>BSBM01000910.1:6977500-9622500 GCA_027924585.1 Larix kaempferi | reverse complement strand
TTTAAGTTATAATACACATCAAATCAAATAAGTTGCATAAATATGAAGGTGAGTTATATTTCATATTAAGATCAAACAACCTGGATTAAAATGCAAATAATGTGGCAGTAAACATAATGCCAAAAATACAAGATAATAAGAGGCAAATAAAATGTCATGTGATAAAAAGATTAATAAAATTTAGAAATAAATTTCCCATAAATATAGAATAATAAAATGAACATATGTTATTAATGAAAATATATGATGAACATATACTATGAGAGTAGTCTAAATTCTATTTTTTTGAGCATTTTTGTGTTTAAAATCTATTGAAATTGTTGGAATCCGTGTTGTTAGAATTGCATAGTATAGATTTCTAAAAAGATTTAAGAATGAAATTACAATTACCATGAAAAATAATGATTTACACAAATGTTGTATTGCTTATTCCAAAAAAATAAAATTAAATACAAAAATTAAAACATTTAGAAACTATATAAAATATTGCATAATAGAATTCATGCATTTCTACCTTAAATAAAAGTAAAATTAAAACATTAAGAAATTATATAATAAAAGATATTATATAAAATATTGCATAATAGAATTCATGCAAATCTACCTTAAATAAAAGTAAAATTAAAACATTAATAATTAGAGTAGATATAACTTAAAATAATTACCTATAATATTGATTATTAAACATAATATTTATTATACCCACATAACCCCATTAAAACATTAATAATTAAAGTAGATAAAACTTAAAATAATTACCTGCAATATTGATTATTAAACATAATATTTATTATACCCACATAACCCCACATAAATGATTATAATTAACTCAATTTTATTGAGAAAAATATCTTTTCATTAAAATATCTTTCCATTCTTCGTTACATATGGAAATGATTATGATTATGATTACCTCAATTTTATTCAGCTTTTGATTATAATATTTTTTTTATTATATATGTTTATATGATTATGACTAAAATAAATCTAAGGGATTATCAAGGGTGAAGAAAGATCAAATCCATCAAGATATAAACCATTTTTTTTTAAAGTGTAACTTTTGAAGAAGCATTTTAATTTATCTATTTTGTTTGTTTTAAATATGTGTAGTTGTAAATTTTTTAAATCTAATTTGAAATGACATATTATTTTTTGTAATATTTTATTATTTTTATAATATTTTATAAATTTTTATCTAAAATGAGCATGGAAAGAGTTAGACATCTTTCACTGAATTGTAGAATGAGTCTCGTTGACCTAACTACCTCAATTTTATTAAGCCTTGCTCAAAATATCTTATACTTCACCTTATAAAAGTGACTTTGAATTTGAAATTGGATATATATATAAGGAGAAAAGAGTGACTATTTAAGGTGCCTCACCTAGAATATGTATATACAACAACTCATTCTATGATCATGCATTATTTTAAAAATATGAGTAAAAGTAGTATATCACTAGTCTCATAAAGCCAAGATTGTCTTAACATAGTGGCATAGCTTTATGTTGGCTATGTTGGGATGTTAGTGTATTTGTTTAGGAAAATCTCAAAATCAATTGAAATGCAAATTTTATAATCATTTCAATTGGATTTAGATTAGTTAACTCATTAGAACTTTTATTTAAAATTTGTGAAGATATAAATATAAAAACATTTATTGATTTCATATATTTATATTTGCATTACACAACAATATTTTAAATAAATATGGTATCTATAGTATTTTTATTTAAGTATAAATTTTTTAAATTTCCTATATCCCTTTTTATTATTTTATATAATAGATTTATATATTATGTATATATTAAAAAAAATTTATATATATCTAGATACTTTCATTTCCCTTAGTATCTATAATATTAGTATTTGTTGTAAATGTTATATTTTTTAAAAGCAAAACTGTACAACAAAATAAATTACAATAAATCAATTTTTATAGTGAGATTTTTGTAGTTTAGATAGGTAAAATGTGTTAGGTTTATAAGTTATATTTAATTTTATAAAAATAATTAATATAAAAATAATTGCGTAAAGCTATAATTAAAATTAAATATATAATAAATTATTTATTATCGTGAGATATTTTTGTAGTTTAGATGGATGAAATGTGTTAGGTTTATAATTTATGGTTTTTTTGTGTAAATTGCAGAGAGGAATTTAATTAACAGAGTCGAAAGATACATCAAGAACCGAAATGTTTGTAGCAGATTGGGGAGGCCTCAAGTGGTGAAGCCACCATCCTAATCGCTCGAAAATACTGAACTGACTGACATAATACAAAATAAAAACCTCCTAGGTATGGTTTTCCCATAAAAAGACTGGGACTTGCTTCAAAAATAAAGTTTCATACTGTCTGGTGTTGCTGTAAAATAAACCGTACAAAAAATTAAAACAAAAAAGTTGATAATCACGGAGATGACCCGGAGCTATGGCAGCCCATTTAGCGATTTGCTGGTGGCTCATTTGGTTTCTTCCTGAGGATGGAAGAGGAAGCATATAAATATTCAAAAGTACTTGGAGGGGGGAGTGTAGGAGAGGGAGAACCTGGAGCACATGTACCATTCTGAGCATCGTCGGTCACGAGAGTTGCAGGAGCTGAGCCCTTGTCCTTTCTTAACTTGGACTTTTTCTGTGCATATCCAGGTTTTGGAGCTTCAGGAGCTGCAATGTCCTCATTGTTTTCCTACATGGTCGGTTCAAAATTGCCACCGAGGGAGAAAATGTCCCAGGTCATATTGGCATCCAAGGTATTCGAGTGGTCTGTGGCCTCTTTCAGGCTGGCATTGATGTTCCTCACAATGTTGGTGCTGGCTTGCCGGCTTGCCTCCATATCTTCAACAAGGGTACTTATCATGTTTTTTAATAACCAATAGTGATTTATGGCACCACCATTGTTTCCTGAGGCGAGCAGGACTGCCACCCTACGCATTTCCCACCCATCAATTAGGCTATGAGTCCGCACAGAGATGTGCAGAGCGTAACCATCCATGACAGTCCAGTCCATGGAAACCCTGGACCTTCGACTGGAGTTAGATCTACCACTGTTGCATCAAGATATACCTCTATTGTGTGGCATCATGGCAATGAGAGAAACAAGGGAGACCACAAAGATTATCCTAAACTCAGCAGAGGGAGCCACATAGAATAACCAGAGCACATCAGTAGGTTTACAAAACATGCCGACCAAATCCTTTAAAGGGCCGAGCCAAGCCAAGTTCCTCTTGTGGAGGCAATAAATGAAACAGACTGTCATCGTTGGAAAGGGTGGCAGAATTGAATGCATATCACATCGGCTGAGAGAGAACATCATTCCAAATGCACACAAAGGAGAGTGTGATTATCACCCTCGTCCTTCCCTGTTAAATAAACGTTGTCGCCCAGCTGACAGGTGTGAAGTTGGCGTCATCTCATGGCCGAGCTCATGCATGCCGAAGACGTCACCACATAAGGTAGGTTGGTTGTACGTCCGATGCATGTGTACGATGGATGAGGTGGAAGGCACGTGGTCACCCACATCCGAGGAAGTTCATAATTTATGTTAAATTAAATATATATATATATATATAAATAAAAACTCATAATTAAAATTTTAAAAATTATATTATATATAGAATTTTCCAAACATAAATATGAGATAGATTAATATTATATTTTAATAGATTTAAATATTATATTTTAAAAAATAAAAATAAAAAAGTAACAAAAATAATATTTGAAACTTATTTGTGTTTATAATAAATGAATTTGTAAAGAGTAAGTAGGTAGGTATGGCATTGCACAAAGAGTAATTACATAAGTAAAAAATAAATTACATAGATAAAAATATTTTTCAAAAATGAAAATGATAATATAAAAATAAAAATTAGCTAAGTTAACATAGATTTATTTAACTTATTAAGATAAAAAAATTCATTGAGATGTAATTTTGTTTTATAGTAAAAAACATAAGAAATATTTGCACCTCAAAAGATTTGATCACTCTCACCAATTTCCAAACCCAAATTAAAATATATCTTTATTAATTTAATAAATTTTATTTCTCACAATCTCTCTTATTAACATAAAATAATCATATTTTATATATAACCTTAACTCTACACCAATGTAAAATGGAAGCTAAGATTCACTGATAGGTATATAGATTCGAACAGCATTTCTACTACCCTTTTAACCTGATTATGGGCATTCTGAGCAACAAATCTCATTCAAATCAGATTGTTTTAATGGCGTTCCATTCAATTTTCCTCATTGGACAAAATTATTAAACTCATAAATTTAAACTAAATGCTTTGCATATACAATTTATAAAATCATTTCAAAGATTCAAAATATACGCGTTTTTCTACCATTTATTATTTCGCCAACGCAAAGTGGCTTTGCTAATGGTCGCTTATCGCTAAAGAGTGTATTCATAATTTTCAACGACATCAAAACATGGAAGGTTTATAAAACTTGGACGAACATATATATCCAAAGAATATGATCCTTTCATTTTAATATTACTAAGGCTTTTAGGTTTACAGGTGATTGGATTCAGTGGACCTACGGTAATATTCCTACTCTGATATTTAAATGGACGAATTATCAAACAGGTCTTCAGTATTGAATACAATTCCAATTGTTATTAGTATTCATTGTTCCATCAAATAATACTAGTATAGTCATTTAATTTGTGGTTAGTGAATTCAGATAGGTCACAAATTAAGTGTTATGGACAAGTTATTTGTTAATTGTTTTACATACTTAGTTGTAATCATTTGTTATCTATGTTTCAGCTACTTGTTACCTTCTTTAGTTAAATGGGTTGTCAGTTGTAATTTGTCACTATCAGTTGTTATTCATAGGTACATGAGCTAAGCTATCAGTTATTTTTATATTTTGTTTATAATTGTTTCTTTAGAATTTTGAAGGATTGCCATAGAATCAATCTAAACAGCTTGCCTCATCCTCCTTCAATCTAGGAAAAGCATAAATGATAGTCCACCCTAAATTGTAGGTTGACACAAAATTCTAAAGAAAGCAACATATGACCAAAAACACCACTTGCTTGTTACGTCCTTTACGTGTTATTTCTTTCGGTAGAAAATGCCATCGAACTTTAACAATCATATATTCGTTTTTAATGTCCATTTTCAATCGTCTTTTCTCACATAGAAACGGTGCGGTCATCTACATGAAAGACTGCTTGAGTTGTTATTTTCTCTTGTAAAAGTTTTCACCCAAGCAACCTTTCTATGGTCACAGTTGCACGTATATCACGTATACTGATTTGACAGAAGATGAAAGAAAGCAGGAACTGGAAGGTATCTCTCCATCACGGCATAAGAAAAAGAGATTGAAGAGATCTCTTTTTTAGTACGACGATACTGTGGAACATGTTTCTTAGCGAATCCAGTCTCTTTTCATGACAGTAAACATTTAATTTTGTGGAATATTCTGGGATCATCTTGATCAATGAATCAATTTCAACTTTACCTTTGAAGGGGACATCAATGGCTCTTTATCAATCCAAGAGGTAGAAGTACTTTGATGCCCGACTCGTTGATGAAACATAATAATGTAGTTCAATCTTGATCCAAAATAATAATGCCTTGAAATTTTGTCAAAAATAATCCTTTCCCATGTTTGAATTCAATGGTTCAAAGGCTAAAAGTCCTAAAGAGATGAAACAAATCACTTATAGTTGGTTGTTGGCATTCCAAGGCACATTCGAAAAAAGAATGCTTGCTTGATGTGAAAAAAGTAAAGTGATATGGAAAATATAAATTATGGAAACCAGAATGAGCAATACTAGAAAGATGAATAGATGGAAAGAAAAAATTTGTTGAAAGAATGAAGGACCAAAATAGAAAGTGATCTTGTCTACTATGAATAAAGTCTTTGAGGAAAAATAATCTCCAAAATATTATATAAGAGTTGAAATATTTAATTAAGAGTATATAAATCTAATTTGTAGCAATTTATGATATGAATAAAAACCAAAAAATATTGACTTTCCTATTTGAAGTCTTTCTTGTATGATTGTAAAATTGTTTTTATGATTGTAATGTTTGAACTATTTGCTTCATTCTAATATAATTTCAATGACCATAAATTGTCCTACCACCTAATTGATTCACCATTAGTTTAATTAAACTAATTAATTGAGTAATAACACACCTACAGCCACCCTTTTTTTTTACTCTTCATTACAAAAGCACTATTATGAATGGATGATCAGTGATTGAATTTGTTCAATTAGTTAACATTTTTATTGGATCTTTGATATGAGATATTGTTTAAATGTAGTGTGTTTAGATGTTAGCTATAATTATCCTATTTGATTTGTGTAAAGTCATAACAACAAAAGCTAATACAACCACTCAAATATTACATTTATTAATTCTATATAATCATACACGTTTCAAACAATTTTGTATTTCTTTTACCACTACTTGATTCTTCCTTTAACCAATTAGCCATGAATTCTCATGGTGTAAACCATGGTACAATTACTCCCTATATTATACGATAGCCAAGCAATTTATTTTGACTCCCATCTTGCTAATGTCAATTTATATTAACTCTCTTTTAGTTGGTTGGTTTAGTGAATAAAGTGCTAGAATAGTTTGTTCTATTTGAACCCTAATCTACAACCATACTTTGATATGGTAGAAGCCAAAAGTTGGGCACATTTGTATACGGTTCATTAACTCTTTGTGTCGTGTGAATGCGTATAGGAATGGATGAATAATGGTTGTGTGTGCACTAATAGAAAGTGGACGCTATAACAAATTTACAAATAACTAATTACTAGGTTTTATATTTTCTATTTAGACAAAGTAAATATTTATTTGATTGCCCTTGCAATATAAATAAGCTAACTAGTCAATTCAATTCAATTAATTGTTATTGCTTATTTAAATTAAAAAAAGTGGATTGATATTTGTAGAGTATTGCATTGTATATTTGGTATTTTAGAATTACAAAGTAGAAAGGAATTTTTCCCTTTGGGTAAGCATTGGCATTAACATTGCAATGTTAACAAACTAATTTCAAACACTTATCATTGTTGGTTAGTATACAAATAATAGAATCAATTATTTTAATTTTATGAAAGAATTTGTGCTAATGAGATGGAGGTGTCATATTCCTACTATTTATATATCATATTGTTATTAAAGCGATTAAATCCATGACCTCAAAGAAGTTGGCATCTCTTTGAGGTGAAAACAGATTCATCATGGATAAAGGATTGAAAAGGGAAAGGTTATAAAAAATAAGAGTTATCAAGAGCATTTACATTGAAAGAGAAGATAGAGAGGTTTGATAGGACGACAACATATTCAAAAAAGGACTTTGAGTATTTTTCTAAATGGATTTCTTCGTTAAATGTTAGGACACTCTTATCACTATTATGGAATATTGGAACAAGAATATTTTTTTCCTTTTACCATTACTGCATTCGGATCTCAAAGCCAATTTTTTATTGGTGTTCATTTATGGCATAATCTTCATAAATCAAATCTCAAAAATTGACACAAATATTTTGTCAAAAATATTTTTTCATTGAAAACTTGTTTGTGGCTTTTACGAGTCATGTGAGTGTCATCTGTAAGTTTATGTTTTTTCTATTAAAAGTGTGTGTTCATCTTCATATCTATGATGTTACGTCTCTCTTATGATGCATGTGTGTCTCTCTTCCAATGATAGTAGTTCAAAGCATGGTAGCAAGATTCGAGTACGAATTTGAATACCATTCAAATACGATACAGAAAAAATACGTAACGAAAAAATCAAATATGGCTAAAAGATGGTAGTAAACATCTTATAAATACAAAAAATATGCAATTTTAATTTTTTTTAAATAAGATTATACATAAATCATTCCAAATTTTAACATATCAGTCATTCTTCATTAAAAACAATATGAAACATATCTCAAATTCAAATTAGATATATGGCATATCATATAATATAACAATGTTTATGATGTCATCATCCTCATTCCCTCACCGATCGTAATAGAATTACTAAATAAATAGTAAAATCATAAAAATAAAATTTTAAATGACACCTACATAGTAAATATAAAATGACTTGAAACTTTAAAAATAAAACTTAAAAATATACATAAATCTACTTTTATACAAATGACTTAAAAAAATGAATAACAAAGGAACTACCTAAATACTTTTATACAAAATGACTTAAAAAAATATAACAAAGTAACTACCTAAATACTAAAAAGTAAAACATAAAAGCAAAAATTAAAATAACAATTATAAAAAAAAAAAAACTTAAATAAAAAAAAATTGCATGCAGTCATGCACTAGTAAGTTATTATTAGTAACGTATGATATAAAAGCCTTACTAATAAATTATAATAACTCTAACTAAGTATTAATAACTTATAATAACTAGTTGATTGTACCGAACTTGTATTATCTTGAATGTTCGTCGTATTTTTAACTTTGTTCGAACTTCCGTGCAACAACTTCTAATACGGCCATATTTTGCTACTATGGTTCAAAGTGGTCAATTATGCTCCAAGGAAAACAATGTGTTTGTCACCATACCGACGATGTTATATCACATTTATGATGCATGCATGTCTCTCCTCAAACAATAGCAGCTCCAAGTGGCTATATATGAACCAAGGAGAAAGCTTATGTTTGTCACCATACCGACGTAGTTACAGCAATCGTACGATGAATTTACCTCTATATTCCAACGAAAGAAACTATAAGTGGTCAGTTAAGCTCCAAAGGGAAGTAAAAAATAATCTCCCTAGCAATGATATTATGTTGAAGTTCTAACTATTGTTGGTCTTATTTCTGACAAAAGTATGTCATAACTGTTTCCAAAGTCTGATGAACTCTAACTTTAAAATACATTGTTAAGATCCTAGTGGGCAGCCTTCACTAACACCTCGGGGTTTTGGTGTAACGGTTCGTATCATCTGGTATCAGAGCACTTTCTTGGGCTCATTGGGTGGAATTTCTATCCAAAAAAAAAATCCCACCTGTTGTAGGTTCGTATCTAGGAATAATTCCTATCCACTTAACTATGGGAAGTACTTGGGCATAATCCCTAAACCTCATTGTTAGGAGTACCACAGGAACCCTGAAGTAGCTGGCCCATTGAGAGAACTTGCCAGCGAAAAAGGAAACGACCCCTACCTGATTGACTAGTTCCCACCCGTGAGATAAACCAAGAGATGTCGTTTGTGGCCAAGCGGTTAATAGTTTTACCTGAGTCGTGGAGTGAGGGGTACTGCACAAATACGCAAGCTATTAGACAGCATTAGTGGCCGAGTGAATCCCCTCAACCGTTAGGAATCCAAGCATACCCCGGGTCCATATCTATTTTTAGCTCCTAAATCGCAGATTACATCTGTCCAGGCCTTTTTTCGATCACTTTTGCAACATTGCAAATCCCTCTATTTCCAATCACTTCCGCATTGTTGCAGATGCCTCTATTTCTGATCACTTTCAAGCCGTTGCAGATCCATTTGATTCCGATCACTTCTACATTGTTGCAAATCCATCTATTTCTGATCACTTCCGCATCGTTGCAAATCCAATCCGAAAAAAAAATGGTTTTCACCATATCTCCTTTGTTTTAACTCTGTTTCCCTTGAAACTTCACTGACATCTCTGCAATCCTATTATTCATATTTCATTTCTGAGGACCCTATCCCAAATTCCACTTCTCAAAGCCAAAAATCTACATTTGCCTATTTTTAGAGTTTCTCATAACTTTTTCAATTTTCACCCAATCGCCTTCAAATTTTGCCACCATGTTCATTCCCTACTTTTGCTTCTTTGTCCGTATCTGACAATTTTTCCCATTCTTTCACCCCGCTTCTGAAATCCTCATTTTTTGCTTCCTTATCCATTCGAAAGTGTCCAAAACCTAGTCAAACCCCAATTGCCCATCAGTGTTTTCCCCAAATCCAAATTTCCCTTTACTAAATAATCTTATGTTTGTGTTTTTCTACCCATTCCAAAAAAAAAAACTCCTAGTTATTGTTGTCACCCACGCAAGAGCACAAATCATGGAGGAAGAACTTGCAGCCCTCAAAACCAAACTCTAAGATTTGGATGAAAAATTTCTCAGCCTCCATCTTCAGCATTCAGCCATGAACACTAGGTTCTCTTCTTCCAACAATTTTCATGGGCCGAAGCTTGATTTTACTCACTTCAATGGTAATGATCTGACTGGATGGATATATTGAGCATAACAATGTTTCAATGTGCATAATACCTTTGATGTCCAAAAATTTCCACTTGCATCCTTTCATTTGGAACATGAAGCCCTTCAATGGTACCGTTAGTACATCAAGGCTCATGGCGAGCCAAAATGGACATATTTTTTCCAACTCCTTTTGCAACAATTTGGTCCTAGTGCTTTTGATGACTTCACAGGAGCACTCACTAAACTTCGCCAAATTGGCACTATAAGAGAGTATCAGACAGAATTTGAGAAACTATCCAATCACATAGAAGGATTGTTTGATGAATTCTACAGGAGTTGTTTAATCAGTGGTCTTAAGGATGAAATCCACTCAGAGGTTAAAATGTTTTGTCCCAACACAATGATGAAAATCTTATGGTTGGCTAAGTTGGCAGAGGACAAGATCACAGCCCAACAATGCTCCAAATCCACTTTTGTTCCATTCAAAAATATGGTTTCCCAATGACCTCCCATCACGCCAGCTCCTCGCACAAATCCTATCAAGAATTTGTGTGAAGCAGAGATGCGGGCATGTAGAGAACAAGGGCTTTGTTATAATTGTGATGAGAAATTCACTCGGGGACATAGATATGTTGAGCAATATCTCTATCTCTTAGATGTGGATTCACTGCCTGTCTATAAACTTGGTGTAAAAGCTCTAGATACACTAGATGATCAGGTCAACATTCAGTAGCCTCCTGTTGACCCTCTGTCTCCGGTTGACCACCCAGAGATATCTCTCCATGCTTTAGCCGGAGTCACCACCCCATAAACAATGCGGCTCAAGGGTTACTTCAAGAAGATCCCTCTTACAATACTCATTGATTTTGGTAGCACTCATAACTTCATTGACTCTTGGATCGCCAAACAGGCTGATTGTTTTGTCCAACCTTGCTCCAACTTTAAAGTCGTGATTGACAATGGGGGCACCTTACCTTGCAAGGGGAAGTGTCGCAATGTGCATATCTCTATGTAATATTATAACATGCGCTCTAACATGTTTGCCTTGTCCTTAGGTGGATGTGATGTGGTTTTGGGCGTTTGATGGTTACGCACACTTAGCCCCATCTTATGGGATTTTGCTAAACTTTGGATGTAGTTTTTAGTCAATGGAAAACTGTTAAGATTTAATATGCTAAGACAGAAAATAGCAGCATTACATTCCATTTCACAATAATAGCATATACAGGATCACTGAAGAAACAACAAGCATAGCATAAACACAAGAGACAGAGATTTATCTTGGGAAACCCTCATGGGGTAGAAAACCCAGCAAAGCTTCCTCAATATAGATGACCAGCAATATACAAAGATGAAACCCTGAGACATGATCTCCTACTCCACAATAGTAGACCTCTTCTCCACAAATGCGCTATCCTCAAGTGAGTGAGTGTGTGTCAAATGAGGAACACACCTCCTCTATTTATACACTACTCTGACACATCTTTTACACAAGTACACGTAGGCTCGTATTTAACCAATGGGTTAAATACCCCACTACAACTGATTGGGCCGACCCCTCTAGGGTGGTATAATAACCCTTTGACCCACATAACACATAAAGGGCTGACCTCCACTAGGGAAGTCTAATAACCCAAGTTACCACATTCTGATGGAGGAATAAACATCTCCGGATATACAATAAGATCTTTACGGAGGAATGAAACATCTCCGGAATAATAAAGTACAAATATAATATTCTTTGAAGTTACAATATTTTAACACTCCCCCTTAACGAGAAGGATATTATAACAGTATCTGCACGAGCAAGGAGTCATCAACATCATACATGATACATCTATAAATCATTGGAAGCTTTCTCAACATCATCAGTAACTTAAGCAGTTACTGGAACATCTTCAATACTGGAACATCAACATCTTCAGTACTGAGTCTTTATCTTCTGCAACATTCGAGCAGCTACAACAACATCAACATCTGAATCCTCACAATCATCAGCATCATCATCACACGATCATCAGCATCGTCATCACACGATCATCAGCATCGTCATCACACGATCATCAGGATCATCATCATACAATCATCAGCATCGTCATCACACGATCATCAACATCATCATCACACGATCATCAGCATCGTCATCACACGATCATCAGCATCGTCAGCATCGTCATCACACGATCATCAGCATCGTCATCACACGATCAATCCAGTTCTCTATGCAAACCAGTCATGTACCTTTTGAACCGAAGTCCAGGGACGATACAGTCCTATCATGTTCTCGGAGACCACATGTCTACAGCTCAGTTTACAGGACCAAAGTCCAAGGATGATCCAATCCTTACCGTACATTTAGGACAGCATCCAAGGATGACTTAATCCTCAACCGTTCATTTAGGACCACGTCCAAGGATTACTCAATCCTCCACCGTACATTTAGGACCACGTCCAAGGATGACTTAATCCTCCACCATACATTTAGGACCACGTCCAAGGATGACTTAATCCTCCACCGTTCATTTAGGACCACGTCCAAGGATGACTCAATCCTCCACCGTACATTTAGGACCACGTCCAAGGATGACTTAATCCTCCACCGTACATTTAGGACCACATCCAAGGATGACTTAATCCTCCACCGTACATTTAGGACCACGTCCAAGGATGACTTAATCCTCTACCGTACATTTAGGACCTACATCCAAGGATGACTTAATCCTCCACCGTGCATTTAGGACCTACGTCCAAGGATGACTTAATCCTCCACCGTGCATTTACGACCTATGTCCAAGGATGACTTAATCCTCCACCGTACATTTAGGACCACGTCCAAGGATGACTTAATCCTCCACCGTTCATTTAGGACCACGTCCAAGGATGACTCAATCCTCCACCGTACATTTAGGACCACGTCCAAGGATGACTTAATCCTCCACCGTACATTTAGGACCACGTCCAAGGATGACTTAATCCTCCACCGTACATTTAGGACCTACGTCCAAGGATGACTTAATCCTCAACCGTGCATTTAGGACCTACGTCCAAGGATGACTTAATCCTTCATCGTCCACCAAGGACTTCATTCTCGAAGACTTACGTCTACGGCTCTTCTTTAGGACTGAAGTCTAGGAATGATCCAATCCCTTCACATGTTCATCAAGAACTTCATTTTTGAAGACATACGTCTACGACTCTTCTTTAGGACTGAAGTCCAGGAATGATCCAATCCCTTCACATGTTCACCAAGAACTTCATTTTCGAAGACATACGTCTACGGCTCTTCTTTAGGACTGAAGTCCAGGAATGATCCAATCCCTTCTCATGTTCACCAAGAACTTCATTTTCGAAGACATACGTCTACGACTCTTCTTTAGGACTGAAGTCCAGGAATGATTCAATCCCTTCACAACATGTATAACAAAACATGTATCCTCATCATCAAAATATGTATAACCACAACATGTATCATCATCATCAAGACATGTATAACCACAACATGTGTCATCATCATCAAAACATGTATAACCACAACATGTATCATCATCATCAAAACATGTATAACCACAACATGTGTCATCATCATCAAAACATGTATAACCACAACATGTGTCATCATCATCAAAACATGTATAACCACAACATGTGTCATCATCATCAAAACATGTATAACCACAACATGTGTCATCATCATCAAAACATGTATAACCACAACATGTATCATCATCATCAAAAGAAAGAATATAAGAGTCCTAAATCTAAATAATTCTAAGTAACTAGGTGCAGTAAATAGCTAACCTCATCATTGATGAGACAGACTTGTTATCAGATACTATGCTACTCCCCCTTTCGAGGAGGGTCCTTCTGGACTATACCAAGCTTGTCTCAGAAGTATTCAAACTTTACTCGAGACAGAGGTTTAGTCAAGATATTAGCAATCTGATCCTCAGTGCTTATATAATCAAGCTTGATAGCTCCTCTCTGCACCATATCTCGTATATAGAAGTATCGGATCTCTATGTGTTTTTGACTTATCGTGGAATACAAGATTTTCTATCTTGATGCAGTTTTGAATTGTCACACATAATCACAGTGGAATCCATTTCTAAGTCAAACACTCCATATAAAAGCTTCTAAAGCCACACTGCTTCACAGTTGGTAGAGCAGACAGCTATATATTCTGCTTCAGTAGTACTGAGAGCCACACTAGATTGTTTCTTGCTAAACCATGAGATCATGGTAGATTCAAGACTATAACATCCACCTGATGTACTCTTTCTGTCTGAGACACTTCCTGCCCAATTAGAATTTGAGTAACCATGTAATCGGAGTTCATGACCTCCAAGATAATATAGACCAAAATCTAAAGTACCTTTTAGGTACCTCACTACATGCTTTGTAGCTATTAAGTGAACCTTTCTAGGTTCTACTAGATACTGAATTAGGGTATTTGCAACAAAGCATATATCTGGCCTAGTATTTGTTAAATACATCATTGACCCAATGATTTGTCTATATAGGGTTAGGTCCACTAAATCTGATGAGTCATTAACTAAAAACTTCAAGTTGGATTCCATGGGAGTGGCCATGGCTTTACACTCCAACATATCAAAAAAATTTAGAAACTTCACAGCATACTTACCTTGATTTAAAAGTTCCCTTTTGGATCTTGCCATACTTCTAGACCTAAGAAGTAGTGCATTAATCCGAGATCTTTCATTTTTATTTTTGCAGCCATTTTCATGATATGTTTCTCATTCCTTGTCAGAAAGAGATCATCGTCACACAATAATGGTATGATAGGTTCATCATCCACAACCTTAAGGTAAAGGTTAGGATCAGCTTTACTTCTGGTAAAGCCCAAGCTTTGTCATGAAGCTGTCAATTGTCCATTATTCACACTCTGCATTGAGTGATCTTCTGCATATCTATCTGTGCCATCTCTCGTCAGATGGGTCTACTAATATGAGCCTCAAATTCATTCAAACTCTATGGTGAGTTCCTTCTTGCATCCATGTCATATGTGTATAGAAGCCATATTCAACCTTGTAGTAAGGGTTGAGATCCACATCACCCATGATGATCATTAAGCTCATCAATTGACTACCGATCCTGGGAACCCATACAAAACCTAGTCCCTTGGAGCAAAACATCTCATCATGATTCTCTTCCTCTTTCTAAGAGAATCTCTTAACCACAAGCTTTCTATAGTGTGTTTGATTTGTACATCTTTTGTTGAACATCCATCGCTTGCTCAGAGTTCATCATTCATCATGATCTTTCCTACAAATCAAAATTAAATACATGATTAGTAATACTTCATAATCATCAAATCATATTTGACATGATAACCTATTATGCATACAGATATCATTTACATAGTTATGCAACTATTTTGACCAATACTTTGGCACAACACTTTCCCATATCCTGTATGCATACAGTGGCTATCTAGATGCCTTTCCATCTCCACCAGAACATACTATCGAGAGTGTGCACAGCTCTCAGTATGTCAGCAAAGAGGTTTCATTCTAGACAAGCAACAATGGAATGTTTGTCCAACTTACCAATCATATGCATATTAGTAGTATACTGTTCAATGCTTTATGAATGTTTACACTCAGCATGATATATTCTAGGAATACAAATATGCATACAAGCAATATCATTTACTATTTCTAATAACAACTCAAATACTTATCTTTTATGTTTGTGTGGTTGCCTCCCGCTTGATATTCTGTATGTCTTCTGAACTTATATTCATTCTGTACCACTGTGCATGCTCAAGTGTACATTAGTGTCATCCTCATGATCTCATACACAAACATACATTCATTAGTATATTCTCAATATTATCAAAACATTCTAATTCTAAATAATCTTGAATATGTATAGTCATGATCATTAGTATTCAGGGTTTCAAGGAAGTCTTCTTTTACTCATGCATATTCTTGTTTGATCTAGTTAGTTAAATCATCAACCAAGATAAGAGACATAATATGCATAAACCCTTGATTACTAACCAATCATACCAAGTATACTTACACAAGGTAAGATTCTTACATGACATAGGAAAACATACCTGGATTAGTATACCTGCTTAGTTATGTACAACATACCTAAACAATCTCTTCAATGATTTAGAGATCCTGAGCTAGAACCTGCATGTCTCGTAGGTTAAACATAATATAACAAAGTCATACATACCTCGTGAGTCTTTGTCTTCATGTTGTCATGGTCATGGAACTTGATTTGTCTTTTGTAATGTACCTGTGTCGTGTTAGCAGACAACATCAACCTCACACAACACCATAATGCATAAGTACAATCATATAGCCCTAATCACTGAATGTCTTTGATCATTCACATGCATTCATATCAAGATTGTACTAATAAATAACATGAAGACAAACACATTATGAACTTAATCAAGAATCAGATTTCAAGGCATACCTAAACCTCCTTAAGTCATACCTGTCGAGACTTTTTGTAGTCTTCTTATGTAAGGCCTTAGCCTCAACTCCCCCTGAAACTTGATCTGGAGCTTGATTAGGGTTTGCTAGAGAAACCCTAAAAATTCAATATTTGACTTTCACACTTCTAAATGGATGAAAGAATATGTCTTGCTGAGCTGATCAAACTGGCATACTTCAATTTTGGAATCTCCAAAAATTTGACCCTCAAAATTGCCTTTGAAACTTCTGGATCTTATGGACAGGACCCCGAACTAGGGTTTGATGAAGCCCACCCTTCTGTCCAATCAAAAGGTTCGATCCAAGGCTCTAAACTCTTATTTTTCTGAGGAGCTTCCAGCCGTGGTTACAGACTTCAAAAATTCCAACTTTTGTTGAAGCCCTAATTTTCCAATTTTCTGATCAAAATCCCGAACTAGGGTTTGATCAAGCCCGATCTTCCACCCAACCAAAAAATTCGATCTTGGTCTCTAAATTTCGATTTTCCTGAGTAGCATTCAGTCGTGGACTCCGATTCCAAAAATTCTAACTTTATCCGAAACCCTAAATTCCGGAAGCCATGAATAAAAGTGCTCCAAAAATAATTATGTTTTGACAGAAATATGCACCTGATTGTTTCTGCTATAACTCTGAAATTTTTTCTCTACAGGGTCTGAAACCTTTTTTTCTGCAGTATCCTGACCTGTCATCTTTTCATCCTGACAGGTCTGACCTTAATTGGGTTTTCTGAGAAAGAGTTATGCCAAGTGTCGCAACGTGACCTGTTTATGGGATAAAACAGGAGAGCGAACTTGTACGGCATGCCATGTGTCACTGTTTGCACTTCGGCCTATGAAAATGTTTTTTGAGATAGATCGACCTGTTATCTTTCCATCCTGATAGGTCTGACCTCAATTGGACTCTCTGATAGAGAGTTATGCCAAGTGTCGCAACATGACCTGTTTATGGGATAAAACAGGAGAGCGCACTTGTACGGAGTTCCACGTGTCACTGGTTCACCTTCGGCCTCTGAAAACGTTTCCTGAGATAGTAAAGTTTGTGTACTACCTGTCACTTTTTACGAAATTTCATTTGGAGCTTCCTAGCCAAAGTTATGACCTTTTTTCCAAGGTCACCGGATTTTGACTGAGATCTGGAAGAGGCAGAAACCCTAACTTGTACTGATCATAACTTACAAAGTAAAACGAATCTGAGGATTCCCTTTGGACACAAGGTACCTGGGGATGTTATATTCGACCTGTAAACTTTTCAGACCCTGAACCTTAGCCAAAATGGATTTATAGCGAAAGTGACACAATGACTGGTTTTTGCTATGTAAAACCCTAACCTTCAAATTGTCGTAAGTAAAGCAAGTGTCGTAAGTGCCATACCTTGTCTTCCTTCAGGTTAGCTCTGATACCATGTTAAGATTTAATATGCTAAGACAGAAAATAGCAGCATTACATTCCATTTCACAATAATAGCATATACAAGATCACTGAAGAAACAACAAGCATAGCATAAACACAAGAGACAGAGATTTATCCTGGGAAACCCTCATGGGGTAGAAAACCCAGCAAAGCTTCCTCAATATAGATGACCAGCAATATACAAAGATGAAACCCTGAGACATGATATCCTACTCCACAATAGTAGACCTCTTCTCCACAAATGCGCTATCCTCAAATGAGTGAGTGTGTGTCAAATGAGGAACACACCTCCTCTATTTATACACTACTCTGACACATCTTTTACACAAGTACACGTAGGCTCGTATTTAACCAATGGGTTAAATACCCCACTACAACTGATTGGGCCAACCCCTCTAGGGTGGTCTAATAACCCTTTGACCCACATAACACATAAAGGGCCGACCTCCACTAGGGAAGTCTAATAACCCAAGTTACCACATTCTGACGGAGGAATAAACATCTCCGGATATATAATAAGATCTTTACGGAGGAATGAAACATCTCCGGAATAATAAAGTACAAATATAATATTCTTTGAAGTTACAATATTTTAACAAAAACAACACACATTTAAAGGCTTACAACCAAAGTCTCTCCGCATCATTAGTTCACATTGCCTGTAAAAGATCCTTAAGAAGAATTCACATGGTGTCATCTCTCAGCTCCACTCCATTCAGATGCACCCATCAACAGTCTCCACTACTTCCTTGGATAGATATGTAGGTGTCTTTGATGAACCAGTGGGCTTGCCGCCTTCAAGAGACCTTTCCGGTAAGAATTTAACCACATCTACATCTGAGAAGGAAATGATGGCTATTTTGCATGCAGTACAGAAGTGGCAGCCATACCTATTAGGGAATCATTTCTGCATCGAGACTTATCACCAGAGTCTAAGCATTTTCCTGGAACAATGGGTCTCCTCCCGAGCACACCTAAAATGGGTTAGCTAACTCATGGGTTATGCCTATGCGAATGCTCATTCTCCCGGTAAGGACAATCTGGTGGCGGATGCTCCTTCTCGCACATTTGATGAGCCAGTTTCTCATTTAGCTATTTCTATGTCTGTTCCAAATTGGTTGCAATCTATTCAATAAGGCTATATCTTCTATGAACTCCATGCTTCTCCATCGACAGGGCACTCTAGGTTCCTCAAAATGTATGACCAAGAATAGTATAACTTCTTTTGGCAGGGACTGAAAATGACAATTCAATAGATGGTGGCTGACTGTGATACTTTCCAGGTCAACAAGGGTGAAACGACACTCCTTCCTGGACTGTTCGAACCCTTGTCCATCCCTACACAGATTTGGACAAATATTTCTATGGATTTTCTTGAAGCACTCCGGTTTTGCAATACCACATTTAAAATGACACCATATGAAGAAATCTATGGACAAGCACTTCCAGTTCTTCTTCCATAGACCCTCAGCAGTTCCCCAGTTCAGGAAATTGACTCGGTTCTTCAAAACCGCGATAAGATTCTTATCATTTTGTAAGACAATCTTCACATGTCAAGAATTCGAATGAAACAACAAGTCGATCAACACCATTCTGAGCACACTTTTAAAGCAAGTGATATGGTTCTTCTTTGTCTACAGCCTTCCAAGCAATCCTCCCCGACACTCAAAAGGCATCAGCTTATCTCTTAATCTATCACAGAGGTATTAATTCAGCGACACGGAATGCAACCCGAGGATGCTATAGGGCAACCACTCCTTCAGATTCCGCATCAATTTCCACATCTAAAGCTTTGAGGACAAATAGTTTTCTAAGGGAGAGCAGATGTTAGGAACCCGTGTCAACCCTTCTCTTTACTTTGTTAGTATATTGTTGTTGGACGCATATGCTTTGTAAGTCATCTCGCAGTATTTGTTGATCCATAGTTTGTATTAGCCCATGGTATTGACCCATAGTACTGGACGCATATGTTTTGTAAGTCGTTCCGTAGTATTATATGTTCCATGGTATTGACCCATAGTATTGGGCATAGACTTAGTATATAAGTGTGTGTTGAGGCTAATGAAGGCACCGTGAAGTTATTTGTATTGAGCTTGGTCAAAGGAGGTTTCCCCCTCGAAGTGGCCTGCGATCAATAAAAATATTTTGTGATCTCGTATATTGTGCATTTTATCAATAAATTGTTCCAGGTTCCTCACATCTATATAGTTATTCAAGCTTCAAATAAATGATTAAATTAGTTCATGTTGCATCATTACCCCATAAATAATCACCCAGCCTTGCAGCCCAAAAAATTGTTGTTTCATCCTAATTGATGGTGATTGAGTTTTTTCCATGTTACTATCATAAAAAAGATCGAAAATTCCTTTTCAAACAGTTGGGTCTTTCAAGCCAGTAGTAGCATTTATATGGTAATGCTCTAGATAAATGGTGATGGGAGAATATGGCTAGGGGAATCCAAATAGTATCTAAAGTGTATAAGCGCTTGATAGAAATATCAATGAACTACATAAATTAAGAAATATATGAGAACTCACCTCATTTACTTTACATTGTATTAAAAAGGCATAAGATAGTAGTCCATGATTAAAATCAATAAATTGGAAAGAGATAAATTTTCTTCCACTTCATAGGCCACAATGTGCCCAATATTTGTGTAGGACTTACACATTCTTTACCTTTCGTTAATGAAGAAACAAAGATCATAAATGATTCTTCCCATCACTTCTTTATGTCTTCTTAGAGGGTAGGTGTCTATGTTTTCATTTCCACTTCTTAGGTTCTACTTGTTTTATTTTATTCCATCCTAATCTGGTAGTATTTTCTTAGAAAATTAGCGCCATTGCATAATGAAAGAAAATGACAATATTTTTAACTAAATTTTGTCAAGAGAAAATGTAAGACCTTATAATATTTTCATTAAAATACCTCTGAATGTATGTTAAGGATAGGAAGAAATGAGAGTTCTAAATCTTCCTTTATTTTATCTATAATAGGGTGCATCATTAGAACAATACAAAAGGAAAACTAAAAAAGATCAAACACATTGAAATTAGCCTAATTTCTCTTGCAGTGGAATGTTGCCCGCATTTTGAAATAGCCTAACGATATCAATTGAATAACAAATTTGGCATGATTCTTTAATGACAATCCCTAAGGACCCTTTCCATAAATCCACTTTTACCTATGTATGAGAACCTTGGATTCAAATGATAGTTTCAACTCTCTAACAACTTAATGGATTAAAATTTGTATAGATCATCTCCTTTACTCCAACATGAACCTAAAACTAAGTTTAGAGTTAAGAAGTCATAACTTGTTAGTATCGAAGGAAAATTATATTCATAATAATGCCATTTTTATTTTTATCATGTCATTTTGTTATTTCCTCGGGTCATATGGATGAGATAGGATGGAAAATGGTGCAAATGTTGTCAATAATGATGTATAATGGTTATGAAATTGATGACAAGCTAGGTGAGAAAATTGTGGTAGTTAATAGTTTTCCCCCAGATGTGTGAGGTCAAGAGCTTGTTGTATGACCAAAATAAATATAATAAGTATTTCATACTTTCAATAGGGAATGGAAAGAGATTTTATACTCTTATTTTCCACCTTAGGTTCATTGGAGACCCTACTTCATGGTCTAGCTGAGACACTTACCTATGTGCCTTTATCTAGCTTGTTTCACCCATATTTTTCCCAGGTTTTTCACCTCCATCGCCCTCTATATGCCTATGGGGGGGGATGTTCATTATTCCATCCCTCCCTGCATGCTTGTAGGGGGGTGACACCATCATTTCATGCATGCCTTAGGGAGCATGATGCTCCACCCTTCCTTGAGTTTTGGGCATTATTTCGAATGGATCATTTACATGACTTGGATCCAACTCACCTTACATGGGAACTAACATACCAACTTGAGCCCATCCATCACTTGGAATCTAGATTCATCCTCCATTCACCCTCCATTCAACTATATATTAAGGCCATTTTATGAGAAAAGGGAGACTCTAGATATGTATTATTATGCTGGGGAAATCATCCTGATTCTCTTAGCCATTGTGATCAACCTATTGTCTGCAATATAAGAAGGTCTTGGATCAAGGATATTGGAAGAGATATGCATCATCGACACAAGGTAATCTATGTTGCATGTCTCTTGTTATCACTCAATATAGAGATGTGATCTCCCCCCCCTATCATGTTGTTCATGGATGAATATGGTTATTTGTTATAGATTTGTATAATTCATAACACATATATATTTGATCTATTATCTCTTATGTAATACAGATTATATCTTGTTAGCTTAGATATATATTTATATGGTCATTTTTATGCATCCCTTATATGTCAAGAGTTTTTTTAGAGAGGTTTGGATGTTTCTTTGTGTGTAGGATGATTGGATAATTGGAGCTATAGTTAGAGTAAGGATTATCAGGTCTACAACAACTGAATATTATCTGTACTAGAGGATCCCTCTTTTCTAAGGTATGTCACCTTCCTTTCTATCTCTTCTTACATAATTTCATAAAAGTGGATGTGTAGATATAGTGTCTAGATAGTCAAATCTAATGGAAAAATCACATAGGTCTATCCTACAGTCTATCTTGAACCAAAGGAAAGGGTTCAAGAGGGTGCTCAATTGTCCGCAAGAGAAAAATCTACAACAAAACTGGAGACTCCGCTGGGAAAATATTGGTTATACTTTCCCTAGATATTTCCTTTTAATTCCTTGAATTCTTGGTTTCTTGGACTTCTTGAGTCTATTATTTTATTACAATAGTCTTCTTACATAAGTGTTGGACTTGTTCCACCTATGGGACTTCTCATATATGTGCCTGAGCTTAAATTTTTTCCCTTTTGCTACCCCAGCGCCCCCTCTCTTCGGTAACCAGTATGAAGCCATCCCTCCCTGTAGGATTATAGGGGGGCGATGCTCCATTTACCATACCTTCCCTCTAGTCTTTGGAAGAGCGATGGTGCTCTAATTTGGCTTGTTTGAGGAGTTTTGATCTGTTTTTGTTCAAATTTATTTTTGGTTGGTTCTCAAAACTATGTCTTGAGTCTCAAAACATATGTGAAACCTTCAGATAGCCTCCTTTTGAAGTGTTTGAGTGGTTTTCATTGCTTTCAACTCTTCTTCTTTGAGTGTGTTTGATATCTCTTGAATTAGTGCTTGGGTCTCTAATTCAATTCCTCTGGTTTGGTGGTGATCTTGGAGGACCATTTTAGCCTATATTGTTGTTCCTAAAACTCTATTTAAGTCATAATTATAGCATGGGTATCTCTTTGGTCATTCTTTGTTAGACATTGTATGTCAAGCATTGGGATGTTGTAATGTGTTTCGGTGGTCTGTAGTTGTCTTATTGATCATTGTTTTGTCTTGTTGAGTTTGAATACCTGAAGATGACTATTGCATGCATATTCCGATTGTTATTTTGTTTCATAATTATAAACAAAAAGTAAAAACAAAAGGATTTTTACATTTGCATGTGCATAGCTTCTTATTTAGTGTGCTTGCTTTCATTTTGATGGCATAAAAGGATTGCTTGTGATCATATTTTCTTTTGGAGTGTCTGCAAATTCTTGTTGGGATATTTTTAGAAAAATTGTGTTGCGTTGATTGAAAAAGGAAAATAAATCTCTTCTCTCCCATAGATAGAAGTTCATCGAATGAAAAAGAAGTGCATTTTCATTCTTGCATCATTTCTACCTTTTGGTTCTAGTGTATTTCCCATCACCAAGTCTCATTCCATATACCTGATTGAGTAATCAACAACCATTAAAGGAAAGTGCTTAATTAAAACATATTAGACATTTTTCTTTTTGGTCTAGAAAACCAACATTAGCTTAGAGAGTAGGGAATTGGATTAGAGTACACTCTCTAAGGAGATATAGAGCAACTAGAGTCACTAAAGAGCGAAAGTCCATTAGTAGTGAAAGACGCTTAACGGGAAATCTCATCTAACACATGATTCAAGAATGAGGTCAAGATAGGTGCATTTGGGAGATATCCCCTCTTGGTGTACTTAGTAGGTTCTTGCATGTAAGGCACCTAGTCAGTTGGAAAGTCCTTGGGGTGACACCTCCTGGCCAAGATTTAGGTCTTCAACATATGTCGCACATTCCATGCCCACACATCTAAACTTAAATTACAATTGTTCTGCTCGGTCATCGTTTCATGAAGTGGTAGACATAGTTTATTTTCCTAGGTGTCTACATGGGTGGATACAAGTGGGAAGTGCTTTTTGTACGTGAGACATACTATATATCATATGATTTTCTATACCTTGGGGGATTTCATGCATGCAATTGGACCTTGGATTCGAGGGAGTAAGAGGGGTTATTGTAATTGTTTCTTGCCTCTTCGATGCTGGAATGAGACCCACCTTCAGAAGTGTCCTTTGAGCCAATTTCTTTTCCTATTGACAGCTTATATTTTGTAGGAGTATGTTGTTTGTTCTCTTATAGTTGGACTTAGGTTTGTTAATTTTATTTTGTACAATTCAATTATTCGCCAAGGCCAATCTATCGATTCATCAATCTCGACGTATTAGGGGCCTCTCTCCAGTCAAGGAGGAACCTCCATCTATTTGAAGGTGATTCACCTCTCCAAACTAGGTAAGAGACAATGTAAACTCTGAAAGTGATTTGGTTCATACCACCCATTTTGACATTGAAGTTGTGGATGAGGGTTTTGTTACATAATTTAACACACCTTTGACCAATCCTTTCAACCCCATACTTGAGAAAGTTTTAACTTTACCTGGTGATCCCTTTTCACTATCCATTCATTTGATGTCTGGGACCACATTATCTTCATCTATGGAACAACCCATCCCATATTCCCTTGGTAGTAGAGGAGGAACTTCAGTTAATTCTTCAAAACCATCTAACAATGGGGTAAATGATCCATCTACTACACCCAACACAACTACTTTTTCCCTTTGGGTATCATCTCCCATACCTACTGTTTCACCCATTGGTTAGTCCAGTACTCATCCATCTAGTGGACCATCACTACAATTCTCCTCAACTTTTATTTTTATTTTTTTTGTGGGGGGGTTAATCCTACTCAAGGGGGGAAACCTTTCAGAAGAACTCAAATTCCTTCCAGTGAGTGGAACTTCTGTGTTGGTGCCTATTATAGCCTTAATTTCCATGTCTTGACTTTCATTACCCAGTTCCTCACCTCCTTGCTGACCTTTATCTTCCACAACTTTCTTGAAAGCTTCTTCTTCCTCCTTTTTCTTTTGGAGTTCTTCACGTCAAGCTTATTCCTATTGTTTCGTTAACTCGACCCTTTTATTTTCATGTTATGTAGCAAGCTTATATATTTTTTCCTTTTCTATCCTCTTCTACAGTTCTTCTACTTCCTCTTTTACTTTTATTTCTTCTTCAACCTTTCTAGTTATCTCTTCCTCCTGCAATATTTTACTTGTTTTAGCCAGGAGGGCTTCTTCTACAGATTTCTTTCTAGTGACTTTTTTCAAGTTTTCTTATGTTCAAGCATCTGCTAGTTTTCTTGAGATTTCCTCTTTAACACCTTTTCTGTTGTTAAGTCTTATGTCCAATTATGCAAGGTTTGGTGCCCATCTGTATACTTCTTTCTCCTTGAAAAATTGATCTACATATTGATAGTGGATTTTGACAGATTCACAATGCAGTGCCACCTTTTGGTGACTATAATTTCTTACAAAGATATTCTCGCCAAAGTGAAAAGAGTTCAAATCCTTTATCAAGTCCAGGACATCTTCGACCTTGTTCATCATGTATGATCTAACTATCAACAAAAGTGGAGGCTAGGAAGCTTTCTTATTATTATGTGGGAAATGTCTGATGCCATTTACAAAGGTCTATCTTACAATTTATTTCATAATAATACAATCGGTGACATACATGGGTAACAAAAATGGACCCTTTGATACTCCATAAATACAAAAGTATGTTCCTTCAGGGGTAAAATAGAAATCCCCTAATTCAGTGACTAATCCCAAAGCATCTTCAAACATGCAATCTGGATCCTTTTCATATATCAATTTGTATAAGGGGACCATGAAATCTTCGCAGATATGCGTGTAATATATTTCATGCTTTTGGGCCCACAAAATTTTATAGGCCACATAAATAGGAGATTCATTAGGATTCCATCTACATCCGAGACTCAGAAAGGGATGATGAGTCATGATACAATCCACCAAATATGAGGACATATGAAATTTTGACTTCTTTACTTTAAGGCCCTTTTGAGCATCTTTGATTGCTTGGACCATATTATCAAAGATAATGGATTCTCAATTAAAAACAGTGCCATGCATGGTAATATGATAAATTAAAGGAACCCAAATAAGCTTGTAATGAGTTGAGTTGGGCCTCACATAGAGCCTACATAAAAGAGTAGCAACAATCCTAAAAGGATTCTTCAAAAATTTAGTTTCATATTCCTCGTTGTCTCTTTAGCGTAGCTTCTTTCCTGGTAGCAACATCTTCTTAGCACATTTGGCATAATCAAGTTTCATGCTTGTGAACCATTCTTCTGTTAAAAATACTCTTGGAGATGAAGTCTATATGCTTTCCTGATGTGCGCAGAATGGAATGAAGAAAAAACTTTTCCTGTAGTGTTGGTAACCATACGAGATGTAGTATCAATATGGGGAAGGACCCACCCCATCACTTTAGTACAAGGGAACAATTCAAACCTGGATGCATCCTTGTAAATGCCTGACTTTTTGATGTTCTGATAAATCAAGTCTTATTCAATGGTAGCTTATGGTACATTCTGGTCCCTAATAAAATCGTAAATATCACCCCATTTGAATTCAAGAGCTATGCCTATGATATGATGTGTATCGTCGACTTGAGCATCCAAGGATGCTACCTAAACTGGTTCATCATCGGATGCTATATCCAATACAGTTTTAGAGGATCTCTTAGAATACCTTTTCAACATTTTTGAATCCTATATAACAATGGAAACATCATTATCTTGGGTAAAGTCCATTGAAATCACAAAATGAAATGCAATTTCAGAAAAGAAAAAAATAAATAAAAAATAAACGGAAACAACTACAAAGATCAGTAATAAATAAATAAAATATTTTCAGATGACTAAATTGAATTATTCATCAGCTAAATTCTAAATTATTCATTAGAGTCTGCATCGGCGCATTTTCTAGCTCGTGCAAAGGAAAAGTGTAGTGGTTTGTGGCAGTCGAGATAGTGTTGGAGAAAGTTGATGCATTCTTGGAGCTAGGTTTTAAGGTAGGGTTCAAACATGAGCAAGAGAAAACTCCAAAAGACCACTTATTTGGGAAAAATAGGTTCGGGATGATATTTAGGGCATAAGTTATCAATACAAGTGAGGTGGATAAAAACCCTTGGGTCCAAAGAAATGAAAAACCAACCAATAAAATAAAATAAAAAGGAGGAAAATGGTTAAGTATGAGATCAGTAAGACCAATAATGGACCATCTCCCTCCAACCACAAATTGCCAAGTGGAGATTAAGCAATTTGAGACCAAGAACACAAGGTAAAAGTGTACCTACCTAGACGATGGATGACATATGTGCTGGATTGATTAGTAGTATATGTGAGCAAATGGAGTGAGGAATCTTCTCCAACATGCACGGGCTCGAATGGGTTCATGTGACAACGATGATGGGGGGAAATGGCGTACCTTGTATTAAAAGGGATTTTAAAACCCTATGTACCAACCACGGTTTTAAAAAGGTGAAATCGACATGTTTTCGAATCTCTTGTCGGTTTATTTTGGCGAAGAAATGTGAATCACCCTGACACATTTCGACATTACATTTCATTTCTCGTGAGATAAAATTGGTGTTAAACTGTAATCTTTGCTGATATGTTTCGGTGTAAAATTACAAATATTTTTGCAATGTTGAGTTTCAGTGGGAAAGACTAAGTCTTTGTGACTGTGTCGACAGAAAACGGAAGGTCATGTCGATATGTTTCAACACGAAATTGACAAGTCTGTCAATATGCTTCAACACTAAATTTCCTAAGTTCAGTGAAAAGACAAGAAAATGTTGACTATTTCATCGACTATCAAGAAAATTAAGTGACATGTTGGTGAAAGAAATATTTTTTTGGATTAGGAGAAATCATTCCGATGTTTCAATGAAATCTCCACATCTCTCCGAAGTTTCGGTGAAAAAAATTGAGTTACACTGACGTTTCAGTGTGAAAAACAGGACTTCGTCGAAGTTTCGACAAGAAGTCAAAATCATAGCCGATGTTTCGGTGACCCATTAAAAATTTCGGTGATGTTTCGGCAAACATAGGAAAACTCGCTAAAACGTTAAAACTTATAGAAAAAGGCTAATTAAGGAAAACTTAAAATTTGGCTGAGGATTTTCACTTTTTTGGGAACATGCCAACTTCATGAAGTAATTGACTTAGTTTAAGTGGGATCCAAATGTTTTAGATAGGGAAAGGCCAAATTTAAGAAGGGTCCCTAGTCTTTTCAAAATAAAATACTGGGGAGGGTGGTTGCAATTGCAACAATTGGAAACAAACTGGGAAAACTAAGATATTTGAGAAAATAAAAGGGTATCTTCTAGTTCATGACAATTTAAGATGTAGTGAGGATCTACTCTGCTTACAAGTCATTGCTTATTGTAAGAGTCTTGGCATCATTTATTTGTCTTATATTGAGCTCAATTATGGTTTTAAATCATAAAATATATCACAGTGATCAGCATTAGTTAACATATGTTTTCATGAAAAGGGTATCTTAGTTGGGAATTCATAGCCACTCTCTCAAGGACAATTTATGAGGTTCATTTACAAAACTAGTCAGTCCACTATAAACTAGGTAAGACACCACGGGGTAAGTAATAAAACCAGGCAGATGTAGGTGTGTGTTCCTCATTCCTATACCATATGCATTTATTTGATGCATGAACAATTTTTATGCTTTACCGGCATTAATAAGAAATTTCCCCTATTTCATTAGAAGCAGGACTCTAGGCTCTTCCATCCATAGTGTCTTCTTATGTGGGTGATGAATAATATTGTATTGTATGTAATGTGCCCATGAGCGGATAAGAGCCCCCTTTGAATGCTATTTAGAATAGCCTCTTGATATTCTTTGAAAATTTTATTGCATGTGTTCATGTCTTCATTTGATTCTTCAGATATCCATCTTCGTTTTATGCACATGTCTTAAAATGGGGAAGAGCTAGTTTTATTGAGCCTTTAGGCATTATATCAGGTATAGGATCATTTTTATTTTCTATACATCTCCAAGATATTGATTCCTTACCATGGGTCATCCATAAGTAGACAATTTCAAGACATGGTTATTTATGTGTTTCAATGGGTGGAGCCTCAAGATAGTAACTTAGAAATATGTATCCCAACAAATATACAGGATTTAATACATTTTAATTTTAACCTAATCATGTGATAAGTTTTCCAAGTAACCAAATAAATAGGATAAAGATAGATAGGTTGAAATCCTTTAAAATGATAGTGCTTGAAAATGCACCATTGACTCTTACCAGTAAGAAGAAACTTAAATTTCGAAGTGTTTCTCACACACCAAAGATTTAAAAGGAATCAATTAACTTAAAAACATATTTCATAAGTAATGAGATCAAAACTTTCCCATCAAGCACTCAGGTTGTTGAAATCAATTTATTAAAATCTTAAAATAGGGAATCAAATAACCAGTTTTATTAAAATAACAACTAGGCTAAAACAATGTAATCAAAAGATAAAAGGAGAAACAACAAAGGAGACGTTTTATTTATGTACAAAAAATGATTTTCCTAAACTAGGTGAAGTACTTCTTTAAATATTGGTTATTCACAGAGAGAGATTCCACTTCCCGTTCCAAATTTTGTAATCTATAAGTTCCAGGGCCAAGTTTCTTAGTGATAGTGTAAGAACCAAGGCATACATGTTGGAATTTTGTATGCTTTCCCTTTTCCTCGTGAGGTTGATCCCATTTCGGAACTAGGTCAACGATTTTGAATTCTTACTTCCCTACACGATTTTTTTCAAACCATTTCTTGATACTAAATTGATGTGGTAAATTTAATTTTAACCCTTTCTCTTTCCTCTTCGATTTTGAGAAGGGTATTAATTCTTTCTTGTAGAGCGTGTATGTTGGATTTTCTAGAATCTTGGGCTAATTGGAGTGGAGGAAAAAGAATGTTTGGGGGAATAATATATTATTTTCCATAAACTAGAGTGTAAGTAGAAACCCCTAAAGCATTCTTTGGTGTGACCCTATCATCCCATAAAGCGTTTGGGAGAGCAACATGCCAATTTCTTTTATTTTCAATAACATTTTTCTTAAGTATGCATATGAGGTTTTTGTTTATAGATTTTGCAAGTCTGTTTCCTTGGGGGTAATGGTTGGAAGAATAATGCAACTTAATTCCCTTTTTTATAGAGAATTCACTTAATTTTAAAGAAGAAAAATAGGAAGCATTATAAAAAACTAGGGAAATTGGAACCCCAAACCTAGTTATAATGTTTTCTTTAAGAAACTTGATGACCGCATCTTCATTAAACTTACAAAGCAGTATAGCTTCAGTCCAACGTGTAAAGTAATTTGTATCTATAAGAATATAATGATGTTGTAATGAAGAATTCAGATTTATTTCTCCAATAACATCCAAGCCCTGCTACTCAAATGGTTCTAAAATCATTACTGGTTGCAATTGCATTGTTGGTTTTATCTGCCTACCTGCACAGTTTCATAAAATGCATGTCTGAACATAAGCGTGAGTATATTTAAAAATAGTGGGCCTGTAATAACTTGCTTTAAGGATCTAGTGAGTATTATTATTCCCAGAATAATTTCCTCCAGTAGGCCCATCAAAAAATTCTTTCAATACCTTCTATGCATCCTCCTTTTCTAAACACTTGAGAAATACTCCATCGTAATTTATTCGGAATATCACTCCACCAATTATCTGATATGATTTTGATTTCAATCGGATAGCTATCCTTTTCTTTGAATTCCAATGTTTAGGGGCATAACCATGTTGTAAATACTACACCAAATCTCGGTACCAACGATCGGGAGCTATATTAGTGGAATGAACTTGTAGTAAGTTCATTTCTTCTTTGTTATCCAAACTATTAGTCTCTTTAGTTGAAATTTCAGTAAGCAGTTTACACAACCCTTGGACCTTAACGATAATAGTGGGCTTGAATTCCAAATCATATTCTTGCAATGTAGTAACCTAGTTTCCACGCCTTTCTCCCAGCTCCTTTTGTACAAACAACAATATAACTGTTGGGTGAGGTACTATGACTTTAGTCATGTTTTTTAAAATGTAGGGTCTGAACTACTTTATAGCTTTAAATACTGTGTAGGATTGTTTTTCAACATCTTGATAGTTTAGTTCAACCCCCTGTAACCGAGTTCTCATAAGTGATATTAGATACTCATCCCCTTTATCTCCATACTAAGTGAGCACTAGGACTGCTCAGAGATGGTGTATGAACAATTGCAATTTTAATGTTATGAAAATCATTTTTCTCTAAGTTAGTCCACTTAAATTATGCATCCTGTTTAATCATTTTTGTAGTGGTTTTACGATTTGAGTGAAATAAGATACAAACCTATGAACAAAATTTATCTTTCCCATAAATGATTGCATAATTATTTTATTATAAGGCATGGGAATATATATAATGGCTTGTATTCTCTCAGGGTCAACTGAGATTCCCTTTTTCGAAATAATATGTCCCAACAATCTCCCTTCTAAAACAACAAATACACTTGTCCTGGTATTAAAGGAATTACCATATTTTTTACATTGATAAAAAATCTACTTCAAATGATAGATATGATCTTCCCTTTTCTTGGAGAACATTGTGACATCATCCAAGTATATAACCACACTATGACCAATCAAACCACGAAATGCAATGTCCATGGCCCTTTGAAATGTGGCTCTAGCATTCATCAGATGAAAAGGAATTCTAAGAAAAGCAAAAGTTCCTCATTTGGTGTGAAAAGTAGTTTTGAGGCAATCTTCTTCAGCCACAAGTACTTGGTTGTATCCAAAAAACCCATCCAACAAAGAAAACATTTTAGAAATAGAGACGAGCTGCAATGTCTGCTCCATGGGAGGAACATGATAATTTTCTTCATCAGATGACCTATTCAAGTTCTGAAAATCCACGCATATTCTTATTTCTCCATAGTTATTATGTATTAGAACTAAATTACCTACCCACTCGGAATGTTTGACCTTAAATATGATTTTAGAATCAAGAAACTTCTTCAATTCCTTTTGGATTAGTGGTTCCATCGTAGGATGTACTTTCCAAAGCTTTTCTTGAAACGCTTTAAATCCTTTCTTGATAGGGGTGACTTCTTGTAGAATGCTTGTATCATATGTTTTTAGAATATCAAAAGTCTTGGAAAATACATCCTTATATTGCTGAAAAAGATGAATAAACTTGTGTCTTTCACCTGGTGAATAACAGGTTCCAAGAATTACATATTTTAACTCTTTCCCAGTGCCCATATTTACCAGCTCATATTGCATAGAAGATCTATTCGTTTTAACATTCACTGGTTTTCTAAATTTATGCTACAAATCATATAAATTCTCAAGCGTGCATACCCCTTTAGGCATGAAATTTCCTCCAAATTGATTTTCATCCATCTTCTACAAATTGAATTGATGTTTTGCTTCATCAATGGTTGAATTTTTTAATGTATATTCATCCATTAAAAAGTCTATAATCTGTTGATCATCATCAAATACTCTCCAATTTGTTACGTTATCGGGGACAGAGGTCCTGGAAAGAAATTCAATGGAGAATTTGTCACTAAGTGGAATTAAACGAGTAGTAGTATTAGCTAATAAAGCAGTTGCAATATTCTTTGATCTAGGAATGGAATTAATATTAAAAGCATCAAAGTTTGAAATTAGATTCCATACCTCTTCCTGGTACACTTTTAAGTGTGGATACAAACAATGAATGGTATTTCTAATTTGTCTGACAATTATCTCTGAATCACAAAAAACCTTTAAATTTTTAACATTTAAATCAATATCTTTCCTGGGCCCTTGAATTAGAGCTTCATACTCAGTTGTGTTATTAGTGCATTCAAATTCTAATTTACAGGAAAGAAATATTATATTATTATGAGGATCTACAAGGACACAACCTGCCCCTGCTCCCTCCTGTGTTTTGGAGCCATCAAAATATAAAGTCCAAAAATCAGATCCTACTCTACTTCTAGAGTCAAGGTTAGAATATAAATCTACATCACTAACTAACTATAATATGTTACATTTGTTATCATTAGCACGGGAAAATTAAAGGAAATCGGACTATGTGTTTGGTTGATTATTGGTAGTTTCCGTTTGATAACACCATAGTTAAGTTTCCAAAAATTAATTACCCAATACTGAGTGTGTAAAGTTGACGGGCTCATTTCTTCCTTCCAACTTAGTAATGTTTAGTTTCATGGGTGTCTCTTTATTTACCCTTATTTGATTCTTCTTATTTTGATATGGCAGCCACAAGTGAGACCGATCAGTAGCACAATACCAATTCAGTTTGCTTGACCAATATCTACTTAATAATAAGCCATAAGATTATGGTATATCTACTACAACAATATTGATGAATTGACATACCTTTTGATCTGAATCCATCCTGATTAAGACATTTTTCATTTCTCCCACCACTTTAACATCATATCTATCAAGTTGAATAATCCTAGATGGAGAATGGATAGGTTTCCCATTAATATTATTACAAATAGAAAGTGGCATAATGTTAGAATATGCTCCAGAATCCACCAAACAATTGTGTACGTTATAATTGAAAATTTCAAAAGTGAGCAAAAAAGGAAGAGTCTGAGATTTAGATTTACCACCGATATTGGATTCATTGATTTATGTGTCTTTTTCTGCAGTAACTTGTTGTTTCTCATTAATAGTAGAGTCATTTGTTTGTGATTTGAGGTCCAATGCTTCTATTAATCTCTTTCTCTATTGGGGAAGATTGCAAATTTCAAACATATATCTATTGGATTTTGTCCTTTTATATCTTCTATCACATCATACCTTGTGTTTTGATTTCCTACAACATTTCCGACTGTCACAGCATTATTTGATGAAGGAGTTGATCCTTTAGGGTTAACATGAGATAAATTTCTTAAATTTTCTACAGGGTTGAGAGGTCTCTTCTCTGGTACATTTTGGGGTTGTGTTGTAGCAACTACTTTACCTTGAGTTTTATTTGTAGCATTATTTTTATTACTACGTGCAATTGATGTATTTTGAGTATCCATGGGACCTTGTCTTATTAATGCATAATCAATAGGAAAAATATGTACATTATGTATCTCTTCCACCTCTTCATCATCTTCCAAATATAAATTCGGTACCCAATCCCACAATAAGAGTGTGGTTTCCTTCGTTCTTCCTCCTATCCCATATAATTGTAACTTTTACATCTTCTTACTCTTCATCCAAAACTTTTTTATCTAATAGTTGATCCATCACCAAAGTCATAGAGTTAATCCATTGAGAACAAGTTTTCTCTAAATGGTGTTCTTGGTGAAATGTGCAAAAATGGTCCATGCCTACCTCATTTAGGCCGAGTATAGGGGCTTCATTTGTTGGAGTTATTGGAGTTTCTTCATTTCTTTTATAAAACAATTTAAATGGTTTCTTTGTAGAAGAAATTGCTCCTTTCTCTTTTTCCAAATCTACAATATTATTAGATAGTTTTTGAACCAACTTAACAATACTTTCCAAATCAATGGATTTTTCTTTAGTGGACCTTGACAGCAGTAGTGGTTTTTTAGAAGAGATAGGTTTGGGTTCTATTTCAACATAATGTATGACTATGCTATTCTTTTCTGTCTCAATGATCTAGGCCTCTTCGAAATTTTCCGCTACGATGTTCTTGCAAGAACGTTTGACAAACATGGCTAAGGATGGATGAAGGGCTGTAGTATAATATTCCACTAAAGATTCCTCAACATGTTTATAAGTGGCGTTGAACTTATTTAAAATAGTTGTAAATATTTGATTAAAATAATGCACCTTTTCTCTCTTATCCATCTTGAGAGACAACAATTATTTCATGAGGGAGGCTAATGTTCGTTGCTCACCAAATTTACTAAGAAAATATTTTTCAAAACTGTCCCAATCGGCTATAGATCCATCCTGCAAGATGAAATGCCATCATGAGGCCTTAGGATGAAAATTATAAGGAAACAAATGGCATACTACATCCTCATTATCTATGTTTAGAAGGTTTAATGCCAAATAAAACAAAATCTGAAATGATCATCTATAGTTATTCCTTTGCCAGGATCAAATTTGGGAAAAACCCACTGAGGTTGTTTGGGCAGATCATGAAGGTGAGCAGGTAAGTTTAAAGGACCTCAAGCCCTCCAAATTGGTGGCTAGTTTACATTATGAGACATATTTCAAATACGTGGAGGTGTATGTGGAAGTGACTGGGTTTGATGTGAAGAGGTAGAATCGTGTGAAGATGGTCATATATGATTGATAGTTTCTGGTATGTCATGTAAAGATAAATCCACCAACTCTGCCAAATATTCAACCAAAACAAACTCATGTTTCTCTTTAGATTTTATAGAGGGAGCACGTCTCTTCGGTAATAATGGAATTACAGGTAATCCAAAAAATTATATGATGTAAGATCTAGTATATCTTTAGAAATTATCAACTTCTTGGTGTGGTACTGCATACAGAGTTTCAACTTGTTCCAATTAAGGGCTATTTTCTTCGTAATAATTGGTTTCATGCCCGATTTCAGGTGTTGTTGTCTTGGATATTTTCTTGAGTTTGGACACCATTCCCCATACCTCAAATGTTGATTTTGTGAGCGTCTCCTTTGAATGGAACAATTGTTCCTGAAGGGTATATGCACAATCATAAAACAGGGTTAATTCCTGCTTCTGTTGTAAGGAATCACCCTTACATGATTATCATAATTGATAATAATATATATATATTTATATATTTATATATATATATATAATTGAACTGATAATAATATAATGCAATGGTCAATGTTTTATATGACCATAGGATGGATAGTCATGTCTTCTCATTAGGAAACACAACATCTTAATAATTAATAACCTAGACTAATAAAATAATAATTAATAATTTAACAATAGTAATATACTTATTTAGGTATATTACAAGTCATCCTTATCTGAAAGATTCATCCATGAATCTTTCTTATGAGCATGTTGCAACTGGATTTCTTTCACGAATAATGGTCCCACGGTTTAGTAGTTCTTGAAATATTTGGTCGCATTTCCATTCAAATATTTTCATGCATATGATTCTGTAGATAAACGCATAACAACTATATGGAGTATTCTTCTGGATTCTAATCTGATGGTGTTCTTTTGACATTCTAATTTGATGTAGATTTCTTATATGTATGGATGCCTTGATATGGTTTTCTTATCTATATAATGTACTTACTTCCTTGTCTGGCGAGCTTGTCTTTATTTTTTCTCTGGGAACCTTTTGAGATTCTAGAACATCTTGAGTTGCGACTACTGATAGAATGTTCATCTCATCATTTGTCACATTATCTTCTCGGTTTCGTTCTTCTATTTTATCATGATTAGAATCATCTCTAGTGCTTTTATTTCCATCATTGTATCCTTCTACAACTTCAATTATTTAATAATTGTTACTAACATTGACTTCCCTTTCAACGATATTTTTATTATTACAAGCTATGATATTGTCATTATCTTTACAATTGATATTGACATCATGATTGTCAATATCATCTTGATCTTTCATATTTTTTTCCTCTACAGCTTCTATTTCATCGAGTTTGTCATCATCTTCCTTATCATGTACTTTGCTTTGACTGGGAATCCAAACATGGTCTCTGGTTTGTCCTTGAGTACCACTGGAAATATTTAAATACTTTTTGACTACCGTATTAATGTGACTTATTTCCCTACCTTGTAAGAAACCACAACGAAATTTTGGAAGATGTGCATATTTTTGACTAAGTATCACATTTTGAGGTTTGTAGTTGGGATGTCTTTTGCTATCCCTCTTGGAATCTGGGGGCCTACATCTTTTGTGAGGAGGAATATGAGGAAGCTGTCGGCATGGATTTCCTTCTTTTTGGGGGTAGTAGCGACTTTGAGCTCTTTTATATTTAAACAATCAGGAGTCGCAAGAGTTCCTAGTTCTTCTTTACTTGGGAACCTAGGAGACACGATTGCTCCTTCCATTGTGATTTTAGTCGCTTCCTCTATCGTGGGTGCAAATGTAGTTTCCAACTCTTCTTGACCTAGGAATTCGGGAGTCACTGTAGCATCTTTTTGACGTTGTGTTATCAACAAATCCAATTCTTCAACTAATTTGACAATGACTTCATAGCCGCTTTTTATTTCTTCATGTTGGTTTCTTTTTATTTCTTTAGCCTCAGTCCTTTTTATATCTTTGACTTCAATTCTTTCATCTCTTTTAGGTTTGTGGAATGGGATAATAATGATCTTATTAAATGACGGGAACATGGTCTTATAGCTATAAAAATATTCAAATAAATAATGAATATTTTTAAATTAACTATTCAAGAAATAATAATGATATTATTATTATTCAAAAAAAAAATTATATAGATTTTTTTTAATTTTCAAACCTAATATAATAAATTATTATTATTTCAAAATAATAATATTATTTCGATCGGAATGAGATTAGGTTTTTTTTTTTAAAATATAATAATAATAATTTTTTTAAATAATAATATTATTATAATTTTTTTTTATCGGCAAACCAGGGATTAGGGTTTGGGGATCTGAAATGGAACTATAAGGACTGGGAGGAGTGTGAAGGTAGCGACGTTGGAGCAAGGGGTCAACATTTGTGGAGAATATCGGTACAGTGTGGGCACTTTGTCGAGATGGATGGCGCAGCTTTGGAGAAAGGGAGATGACAGAAGAGGTCAGGCGTGAGGCAATGTGAAGGATTTGTGAATGGGAGCAGCAAAATGTGGGAGAGATGGGAGATGGGAGAGTTGAAGTGTGAGGGGATGGGGAGGAGTGATCGTTGGTTGGTTGGGGAGATGGGTGTGAGAAGATGTTGGAGGATGTGGTGGATGGGGTTGGGCATGCGGTAGGATGGGGCGCAGGGATTGATCAGATGGGATTGAGAGTGCGCAGACCGCAGGAGGGAGAGATATGGAGTGCGGGAGGGCACGAGGATAGGTGGGTAGATGAAGGAGTGAAGGTAACTTTGATGGATTTGGTGCAGGAGTGATGCACATAGAGTATGTAGGTGTTGGCAGGAGAGGAGGCACCACATGCGTGGGGAAAAATTGTAGGCGAAAGCAAATTAGGGATGAAGCATTGGATGTGTAAGGCTTTGGGTAAGGGAGCGTTGGGATTCGTGCTACAAAATGAAGAGAATGGGAGAAAAGGGAATTGTGAGGAGGAGCAACGCAGTCTATAAGGAGGGTGTGGGTTGGGTTGGATGGCGTGTAAGAGTGTGCAGCATTTGACGGAATGTTGAGATGGTGGGAGGCTGCAGAGTGGAGCGTGAAGTAGACGTGTGGGCATTGTGAGAGGGAAGGAGCATGCAGGGTGTGGAGAGTATAGAGAGGAGCGCCTAGGGGGCGAGTAGGTGAGGGAGGGCGTGTAGAGGGGGAGGCTTGTGGTTGCAGAGTGGAGCATGGCATGGAAGGGCGTGTGAGGTATGACGATCGTGTTGAAGGGAGTTGGTTGGAAGAGAGAGTATGGAGGAGTAGGTGGTAGTGTTGAGAGAGAATGGGGGGTGAGAAGAGTGAGTGTAGTGAATGGAGTGGGAGTGATGGACTGGTAGTGAATGGAGTGTGAGGAAGAAAAACGTGGATGGAAATTGGGATATGGTGACTGCTTAAGGGAAGAAGTGATAGTGGAGTGAGAGTGGAGAATGAAAGAGTGAGAATGATTGTCCTAGTAGGAATGAGAATGCGCTAAGAAGTGATAGTGGAGTGAGAGTGGAGAATGAAAGAGTGAGAATGATTGTCCTAGTAGGAATGAGAATGCGCTAGAGCCTAAGATCTGATACCACTTGTAAGGAACCATCTTTACATGATTATCATAATTGATAATATATATTTATTTATAATTGAATTGATAATAATAAAATGAAATGGTCAATGTTTTATATGACCATAGGATGGATAATCGTGTCTTCTCATTAGGAGACATGACATATTAATAATTAATAACCTAGACTAGTAAAATAATAATTAATAATTTAATAATAGTAATATACTTATTTAGGTATATTACATCTGCACTTGGGTAGCGTTCAATGCAATTGTAAATGAATCATTTTCTCGATTAAGCTATATTAATTGAGCATACAGGGCTCCCTTTTCAATAATGATAGATTCTATTTGTTGATCCCATCGAATTTCCTTTGATTGCATTTCCCGCAATTGGGTCTTCAAATCTATCTTCTCTCCTTCCAATATTACCACCTAAACATTAAGTGAATATATTTCTACTTCCAAACTCTGAATGGTGTTCATGGCTTCTCCCTTTTGAAGTTCAAGGGTATCCCACTGGCTTCTTAGTTCAATTACTTCATTCATTGCTTGAACCATATTGTCTTTAAGTTTAACTAATTTATCCTTGTTGCTTTCTCCGCTCTCTATCAAATTGTGTACACTATCTTCATTGGTGTAAAACCCCAATTTTGACCCTTAAGGTATATTGACTTTTAATGTAAATATTTGTACATGCGATGTATGTTTTCCTAGCATGGAGCTCAAGGCCAAGGCCCTGCTAGTGTATGCTCGGATTTTATTTAGAAAGACAAGTATTTGATATTTTAATACCCATGTGCTATTAAGCCATGAAATATTGTAAATTGATGTAAATATTAATATTTCAATATAATTCCAAAACTGGCTATGGAAGCAACTAATGAGAAGGGGCCATGTGTATTCCACTATGGAGTGGTGAGGGGGTCGTGGGATTGGACCATAGGCTTCCAAATGTCATTTTGAGAACCCATTTGACTTTCCTTGCTGACATTTAATTATGTGTAAGAAAGTTGTTGAAGAAATCAGTCTATGGCTTCAATGGAGCATGGGCAGCCTAGAAATTCATATGGAAGAGTATGGGCTCTGTTTCCTTGACCCACAAATCACTCTACCTCATGGGAATTCTTTTTTCTTCATTCCCATTCCATTGTGGAGGAAGGAAGCTTTAATTTTCATCCATTACACATGCCCAATAGTGTTAATTTTTTAGTATTAATTCAACATACTCTAGGATCTTTACTGAGAGAATAACATGTACAGCATATCAATCATATCAAGCATGTATCAAGTATATCAAACAATCACATAAGACAATGGACGCACAGAGTTTCACTGGGGAAAACTATAAATGTGAAAAACCCCACAACTTCCTTAGAGATAGAGAGAGCAAAGATACAACCAAAGTACAAGAGATAGTCTTCTCCTAGTAGCTGATCCTCCTCCTCACATGTGCGTTACTTTTCGAGTGATGGAAGAGTGAGTAATGAGATGATTAAATAGAGATATCCCGATCTCTATTTATACTTATCCTATCCTGCCCAAAAAACTAGTGGGGCCAACTTGTCTAACTTAGCCTAATAACCCATGGTTACATTAATCAGGGTCGACCCCACACATGGTGGTCTAATAACCCATCGGCAAGTTACGACACTTGCAACACTTGTCAATACAAATGACGACACTTCCATATAGAGGAATAATAACATCTCTATAGGAGTACAATATACATAGATGAAATACATAGGTGAAATACATTCTGAAGTTACATATACATCAACACTCCCTCTTAACTAGGAAGGTATTTCTCGACATAGATTTGCTAGCACAAGTCTTCTTCTCTGGATCATCATCACTGGATCATCGTCATCGTCACTGCTGCTTCTATCTCAATCAATCTCTGATCTACTCATCATAGGAAGTTCTACAGAGCCAGTCCTTTTTCATACTGGATGTAGGCCCACCACCTGTAGGTCTTCATCACTGGCCATACTGTGGAATCCTCGGGACTTATTACGTGCGTCAATAAAACCTCGAAAGAGCATCCCAGGCATTTTACAAGCACACAACTCAACCTATCGAATCTCCTAGGATCTTTTACATGTGACTGTCACAAAACCTTAAAAGAGTGTCTTGCCAAGCAAGATCTCTAAAGAGCATCTGCGGCCTTTTTCATCCTGTCCAGATCTCCAGAACATATTACATGTGACCCTTACCACAAAACCTTAAAAGAGTGTCTTGCTAAGCAAGATCTCTAAAGAGCATCTGAGGCCTTTTTCATCCTATCCAGATCTCTAGGACTTATTACATGTGGTCCCCACAAAACCTTAAAAGAGTGTCTTGCCAAGCAATATCTCTAAAGAGCATCTAAGGCCTTTTTCATCTTGTCCAGATCTCCAGGACTTATTACATGTGGTCTAGAAAAACCTTAAAAGAGTGTCTTGCCAAGCAAGATCTCTAAAGAGCATCTGAAGCTTTTTTCATCCTGTCCAGATCTCAAGGACTTATTACATGCTACCCTTGCACAACCTGTCCACAGCCATAGAGTATCAACCTGATACTCACCATACATCGTCCTGATGTACATGATCATCCTGATCATCATCATTGCATCGTCCTGATGCATGTCATCTGGAGCAACATCTTGAAGCTCATCATCTATGATCATCCTGATCATACAATGCATCCACCTGATGCATACCAAGTATCTACCTGATACATATCATCATAAATGATCCACATGATCATACAATATATCCACCTGATACATACACATATACATAATCCACCTAATCATACAATGTATCCACCTGATATATATCAACATACATGATCTACCTGATCATACAATCGTATCCACCTGATACATATACAGATACATGGTCCAAGCATCCAACATGATGCATATACATATACATGATCCAACTGATCATAACAAGCATCCAACATGATGCATATACATATACATGATCCAACTGATCATAACAAGCATCCAACATGATGCATATACATATACATGATCCAACTTATCATAACAAGCAACCAACATGATGCATATACAGAGCAATAACTGGAGCATCGTCTTGATGCTCATCATCCAACGCTTACATCCACAGCCATGGGAAGGATCCTCCTCTCACCATGCTTGGAATGGCTCCTGCAAATTTGTCCATCACTTCTTCATTGAAGTGTCGTCAATTTGAAGAACACCAAGCCTCTCTCTGAAGTACTTGAACTTAACTCTGGCTAGTGGCTTCGTTAGCACATCTGCAATCTGCTCATAGATCACAACATACAGGAGCTTCACTGCTCCTCTCTACACCATATCCCTGATATAGTGATATTTGATCTTAGTGTGTTTCGACCTTTTGTGGAACATCGGGTTCTCAGACAGCTTCACACAACTCTGGTTGTTACAAAAGATACCAGTAGCCTCTAGCAGGAGATCAAATAACTCAGACAGTAGCTTTCAGAGCCATACTGCCTCACAACTAGCCGAACATGCTGCAACATACTCTACCTCGGCTGTACTCAGTGCTATGCAAGACTACTTCCTACTAAACCAAGAGATCACACCTAATCCCATACTGAAGCAACACCCAAATGTGCTCTTCCTATCTGCAGCACTGGCTTCCCAATCTGAATCAACATAACCCTGCAGGTTAAACTTTCGATTCGCATCATACTTGAGCCCATAATCAATTGTACCCTTCAGGTACCTCAGAATATGCTTTACAGCAACCAGGTGAACACCTCTGGGATCCGTCAGGAACTGGCTCAATGTGTTCACCGCAAAGAAAATATCTGGTCTAGTGTTCGTCAGGTACATCAAGGACCCAATCATCTGATGATACACAGTGACATCAACCGGATTAGATCAAGCATCACATAGAAGCTTCAGGTTCAATGCCATAGGTGTGGCCATGGCCTTGCAGTCCATCATCCCAAACCTCTTCAGGATCTCTACTGCATACTTTCCTTATCCAAGGAATATCCCATCTGCACTCTGCCACACCTCCATGCCTAGAAAATAGTGCATCATCCCCAAGTCTTTCATCTCTAACTCGACAGCAAGCTTCCTCTTGGTATCGGCAATCAATCCATCCTCACCTATTACAAACAGGTCATCCACATACAAGAGTAGTATCGCAGGATTGCCTTCCTCAACCTTGTAGTAAAGGTTGGAATCTGTTTTACTCTTAGTAAAGCCCAAACTGGATAGAAAGCTGTCTATCCTACCATACCAAGTCCTAGGATCTTGCTTCAAGCCATTCAAGGCTTTTTTCAGTCTGCACAAATATGACTCCCTATCATGTGTCTCAAAACCAAGTGGCTGCTCCACATACGCTTCCTCCTCGACTACACCATTCAAGAAAGCTTTCTTGACATCTATCTGGTGTATCTTCCATTTCATCACTACAGCCAAAGCAAGTACTGATCTGATGGAGGTGTATCTGGCTACAGGAGCAAAAGTTTCTTCATAGTCTATTCCCTCTTTCTGAGAGAAGCCATGAGCTACAAATCTTGCTTTGTACTTTTCTATGCTACCATCTACAGCATGCTTGATCTTGTAGATCCACTTGGAAGTCACAACAGACTTCCCTTTAGGTCTTGGGACTACATCCCAAACATCATTCTTCATGATCAACTGGTATTTCTCAACCATGGCATCCTTCCATTCTTTCTTTTCCGCTACCTCTTCATAATTGGAAGGTTCTTTGTTCATAATATCACAGAGTAAAGCAACATAGCTGGTATGAGATCTAGTTCTCTTTCTTGCTATGTGTTCTTCTTCTGGAATGCCATACCTTTCTACATCTTGAATGAGATCTCTATCCCATGCAGGTTTCCTCTTGTGAAATTTATTCTCACGGGGTGGATCTATAGGTATTTGTGGATCCTCAACTTCACGATCTACTTCTGGAATTGATTCAGTCATGGTGGTGTCTTGAAATTTTTTTTCCTTTGGTTCTTCATAATCTTCAACAGGTGTCTTCCTTGATTTGATGAAGGCTAAGTTTTCATCAAATGTTACATCCCTGCTGACATCAATCTTCTTGAACCCTAGAGAGTATATTCTGTAAGCCTTCAAGCTTTCACTGTACCCCACAAAGGTGCCCTTCTTTCCTGAAGGATCTAGCTTTGTTCTCTTTTCCTTTGGAACATGAGTGTATACTGGACAACCAAATATTCTGAGATGGCTGACTTCAGGTTTCTTACCAGAGAATACCTCTTCTAGTGTCTTGTTGTCCAATATCTTGTGAGGTGTTATGGTCTGCACATATTTAGCTGTCCTAGCTGCTTCTGCCCATAGATGCATAGGAAAATCATGGTCATGCAGCATTGCCTGTGCTGCTTCCATGATTGTTCTATTCTTCTTTTCTGCAACTCCATTCTGGTGTGGATTGTATGGAGCAGTCAACTCCCTCTTAATCCCTGAATCACTGCATAGCTTCTTGAAATCACCTGAAGTGAATTCTTCGCCATTGTCGGATTTGAAGGTCTTGATCTTCTTATCAGTTTGATTTTCCATCAAGGCTTTGATTTCCTTGAACTTATCAAACACTTCATCTTTGTTCTTCAAGAAATAAATCCAAGTCTTCCTAGAGAAATCATCAAGGAAAGAGACATAGTAGACATACCCACTCAGAGAACTGGATGACATCGGACCACATACATCGGAGTGGATAATTTCCAAGATCCCTTTAGCTTTGCTTTCACTACTTGGAAATGTCTTCTTAATGCTCTTTCCTTTTGCACATCCTTTGCAAATACCATAATGCTTTGTCTTGATTTCAGGAAGACCTTCTACAACTTTGCTCACAATTGGTAGTGATCTATAGTGCACATGTGCAAGCCTTCTATGCCAAAGTTCACTTGGCTCCATGGATTCATGTACCATGGCATGTTCAGGTTGTCCCTTCAATTTGTACAATCCTCCCTCTTGTTCTCCAATCACTACTACATTATCTATATTTTTACCCTTTGGCCACATTAGGACTTGGCCATCTACAAATGCAACCCTCATGCCTTTCGCATCTAATGCAGATATGGAGAGTAGGTTCTTCTTGATCCCAAGTACATATAGAACATCTTTCATCTTCAAAGACTTCCCAGATTCTAGTTTATAGGAGGCTTCACGACTTCCTTTGATACGATATTGATAGTCATCCCCAAGTTTCACCTTATGGAGTGACTCATGTTCAGATAGATTTGCAAAAGATTCTTTAAACCTAGTCATGTGTTTGGAATCCCCACTATAAATAATCCAATCATTACATCCATGAGAGATAGTACCTGTGAGAGCAGAGATTAGAACATGTTCATCTTCACTAGATGAGTCATCACTTTCTGCTCTAGCCTTCTTCTTTGGAGGTTCATCATCCTTGACAGCATGACCATGATATCTATTCTTGTTTCCCTTCTTCTTGTTGTTGGATTTGTTGTCCCTTTTGTTCTTGGGACAATCTGCAGCAAAGTGTCCCTTCTCATGACATGTGAAGCATCTTAGATCCTTCTTACCCTTTTAAAATGTTTCTTTTGATGTTAGTGCTCCTTGTTGGGATTGCTTCTTTTGGTGTGAGCTGTGAGAGCTTGATATTCACTTCCCATATTTTCTTCTTGAGCTACAAGCCTAGCCTCTTCTTGTGAACATTCCTCCCACAGTCTACTGAAGGAGATCAACTTCATTCTTGCACATATTCCTTGAATGAAGGAATCCCATTACCTAGGTAGGCCATTCAAAGTGGTCATGACAATTTCAACATTCTCCACCATTTCATCCATAGCTTCAAGTTGTTCCTTGATCTAAGAGACCTTGGAGAAATAGGATTGAATGGTCTCTCCATTCTGAAGCTTTACCCCTTTCAATTGGTTCCGCAGAATCATCTTCCGATTTATGTTCTTCCCTTCAAACAGCTTGGTCAAAGAGTGAAACATTGCCTTGGGTGTCTTTAGAGATGGCACATGTGGAACGAGATGGTCCTTGATAGAATCAACAATGATTCTCTTTGCCTTGACCAAGTTCTTCTTATGAAAATCCTTAGCCTCTTCTCCCTCTGGGACAAGGACCTCTTCATTTATGTAAGTGTCCAACTCATTTTCTTCCAGGATTAACCCACTCCTATACTTCCATGCTCGGAAGTTATCAGCCCCTTCAAGATTATCCTCAAGCTTGGTGTGGTGAGACATCTTTAAAGAGTACTTCAAATGGAAATAGAAAAGATTTAGGTCTTACCACTTGATTTACTAAAAACTGGATCTAGTCCTAGATTAGGGTTTGTTAGAGAAACCCTAAAAATTCAAAATGTGAATTTAAAACTTCTGACGGGATAGAAATATGCGCCTTGATGAGCTGATCAGAGTGGTATATTCAGAATTTGAGATTTGCAAAGTTTCACCCTTCAGAAATGCCTTTTAGTCTTCCCAGATTTACTAGGGACTAGGGAGGACCCTGAATTAGGGTTTGAGTTTCCCGGAGCTTCACCCAACCAAAAATATCGATCCAAAGCTCTAAACTTTGAGTTTTCCAAGGAGCGTCTAGCTATATCTTCAGATTCCAGAAATTCCTATTTTTGTGGAAACCCTAATTTTTAGGGCCAAAACTGAAAGTGATCAAAATTGAATTCTGATTGGACAGATAGATTCTCCTTGATGAGTAGAGTCAATCTACCTTACTGCTTTTCCAAAATCTGTGGAGGAAACCCAATAAACAAGAAACCTTAGTTTTCGCCAATGCACAATGTCTTCTTCTCAGGGAAGCTCTAATACCATGTTAATTTTTGAGTATTAATTCAACATACTCTAGGATCTTTATTGAGAGAATAACATGTACAACATATCAATCATATCAAGCATGTATCAAGCATATCAAACAATCACATAAGATAATGGACACACATAGTTTCGCTAGGGAAAACCATAAAGGTGAAAAACCCCACAACTTCCTCAGAGATAGAGAGAGCAATGATTCAACCAAAGTACAAGAGATAGTCTTCTCCTAGCAGCTGATCCTCCTGCTCATATGTACACCACTTTCCAAGTGATGGAAGAGTGAGTAATGAGATGATGAAATAGAGATCTCCCAATCTCTATTTGTACTTGTCCTATCGTGCCCAATCAACTAGTGTGGCCGACTTCTCTAACTTAGCCTAATAACCCATGGTTACATTAATCAGGGTCGACCCCACACATGGTGGTCTATTAACCCATCGGCAAGTTATGACACTTGCGACACTTGTCATTACAAATGACGACACTTCCGTATATAGGAATAATAACATCTCTATAGGAGTACAATATACATAGATGAAATACATAGGTGAAATACATTCCGAAGTTACATATACATCAATTAGCAGTGAGAAAAAATAGAAATCGCAACTATGAATTAACTCACGTATTGAAGTGCCATAAACTCCCAGAATTTGGTATTGACAGTAAAATCCAATGGGGGATCCATAGATATGAACCTTGGTGCAAAATTGAGAGTATTAGATATCCCAAAATCCATTGGGAAACACAGTTTTTATAGCCCAGAAATCCAATTACGGATTGATTTATTTGGTCACCAAATTGTGAAAATCCAATAGTGAATGCTAGAACATAGGTTAGGATTACTTGATAAACCCAGTGAAGACTAGAATCTCAAGGAATTAGCAGCTTGGACCTTTCTATGCTCACCCTGAAGAGCACTGGAGGCAAGGGATGCTTGAGGGACTGTGCTACAAAGAAGGGGACCTTCCTTGTGTTGGGTGTGGTAGGTATTGTGGGTGTCGTGACTGTTTGAGTTTAGTTGAGATGTATGTAGCTCTATGGTCGATCTCACTGACTTATCATCCTCCTCATTTGTCTCTTGCATGCTTGATAAACCCAACCATGTGTTGGATTAGCATGACTGTTTGTATGAGATAATGGTTATGAGTGAGCCTGCCTAGTTCCTCCTTAGTGGATACACATCCCAGCTCAGGGGTGGTCTCTCAGCTGAAAGAATACAGGTTGGACAGAGACCTATGGTTGGGTGGAACATTTCTCTCACATAGCTAGTTGTTGGACAGCTTCATCTTAAAGATAGGTATTCTCTATAGTTTAAATTATATTCATTCTATGCTCTGGAGTGTTCAATTTAATGACTGTTATTTAATGTTTATTTCCACTGTGTCTATATTGAGTATGAATATACACACATAATTTTTTGTTTATTATGATTTTGTGAGTAATGAACGAGGCTGAAAACATAAATAAGCCCTGGAATGTTAGTCATGTTCCCTTCCTCCCATCGGATCAACGGGAGGGGACGTGACAATTGGCCAATGATGCATCTACACCAACATATGTTATGAAATTTGGGTCATAATTGGTACCTTCAACCACCAGTACTTCTTCTATTGTAACTACGTCAAGCTATGAAGCAATTTTAAGCCTCTTTTCTGTCTATTTCATGATGGTATTTCTATTGCATTCATAAAAAATAGTCTCCAACTTAGCCATGGCATGTTGTTTGGAGGGGGTGAATGGGGTGAGTCCTAACTCAGTGAAAGGGAGATTCCCTCTAGTGAGTGGAGCTTATGTGCTAGTTCCTGTTATAGAATCATTGTCCATGTCTTGACCTTCATTACCTAGTTCCTCACCTCCTTGTTGACCTCTATCTTCCACAACTTTCCTGAAATTTTCTTCTTCTTCCTTTTTATTTTGGATTTCTTCCTACTGAGATTATTCTCGTTGTTGTGTTAACTCATCCCTTTTATTTTCCTGTTATGCAACAATCTTATCTAGCGTTCCCTTTTATATCCTCTTATGCAGTTCTTACACTTCCTCTTTTTCTTCTCTTTCTTCTTTATCCTTTCTGGCTATCTCTTCCTCCTGCAATGTTTTACTTGTTTTGGCCAGGAGGGCTTCTTCTATAACTTGCTTTCTAGCAACTTCTTCCAAGTTTTCTTGTGTTGAGGCATCTACTGGTTTGATTGAGATTTCTTCTTTAACACCTTTTATTTTGTTAAGTCTCATGTCCAATTCTGCAAGGTTTGGGACCCTTCGGTATACTTCTTCCTCCTTCAAAAATTGATCTGCATATTCATAGTGGATTTTGATAGATGTGGAATGTAGTGCCACTTTTTGGTGACTATCATTTCTTACAAAGATCTTCTCGCCAAAGTGAAAAGAGTCCAAATCCTTTATCAATTTTGGGACATATTTGACCTTGTCCATCATGTATGATCCGACTATCAACGGAAGCAGAGGACAGGAAGCTTTCTTATTATTATGTAGGAAATGGTTGATGCCATTTATAAAGGCCTGCCTTACAATTTCTTTCAGAATAATACAATCGGTGACATACATGGGTAAAAAAAATGGACACTTTGGTCCTCCATAAATACACATGTATATGCCTTCATGGGTCAGATAGAAATACCCTAATTCACTTACTACTACAAGATCATCTTCATACATGCAATCTGGATCCTTTTCATATATCAATTTGTATAAGGGGACCACAAGCTCTTCACAGATCTGCTTGTATTAGGTTGCATGCTTTTGGGCCCACAAAATTTTATTGGCCACATAAATAGGAGATTCGTTAGGATTCCATCTACATCTGAGATTGGGAAAGGGATGTAGAGTCATGATACAACCCACCAAATATGAGGACATATGAAATTCTTACTTCTTCACTTTAAGGTCCTGCTAAGCATATTTGATTGCTTGGACCATACTCTCATAGATAATGTCTGCCCAGTTAAAAATAGTGCCATGCATGGTAATATGATAAAGTAAAGGCACCCAACTAAGCTTGTAATCAGTTGAGTTGGGCCTCCCATAGAGCCTGCATATAAGAGTAGTAGTAATCCTAAAAGGAGTCTTCAAAAATTTAGTTTCATATTCCCTGATGTCTCTTTGGCATCGCTTCTTTCCTAGTAGCAGCATATTCTAAGAACATTTGGAATAATCAAGTTTCGGGATTTCTGAGCCATTCTTCTGTTAAAAATACTCTCGGAGTTGGAAGTCTATATGCTTTCCCCCTATGTGTATGAAGGAATGAAGCAAAACATTTCCCCATAGCGCTTGTAATGATACAAGATGCAGTATCAATATGGGGAAGGACCCACCCTATCACTTCACCACAAGGGAACAATTCAGGCTTGATTGCTGCCTTGTGAGCGTTTGAAGTTTTTATGTTCTGATAAATCAATTATTCTTTGATGGTAGCTTCTGGGACATTCTAGTCTATGATCAAATGGTAAATCTCACCCCATTTGAATTCAGGAGCTATGGTTGTGATATGATGCGTGTCGTCGAACTCAAACTACAAGGATGCTTCCTGAATTGGTTCATCATTAGATGTTATCTCCAATACAGTTTTAGAGAACTTAGAACCCCTTTTTGGCATTTTTCAATCCTGTATAATAATGGAAACATCATTATCTTGTGTAAATTCCATTGAAATCACAAAATGAGATACAATTTAAAAAAAAAACAGCAACAACTACAAAGATTAGAAATAAATAAACAAATTCTTTTCAGATGACTAAATGGCACTGTTCATCAACTAAATTCTAATTTATTCATTAGGGTTTGCATCGGTGCATTTGCTAGCTCATGCAAAGGAAAACTGTAGTGGCTTGTGGAAGTTGAGACAGTGTTGAAGAAATTCTACATGTTCTTAGAGCTAGGGTTTAAGGTAGGGTGCAAATGGGAGTGAGAGAAAACTTGGAAAGACTGCTTATTCGGGAAAAAGACTCATGGGATAAGATTTAGGGCATAATTTATCAACACAAGTAAGGTGGCTTGAAACCCTTGGGTCCAAAGAAATGCAAAACCAACCAATAAAATCAAATAAAAGAGGGTAAAATGGTCAAGTATGCTATTAATAAGACCAGTAATGGGCCATCGCCCTCCAACCAAAAATTTCCAAGTCGACATTAACCAATTTGAGAGCAAGAACACAGGGTAAAAGTGTGCCTACGTAGACGATGGATGACAAGTGTGCTAGATTCATTGGTAGTAGATGTGAGCATACTAAGTCAGGAATATTTTCCAATTGGAACGGGCTTGAACAAGTTCACGTGACAACAATGATGGGCGAAAACAACATTCCTTGTACTAAAAGGGCCTTTATAAGTCCCAAGCGAGGTTTTTAAAAGGTGAAATCGATGTTTTTTCAAAATTGTTGTCAATTTATTTCGGCGAAGAAATGTGACTCACCCCGATACGTTTCGTCGTTACATTTCATTTATCGTGCGATACAATCGGCATTAAAGTGCAATCTTTGTCAATATGTATCGGTGTAAAATTACAAAGTTTTTTGTGATGTTGAGTTTTGGTGATAAATACTAGGTCTTTGCGACCGTATTAACAAAAAATGGAAGGTCTCGCCGATACATTTGGGTACAAAATTTACAAGTCTATTGAGACGCTTCGACACCAAAGTTGCTAAGTTTGCTGAAAAGACATGAAAACACTGACCGTTTCGGAGACTATCAGGAAAATCAAGCTGCATTCTGTCGAAAGAAATGTTTTGTTGGAATAGGAGAAATCATTCCGAAATTCCAGTGGAATCTCCACATCTCTCCGAAGTTTTGGAAGAAAAATTTGTAGTTATGCTGACATTTCGGTAGGAAAATCGAAACTTTGTTGAAGTTTCAGCGAGAAGTCAAAATCTTATCCAGTGTTTCGGTGACCCATTAAAAATTTTGGTGACATTTTAGCAAACTTAATAAAATTCGTCGAAATGTAAAAACTTACAAAAAAGGTCGATTAAGGAAAACTTAAAATTTGGCTAAGTATTTTCTCTGTTTTGGGAACATGCCAACTTCATGCAGTACTTGACTTAGTTTAAGAGGGATCCAAATGTTTTAGATAGGTAAAGGGAAAATTTAAGGAGGGGCCCTAGTATTTTCAAAAGAAAATATTGTGGAGGGTGGTTGTAGTTTCAACACTATTGAGTGTGAAATCCCATCTTCGAAACTAGTCGTAGAAATCCTACGACACACTAGTGGTCTTGAATAATGTCGTTTATATATGGAGCAATTAGACAAACATAGGAGGGATGTTTTTACTACCATTGAAGCGAAAAGAAAATGCATCAAGGCCCAGTATGATAAATCACTACACATGTATATATTATTTGAGGGAGATGTAGTGTTAGTCTAGGACCATAAGTAAGATAAATTAGGGTTTCAGAAATTCACTTCTATGTGGACTGGTCCTTATATTTTTAGGAAAGTCCTCAATAAAGGGGCCTATGAGTTAAAATATTTTGATGGAAACATCTTGGGGTTTAGAAATGGACTCTACCTAAATAGGTACTTTATCTAGAATTCATGTCTAGGAGGGTGTCTTGTAATTATTGTACTATAAATAGCCTAGAATGTTTTCTACTTTTAGGTTAGGTTAGTATTGGATTTTTCTTATTGCTCTTTGTGCTCTATTGATCGATGTCATCACCTGCACATATGTTTTTGGGTTATGCCGATGGAGCTTGTCGTCACACTTGGAACGTTGCTTCCATAGTTTGGGTGATCTATGATCCAGTTGGACAACTATTGAATTTAGGTGGAGTGTCTCTTGACCCAGCCACTAACAATATCACATAATATAGTATTGTGATTGAGTTGACGTTGGGAGCCATCTCTATTAGTATATGGCATTTAACTATCTACCTTGATTCACGGTTGGTAGTGTCTCAACTAAATGGTATGTATCACATTCGGTTTCCTGTGTTGATATGTAAATTTTTAAGGGTACGATTGTTAAAACAACAATTTGATTTCATTATGTACATACTTGTTCCTAGAAGATGCAATCATCTAATTGTTATTTTTTCTAATTACATATAATTAGATCGAAATCTATAACATAATTAAAAACAAGCACACACATAAATAATACATAAGCATTGTAGAAAATGTAAATATAGTCAGTACAACGTCATTCATGTATATATAAAAGTAGATCAAAAAGTACAAAATAGTTTGAGACTAGTATAAAAAATATATGAGTTACACATCATAAGTGTCAATCATTGTCCAAAAGGGGGCATGGCCCTCAAATATGCAAGTACATATCAACTAGCTACAAAAATCTCTCTTATGAGACTACTATAAATCTAAAGTAGCTATAACGGCCTCATGGTACCATAATACACATGTAACTACCAGCTTGAGTAATCTAATCCAAGTGGAAGGTACCCCTACCACTTGTTGTTGCATGGCCTCAGGAATCCGATCAATCCAAAAGGTGGGTATTCCTTTAGCGAGACTTGCCAAGTTCTCCTCTACCAAAGTAGCTTTTGGTCCCTCCTGTGGTATTGTCTCATGAACCCGTAAACAAGGGAAATCAGTAGACCTCACTGGTCGAATGTCTGCATCATGGCTCAATTTTGGTATTAGTACTCATGCATTAAAAAAATCTTGGTTATGTTTAAATATTTCGAAAACCTAAAAATGAAATATGACAAAACATATGTACTCATCTATATTCCCACGTCATCCACTTGGAGGAATCACTAGATCTAGGTCATGTGAGAAATCAAGTCCCGCATATGGGAACCCATCAATACTTGGTACATGTTGGCTCCACCATGCATGAAAATCATCGTTTAAAGTGTTGGTGGTTGATCCTCCTCCTAATCAGTATATTAAGTCTATCAATCTATCCATCCTAGGATTTCTTGAATCTAAGGGTGGTAGAGAGACCCTTGGGCTCATTCCTGTAAGCCTCTAAAAAAAGAGCATACTAAGATGCTTCCATACCCAAATTTTTTTAGTTTCCCTGTTTTGCAAACCATCAGTTGGATTCTCATATTAGTCAACAAGTAAGTACACCAGTCAAATAGTGTTTTTGTCAAACACTCTACTCCAATTTGCATAAAGCCATTGAAGCTAAATGCAATGTTGTTGATCCAACCACCCTTGTGATCATAGTGACTACTACTCTCAATGGAAAGTTCGTGATAGTAACAATGTGAATCTTACTACCTTTTTTCTCTGTCTCGGACACATAATATATGTTGATGTATTCTTGAATAGATAGGACAAATCCATGCCCTTTTAGATTCACTTGTTGTCCTCTCCACGAGAGGTCGGTCAAAAAATAGATATCTTCCACTTTTATGTCTAGAACTTCTTCATCGATCATGAAGACCCCTTGGTATGGGTTCTAGTATTGGATGAGAGTCTACAATAGGCCTTTTTGAGCCCTTATATTGGATACTCTAAATAATTTGAGTAATCCACACTGGTGCAAAGTATTTAGTGTTAGTGGGTCCCCAAGTACATCTCGATCCATTTCTTCATGCTCATGCTCCCTCATATGATGGCCATACCTAAAAAATTAATCTTTGTTAGTCAAAATGCAATTTTTATTGCCCTATGTTGTAAATCGCTAGCAATTTCTTTAATAGTAGTGATCTGATCGCTTGCAAACTTATACACAGTGGCGATTTTCTTGAAAATCACTACCAGATTTTGGTTTACATCGATTATGTCGTGAATGTTTTAGAGTAGGGAAATACAACAAGAATTAAGAATAAAACCATGAAATAAATATATGAAAATGTAAGTTCGGGGATGGAGAACCTACCTAGAGGCAGTAGCTGTCGAATTGATGGCTTTTAGACTTGGTATCCAATGTTCAAATTTTTAGGGCTCCTTGCTCTCCAATGGGTAAAAAACACAAATGAAATGAAATTTTGTTATTTTATTTCATATATATGTTTTTAACTTTTAATACCTTTTTTCCTAGTACATGACTTTTTTGAATACGGTAACTTAAGCCAGGGGTATATTTTTTTAATGGCAGTATTCAAAATATTTGCTCTTTAAATCTGGCATATAGGTTAGGTTGTCCCTATTATGCATGTTTCTTCTAGCCTTTTTTCCCTTGTAATCCTTAAGATCACATTTCACACAAATGAGACATTAGCCCTATTTTGAAGTAAATTAGTTATCTTTCCATGAATAGAGCCTACCTCACGTGGAACATCCTAGTTAGCATCCTTTTCTTCCATTTTGGTGCCCATGCTACGTTTTTCATAGGCTCAAGAGCCTTGTAGTTATGTCATGACTTTGAAAAGAAACCACATGTCTTTCTCTCTCATCTTTTTGGCCATCCCCTATAAGGTTCATGCTTGTGTGTTTAAATTGTAAGTACATTTGCATCTATCCCGCTTGTGCTTATGAGCCTAATGCAGGATTTCATGCTTTTAACTCATTATATAAGCCCTCATTTATTATCTCATTTCTGCTAATCCATGTAGCACTTTTCCTTTGCAACTTGACACCCCTGACCGGAAAGAAACATACCCTGAGTGTCATTATCTTTCCATTTTCCTTGCATCATGCATAGGTTTGTTCCTTGCACTTGGAACTAGTCCTTCTTTCCCTGACACTAATTTTCTCCCATGTACTATAGCATTCTTTTATTCATTTTCAGGTTTTAATAATATGAAAAAGACAAAAAATAAATATTATAAAAAGAGAAGGGAAGGGAAATATCTCCAATGTCTATTTACTAATGGCAGCTAGTTGTGTCATCTTTGAACAGAGAACCATGTTGAGTCTATCAACCCTACTGGGTTATATTTTTTTACCTTAGGATTTGAACCACAATTGTAGATTTAGCACTCCTCTAATTGGTTACTCTTCCAATCATATGGAGAATATGTCAATGTATCCTACATTACAAGTTTACATTGTTGTCCCTTTGTGTCATAAGCTGCCTACATCACTTTTGTGTTGTGCTCATTGTTCAAGGATGTAAGTTGTGTCATCCATTATGCAATTTCCTTTACGTCATGTGTCAACCATTCCTTGTGTCAGTTTGTTTCCATCATGTACTCAATGTTTTAGACTCGTGCTTGTGTCGAAGGTCCCCATTGACTTCTTCCAAGTGGGTTGGTGTCTCATCGATGACAAATCATTTATTCTAAGGCATTAACCTAGAGTCATAGAACCCTATCCTTGTTTACATTATTAATAGGTGACCTTGCACACAACAGAGACAACACATCATTGGTGACTGATTGAGTGGTTTCCATTAATGTTCAATGTCAAAAAATATATTCACATTTCGGGATTCGTGATGTACCTTGGATTCCATTTTACTCATTGGTGGAATTCCTCTCCCCAATAAATGGATTGCATTATTGGTTGTTTCTCATGGGATCTCTTTAATTCTCTATTTACATATGGTGCATGTTGGATACATACTCGATGGTCCGTTCTACAATGGTCCTAGTCATATCCCAAATCAAATTAGCCCTTCATCTATCCTCGTTTTGGATGACGGAGGATGCCTCAATGCCTCCCTTCCAACAAGTCTCTTTCCATCAACTTCAACTCATCTTGCTCTCAGAATGAGGTCTATATTTTTGGTAGTATCTTGGGGCTTGCAGTCATTAGTGGCAAGTTCCCTCACTATTGAGTAGTGGGAATACATCAATGTCTTCTACTTGATAGATTCGTGTTCAACTTCAAGAAATTATATTCACACATGTTATAATGTACTAGGTACCTTGAGTCCCATTATCATTGGTGGGTTCCCTTGCGTTTGTTAATGGTATACATCAATGACTGGTAATCAAACAATATCCTCCATGTTCGGCCTCAACTCATCTATTCACATGGGAGGGATTCATACCTTTGGGTGGTTTTGATGGAAGACCTTGGGCCAATAGTAGCATCCTCATATTTTTGCTATTTCCCAAGTTGTGCAAGATTGTACCCCACCTTTTATGAAACTGGTACCACTGGGAGAACCATTAATCAACTTAGTTATAATGTTCACCTATGCTTGATGAGATATAGATCCACTTTTTTCTTTTGTGGCTATGATCTCCAATTTGATATAGATCCACCTTGTATCTTTTGTGGCTATGATCAGTTGTTGGGAATGGATCCACTATGTTCATTCGTGGCCATGACCCTTCTATATCTCACATGGATCCACTTTGTATTTCTCATGGCCATGATAGTTACATCAGTTACATATATGTCATGGATATGTCTTGTATATTTATGGTTATCGTGTTCTATCATCTTGAGCAGGGATATATCTATTCTAGGGATACGATTATCTGAGATATTTTTTTGTTTTAAGTACCTTGTTGAGACATATATTTTTGGACTCTCTGGTTTCAATGACTCCATGTACCATTCCATTTGGTTTTTATAATGTATTCTTTTCATCATGTTCCCTTTTGATATCATACATAAGGTGGCACTTCATATAGCTTAAATCGACACTTCTCTGTCCATGGCAACAGCTCATTGATGACACTTTGAATGTTGGTTTTCGCCACAGAAAAGGACAATTATGGATTGAAGAGCCTTAATTTGACTTCAGTTTCTATGGCCTTGATTATTGGACTCAATCCTAATTAATCTCCCATTTTCCTTGAAATTTGTAAATCCATTGAAATAGCATAACTGCTCCCAAAGGTCTTGCAAGCTATGGTTTATTCACCCCCAACCTTTGGCTTGCCATCAATTTCAATAAAAAAGTTGAAATTGCATACTACAAAATCCTTACTTGTGATTTAATCACTTGTTTCTCTTGATTTAAGAGTGATTTCCTAAAAAAAAATGAAAAATAAATAAAAATTCAAAATCAAGGAAGTTAGGGTGGTTTTAAACTACCTATCCAATTACAACCTTCTCCTACCCAATTGTAACTATCTCCATTTACTATAAAACAAGAGAGATAGGCCATGAGAGGGAAAAATTTTCCTAAGTAAACTGATGATGGAGGAATTGCCTCATCTCCATCCCTTTTTTATCAGTTTCCTTGTGCATTGATATGCATTCCCTATGTTCTTAAACTATTTCCCTTAGATAGTTTCATCCTTTTATACATTTGGTGGTTTGGTTGGGATTATTGGAGGAGACAAGAAGGAGACCTAAAGTCTCGGTTTTGAAAGGTTCCTGGAAGATTAAGGCAAACTTGTAATTTGTTGCTATATGAACACAGATTGGACATCTTTCCCTTCCTATATTCAATGTTTATCATTGTTTGTGCTTGGATTATAGTTTGAAGTTCATTTCATTTAACTAGTTTGATTTCACGTCAAAGTTGAATTTCATTATTTCTATTATCCAATCTATTTGAGGAAGGTTTTTTATGTTTGTTTTGTGGGTTTGATATTAGGAGAAATCCTAATTGGATTAAATAAATCTAGGACCTGTTGTCATAAACAAGGTACACTAACTTATTCTTCATAATCTCTTAGATGAAATTTGTGTGTAATTGGTCTCAAAGACTCTATTTTTCTTGCATTTCAACCCTAGGATGTCTATCTGAGTTAAACCTAGTACATTGGTGATTACCCTAGTCATTTGGATGAAATCCTTAACAACGGCATGACTAAGACTACTAATCCAACAAGATAGCTAGGAAATAATTATAATAAAAGAAATGCTCAAATCAACAATAAAAACTCTATATATGATGATAAGTCAAACATAAAGTGCAACATGAGTGCAACAATTGATCTAAACTAAGAAAAGAGGGAATATGAATGGAATTAACACCCTATAAAAGAAAAGAATCACTATCCCTAAGAGGAGAACTACCAAAAATAAAATCATGTGAAAAATAAAACTTTGACATGATAGGAAGATTTGAGAAAGTCCTAACCTAACTACGATATTTTTTTGTCCCTCATGTGAGGGAATTTAATGTGTTAGATTGAGGGTTAATTTTAAGGCTCCACTTGGTGCCATTAACCAAATGATGTTTTATTTAGGGTGTGAGTGTGCACACAAGTGGTGTGTGCAACAAGTAAAGGAAATGACAATAAATTGTAAATACTTGTAAATAAATGTAGTGTGAACAGAGAGAAGATAATATTAAATACTAAAAAATAGTTATGCTCTTTCATGAAACAAAATATTTGATTTCCCTATGAAGTAATTGACCACTACCAACAAGCAAACAACAATATCAAGAACACATGCAAAATGGATAGCTAACTAGTAATGAACTTGCAAAGAAGAAAAAAATGTCTCTCACACAACAATGCAAAATATTTTAAGCAAATCCAAGAAGTCAACTCAAACTTGATTAAGAAACCAACTTGTTGAAACTGAAATCAAAGATGAAAAGTAATCCATCATAGAATCTCCCTAAAGGCATTAGATACTTAGATTTTTCAATCCTTTCTCCACCTACATCGTATACAAGGAAACAAAAAAAAATTAATATAGCTAGCAATAGGCTCCAAACAACAAAATCAAAACTAAATGCAAGCCTGAAACATAAAACTGAACTAAATAGAAAAAGGGAAAATTATGAACCAACCAAAATTTTCTCAATAAACACAATTTTGAAATTGAGTCATGCTTTTTGATGGAAAGGGTAGAAAAGGTGCAACTCTAGTCATGCATTTATTGGGAAAAACTACAGCTAAGACTCAATACAGGGAAAATTAGAAGAAAAATGTCCACTGTTTTGGAAACAATTTAAGGGTTTTCACTTAGGATGCTTACCAGCAAATAGAGGACAGTAGACAAAAAAAAACATAGACAAATACTACTGTAAAAGCCTAAGAATGAGGCTGGAAATAGTGGTAAAAGCACAATGAAGGATGGACAATAGATCCAACCCTAGTATGGTTTCCAAATCTATTGTGTGAGATTTTGTCACTCACGAGTGCAAAAAACACCTACCAAGGGGTTGTGCAATCCTGGGAAGTTGACATCATGGAAATTAAATGAAATATAATATAACTAAACACTTGCACTCTCAAGCATGTATGCAAACACAAATCTGGAAGCTATCCATTAGAATAAGATGCACCATGTAAAAGAGTGAGATTCTATTATTACATAAAGAATACGTTGATAAAAGCACACCTTGGTACTATTTGTTGAAGGTAAACAATCTTTGCAGTTGATCCAAGGGAGGATTAATGTGTATCCTTTGAAGCCCCAATCTCCATCCAAGTGCCAAATGGGAATCCCCTTGATGGTAAAAGTTTTAAGGAAGATGTGGTTTCCTCTGTTCTCTCTAGAAAAATTCCAGCAGCATGATGACACTTTTACATATGGAGGAAAGTGGATGTGAATGGCGACCATGAGGTAGACTTCTTTTACAGGCACAAGAGTGGTCAAAAATAAGATCTAGATTCAATGTGTATGCTCTCCATTCCATTGATGAATTAGTGGAGAGGTTAGTGTTTTGGATGATAAGATCAACTATCAATATCGACCTTGTCAATTGTATGTGTCCATTTTTTGCCACTACTTCCATTGGGGAAGCAAAAAATAATGAATATTAACAAAAAATGTACTTGTTTTACTAGATCGTGTGTTTTTCGGCAAACTTTGCGACCACAGTTGCACTTTTTGAGGGAAAAAATAATGACCCTCTTATTATGACTATTTTTAGGGTTTTACTTTTAGTGTTTTGGTCATTCAGTCATTTCCGCATGTCATATGGATGAGATGGGAGGGAAAATGGTGCTAATACTATCAGTAATGATGTATAATGAAACCAATGACAATGTAGGTAAGCAAATCTTGGCCATTAACACCATCCATGGTAGAAATTTAAATATTCCATGAATCCATACACCTACCTGCAAAAAATGTTATTGTTTGTAATCATAATAATAAAATGATCCTATCATGGCATATTCCAATTGGCACAATATCACAAAATTCATAGTTGTGGATATGCACAACATTAAGACAACCATCAACTAGAAAACTAGATATTAATGTGTCGGGCATCAAGTTATGTTGTCTTATAATTTATATGTCCAAGAAATATTGCTAAATGGATCTCTTGAAGTAGTCATGAATATTGCATACACACATGGATCAAGGCCTCCAAAGTTTCCAGCATATTATTGTGGCTTACAATACTTACATTCACCCTCATTGGGACCAAACCCAACCAAATAACATAATGATTCCTTTCATTAAAATGGGTCACAAGAAATAAATCACCGTCAAAATGTCTTAGGCATTGACTATACATAAATCCAAATGATTGGCATGAATAATATGAACCATTGGTACTAGGATCACTAAATATTAGGGACTAAACTCCATGGCAATGTCCCAAACCACATCTTTAACATGAGTGTAGATCATATTGACATTTTCATTTGATTTTTATGAAAAATGAAATATACTACATATTTCGCATTCCTAAACAAGAATATGAACATCTATATTCTCTTTCAGTTTTACAAAAATACCTCTAATGACCCCTCCCTACTTGTGATTTTATCTTCAACTAGTGTTGTGTTCTTAAGTGTACCTTACTATATGTTTTCTATATAATTCATTACATGACATAATTGATTCTAACATATTAACATTACTTCCACATCATACTTTCAATCTGTGCTTTGTGTATAAAATTTAATGGATGCACTATATGATTCTACACGTATAAATATCAAAAGGAATTTACACACAAAGAAGTATATTTACATCTTGTAAACAAAATGACTAAACGTATATCCAAATTCATAACAACATGCACTTCCACTGCTATTATTTAAATATGCACATTTATGCCTTCAATAATAAACTTGTGTAACACGTCTTAACAAGATGTAATCAATCCACCCACATTGGTTGAATGAGGATGTGCTAGATGTCGTGCCCCATGGACATGAGTGAGCATAAATACAATCCCACATGGTCCTGAGGTACAACACCTAGATCTACATATGGAGGGCATCAAGTAGGTTGGAAGGAAGCAACATTAATTTGCAGCAGAAGGTGAATAACTAGAAACCACTTTCATTAATGCACAGTCATGGCTGGTCACAACAATGGTGGATGAGGTTATGGTTCAGTTTTGAAGCTTCGATTTGATGAATCATTCCTAGTACACACCATTAAGCTTCAAGCATGCCAAAAAACTCAAGAGGCATTGTATTTTATACACCTCCCCTTGGTTTTTTCAATTCGTTGATGAGTTTTCTCCTAGGCGTCACTATGTTATGGTTCAACCCTTCATTGGTAATTTGGGAAAATATTGGGTTTCTTGATGTCTCTTCGGGTCTCTTATGTTGGTGGAGGATAGTGTCTATGTGTGTATTTGGTGCAACTACAATAGCTCAATGCCACCTAGGCAGTAGGCTAGAAGTAGGAGGGGAATCTATAGGCCTCATTGTTGTGAGGAAATGTACAGAACCTTGATTCCTTAGATCACTAGGTACGAAATATCGCAACAAGAAGAAGAGCTAATGATGTCGATAATGGAAAACTATCATCCCGTGGTCGAGCCAGATTCAAGCATCCAGTTGACTTCAAAGTCCTCGTCAAATGATTTTGTTCCACCTCAACTTCTTATCCCTTTAATGGATAGTGAAGCTTCTCCTTGGTTAGGAGGTTATGAAGCGTAATACGGTTTGGGATGGCATTCTACAAGTTGATTATGATATGTAGCTTCACCAAGAATCACTTCACTTGAAGGTAGACAGACTATTGGAAGTAGCTCAAGTGGACCTCCATTTGGAAGGTCAATACGCTAAATTCCATCTACAATACTCTATCATGGATCTTGAAATGAGTAGTTGATATAGATTTTTTGGTGTTTTCTGGATTGTCATTGTAGATCATAGGTTTTCTCATTTTTGTGTTATTAGATATAGCAATTATTATGCCTTTTCTATTTTAGTAGATAACTATATCAAGGAGAAGTATTGGTTTCTAAATGTTTTGTGCAGTATTCTTACCTTCACCTCTTATTCTATAATGTTGGTATCTTTATCAATGATCTTCCATGTACTATTACCATTAAACTGATCTAATTTCCCAAGAAACAAACTAGCCAATGGACTACATATATACATTATGTTTTTATGATAATAGAATAATTACTCTCTTAAAAAAAGTAATCAATCCATCCAAGAAAATGAATATCCATTCTCAAAGATTCAAATAAGCAAAAATAGACTTCTATTACTTTTGATTTTCACAACCCAACTCTACAAATAATTATGTAAAAAAATATTATTTCACGAATATAAAGTTTAGGCTCGTCAACCTAACAAAAATAAACCTTCTATAATTTTAATTTCACAATCGACTCTTACAAATAAATATAAACAATACAATTTGCCAAAACAATTGTCCCTCCTCGATTATGCTAAAGTTTTTATCTATGCTTCCCTTCAACATTCCCCTACTCCTGCCTTGTGGGTATGCGATTATGCTAAAGTTTTTAGCTATGCTTCCCTTCAAGATTCCTCTACCTTGGGGCTGCGCTATTATAGAAATACAATGTTTTTCTCCCATTCCCATTCAAACCATTTTTCCTCGGAAAGACAAGTTGTGTGACCTTATTATTATGAAAATTGTTTCATAATAATGAAACAAAACATAAACATATTTTGTATGATTAAAAAAATAAGAAATATAACTCTGCATAATTTAATAAAGTGATTTCATTCACATGATGGCAATACCAAATATCAACATCAAAATTATACATGTTAAGCTATTTATACACTAATAATAATGCAACCTCTCCTACCAAGAAAAAGAAGTTTTAAGATATAGTTTTACTAAATGAATTTGTGTATATCTTGTAAGGGAAGACAACAATGATGGAAAAAAACAATTGCCCGAGTTTCTTCACAGTAATAGGGTGTAAAACTTTGTCCTGGAAATGCAATTTGTTCCTAATTATACATTAATTATTGTATATTAGTTTTTAATTATATATTAATTAATTAATGTATATTAAGTTTTGAAATTTAGATTATTTTTTTGGTCTTTAATTATATATATAGTTTGGATAATATTTAAATTACAAAGTTGATAAGAGAAGTTTGAGATTGAGATATGAAACTAAAATAAATTTTATTCCCATAATAAAAACCAATAACCAATGTTCATAGTTGTCATCAGCATTCATTTAGTTGGTTTTCACCTATGCATTTGTTTGCCACATGATATTACAATATGGCTTTTTCTTCTTCTACTCTGTATGTTTCCATTATATCACTACGATAATTGAACATAATATTGTGTAATATCTCTTTACATTATATAACCATGATATTTGAATGGTCCTTGGTTTGTAGTTTGATGCACCATTATTTTATTGAAGCGTCATTGAACTAAACCCTATGATTTATGGTAAAGAATTCATAAAAAATAATAAAATTTAATTGAGATGATTCATTATTTTATAAGGTTTTTTTTAATGAACAATTTCAAGTATGCAACTCTATTATTTATAACTAAATTTTTTTAAATAAAAATTCCAAATACAGAAAAATAAATAAAAAGAAAGAAAAAAAAGAGCAATTTACTTACAAACAATGGAAATCAGTTGTATTTAAAGAAGACATTAAAACACATAAATTTTCAAGAACTTAATCATATATTCTTGTATTTAAAAGAATTAAGTAGCCATAAACAATGACCCCCTTGCTTTTTGGATGAATATGAATTGACCCCCTTGGTTTTTGGATGAATATGAATTTAGAAGAATTTTGTAGATCATGGAACAATACCTTAAAAAAAGCGTATGGTAATAGATTTGGAGCAACGAGAAGGATATCAGTGACCCATTATAGGCCGGGACATGATTTCTCTCCTCTAAACCTAAATCCATTAATCCTTTAGTTGAATCCATTGAGCTAGCCAAATAACTACTACCATACATGTAACACACCTTTCACCATTCCTTATGGGTATTTGTACAACTAAATAAATGTAACTCATTAGATTTGCTTAACATCATTCTAAATGCTAGTAAAATAATTTTCATGCATAATTTCTAAATTCCTTCGTACAATTTGCAGTAATTCTATATTATATATGTTCCAACCATGATGCATCTAATTTAATCATTAATTCTGGTACTATTTCAATTAAAATTATAATTAAATTGAACACTTGAAGAATTAATAGATTAACTCAATAATCTAGTTGAGTTAGTAATCTAGGAAAATCCTGCTCATATGCAATAGTCTATCCCTGTCTCCCCAAACTAGGATTTACCTCCCAACCAACTAGGAAGCATAAATGACTCCCTAGCTCCACAAGATTGTAGGTTCCCCCCCATATAGTCTCTTGGCCCTCCAAGCCCGAAACTCCACAAAAAACAATCAAAACCAATATCCCATAGGTTAATGTCATAAATCAATACCATATTTTTCCTCCTCTAGTTCATCCCCATTTTATCCCTTCCTTCCTTCATAATTTTAAGTTTTCCCTCCCCCAAAATGCTCCTTAAGAACTTCCCACAACATCCTCCCTCAAGAGGCTCGTGTTGACCCCTCTTTCTAGGAAAGGTTATAATAATTAAAATAGCATAATCTTATACATAGATTTAATTAAATTAACATTTCACTATATAGATCAAAATCAAATCTACTTATTTCAACTTTGGTAAAAAAATTATGCATCATATCTTCGTTAATGAAATGAAATTGAATTCATGTCTAAAAGAAATGCACTATGTTTTGATAAATAAATGTAGCATGCTTTTAGAATAAAGGGTTAATTTTAAACCAATATACATCAATCGTAAATAATCATAATCTAATAGCAAATCTATATTTGAAATAATACTAACTTGTATGCACACAAGGTATGTAGGTTTAGTTGGAAGATACGTAGCTGGTTTGTATGAAGAATAACAATTTTCACATCTAAAACATAGTTCCATATGCTCTCAACTAGGCATGCAAGACAACAAATCAATATTAACAACATATATCTATCTCACTAACTAGTTCACAATAATACAATATGAACTGCATAGCATACTAAGATTATCTCATGTGAATAAAGAAAGAATTTTAACACACACAACTAATCAAGTAGTTATAACTAACTCCGACAACATTCTAAACTAATGTAAACCATCCTTCCTCCCTAAGGTACTACCATCTTCCACATACTATCATTTCCTTCGCTAGAATATAATGGGGCATCAACTATATTGACCCAACCCCAGATAGAACCCATAAGCAGAAGTGTCAACTATATTGACTAGAATTCCCTAGTAGACGATTACTAGTCATCATCACACAACTTGGGGAATGTGGCTTAGCACTACCCTCCCATGAATTTAGGTTTTGGAGGATAAATGATGGTAAACAACTCCACCCCCATTGATAGAATGAGGGTCAATGCCCTAGATTGGCATATTGTTTCACTATTTTTATTCTTAGAGCTGTGCCATCGAATAACTAGCTTGAGCAATTGTGCTTCCTATAAAATATGGACTACCCACACTTCTTAGCAATGCATTTCAAACTAAGAATAACTCTCAAAATAATGCACACTAGCATACCATAAATCTTTCGAAATACACACCATCTACATCATCTCAATATCATAATTATTTGACTATCACTTAGCCCATTAGTAATGTGTGGGTTAGTTACCAGCATAGATCCATCCTAAATGTGGATCTATCAAGCACCGAGAGGCATCGAATTTCTTAGGTGTTATTTTTTTAATGACTTTTTATTTGGTTTTAAATTTTTATTTTATAAGTGGATATGGTTTTTTTTAATTTTTTTTATTTGGTTTTCATTGTTTATTTTATGAGCCGACATATTTTTTTTTTAATAGTTTATATTTTTGTACATAAAGTGACATCGTTACATAATGTTACCCATCTCCCCCATACTAGGTTGTAAGCACCTCGCTACTCTTGGTGCAACTAGACACAAGACTGTGCATAACCTTATATCATTTTAATTGTGATTATCATGTTATTAATTTTCCTGACGAAGGGCCATAGTTGTGGGCCTGAAAACATTGACAACATCATGGAATCTACCCGTAGAGCAAACTCCAAATTCTTTGATCAATGACTACTCCTACGAATTCCCAGCAAGCAACATATGTTATTAATTGACAAACAATATAAATAAGATAATATATTTACCATATGCATGTTACTTAATGTTTCGTTTCCAAACACATCATAAATTGGTATCCACATACCACATTTATCTATCTAAATCAATATGCTAGAAGAACAACATAGTCAATAAAATGTATGCTCTACTTCTATATATAACTAAATCCATCAATCAAAATGAAGAAATCAAATATCAATTTTCCCATAGTACTTCTTAAGATCTCTCTCAACTAACCGCCCCTCTCTCTTTTAAAAATATCCTCTCTCTTTAAAAAAAATGTGAATGGATAATGCCTCTTTTATTATCTTTTGTTTATTTTATTGCCCCAAACTCATCATGCACATTCTTTTCAATAAACTAAACAATTAAAAATAACCAATTACATGAACTTTCTTTTAAATAAAATTAGCTAACTATATTTTCCAAACACACTCCAAAAAATAATCTAAATAACTATTTAATATTCAAATTACTTTAATTTTCTCAATATTAAACTTATATATAATTTTTGTATTCACTCTCAATAATATAAACATTTATTCAATAAATTCATTACACAAATTACACATTGTTATATAATAATTGTACAATTTGCTCATAATACATCAAGTCATCACATATAATTGAGGTCTCTAGGAATGTAACCCTCAGTTCTAGTATATTCCACCATTTTTAATTTCATCCAAAGTAACTTCTTTCCCTAGCTCCTCGCCATTAATTCATCAATAAACATAAAACAAGTACTATTTAATAAATATATTTATTTTTTTAACCACTATTTAAGTTTATTTAAATCTTAATCAAGATGCATTTAAGCATAACAAGATACGACCATGAATGGATTGTACACTTGTTACACTCCGGTTAATCTTGTTGATCCACTCAAAAAGTCCAAAATCTTAAATAATATCTGAACACCTAGGTATGTAATAAAAATTAAATCGTTTAAATTTTAATTTTTTAACTCCACATCAAAATATTGTATTTTAAAAATTATTAAATTTATTTTTATTTTTTCAAAATATTAAATATTATGTTAAATATAAAAAGTATATAAAACATTAAAAACACTGTAAAAAAAATGTTAATATATGTCTATCTCGACGGGAAAAATAAGATATGACTTGAAACATTTAAATATCAAAATATAATCTGAAAGATTTAAATGTCTTTAAAACTTGTTTTTATATGAATAAATGTTTATATTTTATAATATGAAACAATTCAGAATGAATAAAAATAAATTTAGGAAAGATCCTCCTCATAAATTATAAAGTACATACTGTCAAAATCATAAACTTTGCTATGTAAGAGCCGCGGCCATTACCACGGTCACTACTTCATATAGATCAGATTTTACCGTTGCAAATTTACAAGTCCTCTTGCGCTTGATTACCTGCTATTTTTCATCGGACTCGCCCATATTCAGAGATAATTTAAATTTCCAGGAATAACAGTTTGTTAATGTGCCAATTTCATTGACTGAATCGTTGTTTTTGCTGCGCTGCCTGTTCCCTCTTCCGTCTACTCTGTCCCTTATGATTTTGTTTTGAGTTGTATGGTTTTGTGAAGAATTTGTTATTATACTTAAATCAGTTTTGAAAAGATTCGTACTACACCCTTGAAAGTTGAATGCACACTGAACAATTCGACCGACCAATCTAATCTCGGCAGATATACACTGCCATGCAGCTTTGTTATTCATCCACTCCGGTGGGCCTTTTCAAAAATCATTCCACAAATCTGAATGATCAATCTCTTTCAGTTTTATAAATATCAGTGATAACCACATAATGTACATGAATGTGTACACCACGTTATAAAAATACATTAATATTAAAGTATTTCTGTCATTTCTAGAAGGCGTTTATTATTCTTAAATTGTTTTGTCATTTTTTAAAGGTATCATTTACGACTTTACCTTTTTTCAGGTTTCGATAGTAAACGCTTTTCCTGCCACCTCTGCAAGAATTTGGCAAAAACAAAACGCCTACACCTCAATCAATGAAGAAGGAAACACACTGTTTTGAGATCTTGATGACGCCAAAAAGAATTAAAGTAGTTGACGTGTGAGTAGCTAGTCTTTACAATGTGGAACAATTACTGGCTATCAAATTTGGAAAAAGATTAGGAATTAATTTTTTTTAGAAATATAGATATAATTATATAAATATAATTATTTAATTTATGATTAGTTAATATCAATAGATTATAAGTTAAGTGTTATAAATAAGTTAAACATTAAGACTATTACTTCATATCCACATTTATTTATGATATTTTTGTTTTTATAATTGTTTATTTAAAAATCGAAACAAAAATTATAAAATCAACCAATCTAATTCACCACAATTTTAATTCACCACAATTTTAAGATATGTAAATTTTTTTTCATAACACATTAGAATAAATTTAAAATATGTTATCAGCTGTAAAAATTTAACAATCACCAAAAACCTTAGTTAAAAACACCGAAGAGTAAAACTTCTTTGAGTAGAGTTTGGTTCATGTCCCGATTTCCAATAAAAATATACTTAACCACTCTGCCATAGGTTTCTGATAAATAACTTTTAGCTATCACGATTTTAGTATAAACCGTTTAAAGAGCCTGTATTCGTGCAATGAAAGTTGCCCGCAATATGCTCGATTTTGTATTAATTTGAGTGAAATGACGATGATGAACCATATGTGATGACTTGATGTATTATGAGCAAAGTGTACAATTATTATATAAAAATGTGTAATTAGGCTTACAAAATGTATCTTTGCTGAACAGTTTGGGTTCCTTAGGGATCGCCAGATTTTGGATGTTATTGGCATTATCTAGGAAATTATTCATTATGTTAAGAAGGGGGATATGAAGGCTATGCTATTAAAAATGGATCTTGAAAAAAAATATGATAGGGTTGATTGGGTTTTTCTAAGGTTGATTCTTATTGAAATTGGCATTCCTCCTTTGGTTTTGCATTGGATAATGGCTTGTGTGACTACAACCAATATTGATGTACTTGTCAATGGGGCACCTTCCGATTTTTTCAGAATCTCCAGGGGTATACGTTAGGGGTGCCCTCTGTCCCCCTTACTTTTCTTGTTAATCATCGAAGGCCTGAGTAGATTAATTGGGAGTGGTAAAGCGAATGGTCGGATCAAAGGTATCAAGTTGTTGACTGATTTATCCCTTACTCATCTCTTATTTGTTGACGATGTCCTTTTAGTAGGTATGGACTCTGTGGAAGAATGGAGGAATTACAGAAGCATCATTGGTATTTTTTGTGAGGCTTCTGGCATGTTAGTAAGCAACATAAAATCTAGTTTCTACCACTACAAGATTGGAAATCATCTAATTGATCAATTCAAAGGTTTTCTGCCATATAACTTTTGTCAGCTGGAAGGGGGTTTCAAGTATCTTGGATACTTTCTGAAACCTAATGGGTATAAAAAAAAATATTGGTTATGGCTCGTCAAGAAGGTTGAGAGCAGAATTAGTCATTGGACTTCCAGGTTACTTTCCATCGGTGGGAGGTTCACTATGGTGAAGTTGGTTTTAATTGGCATCCATGTGTATTGGTTTGCACTCCAACAAGTTCTCATTTTTATTATTAACTGTTTGAGAAAGCTCTTTATCATTTTCTTGTGGACGACGATCTGGAACGAGACAAGCTGGTGATGACTAGATGGGAAAACTTAACTCTTCCCAAAAGATGTGGTGGTTGGGGGATCATGCATTTACCAATGTTTAGTTGTGCACTACATTTAAAAAGTTTCTAGCGTGGTCTTTTTGGCCCTACTCTCTCATCCAGGGTTCTTGTTGTTAAATATATCAAAGGGAATGTCATTTATTGGATCAGGAATCCAATGAAGAAAACCTTGTGTGTCTCCACTATCTAGGTTGGTTTTATTAGAGTATATAACTGGTTGGCTAAGGACCTTTCCTGGAGAGTTGGGAATGGGAAAGATATTTTGGTTGGCATCGATCCAATCTCTGGTTTAGATGATGAGTATACCCTGCCCACTAAAACTCTGAACACCCTTCATTGGTTCGATTGGGCCACTCTCAGCAAAATTAAAACTACCAACTCTGGCCCAAATAATTCTTATTGGCTCAGCTCCATGGAATTGGGGTTTATGGATGATGTTGCTATTTTTTGGGACAGGTATATTAACAAATCGAATTGCATTGGATGCATGCTTTCATTGGTTAATGTAAATTGATCTGGAACAGTAATAAAGCCACCGGGGTGATCACGACAAAGCTTGCTTACAAAGCTATCATCATTCAGTGGTGTGTCTTCCCTGCTAAATGGTGGTTTCGAGTGATGTGGAAGTGGAATATCCCGTTCAAAGTCAAGTGTTTCATGTGGCATGCTTTTCGGGGAGAGCTAAAAACGTGGGATAACCTTCTCAAAAGAGGATGGTCGGGGCCTAGCTATTTTTATCTCTGTAAAGACAATCTAGAAAATATTAAACATATTTTTGTGGATTGTGAATTCACCCAAACAATCTAGAATTTAATTATCAAACATCTCTATTTGGATAATAAGTGGGGGACCGGATTATTTGATGTTTGTGCACTTGATTGGTATAGGGACTGTGAAGTTTCCCTTTCCTTCCAGCATTAATCTCTTGTGTTATTGGCATTCCAGGAATGATGTTGTTTTTGAAGACAGGGTTCCCATTATTCAGTGTATTTACAACAGAATTGTAACAGTGTTAAAGGATTACAGCTCTGCTACTAGTTCAGTTTTCAATAGAAATGAGACTTCTTTTACCTTTTCTCACCAGAAACCTATTACTTTTTTTGACGGGGCTGCAAATAATGGTTTATGTGCAGTAGGGGTTGTTATTTATATCAACAAGGATCATTTCTTCACTCTCAAGATGAACTGTGGAGTTGGTACTAACACAAAGGCGGAACTTCTTGCACTCTAGTGTGTGCTTACAGTCTCATCTTTGTTTGGTCTTCATGAATTGGTTGTTTTTGAAGATTCGAGGGTGACAATTAAATGGGCTCGGGGTGAGTTCAATTTAAATGTGGAGCAACTCTATTAGTGGTGCTATAAGACTAAAGAAAAAATTATGTTGTTCAACGATATTACTTTTGAGCACATTTACAGGCAGCATAATACTTTGGCTGACAACCTCTCTAAGGCTACTTATGATGGCAAAGGAGTAATTTTTTGGGAGGAATTCTATGACTTACAGTTGGACGAGCGGGGATCCTTCAAAATCTTTGACATATAGTTTTTTTATGTTTGATTATATTTTTATTGATGAATACTTTTCATGTATCTGTCTATATCAGTACATTTTGGACTTTGATGTTTATCAGTCCAATAGTTTTGGATCATCAGTCAATTTTTGACGCAGACATATTTATACTATTCGATTCACCTTTAAATATCAATAGTATGTTTTTTTTCCCTGAAAAAATTAATAATTTAATGTTTATATTACTTTAATATTTGTAATAATTCATGGCACTTAACTTGTAACCTATTTATGGTCATCGACCATTATGATTGTGCTAATATCTATATTAACACAGAATTACCCACCATACATATTTTACCCTTATTTTACTGAAAAGTAAGACGCAACTAATTGATTGGTAGTTTGGTTTTTAAGTAGCCGTTTTATGAATTGAATGCGAGTTATATTTAAACGCAACTAAGGGATATATGGTCAGATTCCCAGCCAATTGTGAAGTTGATTGAAAACTATAAAAGTAAAGAACGCTCGTGGACTAATCAATATCCAATCCTCTAAACTAAAATAATGTTACATAATGATACCTTGCAATTTTGCAAAGAAAATATCAAAATATTATATAAAAATAAGGTCCAAAATCATTAAAGCTAAAGGCAAAATGCCTATCCTCGGAATCCATGCTTAAGATTTGTTTTGGTTTTAAGTCACCTGTCTCATTAATGCCATGTGCCTATCCTTGGAATCCATGCCCCTAAATTTTTTGGTGTAAATCAACCGTCTTTGTTATAGGGTTTTTTTGTTTTAGGGAGCAAATTAATCCGGTTGCAAAGGATTCTCTATCAGAGCTGAAATTGTAGTGATTTTTGTTTAAATCACAATTTTATTCATTTAAATTTATTCGGATATGGTTTAATACATTTAGTTAGTAGAATCAAATTTACATGAGAAATTTAGAGGGTTTCGATTTTTATAGTTGTTCAATGGGTTATGATTTAATTGTACACCATTTTGTTACACTATAATTAATCTCTTTTGATGTTTTGTTGATTCCAAAAAAGTATTTGACATAATGTTGAAAGGAAAGGAAGAAGATTTTATGATAAAGTTATTATCAATTTTGTGAGCATTAAATACTTTTATGAATAAATTATTTGTAATATAAGAGGCAAGGTTGTCTCTTATTCCTATCATTTTTGACATATATAATGACAAGTGACCGTTATGTTAAGATGGATTTATATTGATTTATTTTATTATATTAATCTTTATTTTTAGTATTATTAAGATCAATTTTTATTTAATTTATTAAGCCAAGAAATAAATAAAGTTGATAATAAGATTCAAACATTATTATTTTTAGCATTATTAGTATTGTTGCTTTTTTTTTAGTTTTGTAAAATATTATATTAGTCCAATGTATTAATATTAGGGTGTAAAATTTAATTACACCCATAGGTGTTTATATTTTAGAATTTGGGGTGGACTAGAGCCTATGCTTTTCCTATATGATATGAGGATGAGACAAGTGTATTGTCCACATTATTTTAGGGCAGACATTCCAAATTTGAAATAAACAATTATAAAAACAAAATATTAAAAATCACTGGTAACTATGCATGTATAATTGGAAACTATGCATGTCTAACTGAGTAACTTGTTGGTGGCACTTAACTTGTAACCTATGGGTGTGCACTAGCCACAAGTTAAGTGATTGTGCTAGTATGATTGTATTTGTTAATTGTATCTATGTTTATGTAATTTAATATGTATATATTTATTTACTTTTAATCACAAATCTATATTATGTATTTTTTTTTAAGCCACATGAAACAATCTTAACACCAAAACAAAGGTTATGACCACACGTTTAATTGGAACTATAGCATTAAGAAAATGTTAAATGGAGGGTTGAAATATTATTGTGGACTAGGAAGAAATTGTATTTATCAAAGGACTTGTGGCTCTAGAATAAGAAAGGACTCCTTCTGAAGACTCTTGTCACTATTGTTATCTTATCTGACTATGAAGTTTGGGGCTACAACTTCTCAATGGAAGCTTGGAAACATATAGAGCAAATCCAAAAATAATTATCAATTATAATCTTAAAATTAAAGTTAATGCACCATATCTTGCTATCATCATAAAAGCTAGTCTTTCCCATTGAAAGCATGGCTACTACCAGGTACCTAATGTTCAAGAACAAAACAAATAACATGGAAGACAAGAGACTTTCTAAAATAGCTTTAGAATTCAACCTTCTCAATCTTTTAACTCATCAAAACTATGGTGAAATAGGATTGGTTTATTTAAAACTTTTCAACATACATATACTTTTAAAATAAACCAAATAATTACTTATTTCTTCTTAAAATTTTATTTAAATAAACATTAATTACAATCATCATCATAATTTACATCATCCAAAAAAATTCAATACTATAAATGCCTAATCCTAAAAAAATTAATTAAATCATCATCTTAATATTTTATGAAACATTTTAACACCTTTAAATTTTAAAATCCATCCATCCTAATAAGTTTTAATTTAGTGAGGAATTTTTTGAAATCTTGTGATGATAGTTGATGAATTTAACTAATAATAATATGTTTAAACAAAAACTAAATTTTAGCACCAAATTGTTGTTGCATTAGGATTGGGTTCTGAGGTTGAGCGCTTGTGATGGGACCCACATTTTTTCCACCCTTCCCTTGAAGCTTGTATGGGGTTAAGTTCTATGATCACTCATGTTAGTAGCAAACCTTTTCTTTAACCTACTTGATTAGAAAACGGTTGTAGATGTTTGAGGTCACCTTCTTTCATTGACTCTTTTGGTGCCATCAAATCCTTTGGTTCAAAAGGACACCCGGCTTGGTGGACGAACAAATGTGCCTTGGGTTTTGGTTAGGCAATGGATTGTTCTGATGGTTATGTGAACCCTAATATTTCTCGGAAGGACACAATTGTTCCTTCTCGTACATATCTTATATTGGGGAGGGAGACCGGGATGTTGTGAGGCTTTTATCTGTTCTGAATTTTCGTCCATCTCCTCCTCCTTATCGGACCAACCAAAGTGGAGTTCATCACAACTATAGGTAAGTTGTAAGTGATGGTTTTCCCTTTCGCAGTGATAGATTCTTGGACAAGGTATTCCCAGAGGTTGTTTCAAATCATGTTCTACAGAAGGAGGTTTGCTCATCCGATAGGCGGGGCAGTTTAGCAGGGATCCATAAGGGATCGAGAGGGAGGGTTTTGATTGCTCATGCTGAGGCTATATTTTGTAAAGGCTATGAGATCTCACAACTCTCTAAACATCTCCTTTCAAAGAACAAGAAGAACTCTACCAAAAGGAAGGTTCATGCTTTGAACTAAGGTCTTGGGGATGATGTCAAATTGTTTGAATTCTTCACCCTATATGAATACACACTGATTGGAAGGTTTAGGGGATGAAAAGTATCGCTGATATCTTTTGGGTTTGGGTGGAGGATAATTGGAAGGAGATATTGGGTTATTCTTGTCGAAGTATTTCTTTAGACAAAGGTTGGCTTGGTATTTTTCTTCAATCCCGAAGGATCCATCCAAGCTCATAAGCAGTGTGTGGAGGAAGGATTTTAAGGTTCACTTCCTGGGAAGGTGGTGTCCATCTTTTGATGTGAGAAGGAAGAATATTTATATTCACTGTACTTGGGTAAAATTTCCAGAGCTCTCGTCGGAGCTCTGGACCTTGGATATATTCAAGAAAATAAGTGACTCACTTGGCGACTTCCTGTTGGTCGACTTGTCTTTTCAACATACAAGCATCATGTCAGTGGCTAAACTTTTTGTCGATTTGGATTTAAGGGAGGGTTTGTTGGAAAGCATGGTGTTTGCAAAGGGGGATGTTTCTCATACACATGCATTGGATTATATTGGAGTTCCATTCAGGTGTAATTGGTGCCACTTGTATGGACACCTAGTTAAAGATTGTAAGCTTCCCTTCACAAAGTCTTTTTGGAGGGATAATAAAGGTGGGCTCTCATTGGAACCTGAAAAGGAGGAAGCACCTCTTGTCATAGGTGGGGGTTCATATCGCTCATTTTCCTCTGTGGAGGATGCTTGTATGGAACACTAGGAAGAATGGGAAAAGGAGTTAGTTTAAGGATCTTCAAAGGACACTCAATGTATTCTGATGAAGGCCCCACCATGTGAAGATCTTTCAGAGGTGCTCTATGTTCCAGGTAATATTTTCAATCATTCTTCTTTTGGTTCTCAGAAATTGGATGTCTGTGGTATTTTTTCTCCTCCGGGAAACCCTCCTTTAAGCTCTTTGGTTTCGATTTCTTATGTTTCGTATCAAAAGGGGTTAGCATTATTTCCTTTTGCTCGGTAATAAAGGGTTTGTTCTTATAGTGATTATTTTGTTGAGTGTGATAGATCACCTCTGCTCGATGAGTTTGATGGTTTCTTTGTTGAGCCTGTTAATCTCCTTTTCCTAGATTCTTCCAATGGTTTCTCTTTGTTTTATTAGGATTTATCTCTGCCTCACCTCGCTTTCAGGAAATTTCCCCCTTCCACATATTTCTCTTATTTGGAATATACAGTTCTTCCTAGACACTTGGTACCAGACCCGTATAACATTATTGATGGGTAGTCCCTCAAAGACCTATCCTTCCAAGAGGTCCTTTCTCTCAAGATTTGTAAGAGGATGGGTTTGGGTACTGACCTTCCCCCTTTGCAAAATGTTAGTCCCTCAGATCTTTCCTATTTTTTGACCTCATCTAATAAGGTTAGGGAGGTTTTCTCTTTGGATGTTCCTTCATCTTCTGCAGCGAACTTGGTTTTTGATTTGGTATCTCAAGGGAGACATAAGTTAGACCCCAAAATTGATAATGTGGGTTGTCCTGGGCTCTATCAGTCTCTCTCGCCATGTACTCTTGCATCAGCTCCAGGGAAGAATTGATATATGCTTCGTATTTTTCTTCTCAACTCCATTTTTTTGGGTTATGGATCTGGGAGAGGTTTCCATTTGGATCCTCAGTCGATCTCTTATAGGTTTCAGGGATTTAAATCTATTATGGCATCTTCCAAGGAGCAGTATACCATGGATATTAGACTGGGAAAGAAAAAATGTCTTCATGGGAACCTTTGAGCAAGTATTCCCAAATACCATGTTTCTTAATGTTAATTTTGTCCTTTAATGTTCGAGGGCTAGGGAACCCCTCTAAGAAGTTGGACCTAAAGAAGCTGGTGGATTCCCATCATCCACTGATGATTTTTCTTCAAGAAACATTAGCAGTAGGAGACCACATTATGTCTGAGATAAAACATTTGCTGTCAGGATGGTATTTTTCTTGTTTAGATGTTATTGAGAGGTCAGGTGGACTTCTCATAGGTTGGAAAACTAACTCTTTGCTCTATATCAATAGCTGGTCTATTTTTTTGGACTGGTAAATGTATTTTTTTCTAGAGAGTATGGCTGGCCATTCACCATGCTCAACATTTATGGTCCTAATAAACATATAATGGCGTATTGGGAGAAATTTTTTAGGCTTGGTCATCACAGAGTGGAAGTATTTATCTCAGGAAGTAACTTGAACTTTTCTCTGTGAGAGATGGAGACATGGGGAGCTAATGACCATAAAGATACTCTTGTTGAATATTTGTGAAGAAAATTTAAGGAGTTAACCTTTTTTATATTCCTCATATGGACCTTCGACCTACTTGGAGGGACATGAGGACGAGAGACATTAGAATTGCAAAAAGGCTCAATAGGTTCTTTATCAGTGAAGGCCTCTTACAGGAATCCCTATTATTAAACAATGGGTGGGAGAAGGAGGATATTTTGACCACTTCCCCATGATTTTCTTGGAGTTGAAGGTGGATCAACACAAACTTCCTTGTCCTTTCAATTTTATGCATCTTTGCTTGAAGATAAGATTATGTTCAGAGGGTTAAATTGGCTTGGATATCACATGATCCAAATTGTCATTATTTTGTTGTTGTTCAATTTTTAAATAATTTAAAATTGATAAAATCATTGACTATTGCACGAGATCATAATCACAGGAAGATCCAGGAATTTGAGCTAAGAAACATTGAAGCTTTTTTTCTATTTTTTCATGAGGAACATCCATATGGTTTTATTTCTTTTGATCATAAAAGTACTATTGGGGATCTTGAGACTTGCAGAAGAAATATCTCACATGAAAAAGAAGTTGCTATTAGGTTGAGAAGTAGAGCCAAATGTCTCAAACATGGTGACGATAATACTAAATATTTTCATCATTTCTAAAGGCATATAATTAACACTAATGCACTTTGTAATTTGGAAGATGAAGGAGGTAGTTCGGTTACATGTTTTACCTTGGAGATGGAAAAGGTAGGTGTAAAACATGTTTCCAATATGGTTAAAGAGGATGAGAGGGCATCCATTGCTTCTATGTTGAATATTATTTCTCATTACCCATCCATTGTCAGTGCAAATACAAATATTTCTTTGAAAGAGCATGTTTATTTAGTTGAACTCAAAGAGGCCATAAGGGATATGCAAAGTGATAAGAGCCCTAGTCCTAATGGGTTTCTAGTAGATTTTTTCTCAAGATTCTTGAATCTTTTCCAGGAATATCTTCTAGCAGTGATTGAAGAATCCAAGGTAAAGGGAAAAATACTTGCTACATTCAATACAACTTTTATCACCCTTATACCCAAGCTTGATAGAGCTTCTTCTTTAGATCATTTTTGACCCATTTCTCTTTGTAACTATATATACAAATTGTCTGCAAAGATTATTGAAAATAGGATCATGAATATTTTATCAGAGGTAGTATTAGCATAACCGTTTGTGTTTTTAGAAAGAAGACAGATCCATGATGCTATAGGGATTTCTCAAGAAGTGGTAAACTTTATGAAGGTAAAGAAAATTCTAGCAGCTATTATCAAAGTGGACTTATCAAAAGCATACGACCAGGTAAATTGGACTTTTCTTAGACTAATGTCATTCCAAGTTGGTTTTGATCTCCCCTTAATCAATTGGATGATGCCACGCATGCAGTCAGTTTCATTTGATGTTCTTATAAATGGATTTGATTCCTCTTTTTGCAGGCCTAGAAGAGGGTTGGGACAAGGATTCCCCCTTACCCCCACTCCTTTTCATTGTGGTTGCTGAACGTTCCAGTAGAGCTCTTGTTCAAACTAGAGCTAATGAAGGTCTAAAAGGTGTCAATATTGGGGGGAATGTCTCTATTACTCAAGTGTAATGCCCCGTTTTTAGAACTTAGAATGTAACTATGTAAATATGGATGATATGGCTAGAATCCAAACTTGAATGATGTAATTATGTACATTTTATATTTAATATAAAGAACAGGACTACTACAAACCAATAGGGACGAATATGAGATGGGGGGCTATCCTTCCACAAGGAGGGAGAGTGATTATCCCAAACCTAGGGTTAAAGGGGGAAAGGTTCCCAACCCATGCATGCCACTTGTACAAATATATCTGTGAAAGGGAAACGTGTCCAACTACATGGATGCAGAGTGGCTAGTTCTTATCACCATGAGTGCCACTTCGCTAGTCTCCACCATGCATATAAATAGTGAGAACTAGCCCATTCTTCAATCATTCCTTCATGTCAGAGACACCTATTTTTGTCTTGTATACCAATGTTCCATCATTCTTCCATGTCTAAACCTTCAATGTTGTCACACCTATATCACCAATGGTTGTACCACCATCACCAGAACAGTGCAGGGGGGGGATTGGAGCCAGGCCGAGAATAGAGGATTGGATAACTATAGTAGAAACTCGGTACTTTCTTGTGTATGGGTAGCATTATCTCAGGGGTGGCTTTGTCAAAGAAATATATGGATTGACATAGCCTATGACTGGGATGAACGTCCTTGGTTTGCACTCAGTTGGCCATATTTTAGATAAGTTCATTATGTGAACAAATTTATGGTACTTATTTCTTATTATATTACTTGTTACCAGCATATAAATTATGGAATCAAATTAATGGCTATGTAAATTCATTCTTATGAAAATAGTCGATAGAGCTTCCATATATGTTTTTATGAATAATTATACGCATCATTATTTTTCTATAAATGTATAATTGGAATCATTAGAAGAATAAAATTACATATTAGAGGCAAACTCGACTAGCAACTTTAGTACCCCATGACCCCAGAGTCGCCATGAGGTCACTGGGTACATGACAATTTGGTATTAGAGCCCAAGTTGTAGTACCGGGATTGCATGGGCTAACATTTGAATCCTACATGTAGAATTATAGGTTGCACATGAAGTGTTTGATAAAATGCATTAAGAAAATAATTTGGAAAAATAGCCTTGTCCAATTGAAAGATGGAATTGAATCATGGAATGGGTTTTTGGAGGGTTGGTCGAATTTAGAAAGAACTATTGTGGAAAAATTCACGAGTTTTAACAAAATTTGGATAAAGTGTCAATTTACAAACAAATTGTTTGATAATTCCTTAAAGAAATTATTATCTTGAGGTGCTCAGATTTGGTTTTCAGAACTAGCAAGGGAGCCCATGACAAATTGAAAAATAGGAATGCAAGATTCAAGTTTACACAATCTACCAATAAGAGGAAAGAGCTAGAATGTACAGTTCTGTTTGTTTATAGAATCCTTCTACAGTATTGGAAATGGGAAGGTTTCATTTCGAGTTGGCCACCAGGTTATAAGATTATGAAAAGTGTATTATCTAAGAGCCACTTGTCAAAAATTTGAATTTGTGAAATTTTAAGAAAAATTGAGAATTTTTATATGGACCCCACCTGTGCCATGTGGGAGGACGACGTGGAAGTTCCACATGGACAAGAGGACTTATGTGGAGGAGCCACATAATTAGAGGCTATGATGTGGACTAGCCACATCAGATCTTCATGCATGGATTTCCGTGTGTGATGGGGTCCAAAGGCATAAGAGATATGACCATCGGGCAATGGTGTAGATCCAGGGATCACAATGCTTCAGGCTCGTGAACATGTGCGAAGTTTAATTTAATTAGCACGATCCTAAAGGAAAAACCAACCTTCCAACATTTCATCCCCTCGTGTGTTCAGGATCGCAAAGGTTATTTTAGAAAACCACTTTTGGTCTTGCTGTTCAATGTGATGTGTAGAGATATGATGTGGGGTGATGTCAGAATGATGGGAATGGCATGTCAGTCATGTCATACTTGGGATATCGTGGAGATTTGATCAACAACCAACATTATTTCAGGACTCTGAAATTGCACAAAGCTTAAATTAACTAGCACGGGCCTCCAAGGGAAACCTCCCTATTGATGTGTCCCTCTCATGTATTCAGGCCTAATAAAGAAGTTTTCAGAAACCATTGTTCCATGGAGCCTGAAACCAGTTGTGTCCGGTAAGGGTAGTATGATGAGGGTGACATGGTTGCATCATAGGATGACCCATGGTATGGTATGACACATAAGAAGACACATATGATTATGTGTCATCACCCTGCCAACTCAGCAAAATGCCACGTCAGCAAAAATTAGAAAATTTATAAAAAAACAAGTCTGGAGCCAAAATTTTATTTTGGCCATAACAGGAGTAGATTAACTGAGAATTTGATGAGACTTTCGTAGTTTCGATGCTATGTATAGAGTATGCAGGATTTTTAATGAGGAGCATAGAGCCATTCTACTTCAATTTTACATAAATTTCATATTAATGGGTTTTCAAGATGTATAGCCCGAGGATGGGCAGGAGCTTGATTGAGGCCCAAATTGTTATGGCACAGTCATGATCTAGGATCATAGACAAGTCTGGAGACTTGAGTCCAAAATCAATAATATGTGAGTCCAAGAGATGAAAGAAGGCCAAAATCCACTATTTGGGTGTGCGAAAGTGCGATTTTTGAAAATTTGGAGGAAAAAGTGGCCCCAAAACTCATAACCATAAAATTTATTGATTTTAACATTTGTACTACTAAAAAAGATGAAAACATTTGCTTAGAGGAAAATTTTCCAGAAATGCTTAGTTTGGGAGATAGCAGTTTTAAGAGAAATTCTAAGTCTAGAAAAAAGTGCAAAAATGAAAAGTTGTTGATTCTAGAATTTTATAAAATTTGATGGGAGCATCAATATCGAATAATGAAAGTATCTGGGTAATAAAAATCACATGGGATATCAGCACCCAATATAAAAAATTTCCAATTCCTTATCGATTTTCTTCTATATATCTCTAAAATTGGTCCTTCAGAATAATTGCAGCTACAGAAACCGTGTAAAATAGGGCAAATTTGTTGATTTTGGAGAGATGTATCTTTCAGCTCTGAATTTAGAAATGGCGATAAGAGATATCATTGGAAATATTATTATAAGGAGAATAAATATGAAATAGCATTCCATAATAAAGCAATACATATGTTTTCAGGAAATGAGAAGAAATGGCATTGTAGACCCTATTTGACAAAACTCTCAAATGGTGTTTTTCATAATTTAAAATTTATGGACATTTTTATTGAATTTTTAGAATTAAATTATGTCTATCAGATGTAATGACATAGAATATTGCAGATTACAGTCTGGTATTAGCCCCAATTACAGGATAGGTTTCCAAAAAAAACATAACAATAAAAGGGAAGAAGGGGAGCTTCCATACAGTCCTAAAGAAGACATCCGAGAACAAGATATTAGTGTGGGAAATGCAGAAATATAAACAAATGAATATAGACAGAAATGTAAATCCACTGAAACTATGTAGATCATGAGAAGTGTGAGGATGGAAATACAAAGATGCAGGGGAGACAATGTAAGTATTCATGAATGGTTTCCTCTTCATATTTATCTTCTAAAGTTGAATTATTTTTTGATGTTATACACAAAGTTAAGTTATATGTAAGGAACAATGGAATGATCCAAGTATGGTTCGGTTTTTTGTTAAATAGAAATGTCGTTCATTAACAAAGCTTATTATGCCTAAGAAAACATTTATATGGTTGTATATGAACATGCCAGATGTAAATTGAGTTTGGATGACTATGGTTACAATCATGATGAAGTTGGCATGGTTAGGTGAAGGTGCATGCCATGCATCTGCCATATTCAAAATGTGAAAAAAGGTAGTGCAAGAAGAGACATAAGAGCTCTTGGTTGTTGAAGTTGAAGTGAGATGAATCACACCATTGTAGTGTGTTGGAAATGCTAAAAATAAGGCATAAATATTACTGAAAAGGATTGAATATCCTATGTAAAGGATGGATTACTTAAAGTGGTTAGGGATCGATTGCATTATCAAAGAATGCACATAATGCATTGATTTTAGCCATCTTATGCAATATAAATTGCAGGGAATAAATTGAAGAGAAGAGGTGTGGATATCTTGGTTGAGGTAGTTGCTATTTGGTGCAATAATAGAAAGGCTAGTAGAGGTATGAAAAAAATCAGAATTAGATAAGGTTGGAGGAAGCTCTAGATAAGATGTCAAGTTGGGTTTGGATAAGATTGCTCAAGAGAACTAGAGAAACAGACCTCAAAAATGAGACAATGCAAAAGCGACCAAAACCTCCAAGAGTCTACAAGTATGTCAAGAATTGGTTGTAGAAGAAAAGGGTGTATGTGGCCGACATAAGAAACATATAAGCAAGGGGGATTTCCTCACCCTAAACCCCTATTTTTTTTCTAAAATAGAATTGTATATTATTGAAGCAGCAAGCATAACCGATGTATGAATTAAGTATAGCTACTTGGGTGAGAATATTGCAGCTAATTATCTGTTATGTAATTGACAGAAAGGTTATGGAAGAGATCAATTAAACTATGGAATTCCAAGATATGAAGAGGAATGGGGAGGGGGAAATTCCTTGACTCTTATCTTTTATATTTCTTATGTTTCTCTTTGTTAAGAAAGTAGCTATGTGTACATAGCTTTATGGTATAAGAATGCAATAGTGTATCATAACAGGAAAGTATATGCAATAGTAAGCATGTTGAGAAATAATATGTAATAAGAGTGCATGAAAATATGATTGACATGCATCGATGTGAAATTGCATATCGGATAAGAGTGATATGTTGATATATACCAAGAGTGTGACATGATAATTAAGTATGATTTTTGATATGTTGTATAACCAGGAAGGGTTGAGAACTTGGTTAAATATGTTGATGATACAATTGCTTGTGGAGATGAATCTCACATTTGAAAGAGAACTAGGAAAGAACATGTTAAGAGGTTCATGGATGGAATGGTGTCAGCTCCCATGAAAACACCAGCTGACCAGGTAACATATAAGGTGTGGATGGAAACCATACAGGTATAAAAATGATCATGCCTATGTTGCATGAGTGTTGAAGGGAATTGGGTAAGAATTCATTCAAATCATGATTGATATCTTCATTGATATGTTAGTGATGGAATTTGAATGCATGTATGTCATTGATACATAATTAAAATAAAGGCATAAAGTATTGGGTTAAAAATATCTTAGAATATCTTGATACATTTAGGAGTTAGTGTGTCATGATGGGAATGGTTAAGAGTAAATAACCATTGCAAATAAGTTTTACACTCATGCTTGGGTAAATAGATGAAATATGAAATATCCTTGTGTGAGTCCATGTGTTGTTTAAAGTGGGAAGGCTATAGCACCACACAAATATCCAAAATATCCTTGCTTGTGATCAATGTCTTGGAATGCAACTTTTTTTCCAACACTAAAGAGAAATAAATAAGTATAATATTGGTGTGGTGTTTGGAATGAAGAGGAGGGCATCCAGATGATCAAACAAGTAATTGTGTGGGAATGGATAATGTGTAAGGTGTTGTCTAAACCCTTTAGCATACCACGAAGGATCATAAGATTTAGAATTATGATATCCATGAATCAATGCAAGGATGCATTGAGTGAATATACATAAGTTAGAATATGTACATGTGCATGTTGGCACACGTGTTCATTGCATTGTGAAATGCTTGATGTGCTAATAATACATATATGGAGAATGGTATTTTGTTACATTCAACCCGTTAGCAGTTGAAAACGATTGAATGGATGATATTATTTAATGGGTTATTATGAATGTTGAAAATAAATGAGTATATGAATGAATACTCATTGTTGTTTGGTTGATTTGCAAATTCTATTAAAATAAAAAATTGTAGGAAGAGTTGTTTTGGATATGGCAACAAGCGTAACATAATGAGAAAAAAAAAAAAAAAAAAAACTGAGCACTACCATATGTAAAGGACAAAACACTATGAGAATGACCTCATAGTTAATTAAAAGTTGGATATCTGAGGACACATTGAAGGGAGACTACGAGTTATGGCCTGCAAGAGCTAAAGCAACAATATCCTGAATTGGAATTGTTATGGATATAGTGAAAGAAATGCATGAAAAGTAGTCACAGTGGATGGACTACAAGAATGCTTTGTTGAAAGAACAAAGTTGTGTAAAAGAAGAAAATGTCTTAGATATGGTAGTAAAAGTGAGCCAAAACAAAGACATGGATTATTCATGTTACCATTTGAAAGTTGAGTATTATGTGTGGAACTCAAGATGCTTTTTTGGAAATTTAAATGTGAAGAGAATGATTTCCAATACTACTTGATATATAAACATATGATTCTTAATACATGTATGTTTTTGTTTATGACACAGGTGGATGGTAAATCTACTTATTATGAACCCATGGTGGAAATTGTAAGTTGGATAGCTCAAGAAGAAGACCACTGCAAAGACACAAGAACCCTAAAGTTGTACTCTTCTTGTGCAAGAAATCCTTGGGTAAATGATGGATCGCTTGAGGGACTGTTGACTCGGAGAAGGGGATGCCCAAGCCTAGAGGGTGAGTGAATGTAAAGAAGAGGAAATTCTAATGAATTCGTTGGGAGTGATTCAAGGAATTAGAATCATAACACGAAGATTCCTTGGTCGGCCTGTGATGGAACACTGGAAGGGATTTGGGGTAACAAACCCAAGGTACTGCTAACTCAGAGAAGGGAGCCTGAGGTACTGTTAACTCAGACAAGGGATCCCCATTCATTATATTGTGCACTATAAGGGAATCGGGGTAAGAAACCCGAAATATTGTTAACTCATAGAAGGGAGCCCGAGGTATTGCTAACTCAAAGAAGGGAGCCCCATTCCTTGTGTGTTAAGAAGAGTGGTGAGCTCAATTATTTCCATGGAAACCTTGAGAACGAAAATAAATGTGCGTGTAGATAAGTATTGGATAGATATTTCCTACTTATTTGATGAAATAAATATGTGTTTTCATTTTGGAATTGGAAAATTGGTATGGACTTTATAACTGTCTCATGACTATAACATGCACACTTTTTCTTAATGAATGACATAGGTACATGTAGATGTGCTAAGATTGGAAAGAAAACTAAGGAAGTGGATGATAGATGTTGATGCATTTTAGATGAGATGGCTATCAAATATACCAAATTGCAAGGACCAAGAACACTGTGGCAACTATGGATGAGAAAGCAACTTGGAAACTAAAGGAGGTGGTGCAACAATATATTGTACTTGTTTTGAGATATGTTAAATTCTATCACTGGATATATAGCCTTGAAAATGCACCGAGGACGGTGCATAAATTAAGGGGGAGGGGAATGTAACACCCCTTTTTTTGACCCTAGAATGTAACTATGTAACTATGGATGATATGGCTAGAATCCAAACTTGAATGATGTAATTATGTACATTTTATATTTAATATAAAGAACATGACTACTGCAAACCAAGAAGGACGAAGATGAGATGGGGGGCTATCCTTCCACAAGGGGTGAGAGTGATTATCCCAAGCCTAGGGTTAGAGGGGGAAAGGTTCCCAACCCATGCATGCCACTTGTCCAACTCTCTTTCGGAAAGGGAAACATGTCCAACTACATGGATGCGAAGTCACTAGTTCTTATTACCATGAGTGCCACTTAGCTAGTCTCCACCATGCATATAAATAGTGAGAACTAGCCTATTCTTCAATCATTCCTTCATGTCGAAGACACCCTTTTTTGGTTGGTAGACCAATGTTCCATCATTTTTCCATGTCTAAACCTTCAATGTTGTCACACCTATATCACCAATGGATGTATCACCATCACCAGAATGGGGGGGGGGATTGGATACAGACCGAGAATAGAGGATTGGGTAACTGTAGAAGAAACTCGGTACTTTCTTATGGATGGGTAGCCTCAGCTTGAGGGTGTCTTTGTCAAAGAAAGATATGGATTGATAGAGCCTGTGGCTGGGAGGAACGCCCTCGTTTTGCAGTCAGTTGGCCATATTTTAGATAAGTTCATTTTGTGAATAAATGTATGGTACTTATTTTTTATTATATTACTTGACGCCATCATATGAATTATGGAAACAAATTAATGGCTATGTAAATACATTCTTATGGAAATAGTCGATAGAGCTTCCATATATATTTTTATGAATAATTATACGCATGGTTATTTTGCTATAAATGTATAATTGGAATTATTAGAAGAATATAATTGTATATTAGAGGCAAATTTGGTTAGCAGATTCAGTACCTCATGACCCCAAAGTCATCGTGAGGTCACTGGGTACGTGACATCCTGTTTTTTTTTATGGATCCAAGAAGGATATCATTAATATCAAGGCTTTACTGAAAATGTTTATAGAATTTACTGGTATGATTTGTAATGGGTGTAAGTCTACAATCTCTTTTGTGGATTTGGAACAAGCATCAATGTATTGGATTTTCTCTCAATTCAATTTTACTCTAATTGATATCAATAATGGATTGAAGTGTTTATCATAAATTGTAATGATTATGAGAGGAAACAATGGGTCTGGATGGTTAACAAAATTGAAAGTAGGATGAATCTATGTTGTGATAAGTGGTTGTCAAGAGGAGGTAGGCTTGTGATGATGAAATTTGTTCTTGAGGCCATTCATGTTTATTGGGCCTCCATTGCTTACATAGTTACAGGAACTATGGAAAGCATCAATATATCTGCTTCAATTCTCGTGGAGAGAAGGAGAGGATCATAGATCGTTTCCTTGGATAGCTTGGAGGAAAATTACCATTCCTAAGGAATTAGGAGGATACGGTCTAAATTTCTATCCTTTCTTTGCCAGAGTGTTAGCAGCAAAAGGAATTTGGAGATTGATCTTCGGAGAAGGATTGTGGGTTAAAGTCATTCATCAAAAATATATTCATCATTTATTCATTGAAGAGTGGATCAAATCTAGAAATAAGGTCTCTAGAAATGTATCCACAATTTGGAAATCCATGATAAAATCATATGACATCATTGGTGATTGGATAACCTAGGACATAGGCAATGGTAGGAAAGCTAGAGTTGGTTAAGATCCATGGTCAGGTTGTTCTGTAGCATACAATATCCTTGAAGAGATGATTGAAGCCTTAAGGGATAGAGGCCTTATTCATCTTTATTAGGTTCATGATTTACATAACTCCACCCCCCATAGATAAATATGGCTTTCAACAGATGTTTTGGTCTTTGAGGGGAATTATAGGATTTGTTGGGACAGTTACATCAAGGACCTTCATAACTATCATATTCATTTAAGTGAGAAGGAAGATACCTTGATATGGACTAGAAATGCAGCTGGAGGTTCTTATCTTTCAAGAGTGGGTTATTTAGTGGCTAGGGAATAAGAAGACCTCCCTGAACCACAGTGGTGGAATCAGACCATTTGGAAGTTGCAGTGTCCCTTAAAGACTAAATTATTTTTTTGGCTAGATCTGAAGGGAAATATTCTAGTCCAGGACAGAATGATCACTTTTTTAGGCATTGGACCTAGTAGGTGTCCTTTATTACAGCTTACTCTAGAATCTGTAGATCATATTCTTGTTAAATGTCCATGTATGATTAACATGTGGGATTATGCCTCTCAATATTATGGTATATAGGTCATTTGGAAGGGAGAGAATATTGGAGAACCCTTTCAACCATGGATTAAAAATGTCTCTTTCTCATATTATAAAGCTTTGCCAGTGCTCTTGACCCACAAAGTCTCTATTGGCTATAACTGACCTAGAGGTTTTCTATAAGACCCAGGTTCTTCGCGGTTTCCCTTTGACCAACAAAACCCCTTCGCACCGGCCCTTTCGGCAACAACCTGCGAGCAAGTTGAGGTCTCACCCAAGGTGTATCTATGGGGTACTGCGGAATTGGGTTTCCACAGTAAGTGACGAGTTGCATGGACGGACGTACTACGCAACGCAACAGGGGGTATGCACTATGAGGGGATATTACGCAACGATGGACAACGTTGCGGTCTGCACCACTATGTTCTTCTACCGGGACTGCAAACAATACCTCTCAGCTTATACTTGAAGTGTTCGAAAATGCTTAAGGCACTGACATGAGTATCACTCATCCACTCATTCAACTACTCAGCCGATTATCCATCTACTATTCGTTCACCCACTTGGTATGGTTATGATTTGAGCATATTCTACTGATACAATCTAACTATTATGCATTTGTTCTATTGCGCCTAAGGAAGTACTTAAGTGATCTCTTAACACTTAACCAACTAACAGATTCACAGTTCTCAAATACAAGCTAAATGTTCACCATTCATCTATTCATCCAGGACTTAACATATCATCTCCATACCTCTTCTGATGGAAAATGCATACAACAGTTCTCTCATAACAACATGCAAGGAAACATCTAGACGTTCATTTACAGAAAACACATATAAGCATTCATCCATAAAACACAATCGCACAACACAATATTTAACGTGGTTCACTCCCCCGGATGGGAAGCTACGTCCACAAGAACGGTTGGTAATATATATATCTTTAAAAGGGATTGGGACAACCGTTGTTAGTCTGTGCACTCAGCTACAGAGATTTTACAATCTTCTCCACTCAAAAGAGATTTTACAATACAATATCCAAAACCCAAAAATATACCAACAGAAAGTAACCCCATCCCATACAAAATTGTCTTCTTAAATAGACCATGCCCAAAGGTCATGTCTTTACAATGCCAAAGACCTAAACCCAAAAACACTTAGGGTTTACAAAACTGTGCCAGTTTCCCTAAACCAGCTTGCTGGCATCTGGTAGCGTCTGCTTCATCGTGGCAGTTCTCCATGTCTTCATTCTGTCGCTATCGGCCTTTCTGTCACATGCGTGCCAATAGGTCACTTTCACTGAACCGTTCATCTCTAATGGTCTCGCCCCCTAGGCATGCCAAAACATCGCTTTCCCTGAGCTATCCTTTCCTTAACAAACTCGTGCATTGGCCGCCTTCCTGATTTGCTCGTGCGCATCGCTTGGCACTCCTGGAGCATCTTTCCAAAATTAGACCACTACTGGTCCATCTGGTACTTGCACCTGATCCTCGTCCAGAACTCTGCTTTGCTGGCTCCACGTGGCCTGACTGCTTCGCAGCACTGCTTCGTTGCAATGCTGGTCTTCACGGTACTTCCAAAATTTGGATGCTGCGCACAACTTCGCAGCATGGCCAAAACTTGGATATTGCACACAACTTCGCAGCACCCTTAACACTTAGACAAAATTACATCTTTTTCTGAGCTGTGCTCAGCTCAACTTTTCCTGCTTATCAAAAGTGATACCAAAACTTTGTCCCAACTTGGGCCCAACATGCTGCTAACACTTACATGTGGCTCGTCCCCGAGCCACTTGCTACTTCGGTCGTCTTGCTCTGCTCCGCGATCGGTGGAACTAATTTGGCCCCGAACTTGTTATATGTGCCGAACAACTATTCCATTGCTTCTTTGGTATCTTGTTCAACTTGTTTTATTGTCTGAAGCAGTGCTGGAGTTATCTCTTCTCCAATCTATCCTTGTACTTGCTCCTGGTTGTCGCGCAGTTCCTTTAGCTTGTCTTCTATCTGCTGCGACACCCCCATGGCATCCTCCAGTAGTTGCTGCGACTGATTATCCATCTCAGTCTCTTTTTCTCTTAATGCCTGGACTTCCTTCTTCAAGCTTGATATCTCCTTATACTTCGGCAGCCTCTCCCTCGGTGGCAGAGCCTTGACGTCTGCGTCCAACTTTTCTAGCACGGTCTGCTTTTCTTTTACCGCGGTCTTCACCTATAGTATCCCTTGATCCTCTTCAAGGGCAGTGAATGCCTTTGAAACCTTCTCCAAGAGATCTTGGCACTTAGCCATCTCACTTGTTATGCTATGCGTGGCGGCACTCACTACTTGCTCTCTTAACTGTTGCTCAGTTAATGGCGTATGCATATTCAATTTTTCCTTCAAGGCTTCAAGCTCGGCCTCATAGAGGATGTCCTTATCCTGCATCTCCTCCTTCAAAGATCTCACCTTTTCTCTGATCCTCAGAACTGTGTCCACAGAATCATCCTGGAGTTCTAGACCTTAAATATCTTGGGCAACAGTAGATATGCTATTCTCCAATTGTTGCCGGCGGTCCTGTTCATCACATAGCTGCATTTCTGCATGCAACTCGAGCTGGCTGTTTGCTTCATGTAGCTCTACTTGTGACTTCATGGACTCTACTGTTCTTTCATGCATCTCATCGACGATCTGCGTGTGCATAAAGTGTAAGCCAGGGAAAGGAATCTCAGCCAGGTCGAGCTCTACCCGCTCGACTCCTTTTGAGTCCAGGACGATATGTTCTGTCATTGGTAATGAAATAGCCAATGGGTCCAAATGGACAACTCTGGTCTTAGAAGGAAACGTTATTGCTAGTTGCGGTGATGTTTGCTGCGAGGTTCCTACCAACCTCCCTTCAGCTTCTGTGTCTCACGGCAAGGTTAGGCTCTTCTGGACATCGTCCATTTTCTTCATGAGACCTTGCAGTGTGAGCCTAGTGTTTTGCAGGTCATACTGGATGGCCTTATCCTTTTTGTCTTTGTCAGCCATGAGCTCCTGCATTTGTTCTGAGACCTTTTCTGCTATCATCTCAAAGTCATCTTCATTCAACACTGTCTCAGACTGAGTCTTTTTGGCCTTCATCTTCTTCCGCGCCTTCGGATTCTACGAGGTCTTAGGATCTTTCCTCTTTCCTGTTTCTTCAACAATCGAGCATGACAGTGGGATTGGCTCATCTTCTTCAGAGTCTATCTCAACATCCATGAATTCAACACAGAATTCAGCTGGCCAGTCCTTCATGAGGATGTCAATGTCCTCCTCATACATATGGTAGTTACCCGCGTACCATTCTAGCTTCTTCATTCTCGCTTTGGGTGAAATAAAGATACATCGCATGTCCGCCATGAAATCAAGAACGCGAATGTACTTCGACGTTACCTGCTTTGTGATGTGGGCTGTATGGGTGATCACATCGCGCAGCTAAGTGTAATATTGATAGAAAAATTCAACTGTCGCTCCGCGTTGATGTTTTCCCAGAGGTTGGCATAGCAGAACCCTCTAGGATCGTTGCTTTCTGTAATGACACCCACATAGTCCTTTGGGTCTTTCCATCCGAAAAAGGTGATGAGGATGATTAGCCATGTAAAGTAGAAAATTTTGCCATTCTCCTGGGTATCATTGAGTTCATCCAAGAACTCATTAAGAAGATATTGACACCAATTGAATTGGGTGCCTTCAGCCGCTGCAGCACCGAGTAGTATTATGCCCGCAGGCACCTCCAGAGGCCTAGCTGTTCTGACGATTTTTCCTGCGAGCAGCTGGGTGACAAATCTTGTTGCTCCACCTTCAATTTCTTATGTGGGAAAACCTCTTTTCCCTTTCACCAATGCATGAGTTTTCTTCAACTTTTCGACCACCTCTTTTTCCTTATTCTTCCCCTGGAAGAATTGCTTGGGATCCTTACCGCGTTTTCTTAACCCTATGATGCGGTGGATTAAATCAATGTTTACATCGACATTTCTGTCGAGCCACATATATCCCTGGTGGATTCACACCATCAGCGTGCGAACCACCACATTCACTTCTGGTGATCGATCAAAATGTAGCAACCTTAACAAGTTCAACAATCCTGACTGAACGATGGGTGTCAGCCAGCTTTTGGCAACCAAGTTAAAAGTTCCCTTGGCATCCTTTTTCTATCACATATATTGGTCAGGCTGGAACTGTGGGTACTTAGGCATGTGGGGCTCTTCCTTTTGCATGCCTAGGAGGTCAAAGTATTCCCACTTATAGTCTACGATATTTCCGAGTAGGTTCTTGGCAACCTCTACATGTTTTGAAATTAGCGACAATGGGATTTCATATCTAGCATTCTTGGCCAATTTAAAGACTGGGGCATCCAATGCCCTTGGTGATATATACTCCGGTGTCAACTTCAAGGGTTCCTTCTGAAAGACTGGCGATCTCGGCGTCGTCTGGCCCGTCTTTGGAGTCTTGCTTCATGGTCCAGTTATGTCTTTCCCTTTGTCCTGCATAATTGGATTATGGTGAGGTGATCTTCTAGACGCTTGACCGGGTTCGAGTATAGTCTTCTTGGCAGGGGTTTTCATTAACTCTGCAATTCCCCCGTGCTGAAAGATTCGGATTGCTTCTTGAAGTGTAAGCTCTTCTTCTCTATCTGGTGATTTGCACATTCACTGACGAGAGTAGGCAACTGTTTCTGAGATATGACTAAGGATTGCTAGCACAGGAGCGAATGCATGAAAATTCTAAGTGTTTGGTAACGCCCGCAAGTCCTTATGCGGTATTATTTATAGGAACAGTTGGGTCCTCCCCGCACCTTCCAATGGCTAGACGGGCATTTAATGTAGTGTTTGTTGGCGAATTTGAGCGATTCCTTCAGTCCCTTCCGTTGTCAGCGTGTTCAGAACGACTATATTTTCGTTAAATGCTGAAGCGGTTCATTGCAACGGTCATATAATGACTATTTTTCTCAAAATTTTTGTAAAGGCTATTTTTCCAAGTCTTGCGCCGAGCTGCGCAACAAGACATCTACGATCCTGCACAGTTACTTCGCAGTGCCAAAAATTTTCAACTGCGTGGTTTCAATTTTTATTTTTTTCTTGCGCAGCTTCAACAGTGCTGCGCGGTGCATACATCGTCCTTCTTATCATACCTTGTTCTTCTTATCATACATGTACAGCCTCCTTTACATTTCTAGAGTCCAATTTCAGTTGTACTTGACACTTAGAAATTTCTTCCTCTGCTTGTTATTCAGGATTCTGCGAAGCAGGACTATCATGATACAACTTTAGTCTGCTTCCATTTATCAAAGTTGGTAGGGTATCGCTAGCTAAATTGGATAACTGGACTGCACCAGTGTTAGTAACATGTATCACAGTATATGGACCAAGCCAATGCATCTTAAATTTACCAGGAAACGTCATGAATTTGCTATCATACAGGAGGACTAGGTCACCTACCTAAAAGCACTTATTCTTTATATGGCGATCATGCCAAGCTTTCTCACGGTCTTTCTGAACTTGCTGGTGTAAGCCAACAATGAAGCGATCTTCCTCCAGCCCAATGAGGTGTATCAACCTTTCTTCTAATGTTGTGTGGTCTTCCATCCCTATGAACGCAGCGATCCGCAAACTAGGGACAATATATTCCATTGGCATTATAGCTTCCTTCCCATAAGCCAACTGAAAAGGTGTACGTCCTGTCAATTTCTTGCATGTAGTCCTGTATGCCCATAACACAGAGGAGATGCGCAGATCCCAATCATCTCTATTTACGTTGCAGACCTTAGTGAGCGCATTCTCCAGTATTTTATTGAAATCCTCAACAGTGCCATTCGCCTGTGGATGATATGGAGTACTACGTTGATGACGAATGTGGAATTCCTCTGTAAGTGCCTCATTGGTCTTGTTCAAAAAGTGAGTACCTTGGTCACTCATCAAAATCTTCGGACAACCAAATCTTGACAATATGTCTTCTAAAATGAACTGCGCAAAAGTACTGGTGCTGCAGTCCTTTTATGGCTTTGCTTCCACCCATTTGGTGAGGTAATCACTAGCAGTAATGATATACCTCGAACTAGTTCTTTTTCCTGGTGGGTTTATAGGACCCACAAAATCAATTGCCCATTTCTCAAACGCTTGCAAGGTCAACTGTGGGTTTAATGGAATCTCATCTCTTCGCGAAGGTTTCCCTGTCCTCTGATAGACATTCACAGTTCCTACAGTGTTCTTTGGAATCTTTATGGATCGTGGGCCACCATAGCCCTACGCGTAATATCTTCTGCACGGTAGCCCATCCTGCATAGTGACCTCCCGCGATCCCTGAATGCGCGTCTGCTAGAATAAATGGTTTCTCATGATCTAGTACGCATCTGCGAAGGACTTCATCTGGTCTGATTTTGTATAACTGACCTGCAATTATAGTGAAGTCTACGGCGCACACCACTAGCTGCTTCTTCTGCTGGATAGATAATTCTTGTGGTGCCAGCCCTGTTGTCAAAAAATTAATGATATCCTTATAATAATCATTGGCAACCTGTATAGCGAATAGCTGTGCATCAGGCATACTATCTTCAATGTTCATCGACTCTTCTCCTATCTCAATCCTTGATAGATGATCAGGTCCCAAGTTCAGTCTACCTGGCTTAACAATAATCTCAAAGTCAGATTCCTAGAACAGCAGTAGCCATCTGCATATGCGTCCCCCTAACACTGGCTTATTAACCAAGTATTTCAATGCGGAATGGTCAGTGAACATAAGGAAGTGCACACCAAGCAAATAATGTTTGAATTTCTATAGGGCATATACCATCGCAAGGCCTTCCCTCTCGGTAGTAGTATAGTTATTTTCTACTATTGAGAGATTCCTACTCGATAATGCAATAGGTGGTCAATACCTCCTTCTCCTAGCTGAGCTAATATGATTCCCAAGGTAATGCATGATGTGTCAACATGGACATGGAATGGCTTCGTCCAGTCTGGAAAGACTAGAATCGGCACAATCACCATCTTTTCTTTTAGTTTATCAAAACCCTATTTGCATTTCGCATTCCAAATGAACGGTGCATCTTTCTTTAGCAGCTTTTCCATTGCTGCGGTTATCTGCGCGTAACCCTTTATGAACTTCCTATAATATCCAGTATGGCATAAGGTAGAGTGCAACATCTTGACTGAATTTGGTGTTGGAAAATTCACAATTATTGCGATCTTCACATGATCTACCATCAATCCTTGCTTACAAACAATGTGCCCAAGTAGAATCCCATAAGGAACACAAAAAATACACTTCTTTAGATTTAAAGAGATCTGATGTTGTCGACACTTCTCAAGCATCATTTTGAGGTTCACACAATGGTTCTTCAATAGACCAAACACAGTCCAATCATCAAAATACGCTTCGAGAAACTTATGCATAAACTCTTTGAATGCTACGATGACCACTCTGGAAAATATGGCAGGTGCGTTCTTTAGGACAAAAGGAATTACTGTGTACTGGAACGACCCCCATTCTGTAGCAAACCTTGTCTTATGCCTGTCTGCGGGATCAATCCTTATCTGATGATACCCCGAAAAACCATCAGTAAAATAATAGGCCTAATTCCCTCCAACATTATCAAGCACTTCGTCTGTGAATGGAGTAGGGAATGGGTTGTGCATGGAAGCATCATTTAGTTTTTTGAGATCCACACAAATCCTGATCTCACCCTTTGCTTTCTTGTCTTGAATGACCATGGGACTAATCCACTTTGATTCCTCAATAGGTTCAATGATTCCTGATTCAAGCAGCTTATCCAACTCTGCGCGTACTCTTTCTTTGTAGCGCGGATTTAGTCTATACGGTCTCTGCTTCACAGGCTTTGCGCCCGGCTTCAAAGGTATTTTCATGATTCCTAGGTCTCCCAGAATTCCTTTCATTTCTATCAATTTTGTCGGAAACAGCTCCTGATACTCATGTAGAGTGTCTGTGATCTCTACAACAGTCTGATCGTCCCAATAGTCTCTGATTGCTGCAAACTTCGGTTCTTCGCTTGTGCCAATATTCACCTTCTGTGTTTTTACTGGTCTACTCATATATGGGATTTCTAACAGAGGCCCTTCTATGTCGCACACACCCTCCGATTATGGTATGTTTATGTTGCACGGATCATCGTCATCGTCTTCCTTGCTATCACCATCTTCTTCAGCTAGGTTATAACACTCTATGGGATGTTCTTCATGTTCCTTCCATTCTGAGTGTAGCTTCGTAGGAACGCTATCTGCCTTGAAAAATTCTTCCCATGTGGTATCTTTGGGAAGACAGTCTCCCCTGAATATGCATTCCTTAATTAACTACAATGCCTCATGGATTAGCGGGTTCTCATCCTTGAAGCTGAAGTCCCTCTGGAAGTTCACAGTCAACATTTCCCAATCAGTTGTTTCCCTGCGTATCTCCAGGTCTAGGTACCATTTCTTCGGAATGCCCTCATCGAGCGTATGTACAAATAGATGCACCCATTATTCATGTGGCCTTTCCAGCCGTTCCTGTGAATAGACTTCAATGTGCTTACTAGGAGCTATTTGTATATTAAACTTTTCAAAGAGTAAAGTAACACGGTCAGCAAACTGAATCTGCATGTTAATTCTGCATTGATTCCACGTGGTCAATGTCTTCTCGTGCGCATTCCACCATCTGGCGGGTGTGTCGCGCAGTGCCATTTCCAATGCTGGTAATCTATGCTCATCTGCAATAGCTGTAGTGTATTCTTGGATGAAAGTGTAAACATTAGCAGAACCATCATATGTGGGAATAGGACTTACCTCCTTTCTAATCCAGTGGAGTGATTTTGTAACCTGCATGCATCTTCTTGCTGATACTTCATGCATCCGGCTTTGCCAATTTTCCAACCCTGCCTCTGAATTAGAGACGCAGGAGCTATCACATCTCCAGCTGAGTGTACCATCTGCAGTAGGATTAATGTAATCTTCCTGGTTGCTATGAGCTGGTATAGTCTGTCCAAGTCTTGAGCCTTGGATTCCTCCTAAATCGGCTCATTGTATCTGTCGCCATCTGCAGGATCCAATGGTGCGATGACCCTAAGATGCTTCCCTTCAAATATCATCTTCTTTGTTTTTAAGTTGATTATAGCCAAGTTATCAATAGCCCATTCAATTCCCAGCAGTGCAGGAAAAGGCTGACTGTCATCCACAATCTCGATAACTTCAAAGTCTGCATGAATTTGGAATCCATCGATGTCAACTATCACGTCAGCTAACCGGCCAAAAGGTATGAATTTCTCTTGGTTAGCCATTCTCAGCTGGATAGGTGACCATGACAACTTTGGTCAACCCATCTACTGCCATGTCTGCTTAGTTAAGACATTTACTTCAGATCCCAGATCAAGGATGACTTCATCCATTTCAAAATCTCATATCTGCACGGTAAGTCTCATTTCTCGGCTTGTTCTTTTATGCTTCCTTATGTGATGTACCGCGTTATCATAAGTCTTTGTTTCGGTCTGTGGCTCATACTCGTTTATGAGCTTTTGCAGCTCTACTATGGCATTTTCACTTTTGAGTAGCTTCATGCAGCTTCGCAGGAATTGCGCAACGGAAGTGCTGACATCCATCGTAGTTCTTGTTTTACCATAAGCCACTGGCAGATCTTCAACATGTGGTGCTTCACTACACAATGGGATCCGCTATGACTTTGTTGCCGTTTCTCTGAAGGTATCCCGCGCATCAATAAAGACTTCCTTGTTCTTTTGGAGGTCGAGAGAAGGTATTTTTCCCGAGCTTTCCTTATCCATACTGTCTCAAGAGGAGTCTGCCTTATGTGAGCCTCCCCTGACGTGGAAGCTTCTGCTTCCCTATCGCAGCCTATCTAAGCACCACTACGTGTGACCACATTGATGCTCGGGTCCACTAGTTTGTTCTCTGCTGCTATCCACTGGACGTTTGGATTCGGTGTCTCCGTTCGTCTTCTTTTCTGCATTTCCACCTCTAGCACTGGGCAATATTTAATAACATGCTCGAATGATTTACAATAATTGCACGTAATGCATGGGTTAACACAATCTCTAGATACATGACCTGGCTGGCCACAATTATAGCAAATAACCTGGCCGCGGCCTCTTTTCTGTGCCGGGCCAGCATTTCTTCCTCTGCCGCGGTATCCAACACCACGACCTCTGTATCTTCCTTGTTCATATTGTGCATTCTCTTGTTTCGGTTGGTTATCTTCTTGTACGCGGTACAAGCTAGCGCTTCTCATTGAGTCCATATCTCGTTTTCTCTCATTCATTAGCTCATATGCACGGTAGTTGGATTCATCATGTCCAACTGATTTACAAAAAGTGTAGTATAAATTTTTAGGTGTTTTCACATACTTTTGTATGAGATAGAAATATTTAGGTCTGTGTCCTGTGGTTCTACAAATTTCACACCATGGGGCCTAATTTTGATTTATTGGGTTGGGTGCACCACTATTAAGATAGTCGCGGAATAAAGGGCAATGCTCCCGGTCATGGCCTTCTCCTTTACAACTTGTACACCAGACCTCATGTCTAGGTTCATACCTTTGTTCTTTTCCATTCTTCATGCTTTGCAGCTCTAGTGTCAGGGTGGTCAGTTGGTTCTGGATCTGAGACATTCCAGAACTAGTCTCACCAATCGACGAAGCCTCTAGCTTCATTACGATCTCCAAGGCCTCTTCCTACGATGTAACCTTCTGCTACATCAATGGTAATCTAATATGGGGCAACATCGTAGCGATGAACCATTCCTTGTGCTATTCCGGGGCTATAACAAAGATCACTTGGTCTAATAGGGTTTTGAACTTCTGATCAAACTCCCAAACTATGTCAGTCAATTTCTGCTTTATTTCTTTCAATTATGTTATACACTGAGATTCAGATTTGGGTTCCTTAAACTCTGCCACAAGCGCAACTTTAATTTCTGCGAGGGTTCTCGGCTGTGTGTTAGAGTACTTCATGAACCAGTGTAAAGCTCTGTCCCTGAAAGTGATGATGAGTTGTGCTCTCTTCACGGCATCATCCTAGATTTGTCTTACACTCCATACGGTTTCGCAAAGGAACCAATGCTGGTCAAGGTCTTCTAGGCTAGTTCCTTTGAATATTGGCAGCTTCATATCTGTGTTTTCCATTGTCCTATTAGGTAGTGGGGCGCCCGGATTAGTGCGCAGCTGCTGTAAAGGGCTCTGTGCAGTGAAAACAAATGGGCTTATTGGGATAGACGTATTGGGTTGAGTATTCTGCGGGGTAGGGTGCGTAGCGGGTGCGTTTTGAGATAAAGGTGGTGTGGTCTCTGCAGCCGATGGGTTCTCAGGGGTAAATGGTGGTGCGTCTGCATTGTCAAGGTCACAAGGAATCTTAGTATCAATATGGAGTCCAGGGCCTCCAAGATTCTTATTAAATTTATCCCTCTTACCACTTCTAAGCTTATGGGTATCTTCGTCAGAATCATTATATATACTGTTTACCATGACAAAATTAAGAATATTACTGCATTTTTAAAACACCTTTCTCAGTTAACAGCATCTTAATGTATAGACTGAGATTGTTCAGCAACTTACCTTAGAATCCTCCGAAAAAGTATGATTCTGCTTGGATGTAGAATTTGAGCGTGTCTACAGCAAATTCTGTTACGAAGCCTTCTAGCATATGATCGACCCAAAAATCAACTACGCGTGTCAACGGGTTGTCTATTTCTTTGAGCTACGCTATGAGCTCAGGAGTCCACTCTTTAGGAACTCCTCCTTGAAAATAGGTTTTATTTTCTACAAGCCGCGAGATCCATGCGTATAGCTCGTTTGGAAATGATGCCTAGAAAATCTCATGAATATCTTTCCACAGATATCTATCTAACCACTGTATGTCACATAGACACGGATGTCTATTCTTTTGCCTTGCAATGTCTCTTATGGTCTTGTCCCACCAAGCTTGGATTTTTGTCTTTTTCAGGATGCCAGTTGTCACAGCCTTCCAGGAACTGGTATTCTTCATCACACATCACGATTGCAACTCATCATGGATTCTAGCGTGGCAACGGAACCATTTGTTGGCTATAACTGACCCATAGGTTTTCTATAAGACCCAGGTTCTTCGCGGTTTCCCTTTGACCAACAAAACCCCTTCGCACTGATCCTTTTGGAAACAACCTGCGAGTAGGTTGAGGTCTCACCCGAGGTGTATCTATGGGGTACTACGGATTCAAGTTTCCACAGTAAGTGACAAGTTGCGTGGACAGATGTACTGCGCAGCGCAACAGGGGGTATGCGCTGCGAGGGTAGACTACGCAGCGATGGACAACGCTGCGGTCCACACCACTATGTTCTTCTACTGCAGGACTTCTACTGGGACTGCGAACAATACCTCTCAGCTTATACTTGAAGTGTTCGAAAACGCTTAAGGCACTGACATGAGTATCACTCATCCACTCATTCAACTACTCAGCCGATTATCCATCTACTATTCATTCGCCCACTTGGTATGGTTATGATTTGAGCATATTCTACTGATACAATCTAACTGTCATGCATTTGTTCTATTGCGCATAAGGAAGTACTTAAGTGATCTCTTAACACTTAACCAACTAACTGATTCATAGTTCTCAAATACAAGCTAAATGTTCACCATTCATCTATTCATGCAGGACTTAACATATCATCTCCATACCTCTTCTGATGGAAAATGCATACAACAGTTCTCTCATAACAACATGCAAGGAAACATCTAGACATTCATTTACAGAAAACACAGATAAGCATTCATCCATAAAACACAATCGCACAACACAATATTTAACGTGGTTCACTCCCCCGGATGGGAAGCTACGTCCACAAGAACGGTTGGTAATATATATATCTTTAAAAGGGACGGGGACAACCGTTGTTAGTCTACACACTCAGTTGCAGACCCTCCTTCCTCTTAGATAGGTCTCTGCGCACATAGCTGCAGAGCCTTTACAATCTTCTCCACTCAAAAGAGATTTTACAATACAATATCCAGAACTCAAAAATGTAACAACAAAAAGTAACCCCATCCCATACAAAATTGTCTTCTTAAATAGACCATGCCCGAAGGTCATGTCTTTACAATGCCGAAGACCTAAACCCAAAAACCCTTAGGGTTTACAAAACTGTGCCGGTTTCCCTAAACCAGCTTGCTAGCATTTAGTAGCGTCTGCTTCATCATGGCAGTTCTCCACATCTTCATTCTGTCGCTATCGGCCTTCCTGTCGCACGCGTGCCAATAGGTCACTTTCACTGAACCGTTCATCTCTAACGGTCTCGCCCCCTAGGCATGCCAAGCCATCGCTTTCTCCGAGCTGTCCTTTCCTTAACAAACTCATGCATTGGCCGCCTTCCTGATTTGCTCGTGCCCACCACTCGACACTCTTGGAGCATCTTTCCAAAATTAGACCATTACTGGTCCATCCGGTACCTGCACCTGATCCTCGTCCAGCACTCCGCTTTGCTAGCTCCACGTGGCCTGACTGCTTCGCAGCACTGCTTCCTCGCAGCGCTGGTCTTCGCGGTACTTCCAAAATTTGGATGCTGCGCACAACTTCGCAGCATGGCCAAAACTTGGATGCTTCGCACAACTTCGCAACACCCTCAACACTTAGACAAAATTACATATTTTTTCTGAGCTGCGCTTAGCTCAGGTTTTCCTACTTATCAAAAGTGATACCAAAACTTTGTCCCAACTTGGGCCCAACAGCCTCGCTGGCCAAGAATAAGTCCATATTTCAAGACATTAATATACCAGCTCTGTTATATGTTGTAAAATTTGTGGCTATCTTGGATATTTTCCCACAATCTTCTTCTATTACTAAGAATAGTAGTATCAGGGAGGATTTCATTGATAAGACAACAAGTTGGTGCTATTTTGATGGTGCCTCCCAAGGTAGGCCTTGGGAGGGAGGTGCTGGTGGCATCCTATTCCTATCTTATTCTCTTTAGTTTAAATTTGCAGTAGTGATTGGTAGATATTCCAACAATCAAGTGGAAATGAAAGCTCTCATCTTGGTCTTGAAACTAGCCCTGACTAAAAGAGTTCAAAATATTCAAGTTTTTGGAGATTCTCTTTTGGTGGTTGATTGGTTTAAGTTGAAGAAGCCTCCAAAAAATATCATTTTAAGGCCTCTAAAGATACTCTCAAATACACGGGGCTTTTTCAGTCAAACTCTTTTAACCATATCTATAGAGAAAGGAATTTGGAAGCAGACTCCATTTCTAAACATGGATTACAGGTGGTAGATGGTATGTGGAGACTGTGGGAAGGCATGAAGAACTCTATCAATGAGCTTGGATTGAGCCCCCACATCTGGATTGAGTATTGCATTACTTCTACAAGCACATCTATACAGTCTTTTTGTCATACATTTTTGGATCTTTGTATCCATAGCAGGGTATTTTTTAAGGATTCGAATATTATACTTAAGTATAGTATTCTAGGAGATTATTTTGGATTGAGAAAAACATGTATATAGATAGTTATGCGAATATTAATTATGGAACATACAATTTACTACTAAAACATGTATATTTTGGCAAATATTATGATAAAAAAACATATTTTATGTAAATATAAGCGATATTGGAGACTAAAAATGACCAAATAACGAGTTTATTTTTTGAAAAAAACCCGAAAAATAACCAATTGACGAAATTTCGCCCTTAAAAATTACTCTGATCCATAGTACACATTCATGGTGATGTTTCTTTGTATTAGATCTCTTGTTATCAGAATCTGTTATGTTATCATAGTTTATTGGAAAAAGTATGACCGCTCTTTATCTGAATGAAGGCTATTCAACCTTGAAATGACTCTTCCTCATAAACATATTTAGATGAAAGATACTTATAAACAAAACTACATACCTATTTTGTACTATGTAATTCATTTTTTTTTAATATAATGAATTATTTTTTTTTTCCATGAAAGAAAAGAAGCAGATTTGCTGCATCTCAAAAAAAAACGAGAATATATTTATGTGTTTCAATGAAGCATAACTTTATGTTACTTATTGCTCCCACTAATTTCAAATGATCTCTCACAGAATTAGGTAAGCATATAAGTGATTTTTAATCAATTTGTTTTTTAGTTTCTTAGTGATTTTTAATTTTTATTTTCCATTTTTATGATAAGAAATGTCCTATAAATTCTCAACTTTTTTGAATGATACCGTTGAAATTGATTATTTTTCATGATAAGAAATTATTTAGAGATTCTCAAATAAATTGTGGAAATCATATCTTTCTTTTATTAAAATTGCCAAATGGAAATGAATTTAAAAAGATCATGTTAACATTCCATATAAATAAGGGATATAAATATCCCTTAACATCAGCTTTCCATCAATATATATATGGAGAATGGAGAGCTGATGCTGAGGCTAAGTTAGCGTAATTTCTTCATTTCCCCAAATATTCCATTCCAAATTCCAAGTAGTTATGGAGGAGAAACCAGGTCACAATTACTCACACGGAATATTTTAGTTTGGGTTAATTCCGCAAATTTAGCTAGCGGGACAGCCATATCCATTACTCCACCAGCATATTCCGTACACCATTTTGGCAGCTTTAAGTATTTGAAGTAAATGGACAAGCGAGCACAACCAATGCCAATTTCTCTTTGGGAAATACAGAATAATGACCATTCCTTACAAATTTCTGCTCACATATCAATATCTGACATTTATTTATTAAAATCACGCGACATGGAATATTTAATCTTTCGAATCTAGTAAATAGTGAACTGAAATGACAGTAAACATAAAACCTTCCAGACTTCCACAATGTCTAGAGTTTGACAAAATAACTTATCGCTTTAATGTTTCATTAAAGTTTACAAGATGCATAACTTTGATTCATATTTTTTTTTTAAATAATTAGTATTATAATATTTTAATGAAAATTTATTAAATTTAATTTAATGTACATTTTCACTCAATTAATTGGAATTTTGATCATAAAATTGTATTTTTTAATGTACATTTTTACTCAATTAATTGGAATTTTGATCATAAAATTGTTTTTTTTTAAAAGGGGACAAGGGTTTTGCTTGGTTATATTTTGACATTAATAATTGTATTTAAATTAATTAGTTGGAAGGGTGTTATATATGGGTAGTAAAATCCTTACTCTGAGGTGTGTTTTTATTATAAAACAAATTTCACAAAAGTCAATGAATAATAAGTCTCTTTAAGAGAGCAACCTACTTTTATTAATATCTAATGCAAAAGACAAGATAAGATGTTCATACGAATGCATCTCATTTATTATAAATATGGGGTAAAGAGATCATGATGTAATATACCACTAAGTTGACTTAACCATAGCTAAGATACTAAAAAAATGAGGGTTAGGGCTTTAACATAGCCTCCTTTATAAAAAAAATTCCTTGAAAGTTTGTAATTGAGGGTGTTTATTCACGAATTGTTCATTTTCCCATGTAACATCTTCGGTGGTGTACTTAATTCTGCAAATTAGCATGAGAGCAAGATCAACATAGATAAATAATTCAAGAATTCCAATATTATAGTGGAAATTAATAGAACAAAAAGAATAAACAATAGAAATGTAACAAAAATGGATCTTATATTATTATATTCAAATATGGAAACAATGTTCATGTGCCTCTTAAGGTTGGGAAACCTTTCACTTGAGCATAGCTCCAATATGTAATAATTTTTTGACCAAGCAATTCATAGCCTTTTGGCTCTTTAAATTAGTTTTCCATATCCAAAACCCTAACTACTTGACATGGTCAAATAACTAATAGGTACCAACTTCCTAGTGGACTTTAATAAATAGAGAGACCCTTTCTATATTGATGGTTGACTACTAACTATTCGTCCTTATTCAAAAGAGATGGTAATATACATTATTTGATTAACTCCTAAAGTAAGGGGCTTAGGGTGGGACCCTAACATGCCCCCCTGCTTCAAAAGTAGTGTTGTCCTAAAGGTTGAAGGTGTAGAAATTGTTGCAAAATCTTTCTTGGTTCCTAAGTGGCATCTTCTAGTGTCATATCTTTCTACTAAATCAAAACATATTTGGTTGTGCGCCAACACAATCGATGTTCCATGAAAGCCAAGATTGTTGTCGGTTGGATCCAAATGAAGTCTTCCTCATCCAATTCTGGTAATCTGGTATTTGCTTTACAATTAGAGCCCACCATTTCGTTCAGGTAGGAGATGTGAAATATTGGGTGAATCTTGGAGTGGTCTGGTAGATTGAGCTTGTAGGCCACCTATCTAATGTGTTGGAGGATAATGTAGGGTCCATAGAACATTGGAGCTAGATTATGGTCATGATGAATCTTGAGGGATGTTTGTTTATAAGTTTGGAGTTGAAGAAACACATGATCCTCTTCTTCAAAGGAGTGCTCAGACTGATGTTGATCACTTCTTGTTTCATTTTCTTTTGAGCCATAACCAAATTGTCCTTAAGGGTGCGGAGAATATATTTTCTAGTTATAAGTATGTTGTCCATGGTATGAAACCTAGAGTTTCCTGGAAAATTGTTGCAAAATCTTTCTCGCTTCCTAGGTGGCATATTCTAGTGTCATATATTTCTACTAGATCAAAACATCTTTCATTGTGCAACAACACAATTGATGTTCCATAGAATCCAAGACTGTTGTTGGCTGGAGCCAAATGAAGCTTTCCTTATCCGATTCTAGTAATTTGGTATGTGCTTTACAATTAGATCCCACCAAGTCTTTCAGGAAAGAGATGTGAAATATTGGGTGAATATTGGAGTGATCTGGAAGATCGAGCTTGTAGGCCACCTATCTAATGTGTTGGAGGATAATGTAGGATCCATAGAACTTTGAAGCTAGATTATCATCATTATAAATCTTGAGGGATGCTTGTTTATAAGATTGGAGTTGAAGAAACACATGATCCTCTTCTTCAAAGGAGTGCTAAGAGTGATGTTGATCTACTTGTTGTTTCATTTTGTTTTGAGCCATAACCAAATTGTCCTTAAGCGTGTGGAGAATAGGTTTTCTAGTTATAAGTGTGTTCACACTGACAACCCATGGGTATCAATTAAAAGTTACACCTGCTAGATGCAAGTTAGGATAGTAGTGAGTGACTCCCTGGTTTTCCTATACCATAGTCGCGGGTGTCTTAAGAAATCTTGAAAAAATATATTAAAAACATGAATTGGGATTAGTTGAGGCAAGTACCCAAACTACGCCAACTTCCCAATCCAACCACCTTTCGAACCTACCCTCCTTTCCTTGCGATAAATACAAGGGGAGGGACTTGAGAAAGGGATCGAAAAGGAGCCAATTTGTGGAGAAGGTTATGCTAAAGGAATTCATAATCAAGAGAGAGGAGCAGGAGCCCAGGGTCCGGTTACGATGGTGCCGGTGCAGGACAAGTATAGCTTTATGTACTTACTGCATTTATCAATAAAGATTGGACATTCTTCCCTTTCCAAATAGATTTTTTTATGTGTATTTCAAATCTTGTTACAATTTGATGTTACATTGCCTAATGAATATCAATCTCTTATTTGTAGTTAAATTGGTTTGAGGAAGGTTTTGTGTTTGTTTTGTAGGTTGTTTCATTGGAGAACAAGAGGAGAAAGCTTGGATCAAACTTATGAATAAGGTACACATTCTCCTAAGCCCTAATAATTTTTCTTAACAACAATGTTTGTAGAACTTTATATGTCTATCTGATACCCCAGTATGTTGGTAGTCTTTCCCTTGTTATAAGAACACTTTTCCTAACAACAGAACCGGCGACTCCGCTGGGGAGCACTATTAGTTTCCTCTTTGGGTACTCTTGTGAGGTCCTTTCAGTATTTTATAACTTGTTTGGTCTCTGTAGGTGTGTCTAGGGAATCCTTGACCCTTTGTGCTTGACTCAGTAGGTTTTAGATCTTCAAATTTCTTTTTATTTTTTTTTTATTTTTTTCAAGGCCTACCCGTGGCCTGCATTTACATATAGTCGCAACTATCCTTCCCCACCCACGTGTTGCTCATCTCTGTACCCGCGAGTCACTCGTGTGACTCTGCATATTAGATTCGCGGGTTTTTCCTGAGACTTTTATTTTTTTATTTTTAGGGTTTGGTCTTAGGTTTGCTTGTCTTGGCTTTGGAAGTCTTTTTGTTCATCTAATACCTTCTTGATACTTCTGAGTGTTTATATGAGTCTTTTATATCCCCTTTACGGGATCTCCTTTGGTTCATTGTGCTTGTGAAGATATGTAATCCTTTCTAGCCCATACTGTGTTTGGCATGTGCTTGGAGTTACCCCTCTATCGTCACTGGTATTTAGGAAATAGACTGATATTTGGATAAGAGTCATTGCTTTCCATATTACGTATCAGTTGTCTTTTTTGCATTTTGTTTCCAAAACTTAAGTTACTTCCAGTTTTCTTGAAGCAACTTGTTGGGTTGGTCTTTTTGAGTCTTGTAAAAGTTATGATTGCTTTAGTTTTGGGTCCATCTTATCTTTGCTTGCACTGTTTGATGATTCTTGTTTGTTCATACTTATTTGCATTTCTTTCATTGATTGAAGATAAACCAAATTAAGAAGAACATTTCCCTTATAACAAGAATTTTCATTTTCCGAAGTAGTTGTAGTTGTAGATACTATCATCTTTGAAAAATACATTTTTTTTATTATGTTTAGGTTTACTTTATGATTTCATGTTTTGGAAGATAGACAAGAAAGAAAAATTGTGAAATTTTACATTTCCATATATACACTTTATTTTTAGTTGCAACCATCATGCACACAAAAGCACTATCCTTTTGAGTAATACAACCTTTAAAAAGAATCATTAATAAAATTTATTAGTAACATTTTATTTTTAGATTACACAAACTAACTAGTCTAGGTTAGAGTTTTGGAATAGATCACTTTCAAATTTCCAAAGCTATTCAAATCTCAAAATCATAGTGAGACTGTCTTTTAGGTAAATCCACTCTTGTGGAGGTGTGTCGGGAAGCTCTACTCAAACCAGAGTTAAGCACGAGGTCGTGTGAGTATGGAATGTTGGGGATACCCCCCCACTTTTCATACGAGCATACACGAGAGCCAATTTGCATATGGGGATCCATTAGTTCCTTGTGTACTCTTAGATTTCAGGCTTAGTTACCCTGCCCATGCACCTTGGCTAGACCTACGACTGTCCCCCTGAAATATTTCTGCAACTGTGGTATCCTTTAGTACCTTTGACTTATAGGGCTCTAAACAGGTGACGGTGGAAGGATATTTCCACTGTACCTAGGACATACATGGGAGGAAATCCCTTACAATTATTTGGGAGGGCAGTTGGTGATTTAAACGCTTGCACCCAGAGACTCTGTATTGTGGACCCTGGGTAACTATCCTTCGCTACTCTTTTGGTTTGTTCTGGGCCCTAATCATCCCAGACTCTCCTTTGAGAGTATCATCTCTATTTTCCTAGTCTTGATTACTTTAGGAAATTTTTTAGTGCTGTGTTGTTTGTTCCCTACTGTTGTAGTGGCCACTAGGTTTAACACTTAGTATATATTTTTGTAAGTGTGGAGGACTACCCTCTTTGTAGGTCACAAAGGTGTCAAAACTTCCCCCCACTCATAGTGGAGTCTCCACTGCCACCTTAGCGGTGTTGAATTGATTCACATGGTTCATTCGAACTTACGAGTACAACTGAACCCCCTAGAGAACCACATCTCATTTTTTAAACTCAACTAGTACAGGAAACTATTAAGATCAAATATTTTCCTACTGAAGAGTTTGCAAGACCCTTCAACCCTCCACTTACCAGAAAAAACCCCTTTATTGGAAAGAGATGTCTCTTTAGGGATACATGAATTGAGTGTATATAGGTTCACACCTGGTTTTGTTATGGACAACACATGGGATGGATCGGGAGAGCCTCATACTCCCACTTCAGCTATTATGTCAGGAGGTCTATCTCCTACTCATTTAAACACATTCAGAGCTCACAACAATTTACTTCTTCTCTGAGCACCTCCTTCAGTTTCAATGTTGGTTCCTTAGGTTTGTCTAGTACTCAATGTGCGACAACATCTATTCCTTTTGGATCCTCTGTTGGCCCTTCTAGTATTCCTTTTTCAGGGATACCTTAAGTGTCTTTCACACCCTCCCCCTTTGTTCAACAATTCCAAGTTAACCCTACTTCTACTCCATGTCTACTGCATCTACACTAGGTTATAACCCCTTCACAGGTTTTAATGCACATTCTTCCAATGTGAAAACTTCTCATGTACCTGTAGGGTCTACTCCTTTTTCACTATTTGGTGGAATGGGAAATAATAGTTATACCAACCCTCCATTTGGAGGCACTTATACTCAGCCGCAGTGGACAACACCACAAGGAAGTAATCCATTATCCTTTCGCTGGAGAAACTTTCATAATGTTTCTTATTCACAACCAGTAGCTGGGGGCATCCCCAACCAACCTTATAGGAGCCAAGTTTCGGGTGGTTCCCCTTACCAAACTCCTCCACATCATATGCCATCAGCACGACCTTGCTTTCCATTTCTAGAAACTTTGAATTTTTCAAACCTTTCGAAACTAATGAATGATCCGGTGCGTCACAACCCTACTTGGCCTCCAGTCCCAACAAAGCTTTCTTCAGACATTCCAAAATTCAAAGGTAAGACTGGGGAAGATCATGGATACAATGTTACAACCTTTCATCTCTAGTGCTCCTTGAACTCGTTAAATGACGACTCATATTGATTGAGGCTCTTTCAGAGAACCTTAATGAGTGTAGCAGCTAAATGGTACATCGAATTTTCGGCTGTAGCATATGATAAATTTTGGGATACCGACATGGATCATTTGTCTACATTTAGAGAGAACAAATCCACTCACCTTTCCGATCACATTCAGGAATGGTGAAGACATTAGTGACTCATCAAGGTTGAGATTCCCCCAGAGTTTCTTTTGGAGTGGTATTTAAAATCACTTCTCCTTTACGTCTCAAAAGATGTTTCAACCTCTAGGGTAACATTTGAAGAGGAAGAAATTCTAAGGACCCAGCAGCTCGACCTAGTCTATGCTCAATCTAGGATCCTTTACGAGATTATACCTGATGCATCGAGGTCTAATATAGATATCGGTAATCCCAAACCTGGACCACATGCCGATGGCATTGTTGGTTCAATCGACTCATCCACGCTGGAGGCTTTAACGAAACAAGTGCATGCACTTTCAATGAAGTAGTCTGCGGTGGAAGCAACTATAGTTGCATCCTCCCATTCACAAGCAGAATCTGTACAAAATGTGCAGACGAATCAAAAGGGTCCTCAGAAACCCAAGAAAAATGGTAAGAAAGGGGAGGGAAACCAAAAAACACCCAAAAACACCGAATATGCCGAGGATGGAAAAAGAGACAAAAAGAAGGTAAAGTTTCCTTGCAAACTTTGTAAGGACGACCACCTGATTCACCAATTCCCTCTCATGGAAGAATCCCAAAAGATTTTGAAAGAAAATAAACTGGTTGTCCTGAAGGATCCTTTTCCCAAACGAAAAGGCCCAGCTTATGGCTGTTGATGTATATGTAACTTCGGAATGTATTTCATAAATGTATATTGTACTCCTATAGAGATGGTATTATTCCTGTATACGGAAGTGTTTGTATTCCTATAGAGATGTTATTATTCCTCCATACGTAAGTGTCATCATTTATATTGTAAGTGTCGTAACTTATACTTGATGGGTTATTAGACCACTTTGTTGGGGTCGACCCTGTATAAGTCATGTGGGTCAAAGGGTTATTAGACCACCTTATTGGGGGTCGGCCATGTGGGTCAAAGGGTTATTAGACCACCCTATTGGGTGTCGGCCCAATCAACATTGTGTTATGTGGTTAAGTTGAGGCCGACCTAGTAAAGGTTATTAGGCAAGTCAAGTCAAGTATAAATAGAGTGCGGGAGGCACTCTATTTCATCATTCTATTCTCACACACACTCTTTGGAGAGTGGCGCACTTGTGGAGGACGAGAAGCTGATACTAGGAGATGTCTATCTCTTACGCTTGGGCTGTATCATTGCTCTATCTATCTCTAAGGAAGTTATTGGGGTTTTTCACCTTTATGGTTTTCCCCAAGTAAACTCTGTGTCTCTTGTGTGCTTGCATTATTGTGTCCATGATTGATATGCTGTAGATATGCTGTACATGTTGTTCTCTCAATTAAGATCCTAGATCATATTGAAGTAAATTCTGAAAAAATAACATGGTATCAGAGCTAGCCTGAAAGAAGGCATGGTATGGCACGTATGACACTTGTTGCACTTGCGATGCTAGGGATTGATATAGCAAAAACCAGTAATCATAACACTTTCACTATAAATCCATTTTTGCGAAGTTTTCGGATCTGAAACTTTTACAGGTCGAATCTAAGATCCCCATGTACATTGTGTCCAAAGGAAAACCTCTAATTCGTTGTACTTTGTGAATTATGATCTGTACAATATAGGGTTTCTGCCTCTTCTAGATCTCAGTCATAAACAGGTGACCTTAGAAAAAAGGTCATAACTTGGGTAAGGAAGCTCCAAATGAAATTTCGTAATAAGGGACAGGTAGTGCACGGACTGGAATTTCTCACGTAACGTTTTCAGAGGCCGAAACTGAACTAGTGACACGTGGCACACCGTACAAGTTCGCTCTCCTGTTTTATCCCATAAACAGGTCACGTTGCGACACTTGGCATAAATCTCTCTCAGAGAATCCATTCGAGGCCAGACCTGTGGGGTTGGAAAGATGATAGGTCAGGCTACCACAGGAAAAATGTTCAGACCCTGTGGATTTGAAAGTTTGGAGTTAGACCAAAAACAATCAGGTGCATATTTCTGTCAAAACAGAATTAGTTTTTAGCACCTTCATTCATGGCTTTGAGAATTTAGGGTTTCGGAGAAAGTTGGAATTTTTTTAATCAGAGACCACGGCTGGATGCTACTCATAAAAATCGAAATTTAGAGACCAATATCATATTTTTTGGTTGGGCAGAAGGCCTGGCTTGATCAGACCCTAGTTTGGGACTTTGATAGGAAAAGTGTAAAATTAGGGCTTCTGCAAAAATGGGAATTTTTGAAATTTGTGACCACGGCTGGAAGATCCTCAGAAAAATAGAAGCTTAGAGATTTGGATCGAACCTTTTGATTGGGCAGAAGGGTGGGCTTTATCAAACCCTAGTTCGGGGTCATGTCTAGTGAATCCAGAAGTTTCAAAGGCAAATTTGAGGGGTGAAACTTTGCAGTTTTCAAATTCTGAGTATACCGAGTTGATCAACTCATCAAGGCGCATATTTCTATCCTTTCGAAAGTTTGAAATTCAAAGTTTGAATTTTTAGGGTTTCCTTGACATACCCTAATCCAACTCTAGATCCAGTTTCTGCAAATCAAGTGGATTGGGTTAATCCTAGAAGAAAATGGATTGGTCACCTGCATAAGTGAAGAAGTTCTTGTTTCAGAGGGAGATGAGGCTAAGGCCTTACATATGAAGATTAAAAGCAATCTCGATAGGTATGACTTACAGGTATGTTTCCAATTATGTTCATGGTTAAGTTTATGATATGTTTGTCTTCATATCATTACGGTTAGTACAATCTTGATTAATTACTAGACTTGTCGTATCACCTTAATAAAATTATGAATACATGATAGAAGATATTCATTGATTAAGGTTTTGACACTTATGATTGTACTAATGCATTGTGATGTTGTATGAGGTTTATGTTGTCCGCTAACATAAAAGGTACACCAAGAAAGACAAATCATGTTCTAGTTCAAGAACATATGATCATGATGACATGAGGTCAAAGATTCATCCATTGTCATGAATCACTTAGAAGATCTATTTGCGAGGTATGTATAACTTGGTTCTATAATGGTTAACCTATGAGATAGGCAGGTTACTAGCACAAGTCATTGAAGATAACAAGAAGACATCATGTGGGTATGTTAAACATAACTAGCTAACATACTAATCCAGGTATGTTTTTTCTATATCAAGTTAGAATCCTACCTTGTGTTAGGATCCCTTATATAAGTATACTTGGTATGATTGGCTATGTTTATTCATAAAGTTAGAAATGTAAGTAATCAAGGGTTTATGCATTTTATGTCTCTTATCTTGATTGATGATTTAACTAACCAGAAGAGTCCTATGATCAAATACGAATATACATGAGTAAAAGAAGACTTCCCTAAAACCTTGAATACTAATGTTTATTATCTGTGTTTGAAATGATCATGACTATACATGTTTAAGATTATTGTGTTTTGATAGTATTAAGATTATACTAATGAATGTGTGATTATGTATGAGACCTAGAGGATAACACAATGATGATATTAATAAGCATGCATAGTGATGGATATAAGTTCAAGGACAGGTAATCTAGGAAGCAAAGATCAAGAGGGAGAACACTCCAGTTGTTCCTGCAAGGAAGCAAAGATCAAGAGGGAGCACACTCCAGTTGTTCCTGCAAGGAAGCAAAGATCAAGAGGGAGCACACTCCAGTTGTTCCTGCAAGGAAGCAAAGATCAAGAGGGAGCACACTCCATTTGTTCCTGCAAGGAAGCAAAGATCAAGAAGGAGCACACTTCAGTAGTTTCTGCAAGGATGCAGATATTCAGAGGGAGTTGACCACTTCTCACATCAGAATGGAGTTGCAGAAAAGAAGCAAAGATTGAGAGGGAGTCAACCCAACAAACAAACAAATATAAGTATTTGAATTATCATTCCTTGCATATTTTATTGTTTAAATAATACTGTTCAATAATGTATATACTCATGTTCCTAGAATTAGGTTGTGTATTATGCATATTAGAATAGTTGCATTGATGAACAGTATACTACTAATATACATGGGTAAGTGGCCTATGGCACTGTACAACATTCCATTTCTACTTATCTAGAATGAAACCTCTTTGCTGACATGTTGGGAGTTGTGCACACTCTTAACAATGTTTTGGTAGAGATTGGAAGGCATCTAGAAAGTAATGGGATATGGATAAATGTTGTATTGAAGCATTGGCTAAGATAATTGCATGAATGTATGACATATTTCTTTATGTGTAAGAATTTGTTCTGAAAACTATGAGATGTTTTCTAATCATGCAATTTAACTTGTTGTGTAGGAAAGATCGTATACCATCACCTACAAAAGAATGACTACAACATTTGTTCAACAACAAAGTTATCTATTGAAAATATTGAAGATATTGAATTTCCTAGGATCTGGGAAGAATGCCATGATCGAGGAGTACCAGTCGATCATGAAGATGTTTGGGATGCAGTCCCAAGACCTGAAGGGGAGTCTGTAGTGACCTCCAAGAGGATCTACAAGATCAAGCATGCTGTAGGTGGTAGCATAGAGACTTTTGCTCCTGTAGCCAGATACACTTCCATTAGATCCGTACTTGCTGTAGTGATGAAATGAAAGATACACCAGATGGATTTCAAGACAGCTTTCTTGAATGGTGTAGTTGAAGAAGAAGTGTATGTGGAGCAGCCACTTGGTTCTGAGACACATGATAGGGAGTCATATATGTGCAGAACTTGGTATGGTAGGATAGACATCTTTCTATCCAGTTTGGGATTTACCAAGAGTAAAGCAGATTCCAACCTTTACTACAAGTTTGAGGAAGGCAATCCAGTGATAATACTTTTGTATATTGATGACCTGTTTATTACAGGTGAAGATAGATTGATTGTGACACGCAGCGGAAGCTTGCTGCCGATTTCAAGATGAATAACTTGGGGATGATGCACTATTTTCTAGGTATGGAGATGTGGCAGAGTGCAGATGGAATCTTCCTTGGACAAGGGAAGTATACAGTAGAGATCGTGAAGAGGTTCGGGATGATAGACTGCAAGGCCATGGCCACACCTATGGCATCAAACCTGAAGCTTCTGTGTGATGCTTCATCTGATCTGGTTGATATCACTATGTATCATCAAATGATTGGGTCCTTGATGTACCTGGCGAACACAAGACCAGATATTTGCTTTGCGGTGAACACATTGAGCCAATTCCTGACGGATCCGAGGAGTGTTCACCTGGTTGCTGTAAAGCATATTCTGAGGTACCTGAAAGGTACAGTTGATTATGGGCTCAAGTATGATGCGAATCAAAATTTTAACCTATAGGGTTATGTTGATTCAGATTGGGTAGGCAATGCTGCAGATAGAAAGAGCACTTCTAGGTGTTGCTTCAGTATGGGATTAGGTGTGATCTCTTGGTTTAGTAGGAAGCAGTCCTACGTAGCACTGAGTATAGTTGAAGCAGAGTATGTTGTAGCTTATTCAGCTAGGTTTGAGGCATTATGGCTTCGGAAGCTACTGTTTGAGTTATTTCATCTACCACTGGAGGCTAATGGAATATTTTGTGACAACCAGAGTTGTGTTAAGCTGTCTGAGAACCCTGTGTTCCACAACAGGTCGAAACACATAGAGATCAAATATCACTATATCAGGGATATGGTGCAGAGAGGAGTAGTGAAGCTCCTGTATGTTGCGACGGATGAGCAGATTGCAGATGTATTGACGAAGCCACTAGCTAGAGTGAAGTTCAAGTACTTCAGAGAGAGAATTGGTGTTCTTCAGATCGATGACACTTCGAGGAAGAAGTGATGGAGACATTTGTTGTAGCCATTCCTAGCATGGTGGAAGGGGGATCCTTCACATGGATGTGGATGTAAGCACTGGATGATGAGCATCAGGATGATACTCCAGTTACTGCTCTGTATATGCATCAGGATGATGCTGGATATGATCAGTTGGATCATTTATATGTATATGTATGTATGCATCATGTTGGATGCTGGATATGATTAGTTGGATCATTTATATGTATTTGTATATGCATCATGTTGGATGCTTGGACCATGTATCTGTATATGTGTTAGGTAGATACTGTGTATGATCATGTAGATCATGTATGTTGATATATATCAGGTGGATACATTGTGTGGATCATGTATCTATGTATGTATCAGGTGGATCATGTATGGTGATATGTATTAGGTAGATACTTGGTATGCATCAGGTAGATGCATTATATGATCATGATGATCATGGATGATGAGCTTCAGTATGTTGCTCCAGATGACTTGCATCAGGACAATGCAGTGATGATGATCAGGATGATCATGTGTACATCAAGATGATGTATGGTGAGTATCAGGTTGATACTTTATGGCCGTGGACAAGTTGTGCAAAGGAAATCCTATATTTTCTCTAGGTCGCATCCAGTATGAAAAAGGACTGGCAATGTGTATCACATGTAAGACCTAGGAGATCCGATAGGTTGGGTTGTGTGCCCGTAATAAGTCCTGGGATACTCTTTTGAGGGTTTGTGATAGTGGGCCACATGTAAGACCTAGAAGATCCGATAGGTTGGGCTGTGTGCCCGTAATAAGTCGTGGGATGCTCTTTTGAGGGTTTGTGGTGGGATGCTACATGTAAGACCTGGGAGATCCGATAGGTTGGGCTGTGTGTCCGTAATAAGTCCTGGAATGCTCTTTCGAGGGTTTGTAGCAGAGGTCACATGTAATCAATCCTGGAGATCTTTCCGGTCGTGCTAAGGCACATAAATGTTCCTGGGATGCTCTTTGGAGTTCTTGCCAGCTGTGCTATGCACATAAACGTTCCTGGGACACTGTTTTAAGGTTTTGTGACAGTCACATGTAATAAGTCCTGGAGATATGGAGAGGATGAAAAAGGCCTCAGATGCTCTTTAGGGTTCTTGCTAGTCAAGAGACTCTTTTAAGGTTTTGTGACGCACGTAATAAGTCATGAGGATTCCACAGTATGGCCAGTGATGATGAAGACCTGCAGGTGGTGGGCCTACATCCAGTATGGAAAAGGAATGGCTCTGTAGAACTTCCTATGACGAGTAGATTCAGAGATTGATTGAGATAGCAGCAGCAGTGACGATGACGATGACTCGATGACGATTATCCAGTGACGATGATCCAGAGAAGAAGACTTATGCTAGAAGACTTGTGTCGAGAAATACCTTCCTAGTTAAGAGGGAGTGTTGATGTATATGTAACTTCGGAATGTATTTCATATATGTATATTGTACTCCTATAGAGATGGTATTATTCCTCTATACGGAAGTGTTTGTATTCCTATAGAGATGTTATTATTCCTCTATACGGAAGTGTCATCATTTATATTGTAAGTGTCGTAACTTATACTTGATGGGTTATTAGACCACCCTGTTGGGGTCGACCCTGTATAAGTCATGTGGGTCAAAGGGCTATTAGAACACCTTATTGGGGGTCGACCATGTGGGTCAAAGGGTTATTAGACCACCCTATTGGGTGTCGGCCCAGTCAGCGTTATGTTATGTGGTTAAGTTGAGGCCGACCTAGTAAAGGTTATTAGGTAAGTCAAGTCAAGTATAAATAGAGTGTGGGAGGCACTCTATTTCATCATTCTATTCTCACACACACTCTTTCGAGAGTGGCGCACTTATGGAGGAGGAGAAGCTGTTGCTAGGAGATGTCTATCTCTTATGCTTGGGTTGTATCATTGCTCTATCTATCTCTGAGGAAGTTATAGGGGTTTTTCCCAAGTAAACTATGTGTCTCTTGTGTGCTTGCATTATTGTGTCCATGATTGATATGATGTACATGTTGTTCTCTTAGTTAAGATCCTAGATCAGATTGAAGTAAATTCTGAAAAACTAACACTGGAAATTCTAATACTGGGGGCACTCATCTTGCCAAATCAGCTGATCAGTCATATATCAACATGGTTAACTCACATGCTCTTTTGAAAACGAGAGACAAGTGTCACAAGTGTGTGTACTTGCCGATGGGTTATTAGACCACCATTTTTGGGGTCAGCCCTGAAATATATATTATATTGTGGATGTATCTAGATAGACAAGTCGGCCCCATAGTGTAACTGGGCAAACAGGTTAGTATAAATAGAGATAGGGAGATCTCTATTTTCATCACTTGGAAACTCACACTTCTCTCACTCAGAAAGTGGCGCACTAGTGAGGAGGAGGATCATCTGCTACTAGGAGACTATCTCAAGTGTATTTTGGTTGTACTTTGGTTGAGCCATTGCTCTCTCTATCTCTGAGGAAGTTGTGGGGTTTTTCACCTTAGGGTTTTCCCCACGGAAACTCTGTGTCTCTTGTCTCTCATGCTTTTGATTCTTGTGATGCTTGTCATGCTTATTGTGATTGTTATGCATTGATATACTGTATATGTTATTCTCTCAGTAAAGATCCAAGAGTATTGTGAATTAATGCTCAAAATTTAACATGGTATCAGAGCTAACCTGAGAAGAAGACATTTTGCACTGACAGAAACTTGAGTTTCTTGTTTATTGGGTTTCTCTCCACAGTTTTTGGAAAATTAGTATAGTATATTGACTCTACTCATCAAGGAGAATCTATCTGGCCAATCAGAATTCAATTCTGAGCATTTTCAGATTTGGCCATAAAAATTAGGGTTTCCACAAAAATAGGAATTACTGAAATCTGAAGACATAGCTGGAAGATCCTTGCAAAAATCGAAGTTTAGAGCTTTGGATCAAGATTTTTGGCTGGGTAGATCTCCGGGAAACTCAAACCCTAATTCAGGGCTCTCCCTAGTGAACCCGGGAGGACAAAAAGACAAATCTGAAGGGTAAAGCTTTGCTGATCTCAATTTCTGAATACACCAGGGTGATAAGCTCATCAAGGTGCATCTTTCTATCCTTTTAGAAAGTTGAAATTCACATTTTGAATTTTTAGGGTTTTTTCGACAAACCCTTATCCGAGACCAGATCCAATTTTCAACATTTCAAGTGGTAAGAGATAAATCTTTTCTATTTCCATTTGAAGTACTCTTTAAGATGTCTCACCACACCAAGCTTGAGGATAAGCTTGAAGGATCTGATAACTTCCGAGCTTGGAAGTATAGGATTGGGTTAATCCTAGAAGAGAATGAGTTGAACTCATATTTAAAACAAGACATTCCTATCCCAGAGGATGAAGAGGCTAAAGTATTGCATAAGAAGAACTTGGTCAAGGCAAAGAGAATCATTGCTGATTCTATCAAAGACCATCTCATCCCCCATGTGTCTTCTCTAAAGACACCCAAAGAGATGTTTGACTCTTTGACCAAGCTCTTTGAAGGGAAGAACATAAATCGAAAGATGACCCTGCGGAACCAATTGAGAGGAGTAAAGTTTCAGAATGGAGAAACCATTCAATCTTATTTTTCAAGGGTCTCCCAGATCAAGGAACAACTAAAAGCAGTGGATGAAATGGTGGAGAATGGTGAAGTTGTCATGACCACTTTGAATGGCTTACCTAGGTCATGGGACTCCTTCATTCAAGGAATTTGTGCAAGAAAGAAGTTGATTTCCTTCAGCAGACTATGGGAAGAATGATCACAAGAAGAAGCAAGGCTTGTGGCACGAGAAGAAAAGATGGGGAATGAAGATCAAGCTCTCATAACTCACACCAACAAAGGGAAGTCTAAGAGAGAGCCATCTCACTCCAATAAATCTTCACATCACTTCAAAGAAAGAAGAATATGCTTCACCTGTAATGAGAAAGGACATATTGCCATAAATTGTCCCAAGAACAAGAAGGACAACAACAACTTCAACAACAAGAAGAAGGGCAGCAAAAGAAGGTTTCATGTTCATGATGCCGAGGATGATGAACCACCCAAGAAGAAGGCAAGGGTAGAAAGTGATGATAGTAATGATGACTCATCAAGTGAAGAAGAGTATGTTCTAATCTCTGCTCTCACAAGTACTATCTCCCATGGTTGTAATGATTGCTTAATTGACAGTGGGGCTTCCAAACACATGAATGGGTTTAAGGAATCTTTTGTGAACCTATCTGAACATGGATCACCCCATAAAGTGAAACTTGGGGATGATTATCATTACCCAATCAAAGGAAGTGGTGAAGCCTCCTACAACCTAGATTTTGGAAAATCTTTGAAGATGAAAGAAGTCCTTTATGTACCTGGGCTCAAGAAGAACTTACTCTCCATCTCTGCATTGGATGCAAAACGTATGCGGGTTGCATTTATGGATGTCCAAGTCCTAATGTGGCCAAAGGGAAAGACCATAGATGATGCAATAGTGATTGGAGAGCAAGAGGGAGGTTTGTATAAATTGAAGGGACAACCTGAACATGCCATGGTGCATGAATCCATGGAGCCAAGTGAACTTTGGCATAGAAGACTTGCTCATATGCACTATAGGGCACTTCCAATTGCAAGCAAGGCTATAGAGGGTCTTCCTGAAATCAAGACCAAACATGAAGGTGTTTGCAAAGGATGTGCAAAAGGTAAGAACATTAAGAAGGCTTTCCCAAGCAGTGAAATCAAGGCAAAGGATATCCTGGAAATCATCCACTCAGATGTATGTGGTCCTATGTCATCCAGTTCTCTAAGTGGGTATGTTTACTATGTCTCATTTATTGATGACTTCTCTAGGAAGACATGGGTCTACTTCTTGAAGAACAAAGATGAGGTACTTGATAAGTTCAAGGAATTCAAAACCTTGATGGAGAATCAAACTGACAAGAAGATCAAAACATTCAGATCCGACAATGGTGGAGAATTCACCGCAGGTGACTTCAAGAAGCTTTGCAGTGATTCAGGGATTAAGAGGGAGTTGACTGCTCCTTACAATCCACAACAGAATGGAGTTGTAGAAAGGAAGAATAGAACAATCATGGAAGCAGCAAGAGCAATGCTACATGACCAGGATCTACCTATGCATCTATGGGCAGAAACAGCTAGAACAACTGTATATGTGCAGAACAAAACATCCCACAAGATATTGGACAACAAGACACCAGAAGATGTCTTTTCTGGTAAGAAACCTGAAGTCAGCCATCTCAGAATATTTGGTTGTCCAGTATTCACTCATGTCCCAAAGGAAAAGAGGACCAAACTAAATCCTTCAGGAAAGAAGGGTATCTTTGTGGGTTACAGTGAAAGCTCGAAGGCTTACAGAATATACTTTCTAGGGTTCAAGAAGATTGATGTCAGCAGGGATGTGACATTTGATGAAAACTCAGCATTCATCAAATCAAGGAAGGCACCTATCGAAGTTTATGAAGAACCTAAGGAAACTAGATTTCAAGACACTACCATGACTAAAGCAATTCCAGAAGTTGTTCGTGAGTTTGAAGATCCGCAAGAACTTGTAGATCCACCCTGTGAGGATAACTCTCATAAGAAGAAACCTAAATGGGCTAGAGAGCTCATTCAAGATGTAGAAAGATTTGGCATTCCATAATAAGAACACAGAGCAAAGAACAGAACCAGATCACATACCAGCTATGTTGCTTTATTCTATGACATCATGAATAAAGAACCTTCCAGTTATGAAGAAGCAGCGGAAAAGAAAGAATGGAAGGATGCCATGGTTGAGGAATACCAATCAATAATGAAGAATGATGTTTGGGATGTTGTCCCAAGACCTAAGGAGAAGTCTGTTGTGACTTCCAAATGGATCTTCAAAATCAAGCATGCTGCGGATGGCAGTGTAGAGAAACACAAGGCAAGATTCGTAGCTCGTGGCTTCTCTCAGAAAGAGGGAATAGATTATGAAGAAACTTTTGCACCTGTAGCCAGGTATACTTCCATCAGAACAATACTTTCCCTGGCTGCAGCAATGAAATGGAAAATACACCAGATGGATGTCAAGACTGCTTTCTTGAATGGTGTAGTTGAAGAGGAAGTATATGTGGAGCAGCCACTCGGTTTTGAAATACATGACAGAGAGTCATATGTGTGCAGATTGAAGAAAGCCTTGTATGGCTTAAATCAAGCTCCCCGAACTTGGTATGGTGGGATGGACAATTTCCTATCTAGTTTGGGCTTTACCAAGAGTAAAGTGGATTCCAACCTTTACTACAAGGTTGAGGAAGGGAATCATATGATTCTACTCCTGTATGTGGATGACTTATTTGTAATAGGAGATGACAGATTGATTGCAGATACTAAGAGGAAGCTTGCTGCTAAGTTCGATATGAAAGATTTGGGAATGATGCATTATTTCCTAGGTATGGAGGTGTGGCAGAATGCAAGTGGGATCTTCCTTGGTTAAGGGAAGTACACAGTAGATACCCTGAAGAGATTCGGGATGATGGATTGCAAGGCCATGGCCACACCTATGGCATCGAATCTGAAGCTTCTGTGTGATGCTTCATCTGAGTCGGTTGATATCACTATGTATTGTCAGATTATTGGGTCCTTGATGTACCTGACGAACACGAGACCAAATATTTTCTTTGCGGTGAACACATTGAGCTAGTTCCTGATGGATCCGAGGAGTGTTCACCTAGTTGTTGTAAAGCATATTCTAAGGTACCTGAAGGGTACAGTTGATTATGGGCTCAAGTATGATGCGAATCAAAAGTTTAACCTGCAGGGTTATGTTGATTCAAATTGGGCAGGAAGTGCTGCAGATAGAGATCAGGTGTGATCTCTTGGTTTAGCAGGAAGCAGTCTTGCGTAGCACTGAGTATAGCCGAAGCAGAGTATGTTGCGACGGATGAGCAGGTTGCAGATGTATTGACCAAGCCGTTGGCCAGAGTGCAGTTTGAGTACTTCAGAGAGAGGCTTGGTGCACTTCAGATCGAGGTTCCTTCCAAAGGGAAGTGATGAGTCCGGAAGATGCAGATGCACATGAGATTTTATGACATGGTTGATGTGTTCTCCCTTGGTTGTGATGTAATTGCTGAGCCATTTTTCATATGGTGGTAGATGTGTTCTCCCATGGTGAAAAAGTAAGGGCTGAAGCCTTCCCCGAATGGTGGTATATGTGTTCTCCCATGTTGGTGGTGTAAGTGCTGGATGATGTGCATCTGGGCTGTGCTTTGTGGACAATGAGATGATCTGAAGAGGACGATGCTATGATGATCAGGAGGATCACGGATGATGAGCATCAGGATGATGCTCTAGTTACTGCTCTATATGTACGCATCATGTTGGATGTTGGATATGATCAGTTGGATCATTTATATGTATATGTATGTACGCATCATGTTGGATTATGGATATGATCAGGAGGATCATTTGTATATATTTTGTATATGCATCATGTTGGATGCTTGGACCATGTATCTGTATATGTATCAGGTGGATACTATGAATGATCAGGTAGATCATGTATGATGATATGTATCAGGAAGATACTTGGTATGCATCAGGTAGATGCATTATATGATCAAGATGATCATGGATGACGAGCTTCAGGATGTTGCTCCAGATGACATGCAGCAGGATGTTGCAGTGATGATGATCAGGATGATCATGTGTACATTAGGATGATGTATGGTGAGTATCAGGATGATAATTTGTAGTCGTGGATCAGGTTGTGCAGATGAGCATGTCTGGGAGATCCTATAGGTCAGAGTTGTGTACCCGTAATATCCTGGGATGCTCTTTCGAGACATTGCTCTGGGAGGACATGTAATTTGTGCCCTGGGAGATTTCAGGTCGGAGTTGTGTACCCGTAACATCCTGAGATGCTCTTGCGAGGTTTTTTCCTATGGCATGTAATTTGCTCCTGGGAGATCTAGACAGGATGAAAAAGGCCTCAGATGCTTTAGCCAGGTTTTGCCATGACCACATGTAATTTGCTCCTAGGAGATCTGGACAGGATGAAAAAGGCCTCAGATGCTTCAGCTAGGGTTTGTGGTGGACCACATGTAATTTGCTCCTGGGAGATCTGGACAAGATGAAAAAGGCCTCAGATACTTCAGCCAGGTTTTGTGGTGAGATCACATGTAATGTGCTCCTGGTAGATCCGATAGGTAGAGCTATGTGCTTGTAACACCCTGGGATGCTTCAGCCAGATTTTGTGATGGGTCACATGTAATGTGCTCCTCGGAGATCCGACAGGTAGAGATGTGTGCTCATAATAGCCTGGGATGCTGCAGCCAGGTTTTGTGACGCATGTAATAAGTCCTGAGGATTCCACAGTATGGCTAGTGATGATGAAGACCTGCAGGTGGTGGGCCTACATCCAGTATGAAAAAGTACTGGCTCTGTAGAACTTCCTATGACGAGTAGAGTTAGATATTGGTTGAGATAGCAACAGCAGTGACGATGATGATGACGATGCATCGATGACAATGATCCCGAGAAGAAGACTTGTCTAGTAGAATTGTGTCGAGAAATACCTTCCTAGTTAAGAGGGAGTGTTGATGTATATGTAACTTCAGAATGTATTTCATATATATTTATTGTACCCTTATAAGAGATGCATTATTCCTCTATAAGGAAGTGTCGTCATGTGGATTGACAAGTGTCGCAAGTGTGTGTACTTGCCGATGGGTTATTAGACCACCATGTGTGGGGTCGGCCCTGAAATATATATTATATTGTGGATGTATCTAGATAGACAAGTCATCCCCATAGTGTAACTGGGCAAACAGGTTAGTATAAATAGAGATCAGGAGATCTCTATTTTCATCACTCGGAAACTCACACTTCTCTCACTCAGAAAGTGGCGCACTAGTGAGGAGGAGGATCATCTACTACTAGGAGACTATCTCAAGTGTATTTTGGTTGTACTTTGGTTGAGCCATTTCTCTCTCTATCTCTGAGGAAGTTGTGGGGTTTTTCACCTTAGGGTTTTTCCCACGGAAACTCTGTGTCTCTTCTCTCTCATGCTTTTGATTCTTGTGATGCTTGTCATGCTTATTGTGATTGTTATGCATTGATATACTGTATATGTTATTCTCTCAGTAAATATCCAAGAGTATTGTGAATTAATTCTCAAAATTTAACATCCTCTAGTCTCAGCTGAGTCATATTTTGATTATGCACCCGCATGATCAGTTGACTCTACCCATTCTTTTGATTGTTTGGATGTTGTTTTTCCTTTGGATGAGGCTATCTTGGAAGCTATGATAGGTCTAGATCATCCTTGGTAACACATGCATCATAGGTCTTACTTTCTTCCAGATCTGGACAGGATTGAGAATGGTGAGTTTTCATTGAGACCCGGTGGGAATATCAATTTGTCCATCACCCCTTCTACTAAAAAGACAATTTATGTTGAAGGTAGTATGGAAAACATCTCGAAGACTATACTGATCGATATTTCCACTAAAACTAATGTTGTGGAAAACATCTTTATTGTAGCAAATTGTTCTCAATGGGAGATCACTTTGTATACCAATTTATTTAAGGAATTCCGCAACTTTTTTGCCTGGTATTACGAGGAGATGTCAGGCATCGACCCCTCTATTGTGGACCACTTTAGCACAACTTACCCTAACGCGAAACCTGTATGACAGATAATTCATCCATTCAATCCTAGGAAAGATGCGGCCATCAAGGCTGAAGTCGAAAAGCTGAGTCAAGGCCAGTTTCATCTATCCGAATGACATGACGGAATGGGTATCTAACCCAGTTACGGTTGATAAAAATAAAGGGACCATATGTATATGTACGGACTTTAGGGACCTTAATAAATCATGTCCAAAGGATAATTATCCCACACCATTCATAGATTAGTTCATCGATGTGTGTGCAGGCCATGAAATTTTCTCTTTCATGGATGGTTTTTCGGGATACAATCAAATACAAATCAAACCCGAAGACCAACATAAGACGACTTTTATTTGTCCCTGGGGTACTTTTTCCTATCAAAAGATTCCATTCGGATTGAAAAATGATGGAGCTACTTTCCAGCAAGCCATGAACTTCACTTTCCATGATATCAAACACGTAGTCCAACCCTATCTGGATGATCTCCCTGTGCGATCTCGTAAGAGACGAGATCATCCTGATCATTTACGACTTGTATTTGAATGATGCAGATATTAAAAGGTTCGATTAAATCCTAATAAGTGTGTATTCTGCATCGATTCTGGAAGTTTGCTAGGTTTCATTGTATCCATTCATGGCATTATGGTCGACCCCTTGAAAGTTTAGGCTATTGTCAAATTGCCTCCTCCTAGTACCATTAGACAACTTCAAAGACTGCATGGCATGTCTAATATTCTGCGACTATGTATCATGAATTATGCCAATATCACCAAAGGATTCATGCGATTACTCAATAAAGACACCCATTTTTTATGGGATGAGGCTGCACAAGCTTCATTTGACGCTTTGAAAAAAACATTACTATCAACCCCTTTGTTGACCCCATCAGATTATAATAAGGAATTCCGTCTATATCTAGCGACGTCTGTTTCCACGATCGGTATAGTTCTGGTTCAGGAGGATGACAAGATCCAGGATCATGTCATTTATTATCTCTCTCGTGCATTGGTAACTCCAGAACTTAAATATTCTCACGCCAAGAAGTTAGCATTAGTTGTTGTCTACACAGTTCAGATATTACGTCATTACATTTTTTTGCGGACCAACACATTTATAGCGGATGTCAATGCTTTTAAATATGTATTAACCCATCGTATCATCGGAGTGAATTTTGTAATATCCCAGCCAAGAGTGTGCCAGAATGCTAACTCCAATTGTCGAATTTATCAGGATTTTTACTAGTACATTTTAGATAATTTCTGTATGGTGAGTAGGATGTAAGTGAGGCGTACAGATGCACTGATCAAGGATGGTGGGGATGACTTTTGATTCTAGAATTTATATGGGAAAATTGTAGTATAAATTAAGTCAGGTATGAACAGTGAGTCCTATGCACGAGGTACTAGAGCCATTCCCTTTTCAACAACAGACAAGTCCGTTGCCTACTTCGAGGCTTCCTGGGATTCCAGCATATGCATACTAGACTGGGAGTTGTTTCTGGATGGAAGTATGGCTTATATCAGTTAGTATACTTAGTAAAACATATTGGTTCATGTCTCATAGGATTTTGGAAGGTTACAGGTTGATTTGGAGGTAAACTAGCCAAGGGCGCTACCGGGGATTGCTCAACAAAGAGGATTACAAATTGTTCCAATCACTGTCAAATACTTCCAAAAACTCAAGAAGTGGGACATATTGGATTATTTACTGTATTAAAAGACTCGTACAACTTACAGAACTGAAAAATGATGCTCAGATAAAGTATAGCAGTAAATATAGCAAAACTAGTTATTAAAAATGGCTCATTGAGCTAGTATTGCATTCTTTAATCCCAAAATGCCTCAACGGATCACTAAACTCTATTCTGAGACATTAAATGGTTCTGATATATCTTTATTGACAGAAACAAGTTGAAATATTAACTCCATAATACATTTTTTCCATTTCATTACATTCATAATTACAAGAGCCTCACAGGCTAGGAGAATCTTACAAACTGAGAGAGAATGAATGTGAGAAGTGGAGAAGTTAATGTAACTCTGATATGAAGCTGATATATGAATTTCAACAGGTCTTATAGCTGATATTTATGGTTCACTGATCTTCTTGATGTGTCTTGGGAGCATTCACTGAACTGTCTTCATTCTACTGGGTGATCTCCTCCAAAACTAGCTGAGAATGAGTGAACAGTGAGAGAGGAGGATGTAGATCTGATATGAAACTGATATATGAGTATAAACAGCTCTGATATATGAATATGAAGTCTCACTGGCCTCCTTAGACTGTCCTGGGCGCATTCACTAAAAATATTCCTTCTACTGGATGATCTCCATCAAAACTAGCTCCAATGGCACTGGACCTGTAGCCTTCTCTCTGGATGATTGTAGATATTCAAACATGGACTCATATGGATATGAATAAAAGCAATATAAGGCTCTGGATCTGAATACTAACTTGTTGGAACATCAGATTCCTTGGGGCTCATCTCCCAAGAAAATATTTGAGGCACATCTCTCAACAATGGAGAAGCAAGAACTCTAACTAGCAAAAATAATTAACCAAAAAAAATGTGAATGGGAGTTGGAAGCATTCTTTAATAGGATGAGGTAACTTCATATCGAAGTCACCCACATGTGTGAGAGAGGGAGGGTGAACTCCTAGATCCAATTAGCAATTGCTTTCTTCCCAAACTTTCCTTCCTTGTGTGTCCTCTCACTAAAATTAGCAAGTGCGCCTTCCTTTGGGTTTTATGAATGTTGCTGCTTTCTAACTCACTGCTTTTCCTGTGCTTTCTTTCTTTTTACTTTCCTTCTTTTTCTTTTCCCTGTTTTTTGCTTGATTTTGACAGTTTCCATATTCTCTCGTTTCCTTCTTTCCTTTCTCTAACTCCTTGATTTTCTGATATTTTCCACTTAGACAAGTGAAGTCCACATTGACCCTATTGCTCCCTCCTAGCCATGTAATCATCAACTTGCCACCAAAATGATTAGTAATGATGCATTTATTATTAAAATAATTCAAATTCTGAATATAATTAATTATTTAATAATTAATTAACTGCTATAGTATTTTTGCCTCAAAATTACCCCATTGAATAAATTTTCATTGAATTAATTAACTTAGACCCCCTAGGGATAAGAGGATCCAAGTAGTGACCAAGGCCACTAGGGAAGGGACATGACAAAGTTTAATAAGAGGATTGTCATTCTGCAAGAATTTGACCTAACATTTCAATCTGCTAAGTCAAAGAAATATTTGGTGCTCACCGAGATTATATCCGAGTTCCCTAGTGATGTAATTAGAAATGAGGAAGATTTTTCATTACCTGATGAACATATTTTTCTCATTTTGACCTCTGACCAATGGTATGGGGACATTTTAGTATATCTCCAGACTTTGAAGTGTCCACTGACTTTCTCCAAAGACGAATGGCGAAATCTTATAACTCATGCGAAGAGCTACCTCATTATTTCTGACACGCTTTATAGACGTGGGGTAGATTCCATTTTACGCCATTTTTTTACTTTGGAGGAAGCTGAATCAGTATTGAATGATTTCCATAGTGGAGCCTGTGGGGGTCATCTTTTTGGGTTGGAAACAACCCAGAAAATACTGCGTGTTGGGTATTTTTGGCCCACCATATTTAAAGATTGCGTGGAAGATGTGAAACACTGTCATCCATGTCAGTTTTTCACCAAGAAAATGCGAGCACACCCAGCTCCTCTTCACCCTGTCATCACAGTAGGACCCTTCACCAAGTGGGGGATTGAATTCATGACTTGTAATCCAATTTCGGTTGGAGGACATCACCACATCATTGTTGTTTTCGACTAATTTACAAAGTGGGCCGAGGCAATGCCTACTATGAAGGAAGATGGAGAAACTACAACTTACTTCATGTTCAATCAGATCATTGCTAGGTTTGGTATACCTAACGATATTTTCACTGACCACGGTAGACATTTCCAGAAATACATGATGAATGAGTTATACACCATGCTAGGTTTTCGACAAGAACACTCGCCCTCGTTTTATCCGCCAGCGAATGGGCAAGTCGAAGCGGTCAACAAAACTTTGAAGACTATCCTTTAACAGACTGTTAATGCTAGTAGATCAAACTGGCACATCATGTTGTATCCAGATCTTTGGGAAGATTGATCCAACGTTAAAAATGCTACAGGTTTTTCACCTTTTCAACTCATTCACGGGTTAGAGGCAGTCATACCGGTTGAATACGAGATTCTGTCTCTGATGTTGGTTATCCAACTACTTCCTGAAACTTATGCTTTAGAAGAGTGTTTTCTTCATTTAGATCATTTATATGAACAACGTCGAGATTCCTTACTGCGAACAAAGCTCACAAGAGCTGAGTCAAACATCAGTACGATAAGTCTGTAAAACTAAGAGTTTTCTCAGAAGGAGACCTTGTTTTGCTCTATGATCAAGACAAGGATCCCTTGGGGGCAGGGAACTTTAAATCTATGTGGCTCAGACCTTACATTGTTTCTAAAGTATTGAATAAGGGAGCTTATGAACTAACAAATTATGATGGTTATAAGTTTCCTAAGCCTATAAATGGGCTCTACCTGAAAAAGTATTACACTTAGGAATACATGTTTTTTCTTGTACTATAGATGTACATGTTTTGTAGATTTATTCATTTATTTATTGCCTTATGTGTCTTCTGGATTGTGTTTTTAGATGACAACCGAGTACTTCATAGGATTTTCCGATGGTGCTAGTTGCCACACTCATCAGTTGGATTTAGCAGCTTGGGTTGTTTACTCATCCTCTAGCCAGCTCGTTTCTTCAGGAGGTGCTTGTTTGGGCCCTACGACGAATAATGCAGTTGAGTATAGTGCGGTTATCGATTTAATCTGAGATGCTATTCATCATGGCATTTCACATTTGGAGGTATGACTTGATTCGCAACTAGTAGTACTTCAGTTGTCGGATGAGTACAGGGTTCGAGATCCTTCTTTGTTACTTCATTTTTTGCGAGTTAGGTTGCTTGAAAGATATTTTGATTTCATTACAGATCAACATATTTCAAGGAATTTAAATGCATTAGCTGATTCATTTGCAAATTATGTATTTGATTGGCATGTCTATCACACATAATAACATTTAAAACACATAAGCACGCATGTATATAATCACTACTATATATATATATATATATATATATATGGTCCAAAAATACATATGAGTTTGAGTCATCCACTGTCAAATAATACAAAATGGGCGTAAAAGGCCTCAAATATAATAATGTGCATCACTCTCCCTATGGAGAGGGAGGAGCCTCAGCTAGCTCCTCTACTGCCTCCTTGTAACATTTGACTAGCCTGGCTACTTTCCTAGGTAACCTAATCTAGGCTAGGGGCACCCCTACAACATGCTCCTGCATCTCGAGCGGCATTCGCTCAATCTTGTAGATGAATCATCTTTCCCTCGATGCTCCTCAGCATAGCATCTCTAACACCTGGCTCAGTCGGTCGTACATATGTCCTCGGATGTCTAGAAGGCCTTGTTGGCTACACATCTACACACATTACATTTTGTCAGCACTTTTACTCATCATAAAAATAATATATATAAAAATACATAATTTTTTTAATAATTTAAAAAAAAAAAATCGTAGTACCTGTCTCTCCCTAGGATGATCCTGGAGGAAGCACGAGCTCTGGATCTCCACGGAAATCCATCCCTGCATACACGAACTACTAGAGTATCGGTACTTGGTGTCTCCACCACGCCAGATAGTCTTCGTCAGCATATGAAAGGCTAGTCTCCCCACAAACCTGATCCAAGAATATATATCCCCACAGAGTCATCATTTGCTCGTGAGGGTCCAGCATTGGTAGAGCTACCCCTGGACTCAGAGCGGGGACTCTCTCTCGAAGAAGGTACATAAGATACTTCCATATCCGAAGTTATTTTTCTTCCTGGTTTTACACTCTGTGAACTGGTGTTTCATATTCACTAGTAGGCCCGAACACCAATCAAATATCACACCAGACAAAAACTCAACCCCTTGTTGGGTCTTAGAATTGTCCCTTTTTTACCACACCTATTACCTCTTGTTTCCTTGTCTTGCCTTATTTCCACAAACCAGATAGATACCTTTTCCTCAAGTTGAGAATGAATCATGACAAGTATGATTTATTATTGTCTTACTTTATTAATGCCTAAGATTGTTATGGTTATGAATTCTATTCTTTGATTTATGCTAACTTGCGTCGATTTTATTAAGTTAAGCTTAAAGAATTGAGAGACACAGGTGTAGCAGCCCGCTAAGCCTATGAAAGGGAGGTACGATTGGTGCCATTTCTTACTCCTCTTCTGATTCCATACATTGAATAAGAACAACATGATCATCTCTCCATGTGGTAGTTGTAATAGGACTTCGCTGCAACAGGGCATTGCTGCAACATACATAGCACTTCTCGGTCAGTGGGTCCGTTGATCCATTGACAGCCAGAGTAACAACACTCCACATCCAACAGCTTCATTCAATTCCATTCATAGCTGTAACTGTTTATGTTGTAACTCAACATCCTGAAGATCAGATATCTTCATGGCTGCACGGATTTAGTGGATCGGGATTGTATTATGCATGTATAAATATGGGAAGGCATTCAGAGCCTGGGGTTGGTTGATTAGCAATTGTACGAGCTATAACAGAGTGTTCTAACTGTGAATTACCATTTTTAATACAAGGAGCAGATTTCTTCATATGTTTTTCTTTTAATTCATGTTAGTTCACGACATCACTATTAGAAGGCTAGGGCCCTCCTTCTCACAGAGATTGTTGAGTTAAGTAGGTAGTTTAGTTTATTTATGTTGTGTGGTGTGGATTTACAATAGATACGTTTTACAGAGAAGCTAAAACAATGGTAATTGATAATTGCATATTCCTTTGGTAGTTAATGATTGCATTCTGAATTGTTGTAACTGCGTGGTGTGACAGTCGGCTGTGTAGGTTAGTTCCTTTTATGCAAGTGTGCTAGTTAGTTGTTAGAGTAAAGCTCAACTCTAGTTTATTTCCGTTATTTATCTTTCTTGGGATTTATTAAATTAGTCAAGTTATGATTGCAATTGATTTTGATTTCTTATTGTCATTTATTATTTGCATATTATATAGTTTAGACAGGTCATGGTTAATTCATTGTAGTCTGATATCTTTAGGATTTAACTTCTTGCAAAAGTAAGTCTAGCTTAATTCTTCTTAGATCAGTAATTATTGGAGTGATGATTGTAGGAAGATAAATGTATTTTGAATTCTTAGATGGATAAATTAGATTAGATTTAGCCATGAGATGAGTTTGACTGAACATATAGGTAGGATAATTGATCTTCAATCAATCAATCAGTTACTTGAGTGTTTATGCATATATTTTGCTAATTACCTTTGAAATAAAAGACTTCCCTAGGTTGATAGTTCATATTGAGCATCCTGTGTGTTAGTTGTAATTAATTAGCATATAGGGTGACCATCATTTTGGTGCCATTGCCAGGGATGGTAATTGATAGACATAGATGGTAGTTGATTTATTAATTTCATCTAGCTATGAGTATTTGAGAATGCATGAATACAAGAAGAAACACTTGGGAAGCCCCCCAAAATACTAACATTGCAGGTGGAAGAGGTCATGGCCGTAATCAAGGTTTGGGAAGACAGACATTCATTGATGAAATAATTACAAGAGATGATTCCTCTACCAAACTACCACGAGCATCTTAAGGAGGAAACTCCGTTCTCCACAATATTGAAGTATTTGCATCAACCGTGGAGAACGCAACAGGACCCTCAACTCCCATTTTGGAGAAGAAACCTCCTGAAGACAAAGGAAGTGCTGCAGGTGCAATGGGCCGAGAGGAAATATATCATATTAACAAGCGCAGAGTCACTAAAGAAGAGTGGTTGGAACATTGCCAAGAATAAGAAGAAGAAAGAAGGCGAGAGGAAGAAAGGAGGAGAGAAGAAGAAGCAAGGGCGGTTTTTCGGAGAAAATTTCCTATGGCTTGGGGTACCACAACAGACAGCTGACTACCATAAATTAACTCAATTCTCAGTGCTATGCTATATAAATGACAATGCTAATATAACGAAGAATATAACCAACCTCGATCCAAATGTTTGATGTAGATCCTCGTTGGAGCTTTCGACGCGTACACTTGAGCCTGCAAATTAGTCTTGACAACCAATATACAACAAGTGCATATAATATATAAATGGCATTAACATCATCAATAGCCATTAGAGAGATTTTGAGGTCAAAAAATGGCCTCAAAACAAAGAAAATGTACTATAAAAAACAACCAATCATATTCTAGTAGATGACATCATCCCCCATGTTGAGGTGGCATTGCATGAGTTAAGAATGTTTATTTGTCAAATTTTCTATGGTGGATGAAAACACATAGTTAACCAAGGTAGTGGTGTAAGTACTTTTAAGTCATAAAGTAAAGTACTCATAATGATAGTCTTTTCATAAAATAATATTATTGTCATTTTCATGTAAAGTACTCATAATGAATGTATTTTCACACTTTCTCATAAAATAATATTATTGTCATTTTCAAGTAAAGTACTCAAAATTCAAAAAAATGTCCTTTCACATTTTTTTTATAAAATAATATATTATCATTTTTATGTTTTTAATTTTAAATTATATATTCACTCCATTTTATTTAATATCATAATGTCAAACTAATATATATATATATATATATTTCACATTTTTTCATAAAATAATATTTTTGTCATTTTCATATTTTTAATTTTTAATTATATATTCACTCCATTTTATTTAATATTATAATGTCAAATATATATATATATATATATCCTTGTACTTTTAAAATAAATTAAATTCATGAATGATATTAATATAAAAAAATGTATGTTAGTTATGCATTAAAATTAATGATTTTGATATTAATTGACCAATATAGATTTAATGAGTAAAGAATAATAATAGATTTAATGAATAAAGAATAATAATAATAATAATGCAATGTGGATTATAATAATATTATTAACAATTTACATATAAATAAATTTTCAATTAAATTACATTATTTTAAATTCATTAGAAAAATACTAAATATAAAAAGTCAACATAAAATTAAAAAAATAGCTCTTAAAAATATTTTTTATTATTTAATTTCATTTGCAAGTTCAAGACAAATAAATGCTAAAGGACAATAAATTTTTGGGAATTTACAATGAATCTTAGTTACATCAATATAGAGTTATTTTATTAATTTTATTTCTAGTGAATTTTGAAAAGTAACTCAACCATGGTTATTTATATTGTGCATAAAAAATAGTGTGGGAGGTGACTTGTCATATATGCCTACCCCATAAAACCCTCAATTCATAATATTTTAATATATCTCATATTTTTGTAGTACATCTCTTAGGAGGCCATTTTTTGACCTCAAAATCTCTCTAATGAATGGTCCATGATATTATAAGTAAATGCAACCCAATGTAATATAAACAACATTCACAACATTGATGGACGAGAATATGAGTATTTCTATTAATAAACAACAAGAAGTACAATGTGATACGACCTCTTGCCGACAACCAATCTAAACCAAGATCTGGATCAATCCACTTGCATCTCCACCACTTCAATCCTCCATGGAATGGAAAACTCAAACTATGATAGGAGTTTGGAAGGTGAACATAAAAGGGTTCACAACTACAAGGATCACTGAGTGTAGAATCAAGATAGGGCAAAAATCCACTAGAGTTCTCTTGCTCTCCTTTCTCCTCCCTTCCATAAGCCATATGTGCTCAATATATAGTCCTTTCAAAGGTAAGTGAAAGGACACATTGAGGCGTTACGGGGCAAATGGAGGGCCAAAGGTCACCCTATGACCGCTTTTTGGGAGTAAAAAGTAATTAACTAGTGATTTTTACCATTTTACATGCTACCTGTGGGCTATAGTGATGCAACTTGCGGGTATGCTGGCTGTAGTGATGCAGCTAGCGTACAGGAGAAAAAATAGGGAAAAAGTGTGTCTGAAGGATATAAAGTGGATCTGAGTCAGTAAAATGGATCCTATAGGCCAAAGAGTTCTGATGCTAACAAGGTGGGAAGTTATGTTGTAACAAATGCCCCTTAATGTGTGAGGTCAGAGACTGATGCTACGATGGCCGAAATACATTATAAATATTAGAAGTGGAGTGATGGAGACACAAGTGGAAGGATCACTCGTCATAATACAATAGTATCCCTGAATACATGTCGGTATAGTACAACAATCTGATGCAATGGCCATGAATAGGCAGTACATAGTGAATACATGTCATACGTGATCATAGCCATGATCCCTCTACAGTAAGATACGGTCTCCTGCTGACAAGGAAACAACTGGTGCGAACTGGAGGTATAAACTACTGATATCTGAGAGGTGATATCTCAGATGTAAAGTCATAGTCATAAGTAGCATACTGACTGCCACTATTGCCTGGGGTCTTCTACGCAAGTCTTCGACAGTGCAAGTCCCATCAAGTGAATAAAGGAGTTGGGGTTGAACCTGATGTGACCTCGTCTGATTACCATTCAATGATGTATACCGTTAATAGACGCGAGATAACCCACCAATAATGAAAATGGGAATCAAGGCACAGATTACAATCATCAAAGTGTGAATATATGGGCTGAAGTTGAACACTAGGATGGATCCATCGATCATGGGACATTGATGTATTCCCAAAACTATCAATGGTGAGAGAAACTGCCACTAATGACTGCAAGCATCAAGGTACTCAACCGAACTCTAAGCCTCAAGTCTTGGAATAAATGGGTTGAATTCGACGGAATGAGACTCGCTGGAAGGAGGGAATTAAGGCATCCCCCATCAACCAACACAAGGTAGCAGCTACGCTGAAAGATTTGGAAGATCTCAGGTGAAACGGACTGACTCAATAAGGATGGCCGACATGCAATAGTCAATAAATCTTAGGAGTGGCCAACACTAGTTTCAGGACATCCTTTGAATAAGAGCATGAGCAGATGGATAGACTCAGGCAACATAGACTGAATATAGATTGTGCGATGCAGGAGGCACCACAAAGGGCTCCATAATGACTGGAAGCTTAACCAATCGATGGAGTAAACTGAGAAACAAGTACAGCTCCTAAGGTCAAACTATAGTCCCGACTCATAATGTATGGAGTGGAATGAATGCTTTGTTCAAAGGCGACACAACAGCTGCCAACTAGTAGTAACCATAATCCCGTTCGACTTTTTGGAATATTTGATCTTTTTGGTCTTTTTCATATTTGGGAAAAGCTTGAAAAATAATAAAATTGCTTATAGTACAACAAGTGAGAGAACGAGTGTCAAATAGCGAGTAGACTAGTCCCAAGCAGTGGAACATACCTATGATCAATGCAAGGAAGCGTATGCAGGATGTGGACACTCGGGGGGGGTGTTCCCTCAGGGTCAAAAGGTCATCAAATTGTGAAGGATAAATGGAAGCTCTGCAGGGCTTGATAGGGAAAAAAGTGCTCAGGCACCAGGGTATTAACTGAGTGAGCGGGAGCCGGCACAAGGCTCAAGTGGCAAGCATGACGATGCAATGAAATCACAACTTGACATAACTGGGGGAGTCCTTATTTGAGATGGCCAGCATAAGACAAAGTAGAGTATGAATCTTTATCGCAAAGTCATGGCATAACTACAAAGGACTCCCAATCCTAAGGACACACAACGGCATGGGAACCATAATAAAAAGGGGGTTCTAACTAGGGTACCCATGTTCAGAAAGGCCCTACCGCCACATAACGACACTTCTATAATAGTGTGAAGGTTTCGTGTCGGTTAAGAAGTGGGGTCGCACCTAGGGTTTATGAAAATGGTCAAAAGGTCAAATGCATATTGTATGTGAAAATGACATCTAACCTATACGCCAGGTGTGAAATATACCTGCCGTAGGCACGAAATGGTCCAAAACATCTTTCGTCGAAGAAATATGGTAAAAAATGCTACTCCAAGACATTATATTAGTCCAAAACAACATATAATGGCAAAAAATATAGACAAGTGGGTTTCAAAAATTATAAATAGTAATAAAAATTTACAATTTACAATTCAGTTTTACTATTCACCCATTTGGAATTTTGTGGTTAGTTTTCACCTCAAAGTTCAACTGCTGATTCTGGGAGCTACGGGTGTCCGATCATCAAACCATTTGGAGCAGGTTAGTAGTCTCATCCATATCTTCCATTTCAGTGCTTTTATTTCAATTTTCACCGATTGGTTTTTTAGTTTGGCCAAGCATTAAATGGCAGCGGCGCTACCTGCATGCTATAATTATATGGGTCGCGGGTAGGGAAGGATACTCGCAGTCAACGCACACGTTGACCGCGTATACCCGCCTCTGTAAGCAAAGTAGCCTGCGGGTATGGCCGTGAAGTTGATTTTTTAAATAAAAATGACTAAATTCCTTTGTTTTTCTCCCTCCAAGATGGTTCTAGAGTGAAGAGAGAAGGAACATGACCTAGTGGATGAGGCTATTCGTAACGATGTGCGTGCACAGCAAGCACTGCAAGCATGTGGGCTATACAAATTATGGAGCATAGGTGGTTTAAGGGCCCAAAACCTATTACTCTGTCGCTTGATAGACTACTGGGACGTTGATGCATAGAACTTCAACCTAGACGGGCAAATACTTTCACTGGAAGTGGAAGATATATACTTCATTACTTCTTTGTCCCACCGAGGTGAGGTGGCAAGCCTTCAGTCTCGTTTTGTGGGTGGTGGGATCACCATCCCCGACTATATAGAGTGGTATTGTATACCAAATACTCGGGCAGTAGGGAGTCAGGTGCCCATCAGAGCCATAGTTAATCTGAGTATGAAGATCATAGTGGCAACCCTAGTGCGGATTACTGGTTCGAAGGCTCTCCACCAAGCATCTAGGCTAGTGATGTTCTATGTGTCACAGTGTATACAGCCCATGATATTTGACTGGTGCACAACGCTGTTGGGGTCCATGAAGACACGATTGACAAAGTGCAAGTAGGGGGGGATAGAAACTTCGGATACTGCAGTATATTGTGTAGTTTCTTCTTTGAGCGAGTTCCGTGGCTCAGTCCAAGGGTTGAGGTCCCTCCTCATAGTCTCCACGACCCAGCCCTGACCCAGTGGGAAGAGGTCTTGATGTGATAGGGTGGTGGTCATCAGACATCACCATATACAGAGGAGTTCTTTCACTGGTGGGAGCGAAAGGTCATAGCCATTGAGGACTACCCCTATGCAGGGATAGATTTTCGGCAGGATCGTGACATGCCACTCCCATAGGATGCAGCGTTCAGAGACATTGGTGAGTACTCTTTTTAGGTTTTTGGTGTATTAAATTTTTATGGATTTTTTATTATAGATGTAAATGCAAAAATATTTTTGGGGGTAGTATCATATATTAATGTTTTACTGTTTGCTCGCAGACAAGCGCACAGTGAGACTCGAGGGATTCTCGAGACATCATTGTCGGGGCAGGGGTGATGAGGGAGGGGGTGCTGCAGTAGAGCATACACTACAGACTCTACGGGGCAATCTATCATGGATGACTTCCAGGGTACCACAGATAGAGGTGGCGTGACCACCAGAGGATATGCAGCGCCAGGTAGTGGGGGTGTCGGGTAACTAGGTACGACTACTACAGCGTATAGCAAATGCAATACAATATTATTATGAGACTCATCTTGTCGGGGTGGCAGCTAGGCCTTCTTGTAGAGAGTAGATATCTCAGGGTCCCATTTTGCAGCGATATGTATATTTTTGAGGGCTATGGGCTCCAATTTGTATTATGACACTACCATTTTTGGACGTATTATTTATAAAAAACATTGGTTCTCCGGTTCTACTATATGTGTGTATGTACAAATGTATGATTTTTTTTTATTTGTGTGCTTCAATGTGAATGTGACAAATGGCAATCTAATACATAGTTAACGTATGCATCAGATATATGATTAAAATTTCTCGAAACATGAATGTATGTAATTGAAACAAAATGTCATTCCAAGAGTCTTACCCTTAAGAATTTCCGTAGTAACGTAGGATCTCTCACCCAGTACTGAACATTCAACTGAGACACAACCAATTGTTAATCCAGGTGGACTTCTAAAGACTGGATACCATGTGAAATGGCATCCTGAAGTAGCTCAATTATGGCGCTGTACTCAGCCACATTATTAGATGTAGGAACAAGATAGGCGCCTCCTGAAGACACAACTAGGTGGTCAAATGAATAAATAATCCAGGCAGCAGAAGCAAGCTACTACATATGACGGCTAGCACCATCCGTGAAACCTAAGAACGTAGGAAACTCTGCTGACATCTGCCAATCAAAGGAAAGAGAATCAACGGACCTGAAGACCAAAAGAAAGCTAAACTATGTACAAAAATAACTATACAATAGTATACAAAGGAATTAGCTCGAACTAGAATTTCAAGTGTAATACCACTTGAGGTAGAGCCCATTTATAGGCTCCTTCAAGATATTCCCTTCATAATCCTCTAATTCATAGGCTCCTTTTTCCAGGACACACCTCACAATGTACGGACCGTGCCACATGGGGTTGAACTTGCCTGCCCCTAGGGGTTCTTTATCTTGGTCATATAAGAGGACCAAGTCACCTTCAGCATACTGCCGGGGATGGACAAACCTATCATACTGTGCCTTGACACGATGTTTATTGGCATCTATAGCCACAATGGCATCTCAACGTTACTCGTCAAGTTTCTCAAGGTGGATTAAACGTTGCTCAATACCTGTCGTATCAGGGAGGAGCTCTATGGCCAGTTTAAGCGAAGGGATTTCACATTCAATCGGTAAAATCAAATCCACACCATGTACTAGCTGAAATGGTGAGAACCTGGTGGCAGGCTTGACTGTGGTCCGATATTCCCACAAAGCAGGATATAACATAATGTGCCAGTTTTTCTTGCTTTGTTGGATGGTACATTGGAGAATGGTCTTTAAAGACTTATTGACTGCTTCAACTTGACCATTCGCTTGGGGATAGTAAGAAGATGAGTGTTCTTGATGAAACCCAAGTTTGAGTGACAAATCCTCCATCATTTTGTTCTGAAAGTGACTACCGTGGTCAGTGACAATCTCTTTCGGAATACGGAACTGAGTAATAATCTAATTGAACACGAAATGGTCTGCTATAGCACCATCAGCTTTTACGGTAGGCATGGCCTCATCCCATTTGGAAAATTAGTCCACAACCACTATGATATGGTGATGCCCCCAAGCCGAGGCTAGTTTGCAATCCATGAGATCCACCCCACACTTGGTGAAGGGACCGACGGTGACGACCGAATGAAGGGGCGTTGGATGCGAGTGTATATTCTAAGAAAACACCTGGCAAGGGTGACATCTCTTCACAACGTTAATACAATATTTAAAGATTGAAGGCCAAAAGTAACCAGCTCGCAAAATACGTTGGGTTGTAGCAATCCCAGATAAGTTATCGCCAGACGCCCCAGCATGGCAATCATTAAGCACATGCTCCACTTCTTCGTGGGTTAAGCAATGAAGGAGAATAGAATCCTTTCCTCGGCGATACAAAGTGTCACCGACGATAATATAATCTTTAGCGTGATGTTTCACACGTCGTCGCTCATCCCGTGAATAATGCGAAGGGAACTTCAAAGTTTGGAGATATACAATGACATCCCCATACCAAGGGTCCTCTGATGATATAAAAAATAAGTGTTCACCCACAATGGAATCCTCATGGATGACATCCTCATCAAGTCTCGGAAGGTCTGACATAAGCTCAGCGAACACCAATGATTTCACCGACATCGTCGAAGCAAAATCGAGATCGAACTCCTAAAGGATCACAATCCATTTATTGTACTTCCTCCCTATAAGGTGTCGTGATAGCACGAACTGAAACGGATTGATATGCACTACAATTGTGGTTGTTCTAATAAAAATATAGTGTCGTAAACGCTGGACTACATGGACAATCGTAAGTGCCAGCTTTTCCATGTGAGTATATCTTCATTCAGTGTCTACTAAATTTCGACTGAGGTAATAGATGACATGCTCGACGAGTGCATCATCAACCGGAACTAAGACCATGCCAATCGTCTCTTGAGACACGGCCACATAAAGTATAAAATATCGTGCGAAGTCGGGTGGACTAAGCACAGGGGCTGATACCAAATCTTTCTTAAGGGCATCGAAAGACTGCTAGGCTCGCTCATCCCAGATAAACGGTGTGTCTTTCTTCAACAAATGCGTGAAACCTTTGGTAATATTAGCATAATTGACTACAAAACGACGTAGAAAAGTAGCTCTCCCTTGGAGGCTCTGAAGTTGAAACAAGTTGCGTGGAGGAGGAAACTGAAGTATTGCCTCAACTTTTAGAGGATCGACTCTAATACCCTCTCTCGAAACTATGAATCCTATAAGGCGACCTGACCTCACTGCAAATATACATTTATTGGGATTCAAACGGATCTTATAGTGTATACATCATTCGAGAATCCAACAAAGGTGCTTGGGGTGGTCCATTCTCTTTCGAGAATGGCTGGCAAGATCATCCAAGAAAACCTCCATTATACTTTTAAGGTCATGAAAGGTGTAGGTCATGGCACGCTAAAACATAGCTATGACGTTTTGAATTCCAAAGGGAATTTTCCAGTATGCAAATGTACCCCAAGGACAAATGAAAGCAGTCTTATGTTGGTCCTCGGGTTTGATTTGAATCTGTTTATACCCTGAAAAGCCATCCATGAACGAAAAAAAATCACTTCCCACACAAGCATCCAAGATCTGATCCATGAATGGCGTGGGGAAGTTGTCTTTCGTACATGCACGATTCAGGTCTCTAAAATCAATGCACACACGGATCGTTCCCTACTTCTTATCCACGGGAATGGGGTTTGACACCCATTCGGTAAGGGGAATGGGGTAGATAAAACCAGCTTTGAGCAGTTTTTCCACCTCTGTCTTGATAGCGGCTTCCTTCCTAGGGTTAATAGCTCGAAGACGTTTTCAAACTGGTTTAGCATGAGGATACGTTCTAATCTCGTGTTCGACAATACTAGGGTCTCTTCCTAGCATCTCCTCGTATGACCAGGTGAAAGCTTCCCGAAGTTCTGTAAACAATTTAGTGTAGATGGAAACCTCTTTAGGAGAGAAATCGGCACTGATGTAAACATTTTCAATCTTTCCAGGAGTACAAGAGATGTTGATCGGTATAGTTGGGGAAATATTAGCCATGTTGCCCTCTGCAAAAATCTCATGTGAACCCAAAAGGGCCACAGGTTTACCAACCATCTCTGCAAGAGTCGTTCTAAACTCTTCTTGCTCGGCGAGATCAAGGTTGGGAAGGAAATAAGAGAGATGGTGCATATTCTCCTAAGGCCTCTCACTACCACACATGGCCTTAATAATAGCTTCATCTGAAGGCAAAGTACCATCAAGGCAATCATTCGAGCAAGATGAGTCGGCTGCCCAAACTGGAAGCATAACGGGATCTTCTTCATTTGTCCGAGAAGAAGAGAGATATGGGTCTGCAGTGGCTTGTTGAATATCCTGATAAGCAAGCTCAGCTACAGATAGTGGCATAGACATCCTGATGTGCATAATATCTCCAAATGTAGAACTCGTAGACGGTAAAGTCCATGGATCGTCAAAATATGAGGTCTGGAATGTTACATTATGCGATGGAGGAGATGCATGGTCAAAAATGGTTCCAATAAAATTCACGGGTGCTGGGAAATCATAAGATCCCATCAATGAGGGTTTCATACCAACACCCATGTTCCCAGTTTTCGGCTGAGAATCTGTAACTTGCGGGATCACGGATCCCATGGATGCTGCAGAAGGAGGATTAACAAAATCTAGCTGATCGATAGTCACAATCTTGCCTTCGTGTGGAAAGCAGATAACTCTGAATACAGTAGACGTGACAACTTTCATAGTGTACATCCAATTCCGACCCAGTAAAAGGTTGTAGTCGATGGGCGCATCAACCACTTCAACTTCAATAGGAACAGGTTTACCTCCCAAGCAGGCAATAAGGGAAGGGATGATCCCATCTAGCTTAAATGACCTACCGTCAAATGCAGTGAGCATCTTTCTAGATGTGAGTAGAGGAGGAGAGCGAAGAGCTTTCCAACAAGCTAACGGCATCATTGACGCGGAAGCACCTTCGTCAACCACCGTTCTTTTGATGAAATTATGAAGGAAATCCACATGGATTTGAAAAGCCACGTGGTAAGGTAAGCGAGGTTGAATATCAGTAGTGTCGAACTTGATAAAGTTGGGATTCCCCCCATCCCGAGCTCCTAATGCAATCAAAAGGGCATTCCTTTGAGAACGACATGCCTGTAAAACTTCAAGAGCCAACATGGCACACAGAGTTTGGCCCAAATCGTCTACAATGGAGTAGTTCTAGGAAGCTTGAGCATTGGGATTATGTGTAGAGCGCTTAAGAACACATTTCGATATCTGCGGAATAATAGAAGGCTTCTCGATTTGCAAGGAATTATCAGGAGGAGGGGGAGGCTCACTCCCCATATTAGGTTGTGGTGCACCATAATCACGTTCACGAGTAGCAACACTAATTTCCGATTGAACCATATTCACGCATCCATAACCACTAGTATTGGAAGAATACGCTGCAGTCTCATTGGGTCCATAACCAGTGGCGGGAGCATGCGAAGCCATGTTTTGATGACGAGGAAGGGGATCCTTCAACACAACTGGGCTTTGTGCCAAATGCTTCAATGCTTCTTCGATTCGAGGACACAAGTGAGTAAGATGATCTTCCGCACAAAGCTTCCAAGGAAACTTTATCTTATGCCTAGGTTTATGGTCCTCACTAGCATTTCTGCCTTCCCGAGGAGGGTTGGCATTCTCTTTACGAGGGGTATTGCGATTTCTATTGTTTTATCCCATTATTTCCACCCTTACAGTTATTTCTCCCCTTTTTCTTACCCCCAGGTTGCAGGTTACCCAATGGGTTCGTCGATTGCACACTATGTACATCAGACTACGGGGTGGAAGTGGACAAGGTGTGGACCTGTCCGGGAGTAGACTAGTTAAGCGACAAATTTTGCATTTGATTAGCCACCAGATCTACAGGGCGAGTACTTGCGGATCCCACAATGCCATCGGCATGTGGTCCAGGAACTAAATTGGGTTCATGACGTGTTCACGGTGCATCAGGAATAATATCATACAAAATGCCAGACTGAGAGTATAGTAAATATAACTTCTAGACTTTTAAGATGGCTTGTTCCTCAGTGACAATGCTAGACATCAAAACATCCTTAGCGATATATGGGAGTAAGGACTTGAGGAACCATTCCAACAGAAACTCTGGAGGAATGTTGGATTTCACTAACTTCTTCCGCCAACGCCACTCTTGAACATGGTCAGAAATATGTGTGGCTTTGTTCTAATGGAAGGTAGACAAAGGTTCAATACCAGTATCATAACGAACTGGCAACTAGAAATGATCCAATAAAACCAAAGCGATCTCATTGAAACCCCTATAAGTGTTCCCAGGAAACTCAACATACCACTTCGTAGCTGCCCCCGTGAGGGTGCGTTGAAATAGTCGTAATTGAACGGAATCATGATTCAACGAGTTGGAAGAGCACCAAGGGTGAAACGTTGTGACATGATCACCCAGATCCTCACCACATTTCCCCTCGAACTTAGGAATGTCCGAAGGGAGCTTGGTAGGGACCGGAGGCCAATTAGGGTCGTGACACACAGGATCATTCGTGAGCTTCGAAAGATCTGGAAGATTCAAACGTGCAAGGAATGGGAGCTGCGGCTCTTGATTATAAGCTCCCATAAAAGGTTGTTTATATGGAACTGAATTATAAAATGGACCAAATGCTTGACCATGAGCATTAAATTGTTGATTATACAGACCTAACTGACCATAAGCATGACCATGGCCATAAGGTTGATAACCTCCTCCGACCTGAACCATATGAGAGTAAGTAGGTATAAATGTGTTCTGAGCACCATATTGGGGTGGGTTGTACTGGTGGCCAGCACTGATTGTATTGTAGTAAGGGTTTCCCCCATAGGGATGGGGCATATACGTAATATTCGTAGTGGGAACCATGTTGTAATGACCATGATGGTAAGGAATGTTCCCACCTCCAGCGTAAGCATTAGGATTAGCGTGAGCAGTCCTGTGGTGACCATAAGCATGAGATGTATTCCCAATCCCAACATTGGTGATACTAGTAGCGGCAGCGGACACAAAATTATGCGATATATGTCCACCCTCAAGGTTGGGAGGAGCATTAACATTTACAAAAGTGGTCCTAGGTTGATGGAGAGTGGCATGTGTATTCGGTGGTGGATGGTGAGTCGTGTTGTGAACATTGTTCCTATTAGGTTGGGTAGCCCTAGGAGGCGGCCTTCTTCCAACATTAGCATTGTTAGGAGGAACATGACCAGTCCCCATACTATGTGTGTGAGTGGACAATGTGGTGCCCCCGGTGAGGGTATTTCCCCCAGTGGGTGCAGTGTGGCTAACACCATGACTAGTGCTAGCATGACTACCAAAAGCAGTAGAAGGATCAACTGTAGTGTAATTTGGCATACCATATGAGAATGCGGTAGGATTGATCATAAGGCCTGAGTCATCATGTAAATCTGGCATCCCATATAAATAATTTTTTGGAAATGAAGGATCAAACGGGTCGTCCTCGAGTGGATCCGGACCAAACAAACTAGGTCAAGTCTCGAGTGGGTCTGGACCAAAAAAACTAGGTTGGGCCTCAAGTGGATCATCCCCCCATGCCTCATGAGGAGTAGGGGTGTTTGAAGTGTGTTCGAATCTACCGAATGGATTCGTAGCGATTTCTCCCGTGTTAGAGCGAGCAGCCGTCATGAATTATAGGACGTAGGTCTCATAAGAATCCGAAGACTCAGAGGGAGCCTTCTTACATCCCCGAGCAACATGGCGTCAAAGTTCAGCGAGCTGTAAACCAACCAACCGATGGGATCGGTGGAGAGTAGGAATCCGCGCCACGATATCTCCGAAGAGAATATAAAATCGCAGCGTCCCCTGACGGCCAACTATCGATCAAAAACAATAAATCAAGATCACACACATGGAGAAACTATAGCCAAGAGCAGACAAATAGTGTGGCTAAATGAGCTCCTAACACTAGATCTGGTATGTCTCGCCTAGGAGAGGCTTGAGACTCCCAAACTGTAGCCAGAGGTAAAATAATCAGTTATAGAGACACCCAAGCTTCACTGTGTGCAAAGGGCCATAACCCTCGACAAAAAACAACTGTGATGTCCAATCCCTATCTGACTCAGGACACAAACAGTATAACCACTGCAAGTACCCTATGCGATACCTAGGTAAGGAAACTATGGTCACCACAGTATAAACAATGCTCAGGGAGACAGTCGTAGGTGGGATCCGTCATATGGGTAGGGTAGCTAAGCCTGAAACTCATGAGGGCCAAATCCCCCAAGAATCCCTAGATACGAACAAACCCTGGAAATATCTTCCATGTTCAGCCGGTATTGGAGGGATATCTCCTCAACCAACCTCCCGTGACCTCGTGCTCAACTCTGGTTTGAGTAGAGCTTCTTGAGAACAATGATGTATACCATGGATTCCTCCACTCCCTGGTCAATAATGTTTCGTCTAGTAGTCTTGGATTGTTTACTCACAATGCTCTATTCCAAGACTCTAAACCTATGCTAGTTGGTGTATCCTATAAATAAAATTGTTCTAATCAATTTTAAGATTAAGCGTTAATTTTAATGGCTGTTGTTATTCAAAGGATATGGTCGTGAAATTAGTTATGTATATGACTCAATAGTATGCAAAATCGTCAAAACTCTAGACTCATGTATCCAATAAGAACAATGCCACTAACATGCAAAATCAATCTAATGGTTTCGAAATAAAAATGCAACTCTTTTATATTTTCAATGCACAAGCAGAATCTAAATGAGAGCAGCAAGCACTCTATGCAAAATGCAGTACATAAAAGTAATTTTTTTTTTTTTTTTGTATTTTCTCTTATAAGCAAAAGGAAAATGCAAAATTATATATATATATATATTGTATTTTTCAATATAATAAAATGAAAAATGCAAGCAAAATCCTACTATTCAGTCACTGAAATGCCAAGGAGATCACTAAGACAACTTAGTAGATCCTAAACAGTAAGACTCAACCAACGGAATGAGCTCAAAAGAAAAAAACCAACAAGGCTACATCCAAAGATGGGTAAAAAACCAACAAGGCTCAACCAAGAGAAGAGAAGAGTTCTGGTCACAAACAAGGCATAGAACAGTTAAGAAATAGGCCAGCAAAGACTCAGGATCATCCAAAGCTAACCCAGCAACAACCAAGGGTCATGAAACAACCAAAGTCGGAGTTGTACACTATTGTCGAAGGAATACCTGCGGGTACCCGCGAGCAGTAGTGTAAACAAAGGCGGGTGTACGCGGGCAGAGCTAAGCTCACCCGCGAGTAGGGAAAAGCAAATGGGCAAAGAAAGAGTCCAATGGCTAAAAAAAAATAGTTTTCTATAGTGTATCTCAACAGCCAATCAACGACACAGAGCTTTGACAAACAACAACTCTAAATAAGGACTAATGCTAAAAAATCCCCAAAAATGGATGTTTTCCCCAGCTGAGTCGCCAATTCTGTTTCGGAGAAAACTTCCTATGGCTTGCGGTACCACAACAGACAGCTGACTACCATAAATTAACTCAATTCTCAATACTATAATGTATAAATGACAATGCTAAGATAACGAAGAATATAACCAACCTCGATCCAAACGTTTGATGTAGATCCCCGTTGGAGCTTTCGATGCGTAGACTTGAGCCTATAAATTATTCTTGACAGCCAATATACGACAAGTGCATATAATATATAAATGGAATTAACATCATCAATAGAAATGGTCCATGATATTTTGTAATATCCTTGGGAAAGTTCAACCAAGATATTAACTCAACTCCAAAAAATTTCTAAACTTTACCAGTAAAATTTCTGTCAATTTCTTGAGATAGTGCAAGAGGTAAGTGAGGGGTACTGAGGTAAAGAATGAGGATGGTGGGATGAATATTTAATTCTGGAAAATGTATGAGGTTAGGTGCAGCAGCAGCTCAGGATATCATATCATATTTGTCTTATGCACAAGGTACCAGTACCATTCACTTTTCAACATAGAGCAAGTCTATGCCTACTTCGATGCTCCCTGGGTAGCTGGCATATGCATACTGGACAGGTGGGGATACTGGAAGTTAATAAAATATTTTATATCAGTCGAATTAATGTTGGTTATGTTCAGGAAGGTATTTTTGAAGACTTGTGAGAGTTTGGAAAGATTTGGGGTTTTTGGGCTCTCTCGGGATTGCTGAGCTAGTAATTTTCAAAACTTTACAAAAAGGGTCTAAAGGATTCAAAGTTCTATATTTAAGGACTGATATGGATACTAGACTGATTTAATAACCTTTTCCAACTGACAGAATGTAAAAATATTGCTTAGAATGGATTTGGCGGTAAAATCGGTGAAACTAGTCTAGAATTGTCATCAATCTAGCTAGTCTTGCATTTTAACTTCACAAACTGCTTTTAAGAATTACAAATTCTGTTCTGATATTAATTTCAACTCTGATATAACATATTCCATCCATAAAACTCGAAATCTAACATTTAGAACATTCTTTCTTTTATTAATGCTTGCTTCTCAAATAATGATGCCTCGCAAGCTAGTTTTCTATTACAATAATGGAGAAATAGAGAAGAGAAGGAGTTACTTTTGGTTCTGTTCTGGAATGTTAATATCAGTCCATCTTCTGATTATATGGTTGATCTTTCTGCATCCTAGGCTGATGGTCTTCAGTAGGGCGCCATCATGAAACTGTCTCACTCCTTTAGTGAAATCCTCTCCAAATCTAGCTATGGGAGTGGTAGAAATAGAAGAAGAGTGGAGAATGGTTCTGCTATGAGTTCTCTATATCTTAGAATCCAATAATATCTGTAAACATAATCTTATGGAGTCCTCTAAAAGTCCTGGGCGCACCTCTCCATAACTGTCTTCATGATCTGCGTTCCTACACCAAATCTAGCTGCAAAACTTCTTCAATGGTAGCCTCCTCTTCAATCTGGCATAAAATATTCAATGCTGCTCTATACTGAATGTTACAGGCTGTAATACTGATTTCTGGACCTGCAAAATACTCATAGGAAAATCAGAGGGACTTGGGGCACATCACCCAAGAGGAATTGTTGAGGCACACCTCTCAACATGTGAGTAGCTCAAAGCTCTCATTCACAAATTACAAATGATCAAAAGTTGTCAAATGGAGCTGGTTGGATTCTTTTATAAACTCCATGATGACCCGCTGAGCAATTTCTTGGCTTGGTGACCTGTGAGAGTAGGTTACCCACTTTCCCATTCTACTCCAAATCCATGATGGCGCCTTTCTTGAGGAGAATATCAACTTCTGAGCTTTCAAAACTTTCTTTCCATCACCTCCTTCACTGAATTTGGGCAACTGCGCTTTAGGTAGCTTTTCTAGTTGTTGCTATTTTCTTTCAGAAAGCTTTTTTGAATCTTTCCACTTTCTTTACTTTCCTCTTTCCTGCTTTTGTCTGATTTTGCCAGCTTTTGTCAGTTTCCTTTCTAGGTTCATCTTGCCAACTTGTCTCCACTAGTTTCCTTAGATTTTCTGAGACTTTACCACTTAGGCAAGTTTGGCTCACTTACCAATTCGAATTTCCTAGCCAAGTCATCAACCACTTGGCACATTTATTAGCAATAAACATTTAAATGAAAATAATACAACTCAGAAATAATTTAACTTAGCAATTAATTAATTATCCAGTAATGAATTAATTGGTATGGTGTAATGCCTCAAAATTTCCCCAATTAATTAATTTCTCAATTAGTCAATCACTTGGACTTAGTCATGGGGTTAATAAATGCATGGGGGGCCCTCCTTGTCCATTTAATTCCCAAATACAACCTTAGGCATCTTCCATAAGGTAGTTTCCATACTTGCTCATTAATTAAATAATTATTGCTTAGGTGACTTAGGCCAAAATTACCCCATGGACCATGGAAAAATATGGGGACATGACATATTATAAGTAAATGCAACTCAATGTAATATAAACAACATTCAAAACATTGATGGATGAGAATATGAGTATTTCTATTAATAAACAACAAGAAGTATAATGTGATACGAGCTCTTGCCAGCAACCAATCTGAACCAAGATCTGGATCAATCCACTTGCGCCTCCACCACTTCAATCCTCCATGGAATGGCAAACTCAAACTATGATAGGAGTTTGGAAGGTGAACATAAAAGGGTTCACAACTACAAGGATCAATGAGTGTAGACTCAAGATAGGGAAAAAAATCCACTAGAGTTCTCTTGCTCCCCTTTCTCCTCCCTTCCATAAGCCATATGTGCTCCATATATAATCCTCTCAAAGGTAAGTGAAAGGACACATCGAGGCATTACGGGGCAAATGGATGGCCAAAGGTCACCCTATGACCGCTTTTTGGGAGTAAAAAGTAATTAACTAGTGATTTTTACCATTTTACATGCTACCCGCGGGCTTTAGTGATGCAACTCGCGGGTACGCTGGCTGTAGTGATGCAGCTAGCATACAGGGAAAAAAATAGGGAAAAAGTGTGTCTGGAGGATATAAAGTGGATCTGAGTCAGTAAAATGGATCCTACAGGCCAAAGAGTGCTGATGCTCACAAGGTGGGAAATTATGTTGTAGCAGGCAGAGGAAGAAAGAGTGAAATAAGCATTAACATTTTGGGGAAATATGGATAATGGAGAATGTGAAGGAAATAATGAACGCTACAATAACCATGAAGAGGAGGTGGAAGATAATCAGCATGGTGACACTGTTGTCACACTCGAATTCCCTATCCTCCAAACACCAGGGGCGCCCCCCATGAAGATTATTTCACCCTTGGTTCTCTTGAACTTCCATGGTAAGTCCTCTGAAGATCCAGACGAATTCCTCTTTGAATTTTACATCCTCTATCGTAGCTATGACTACACCTCCAGTGCGATGAATTTGAAATTATTCCCAGCCACTCTAAAAGGAAACGCTATGTGCTGGTTCATGAGTTTAGTTCGTGAGACCATCAAGAATTGGGATAAAATGAAACAAACATTCCTTTCCAAATATCAATAGTATTGTAGAACTAGAGATAAGAATGAAGAATTGTTTAAAATGGTTTAGAAGGAAGAGGAGAGCTTGAATATTTTGTTGAGAGATTGTTGAATAATTTACAAAGGTCTAGTCATGCCTATATTGGGAAATATGTACTCAAGATTATCTTACTGCGTGGGATCAGAGAATATTTCCTAGACATGTTGAAGTTGTTGGGAAAGGGGGATATCTCAAAGGAACCCTTTGAGAAGATTGTAGACTTATGTCGAATATATTCAAGGGGATCCTCTAGAACCAACAACCGGGACAAAGAACGAGATCGAGATGTCTTCACTAGGACACAGAAGTCAGCTAGTGGAGGAGCCACTCGAGCAGAAATAGGAAACGTTCTGGAGAATTTTAAAACAGATATGATGAGATCCATCTCCTCAGAATTGGATGTCTTGAGAGAAAAACAGAGGCAAGCAGTAGAATATTTGGCACTTGGTGTATCCTGTGCCAAATGCAGAAAGAAGAACCCATTGAAAGAATTTCCGCTTGACAAAGTGGAGGTATGTCATATATGTGAATTGGATCATGATACCAAGGAATGTCCTTCATTACCCAAAGTCAAAGTAGTCCTGCAAGCATCTACTTCAGATGTGGAACAAGCTTATTTCATTGCTCAGAAGAATGCTTGGCAGCCTCGGAATCAAGGTATGAACCCAGATCCATCAGCTTTTTGGAATAATATAAATAATATGAATAACATGAATACACAATTCCCTTCACATTATTCTAAAAACAAATGGCATCCATCTCAAACTTCAATGCAAAATCCTAACTCTTGGATGCCATGGGCACAACAATCAAACTAGCAAGCTCCCTGGTCTCCCAGTTGGATAAATTCCTACCCAAAAAATAATTTTCGTCATCACCAAACTCCTTATCAGTAGTATCCTCCTCAACAGTACCCTCACCAACAATATCAGTAGCCGCAGCTGCAAATTCAAAACAATGCCGCACCTATGAACGTACCACTACAACCACAACTGCCTGCTCAGCCAAACCCCAACCCGAATAATAAAGCAGTTCATCAATTTGAGATTGCCAACATGCCTGCTTATTCCATTTCCCTAATTGCCTGCAACGGCATACACTTACTATAAGGGAGGGTAGTGGAGCCCATCATCATTGAGGATGTTCCATGCTCTGTGACTGAAGCAAGAATGGATCAGCAATTTGAGAATTCAGTTAACACAGCAATCCCCATCATTGAGGATGCTGAAACTCCTACTGAAACACTAGTTGAAACACAGGAAGAAACACTCATTGAAACACAGGAAGAAACACTCATTGAAACACAACCTACACAACCGACAAGAGAACCACCATATCCTAAACGATTGGCCCTACAAAAGACAGTGGAACAACCTCGGTTCAATCTCTTAGGGGAATTGAAGAATTTATATGTCAAAATTCCACTGTTACAAGCCCTCCATGACGTGCCCATCTATGCCAATACTGTTAGAGATCTATGTGTAATAAAATGAGGAAGAAATCCTAGGTATCCTCCCACTGTCCATGTAATGGGAAAACTCTCTGAATTAATAATGGGAAAGACCCCTTTGGCTAAGTATGGTAACCCTAGAAATCCTACTGTTACAATGCACATTGAACACACTTAGATACCTAATGTTTTGGTATATTTAGGAACACCAATCAAACCCGAGGGAATCCTGGATGACCTTGTAGTCTTTGTCGATTCGTGGGAATACCCTGCAGACTTCTTGGTTTTGCAATCGATGTCATAGCTGGGGGGACACCCATTGATCTTGGGAAGACCTTGGTTAGCCACAGCAGATGTTTGCATCAGTTTTCGGTCGGGGTCCATGACTATCTCAGACGGGACTGACATTAAAAGACTGACTTTATACCCTCCAGCCCAACCAAGCTTAGAATCTAAAACTCCACTTTGGTTGGATCTGGAGGAAGAAGAAGGTGTTCATCCATTATTAATGATAGGGAGAGCCTTAACCTTTAAGGATGAAACAGAGGATGACAATATTAACAGTTTCATTAGTGAGCTCACATCTGTCACTGAACATGCCTACCAAATTATGAATAGTACTTTAGGTGAAAAAGAACAAGAAAATATCATGGAAGAGATTCTAGTTAGTGATGCCAACATAATTCCAGTGGAAATCGAGCTGGGAAAAACATTGAAAATCAATCCAAATCTTGTTCCCGATGAACTGGAGTGCCTGATCACTTTACTGAAAATACACAAGGGAGATTTCGCATGGGAATACAGAGATATGAAGGGTATCCCCTCTAATCTGTGTACCCACCACATTTACATCAAAACCGAATCCATACCAGTGTTCCAACCATAATGAAGGATGAACCCGAATTTGAGGGATATCGTGAAGGAGGAAATCCAAAGAAATTTGGAAGCAATATTTATATACCCAATTTTAGACAGCGAGTGGGTTTCTCCACTCGTGATCGTACAAAAAAAATGGGAAATGGAGAGTCTGCGTAGATTATAGAGAACTGAATAAAGCAACGTAGAAAGACCAATTTTCCCTACCTTTTATTGATCAGGTTCTTGATACCTTGTATGGAAAGAATTTTTTTTCCTTTCTGGATGGATTTAGTGGTTATAATCAGATCTAGATTTCTCCTGAAGACCAAGACAAAACTACCTTCACCTGTCCCTAGGGCACCTTTGCATACAGGGTACTTCCTTTGGGTTGTGTAATGCACTGGCCACATTTCAGAGAGCTGTGATTGGGATCTTTTCCAAGATGGTAAACGATTGCATAAAAAATTTTATGGACGACTTTACTCCATACGGTAGTAGCTTTGAGGAAGCATTGAAAATTTTAGAAAAGGTTTCAGAATGCTGTGAACAAACCCAACTATCTTTAAGCACTAAAAAGTGCCATATGATGATGAGTGAGGGTGTAGTTCTAGGTCACTTCATCTACGTTGATGGTATCCAGGTAGACCTATCCAAAATTAGGGTAATTGAAAATATACCCACTCCTGGAACACAAAAAGAGGTACGTAGCTTCTTAGGGCATGCTGGTTACTATAGAAGATTTATAGAAAATTTTTCCAAGCTAGCTTCTCCTTTATTCACCCTATTGATGAAGGATGTACAATTTGATTAGAATGATGCATGCCAGATAGCGTTCAATGAACTTAAGAAAAGGCTATCCACAACACCTATATTACGAGGACCCAATTGGGATCTTCCTTTTCATATGTCCTCCGATGCTTCAGATACTACCATTGGAGCAGTATTGGGACAATAGTAAGGTCATGCTCCATATGCAATTTATTACATCAGTAAGAAACTGGCCCCTGCTGAATTGAACTACACTGTTACAGAGAAAGAGTTCCTTACCATTGTTTATACCATCAATAAATTTAGACACTACATCACTAGATATTCCACTTTTGTGCACACTGATCACTCAGCCATTAAGTACTTAATGAATAAACCTATCTCTAATGCTAGAGTAACTAGATGGCTATTACTTTTACAAGAATTTGACATTATAGTTATTGATAGACCAGGGAAGGAAAACATTGTTGCTGAATTTTTATCTCGACTTAATAACAATGATGACAGTTTACCAGTCGAATATTCCTTCCCTGATGAGCATTTGTTTGCAGTCTCAGCTCATTCCCCATGGAATGCAGATGTTGCTAACTATTTGGCTGCAGGAAAGCTTCCAGCACATTTATCAAAGAGAGAAAAAAGAAAAATTATACAACAAAGTGCTAGATACTGCTGGATAGATTGGCATATTTTCCACACAAGTCCCAATTTGGAAATCAGAAGATGTATAAGGGAGGATGAAATTTTCTGTATCTTAAAAGCTTGCCACGATGAGCGCTATGGGGGAAATTTTGCTGACAAAAGAATTGGTCATAAAACATTAAGGATGGGTTTTTTTTTCCAACAGTGTTCAAGGATGCGAAAAAATATGTGCAGGCTTGTGATAGATGCCAAAGAATGGTCCAACAAAATAGACTAGATGAAATGCCTCTTCACCCACATCTGGTGGTTGAACCTTTTGATAGATGGTATCTGGATTTTGCAGGGCCTATCAACCCTCCTTAGAAGCATAAAGTTTATATCTTGGTTTGCACAGATTACATGACCAAATGGGTGGAGGTTGTAGCTTTGGTCAAAGCTAATGATCAAGCTATAATGGATTTCTTATATGAAGATATCTTCAACCATTTTGGAGTACCCAAAGAGATGGTTACAGATGGAGGACCGCAGTTTGTGTCTCATAAATTGGAATCCCTGTTGCAGAAATATCACATTTAGCATAGGATAACTTCGCCATATAATACACAGGCCAATGGTCAAGTGGAAAGCACTAATAAGGTAATTGAGGCTATTCTAACAAAAATGGTGAAGAGTCACCGCAAGGATTGGGATGAAAGACTTCCAGAGGCATTATGGGAATACCGTACCACATGTCACAACACTATAGGTTTCTCCCCATACGAATTGGTGTACGATAAGAACGCTGTCTTTCCCATTGAATTTGAAATTAAAACTCTATAGACAGCCATGGAAGCAAACCTATATTTGACAGAAGCTCAGAGGAACCGATTGAATCAATTAAATGAACTTGACGAGAAGCGCACAAATATTGTGAATCAAACAACGTTAATTCAACAACAGTACTCTAAATGGCATGACAGGTTCATAAAGAAGAAAGTCTTTTGCGAAAAAGACTGGGATTTACTATATGATTCATGATTTAAGAGGGATTTTAAAGGCAAATTGCGTACACGATGGCTGGGACCTTACCAAATTGACAAAGTGTTAGAAAATTGAATAGTCTGCTTGACCACAATTGATGAAAACCAAACACCATTATTCGCCAATGGTCATTGGTTGTGACTGTATCATAAACCGATTTCAAAGAATGCATTAATTTCGCATGTTGCAGCTGATCCAGATTATCAGTTAATGCAAGGGAAAGAATCTTTTTCAGCCCCTGTGAATTTTTAAAACTGCAATTTCCACACAGAAATTTGTACATAAATAAATTGTTGTTTTGTTTTGTTTTTTATTTATTTTCTTTTACACTTTGATCGGTTTGTTTTTGAAGAAATGTGTACAGGAATCTACTTGAGGAGCAATGGTCGTGACTAGGCCAGACGATTGCAGGAACCCTAGCTTACTTTTCTATTATGAATAACTCCTTGAAGAAAATGAACAATTTGGCAGCTGAACCAGTTAACCGAAAATTTTCCAACTTCCATTTTTCGCAGCTGGGACTCTGCCAAATTATGCCCATTTCCCTATTTGCGCAGCTGTGACTCCACCAATTTTTTCCCATTTTCCTATTTGCACAGCTGCGACTCCGCTAAATCTTGCCCATTTTCCCTATTTACGCAGCTGCGTCTCCACCAAATTTCCCATTTTTCCTATTTTGCACAACTGCGACTCCGCCAAATTCTGCCTATTTTTCCTATTTGCGGAGCTCTAACTACGCCAGATTTGTCTTCTATCCACTGTGACTCTGCTAGAATTGGCCTACTTTTCCTATCTTCGTAGCTATGACTCCTCTATATTTGTCCTATAACTAGTTGCGACTCCGCTAGACTTGGCCTACTTTTCCTATATTCGCAGCTGCGACTCCACTAGACTTGGCCTATTTTTCCCATTTCTGCAGCCATAATTCTGTCATATTCCTCTTATTTATCAGCTGCAACTCCGCTAGATTTTCCATTTATTCAATAATATCACCGCTAACGACTCAACTGGGCTCCAATTTAGCCAACTCATTTCACAGCTCTAGCCACAGTCTACCAAGAATGAAAAAAAAAACTATTGGACTACCATGGATGTCTGCCAGCACAGATGTACTTTCCAGCTCAGTTGGAGGTGGCCAACTCATAATATCACATGCGCAATTATGCTTTTTAATTAATGGACATGATGATGAAGTCATATCATTGTGGAAAGTTAAGTCTTAGCTATATTGCAAAGGTATGAGTTCTGACCATGTACATGATTAGGCATAAAATTAATGTGGCAATAATAATTAGGCTTTGTCTTTAGTCCTCATCAGCAACCTGTACCCATTTAACCGCCAAGGAATGTGTTAGAATTAACACTCGTATCCATTACACGACCGTCACCTTTACCCAATCCATACCAAAACCTGCCAATTATTCCATTTTTCATAACTGTATCACCTTTCCTTGGGTTGATAACTGTGCCATCTTTCCTAAAATACCCAATTCAAGCTTCGGTTATTCGATGAATGTCCATATGCTGCAACTTCCACATCCGAATTGGTAATCTCTGTATTCACCATCGGAACTACGAAGGAAAGGTGATATGGGTAATCCAGTCCGGCATGAACCTGAAAACACAAAGGCCCTATGTGCAAACGCAAAGGTTTTCACCATCTTTGAAGCAGCTGGGTGGACTGTGTATTTTCAACGCTTAAATGGTTTTCACACAGAGATAATGTTATAATTTTCTCTTAACCTGATCGATACTCATTCCCAGTTCAGGGGTTGCGCATAGGTGTTATAGAAGCAATTGTGGCGGAAGTTACTGGTTTTCCTCAAGTTGGGAGGAGATGTTTTGGACGAAAGGCGCAAAATGCGACCGCAAGGAGGGATTTTCTTGTAGTCGGTGAGAATATTCATCCAAGAGGCCATGGAATAGCGCTGGAATCATTACCTCGTCCCTGGTATCAAATTGCAATCTTACTAAAGAAATACATCTCCTGTGAAGGCAGGTACAAAATTGTCTATCTCTCTAAATTTCCCCTATTATCCCATTTACGTCATGGTAATCTAGTGAACATGCCATTTTATCTTTTAAGAACCCTACATCACATGGATGGTTATGTGAGAACAACCCGACATCCAGTTTCTTCTATCAGGAATCATGGCTTAATTAAACTATTAATCTCAAGGTCACTAGCACAACAAAACTTGAGTTGGGCACAATTTCTTGCTGGGGCCAGGATAATTCGGGAACCTACACTAGAGATGGGAGGTATTGAAGTAGAGGAAGAGGACAGGAATTCCTTAGATTCAGCTGGGGGGAGGGATAGAGTATCAGAAGACAAATTGGAGGATGAAGAGGAGGTAGATATGGGGGAAGCTGTGACAGTAGAAAATTCTGTTGCAGAATAAGTTACAATGAAAGCTGTGGAAAATGAGGCTGTAATATTAGAAGTTGCAACAGCAGCAGACCCTATAGAAATAGCAGTTAGGGTGGCAACTGAAGCAGTAGAGATGGCATCATTAGCAGCTGCAGCAGAGGAAGCTGAAACTGGAGCAACTATAGAAGTTGCGATAGTGGAAGTTGTAGCTGTGGAAGCTGCAATGGAAGAGGAAGAACATCAAACAGAGGCAGTGGAAGGAGGAGACATGGAGGTTTTGGATGTTGAATCCTCCCTTGAAATAAGGGGAACTATACATCAAGAAGAGGAATTCGTCCCTATTTCAAAAAATTTGGAGACCCCTGTGTCACACCGAAAGAAGAGAAGTTCGAAAGGGGAAGGTCAAGCATCTGAGAAGGAGAAGAAAAGGAAAACTAGATGAGTTACTGCGGCAGAAGCAGTACGCTATGAAGGGCAATCATCTGGGGTTGTAAAGAAAAGGAGAACTAGATCCATTACAGTAGCAGAAGCAACATGTGCAATGGGGGCAAGTATTGAAATTCCCATAGCAGAAGCGGCATGTGCAATGGGGACAAGTATTGAAATTCCCACAGCAGAAGCAACATGTGCAATGGCGGCGAGTATTGAAATTCCCATTCTTACACCTCGATCACCTGTCTTTCCACAAGAACCTACTGCAAGTGAACCCCAAATTGAAAATATATCTTATGAGAATGAGCTTCTAAAGGAGGAAGTACAAATGCTTTGGGATGAATTGCAAAAATGGAAAGAAGCATGTAAATAGAGGGCGTAGAAGAATTTGGATACTCCGGTTGAGGCTGTAGAACAGTTAGAGAATTCACCCTCAGTTTTGGAAGCTGGAGAACATTTGGAACCGATATGTTCAGCATGTGGGGATGTACTTAAAATTGTAGGGGGTGAAATCACAATGATGGGAGTATCGACTTGGAAATTGGAAAAAGCAAGGAAAGAAAGGGAAGAGATACCTACAGGGGAGCTAATTGAAGAAAATGAGCCATAAGTGGATATAATTCCTGACCAGGACTCAGAGGATCTTGATGTGACCTGAGAACAGTCTCAAGATATAGAATCAGTCTAAGGAGAATCTCAGCAACCTAAAAGCACTGAATTCATCTCAGAACAGGAGGCTGCTACACAAGAACCAGCGCTCCAAGAGCTTTTTACTGAAGCAACAGCTCAAACAGTAGGCACTCCAAGCAATTCTAAGAATTTGGAGGTTGTTACACAAGAACCAACATATTCAAAATTATTTGTTGAGGCTGTGTTGATGTATATGTAACTTCGGAATGTATTTCATATATGTATATTGTATTCCTATAGAGATGGTATTATTCCTCTATAAGGAAGTGTCGTCATTTATATTGTAAGTGTCGTAACTTATACTTGATGGGTTATTAGACCACCTTGTTTGGGGTCGGCCCTGTATAAGTCATGTGTTCAAAGGGTTATTAGAACACCCTATTGGGGGTCGGCCATGTGGGTCAAAGGGTTATTAGACCACCCTATTGGGGGTCGGCCCACTCAGCATTATGTTATGTGGTTAAGTTCGAGCCTACATGAGTTAGGTAAAAAGGCAAGTCAAGTCAAGTATAAATAGAGTGCGGGAGGCACTCTATTTACACACTCACTTCTCACACATGCACTCAAGGAGGAGTGGTGCACTTATGAAGGAGGAGGATCTGCTGCTAGGTTATGGCTATCTCTCTTGGTTGGTTGTATCATTGCTCTATCTATCTCTGAGGAAGTTATTGGGGTTTTTCACCTTTATGGTTTTCCCCAAGTAAATCTTTGTGTCTCTTGTGTGCTTGCATTATTGTCTCCATGATTGATATGCTGTAGATATGCTGTACATGTTGTTCTCTCAGTTAAGATCCTAGATCATATTGAAGTAAATTCTGAAAATTTAACATGGTATCAGAGCTAGCCTGAAAGAAGGCATGATATGGCATGTATGACACTTGTTGCACTTACGATGCTAGGGCTTGATATAGCAAAAACCATTCATCGTAGCACTTTCGCTATAAATCCGTTTTGGCGAAGTTTTCGGATCTGAAATTGTTACAGGCCGAAGCTAAGATCTCCAGGTATCTTGTGTCCAAAGGAAAACCTCTAATTCGTTGTACTTTGTGATTTATGATCTGTACAATATAGGGTTTCTGCCTCTTCCAGATCTGAGTCAAAATCAGGTGACCTTGGGAAAAAGGTCATATCTTGGGCTAGGAAGCTCCAAATGAAATTTAGTAAAAAGTGATAGGTAGTACACAGTCTGTACTATCTCAGAAAACTTTTTCAGAGGCCGAAGTTGAACCAGTGACACGTGGAACGCCGTACAAGTTTGCTCTCCCGTATTATCCCATAAACAGGTCACGTTGCGACATTTGGCATAACTCTCTCTCAGAGAGTCCAATTGAGGTCCGACCTGTTAGGATGGAAAGGTGACAGGTCGAGCTATCTCAGAAAACTTTTTCAGAGGCCGAAGTTAAAACAGTGACACGTGGCACGCCGTACAAGTTCGCTCTCCTGTTTTATCCCAAAACAGGTCACGTTGCGACATTTGGCATAACTCTCTCTCAGAGAATCCAATTGAGGTCAGACCTGTCAGGATGGAAATATAACAGGTCAGGATATCTCAGGAAACTTTTGCAGACCCTGTGGATCAAAAATTTTGGAGTTACACCAGAAACAATCAGGTACATATTTCTGCCAAAATAGAATTATTTTTTGGTACCTTCATTCATGGCTTCCAGAATTTAGGGCTTTGGAGAAAGTTGGAATTTTTGTAATCGGAGACCACGGCTGGATGCTACTCATCAAAATAGAAATTTAGAAACCAAGATCAGAATTTTTAGTTGGGCAGAAGGCCGGGCTTGATTAGACCCTAGTTCGGGACTTTGATCAGAAAAGTGGAAAATTAGGGCTTCTGTAAAAATGGGAATTTTTGAAATCTGTGACCACGGCTGGAAGCTCCTCAGAAAAATAGAAGCTTAGAGCTTTGGATCAAACATTTTGATGGGGAAAAAGAGTGGGCTTCATCAAACCCCAGTTCAGGGTCACATCCAGTGAATCCGGAAGTTTCAAAGGCAAAATTGAGGAGTGAAACTTTGCAGTTTTCAAATTCTGAATATACCAGTTTGATCAGTTAATCAAGGCGCATATTCCTATCCTATCGGAAGGTTGAAATTCAAAGTTTGAATTTTTGGGGTTTCTCTGACAAACCCATATCCAGCTCAAGGTCCAGTTCTTGCAAATCAAGTGGATTGAGTTAATCCTAGAAGAAGATGGATTGATCACCTGCATAAGTGAAAGAAGTTCCTGTCTCAGAGGGAGATGAGGATAAGGCCTTACATAAGAAGATTACAAGCGATCTCGACAGGTATGACTCATCGAGGTATGTTTCGATATTTGTCCATGATTAATTTTATGGTATGTTTGTCTTCATGTTATTACAGTTAGTACAATTTTGATTTTAGATTTGTTGTATCACCTTAACAAAATTATGAATGCATGATAGAAGATAATCATTGGTTAGGGTGTTGACACTTATGATTGTACTAATGCATTATGGTGTTGTATGAGGTTTATGTTGTCTACTAACATGAAAGGTACACCAAGAAAGACAGATCATGTTCTGGTCCAAGAACATATGATCATGATAACATGAGGACAAAGATTCATCCATTGTCATGGATCTCATACAAGATCCATTCACGAGGTATGTATAACTTGGTTTTATAATGGTTAACTTATGAGACATGCAGGTTACTAGCACAAGTCACTGAAGAGAACCAAAAGACATTATACGGGTATGTTAGACATAACTAGCTAACATGATAATCCAGGTATGTTTTTCCTATATCAAGCTAGATTCCTACCTTGGGTTAGGATCTTATACTATCGCGTTGTTGATAATGATTATTCATGAAGTCATAGGTTTGAATAATCATGATTGTATGCATATTATGTTTCTTACCATAATTGATGATATGACTAACCAGAAGAATCATGATGGTATAGGTTTGAATAATCACAGGTTTTATGCATTTTATATCTCTTATCTTGATTGATGATTCAACTAACCTGAAGAGTCATAGGCTTGAGTAATTACAGGTTTAGACATGTTATGTTTCTTATGATTTGACTAACCATAAGAATCCTTGAATGCTAATGCTTATTATTTCTGTTTGAAATGATCATGACTATACATGCTTGAGATTATTGTGTTTTAATAGTATACTAATGAATGTATGATTTTATATGAGATCACAAGGATAACACATTCATGATACTAATAAGCATGCATAGGGACCAAGGATGAATATGAGTTCAAGAACAGGTAATTCAGGAAGCAAAGATCAAGAGGGAGCACACTCTAGTTGTTCCTGCAAGAAAGAAAAGGAGCACACTTCAGTAGTTTCTGCAAGGATGCAGATATTCAGAGGGAGTTGATCATCTCTACATTTCACAACAGAAAGGTGTAGAAGAAGCTACCTCAGATTAGGACTCCAGCAGCTCCTGCAAGGAAGCAAAGACTCAGAGGGAGTCCACCCAACGAACAAACAAAGATAAGTATTTGAATTGTCATTTCTTAGATAATACTGTTCAATAATGTATATACTGATGTTCCTAGAATTAGGTTGTGTATTATGCATATTAGAATAATTGCATTGATGAACAGTATACTCCTAATATGCATGGGTAAGTGGCCTATGGCACTGTACAACATTTCATTGCTACTTATCTAGAATGAAACCTCTTTGCTGACATGTTGGGAGTTGTGCACACTCTTAACAATGTTCTGGTAGAGATTGGAAGGCATCTAGAAAGTTACGGAATATGGATAATTGTTGTATTGAAGCATTGGCTAAGATAATTGCATGACTGTATGGCATATTTATTTATGTGTAAGAATTTGTTTTGAAAACTATGAGATGTTTTCTAATCATGCAATTTAACTTGTTGTGTAGGAAAGATCGTATGCCATCTCCTACAAAAGAAGAACTACAACATTTGTTCCAGCAACAAAGATATTGAAGATATTGAAGTTCCCAGGATCTGTGATGAAGAAATGAAATTCCATGATCCGTCGATCATGAATAATGATGTTTGGGATGTAATCCCAAGACATGAAGGGAAGTTTGCTATGACTTCCAAATAGAACTATCAGATCAAGCATGTTGCAGATGGCAGCATTGAGAAATATAAAAGTGATGAAATAGAAGATACACCAGATGGATTCAAGACAACTTCCTTGAATGGTGTAGTTGAAGAAGAAGTGTACATAGAGCAGCCACTTGGTTTTGAGACACATGATAGGAAATCATATATGTGCAGAACTTGGTATGGTGAAGATAGATTGATTGCCGACACACAGTGGAATCTTACTACCGAGTTCGAGATGAAGAACTTGGGGATGATGCACTATTTGTTTTGGCATGGAGGTGTGGCAGAGTGCATATGGAATCTTCCTTGGACAAGGGAAGTATGTAGTAGAGATCCTGAAGAGGTTCGGGATGATGGACTGCAAGGATATGGCCACACCTATGGCATCAAATCTGAAGCTTCTATGTGATGCTTCATCTGAGCCGGTTGATGTCTCTTTGTATCGTCAGATGATTGGGTCCTTGATGTACCTGACGAACACGAGACCAGACATTTGCTTTGCTGTGAACACATTGAGCCAGTTCCTGACGGATCCGAGGAGTGTTCACCTGGTTGCTGTAAAGCATGTTCTGAGGTACCTGAAGGGTACAGTGGATTATGGGCTCAAGTATGAGGAGAATCAAAAGTTTAACCTGCAGGGTTATGTTGATTCAGATTGGGCTGGCAGTGCTGCAGATAGGAAGAGCACATCTGGGTGTTGCTTCAGTATGGGATCAGGTGTGATCTCTTGGTTTAGCAGGAAGCAGTCCTGCGTAGCACTGAGTACAGCTGAGGCAGAGTATGTTGCAGCCTGTTCAGCTAGTTGTGAGGTAGTATGGCTACGGAAGCTACTGTCTGAGTTATTTGATCTCCCGTTGGAGGCTACTGGTATCTTCTATGATAACCAGAGTTGTGTGAAGCTGTCCGAGAACCTAGTGTTTCATGACAGGTCAAAACACATAGAGATCAAATATCACTATATCAGGGATATGGTGTAGAGAGGAGCTGTGAAGCTTCTGTATGTTGCGACGGACGAGCAGATTGCAGATGTGCTAACGAAGCCACTAGCTAAAGTGAAGTTCGAGTACTTCAGAGAGAGGCTTGGCGTTCTTCAGATCGAGGACACTTCGAGGAAGAAGTGATGGACACATTTGCTGAAGCCATTCCAAGCATGTTGGAAGGAGGATCCTTCACATGGCTGTGGATGTAAGCGCTGGATAATGGGCATCAGGATGATGTTCTGGTTTATGCTTGGATATGATCAGCTAGATCATTTATGTATGTATGCATCATGTTGGATGCTGGATATGATCAGTTGGATCATTTATGTATGTATGCATCATGTTGGATGCTGGATATGATCAGTTGGATCATGTGTATGTATTTTGTATATGCATCATGTTGGATGCTTGGACCATGTATCTGTATATGTATCAGGTGGATACATTGTATGATCAGGTGGATCATGTATGGTGATATGTATCATGTATCAGGTGGATACATTGTATGATCAGGAGGATCATGTATGATGATATGTATCAGGTAGATACTTGGTATGCATCAGGTGGATGCATTGATGATCAGGTGGATCATGCAGCAGGATGTTGCAGTGATGATCAGGATGATCATGGATGATGAGCTTCAGGATGTTGCTCCAGATGACATGCAGCAGGACGTTGCAGTGATGATGATCAGGATGATCATGGATGATGAGCTTCAGGATGTTGCTCCAGATGACATGCAGCAGGACGTTGCAGTGATGATGATCAGGACGATCATGAGTACATTAGGATGATGTATGGTGAGTATCAGGTTGATACTCTGTGGCCGTGGATCAGGTTGTGCAGATGAGCATGTGTGGGAGATCCTATAGGTCGGAGTTGTGTACTCGTAATAGCCTGGGATGCTCTTTCGAGACATTGCTCTGGGAGGACATGTAATTTGTGCCCTGGGAGATTTCAGGTCGGAGTTGTGTACCCGTAACATCCTGAGATGCTCTTGCGAGGTTTTGTCCTATGGCATGTAATTTGGGCCCTGGGAGATTTCAGGTCGGAGTTGTGTACCCGTAACATCCTGAGATGCTCTTGCGAGGTTTTTCCATGACCACATGTAATTTGTGCCCTGGGAGATTTCAGGTCGGAGTTGTGTACCCGTAACATCCTGAGATGCTCTTGCTAGGTTTTGTGGTGGACCACATGTAATTTGTGCCCTGGGAGATTTCAGGTCGGAGTTGTGTACCCGTAACATCCTGAGATGCTCTTTCGAGGTTTTGTGGTGGGGTCACATGTAATAGCGCCCTGGGAGATCCTACAGGTCAGAGTTGTGTACCCGTAACATCCTGGGATGCTCTTTCGAGGTTTTGTGATGCACGTAATAAGTCCTGAGGATTCCACAGTATGGCCAGTGATGATGAAGACCTGCAGGTGGTGGGCCTACATCCAGTATGAAAAAGGACTGGCTCTGTAGAACTTCCTATGACGAGTAGATTCAGAGATTGATTGACATAGCAGCAGCAGTGATGATGATGATGACTCGATGACGATTATCCAGTGACGATGATCCAGAGAAGATGACTTGCGCTAGAAGAACTGTGCTGAGAAATACCTTCCTAGTTAAGAGGGAGTGTTGATGTATATGTAACTTCGGAATGTATTTCATATATGTATATTGTATTCCTATAGAGATGGTATTATTCCTCTAGAAGGAAGTGTCGTCATTTATATTGTAAGTGTCGTAACTTATACTTGATGGGTTATTAGACCACCTTGTTTGGGGTCGGCCCTGTATAAGTCATGTGGGTCAAAGGGTTATTAGACCACCCTATTGGGGGTCGGCCCACTCAACATTATGTTATGTGGTTAAGTTCGAGCCTACATGAGTTAGGTAAAAAGGCAAGTCAAGTCAAGTATAAATAGAGTGCGGGAGGCACTCTATTTACACACTCACTTCTCACACATGCACTCAATGAGGAGTGGCGCACTTATGAAGGAGGAGGATCTGCTGCTAGGTTATGGCTATCTCTCTTGGTTGGTTGTATCATTGCTCTATCTATCTCTGAGGAAGTTATTGGGGTTTTTCACCTTTATGGTTTTCCCCAAGTAAATCTTTGTGTCTCTTGTGTGCTTGCATTATTGTCTCCATGATTGATATGCTGTAGATATGCTGTACATGTTGTTCTCTCAGTTAAGATCCTAGATCATATTGAAGTAAATTCTGAAAATTTAACAGGCTGCAACTCAAACATAAGAGAATGAGATTGGAACATAGGTAGAGGGTGTTGACACACAAGAACCAACACCTCTCGACTTGGTTATGGAAGCTGCAACAAAAAATAAGGTAATTGAAATAGGGGATGCTATTACACAAGAACCAGCATTTCCAATTGGTTTTGTTGATGCAACCACATTAGTGGAAGTTGTTGTGACTGATGAAGAAAAAGTTTCCTGTCTATTGACTCAAGACAAGCCTACTGAGACACGGGATCAGATAGTCCCAGGTTAAGCTTTGACAATGGTGCTTGAATATAAAACAAATGTGGTGGAAGCTAAAGAGATCATTGAAATTGACACTAATGAAGAAAGTGATGCAAGGGATGAAAGAATACAGGAATTACTGAGGTAGATTTCATTGTTAAAACTTGAGTTAGTTAAATGGGAAAAACATGTTGATCAGTGCAAAGAAGGGATGGTCCCTCTATATGAATACATAAAGAATATAAGGGACTTGAGAGGGAAATGGGCTGAGGAATTGGTTTTCCAGAAATCCCAGTGGGACAATGTTCAAGAGGAATTGGAAGAATTGAGGAAATTCAAGTCCATGCAACATGAAAAAAGATCAAATCTATATTCTTTCTCATGAATTGTTGAGTTGTAGGGCTCCATATCCTTCTTACCCTGTATTTATTTATGAATAGACAACTTTATTTAAGTTGAAAGCATTAAAATAAGGAAGACCATATCAGCTGATAACTTCCCCCCAGTTCTTGGAGACTTTTATGGAGAGTGATTTTGGGGATCAAAATTTGTTGTGTGAATTATATTTGCATGATAAAGCATGCTATATTGACTCTCATTCTAACCCTGTGCCCTATTTGGGTGATGTTCAGCTGAGAGCATTCACTTATTTTGTCACCAATCACGTGCAATGGTGGGATGCCTCTCAGAGTATCAATAGGAATGAGGATAATTATACTCTTTGGATCATAAATGAACCTGGACTTCCAAGAGTTCTCATTGCAAAGCATGCAAGGTATCTCAAATATCCTATGAAGACTCAGTATTTGAAGGATCTGCAAAGGACAGTCATCACTACCTGTGTCCACACAATTTCCAAATAGTAGCAGTATGCCCTAGAAGGTAGCAAGCACATGTGGCAGGCTTCTTCCCCATCTTTGAAGGAAAAGGATCCATATTGTTTTGAGAATTTTAAACAGGCTCTTCTTAGGGTGCCTAGGTATGTTAAGTGATGGAAGCATGTGGAACATTATGGATGGGACTGAGATTCAAGTTTACTCTCATATGGATTCCTGTGAAACCATACAGAAGCAATTATTTGTTGACTGAGAAGGAGGAGAAAAAATGTTGGAAGAAGTGGGTTGCCTGTAATGGATTTGTGCAATTAGGGGAAGCACCTAAACTTTCCTTCAACATCACCAATCTCCACAGGTAGAGTATGGATCCATATTCAGATTCGGATTAGTTGAAGTTGTTGCATGAGGACATGCAATCAGATAGTTGGGGGGAGATGTTGGGTCCTGAAATTGTCCCTTTTTGACCACACCTATTACCTATTTTTGCCTTGTCTTGCCTTATTTCCACAAACCAGATATATGCCTTTTCCTCAAGTTGAGCATGAATCATGACACGTATGATTTATTATTGCCTTACTTTATTAATTCCTAATATTTTTATGGTTATGAATTCTATTCTTTGATTTATTCTAACTTGTGTCGATTTTATTAAGTTAAGCTCAAAGCATTGAGAGACACAGGTGTAGCATCCCGCTAAGCCTATGGAAGGGATGTACGATTGGTGCCAACTGTTACTCCTCTTCTGATTCCATACATTGAATAAGAACAACATGATCATCTATCCACGTGGTAGCTGTAATAAGACTTCGTTGCAACAGGGCATCGCTACAACAGATAGAGCACTTACTGGTCAGTGAGTCCATTGATCCATTGACAGCCAGAGTAACAATGCTCTCCACATCCAACGGATTCATTCAATTACATTCACAACTGTAACTGTTTCTGTTGTAACTCAACAGCCTGAAGATCAGAGATCTTCATGGCTGCACAAATTTAGTGGATCGGGATTGTATTATGCATGTATAAATATGGGAAGGCATTTAGAGCCCGGGGTTGGTTGATTAGTAATTGTATGAGTTGTAACAGAGTGTTGTAACTATGAATTACCATTTTTAATACAAGGAGTAGAGTTCTTCATATATTTTTGTTTTAATTCGTGTTAGTTCACGACATCTCTGTTAGAAGGCAAGGGCCCGACTTCTCATAGAGATTTTCGATTTGAGTAGGTAGTTTAGTTTATTTTTGTTGTGTGGTGTGGATTTATAGTAGATACATTTTACAAAGAAGCTGCAACAGTGGTAATTGATCATTGCATTTTCCTTTGGTAGTTAATGATTGCATTCTGAATTGCTATAACTATGTGGTGTGACAGTTGACTGTGTAGGCTAGTTCCTTTTATGCAAGTGTTCTAGTTAGCTGTTACATTCAAGCTCAACTCTAGTTTATTTATGTTATTTATCTTTCTTGGGATTTATTGAATTAGTCAGGTTATGATTGCAATTGGTTTTGATTTCTTACTATCATTTATAATTTGCAGATTAGATAGTTTAGACAGGTCATGGTTAATTCATTGTAGTCTGATATCTTTACGATTTAACTTCTTGCAAAACTAAGTCTAGCTTAATTCTTCTTAGATCAATAATTGTTGGAGTAATGATTGTAGGAAGGTAAATGTATTTTGAATTCTTAGATGGATAAATTAGATTAGCTTTAGCCATGCAATGAGTTTGAATGAACAGATAGGTAGGATAATTGATCTTCATTCACTCAATCAGCTACTTGAGTGTTTATGCATAGATTTTGCTAATTACCTTTGAAATAAAAGACTTCCCTGGGTTGACAATTCATATTGAGCATCCTATGTGTTAGTTGTAATTAATTAGCATATAGGGTGACCAACACCCCTATCTGGATATAGTTTTGAGAGGCCATATGTTGCGTGGAACTCCCTCCAATCATGTTAAGTGTGCTCAATATTACTTTCAGTGGGAAGCTCGCAATAGACCCAATTGGAACTTGTCTTGTGATTTTCTCGGTGCCAGGAAAGCCATAGGCATTGATGTAGTATTGGATAGATAGAGCACCTACCCCTCGGAATGTTCCCTTGAGGTTGACTCCCTCACCTCTTCGGGATAAACCGGTGATGAAATATATATCATCTATTCCGATATCAAGCATCTCCCCTTGGAGATCAAACATCTCGTGATCAACATCCCAGTAGTTGATGAGCATTTGGAGTAAGTGTGTTTGCGCATGCATACTTGTTGTTTGGAAAAATTTTAGAATCCTACATCTTCGTAGTGCATTCAAGGTGAGTGGACCCCCCATGGAATCCCTATCCATGGATTCATGATCCCTCTCCCTCTAGGTTAAAATCATCCTGCATCATTCAACCCATTTCATGCATTAGGTTTTGTTTTTTTAATTTTAAACAACGGTACCCACGGCTTCACCTCCGCAACAGAGGCGAATACCCGTGGATCTGCTTATGCTAAACCCGTGCACTTTCCACGTAGCCACGATTTTATCATAGCCAGACCCGCAGATGCGAAGCCCTAAATTTTAAAATCATATAAAAAATAAAAAACACCATTAAAAAATTAAAAGAATGGATTGAATTGATAGACAAGGTAGAGGAAACTTACTTGCAAGTGGTGGAAGTTGATTTCATGTCCGAGATTGATCGCTATAGGCGGTTGAAATAAGGGGTTTTTTTGCTCCTTTGATCCAATGAAATGATTCTGTGAGTTATGTTTTCATTCTGACACTATTTATAAAAAAATATTTCAAATCTTTACCCACTTTCATATACTTTCAAAATTCTTTTAACTTTATTTAATCCTAATGACTTTTTTTCAAAGTTGTTTTTGATTAGGTGAATCTCTAAAAGGCACTTCTCACTATCTTTGCAATGGGTGACCATACAAAGGTTTGTTTTTATTTTGACATGTCAGTTAGGTTCATCATATTATATCTTTCTATCATTTTATGTCATATTGAAATCTCCTTTGCTCATCTTTATATGTCATTTTTTTTTAATCTGGTGGTCTTCATGCTATCTACAGCTTTCTATCAGTTGACATATCAAGGAACTTATACATTGTATATCATTTTTACCCAATATTAAGTTCCCTGTTCCATATAGAGTCTCTTTAATCTCTTGTTAGACTCTTTAAAACTTAACAAGATTGTTGAGCATGCTTGTCTTGTTCAAACTTGTTAAAGGACTAGAACAAATATCCACTTAGATATAAGTTTACCCCTTTTCCGAATCTTTGTGGATTACTTACGAAAAAGGTATACTCTAGTCATGTGTGGCTAGAAGAGTTCTTCCCTCATTGTTTTACACTTTTTCAGGTGAGGAGACTAACTCTACAAAAAAGGACCTTTAGGAGTCTTCTTTAGGGTTTTCAGACTCTCGAAATATGAAAACACCAGCGAGCATTCACCAACTCGAGCTCGATGTGAAATCCACGAGAGGGTATATAGAGTTCTTGTTTAAGTTTCTCAGACTCTTTAAATATGAAAACACAGAGAGCATATTCCAACTCGGGATCGATACTAAGATCCACGAGTAGGTGTATGGAGTTATTGTTTAAGTTTTTCGGACTCCTTAAAATTGAAAACACCGGTGAGCATGAACATATCCATTCTCGATATTAAAATACATGGATCAGTGTTATTGAGTGTTAGTCTATCTCTTCTTAAAACTCATTAAAACATGAATAAGGTCTTGAGTTTCCCTCCCATGAACTCCTTAAATTACACATGGTTGGACTTATACCAAGGAGTCTTCTCCCTCCTTCTTCGAGCTTGTTTCAAAAATGAAGAAGGACTATTGAGTTTGCTTTCTTGGACTCATTAAAACTAACAAGAAGAACATTTTTAACAAAAAGAGAAAAGGGAAGGGAATAATGTCAAGTATCTTTTAGTATAAAGGAAGCAAGTCAATTATGTCCTTGAACACAACACCTTTTTGAGTCTTTCAAACAAGTTGGGTTTTAGTTTTGGCCTTAGGATAAACCTGATCTCATATTTTTTACTCCTCTAATTGGTTACTCTTCCAATCATATGGAGAATCTGTTAATGTCTCCTACATTACAAATTTATATCATGGTCCATTTGTCTTCAAAGCTTCCTAAGTCACTCTTGTCTCATGCTCAATGTTCAAGGATACCCCTTGTGTCGGCCATTCTACAGTTACCTTGACCTCATGTGTCGGCCATTCCTTGGTGTCAGTATGTTTGATCGTGTACTCAGTCCTATATCAGATCATATCAACCTTTTGATTATATCTCGTGTTGTATGATGGAGGATGCCTTAAGGCCTCCCTTCCAATGGACTTCTTCCCATCGAATAAAACTCATCTTTCTCTAGGAACGAATTTTAGAGTTTCGGGTAGTACCTTGGGAATTGCAGTCATTAGTGGAAATTTCCCTCGATATTGAATAGTGGGAATACATCAATTTCCCCTACTCGATGGATTCTTCAAGTGTTCAACTTCAAGACCCCTTATTCACATTTGTTATAATGTACTAGGTACCTTGAGCCCCATTTTCATTAATGGTGGGTGCCCTTGCGTTTGTTAACGGTCCACATCAATGGTCGGTAATCGGAAGGTATCCTCCATGTTCGACATCAAATCATTTATTTGAATGGTTAGGATTCGTACCTTGAAACGGTTTGGATGAAGACCTTGGGCCTATAATAGCATCATCACATTTTGTTATTTCCCAAGTTGCACAAGACTGAGCCACACCCATTTTTGGCTCTTGATGAGACATAGATCTAGTTTGTTGTTATGGCTATGATCTTCTATTTTACATGGATCCACACTTGTATTTCAATGGACATGCTATATACATCTTTCCGTTATGTATTGGAGATTATGTTCTACCATTCTTAACATCTCCTGATGTCAAGATTGTAACTACTCGCTGACTTTGTTTCTGTTTCAGGTATTGTTTGTGATCTCATCCTATGGCCTATTTGTTCCTCCTCTTATTGGATTGTAATGTATTTCGGCCATCATTTCCCTCTGACCTCATACATTAGGGGGCATCTGTTATTGGTCAAAATAGCACTTCTCCGTTCGTGACCACATTGCCCTGTCGGTCACATAAAAGGACACCATGGATCGAAGAGCTTACTTTGACACTAGATGACTTGGAGATGAGCCTTGCAATCCTTTCCTTAGAAGCATATTTCTCTACCTACTTTTAAGCATAACCGTGACTCTTATGCTTTCCAACCAGTGGGTTAGCCGTGGTTGTTCACACTGACAACCTACGGGTATCAATTAAAAGTTGCACCCGCTAGATGCAAGTTAGGATAGTAGCAAGTGAATCGCTAGTTGTCCTATACCATAGTCGCGGGTGTCTTAAAAAATATTGAAAAAATATATTAAAAATATGAATTGGGATTAGTTGAGGAAGGTACCCAAACTACCACAACTTCCCAATCCAACCACCTTTCGAACCTTCCCTCCTTTCCTTAATATAAATAGAAGGGGGGGGGCTTGAGAAAGGGATCGAAAAGGAGCCAATTTGTGGAGAAGGTTATGCTAAAGGAATTCATAATCAAGAGAGAGGAGAAGGAGCCTAGGGTCTGGTTACGACGGTGTCGGTGCAGGACAGGTATAGATTTATATATTTTCTGCATTTATCAATAAAGATTGGACATTCTTCCCTTTCCAAATAGACTTGTTTATGTGTATTGCAAATCTTCTTACAATTTGATGTTACATTTCCTAATGAATACCTATCTCTTATTTGTAGTTAAATTGGTTTGAGGAAGGTGTTGTGTTTGTTTTGCAGGTTCTTGCATTAGAGAACAAGAGGAGAAAGCTTGGATCAACCTTCTGAATAAGGTACACATTCTCCTAAACCCTAATCCTTTTGCTTAACAACAATGTTTACAAAAATTTATGTCTATCTGATACCCCAGTATGTTAGTAGTATTTCCCCTTCTATAAGAACACTTTTCCTAACAACAAATGGTGTGGTTGTTTCCAATGGGGTGATGGTTTCCCAAGTAGAAACCTCTTGGTTGCATATCCTTCAGCTTGAGTGGAACACTCTAGATTGTGCACTGGAATTGGTGATGCTCTCATGTGGTCAAAATTTCTATTATATAGATCCAAATGGATCCTTGTACATCTAGTTTTGGTAGTATAGTTTGACCATTCTAACCCACACCCTTTATTACAAAAATAGTGAATTCTATGGTGATATATCTTGATCTGTAAACAATGCCATAAGAGATATTGTCACCATGTGTCAACTACATGCATGAAGGAAATTTTTTCCTCCTTGTAGGTAAAATTTCCCAAATTGTTGTCACACAACTTATTTGGTCAATACTAAGTTCCCTAAATCTTGCATAAAAACTACATAATTTTTTTGCAAAAGAATAACATTCTAATACAAAGGTCTTAGTGAAATTAGGCATGTCTAAGACTAGAGTGGTTCACATGGCTTGCTTTAAAACTAATAAGGATTTTTCTACTTATTTGTTCCATGCAATGACCCAAAAATCAAGAAACGTGTACCAATTCCTTTCATTACTTAAAACAATGACCATTGAGGATTAATATGGACGAGTGCTAGGATGGATGACAACGACCTTGAGTAGCTCCTGAGTGATCTTTTTAGCTTCATTATTTTGTGTAGATGGGTGACTATATAGGTGTACCTTTTCTGGTTTATTATCTATAATTGAGGGTATACCTTGATCGTGTCTTTACTAGATGGGTGTAAAATATTCGATTTCTCAAAGATTTGTTGATGTTTGTCCAACAAATTTTACAAATTAGGATGGAATTATAGTGTGGTAATTTTCAGAGACTGTATGGCATGTAAGTGAGAAATAACTCCTGAGTGGAATTTATTCAATAATGTTTCCATCCTATTAGAACTTAATATTTTACGGGAACCTGCACATATCACTTTGAGGGTATAAGTATGAGATCCCTAGGTAAAACTCAAGTATAATTTCTTAAAGTCTATGGTGACTAGCCCAAGGCTCCAATGTGCATAGCCTCTTGACCTATAAGACTATATCACAACCACCCATATCTATGGTCAACATATGAGTAATGAGATGATATTCAATGAATTAGAGTCTCAAATTTTCAAATCACCACCCATATTTCATCATGTCTCCATTGAACATCATAAATTGAAATTTAGGCACTAGGTAGACATGACAATTGATTTATTCAACCACTCACCAGTGAATAAAATTGTGGGTGCTACCATTTTCAACCAAGTCTACCACTTTGTGGTTCTTAATGTAACCCAAAAATTTCAAGAACTGTGGAGATGAAATACCATATAAAACATGAAGAGAGTTGAGTTACTATTCTTGTTGAACATCAAGATCCACTTCTTCCTGTATGCAATGAATTTGGTTAAAAGCCATGAAATTAGGGGTATCTCCCACAATTATGTCTTCAGAATGGTTAGGGGTTGTTACATAATTTTGAAATAATTTATGTTCTTTACATTTTTTACCTAGAGCATAGTTTTCATTACAATTATACAAAAGTCCTCTTCTTTGTCAATGCACCATTTTTGTTGGAGAAAATATTTGTACATTCAAAAGAGGAGAAGTAGGTGTGCTTGACGGATTGTCCTACATAATAAAAGAAAGGGTAATGAAAGATGGTTTGTGCATTTGTGAATTGATCATGATTTTTTTTCTAGTTCCCTCTAAGATGCCTCCAACCAAGTAGTAGGATGATTAATTTTTTTCTTATTCTTTAATTGCTTCCTTGAGGACACCAATGAAACATTCTTTATAGAAAGAATATGTTAAATTCTCTATACAAATGGATAATTCTCAAAGTTTGTGATAAAGTATACTACTAAGCCTATTTGGCATAGTTTGGTAGGACACCCCAAATAATGAGGATCTCACTCGAAATTCTCATGGGGACATTTAACAATTATACTCCAAGAATCCATAGGATTTTTTATGCCACTCCCACAATTTCCATAATTTTGGATCCAAATACAAGGACCCCACCCTACGTTTCATCATGTCACTAGAAATACTATGAATGGAGAAGCAATGTTCCATTTGAGTGACCTATCCTAATGGGTTAGCTTCATCAAACTTGTTCAAGTCTACTTTAGGAAAATAATTCAAGGTTTTACTATCCATTGAGGCTGGTTTATTATTGCAAGGATTGAAATGGGGTTTCTAGTGGCTATAGAGTCACAAGTGGAAAGTTTCATCGTAGTGTGGTTCACTATGATGTGCATTTCCATGGTCCTTTGCTTGTATTCCAATAGTTACAATCAAATGTGTAAACTTATCATTCAATATCTTATCTAAGAAGTCTATTTTTTGCCTCAAAATTCTTATCCCATGTATGATCCCTACTATTGATTATTAATATTTTATGAGCATTATAATAATAACTTTGAAGAGAAATAGAAAAAGCAACAAGAAACCACAAATGGCACATTAGTTTACCCTAGAACACCCGATGCGGGGAAAATCTAGCACCAATGAAGATCTTCATTACATGGCCAAAATTAGCCAACTGGGCCAAGTGAGCTAACCCACTCACCTCCAAGGCACATTACAATGGAGCCTCCTCAAGCCTTATAAAGGCTTACTTACATGTAATACCTTGGGACAATACCATGAGCTACAATAAACCATGTTTTATACCTAAACCACCTTTGACTCATTGCAGAGTCAAGGATAACCCTAATAATACCCCCTTTAATCTTGACTTAGGGATCTGACATACACCCCATATCACCTATATATATCTCCCAAATTTACCGGTGAGTTACCAGGGGTATGCATACCTTACCAAGTCTTACGACCATATGCCCTTTTACATGCAAACACACAATCTTCAACTCCATTATATATATATATATATATATATATATAAATATATATATATATATATATATATATATATATATATATATATATATATATATCATATGTCTCATGGTGAAATCACCATAACCATCATCTACTACATTGCTACATCCTCTTGCTTTTCCATGCTCTTCATATACAATGCCCTGCCATTGCACATTTTCCACTACAAATTTCACAAGTCTCATTCTCTGCTCACTGTTGGTCACTCTATATGCTAATCAATTCCAATTAACAAATAGAATGCTCAAGATAAATTGTCAAACCAGGAAGGTCTTGTTATTTCAAAGGTAACTACACAAAATATATGCATAAACACTCAAATAGCTGATTGAATAAATGGAGATCAATTATCCTACCTAACTACTCAATCAAACTCAACTCATTGCTTAAAGCTAATCTAAATTATCCATCTAATAATTCAAGTGACTTCTACTTTCCTACAACATCAATCCGACAGTAACTGATCTAAGAATAAATGAACTAGAATTGCTTTTGAAAGAAGTTAAATCCTAAAGATATCAGACTACAAGTAATTCAAACCATAACCATCTAATCCATCAAATCCTAAGAAAGATAAATGACAGTAATGAACCAGAGCTAAGCTTGAAACATAATCTGACTAATTCAGTAAATTCTAAGAAAGATAAACAACAATAATAAATCAGAGTTGAGCTTGACTATAACAACAGATTAACACACTTGTATCAAAAGGAAAACTACTCTACACAGTCGACTGTCATACCACACTATAGCATCACACCAAAGAAAAATGAAATCATTAACAACTACTGTTGCAACACACTGTAAATATACCTATTGTAATTCCACACCAAATTAACATAAGAAAAACTAAAGCATCTACTTAACTCGACGATCTCTGTGAGAAGGCGGGCCCTTTCCTTCTAAAAAGATGCCGCTAACTAACAAAAATTAGAACACACAAATATAAATAATTGTTGCTCCTTGTATTAAAATGATAGAACCACAGTTACAGTACTCTCTGTTACAAATTCTTACAATCAAAATGATAACCAACCCCCAGACTCAAATTGCCTTCCCATATTTATACACAGATGACATAATCTCGATCCACTAATATCGGGAAGCCATGTAGATCTACGATCTTCAGGTTGTCGATTTGAAACAGAAACAATCTGAATCCAATTAGTCCCCCCAGCTATCCTATTGCATGTCCTCATGCAACAAATCCAACTAGTTTGAATCTCATTCTAGGCTTTGTCTGTGGAGATGAGAAAGGTTGAAAGAAGTCTCAGGATTCTCACCCCAGTTCAAAAATCCATTATAGGGGGGCCATTTTTCCCATCATTGTCTCTCCTCTTTCTTGGTCAATGTATAATTGCCTCTATATTGTTTATCAGGCAGCCATATGAGTGGAAACTTGAATTTCAGATGCAACCACCATGTTCCACATGTCTCCATACACTTAACATATCTAGACACCCTAGGAAGAGCCTACTTAAAGTTCTTAAAACAGTAGGGGTCCCTTCCCTTCAAGAATGGAGAAGAGACTTTCCATCTATGCTTGTTTCCTTCCAGGGCACAAGGATGCTGTTGGGAAATAATTTGGACACAAGTGGAGATGACCTTCTTCTGCAAATATACCAACTGATGAACCTTCATAGGGGATGAAAGGATCCTTTCATGTTTTACAATAAGGACTCGAGGGGATTGAGGTTCAATTCTAATCCAGAGCGTGGAGTTATCCTCATTCTTAGTAATGGTATGAAAGGCATTCCACCACTGCATTTGATTAGTAAAAAAAGAGGTGAAATCCCTCAACTGAACATCACCCAAATATGGAACAGGGTTAGAGCGAGAATACATAAAACATGCAATCTCATGTAAATACAATTCACACAATAAATTATGCTCAATGAAATTGCTCTGCAAAAAGGCCTCCAGAAACTGAGGAGAGGTCACCAACTGATAAGGTCTCCCTTCCTTCAAAGATTTTAATTTGAACACAGTCATCTGTTCATAGAGGAAAATAGGATAGGATGGAAAGGGGGATCTACAACTCAACAATTCCTAAGAAAAAGTGTACATTTGATCTAAGTTTCTTTCTGCATAGACTTGAATTTTCTGATCTCCTTCAATTCGTCCTGCACACTTTCCCACTAGAGTTTTTGAAAGATCAACTCTTCTGCCCATTTCTCCCTCAATTCTCTAATGGTATTTCTGTGCTCATAAAGGGGAACCATCCCTTCCTTAAACCGATCAGCATGATCTTTCCATTTATTTTCTTTGATCCTCATTAATAAAAGCTCCTTCATCAATCCCTCCATTCTCCTATCAATTGAATCCTCCTCATCCTCAGAATCTAATTCAATAATCCTGAAATATTTGCATTTTTACTTTATCATCAGGTGTCTTAGCCTTCTCATCTTGTATCCACAACTCAACAAATTCTTCCTCCACAAGTGTTGCAGCAGCCTCTATTTGTGTGGCTGCTTCAACAACCAATTTCGGGAATGTTGGTTCTTGTGTAGTAGCATCCCTCTTCTGTATTCCATCCTCAACGACTTCAGTTTGAGTTGCAGCTTCAACAAACAATTTTAAAGATGTTGGTTCTTATGTAACAACATTCTTTTCTTGTCTTCCAATCTCAACAACTTCAGTTTGAGTCGTAGCTTCAACAAACAATTTTGAGGATGTTGGTTCTTTTGTAATAGCATCCAATTTCTGTGATTTACTCAAAGTACATACTGTTTGAGTTTCTGCTTCAATGACAGATTTTTGGAGTGTTGGTTCTTGTGTAACAACCGCTTGTTCTAAAATTTCAATGCCTTCAGACCGCTCAGATTGCTCTTGCATAATTTCAATGTCTCCTGAATGTTGAGGCTGATATGGAAGCAGTTCGGTATCCCCCGACTGCTGAGATTGTATTTCTCCATCCTCTTGGAGATCCTAATCAGAAATTATGCCCACTTATATCTCCTTCTCTTCCATTAACTCTTTTGTAGGTATTTCTCCTCTTCCCTACCTTGCTTGTGCCAATTTCCATGTTGTTGCTTCCATCACTGTAACTTTATACACTGCAAGTTCGAATAGGTCTCCACATTTTGGACATAGTAGCTCATCATGTTCTCCAACCTCCAAAACAGGAGGTGGATTCTCCAACTGATATGCGGCCTCAACCAAAGTGTTCAAGCTCTGCTCCTCCTGCTTTTTGCATGCTCCTCTCCACCTCTACAATTCATCTTGGAGTGTTTGTACTTCTTCCTTTAATAACTCATTCTCAAAAAGTAAATTTTCAATCTGAGGTTCACTTGTAGCAGGTTCTTGTGTAACAACTGATGATCGAGGTTTTAGAATAGGAATTTCAATATTTTCCCCTATTGCATGTACTGCTTCTGCCGCAGTAGAAGCTCTAGTCCTTTTCCTTTTTGCAGGACTAGATGTCTGGCCCTTAACACTTGGTATTTTACTTCTTCTATGTGACACAAGAATCCCCACATTTTCAGAAATAGGGATGGGAGGTTCGAATCTCAACTCACTAAATTTCCTTTTTTCAACAAGAAATTCCTCCTCCTGAAGTATAGTTCCTCTTATCTCAGGGGAGGATTCAACGTTCATGAATTCTACATCTCCTCCTTCCATTGCATCTTCACAATGCCCTGCTTCTGCTATTGTAGCTTATGCAGCTACAACTTCCACTGCGTAGCTTCTACTGCTACTCTAGCTTCAGCCTCTATTGCTGCAGCTTCTAATATTGCAGTTTCATTTTCCAAAGCCCCCATTGTAACTGCTTCTTCCACAGGTTTTGTTATTGTTGCAGCTTCCCCCACTCCTTCCTCCTAAACATCCTCCAATTGGTCTGCTGAAATTCTGTCCCAGCCCCCAACTGAATCTGAGGAGCTCCGCTCATCACCTCCTACCTCAATGCCCCCTATTTCCAATACAGGTTCTTGGTGTACCCTTGCACCAACAACAAATTGTTCCCATGTTAAATTCTGATGTGGGATGGTCCTCAAGACTAACAATTTGATTTATCCATGATTCGTTAGAGAGTATAATATTAATGTAATTGTAACTTCGGAAGATATTCACTTGTATGTTTTATATTGTACTTGTATTTTATTATTGTACCTCCGACGGAGATGTTTATTCCTCTGGTCGGAGAAGTCATTATTGTATTTGGGTCATGTAAAGTCAATGAGGTTAACCCTCCACTGTATGTCGGGGCATTAGACCCTAGAGTTAAGTTATTAATGGGTTATTAGACTCTCCTAGAGAAGTCGGCCCAGTCAGTTACACTTAGGGGCCAACCTGTTTGGGGTTAATGCTAAGTAAAAGGTAAAGTATAAATAGAGAGGGTGCTCCTCTCTATTTGATCATTCACACATTCACTCAATTCACATAAGTGAGAGAGAGAGAAGTTCGCACAAGTGGAGGAGGAGGAAGCTGCTGAAGACCATCTCTTTGTATTGGGGTTTTGTATTATTGCTCATTCTATCTCTGAGGAAGTTGCGGGGTTTTCTCCTTTATGGTTTCCCCAGTGAAATGCTTTGTGTCTCTTGTCTCTTGCGTTTGATTTGCTGTGATTGTTTTTCTCTCACATAAGATCCTAGATCACATTGAATTAAATTGTGAAAAATTAACATGGTATCAGAGCTAACCTGGGAAGAAGACACTATGCAACTGCAGAAGCTAGGGATTATTAATTTTTGGGTCTCTTTCCATATATAATCAAGGGAAGGAGGCTAGGCTATCTCTCCTAAGGAAGGTGCATCTTTCTGTCGAAACAGAAATTGATTCTAAGCATTTTCAATTTTTGGCTTGTCACTGCTGCAAGAATTAGGGCTTTTTACAGAAGAGGAATTTTGGAGTGCTTTCAGCATAGGGAGAAGCTCCTCATCAAAATCGAAATTTAGAGACCAAGATCAAATTTTTTGGTTGGGAAGAACCCCGGGATAAGTCAAACCCTAATTTGAATTTGGACCAAAAAACCAAAAAAACAGAAATGACCAGAAACTATAGGTCCAAAATTTGCAAGTCACTTTTGAGGGGTCAATTTTTTGAATTTTCAAAAACCAAGTGCACCAGCATACTCGCCTCATCTAGGAGAATATTCCTGTGAAAGAAGAATTCAATTCCAAGAATTTTCATTTTTCGGCCCTCATTACTGCCGGAGGAAAACTAGGGCATCAGATATTTTGGGTTTTTGTTCACTGATTTATGGAAGTGAGTACATTGGACAACTCTCCTTAAGGAGGCACATCTATCTGTCCAACCAGAAGTTCCAAATTCCAACTTTGTAAAATTAGGGTTTCTCTGACAAACCCTAGGCCAGCCAGCTCCAGATCCAGGTTTAGCAAATCAAGTTGTAATACCTAAAGCTTTTCTATTTCCATTTGAGTTTCTCATTAAAGATGTCTCACCACACCAAGCTTGAGGATAAGCTTGAAGGGGATGATAACTTCCGGGCATGGAAGTATAGGATTGGGCTTGTTCTAGAAGAGAATGAATTGGACACCTATGTGAATGAAGAGGTTCCAATTTCAAAGGGAGATGAGGCTAAATCCTTACACATGAAGAACCTAGTTAAGGCTAAGAGAATCATTGCAGATTCTATCAAGGACCATCTCATACCACATCTGTCATCTCTGAAGACACCTAAAAGAGATGTTTGATGCCTTGACCACCTTATTTGAATGGAGGAATATAAATAGGAAGATTACATTGAGGAACCAATTGAAGAATGTCAAGATACAAAATGAAGAGACCATGAAATCCTAATTTACAATGGTCTCCTAGATAAAAGAACAACTTGAAGCTGTGGGAGAAGACATAGAGAATGGAGAAATAGTGATGACCACCTTGAATGGTCTTCCTAGGTCATGGGATTCCTTTATTCAAGGAATTTGTGAAAGAAGAAAGTTGATCACCTTCAGTAGCCTGTGGGAGGAGTGATCACAGGAATAAGCTCGAATTGTAGCTTGAGAAGAAAATATGGGTAATGAAGATCAATCTCTCACAACACATACCAGGAAGAACAACAACAGGAGGGAGCATCCTCATAACAAGAAGGGTAAGCACCACCACTAGAATTAGAGGGAGAACCTTAGAGGATCCAGGAGAGATATTTCTCACATTCGATGTTATACTTGTGATGAGAATGGGAACTATTCCAGAGATTGTCCCAAGAACAAAAGCAGCTCCCACAATAAGAAGAACAACAAGAAAAGACATTATGCTCACATTGCAGAGCATGATGAACCTCCAAGGAAGAGAACCAAAGAAGACAGTGAAGATTCTTCAAGTGATGAAGAATATGTATTATAATGAAGGTAACTAGCTGCAAGGGTTTATATAGAAGTTTCCACCTCATAAGGCGAAGCTAGAGATGACTCTCAGTATTACATGAAAGGATTAGAAGAAGCTACTACAGAGTCGGACTCCGAAAAACAAATAAAGATCAACAATCTATGGAAGAACCTCTCATCCATTTTCAGCATTGGTTAAGGTGCACACTATCAGAGACTCCAGTATTTCCTGCAAGGAAGCGAAGATCAAGAGGGAGCACACTCCAGTAGTTCCTGCAAGGAAGCAAATATTGAGAGCGAGTCCACCCAACAACCAAACAAAGATAAGTATTTGAATTGTCATTTCTTGTATATATGATTACTTAAATGATGTTGTCCAGTCATGTACATACTTATGTTCCTAGATTTAGGATGTATATTATGCATGTTAGAAAAGTTGCATTAATGAACAAGATACTACTAATATGCAAGTAATGGGTAAGTGGCCTATGGTACTGTACAACACTCCATTGCTACTTATCTAGATTGAAACCTCTTTGCTGACATGTTGGAGTAGTGCACACTATTAACAAAAAGCGGTAGAGATGGAAGGCATCCAGAAAGTTACGGGATATGGATAAATGTTGTATTGAAGCATTGTCTAAGATAATTGCATGACTGTATGACCTATGTATTTATGCGTAAGAATTTATTCTTAAAACTATGAAAATTTTCTAATCATGCAATTGAACTTGACTTGTAGGAAAGATCGTATACCATCACCTACAAGAGAAACTTATTTCGAAGAACAAGCGATGAAGAATCAAAATACATTAGAAAACTACCTATTGAAGATATTGAAGAACCTAAAGTTCCTAGGATCAGAAATACAGTAATGGAAGAAGCGATTCCAGAAGAATATGAACAAAGAAAGATGGAATACCCACAAGAACTTGAAGATCCACAACGTGAGAATAATTCTCACAAGAGAAAACCAACATGGGTATGAGAAGCAATTCAAGATCCAGAGAGATATGGTGCTCCAGAAGGATTGCATAGAGAAATCAATAGACCGAGACCATTCTCCGGTTATGTAGCCATGTTGTGTGACATCATTGACAAAGAACCTTCCAACTATGAGGAAGTATCTGAGAAGAAATAATGGAAGGATTCCGTGATCGAGGAGTACCAGTCGATCATGAAGAATGATGTATGGGATATGGTCCCGAGACCCATAGGAAATTATGTTGTGACTTCCAAGTGAATCTACAAAGATCAAGCATGATGCAGATGGCCGCATAGAGAAATACAAGGCGAGATTTGTGGCACGTGACTACGAGGATACATTTGCACTTGTATCCAAATATACTTCCATCAGATCAGTACTTGCTCTAGCTGTAGTGCTGAAGTGGAAGGTACACCAAATGGATGTCAAGACAACATTCTTGAATGGTGTAGTAGAGGAGGAAGTGTACGTGAAGTAGCCACTTAGATTTGAGACACATGACAAGGAGACTCATATGTGCAAATTGAAGAAGGCCTTGTATGGATTAAAACAGGCACGCAGGACGTGGTACAGCAGGATAGACTGCTTCCTGACTAGTTTCGGATTTACCAAGAGTAAAGCAGATTCCAACCTTTACTACAAGGTTGAGGAAGGGAACCCAATGATACTTCTACTTTATGTAGATAACCTGTTTGTGACAGGTGAGGATGGGTTGATTGCTGACACGAAGAGGAAGCTTGCTACCGAGTTCGAGATGAAGGACTTGGGTATGATGCACTATTTTCTAAGTATGTAGGTGTGGCAGAGTGCAGATGCAATCTTCCTTGGACAAGGGAAGTATGCAGTAGAGATATTGAAGAGGTTCGGGATGATGGGATGCAAGGCCATCACCACACCTATGGCATCGAACCTGAATCCATTAAGTGATGCTTCATCAAAGTCGGTTGATGCCACGATGTATCGTCAGATGATTGGATCTTTGATGTAACTGACGAATACAAGACCATATATTTTCTTTGCGGTGAACACATTGAGCCAGTTCCTGACATATCTGAGACATATTCACTTGATTGCTGCAAAGCATATTCCGGGATACCTGAAGGGTATAGTTGATTATGGGATCAAGTATGATGTGAATCAAAAGATTAACCTGGAGGGTTATGTTTATTTCGGATTGGGCAGGAAGTGCCATTGATAGGAAGATCACTTCAGGGTGCTGATTCAGTATGGGATCAGGTGTGATCTCTTGGTTTAGCAAGAAGCAGTCCTGCGTAGCACTGAGCACAGCCGACGTAGAGTATGTGGCAGCTTGTTCATCTAGTTGTGAGGCAGTATGGCTGAGGAAGCTACTGTCTGATTTGTTTGATCTCCAGTTGGATGTGACTTGTATATATTGCGACAACCAGAGTTGCGTGAAGTTGTCTGAGAACCCAGTTTTCCATGACAAGTCGAAGCACATCGAGATCAAGTATCACTATATTAGGGATATGGTGCAGAGAGGAGCAGTGAAGCTCCAGTATCTTGCGACAGACGAGCAGATAGCCGATGTGTTGACCAAGCTGCTAGCCAGAGTGAAGTTTGAATACTTCAAAGAGAAGCTTGGTGTACTTCAAATCGAGGTTCCTTCCAAGGGGAGGTGATGAGTCTGGAAGACGTAGATGCACACAAGCCATTCTCACATAGTGGTAGGAAATTACTCCTATAGTGTAGATGTAAGGGCTAGGCCATTCCCGAATGGTGGTAGGAAATTCCTCCCATGTCGGTCGATGTAAGTATTGTGTCTCACATGCTGGTAGGAAAGTCATTGCATGTTGGTAAACGGGGTCTCGTATGGTGATAGGAAAGTCCTCACATACTAGAGACAGTGTGATGTACATATGGGATGTGCTCCGTTGACGATGAGATGATATGAAGATGATGAGGTGACAGTAGGGTACACAGGTTTTGTAGAGGCATATAATCATTCTTGGGAGATCTTGCAGGTTTTGTAGAGGCATATAATCAGTCCTAGGATGCTCCTTCAGGTTTTGCAGAGGCATATAATCAGTCCTGGGAGATACTGCAAGTTTTGTAGAGGCAGATAATTAGTCCTAGGATGCTCCTGCAGGTTTTGCAGTGGCATATAATAAGTCCTAAGATGTACCTGCTTGATGGCTTGCTCGCACAGATGATGAAGACCTAAATGGAGGCTAGGCCTACATCCAGCATGAAAAAGGGCTGGCTCTATAGAAATTCCTATGACGAGTAGATTTGAGATTGATGGTCGAGATAGAAGCAACAGTGACAATGATGATCCAGCTTTGATGATGATCGAGTGACGAAGACTTGTGCTGATGACTGTGTTAAGAGAATACCTTCCTAGTTAAGAGGGAGTATTAATGTAATTGTAAATTTAGAAGATATTCACTTGTATATTTTATATTGTATTTTTATTTTATTATTGTACCTCTGACGGAGATGTTTATTCCTCTAGTCGGAGAAGTCATTATTGTATTTGGGTCATGTAAATTTAATGAGTTTAACCCTCCATTTTATGTCAGGGCATTAGACCCCAAAGTTAAGTTATTAATGGGTTATTAGACTCTCCTAGAGAAGTCGGCCCAGTCAGTTACACTTAGGGGCTGACCTGTTTGGGGTTAAGGCTAAGTAAAAGGTAAAGTATAAATAGAGAGGGTGCTCCTCTCTATTTGATCAATCACACACTCACTCAATTCGCATAAGTGAGAGAGAGAGAAGTTCAAAAAAGTGGAGGAGGAGGAAGCTGTTGAAGACCATCTCTTTGTATTGGGGTTTTGTATTGTTGCTCATTCTATCTTTGAGGAAGTTGTGGGGTTTTCTCCTTTATGGTTTCCCCGGTGAAATTATTTGTGTCTCTTGTCTGTTGTGTTTGATTTGCTATGCTTGTTATTCTCTCAGATAAGATCCTAGATCACATTGAATTAAATTGTGAAAAACTAACAGATAAGGGATGCCGAGATGCTTTTACATAGTGAGCCATGTTTTGTAGGGTTCTTAGGAGATAAAATGGCATATTGAGTAATATGCCATGGCGTAAATGGGACAATAGGAAGAATTCAGAGATATATACAATTTGGTACCTACATTCACAAGTGGTGTACTTCTTTAAAAAGATGGCAACCTGATTCCAGGGTCTTCGCAGTGACTCCAGTGTTGTTCCCCTTCCTCTTAGATGAACATTTTCGCCTGCTACAAGAAAATATCCCACTGCGGTCAAATTATGCGCCTTTTGACCAAACCATCTCATCCCAATCCAGGGTAATCTTGTAACTTCCGCTACAATTGCCTCTGTAACGTTTATCCACAACCCTCTAAATTCTTAGTGAGTATTGGTCAAGTTTAGAAAAAATTGTAGTTCCCTATCCACATGGAAGCCGTTTAATCTCTGGAAGTACTCTATCCACCCAGATTCTTGAAATATGGTAAATATTTCTCCGTTTTATCCCAGAGATGCTATGTTTTCAGGTTCATGTCTAACTGGGATGCCCATATTGCTTCCCTTCTGTAATTTCTGTGAGCAAAATGCAAGAATGACCAGATTCGGACATTGGAGTTATAGCATGCACTAACATGCGATGTATAGTCGAAGTTCAAATTGGGTGTTTTGGAAAGTTGGCACGGTTATTTTTGGGAATTGGCATGGTAATGGGATAAAATCGGTTGGCAGGATATCGCACGAGTTGGTTAAAATGATGGTCGTATCATAAGTATGAGTAATAATTTTTGACATGTTTCCCTTGCAGTGAACTAATTAAGGTCTGTTGACGCGGACTAACGACAAGGTATAATTATTATTACTTGTTGTGTCAATTATTGCCTAATAATGTGTATGGTTAAAGCTCGTACCTTTCAATATAATGTTGAGTTGTCATCTTTCGACGACAACGTCACTTTGTTGTCGCATCGGCTAATAAGAACATAATGACACACATGTTTCCCATAAGTTGGCCGTCATTTGACCAAGCGGATAAAGTACATACACACCGGCATAAATTGCAAGAGTACATAGCGAACATGAGAGCTTCTAATGTTCCTCATGGAGATTGGAGTAGGCTGGTAGAAACTAGAGGAAATATAACGATCTTTTAGATGGAGAATTAGCGGAGTCACAACCAGAAATTGGAGAGATCTGGCGGAGTCGCAACTGCTAACTAGCAAAATTTGGCAAGATTTAGTGGAGTTGTAGCTGCGAAATAGGAAAAATTGGCAGGGTTTAGTGGAGTTGCAGCTACAAAATAGGAAAATTCGACAGGATTTAGCAGAGTTGCAGCTGCAAAATAGGAAAAATTGGCAGGATTTAGCAGAGCTGCAGCTGCGAAATAGGAAAAATTGGCAGGGTTTAGCGGAGTTGCAGTTGGGAAATAGGAAAATTCAGCAGGATTTAGTAGAGTTGCAGCTGCGAAAAAGGAAAGTTGGTAGATTTTATCGGAGTTGCAACTGTGGAATAGGAAAAATTCACATAGTTTAGTGGAGTTGCTGCTGCGAAAATAGGAAAAAAATTTGTAGGTTTTAGCGGAGTTGCAGCTGCAAAATGGATAGTTTAGCAGAGTTGCATCTATGGAAAAGAAAAGCTGGCAAAGTTTTAGCTGAGTATTTAGCATTGCAACATCGTTCATTTTTCTTTCAAGGAGTTGTCCAAAAATAAGAAGATAAACAAGAATTTCCATAATCGCTTGGCCCCGATTGCGACTGCTTTTATTCAAGCAAACCTTCGTCCAAATTCCTGTACACAATTCTAAAAAAAACAAACCGATCAAAGCTTTAAAATAATAAAAGGGAAACAACAATTTATTTATGTACAATTTTCTATGAGGAATTGTAGTAGTTCTTTTTAAGAAATCTCAGGGATAGGGGAAAATCCCTACTCCTGCATCAATAGATAATCTGGATCAGCTGCAACATGCGAAATGAATTCATTCTTTGAAATTGGTTTATGATATAGTCCTAGCCGATGACCATTGGAAAATAATGGTGTCTGGTTTTCATCGTTAGTGGTCAAGTGAACTGTTCCATTGTAGAATACCATGTCTATTTGGTAGAGTCCTAGCCATCTTGTACTTAATTTTCCTTTAAAATCCCTCTTGAACCGGGAATCATACAGTAGCACCCAATCTCCTTCGCAAAACAATTTCTTCCTTATAAACCTATCATGCCATGTTGGGAATGGCCCAAGTTGGCATATTTTTTAGGACATACAGTTTTGGAAATTGCGCAGTTCGGACTGCGAAGCTCAGATGGCACAGTTTTTTCGATGGTGCAGCCCTAAGTGTGAATCCAAATATGCATATCAAGCAGTGCGAAGTTGGGGTACTGGGAAGTTATGTTGATGTGCAGTTCCAACGCAACAACTATTTTGGGAAAATAGTATAAGGAAAGGTTGAGAAAATGAAAGCGACCTATTTTTGGTAAGCGACTCCAAGATTCCCGACAGCTGGGTAGGGAGAAAAGTGGAGATAGCAGAAAGTGACTTTTCAAAGAGAGTGGCAGAAAATCGTTAGAGGCTAAGCCACGGGTAGAGGGTGAAAACAAGGCTAAAGGGGGCGGAAAGTGACAGGCCACGATGCGGTTGTAACCGTTTTTATGATGACTGCGGTTGTCAGAAGGGCGTGTGAGCCACAAGTGGCCCAGCAAGGCGGCCTGAAGCAAGTGGAGAAATTTGTCGACAATGATAGGCAGGGTGGCGGGTAACCGCGCCAGTTTTGGGTTACCTTAGGGTTTTTGGCCTGCCATGATTGTAACAGATGTGACCTAAGGGAACGATCTATATAAGGGAAACTTTTGAAAGGGAAAGGGTTAATCTTTAATCTTTGTTGAGTATTGATCAGCTTTGTTGACCTCTGTTGAGATACTTATTGTAAAAGGCTCTGTAGCTATGTGTGCAGAGACCCATTGAAGAGAGAAGAGAGTCTGCAGCTATGTGCGCAGACCGGAACTGTTGAACCCTTCCCATTGATAATATAACAATAGTTCCTATGGATGTAGCTCCCATCCTGGGGGTGAACCACGCTAAATCCTTGTATTGTGCGATTGATTATGTATTTGCTTTTGATGAATGGTTGAGTTCTTGCTTATGAATGAATGTATCTTTGATTTATATGTATTCTCGGTAAGGATGAATGATGGGAATAATATGCTAAGTATTGAACGCATAAGAGTGAATGTTGAATGTTGAAAAATTGTTGAAAAGGATGAATGCCTGAGTTAAACGGGTAAACACTTAAGTCAACGAATTTTGTATAGTGCGATTCCCTGAAGTGCAGCACCAAAAGTGTGCAGTTGTTGTAGTTCATCATATTGTCTAAGTTTGCAAAGTTTACAGTTTAAGATGCTTGTTGAATGCATAAGTCTACACTAATTAAACTCTATCAAAGTAGTGTAATTGCAGAAGAGGAAGCGCAGTCCTCCATTGCATCATCCTGTTGTTAAGCGGCCATTCCGAACCGCGCAGTTCTTGAATGCGCGACAACGTAAGTATCAGCCGCGCAGTCCCCGAGTCTGTAGCACGAGTCTTGTAGCGCGTTGCTAGCCTATTGAAGCGCGCATCAGCCAGTTGTGGAAACCAGATTCCGCAACCTCCCCATAGCTTTTCCTCGGGTGAGACCTCAGTCTGCTCACATATTGTTGCCGAAAGGGCCGGTGAAAAGGGGTTTTGTTGGCTCCCTGAACTGCGCAGAACCTGGGTCTATCTTGGAAACTTAAAGAACATTTTATGAGCCAAAAAATGGTTCTGTTTCCGTGCTAAGAACTAGTGATGAGCACAAAAAGTTGGAATCTAGACAAAAAAATAAATATGGAACTAGGTGGAAAAGACAGAAAGGGATTTTTCCAGAAAGGAGAATAGACATTCGCGCTTCACTGACGTGGAATGTTTACAGAAATACTTGTGGAATAACATTTATGAGATTTTCTTCACAACCTTTGGAAACGATTTGTGCGAGTGGATATCAAGACTCGCAAAGCAAAAGAACTGTTTCCAAGAAGGAGCACCTACCGAGTGCACCCCAGAGCTCATTCAGAGGCTTAAAGTAGTAGATAGTCCACTCTCGTGAGTAGTATACTATTAGGTTCACAGTATACTACAGGGCTTCATGACAGAGTTCATTGTGGACACGCTGAAGTCCTACAGCGCAGCAGAAGCAGAGTTCTTCAAAGGATTCATAGGTAAGTATCTGAACAATCTGATTTTATATATCAAAATGCTTTTAGCTGAAAAAGGAGTTTTAAGAATGCAATTAATAACCTAGTTGTTTTGAGTATGTAATGGTCGATAATACTTACAGTGATGCATAAGAAGATATTCACACCTTAAGAAGTGGTAAAAGATATAAGGTTAGTACAGAAAAGAACCTTATAGAACATGAACTTCGCATAGACAATGAGTTTGAAGTTGAGCCTGATAGTGAAACACCTCGCGTAGCTACCTATCAGCCCATTACTCCACAGAATCCGCCAGTTGATAATACTACTAATCCTTAGATAATTAGTAGTCATAAAATTGCGGGGGTGAGCACTCAGAACATGCTACACACTGCACAGTAGCATCCCTAACACCACACAGAACACTACACCACATAGAAGGAGAATGACTGACGATATAAAACTGCCAATATTTAAAGGAATGGGTCTAGAAGACCTTGAGCAACACTGGTTTCTATGTGAATCTGTGTGGAATGTCAAACAAGTCCAGGATGATGTTGTTAAGCAAGCACAGCTCATCACTACACTCAGGGATAGAGCCTCAAATTGGTTCATGAAGTATTTTGCTGGACATAATAGGAATCTATTGGATATCAAGGCTTCCCTATTAAGAGAATTCAAAAAACCAAAGTCTGTGTCACAATGTATAACAAAATTAAAACATATTAATCCAAAAACTAATGAGATGGTATAGGAATTTGACCAGAAGTTGAAAACATTGTTAGATCAAGTCAGTTTTGACATCGCACCACAATAGCACCAAGAGTGGTTCATCGCCGCACTGTTGTCACATATCAAACTTCCGTTGATGCAACATAAGGTTGCTTCACAGGAAGAATCCTTGGAGATCGCGATGAAGCTAGAAGCTTCGCCAATAGAAGAAACAAGCCAATGAATGGTCCAGATCCAGAATCAGCTAGCAAATCTAACATTACAATTACAAGACATTAAGAAAGGGAAAGAAGTCAGACAATAAGTCTGTTGTACAAGATGCAAAGGAGAGGGACACCTGAAGGAACACTGTCCCCTGTTTCAAGAATGCCTGAATAATGGAGCACCAAATCCACTAAATCAGCAGCAAGATCCGTGGTGTGAAATTTGTCGATGCAGAGGACATTGACTAGAGGATTATTATTTGATCCATAAGTATGTGCAAACACCCAAGAATTGTATTGCAACTTCTATAAATCAGTTGGGCATGATGATTCCAACTATAGAGTAGATGAACTCATGATAGAAAGGAAACATGATGTTTATAGAGTTCAAGTAGAAACACAGCAGCATAATGATAATGTGTAGTATGATCAAGGCGCATATAGAGGCCATAGTGGATTCCAAGGAAGAGGAAGAGGAAGAAATAGTGGTCCAGGAAGAGGAAGAGGTCAGATGATTTGTTATAGCTGCTCTCAGCCTGGATCTATCTAGAGACTGCACCAATCCCTGTACCATATGTAAATACTGTAAATATTTTGATCATGTCATTGAGGCATGCCCAATTCTGCAAGCTAAGATGCAAGAATGGAGAACATAAGCACCAAACCCAAATGTTCAGATGATCGCGGCTGAGAAAAGAAACACAAACTGTAATATTAATGTTGTGACGCGCAATGGAGCTACAACAGGAAGGGATAAAGAACCAGAAGCTTCAACTTCTGGATAGCACCACACTAAGAAGATACCTACAGAAGGGATCTGGATAAGAAAATCTACTAGGAAAGCACCTGCTTTCAATCTGGAAAGAAACAAGGAAGTATTCGCAGAAGCAAGGGAAACTTTCAAGGAACCATCACCTACAACTCCAAGAATCCTGTTGCGAAGTGAACCAACGCATATGAAGGATATGCCAGCAACGTATGGCCAGACATGTACACAACACAAACAGGGATTTCTGTTGTGCAGCTCTTACGGAGCTGTATGAAGTTGCTGAAAAGTGAAAATGCTTTATTAGAAATGAAAAACCTACTGAACCACTATGAACAACGTAATTGCACAAATTTTGTTCAGAGCACAGTTCATTAGATAAAGAGCCATAAGAGAACAGGCCGAGAAATGAGGCTAAGTGAACAAATTGGAGACTATGAAATGGACCAGATCATTCTTGACTTAGGATTTGAAGTGAATGTCTTGACTAAGCAGACATGGGAACAAATTGGGAAGCCAAGGCTCTCATGGTCACCTATCCAGTTGAGATTAGCCAATCAACAGAAAGTTATTCTATTAAGAAGACTCTCTAATGTACTTGTGGATATTGATGGAGTGAGAAGTTCAGCAAACTTTGAGGTTATTGAGATCATCGAAGATAGTAACCCATATACAACATTATTGGGGATAGAATGGGTGATGGATAACCTCGCGATCATAAATATGAAGAGCAAAAAGATGATATTTGAAGGGCCATATATCAAGGTTATCGCACCTTTGGAACCTTTACAAGGACCGAGATACAATGAATCAATACAAGAAGAAGATCGAGCACAGGACCTCGATCGCATATACAAGATGACATCAAAACACGTAGACTACATCAATCCTACAACTGATGGAATGCTTAGTTGGTGTTGTGACAACTCTTGTGCATCCGACTTCGACACAGCACATATCCGACTCCGACACAGGACTCGAGAATTGGAAAAGCTGAATGCATGAAGTATCTGCAAGGAGATGTGCGCAGATCACAAAATCACTGCGTTGGATTGGAACGGAGGTAAGTCCAATCCCCACTTATGATGGTTTAACTAACATCTATAGATTTCTGCAAGAGTATACTATATCAGTTTTAGTTGAACATCGGATACCAACATTGGATATAGCACTGCGTGCTACACCTTCCAGATGGTGGGATGCGCATAAACAGAATTTGACCACATGGGAATAGTGCAAGCATATGATTCAAATCCGATTCATAGAGAAAGCCATGCTAACCATGGTAAAGTATAATGGATAGACAAGTCTAAGGGATCACATAGAGATATGTTCTGACACATGGATAAACATGCCATGGACATAATGGGTTCATCTGTTTGTGCACACATTGGAGTAGATTCCAAGAAATTGGTATAAAGACATCGAGCTTCGCAGAGTAACCACATATTGGTCTATCATGACTGCGAACTTTGAGAGAAATTTCAGTTTTGAAGATGACTGCTCGAGCATAAATGAGTCTCTACAGGTTATCAAACAAAGGATATTCAGAGATGAATGCCCAATTACAAACGAGGCATTTGAGGTCCTCAAAGACAAGATATTTGAAGACATAAAGGTACCTATGAACTGAAAACCAGAATGGGCACGAATGATAGAACATGCCCTTGAATGTTATAACCTCGCCGAAGATGAAGAGTAGAGCGATGAGGGGAATCCACGCAATGTCAATATACCTGAGTCAAAGGGAGCATGCAATGTAGAGGGACCTCCCTTACAAATTCCAGACATGAGCAGTCTTGTTAAGACAATAAAATTCAATATTGGCACCAGCAAAGAGCCAAAGATCGCATATATTGGAGACTACTGGGATGATGAAACGGTCGCGCAAATTGCAAACCTTCTGCATGAATATCAGGATTTCTTTCCAATGAAGTGCACTGAAATGAAAGGAATTTTGGGCGGCTTGGGAGTGATGAAGATACCTCTCAAGCTCGGCGCGAAGCCCATCAAGCAGAGGCCTTATAGACTGAACCCCAGATACAAAGAAAGAGTCAAGGAAGAGCTCGACAAGATGCTGGATGCAGGGATCATTGAGCCAGTGGAAGAATCAGAGTGGATAAGCCCTATGCTTATCCAGTACAAAAAGACTAAAGGTGAGATCAGAATCTATGTAGATCTCAGGAAGTTGAATGATGCATCCTTACATGATCCATTTCCTACTCCATTCATAGATGAAGTATTAGATAATGTGGGAGGAAATGAAGCCTACTCATTAACTGATGGATTGTCTGGATACCATCAGATCAGAATCGACACTGCAGATAGGCATAAGACTACTTTTACTACTGAATGGGGCTCACATCAATATATAGTTATGCCATTTGGATTGAAAAATGCACCTGCTATTTTTTCCAAAGTTGTTGTGGCTGCCTTTAAATATTTTATCCATAAGTTCTAAGAAGTCTATTTTGATGACTGGACTGTATTTGGTTTACTGAAAAACCATTATGAAAACCTCCAAATGACGTTAGCTAAGTGCAGGCAACACCAAATCTCATTGAATTTGAAGAAATGTATTTTCTGTGTACCCTATGGTATTCTACTGGGACACGTGTGCAAGCAAGGTCTGATGGTTGATCCTGTGAAGATCGTCGTCATTGTGAATCTATCGGCACCAAATTCCGTAAAGCAGCTTCGCACGACATTGGTACTTACAAGATATTACAGAAAGTTTATCAAGGGTTATGCACAAATAACCGCGCCAATGGAGAAAATTCTAAAGCAACAAGTGCAATTCATATGGAATGCAGAATGCGAGAAGGGACTAGATACACTAAAAGAGAAAATGGTATCTATGCCTATCCCAGTCTTTCCATATTGGAACAAACCGTTCCACGTACATGTTGATGCTTCATGTATAGCGTTGGGCATTGTGCTCGCTCAACTAGGTGAAGGGGGCATTGATCACCCCATTGCATTTTCAAGTAGAAAGCTATATTTAATCGAAAAGAACTACACGACCACAGAAAGAGAGGGTCTAGCTATGGTTTATGCACTCTAGAAATTCAGATACTAGGTGCGCACTTCTCCATGTACACTGACCATTCCGCTTTGACGTACTTGGTCAATAAGCCAGTGTTAGGGAGGAGAATATGCAGATGGATTCTACTTTTTCAAGAGTATGACTTTGAGATCATCATTAAACTAGGGAGACTAAACCTAGGACCTGGCCATCTCTCAAGGATTGCGTCAGGCAAAGAACCCACTAATCTTGAAGACAATATGCCTGACGCGCAGTTATTTGCCAAACAAATTGCAGATGATTATTACAAGGATATTGTAGAATTCTTAACTACGGGATTGGCACCCATAGAGTTTACTACGCAGTAGAAGAAATAGCTGGTAGTTAAAGCCGTGTTAAAGCCACAAAATTCACTATCATCGCAGGCCAGTTATACAAGTTGGGACCAGATGAAGTGTTGTGCAGAATGCGAGAAGGGACTAGATACACTAAAAGAGAAAATGGTAACTGCACCTATCCTAGTCTTTCCAGATTGGAACAAACTATTCCATGTACATGTTGATTCTTCATGTATAGCGTTGGGCATTGTGATCACTCAAAAAGGTGAAGGGGGCATTGATCACCCCATCGCATTTTCAAGTAGAAAGCTATCTTCAACATAAAAGAACTACACAACCACAGAAAGTGAGGGTCTAGCTATGGTTTATGCACCCCAGAAATTCAGATACTATTTGCTAGGTGCACACTTCTCCATGTACACTGACCATTCTACTTTGAAGTACTTGGTCAATAAGCTAGTGTTAGTGGGGATAATATGCAGATGGATTCTTCTTTTTCAAGAGTATGACTTTGAGATCATCGTTAAACCAGGGAGACTGAACCTATGACCTAGCCATCTCTCAAGGATTGAGTCAGGTGAAGAACCCACTAATCTTGAAGACAATATGCCTGACACGCAATTATTTTCCATACAAATTGTAGATGATTATTACAAGGATATTGTAGAATTCTTAACTATGGGATTGGTACCCACAGAGTTTACTACGCAGCAAAAGAAGCAGCTGGTAGTTAAAGCCGCAGACTTCACTATCATCGCAGGCCAGTTATACAAGTTGGGACCATATGAAGTGTTGCGTAGATGCGTGTTAGAGCATGAGAATCCATTTATGTTGGCTGAGTCACATTCAAGTGTCTTTGGAGGTCACTACGTAGGAAGAGCTACTGTGCAAAAGATATTAAGAGCAGGGCTATGGTGGCCTACCCTAGACAAAGATTCAAAGGAACATTGCCAAAGTTGTGATGTGTGTTAAAGAACTAGAAATCCATCACGAAGAGATGAAATGTCGTTAAGACCGAAACTGAATTTATAGGCATGTGACAAATGGGCAATTGATTTCGTGGGACTGATTAACCCACTAGGAAAGAGAACTGGTGCAAGATATATATTATAACCACGACAGATTATCTCACCAGATGGGAAAAAACTAAACCAGTGAAGGACTGTAGTGCAGTTACTGCCACGCAGTTCATCTTTGAGAATATCCTAACCATATTTAGATGCCCAAAAATTCTAATGAGCGATCAAGGCACTCATTTCCTGAACAGAACAATTGAAGCGCTGACTGTAGAGTTTCAGATCCATCATCAGAAGAGCACACCATATCATCCACAGGTAAATGGAATTGTTGAAGCATTTAACAAAGTGTTGGAAAATCCACTCACTAAGGTATGCAATGTAAGCAAAGACGGCTGGGATCAGTGCATTCTAGCTGCATTATGGGCATATAGAGCAACTTGTAAAAAAATGACAAGACACACACCCTTAATATTGGTCTACGGACAGGAAGTTGTGATGCCTATGGAGTATATTGTACCAAGATTGAGGATTGTTGCATTCACAGACATGGCAGATGAAGAGAAATTGCAAGAAAGGTTTCTAAACTTGGTTGGATTGGAGGAGGATCGCTTCATTGCAGGATTACACCAGCAAGTGCAGAAGGACAGAGAAAAAGCATGGCATGACCACCATATCAAGTACAAAGTCTTTCATGTAGGAGACCTTGTCCTCATATATGATAGTAAGTTCATGAAATTTCCTGGAAAATTTAGAATGCATTGGCTTAGCCCATATATTATTATGCATGTTACTAATGGTGGCGCAGTTCAGTTAGCCACGTTAGCCAGAGACAACTTACCAAGTTTGGTTAATGGAAGAAGACTAAAACCCTACCGAGATAGTCCTACTCCGTAGAACCCTCAGTGAGGTGAAACTGCAAAAAAAAAGGAGACGAAAAATAAAAGAAAAGACAAGTCAAGGTGCACAGTTGCGAAGTTCAAAATGCAGTCGCACAGACCAATTGAAATAGGACAATTGTGAAGTACCAGAAGCTGCGATACGAAGCATGAGTGAAATCACAGTTGAGAAGTTAAAATTGAAGAATCACACGTGCGCAAAAGAACCACACCAGTATCTTTTTGTTGATGTATTTGTAACTTCGGAAGATATTCACTTGTATATTGTATGTATTACATTTGTACCTTATTGTATCCCCAACAAAGATGTATTATTACTCCAATTGGAAGTTTCGTCATGTGTACTTGCAAGTGTCGCAAGTTACATTGTAAGTGTTGTAACTATACTGCCATTCTAAAAATAGGTAAGGCACTTGATGACTATACTGTGAATCAGAAATGTCAACTGGTAGTAAGGTCCTGTTGATGTAATTGTAAATTCATAATTTATTTCACCTATGTATATTGTATTCCTATAGATATGTTATTATTCCTCTATACGGAAGTGTTTGTATTCCTATAGAGATGTTATTATTCCTCTATACAAAAGTGTTGTCATTTATACTATAAGTGTTGTAACTTATACTTGATGGGTAATTAGACCACCTTGATGGGGTCGGCCCTGTATGAGTCATGTGGGTCAAAGGGTTATTAGACCACTCTAGTAGGGGTCGTCCCAGTCAACATTATGTTAAGTGGTTAAGTTGAGGCCGACCTAGTTGAGTAAAGGTCAAGTGAAAGTTAGTGTATAAATAGAGAGTGTGTCTCTCTCATTTTACACATTCTTTAATTCACTCACTTCACATTAGTGAGAGAAGAGGAGGGTGCGCATAAGTGGAGGAGCATGCTGCTGAATATATCTATCTCTTGGGTTTGAGCATGGTGATACTTGTATTGGTTCTTATTCTATCTCTGAGGAATTTGTGGGGTTTTTCACCTTCTTGGTTTTCCCCGGTGAAATGTTTTGTGTCTCTTGTCTCTTCTCTCTGATGCTTGATATGTTGTACATGTTTTTCTTTCAGTTCAGATACTAGATCTATTGAATTAAATGTTGAAAAACTAACATGGTATCAGAGCTAGACTGGAGGAAGGCATGATATGGCATTTATGACACTTGTTGCACTTGCGACAAATTGCAAGCTAGGGCTTGATATAGCAAAAACCAGTCATCGTAGCACTTTCGCTATAAATCCATTTTGGTGAAGGTTCAGGATCTGAAAATTTTATAGGTCGAAGGAAACATCCCCATGTACCTTGTTTCTGAAGCACAGCATCTGATTCTTTTTACTTTGTTATATATTATCCGTACAATCTAGGGTTTCTGCCTCTTCTATATCTCAGTCATAAACATGTGACCTAGGAAAAAAGGTCACAACATGGGCTACGAAGATCCAAACGAAATTTCGTAAAATGTGACAGGTAGGGAACAGACTTTAATTTCACAAGTCCTCTTTTCAGAGGCCGAAGTTGAACCAGTGACACATGGCATGCCGTACAAGTTATCTCTCCTATTTTATCCCATAAACAGGTCACATTGAGACACTTGGCATAACTCTCTCTCAGAGAATACAATTGAGGTCAGACCTATGGGGTTGGAAAGATGACAGGTTAGGATACCACAGGCCGAAGTTTCAGACCCTGTGGATTTGTAATGTCAGAGATGCACTAGAAACAATCAGGTGCATATTTCTGTCAAAACAGAATTGGATTCTGAGCACCTTCATTCCTAGCTTATCACTGCTGCGGGAATTTAGGGCTTCAGGGAAAGTTGGAATTTTTGGAATCAGAGTCCACGATTGAATGCTCCTCATAAAAATCGAAATTGAGAGACCAAGATTAAATTTTTTGGTTGGGTAGAAGGTTGGGCTTGATCAAACCCTAGTTTAGGATTTTGTTCAGAAAAGTGGAAAATTATGGCTTCTGCAAAAGTTGGAATTTTTGAAATCTGTGACCACAACTGGAAGCTCCTCAAAAAAATAAAAAATTAGAACACAAGATCGAAATTTTTGGATGGGCAGAAGATCGGGCTTTATCAAACCCTAGTTCAGGATCATGTCTAGAAGATCCAAAATTTTCAAAGGCAATTTTGAGGGATCAAATTTTGGAGAGTTCAAAATTGAAGTATACCAGCTTGAACAGCTCAGCAAGGCACATCTTTTCATCCAATCGAAAGTTTGAATTTTTAGGGTTTCTTTGACAAACCCTAATCCAGCTCCAGATCCAGTCTCATCAAATCAAAGTGGATTGGGTTAATCCTAGAAGAGAATGAATCGGACACCTACATAAGTGAATAAGTTCCAGTTCTAGAGGAAGATGAGGCTAAGGCCTTACATAAGAAGACTACAAGAAATCGCGACGGGTATGACTTCAGGAGATACAGGTATGTATTGAAATGTGTTCATGATTAAGTTTATGATATGTTTGTCTTCATATCATTGAGGTTGGTACAATCTTGATTAATCTTAGACTTGTCTTATCACCCTAGTAAAAGTATGAATGCATGTGAATGATAGAAAACATTCATTGATTAGGGTTATATGATTGTACTAATGCACTGTGGTATTGTATGAGGATGATGTTTTCCGCTAACATGAAAGGTACAAATCAAGTTCTAGATCAAGAACATATGACCATGGTGACATGAAGACAAAGACTCATCCATAGTCATGGATCACATAGAAGCTCCACTTATGAGGTATGTATAATTTTTGTTCTAGAATGGCTAACTTATGAGTTATGCAGGTTACTAGCACAAGTCTTTGAAGAAGAACAAAAAGACATTATATGGGTATGTTAGACATAACTAGCAAGCATGATAACTAGGTATGTTTTTCCTATATCAAGTTAGAATCCTACCTTGTGTTAGGATCTTATACTTTTGTATGAATGATAATGATTATTCTTGAAGTTAGAAGTTTAAGTAATCAAGGGTTTATGCATATTATGTTTCTTACTTTGATTGATGATATGACTAACCAGAAGAGTCCTATGGTCAAATAAGAATATGCATGAGTAAAAGAAGCCTTCCCTGAAACCTTGAATACTAACGCTTATTACCTATGTATGAAATGATCATGACCATACATATTTAAGATTATTTAGAATCATAATGTTTTGATAGTATTGAGATTATACTAATATAGGTATGGTTATGTATGAGATCTTGAGGATGACACAATGATGACACTAGTGCACACTTAAGCATGCATAGTGGTCCAAGATGGATATAACTTCAAGTACAGATAATCAAGGAAGTAAATATTGAGAGGGAGTCCACCCTACAACTAAAGAAAGATAAGTATTTGAATTATCATTTCTTATTACTTAAATGATGTTGTCCAGTCATGTACACGCTTATGTTCCTAGACTTAGGATATGTATTATGCATATTAGAAAAGTTTCATTAATGAACAAGATACTACTTATATGCAAGTAATGGGTAAATGGCCTATGGTACTATACAACATTCCATTGCTACTTATCTAGAATGAAACCTCTTTGCCAACTTGTTGGTAGTTGTGCACACTCTTAAGAAATGTTTTGGTAGAGATGTAAGGCATCTAGAAAGTTATAGGATATGGATAAATGTTGTATTGAAGCATTGGCTAAAGATAATTGCATGACTGTATGACATATGTCTTTATGTATAAGAATGTGTTTTTGAAAAACTATGAGAAGTTTCTAATGATGCAATTGAATTTGACTTATAGGAATGATCGTGTACAATCACCTACAAAAGAAGGACTACAACATTTGTTGCAACAACGAAGTTCGAAGAAAACTATCTATTGAAGATATTGAAGAATCTGAAGTTCCCAGGATTCGAGATGCAGTAATGGAAGAATGTCATGATCAAGGAATACCAGTTGATCATGAAGAATGATATTTGGGAAGTGGTCCCGAGACCCAAAGGGAAGTCTGTTGTGACTTCCAAGTGGATCTATAAGATCAGGCATGCTGCAGATGGCAGCATAGAGAAATACAAGGCGAGGTTTGTAGTTCGTGGCTTCTCCCAGAAAGAAGGGATAGACTATGAAAAGACTTTTGCTCCTGTAGCCAGATACACTTCCATCATAACAGAATTTTCCCTGGCTGCAGTGATGAAGTGGAAGATACACCATATGGATGTCAAGACAGCTTTCTTGAATGGTGTAGTCGAAGAGGAAGTGTATGTGGAGAAGCCACTCGGGTTTGAGACACATGATAAGGTGTCATATGTGTGCAGATTGAAGAAAGCCTTGTATGGCTTGAAGCAAGCTCCTAGGACTTGGTATGGTAGGATAGACAGCTTTCTATCCAGTTTGGGATTTACCAAGAGTAAAGCGGATTCCAACCTTTACTACAAGGTTGAGGATGGAAATCCAGTGATACTACTTTTGTATGTGGATGACCTGTTTGTTACAGGTGAGGATAGATTGATTGCCGATATGAAGAGGAAGCTTGCTGCCGAGTTCAAGATGAAGGACTTGGGGATGATTCATTGCTTTCTAGTCATGGAGGTGTGGCAGAGTGCAGATGGAATCTTCCTTGGACAAGGGAAGTATGTAGTAGAGATCCTGAAGCTGTTTGGGATGATGGACTGCAAGGCCATGGCCACACCTATGGCATTGAACCTGAAGCTTCTGTGTGATGCCTCATCTGATCCGATTGATGTCACTGTGTATCGTCAGATGATTGGCTCCTTGATGTACCTGATGAACACAAGACCAAATATTTGCTTTGCGGTGAAAACATTGATCAATTTCCTGACGGGTCCCAGAGGTGTTCACCTGGTTGTTGTAAAGCATATTCTGAGGTACCTGAAGGGTACAATTGATTATGGGCTCAATATGATGCGAATCAAAAGTTTAACCTGGAGGGTTATGTTGATTCATATTGGGTAGGCAATGTTGCAGATAGGAAGATCACTTCTGGGTTCTGCTTCAGTATGGGATTAGGTGTGATCTCTTGGTTTAGCAGGAAGCAGTCCTGCGTAGCACTAAGTACAGCCGGAACAGAGTATGTTGCAGCTTGTTTGGGGTAGCTTTGAGGCAGTATGGCTTAGGAAGCTACTGTCTGAGTTATTTGATCTCCTGTTGGATGCTACCTGTATCTATTGTGACAACAAGATTTGTGTGAAGTTGTCAGAGAACCCGGTGTTCCATGACAGGTCGAAGAACATCAAGATCAAATATCACTATATCAGGGATATGGTGCAGAGAGGAGAAATGAAGCTCCTGTATGTTGTGATGGATGAGCAGGTTTCAGATGTGTTGACGGAACCACTAGCCAGAGTGAAGTTTGAGTACTTCAGAGAGAGGCTTAGTGTTCTTTAGATTGAAGAAACTTTGAGGAAGAAGTGATGGGACACATTTGCAGGATCCATTCTAAGCATGGTGATAGGAGGATCCTTCCCATGGCTTTGGATGTAAGCATTGTGTGATGAGCATCAAGACGATGCTCCAGTTACTGATATGTATGATGATCAGGATGATCATGTGTGATGATATGCATCAGGTGGATTCTTGGTATGATTAGTTTGATTATACGATGATGATATGCATAAGGACGATGTTATGACGATGATCAGGATGATCATGTGATGATGACATGCATCAGAACGATGCAGTGATGAAGATCAGGATGATCATGTGATGATGATGTGCATCAGGACAATGTATGGTATGATGATGATCAATATGATCATGAGTATCAGTATGATACTCCGTGGCCGTGGACAAGTTGTGCATGTAGCATAGAAAAGATCCTGGGAGATCCTGTAGTCTAAGCTAGGATGCTCTTTCGAGGTTTTTCTACTAGAAACATGTAATAAGCCCTAGAGATATGATAGGTTGAGCAATAAGCTCGTAATCAGTCCTAGGATGCTCTTTAGAGTACTTGCAGGTTGTAAGATGCTCTTTAAAGGTTTTTCCTAACCACATGTAATCATCCCTAGACATCTGATAGGTTGGGCAGTAAGCTCGTAATCAGTCCTGGGATGCTCTTTAGAGTCCTTGCAGGTTGCAAGATGCTCTTTAAAGGTTTTGTGGTGTGGGGGTCACATGTAATCAGTCCTGGAGATCCGATAGGTTGAGCAATAAGCTCGTAATCAGTCCTGGGATGCTCTTTAGAGTTCTTGCAGGAAGCAAGACACTCTTTTAAGGTTTTGTGACTGTCAACATGTAAAAGATCCTGGGAGATCTGATAGATTGAGTGGTAAGCTCGTAAATCAGTCCTAGGATGATCTTTCGAGGTTTTGTTGATGCACGTAATAAGTCGTGAGGATTCCACAGAATGGCCAGTGATGATGAAGACCTGTGGGAGGCTAGGCCTACATCCAGCATGAAAAAGGGTTGGCTCTATAGAACTTCCTATGATGAGAATAATTCAGAGATATCCTAGTGATCGAGATGTCGGGTACAACAGTAGTGATGATGATGATGCTCCGTGATCCAGTGATGATGATCCAGCTCCAAAATTGAAGACTTGTGCCTGTAATAATATGCAAGGATTTGACAGCTATAGCAACTCACAATCAAACACACAAATATGTTGCAAAGAAGAAGAGAAGGAGACACTCAATAATCACTCATAAACATAGTAGAATAGAACATAATCTCAGTATTATACAATGAATAAGAATGTAAGTGAATGAATACAATATCCATGAATATGGCATAATATAGGATTCGAATAGGCCAAGTAGGGCATTCGAATTCCTAACTCAGACTGTGGCTTGAATGATAGTGGAGTCATCATCCAGTCAATGTATCAGTCATCAATGGTAACAGTCAGTCAACTGAGTCTAACTAAGTGAGGTAGGCATTAACTGAATGAAGGAGGCTCACTTGAGGGCGCATGAGGATTCTAACTGGAGTCAGAATGGGCATTCTAGTCTCACTAGAGGTCCATCGAAGTGATACAGTCAGTTGAGAGTCAGTCTAGCCTTAAATCAAGGAAAGAACTGAGGATAATTGAAGTACAACTGAATGATAGGTGAGAGAGGGCGCATGAGATTCATGCAACTGCATGCAGGGCGCACTAAGAACTAGGAGGGCTAAAATTGATCAGTGAGAAGCTCCCAGGGGATAGCTAACTGAGGGCTAGGTGCTGGGACTGATGACTGGGATGCATGCAAAATGCATGCTGCATGCAGAATGCATGCAAAAATGGATAATGATGGGGATAATATTCCAACACCCCCCTACAAGCTATACTATGAGAAAATAACTGAAGAGTAGGGCCATGGTAACTAAGACCAAAGGTCACCCCGTAGAATCAATCTAAAATAAACTAAGTGAGGAAAGAGGGAAAACCCAGTGAGAAGAAATCCCTCCCTCAAAATATACTGAAGGTGCTAAAGTAGCATATCATCTCTCACCCATCAAGGAGGTAAGTGTCCTTCTTTTTCGAAGAAGGATCGATTGATCTGAAACGGATCAATAATATGAGAAGGATGAACCCTTCCATTCTGAAAATTTGATCTGGCTCTTCTATGATAATGTGAATCACCAACAAAATCACCAGCAGATCAGAGTGTAGTGGCTTCCCATCGAGGAAGAGGAGGAATATCAAGTGAGAGATCTTCAGGTTCTTGTGGATCTGGATCTCCCATTCGCTCATCTTCATCATCAGTTGCTAGACCTTCAAGTTCTTGTGGATCTGGATCTAGCATTCTATCATCATCACCACCATATTTTGAATCCACAATATAGTGTGAAGATGCATCATCACATCCAAACTCTAAATCTGAAATCTCATGAGTGGGAGAAAGTAAAACTGGATCATCATATGCAAATTCTGAAATATCAAGAGGAGGAGTAAGTAAAACTGACTCACCATCACTTGAAGGAGGAACATATCCAAAATAGTTGATGTCATGAAACTTCTCCAGAATATGCATGTAGTCCTCATCTGAACCAATATGACTATAATCAATAGAAGAACAAGGAATAGATGATGATGGATCTTCATTAAGATAAAAAAAAGGATGTAGTAGTGGAGGCCCACTTTGAAGTAGGAGTTGGACAAACAGGTGTTGGATCTTGCATTCACACTTCTTCAAGAGTCCTCTTTTTCTCAATCTTGTGGTTGAGATGAGATAGTTTACTCTCTTAATGAGTATGAGAGTGAAGAGTAGATTTCTTTGAGAGAGGAAAGAAGTGTGAAAACTCATAGAGCCTTGTCTTATGATTTGCAACTCCTTTTGCAATGATTTCCCCTGAAACCATGTGTTGTACCTCAAATTCATTTGGAGAAAAGATCACTCTTTTGGGCTCTCCAATATGAGTCATTTGATACACTAAAAGAACATTGGCTGCAAGAGAAGGAACATAAAGCACATCAGAAAAATAACCATGGTCAAGATAGATTCTTCCAATCCCCCGAGAGGAGACTTCTGAATCATTTCCCAATCTGATGGAAGGGCCAACTGAGTTTTCGAAACTGGAGAAGGGATCTTTGGAGGAAGACATGTGTCTTGATGCTCCTAAATCTATGATGAAGTAAGAATCTGTTGATGCTCTTTCCATGAGGGCATGACATATTTCTTTGTCTTAAGATATAGGAGGTTCAATATCAGGATCTTTCTTCCTTGTACATACAGGTATAGGAAGATTGTTCTTCTCAAGTAACCGAGCCATGAAATCTATAGTCTTCTTCATGCAAGTACTCTCAGGATGGAAACCTCTATGATAATATGTGCATTTGGATCTTTCCTTCTGAGAATGCTTGGTCTTCCTTGATTTCGAAGCCCTATCTGACTGGTATGTACTTTCTGTAGGCCTTGTATCATTCGATCTCTTGTCAGAAATATTTTGCTTTCCTTTACCATTTGCTCTCTCTGCAACTGTAAGAGATGAATCCAATTTGGGTTTGATCATTTCTATGGAGATCAACTTCTCTTCCTCTTGAGTAAGAGATTGGATGAAGTCATCAAGTGATGGAAACTTCCATTTTGGAATGAACATCTTAGCTGACTAGAAAATAGAGACAAAAACTAAGTAGTTTGGCCCCAACTTTGAGAGAATGGCAACTATAAGCTACTTTTCTTCTTTCACTATCTCATATATTTTCAACTGTGATATAAAGCTTTTGAACTTGGTGAGGAAGGCATTGATAGATTCGAACCTGACAGGACTCAAACATATGAGTTCATTCTCCAATTTGTGTCCTTGCATATCTTTCGGTCCAAAAAGAGATTCGAGCTTGTCCCAAATCTCTTTAGGAGATGCAAGATCGATGACATGAAAGTGAAGATCTTCAGAAATTGAGAGAAGGAGGAGGCCAATTGCTTCATCAAGCCGATCCAAGTACTTGGACTTTTCAACTGCACTGAGAGGTTCTACCATAGTTCCGTTGAGTATTTGGGTAAACCTCTTGGTTCCCATGAAGAGAGCCATCTTGACTTTCCACTCAACATAGTTGGAAGATGTGAGCATTAGATCCATCTGAAACAGAGAAAGTCGAATAATTGAAGAATATTTCGAACAGGTGAATAAACCTGCAAAACAATACAAGATGTGCTGATGGAGAGTGATACACTTTGACTGAACACGACCTTAAGGACACTTGGCACATGGACTAAGTCCTTAACACCTGGATAGGCCTCACTGGATTTCTCCAACGAATTCAAGTAATAGCACCAGGATTTGCTGTGGAAACTTAGAGTCTTCTGGTGCACAAGTGAAAGATAGCTACTCAAAGAAATGTTGCAACTACTACAATTCGAATAGTTGCTTCCTGCTCTGATACCATGTAATAATATGCAAGCATCTGACAGCTGTATCAACTCACAATCAAAATCACAAATATGTTGCAAAGAAGAAGAGAAGGAGACACTCAATGATCACTCATAAACACAGTAGAATAGAACATAATCTCAATATTATACAATGAATAAGAATGTAAGTGAATGAATACCATAGCCATAAAGATGGCATAATATAGGATTCGAATAGGCCAAGTAGGGCATTCGAATTCCTAACTCAGAGTGTGGCTTGAATGATAGTGGAGTCATCATCCAGTCAATGTATCAGTCATCAATGGTAACAGTCAGTCAACTGAGTCTAACTGAGTGAGGTAGGCATTAACTGAATGAAGGAGGCTCAGTGGAGGGAGCATGAGGAGTCTAACTGGAGTCAGAATGGGCAGTCTAGTCTCACTGGAGGTCCATCAAAGTGATACAGTCAGTTTAGAGTCAGTCTAGCCTTAAATCAAGGAAAGAACTGAAGATAACTGAAGTACAACTAAATGGTAGGTGAGAGAGGGTGCATGAGATGCATGCAACTTCATGCAAGGTGCACTAAGCACTAGGAGGGATAAAACTGATCAGTGAGAAGCTCTCGGGGGCTAGCTAACTGAGGGCTAGGTGTTGGGACTAATGACTAGGATGCATGCAATTGCATGCATGCATGCAAAACTGAATAATGATGGGGAGAATATTCCAACAATGCCTATATGTATTGATGACTTGTGTCAAGAGAATACCTTCCTAGTTAAGAGGGAGTGTTGATGTATTTGTGTTGTAGATATTTCTCCCTGCGGATAAAGAGAAACTCTCTTAGGTCAGAGAGGTATAGATCAACTTTAAACTAAGACAAAAAAGAAACAAATGCTACCTTGAGTTCCTAAACTAATCTTCACAACAAGATTGAATGCATTCAGAAGAGATGAAAGACATAACTTACCTTCAAATTCGACGTTTGTCTTGCTTCTAAATCTTGATACCGAAGCTCCAATGTAGAAGCTGTTGAAATAAAACAAAGGACAAGCATGCGATATTCCAAATACCTTGAAGCAAAGGTTAAGTTCAAATCTAAACTAGATACATTTCATATCAAAGATTTATACAATACACATGAAATGGGAAAAACAAGACAAGTGAAATGGGAAAAACAAGACAAGTTATCTTATTAAGAAGCTTGAAAAGTGGTTACAAAGGTTGCTTGATGTCCAAGCCAATCCTACAACTCCAAGTGCTTCCTCTAGCTATCTCTGCAGAAGTTTGAAGATCATAGGTTGGATGCCCCAAAAGTCCTCCCTTTGGCTCATGGAAATCCTCTCTCTTATAGCATGTGGGAAGGTTAACCAACAAGAGAGAAGTGTGGATCTATGGAGTGTTTAGTGGATTAGGTCAGCTAAATAGAGAGGGGAGTTGAGATCGAATCAGAGGTGGCAATCCCAATGATATCTCTCGAAAGTCAAGATCCCAAAATCCAAGGCAAAAGGTTAATTTTGGACTACCGCACCCCTAGGACTGAGCATAACGCGGTAGTACTGTGCCCCAGAGGAGGAGAAACATGCGATAGTGCTGACTACCGCACCCCTGTAGATGTGCAAGGAGCGGTAGTGCTTGCAAACATGACCAAGTTGGGTTGACAGATGGAAGAAAAAGTGTTTGGTTTCAGTGTTCAGTCAATGGTTTTCACTTTGGATGTTCAGATGTTTTTTTAAGGGAAACTGTTGTTTAGGTTGCTAGTGCAAGGATTTGACACTAATACATAATGTGTAATATTGAGGTATAACAGATGCCCCCTAAAGTGTGAGGTCAGAAGATACTGATGGCCGAAAGACTTTACAAATATGGTGCAGAGATAGCATCGAGGGGAGCAACAAGGAGCTGAAATAGAAACAAAATCTCAGATATACAACCGAGGCGGGCATTCCCATGCTCGGAAACAATTGACTCAAAGCATGGCTGCTGACCAATACATTGCATATCCATGAGTACTGAGATGATATAGACTGTAGACAAATCATGGCTACTATGAACAATCGTAGATCCATGAAACAGTGATGACACAGCCACGACCAATACATAAGTGGATCTGTGTGACAATACAGAATAAATCTCCATTGCAACCTGGACGTAATCAAAATACAAAAGGGTGTCCAGGGTCTTCTACCTGATTGTGAACGATACGAATCTAGCCATGTGATTACAAGGTGTTGAAGTCGAACATGGTAGAAACCATTTGATTACCGGTCAATGATGTGAACCGTTAACAAATGCGAGGGAAATCACCAATGATGACAATTATCCCCAAGGTATCTATCGTACATCTCAACGAAATGCAAATAAACGAGTTGATGTCGAGCATCCGAAAGATCATTCAATCAGAGTTCAATGATGAAAACCTACTGCCGAGTACGAGGAAACCTGCCATTGAGGCATGCAGGTACCAAGGTACTAGTGGTTGACTCCTAAGCCTAATTCCTGGATAATGATTTGGTGTCGACAGAAATAGACTCGTCAAAGGTGGGCCATAATGATTCCCACATCATCGACACGAAATCAGAACGAGAGATATTATGGAACAATGGAACGATTAAACATGTACTAACACAGCGGAGGACTTCACATAGTGGATGACTCAGAGGAACGCAAAACCCTTGAACATATAACAGCATGGAGCAGAACTTGGCAGCAGGGATTAGTGATGGTAGAGGACATACATACGACAAGTGGGCTTGTGGTAAAAGAGACAACTTGATATGATGACCATCACTCAGCAGGAGAAGATAAATACCCAAAATTAGACAAGAGACAGACGCATGCCATGTTCAAAGGTGATGACTGACGAGCTGCCAATAGAACAAACTTGACTCATTTCCCATTTTCCCTCGACATGATGGATGAGTACCTCTTTGTTGTTTTACGAGCTTAAGGAGGATAACAGATGCTCGTTATAGCTCATCTCATAGATGAGTCCAATCTCACATGTTTTTCAAACCTGGGAAAGGAGGGGTTTGTCCCAAAGTGGGCGCTTCGATGTTGAATTTTAACGAGTCCAAGGAAGGAAAACTCGGTCGTCATTTCATGTTTAGAGAGTCTGAAAAGAACTAAAGAAGACTCCAATGGTCCTTTTTCGTAAAGTTAGCCTCATCGCCCAAAAATGGGTAAAACAACATGGGAGAGAACTCTTTGAGTCATGATTGGCTAGAGTATTCCTTTTTCGTAAGTAGTGCCCCCTGGTCCGAAAAAGGGGTAAACTATCACCAGGGAGATGATCAATCAAATCCTTTTACAAGCGTGAACAAATCAATTTCGCTTGGCCATATTTTCCTATTTAAGGAGTCTGAAAATAGCTTAAAGAGGACTCCATGTACAACTTTGTCATGGTTGATGACCGAGTACGACAAAGGAAAAAGTAAACTCGGCACATTTCCTTTTCCGTAAATAGTCTAGCGAGGCCGGATAAAGTGATAAACCTATACTCGTTAGACACACCTTTTTACTCAAATTTTTAACGAGCACGACAATGGTATCAAAAACACTCGAAATATTTTTCATGTTTGGATCCAGAGCACGAAAAAGGAAAAAGTAAGCTCAAACCACTTTTCATGTTTTTAACCAAAGCACGAAAAAGTGAGAAGTAAGCTCAAACACCATCTTACTGTTTTTAACGAGCTCGAAGATAGGTTGGAAAAATGCTCATGACGTCTGCTTCATTTTTTAACGAGCTTGTAACAGAAAATGAACTATGCTCAGACTACTCGTTTCATTTTTTAATGAGCTTGAAGCCAAAGTTAAACTTTGCTCACGGATAAGTTCCATTGACGGGTTCCTTCCCAACATGATGACCAGATGTTGGTAAATGCCCCTGTTGGGCCCTGGAATTGTCCATTTTTCCATCATTTATCGACATACCTTTCATCCATTTTCTTACCATTATTTCTCATTTATCATTCCATTTTTTATCCATTTGTTGTAGCTGCGCGTTGAACAGCCTGCTACTTTCATTGATGTTTTAAGTGGTTAATAGTGATTATTTTCCTTTATCTTTGATGAATTAAAAGACTATTATGCATAATTTTACTAATGATAGTTTGTGGAGTGAGTTGTCACGTACAGGACACTCATAGCTAGTTGTTACAGCTTTAACCAAAAATGCGTGCCACATAAGAACACCTTGATTTGAATCTTGATTTGCGGGCATATTCAAATGAATCTCAAAAATCCGAGACATGGGTTTTCTGCGCAACATCCTTATTTACCTGAATCTCGAGGAAATCTCCAAACAAAGCTATGGTTTGCGATATGCAGGTGGTTCTTCGAGAGGGTATTTTCTATATTTGGTGTTGCGGCCGGTTCCAAAGTTGCCAACAGTTACGGCCGTGTTCCAGCTGTTGCAGATCACAAGCTGGGGGTTCAGTTCTTCATTTCCATGAGATAATTTTATGTATAAATATGTAATCAATCTCATTGAGAAAAAAAGGAGATATAGATTGATAGATGGATTAAGCATGATAGATTAGGCAGGATAGGAGATGGATGATAGGAGATGCAAGATAGGAGAGAACACAATGTTATGATGTAGGATTTGATCCAGATCTGTTGTAATTCTTCCATTATGATAATATATGCTGGCAGTTTCTTAATTCTGGAGTTGTAGACTTTCATTGTGGAGATCCATATCTGCTCAGTGGAGGAAGGGCCCTCTTCCCTGAGCAAATGCTGGTAATGTTAATTGTAAGTGTGTTATTGTTTAGATATGCTTATTATTTCGTTTATGCTTTCATTCATTAAGCTTATCATAGTTGTATGCTTTCATTCATTCGATCAGTCATAATCGTTGTGTTGATAATTCATTTGTTAGATCATTGGACAACACAAGACTTATTTTAGATTTATACAATCAGATCTTGTTTCATAGGAATAGATCTTGTTGAAGTGTGTTTGATTTACTTTCAAGAAGTTGTGACTTAGTTTACAAATAGTTTCGATTGCATACCAATAGATAACAATGTCAGGTAGAAATTGTACTTGCATATATCTTGCACGATAGCTTTGAAATAAAAGACTTCCTCGGGTTGATAATTTATGTTTAGCACTCTGCATATTAAGTTTTAATTAACTGGCATATAGTGGGCACGACATTTTGGCACCGTTGCCAGGGAAGTTATCAATTGTGCAATAGTACATTTGACATTGTTTTGTAGATGCATTGTTAAAATAGGGCATGTAGGTTGCATGATTGCATTTCAGTTTATTGAATTTATTTTGAGTGTTAATTTTTTGTCTTTACATTCAGTTTTATTTCATTTTCAATCTTTGATTCATAAATCTTATCATTCCCCTTAGTGGTGTTGTGAGCACCACCCATTATACTAACAAGTTGACAGGAACATTCGAAGGAGGAGCCTCAAGATAGCACACAAAGAATCTAATGAAGAGATGGCAGGTGAAAAAGATGGAGAAGTTGTTACCTTCGAATTTCCCATCAGAGATTCGAGCGGAGTGGCACCAACAAAAAGAATTCCCCCACATGTTCTACCAAATTTTCACGGTTTGGAAAACGAAGACCCTGATGTATTTTTATTTCAATTGGAAGTACTTTGTAGAGGATATGGTTATTGTGCTAATGATCAAAAGTTGAATGTATTTCCCCTTACTCTAAAAGGAACATCCCTCCGATGGTTCATGAGCCTCGGTGGGAATTGTATACAAACTTGGGAAGACATGAAACATGTGTTCTTGAAAAGGTACCAAGATTATTGCAGGGTCAATGAAGACATCTTCGAAATGACACAAGGAGAAGAAGAGATTCTGGAGGAATACATAGAACGATTTCAATATAACCTCCAAAGATCCAAACAGAGGAAACTGGGGAAGGAAATCTTAAAAACATTTCTACTCAAGGGAATCCAAGCTGAATGTTTAGAAATATTGAATTTGATCGAAAAAAGGTAATGTATTTCAGTTAGCATATGATTATATGTGTGAGTTATGTAGAAGGTATTCAAGAGGAAACTTCAAGATTGGTAAGAATTCTAAGGAACTTTTATCTTTATTTTTGAAATCTGCTGCAAAAACAAGAGTTTTACGAGCTGAAATCAACAATTTATTTAAAATTTCTAAAGCTGATTCACAATCGGTTGTTTTGCAGGATAAGGAAAAGCAGGAGGAAATAAGAGAAGCAATGGATTTCCCTTTGGATAGTCGTGAAAGTTGTGGTATATGTGACTTGAATCATTCCACAGATCAGTGTCCCTCCTTACCAAGGATGAAAGAAACATATCATAGAGATCTGGGAGTTGCAACCAACTCGTTGCAACAGTCATGTCAACCATGGCCTACATTTATGGTTCGAAATTCTATCCCTCCATTTTCTTACTCTCATACTCAGCCATTGAATACTCTTCCACCATGGAAGCTGTTGCAGCCTCAATTTAACTCTTACCTACCTTACCCACAAGGTTGGAATGGCCCATCTTATGATCATATGGCCACTCTCCCTCATGCTGCAACACAACTTGGTCCTTCAATATCAACCTCACAACTCAATCATCTACATCAGCCACATCTATCTTCTCATCAAACTCCTTGGTATCCAACACAATTTCCTGTCCAATCCACCCTCCACCCTAACCATAATAAAGCAGTACAGTATGCTTATAGTGCTGAACTGCAAAATGTTCCTACATTTCCCTCTTGTTCTACCTCATCTACACCATTGCAAAAAGGCTGTGCATTGTTGCAGCAAATCTATACGAGGCCTGAACATGTTTTAAATCCAAGTTTTGCAGATGGAGTTTCTTCTAGTCCTCATAAGCAATCAGACAAGATCAACAATACACACGTAATATTTGATGGAGAACAGCCATTGGAACCAAAAGCATCATTCACATCATTAGATCCGGAAATCTTATGCATTGAGGAAGATCAGTTTAATAAGGATCTTCATGGTGTAACATCCATGAGCAATCAAGGGAACAAAGACTATATTGAAGCTTGGTTTCAATCTGTTATCAGTCTGCAGCATCATTCCATGCTTCACCAATTCTTGGCACCATCATTTCCAGGGAAGTTGATCTCTCATATCCTAGAATTCATAAAGTTATATTTTTCTATTGGGAGTATGAGCATACTTGAGTCACTTTTTCGAAAATGGCTCCATTGGAAATATGCATACACTTGAATTTTTTTTATATTTCCAAATAGAATAGGGTAGGATAGAATAACAAAATCAAACCATGCTTTTGTTTGTTTAAGTTTTTTATTTTTATTTTTGAATAAGTATGTTCTCTTCTTGCGCCTTGTTGCGATCTGGAAGATCAGAAAGTAGAAAGATGAGGAATGGGTATGAGATGTTTTCATGAATGCTTTGGAATTGTTGACTAGTTGAACAAAAATGCTCAAGTCCTTTTTGTCATCAATTTCCCAATTTCAATTTGTTTCTATTTGTTACAAATAAAAATAAAAATATCATGAAAACAAATTTACAATAATTATGGAAAGTGAATGGACGATCCACAGGAAAATGAGCCCATGATTATGGAACACTTCAAGCTTGAAATTTGAAATGAATTTGTTAGCTGCAACACCCAGTTGTGAGTGATTACTCTTAGCTACAACAATGAGCTGCAACACCCAGCTGTGACTGTGCTACAGGAATGAAGAAGCTATGATCAGAATACCGTTGGTGAGTCTAGATGGACATTTCTCTCCTGCAGGTATAAAATGGATTTTGCTTTGTTCATTTTTATTTGGATTTGTTTTATGAGTAATTGCTTGTTGTTTTTTTCATAAGTGTTGGGTGAAGAGAGACCAATCATCTCTCTTCTTCCATCATCTCATGTTTTATTGCAGGCAAATGCTAGGTTTTGCAGGTCCTTGGAAGAAGAAGGTCAATGCATGCACGAGTGACTCTTGAAGACTTTTTATCAATTTGCAAATGGATTGAGCACATAAAAAAATTGGAGAGATTGATGTGCAAACCATATAGAGTCCAATGTTTTCGAAGTCAAGTCCCATTGCTACATGCCAAGAATCATTTTTAGACACCTGTCATCCCACATGTTGCTGAAAGAAACCCCTCAAGAAGCCACTTGGCCTATGGTAGATTCATTCACTCTCCTCATTTCAAAAACCTAAAAATCCATTCATGTCAAAGTCCCATTTTCCACTGCTTATGTAGTCGCCATAATCGTTTTATTGCCCATCACTACTACATCATGACTTCACATATACTTTCCACTTCTGAGTTTCATTTTGGTTCTATTTTTCACTATGATTCTTCACATTCATTTATTTTGTACTCGTATTGGATGATGTGGAATTCATTAAGGTCCACCTTCCAATGGTCTTGTCCCATCGACTCCGACACATCATCTGGGATCGAGATTAGAGTTCTATAGTGCCCTGGTATCTGCATGAATCAATGGTAGATTTCCTTGTTGTTAATCATGGGGATTCATCAATGCCTCTTGATTGACAAATCTTGCAGGTGACTCGACTCCAACACGTCCATTCGTACCTGTCAAGATGCACTAAGGTACTTTAGAGCTCACTGTCATCAAAGGTGAGTTTCTTCACATTGGTTAACGGCATACATTAATGGCCAGTAATCCAATGATTTCTTCCCATGCTCGACTCCAACACATTCATTCGCATGGTAAGAATTGTACCTTGGGTTTGTAGCAGTTGAAGATTATGTGATCTAATGGTTTTAACAATGATTTGGAGCATCATTTGTTCATTAGTTTTGCAATTCTTTTCCATTTTCATTTCAGCAGTTGATTTTCAGAATAAGAGAAAGGACTTTCTGCTTCTATGGTAGAATTTCTGCTCATCAATTGTCTCAGCAGTTAGTCTTACATGCAACCAGCACAATATCATGGATCAAATTCAGTCTCATCCAGTTTCAGCTCTCATATACATATGTCTCAGCATTAGATCAGCCTACATAAATCCAACATACACCAGTCCATTCATGTCAACCAAGGCTTCCATGGAGGTAACACTTGAGGTAAAATAGCATGATTTTTTGATTTATTAAAGATTTAGGGAAATGTCATGAAGAACCACTAAGCATTAGCCATTTCCATTTTTTAAATAGCATTTTATGTCCATCCATTTCCATCATTTCCCACTCAGTTTTAACACTTCATCATTCATGCACATCCACTTCAAATTCCAACCCAACATCTCACCAACCCAACTGACCAAGCATGAAAAAAAAAAGGGATACCTTATTGTTGTCACACAAGAACCAACAATAAGAAGTCTTGTTGCTGCCACACAAGAACCAGCAGTAAGAAAAGAAGTCTTGCTGCTGCCACACAAGAACCAGTAGTAAGGAACGGTGCTCTGCTGCCATACAAAAATAATGAGGAGAAATAAAGCAGCTGATACACATCTTGAAAGAGAAGCATAGGCTAGACACAAGAACCTACAACATGAAAAGTTGATGTAGAAGCCATTCTTTCTCAAGAGTATGCTATCACACAAGCACGATAGAAAACAAAGGCATGCCTTCTTTGATTTGTTTGCTTTGTTCAGTGGTGCACATAATGGTTCACATCTTCATAATTCAAAATTATTGAGAGCCACATTTTATATGGTATATGGATTTTCCACAATCTTATACATATGGTATCTTTACCATCCACTAATGCATACATTGGTTTTAGCCGTCATGAGCATGACACATGCATAATGGAAATCATGTAGCAGCCTTTTCAAGGTCTGATGTGAATTATATCTCAGTAGCATGAAGGTAATGATTACTCTCAGCATTGGTCATTTGTCAAGTTCGACAGAATTTTGATTGTTGTGGAATGTGCAAAAGAATGTTTGGCATTATTTGAAGTGTTACAAAGCACTCCATGATAAGGGCATAACCAACGAAAATTCTAGCAGCCTTCATTCAACCATGAGAATGGATGAAATCTACTGTGGTTTATTGTAATAGAATTTGCCATGAATTTGATGAGAAAATGGTTCTAAAACTCTTTTATTTCCCATGAATGATAATTCCTGTAGTGAGTTTGGCTTGTGAAGATCACTGGTATTTTTTTTGGAATTTGTGACATATGGAGGGTCTACAAATTCTGTGATTGTCAGATGATATTTGAGCAGCTTGGATCATCACAAAAGGAAATTTGCAAATCTAATCTCTTGCTGGTATGAAGATTTCCTGTGCATTGTCATTTTATTTTTGCAATACATTATGAGCACTTAACCAAAACCATGGGGAATCAAAAATTGAGCTCACACAGTGAATTTCAAATAGCATACAGTCATTTTTCAGGCAGCCTACAGTTATTTTTGTAAGTCAAAGATGTGTTTCTAGTTAGCACATATACAAAAATTGGATGTTGACAGTGATAGTGCAGATACAAGAAAACAAAAGTCCCAAAGTTCACTTGATTTCATGAATGGAAGGTAAAATACTCAGTTTGGGGGAAATGGTTGTTCACAACTAAGATGAAAACTCCTCTTTTGCATGAGGACATGCAACATATTCAGTTTGGGGGAGTGGTTTTTGACATTTTGTGCATACTGATTTTTATTCATTCACAGCTGGCAAAAATGAAGAATTTGATTTAAGGATATCTCACAAACCACGAATTGGATCCTCATGAAATTTGGACAGGGAATGCATAACAACATGATGAACAATCGTGGTAAGTTTCAGCTCAATCCAGTGCACGGTTTTCGAGAAAATGACCATCATCACCTACAGCCAATTCACATTTTTCTCGAAATCCGTGATGTGGGTTCATCTAATTGTTGGTGAGGAGATGCAATATAATGGTATTTACCTGCTTGAAAAATTTCATCCCAACCCAGTTTGTATTTTTTTAAATATTGGCGCTGAAAGTTCAGCTGCAATACATTTTTATTCATGTTCAAAAGTGTAGAATTTGATTTGGGCATATCTTTCAATTGGTAAGTTAGATTCTCATGAAATTTGGACAAGCAATGCATAACAGCATGATGAACAACCGTGGCAAGTTTAAGCTCAATCCAGTTTGCAGTTTTTGAGAAAATGGCCATAATCACCCACAGCCAATTCGCATTTTTCTCGAAATTCGTGATGTGGGTTTGTCTAATTTTTGGCGTGGAGATGCATTTGAGTGGTAGCTACGTGCCTGCAAAATTTCAGCCCAACCCAGTTCGTCGTTTGGGAGAAAATGGCTTTAGAAGTTTCCTGTTCAAAAAGGCTAAAACACCATAAAATATTGTCGTTTCCCGTTTTCCGGCAGCTGCAACATATTTTCTGGCAACCGCTTTTCGGCAGCTGCGACATCTTTTCCGGCAGCTGTGACATCTTTTCCGGCAGCTGCGACATCCTTTCCGGCAGCTGTGACATCTTTTCCGGCAGCTGCGACATATTTTTCGGCGACCGCTTTCCGGCAGCTGCCCGTTTTCCGGCAGCTGCGACATCTTTTCCGGCGGCTGCGACATCTTTTCCGACAGCTGCAAGTCCACCAAATTTGTCGCTAAATTTAGCGTTGTTCCGCCAAATTTGCCGCTAAAACCTTCGCCAACTTCTCTGCTAAAATAAACTGACTCTGCCAAATTTGCTGCTAAATTTAGCGTTGTTCCGCCAAATTTGCCGCTAAAACCTTCGCCAACTTCTCTGCTAAAATAAGCTTACTCCGCCAAATTTGCCGCTACATTTAGCGTTGTTCAGCCAAAATCTTCGCTAAAACCTTCGCCAATTTCTCTGCTAAAATAAGCTGTGACTTTGCCAAATTTCTACTAAAGAGCTACGAATCAGCCAAATTTTCTGCTAAATCCTCCGCTAAGTGACTCTGCCAATTTGTGTTAAAATCTCTATTTCTTCTAGCTGCAGCTGTGCAAATGGTAAAATGAAGGAACAAGTGAATGAGTTTTTTTCAAGTTGGATGCTACACAGATATTGGGTTGCATGAGGACATGCAACAAGTTCAGTTTGGGGGAGATGTTGGGCCCTGGAATTGTCCATTTTTCCATCATTTATCGACATACCTTTCATCCATTTTCTTACCATTATTTCTCATTTATCATTCCATTTTTTATCCATTTGTTGTAGCTGCGCGTTGAACAGCCTGCTACTTTCATTGATGTTTTAAGTGGTTAATAGTGATTATTTTCCTTTATCTTTGATGAATTAAAAGACTATTATGCATAATTTTACTAATGATAGTTTGTGGAGTGAGTTGTCACGTACAGGACGCTCATAGCTAGTTGTTACAGCTTTAACCAAAAATGCGTGCCACATAAGAACACCTTGATTTGAATCTTGATTTGCGGGCATATTCAAATGAATCTCAAAAATCCGAGACATGGGTTTTCTGCGCAACATCCTTATTTACCTGAATCTCGAGGAAATCTCCAAACAAAGCTATGGTTTGCGATATGCAGGTGGTTCTTCGAGAGGGTATTTTCTAGATTTGGTGTTGCGACCGGTTCCAAAGTTGCCAACAGTTACGGCCATGTTCCAGCTATTGCAGATCACAAGCTGGGGGTTCAGTTCTTCATTTCCATGAGATAATTTTATGTATAAATATGTAATCAATCTCATTGAGAAAAAAAGGAGATATAGATTGATAGATGGATTAAGCATGATAGATTAGGCAGGATAGGAGATGGATGATAGGAGATGCAAGATAGGAGAGAACACAATGTTATGATGTAGGATTTGATCCAGATCTGTTGTAATTCTTCCATTATGATAATATATGCTGGCAGTTTCTTAATTCTGGAGTTGTAGACTTTCATTGTGGAGATCCAGATCTGCTCAGTGGAGGAAGGGCCCTCTTCCCTGAGCAAATGCTGGTAATGTTAATTGTAAGTGTGTTATTGTTTAGATATGCTTATTATTTCGTTTATGCTTTCATTCATTAAGCTTATCATAGTTGTATGCTTTCATTCATTCGATCAGTCATAATCGTTGTGTTGATAATTCATTTGTTAGATCATTGGACAACACAAGACTTATTTTAGATTTATACAATCAGATCTTGTTTCATAGGAATAGATCTTGTTGAAGTGTGTTTGATTTACTTTCAAGAAGTTGTGACTTAGTTTACAAATAGTTTCGATTGCATACCAATAGATAACAATGTCAGGTAGAAATTGTACTTGCATATATCTTGCACGATAGCTTTGAAATAAAAGACTTCCTCGGGTTGATAATTTATGTTTAGCACTCTGCATATTAAGTTTTAATTAACTGGCATATAGTGGGCACGACATTTTGGCACCGTTGCCAGGGAAGTTATCAATTGTGCAATAGTACATTTGACATTGTTTGTAGATGCATTGTTAAAATAGGGCATGTAGGTTGCATGATTGCATTTCAGTTTATTGAATTTATTTTGAGTGTTAATTTTTTGTCTTTACATTCAGTTTTATTTCATTTTCAATCTTTGATTCATAAATCTTATCATTCCCCTTAGTGGTGTTGTGAGCACCACCCATTCTACTAACAAGTTGACAGGAACATTCGAAGGAGGAGCCTCAAGATAGCACACAAAGAATCTAATGAAGAGATGGCAGGTGAAAAATATGGAGAAGTTGTTACCTTCGAGTTTCCCATCAGAGATTCGAGCGGAGTGGCACCAACAAAAAGAATCCCCCCACATGTTCTACCAAATTTTCACGGTTTGGAAAACGAAGACCCTGATGTATTTTTATTTCAATTGGAAGTACTTTGTAGAGGATATGGTTATTGTGCTAATGATCAAAATTTGAATGTATTTCCCCTTACTCTAAAAGGAACATCCCTCCGATGGTTCATGAGCCTCGGTGGGAATTGTATACAAACTTGGGAAGACATGAAACATGTGTTCTTGAAAAGGTACCAAGATTATTGCAGGGTCAATGAAGACATCTTCGAAATGACACAAGGAGAAGAAGAGAGTTTGGAGGAATACATAGAACGATTTCAATATAACCTCCAAAGATCCAAACAGAGGAAACTGGGGAAGGAAATCTTAAAAACATTTCTACTCAAGGGAATCCAAGCTGAATGTTTAGAAATATTGAATCTGATCGAAAAAGGTAATGTATTTCAGTTAGCATATGATGATATGTGTGAGTTATGTAGAAGGTATTCAAGAGGAAACTTCAAGATTGGTAAGAATTCTAAGGAACTTTTATCTTTATTTTTGAAATCTGCTGCAAAAACAAGAGTTTTACGAGCTGAAATCAACAATTTATTTAAAATTTCTAAAGCTGATTCACAATCGGTTGTTTTGCAGGATAAGGAAAAGCAGGAGGAAATAAGAGAAGCAATGGATTTCCCTTTGGATAGTCGTGAAAGTTGTGGTATATGTGACTTGAATCATTCCACAGATCAGTGTCCCTCCTTACCAAGGATGAAAGAAACATATCATAGAGATCTGGGAGTTGCAACCAACTCGTTGCAACAATCATGTCAACCATGGCCTACATTTATGGTTCGAAATTCTATCCCTCCATTTTCTTACTCTCATACTCAGCCATTGAATACTCTTCCACCATGGAAGCTGTTGCAGCCTCAATTTAACTCTTACCTACCTTACCCACAAGGTTGGAATGGCCCATCTTATGATCATATGGCCACTCTCCCTCATGCTGCAACACAACTTGGTCCTTCAATATCAACCTCACAACTCAATCATCTACATCAGCCACATCTATCTTCTCATCAAACTCCTTGGTATCCAACACAATTTCCTGTCCAATCCACCCTCCCCCTAACCATAATAAAGCAGTACAGTATGCTTATAGTGCTGAACTGCAAAATGTTCCTACATTTCCCTCTTGTTCTACCTCATCTACACCATTGCAAAAAGGCTGTGCATTGTTGCAGCAAATCCATACGAGGCCTGAACATGTTTTAAATCCAAGTTTTGCAGATGGAGTTTCTTCTAGTCCTCATAAGCAATCAGACAAGATCAACAATACACACGTAATATTTGATGGAGAACAGCCATTGGAACCAAAAGCATCATTCACATCATTAGATCCGGAAATCTTATGCATTGAGGAAGATCAGTTTAATAAGGATCTTCATGGTGTAACATCCATGAGCAATCAAGGGAACAAAGACTATATTGAAGCTTGGTTTCAATCTGTTATCAGTCTGCAGCATCATTCCATGCTTCACCAATTCTTGGCACCATCATTTCCAGGGAAGTTGATCTCTCATATCCTAGAATTCATAAAGTTATATTTTTCTATTGGGAGTATGAGCATACTTGAGTCACTTTTTCGAAAATGGCTCCATTGGAAATATGCATACACTTGAATTTTTTTTATATTTCCAAATAGAATAGTGTAGGATAGAATAACAAAATCAAACCATGCTTTTGTTTGTTTAAGTTTTTTATTTTTATTTTTGAATAAGTATGTTCTCTTCTTGCGCCTTGTTGCGATCTGGAAGATCAGAAAGTAGAAAGATGAGGAATGGGTATGAGATGTTTTCATGAATGCTTTGGAATTGTTGACTAGTTGAACAAAAATGCTCAAGTCCTTTTTGTCATCAATTTCCCAATTTCAATTTGTTTCTATTTGTTACAAATAAAAATAAAAATATCATGAAAACAAAATTACAATAATTATGGAAAGTGAATGGACGATCCACAAGAAAATGAGCCCATGATTATGGAACACTTCAAGCTTGAAATTTGACATGAATTTGTTAGCTGCAACACCCAGTTGTGAGTGATTACTCTCAGCTACAACAATGAGCTGCAACACCCAGCTGTGACTGTGCTACAGGAATGAAGAAGCTATGATCAGAATACCGTTGGTGAGTCTAGATGGACATTGCTCTCCTGCAGGTATAAAATGGATTTTGCTTTGTTCATTTTTATTTGGATTTGTTTTATGAGTAATTGCTTGTTGTTTTTTTCATAAGTGTTGGGTGAAGAGAGACCAATCATCTCTCTTCTTCCATCATCTCATGTTTTATTGCAGGCAAATGCTAGGTTTTGCAGGTCCTTGGAAGAAGAAGGTCAATGCATGCACGAGTGACTGTTGAAGACTTTTTATCAATTTGCAAATGGATTGAGCACATAAAAAAATTGGAGAGATTGATGTGCAAACCATATAGAGTCCAATGTTTTCGAAGTCAAGTCCCATTGCTACATGCCAAGAATAATTTTTAGACACCTGTCATCCCACTTGTTGCTGAAAGAAACCCCTCAAGAAGCCACTTGGCCTATGGTAGATTCATTCACTCTCCTCATTTCAAAACCCTAAAAATCCATTCATGTCGAAGTCCCCTTTTCCACTGCTTATGTAGTCGCCATAATCGTTTTATTGCCCATCACTACTACATCATGACTTCACATATACTTTCCACTTCTGAGTTTCATGTGGTTCTATTTTTCACTATGATTCTTCACAATCATTTATTTTGTGCTCGTATTGGATGATGTGGAATTCATTAAGGTCCACCTTCCAATGGTCTTGTCCCATCGACTCCGACACATCATCTGGGATCGAGATTAGAGTTCTATAGTGCCCTGGTATCTGCATGAATCAATGGTAGATTTCCTTGTTGTTAATCATGGGGATTCATCAATGCCTCTTGATTGACAAATCTTGCAGGTGACTCGACTCCAGCACCTCCATTCGTACCTGTCAAGATGCACTAAGGTACTTTAGAGCTCACTGTCATCAAAGGTGAGTTTCTTCACATTGGTTAACGGCATACATTAATGGCCAGTAATCCAATGATTTCTTCCCGTGCTCGACTCCAGCACATTCATTCGCATGGTAAGAATTGTACCTTGGGTTTGTAGCAGTTGAAGATTATGTGATCTAATGGTTTTAACAATGATTTGGAGCATCATTTGTTCATTAGTTTTGCAATTCTTTTCAATTTTCATTTCAGCAGTTGATTTTCAGAATAAGAGAAAGGACTTTCTGCTTCTATGGTAGAATTTCTGCTCGTCAATTGTCTCAGCAGTTAGTCTTACATGCAACCAGCACAATATCATGGATCAAATTCAGTCTCATCCAGTTTCTGCTCTCATATACATATGTCTCAGCATTAGATCAGCCTACATAACTCCAACATACACCAGTCCATTCATGTCAACCAAGGCTTCCATGGAGGTAACACTTGAGGTAAAATAGCATGATTTTTTGATTTATTAAAGATTTAGGGAAATGTCATGAAGAACCACTAAGCATTAGCCATTTCCATTTTTTAAATAGCATTTTATGTCCATCCATTTCCATCATTTCCCACTCAGTTTTAACACTTCATCATTCATGCACATCCACTTCAAATTCCAACCCAACATCTCACCAACCCAACTGACCAACCATGAAAAAAAGGGATACCTTATTGTTGTCACACAAGAACCAACAATAAGAAGTCTTGTTGCTGCCACACAAGAACCAGCAGTAAGAAAAGAAGTCTTGCTGCTGCCACACAAGAACTAGTAGTAAGGAACGGTGCTCTGTTGCCATACAAAAATAATGAGGAGAAATAAAGCAGCTGATACACATCTTGAAAGAGAAGCATAGGCTAGACACAAGAACCTACAACATGAAAAGTTGATGTAGAAGCCATTCTTTCTCAAGAGTATGCTATCACACAAGCACGATAGAAAACAAAGGCATGACTTCTTTGATTTGTTTGCTTTGTTCAGTGGTGCACATAATGGTTCACATCTTCATAATTCAAAATTATTGAGAGCCACATTTTATATGGTATATGGATTTTCCACAATCTTATACATATGGTATCTTTACCATCCACTAATGCATACATTGGTTTTAGCCGTCATGAGCATGACACATGCATAATGGAAATCATGTAGCAGCCTTTTCAAGGTCTGATGTGAATTATATCTCAGTAGCATGAAGGTAATGATTACTCTCAGCATTGGTCATTTGTCAAGTTCGACAGAATTTTGATTGTTGTGGAATGTGCAAAAGAATGTTTGGCATTATTTGAAGTGTTACAAAGCACTCCATGATAAGGGCATAACCAACGAAAATTCTAGCAGCCTTCATTCAACCATGAGAATGGATGAAATCTACTGTGGTTTATTGTAATAGAATTTGCCATGAATTTGATGAGAAAATGGTTCTAAAACTCTTTTATTTCCCATGAATGATAATTCCTGTAGTGAGTTTGGCTTGTGAAGATCACTGGTATTTTTTTTGGAATTTGTGACATATGGAGGGTCTACAAATTCTGTGATTGTCAGATGATATTTGATCAGCTTGGGTCATCACAAAAGGAAATTTGCAAATCTAATCTCTTGCTGGTATGAAGATTTCCTGTGCATTGTCATTTTATTTTTGCAATACATTATGAGCACTTAACCAAAACCATGGGGAATCAAAAATTGAGCTCACACAGTGAATTTCAAATAGCATACAGTCATTTTTCAGGCAGCCTACAGTTATTTTTGTAAGTCAAAGATGTGTTTCTAGTTAGCACATATACAAAAATTGGATGTTGACAGTGATAGTGCAGATACAAGAAAACAAAAGTCCCAAAGTTCACTTGATTTCATGAATGGAAGGTAAAATACTCAGTTTGGGGGAAATGGTTGTTCACAACTAAGATGAAAACTCCTCTTTTGCATGAGGACATGCAACATATTCAGTTTGGGGGAGTGGTTTTTGACATTTTGTGCATACTGATTTTTATTCATTCACAGCTGGCAAAAATGAAGAATTTGATTTAAGGATATCTCACAAACCACAAATTGGATCCTCATGAAATTTGGACAGGGAATGCATAACAACATGTTGAACAATCGTGGTAAGTTTCAGCTCAATCCAGTGCACGGTTTTCGAGAAAATGACCATCATCACCTACAGCCAATTCACATTTTTCTCGAAATCCGTGATGTGGGTTCATCTAATTGTTGGTGAGGAGATGCAATATAATGGTATTTACCTGCTTGAAAAATTTCGTCCCAACCCAGTTTGTAGTTTTTGAAATATTGGCGCTGGAAGTTCAGCTGCAATACATTTTTATTCATGTTCAAAAGTGTAGAATTTGATTTGGGCATATCTTTCAATTGGTAAGTTAGATTCTCATGAAATTTGGACAGGGAATGCATAACAGCATGATGAACAACCGTGGCAAGTTTAAGGTCAATCCACTTTGCAGTTTTCGAGAAAATGGCCATAATCACCCACAGCCAATTCGCATTTTTCTCGAAATTCGTGATGTGGGTTTGTCTAATTTTTGGCGTGGAGATGCATTAGAGTGGTAGCTACTTGCCTGCAAAATTTCAGCCCAACCCAGTTCGTCGTTTGGGAGAAAATGGCTTTAGAAGTTTCCTGTTCAAAAAGGCTAAAACACCATAAAATATTGTCGTTTCCCGTTTTCCGGCAGCTGCAACATATTTTCTGGCAACCGCTTTCCGGCAGCTGCGACATCTTTTCCGGCAGCTGTGACATCTTTTCCGGCAGCTGCGACATCCTTTCCTGCAGCTGTGACATCTTTTCCGGCAGCTGCGACATCTTTTCCAGCAGCTGTGACATCTTTTCCGGCAGCTGCGACATATTTTTCGACGACCGCTTTCCGGCAGCTGCCCGTTTTCCGGCAGCTGCGACATCTTTTCCGGCGGCTGCGACATCTTTTCCGACAGCTGCAAGTCCACCAAATTTGCCGCTAAATTTAGCGTTGTTCCGCCAAATTTGCCGCTAAAACCTTCGCCAACTTCTCTGCTAAAATAAGCTGACTCCGCCAAATTTGCTGCTAAATTTAGCGTTGTTCCGCCAAATTTGCCGCTAAAACCTTCGCCAACTTCTCTGCTAAAATAAGCTTACTCCGCCAAATTTGCCGCTACATTTAGCGCTGTTCCGCCAAAATCTTCGCTAAAACCTTCGTCAATTTCTCTGCTAAAATAAGCTGTGACTTTGCCAAATTTCTACTAAAGAGCTACGAATCCGCCAAATTTTCTGCTAAATCCTCCGCTAAGTGACTCTGCCAATTTGTGTTAAACTCTCTATTTCTTCTAGCTGCAGCTATGCAAATGGTAAAATGAAGGAACAAGTGAATGAGTTTTTTTCAAGTTGGATGCTACACAGATATTGGGTTGCATGAGGACATGCAACAAGTTCAGTTTGGGGGAGATGTTGGGCCCTGGAATTGTCCATTTTTCCATCATTTATCGACATACCTTTCATCCATTTTCTTACCATTATTTCTCATTTATCATTCCATTTTTTATCCATTTGTTGTAGCTGTGCGTTGAACAGCCTGCTACTTTCATTGATGTTTTAAGTGGTTAATAGTGATTATTTTCCTTTATCTTTGATGAATTAAAAGACTATTATGCATAATTTTACTAATGATAGTTTGTGGAGTGAGTTGTCACGTACAGGATGCTCATAGCTAGTTGTTACAGCTTTAACCAAAAATGCGTGCCACATAAGAACACCTTGATTTGAATCTTGATTTGCGGGCATATTCAAATGAATCTCAAAAATCCGAGACATGGGTTTTCTGCGCAACATCCTTATTTACCTGACTCTCGAGGAAATCTCCAAACAAAGCTATGGTTTGCGATATGCAGGTGGTTCTTCGAGAGGGTATTTTCTAGATTTGGTGTTGCGGCCGGTTTCAAAGTTGCCAACAGTTACGGCCGTGTTCCAGCTGTTGCAGATCACAAGCTGGGGGTTCAGTTCTTCATTTCCATGAGATAATTTTATGTATAAATATGTAATCAATCTCATTGAGAAAAAAAGGAGATATAGATTGATAGATGGATTAAGCATGATAGATTAGGCAGGATAGGAGATGGATGATAGGAGATGCAAGATAGGAGAGAACACAATGTTATGATGTAGGATTTGATCCAGATCTGTTGTAATTCTTCCATTATGATAATATATGCTGGCGGTTTCTTAATTCTGGAGTTGTAGACTTTCATTGTGGAGATCCAGATCTGCTCAGTGGAGGAAGGGCCCTCTTCCCTGAGCAAATGCTAGTAATGTTAATTGTAAGTGTGTTATTGTTTAGATATGCTTATTATTTCGTTTATGCTTTCATTCATTAAGCTTATCATAGTTGTATGCTTTCTTTCATTCGATCAGTCATAATCATTGTGTTGATAATTCATTTGTTAGATCATTGGACAACACAAGACTTATTTTAGATTTATACAATCAGATCTTGTTTCATAGGAATAGATCTTGTTGAAGTGTGTTTGATTTACTTTCAAGAAGTTGTGACTTAGTTTACAAATAGTTTCGATTGCATACCAATAGATAACAATGTCAGGTAGAAATTGTACTTACATATATCTTGCACGATAGCTTTGAAATAAAAGACTTCCTTGGGTTGATAATTTATGTTTAGCACTCTGCATGTTAAGTTTTAATTAACTGGCATATAGTGGGCACGACAGCCCCCAGCATGATTGCTAATGGCTAAACATGCCCCCCAAGCTTCGTTTCGTCTAACTACTCTTCTTCCTTACCCAAAAATCCTGGCTACTAATCCGAATGTGTTCACCAGGGGGGGCAGGGAGAACCAGGGCCAAGTGACCCAGGCAGATGAAATGAAGGTTCAAATCCTAACTCTAGCGAGAGACTCGAACAAATGGAAGGGATATCTATTTCATTTTTACACAAGCTTGAAAATAGATAATAACAATGCTTGAAAGGGTCCTTTTTATTTTTTAATGATCTTAAAACAGAAATAAATTATGCTCGAAGGTAGTTTCATTTTTACGCAAGCTTGAAACTAAAAGTAAATTATGCTTGGGATTGATTTCATTTTTACACAAGCTCGAAACCAACAGTAAACTGTGCTTGAGGGCCAGTTTCATTTTTTAACGAGCTTGAAACAAAGAATAAACTATGCTCGTAGGAACCTATTTCATTTTTTAACGAGCTTGACATAGAAAGGGAACTATGCTCATGATGGATTTCATTTTTACACAAGCTTGAAACTAAAAATAAACTATGCTTGTAGGGGTCTGTTTTACTTTTTAACGAGCTTGAAACAGAATGAACTATGCTCAAAATGATGGTTGGTTTCATTTTTACACAAGCTTAAAACCAAAAGTAAACTATGCTTGAGAAAATGTTTTCATGTTTTAATGAGCTTGACACTGGAAAAAGAACTATGCTCCAAAGCTCTCAACATGACATCTGCATGTAGGAGGAAAATCCCCCTAGCATGATTGCTAGCGGGGTGACTCTAGCACAAATTCCAAAGACTGGATTCTTGCCCCCATCTCTAAGGGGAAGACACCACCAAAACATGTGGGACATTTAGGGAAGTCTGGTGACTAGGAGTCATATGATGAGTGGATGTCACAAAGGAAAGTTGATCAATGGTCACCATATTCCCATGATGGGCAAAATACATCACCTGAAAAAGTGAGGACACTACAGCTTTCATAGCATAGACATAATCACGTCCAAGGAGCAGATTAAAATCTAAGGGACCTTGGACTACCATAAAATCAATACAGACAGTTTTCCCTCCCAAAGTGATAGGTAACTGAGGAAGGATCCCTAAAGGTCGAGTAGGCCTTCGGTTAAAAGCCAATATATGGTCAGTTACTGGCACAAGCTGAGGGGAACCTAAAGCTTGCCAAGTAGTTGAGGATAAAATACTAACAGAAGCTCCCTCATCAACTATCGTACGAAAAATTTCTTTATCGGAAACTCCTACAGATATTTGAAAAGGAATACTCGAAGGAAGACGAGATTCTGTTAACCCATTCCAATCAAATGAAATGACCTCAGTACTTGGAGGGGGTCCCGTGGAAACAGGCTCTTGCCCATCATGATCGGAACTAACTAGAAAAACATCAGTGGTTATCAATCCACTTTCGCTTGGAAGATAAGAATGAGATGAAGATTGTGTCAAGGTGACTGCTTTAGTCTGGACTTTCTCCAATGAAAGAGCGGGATCGAGTGGAGATGACAGCGACTCGATCACTTCACTCTCGGAAGGGAGAGTGGGATCAATTGCAGATGAAACTGAATTGATCACTTGGTCAACCAGCGGGGGGTCAAGGGACAACTTACTATCATTTGTTGGAAGCACCGGTTGAGAACTAGTAATATATTCCAACCATCGTCAAGCTTCATCCATGCTTGGACAAAGGAAAGTACAGTGCATACCCTTTCATATCAAACAAGGATATGGGACTTTACCCTTCCGACCCTTCACCAAGGGGTCACTGGTTGAGGGAGTGTCATCAACATGATGGTCATAGGTTGACGATACAAGTGGTTTGGGGTTTTTATACCACACTTCTGACACACGGGAAAGACCGGGGCAATCCTTGAGAAGGTGATCACCCTTGCAAAGTTTGCAAGGGAACTTGGATTTGCGGGGTGTTTTCATAGAATGAGTGCCATTAGAGGCAACTGGTTTATGCTTGGTCTCTTTCTTATCCTTCTTCTTCTTAACTTTCCTTTTCTTCTTCTTCTTATCCTCCCGATTACTAACATTATTACTTTGATTAGGCGAGGAAGAAGGAACCAAAGAAGATTCATCTAACGAAGAAGGGGAAGGATTAGTTTGGGATTGACTCTCTCGTGGTGGAGAGTTAACATTCAAAACATTGGGTACAACCAAAATCACCGGATTGAATAACCATACCGGTAATCCTATGGTTAATCCAGGAAGATTTAACTTGGCAATAAAGGGAGGACCAATATCTCCAACTGGAGGAAAGACAAAAGGTACCCCTTGAGAAGGGGTCTCTTGATTGGTAGTCCTAGAAGGAGATTGGGCACATGGAGATGGATTCGCCATGGAACAAGACTAAGTGATGTAGATGGAGTCTTGATAAAAAGAACTCAAAAAGCCTTAGGCAACCGAGTGTGAAAAAGGGGAGCTAGGAAAAGACAAGGCTCACAGGCCAAAAGAGAAAGCTCAAAAAACTATACTTAGGCCGGTGCCATAGTAAGCGAGTTGTACAAAAAAAATGGCCAGAATGCCAACAAGCAGCCCTACAAAGAAAAAGACCCTCTACAAAATGACATAGAAAGCAAAACCTCCTAACTAAGAGCTGGAGACCTCAACAAGTTGTATCCTTCGCAAGGTGATTAAATCCAAGTCGAACAATACAAAATGAGAGACCAATAATGGAAGGATATCCCTCTACCGAAAGGGGTCCTGGGTAAAAGAGCCCTAGTAGAAAAGTTACTAAGCTACCTCGTTCATGGCACGTTGGAAAAGGTTTTTGGCGCTTCTTCCTTATCACCCTTGTATCACCAGTATGGTGGCTGAAGAATACAAGGAAGACAATTATCGATGTTCCCTTAGGGCTAAGTGGAGTGCGGCATTCCACAGAATCCGTCCGGTTCTCGATCTCGTGGCAGTTTAACCCCTGAAACAATAGGAGGCCCCTCCACAAAATGGTGTATGACCATGTCAACAAATACTAGAGGATTTTAGTACCCTAAAGACAACGACTATGTCTCAGATGAAAAACTACAAAGGGGAATTATTTGGATGCCTATCCCCGGTGTCCTACCTAACTACCAAGTTCTTTCAATTTCCTCAAGTGAGGTTAATGTTGGTGTAGTTAGGGATATTAATTTTAGAGGTTTTCTTACACAATCGGGTTATGGAAGTGCAACTCGATGGTGTTGTGACGACTCAAACCATGCAAATGAAGATGAATCAAAACGAGCCTTTCTATTCGATGAAATCTAGCTAGAGAAAAGGGAGAATTCTTTTCGTTCCCAATATGTACAACCCAATGCAAATGCAATTTTATCCTTTTAATGAATGATAACCAATCATGTATTAAACCATACCCAAACTATCCTAAAGTGATAAAAATATATCTTTTTACACAAACCAAATGCAATAATTATAATCTGTTTCCTATCTCTTTACACTTGAAAAAGACACATCCAAGCTACGGAGAGAAAGATCCTACAAACGTTTCCAATCAGACACAAGACAAAGAAAAGCACTCAAAAATCCTATCTAACTCGAATGCATACAAATCAAGCAATCCTTTCTTCTTCTTACAAATGTGAGACCAAAAATTTCAAATGATCGAACTAAAGCAAGAAGAATAGCTATTTTTTCCAGTTTCGTGAATATAGGAAAAGAGTGACAAAATAAAGCTTTTCTTTGAACTAAAGTGGAAACAAGGAATCAATATTTCCCAACAAACATTAGATAGCTCAGCATGTAAGGGAAACAAGACGCATAACCCAAGGAAAAGAGGCTTAAAAAGACATGGATATCCCATACCTTTAAATTCTTTTTAAAACAAGCCAATCACTCTAAACCAAAAATGTCCTAAAGTCTTAAAATGGATCAAGACAATTGTAGGATTCACGATTCATGGCCTCCCTGGCCATGAGGGGGAATTTTTGTTTTAATTTTGATGTTTATTTTGATCAAATCTAATGCAAAAAGAATTCCTAAAAATGCAAGGAGTGTAGTGTGATCACACGGGTTACAGAGGTCTAGCCACAATCAATATAGAGAGAATAAAGCAGGCCAATCAGGAACCAGGTGAAAACAACCAAACAAAAACCAAAGAAGATCACTTTCTCAGGGATTATCGTGGGTCTGCAGGACACCCAGGTGCGGTACTGGTCTACTACCGCACTCTAGACGGTGTGAAGGGCGCGGTACTAGTATACTACCACGTTCTAGACAGTGTGAAGGGCGCAATACTACCTCTCTGTAGGCAGTTACGGGGACGCGGTACATCTGAAAAAGATGGACAGGGCGCTACTTTAAGAAAAGTTCTGGACTTTTCAAAGGTGTGCAGACCCAGAGGACTTACTGATCATGGACAGAGGTTTGATGCAGAGAACGGGGAAGTGAATGAGGGTAACAGAACCCAATTTCAGAATCAATGGATGAAATTAAAAGCAAATTGCACAATCAAAGAAAATGGATTCATATGCGATCGCCAGCGGAGTCGCCAGTTTTTGTTGTAGATATTTCTCCCTATGGATAAAGAGAAACTCTCTTAGGTCAGAGAGGTATAGACCAACCCTAAACTAAGACAAAAAAGAAACAAATGCTACCTTGATTTCCTAAACTAATCTTCACAACAAGATCGAATGCATTCAGAAGAGATGAAAGATGTAACTTACCTTCCAATTCGACGTTTGTCCTACTTCTAACTCTTGATCTCGAAGCTCCAATGTAGAAGCTGTTGAAATCAAACAAAGGACAAGCATGCGATCTTCCAAATACCTTGAAGCAAAGGTTAAGTTCAAATCTAAACTAGATACATTTCATATCAAAGATTTATACAATACACATGAAATGGGAAAAACAAGAAAAGTTATCTTATTAAGAAGCTTGAAAAGTGGTTACAAAGGTTGCTTGATGTCCAAGCCAATCCTACAACTCCAAGTGCTTCCTCTAGCTATCTCTGCAGAAGTCTGAAGATCATAGGTTGGATGCCCCAAAAGTCCTCCCTTTGGCTCATGGAAAGCCTCTCTCTTATAGCATGTGGGAAGGTTAACCAACAAGAGAGAAGTGTGGATCTATGGAGTGTTTAGTGGATCATGCCAGCTAAACAGAGAGGGGAGTTGAGATCGAATCAGAGGTGGAAATCCCAATGATATCTCTCGAAAGTCAAGATCCCAAAATCCAAGGCAAAAGGTTAATTTTGGACTACCGCGCCCCTAGGACTAAGCATAACGTGGTAGTACCGCACCCCAGAGGAGGAGCAACACGCGGTAGTGCTGACTACCACGCCCCTGTAGATGTGTAGGGAGCGGTAGTGCTTGCAAACAAGACCAAGTTGGGTTGACATATGGCAGAAAAAGTGTTTGTTTTCAGTGTTCAGTCAATGGTTTTCACTCTGGATGTTCAGATTTTTTTTAATGGAAACTGTCGTTTAGGTTGCTTGAGCAAGGATGTGACACTAATACAAATGTGTAATATTGAGGTATAACAATTTGTAACTTCAGAAGATATTCACTTGTATATTGTATGTATTACATTTATACCTTATTGTATCACCAACAGAGATGTATTATTCCTCCGATTGGAAGTGTCGTCATGTGTACTTGCAAGTGTCGCAAGTTATATTGTAAGTGTTGTAACTTATACTTGATGGGTTATTAGACCACCTTGATGGGGTCGGGCCTATATGAGTCATGTGGGTCAAAGGGTTATTATACCACCCTAGTAGGGGCCGGCCCAGTCAACATTATGTTAAGTGGTTAAGTTGAGGCCAACCTAGTTGAGTAAAGGTCAAGTGAAAGTTAGTGTATAAATAGAGAGTGTGTCTCTCTCATTTTAGACATTCTCTCATTCAATCACTTCGCATTAGTGAGAGAAGAGGAGGGTGTGCACAAGTGGAGGAGGAGCATGTTGCTAAAGATATCTATCTCTTGGGTTTGATCATGGTGATCCTTGTATTGGTTCTTAATCTATCTCTGAGGAAGTTGCGGGGTTTTTCACCTTCTTGGTTTTCCCCGGTGAAATGTTTTGTGTCTCTTGTCTCTTGTCTCGTATGTTTGATATGTTGTACATGTTGTTCTTTCAGTTAAGATCCTAGATATATTGAATTAAATGTTTAAAAACTAACACTTTTGTCAAAACCGCAAGCGCATCACACCAAAAAAAGATAACCATCACATTTGTCGGCCGGTTAGTGAGCCGTTATCCAAAATGGCAGCACCGACAAAATCGCGCATTAAAAGAAAATCTGGCCATTCGAGCATAATAAATATGGAACTGACCAATATCTCACTGAGATCCAGCCAACAAACCTGGAAGTTAATGGCTGATTTAACTGATTAAACAGCTTGGAGGCACCAACTATGTTCAACAATTAAAGAAACATCACTGGATCAGAGATAATCTTTGGTGGAAAAGACCAAGATCTCAGGGGAAATCTGGCTGAAAGACAACACATTGAATGATCCGGTAACAGTTCATTGATGCGTTCTAGGCTACCAGCAGCTATAAATAGTCATCAGTTAATCATTTGTGGGTTTTATCATGAGTTTCTATCTTAACTGTATGTGAGTCCAGAAGCTTTAATAGCTAGAAAGTCGAGCATTTTGCAAGTGAATGAGCGAACCAGTCACCATTGTTGAAGTGTTAAAAATATTCATGCAATCGGGGTTGAAGGGATTGATGTCAGCACTGGCCCAGAAACCTGCAGCAGAGAAAGGTGCCTCATCCCAGAGCTCTGCAAAGGCATGCCGCAGAGATGAAAAGAGATAAGCACCCAGCTACAGAGCAGGAGGAGTCGAAGGAAGCAAAGCCACAGACACCAGTCACAACTCAAGAGCGACCCATCCATCTCATGCATGAATATATCCCAGCTCAGCGAGATGATGCACCAGTTGTCAACCTTGAAAAAAATGTTGTTTATGAGATTCCGCTGCCACCCATATCGATTCAGGTGAAGGTTGAAAAAGACCTTCTAGGTAAATTGGAAGATTGCAAGTTCGAAGATCATGACTTGCTGGAAGGAGGTCAGTCCAAGCCAAAGAAGTACACCTACAATTTCAACAGGACCAATATATGTGTCTCCTAGTTGATGACCAGTCTGGCACCAAAACTCTGTTTGTGCAGGATTGGCTCAAAGCACTTGAGCCGTCCGGGTTGCTTCACCTACTGCGCATCCCGCATTTCGATAGGTGCTCAGAACTTAATGCAGTAGTGCGCACATTTCTTTCATGCACGCACTTGGGCTATCTATGGTTGGAAAAAAGAATTGATATAAATATTGATTTGATATATTACATCACGATGCTTAATAAGAGAGGCACAGACCCTACAAAAGAATTTGTAGAAAATGCACAAGACAAAGAACTCGTCTGAAGAATAAAGGAAGAATTTAGCCTATCAAGGGGAAAGTGTGGATTTTATATAGCCCCTATGAAGGACGACGCCACACGATTCACAACTCAACTCTTAGCAGGGATATTGTTGAGAAAATGTCAACCAGTAGAGGTGTCGACTGCAGTAGTGCTCCTCGCGTCATAGGAAACGAATGACACCCCTTACAAATGGGCACACTACTTGTTGAATGAGTTATTGGACGATGTCCAAGAAACTCATGACAAGGGAAGTCTATTTCATTACAACTGGTTATTAGTGCTAATTTCCTTCATCAGTTGGAAAGAGCTGGCTGGCTACCAAGGCCTTCTAGTTTTCTCAGGCAATGTCGGGGAACACGCTTTGCTAACTTATGGGAAAACACAAAGTCCTCCAGGCAACGAAAAATTAATGAGTTGTTTTATACATATTACAAGTAACGGTGCGATGTGATTCGGCGAACACCATGCATATCACAGTAGGTGACAAATGCATACAAAGGAAAGTTGAGATTCAGGGTAGATATGCATGCTATGTACATTCATCCCAAGGCTGATAGAGACACCGACCTATGGTATCTGGGATTCTATCAGTTGGATGCCGAGAAAATATAGCAGATGATGGAGGAATGTCCAGCATAATGGAAGGTGGACCAACCAATCGAGGTCAAGTCCGACTCTAAGGAAGAAAAAGAAGAGGATAGGATAAGAGACGAGGGAATAGCAATTGAACATGAAGAATGGAAAGTGCAACATCAGGCTGAAGGCAAGGATAAAGGAAAAAGGAAATCGAAACAGAGTCTAGGATCAGTAGAAGGATGACAAAAGAAGCAGCAGGCTAATAAGCCCAAATTGCAGTCGATGCTGCACGAAGATGATTGTGAGACCATCGCGTCAAAAGTGCAAGAAATATGGGAAGAAACACGGGCTGATAAGGAATCCAAACAACAAGAACTACATGTAAGCCTCCTTCAGACTGTCGAGACAATAAAAACGATGGTCGCGAAGATCGAAGAGGCCAAGCAGGACTCGATATGAGATTCAAACTTTGAGGGAAAGCCAGGTGGGTCAACCAGGAAAATGAGAGAACCCTCTTCTTTAAACCTAAACCCTCAGCTGATACACATTGAGCCAGCATACCTCATTTATCCCAATGACCAGGTAGTCCAAGCAGCTAGGAACTTGGAGCACTTCGGCATCAACATTAGCATGTTACCAGTAGAGGACTTGCACAAGTTGCACATGCAGGTTGTAGAAGAAATTCATGAAAGAGGCATTGTCGCATATGATCAAAGTGTCAAGTTGCAAAACAACTTCAACGAGATGAAACTGGACAACACGAAACAACAGGGAATTGGTGGACATTCAAGAGAAAATTTGCAGGCTGAAAGAAACAGCGTCGGTAGTCTGCGCAAAAATTCCTAATTGCGAAGAGGAGCCAAATATCGAAGTCACCATCATTAAACTTGGGGCCAGAGTGGAAACACTTATGACGGAAACATGGAGATTTCCTATAAGGGCAAGATCACAGACTTGGAAGCTCAGCGACCCAACACGCCACCAGACAAATACGCAGCTCCAAGTAAAGAAGTGAAGGACAATATAGACAGCATCTCGATCAAAGTGGCGAGGTGTCAAAAACTTGCTAGAAGAAGCAAACGTAGCATTGGCAGGAATAAATGAGGATCTAGACCTTCAAAAGTTGAAAGGTGAGATGGAAAAAAGGCAGCAGGAACTTGATGCCGCAAACACAGAAATGAATATTTTTTCGGCAAGGAAAAAGATGCAAAAATTCATAAAGGAAAAACAACTACAGAAAGAGCTGCAGGTATTAAGGGAAAGAGAAGATGTCGCTTATGTGAAGCTGCAGCCCTTAGAATAAGAAGGGCTCGCACTAATGCAACAGATTGATGAGAAGTTTGTATAACTTCAGACTATAGAGGGCATAGTGAAAGAACAAGCCCAAGAGCAGGTCTCACAGGAAATGTTGGAGACCATTAAAGGATTCAATAATAAGGCTAAGGAAACGGTTGCGGAGCTCACCGTTACTTTGCACAATTTCACTGCAAAGTGAAGCACCACTGAAGACGCGCAGTCAGAGTTAGCCAGCGGAAGTGGATCGGGGACGATCCACAAGTAAGAGTTAGGAGCCTATTGGGCATGGCCCAAGTTGGCATATTTTTTAGGACATATAGTTTTGGCAATTGTGCAGTTCGGACTGCGAAGCTCAGATAGCACAATTATGTCAATAGCGTAGCCCGAAGTGCGAAGCCAGATATGCATAGCAATCAATGCGAAGTCAGGTTACTGCGCAGTTATGTTGATGCGTAGTGCTAGCGTAGCAACTGTTTTTGGAAAAGAGTATAAGGAAAGGTCGAGCAAATGAAAGCGACCTGTTTTGGGTAAGAGCCTCCAGGATTCCCTACAGATGGGTAAGGAGCAGAGTGGAGATAGCAGAAAGTGACTTGTCAAAGAGAGTGGTGGAAAACCGTTAGAGGCTAAGCCACGGGTAGATGGCGACATCAAGGCTAAAGGGGGAGGAAAGTGACAGGCCATGATGTGGTTGTAACTGTTTTTATGATGACTGCGGTTGTCAGAAGAGCGTGTGAGCCGAGAGTGGCCCAACAAGGTGGCCTGAAGCGAGTGGAGCAAGTTGTTGACAGCGACAGGTAAGGTGGCAGGTAACCACACAATTTTTGGGTTACCTTAGTGTTTTTGGCCCGCCATGATTGTAATAGACATGACTTAAGGGAACGATCTATATAAGGGAAACTTTTGTAAGGGAAAGGGTTAATCTGTAATCCTCATTGAGTATTGATCAACTTTGTTGATCTCTATTGAGAGACTTATTGTAAGAGGCTCTGTAGCTATGTGCACAGAGACCCATTGAAGTGAGAAGAGAGTCTGCAGTTGTGTGCATAGAACGGAACTGTTGAACCCTTCCCATTGATAATATAACAATAGTTCCTATGGACGTAGCTCCCATCCTGGAGGTGAACCACATTGAATCCTTGTATTGTGTGATTGATTGTGTATTTGCTTTTGATGAATGGTTTAGTTCTTACTTATGAATGAATGTATCTTTGCTTTATATGTATTCTCAGTAAGGGTGAATGATGGGAATATGCTAAGTATTGAACGCATAAGAGTGAATGTTGAATGATGAAGTATTACTGAAAAGAATGAATGCCTGAGTTAAACGAGTAAACACTTAAGTCAATGAAGTCTGTATAGTGCGATTCCCTGAAGCGCAGCACCGAAAGTACACAGTTGTTGCAGTTCATCATACTGTCTAAGTTTGCAATGTTTACAGTTTAATATGCTTGTTGAATGCATACGTCTGCACTAAGTAAAGTCTGTTAAAGTAGTGTGATTGCCGAAGAGGAAGCGTAGTCCTCCATTGCATTGTCCTGTTGTTAAGCGGCCATTCCAAACCGTGTAGTCCTTGGATTCACGATAGCATAAGTATCAGCCGCGCATTCCCCCAGTCTGCAGCATGAGTCTTGTAGCACACTGCTAGCTTGTTGAAGCGCGCATCACCCAGTTGTGGAAACCAAATTCTGCAACCTCCCCATAACTTCAGCTCGGGTGAGACCTCAGTCTACCCGTAGACTGTTTCCAAAAGGGATGGTGAAAAGGAGTTGTGTTGGTTCCCTAAACTACGTAGAACCTGGGTCTATCTTGGAAACTTAAAAAACATTATACAAGCCAACATGCCATTTGGAGCACTACTGTTGAATTAACATTGTTCGATTTACAGTAGTTGTGCGCTTCTCATCTAGTTCATTTAACTGATTTAACCAATTCTTCTGAGCCTCTGTTAAGTCCAGGTTTGCTTCCACTTCTGTCCTCATAGTTTTGATCTCAAATTTGATGGGAAATACATCGTTTTTCCCGTATATCAGCTCATATGGATAAAATCCTGTAGTGTTGCACCATGTAGTATGGTATTCCCATAATGCTTTTGGAAGTCTTTCATCCCAATCCTTACCATGACTCTTCACCGTTTTTGTCAGAATAGCCTCAATTACTTTATTCGTGCTTTCCACTTGACCATTGGCATAGGGATCATATGGTGAGGTTATCTTATGTTGAATGTGATATTTCTTCAATAGGGCTTCCAATTTGTAGGACACAAACTATGGTCCTCCATCTGTTACTATCTCTTTGGGTACGCCAAAGCGGGTGAAGATATCTTCATATAGGAAATCCACCACAACTTGATCATTGGACTTCACCAAAGCCACAGCCTCCACCCACTTGGTCATATAATCTGTGCAAACCAGGATATAGGATTTATGTTTCAAGGGGGGGTTAATAGGCCCTACAAAATCCAGATCTCATCTTTCAAAAGGTTCAACCACCAGCTTTGGCTGAATCTGTATCTCATCTAATCTATTTGGTTGGCCCATCCTATGGAATCTATCACAAGCCTAAACATATTTCCTTGCATCCTAGAACATTGTTGGCTAGAAATACCCCATTCTTAGTTCCTTATGACCAATTATTTTATCAGCAAAATCCCCCCCACAGGGCTCATCATGGAAAGCCTTCAAGATACTATAAATTTCATCCTCCCTCACACACCTTCTGATTTCCAAATATGGAACTGTGTAAAAGAGATGTCCATCTATCCAGCAGTATCTAACACTCTGCTGTATGATTTTATTTTTTTCTGTTGTTGATAAGTGCACTAGAAGCTTGCCTACAGCCAAATAGTTAGTGATATCTACATACCATGGGGAATGAGATGAGACTGCCAAAAAATCCTCATCAGGAAAAGAATCTTCGACTGGTAAATCATCATCATTGTTAGTGAGTCGAGAAATAAAATCAGCAACGACATTTTCTTTTCCTGGTCTATCTACAATAGTAATATCAAATTCTTGTAACATAAACAACCATCTAGTTACTCTAGCATTAGTGATAGGTTTATTCATTAAATACTTAATGGTTGAGTGATCAGTGTGCACGAAAGTAGAATACCCAGTGATGTAATGTTTGAACTTATTAATGGCATAAACAATAGCAAGGAATTATTTTTCTGTCACTATGTAGTTTAGTTCAGCAAGGGCCAGATTCTTACTGATATAATAAATAGCATATGGACTATGACCCTCCTGATGTCCCAACACTGCTCCAATAGCAGTATCTGAAGCATCGGAAGAGATGTGAAAAGGAAATTCCCAATTAGGCCCTCATAGAATAGGCGCTTTGGATAACCTTCTCTTAAGTTCTGCAAACATTGTTTGACATGCATCTGTCCAATCAAACTGTGCATCCTTCACTAACAAAGTGAATAAAGGAGAAGCTAGCTTGGAAATTTTTTCTATAAATATTCTATAATAATCAGCATGCCCGAGGAATCTACATACCTATTTCTGTGTTCTAGGAGTAGGAATGTTTATAATTACCTTAATTTTAGCTAGATCTACCTGGATACCTGCAGCGGAGATAAAGTTCCCCAAAACTATACCCTCGACAATCATCATATGACACTTTTCAGTTCTCAGAGATAGGTGGGTTTGTTCACAGCATTCTAAAACTCTTTCCAAATTCTCAATGCTTCATCAAAACTACTACCATATGGAGTGAAATCATCCATAAAGATCTACATGCAATCATTAACCATCTAAGAAAATATCCCAATCACAACTCGCTGAAATGTGGCTAGTGCATTACATAACCCAAAAGGATGCACCCTATATGCAAAGGTGCCCCAAGGACAAGTGAAGGTAGTTTTATCTTGGTCTTCGGGGGCGATCTCGATCTTATTATAACCATTGAATCCATCTAGAAATGAAACGAACCTCTTTCCATACAAGGTGTCCAAAACCTGATCAATAAATGATAAGGGAAAATGGTCTTTATGTGTTGCTTTGTTTAGTTCTCTGTAATCTACATAGACTCTCCACTTCCCATTCCTCTTAGGTACGATCACCAGTGGGGAAACCCACTCGCTGTCTGAAATTGGGTAGATAAATCCCGCCTCTAAGAGTTTGATAATTTCTTCCTTCACAACATCCCTTAAATTTGGGTTCATTCTGCGTTGGGGTTGGCACACTGGTCTAGAGTCGCTTTTGATATAAATGTGGTGAGTACACAAATTTGAGGGGATACCCCTCATATCTATATATTCCCAAGAAAAGGCTCCCTTATGTTTTTTCAGCAATGTGATTAGACGTTCCAGTTCCTCGGGCGCAAGATTACGATTAATGTTCATATTTTTTCCAGGCTCAATTTCTACTGGAGTACTTTTCGAGTTCTTAATTACCGAGATTGTTTCGGCATCACTAACTAGGGTATCTTCGGTAAGATATTCTTGTTCCTTTTCACTTGAGGTGCTATTCAGAATTTGATATGCGTGTCTAGTGATAGACGTTGGCTCATTAATGAAACTGTTGATGGCGTCATCTTCGGTTTCAGTTGTGAATGTCAGGGCCTTCCTAATTGTTAACAACGACTGAATTCCTTCCTCTTCCTCCAAATCCATCCATAATGGAGTTTCAACATTGGAAATTGGTTTAGATGGAGGATATAAGGTTAGTTTTTTTTATGTCAGTCTCTTCAGAATACATCATGGATCCTGATCTACAGCTGATACATGCATCTTCTATAACTAACCATGGTCGTCCTAGATTAATGGGTGTCCCCCCAGCTGCGACTTAGGTTGCAAAAGCAATAAGTCTACAAGGTATTACCACAAATCAACGGTGACCACCAAGTCATCTAATATTCCTTCAGGTTTGATCGTGGATCTATCAGCCAGTTCTAGTATAGTAGGGGTAGGCCCTAGAATAGTGAGTCCGAGTTTCTTTACAGTTTCGATGGTCATAACATTAATATCCACACCTAAATCTACCAAGACGTTGGGTATCTGAGTATGCCCAATGTATACTATAATAGTAGGATTACCTGGGTCGTCATACTTAGCCAGTGGAGCCCTTCCCATTATCAATTCAGACAGTTTTCCCACTACATGGACTATAGGAGGATCCCTAGGCTTCCTTCCTGGATTTTTCATGCACATATCCCTAACGACCTTGTCGTAGATAGGTACATTGTGAAGGGCTTGTAACAGTGGAATATTAACATAAATATTATTCAATTCTCCTAATATATTAAAATGAGGTTGTTGTAATGACCCTTTTTCAAAATTTTATTAAAATGCCAACTTTTCCACTTTTTCCCCAATTTCGACCTTTGACTAGTTTTACTGTTTTGACCTCCAAATCAACCCAAATGCTCCCAAATATTCTGTAGGAGTGTATGAATGGTATTTAGACTTGAATATTAGGTTCAGGGATGTTTTATGGCCCTCCAAATACTACTGCAAACTTGATTTGTATTCTAATCAATATATGTAATTTTGACTAGTAATTTGTGCATCAAATCCCCCCGGGGGTAACACTACAAACGGCCTTCCAAATGCCTCCAAACTCCCACAAATTTATGAAAAGAGGTATGTGATGTGTTAATTACGTGATTAAGGTCTAATATGCACCATTAATTGATTTTTACTACTGTTCTAACTCTCTCACATTCAACAGCAAAAACCCCCAATTCGACCCTTGGGGAAATGGCACTATTTCACCTCTCAATACAAACAAACTGAGTAAAAATGCTTCAAATGATCAAGTACAATACATGAAACTTGTATAATATATCCATGGTAGTATATGAATCACAAATATATCAGATAATCATCCATCCATTCGAAATAATCAACCTTATAGTGTCATACATCAAAGCATTGGGGAAATGGACATTGTTTGCTCATTAATCAATAATTTTGCATACATTCAATGGGTATTTTGACCTGAGAGTCTTTGAATATGAATAACATAGGATATGAAGCTATTACAATCATAAAAATATCATATGAATTTCTCCCAATGAGTGCAAGATCTCACCCAAAGCGCAATCCCTCAAGAAGCCCGAATATGCCTTCAAAATTGGAAATGGTGGAGATAAAGTGCTGCACTAAACCAAACCATGAAACTTCCTTTAGCTGATACCTGCAAATAAAACTCCATTAAATCACCATGAAATACCTGAGTGGCCTCTCCAAACACCAACTTGGATGGGAATCTTTCACCCTCGAAATTGGCTAAGGCAAGAAACTAGTCATCCACTAGTTCTCTCTTCACAAATGCAATTTTTCTTAAATCATCAAAAGCCATTCTCATACTTCATTTATACATTTTATAACCAACATTATCCTTCTAAGGGTCTAAATCCACTCAATAGATTCAATAGATTTTCATTTAGGAAATATTCCACATTTGCCACTTGTCTCCTAGTTCCAACCTTCCATCTTCTCCCAAATTTGATTTTGAGTCTCTTTGGCTTCTCCAACTCCCATGAGCGCCTTCCTTGAGCATATTTTTGGGGTTGACATGTCATAGTGGTCAGATGTTAGAGGTCATCTCTGCAATTTTTCATAGTTGTCATAGATGCTCCATCATTGGTGTCATAGGGGCTAGCGAATCTAGCCCAAGTGTCCACAAACTTCCAATTTGACTCTTTATCTTCCATGGAGGTTACCAATCCTTCCCAATTCGACCTAAGATGCTCAATGACATGTTTTATGACTTACCAACTCACCCAAGAGTGTTCACCTTCCCATTAATTCGAATTTGCAAGAGAGAGATACTATGTATTATGAAAAATCAAGCTAGTGTGGGTCCCACATCCTCCATATGTCTCCAAAACCATTTGCCATCTAGGATTTCTCTTGAATTTATTTATTCACTCTATTTATTAAATAATTGAACCCTTCTAATGTCTAAACATCATTTATTAGCTTCCTTATTACCATTCCACATGTGCCCATCCAACCTAGGAAACTAGTAGGATTGATGGGATTGTCTTACTATGAAATTATTTGAATGGGGACATTACAGTCCTCCCCACCCAAGATTGCTTGCCCTCAAGCAATCTCAATTTACCATGCTGCAAACTTGTCTCTCCTCTATCAGGTGGCCTTCCATGAGTAATTTCTCCCAAAATATTTCTATTCTGGTGCTTCATGTTGTGGGAAGAAACTACCTGATTCGGATAGGTGTGTTGCCCTCTCACAATCCTTAGTACTCCTTTTGAATCTTGAAATTTCATTTCAGGAATTTTATAATTTGCTGTGTGCTCTCCTAATGAATACAACCATTGCACTCCCAAAACAACATTAGTATCAACAATATCAACCACATAAAAACTATCGACAAAAGTATAGTTACCTACGGTGACTTGCAGCTGTGGAATCCATATTTTGCACTCCACTGTGTTGTGACCGGGAATGACAACTGTAAAGCCATCAAATGGTTCAATAGGTATCTTTCTTTTCTCCACCATCTCTTCATCAATGAAGTTATGGGTGGCTCCTCCATCTACCAAAACTGAAGTTCTTTGTCCTTGTACCACACCCTTGCATCGGATAGTATGGTAGCGAGGTACTGCTGAAAGTACTGCCATTGTTACTTTGGTGGGTGAGGGATGCTTCACCTCTGGTTTCCCTTCTTCTGCTATAGTATATCCTTATTCTTGGGCTGAATTTGTTGATGTATATGTAACTTTGGAATGTATTTCATATATATATTTATTGTACCCTTATAAGAGATGTGTTATTCCTCTATAAGGAAGTGTCGTCATGTGGATTGACAAGTGTTGCAAGTGTGTGTACTTGCCGATGGGTTATTAGACCACCATGTGTGGGGTCGGCCCTGAAATATATATTATATTGTGGATGTATCTACATAGACAAGTCGGCCCCATAGTGTAACTGGGCAAACAGGTTAGTATAAATAGAGATCAGGAGATCTCTATTTTGATCATTCAAAAAGTCACACTTCTCTCACTCAGAAAGTGGTGCACTAGTGAGGAAGAGGATCATCTGCTACTAGGAGACTATCTTAGTGTATTTTGGTTTTATTTTGGTTGAGCCATTGCTCTCTCTATCTCTGAGGAAGTTGTGGGGTTTTTCACCTTAGGGTTTTCCCCATGGAAACTCTATGTCTCTTGTCTATCATGCTTTTGATTCTTGTGATGCTTGTCATGCTTATTGTGATTGTTATGCATTGATATACTGTATATGCTATTCTCTTAGTGAATATCCTAGAGTATTGTGAATTAATGCTCAAAATTTAACATGGTATCAGAGCTAACCTGAGAAGAAGACATTTTGCAGTGATGGAAACTTGAGTTTCTTGTTTATTGGGTTTCTCTCCACATATTTTGGAAAAGCAGTATAGTAGATTGACTCTACTCATCAAAGAGAATCCATCTGTCCAATCAAAATTCAATTATGAGTATTTTCATATTTGACCCTAAAAATTAGGGTTTCCACAAAAATAGGAATTTATGAAATCTGAAGACATAGCTGGAAGCTCCTTGAAAAAATCGAAGTTTAGAACTTTAGATCGAGATTTTTGGCTGGGTAGATCTCCGGGAAACGCAAACCCTAATACAAGGCTCTCCCTAGTGAACCTGGGAGGACAAAAAGTCAAATCTGAAGGGTAAAAATTTGCTGATCTAAAATTCTGAATGCACCAGGCTGATCCGCTCATCAAGGCGCATCTTTCTATCCTTTCATAAAGTTGAAATTCATATTTTGAATTTTTAAGGTTTTTTCGACAAACCCTAATCCGGGACCAGATCCAGTTTTTAGCATTTCAAGTGGTAAGACCTAAATCTTTTCTATTTCCATTTGAAGTACTCTTTAAAATGTCTCACCACACCAAGCTTGAGGATAAGCTTTAAGGGGCTGATAACTTCCGAGCTTGGAAGTATAGGATTGGGTTAATCCTGGAAGAGAATGAGATGGACTCATATATAAAAGAAGACATCCCTATCCCAAAGGATGAAGAGGCTAAAGTATTGCATAAGAAGAACTTGCTCAAGGCAAAGATAATCATTGTTGATCCTATCAAAGACCATCTCATACCCCATGTGTCTTCTCTAAATTCACCCAAAGAGATGTTTGACTCTTTGACCAAGCTATTTGAAGGGAAGAACATAAATCGGAAGATGACCCTGCGGAACCAATTGAAAGGAGTAAAGTTTCAGAATGGAGAAACCATTCAATCTTATTTTTCAAGGGTCTCCCAGATCAAGGAACAACTAGAAGCAGTGGATGAAATGGTGGAGAATGGTGAAGTTGTCATGACCACTCTGAATGGCTTACCTAGGTCATGGGACTCCTTCATTTAAGGAATTTGTGCAAGAAAGAAGTTGATTTCCTTCAGTAGACTATGGGAAGAATGCTCACAAGAAGAAGCAAGGCTTGTTGCACGAGAAGAAAAGATGGGGAATGTAGATCAAGCTCTCACAGCTCACACTAAGAAGGGAAGTCCAAGAGAGAGCCATCTCACTCCAAGAAATCTTCACATCACTTCAAAGAAAGAAGAATATGCTTCACCTGTAATGAGAAAGGACATATTGCCATAAATTGTCCCAAGAACAAGAAGGACAACAACAACTTCAACAAGAAGAAGAAGGGCAGCAAAAGAAGGTTTCATGCTCATGCTGCCGAGGATGATGAACCACCCAAGAAGAAGGCTAGGGTAGAAAGTGATGATAGTAATGATGACTCATCAAGTGAAGAAGAGTATGTTCTGATGTTTGCTCTCACAGGTACTATCTCCCATGGTCGTAATGATTGGTTAATTGACAGTGGGGCTTCCAAACACATGACTGGGTTTAAGGAATCTTTTGTGAACCTATCTGAACATGAATCACCCCATAAGGTGAAACTTGGGGATGATTATCAATACCCAATCAATGGAATTGGTGAAGCCTCCTACAACCTAGATTCTGGAAAATCTTTGAAGATGAAAGAAGTCCTTTATGTACCTGGGCTCAAGAAGAACTTAATCTCCATCTCTACATTGGATGCAAAAGGTATGAGGGTTGCATTTGTGGATGTCCACGTCCTAATGTGGCCAAAGGGAAAGACCATAGATGATGCAGTAGTGATTGGAGAGAAAGAGGGAGGTTTGTATAAATTAAAGGGACAACCTGAACATGCCATGGTGCATGAATCCATGGAGCCAAGTGAATTTTGGCATAGAAGACTTGCTCATATGCACTATAGGGAACTTCCAATTGCAAGAAAGGCTATAGAGGGTCTTCCTGAAATCAAGACCAAACATGAAGGTGTTTGCAAAGGATGTGCAAAAGGTAAGAACATTAAGAAGGCTTTCCCAAGTAGTGAAAACAAGGCAAAGGATATCCTGGAAATCATCCACTCAGATGTATGTGGTCCTATGTCATCCAGTTCTCTAAGTGGGTATGTTTACTATGTCTCATTTATTGATGACTTCTCCAGGAAGACTTGGGTATAGTTCTTGAAGAACAAAGATGAGGTGTTTGATAAGTTTAAGGAATTCAAAACCTTGATGGAGAATCAAACTGACAATAAGATCAAAACATTCAGATCCGGCAATGGTGGAGAATTCACCTCAGGTGACTTCAAGAAGCTTTGCAGTGATTCAGGGATTAAGAGGGAGTTGACTGCTCCTTACAATCCACAACATAATGGAGTTGCAGAAAGGAAGAACAAAACAATCATGGAAGCAGCAAGAGCAATGCTACATGACCAGGATCTACCTATGCATCTATGGGAAGAAGCAGCTAGAACAATTGTATATGTGCAGAACAGAGCACCCCACAAGATATTGGACAACAAGACACCAGAAGAGGTCTTTTTCTGGTAAGAAACTTGAAGTCAGCCATCTCAGAATATTTGGTTGTCTAGTATTCACTCATGTCCCAAAGGAAAAGAGGACCAAACTAGATCCTTCAGGAAAGAAGGGTATCTTTGTGGGTTACAGTGAAAGCTCGAAGGCTTACAAAATATACTTTCTAGGGTTCAAGAAGATTGATGTCAGCAGTGATGTGACATTTGATGAAAACTCAACATTCATCAAATCAAGGAAGGCACCTATCGAAGTTTATGAAGAACCTAAGGAAACTAGATTTCAAGACACTACCATGACTGAAGAAATTCTAGAAGTTGTTCGTGAGTTTGAAGATCCACAAGAACCTATAGATCCACCCCTTGAGGATAACTCTCACAAGAGGAAACCTGCATGGGCTAGAGAGCTCATTCAAGATGCAGAAAGATTTGGCATTCCAGAAGAAGAACATAGAGCAAAGAAGAGAACCAAATCACATACCAGCTATGTTGCTTTACTCTGTGATATTATGAACAAAGAACCTTCCAGTTATGAAGAAGCAGCAGAAAAGAAAGAATGGAAGAATGCCATGGTTGAGGAATACCAATCAATAATGAAGAATGATGTTTGGGATGTTGTCCCAAGACCTAAAGAGAAGTCTGTTGTGACTTCCAAATGGATCTACAAAATCAAGCATCTGCAGATGGCAGTGTAGTGAAATACAAAGCAATATTCATAGCTCGTGGCTTTTCTCAGAAAGAGGGAATAGATTATGAAGAAACCTTTGCACCTGTACCCAGGTATACTTCCATCAGAACAGTACTTTCCCTGGCTGCAGCAATGAAATGGAAAATACACCAGATGGATGTCAAGACTGCCTTCTTGAATGGTGTAGTTGAAGAAGAAGTATATGTGGAGCAGCCACTCGGTTTCGAAATACATGACAGGGAGTCATATGTGTGCAGATTGAAGAAAGCCTTGTATGGCTTGAAACAAGCTCCCGGAACTTGGTATGGTAGGATGGACAGTTCCCTATCTAGTTTGGGATTTACCAAGAGTAAAGCGGATTCCAACCTTTACTACAAGGTTAAAGAAGGGAATCTTGTGATTCTACTCCTGTATGTGGATGACTTATTTGTAAAAGGAGATGACAGATTGATTGCAGATACTAAGAGGAAGCTTGCTGCTGAGTTCGATATGAAAGATTTGGGAATGATGCATTATTTCTTAGGTATCGAGGTGTGGCAGAGTGCAGGTGGGATCTTCCTTGGTCAAGGGAAGTACACAGTAGATATCCTGAAGAGATTCGGGATGTTGGATTGCAAGGCGATGGCCACACCTATGATGCTTCATCTAAGCCGGTTGATGTCTCTATGTATCGTCAGATGATTGGGTCCTTGATGTACCTGACGAACACGAGACCGGATATTTGCTTTGCTATGAACACATTGAGCCAGTTCCTGACGAATTCGAGGAGTGTTCACCTGGTTGCAGTAAAGAATGTTCTGAGGTACCTGAAGGGTACAGTGGATTATGGGCTTAAGTATGAAGCGAATCAAAAGTTTAACTTCCAGGGTTATGTTGATTCAGATTGGGTTGGCAGTGCTGCAGATAGGAAGAGCACATCTGGATGCTGCTTCAGTATGGGATCAGGTGTGATCTCTTGGTTTAGCAGGAAGCAGTCCTGTGTAGCACTTAGTACAACTGAGGCAGAGTATGTTGCAGCCTGTTCAGCTAGTTGTGAGGCGGTATGGCTACGGAAGCTACTGTCTGAGTTATTTGATCTCCCATTGGATGCTACTGGTATCTTCTGCAATAACCAGAGTTGTGTGAAGCTGTCTGAGAACCCAATGTTTCATGACAAGTCGAAACACATAGAGATCAAATATGACTATATCAGGGATATGGTGCAGAGAGGAGCGGTGAAGCTCCTGTATGTTGCGACGGACGAGTAGATTGCGGATGTACTGACGAAGCCACTAGCCAGGGTGAATTTCGAGTACTTCAGGGAGAGGCTTGGTGTTCTTCAGATCGAGGACACTTCGAGGAAGAAGTGATGGACACATTTGCTGAAGCCATTCCAAGCATGTTGGAAGGAGGATCCTTCACATGGCTGTGGATGTAAGCGATGGATGATGAGCATCAGGATGATGTTCTAGTTTCTGCTTTGTATGATCAGCTGGATCATTTATATGTATATGTATGTACGCATCATGTTGGATGCTGGATATGATCAGTTGGATCATTTATATGTATGTATGCATCATGTTGGATGATGGATATGATCAGTTGGATCATTTATATGTATGTACGCATCATGTTGGATGGTGGATATGATCAGGTAGATTAGGTATATTGATATGTATCAGGTATGATCATGTAGATCATGTATGTTGATGGATACATTGTGTGGATCATGTATCTATGTATCGGGTGGATACACTGTGTATGATGATATGTATCAGGTAGATACTTGGTGTGCATCAAATGGATGCATTGTATGATCAGGGTGATCATGGATGACGAGCTTCTCCAGATGACATGCAGCAGGATGTTGCAGTGATGATGATCAGGATGATCATGTGTACATCAGGATGATGTATGCTGAGTATCAGATGATACTTTGTGGCCGTGGATCAAGTTGTGCAGATGAGCATGTCTGGGAGATCCTATAGGTCAGATTTGCGTACCGATAACAGCCTGGGATGCTCTTTCGAGACATTTCTCTGGGAGAACATGTAATTTGTGCCCTGGGAGATCTTCAGGTTGGAGTTGTGTACCCGTAACATCCTGAGATGCTCTTGCAAGGTTTTGTCCTATGGCATGTAATTTGCTCCTGGGAGATCTGGACAGGATGAAAAAGGCCTCAGATGCTTCAGCCAGGTTTTTCCATGACCACATGTAATTTGCTCCTGGGAGATATGGACAGGATGAAAAAGGCCTCAGATGCTTCAGCCAGGTTTTGTGGTGAGATCACATGTAATGTGCTCTTGGGAGATCCGACAGGTAGAGCTGTGTGCTCATAACAGCCTGGGATGCTTCAACCAGGTTTTGTGATGGGTCACATGTAATGTGCTCCTGGGAGATATGACAGGTAGAGTTGTGTGCTCGTAATAGCCTGGGATGCTACAACCAGGTTTTATGACGCACATAATAAGTCCTGAGGATTCCACAGTATGGCCAGTGATGATGAAAACCTGCAGGTTGTGGGCCTACATCCAGTATGAAAAAGGACTGGCTCTGTAGAACTTCCTATGACGAGTAGAGTCAGATATTGGTTGAGATAGCAGCAGCAGTGACGATGATGATGACGATGATCCCGAGAAGAAGACTTGTCTAGCAGAACTGTGTCGAGAAATACCTTCCTAGTTAAGAGGGAGTGTTGATGTATATGTAACTTCGGAATTTATTTCATCTATGTATTTCATATATATATTTATTGTACCCTTATAAGAGATGTGTTATTCCTCTATAAGGAAGTGTTTTCATGTGGATTGACAAGTGTCGTAAGTGTGTGTACTTGCCGATGGGTTATTAGACCACCATGTGTGGGGTCGGCCCTGAAATATATATTATATTTTGGATGTATCTAGATAGACAAGTCGGCCCCATAGTGTAACTGGGAAAGCAGGTTAGTATAAATAGAGATTGGGAGATCTCTATTTTGATCATTCAGAAAGTCACACTTCTCTCACTTAGAAAGTTGCGCACTAGTGAGGAAGAGGATCATCTGCTACTAGGAGACTATCTCAGTGTATTTTGGTTGTACTTTGGTTGAGCCATTTCTCTCTCTATCTCTGAGGAAGTTGTGGGGTTTTTCACCTTAGGGTTTTCTCCATGGAAAATCTGTGTCTCTTGTCTCTCATGCTCTTGATTCTTGTGATGCTTGTCATGCTTATTGTGATTGTTATGCATTGATATACTGTATATGTTATTCTCTCAGTGAAGATCCTAGAGTATTGTGAATTAATGCTCAAAATTTAACAGAATTATGTCCTTCTTCCTCCATGCCCCCTTCATATCCCTCATCACAAAATACTTCAATGAATTGGGCCTTTCCTTTAGCACATTTATGTCCAGGTACCCATGGTTGGAAGCATGAGTAAAACAATTTCTTCCTTCTGAGCTCTTCCCTGCTTAGTTCCTCTTTCTTATCCTTTCCATATTCCTCTTCTTGCCATGGCTTCTTATCAGGTGCATCTCTTTGCCAAGGTTTCTTTTCAATTCTGAAGTCAGGATTGGGAGAAAATCTCGTTCTAGGAAGCACATTTTGGAGATCCCTAGTCAAGCTCATTGCATCTTTTAATGTGGTTGGCTTGTGGGATTTGACAAAACCTTTTAAGGGTTCAACCAAACCTTCAGTGAACAGCAATACCAACCTTCCCATAGATACATTAGCCACCTTGACTGATAATTTTTTAATGTCCAACATATATTCAGTAGGGGTCCCAATTTGCTTCAATTGAGCTAATTCCTTGAAAGGCAATTCTGGATCTTTTTGTTCAAATCTCTTTAGTACCCTGTCAAAAAATTCTCCATATGTTTTAACCTGATCATGACCCAAGGTTTTCAGGCCATAAAACCACCATTCATTGGCATCCCCTTCCAAATGCAAAATGGCCATTTTTAATGCATCCTCTTCCAACATAGGATTCAGCTGAAAATAGACATCCAATTTTTGCACCCAAGTGTTAGCAGAATTTTGAGAAGAACCATCAAAAGTAGGAAGTCACATTTTTCCAATAGCACTATTTAATTCTTTGTTTTGGAATGGAATCCTATTGTCTCCCTTCCTTTTAATCTTTTGCATAGCATCAATGTAGTCACTGAGTGGTACACCTCTTTTACACTCTTCATTCAAATCATTCCAATCATTTACTAGTTTCTTGTAATCCAATTCAAGATTGGGCTCTTCTTTGGGTGTGAGAAATTTAGGTGCAGTATTCCTTTGTGTGCTTTGAAATTCATCAGGTCTATTATGAGGTCCTGTACTTGAGAAAATATGCTCATTCCCTTTCATCTTTTCCCCTGAGTGTGAACCACTATTATCCCCTATCATCCCTTTGCTTTGAAGCTGGCTAATCAACAATTTGAATCCTTGCAACAATCTGTCACCTATCCTATCCATGTTTGTTGAAAGTTTAGAGAAACATGGATCTAAGGTTTCAATAAGTTCCTCCTTATATCTTGCTTTGTTCTCCTCCTCTCTACCCATGATTTCAGCAAAAGACTTCTCTTCTTCTACTACCTCTTCTTCAACAAAAATATTTTCAACTACTGGTTCAAAGGGTGGTGGATTATTCTTTTGACTTATTTTTAAGACCATCAGGTTCCAAGAACATGCTCTGATACCACTTGTAATGACCCTTTTTCAAAATTTTATTAAAATGCAAATTTTTCCACTTTTTCCCCAATTTCGACCTTTAACTAGTTTTACTGTTTTGACCTCCAAATCAACACAAATGCTCCCAAATCTTCTGTAGGAGTGTATGAATGGTATTTCAACTTGAATATTAGTTTTAGGGATGTTTTATGGCCCTCCAAATACTTCCGTAAACTTGATTTGTATTCTGATCAATATATGTAATTTTGACTAGTAATTTGTGCATCAAATCCCCCCCGGGTAACACTGCAAATGGCCTTCCAAATGCCTCCAAAATCCCATGAATTTATGAACAGAGGTATGTGTTGGATGCTTTCTAGATAGACCCGGTTTTTCAGGATGTGCAACAACAAACACCCCTTTGGCGCACTGGCCCTTTCGGCAACGAGCTGCGCAGCAGCCCGAAGTCTCACCCGAAGTGGCTATGGGGGGGCTAAGGAATCAGGTTTCCTTACCCTAGGTGGTGTGGAGTCTATAGTCTTCTCTCTTCCCTTCTTGGAAGTAACCCCTAAACAGAGCATCTCACTCTTTCACAGGTCTCCCAGCGCTACAGCGCTGGAACTCACTCTTCTCAGCCTAGCTGCGCGGTAGCTCCGCACCTGCGCACGAGTCTTTTACCCGCTACCTCCGATACACTATGTATCGCCTCTGCCCTTGCGCCTCAGCGCGGTAACACACTCCTTTAGCGCTGTGGAGACAGCGTTCTCATAGACTCCTTCGACAATGCACAAGTACAACTTCTAAGGGAGCTTCCAAGATTTACTTTACATAATCATTCATAAAGATAGCGAAACATTCATAGAAACATAGACAGTAAAGCAAAGAAATGCAATCACATAAAGCATCACCACAACAACAAGAATTATGTGGTTCACTTCCAGGAGGGAAGCTACGTCCATGGGAACTGTGTTTTATATTATCTTGAGATGGGGATAACACAGTTCCGCTGCGCACACAGCTGCAGCCTTAGATCTTTCTGGGAAACTCCACGCACACAGCTGGGAGCCCTTCTCTTAGATCTATTCTCTTCTTCTACATATATTACCATGACAAAGACATACAATTACATTCCCCTCTCAGTCCTCTTGCGACTGGTTGATACATGCAATGACCCTTACGCCAAGCGGTCTTCCTGTGAGATCGCGGCCTTCTTACATGCACAAAATGATCATTAACAGCTTAACAGATACAGCAATACAAATGACTCAGACATCAACTTCGACTGTCCGTGTAACTTAGTAACTATCTAACTCTTTTCTAACCCCTTTCCCTTTTCAATTACACACATATATATAGGTGGCCCTGAGAGTCGTACCTTTACAAAACTGTGGGCCGTTCCCAATAGTGATCCCCAAAAACCCTAACCACGGACACGGCTAGGTGTACTGCAGGCGCCTCTTGCAGTCATGTCGCAGCTTCCTGCAGACTCCGCGATTTTTGGCACAGATCGCGGGTATGGGCGTCGCTTCATCGTTCTTTGCTCCTTGTCCTTCACCTTCAATGCTTCGGTCCGTTGCTCTTCCTTGGTTCGAGCAACCATAACTCTTGCACTTTTCTCTAATGAGGGTAGTTGAGTCCTCTATTCCGCTGCTTCATTTACTGTGGTGGTTGAGCTTTCTACTCGGCCACCTTATTTACTCTTTCCTTTGACTTGTGCATGCGAGCTCCATGATTTCCAGCCCGCAATCTGCGGTGAGTTCGTCCATCTGGCGCCGTACCGTGCACTGTTCATTTCTGCCCAAAAATGGTGCTTTTCCATAAAATTAGCACTTTTCCTTCAAAACTTAGTGCTTTTTCCTAAACTTGGCAGCTTTGCCATAGCTGCGTCCTATGCTCCAACAGTATGTAATTTGTTAAGTATGTGATTAAGGTCTCATATGCACCATTAATTTATTTTTACTACTGTTCTAACTCTCTCACATTCAACAGCAAAAACCCCCAATTCGACCCTTGGGGAAATGGCACTATTTCACCTCTCAATACAAACAAACTGAGTAAAACTTCTTCAAATTCTCAAGTACAGTACATGAAACTTGTAGAATATATCCATGGCAGTATATGAATCACAAATATATCAGAGAATCATCCATCCATTCGAAATAATCAACCTTATAGTGTCATACATCAAAGCATTGGGGAAATGGACATTGTTTGCTCATTAATCAATAATTTTGCATATAGTCAATGGGTATTTCGACCTGAGAGTCTCTGAATATGAAGAACAGAGGATATGAATCTATTACAATCAGAAAAATATCATATGAATTTCTCCCAATGAGTGCAAGATCTCACCCAAAGCGCAATCCCTCAAGGAGCCCGAATATGCCTTCAAAATTGGAAATGGTGGAGAGAAAGTGCTGAGCTAAATCAAACCATGAAACTTCCTGTAGCTGCTACCTGCAAATAAAACTACATTAAATCACCATGAAAGACCTGATTCACCTCTCCAAACACGAACTTGGATGGGAATCTTTCACCCTCGAAATTGGCTAAGGTAAGAAACTAGTCATCCACTAGTTCTCTCTTCACAAATGCATTTTTTCTCAAATCATCAAAATCCATTCTCATACTTCATTTCTACATTTTATAACCAACATTATCCTTCTAAGGGTCGAAATCCTCTCAATATATTTCCATTTAGGAAATATTCCACATTTGCCACTTGTCTCCTAGTTCCAACCTTCCATCTTCTCCCAAATTCAATTTTGAGTCTCTTTGGCTTCTCCAACTCCCATGAGCGCCTTCCTTGAGCCTATCTTTTGGGATGACATGTCATAGTGGTCAGATGTCAGAGGTCAGGTCTGCAATTTTTCATAGTTGTCATAGATGCTCCATCATTGGTGTCATAGGGGCTAGGGAATCTAGCCCAAGTGTCCACAAACTTCCAATTTGACTCTTTATCTTCCATGGAGGTTACCAATCCTTCCCAATTCGACCTAAGATGCTCAATGACATGTGTTATGACTTAACAACTCACCCAAGAGTGTTCACCTTCCCATTAATTCAAATTTGCAAGAGAGAGATACCATGTATTATGAAAAATCAAGTTAGTGTGGGTCCCACATCCTCCATATGTCTCCAAAACCATTTGCCATCTAGGATTTCTCTTGAATTTCTTTATTCACTCTATTTATTAAATAATTGAACCCTTCTAATGTCTAAACATCATTTATTAGCTTCCTTATTACCATTCCACATGTGCCCATCCAACCTAGGAAACTAGTAGGATTGATGGGATTGTCTTACTATGAAATTATTTGAATGGGGACATTACAGTTGTTCCACTACCTTTTGCAAAGTCAAACATTCGGGATATGGTGGTTCTCTTGTTAGTTGTGTAGGATATGTCTCAGTGTGTGTTTCTTCCTGTGTTTCCACTGGTGTTTCAGTAGGAGCTTCATCATCCTCAATAATGGGGATTGCTGTGTTGAATGGGTTCCTAAATTGTTGATTCATTCTCTCTTCAGTCACAGAGGATGGAACATCCTTGATGATAATAGGCTCCACTACCCTCCCTGATCGTAGGTGTATGTCATTGTAGGGAATTGGGGAAATGGAATAAGCTTGCATGTTGGCAATTTCGAATTGTTGTACTTCCTTATTTTTAGGATTGGGGTTAGGATGAGTAGGCAGATGTGGTCGTAGTGGTATGTTCATTGGTGCAGCATTATTTTAGAGTTGCAGATGTGACTGTTGATACTGTTGGTGCTGATATTGTTGATGAGGAGCTTGGTTGTGAGGAAACTGATTTCCTGGGTAAGGATTTCTCCAGCCAGGAGACCAAGGAGCTTGATGGTTTGATTGTTGTACCCATGGTGTCCAAGGAGTAGGATATTGCATTGAATATTGAGATGGAGTCCATTTGTTATTGGAATAATGTGAAGGAAACTGATTATTCATATTATTCCAAGAGTTGAAAGATGAGGGATCTCGATTCATACCTTGATTTTGAGGCTGCTAAGGCTTCTTCTTAGAGATGAAATAAGCTTTCTCCACATCCGAATTAGATGCTTGAAGGAATTGTTTGACTTTAGGAAGTGAAGGACATTCTTTAGTGTCATGATCCAATTCACATAATCGACATACCTCCACCTTGTCAAGTGGGCATTCCTTCAATGGGTGTTTTTTCCTACATTTAGCACATAATACACCAAGTGCCAGATCTTCTTCTGCTTGCCTTTTTTTTCCTCTCAAAATATCCAACTGCGAGGAAATGGAACTCATCATGTCAGTTTAAAATTTCTCAAGAAGGTTACCTAGCTCTTCCCGAGTAGCCCCTCCACTAGCTGACTTCTGTGCCCTGGTGAGTACATCTCGATCTCGATCTCTATCTCGAGTGTTGGTTCTGGAGGATCCCCTCGAGTATCTTCGACATAAGTCGATGATGTGTTCCAAGGTTTCTTTTGAGATATCCCCCTTTCCCAACAAATTAAGCATGTCCAGGAAGTCTTCTTTGATTCCATGTAGTAAAATAATTTTGAGGACATCTTTCCCAATATCGGTGTGACCGGACCTCTGCAAATTGTGTAACAATCTTTCAACAAAGTCTTCCAAACTCTCCTCTTCTTTTTGGACCATTTTAAACAAATCTTACCTCCTATCTTCAGTTCTATAGTAGTCTTGATATTTGGAAAGGAAAATTTGTTTCATTTTCTCCCAAGTAGTAATAGTCTCACGATCCAAACTCATGAACCAATGCAGGGCATTTCCCTTTAGGGTAGCAGGAAATAATTACAGTTTCTGTGCATTGGAGGTTTAATCATAGCTCCGATAGAGGATATCAAATTCTAAAATGAATTCATCTGGATCTTTGGAGTAATTACCATGGAAGTTTGGCAAAAATGAAGGTGAAATATTCTTCATGGGAGCCACCCCTGGTGCTTTTCGGATAGGGAATTCAAGTGTAAAAACAGTTTCTCCATGTTGATTATCCCCCACTTCCTCTTCGTTATTATTGGGATGTCTGTGGTGCTCTCCGTTTTCTTCATTATCCATGTTTCACTGGTTCTCCGGTTCTTCCCTTCTTCCTTCCTCCTCTTCTCTTATGTCTTCTTCTCTCCTTCTCTCTTCCTCTCTCATCCCTTCTTCCTCTAGTTCCTAATGGTGGTCTAACCACTCCTCCTTAGTGACTTTGTGTCCATTGATTCTGTAAATCTCTTCTCGAGCCAATGCACCCACAACACTTCCCTTATCTTTAGGAGGTCTCTTCTCTGGAATGGGAGTTGAAGGTCACGTTACGTTCTCCACAGTTGATGCAGATGTTTCAAGCTTAGGGAGAATGGAGCCTCCTCTTCCTGAAGATGTTCGCGGTAGTCTAGTAGAGGAATCAGCTTTGGCGATCAATTCATCAATGAATGTCTATCTTCCTAAACCTTGGTTACCACCACAACCTCTTCCACATGCACGATTAGTATTTTGGGGGGGGTTCCCGGATTTTTCTTCTTGTATTCATGCAAGCTTCAAATATTCATATCTAATGAAATCAATTAATCAACTACCATCTATGTCTATCAACTACCTTCCCCGAAAATGACGCCAAAATGTTGGTCACTTTGTATGCTAATCAATTCCAATTAACAAACAAAATGCTCAAGATAAATTGTCAAGCCGGGAAGGTATTGTTATTTCAAAGGTAACTACGCAAAATATATGCATAAAAACTCAAGTAGATAATTGAATAAATGGAGATCAGTTATCCTACCTAACTGATCAATCAAAATCAACTCATTGCTTAAAGCTAATCTGAATTATCCATCTAATAAATGAAGGGACTTCTACTTTCCCACAACATCAATCCAGCAGCAACTGATCTAAGAATAAATGAACTAGAATTGCTTTTGTAAGAATGTAAATCCTAAAGATATCAAACTACAAGTAATTCAAACCATAACCATCTAATTCAACAAATCCTAAGAAAGATAAATGACAGTAATGAACCAAAGCTAAGGTTGAACCATAACCTGACTAATTCAGTAAATTCTAAGAAAGATAAACAATAGTAATAAATCAAAGTTGATCTTGACTGTAACAGAAAATTAACACACTTGCATGAAAAGGAAAACTACTCTACAAAGTCGATTGTCACACCACACTGTTGCAGCACACTGTAAATATACCTATTGTAATTCAACACCAAATTAACATAAGAAAAACTAAAGCATCTACTTAACTCGGCGATCTCTGTGAGAAGGAGGTACCTTGCCTTCTAACAAAGATGCCGCTAACTAACACAAATTAGAACAGAGAAATATAAAGAATTGTTGCTCCTTGTATTAAAATGATAGAACCGCGGTTACAGTACTCTCTGTTACAATGTCTTACAATCAAAATTCTAACCAACCCCCAGGCTTAGATCTCCTTCCCATATTTATACACAGATGACATAATCTCGATCCACAAATATCAGGAAACCATGAAGATCTATGATCTTCAGGCTGCCGATTTGAAACAAAAACAGTTACATCCATCAATGCATTTGAATGAAGTTGTTCACAATCAGGCCTGCGCTGTTAATCCGAGCTGTTAATGGACCGGATAGATTCCAACTGATTGGAAGAGAAGATGCTCGGAATGTTCTAGCGTGACCCAGTCACAGCTGACCTCGTGGAAAGATGTGCAAGCCATCATATCAATGTATGGAACTAAATTCAGGAAGGGAAAGATGGCACCAAGTATTCCTTTCCTTCATAGGTTCAACAAGCTATTGCACCTGTGTTCTTTCAAGGCTATGAACTATCTTTATCAAATCAATACATGTTAGCGCAAATCAAAAGATAAAGTTCATAACCATACAAAATATTAAGCATTAATGAAAGAAAGCAATAATAAGTTATACCTATGAATATCCATGCTTAACTTGGAAATATATCTACCTAGGTCATAGTAAAATGAGGTAAGAGAAGGAAAAAGGTGTTGATAAGTATATGAAAAAAGGGCTATTTTGGGACCCAACACTCACGATGCTTCAAATCCAAATATGTAACTCTCTTTTCACTATTTAACCCTTTTAACATGTTGCAACTCTTCGGTGAACTTCATCAAATACCTTTTCTTCATGGAACATATCTACCACTTTTGTCTTCATCTTGGAAGATGCAATATCCATGATCTTGGCAGAGAATCCACTGCCATCCAATGCACGAATCACACCTACAACATATCGTTCCACAATCTATCTTCTACGATATCGACAACCTTCATGTATTATTCCTCAAGACTGCCATCCTTTAACAACACCAGTTCCAATATCTTTCAAAAAATAATAGAGGCTCTACCATTAATAGAACAAAACCGAAAAGTGGGTCCCTTAATCCCATTTCTCAGGGAACATTCCACAAATCAAGACAGATCTGGGCATTTTTGTCACTTGTTGGCCATTTTCGCACACCAATAAATCCACATCGTGTGAGATTTATCTCTCTTTCAACTCTCTCACAAATTCCAATCAATGCTTCGTTCATTGGGCATCTTCCATGTTCAACAACCAGTGGGCATATCTCAACTATGTTAATTTTCCTCAAGTCTTCTTCACACACTGTCTCTTTTTTCTATGCGGGGTCTCTTCTTAATTTTTCTCAGCCACAAAATGGATCACCTTCCATTGCCACCAAAACAAAAACTTATCACATGGATTCTGGAGGCCTATTTTTTGTTTGATTTGTGATACCTCCTTTGCACACGACTTCACAATAAATCTTCATGCTTTCTCTGGGAACATCAATCTCCATATAGTGGTGGTGAAATTAGATGCCTCTCACATACTGCTCACCTTCGTTTGAGAATAGACAAGGTGAAATTTATGCTATTGATCAAAATATCTTGCCTCATGAATACAAATCCTCTCTTCTAGGTCCACAGATTCTCAGAAGACAATGAAAAAGACTCCTCTTTTTACACTGCAAGGGAAATGGGGGCTCCAAAAAACTACAATAGCTTCCTCAAAATATTCTTTGGAATTAGAAGGAATTCTCAGAATTTCACACCCTCCAGTGGATCTGATTCCTTCCTCTGCATGCACCTGTACAATAGTAGAGCATACACTTCTCGACATAGCTCCAAAAACATGCTAGTGTTTCTTTTAAGGTGGAAGATTCTTTGTAGCATGGGAATTTTCTCCTTTAGTGCATCATCGATGTAGCTCAACCATATCGACATATATTCTACTTATGGACAAAAAATATGATAACCACCCATATTTTAAAAAAATGGGCCAAATTTTTTTTCTCAAGGACTCTCGCCCCCGAACCCTATGAAACTTCAATCCAAGGGGGTGCACCACCTCCCCAGAACCCCCTTTTCATGTACTATCTTTGTAGATCGACTATTATCGTGAAAAAAACCATTGTAACCCTTCCATTACAATCATAATCTCCTCGAAAAAATAGTATCCTGGGATCTTTCCATTGCTAGAACTCCAAACCATAGATTCTTAAGGATCTCTAACATTTTTTTCTACACACTTACACCAACATTATCAATGAGAAAAACCATAGCCAAACCATGGATTTGATAACATTTATTAGGATTTTATGAGGATTATAATAATAACTTGTGAGAGAAATAAAAAAAAATAACAAGCAACCACAAAATGACACATTAGTTTACCCTGGAAAACCACATGTGGGGGAAAAGCATCACCAATGAATATCTTCATTACATGGAAAAAACCGGCCTACCGGGCCAAGTGAGTTAAACCTCTCACCTCTAGGCCATTTTACAATGGAGCCTCCTCAAACCTTATAAAGGCTTCTTTACATGGAATGCCTTGGGCCAATACCATGGGCTATAATAAACCATGTGCCCAAAAACCATGTGCTAGACCCAAACCACCTTTGACTCATTCCTGAGTCAAGGTTAACCCTAACATTGATGATTTGTTGAATGTGTTGAAGCTAGCCAAGAATATTTTTGTTTTGATCTTCTAGGGTTTCCAACCTATCAGTATTAGAACAGATGATCAGATCCTTTGAGGTGTTGGTGTGATTTGGTTTATAGGGATCCAACACGGGTGGGATCCCTCAGGCCCTAAGACACGGAACTGGTAGGTGATATAGATATTTTATATACTTTTGGTGCCTAACAATGGTACTTGACCCAATATATCATTGAATCAACTAAGGATGTTTAATCATGCCTTGAGATATACTACTTGACTACCTAGGTACTATAGAGTGATCTTCTCTAGTGATGTTCTTGGTGTACTCTAGTAATAAGATGGTTGATCAATTTATCTGAGTTAGTTTATGTTATACGTATGGGACTTCCTATATACCCAAGGGTATGTGCAAGTAAAATTCCATATACATGTGATGTTTGATGCAATACAACTCAAAGGGGTGCCAATAAAGGTTACAAGGGTGTCCAACAATGTGACTTAGTACGACTTGTATTTTTTGTATGTATGCTTCCCAAAGTGTAGGTTTACATATTGAGTGATAGATATCTATGTTATTTAAATATGACATAACATGTCTCTAAAAAAAATTAAAAATGAGCTCGCTAATCAAAGAAGGAGAGTTACAAATAGTGGAAACTAAATTACTTTTCAAGGTATGGTTTGATGCTAAAAATTTTAAATAAGCACAACTACATGAAAAATCCTAATTTGGATATGGTCTTGCAATTTCACCTTGAAGCTTTCATAACAATGAAAAAATTTCACCTCTACATTTGATTTTTTTTCCTATAGTATATTAATATGTTTACTTTGTAATGCCACATGTTTTACTAAATTATGACATGCCAAGAAAAAAATAGGGTAATTTCTCCAAAACCTATTGATTTTTTTCTTTGTAAAATAATGATCTTGTACAACCTACCATGCATTCAATATTTTAGTTCCGAATATGATGGGCTGCGCATAAAGAGAACCTGAACACATGGGAATAATGTAAGAACTTGATGGAAATCGGATTTGCAGAACAAATTGAGATTGTAAAAGCAAGATACAATGGACAGATTGATCATAGAGATCATATAGAGTTTTGCTTGAAAACATGGATGCATATACCAAAGACAAAATTGGTTCATATGTTTGTGCACACATTAGATCAAATACCAAAGAAGTGGTATACATAAGCATAAATTTGTAGAGGCACAACAGATTGGCGCATAATGATAAATGACTTTCAATCCACTTTCATTTTTTAGGATGATTGTCCGAGTGTCAATGAGGCTTTACATATCATTAAAAAGAAGATATTTAATGATGACCCGCTGCTTGTTTATAAGAAACCAGATTGGGAAATACAGATGGAACATGCCCTTGAATGTTATAACTTCACGCTGGAAAAAGAAGAAGATGAAGACCATCGCGATGTGGATATACCTGAGTCTGAATGAAACCGTGATGTACAAGGACCTGATTTAGAAATTCCAGATTTGAGTAACCCTATGAAGACTGGAAATATCAATATTGGTACTGATGATGAACCAAAGTTTGCTTCTATTGGGGATTATTGGGATGAAGAAACAGTAGGACAAATAGAAAACCTACTGCGCAAATATCAAGATTTGTTCCCTACCAAGTTTTATGAAATGAAATGAATTTTAGGTGACTTGGGAGTTATGAAAATACCTCTCAAGCCTGATGCGAAGCCTATTAAGCAAATACCTTATATATTTAATCCTCGATATAAAGAAAGAGTGAATGCAAAAATTGATAAAATGCTTGAGGCAAGAATCATTGAACCAATAGAAGAATCAAAATGGATAAGTCCCATGGTAATTGAAGACAAGAAATATAAAGGTGAAATCATAATTTGTGTGGACCTCAGAAAATTGAATGATGCATCCCTACATGACCCATTTCCTACTCCATTCACAGATGAAGTGCTAGATAACGTAGGTGGATAGGAGGCATACTCTTTCACATATTTATTTTCTGGATATCATCAAATAAGAATTGCTATGGAAGACAGAGACAATAATACATTTTCTAATGAATGGGGATCATTTCAGTACACTATTATTCCTTTTGGATTGAAGAACGCACCTACTATATTTCCAAGAGTTGTTGTAGCTGCATTTAAGGATTATATTCATAAACTCTTAGAAGTTTACTTTGATGGCTGGATAGTATTCATCCTTTTGAAGAACCATCATGTGAACTTAAGAATGATGTTAGCGAAGTGTATACAGTATCGGATTTCCTTGAACGTGAAGAAGTGTGTCTTATGTGTTCCGTATGGTATTTTATTGGGACATATAATATGTAAACAAGGATCGATGGTTGATCCAACGAAGAGAGAAATCATAGTAAATCTCTCAGTTGCTAGCTCAGTTAAGCATCTATGCACTACATTGGGGCACACAGGATACTATAGAAAAATCATTAAAGGATATGCACAGATCACTGTGCCTATGGAGAAACTGTTGAAGAAAGAAGCGAAGTACAATTGGACTGAAGATTGTAAAAAAGGATTGACACATTGAAAGAGAAAATGGTTACAGTGCCTATTCTCGTCTTTCCTAACTGGAATAAACCATTTCAATGTACACGTAGATGCTTCTTCTATAGAAATTGGCATTGTATTAGCACAACTAGGTGAGGGAGGCATCGATCATCCCATTGTGTTTTCAAGTAGAAATCTGTCTTCAGTAGAAAATAATTATACCACAACAGAATGGGAAGGCTTAGCTATGGTCTACGCATTGCAGAAGTTTAGACACTATCTGCTAGGTTCACATTTATGTATGTTCACTGACCATTAAGCTTTGAAGTACTTGGTCAATAAACCCGTGTTAGGGGGAAGAATATGCAGATGGCTCTTACTGTTTCGGGAATATTATTTTGAAATCATTGTGAAGCCATGAATAATGAACGTAGGACTTGACCATCTTTCAAGAATCGAGTCAGGAGAAGAACCTAGTAATTTAGAGGATAATATACCAGATGCGCAATTTTTTTCTATCCATATAGCAGATGACTACTTCAGAGATATTGTAGAATTTATGAGTGCAGGATTAGCACCTACAGAATTTACTACGCAGCAGAAGAAGCAATTAGTAGTAAGAGAAACTGACTTTACTCTAATTGCGGGACAATTATACAAATTGGGACCAAATGAAGCATTGCATAGATGCGTACTAGAACATGAATTACCTATTATACTGACTGAAACACATTCAGGTGTATCCAGAGGACACTATGCAGGAAGAGCTACTGCGCATAAAATTTTGAGATCGGGACTATGGTGGCCTACGATACACAAAGACTCAAAAGAACATTTCCGGAAGTACGATGTATTCCAAGAAAAGGAAAGCCATCTCGTAGAGATGAGATGCCATTGATGCCACAATTGACATTGCAAGCCTTTGATAAATGGGCTATTGACTTTGTGGGACCTATTAACCCACCAGGGACGCGAATGGGTTCAAGATATATCATCACAGCTACAGATTATCTAACCATATGGGTAGAGGAAAAACTAGTAAAGTATTGTAGCGCAATTACCACCGCACAGTTCATCTTTGAGAACATTTTGACAAGGTTTGGATGTCCAACGATTCTAATTTGTGATTAGGGAACCCATTTCCTGAATTGAACTATTGAAGCCCTAACATAAGAATTTCAAATCTATCATCAGAAGAGCACACCATATCATCCACAAGCTAATGGCACTGTAGAAGCCTTTAATAAAGTATTGGAGAATGCATTGACCAAGGTATGCAATACAAACATGTATGATTGGGATCTTAGAATACCAGCAGTATTATGGGCATATAGAACAACTTGTAAGAAGTTGACATGTCATACACCCTTCGGATTAACATATGGAAAGGAAGCTGTCATGCCCATGGAATACATAGTACCAAGCTAGAGAATTGCAGCATTCACAGATATGGCTGATGACCAGACAATGGATGAAATACTATTATTATTGGTTGGATTAGAGGAAGATCGCTTCATTACAGGCTTTCCCCAACAAGTGCAGAAAGACAGAGAAAAGTTATGGCATGATAGACACATCAAGAATAAATTATTCCAATTAGGAGACCTTGTCCTCCTCTATGATAGAAAATTTATGAAATTTCCTGGAAAATTCAAAATGCACTGGTTAGGGCCATACATTGTCAAAATTATTACTAGTGGTGGTGCAGTTCAACTAACCACATTACTTGGAGAAAACTTGTAAGGACTTTGTTAATGGGAGTAGACTAAAGCCTTACAAAGATGGCTCTACTTCTCTAGGTATCAGTTAAGCAATACAAGGATGTTTTAAGTGTCAAGTGAAGTTGAAATTGGACACTAAAATAAAGGGCAGAGACTGCACACAGTTTTGTTAAAATGCACAGTTTCACAAAATGTGAAGATGTGTTGCGAAGCACACATAGCAAGCTAAACTGCGAAGTAAAAGAAGGGAATTGCGCTATGAAGCTCAAGTTTAGAAAAGGGAAATGCGTATTGAACCTCGCGATTCTCCTAACTATCAGTGAAGTAAAATAAAACTAGCCATTATAGTTTTTGGTCGAAAAGTAGCCGTTATACAATACTTTTGGGAACCAGATGTTTCCTCTTTTAAGGCATATTTGTCCGTTGAAGACACATTAAATGAAGGGAAATGACTAAGGTCTAAGCAAGATTTGTCCAATGGACATGGCATTTAATGCTAAGTTAGTTGTTTTTGGGCGTGCCTTAGTGTCGTTGTGCCTATAAATAGTAAAGACCGCATAGTTACCAGTTTTACCGCGAATTTAAATTTTTACTTCCTATAATTTCCAAGTTTTCACCAATCAAGGGAAAGAGTAACCTGACAGTGTATGTCTGAGAAATCGAACTTAGAAGAAATATTAAGAGAATTATGAGAATGTACAAGATACGAAGCATAAATATAAGAGCCGAAGAAAAAAGATAAGCAGAAGGCTACTTGTTGGAATATTCTCGCCATCATTTATGTATTTGCATTCATGCATGCATACTGCATGCATCTAGTCATCAGTATGGTAGTCTCCCTAGAACCTAGAGCTTATTTTCAGCCCCCTGGAGATTGCTTTTATCCCTCAGTAGCCCTGCTACCTACCTAGTGCACCTTGTTTTCCTCATCTGGATTACAAATGCGCCCTACTACACACTCTTGGATTCCAACAGTCATTTCTTGCATTGATTGCTCAGTTGAACTACATGTAGATTCTAGTTGTCTGTATCGGAGTCCCACTTGACTACTGACAATCTCTCATGTGCCCACCTTGGAGTCTCCTTCCCTATATTAGTGCCACATGCATCAGTTAGACTCAGTTAGACTCATTTGACTAATATTTGACTATTTGTGACTACTACCACTGATTGGGTGATGTCTCCAATGATTTCCAAGCCACACCTTGAGGATAATTCGAATGAAATTTGGTGTATTCGAATTCATTTGATTGTACTTTCATTATTTTTGCCAGCTTACAGTTGATGTATGATTATACAACAGGTTTTACTATTTCTTGAGTTAATGTGTGAATACTGATTCAATTCTTCTTCTTATTCTCTGCAATTCATGATTGATATTTGTGAGGTTTGTTCAAGCTAAGTGATATATCATCTAGAATATCACATGGTATCAGATCTTGTTACAGCTTTTCAAGTTGCAGCAATTGCAGTAGTTTATTGAGCAGTTGTTTTTCAGTAGAGCACCAGAAGCCTCTAGATTTCCACAGCAAATCTTGGTGCTATTTCCTTGAATTCACTGGAGCAATCCAGTGAGGTATAGAAAGGTGTGAAGGATCCAGATCAAAGTTCCCACTATCGTAAAGAAATTTTCTCTAGACTCTACAACAAACCTCCAGCCAAATTTCATTGTTTTACTGCAGGTTATTCGAAGTGTTCTTGCAGTTGTTGTAGTTTCGAATTTTTCTGCAGTTGCAACAATTTCGAATTTTTCTGCAGTTGCGGCAGTTTTGAAGTTTTATGCAGTTGCACTAGTTTCCTGCAGTTGCAGCAGTTTTTTGCAGTTGCAGTATTTTTCTACAATTGCAGCAGTTTTCTACAATTGCAACAGTAGATTTCGAATTCAACAACAACTTCCATGTATCTGGAAGGAGTTCCTTCTCTCTCTCCATTCAACTATGATGAGTGTAAACCAAATATGATAGCACATCTGAAGAGACATGGTCTCTTTGATGTGTGTATTGGTGTTAAGAGATATTTTGCTTCCTATGAAGAGGAAGATGCTTGGATAAATGATTGTGACATAGCCCTTGGATCAATATGTATTACTATGTATTCCAATATGCACCACCTCATTGAATGAACATCCAAGTGATCTCTGGACCATATTCGATAGATTATTTGGAGAGAATAAGGAAGAGGATGATGCTAGCCATTTGGAGAACAAGCCCAGTGATACTACCTCCAGTGCTCTCTATAATTATATTTCGGCCTCAATCATCTCTCATGATGAAGTTGTTCAAGATGAAGCAGAAGCTGCATATTCAACACAAAAAATTCATGTTGAATACATTCCTTTTTTTGCTACTCTAGAAGTTGAAAACAGTTTCGAATTGTCTACTTCCCATGTAGCTGATGCAGAGGAAAGTAAAACAACTGATGGAGTTGATCCATTTTGTAATTCGAATTCTGAGAAAGATGTGTCATCTACTACTCTAGAAGTTGAAGAGACTTTTGAAATCTCTACTTCCCATGAGGCTGTTGATGTGCAAGATGATGATCTACTGAGTATTTTGCAGGTAAAATCATATTTTGGAGGTTATGCATTCATCCTCCTTGATCAAATTCTTCATATGAACTTCTATTTGGTCATTGGCACATGTTTTCAGAGTTTCACCGAAGATGGAAGACACTACCATTCGCTTGGGTTCAAGTCTCATGCACATCCTTGTGATTTTGGTTTTGATCTCACCCCTATTGGTTCAAAGGAGATATCAAAGAACTACATACACATTCATGGAGTTGATTCTACCTCAGTTGGTTCGAATCACATGCTCCATAATGATCTTCATATTTTTGGATTTATTCTCAACATGCTTGGTAAGAAGAGCAAGTTCAAGAAGCCTCCATATTTTCTTGCATCCATTGTTGGAGAACTCCAGCACATGTTTTTGGAGCATGATCCACTTTTTCCCAAGAGGAAGATAACTCTTTTTGATTGAATGTTGGATCCAGATCCACAAGAACCTAAAGATCTAGCACTTGACAGTGAAGATGAGCGAATGTTAGATCCAAATCCACAAGAACCCAAATATCTAGCAATTGATGATCCTCCTCTTCTGAGATGGGCAGCCACAACTCTTATATATGTCGGTGATCTTGTTGGAGATCCACTTGATCCAAGGATAACCATATCTGATTTTCAGAATGGAAGGTTTCATCCTTATCACATTGATCATTCACACAATGATCCATTTCTTGTTGATAGATCCTTTCTAGATAAAGAAGGTCACTTGCCTCTTTTGGGGGTAAGTGATGTACATGATTGATTACCTTCTATAGTCTATCTTGAGGGGGGGCTTTCTTCCCACTAGGTTTTCCCTCTTTCCTCACTTTATTTATTTAGATTGTTGTACGGGGTGACCTTTGGTCTCAGTTACCGAGGCCCTACTAGTTTTCAGTTATGTGTTTCCTCATAGTATGGCTTCCAGGGGGGTGTTGGAATATTCTCACCATCATTTTTGTATTTGCATGCTACATGCATCCAGTCATGAGTATGGTAGTCTCCCTAGCACCTATAGCTTATTTTCATCCCCTTGGAGCCTGTTTTTAGCCCTTAGTATCCCTCCTACCTACCTAGTGCGCCTTGTTTTGCTCATTTGGATTACAAATGCGCCCTACTACACACTCTTGGATTCCAACAGTCAGTTCTTGCATTGATTGCTCAATTTAACTACTTGTAGCTTCCAGTTGTTTGTATTGGAGTGCCACTTGACTACTGATAGACTCTCATGCTCCCACCTTGGAGTCTCCTTCCCTATATTAGTGCCACATGCATCGGTTAGACTCAGTTAGACTCATTTGACTGATATTTGACTATTTGTGACTACTGCCACTGATTGGGTGATGTCTCCAATGCTATCCAAGCCAAACCTTGAGGAGAATTCGAATGACCTTTGGTGTATTCGAATTCATTTTATTGTAGTTTCATTATTTGTGCCAGCTTACAACTGATGTATGATTATACAACAGATTTTAACATTTCTTGATTTAATATGTGAATATTGATTCAATTCTTCTTCTTCTTCTCTGCAGTTAATGACTGATATTTGTGAGGTTTGTTCAAGCCGAGTGATCTATCCTGTAGAATATCACACTACTAAGCAAGAGAAGTCGAATTCCACGAACATTCCAAAGCCATTTCCTCCAAACAACCTCACGACAGGCCGATTTTGCTTATACCAAAATACATCCCTCCAAGAAGAGATCATGCAGCAGTGGTGTTTCTCACAAACAATCCGCAGTATGAGATTCCGCTGCCGCCATGTAGATTCATATGCGGGAAAATGAGAATTTTCTCGATAAGATTCTAGAGTAAAATCTCTCGGACCATGACTTGTTGCCTGTAGGACACGAAGTACCTGCAATTTCAACAGGACCAGTACATGTGTAGGAGGAATGATGAAGCCAACAAATAGACAATGATTCAAGCGCAAGACTAGATTGTGCTATTGCAGCTATCAGGTTGTTGAACTTGCTGTGCATTCTGCAATTTGATAGGATCCTAGAGATCACAACGGTTGTGCGCACACTACTTTCATGTACACACCAGGGATACTTGTGGTTATACTACAAGATCAACATCAACATAGATCTCATCTACCGAATCACACACTTAAGCAAGATAGGTGTTGATCCTGTAGTTGAGTTCGTAGGCAAGAACAAGGATAAAGATATTTCCAAAAGAATGAAGAGTGAATTTGGTTTTCTCAAGGGAAACCGTGGATATACAACAGCTTCCATCAAGGATCAAGCTACATAGATCACAGATCAACTACTTGCAGGAAGAATCCTGAGGAAATGCAGACTGAACGAGGTGCTGACCACTGCGATCTCCTTAGATGCGAATGCCAAGGATGGACTCTAGTCTAACTGGGAAATTTATCTACTGAATGAGTTTATAGATGACATTAGAGATACTTCCATTATAGTTGGTTTTTAGTAATAATCACATTCGTAGGCTGGAAAGAGCCTAAGTATCAGGAGAATGTCCCGGTACTCGTTGGAGATTGTCGAGGACCCACGTTTGCGAACATGTGGGTAAACTCGAATCCATATAAACAAAGGCTAAATAATATCTAGTTGTTCACGTATTATGAGCAATTATGCGAAGTGATCCAGCGCACTCCGCGTATTACCAAAGAAATAACAACTGTGTATATCCGCGTGATAACATTCAAAGACAGACTTCATTTCATTTACATTCAACTGAGAGCACAACTAAAGAATCCTAAATGGTTTGAAGGGCTATATCAACTGGATGCGCAGAAAATTGATCTCATCATCGAATATTGGTCTCCTTAGCGGAAGATCAATGCGCTAGAGACGCTCATCACTACATCAAAGGAAAGTGCAGTTGAAAACACGCAGAACCCAGAAGATGAGGCAACAAGTATGAAAGATCAAGGCCAAGATCTAGAATAAGAACTTCAACAAAATGTTGACTTTCTAGTAGGCGGGAAAGGAAGAATCCCCACATCTGTGTCAGAAGGAGTGCAAAGGAAGAAACACAAGGCAAATAATAATTTGCTCAATGTGTAGTTGCACCATGATGACTATGACTGCATCGTAGCCTGAGTCAATGAGCATATCTAAGAGACACTTGCATTGAAGGAAAGAAAGAAAGAAGAAGTCCAAGCAGGCATGATAGAGATCCTCACAGAACTGAAGATTCTGGTGGCAAGAGTTGAACAAGTCCAACAAGACTAAGTAAGGGAATCATATTCTGAAGACTTAACAGGTGAGTCAAGTCAAAGGAAAAGAAAATCTCCTTCTTTGACAATGAGAACTCGGCCAATCTGCATTGAGCCGATGAATGTAATATTCCTGACCTATGAGATTACAGAAGGTGCGAAGCAGCTCACACATATGGAATTAAATGTGGGAATGTTTCCCATCGAAGGAATTTATAATCTGCATTTGAAGGTTGTGGAAGAGATCATAAATACAGACATGGTCTCTTATAACCATCATCTGAAGCTAGAGGATAGCTATCAAGAGCTGAAGAATGAATGCGCACTGAAGACAAATGAGCTCACATATGCACAAGAGAAGCAGAAAAAGTTGAAGCAAGTCATCGCTGAAGTTTGCACGAAGATCCCAGACTGCGTAGAAGAGCCGTAAGTGGAAGCGGCCATCCTAAATATTGGTACTGCTGTGGAAAATATCAAAGAAAAGATGGAGGATATGGATATTGGCTACAAGGAGAAGATTGTTGAATTAGAGTCTCGGCAGCAACTTGGCACTCCACCAAATTTGAAAGGAGCAAGAGCCGAAGAGATGGAGAAATCTACAGAAAACATCTCCGTAGAAATGGCGAGATGTCAGGACCTACTAGAAGAAGTCACCAAGGTATGGGCTAAATTGCAAGAGGATCCTGAATTACAGGAAATTCAGGATGAAGTTCAACAAAGGCAGAAGGACCTTGATTCTGTGAACATGGCCATGAAGGATTTTCTGCCAAAGAAAAGGATCCAGAAGTTCCCAGAGACGAAAGAGCTTCAGAAGGAGATGAAAGCGCTAAGGGTGAAGGAAGTTGAAACTTCGTCGAAGTTGCAGCCAATGCAAGAAGAGGCACTGGCACTTTCTGAGTAAATTGAGGAGAAACTGCAAGAACTCCGCACAACAGAGATTACATTGAAGGAGCAAATGCAAGAACCTCTATCGGAGATGATGATCGAAACAATTAAGGAATTTGAGCAAGAAACTAGGGAAGCAGTTGCGAAGTTGAGCACAACTTTTTAGGAATTCACTGCAAAGTCAAACATCCCAAGCGATGCGCAGTCAAGGAAGTCCAGTGGAAGTGGCTTGGGGATGAGCCACACGTAAGTGTTAGGGGAATGTTGGGCGCATCCTAGGTGCATGAAGTTTTGACGACAAAGGTACAGTTAGGCGAGGCCTAACATTGACCAGTTTTGGGAGAAGCAACTCTGCAATTCCTGGGAGTAGTTTATGGAGTGAAGCGAAACCTGCTGGAAAGCACCTGTCCCCTTAGTAAAGAAGAAGTACTAAGGACGACCAGAGGTAGTTGAAGCAGTTATGGATGAAAAGGGGAACTATCAGCTACAAAATAAGAGAGTAAACAAGCGGAATGGTGCAAAGGATGCGCTATTGTAGAGTCAGAGCCACGCGGTCAGAGTTGCGACTATCAAACGAAGCATCAGAGTCAGAAGAAGCAGTGCAAAAGGAAAACAGAGCTCCAGTGAAGTTAAGGCAAAGCGTGGTCAATAGGAGAACCATGCCATTTTGGGTTTAAGGGTACTATGGGGGTTGGCCCATAGTTATTGTAATATGTGACCTTCGGGAACATCTATATAAAGGGAAATTTTGTATAAGGAAGGGTTGGTTGGTGATTGTAAGAGATTTAGAGAGTTAGATATAGAATGAGAGATATCTAAGAGAGGAAAAGACTCTGCAAGTGAGTGTGTAGAGATCTATTGTACAGAGTATTCTACAGCTGAGTGCGCATACTTGAACTGTTATCCTTTCCAATTAATATAATAACAGTTCTCGTGGACGTAGCTCCCATTTGGGGGGTGAACCACGTAAATCCCTTTGTTATGTGTGTGAATCTATGATATGCTTTGTGTTCATGTCATGATTATGCTTATGTATGTGAATGAGAATGTTATGTTAAGTAAGCGGAACACACATGTATGAGTGTTGTGAAGTCATGTTAAGTGTGATGAATGCGTAGTTATAAGAGTAATGATAACATCGATTCAACAAAGTCTGTAGGTTGTCTATAATTGCGAAGTGCGTAGTTACATGTTGGTATTGTTATGTTAAGTATATTTTAAGCAAGGAATACATTACAAGCTCGAATAACACATCCAGGCATCACCAAGGTTACAGAAACCTGATTTTGTAACCACCCATCTTCGCTTTGGGTGAGACTTCATCCTATTTGAAGGTTGATGCCGAAAGGGCCAGTGAAGGGGATTTTGTTGGGTCTACAATAGAACTTCGTCAAACCCGGGTCATCCCATTAGATAACCAACAATATCCAAGATACAGTTGGCACAATGATGAAATTAATTATACAATACACATATTTGCATAAGAGGTCGACATTAAAATCATGGGTGTTATCCGAGCCACATTCATTCCCCGGAATAGGTCAATCAAGATTTCATAAAACATATGAAAGGATCAAAGGGCCCTATAAGGTCCTCAAACATGTGGGCCCCATGAATTACAAACAAGGATAATTTTAGGGGCGAAATTTAGCCCATGGGCTATTTTTACATGTTTTTTTCCAAAAAAATATTCGCCAATTTGCATTTTTTGAAGCCCCATTTCGCCCAATTTTGGTGGGGTAAACTTTTTTCACTCTAAAAATCGCCAAATTATTATATAATCTATATAAAATCCTTATAAATTGAAATAATTTTAGAAAAATATCGCCAAATATTTTATAGTTGACATTTTAAGAATTGGTAAGATTCGCCAAGGTTTATACACTTTTAAATAAGTATGGGTCCTTAAAATTATCCCTGATTACAAATTGGATCTACATAGCCACTCTAAGATTCATCCCATCTTTCATGTCTCTTGCTTGAAGAAATTGGTTGGTCCTCACTATTGTATTCAAACCAACCTTCCAAAATTGGATGAACAAGGTTCAATTTCATTGCATCCCAAGGCCATACTCAACAAATAGGAATGTCATATCTACCAATGCACCATTCAAGAGGTCTTGATCTAGTGGAAATATTCCCAACCTAAGGATGCTAAACAGGAACCAACAAAGATACTTCAACACTTTCCACATCTCAAGCCTTCGGGGTTGTTAACATCCAAAAAGTGCTCACTACCTCATCTACCCCATTACATGACTCATTTGTCCATTTTCCTACCATATTTCCCTTAAAAACCCTAAAAATCCCACTAAAAAGCCTCCAAAAGGCCTAAAATGCCTCCAAAAGGCCACAAAACCATCAAAAAAGCCTCAAAAAGGCTAAAAAACCCCTTTTTCCTCCAAAAATATCCAAAATTCCTCTAAAAAAGCAAAAACCCTTTAAAAAGGGAATAAAAAATATAAAATAATGAGGAAAAGGAGGAAAAAACCCTATATAGCTAACCTAAACCATATGGTTCCCAAAACCATGGGCCAGCACTCCACCACCAAAAACCTATAAATAGGTGATGGAGACCCCTCATTTCATATCCACAATCAAATATACCCTTACTCTGCCAAAATCTCTCTTGAAACCCTAGCTCACCCTTGAGCTACTTTCACCTTGAGAGCCCCTTTTGGCCCATTCCCACCATTGGAGAAAGAGAAGGAGCAAGTTGGAGCTTGGAGCAACCCTCTTGGGCCATTGCAAGAGCTTCACCAACCTTCACATTGGAGGTAAAATTAATACAAAAACCATTCTTTATATCTTGTCTTTTTGTTTCATGCATATGTTTAGAGTAATTTACATTTCTGTTTTAGCATTTTAATTTACAATTTACTGAACTGCTACTAAGGAGTCCCTTCTCCTTAGTAGGTGCTCATTTGCACAAGCTAGGGGTAAAACCCTAGCTACAGGTACAATGATTATTTATAAGGGGGTGGGGCATGTTAGGGTCCTACCATAAACCCCTTAAATAGATAGGTTGCTATATTTTGAAGCCATCTATATTAAATAAGGCTCAGCAAGTAGATATAGTGTGAAATCAATATTTGTAAGAAGACTTAATAGAAGGTTCCACCTACTAGAAATTTCTTTCACTAAGAAGAATTCATAGAAGGTTCGGCATACTAGAAATTTACTTCACTAAAAACTATATAAAGGATCATAAGCAATGTGATAAATGTAAAGTATATTGTAATTGGAGCTCTACTCATTTGGAGGCCACCCCCTTAAAGAGGCAAGTGAACACTGCTTTTCCATCAATAAAGTTACTTATATTATGATACGTGGTTATCTACAATTGTATGTTGTTGTGGTAATTATGTTCTTTTCATTCTAAAAATGTTTCTTTATTTTTTTTTCTATGAATTTCCTATTCAACTATTAAGGTACATAACAAAACATTTGAAAGAAAGAATGAGTTTGTCTATTTTTGAATGCCACGCAAAAATGGCATACTTGATACCATATAGGGATTTTGGCAGTCTACACACCATGGATGAGTAATTGAGAACACTAAGGATTCTCCATGCAATCTCCTCCCCGAGATCACTATGAAGAAATGCACTCTTCACATCGATTTTATTCACTTACAGTGATGAGATACAATAATTCCTAGCACAAGATAGATCAATTTCATATTCGGAATAGGTGAAAATGTCTCAATGTATTAAATGCTAAGTTATTGGGAGAAGACCCTTGCCACTATCGAATATTTGTGCTCATTTCCCAACCCATTCCTTGTAAACTTGTCTAGTATATCCACTTGCATCAAACAAGATTTTTCCTTGGAAGAAGAGGGACCAAATCCATAGTGTGGTTCCTCATTAGCAAGTTGTACTCCTCATACATAGCTACATCTCACTCGAAAATTCTAGTGTCATTTTGAAAGGTTTGCATATCTATCACAACAATAATATAGCAATGGATTAATAGAAATGGTTATGTAGTATAGAGAACATGTGGACCTACATAGAACTAAGACTCTGTTCACTTAGTGTCTGTTGGATCTCTAACGAACTCACCTACTTCATGTAGCACATGGATTCCCAATATGGTTCTAGGAAAGAAGGTACATTAGTATGATCTACAACCTCTATATCTTTATAAGAACCTTCATCATCACTCTGATCATTTCAAGAATATAAATAATATTCAACCTCATCAGGAATGGACTTGGGTGGATCCTTAGCCTCCTTGTCAATAATAATCACCATGAAAATTGGATTGGTTATAGATCGAGAATCATCCTAAGAGAAGCTCAAAGATATATATTCAAAAGGATCACTCCTATTAATAACCAATTAATTGATGATGGGTTTCAAAATCATATAGCCCTTAACTCCATCAAGATATCCCACAAAAATGCAAGAATGGATATGTGATTCCAATGCCTCATGTTTTTCTTCAAGAATTTGCACCCATGACCAAGAAGCAACCACAGTTAAGAGCCTTACTATTGGCTTCCAACCACTCTAATATTCTAAAAGAGTGACTCCATTCAAGGATTTATGGGGAATTCTATTTTTATGTAATTGGTAAAATTGAGATCTTCTACCTAGAACTTTGGAGCATATGATCGAGACTATAGCATGTAATTTTCCATTTTATTTAGATTTTTTTCTTTCATTCACTAACACCATTATGTTGAGTGTTGTGAAATTTAGTTCACACCAAGATCTGATCAAGAAATTACACTCACTCACAGAAGATCTCACACAACTAGTTAAAGACACAAAAATTACTCACAAAGATACAATTTTGTATTAACTTCTCATGAATCAAATACGTCAGCCAACCTTTGGAAAATAATAGGCTACTGTTATATAACATTAAAACAGAGATTCAAATGCATAAACATTCCATTTGGATCATCTCATCATCAGACTTACTAAAATTATGCTCATCCCCCCTAGGTGGCAAGTGTGTCTCCCAAGTCACTCCAAAGGCTCATGAATTGCTAAATTAGTGACCTAAAGGTGATGTATTATGAAAAACAATTCCAAATACCAAATTTGAAAGAAGAAACATCATAGAGGATGTGGGGTATAAAAAACAAGTTTCCTAGTTGTCTAGCTTTTCCCCCTAGGGAAAAAGGCAGTAAAAAGCAATAAAACTTAGAAGTGCACTTTTCCTTCCATATCTTATCTAGAATATTTGAGAAATGTGCCCAAGTGGTCCAGGAATCTTGTGGTTCACTCTTGGAAGTCTTGTGGTCCCCCCAATGTTGCGTTGTGGTCCACACAATGCAATTTTCTAGTCTATTACATAGGAAATTAACCATAGAAGATTAATTAATGCTCCAATATAATTAAATGACATAGATATTAAGATTTATTATTCCAACACCCCCCCCATAAATATAACTTTATGGTCTAAATATCAGAAAATAGACATACTAACGGCCCAGTAACAAGACATGGTCACCCTGCACAATACTGTCGGTCCACAAAAACAAGGATATAAGGAAAACCTCATGGGAAAAACCTCCCCTCAAAACATGGACATATCAAAATTGGAGGATTGTTGATCAACCCTTCACTCCACCACATGTTCAACCATCCCAAGCAGTGATCTAAGATAGCTGAATGTATTCTCTATGAAAGCCTTGGTGAAGATATCTGTAGTTTGCTCACCTGTGGGCAGGGTAATTTTTAGGGGGAAAATTTCGCCAATTGGCTATTTTTGGGGATTTTTTTTCAAAAAATAAATTCGCTATTTGGTCATTTTTAGTTTCTAATATCGCCTATATATACATAAAATATGTTTTTTTATCATAATTTTCGCTAAAATTTACAAATATCAATAGTAAGTTGTATGTTTCATATTTCATATTCGCCTACCTATCTATATATATGTTTTTTTCAATCCAAAATAATCACCTAGAATACTATACTTAAGTATAATATTAGAATCCTTAAAAATACCCTGCCTGTGGGGCAATACTACAAATCTATGATTTGGTCATGCACTAAGCCTCTGATGTAGTGCATATGAATCTCAATGTGCTTGGTCCTATGCCTATGTACTGGATCACTTGAGAGTCTTATAGCACTCTGATTGTCACAAAAGATGACAGTAGGAGTACTACAAGCAATCTCAAACGCCGAAAGAATACTGTACAACCATACACACTATGTAGCAGCATTCACTCCTCCTCTGTACTCTGCCTCTGCTGAAGATAATGCTATGGCATTTTGTTTCTTTCTAGACTAGCAAATAGGGCCACCTCCAAGCATGAATACAAATCCATATGTGGATTATCTGTCAAGGCTATCACCATCCCAATCTGAATCAGTGAAGCCCAAGCGATCTAGGCTAGAATCTGCAACATAGTGAATCCCATCAGTCTTTGTTCCCTGCATATAATGTAAGATTATTTTTGCAGCCCTCCAATGAAGCTCATGTGTCTACTCCATGTATCTTGATTCCACGCTCATAGCATAAGCAAGATCAGGTCGTGTGTGTGTCAAGTATAGCAAGCTGCCAATCAACTATCTATATAAAGTGTTGTCAAACAATGGTGTAGATTCTGCATCTTCTAGTCTAACTCCTGAAAGGAATGGAATCTTAGAAGGCTTGCAATTAGCCATCTTAAACTTCTTTAACAGATTAGATGCATATTTTGAATGAGATACCGTTGTTCCATTCTTTGTTTGAGAAATCTCAAGTCCCAAAACCTGCTTAAGAATTCCCAAGTCACTCATGGAAAAAGCTTGGTGCAAAGCGGTCTTCAATGAAGCTATTTGATCAGTAGAGCTACCTGTGATCAGCAAATCATCAACATACAACACTATAATCATTATTGAACCATCGATCAGCTTCATATAAACATTTGGATCAGATTTGCACCGAACATAAGATTGTGACAACAGAAAATTATCCATTTTGGCATACCAAGCCCTGGGGGCTTGCTTAAGCCCATATAAGGACTTCTTCAACCTACACACAAAGTTAGGATCTGATGTACACCCTTCTGGCTGCTGCATATAAATATACTCTTCAATATCCCCATGGAGAAATTCACTTTTCATATCCATGTGGTGCACTTCCCATCGCTTGGATGCTACAATTACCAAAACTAGTCTTATCGAATCCTTGTGTGCAACAGGGGAAAACGTTTCATCGTAGTCAAGGCCTTGGACTTGTGAAAAGCCCTTTTCTACAAGCCTGGCCTTATATTTTACTTCTGTACCATCAGCTGCACACTTGGTTTTGTATATCCACTTGCACCTTACCAATTTTCTGTCTGTGGGGAGCTTGACTAGCTCCCATGTTTCATTCTTTTGCAATGACTAAAACTCCTCATCCATGGAAATATTCCATATTGGGTCATGTAAGGATTCCTCATATGTCTAAGGATCAGAATATATAATCATATAACATCTCTAAGAAAGGTAGGGGTCATTCACATTGAGAGCAGTCTCAAATTGTGATCTTGTCCTCCTTTGGTCCCGAGGATTGCTAGCTAGTTCACCTGCTGCTTGCAAAGTTTTTGCATCCCATTTTGGCTTTGTAGGTGAGTTATCATATGCAATAAAATGATCCTCATCATCAAAAATATCAGAATAAAAAATTTCAAGAACATCACTTACTTCTTCTTCAGGTGGTGGTGAAGATGGTTCTCCAATTTAAGTGCTCTGAGAGGGCTCTTCCTCAAACTGCACACTTATTTCTATGAAGGCTTTATGAGTGGTCATGTTCAGCAAACTATAACCTTTGGATTTCTTTGAATATCCAACAAATAAACATGGTTGGATTTGGGTCTACATAGCCCTCCTCTTCTCAAGTGGAATCCTAGCCCAAGACTTTGAGCCAAAAATCCTGAAATGAGAGATATCAGGTTGTGTGGTGTCCAAGCCTCAAAATGAGTGATACCTTTGAGAGCTTTATGTTGCACTCTATTCTGAATGTATGTGGCACAATTTATTGCCTCATCCCATAGCTTGGGAGACAATGAATTTGCCTCAAGCATACATGTGGCCATCTCCTTTAGAGACATGGTCTTCCTCTATCACATCCCCACCCATCACACCAGCATGGGAGAGAACATGACTCTGGTTCCGGACATCTAGCCTCATATCCATTAAGTAAAACTCATTGATAAGAAGATATATACATGTGCATATTGTAATTAAACACAACAGAATTTAGAGTCATCTACAAGCATTCATATAAAATGAAGATGGACATATGCAAATGCATAAATATTTGAAAACACAACCAAATTTAAATTCTATTACACATCCATCATACATTCAAGATATTCATGTCATTCATCAATTAAAACAATACAGAATTAGCAAATGAGAGTACTTATCTTAAAACAAAGTAGTCCCTTAGCAACCAGCTATGCATCTGCAACGTTCCACCCAACCATAGGCCAGTTGTGCTTATCAATCTCTTGATACAACTGCCACCTCCGAGCTGGGCATGATTTATACAAGGAACCAGGGAACAGTAGACTCACACATAGCCAAACATACACCAAACTGAGCCAAGCCAATTTGCAATTGGATTTATCAGGCTGCTAGGAAATGGAAAGGAAGAATTGCTAAGCTAGTGAGCTCAAGCACAGAGCCATGGATACCTCTACAAGATCTATCTAGCTTGGCACCCACAATGCCTACACACCCCACTCAAGGAAGTATTCCCTTCACCAATACACAGTCTCTCAGGCCATACCTTCCAATCTAGAGTGTCTAAGGTGTGCATAGAAGAGTAGCCAGCTCTCTTGATCTTCTTGAGAGGTTATTTTCCCCACTAGGTTTATCAAGCCAATTCTGTCCACTACCACTCCAAATTTCTTGCTCACAGGTTCAAACCAAAAACAGGGATGCATATAACAGCAAAAGTATAAGTGTTGGGCATGAAGAAACGTTTTTACATTGAGATGCCCAAAGATGGGGTTTTCATTAGCTTCAGAAAAACGTGGGAAACTAAAAAACGAAAATGGAAGATCGGGAACAACCCTAGGAAGCCAAATCCATTTTCAGAAAAACGTCCATGGACATTCTCGGGAAAAAACGACCTCCATAACAGTCCCAAATCGTGGTCCTCCTCTCCCAACCATTGTGCAAAACAAAAACGAGTTCCAGGCATGCAAAATGTAGGAAAAATGGTGAAAAACGTGATGGAGAAAGCCCAGCTAGCTCAGACTGTGTGAGAGGGCAAAGGCCATGGGTGAAAGATGGCTTTGGGCACCATTTCGTGGGTGTTTTCTTGCCCAAGAAGAAAGAATACGAAATCCCGGGTTGATGGCTTTCCCATGCATGAAATTGGATGTCATACCTCTCCATTCCCAAGGCATTAACTGCCTCAACCAACTCTTGGAAGAATTAAATGATTGGGTGCATAAGCCAAAATGGGTAGATGGTGGTTTAAGGGTTTTCTCATTGACACATGGGTTAGCACAATTGGCTTAAGGGTTTGAATAATTTTCCTCCCTATTCCTTATAAAAAATCATGCCCCCATCTCTTTGTTGCATTGCATAGCTAATTGTGGGTATTTCATTAAAATTTGTAATTACATGATGTCTTAATGTACATTGTGCCTGTCCAGCACAAGAACCATAGGCATATATTTTTAATTGCCGATACAAAAAAAAACGCTAAATCAATGGCGGGGCCTTAGCCTTGAGTTCCTCACCATGATTAGATACCAATATTTACATCATTTACGATTTAATGCAATGGTGGTACAAGATGGGGACGTGACATTCCCCTCCCCTTACATTAGCACTGTCCTCAGTGCTCATCAAAATTGAACAAAAATGGATATGCCACTCTCATGGTATCCTCCAGCTCCCATGTAGCCTCATCAGGACCGTAGTGCTTCCATTGTACCTTTACTTGTCCGATGGCTCGGTTCCAGAGCAATGTTACCTTCTTGTCTAGGATGCGCAATGGATCGGTTTGGAACTCTCCCTCGAGTTCCACCTGGATCACATTCCAATTAATCACATGGTTAGGATCATGTACATATTTCTTAAGCAAAGAAACATGAAAAACATTATGACCTCTAGTGCTAGTAGGCAATGCAAGTCTATATGCAACTGGCCCTATTATTTCAAGCACTTCAAATGGCCCACAATATATAGGTGATAGCTTGGCACAACTCCCAAGCTTCAAGGAACCCTTCCTTGGCTTTGCTCTAAGATACACATGATCCCCAACACTGAATTCCCTATGCACCCTATGCTTATCTGAATAGATTTTGTGTCTATCCTGGGCTGCTTTTAAATTCTGCCTGATCTTTGCAACCTTTTGCTCAATTTCCTTAAGCAATTATGGCCCAAGTACAATTCTATTCACTAGATTGTCCCAAGTCACTGGTGTCCTACACCTTCTGCCGTATAGAACCTCATATGGACTCATTCCCAATGATTCTTGCTTCCCATTTTTATATGCAAACTCTACCAGGTGTAGATAATCCTCCCACTTGGATGGTTTGTCCATTACATACATACGGAGCATGTCTTCAAGCACCTGATTTACTCCTTCCATTTTCCCATCTGTTTGAGGATGGTATGCGGTACTAAAGTTCAATTGTGTGCCCAAATCTGCAAAGATACTTTTCCAAAAATTGGAAGTGAACTTGGTATCCCTATCAAAAATTATTGCCTTAGGCAGCCCATGTAATCTGAAAATTTCCTTCATGAAAATATTTGCAATGGCGTCGACTTTGTGCATGGACTTAACTGGTATAAAATGTGCTACCTTTGTTAACTTGTCCACCACAACCATGATGGAATCATGTTGTCTCAAAATCATTGGCAATCCTGTAATAAAATCCATGGAAATTACTTCCCATTTCCATTATGGAATTGGCACTGGGTGCAATAAACCTACGGGGTGTTGGTGTTCAACCTTCACCTGCTGACATGTCATGCACTTAGAAATGTATTCAGCGACATCCTTCTTCATCCCTAGCCAGAAATACTATTTTCTTGCTGTAGCAATAGTCTTTTGATATCTGGGGTGACTGAAGTATGGAGCTTTATTGATTTCATCCATAACAATCCTCCTCAAGTCTGCCACATTTGGAATATAGGCTCTATTCTTATAGGTAAGAAGTCTGTCTTCTTCCAAATGGTAGCCTTCATACTTCTTTTCAAGGTTTTGTTGCTGCAATTTGTCCTTTATCTACATATACACTTCATCCTCAGTAATATGGTTAACAATCTACTGTCTCAAATCTGGTTGGCAAGTACTAAGCACTACCACATGCATTTCATGTACTTTCCTACTGAGTGCATCTGCTACCTTATTTTCTTTCCCTTTCATGTGTTTGATTTCAAAATCAAATTCACACAAAAATTCCAACCATCTAGCTTGCCTAGCATTTAAAGTTGGCTGATCAAACAGGTATTTCAGACCACAATGGTCTATCCTTAACTCAAATTTCATACCTCCACATCTTTAAAGCATGTACTATGGCTACAAGTTCTAAATCATGAGTAGCATGGTTTTTCTCGTGCTCATTCAACTTTCTCGAATCATAGCATACCATGTGGTTGTCTTGCATAAGAACTCCTCCAAGTCCTTGGTTGCATGCATTGGTACACACCACAAAGTCTTTTTATGGGTCTGCAATTTTCAAAATTGGTGCACTCGTAAGAAGATTCTTCAACCATTGGAAACTTTCCTCACATATTGGTGACCATTCAAACTTTATCCCCTTCTTTTTCAAAGAAGTGATTAGGTTTGCAACCTTGGAGAACCCTTCAATAAACCTCCTGTAATAACCAGCAAGGCCCATAAAAGATCTCACATTTGGCACATTCCTCAGAGTTGGCCAATTCATAATGCATTCAATCTTCTCAGGGTCCACAAATATTCCTTCGTCTGAGATAAAGTGACCCAAATAATGAATTTTACCTTTATAAAAGTCACATTTGCTTAACTTTTCATACAGTTTATGCTCCCTTAGCAATTGCAATGCCATTCTCAAATGTTGTTCACGCTCTTCTTCATTCTTAGAATAGATGAGAATGGCGTATAGAAATACAAGAACGAACTTGTCCAAATACTTGCTAAAAACACTATTCATGAGACACATGAATGTAGCTGGTGCATTTGTGAGACCAAATGGTACCACTACAAACTCATAGTGTCCATACCTTGTTCTAAAGGTTGTCTTATGAATATCTTCCTCTTTGGTTCTTACTTGATGGTAACCAGACCTCAAGTGATCTTTGAAAATACATTTTCTCCTCTCATTTGATAAAAAAGGTCATCAATTCGGGGTAATGGGTATTTGTTCTTCACAATAACTTTGTTCAACTACCTGTAGTCAATACATAACCTGAGTGTTCCATCTTTCTTTTTCACAAATAGAACAGGTGCTCCCCATGGGGACACACTTGGCCTGATATATTTCTTTTCCAACAACTCTTGTAATTGCATTTTCAATTCTGGCAATTCCGGTGTACTCATCCTATAGGGTGTCTTAGACACTGGTGCAGCTCCTGGCACAAGTTCAATTGTAAAATCAATGTCTCTCTTTGGAGGAAGTCCCGAAATCTCATCAGGAAAAACATCCCTGAATTCCTGCAATACTTGATAGTCCTCCAACATAGGAGTTTCATTTTTCGTTGCCTCCAAAACATGGGTTGCATACACTTTGACAACCTTTCCTACAGAACTTCTTCAACTGCATGGCTGAAACCTGCCGAACAGAAGTCACCTTTGGAATTCCTTTTACAACCCTTGGGTTTCCTTCTTCATCCATGCATTCAAAAGTTTTATTGTAGCATTCAAGTTTAAACATATGCGCATCTAACCAATCCATTCCAATGAGAATATCATAGAAACCCAGTGGCAAAACATTCATATTTGCATAAGTGAACAACCCGTCCATCTCTAAGGGAGATTTCTCTACAATTTCACTAACCTTTCTCTTGGTTCCAGTGGCTAGTTGAACTAACCATGATTTACTATGCTTTGATTTCGTAAAAGCACAAACCTCAACAATTTTAGGAGTGATATAATTGTGAGTAGATCCAGGATCAATCAAAATAGAAACAAATTTCTTAGCAATCTTACCTTCAACTTCAACCACAGTTGATTGATGATCTGCCTGGCGGTCGTCTAGTGCTGCATGGATTCTAGGGATTGTCCTCGCCACTTGACCCACAGTTCCAGCTCCTTGGATGTTGTGAACTTGATTTGCATTCCCATTCTAATGTGGACAGTTCCTAAGCATGTGATCTCCTCCACAACCCCAACATTAAAGTGGTTCTCTTGGCTCCTTTGGATCTCTTGGCTTGTCTCCCATCATCCTAGTTGGCTTAGTCACAACCTGTGATGGCTGCCTTTGCTGATTTCTAGTATGAGAAGGTCTAAAACCTTTCTTCCTCTGGTAAAACTTCTCATTTTTCTTGTCCTTCCATGCCTTATGGAAATCAGGTTTGCTTTTGTTTTGATCATAGCAATACTTGGCCTTCCTTATTGCCTCCTCTAGAGTTCGAGGCTCATCAAATTCAATTATATCTTTATATGACTGAGGTATCCCACTTAGAAAACGCTGAATTTTCACCTTATCATCTCGAATATACTTAACATACCTCAACAGTTCCAAGAATTTGTTTGCATACTCTTCCATGGTCAATTGTCCCAATCTCAGCTCATGGAACTCTTTGATCTTGTCATCATAGTACCTATCAGAGAGGTACTTCTGCTTGAAGTATTTCTTGAACTGCTTCCACCCAATCTTTCTTTCATTGATCTTCTTCACTTTCCTAATGTGTTCCCACCATATAGATGCTCATCCATTCAAGTTGAAGATGGAAACCCTTGCCTTCATATTTCAAGAGTAGTCTTGCACTTGGAAATACTTTCTCATCCCAAGAAGCCAAGCTTCGGCTTCTTGACCAGACTTTACCTCTCCATCAAATGTAGGAGGTTTTTCCTTTTTAAATTCCCCGTGTGAATTGTTCTTGTAATGCTTATTTCTCTTATTCTTGCGAGATGAAGAGCTTGAACTCTCAATGGATCCTTCAGAGTCAGATGATCCGCTAGAAGGGATTTCTGGAGTATAGGTTCTGTCTCTAGAAACTCTTCTTGAGATATTGGACCTCTTACAGGAATTTCTACTTGAACTACTCCCACTCATTTTTGGATTTGATGTCTGATGCCCAGAGTTTATTTGCCTTTGGATGTCTATCAAACTCTGTAGCATGGCTGCATTCAACTGGTTATGTTGTTCCTGAGCTTTAATCATCCTCTCATTATATTCTCTACAACTTTGCAACTCCACCCTTAGGCTCCTCATGGTGGCTGCAATATCTGGGGGAGTCTCTCGATTTCTTCTCCCATTAGATTCTGTTTTAGCATTCTCAACATGTACATTTTCCCCATGGAATCTGTCTCAGGCTCATAGGGATCCTGTGCATCATCCATGATGTTGATATTCTCGTCCCAACCAAGACCAAAACTTTCCAATAACCGCACTTATCTGGAATGCTACTTTGATGTAACTATAATTCTGCAAAATGTGTTTATAAACACAACTGTTAGCTGCATTATAATGTTATAAATTATTTGCATGTATATGGAAAATCCCATATTGACAACTTTGTCCAATCATAGACTTTCCCCACTGGCGCAAATGTTAAGGCTAAAATGGCCGCCATTGCGCAGATGTTGAGATTAAAATTGCCGAGGAAATTTAGCTTAAAGAGTGCCGCCCGTGTCACGAAATTTTAAGCTAAAATCTGCCGCCGCGCACCGTGCATGTTGCAGATTTTATCGTTAAAATTGTCGCGGTGTTAAGGTAAATTTTTCCGCCGCGCACGTCGCAGACTTCATCCTTAAAATTGTCGCGGTGTTAAGGTAAATTTCGTCATCGCGCACCGCATACGTCGCATACTTTTAGTCTAACTTTCGTCGCCGTGCACGCAGAAAGTTAGCCTAACTTTCGCCATTGCGTGCGCAAAAAGTTAGCCTAACTTTCGCCGTCACGCGTGCAGAAAGTTAGCTTAACTTTCACCGCCGCGCATCGCACAAAGTTAACCAATTTTTCGCCGAGTTTGCCGCCACGTGCGTCACAGAAAGTTAGTCTAACTTTCGCCGCCATGTGTGCAGAAAGTTAGCCTAAACTTTCGCCGCCGTGCGCGCAGAAAGTTAGCTTAACTTTCGTCGCCATGCACCGCGCAAAGTTAACCTATTTTTCGCCAAGTTTGCCACCGCGTGCGTCGCAGAAAATTAGTCTAGCTTTCATCGCCGCGCGCGCAGAAAGTTAGCCTAACTTTCGCAGCCGCGCGCGCAGAAAGTTAGCTTAACTTTCGTTGCCGCGCACCTCGCAAAGTTAACCTATTTTTCACCAAGTTTGCTGCCGCATACGTCGCAGAAAATTAGTCTAACTTTCGTCGCCGCATGCGCAGAAAGTTAGCCTAAATTTTGTCGCTGCGCGCGCAGAAAGTTAGCTTAACTTTCGCCGTCGCCACAGCGCGTAGAATTTATCAACTTTCCTGCCGACTGTGTCGCATAAATTAGTGTTAATTCTGCCACCGCTTGCGCAGAACTTAATGCTAAAATCACCGACAGAGCCTTTATCAGAACTCATAATTACTTAGAAAAATTTGCAAATTTTCATGGACAGTTAGAATTATTATTATTATTATTATTATTTTTATTTTATTTTTTTAATTCTGAAAATGTGCCCTTCGTTTCTTTACAAAGGTGAGTTACTACAGATCAAACTTGCATAAAAATAGTAAAAGAATGCCAAGAACTTGCACCTCTGAAAAGGGATTTTCTTTTCATTTCAAATTCAACAATCCAACCAATGGATTCACAATCAATATTCAAGCACCCAACAAGCATGGGCAAGGAAACTCCTGAGCATAAGGGCATAATTCGCAAGCTTTCCTCGCTTCCGAAACCCATCAATCGGCCACATAAATGTTGGTTCATTGTAATTAACAGACATCATTAAGATATGGGGTTGTAACAACCAACTGTTTAGGCTTTCAATCATGAAATTAACGCACAAAAACTCATACCATCCATGCCCAACATTCAATTTCATGCATTCAAAGCATCATGGACATCCAAGGGACAACGAGTCATAATTAATCAAGGCCTCAAGCACATGATGCGTTATCTCATATGCACAACAATTAGCAACAACCAACAACCAACACACAACAACATGCCCCATGCACAACACACAAAATCATATTTTCCTAATCTGTTTTGTGGATGTCGGCCCAACAGCCTCAATGTTGTAACCATGGGCTCTGATACCATTCTGTCACATCCCCACCCATCACACCAGCGTGGGAGAGAACATGACTCTGGTTCCGGACATCTAGCCTCATATCCATTAAGTAAAACTCATTGATAAGAAGACATATACATGTGCATATTGTAATTAAACACAGCGAAATTTAGAGTCATCTACAAGCCTTCATATAAAAAGAAGATGGACATAAGCAAATGCATAAATATTTGAAAACATAGCAGAATTTAAATTCTATTACACATCCATCATACATTCAAGATATTCATGTCATTCATCAATTAAAACAATACAGAATTAGCAAATGAGAGTACTTATCTTAAAACAAAGTAGTCCCTAAGCAACCAGCTATGCATCTGCAACGTTCCACCCAACCATAGGTCAGTTGTGCTTATCAATCTCTTGATACAACTGCCACCCCTAATCTAGGCATGATTTCTACAAGGAACCAGGGAACAATAGACTCACACATAGCCAAACATACACCAAAATGAGCCAAGCCAATCTGCAATTGGGTTTATCAGGCTGTTAGGAAATGGAAAGGAAGAATTGCTAAGCTAGTGAGCTCAAGCACAGAGCCATGGATACCTCTACAAGATCTATCTAGCTTGGCACCCACAATGCCTACACACCCCACTCAAGGAAGTATTCCCTTCACCGATAAACAGTCCCTCAAGCCATATCTTCCAATCTAAAGTGTCCAAGGTGTGCATAGAAGAGTAGCTAGCTCTCTTGATCTTCTTGAGAGGTTATTTTTCCCACTAGGTTTATCAAGCCAATTCTGTCCACTACAACTCCAAATTTCTTGCTCACAGGTTCAAACCAAAAACAGGGATGCATATAACAGCAAAAGTATAAGTGTTGGGCATGAAGAAACGTTTTTACAGTGAGATGCCCAAAGATGGGGTTTTCATTAGCTTCAGAAAAACGTGGGAAACTCAAAAACGGAAATGGAAGATGGGGAACAACCCTGGGAAGCCAAATCCGTTTTCAGAAAAACGTCCATGGACATTTTGGGGCAAAAACGACCTCCATAACAGTCCCAAATCATGGTCTTCCTCTCCCAACCATTGTGCAAAACAAAAACGAGTTCCCAAGCATGGAAAATGCAGGAAAAATGGTGAAAAACTTGATGGGGAAAGCCCAGCTAGCTCAGACTGTGTGAGAGGGAAAAGGCCATGGGTGAAAGATGGCTTTGGGCACCATTTCATGGGTGTTTTCTTGCCCAAGAATCAAGAATACGAAATCCCAGGTTGATGGATTTCCCATGCACAAAATTGGCTACCATACCTCTCCATTCCCAAGGCATTAACTACCTCAACCAACTCTTGGAAGAATTAAATGATTGGGTGCATAAGCCAAAATGGGTAGTTGGTGGTTTAAGGGTTTTCTCATTGACACATGGGTTAGCACCATTGGCTTAAGGGTTTGAATAATTTCCCTCACTGTTCCTTATAAAAAATCATGCCCCCATCTATTTGTTGCATTGCATAGTTGGTTGTGGGTATTTTATTAAAATTTGTAATTACATGATGTCTTAATGTACATTGTGCTTGTCCAGCACAAGAACCATAGGCATATATTTTTAATTGCCGATACAAAACAAAATGCTAAATCAATGGCGGGGCCTTGGCCTTGAGCTCCTCACCATGATTAGATAACAATATTTACATCATTTACGATTTAATGCAATGGTGGTCCAAAATGGGGACGTGACATCCTCTCAGCAACCCCATTCTGCTGAGGTATATATGGAACTGTGTGTTGCATCAGAATGCCTGAAGAGGCACAAAATTGCTGAAATTATGATTTCACATATTCGCCACCATGATCATATCTAATAATTTTAATATGCCTACCAGACTAGTTCTCAACTGAGGCTTTGAATAACTTGAACAAACCAAAAACTTCAGATTTTAGCTTGATGAAATAAATCCAACAATACCTGCTAAAGTCATCTATGAATCTGAGGATGTACTTGGCATGGTTCAAAGACTCATGAGGGAATGGACCTGATATGTCAGTGTGAATAAGTTCCAGTGGTGCAGAGGTTCTCTCAGTGGTAGATCTCCCATACTTATGCTTAGGGTGTTTTCCTAGGATGCAAGATTGACAAACACCTTTGGAAAATATGATTTTGGGCAGCCCTATAACCATTTCTTTCTCATGGAGTTGGGAAAGATATTTATAATTAAGGTGGCCAAACCTCTCATGCCATAATTTGCTTGACTCATTGGCATGGGTTAAAAGAGAAGACGGTGAGGGATTTGGCACAAAATGAGAAAACTTGTAGATTCTATAATAGTGAACGGCAGTACCAAATGCAACAATTTTTCTTGTTGAAATTTCTGAAATCTCAACATCATTTGGGGTAAAGGTTACTCTCTTGGGAATCCCTTTGTGGGTCATCTGATAGACTGACAATAGGTTTGTAGCAAGTCCAGGTACATATAATACATTATTTAATGAACCAAACTCAAGATCTATGCTACCTTTGCCTTTGCTAGATGTTTCAGAATTGTCACCCAATACAATATTTGGACCACTGGAAGAGTCAAGTGAAGGGAAAAATTTACTTGTAGACACCATGTGTCTTGAAGCACCGAAATCAATAATGAATGAGTTAGTCTTGGATGTGCTTGCCATCAGTGCATGCACTCTCTCTTTGTCATCAGAATTTTGTCCTCCATCCTTCCTCCTTGCGCTCTCTGGAAGAGGAATGTTCGCTTTATCCAAGAGTTGAGTCATTTGGTCAATGGTCTTCTTCATGCAAGAGATTTCAGGATGAAATTCCTTGCTGCAATAATTGCACTTTGTCCTCTCATTCTTCTTATTTGGATTCCTTTTGAAATTTGAGGAGTCTTCATTAATTTTCTGCTTGTCTTTCCTCTCATCGGTGGGCTTCTTGAAATTGCCCTTCTTCTTCCCTTTCGAACCCTTTGAATCTCCAACATTCAGACAGTGGTCTTTGGATGGATTTTTAATGGCTCCCATCAAGACCAATTTGTCTTGTTCTTGTGTCAAAGACTCCATGAATTATGAAAGTGTCGGGCTCTTCCAATTTTTAATTGCTTTCCGGGTGGAATGGAAAGTCGAAGCAAAGATTGAGTAGTCGGGGCCAAGTTTGGAGAGAATGGCCAAGACTAATTGCTCATCCTTTTTGTCAACTCCACATTGCTTCAGCTGCAACACAAGTTATTTGAATTTGGAGAATAAATCCTGTAGCTAATCGAAATTTTGTGGACTTAGTGAGACTAGCTCGTTATCCAATTGGTGGCCTCTTAATTCATCGGTTTTCCCGAACAATTCTTGAAGTTTCAACCATACTTCATTGGGAGAAGTGAGGCCATCAAGATGAAATAGAAGTTCCCTGCATGTAGTGAGACACAACAACCCATAGGATTCATCTCTTCGATTGTGCCATTTAGATTTCTCTACTACTCAGGTTGGCTCAGCTTCAGTTGCCATTGTCACCCTGTAGAGCCCTTTGCTCCTCAGTAAGATCTCCATTTGCACCTTCCGGTCAAATTAATTGAATGGAGTGAGGATGATCTGCTGTGAATGATCCATGGCTTCTCTGAAATAACTTATGGACTGATTTTGGTATACTTTTGGATGCTAAAATGTGCCCTATAGATAATAGAATGCACCTGGTGGATTGATCAATGCGCCTTCCTTGAGACTGGTTGGATCCTGCAAGACAATAGAAGAAGAAAGGAAATGCTTGGTAGATTTGATACCATGTGAAATTTAGTTCACACCAAGATCTGATCAAGAAATTACATTCACTCACAGAAGATCTCACACAACTAGTCAAAGACACAAAAATTACTCACTAAGATACAATTCTGTATTAACTTCTCATGAATAAAATACATTAGCCAACCTTTGGAAAATAACAGGTTGTTGTTATATAACATTACAACATATATTCCAATGGCTAAATTTGCCATTTGGATCATCTCATCATCAGACTTACTAAAATTATGCTCATCCCCCCTAGGTGGCAAGTGTGTCTCCCAAGTCACTCCAAAGGATCACAAATTGCTAAATTAGTGACTTGAAGGTGATTTATGATGAAAAAAATGCCAAATCCAAAATTTGGAAAGAATAAACATCATAGAGGATGTGGGATGTAAAAAACAAGTTTCCTAGTTGACTAGCTTTTCCCCCTAGGGCAAAAGGCAATAAAAAGCAGTAAAAACTCAGAAGTGCACCTTTCCTTCCATATCTTATCCAAAATCTTATTGAAATGAGCCCAAATGTCCAGGAAGCTTATGGTTCACTCTTGGAAGTCTTGTGGTCCCCCCAATCTTGCCTTGTGGTCCACACAAGGCAATTTTCTAGTCTATTACATAGGAAATTAACCATAGAAGATTAATTAATGCTCCAATATAATTAAATGGCATAGATAGGAAGATTTAATATTCCAACAAGTGTATGGCACTGAATGTTGAATTAATTCAATGCTCATAGAAGAAATAAAATTCTCAAAATTGATGTTTATATACTCCCCCCATTGTTTGTATGCATAATTTGAATGGCCTTGTCGGACTATTTATTAGCATGAGATTAGAAGTCCTGGAAGTGTTCAAAGACTTGATGATATTTTTTCTTTAGAAGTATAATCATATACACATCAAGTAATTATCATGAAGGTGAAAGACTATTTGGCATTTATTATTAAAGGATAACAAAATGGACCCATTGTATCATTATGAACCAAGTCCAAAACTTGTGTACTCCTCCATGGTTTACCATTGTCAAATTTTTCCTCTAAATTATTTCCAAGTATGAATCCATGATAGACATAGTAAGCAACTATGACACCAACAACCTTGTAACAATGTTATACTTGTAGAGCTACTACAAATAGTGGTAAGATGGACAAACTGCTCGCACCGTAATCTTCTAACTTCTTCTAAATTAGTGAGAAGGATTAGAGAAGAAACCCTGGGAACATTTTTTAAGGAGAGATAAAATCTATACTAATGATCAATTTTACCAACAAAAATTATAGCAGCATTTTTCACTTCACTAATGACTACAAAATTAGGAGTGAACTTAACTCACATGCTCTTGTTAGAGTGTGTGATCTAATAGGAGTGTTATATGCCATTAATATAGTCAGCACGGTACAAGGATCCCAAGATGTAAAGTCATCTTGAGTTGAAGCCATGTTGCATGAAGCGCTTGATTCAAGTATCCACAAGGATGAATATGATGCAATGGATACACGTGTTAAGGCCAAGTCCTTACCTTTCCCTTTATCTTGGGCCTTAGAAGACTACTTAGTTAACAAACACTACTTGAAAACATTAAGCACCTTGATATTATTCTTCTCAAGAAAATGACTAATATGATCAAGTTTCTCCTTCATGCATCTGTGTTCATCATGCTTATCAGTGATAGGCACACTTAACCCTTTAATTATTAGTTTTTTCACCTTTTGAATGAGAGGTATCATAATCAAATTTGGATTTCTACTCCTTCTACTCATGGTCCCTTTTATCTCCATTTCTTTCCTTCTACTTCTTGTTGTTCAATAATTTTGAGGACTCCTTAATGCCTGATTTACAACAAGTGCATGTGTTTTTTATTGCTTGAAAGCCACCCACTTGCACAAGATTGTCTTGTTCCTTGGTTAGTGCAACAAAAAAATAATGAAAGGATGGTATATTTCAAGCAATTTTGAGTGCATTCTTGGTAGCATGGAAAATAGAAACACAATTTGAGTCATCGGGTTCAAGCTTGGCAAGAATGGACATAACTAATTTCTCTCCCTCCTAAACAATCCCACATAGCAACCTCAGAGATTTTAGTTGGTGAGTAAGAATTAAATAGTGTCAATGCTACTTGGGCTCATGCTGATGAGCTCATTCTTTGGCTAGTGACCACTCAACACATCCTTCTTCCCAAACAATCCTTCCATAGTAGTCCATACTTCATTAGGTGAACTTGCAAAAGCAATGTGAACAATAAGACCAAGAGATATAGATAGAAACAATAAGCCATAAGATTAATCACATTTGTTAAACCACTTTGGATTATCAACATCTAGTGCAAGTTCAACTTTAGTTCCCACCATGATTTTATATTATTTTTTCCTCCTAAAAAAAATAATATCTTTGATTTCTACTCGTAGTATTTGAATGGCATAAGTATGGGAGATTGACTTTGATCCATTGCTATAGGATTTTTTCTACTATGCATCATAACTCTATAGTTGATAATTTGAACTACTTCGGCACTAGGAAAATGACTATAAAACATAAATTACTATATCCACAAGGGAGTGCTAAAGCAAGATTGCAAGTCTACGACGGATCATAGACCCAAATTGTTTATGGTGATAAGACCAAGTCTATTTCGGGGTTTATCACCATAAAAACCAACTTCGTGCAAAATTATAATTGCGATGATATTGGTATAATTAATGTTAACGTTGGAATAATTAATAACTATATTGATTTTTAAAAATGAGAAAAGTGTTGTTATTAAACATCGAATTTTTCCCCGGAGTGAAAGCTAAACTCTAATTTATATAATCATAGTTTGGCATTTTTTCAATCATGTTACTTTCGAATATATAGTTACAAAAAAGCAAACATATGGATAACTAAAAACATTTGAATTGTTGTAAAGGGGTGAACCAATTATGCTTTTCAACATTGTGCTAACAAACATATATCGATGCAATGGTGCAACAATATTTTTGGTGGGGTCGAGGCCTATAGGTCCCGAGGTCCAATCTTGTGGAGGCCTTGGCTATCCTTGATTCCTAGGGGAGATAGCAGGGTAGGGTAAAAAATATTTTAAAAAAATCCAAAAAAAACAAACATCTCCTAGATACTCGCTTATTAATCCCTAGAAATTGTTATATCATAGCTTTATTTTAGAACTCTTAGACATGAGGAGATAGACCCAATGATAGCTTTATTTTAGAACTCTTAGACATGAGGAGATAGACCCATACATTGTTCTGGGAGCAATATCAATGTGGAATTTTGTTTCTCAACAAAAATTATTTGATTTCTTAGGCGATGATAAAGAAATATTTAAAGTGCACACACTGAAATTTTGGTAGTCTACGAAGGTTTTCTTGGTTCTTCATTATGAATATTTAGGTTTAGGGATTTGAGTCATAGCGTTGTATCAACTATATAAAAGGCATGAGAGTATACAAACTTACATTTATATTTATTTATATTTGAATCTTTTTAAGATAAATTTTTAATCGGGTATATCAACATTTAATCACTATACAAAATGTAATTTTTTTTTAAGTTTTATTTTATTAAAATATTTTGCATAACATTTAATCACTATACAAAATGTAATTTTTGTTAAAGTTTTATTTTATTAAAATATTTTGCATTTTTATTGTTTTGGTTTCTCTATATACTTAATAGTCTTGAAGTTAAAAAAATGGATCTATGCTTCTGTACATTATAAAGTTATTATTTATGCTTCTGTAATAAAGTTATTATTTTTATTATAAAATAAAGTCTTTGAAGCTACAAAAAATATTACATTTTTTTTATCTTTATAAACATTATATGCCAATGCCTTTTCCATTATCTATGGATATAAGACTACTGAGTAATTTGGTACAATAAAAGTATAATAATGTAAGTAAGTTTGAAACTTAACAAATTGTGTTATTTTAAATTATGAATGGAGTAAGAGGCCCAGCATTCTTTTGAATAGAGGATTGGATGTTAATTCACCATCTTAACATATAGATGTCATGGGCACTCTCTTTGTCTACTCCTTTATGTAACATATAGCATTGATAAATAATGGGAATTATTTATACAAAGTGGTTAAAATGTAAATTTATAAATGTATAGTAATCAAAATATAAGAAAGGATGTTAGTGACTTCCTATTATAAATTAAGAGAATCTACCAAAACTTGCTTGAGAATTATGAGAAATAGTCTTTGTTCAATGCATAACAACATTCTTTATATTTATATATATATAAATGTAAAGTGATCAAAATGAAAATGTAAATGTATAATTGCACAATTAGCATCTTTCGTACATGAGTTGTTGTGTATAAATATGCAAAAAATAATTATAAATATGTAAAGTGATCAAAATGTAAATACATAAATTCAAAATAATTAAATATTTCAAAATTATGATGTTGTAGATTTTTTATGTTGAAATTAAGAGGATATTGTTAAGAGCTTGTATATATACACACTTTTACTTAAAGCTACATTGAAACATTTTTGTTTATTAAAATACTTTTTAATCATCTCTACATTGAACATGGAATTACAGATGGCCTTCGTACTACCTTGTCCTATAATTAATGGTGTTTTTTACATCCACTTATTATCTCAATATATTTTGACCTTTTTTTCCTACGGAAAAAAATCATACTATTGATATTCTGTTTGAATCAAATAGTACATGAAGTATAAGTTTAGAGGTAGACTTCTTGTTTGATTAGCTTGTCAAAGCTCCATCGTATCAAAATTACAATACCAAAATTCCGAAAAGAGTTAACACTCTCACATGAACAAAACATAAAAAGCTTTCAAAATAATATGCATAGACATATAGCTATCTGAGGAATACTTCAGAGATCGGAAATCCTAACAACTCCACTATCCCATATGTGGAGCTCATGAAATTCATCCCAAAAAATTACCCCTTCCTCGCCTTCTAGAGCTTGCTTCGAGAGTTTGTCAGCAAAGGAGTTATGTTGTCTGTAAATATGTTCAAAAGATAATGTACTGAACCTTTTAATGTCATCCAATATCCTATCGCACCAGTGAAGTAAAGAGGTTACTTTTATCATGTATTCACCTGCAGCCCATTTAATAGTGACTCTAGAGTCACCAAAAACCTTCAATCCCCCCAAGCCAAAGATATTTTCCACCTTTAGAACGCACTAGAGTGTGAGCATCTCCGCTTTCATATTAGAGCCAATACCACAGTTTAATATTATGGAAAAATAATGATCATGTGCTAGATATATGACACCTCCAGCAACACACATACCACCTGAAGTCGCTCCATCAAAGAAAGTCATGGGTCCAATAATCTGAAGATTGAAAATACTCACTTTCTTAATCGATGAAAATTCCTTCTCTTTGCAATAGTCATTGAGTAAAGACATAATATGGGTGCATGTTTTTTGTTGTACACTGGGATCGATGTTTTCACACAAAGCTTTATTTCTTGAATGCCAGATGTTCCAGGAGATCCAAGCTAGAATAGTGCTGTAATTCTTACAAAATTTGGACCAACGACAAACTTCTAAATCGAAAGGCTCCATGCCCCAGGACTGATCAAGCTTCAAAGTTAAGCAAAGAATGTCCCAAACTTCTCTGGTAAAAGGACAACCAACAAAAATATGATAAGTCAATTCAACATTCCTTCTACACAGCAGACATATATTTGGCCCATGCCATCCTCTAATCAACAAATAATCCCATGTTTTTAAGATTCCATGAAGGGAGCACCATATAAAACACTTTACTTTTAATGTAAGTTTCCAATGCCAAATGTTCTTGTACCACCAATGATGTGGGAACACACACCTGTGTTTTTCAGTCACAACCCCTGTGGTAGGATTGCCTCCCCATATGATTTGGTCTCTACCCTTTCTGATTCTACAACTTGCAGAATTTAAAGCTCTGATGTAATTATTCCATTTGAATGCAATCAAACTAGTGAATCACATATCCTTGTAGTTAAGCCAATAATTGTCCTAAGGAGTCTCCACTCGGGTCTTTTTTATTTGATCCAGAGTGCACATGTTATATTCTTTTAAGATGTGCAATATATCTTAAGATAAAGTGTAATTTTATTCCAATCCAAGGATTGGATCAATGCCGGTCATAATTTCTTTACCATTACCAACACACCAGAAAATATCGATGGCCAACCAATTGTAAATTATAAGAAAACCTAACCAGAAAGGAGATGAACCTCTGGTCTTTTTATTTGGATTTATGATCCAACTGACAATGTCACCTTTGATATATTTTACATTTAGAACTCTGGACCATAGAGTTGTCCCAAAAATCCCTCTCGAATTTTTTTTAAGTTAAAGAACCATACTGGAAAATTCAAGATTTTTTATACCCCATCCTCCATTCTTCTCCGGTAAGGCCATATTATCCCATATAGCCATAATAAGGCTGCTACAATCCTTTCCAACAGTCCACAAGAAATTGAAAAAGAGCTTCCTTAAAGAATTTATAATATACTTAGGCACCCGAGCCAATGAAAACCAATATACTGGGATACCCGTCAAAATAGATTTAACCAATGTTAGTCTTCCCCTCTAAAAGGTAATATGTAAGGCCAATGGTTAATTCTATTTTCAACCTTTTTCATCAACTACATCCAATCTTTGATTCTGTATCCATTTGGTTTTAGAAAATATCCCAAGTATTTGAAACCCTCCTCCAGTTGACCACATTTAAATGGCATAAACTTAACATTTCATCAATATGTGAAGATAAATTCTTATATTGATAAAAACTTGATTTACTAGGGCTAACTGACATACTAGAAGCAACATAAAAAGTCCGAATTAACTCATTATAGTGAGTCCACTCTTCAAGAGTGTCTAAACTGCAAGTAAAACATCATCCACAAATAGGAGATGTGAAAGATATGCATCTTTTGAGATTTTGATACCTTGAATCTTCATTTCATCATGAGCATTAGATATCAATCTGCTGAGTCCTTCTATGATGAGCATAAAAAGTAATGGGGACAGTGGGAAACCCTGTCGAATACCACGACTGCATTTGAAAAAACCAGAGGAAGAACCGTTAATCAAGACAACAATGTTTGTTGAAGTCACACAAGCCATTAGCCAATTTACCGCTAGAGGAGGAATGCCAATTTGTATCAAAATTATAAGCAAGAAAAGCCAATTAACCCTATCGTAGGATTTCTCAAGATCCATTTTGAGAATTAAAGCCTTCATGTTCCTTTTTTTGATCGTATGAATAATTTCTTGAGAGATCCTGATGGAATCCAAGATTTGTATGTCTTGAAGGAAGCCAAATTGTTCCAGAGATAGATGCTTCAACAGGCAAGCTTAATTCGACCATCAATGATCTTAGAAATGACCTTGTACACCAAGTTACACAGGGCAATAGGACTGTACTCACCAAAATATTTAGGCTTACAACATTTAGGGATCAAAGTTAAAAAAGTAGCATTCAAAGCACTTGAGATATAACCATTAGTTCTTGAGAATTCCGCCACCTTGAGGAGGTCATCCCCCTTAATATCAAAAAAATGAAGAAACAATTCAACTGTCCTCCCATCCGAACCAGGGATTTTCTCTTTTGCAAAACATTTTAAGGTTTCTTCAGTCTCCTCCAATGTGACCACTCTACCCAATTCCTTGGCCTCAGATTAATCGAAGAATCTTGGAAATAATTTAGCAACATTTAATTGAGAACTGATATCACAGTGCTTAGGATCGGAATAGATATTACCAAAGGACGATTTTCCAGCACCTTTAAGATCTTCCATCCCGGACACTGAGTTCCCCATCTCACCATTTATTTCCCAGATTGCGTTGGTGTTCCTTCTATTGGAGGCGAAGGAGTGAAAAAATTTGGTATTTTTATCACCAAGTTGAATCCACAAAGCTCGGCTTTTAAGTCTCCAATCCTTCTCCTCTTGGAGCAAAAGTTTATCCTTTTCGTGTTCCAGATTTTTTAGGTTTGCAAATTCCTCATTGCCCAAAGGTTGAACAAAATTACTCAAATGTAATTTTTGAATCTGCTCCTCCAGCACCAAGAGGGCCTCGGCATCCTTTTTTTTTCTTCTGACAATTGGTCCACTTAGTAACAAATTCCTTGAGACACTTTAACTTATGCATGAAGAAATCCATATCATTCAAATCCTCAGTATTTTCTATGTTCAACCAAAAATGTCTAATACCCGCACCGAAATATTCATTGTTTAGCCATGAACAATTGAATTTGAAAGGAAAACTTTGCTGCAAATTTGAATTTTCAAGTTGAAAGAAGATCGGCCAATGATCTAAGAATTCAGCCTCACCAACCCATGTCTGATAACGTTGTAGCAACTGAAGAAATGGAGCTTTGACCATAAATTTATCCAGACGTTTGTGGATTCCTTCACTTCCTCTTCGACCATTTGTCCAGGTGGGAGTAGGGACAACAAGTACTATTATTATTAAAAAGATGAAATTATGCATATTTGTAAAGTTTTGAGCATTATTTTAATTCTTAGATTCAAGGGAATGGCATCAATCATAATTAGTGCCAATTTCACTATTTTGATGATATGCTCAAACATAATTTGACATATGTTACATGATTTATGATTTAGCATATGTTTTGTTTGATGATATTTAGTAAAAAAACTTAACCATATTTTAACAACCAAAATGCTAGGCTAAAAATTTGTCCATCTAATTTGGTGAACCTTATGCACCAAGCTATAACATATAAATTACATATTTATTGTGGTACTAGGGTGGTATATTTACTTTTGAATATTTATGCATATACATCCAAGATTGTTTACATGTAGCTTGTAGTAAATGTGACATAGCTCAATTAATAGAGCTCTCTCTCTCTCTCTCTCTCTCTCTCTCTCTATATATATATATATATATATATATATAATGTTTATAGGGAAAGCAAATGAATTTACACATTTACTAAATTCCAAGCAGAATATATTAGGCTAGGCACATGCCCCAAATAAGGGATGCCTATGTATTTGAAATATTATGATGTATGAAAGGCCTTCTAGGTCCCTTATGGGGCACATGACTCAAAATAATTTGGGCCCATGCTTTTGTGGTGATAGGTTCATGTGCACCACATTTACTAATATATCACATATAATCTAAAATCAAAGGTGAACATTTATATAGACTTGATACTGAAACTCTCGAAAAGTGATCAATGTATAATTTGTCATTTATTTCAGTACCTGTTTGGGTTAAAAAGGGGGAGCTATTGGCTTGTAGGCCTATTTTAGGGGTAGGCTCAACTTTGATGATTTGGGGTACAAAAACTTTTAGATCCTATTTGAGAACTTAAAGTACTGATTTTTGAACCAAATAATTTTAAGCATCTTAAATTTGTTCTACACATTAAAAGCTTTCCAATGAGACATAAATTATCTTAATCTTAGTTTGTATGATGAAGTTATGCCTCTCACAAGTCGACCATTCCTCTTGAGCACCATGATAGTGAGCGGATGCCACACTAGCTTCCATTGCTCACACATATGGAGCTACCTACTCATGGACTTTCAAGAATATTCTAGATAGTCCAAAACTCTTACCCTAATCACAAGTTTGAAGCACACAAAAACCTTAAATGTAACCTTGCATGGCTATGAAACCATGTTAAATGGTTGTTGTATGAAAAGGGGCTACATTGTTATTCTATGATGAGGAGAACATTTAAGAGTGAGATTTTGGAGTATATTAAAGGAAGCATTTAAGATCACTCAAGACATAACCTATAAGACATAACCTATAAAAAGAAGCAAGACATGGACCTCATTTTCTAATTGATTTTTTTTATATTAAATTTTTGAAAGATACATAGTATATTTATTGTGTCAATAACACATTATATACTTAATTTCTTTTATTTTGGTTTCAATTTGTTTCAATAGTTTGTAAATTAAGATAATAATATTAAATTTCAAATAAAATATTAATAAAATTACTTTTACAAAATACGATGAGATTTGTTGGAAGAAACTACTCGATCTCTATCTTTTACAAATCACAAACAACTATACATCAATATCATGTTAAATCAACGTACAATCCTATAATAAATCTTTATGTACCTTAGAAAGAACATCCTTAAAAAGCTTTCCAATAGTAGATAGTTAACAAGAAAAAGTATGTACCATTTATATTAAAAATAGTAGATAGTTGATACAGAGTTCAATACTCAAGTAATACCAAGAATTCCAACAAAAAGAAAAGACCAAACACCTTCCCAATAAAGGCCTCGAAACAAGCCGGCCATGTGTAGAGCCAATAGAACCATACTGAAAGAGACAAGATCATACCAACAAAAAACTTGGCCATACAAAAAGAGATAGCCAAAGATAAACAAAGAAAAAGAAAGCTCCCCGCAGAGCAACAGAGGTAGAGACCTCTACCCAAGAACATAACCGGACCATCCATACCAGCAAGTATGGCAGCAAGATGAAAAGCCAAAAAGTACATCCACCGACGGGAAGAGCTAAGGACATGCAGGAGAGAGAGAGTAAATCATAGACATGGACATGTAAAAGAACTCCCAAATCAAAAAAAAGCAAGAGACAACTGATCACGTAAAAGATTGTCACACCATTCCTCCAAAAAAATAGTGGCTTCTGGGGCAGATAAAGCGCGCTTAGAGAGTGCGTCGGCCATAGAATTGTGTTCTCTAAACACATGGACAAAGGAAATTTGACCAAAACAGTTGATAAGGCACCTCGTGTCCCTCAACCAGTAATCAAGCTGAAGGACCTTTAATGAGCACTCCAGGCGAGCCCAATTGATGATCACTTTGGAGTCCCCCCTAATATGTTGAAGTGGGATGTCACGCTTCAAAGATTCATAAAGTAGTAACCAAAGGGCAATGAGTTCACTTTTCGTATTTGACCCCCCCCCCGCAATTCATCCAGATATTGAACTTATGATTATCCGACAGAAGCAGGACAACCCCAGCTCCACTAAAATATGAACCCGATTGAGAAGCACCATCAAAATCCCCCCACGGAAAGATAACCTTTTAATTGTTTATTTAGAAAGAATTCACCATAAGGATATAAGGCTAGCCTTCCATAGTTTGTTGCCTTGAACTATTACAACTACAAAGTCCGTTTCAAAGCTTTAATTTGACTTAACACACTTTGTACTTTCAAATGTGGAGTCACTAAACCTTTCAATTGTTTATTTAGAAAGGATTCCCCATAAGGATATAAGGCTAGCCTTCCGTATTTGGTTGCCTTGAACTATTACAACTACAAAGTCCGTTTCAAAGCTTTAATTTGACTAAGCACACTTTGTACTTTCAAATGTGGAGTCACTAGAAATTATTACGATGCTTACATGATGTTTATACTTTAACATCAATTTACCTTGGGGTCCAGCATCCCTAGGACGTAGTGATGTTGATTTAGGGTTAATATCTTCACAAACGGCCCCACCTATAGACAATGGTACTAGTGCAAGTGCAAGTGTTTCCCTTTCATATTAATGTAAAGCTTATAGGCCTTAGAATTAAAGGGCGGTCATGTGACACGACCCGTACACGAATTGTAGGCATGCATATATACTCAATATTAGCTTTATTGTAAAACGTACGCATGATATTCAGGTGGGCTTACAGCTCGTTCTGGTTTCCATAAATCGGTGGCAGCAGTGTTGGTGGGTGTTTGCGATAGGATTGGGAACTGAGCTTATCTGTCAACCCTACACTGCGACCCACTGTTTCTCTGTTTAGACTTTTATATTAAACGCGACCCTACGGAGGGGCAGCGACGGCGCACTGGACTGCCGTGTATAGTAAATGCCAACTCCTCCCCTCATGGGCTGCCACCCCACTTGCGACCACAGAAGAAACAATCCATACACACTGCAGTCAGTGATGTGAAATCTGTGGTGGACCGGTGATTCATGGCCACAAGGTATTAAAACAAGTATGGAAAGATGCGCGCAGTGCGACTTCTTTTGTCTCGTCCTTCTTACTGAGAGCGTGTTTTACCTTTGATACCTTTTTCTCTATTTAAGATTGCAAGTCTGTACACTCATGCAGCGGCTGGCAAGTACAGAGAGCCATATTCATTGATATATGATAATGAATAGGGTTAGGGTTGGGAGAATTTCTTACCAGGAACGACCTGTGTCTCTGTCTTGTCATTTCTTTCCTGTCAGTAATGTGGGGAATGAAGGGACTCATGGATGGAAAGAACGTGGCAGAGATTGGCATACAGAGAATGAGGTGAAACGGGGGAATATCAAACAATCATAAAGCAAGGATTGCAAAATGATTCAAAACCATAGTAGAAATAAGACTTGTAGTTGTTGGTGTGCCCCCCTGCTGCCCTTCGTTCAACAATCACCACCAGCAGCAGTATAGTACAGCGTGCTGCTTGCCCACGTACACTTGTTCACTGTTCTTACACGCTCACGGAATATGCATGCTCCTCCCTGCTTCATTCCTGTAAAGACTAGGTATACAGCTTTGCATCACGGAATATGCATGCTCCTCCCTGTTCATTCCTGTAAAGATTGTACACTAGGCAGAGCCTGCATCTACCGTCTCTGCTAATTCCTGTAATGGCTGTACACCAGGCAGAGCTTGCATTGACCCTTGAGATACTTGGATGAGGTTTGCTTATTGAATCCTGCATCTACCCTCCAGATATTTGAGATTGCATAGTAGGATAAGGTTCCGTAGTCAAATCCAACTGTTCAACCTCGAATGTTTTGAATAGTTGCAACAGTATATTCTTTCTAAATGTTTTTATGGTTACGCATCCATTACAGCAATTTCGATTGAAAAAATCTAAACAACTAAACAATAGTTATCCTTAAATGGAAAAAACTTCCATGACAAATATTCCCTCTGTGAGATAATCCATGAGGGATGAGAAAGGATAATCTACTCTTAAAATATTTGGAGTGTCTGATCATGTTCCTTAACAGATAGGGAAGGGGATAGGGATAGGGATAGTATGGGTCATGTTCCTTAACATAAAAATATTTGGGGTGTCTTATGTTCCTTAACATATAGAGATAGGATAATATGGGTCATGTTCTTTAATATAAAAATATTGTTTAAAAATATTTGGAGTGTTTTATGTTCTTTAATATATATAGATAGGATAGTATAGGTCATGTTCTTTAACATAAAAATATTAATAGTGTTTTAAATATTGGTAGTGTTTTATGTTCTTTAACATATAGGATAGAGATAGGAATAGGGATAGGGATAATATGGGTCATGTTAGGGATAAGGATAGGAATAGTGTGGCTCTTTAATGTTCCTATAACAATTGAAAATCCTTAAAAAAAAGCCATCATATAATAGTTGAAAATTCCTTAAAGAAAGCCACCATATGATGCATCTTTTTCATGGTAATATTACTTTTATTTTTCATAATAATATCATATAATAGTTGAAAATTCCTTAAAGAAAGCCACCATATGATGCATCTTTTTCATGGTAATATTACTTTTACTTTTTCATAATAATATTATGAATTAGTTATAATATAAAAAAAATTACAATTTTATTTTATTTTAAAGTATGATTCTTTTGGATTAGTTATAATATACAAAAAAAAAATTGACAATTTTATTTAATTTAAAGTATGTCTTTTAAAACTCTTATGATAGTTGAAACATCTTTCATGGAAGTCAAGAAAACCATATAATGCATCTTTTTCATGGGAATATCACGGATTAGTTTTAATATTAAAAAACAGCTATCACACTTTTGTTTTTTAAGCATACCGCTTAAGACTCCAATGAAAATCCGTTGAATAAAGTCATATAATATATCCTTCTCATGGAATATTATAAAATATCATAATTTTTTTAATATGTTCATGTTACATTTCCATAAAAAGTTAAAAATCATTTTAAGAAAAACAATATGATGCATCCTTCTCATGAGAATATCATAAATTAGATAAATAGAAAAATATGTCTATCACAATTTTTATTTTAAATGATATCCAGGTTACCTTTCAATAATAAGTTGTACTTATATGAAATTGGGACTATTTTCTTCAAGTAATAATGTATAGGATGTAGAGGAAGTCATCTTATCCTTGAAAGGACTTTTACCACAATCTTTTAACCTCTAGACATTTCAATTGTGTGAATGATTAAATGAATACCTTCTACCTATTTATGAAAGGTAACCTTTACAACCATCTTACAAGTCTCACATTTATGTGAATGAGGCTTTTTTTTCCAAAGAAAATATAACTTATTATTAATAAAGGAAATAGAAAATAACAACTACAACATCTGGACATGAAACAATCCAACATAGTGAGTCAACACACCATAACCAATGGCCAATTTAAACAGTCATCCAAAGGACCACCAGAACACAACCAGGAGGAAACATCCACCAAAACATATATAGTTACCATCTAACAACAATAACAGTTCGATCAAGAGATAATAGAACCATAGCTGAAAAACCATCAGCCCCACAAAATAGGTCACCAACGCAAATAAAATGGGCAAAACATGCCCACAGAAAGACCGAAAAAACAACCAAGTGGCCAAGTCTGAAGAGACCACCCCATAAAACATGTGACCAAAATAAAGGTGGAGACCACCTGAGGAACCAAAAACCCAACAAGATGTTGGATGGTTGAGAGCTAATCACTTGCAAAGATATAAGTGCCGCAAAATAATAAACATAATAGGAACCAACAAGAAGTAAATAAAAAAACTAGGACCAATGCAAGTCCTCAGAGCCACATGAAAGATGCAAATCATCATGCCACTCCTCCCACAAAAGTGAACCCTCCATTGAAGACAAAGACAGTTTTGAATGCACGTCTGCATCCTGGTTGCACTCACGAAAAACATGAGTGAAATGGACATAATCGAAGTCATTAATAAAGAGCTGAACCCTTTTCATCCAAAAGGAAAGAACCATCACATTAAGGGAAGCAAGATTCTTTGCCCAGGAGATAATGGCCATGGAGTCACTCAACACTAGAAGAGAAGTAACCTTTTTCAAACGGGAAAAGCAAAGTAATAACCAAAGAGAAAAGAGTTCACTGCGGGTATTGGAGCCATAACCCGAATTCATTCGGACTCGAAAATAGTAGGAGGAAGATAGAAACAATACCACACCAGCTCCACTGTTACCAGACCCCACTTGCGTCGCTCTATCGAAGAGACCACAGGGATACATTAAAACTGGTAAGGCAAACTGATGAGGAGGATGAGCCACAAAGTGTCCAGCTCCACCAACCAGAGAATTAAATTCCTTAAAATCCACAACAATCCTGCCACTTATATGCTCAATATTAGGTAGTATTTCATTGAAAATCCATCTGTTTCAGGCCATCCACACCTCCTAGATCATGAAACAAGGGAGTTACACCCAGGTCTTAGCACCATCAATCCACTTACCCAAACTATCCACAAGTGAAAAGGAACGCCAAACCGCAGTTAGACCGACAGAGCTGCAAATTAAATCCCATAGACACTGGACAAAACTACATTCAGAAAATAAATGGTCCACCGAGTCCTCCTGAATACAACACAAGGGACATCTATTAGGACCAATGCCCCCTCTGCGGCAAAGATTGTCCCATGTCAAAATCTGATTTCTCAAGGAAAGCCAAATAAAACATTTCACTTTAAGCAGAATGGCGAGTTACCAAACAGTCCGATGCCACCACTGTGCCTGAGTGATCTCATTGGAAAAGATAGATTCATAAGCAAGTTTGGCAGAAACAACACCATGTGCTACATCCCATGACCAGACAAGTTTGTTAGGCGCCTCTGATAAATGAATGTTTGAATGCCAAAGATCTCTGATAAAAGAAGACCACTCTAATCCCAAGTTACCATTAAGCCCCAATTGTTGTGCCGACATCTAGGATGATCGGTTCCCCACAACAGACACTGGAGCAATTGCATGGTACAAATTGTAAAAACCATTAGCTCTCAAGAACATAATAAGATCCGAGGATAATTTGAAAGAGTGAGGACCCCCCATAATGGGATCTTCCCCAGACGAATCTGTTTTCCATTCCCGGGTAACCAAGTAAGCCACGAGGAGATAATGGAGAACGAACGGAGAATCCCATTCCAATAGTTCGACACCCCTTTAGTGAAAGGGTGTCCCTTTCGAAACCAGTCCACCACCAAAGTTGTTTTTAAGTATTTTCCCCGAACAATCAAAATCCAAACAGAATTGGCAAAGAGTGCCCTCCATAAACTTTTAGCTTGAAGAGCCGAGGAAAAATAATCCAATTTTTTTAAGTCCCATCCCCCCAACCCCCAGGGACGAGCAAGTGAACGCCAATTTATCGGATGAATCTTCTCTATTTCCACTCCCCTCGAACAGATGAAACTAAAGATCTTTCTATGCATCCCCTTCAGAATAGTCTTTGGAATTTTGCATAAGGATAGCCAATAGACCCCCAAGTTTTACAGCAACGACTTAGATAAAGTAATTTTTCTGCCCAAAGATAAGAAATGCATGCTCCAATGACCTATCCGCTTGTCAAATCTCTTTAAAAGCAAAATCCATTCCGTGAAATAATAATTAGATGGTTTGATAAAGAAGCCGAGGTACTCGGTTCCTCTAGCCAACTCCTTGAAATCAAAGGGGAGGTGCATACTAATCAAAATATTAATCTTGATATCACGGGAGTGATCCAAGAAACATGATTTAACATAGCTAACCATGAAACATTGCAGAATAGATCCAAGATTTTCTTATACTGAAGCCATTCGGATAGTGCACCCAATCCAAATAACATAACATCATCAACAAAAAATCTCCTCATCCAAGTGCGATCTATCTTGAATATTTCAGACTCATCTCTTGCATGCCTCTTGCAGTACCCGTCCCACCAGTCTTTGATATGGGGAAGGGACTTAAGGAACGTGAATGTGATCTTTTTGTAGTTGGAAAAATTTTGAACAGAGAAGTAACCCTCTAACATATTTAACCAAATTTTCTCCAAATCATATGCATATATCTTTCCTTCAAATAAGGGAATTTCAAAGTTAACTTGTACCTTGAATGGATTCGCACCCCCGAAACGACTACTCATTGAAGGTGCATCCGTCGTTGTTGACATTTTTGGAAGGATCTGGGATAAGTTATCCATCATCTCGTTCCTCTGTCACACGATGGATTCCTTGAGAAATAGATTAATAGGATCTCATGCTCCGTCATATCTCTTTTTTTCCCCCACCATGTGATCCTGCTTGGGCCGATGAGAGGGGTTTTCCCCAAGCTCAACTAGTTCGAAACCCAACTCTCGATATTCAGATCTCGTCGGGGACATGCATTGAGAAACCACAAGAGCATAAGGATATGATACCACTGACCCCGATTTACGTGATAATGAAATGAAAGAGTATATATATGTTCACATACACAGATATATGGCAAGAAACACAGTAATACAATAAACTCATATTTTATTAAAATGAATGAAATAGAACAAACTATAAAATAAAAGTAGCTAGAATGGTGGCAACTATGCTCATTTGTGACAAGATGAATACAAGAAGAGGCCAAAAGAGCTTATTTATCATAAGCATGATGGAAATAAACATAAACATAAAAAACCTAACCCTAGAAGATGAACCATCATAAAGTTTGCAGCCCCAAGGTGGTTAGTTGCACAACCAACTTCCTAGGGTCATAACATTTGCATACGATATCTGTTCGGGGCACTCGATAGCCCATTGGAAAGGTCTATCCGAGATTTAAAATTTTCGACTAGTAGCTAATGCATGGTATTGGAAGCCATCCCCACCTCACCCAAATTTCTAAAAAACGTCGTTTAGGGCCTCAAAACGGTCCTCGAAGTTTGGGACCTAAAAAACTATAGAAAAATTACTAGAAAACTACGAACATGGAAAATTGTTTTGAGCTAGTGGAATAGGTGGTTGGCCACCTATGTCCACTTGTTGGTGCTAGAGAACACAAGGAGTTGGAGAATCCTTTAGTTCAATGTCTATAAAACTAGGGGTTCGGTGCCTCCTTCCAATTGGTGTTGGTAAATACAAGAAGTTGGTGCTTCCTTAAATATATTAGTTTCATTACAAAAGAGCATTCCATAGTTTTATCCCAATTGGGTTTCCATGTCAAAAATACTATGTTTTCTGTGTTCTTTGTATTGGTGCATATATGGATGAATGATTTTGTTTACAATGGATGCATATCTAAATATCAAGATTAAGTTAAGACTAATCTATTAAAGAAGGTAAAAACTATTGATAATTGCAATAATATTGATTCACCCCCACTCTTAGTATTAAATCGATTCCAACATTATCATTAAGATACCTACTCGTCGGTTAAATTTGTTTCTATTGTTATCTCCATTTGCTTGACCAGATCTGGTCGTTTGTTTGACATTTAATTAGAGATTTTAGAATTTGTAAAAGCCGCCGACAATGAAGGAAAATTGTATAATTGGGCTGACTACCTATCCACATTCATCAAAACAAATTGCAAGAAATGCCAAGAATCTAGACAGGAAACTTGATTTCCATCACTATTAATATGGATAACGATGTTGAAGATTCTACCAGTTGGTGATATTGACTTCACTAAGACCTATGAGCACCTAGTTCATAATTTCAAAGCATTCACACCTAAAGGGTGCACAAAACATTCAAAAGTCACCATGATTTGGGTGGATAATTTGTTTCAAGTATTGAAAACTGCTTGCTTCCGATGGTGAGTTCCTCAGCAAGTCCAATGAAGTCTTTTGTCGATGGCACACATCTAGTTAGACTGATACCATACCAAAGTTTGGTACTTGAAAGGAAAATAGTGGAATCCATGCCAACTGGATTACTACTCGACAATCCAATACATCTTCATGGAATTGTCCAACCAATCCTACATAGTCTTTCATATTTTAGAATTTTCCTGGAGCAAACCTATCACCATTGCCGAACCATTGTCCGACGAAAAAATAGAAGACCAGTATGAAGCAGGGATGTACCTAAACTTTTTTGCACCTAATGACAACCTCATCAAGAAAAATATGTTTTCTATAGTACCATCAACAAGCTAGAAGCAATCAATAGAAGAATAGATGAAGGGTGAGACAACTGAAGAAGATTAAGACCATGAAGAAGAAGAACAATCTGAGCCAAATATATCCAAAGAGAAACTCGACCTAGTGGTTGAGTAGATCTTTACCAGGAAGAAGAATTTCAGAGAAACCTCATCCAAGGAATCAAAGAAAAGGAAGTTGGTGATCAATGCACCTATTGAATGCAACTTGGAGGAACTCCATGCCAAAGCACAAGAATTCGTCCTAGAAGTTCTCTGGAATAATGTCACCATTAAGTAGTAGATAGAAAAGAACCTCATGATGAAAACCTCTAGAATAAAGGTAACTCCTCCTCCTCGAAGAACTAAGAAGTTAAAAGTAGCTATGCATTCCCAAGCCAATAATCCTATTTCAGTCCTTAACAACTCTCCACCCCCATCACCCACTAGTATTGAAGAATAAATTTCCACCAAGACAACCACTTCATATTTTCAAATAACACCACATATTAGCACATTTATTTCTAATTTACCCAACCTTTTCTCCATTTGGCATCAACTTATTGCATAATGCCCCATTGTCGAAGCCACTGTACCTCCATCCCAAGTACACTTACCACCTCAAGCAGTACAATTTCCTAAGCAATCCATCAAATCCATGTTGCTGAAATGTTTTGTACCTTTACCATCTTTTAAAACAATTTTACAAAATCAACCCTGTCCATCATCCATTGCACCAATTTTTACTCATCCTACCATCACAATGAATTTAGCCACCAAAGTTTCACAATTAACCACCTTATCTGTAATATCCCTGATATGATCTCAGAGCATATCAACTCAAATTCAAAACTTATTTAATCATAAATTTTGCAAGCAGTAACTAGTTCTCCAAACTAGTGAAGAAGGAACTACACTAGGTCATTGATCAATCCACCCAAAGATTGACTGCTGGACACTTTTGGATATTCCAAATGTACTGGGGAGTGTGCAGAATCATAAACATCAGAATCATGGCTATATTCAGACTCCTATGTGCAAGGTACTGGGGCCATTTATGTTTCAGCAATAGTTGTCGTTGAAGTCTACTCCAAGGATTCCTGGCCACACCAACATATGCATACTAGAGACTTCCACTTACACTTGAAGGAAACCAAAGAATGGATATCAGACAATAATATCCTAATATATTTTTGGAAAAGTTTCATAGAGGTTTTGGAGGTTCTGGCATTGTTTGGAGGCAAAGGGAGAAAAAGAGCTAAGATGGACTACTAAACTAGATTGTTTCCAGGCTCTCCCAAACATGATGATAGGGGTATGAATTCTCAGGTAGAGGATTGGAGGGTCTTCATAAAGGTCTCAAGAATCTCATATGACTGATAAAACTGAAATTGAATATTCAGAGAACTCTTAATTAAAACTACTACAAAACTAGTCAATTGAATACCAAAAGTCATAAAGGGTAAAAAATATCTGATTTATGAGTTGGTATGGATTCAATAGGTGAATGAAAATATGCATAAACTTTCATAAAATAAAATAGATTCATAGAGCTCTGTATGTGGCAATTTTCTAGAAACTAGTCAAATAAAATGTATAGTGAGCTAGTCTTGAAAAATGTGAACACAATCAACCTCTAAGGATCTCGAATTCATTCTATGATGTATAATAAAGACTCATACACTAAATAATAAACATTAGAAAATATTAATAAATCCCATTAAGTATTGAATAAGAGTCTTAGAGCTCAGACTGTATAGAGAGTTATTAAACTTGGATTTTTACAATGAATGGAGGAGAATGCTTCAGAGAAGAATGAGAAGGGGAGGTATAACCACTGGATATGATATGTAATATGACCAAGGGATCTTGTATTATAATTGGAGGTGCACCAATACTGAGGATATTCTCATGGGTGCATTCACCAAACCATACAGAAAAGCAAGGGCACGTTCTTCACAGTTGGAACCCCGAAATCTAGTAAAATGGCCATAACTTGATCATCCAGACACCTTTTTTGATGATACAAAAAGTGTTTCCTACTGGAAAAAATGATACATACGCAATGGAATAGGTCTCAATTTCCATAAATTCTCACAAAGGTCAAAACCAGAACGTCAATTTCGGCTCTCCAACACTGTTCCTACTGAATGAAGGAGTTGAACTGCACAACGAGAACACCAACCAATGGATCAGACTTAAGGACCTGCAATAGACTCATTGATGAAGACTAAATTTAATCATCCTTTTATTAGAAGGATGGGGCACATCTCCCAGCTAGGACTAGGGGCACATCTTCCAGGTCAATGAGGCAAAATTGCACTCAATTCAAATTACAAATGAACAAAAGATGTGAAATGGAGTTGTAATCCTTCTTTTATAAATTGAGGTGACTTGTTGAGAAAGTAATATAGGATAAGGTTCCCTCATGGAGTGGATAAGGTTGCTTTAATTTCTGCTTTAGCTTTTTCCTTTCTTTTTTCTTTGCTTTGCTTTGTTTTCTGCTTTTTCTTTGGATTTTTATTTTGCTTTTGCTTTTGCTTTTTATTCTTCTTTTCTTTTTTCTTTTTTCTTTTCTTTTTATTTATCCTACTTTTTCTTTTCTATCCTCCTTTTTCTTGCTTTTCTACCTTTTCTTGCTTTTATGCTTTGTCCTTCTTTTCTACCTTACCCTACTTTTCTGCTTTTCTTGCTTTTCTTCTTTATCCTCCTTTTCTACCTTTGTCGCACTTTTCTTCTTTGTCCTACTTTTGTCCTTCTTTTCTTCTTGGTCCTGCTTTTTTGCTTTATTATGCTTTTCCTGAGCCTTGCTGCTTTATTCTACTTTCTTCTCCTTTTCCTACTTTCCTTGCTTTGACTGCTTTATCTTTTCTTGTCTTGCAATTTACCTCTTATTCAACCTTATCCTCTAAGGCACACTTGTGGAGAATTATCCACATTATTCCAAAATACAAATATCTAATTAATAAAAAAATACTTCTACCAATTGCATTTCAAACTTAGGATAAAAATAAAACTAAACTTCCTAACTAATTAATGCCTTAACTTCATAATTAACCCCAAGTGAATGAAATATTCTACTCAACCCAAGGGATTGGTTGGGATAGGAATTCCTTCCACTAAAAACTAATGAGGGGACATGAAATTCCTCCCTTCTCAATATTGCTTGTCTTCAAGCAATAAACAAATCCATCCCAACTATGCACCATGAGCCATCATGCTTCTGCTACACCACTCTAATTAAAACTTCTCATGAACTCTCCCAACATGTTGTTCCATCACCATCCAACCATCCACTTAGTGTGGAGACTAATCAAAATGATACTAGTATCCCAAGTGATCCTCAAGAAAACAAGGTGCAATATATATTATCCTATGCAATGCATAAGAATCACATGGAAGTCATCATAACACCCTGTAAGAAAAACACAAATCCATCCAAAAATATGTTTCCCATGTAGGAAACCATCACCATCTACTTGAAAGATGAACCCATGGGGAATAGACAAGGCTTTCTTGCTCAATCCAACCAACCAAAATGTGCTCCCAGTGAACTTCACATGATCAACAATGCCTGGGTTCCACTGCTTGCACACCCTCCTAGTGCACAATATCATCAAGAATCAATCTAGCAAGTATGGGATGGAAGGGTCCCAACACTTTCACACCCCATCACTACATAGTGTGAAATCATATAAATTAGAATGTGGAATTCCCATGTCCCAATGCTTGTGCATTCCTATCATGCATAAGGTCTCCGAAAACACGTGTGTACAATATCCTCCAAATTATTTGAACCAAGTGTGGAATGCCAGGATTCCATTACTGGCGCATTCCATCAATGAGTAAAGTAAAACAAAATTTTACATCAAGGTGGGGGATTCCAAGATCCCACTCTCTAATAAGCATCCTCCCAAAATTTATAAGTACAAAATATAGATCATCAAAGTACATATCAGAATCATGCAAATGTATATCAAGAAGGTGCCTCAGCAAAGGATCATGAAAGTGCTTGCCCATCCAAGCAAGTAAACCACTATTTTCCAAGTGCACACAAGCATCAAGTGACCAATCAAATCTGCTCCAATGACATAGGTGAGGATCCCATGTCCTATATGGATACTCCAAAACAATGTAAGAAGATTCAAAATGATCATCCATGTGTTCTTTCATCCAAGAAGTGAATGAAGAACCTCCACCAAAATTTGAACCAAGTAAGGACCAAAGAAAACAAGGAGACTTCAAGTGGCTCAAAGAAGTCTCATCAATACATCCATTAATGTGAGATTCATCAAATGAGAGCAATGGATGATACCCCAAGGAGGTGTCAAAGGTATCAAGTAATTCTTTCATGTGGCCTTTCACCAAACAATGGATGAAGAAACTCTCCCATCAAGTAAGGAACAACGAGAACAATGAGCCTTCAAGGGGATCAAAGGAGTACCATATGTGCATCCATGAAGATGTGTATTATCATAAGACAACAAAGGATTCTACTGCAAATGTAAAGGAGAAAGTGATCTAGTCATGTCATCATCAAAAGGAGAGAATAGGAGTTTCATACTCCTCATGTGGCACCATAAAAAATAATCCTTTCACGCATACTTCATTGGGATGAATTCTTCAAAATGTGGAAGTGTAGGATGTAGAAGAATGAACCAACTCACCCATATGATCAGAAAGTGTGAAATTTTCATCATGTCAAGGCTCCATAGGGGTAGGAACATGCACCTCCCTCAAAAGTGTGAAAAGTTCATCATAGATTGGTTCCAAGGTAGTGGAATCATGCACTTCTTCAAAAAGTGTGTAACCATCATCAACATGCAACTCAAGTTCCTCTTCCATTGTAACAAGTTCTTGGCTCTCATCAAGCTCATCTTCAAACACATCAAGCACATGCAAATTTCAATGTTTCTCACGATCCATCATGTCATGAGAATCCTCCAAGCAATCTACCCTATTACAATCTGAAACATAGGAGGAATAACAAGTATCTTGCAACCTCTCAATAAGTTGCTCATTTTGAATTTTGATCTTATGAATATCATCATTATTCTTCAAGTATGAATCATGTAACCAATCATTAATCTCAACCAAATTCTTTCTATCAAAAAGCAAAGACTTGAAATTACCTTCAATGTTGCACATTGATCTTTGAATCTTCTCCATGTCTTCAAGGAAGGATGGATCCTCTAATGAAGAACTCTCAAACAAGAATTTGATACCAATGCTTGAGTGCCATGGAGTATGATAAGGGACTCATGTTGATATATATGTAACTTCGGAATGTATTTCATCTATGTATTTCATATATATTTATTGTACCCTTATTAGAGATGTGTTATTCCTCTATAAGGAAGTGTCGTCATGTGGATTGACAAGTGTCGCAAGTGTGTGTACTTGCCGATGGGTTATTAGAACACCATGTGTGGGGTCGACCCTGAAATATATATTATATTGTGGATGTATCTAGATAGACAAGTCGGCCCCATAAGGTCACTGGGAAAACAGGTTAGTATAAATAGAGATCAGGAGATCTCTATTTAGATCATTCGGAAAGTCATCTCTCTCTCACTCAGAAAGTGGTGCACTAGTGAGGAGGAGGATCATCTGCTTCTAGGAGACTATCTTAAGTGTATTTTGGTTGTACTTTGGTTGAGCCATTGCTCTCTCTATCTCTGAGGAAGTTGTGGGGTTTTTCACCTTAGGGTTTTCCCCATGAAAACTCTGTGTCTCTTGTCTCTCATGCTTTTGATTGTTGTGATGCTTGTCATGCTTATTGTGATTGTTATGCATTGATATACTGTCTATGTTATTCTCTCAGTGAAGATCCTAGAGTATTGTGAATTAATGCTCAAAATTTAACATGGTATCAGAGATAACTTGAGAAGAAGATATTTTGCAGTGACGAAAACTTGAGTTTCTTGTTTATTGGATTTCTCTCCACAGATTTTTGGAAAAAACAGTATAGTAAATTGACTCTACTCATCAAGGAGAATCTATCTGTCCAATCAGAATTCAATTCTGAGCTTTTTCAGATTTGGCCCTAAAAATTAGGGTTTCCACAAAAATAGGAATTTCTGCAATCTGAAGACATAGCTGGACGCTCCTTGCAAAAATCGAAGTTTAGAGCTTTGGATCGATATTTTTGGCTGGGTAGATCTCCGGGAAACTCAAACCCTAATTCCTCTCCCTAGTGAACCCGGGAGGACAAAAAGGAAAATATGAAGGGTAAAGCTTTGCTGATCTCAAATTTTGAATACACCAGGCTGATAAGCTCATCAAGGTGCATCTTTCTATCCTTTCAGAAAATTGAAATTCACATTTTGAATTTTTAGGGTTTTTCCGACAAACCCTAATCCGAGACCAGATCCAGTTTTCAGCATTTCAAGTGGTAAGACCTAAATCTTTTCTATTTCCATTTGAAGTACTCTTTAAGATGTCTCACCACACCAAGCTTGAGGATAAGCTTGAAGGAGCTGATAACTTCCGAGCTTGGAAGTATAGGATTGGGTTAATCCTGGAAGAGAATGAGTTGGACTCATATGTAAAAGAAGACATCCCTATCCCAGAGGATGAAGAGGCTAAGGTATTGCATAAGAAAAACTTGGTCAAGGAAAAGAGAATCATTGCTGATTCTATCAAAGACCATCTCATACCCCATGTGTCTTCTCTAAAGACACCTAAGGAGATGTTTGACTATTTGACCAAGCTATTTGAAGGGAAGAACATAAATCGGAAGATGACCCTGCGAAACCAATTTAAAGGAGTAAAGTTTCAGAATGGAGAAACCATTCAATCTTATTTTTCAAGGGTCTCCCAGATCAAGGAACAACTAGAAGCAGTGGATGAAATGTTGGAGAATGGTGAAGTGGTGATGACCACTATAAATGGCCTACCCAGGTCATGGGATTCCTTTATTCAAGGAATCTGTGCAAGGAAGAAGTTGATCTCCTTCAATAGATTGCGGGAAGAATGCTCTCAAGAAGAAGCTAGGCTTGTGGCCTGAGAAGAAAATATGGGAAATGAAGATCAAGCTCTAACAGCACATGCCAGGAAAGGCAAGTCCAAGAAGGAATCATCTCATAACAGAAGATTCCCACACCACCATTATCATAAAGATAAGAAAGATCTCAGATGCTTCAATTGCAATGAGAAGGGACACTTTGCTTCAGATTGTTCCAAGAAAAAGAAAGACAACAACAACAACTTCAATAAGAAGAAGAAGAATAACAAAAGAAGATATCATGCTCATGCTGCCGAAGATGATGAATCCCCAAAGAAGAAGGCTAGGGCAGAAAGTGATAGTGATGATGAGTCATCAAGTGAAGAAGAGTATGTTCTAATTTCTGCTCTCACAGGTACCCTCTCCCATGGTTGTAATGATTGGTTGATTGACAGTGGAGCTTCCAAACACATGACTGGGTTTAAGGAATCTTTTGTGAATCTATCTGAACATGAATCACCCCATAAGGTGAAACTTGGGGATGATTATCAATACCCAATCAAAGGAAGTGGTGAAGCCTCCTACAACCTAGATTCTGGAAAATCTTTGAAGATGAAAGAAGTCCTTTATGTACCTGGGCTCAAGAAGAGCTTACTCTCCATCTCTGCATTGGATGCAAAAGGTATGAGGGTTGCATTTGTGGATGGCCAAGTCCTAATGTGGCCAAAGGGAAAGAACATAGATGATGTAGTAGTGATTGGAGAGCAAGAGGGAGGTTTGTATAAATTGAAGGGACAACTGAACATGCCATGGTACATGAATCCATGGATCCAAGTGAAATTTGGCATAGAAGACTTGCTCATATGCACTATAGGGCACTTCCAATTGCAAGCAAGGCTGTAGAGGGTCTTCTTAAAATCAAGACCAAACATGAAGGTGTTTGCAAAGGATGTGCAAAAGGTAAGAACATTAAGAAGGCTTTCCCAAGCAGTGAAAGCAAGGCAAAAGACATCCTAGAAATCATCCGCTCAGATGTATGTGGTCCTATGTCATCCAGTTCTCTGAGTGGGTATGTTTACTATGTCTCATTTATTGATGACTTCTCCAGGAAGACTTGGGTATACTTCTTGAAGAACAAAGATGAGGTGTTTGATAAATTCAAGGATTTCAAAAACTTGATGGAGAATCAAACTGACAAGAAGATCAAAACATTCAGATCTGACAATGGTGGAGAATTCACCTCAGGTGACTTCAAGAATTTTTGTAGTGATTCAGGGATGAAGCTTTGTAGTGATTCAAGGATCAAAACATTCAGATCCAACAATGGTGGAGAATTTACCTTAGGTGACTTCAAGAAGCTTTGTAGTTGACTGCTCCTTACAATCCACAACAGAATGGAGTTGCAGAAAGGAAGAACAGTACAACCATGGAAGCAGCAAGAGCAATGCTACATGACCAGGATCTACCTATGCATCTATGGGCAGAAACAACTAGAACAGATGTATATGTGCAGAACAGAACACCCCACAAGATATTGGACAACAAGACTCTGGAAGAGGTCCTTTCTAGTAAGAAACCTGAAGTCAACCATCTTAGAATATTTGGTTGTCCAGTATACACTCATGTCCCAAAGGAAAAGAGGACTAAACTAGATCCTTCAAGAAAGAAGGGTATCTTTGTGGGTTACAGTGAAAGATCGAAGGCTTAGAGATTATACTTTCCAGGGTTCAAGAATATTGATGTCAGCAAGGATGAATATAAGTTCAAAGACAGGTAATCCAGGAAGCAAAGATCAAGAGGGAGCACACTCCAGCAGCTCCTGCAAGGATGCAGATTTTCAGAGGGAATTGACCATCTTCCTACATTCCACAACAGAAAGGTGTAGAAGAAGCTACTTCAGCAACTCCTGCAAGGAAGCAAAGACTCAGAGGGAGTCCACCCAACAAACAAACAAAGATAAGTATTTAAATTATCATTTCTTGCCTATTTTTGTTTAAATAATATTATGCTTATGTTCCTAGACTTAGGAGATGTATTGTGCATATTAGAATGATTGCATTAATGAACAATATACTACTAATATGCATGTGATGGGTAAGTGGCCTATGGCACTGTATGTTAAATTTTGAGCATTAATTCACAATACTCTAGGATCTTCACCGAGAGAATAACATATACAGTATATCAATGCATAACAATCACAATAAGCATGAAAAGCATCACAAGAATCAAAAGAATGAGAGACAAGAGACAGAAAGTTTCCATGGGGAAAACCCTAAGGTGAAAAACCCCACAACTTCCTCAGAGATAGAGAGATAAATGGCTCAACCAAAGTACAGCCAAAATACACTTGAGATAGTCTCCTAGAAGCAGATGATCCTCCTCCTCACTAGTGCGCCACTTTCTGAGTAAGAGAGAGATGACTTTCCACATGATCTAAATAGAGATCTCCTGATCTCTATTGATACTAACTTGTTTTCCCAATGACCTTATGGGGCCGACTTGTCTAGCTAGGTACATCCACAATATAATATATAATTCAGGGCCGACCCCACACATGGTGGTCTAATAACCCATCGGCAAGTACACACACTTGCGATACTTGTCAATCCACATGACGACACTTCCTTATAGAGGAATAACACATCTATAATAAGGGTACAATAAATATATATGAAATACATAGATGAAATACATTCCGAAGTTACATATACATCAACACTCCTTCTTAACTAGGAAGGCATTTCTTGACACAGATCTGCTAGACAAGTCTTCTTCTCGGGATCATTGTCATCATCATCATTAATGCTGCTGCTATCTCAACCAATCTCTGACTCTACTTATCATAGGAAGTTCTATAGAGCCAGTCTTTTTTCATACTGGATGTAGGCCCACCACCTGCAGATCTTCATCATCACTGGCCATACTGTGGAAATCTCAGGACTTATTACGTGTGTCACAAAACCTTAAAAGAGTCTCTTGACTAGCAAGAACCCTAAAGATCATCTGAGGCCTTTTTCATCCTGTCTAGATCTCCAGGACTTATTACATGTGACCCCACCACAAAACCTCGAAAGAGAATCCCAGGACTGATTATGAGTACAAGGCTCAACCTATCGGATCTCCCAGGGCACAAATTACATGTGGTCACCACAAAACCTCGAAAGAGCATCCCAGGACTGATTACGAGCACAAGGCTCAACCTATCGGATCTCCCAGGGCACAAATTACATGTGGTCATGGAAAAACCTTGAAAGAGCATCCTAGGACTGATTACGAGCACACGGCTCAACCTATCGGATCTCCCAGGGCACAAATTACATGCCATAGGACAAAACCTCGAAAGAGCATCTGCCAGATATCACAGGGAACAAATTACATGCCATAGGAAAAACCTAGAAAGACTATCTGCAAATCTCCCAGGGCACAAATTATATGTCCTCCCAAGCAAAACCTCGAAAGAGAAATTGCCAGATATCCTAGGGTACAAATTACATGTCGTAGGAAAAACCTCGAAAGACTATCTGCAAATCTCCCAGGGCACAAATTACATGCTTATCTGCACAACCTGTTCCATAGCCACAGAGTATCAACTTGATACTCACCATACATCATCCTGATGTACACATGATCATCCTGATCATCATCACTGTAACATCCTACTGCATGTCATCTGGAGCAACATCCTGAAGCTCGTCATCCATGATCATCCTGATCATACAATGCATGTACCTGATGCATACCAAGTATCTACCTGATACATATCATCATACATGATCCACCTGATCACACAGTGTATCCACCTGATACAAATATAAATACATGATACATATCAACATACATGATCTACCTGATCATATAATGTATCCACCTGATACATATACAGATACATGGTCCAAGCATACAGCATGATGCTTATACAAAATACATACACATGATCCAACCGATCATATCCAACATCCAACATGATGCGTACATACATATAAATGATCCAACTGATCATATACATCATCCAACATGATGCGTACATACATATACATAAAAATGATCCAACAGATCATACAAAGCAGAAACCAGAGCATCATCCTGATGCTCATCATCCAGCGCTTACATCCACAGCCATGTGAAGGATCCTCCTTCCAACATGCTTGGAATGGCTTCAGCAAATGTGTCCATCACTTCTTCCTCGAAGTGTCATCAATACGAAGAACATCAAGCCTCTCTCTGAAGTACTCGAACTTCACCCTGGCTAGTGGCTTCGTCAACACATCTGCAATCTGCTCGTCCATCGCAACGTATAGGAGCTTCACAGCTCCTCTCTGCACCATATCCCTGATATAGTGAGATTTGATCCCTATGTGTTTCGACCTGTCATGAAACACTGGGTTCTCGGACAGCTTCACACAACTCTGGTTATCACAAAAGAAACCACTAGCATACAACGGGAGATCAAATAACTCAGACAGTAGGTTCCGTAGCCATACTGACTTACAACTAGCTGAACAGGATGCAACATACTCTGCCTCAGCTGTACTTAGTGCTACGCAGGAATGCTTCCTGCTAAAGCAAGAGATCACACCTGATCCCATACTGAAACAACACCCAGATGTGATCTTCCTATCTGCAACACTGCCAGCCCAATCTGAATCAACATAACCCTGTAGGTTAAACTTTTGATTCGCCTCATACTTGAACCCATAATCCACTGTACCCTTCAGGTACCTGAAAACATGCTTTACAGCAATCAGATGAACACTCCTCGGATCTATCAGGAACTGACTCAATGTGTTCACCACAAAGCAAATATCTGGTCTCGTGTTTGTCAGGTACATCAAGGACCTAATCATCTGACGATACATAGAGACATCAACCGGCTTAGATGAAGCATCACATAGAAGCTTCAGATTCGATGCCATAGGTGTGGGAATGGCCTTGCAATCCATCATCCCGAATCTCTTCAGGATAGCTACTGTGTACTTCCCTTGACCAAGGAAGATCCCACCTGCACTCTGCCACACCTCCATACCTAGGAAATAATGCATCATTCCCAAATATTTCATATCGAACTCGGCAACAATCTTTCTCTTAGTATCTGCAATCAATTTGTCATCTCGTGTTACAAATAAGTCATCCACATACAGGAGTAGAATCACAAGATTCCCTTCCTCATCCTTGTAATAAAGGTTGGAATCCGCTTTACTCTTGGTAAAGCCCAAACTAGATAGGAAACTGTCCATCCTACCATACCAAGTTCTGGGAGCTTGTTTCAAGCCATACAAGGCTTTCTTCAATCTGCACACATATGACTCCCTGTCATGTATTTCGAAACCGAGTGGCTGCTCCACATATGCTTCCTCTTCAACTACACCATTCAAGAAAGCAGTCTTGACATCCATCTGGTGTATTTTCCATTTCATTGTTGCAGCCAGGGCAAGTACTGTTCTGATGGAAGTATACCTGTCTACAGGTGCAAAAGTTTCTTCATAATCTATTCCCTCTTTCTGAGAGAAGCCACGAGCTACGAATCTTGCCTTGTATTTCTCTACATTGCCATCTGTAGCATGCTTGATTTTGTAGATCCATTTAGAAGTTACAACAGACTTCTCTTTAGGTCTTGGTACAACATCCCAAACATCATTCTTCATTATTGATTGGTATTCCTCAACCATGGCATCCTTCCATTCTTTCTTTTCCGCTGCTTCTTCATAACTGGAAGGTTCTTTGTTCATAATATCACAGAGTAAAGAAACATAGCTGGTATGTGATCTAGTTCTCTTCTTTGCTCTGTGTTCTTCTTCTAGAATGTCAAATATTTCTGCATCTTGAATGAGCTCTCTAGCCCATGCAGGTTTCCTCTTGTGAGAGTTATCCTTACGGGGTGGATTTATAGGTTCTTGCGGATCTTCATACTCATGAACAACTTCTGGAACTTCTTCAGTCATGGTAGTGTCTTGAAATCTAGTTTCCTTAGGTTCTTCATAAACTTCGATAGGTGCCTTCCTTGATTTGATGAATGCTGAGTTTTCATCAAATGTTACATCCCTGCTGACATCAATCTTCTTGAACCCTGGAAAGTATATTCTGTAAGCCTTCGAGCTTTCATTGTAACCCACAAAGATACCCTTCTTTCCTGAAGGATCTAGTTTAGTCCTCTTTTCCTTTGGGACATGAGTGTATACTGGACAACCAAATATTCTGAGATGGCTGACTTCAGGTTTCTTACCAGAAAAGACCTTTTCTGGTGTCTTGTTGTCCAATATCTTGTGGGGTGTTCTGTTATGCACATATACAGCTGTTCTAGCTGCTTCTGCCCATAGATGCATAGGTAGATCCTGTTCATGCAACATTGCCCTTGCTGCTTCCATGATTGTTCTGTTCTTCCTTTCTGCAACTCCATTATGTTGAGGATTATAAGGAGTAGTCAACTCCCTCTTAATCCTTGAATCACTACAGAGTTTCTTGAAGTCACTTGAGGTGAATTCTCCACCATTGTTAGATTTGAATGTTTTGATCTTCTTGTCAGTTTGATTCTCCATCAAGGTTTTGAATTCCTTGAATTTATCAAACACCTCATCTTTGTTCTTCAAGAAGTATACCCAAGTCTTCCTGGAGAAGTCATCAATAAATGAGACATAGTAAACATACCCACTCAGAGAACTGGATGACATAGGACCACATACATCTGAGTGGATGATTTTCAGGATGTCTTTTGCCTTGCTTTCACTGCTTGGGAAAGCCTTCTTAATGTTCTTGCCTTTTGCACATCCTTTGCAAACACCTTCATGTTTGGTCTTGATTTCAGGAAGACCCTCTACATCCTTGCTTGCAATTGGAAGTGCCCTATAGTGCATATGAGCAAGTCTTCTATGCCAAAGTTCACTTGGCTCCATGGATTCATGTACCATGGCATGTTCAGGTTGTTCCTTCAATTTATACAAACCTCCCTCTTGCTCTCCAATCACTACTGCATCATCTATGTTCTTTCCCTTTGGCCACATTAGGACTTGGCCATCCACAAATGCAAACCTCATACCTTTTGCATCCAGTGCAGAGATGGAGAGTAAGTTCTTCTTGAGCCCAGGTACATAAAGGACTTCTTTCATCTTAAAAGATTTTCCAGAATCTAGGTTGTAGGAGGCTTCACCACTTCCTTTGATTGGGTATTGATAATCATCCCCAAGTTTCACCTTATGGGGTGATTCATGTTTAGATAGATTCACAAAAGATTCCTTAAATCAAGTCATGTGTTTGGAAGCCCCACTATCAATCAACCAATCATTACAACCATGGGAGATAGTACCTGTGAGAGCAGGAATTAGAACATATTCTTCTTCACTTGATGAGTCATCATCACTATCACTTTCTGCCCTAGCCTTCTTCTTTGGGGCTTCATCATCTTTGGCAGCATGAGCATGATATCTTCTTTTGTTATTCTTCTTCTTCTTATTGAAGTTGTTGTTGTTGTCTTTCTTCTTCTTGGGACAATTTGAAGCAAAGTGTCCCTTCTCATTGCAATTGAAGCATCTGAGATCTTTCTTATCTTTATGATAATGGTGGTGTGAGAATTTCCTATTATGAGATGATTCCTTCTTGGACTTGCCTTTCCTAGCATGTGCTGTGAGAGCTTGATCTTCATTTCCCATCTTTTCTTCTCAGGCCACAAGCCTAGCTTCTTCTTGAGAGTATTCTTCCCGCAATCTGTTGAAGGAGATCAACTTCTTCCTTGCCCAGATTCTTTGAATAAAGGAATCCCATGACCTGGGTAGGCCGTTTAGAGTGGTCATCACCACTTCACCATTCTCCACCATTTCATCCACTGCTTTTAGTTGTCCCTTGATCTGGGAGACCCTTGAAAAATAAGATTGAATGGTTTCTCCATTCTGAAACTTTACTCCTTTCAATTGGTTCCGCAGGTTCATCTTCCGATTTATGTTCTTCCCATCAAATAGCTTGGTCAAAGAGTCAAACATCTCCTTGGGTGTCTTTAGAGAAGACACATGGGGTATGAGATGGTCTTTGATAGAATCAACAATGATTCTCTTTTCCTTGACCAAGTTTTTCTTATGCAATACCTTAGCCTCTTCATCCTCTGGGATAGGGATGACTTCTTTTACATATGAGTCCAACTCATTCTCTTCCAGGATTAACCAAATCCTATACTTCCAAGCTTGGAAGTTATCAGCTCCTTCAAGCTTATCCTCAAGCTTGGTGTGGTGAGACATCTTAAAGAGTACTTCAAATGGAAATAGAAAAGATTTAGGTCTTACCACTTGAAATGCTAAAAACTGCATCTGGTCCCAGATTAGGGTTTGTCGAAAAAAACCCTAAAAATTCAAAATGTGAATTTCAATTTTCTGAAAGGATAGAAAGATGCGCCTTGATGAGCTGATCAACCTAGTGTATTCATAATTTGAGATCAGCAAAGCTTTACCCTTCATATTTGCCTTTTTGTCCTCCCGAGTTCACTCGGGAGAGCCCTGAGTTAGGGTTTGAGTTTCCCATAGATCTACCCAGCCAAAAATCTTGATCCAAAGCTCTAAACTTCGATTTTTGCAAGGAGCTTCCAGCTATGTCTTCAGATTTCATAAATTCCTATTTTTGTGGAAACCCTAATTTTTAGGGCCAAATCTGAAAATACTCAGAATTGAATTCTGATTGGACAGATAGATTCTCCTTGATGAGTAGAGTCAATCTACTATACTGCTTTTCCAAAATCCATGGAGAGAAACCCAATAAACAAGAAACTCAAGTTTTCGTCATTGCAAAATGTCTTCTTCTCAGGTTAGCTTTGATACCATGTTAAATTTTGAGTATTAATTCACAATACTCTAGGATCTTCACTGAGAGAATAACATATACAGTATATCAATGCATAACAATCACAATAAGCATGACAAGCATCACAAGAATCAAAAGCATGAGAGACAAGAGAGATAGAGTTTCCGTGGGGAAAACCCTAGGGTGAAAAACCCCACAACTTCCTCAGAGATAGAGAGAGCAATGGCTCAACCAAAGTACAACCAAAATAAACTTGAGATAGTCTCCTAGAAGCAAATGATCCTCCTCCTCACTAGTGCACCACTTTCTGAGTGAGAGAGAGATGACTTTCTGAATGATCTAAATAGAGATCTCCTGATCTCTATTTATACTAACCTGTTTGCCCAGTGACCTTATGGGGCCGACTTGTCTAGCTAGGTACATCCACAATATAATATATAATTCAGGGCCAACCCCACACATGGTGGTCTAATAACCCATCGGCAAGTACACACACTTGCTACACTTGTCAATCCACATGACGACACTTCCTTATAGAGGAATAACACATCTCTAATAAGGGTACAATAAATATATATGAAATACATAGATAAAATCCATTCCGAAGTTACATATACATCAACACTGTACAACATTCCAGTGCTACTTATCTAGAATGAAACCTCTTTGCTGACATGTTGGGAGTAGTGCAAACTCTTAACAATGTTCTGGTAGAGACTGGAAGGCATCTAGAAAGTTGTGGAACATGGATAAATGTTGTATTGAAGCATTGGTTAAGATAACTGCATGACTGCATGACATATTTCTTTGTGTGTAAAGAATTTGTTCTGAAAATTATGAGATGTTTCTAATCATGCAATTTAACTTGTTTTGTAGGAAAGACCATATATCTTCACCTACAAAATGACTACAACATTTGTTCCAGCAACAAAGATATCTATTGAAGATATTGAAGTTCCCAGGATCCGGGATGAAGAAATGGAATGCCATGATCGGTCGATCATGAAGAAGATGTTTGGGATGCAGTCCCAAGACCTGACAGAGAGTCACATGTGTGCAGATTGAAGAAAGCCTTTTATGGCTTGTAGCAAGTTCCCAGAACTTGGTGTGATACAAAGAGGAAGCTTGCTGCGGAATTCGATATGAACGATTTGGGAATGATGCATTATTTCCTAGGTATGGAGGTGTGGCAAAATTCAGATGGGATCTTCCTTGGAAAAGGGAAGTATACTGTAGAGTTCAGATGGGATCTTCGGGATGATGGATTGCAAGGCCATGGCCACACCTATGGCATCGAATCTAAAGCTTCTATGTGATGCTTCATCTGAGCCGGTTGATGTCTCTATGTATCGTCAGATGATTGGGTCCTTGATGTACCTAACAAACACGAGACCAGATATTTGCTTTGCGGTGAACACATTGAGCCAGTTTCTGACAGATCCGAGGAGTGTTAAACTGGTTGCTGTAAAGCATGTTCTGAGGTACCTAAAGGGTACAGTGGATTATGGGCTCAAGTATGAGGCGGATCAAAAGTTTAACTTGCAGGGTTATGTTGATTCAGATTGGGCTGGAAGTGCTGCAGATAGGAAGAGCACATCTGGGTGCTGCTTCAATATGGGATCATGTGTGATCTCTTGGTTTAGCAGGAAGCAGTCCTGTGTAGCACTGAGTATAGCTGAGGCAGAGTATGTTGCAGCCTGTTCAGCTAGTTGTGAGGCAATATGGCTATGGAAGCTACTGTCTGAATTATTTGATCTCCCGTTGGATGCTAGTGGTATCTTCTGTGATAACTAGAGTTGTGTGAAGCTGTCCGAGAACCCAGTGTTTCATGACAGGTCGAAACACATAGAGACCAAATATCACTATATCAGGGATATGGTGTAGAGAGGAGCTGTTAAGCTCCTGTATGTTGCGACGGATGAGCAGATTACAGATGTGTTGATGAAGCCACTAGCCAAGGTGAAGTTCGAGTACTGCAGAGAGAGGCTTGGTGTTCTTCGGATTGATGACACTTCGAGGAAGAAGTGATGGACACATTTGCTGAAGCCATTCCAAGCATGTTGGAAGGAGGATCCTTCACATGGCTGTGGATGTAAGCGTTGGATGATGAGCATCAGGATGATGTTCTGGTTTCTGCTTTGTATGATCAGTTGGATCATTTTTATATGTATGTATGTATGCATCATGTTGGATGTTGGATATCATCAGTTGGATCATTTATATGTATATGTATGTACGCATCATGTTGGATGCTGGATATGATCAGTCGGATCATTTATATGTATGTACGCATCATGTTGGATGCTGGATATGATCGGTTGGATCATGTGTATGTATTTTGTATATGCATCATGTTGGATGCTTGGACCATGTATCTGTATATGTATCAGGTGGATACATTGTATGATTAGGTAGATCATGTATGTTGATATGTATCATGTATTTGTATTTGTATCAGGTGGATACATTGTATGATTAGGTGGATCATGTATGATGATATGTATCAGGTAGATACTTGGTATGCATTAGGTAGATGCATTGTATGATCAGGATGATCATGAATGACGATCTTTAGGATGTTACTCTAGATGACATGTAGCAGGATGTTGTAGTGATGATGATCAGGATGATCATGTGTACATCAGGATGATGTATGGAGAGTATCAGGTTGATACTCTGTGGCCGTGGAACAGGTTGTGCAGATAAGTATGTAATTTGTGCCTTGGGAGATTTGCAGATAGTCTTTCGAGGTTTTTCCTATGGCATGTAATTTGTACCCTGGGATATCTAGCAAATGCTCTTTGGAGGTTTTGCTTGGGAGGACATATAATTTGTGCCCTGGGAGATCGACAGATAGTCTTTCGAGTTTTTGCCTATGGCATGTAATTTGTGCCCTAGGATATCTGGCAGATGCTCTTTCGAGGTTTTGTCCTATGGCATGTAATTTGTGCCCTGGGAGATCCGATAGGTTGAGTCGTCTGCTCATAATCAGTCCTGGGATGCTCTTTCGAGGTTTTGCCATGACCACATGTAATTTGTGCCCTGGGAGATCCGATAGGTTGAGCCTTGTGCTCGTAATCAATCCTGGGATGCTCTTTCGAGGTTTTTTGGTGACCACATGTAATTTGTGCCCTGAGAGATCCGATAGGTTGAGCCTTGTGCTCGTAATCAGTCCTGGGATTCTCTTTCGAGGTTTTTTGGTGGGGTCACATGTAATAAGTCCTAGAGATTTGGACAGGATGAAAAAGGCCTCAGATGCTCTTTAGGGTTCTTGCTAGTCAAGAGACTCTTTTAAGGTTTTGTGATGCATGTAATAAGTCCTGAGATTTCCGCAGTATGGCCAGTGATGATGAAGACTTGCAGGTGGTGGGCCTACATCCAGTATGAAAAAGGACTGGCTCTGTAGAACTTCCTATGACGAGTAGAGTCAGAGATTGGTTGAGATAGTAGCAACAGTGACAATGATGATGATGATGATCTCGAGAAGTAGACTTGCCTAGCAGATCTGTGTCGAGAAATACCTTCCTAGTTAAGAGGGAGTGTTGATGTATATGTAACTTCAGAATGTATTTCATCTATGTATTTCATATATATTTATTGTACCCTTATTAGAGATGTGTTATTCCTCTATAAGGAAGTGTCGTCATGTGGATTGATAAGTGTTGCAAGTGTGTGTACTTGCCGATGGGTTATTAGACCACCATGTGTGGGGTGGCCCTGAAATATATATTATATTGTGGATGTATCTAGATAGACAAGTCGGCCCCATAAGGTCACTGGGAAAACAGGTTAGTATAAATAGAGATCAGGAGATCTCTATTTAGATCATTCGGAAAGTCATCTCTCTCTCACTCAGAAAGTGGCGCACTAGTGAGGAGGAGGATCATCTGCTTCTAGGAGACTATCTCAAGTGTATTTTGGTTGTACTTTGGTTGAGCCATTGCTCTCTCTATCTTTGAGGAAGTTGTGGGGTTTTTCACCTTAGGGTTTTTCCCATGGAAAATCTGTGTCTCTTGTCTCTCATGCTTTTGATTCTTGTGATGCTTGTGATGCTTATTGTGATTGTTATGCATTGATATACTGTATATGTTATTCTCTCAGTGAAGATCCTAGAGTATTGTGAATTAATGCTCAAAATTTAACAACTCATTGATATTCCTTTATCTCATCTTCAAAGACCCTTCAATGAAGGATGGTTCATGAGAGAGAACCTCCTTTGCTTCTTTTTTCTTGGGATCAACTTCACATGGAAGCTCAAGTGGTGACTGGGAAGATGATCTTGGTTCATATTTTTCTGCTACAAGGTCTTCTTCTTTGTGCTCCATGGAGTTGGGACTTACAGCAACCTCATCAAGTTTGATCTCTATGTCACCAATATAGAGATGAGAGAATCCATCAGTAGATGTCTCCTCAAAAATTAGGCACCCATCAATAGCTACCTCTTCACGGAATCCTGTTATCGGACAATCCACTCAAGCGGACGCGAGCCGGATCTCCCTAGCTCAAAGTGAGTCTAGAACAAATAGAACATACTACCAATGCATTTCCTAGATCTACTTAAGGATCGAGTACTAGATGTCATACCTTTTCACTACGCAATCCTTTCTCCTGAATGTTGCTCCACATCTCACGGTCGTCAGATCCAAGCTGCAAGACCTGTCAACAAGAGAAACCAGTAAAAGACATCTATACAATAAGAGATCTAAGTAAACAGTTAAGCAGGTAAACTACTCAATATCATTGCACACATGAACAACATTGGTGGAAAGCATTTGTATTATTGCAAATAGAGGAGTACATGATAGAGATATAGAACCACAACCAAGGCTTAACACTGTAGCCCTTCTCCGACAAAGCCGATTGCCATATCCTTCCAGGGAAGTATGAGTTCTCCAATAGGTGAGTGGAGATATTCTAAGAATGATTTCACTAGCATGTAGATACCATAGTCTTCCTCCCTTTGGGATGGGAGTGAGCTTCATTTATATAGGACTAAATGGATAGGGTATGGATAGGATAGGTTGAGAGATGGAAGGAGAGGCTTAAGGGATCTCTCCAAAGGTTTAGGAACTGAGTACCAGCTCTTCCAAGAGGTCAGGGATAGGGTCCCAAGTCAGCAAGCTTCGAGATGGATCTCGAAGAAGCTATTTTTTCCATTTAACTCACTTCGTCGCACCCGGTAATGGAGCAAGGTGCGACGTCGCATGTTTCTAGTGTGCAGCCTACGATGACCCTTCAAAATTGAGTACAATTGGTTACAAATCCTCCAAGGATGATTACTTAGTCCAAGTATCTTTAAGGGTGTATACACTGAATCTCATGATGAGTAGATTTTGGGTGTAACAGAATGCCCCCCAAAGCATGAAGCTGTTGAATATAGACAGGTGAAGTGCTTTGATAGAAGTAATGGCAATAGACTTGTTGGGCGAAGGACACTGTTGCAGTACGACTGAATCTGAACTGACAATCTCATATGAAGTACAACATGGATGCCAACCAATACATTGCAGATCCGTGGTAGTAATGATCGACTAAACACAATCATGGCTACTAGACACAAGTGTAGATCCATCATGAGATGATAATGCAGCCACAACCAATACAAAAGTGGATCCGTGTGATATAACTCAATACAAACTCCATCGCAACCTGGGTAAAACATGACTCCTTAGGGTCTTCAAGCTGGACCCGTAATGATACGAATCTATCCATGTGATTACAAATGTCTTGACGTCGAACATGGTAGAAACCACTTGATTACCGGCCATTGATGTAAACCATTAACAAGTGCGAGGGATATCACCATTGATGTCAATGATTCCCAAGGTATCACAGTACATATCATCAAGCGTGAGTAAATGAGTTGAAGTTGAACATAAGATGAAATCTTTCAATCGAGAGTCAATAATGTAAACCCATGATGAAAGTGAGGTAACCTGCCATTGAGGCATGCAGGGCCAAGGTACTTGGTTGGTTTCTAGATTCGATCCTTTGATGATGAGTTGAAGTCAACAAGGATGAATCCGTCGAAGGAGGGCCATGATGAATCCCCCATCAATCGACACGAAACACGACAAAAATGCATAAGGTGGATCGGATGGTACAGTAACATGCAAGACCAACTCAGAGTAAACCAACGTGATGGCAGGTGTACTAACTATAGATGATTAGTGATAGACATATTCTTGAACATGGGCATGGCATGACTTGGCAGTATTGACACGACGAGTGTGACACAAATTCTCAAAGCAAGTGATGATGGAGGATTTTCTTTGAATGACTCAAAGGAGTAACAAAACTCAGGAAATAAGTGGAACTCGAGGGCAAACGGATGATCCAAGTGCTGTATGCAAATGCAGATGAGTGGCATGTTCAAGGACGACTACATACTGCCACTAATAAGGTACGTAACACAAACACTTTCATTTTTCCGCATCATGAATGATGAATGCCTCATGTGTTTTTTATGAGATTGATGAGGGTAACCAGATGCTTGGTATAGATCATCTCATAGATGAGTCCAATCCCAAATATTTTTCGAACCTAGGATAGGAGGGGTTCGTCCCATGACGGGCCCTTCAATGTGAAAATTTTAACGAGTCCATAGAAGGTAAACTCGGTCGTCATTTCATGTTTAGAGAGTCTGAAAAGAACAAAAGGAGACTCCAATGGTCCTTTTTTGTAAAGTTAGCCTAATCGCCCGAAAAAGGGTAAAACAACGCGGGAGAGGACTCTTCTAGTCATGATTGGCTGGAGTATACATTTTTTGTAATTAGTGCCTCCTGGTTCGAAAAAGGGGTAAACTATCACTAGGAAGACGACCATTCAAATACTTTAACAAGCGTGAATGCGACAAGTTCACTTGGTAATCTTTTCATTTTTGAGAGCCTGAAAAGCACTTAACGGTAGACTACGGGGGGTGTCCTTTTCCGTGGAAGTTTAACGAGCTCGAAAAAGTGATAAATCATAACTCGTTACTTGTTCTCATAGTTTCGTGAGTACGAGAACAAACGAAGAGTAAACTCATCATCATGCAATAATTACAGTCTAACCATTGCAAAAATAATGACAAAACATTCAAGGGAGTGTTCATACCTGTGGTGACCATCGTGATACGCGAAACGACACAAAAGACCACTTACAACTCTTGCACAATAGAAAATGTGTCAAATAGCCTCAAATATGACAAAAATGGTCAAAAACTATGATAAATGGCCCAAGAGCATCTAAATATTTGAAAAGGAATATTCCATTCTATTTATAAATAGAAAAATGGGTCAAAATAGATTTCGTTGTTTCAATTGCCAATTTGGGAGGAGAAGTACCAATTTGGAGCCAAAAATTCCTTTGCTAATTCCGAGAGCTACGATCCGCCATTTCACCAACCGTCCAGATGAGGTGGGCCTAAACTTCATCCAGCAACTTTCCAGTGGATTAGATTTTGTTTTTAGGTTCATTTTTTGGGTTTTTTGATAAGTTCATGGAGGGCTACTATGCTCTCAGCTCATTGCAGTTGGCCCTTTCGGGACCTGCGATGAGACCGAGTCGTCGCAATCCTCGAATGGGTGAAGTGTGACGACATCATACTGTACGCAAACGTACAGTGCGACGACGGAGTTTCAAATTCCAAACATAAAAAAGAATCCAAAAAATGGACTTGTGAAGGTTGAAGCAGGACCTAACAGTGTTTAAATGCCCTTTTTGGCAGGTTGCTTGCTAGCCAACAGGGTTTTAGAGTGGTGAGAACAAGAACACGAGATAGAAGATGAAAAAGCTACCAACGATCCACAATGCATGGATTCCTTGCAGAACTATGGTTTGCTCAAGTTCTTTGAGATTCAGGGGATGAGATCCCAAATCCCATTGCTATCACACATGCTCCAGAGTTGGGATGCAGCCCAATAGTATTTCGTGATTGGTGAGCACATCCTCGTAATAGATGTTGAGGACATCTATTTTCTCATAGGTCTGTCCTGGAGAGGGGAACCTGTACATCTTACTGGAACACGGGCCAGTGACCGCACAGTTGATGACATGGTGTCACAGCATTGTATCACTACTTATTGACCTTCTAGTGGGAAGATTCTTATCAGGGATGTGGTGAGCCGCCCACTACGTATCATATTGATTACTATTACTAGAGCGGTGGGTAGCCAAGCCCCACACACGGCTACTCAGACCCAGATGCTTTATGCGGAGGACTGCATGTTCCCCATGGTTTTCAACTAGTGCGAGGGTCTCCTCGCAAATGTCCGAGCTCAGCTAACCAAGTGTCGGCGGGGAGAGCTCAAGCAGTTTGGTTATGGGTTGATCGTGGTATCGTTCCTCTTGGAGCAAATCCATCTACTACACCCACAGGTGGTATTAGATGATAGGGAGCCTAGAGATCCCCACATGCTCAGATGGACTGAGGTCATGACTCATCATGGTGGGGGACCTATCATCAGTTTTGGTCCCGAGTTCTTCAACTGGCTGGAAGGCTAGTTACTCATGGTTGAGGACTTCCCGTACAGTGGTATGGATTTCAGAGAGGATCCTGACTTAGTGCTGCCTGAGGATGCAGCATGGGGTGACATAGGTGAGAACAAAAACCCTTGTACTTTTAATTTTGTATATTATATCATTTTTTTTATGTAGTGCTGACAAGTATATCATATGTGTGTGCAGATGTGGGCCCCGTACAGCCGGTGGGTCTCTCCCTTCTGGCGAGGAGAGACAGAGGCGGGGAGGCAGTCATTCCTACAGGTGCTCATGCTTCCATTGAGGAGATGGAGGAGGTGTACAGGAACCTATCCTAGCTGACCGTGGAGGTACCCGAGCCAGCTATTGATGACTTACCGAGACCTATGCAGAGGTTTGGGGTTGGAACGTCTGTACGCTTCAACTCCTTACTCCACAAGGTGGCTCGTATTGTGGACTGCTTCCTCACCCAACGATAGTGAGTTGTTTGTGCTAGGGGTGGTGTATGGGTCAAGCATCAGGCCTGATGACACTCTTATACTTGTACTAAGAGCTTAGAGGCCTCAGATTTTGTACTACTAAAAGCTACGATGCTTCAGATTTTGTAGAGACTCGCTGAAAGCCATTATGCTTCAGATTTTGTACCGGCATTACTTTTGAGCGATATATATATATATACAGACATTCTGGGCGATTTATACATTATGTGTTTTAAAATGATGAGTGATGTGATCTTGTTTACATGTTTGCTTTTATACATTACATTATTTACATGTTGTGAATGCTTTTACATATTATGAATATTATGTGTGTGTGATGTACCAATCCAAAATAAAGTTGGCCATCGAGTCTGCAACTGCGTTCAACTCTCGTGGAATGTGTAGGTACTGAACGGATTCAAATGACCTTTCCAGGAGACGTACTCGTCTGAAGAGACAGAGTAAGGTGGGATCAGGGATGGTGTAAACCTGGTTAAGATGGGAAACCACTAATTGAGAATCCATGTGGATGACAATGTGGTTCATACCCAAGGAAATGGTGTTAGCTAGGGTTTTGATTACTGCCTGATACTCTGCGGCATTGTTGGTCGCAAACCCTAGGCAACTTCCTCCTGAGCTTATGAGCTCACTTATTGGGGAATATAGTACTCAGGCTGCCGAAGCAAGGTTACAGGTATGTCGGCTGGAACCATCCGCGAATCCATAGCACGTTGCCATCTGCACACGCACACAGAACATGGTATAAGGAATGGAAACAAGATCTAAAGACACTCAAAAACAAAAGCATCACAACACACACAAAAACACAAAAAACACGCCATGTACAGTATCTACAAGAAAGTCTAAGCATGATGAGTTTAAGCATAGTATCTCTTCAGGTAAATCCCATTGCGGGGTTCACCCAAAGAGATTCTGTCATAGTCTTCAAGCTCGTAAGCTCCCTTCTCCAAAACACGTTTGACAATGTAAGGTCCATGCCACATGGATTCAAACTTTCCTGCTCTAGTTTGTCGTGCTTCTGGTCATAAGTGAGGACCAAGTCACCCTCTTTAAAGATATGAGGTTCAAATGACTTGTCGTATTGGGCTTTGATGTGTTACTTGTGCGTTTCATTAGCAAGAGTGGCATCTCGGTGAGACTTGTCAAGTTTTTCCAAGTGCACGAGACGTTCTTCCTCGGCAGTAGTGTTAGGAAGAAGTTTGACAGCGAGTTGTAGAGACAGAATTTTGCACTCTATAGGTAGGATAGCCTCCAATCCATATACCAATTGAAAAGGAGTGAAGCCTATGGTGGTTTTGACGGAAGTTCAGTAGGTCCATAATGCTGAAAATAACATGTTGTGCCAATTGGACTTATGTGTCCCTACCATCCTTTGGATCATAGTTTTCAAGACCTTGTTAATGGCCTCGACCTATCCATTGGACTGCAAGTAGTAGGGTGTTGAATTTTCATGGAAAAAACCCAACCTGTCGCTCAGTTCATCAATCATATGGTTCTGAAAATGGGAACCATGATCGGTAACAATCACCTAAGGAACTCTGAACCGCGCTATTACATGATTGAACATGAAGAGTGCGACGGTTTTTCCATCATTCTGGTATGTAGGCATAGCTTCGACCCACTTTGTAAAGTAATCCATAGCTACAATGATGTAACCATGCCCCCCGGCCGAGGTAGGCTTACAATGCATGAAGTCAATGCCCCATTTTGCGAAGGGGCCCATGGCAATAACAGGGTGTAATGGGGCGGGATGGGTGCGCTTCTTCGTATGGAAATGTTGGCAAGGAGGACATTTTTTTACAGCCTCAATACAATCTTTGAAGATAGTAGGCCAAAAATATCCTGCGCGCAAAATATTCTAGGCTGTAGCCATCCCAGAGAAGTGACCGCCACATGCCCTAGAATGACAGTCATTGAGAACGCGTTCAACCTCATCATGAGTGAGACAACGTCGAAGAATTGAATCAATGCCACAGCGATACAAAGTATCATTGATGATTAAATAATATTTCGCATGGTGACGTATCTTGCGACAGTCGTCACGAGAGAGTTGAGGGTTTAAGCATTGGCTTTGAAGATACAATAAGATATCTCCATACCATGGATCAGTCGTACTGATGAGAAACAATGATTCGTCTGGAAAGGATTCGTTGTGCTCAACTTCTGCATCAAGACGGGGAAGATCACAAATGAGCTCGGAAAACACTAAAGACTTCTTTTACTTGGCTTTCTTGAAAAGAAGATCAAATTCTCGCAGTATTACGATCGAGCATGAATACTTGCCCCCAAGCACCTGACGTGTCAGTACGTGGTACATGGGGTTTGAGTCGGCGATGATGGTGGTGGTGCGGAGCAAGATATAGTGCCGAAACTTCTGGACAACAATGACCGCCGTGAATGCGAGTTTTTCGACATGTGAATATCTAGTTTCAGCGTCAACAAGACCATTACTTGCATAGTATATTACATGTTCCTGGGCATTTTGATACTCCTGTACCAAAACCATGGTGATAGTGGTAGCAGAAGCGGTGAGATATAAGATATAATCTCGATAATCTTTGGGCAGTTGGAGCATGGGGGCATGTGTGATGGCATGTTTGATACTGTTGAAGGATTTTTGAGCTTGATCGTCCCAAATGAAGGGGACGTCCTTCTTGAGTAGTCTCATATACCCCTGAGTCTTCTCCATGAAATTGCAAACAAAACATCTTAAATAAGTCGCCTTCCCTTGGAGACTTTGAAGATCCGTCACATCAATCGAGGGTGGTAGGTTGATGATGGCCTCCACCTTTAAGGGATCAATGTGGATCCCATCCTTCGAAATGATAAATCCTAAGAGGCATCCGGACTCAATGCAAAAGATACACTTATGAGGATTCAGATGAATATTGTACCATTTGCATCTGAGGAAAATGGCCATCAGATGATCAATGTGGAACTCATGCTGCTTTGAGTGAGCAGGGAGATCGTCCAGGTAAGGTTCCACAAATTCCTTAATATCGTGGAAGGCATACGACATAGCCCACTGAAACGTGGGGCCAGCATTTTTAAGGCCAAACAGGAGTTTGCGGTATGCAAACGTTCCCATGGGTAGATGAAAGCCGTCTTATGTTGGTCGGCTAGGTTGATATCAATTTGGTTGTAACCAGAAAATCCATCCATAAATGAGAAGATGACGTTTCCGGCATAATTGTCGATAATCTGGTCGATGAAGGGGGTCGGGTAGTTGTCTTTGGGACAAGCCAGGTTAAGGTCCTGATAATCGACATAAACACGAATGGTACCCTGCTTTTTATTTATAGGGACAACATTTGAGACCCAATCCGTCAATGGGATAGGATAAATAAAACCAGCCTTTAAGAGCTTTTCAATTTCTGCCTTAATTGTCGTAGTCTTCCAGGGGTGTACTGGTCGCAACTTTTGGCGTACAATTTTGATGTCGGGATAGGTTTTTATTTCGTGAGAAACAATTGCGGGGTCTATCCTAGGTATATCCTCATAGGACCAAGCAAATACGTCTCGAAATTGCTTGAATAAGGTCATGCCAGCAGCTATTTCTTCAGGGGAACACTTCTGGCCTATGCGAATGTGTTCCACTATACTAGGTTTCACCGAGATGTCTACCGGGGTGGTTGGATCAATGTTGGCCAAGTTTCCCTCCGTGTCCGTAAGACTTGTAAGGATGGGGGAATGAGGGAACGGGTAGATATCTGGTGAAAAGAGGGTATGGATGTTGTCCTCTATGTACTCCAAAGGAGGAAGAAAAGATGACCTGTGGTGGAGATCATCCCACGGACTGTCGTCAACATTCATAACTTCCATGATGGACTCGTCTGAATGAAAAGTACGAAGTAAGAGATGTGGTAGAGATGACAACCGTCGTAGAGAACAAGATGGAGAGGCCACTGTTAAATGGTCCTTTGGTGCTGATTGGATAGCCTTGTAAATACATTCAGCGAGTGAAAGAGGCATTATATCTCCAAGCAGGTGTGTTGTGGCTTCATCCGGTACAAGCCAAGCATCGGTAGAGTGAGATAAAATCTCTGTGGAGATCATGTTCATCGTAGCAGCATGATTATGGGGGTCTATGGCTGGAAAAACGCCCATGAGAGATGAAACTTTCAAAAGGCCAACCCCTATACTCTCTTACTGTTTTGACATCTGTCCAATGGAAGGAATATGGTCACCAGGATGAGTAGTAGTGTCTGGTGTACAAAAATATAACTGGTCAATAGTAACAATTCGTCCTTGGTTGGGGAATTGTACTATGTGGAAGATTGAAGAGGCTACCGCCTGCATGGTGTAAAACCAATTGTGACCATGCAAGAGATTATAATCTAATAGGGCCGAGACCACTTCCACGTTAACGGTTACGGTCTTTCCGCCCGACTCAACTGCAAGAGCTTGTAAGAGCCCATGAGGTTGAAAGCCACGCTCGTCGAATGCTTTCAACATGGTGGGAGAATGATTCAATTCGGGGGATCCAACGACTCTCCAACAGGCGATCGACATGATAGAAGTGGAGGAACCTTCATCTAAAAGGGTACGATGGACAATCTTCCCAGCGATGTTCGCAGAAAATTGGAATGCGAGCTGGTGTGAGAGCCTCGAGTTAAAGTTGTCAAGTCAGAACATGATGGTATTCAAGGAATCGGGGTCGACTGCACCAATGGCTGCAAGGAGAGTTTTGCGTTGATTAGGATAATTTTGCAAAAGCTCCAGGGTAGACATGGCGCAAGGAGCTTGTGCCAAGTCTTCTACAATATTGTAATTTTGTGCTACCCGAGTGTTCGGATTGAAAACAGCTTTTCGAATCGTACTCTTGGGCGGTCGCAATATCGAGTCTAAGGAGGGATTCTCAATGGTGAGAGAAGTTGATGGTACAGTGACATTAGTTAAGGAGTCGGAATCTTTTTCAGTATTACTTCTAGTGGATTCCTTCGAAGGGACCGGTTCGTAAGATCATGAGCGAGTGTTCAAATTGATTGTCTCGTTATGCACCATGAGAAAATGCACAGTATTGGATGGTTCCTCCTGGGCTGGGGGGGTTTGAGCAATCATCTGCTGGTTCTGAGTAGGAAACGGATCATTGAGGACTATGGGAGTTGGTTTTCCACTAAGAAACTTTTGTACTTCGTCTCTATGGGGACATTCTTTGGAGAAGTGGTCATCTCCACACAATAAACAAGGATACTTTAGTTTCCATTTCTGCTTGGTACCGTCAGGAGTGCTCTTTTGTTCCTACTGGGCGGAATACTTTTTGGGTTTCCCCTTGTTCTTATTTTTACTGCTGGACTTCTGAGATGAAGTTGATTGGATAGAATTCACCTCTTCAGTTACAGCAGGAGGGGTTGACTTGGTGGTGTTGTGTCCATCCTGAGTCAGATTGGATGATCCAACAGTGCTAGTAGCAGGCTGGGTGTTAAGGGAACCAATGATTCCATTGGCTTCGAGTCCCTTATGTGGTTTCGCAGGGTCATTAACATCATGGGGCGCGTTAGGAAGAATATCAAACAAAGTGCCAGATTGAGTGTAGGCTAGGTCTAGCACATGGGAACTTGCGATGGCTTGCTCTTCGGTGACAACACCTCGCATAGCAATGTCTCTTGCTATGGTAGGGATGAGGGATTTTGTGAACCAGTTTGCTAGGATCTGATATGGAATAGGAGCTTTAATGAGACGTCGTCTCCTTCACCAATCGTGGATATGATCTGAAATGTGAGTGGTGTTATTCTGACGGAGCGAGGTTAAAAGCTCGGTACCAATCTCATACCATATGGACAGCTAGAAATGTGTCAAAAATTTCATGGCAAGAGAACCAAAATCAGGAAAAGAGTGGGGTGGCAATTCAATGTACCACTTGGCAGTCGAACCAGTGAGAGTCCTTCGAAACAATCTAAGATGAATTGAATCATCCATTAAGGAATTATATGAACACCATAAGTGGTATGTCATCACGTGGTTTTTTGGGTCTTCACCCGGCTTGCCATCAAACTTGGGGATATCAGACAAAAGTTTCACCGGAATCGATGGCCAGTTAGATCTGTGGTAAATAGGATCGTTGGTTAAACGGGATAGGTCAAGCAGGTCCAAAGTAGCTAGGAAGGGTAGCTGTGGGTTAGGCTACGCATATTGATAATACGGATAAGGCATGTAAGGACCAAACTGACAGTAAGGTGTACCAGGAGGAAACTGACTGTAGGGGGGTGTGCCGCCCGAACCGTAAGTAGGTCCGCCACCATAAGGTGGTCCATTCCAATAAGGTGGGGATCCACCTACACCACTGGGAGGGGGTGGAGGTCTGCTGCCACCACCGGGAGGAGGTGGGGGTCCATAACCATAATGAGGTGGCCCACCACCACCTCCGCCTGGAGGGGGTGGTGGACCACTTCCACTGCCAGAAGGATGGGGGCCCCCACCACCTCTGCCGCCGGAAGGATGAGGGTCTCCACCACCACCGCCACCACCATAGTAATTAGGTCCTCCACCGTCTCCGACTGGAGGGGGTGGTGGACCACCTCTGCCACCTGAAGGGACATGTCCTCCTCCACCATGATAGGGTGGTCCCCCACCGCCTCCACCGGGAGGAGGTGGTGGATCATTCATGCCACCGTCGGAAGGGTGAGGGATATTGTTGGTAAAATGAGGTGGACCTCCACCAAAGTTAGGTGGGGGCCTGCCACCTCCAGCAAGGGGTGGGGGAGGGTCAATCGGGGGTGGTGGTACTTGAGGGATAGTCGATTGGGGTCTGTGTTGCAACACAAGTTTTTGCCTCCATAGAGTGTATGGATTCCCAGGATAGCCCGACACAGGGTTAACAGGACCTGGATATGCTTGAATCCATGAGGTTTGAGTTACATTGGATGGAACCCCAACATGAGATAATCCCATGGTGGATGGTCTAGCGGGTTGGGAAGATCCAACGGAAAGTCCATTGGGGATTCCACTGCCTATGTTCTGGTTAGGAAATGGGGGTTTCCCCTCCACCACAGTAGGTTGAACACTATTCAAAGGTTGAACCAATGTAGGCTATTGAATAGCTACTATAGTAATAACATTACCAATAAGATAACCCGCGGGAATGGAATACCCTCCCCTCGAATTTTGAGGTGGGGGAGGAATTGGTAAAGTAACTGCGGTGGTAACGGGTGTGTTGGAATATTGTCCCTTTACCAGTTGGTTCACTTGAGGTGCATGACTGGACTCTTGTGAGGGTTGACCAGTCTTATTAGTAGTCTCGTGGTGGGGTGCTTCAGGTGATCCGAAATATATCAGATGAACGAGGATGTCTCCTTCGTCAAATCTTATTTGGAAATGGCGATTTCGAAACTCTTCAGAGTGTTGCTTGAGACTTTGTATTCGAAGCTCATCACCTCTAATACGTAACTGTTCAAAAAATTCATGGATGGGGCCAAAAATCTCGGTGGGTTCAGGCCTATAGTAAGGCCTAGAGAACTCTGGTGTAGTCTAGTTAGGTGGGGATGAGATGGCAAAATGAGCCATTGGGTGGTCTGTAGAAGATGTCCAGTAAGCTGCTGAAGGACCAACAGCTGCAGTAGGGTCGTCCTAGGGTCGGTTTATCCATTACAACAATCCAGGTTCTCCCGGGATGACAGGAGAAAGGTCTTGTGAAGCAGGGGTTTGTGCTCCTTCATCCTGCGGGGGATGAGAGGCAGGTGAATCTGGAGGAGTTTGTGGAAACAAAAGTCCTCCAACATTCAGAGTGGGATTTTCCACTTCAGTAACTACGACCATGTTACGCTGATCCATTCTTACCCTCGAAATAACCTCCAGATTAAGGGGATATTCGAGTGATAAGTTTAAGATCCTACGGGATCTTCTCAAGGGAAAATCCACCAGAGCGTCAGGATGATCAGCCAGGATGGATGAAACATCGTTTCTCCTAAGGGTATGCTAAAAGAAAAGAAGTCCAGAAAAACCTACTCAAACTAAGGCAATAAGAAAAATTATGTGACAGAGTGGATTCAAAAGTTTGGAACCTCACGGGATTATCAAGGCATTGCAAACCACGATATACTGTAGAGTCCAACAATATGACGCGATAAGGAGGATTGGGACCATACCCTTGCCTGCATACCCGATTACCTGGACATTACGTGCGTGCTAATCTCCCCGAGTGTTGTTCTCGGTGTATTGCTTTTCCAAGACAGCCAAATGGTTAACTTAGTTGGTTTCAGGAATCCTAGTGGTGTCTCCTGATATACGCAAGGTACAACCGTTCGGCAAGAGACCTTCCAATATACTACCGAGTAAGTGATACACCCTTCGATATACTCCAAGTATGGATTATGGTACTTGGTGGGTACGTGAAGGAGCTCGATATACTGATAAGTACGTGGAAGACTACAATACCCCCGGGATATAGTGCTGGCAAATAACGACAGCTGCCATGCTTAACGACGCCGGAACATGTCTCTAACTTACACACAAGTTGCTAAAAATTTTACCTAGTTCTACCGTTAATTTTATCTTGGATGGTTAGGTGAATGCATGAGGTGAGTAAATAATCGGAAGCATAATGCAAGCCCTAGCTACATGCACGAAATATTCTTTTCTTTCAATGAATTCTAGCTATGGGAAGGAGAAATCTTTTTCCAATAGTATTGCCAAAACAAACTCAATGCAACACAATCCTAATTCAAACAAAACTTGACAATGAAAGTATTCTTTTCCTTTTTCAATGAAACACAAAAAATCACAACACTACTATCCAAATCAAATCATTTTTCCTTTTCTTTTTCTTTTCAAATCAAAATGATACTAGGTAATGAAAAGAGAGGATTCTGAAATGGAATACACAAGCTTTTCAATTTCACTTCAAATGATCCAAAAGCAACAAAAATTATAAGTGCATCTATCTTTCCTTAGCATGGAATCAATTTTGCAAAAATCGAAGCGTACTTTGAGCCTTTCAAGAAAATGAGCGATTCATAATTCGAGAAAAACACAATAGATCATATATTCATTCAATTTTTCCAAAACATAAACGAGAATTTTCTAATGCACAACAATTTTCTTCAATAATGTTTCAAGAAATGATGGGAAAGAAGCACTTCTTAACTTTTCAATGGATGCATCACAGAATAAACTCGATAACAACTCTGCTTTTAGATCTAAATGATTGAAAAGAAAACACTACTTGTTGCACTAGTACATTCAGAAAACTCAAGAAAATACAAGCACTCAATCAAGTTGAAAGACACACTTAACTCAAAATCAAGCAGCAGCAAGCAAAGCTCAAAACAAAATGAGAACGAGGTCTGGAAACTGATCTAATGTTATAATCATATTAGGGATGGAAGGAAGGGAATGCAAGGGTGAGTGTATGAAGGTGGAGGAGACAAGATTATCCACCACTACCGGTCTTCAAACTTGTCCAAAATGGAACCCAAAATCAATCCAAACAGAACCAAGCACTCAAAACACAAATCATAGGTGGGATCCCTGGCTGGATCTTGCAGCACAGAGAGAGTTCATACAGCAAACCAAATACCAGACTATCAAATAGAGAAGAGATGCCTGCATGTCAAAATTTGACAAATTGGCGCACTCTGTGTTTATACACAGTGCGACGTTGTAGTTTGCTTACACGAGAAGTGCGACGATGTCGTAGTTTTCCAATGCAAGGGGTGCGAGGAGTATCCAACAGGTAAAGAACAGAGACTTAGAATGACACAGTGTCGCTCTATTTCCACTTGCCCAGGTGCGATAGGCGAAGTCTAGATTAAAAAATGAATCATATCTCTCAGCAATGAACCATGGAATGGTTTGGGAATGAGTTGTATAAACTCAGAGGAAGTAGATCAGAGTCTTCAATACGAAGATTTGACAGTGAAATCAAATCCAAGAAGTAAATGGCAAAAAATAAAAGGCTTGTGTCAAGCAATCAACTGAAAATGACTCTCATATTAACAACTACTAACCAAACTCTATATACTCCCCAGTTTGGTCACCAGATTTGTTATCAAACAATCCACTCGAGCCGACGCGAGCCGGATCTCCCTAGCTCAAAGTGAGTCTAGAAAAAATAGAACATAATACCAAGGCATTTCCTATATCTACTTAGGGATCGATTACTAGATGTATTACCTTTTCACTATGCAATCCTTTCTCCTGAATGTTGCTCCACGTCTCACGGTCGTCAAATCCAAGCTACAAGACTTGTCAAGACAAGAAACAAGAGAAACCAGTAAAAGACATTTATACAATAAGAGATCTAAGTAAACAGTTAAGCATGTAAACTACTCCATATCATTGCACACATGAACAACATTGGTGGAAAGCATTTGTATTACTGCAAATAGAGGAGTACATGATAGAGATATAGAACCACAACCAAGGCTTAACGTTGTAGCCCTTATCTGACAAAGCTGATTGCCATATCCTTCCAAGGAAGTATGAGTTCTCCAATAGGTGAGTGGAGATATTCTAAGAATGATTTCACCAGCATGTAGATACCATAGTCTTCCTCCCTTTGGGATGGGAGTGAGCTTCATTTATATAGGACTAAATGGATAGGGTATGGATAGGATAGGTTGAAGATGGAAGGAGAGGCCTAAAGGATCTCTCCAAACGTTTAGGAACCGAGTGCTAGCACTTCCAAGAGGTCAGGGATAGGGTCCCAAGTCAGCAAGCTTCGAGATGGACCTCGAAGAAGCTATTTTTTCCACTTAAATGACTTCGTCGCACCAGGTAATGGATCAAGGTACGACGTCAGATGTTGCTAGTGTGCAGCCTGCGATGACCCTTCAAAACTAAGCATAATTGGGTACAAATCCTCCCAGGATGATTACTTAGTCCAAGTATCTTCAGGGGTGTATACACTGAATCTCATGATGAGTAGATTTTGGGTGTAACAAATCCATCAATAGATGCTTCTTTAGAACCTGAACAATCGACATTAGATGCCTCTTCTTGGAACCATTCAGTAGTGACTTTCTGATCAAGAACTAAATGATCCTTAGTAGAATCATTGGTGGTTTCTTCATGCTTACAACCTTCCTCAGTAAGGATTGTATCTTCATCTTCTTCAGATGGTTGATTTGTACTTTGTTTTTCCTCCTTAGTTTCCTTAGGATCAAGATCTCTGCAGACTCTTTTTGAAGTAGATCCACAAATTTTAATCAAGTATGAAGCACATGCATCCAACGAAGCTTCAAATATTTTTATTCTCTTTTCACAAGTAGGTTGATATTTGATTGTGGAACATGCAAACTTTCCATACATATGGCTATGAGAATAACCATAATTTCTCCTTCCAAATATGATTCGATGGGAGATATTTATAGAAGGTACCTCTTGGAAATTTTCTTCCTCATACTCTCTGCAGTACTCTTCATATTGCTCAGCATATTCATCATCATACTGCTCATAAAAATCATCATTAGAGTAAGAACTTATTCATTGAACATGGACATGGATGCAAATTCATCAAATTGAGAATATTATTTCCATAGGAGTAGAGGAAAGAGATATGATGCCACTGTAATATCCTTGATATGATCTCATAGGATATCAACTCAAATTCAAATCTTAAAATCAGAAATTTTGCAAGTAGTAACTAGTTCTCAAAACTAGTGAAGAAGGAACTAGACCAGGTCACTGATCAACCCACCCAGAGCTTGAATGATGGACACTTTCGGATATGAAAAATGTAATGGGGAGTGTGCATCGGCATAAAAATCATAATAAAGTCCATATTTAGACTCCTATGATCAAGGTACTAGGGCCATTTATGTTTCAAGAACAACTGCCGCTGAAATCTACTCCAAGGTTTCCTAGGAACACCAGCATATGCATACTAGAGAATTCAACTTACACTTGAAGCAACCAAAGCATGGATATCATACAATAATATCCTAATATATTTCTGGACAAGTTTCATAGAGTTTTTGGGAGGTGCTCGCAGTGTTGGGAGGAAAAGGGAGAAAAAGAGCTAGGATAGACTGCTCAACTAGATTGTTTCCAGGATCTCCCAAACAAGATGAGAGGGATACGGATTATCATGGAGGGGATTGGAGGGTCTTAAAAAAGTTATCAATAATCTCATATGACTGATAAAACTTAAATTGAACATTCATAGAACTCTTAATTAAAACTAGTGCAAAACTAGTCAATTAAAAATGCTCAATGAGCTAGTCTTAAGAAATATGAATACCAACAGTCATACAGGGTCACAAATATATGATTTATAAGTTGGTATGGATTCTACAGGTGAATTAAATTCTACATAAAATGTATAGTGAGCTAGTCTTGAGAAAGGTGAACACAATCATCCTCTAAGGATATCAAATTCATTACCTTATGTATAATAAATACTCATAAATTAAATAATACACATAATAAAGTATTAACAAATCCCATTAAGCATTGAATATGAGTCTCGGAGCTCAGATTGTATAGAGAGTTATTAAACTTGGATTTTTACAATGAATGGAGGAGAATGCTTCAAAGAAGAATGAGAAGGGCATGTATAACCATTGGATCTGATTTGTAATATGACCGTGGGATTTTGGCTGCTCATGGGAGGTGCACCAAGACTCATGATATTTTGATGGGTGCATTCACCAAACCATACAGAAAATCAAGGGCACGTTCTTCACAGTTGGAACCCCCAGATCTAGTAAAATGGCCATAACTTGCTCATCCATACACCTTTTTTGATGAGGAAAAAAATGTTTCCTACTATAAATGATACTATAAACGCAATGCAATAGGTATCAATGTCCATAAATTATTATAAAGGTCAAAACCAAAACCTCCATTTCGTCCGTCCAACATTGTTCCTACTGAATGAAGAAGTTGAACCGCATAATGAGAACACTAACCAATGGATTAGACTTCAAGACCTGCAATAGACTCAGTGATGGATATTGGATGTCATCATCCTTTCAGTAGAAGCATGGGGCACATCTCCCGGCTAAGACTAGGGGCACATCTCCCAGGTCAATGAGGAAAAATTGCACTCAATTCAAATCACAAATGATCAAAAGATGTGAAATGGAGTTGTAATCCTTCTTTTATAGATTGAGGTGACTTGTTGAGCAAGTAAGATAGGCTAAGGTTCCCTCATGGATTGGATAAGGTTTCTTTACCTTCTACTTTATCTTTTTCCTTGCTTTTTAATTTTCTTTGCTTTCTGCTTTAGCTTTTGCCTTGCTTTCTGCTTTGCTTTGATTTCTGCTTCTACTTTGGATTTTGCTTTTTCTTTTGCTTTTTCTTTTACTTTTGCTTTTGCTTTTACTTTTTCTTTTTCTTTATCCCGCTTTTGATTTTCTATCTTGATTTTTCCTTCTTTTCTACCTTATCCTGCTTTTGTGCTTTGTCCTTCTTTTTCCCTACTTTTTTGCCTTACCCTGCTTTTCTGCTTTGTCCTACTTTTTCTTTATTTTTTGCTCTATCCTATTTTTCTACCTTTGTCCTTCTTTTCTCTTGCTTTTCTTCTTTGTCATGCTTTTGTCCCGCTTTTTTGCTTTATTCTGCTTTTCCTGAGCTGTGCTGTTTTATTCTACGTTTTTTCCTTTTCCTAGTTTCCTTGCTTTATATTTTCTTGTCTTGAAAGTTACCTCTTAGTCAACCTTATCCTCTAAGGCACACTTGTGGAGCATTGTCCACTTTATTCAAAAATAAAAATATCTAATTAATAAAAAATTCTTCTACCAAGTGCATTTCAAACTTAGGATAAAAATAAAATTAAACTTCCTAACTAATTAATGCCTTAACTTCAGAATTAACCCCAAGTGCATGAAATATTCTTCTCAACCCAAGGGATTTTTTGGGCTAGGAACTCCTTCAACTAAACATCGATGAGGGGACATGACATTGTCATCGATCTAAACATCAACAATTCTATCGACTACCTTACTTCCGTCGATTACTCTACCTTTACCTTTTCCGACTACACTTGTCATGTTCCCATTTTGTCGTCACCAGAGAGAAGCCAATGACCCATCAAACCCCATGGATCCTAGTGGGAATCAGTGAATTAATTAATAATGGGGATAAAATTAAATTAATTATCTAGGACTAAATGTGGGCTATAGTTGTTTTAAGATAAATTAAATTAAAGATGTTATTTAATATTTTGTAATATTTAATTCGTTATTAAATTAAATATGAGTTGGAAAGGATTAAAGGGCCCATGAGGGTTCATAAGGAAAGAAGGATATCCCTATGAGTTGTCACACCAAAAGAGGAAACTGGAAGAAGGCCGCACAAAGCAAGGTGTTAGTAAAAAGAAGGAAATTGGAAAAAGAAGGAAAAGTAGAAAGCAGTGAAAAGAAGGCAAGTGCATAAAGCAGGTCCGTGCACAAAGAAGGCAAGTGTAGAAAAGCAGTTAGTTGTGAAAAGCAGGAAACATCAGGAAAGCAAGGGAAGGCCCAATTTCCAAAAGGGAGAAAATATAATCAGTTAGGAAAAGTAGGAAAGCAAAGGGAAAGCATGAACGTTTTAATTCAGTCAATGAGGGTGCAAGGAAAGAGCTAGAGAACTTTTTAAATGAATCTAATCCATAGATGGATTGTCCATGAAGCAACCCAAGCTATAAAGAGAGGTGTGCGCACCCTCTCACATATTTTTTCATTCTTTATTTCCAAATTGAGAGCGTTGCAGCTACTCAAGACTTGGGGATGTGCCCCTGGTCATCAGCAAGGAGATGTACCCTTGCTATCATCTAAACTAGTTGGAGATACAAACAACTATGGGAAGGAGGAAATCCAGTCTTCCTCATTTAGTTCATTACAACGTTTTTGAGTTTAATTGCAGCGCATATTCAAGACATGGCCTCTAGAGGTCGAATTCCAAGCTTTCATGAAGAAATATAGTGAAGTAGTGCATTTAGAGATTGAATATTTTGGCCTGAGCGGAGAATAATTGAGAATCTACATCCTTGATGATTGTGGTATCCTTTATTTTTCCTCTAATATGATGTGAAAAGTAGTACATCTCATAGATATCGAATTCCAAGCTCATGTGGAGAGATCTGAAGCAGAGCACCCAGAGATAGTATAGATTGCCTAAGAGGAGAAGAGTTGAGTAGTTGTGCCCTTGTTGACTGTGAGAGATAATGTTTTACCTCTGATTTGATGTGATATGAATTAAATATAATCTAATAGCTTCTACTTTAATAAATAATCCATATCTTAGCTTCTTTTCTCAATATTTTGCATTTTATGTGTTGGATCTGGTGGTTATTGAGGAATTCTGAGGTTTTCTGATTGGATAACTAATATATGCACCCTTGGGAATCTGATGGATTTAAAAATGTATTTATTTTCATGTAATATGATGTATCTATTAATTTATAACAGAAATTTATAAATCTGCTTCATCATTTGTAAGTCATTGTTTCACCTTGCACCAGAGAGGAGCAATTCTTGACTAGTTCTACTGTCTGGGTCATAAATGATAATATATATATACAAATTGAGTTCTGCAAGGTTATGTAGTTCACTAAAATCCCCTTGAGTCCAATCCAACATTTATATCAGAAATTTTGGAGGTCCGTACTTTGCTTGAGTTATCTAGAGTTAAAACTAGTTGAGCTGCCACTAGCAACAATTTCTCCCAAGTCACCCAAACTCATTCTAGCTGCACCAAAACCATAGTATCTTTGGATTATTAGTAGATTATATGATAGAGAGAGGTCATCCACCTTCCATTTTTTTATGATTCTTGTGGAAAGGATCTAGTTTTCATATGTTGGTGTACCTAGGGAAGCCTTGGAGTAGAATTCAACGACAACTGATTTCGAAACATAAAAGGTCCTAGTACGTTGTGAAAAGGATTATTAAGATAGCTCAACCCTTATTTTTTATGGCACTGCTGCACCTTTTTTATCATACCTTCCATATACAAAGAGTCCATTTGTCAATCTTTGGGTGGGTTTAGCTGTGACTAAGACTAGTTTCTTCAATACTAGTTTTAATAACTAGTTCCAGTTTTGAAAAATTTCTGATCCAAAATTTTGTGATTAGATAATATCCACATAATCAGACTTGGGGATATTACAGTGGTATCAGATCACTTTCCTTGGCTGAGCCCATCGAAAGTAGGCTCTGTATTGAAGGAATATTGCAGATATCATCTTCAAGTTGGCAAGATGAGTCTAGTTCTAGTTGAAGGTGTTGAACTAGAGCAATATGAAGAGGATGAGATGATCTACCTATATGGATGCTTATCAATAGATGAGGATACTTTTGTGACCAAGTGTACCGTGAATACCAATGGATTGAACCACGCAAGTCTAGATCAAGGGGATATTTAGCAAGGAAGGTAGCAGCAAGTAAAAGCGTGCCACAACACTATCAAGATTATCTTTATTTGAAGGAAGAGGTACGGGAGGCCATTTATTTTAAAAAATATTTTAATTTCAGGTATGAATTTTTGCCCAAGTATGTGGATGGGGGGACATTGAAGAGAAGAAAATCAATGGGTTCTACCACTCCAAGCAAAGAGGGAGACAAGAGAACCAAAAGTGAAGAGTTAGCAAATCCATTTGCATATTTGAGCCTCATGAGATAATTTTGTTTTTCTTCAAGTAGAGTCTCCAAGAGTTGTGATCCAAGTACCCACCAATATGGAGAAGTTTCAAGTTTCTTGGAAAAGGATGACAATGAAGCAGAAAACCAAAAGGTAAAAGTGAATCCATGCACATAGATTTACTCCAATCAATTGAAGGAGTGAAGCAGAGAGAATCACAAGTTGCAGATGTGAGTCTTACTGTGGACTCTAATGAGGAAGTGTAGGCTTGCACCAATATACTCCATGAAGAAGATTAAGAGGAACCCCAAAGGTATGATGCAAATTTTGATGCTTCCAAAGATCACATCTCATTGTAGCACTATGATATTCATTCCACTTCATAGAATGTAAATGATATTATAAGAATTTATAATGTTGATATGCATGCTGAGAATGAAACATGTTCTATGGATTTATGCCATAAGCAAGTTGAATTTGTATATCATCCATTAGATGAAGCACACTCGGTGGAGGAAATATTTTGTGAGCCACATCATTTGAGTGGATCACTAAGGGAAAATCAAGGGTAGCTCATGGCATCCTTGAATAATTTTGTTGATGCCAATACCTTGGTGTCAAAATGTTGTTGGAAAGATTCCGATGAAATTTGGGAGAAAGAATCCTTCTTGGGATATTTAGAATATCTTAGAGAATCAATGACCAATATGAAAGAAAGCTACATGAACCTACTGGAAGATAGAGATCATCTCCTTATGATGAGAAAAATGTATCACCATGCCTCAATTGAGGATGAAGAGGAGATTGACCGACTCAGTCATGCATTGGAGGCCACCCATGATTCCTTGAGAAGAACTCACAATTCACTTCATGAATATGAGATCCATATTAAGAATATCCATGAAGAATTGGAAAACACCCAAGTAGCTCTTCAAGAGTTAAGAATGAATATTTTCAACTAATTCGAAAGGAGTTGAGCATAACAAATTCTCCATCTGTCATGGAAAATTATTATGTGCACATGGAAGGAAACACTTTGGTTTGGATGGAGGAACCTCATGTGGAGGCTAAAGATGAGTAAAATTATTATTTTTAGGTGTTTGTGAGGGGAAATGATATTGAAGGAATTGGCCAAGCACTTGTTTTAAAGAATGATGCGAAGGACTCAGCTATGGGAGAGATAGATGAGGACATGTCACTTGGATCAGTTAGCATATGTGATTATTTATCCAAGGATCAGATAGATGATTAGCTAAAATAGATGGAGATCCAAGGATACCCAAATTTCTCTCACCATGGTAGGAGATTCCTTGACACTTCAGTCATGGGGAAATTTTGTGAGAAAGAGTAGCCATAAAAAATGCATGTTCTTTGGAAGAGATATGTCATGGATGAAGTTGGACGAGAGGTAAAAGTGCATTAGCAGGACCATGGACTACCTTTATGGGAGGTAGATTATACTCTAGAAGAGATGACTGATCATATTCTATATGGATCAACAAACAATATTGCTTATTCATCCATTGATTGGGTGGATAGAGACATCATTGAAATGAAGACTCTAGGAGGTAAAGGTTTCTTTTGTCTCTATGATTTATTTTTTGTTATAACTAACATTTTCATGAGATGTGAGCAGAAACAAAGACATGTTTTGCAGCCATTAGACACCTTAAATACACATGCACACAAGGATTGGGTGTGCAAGTACATGGAAAGAGTTTTCAGAAGCATGAGAAGTGATGGGAATCCAAAATGGTTATGGGATCCTAGTATCCTTTGGAATGTTGAGTTTTTCCAGATGACCAAGATGCCAACCATAATGCTACATAAACCATGGGACCCTGGAATTCTAGGAGATGATAGATGGCTGCAAATGACAGTGGTGCTACTTGGAGGAATGTAGCAAAAATAGTGGGATCCGAGCATTCACACGTTACAATTGGGTTGATCGGACAACTTCATAAGAGACAAGGTCAATTTTTAAGAAGAGGTTAATAATTAGAGTTGTGCAGCAGAAACATGGTGGAGCTTTGGTATTTAGCTTGGAATCGAGTGTTCCAATTCTAGACAGCCAGCAGCATATTTTGAGGAGTGAAGTCACTGGTTGTCTTCATAGATGGTTGGAGTTGTTTTCTTGCTTGAGGACAAGCAATTTTTGGAGGGGAGGACTATCATGTTTTCATTTTGTCAGCACCAAGGAGCATCTAATAACCCATCAAACCCCATGGATCCTAGTGGGAATTGGTGAATTAATTAATAAGGGGGATAACATTGTCCAAGTACTCTAGGAAATTAAATTAATTAACTAGAAATAAATGTGGGCTATATTTGTTTTAAGATCGATTAAATTAAATATTCTATTTAATATTTTGGAATATTTAATTCGTTATTAAATTAAATATGAGTTGGACAGGCTAAAAGGGCCCATGAAGGCGCATAAGGAAATAATGCTATCCCTATGAGTTGTCACACCAAAAGAGGAAACTGGAAGAAAGCTGCACAAGCCAAGGTGTCAACAAAAAAGAAGGAAACTGACAAAAGAAGGAAAAGTAGAAAGCAATGAAAAACAGGCAAGTGCATAAAACAAGTCAGTGCACAAAGCAGGCAAGTGTAAAAAAGTAGTCAGTTGTGAAAAGTAGGAAACATCAAGAAAGCAAGGGAAGGCTCAGTTTCCAAAAGGGATAAAATCTAATCAGTTAGGAAAAGCAGGAAAGCAAAGGGAAAGAAGGAAATTTCCAATTGAGTCAATGATGGCATAATGAAAGAGCTAGAGACTTTGTGCAACAAATCTAATCCATAGATGGCTTGTCCATGAAGAAACCCAAGCTATAAAGAGATGTGGTGTGCACCCTCTCACATATTTTTTCATTCTTTCTTTTTGAATTGAGAGCTCTATAGCTACTCAAGCCTTGGGGATGTGTCCCTGGTCATTAACAAGGAGATGTTCCATTGCTATCATCTAAACTTGTTGGATATTCATCCAAATATGGGAAGGAGGACATCCAGTCTCCCTCATTGAATTCATTACAGCATTTTGGAGTTTACTTGCAGCCCAGATTCAAGCCATGGCCTATAGAGGTCGAATTCCAATCTTTCATGAAGAAATCTAGTGAAGTAGTGCACTCAGAGATTGAAGATATTGGCCTGAGAGGAGAATAATTGAGCATATGTGCCCCTGATGAATGTGTAAGCCTATATTTTTCCTCTTATATGATGTGAAAAGTGTTACATATCATAGATCTCGAATTCCAAGCTCATGTGAAGAGATCCATTGAAGTAGAGCGCCCATAGATAGTAGAGATTTCTTGAGAGGAGAAGAGTTGAGTAGTGGCGTCCTTGTTGACTATGAAAGATTATATTTTACCTACAATTTGATGTGATATGATTTATATCTCATGGAATAGCTTCTACTGTCATAAATAATCCATCTCCTGACTTCCTTTCTCAATATTTTGCATTCTATGTGTTGGATCTGGTGGGTATTGTGGAATTTTGAGATTTTATGAATGGATAACTAATATATGTGCCCTTGGGAATTTGATGGATACAAAAATGTGTTGCTTTTACGGTTCATCATTTGTAAGTCATTGTTTCACCTTGCACTAGAGAGGCCCAATGCTTGACTAGTTTTACTGTCTAGGTCATAAATGATAATATATATATACAAATTGATTTTTGAAAGCTTATGTAGTTCATTAACATCCCCTTGAGACAACTACAACATTCATATCAGAAATTTGGGAGGTTTGTACTATGTTTTACTTAGCCAGAGTTAAAACTAGTTGAGCTGCCACTCTAGTAGCAATTTCTCCCAAGTCACCCAAACTAAGTCTACCTGCCCCAAAACCACCATGTATTTGGCTTATCAGTATATTAGATGGTAGAAAGAGGTCAGAAACCTTCAATTTGTTCCTAATGCTTGTGGAAAGGATCTAGTTTTCATATGTTTATATACCTAGGAATCCTTGTAGTGGACTTCAGCATCAACTGATTTTGAAACATAAAAAGGTCCCATTACGTTGTGAAAAGGATTCTTAATATATATCATCCCATGTTTTTTATGCTACTGAACCTTTTTTATCATACCTTACAGATCCAAAGGGTCCATTTGTCAAGATTTGGGTGGGTTTAGCTGTGACTAGGACTAGTTTATCCAATACTAGTTTTAATAACTAGTTCCCGTTTTGCAAAACTTATGATCTAAGATTTTGTGATTATTTATTGTCCACATAATCAGATTTGGGGATATTAAAACACTACCATCAACGACGGCCCTTCCATCGACGATCCTACCTACATTGACCATTGTCATTACATCACCCGCAACAAGTACTTCATCATCCCCTGCTACATCTATCTCTACTTCGACATCATCAGCCCCAATTTCCACTACCCTGAATCAAACTCAACAACTGGAAGCACCAAGAGGTCATCAAAGAAAAATAGGAAGAATAAGAATAAGCAGCAGGGTATTTTTTAAGGATTCTAAATTTACACTTAAGTATACTATTCTAGGCGATTATTTTGGATTGGAAAAAACATAGATATATATAGGTAGGCGAATATTAAATACAAAACCTACAATTTACTACTGAAACGTGTAAATTTTGGCAAATATTATGATAAAAAAACGTATTTTATCTAAATATAGGCGATATTAGAGACTACAAATGACCAAATAGCGAATTTATTTTTTGAAAAAAACCCCAAAAATAGCCAATTGGTGAAATTTCGCCCCTAAAAATTGCCCTGATAAGTAGGAACACATACTCATAGTAGCAACCAAGACAATGAATGATATAATAGCTACCAAGGGAATCTTTGATCCAACTCGAGCTTCATATCAAAAGTTGGAGGATTTCATAAAAAATGCAATTAAAGAAAAATAGAACCGATGGTCAGATGAAAAAAATAAACTTAAAACTATTCACGAGGAGTAGAAACAAACATTAAAGCAATTTTCTGACTTAGCCACCCAATTCATGCCGAAAGTTGAAAGAATAAAATACTAGAAGCACCTCAACTAGATTCCCATCTTGTTTAGATCTTTTGCTTCATTTTTGCAAGATGTTGTCAACCAAAAGAACTAGTATACTGAATAGGATACTGCACTTATATTATCCAACCAATATAAACTATTTGTAGATAGAGCCAATAAACTAAAGGTATATGAGTTATAGGCTAGTTGATCGAAATCATTATTGAACAACTTTATTCTTACTATGGGATATTTTTTGTGGACATGAGAAATATACAGAATATAGATAAAATCTACCAGTAGAATACCATAGCAGACCCAACAACTGCATCACTTTTGGACAACTATTTGAACATGGAACATCAATGCTTCATCGACTTTCAAAAGAAGGAAGATCAATGGATGAAGCATGCCAAGTCATCACAAAAAGAGGTCGAAGACCTAATAGACCAAATAGACCAAGTGTTGCAAGTTTCCACAACCCAACACCTCAAATTGGGACCCAACCTATAAAATATCAAAAAGTGTATCAGTGACAGAGAAGTTTCCAAGATTGTTCGAACTCATCACTGTCATCCTCAAAATTCAGTCATCCTTTTATGTGTGCAGGTATTTCCATAGAAATCTAGCCATATCATTAGAAGCAATTGTATAAGTGTCTGTTGAAGAAGATCTGTCGGGCACCACATCCAGTCTACAACAGTCATAGAATTTTTGTACAAGTCTTTATATATCATCTTGTAAATTTTTTTTGTAGTCATAAATCTCTCAATTCTCTTCAGGATGAAGAAGTTTCTTGTTGGTGGGGGAGATGTTGGAGGAGCTTGGTTGACCCATTGACTTGGTCCTCCTGACTAACCGTAGTCGGGTTGGTATAGTATTTCAGACAGTTAGCCAACTAAGCGGTTAGTTATAACTGATTAACTACCTTGTAACCTATATAAAATAGGATGGTGAGTCATAGATAAAGAGCACTACTTTTGTACATGATTGGTCTGTTGTGATAATAAAGACACTTGTCCTTATGGTCTCAGTTGCTTTATATCCTTTGCTTCAATTATGTATGTATGATCTTGTATGTAATGTATCCTTATATATGCTATGATTTCTATACTATTGGTAACTTTATGTAATCCCATAGATTACAACACGTTCCTATGACTGAAATTGATTTCATTTTCATGACCAATTTATTTCCTATGAATGTTCATATGTTGAATTTTTCATCTACAGTTTGGTATGTTAAATATTCAAGCTATGTTAGCTCAACTAGGTGAATCTATATTCCCCTTGGAGATGTGTTAGCTCAACTAGGTGAAGGGGAAATTGATCATCCCAACTACTTTGCTACGATGAAACTATCACGGGCTGAGTGCAACTATAATACCACAGAAAGAGAAGTATTGGTGATGATTTATGCTCTACATAACTTTCTGATTAGTATTTGTTGGGTCGACACTTTAAGTTTTTAACAGATCATTCGGCTCTTAAGTACCTAGTGAATAAACCTGTGTTAGAAGGTCGAATTTGCAGATGGTTTCTCTTATTTCAAGAATTCTCCTTCGAAATAATTGTCAAGTTGGGAAAGTAAAATCATGAACATGATCATCTATCAAGATTAGAAATAGGTGAATCTAAAGGACTAATTAATGATCAATTACCTTATTCATCTCTTTCTAGATTTGATACCATTCCAGACCACTTAGAAGAGATTTCTTTATTTCTAAAAATAGGCAAGGCACTGGATGACTATACTGCGAATCAGAAATGTCAACTGGTAGTAAGGTCCTATTGATGTAATTGTAACTTCAGAATGTATTTCACCTATGCATATTGTATTCCTATAGAGATGTTATTATTCCTCTATACGGAAGTGTTTGTATTCCTATAGAGATGTTATTATTCCTCTATATGGAAGGGTTGTCATTTATACTGTAAGTGTCGTAACTTATACTTGATGGGTTATTAGACCACCTTGATGGGGTCGGCCCTGTATGAGTCATGTGGATAAAAGGGTTATTAGACCACCCTATTGGGGGTCGGCCCTGTCAGCATTATGTTATGTGATTAATTTAAGGCCGACCTAGTAAAGGTTATTAGGAAAGTCAAGTCAAGTATAAATAGAGTGCGGGAAACACTCTATTTGATCATTCACTTACTCACTCACACACTCATTGGAGAGTGGAGCACTAGTGGAGGAGGAAAAGTTGTTGCTAGGATAAGACTATCTCTTATGCTTGGGTTGTATCATTTCTCTATCTATCTCAGAGGAAGTTGCGGGGTTTTTCACCTTCTTGGTTTTCCCCGGTGAAACTCTGTGTCTCTTGTGTGCTTGCATTATTGTGTCCATGATTGATATGATGTAGATATGCTGTACATGTTTTTCTCTTAGTTAAGATCCTAGATCATATTGAAGTAAATTATGAAAAACTAACATGGTATCAGAGCTATCTTGAAAGAAGGTGGTATGGCATTTATGACACTTGTTGCACTTGCGAAGCTAGGACTTGATATAGCAAAAACTAGTCATCATAGCACTTTCACTATAAATTGATTTCGGTGAGGGTTCAGGATCTGAAAATATTATAGGTCGAAGATAAGATCGCCATGTACCTTGTGTCCAAGGAGAGCCTCTAATTCGTTGTAATTTCATATTTATGATCTATACAATATAGGGTTTCTGCCTATTCCTAATCTCAGTCATAAACAAGTGACTTAGGAAAAAAGGTCACAACTTGGGATAGGAAGATCCAAATGAAATTTCGTAAAATGTGGAAGGTATGGAATGGACTTTAGTTTTACAAGTATGATTTTTAGAGGCCAAAATTGAACTAGTGAGACGTGGCACTCCGTATAAGTTTTCTCTCCTGTTTTATCCCATAAACAAGTCACGTTGCGACACTTGGACTAAATATCTCTCAGAGAATCCATTTGAGGTTAGACCTATGGGGTTGGAAAGACAACAGGTAAGGATACCACAGGAATAATTTTCAGACCCTGTAGATCTGAAATTTTGGAGTTACACCAGAAACAATCAGGTGGATGTTTCTGTCAAAACATAATTGGTTTTTGAGCACCTTCATTCATGGCTCCGGGAATTTAGGGTTTCGGAGAATGTTGGAATTTTTGTATCGAAGACAACGGCTAGATGATCCTCATCAAAATCAAAATTTAGAGACCAAGATCGAATTTTTTGGTTGGGCAAAAGGCCGGGCTTGATCAAACCCTAGTTCGGGACTTTGATCGGAAAGGTGAAAAATTAGGGCTTCTCCCAAAATGGGAATTTTTGAAATATGTGACCATAGCTGGAAGCTCCTTGGAAAAATCAAAGTTTAGAGCTTTGGATCAAACTATTTGGTTGGTTGAAGCTCGGAGAAACTCAACAGGGTCCTCCCTAGTGGATCCAGAAGATTGAAAAGCAAATTTGAGGGGTGAAACTTTGCAGTTTTCAAATTCCGAGTATACCAGGTTGATCAACTCATCAAGGCGCATCTTTCTATCCTTTTAGAGGTTTGAAATTCAAAGTTTGAATTTTTAGGGTTTCCCTGACAAACCCTAATCCAGCTCCATATCTAGTTTATGCAAATCAAGTGGATTGGGTTAATCCTAGAAGAGAATGGATTGGTCACCTGCATAAGTGAAGAAGTTCCAGTTTCAGAGGGAGATGAGGCTAAGGCCTTACATAAGAAGATTACAAGCAAACTCGACAAGTATGACTTACGGGTATGTTTTGAAATCTGTTCATGATTAAGTTTATGTTTGTCTTCATTAAGATTAGCACAATCTTAATTAATTTTAGACTTGTTGTATCACCTTAATAAAAATATGAATGCATGATAGAAGATATTAATTGATTAGGGTTTTGACACTTATGATTGTACTAATGCATTGTGGTGTTGTATGGGGTTGATGTTGTCCGCTAACATGAAAGGTACATCAAGAAAGAAAAATCATGTTCCAGTTCAAGAACATATGACAATGGTGACATGAAGACAAAGATTCATCCATTGTCATGGATCACATAGAAGATCTACTTATGAGGTATGTATAACTTGGTTCTATAATGGTTAACCTATGAGATATGCAGGTTACTAGCACAAGTCATTTAAGAGAACAAGAAGACATCATGTGGGTATGTTAGACATAACCAACTAACATATTAATCCAGGTATGTTTTTCGTATATCAAGTTAGAATCCTACCTTGTGATAGGATCTCTTATATAAGTATACTTGGTATGATTGATAATGATTATTCATAAAGTTATAGGTTTGAGTAATCATGGGTATATGCATATTATGCTTATTACTTTGATTGATGATATGACTAACCAGAAAAGTCCTATGGTCAATTAGGAATATGCATAAGTAAAATTATTGTGATAAATTATCTGTGTATGAAATGATCTTGACCATACATGTTTAAGACTACTTAGAATCATAATGTTTTTGATAGTATTAAGGTTATACTAATGAATGTATGTATGATACCTAGAGGATAACACAATGACAATACTAGTAAGTATGCATAGTGATCGAGGATGGATATAAGTTCAAAGACAGGTAATCCAGGAAGCAAAGATCAAGAGGGAGCACACTCCAGTAGTTCCTGCAAGGAAGCAAATATTGAGAGGGAGTCCACCCTACAACAAAAAAACAAAGATAAGTATTTGAATTGTCATTTCTTGTATATTTGATTGTTTAAAAAATACTATTCAATAATGTATATGCTTATGTTCCTAGACTTAGGGTGTGTATTATGCATATTAGAATAATTGCATTAATGAACAGTATACTACTAATATGCATATGATGGGTAAGTGGCCTATGGCACTGTACAACATTCCATTGCTACTTATCTAGAATGAAACCTCTTTGTTGACATGTTGGGATTTGTGCACACTATTAACAATGTTCTGGTAGGGATTGGAAGGCATCTAGAAAGTTACGGGATATGGATAAATGTTGTATTGAAGCATTGGCTAAAATAATTGCATGACTGTATGACATATTTCTTTATGTGTAAGAAATTGTTCTGAAAGCTATGAGATGTTTTTAATCATGCAATTTAACTTGTCTTGTAGGAAATATCATATAGCATCACCTACAAAAGGAGGACTACAACATTTGTTCCAGTAACAAAGCTATCTATTGAATATATTGAAGATATTGAAGTTCCCAGGATCTGGGATGAAGTAATGGAAGAATGCCATGATCCATCGATCATGAAGAATGATGGTTGGGATGTGGTCCTAGACTAGAAGGGAAGTCTGTAGTGACTTCCATGTGGATCTATAAGATCAAACATGCTGCAGATGGAAGCATAGAAAAATTACAAAGCAAGGTTTGTAGTTTGTGGCTTCTCCCAGAAAGAGAGAATAGACTATGAAGAGACTTTTGCTCTTGTAGCCAGGTAGACTTCCATCTGATCAGTACTTTCCCTGGCTGCAGTGATGAAATGGAAGATACACTATATGGATGTCAAGACAACTTTCTTGAATGGTGTAGTTGAGGAGGAAGTGTATGTGGAGAAGCCACTTGGTTTTGAGACACATGACATTAAGTCATATGTGTGCAGGTTGAAGAAAGCCCTGTATGGCTTGAAGCAAGCTCCTAGGACTTGGTATGGTAGGATAGACAACTTTCTATCCAGTTTGGGCTTTACCAAGAGTAAAACAAATTCCAACCTTTACTACACAGTTGAGGAAGGCAATCCAATGATACTACTTTTGTATGTGGATGACCTGTTTGTAACAGGTGAGGATGGGTTGATTGTCAATACCAAGAGGAAGCTTGCTGCTGAGTTCGAGATGAAGAACTTGGGGATGATGCACTATTTACTAGGCATGGAGGTGTGGAAGAGTGCAGATGGAATCTTCTTTGGACAAGGAATGTATGCAGTAGAGATCCTAAAGAGGTTCGGGATGATGGAATGCAAGGCCATGGCCACACCTATGGCATCGAACCTGAATCTTCTGTGTGATGCTTCATCTGATTCGGTTGATGTCACTGTGTATCGTCGGATGATTGGGTCCTTGATGTACCCGATGAACACGAGACCAGATATTTTCTTTGTAGTGAACACATTGAGCCAGTTCCTGACGGATCCCAGAGGTGTTCACCTGATTGCTGTAAAGCATATTTTAAGGTACCTGAAAGGTACAATTGACTATGGGATCAAGTATGATGCGAATCAAAAGTTTAACCTGTAGGGTTATGTTGATTCAGACTGGGCAGGCAGTGTTGCAGATAGGAAGAGCACTTCTGGGTGCTGCTTCAGTATGGGATCAGGTGTGATCTCTTGGTTTAGCAGGAAGCAGTCCTGCGTAGCACTGAGTACAGCTAAGGTAGAGTATGTTGCAACTTGTTCGGCTAGTTGTGAGGCAGTATGGCTTAGGAAGCTACTGTTTGAGTTATTTGATCTCCCGTTGGATGCTACTGGTATCTTTTGTGACAACCAGAGTTGTGTGAAGCTTTCTGAGAACCCAGTGTTCCACGATAGGTCGAAGCACATTGAGATCAAATATCACTATATCAGGGATATGGTGCAGAGAGGAGCAGTGAGGCTCCTGTATGTTGCGATGGATGAGTAGGTTGCGGATGTGTTGACGAAACCACTAGCTAGAGTGAAGTTTGAGTACTCTAGAGAGAGGCTTGGTGTTCTTCAAATTGATGATACTTTGAGGAAGAAGTGATGGACACATTTGCAGGAGCCATTCCAAGCATGGTGAGAGGAGGATCCTTCCCATGGCTGTGGATGTAAGCGCTGTGTGATGAGCATCAGGACGATGCTCCAGTTACGGCTCTGTATGCATCATGTTGGATGCTTGTTATGATCAGTGGGATCATGTATATGCATATGCATCATGTTGGATGCTTGTTATGATTAGTTGGATCATGTATATGTATATGCATCATGTTGGATGCTTGTTATGATCAGTTGGATCACGTATTTGTATATGTATCAGGTGGATACATTGTATGATCAGTCAGATCATGTATTTGTATATGTATCAGGTAGATACATTGTATGATTAGGTGGATCATGTATTTGTGTATGTATCAGGAGGATACATTTTATGATCAGGTAGATACTTGGAATGGACCAGGTGGATGCATTGTATGATCAGGATGATCATGGATGATGATCTTCAAGATATTGCTCCAGATGATATGTATCAGGATGATGCTATGATGATCAGGTTGATCATGTGATGATGTACATCAGAATGATGTATAGTGAGTATCAGGTTGATACTATGTGGCCATGGACAGGTTGTGCAGATGAGCATGTAACTAGACCTGGGAGATTCGATAGGTTGAGCAGTACACTTGTAATCAGTATTGGGATGCTCTTTCGAGGGATTGCTCTGGGAGGACATGTAACTAGACCTGGGAGATCCGATAGGTTGAGTAGTACACTTGTAATCAGTCCTGGGATTCTCTTTTGAGGATTTGTCCTATGGCATGTAACTAGACTTGGGAGATCCGATAGGTTGAGCAGTACGCTCGTAATCAGTCCTGGGATGCTCTTTCGAGGATTTTCCATAACCACATGTAATACATCCTGGAGATCCGGACAGGTTGTTCTAGTCACGTAAAAGGCCTTGGATGCTCTTTAGAGTTCTTGCTAGTCAAGACACTCTTTTAAGGTTTTGTGGTGGGGGTCACATGTAATACGTCCTGGAGATTCGGACAGGTTGTTCTAGTCACACAAAAGGCCTCAGATGCTCTTTAGAGTTCTTGCTAGTCAAGACACTCTTTTAAGGTTTTGTGATAGTCACATGTAAGTGGACCTGGGAGATCTTGCCGATCATGCTTCAGCACATAAAGGATCCTGGGATACTCTTTCGAGGCATTGTGACACATGTGATAAGTCCTGAGGATTCCATAGTATGGCCAGTGATGATGAAGACCTGCAGGTGGTGGGCCTACATCCAGCATGAAAAAGGGGTGGCTCTGTAGAACTTCCTATGACAAGTAGATCGGAGATTGATTGAGATAGTAGCAGCTGTGATGATGATGATGATTCGATGTCAATGATCCAGTGACGATGATACATAGAAGAAGACTTGTGCTAGAAGACCTGTGTCGAGAAATACCTTCCTAGTTAAGAGGGAGTGTTGATGTAATTGTAACTTCGGAATGTATTTCAGCTATGTATATTGTATTCCTATAGAGATGTTATTATTCCTCTATACGGAAGTGTTTGTATTCCTATAGAGATATTATTATTCCTCTATATGGAAGTGTTTGTATTCCTATAGAGATGTTATTATTCCTCTATACGGAAGTGTCATCATTTATACTGTAAGTGTCGTAGCTTATAATTGATGGGTTATTAGACCACCTTGATGGGGTCGGCCCTGTATGAGTCATGCGGGTAAAAGGGTTATTAGACCACCCTATTGGGGGTCGACCCTATCAACATTATGTTATGTGGTTAAGTTAAGGCCGACCTAGTAAAGGTTATTAGGCAAGTTAAGTCAAGTATAAATAGAGTGTGGGAGGCACTCTATTTGATCATTCACTTACTCACTCACACACTCATTGGAGAGTGGCGCACTAGTGGAGGAGGAGAAGCACTGCTAGGAGAAGACTTTCTCTTATGCTTGGGTTGTATCATTGCTCTATCTATCTCTGAGGAAGTTGCGGGGTTTTTCACCTTCTTGGTTTTCCCAGGTGAAACTCCGTGTCTCTTGTGTGCTTGCATTATTATGTCCATGATTGATATGCTGTAGATATGTTGTACATGTTGTTCTCTCAGTTAAGATTCTAGATCAGATTGAAGTAAATTATGAAAAACTAGCAGGTCCGTGGAATATTAGTTGATTGCAGGACAATTATACAAGTTAGGAATAGATGTAATTTTACGTCATTACATGCTGGATCATGAAAGATGATATATCTTTTGGGAATACCAGGCATGTATTGTAGATGGCCATGTTGACAGGAAATGAACTGGGAGGAATATTCTATAGGAAGGATTATGGTGGCCAACTCTGTTTAAGAATGATAAAGCCTACACCAAAGCATGTGATGTTTGTTAGTGAGTTGGGAGGCCTTTATGTTGAGATGAGATACCACTCCACTTAGTACATGCTTTACAACCATTCAAGAAGTGGGAAACTGATTTTATTTGCCCCATCAACCCTCCTGCAAAACATTCAAAATATCATTACATCATTACAACAATAAATTATTTGACAAAATTGGGTGAAGCAATGCAAGTATGGGATTGTTTCGTAGAAAAAATAGGCCGATTCATCTATGAGAAAATCATTACTTGGTTTGGGTTCCCTAGAAGCCTCATAAGCGACAAAGGTATGCACTTTATAAACATCACCATTGCATCCTTGATAAAGAAATTTCTAATACAACAACGTAAAATCAATCCATATCAACCACAACTATGTTTCACAAAACAAGATGATTAGGATGATGTTGAGATATTGTAACTTCAAAGAATATTATATTTGTACTTTATTATTTCGGAGATGATTCATTCCTCTGTGAAGATCTTATTGTATAACTGGAGATGTTTATTCCTCCGTCAGAATGTGGTAACTTGGGTTATTAGACTTCCCTAGTGAGGGTCGGCCCTGTATGTATTATGTGGGTCAAAGGGTTATTAGACCACCCTAGAGGGGTCGGCCCAGTCAATTGTAATGGGGTATTTAACCCAATGGTTAAATACGAGCCTACATGATTTGTGTAAAAGATAAGTCGGAGTAGTGTATAAATAGAGGAGGTGTCTTCCTGATTTAACACACACTCACTCACTTGAGAGTGGCGCACTTATGAGAGAGAGGTATGCTATGGAGAAGGAGGAGCCTATGCTCAGGGTTACATATTTTGTATTTGCTGGTCATCTATATTGAGGAAGCTTTGCTGGGTTTTCTACCCCATGAGGGTTTCCCAGGATAAATCTGTGTCTCTTGTGTTTATGCTGTGCTTGTTGTTTCTTCAGTGATCCTGTATATGCTATTATTGTGAAATGGAATGCAATGCTGCTATTTTCTGTATTAGCATATTAAATCTTAACATGGTATCAGAGCTAACCTAAAGGAAGGCAATGTATGGCACTTACGACACTTGCTTCACTTGGGACAATTTGAAGGTTTGGGTTTTACATAGAAAAAACCAGTCATCGTGGAACTTTCGCTATAAATACATTTTTGCGAAGGTTCAGGATCTGAAAAGTTTACAGGACGTAGATAACATCCCCAGGTACCTTGTGTCCAAAGGACACCCTTAGATTCGTTGTAGTTTGGGAGTTATGATTAGTACAAGTTAGGGTTTTTGCCTCTTCCAGGTCTCAGTCAAAATTAGGTGACCTTGGAAAAAAGGTCATAACTTGGGCTAGGAAGCTCCAAATGAAATTTATTAAAAAGTGATAGGTAGTACACAGACTGTACTATCTCAGGAAACTTTTTCAGAGGCTGAAGTTGAACTAGTGACACGTGGAACTCCATACAAGTTCGCTCTCCTATTTTATCCCATAAAAAGGTCACGTTGTGACACTTGGCATAAATCTCTCTCAGAAAATCCAATTGAGGTCAGATCTATTGGGATGGAAAGATGACAGGTCAGGATACGACAGAAAAAGTTTTCAGACCCCGTGGAGTGAAAAGTTCAGAGTTACAGCAGAAACAATCAGGTACATATTTATGTCAAAACAAAATTATTTTTGGAGCACCTTCATTCATGGCTTTCGAAGAAAGTTAGAATTTTTGGAATCGGAATCCACGGCTGAATGCTACTCAGGAAAATCGAAATTTAGAGACCAAGATTGAATTTTTTGGTTGGGTAGAAGACCGGGCTTGATCAAACCCTAGTTCGGGATTTTGATCGAAAAGATGGAAAATTAGGGCTTCAACAAAAGTTGGAATTTTTGAATTCTATAACCACGGCTGAAAGCTCCTCAAAAAAATAAGAGTTTAGAGCCTTGGATCGAACCTTTTGATTGGGAAGAAGGGTGGGCTTCATCAAACCCTAGTTCGGGATCTTGTCCAGAAGATCCAGAAGTTTCGAAGGCAAATTTTGAGGGGTCAAATTTTGGAGATTTCAAAATTGAAGTATGCTAGTTTGATCAGCTTAGGAAGACACATCCTTCCATCCATTCAGAAGTGTGAAAGTCAAAGATTGAATTTTTAGGGTTTCTCTAACAAACCCTAATCAAGCTCCAGATCAAGTTTCAGGGGGAGTTGAGGCTAAGGCCTTACATAAGAAGACTACAAGAAGTCTTTACATGTATGTCTTAAGGAGATACAGGTATGTCTTGAAATCTGATTTCTGATAAAGTTCATAATATGTCTGTCTTCATATTATTTATTAGTGCAATCTTGATTAATGTTAGAATTGTCTTATCACCCTAGTAACAGTATGAATGCATGTGAATGATAGAAGACATTCATTGATTAGGGCTATATGATTGTACTAATGCACCGTGGTGTTGTATGAGGTTGATGTTGTCTACTAACAAGATATAGGTACATCACGAAAGACAAATCAAGTTCCATGACCATGATAACATCAAGACAAAGACTCATCCATAATCTTTGATCAAATAGAATTTCTACTTACGAGGTATGTATGAATTTGTTCTATTATGCTTAACCTATGAGATATGCAGGTTCCAGCATAGGATCTCTAAATCATTGAAGAGAACAAATAAGATATCGATTAGGTATGTTAGACATAACTAAGCAGGTATACTAATCCATGTATGTTTTCCTATGTCATGTTAGAATCTTACCTTGTGTTAGGATCCCTTATATAAGTATACTTGGTATGATTGGTTATGCTTATTCATAAAGTTAGTAATCAAGGGTTTATGCATATTATGTCTCTTATCTTGGTTGATGATTTAACTAACCAGATCAAACAAGAATATGCATGAGTAAAAGAAGACTTCCCTGAAACCTTGAATATTATCTATAATCATGACTATACATTTTCAAGATTATTTAGAACTATAATGTTTTGATAACATTGAGAATATACTAATGAATGTATGTTTGTGTATCAGATCATGAGGATGACACTTGAGCATGCACAGTGGTACAGAATGAATAGAAGTTCAAAAGACATACAGAAGATCAAGCGGGAGGCAACTACACAAACATAAAAGATAAGTATTTGAGTTGTTATTTGAAATAGTAAATGATATTGCCTGTAATAGGTTGTATGCATATTTGTATTCCTAGAAATATATCATGCTGAGTGTAAACATTCATAGAGCATTGAACAATATACTACTAATATGCATATGATTGGTAAGTTGGACAAACATTCCATTGTTGCTTGTCTAGAATAAAACCTCTTTATTGACATGCTGAGAGCTGTGCACACTCTCGATAGTATGTTTTGGTAGAGATGGAAGGAATCTAGATAGCCACTGTATGCATACAGGATATGGAAAAGTGTTGTGCCAAAGTATTGGTCAAGATAGTTGCATAACTATGTAAATGATATCTGTATGCATAATAGGTTATCATGTTAACATGATTTCATGATTATGAAGTATTACTAATCATGTACTTAATTTTGATATGTAGGAAAGATCATGAAGAATGATGAACACCGAACAAGTGATGGATGTTCAACAAGAAGATTTACAAATCAAACAAAATATAGAAGTCTCGTGGCTAGAAGATTCTCTTAGAAAAAGGAAGAGAATCATGACGAGATGTTTGCTCCAAGTGACTAGATAAGACCATTCTCTTAATGATGTAATTAAAGAAGAAGTGTGAATCAGGTTTTGTATGGGTACCCAGGATCGATAATCAATTGATGAGATTAATGATCACCATGGGTGATGTGGATCTCAACCTTTGCTACAAGGTTGAATATGGTTTCTATACACAGATGCAAGAAGGAACTCACCACAGAGTTCGAATGATGTTGAGGCTCATATCAATAGACCCATCTGACGAGAGATGGCATAGATAGATGGATGTAGAAATGAAAATGAAAGATCTCATATTGATGCATTACTTTCTAGGTCTAGAAGTATGGAAAGGCTTAGAAGGAATCTTTCTCAACCACGGAAAGTATGTCGAGAAATATTAAAAGGACTTGATATGTTGGAATGACCACTCTCATGGATTCCAACTTGAAGTTGTTAGTGAATGACTCATCAGAGTTAGTGTATATAACTTTGTACAGACATATTATTGGGTCATTGATGTATCTGACGAATACCAGGCCAGATATATACCTTGCTGAGAACACCTTGAGTCAGTATCTAGTGGAAACTAGATATGATCACCTGATAGTTGCAAAAGCATGTGATGAGGCATCTAAAGGATATGATAGACTTTGATCTATGCTATCTTGGAGATCATGACTTCAGATGACTACACAGATGTTGATTGGGCAGAAAGTGTATCAGACAGGAAGAACACATCGAGAGGATGTTATTGTCTGGGATCAGCCATGATCTCGTGGTATAGCAGGAAGCAGTCTAGTGTGGCTCTCAGCACAGCTGAAGCAGAATACATAGCTGCTTGCTCTGCTAGTTGTGAAGCAGTATGGCTTCTGGATTGTTTGACTTAGAGATAGACCCAATTGTGATCCTATGTGACAAACAAAGTTGTATCAAGATGGCAGAGAATCCAGTGTTCCATGATATGGCGCAGAAAGGAACTATAAAGTTTGAATTTGTAACAAGTTGCCGATGTACTAACCAAACCTCTACCTCAAGTGAACAAGTTACCGATGTACTAACCAAACCTCTACCTCAAGTAAAGTTTTCCGAGACAAACTTAATATAGTTTAGAAAGACCCTCCTCGAAAGGGGGAGTGATGTGGTCACTTATGATGAGATTGCCTACATCGATAGAGAGATCGATGATGTGGATACATATATTGGTGATGTCGATAGAAAGGTTGGTGGATGGTCCTTAGACAGGGTTTAAGGTGACAAGGGGATTGCATCATCCTTGAACATATGTTCTAAAAGGATCCATAGACATATGTCTCCGAGAAAGAAGAGGGATTGTATCATCCTTGAACACATGTTCTAAAAGGAGCCGTAGACAGATATCTTCGAGAATGAATTCCTTCGTGGACATGTGAGGATTGAATCATCCTTGGATTTCAGTCCTAAAGTGAGCCGTAGACAGATGTCTCCAAGAAAGAAGAGGGATTGTATCATCCTTGAACACATGTTCTAAAGAGAGCCGTAGACGTATGTCTTCGAGAATGAAGTCCTTGGTGGACATGTGAGGATTGGATCATCCCTGGACTTCAGTCCTAAAGAGAGCTGTAGACTGATGTCTCCGAGAATTGAAGATAGGACTGCATCGTCCTTGGACCTCGGTTCAAAATGTACGTGATGGGATTGCATCATCCCTAAACATGAGACTTGTCTTAAAGGTACGTGTGAGGACTGCATCATCCATGAACTGGGTTCAAAATGTACATGATGGGATTGCATCATCCCTAGACATGAGACTTGTCTTAAAGGTACGTGTGAGGACTGCATCATCCATGAATTGGGTTCAAAATGTACATGATGGGATTGCATCATCCCTAGACATGAGACTTGTCTTAAAGTTATGTTTGAGGACTGCATCGTCCATGAACTGGGTTCAAAATGTACGTGATGGGATTGCATCATCCCTAGACATGAGACTTGTCTTAAAGGTACATGTGAGGACTGCATCGTGCATGAACTGGGTTCAAAATGTATGTGATGGGATTGCATCATCCCTAGACATGAGACTTGTCTTAAAGGTACGTGTGAGGACTGCATCGTCCATGAACTAGGTTCAAAATGTACGTGATGGGATTGCATCATCCCTAGACATGAGACTTGTCTTAAAGGTACGTGTGAGGACTGCATCGTCCATGAACTGGGTTCAAAATGTACATGATGGGATTGCATCATCCCTAGACATGAGAGATGTCTTAAATTGAGAGGGACTGATCATCCCATAAGTAGATCTGGATTGTATCATCCATGGACCTATGTCCTAAAGAGAGTGGGATTGATCATCCTATAATATGATCATGTGTGTTGCAGGGTATGCTGCTATTATCACTGATGAGGATACTTGTATTGATGTATTGATACTTGTATTGATGATATGTATTGATGAGGATACTTGTATGTATACTTGTATTGATGAGGATACTTGTATTGATGATGTGTATACTTGTATTAGTGTGGATACTAATATTGATGATCCAGATGCTGTAGATCGAGATGATCCAGATGCTGTAGATCGAGATGATCCAGATGCTGTAGATCGAGATGATACAGAGGCTGTAGATCGTGATGATCTAGATGTTGTAGATCGAGATGTTCCAGATGCTGTAGATCGTGATGATCAAGATGCTGTAGATCGAGATGATCCAAATGTTGTAGATTGTGATGATCTAGATGCTGTAGATCGTGATGATCCAGTTGCTGTAGATTGAGATGATCCCGATGCCGATGATTGTATGATGACGATGCTGATGATCGTGAGGATCCAGACGTTGATGTTGTTGTAGCTGTTCGAGTGCTACAGAAGATAAAGACTCAGTACTGAAGATGTTGATGTTCCAGTATTGAAGATGTTCCAGTAACTGCTTGAGTTACTGATGATGTTGAGAAAGCTTCCAATGATTTATAGATGTATCATGTATGATGTTGATGACTCCTTGCTCGTGCAGATGCTGTTATAATATCCTTCTCATTAAGGGGGAGTGTTGAGATATTGTAACTTCAAAGAATATTATATTTGTACTTTATTATTTCGGAGATGATTCATTCCTCCGTGAAGATCTTATTGTATAACCGGAGATGTTTATTCCTCCATCAGAATGTGGTAACTTGGGTTATTAGACTTCCCTAGTGGGGGTCGGCCCTGTATGTGTTATGTGGGTCAAAGGGTTATTAGACCACCCTAGAGGGGTCGGCCCAGTCAGTTGTAATGGGGTATTTAACCCAATGGTTAAATACGAGCCTATATGATTTGTGTAAAAGATAAGTCGGAGTAGTGTATAAATAGAGGAGGTGTATTCCTCATTTAACACACACTCACTCACTTGAGAGTGGCGCACTTATGAGAGAGAGGTATGCTATGGAGAAGGATGAGCTTATGCTCAGGGTTACATCTTTTGTATTTGTTGGTCATCTATATTAAGGAAGCTTTGCTGGGTTTTCTACCCCATGAGGGTTTCCCAGGATAAATCTGTGTCTCTTATGTTTATGCTGTGCTTGTTGTTTCTTCAGTGATCCTGTATATGCTATTATTGTGAAATGGAATGTAATGCTGCTATTTTCTGTCTTAGCATATTAAATCTTAACAGATGAAAGAGTTCCTACATTATTATAGGCATACATGACTACTACAAAGATACTACACAAGAAGACCCATTCTAGCTGGTGTATGGAAGAGAAGCAGTAGTTCCTACCAAAGTTATCATTCCTATCTTATGCATTGCACATGCAACTCACATGATCGAAGAAGATTTAGTTGCAAAAAGTCTAGCCAAATTAATGGAACTAGATGAGTCCCACTTTTTAGCCGACTATCACGAAATAGTGGAGAAAGAAATATAGAAAGGTTGGCATGATCACAACATTGAGAGGAAACACTTTACAAAAGGTCAATACGTTCTACTATATGACTGTAATATTTTGAAGCATCCAAGCAAGCTTCAGAAGCATTGGTTGGGACCATTTATTGTTGTGGAAGTTAAAGATTATGGTTTTGTCAATCTTGCACAACTCAATGGCATTCTCAGAGAAGGATGGGTGAATGTAGCATGCCTGAAGACCTATATTACTGCTCAGTAATCCAACAAGCTAGCACTCCCCTAATAAGGAGTATGTTAGAGTAGGAGTTAGTGTTGCAATTTTTGTTTTGATTCATTGCGTCAAGTTAGTTAATTTAAGTTTTGCACCAATAATCTATATTTTGTGTGCCATTTTTACAAATTTTGAGTTAGATAGATCATACCATTCTGGTTGGGGAGCCAACTATATTTAGTTGTTCTTGCCACATAGATTCTACAGTGTCCTAACAAAAATTGCATCTGTAGCTCACGTTGCATCACACCAACTCAGATATTTTGTATCCAAAATCGTTACGCCATGGTTACATTACAGTCACAGTGACTCATAAAATTAGTGATTTTGATCTTCACATACCACCAAATATCCATCACATTATCACCATATCAAATACGTTCTCTATCAAGCACCATCCTGGTGATCAATCGACATACTTAAAAATTTGAAGCATGTTGCACTAGTGTAATACACCATCCCATAATGTTGTTTTCCTACCAACATTGTTTGATAGTTATGAGGAAGAAATTTTTCCAGCCAAGACTAGTCGATTGTGACTTTTCAAATAAGGAACTCTATTTGAATATGTTCCAAATTTTTTGTTTATATTATGTCTCTTTCGGAAACAAATACATAGAACCCCTTTGGAAACCAGATTTTGAGCTATTATAGAATTTAATTTTCATGTGTCTAAAGGCCTCAGTACAAGCATTAGCAAAAAATTTTGATCACATATTAAAATTGTATGTTTGTGCAAACTACCTAGAGCATTGGATCCATTATGTTCAATTCCTAGAAACTTCTAGATGAATGTAAATTGAGAATGATGCACTTTCATGGGATATATAAAATTTGCGAAGAAATAACCTACGATCCACATTTTTGCAGCTCAATTCAAAGAACAAATGTGAGACATTCCTGATGCTCATACAAGAGTATAAATAGATTTGCACAGAGCTAGCTCCTAGTCTCCTTGATGTTGTGAATGAGCAGCCCATCCCCATTTATGTATAATTAACAAAAGGAGTCTAGTCTCTAGTTGGAAAATAAATTAATGATTTCGACAGCTTAGCTGGAGGAAACTCCTCGTGAGTTTGTAACTAATACAAAGGCTAAGTGGGTTTCAATTAATAAGGCTATTAAAAAATATAGATGGTCTTTTGATTGAAAGTATCTCACCAGGTATTTTTGACTCAAATACTTTTGGGGAATCTTTGAAGTTCAATTCCAAATCGTTAGCGAGAGGCTTGTGTTACTTGCGAACTCTAGCCGGGAAACAATTCAGATGAGGAAGCTATACATTTCGAAGTAGAAAGTACCTAATTTGGATCCTTTGTTTGAGGAGTCAGTACCAAAAGATGCACAAGCTTCAAGAACAAAACATATTTGACTCAAGGGAAAGTCAACGCTTGTGGTCAGGGCTTGTTGGCTCCTTCATTTTTGGAAGGGACCATAGTCATGGAAAATAGCACAGAGATTGTGGAAACTGTTAGAGACCACAACTACATTGGTTCCATGCCAACGACTATAAAAGACACAAGGTAAGTGAGAAAGGGAGACAGATGAAGAGGTTAAAAGAAGAGAGAAGCGATCTAAAGAAATAGCATAATTGCATGACTGAATGATAGAAGCAAGCCGAAGATAGTATTTTAGCCAAATATGAGTTTTGGGTTTTGTATATGGTTCATGGGAAATGTGCGTTTTATCTATGTATACAGATTTATGATGGGTAATTTTGCAGACTAAAATATGAGGTTGTAAATCCAATTGTATGAATTGTACTGAATATTTTTGAGTTATAATGAATGGAGACTATTGGGTCCCTTCAATTTTTTGCATGGATTCTATGGATGTTCTCTATGTTCTTTGCTTTGTATGTCATGAATAGGTCTAGATGTATAATTAATGTATGTCATGGTATGGGGAATCCCTATTTTATCTCCTAGTTTATCCCTACAATTGACCCTCCTTATCATAAACATGTCTAGGCTGTGCTTTGGGCGAGCCCTTATCCTTCGAGGGATTGAATATGCCAACACATTATACTACAACGGTCCTATTGTTGACCCTTGTGCAAGAATCCTAGTATTATTTGTTTCAATGACTGATCAAATTCATTTTGATAAGCATAAGAATCCAATTACTTTCAATCTACCCAAAGAAGTAGGACCTTTCTTGGTTAAGACTTGGACATCATAGTCCTTGAAAGAAAATATGTTAAGTTGGTTGTATCTTTAGAAAAGGGGAAAATGGATATATGTTCCTCATAAGGTAAGTTCAGATAGAAGAATAAAGGTCAAAATAGTTGAATATGTCCATGCCAAATAAACAGTTGTCCAAAGCTGCAAATCTAGAAAGTTGGAGCAGGTTTTGCAAGGCAATCTTCCACCGCTCTCTTATCAGCAATATACAAGATTGGATATGGAATTTAGGAGGATGAAGAATCACACATACCCTCATTAGAGAAAATTTGAGGTCTAAAATGGGTCTCTTAATAAAAATAATAAAAAAATAGTTAAAATAATAGTTATAAATTATGAAGGAAAAGAGACAAAAACTACTTTTTTCGTATTTTCAACTTATCTCCTTGTAGTATTACTGAAATTTCGAGCAAGATAACTTGTTGGATGTGGAATTCAATTCCTCATCCAACAAGCACCCACATTGCATACTTTTGGTGGACCCCACCCCATCAAAAATGAGAAATACATTTATAAACTTGTTTCAAGTAACACATTTTTTAATGTATTTCTGATTTTTTATGGGGTGGGGTCCATAAAAATTATGCAATGTGGGTACTAGTTGGATGCAGAATTGAATTCTACATCCAACGAGTCCTCCTGCTTGAAATTTTAGTAAAACCACATGGAGATAAGTTGAATATACAAATTAAAAAAGTAGTTTTTTTATAACAAATATGCCAAATCAACCATTATGATTGACTCATTTTTTTGAAATTCTATTGGTTCTTGAATTCCAATGCATCAATGGATCATTTTCTTATAAGGCCCATTTTAGACCCCAAATTTTCTCTAATGATGGGTAAATCATGGAAGAATATTTCCAAATATGTAGATTTATCTTCTATATCACATGGAGCATCTTCATCAAAATAGGTTCATTAGAGATACTACATCAATTCCATCTGTTCAAAACTTCTATTCATAGCGATGCACAAATTTGACATACCATGCATGAACATGCAACGATTATAGAAAAATTGTTCTATTTTAAGAAAGAGGATCTTCAGATAAAGGAACAAATTTTAGTTCATTGACTTCTAGGAGGAAGTAATTATATAAAGAAGATCGAGCTCAAAGATTAAGGATCGACAATTTTGAGAAGAAGTGTAACTTGTTCTCAGAGGTGAAGATCAAGCAAAGTACCTCATGACTAATTAGCAAAGGAATATATATTTATGATATAGATCCAATAAAATTCAAATTTTCATGATGTATTAGTTTGTAAAACCCTTGAAGTGTTATGTTTCTTCTTTGTGATTCCAAACCTATAGTACACCGAAGAACCCAACCATTTATATTTATTAAGGACCATATGTTATTATTTGATTTGACATTATTGACCAAGTGAGGTCAATACATTTGTAAATGAATTATTAAATAGCTAAGGGATTCAAAACTGAAATAGATGGTTGAAGAGTGTTTGTTGACGCACAAGGATAAATGACAAGTGTCAAGAGGAAAACCCATTATGACAAGATTTCCTAATAAAGGAGAAATGATGCAGGAGGCATCCTCCCTAAAAATAAGGTCGAGACTCTTATTGGAGCAGTTATGAGCAAGTGGCTCATAAATGACCTAAGTCCTAGGAAAATACTATAAAGTATTGATTCATCCACTAAGCAGGAGGCTTATGATGAAGGGGAGGATATGATAAGTATTGAGTTCATCCAATGAGAAGGAGGATTATGATGAAGTGAGATTGTGAACTAGCTTATGCAAGAGGATTTCTGTGACCAGTATTTGTCTTTGTGGTTCAACAAATAGGCTTGGGAGTTTCAGAACAAGTAGTTTGGTTGTTCTGGAAGATTGGTTTGGAGGAACGGTGACCTTCAGTTTTGATTTGCCTCTACTGGATCAGGTCCATTTATTTTATTGTTTTACTATTCTGAATGTATGTTTACTGTAAATGATATATAGATTGTTAAGAAGAATGATCACATTGCTTACGTATATTACCAACTATTGTATCACTATTATGAAATTACTTTTTACTGTAAATAATTCCTAAAGTGTTGGTCAGTTCATGTTTTATCCTATTATTCTTTCTATTATGAAATTACTGTACATTACCATTTTATTGTAACATCCTTCATTCAGTTTTTTATTCAGAATTTTATAGTTACGCATCAAATAATGTATCAATGAATGTTTTTCATATATGCATTTACATATTCAAATGAAATAGAATCCAAAAGGGCTAAGTAATAAGACTAGAATATATATATATATAACCTGTGTAGAGCTGAATGGTTTAGAATAGCATTAAACAGAGTCTTTATATATATAAAGTGTGTAGATCCAAATGGCTTAGAATAGCATTAGACAGAGTTTATATATAATCTAATGGATTAGAATAGAATTATTTATTTAGAAGATAAACCAAGTTTATATAACATGCATAGAGCCGAATGGTTTTAACAAGCATTTTACTTTCTAAAAGTTAAACAAAATTACATTTATATGCAGAAAAAAATAGCTTAATATTTCCATGGAATACATATATAAAATCAAAGGACAAGGTTTGAATATGGCTGAATGGATTTTTAATTTAGTTTTCAAACCCTAGATATTGATTAAAACTCTGTAAATACTCTATTCAAACAATTTTTCTACATCTGGCTTTACCCGTTAAATGTTTCCGTAAGCCATTGAATCCATCGAATATGCAATCAAAATGTGGAATCGCTTCATTTAAACAATGAAAAATTTAAGTTCCGCACTCCCACATTCCACAGTCCATTGAATCCGCAAATTAGAAGGTAGGAATGTGAAATTGCTAGATTTAAACCTTGAAAAATTGGAGTTCCGAAAACCTGCATTCTGCAGTCAACTGAATCCGAAATCGGAAGGTCAGAATGCAGAATCGCTAATTTTAAACCTTGAAAAATTGAAGTTCCACAATCCTACATTCCGCAGTCCATCGAATCCGTAAATCAGAAAGTCGGAATACAGAATCCTTAAAAATAAACAATTGAAAAGTTGAAGTCCCGCAACCCGCAATCCTTGCATCGAAAGTCGGGAATGCGGAACGGATAAAAATCATCCTTAAAATTGTAGGTCTTGCAACCCGAATCTGCAACACAGAAGTCTGGAATGAAAAAACCTTAACATTTAACAATTAAAGTTATGGGATCCACAATCTGCATTTCTTATTAACAAAGAAATTATAAATTATAAAATGTGGAAGATATAGTTAGTTCATTCGATTGTTTAAACTTTGGAAGCATTTTTATTTGACTAATTTAGCTTATTGAAAACCTAGGAATTTCAAAGGTAAAGGGAATAAGCATTTAGATGACCTCCAATCAAACACTAATACATGTTAGTAATCTAATTTAATTTCATGCAAGGTTTTCTAGGGTTTAAACCCTCATCATGCTCAATGTGCTAGGTTAAATACTTATGTAAGGATTCTTATAATCCTAAGTTAGTATACTCATAAAAGAAGTAAGACTTAGAGCCTATACCCTAGCATACAAATGTAACAAATGTATTTAGGATTGAGTTATAGACCTTGGATGTTATTCAAGAGAAAATCATTGACATGCTGCTAAATAATTTTGATAGGGGCTCACCTTAGTTGATTTATGATCCCAAGAAGTGAATCTGAACACTGTTAGCATAAAATAAATTTTGTTTAGAGTCCAGTTTGTAAATCAAGTAAAGTAATTTGATTCAATGATGCTATATGTAAAAAAGTATACATGCATTTATCTTTTAATTTTTATTTTTTATATAGGTATTTTGGGGTGTGTGACAAAATGGTATCAGAGCATGGTTACAACAATTGGCCTAACTGGATCAACACTGAAAGAGTATAAACAAGAAATTAACATAAATGTTATGGTTGATTCTCTTATAATCAGAAGAGAAGTATAACCTTGATTTTGCAGGAATTATGGAAGATGTCGAAATGTCAACTGAAGAAGAATCCCATCCTAAAGTACAAGTAAATATTGAACAAGAAAGCATTAATGATGATAATCCATGTGTGCATCTAAATGAGAACAAATATGATAACCCATCTGAATTGTTACAGATAGTAAAAGATTTAAAAGAAGAACTACAGAGTGTTAAGAAAGATAATGAACGAATTTTGAAAGCACAAGAGGAATTAAATAATGTCTTGTTAACAAAAATACATAATCAGGAAGAAGAAAGGAAGAAATGACCTAATTTAGAAACAATAAAGACTGCATATTATAAACATAAGGCAAGGAATTTAAAAATTTCAGATAGTGAAACTGATTCTTCAAGTGGAAATTCACCTAAACAAAGTAAACATAATTTCAAAGAATCTAGTGAAAGTAGTGATGGTGATAAATATAGTAGAAAAGGTAAACTTTATGAAGAAATTTATGGTGAATTTAAAAAGATAAAACCTCATATATTGAATGGTGATATTGAAACCAGAGAAGAAGAAAAATCTTGGCTTTCAGGAATGAAAAAGTATTTCCAGATTTACAACTATTCTAATGAATTAATGTAACATCCCTCCAATTTAACCCCTATTATTAATATTTTTGTGAATGTAAATTGTATTTTACTTGTTTCTGGTGAGGAGCTCAAGGTCAAGGCCCCACCAGTAAACATTTTAAGTTCTATAGACTAAATTATAAATTGAAATGCAAGATTTAGGAGACTGCGGTCGTGATGAAACCTAACGATAAGGGGCGAATCCACAAGGGGATAGGGGTTTGACTTATCGACCGGCTAGGTGAGAAAGGTGTACTGGAAAAAAGGACAGGAGAAGCTAATATAATGATGACAGATGCCATCTTGGTGTCGTAGAAAAAAATAATAATTTACGTAATTTTCCAAAAAGTAAAAGAATATTAAGTGTATTGCAAGCTAGTAATAACCTCTTAGGACCTACTCTCCAACGTAGAGACCTTCCTAAGAAATTTTTAAGGATTCTTCAAAAAAAAAAAGAAGAAAAAGATAATAGTAACATTTTCTCACCTTAATACATTAATGCTCCTATGCATGACTATTATTATTGCTAATTTTATTTCAAACAAAGTAAGAGAGAAGGATGATTAAAATGGAAAAAGTCAGAATCTTCTCACTTATAATTTGAAGTAGATGGAACTACCTTTTCCTATATTAGAGTTGTATAAAAGACAATAAAAAACATTAAACCTCTATATACATTAAAGTCGTGGCAAAATTTAATAAAAGGAGAATGACCTTGAAATAAAGCATTCTCTGTACTTATTAAAGGGATCAACAAAAGACTGTTCTCCTTGTTTTATATATATATATATGAAATATCCACCACACATTTTTGAAAGGAGGTTCGTCGAGAACCAAAGGAAAAACCTTACCACAAATAAATATATAATTACTAATATATTTAAACTCATGCACAACGTTTATGCTACAGGAAGTTAGCTCACACTGAATTTTTACTAAGGGAATAGTCCAACATTTATTTTTAAGATGGTGTTCTCTTAGGGGAGCCGACCCTCTACAACCACGCGAGGAACAAACACTATCCCACATTACTCCACAATCAGTTAGCTACCAGATTGTTACATTTTCTATTTAATTGATGGTGCATTTAGGGCCTGCGTGTTGCCACTTGGCAAGAAGGAAGAGCTCCATTTGAACGCAGACTCTCCAAAGGGAAGGAGGAGCCTGAGAATTTAAGGGGAGGCCGTACAATTGTTTGGGGGGAATCCTTGGATCGGGATTTTCTTTTCACTGAGCATGATCCTGGATCAGCTCGGCTCAGTCTAATTTTTTAACGATTATTTACATTATGTTACATCAATTTTTTTTGGGAGGAGTATCATTGGATAGAAGCTGGGTTATGCAGCGCGGCTCAGTCTGATTTGTATTTTTATTTATGTTGCATTGATTTTTGATGTGTATCCTTGGATAGAAGTTGGGCTATGCAATGCAGCTAATTCTGTATTGAGTTTTACCGTATTACATTGTTGTGTACTAAATCTTGGATGAAATCCTATCTTTGATTCGCGTTCCCCTGTTTGAATTATTTTATTTGATATTTCATCCTCAGATAAAATGCACTGTCCAAGGATGTATGCAGCGATACCGATTGGGATTTAACCTGTAACGTTACTCGCATAGACGCATTGTCTATGAGGTTGTGCAGGAGCTCCATTGATAACTTTTGATAGGTTGTGTGCATCCTCTACTAGACGTAAGGTATATGAATTTACGCAGACCCTGCCTCGGTTTCCTAACGGATGCTATGTCTTTGTGACAAAATTGGGAAAGGAGGGCACCGCTGGGTTCCTTGCATAGATATTTATAATTATATTATTCCCTAATCCTATTGCTGGACGGGGTGAAGCCATTCCTACTCAGAATTTATATATATATTTAGTGTTGTTTTAGTTATACCTCTGTCTTAGATCAGGAAGACAATCGTTGTGCTATTGAATTAATGATTTGATTTTCTTTGCATACTCTTCGATGGAAATACTAGAAGCATAGATCTCTATCTATGAGATTGTGGGGTTCTTACTCTGTTGTCTGAATTATAGTATTGCTGGAGAAAACGATTGCAGATGGTTCTCTGTTCGTTGTATTGGGGATTTAGCTTTACTTCTCTATTATCTTAGGAAGATATGCTTGTTCTGAGTTATAGTATTGATGGAGATCTTGGCCGGAGTTTTGATGAATTTTATATGCTTCCATCGTAGGATATTTATACACTTCCATCAATTTATTGGCTCTCTATAATCTTGATTGCTTCCATAAACTTGTTGGGTCGTTGTATTTTGAGAATGCCTTATGAATATGCTCTTAGAGTTGAATATGAGATGGATCTGTTTCTTTACATCCTTAACTATGTGATTGTGCTCTTCCTTTTTATTAATTGTGTGATTGTGTGACATAAAATCGTGAAACTTAGTTGTTCAGAAATCTATGTGAATGCTTGACAGCCGAAAATGAAAGCGTAATTTCTGCTTATATATTGTGTTGGCTGAGAATGTTTGAACTCTCTGCATGATGGGAGTGTTGTATTTGTTTGTGGTTAGCATGAATGCCAGGTTCTTTTTGTTTTCATGCCGAAGATCTCTATGATAAAAAAGGGAAGGGACGACTTGTTATAAGCCCGATCCCTGTAATTTATATAATTTATGCTAGGATTATCCTTTGAGAAAATGAAAAACACAGATCTCTGTGGTATTGAATTCGTGGTGTGATATTTCTGTGCATATTCAGTTTTGTTGAATAAGAAAGCTAGGTTTATCCTTTGAGCAAACTAAAGGCGTAGATTCTCTATCCTAATGTATCGTGGATTGTTCTTGGCATATTTAGTTATATTAGTATGCTAAATATCTATCTGTTATATTGATTGGAAATCACAGAATTCTACCTCAGGATTCTCAAATTGTATTTTATGAAATCATGAATTACATTCTATTGCTTATACTAGATAGTTCTATAGTATCCTGAATGAAAATGTAGAGCTATCCTATGTAATGACTGGAAATTGCATATCTCTGTCTCAGGACCTCAATTGTTATTGTGAAGTAGTGGGTTACATTTCTATTGATTATATTAGATAGAAATCAATGTTGATGACCCTCTATCTAATTCGCTATATGTGATTGAAAATTTTAGTGGGAAACTCTCAGCTGATACCGACTCGGTCATAATGACTTTGTGGAGATCTTGGTAATGTTAAGCTCCTTGGTTAGAAACAATTGTAATACATATAGATAGATCAAATGTTTAGTTAAGATAGTGTTGTAGTGTCATCATCTAGAGGAGATTATAATGTTTATGTGCTTGTTATACAAGAAGCTCGGGAAAGTGGAAGGTGATTAATGCAACCAGTGGGTTGAAAATGTAAAACCTCTGCTAAGATGTGTGTATATATATATAAGATGCAACATGTTTGGTGGACGTAGCCCAAAGAGTTGGGTGAACCACGTATATCTCTGCTTTTCTTATGTGTTCGTATGTGTTTCTTATGTACCTTAATTCCGCTCAGAATTCCATGAAAGATGATGATTTATGTCAATGTACAAGTGTAAGTTGTTTATATTTAAATGTGTTGTAGATCATGCAATAGTCTATGAGGCATTCTGTGATTTTAAAATACAGTTATGGTTATGATTAATAGGTAAGCAAGTCATAAGGTTATGTATTGTGAAATACAAACATGTTAGTTAATGGTGGTTCAATTATATTATGCTCATGCTATGGATGATGAATAACAAAATGACAATCTAGTTTGGTAGAAAGCTTAATGTGAATTAGTTAGTGTTCACATCATGAAAGTTTTTCAAATTCCACCAAAATACTAACTGCTAATTTGGGGTATGTCACAATTAAAAGCAAAAATGGCAATTTATAATTTAACGGGAAACATTGACATTTGGTGGGAATAAATCAAGAAAGTAAAATGCATTAAGGAACGCCACTTAACTTATAAAAATTTCAAGAAATACTATAAAAGGAAATACTTGTCGGAACAATATTATGAAGAAAATGCTAAAGAGTTTTATGATTTAAAACTAGTCCAACTTTTACAATGAAGGAACTGTGCAGTAAATTTCCGAGTTTGTTACATTGTGTACCTTATATTGTTGATGAAAAACCTAAAATACAACGCTTTTTTACTTCTTTACCAACAATTTACAAGGAGAGAATTGAATATGACAATCCAAAAACATTGGATGAAACTATGAGAAAAGCAAATTTCTGTTATGATGAGAATAAGAACAAAAGAGATAATGTACCAAGTTGGAAGAATAGAAAACATGAAAGCTTTGAAAAAAAGGAAAGGTATGAGATTTAATAAAACTTTTGGAAATAACCATCGAAACTATCAAGGAAATAATTTCCAGAGTTTTAGGCCACAAAATCCTATAGTAATAAAAGGAAAAGAAGCACCTGTTAGTTATAATAAAAATAATACTCAAAGGGAACCTTTAAAATGTTGGGAATGTGGTGAACCGCATTATTTTAAAGACTGTATAGTTAGAATAAAAAGTTTTAACAATGTGCACACTATTCAAGAAGATACTACAATGGGGGATATAGCAAGGAGCATGCCAATAATAAGCGGGGCATTGGAAAATTGGCAAGCAAATCATCAAACATCTATGGTGGAAATAGAAGGAATGTTAAAGGTTAAACCAATCTCTATATTAATTGATCTAGATGCAAGTTTGAGTTATGTTTCACCAATAATTATAGAACTATGGGAATTACAACAAACTATATTTGAAAAGTCTTGGTTAGTACAACTTACTACAGGAACGAAACAAAAAGTAACTAGTTTTGTGAAAGGATGTGAATTTATTATGAATGGTTTTACAACATATGCTGATTTAAATATTCCACCTTTAGGATCTTATGATATATTGATAGAAATGGATTGGTTAGAAAAGCATAGAGTAATTATGAGCTACTATGATAAAACCTTCTCATGCATAAACGAATAAAGTAAACCTATACTAGTTAAAGGAATTCCAAGGAAGACTACTATTAGAGAAATTTATGCTTTACAAATGAAAAGGTTTTTTTGCAAAGGATGTAAAGTATATGCTATTCGTATAATTGATGACAGAGATAAAAACAATGAAATTAAAATAGATGATATTCCATTATTAAAAGAATATAAAGATGTATTTCTGAAAGAAATTCCCGTATTACCTCCAAAAAGAGAAATAGATTTCACTATTGATTTAGTACCGGGAGCAGTACCAGCTTCAAAATCTCCTTACCGAATGAACATAATGGAACTTAATGAATTACAATCTCAAATAAAGGAATTAATAGATAAAAAGTACATTCGACCAAGCATTTCACCTTAGGGAGCACCGGTCTTATTTGTAAAGAAAAAGGATGGAACAATAAGGTTATGTATAGACTACAGACAACTAAATAAAATGATAATTAAAAACATATATCCTTTACCTCATATCGATGGATCATTTGACCAATTTAGAGGAGCAATGATATTTTCAAAAATAGATTTGAGATCCAGATATCATAAAGTCAGAGTTAAAGACGAGTATATATATAAGACAAATTTTAGGACCAGATACAATCACTATGAATTTGTCGTAATGGCTTTTGGGTTGACAAATGTTCCAGCACCTTTTATGTGTTTAATGAATAATATATTAAGTAAATATTTAGATAAATTTGTAGTCGTCTTCATTGATGACATATTGATCTATTCTAAAAATCAACAAGAGCATGAAAACCATTTAAAAATAGTCCTACAAGTATTAAGAGAATAAGAACTATATCCTAAATTTGGTAAATGTGATTTCTTTAAAGATAAAATCCAATACTTAAGACATGTAGTGTCTAAAGATGGTATATCGGTGGATCCCGATAAAATTAAAGCTATCATGGAATGGCCTGTGCCTAAAGATGTATCTAATATTAGATCTTTTATGGGGATTACTGGGTATTATCGCAAATTTATTGAAGGATTTTAAAAAATTGCATATCATATAACCTCATTGCAAAAGAAGGATAAGAAATTTGAATGGAATGAGAAATGTGAAATCAGCTTTAATAAACTGAAATATTTATTAACAACAACTCCTATCCTAAAGATAGTACACCCCTATAAAGATTTTTTTATATGCACAGATGCATGCAAAGAAGGTCTAGGTGGAGTATTAATGCAAGAAAACTATGTGGAGGCCTATGAATCTATGAAACTTAAAGAACATGAAAAGATCTATGCCACTCATGATTGGGAGTTAGCTGTCATTATTCATGCACTTAAAATGTGGCGACACTATCTTATTGGGAGACGATTCTTACTAATGACTGATAATGTCAGTTTAAAATATTTATTTGACCAGCATAATTTAAATGCTAAACAAGCTAGGTGGTTATCTTTCCTAAGTGAGTATGACTTTGAAATCAAACATTTTAAGGGGAAATAAAATAAAGTGGTTGATGCGTTAATTTGTCATGCGAATGTGCTGTATGTCACTACAAGTAGTAACTATGAGACAGATTCGGAATATAAAATTGAGACAACAACAAAATTTGATAAAGAATATAAAAAATTAAAGGAAAAGACAACAAAAAATAAAACAAATAAAGTAAAAACAGAATTCAGTCTAAACAGAAAGGAATTGTTGGTATGTAAAACCAGATTGTATGTACCTAATTCAAAGGAGATCAAGTCATTAATCATGAATGAAATTCATAAGAGACCATATTCTGGACATCCTGGATATCATAAAATGATCACTATGTTAAGAAAAGAACTCTTTTGGCCTAATATGAAAAAGTAGGTAGCAAAATATGTAGCTAGATGCATTGAATGTTAGTAAGTAAAGGCTAAACATCAACTTCCATCCGGTTTGCTACAGCCTTTACCCATTCCAGAATGGAAGTGGGAATTTATTAGCATGGATTTTATAAAAGGTTTTCCGAAGGACAGAATGATTCAATTATGGTTGTGGTAGATAAAATTAGTAAGGGAGCACATTTTATTCCTGTCAAATCTACTTACAAAGCTATTAATATTGCTGATATTTTTATGAAAGAAATTTTCAGACTGCATGGGATACCTAAAGTTGTAATTTCTGATAGTGATGTAAAGTTTACAAAAAAATTTCGGAAGGCCTTATTTAAAGGCTCGGATTCTCAATTAAATTTCAGTACTGCATATCACCCCCAAAATGACGGACAAACTGAAATGGTGAATCAAATTTTAAAAGACATGCTTAGAATGTATGTAATGGACAAAGCTGGGAAATGGGAAGAGTATTTACATCTTGTTGGGTTTGCATATAACAATCATTTTCAAGCCTCTGCTAAAATGAGTCTGTATGAGATACTTTATGGATGGAAATGTAACATTCCAATTTCTTGGAGTAGCCCAGTTGATAGACTAATGTTAGGTCCTGAAATATTGAAGGATATGGAACTAACAGTGAAACAAGTACATCACAACTTGAAGATAGCTCAAGATAGACAAAAAAGTTATGAAGATTTGAAAACAACAGGTAGGGGATCATGTTTATGTGAAAGTGAAGCCTAGAAAAAGTTCATTAAAATTGGGAAAATGCAAAAAATTGTCAGTCAGGTATTGTGGTCCATTTTAGATATTAGCAAAGGTTCGGACAATGTCTTATCAATTAGCACTACCACCTACAATTAAAGTATATAATGTTTCTCATATTTCAATTCTAAAAAGTAATGTTCATGATGCTACTCATGTGTTTGAATGGAATGCTATTCAAGTGGAACTCGGAGGAGAATATCAGGTGGGACTAGTATGTATTATCGACAAGAGAGAAATTTTACTCTAGAATCGCACCATCGGTCAAGTCAAGGTGAAATGGAAGAACCTTATCCCAAAAGAGTCTACTTGGGAATTGGAAAGCAATATGTGGGAGGCATATCCAATTCTGTTTTAGTATGATATGGAGGAATATTAAAAGTAACATTGACAATGGTGTTAATTTCTAAGGGGAAGTGTATGTAATACATCAAAGAACCCAAACATTTATATTTATTAAGGACCATATGTTATTATTTGATTTGACATTATTGACCAAGTGAGGCCAAGACATTTGTAAATGAATTATTATGTTTAAATTATTAAATAGCCGAGGGAATAAAAAATGAAATAGTTGTTGAAGAGTGTTTGTTGACCCACAAGGAAAAATGACAAGTGTCAAGAGGAAAAACCATTATGGAAAGACTGCCTAATAAAGGTGCAATGATGTAGGAGGCATCCTCCCTAAAAATCAGTTCGAGACTCCTATTGGAGCAGTTACGAGCAAGTGGCTCATAAATGACCTAAGTCCTAGGAAAATACTATAAAGTATTGATTCATCCATTGATCAGGAGGCTTATGATGAAGGGGAGAATACGATAAGTATTGAGTTCATCCAATGAGTAGGAGGATTATGATGAGGTGAGATTGTGACCTACCTTATGCAAGAGGAATTCTGTGACCATTCTTTGTCCTTGTGGTTCAACAAACAGGCTTGAGGGTTTCAGAACAAGTAGTTTGGTTGTTTTGGAAGATTGGTTAAGAGGAACGGTGACCTTCAGTTTTGATTTTCCTCTGCTAGTTCAAGTTCCATTTATTTTATTGTTTTACTATTCTGAATGTCTGTTTACTGTAAAAAACCTAATCCTTTTGTTTAATAACAATGTTTGCTGAACTCCATATGTCTATCTGATACCTCACTGAAGTCACCAGTTTATTGTTAAGAAAAGTGTTCTTATAGTAGGGGAAGGACTACCAACATACTAGGGTATCATATAGACATATGGAGTTCTGCAAACATTGTTATTAAGCAAAAGGATTAGGGTTTTTAAGAGAATATGCATCTTATTCTAAAGGCCTTTCCAAGCTTTCTCCTCTTTGTTCTCCAATGCAAACAACCTGCAAAAATAGTCACAAAGACCTTCCTTAAACCAATTTAACTACAAATAAGAGATTGATATTCATTAAACAATGTAACATCAAATTGTAACAAGATTTTCAATAATCATAAACAAATCAATTTGGAAAGGGAAGAATGACTAATATTTATTGATAAATGTAGTAAGTACATAAAGCTATACATGTCCTGCACCGGCACCGTCGTAACCAGACCCTAGGCTTATGCTCCTCTCTCTTTATTACGAATTCCTTCAGCATAACCTTCTCCACAAATTGGCTCCTTTAAGGTTTTTTTCTCAAGCCCCTCCCCTTGTATTTATGCCAAGGCTAGGAGGTTGGGTTCGAAAGGCAGTTGGCTTGGGAAGTTAAGGTAATTTGGGTACTTGTCTCAACTAATCCCAATTCGTGTTTTTTATATTTTTTTCAAGATTTCTTAAGACACCCGCGACTATGGTATAGGAAAACTAGTGAGTCACTCGCTACTATCCTAACTTGCATCTAGCAGGTGCAACTTTTTATTGATACTCGTGGGTTTTCAATGTTAACACCCGTGGCTAACCCACTGGTTGGCAAGCATAAGAGTCGCGGTTATGCTTTAAAGTAGGCAGAGAAAGATTCTCTTAAGGAAAGGATTGCAAGGCTCAGCTCTAAATCATCTAGGGTCAAAGTAATCTCTTCCATCCATAGTGTCCTTTTGTGTGACCAACAGGGAAATGTGGCCATAGACAGAGAAGTGTTATTTTGACCGATAACAAGAATGATAACATTGCTTAGGTATATTACCAACTATTTTATCACTATTATGAAATTACTTTGTACTGTAAATAACTCCTAAATTGTTAGCCAGTTTAGGATTTATCTGTTGGCAAGGGGTTAGGGCGCATAAAGTTTGGAAGCCAACAACGACAAAGAGGCAATTCGCGGAAGAAAAGACCATTCGCGGAGAATAAGGAAGCCAATGAAAGTGCAAGATATGGTTTAGTAGAATGGGTCATTTGGACCATTTTATAACGACCTAGTTGTCTATAAATAGGACTATGATTGTAAGCCTAAGGGCATTTGGTTTTGGGAGAACTTAGTTGTAGTTGATCTCTGTGATATCTCGCATCTATGTATTTTCCTGTTTTCAGCAAATTCTATTTTGGGTATATGGATTCGTGATTAGTCGCTTGGAACTATCGCTACGAAGGTTGTACCGTAGGTTTTTGAGATGAGTTAATGCATGAGGATGTTTGATTATGTCTCTATTTTGTGTTATGAATGAAAAAATGTTATCTTGATGTTTTGTTGATCTGTTGATGTCGATTAACTCTATAATGCGAATGTTGATTACATGTTGAATATGTACTTGAATTGTTAGAATAATGTGAAGGAAATATCTTTGGTTTCTGTAGTGATAGAGTAAGGGTTAATGCATGTCTTCTCCCTACTGTAGAAATGTGGTTCCTGTAGCACCCCTTGGACATCTCGCTTGAGACCTCACTCGCTCTACGAGTGTTGCTGGAAAGGGTAAAATATTTTCGGGCCAATGCCTAAGGGTGTTTGGTTGGTGTTTGTTGACAGCAGTGTGAAGTGAACCCCTGTCGATAGGACTATGTCAACAAATGGTTCTATTGTCGGGACCCTAGTGCGAAGAGAAAAAGAGAGGACATGTTGTGGCATCCGATGAAACTGGAGATCTAGGATTGGTTCAACAAAAAGGAACACAAGTTTGGGGAAGAAGAGAATCACCAAACCAGATGGTTGATGACTCGATGGCTACAAAAATATATAAACTCTGACATCCACAAGATATTTTTTTGTGGACTCCCAATATTGCTGCATGAGTGGTTGACACAATTAACATTCCAAAAGAGGAATTTTCAAGGTGGCGAACCTGAACATAGGACACCTGAGTTGATCCATCAATTTAAGCGAGTGGATAACAGGGAATCTAGATCTGTCGACGTCTGGGTGGATAGTATCCTAGAAGGATATATTATTGAATTCTCTGTCAATACGATCAAGTCATACATTGACTCAGAAAGGAAATTTTTCAAGGAACCCTATGGAAGGTTTATGATGTCGCTCAAGTTGTGGATTAAAATGATCATCTGCGAAAGGGGTATATTGAGGATGAATTTTGTCGAGTAGAGCCTGGTTTGCGGAGTTTGTGGGCATCGCGTGAATGAGGGTATGGTAGAACGATGTGGCGTAGATGGACATGAGTGACGACGAGTTTTTAGAAGAAGCCGAGGAAGGTTGTGGTACCCTATGAAGTGGGGTGAGGTTTTGGTGGCCAGAGAAGAAGAGGAGGACTGAGAGAGAGTCTCTTGAGGTGACTGGAATGGAGGACTACGAGACGGGACCACACGAGACGAAGCGACCTCACTACGACGAAGAAAGAAACCAGGCTACCCCTGAGGCCGAAGGACAGACGCAAAGTTACAACATACCCACAACCCCGCGTACTACACCAAATTTTGGAGGACAAAACATAAGCTCATCGCAGTACTGCCCGAAGTGTCAAAACAATATTAAAAGTAGAGGATCCATGAAAAATAGTAGGAGCGAAAGAATGGATGGTGATGATGTAAAAATGCAAACTTTCCAAGGTAACGGGAACAAGGATCTCGAACAATATTGGTTTTTGTGTGAAGCAGTGTGGATTGTGAAGCAGGTCCAGGACGAAGATATAAAAAAGGGACAGTTAATGATGACCCTCAGGGGCTGGGCGCTAGATTGGTATATGAAATTTAATAAGGTACCGATAGGGAGTTCGGATAAAACACCGCCGTAGATCAAGGTGGGAATGATTAGTGAATTTAGAAAACCAAAATTTGAGTCGCAATATATCACAGAGTTGAAAGAAATCAAGCAGTTTTCGAATGAGTCAGTATGGGAATTTGACCAACGATATAAAAATCTAATGGAAAGGGTGAGTTTCAGAATGAGCGTTATGCAACATAAAGAGTGGTTCATCACAGGATTAGTGTTGCATATTCATGGACCAATGATGCAACAAAATCTCATATCCCAGGTAGAAGTGCTAGAGATTGCAATGAAGCTAGAGGCTTTGCTGATTGGTGATATAGGTATAGGCATGGACCAGATACAAGCGCAGTTGGAAAACATAACAATCCAAATCGAAGATATTAAAAATGGAAAAGAAGTCCACGAATACATTTGGTGCAGTAGATGCAAGACAGAAGGACATCATAAGGATTGGTGCCCAGATTTTCGAGAATATTTACAGTCTAGTTCACTGAATCCACTGAGCCAGGGAGGAATGCCATGGTGTAGAATCTACCAGACAAGAGGACATCGACCAGAAGAATGCGTGTACCTGCAAAATATGGTATCAAATCCAGTGAATCTGTATTGCAAATTATGTTGATCAGTTGGCCATGAAGAAAAATACTGTAGAGCTTACGACCTACTCCAAGAAAGGACCACAGATACATTTTTTATGAAGGGAGAGGAGCAACCACCGGTACAACAACAACCTCAATATAATCAACAACCACAGTATGATCAACCGTAGTATGATCAACCACAGTATGGTGAACTGCAATATGGTCAACTGCAATATCAACAACCACATTATGGTCAACCGCAATATGGTTAGTCACAGTACCAGCTGTTGTTCATCGAGATGCACACCAGTAGCAGAAATCTTTCGAAAGTTGCCTCCTCACTACAAGTGGGAGAAGTGTGGCCTTGGGGGAAAGCAATGAGCCAGGTACTATCACCTAAATCCCTACTCCTCTATTTAGGAAAACTCCTAACGAAGCCAAGGGGGGTTGTCCCTAACAAAGAGTTATCTATGGCTCTGTGTTTTTAAGTGTTTTAAGTGATGAAATGATGCGGATGGGTGTTGTTTAGGAGTTTTAAGTGATGAAATGATGTGGATGGTTGTTGTTTAGGAGTTTTTTTTTTGTGATGAGAACACAATAAACATGCAATCCACGTTGTAATTACAAAACACAAATATCAAGATGAACAATGTATGATGACTTAGAAATTAAATAAGCATCCACAAGATAATTAAACAAATACCAAAGGACTAATGGTCCATATCAAGGTGATACATATGAGTTTCAGAGACCAGTGCCAAATGGAGTCAAATAAGTTCTTGGGATGCTGTAAAACAAGTCTCAATGTAATGTTCGTGAGATCGTTTTGAAATTGTTCTTGGTAAATTTTGAAGTGTTTTAGGTGTTCTTGATTATTAAGGCTAAGAAATCAAGGTATTGAAGTCCAACCGGGAAAATACGTTCAGTGGCTCCTCTCGGTGACCTGACAGACCGTCCAGTATTCTAGGCTAGGTGTCCAAGGAACTTAACCAGCAAGCTAGAACTCTATGACAACGGTATGGTTCTGGCGTCACGAGCAAGAATTGCACGCTACCTGAGTATTTATCGAAAAACAACTCCGGTTCATTGGTTATGGGGGTGAAGATTTTATTAAGGTTATCACTTATGAGATTAATCAAATCCAGTCACCGTTCTGAGTAATCCAACCCCTTAGGGAAGGCAGAGCATACTTGGTGGTGGAAAGCAATGAAATAAATTTTAAAAGGGGGTGTGAGTTTGAAGTATTTTATTAAGAGCACAAGAAAGAACTCTCCGACAGAGAGCATTCTTGACTTCGTCTTATGACAAAGTTCAAGACTCTTATGATGCACATAATTAAATAACTGTACTGGAAATAAAATCTAATTTACCCAAGAATCTCTTTCAGGTCAAAGGCCATACTCGGGAGAGCATGGGGGTAAGTAAAGTCGAAATAAAAGCAACTCTCCGACAGAGAGCACTCTTGATCCACTATTGGTGAGATTCAAGAGATTTCTAATTTAAGCAGTTCTATTACTTGAAAGATGAAACTTTTAATCAAATAGTAAACAACTAGCAAATAAATAAAAATGCTAAGTATAAAAATTTAACTAATCTAGCAATTAGTTTCTACTTGCAAAAAATTGAAACTAAAGCTACTTGCAAAAATAAACTAAGCTAAAAAACGAAAGAGAACACATAAGACACTCTTCCCCAAATGGGGAAGAAAAACCAACTACGGGAGGCTTTATCCCACTTAGCCTTATTTTATTAATCAATTACAAGATGATGGAATTTAACCCTTGAAAATGAGGAAAGAGGCTAAACAAGAGAACTCGAAGCCTTATTATGACTTGTACAAAGGATAATGGTTTTGGGGGATTGGATCCTTGTCTTTTGGATCTAGCTTTGCTTGTTCTTTTCTTTCTTGATTTTGCTCTTTGTTCACCTGTAGATAAGAGCTCTAAACAATAGCTAGTGAGAGTGTTAGGAAACCAAACTTTGACTTATGATTTTAAGAGATGAAAGTGAAAATGAGGATAAGCACCTAATGGGATAAATTAAAGCTAGAAACAAGAAAAGAAGACAAAAAATCAGACCTTGCAAATGAGAGGGAAAGCTTGCCTTTTATGACATTAAATTCACGTTTTTCAATGAAATGACTTGAAATATTTTGAGAGATGGAAACTAAAGTTTTTTAATATTTTAAGCTAATTTCTAGAATCTGGAAAATAGCAGAAAATTGCAGAAAATTGCAGAAAATCAGTGAAAAATCAGCAAGTACAAAATGGCACACTTTTTGAGAAAATGATAAAAAGTCAAAAATAAATTTTTTTTGAAAATTTTTGAAAAATTTATGATTTTTAGGCTAATTTCCAGAAATGGAAAGTAGCAGAAAATGTCAAAAATCAACAAAAATCAGCAAGCTTAAATTTGCACGTTTTTCGAGAAAAAGTACAAAAACTTGAAAAATAATTTTTTGGAAATTTTTTGGAAATTTTTTTGATTTTAAATTGAATTTCCTGAATTGAAAAAGATGAAAAACATAGAAAAGACCAGCAAAATAGAAGGTGGAAAATTTGCATGTTTTTCGAAAAAATTCGTGCACATTTTCCAAGGCAAAAAGAAGTAAAAAAATGAGTTTTTCACAATGTTCATGAAATGTCCAGCTAGCTGGAAATACACAGAAAATAGTGGGGAAAGAGAAGTAGCACACAAGGTCAATGCAGCATTTGGGATCAAATCCCAAGATACCTCTCATGACAAAACTTGGTTGAATAAAAATATGGTTTTGGGCAAAAGAGTTAAGGTATTTGGCACTTATGAAAATGGAAAAAATGAAGCAATGAGAGACAAATAAAAGCAAGAATGGATTTACAAAATTGAATGTGAACAAGGATCTTAGATCTAAGAAGATTTTTAAAGATAGAAAACGATAGATCTAAACCCAACAAGTAGATCAAAGTATGAAACTTTGATCTACTTAGCCAATCATAATGCAAGATCTAGAAATATAGAAGATTTGAAAGTATTGCACTATTTGGAAAAGCAAATCGATAGATAAAACCTATGATTGTAGTAGATCCGCTTTGTAGTAACCAATGTAACCAAGAGATTTTTTAAATAGTTTTTTTGATGGATGAGGCAAGCAAGCCCTTTGTTTCTCGATTTCTTAAAGTAGAAGACTCCTTTGGAACTTGTAGGATGAATGTGTAAACCAAAAGCAAGAGCTCTTGCACTTGGGAGAATACTTAAAATCCACAAAACTCAAGAGAAAAGCATAGATCTAATAATATTGTGCTAGATTGTTAGCCTTCTAATCACAAGATCATATACTTAAGAATCAAAAGAAATGAAAGCTAAGAATGGTATCACCTTAAACAAGATGAAGCATGGCACACAAAGAACTCCCACATGGACCTCCAAAGTCTCTTGCTTTATTCAAATTCAAAGAATGTTATAAATTTTTCCAGAGTGTACTTGCACAAATTCTCCATGAATAAGAGAGATCCAAGCACCTCTATATATACAAAAACTAGAAGCCAAAGACCTAGGTCGAATTTGCATAGAAGGAGCCAAGTTTAATGCATGAGCGAATAGCAAGATAGCACATAAGGGTGATTGAGTAGTTAACTGAGTGTTGTTAGGTGTGACTAGGGTAATATGGCCTCCACCTAGGCAAGGCGCCCACCCTAGCTCTTTTTTATTATCACCCAACCATTAATCAAGTGCCACACAAGCTAAAATGTGAGCTAGAGGAAGCAGGCCGAATTTCCTTGGGAGAGATCTCTTGCAGTGCTCCGATAATGATCTGAATCAGGTGGGTAAAGATTCCAATCATCATTAATGCCTCGTGCCATGTCATTTTGACTTTTACTTTATTCAATTTGGCCTTTTTTGGAGCAAATTGGATTTTCTCCAATTTAATATTTTCTAAATATTTTAATTAATATTTCTTAGTTTTTGATTTTTTGAGAAAATATTAATTATGAGGCCAAATAACTGTTTGAAACTTAGGCTAAGTGGGTTTGGGGTTTAACTAATATTTTTGGCTTAGGAATTGAGCCTCTAATCTCTGAAATCTACCCCCAAATGATTGACATATTACAAATTGAAATTAATTAATTAAACCATAGGCTTAATTATTAATTTTATTAAAAATAATAAAAACTCATCCAATGTGTTTGGTAAAAAATTTCCAGACAGTGTTTTTATTGGACGAGGACCCTAGGAAATGACCATCTAAGACATACATGGTGTCTAGTAAGCTTATATACATCATTTTCACTCTAATAACCCTCCAAGGCTCAATTTTCAAAATCTGGCATTCCAGCTTTGGAGGAAGCGAGAGAAAACCTCGTCGATTATTGCTCGGCTATAGGCAAAGCATAATTGACAAGGGAAAAAAACTCCCTTGGAATACCTTAGTTGATAACCAAGTCATGGGGGACCAAGCCACTCAAAATCCTATTAGCACACTTATTACAAACCTCGTGGGGCCATGGTCATTTTAACTGAAAAATAAAACTGCCTAGCCAAAATTGGCTAGGAACAACAAATGGAACTTATGATACACTGGATATGAACATAAATTATGTTCATCAAATGGCGGCTCATTGGAAGTTCAACTATTGTACAAAATAGTTGATAACACCAGCCATATGGTTAACTGTGAGGAGGTTTCAGGGGGGAGTTTCGTGGAGGTCGAGGTGCAGGTACTGGCCGAGGAGGAACTTTTCGAAGAGGTCGAGGGTCGGCTGTATGTTACAATTGTGGTAAAGTTGGTATTATCAGAGAGATTGTCATAGCTCAGTTCCGCAATGTACATATTGCAGCACACCGGACCACAGTGTGGAAGACTGTTCTCAGATTATTGCAAAGTGGAAAAACAAGAATATAACTCCACCTCCACTAAATCATAATTAGAACCAGAATCTGCCTCTTAACATATAGAAGATTTCGACAGAGATAAGAAGTCGACAGGAGAACGTTGCAGTAGTTACTAGGGGGGAGCTGCGAATGGAGAAGACAGACCATAGTCGAGTGTCCGACCGACATCCCGAAAGAAAGTCAGATTCGATGAGAAAGCTGAAAAGGAGATTTTATTGAAAGCACAAGAGACAATGAGGCGGATGAGTCAGCCACATACTACCCAACAAGAATCCACCTATGACATGCCGCCGATATTCGACACAACGATTTCACAGAAAAATATTAACCCCTTAAGAACCTTCCTAGAGAGCTTCTTGGAGCTGGAAAAATATCAGGATGCATTGGCAGAGATAGCCAGCTTACTACGTTGACAGGAGGATGGAAGGAGAATTCGAGCACTAAAACGACTACATAGGAGGAAGATAGGGAAAGAGATTAGGATGAATGCGCAAATCGGCGCATTTGACGACGATAATATTATTCTTGAGATGGGGTCAGATGTCAACATCCTGACAAAGAAAACATGGGAGGTAATGGGGAAACCACAACTGCAATGGTCCCTCGTACAACTCTAATTAGGGAATAAGAGTAAGGTCACACCAATTGGACGGTTGTGTCATATCCCAATTGAGATCGAAGTCCTGAAGACCTATGCATATTTTGATGTGATAGAGATAGTCGAAAACACTAGCCCCTATCTAGTATTACTAGGGATAGACTGGGCGATGGAGAACCGGACCATCATAAAATTTAAGAAAAGGACCATAATTTTCGTTGAGAATTGCGACATGAGGGTAGTCGCACCCATGGATCAAGCAGAAGACAACGGTATGTCGAACCAATGTGGGATGAATTCACCGAAGGATGGGACAATGTATTTAATATATCAGAAGACTACGTCAATCCTACCACTGATGGAGAGTTGTGATCGCAAAGTGCTAGCTGATCAGATTCTGAAGAAGCACTCGAGAACTAGCATAACCGACTATGTGAAGTATCATTCAGAAGGTGTGCACGGATCACCCAATCATTGCGACGGGTGGAAACAGAAGTGCGCGAACTGCCAACATATGAATTTTTTCCTAACCTGACTGAGTTCATCATCGAGTTTGAAGGAAAAGTAGTAGAGCCGCAACTTTACATTACCATTTTACTGTAACATCCTTCATTCAGTTTTTTATTTAGAAGTTTATAGTTATGCATCAAATAATGTATCAATGAATGTTTTTCATATATGCATTTACATATTAAAATGAAATAGAAGCCAAAAGGGATAAGTAATAAAACTAGAATATATATATATATATATATATATACATATATATATATATATATATATATATATATATAACCTGTGTAGAGATGAATGGCTTATAATAGCATTAAACAGAGTCTTTATATATATATAAATTGTGTAGATTCAAATGGCTTAGAATAGCATTAGACAGAGTTTATATATAACCTAATGGCTTACAATAACATTATTTATTTAGAATATAAACCGAGTTTATATAACATGCGCAGAGTCTAATGGTTTTAAAAAGCATTTTACTTTACAAAAGTTAAACAAAATTACATATATATGTAAAACATAATAGCTTAATATTTCCATGGAATACATATATAAAATCGAAAGACAAGTTTTGAATATGGCCGAATGGCTTGTTAATACAATTTTCAAACCCTAGATATTGACTAACAATCTATAAATACTATGCTCAAACAATTTTTCTAGAATACATATATAAAATCGAAGGACAAGTTCTGAATATGGCCAAATGGCTTGTTAATTCAATTTTCAAACCCTAGATATTGATTAACAATCTATAAATACTATGCTCAAACAATTTTTCTAGATCTGGTTTTACCTGTTAAACATTTCCATAAGTCATCGAATCCACTGAATCTGCAATCGAAATGTGGAATCACTGAATTTAAACAATGAAAAATCGAAGTTCCTCAATCTTGAATTCCGTAGTCAACCAAATCCACAAATCGGAAGTTCGGAATGCGGAATTGCTAAATTTAACCCTTGAAAACTTGGAGTTCCGCAAACCCGCATTCCATGTACACTGAATCTGCAATTGGAAGGTCGGAATGTGGAATTGCTAATTTTAAACCTTGAAAAATTCAAGTTCTGCAATCCCACATTCCACGGTCTCTCGAATCCGCAGATCGGAAAGTCGGAATGCGGAAACGTTAAAAATAAACAATTGAAAAGTTGAAGTCCCCCAACCCGCAATCCATGCAGCGGAAGTTGGTAATGCAGAAACGGCTAAAACTCATCCTTATAATTGTAGGTCATGCGACCCGAATATGCAACGCGGAAGTTGGGAATGTGAAAACCTTAACATTTAACAATTAAAGTTATGGGATCCGCAATCCACATTTCTTATTAACAAAGAAATTATAAATTAGAAAATGCGGAAAATATAGTTAGTTCATTTGATTGTTTAAACTTTGGAAGCATTGTTATTTGACTAATTTAGCTTATTGAAAACCTAGGAATTTCGAAGGTAAAGGGAATAAGCATCTAGATGACCTCCAATCAAACACTAATACATGTTAGTAATCTAATTTAAGTTCAGGAAAGGTTTTGTAGGGTTTAAACCCTCATCATGCTAAATGTGTTAGGTTAAATACTTATATAAGGATGCTTATAATCCCAAGCTATTATACTCATAAAAGAAGTAAGACTTAGAGCCTATGCCCTAGCATACAAATGTAACAAATGTATTTAAGACTCAGTCCTAGACCTTGGATGTTATTCAAGAACATAACCTTGACATGCTACTAAAGAATTTTGATAGGGGTTCACCTTGGTTGATCTATGATCCCAAGAAGTGAAGTTGAACCCTGTCAGCATAAAATAACTTTTGTTTAGAGTCTAGTTTGTAAATCAAGTAACATAATTTGGTTCAACGATGCTAGAAGTACACAAGTATACATGCAATTATCTTTATATATATATATATATATTTAGGTATTTTGGGGTGTGTGACAAAACCATTTTTCTAAACTTTGTATTTGCGTTTCTTTGATTAATCAAAGGCATAAGGAACTATTAATGTCATGATCATGGTGCATTTGTTATGATACTTTATAAAGAAGATGGATTTCATGTCTACATGACCTATTTTCTCATTTGATCCTTTACATATGTGAATAGTTCTTTGGCGAATTCATATGATGTTCATCATTGAGGGATTTCATTTTTTTATGGTTATGTTTTAACCATACTCAAACTTGTTTTGTTAACCATTGAATTCCATTTTGCTTAGTACATTTTACTTTTAAATAAGATTGCATGATTTATTCATCTGTAATACCTTTTGTCATTTTCAAGACTATTATCTTATATATTACTCCATATCTTTCACCTAAAATCTAATTTGTCTAATACAATTGAAGAAATGCCTCATAGATAAAAAAAAATAGTATAGGTGTCATATGTTTTTATGTCCCAAGTGTTCACAATAATTGAGAGAAATTATCATAGGTTTTTGTTCCTTAAAGAAAAGTATTTAAAACATATAAAAAAAATTCATTTTGATCCCTTGGCATGGTTCCCTAGCCAGGAATATCTCAAGGGCTAGTAATTGATAGAATTTTCTTGGATATGGAAATGAGTGTAAGTCCATAAGGAAAATTGGAAGATACTGTGTGCAAATGTCAAACATTATGAGAAGGATCTATTTGTGAAATTTGGTTTTTATATGAAATGGGTTTGGAAAATTTATGATTGAAATTTATGAGGTCGATCTCATGTTTGTGAAATATGGTTCCTGTTGAAACAAATTTGGAAAATTTCTTAATGAAATTATTATGTCAATGTCGCGTGCTAACTATATGTGTGTAATACATGTGAGATGATGGATCTATCTAGTAAATATAGATGATGGTTGTTAAAATATAAGGGAAAATGATATTATAATGACACTGAAACCCTGTGATATGTCTTGATAGTCATGAGCTATGGTATATTAATGGTTGCTAGTGGGACTCCCTAATAGTAAGGCATGTGAATTAACGCTCTTCTTGCACATGAAATCCTTAGAAGATGGATCTCCTAAGATAACTATATAGAAACAGAGGGGATGCATGAGACTGGAAGGAAGAGTGTGGCAAGGAAGGGGAAACTCAGATGAATATAAGTGATAGATTAATGTTATATGATCATTGGGGTCAAGAAGGCATTATAGTCATATGTAGATACCTTCGGTTTCTTAGAAAAGATAATGAGTTGAATATCACCCATGGAAGCCATATGGAGAAAAGACATGTTCATACAAATAAGAATTGGTCGTATTGCATACTTTATCTTATGATTATGAATATATATGGTTCAATTATGAAACTTGAATCTTTATTAATGGATCAAGTGTTTCTTAAAATAGATATGACAGGCATGGTTTTCCTTTGATGATTGTAATAGGCATGCGTTGAAAGATAATTCCTTGGAGGTGATCCAAGGTAGTCCAAAGGAATGGTTCACCATTATTGTTCAACGTTAGCTAGAAATAAGATAAAATGACCTTTACGAGAAAGGAATTGCAAAGAAGCTACAAAGAAGGGCATGCGACTTTGTAGAAGAGAAAGAGAACACTAAGGATGGTGTTATTGTAAGGGGGGTGGGATTGTAATACCCTAGTTTTGACCCCAGGAATGTATCTGATCAGATGGTGTAATTGACGTAAACATGCTAAGTATAGATTCCAAGTGTGGTTACCAAGGTCAAGGCCCCACTAGTGAATGGAATAGGCATGTATAAAGTAAATAAATCTATTAGGCGATGTGGTTGGCTTGTCATGTTGAATCAATATATGTAAATGATGTATTTATTATGCAAAAAATAATATAAAATGTCCAAGATGGTTGAATGGGGAAGCAACTAAGATGGGTTATGATTCCACTAGAAGGAAAGAGGAAAGGGGGTTTCCAATGAGAGAGTAACCCTATGATTCTATGTGTCATCCTTATATATCACCTAATTCTATCATGTTTCTTAAAAGAATCAATTCCTTCCCTTGAATTGTTTTACTCAATCATTGAATGCTTGCATGAGGTTAGTGAGAAATTCCTCTCATTTAGTTATGGAAGCATGGGATGAATATCATTTTCTGACCTTGTAAGAGTCCTTATAGGAAGTAGAAAAAATCTTAGTGGTTTGGTTATACATCCTTTTTTCACAAGGGAAGTATACAATTTAAGGGAGCCAAGTAGGATAGGAGGTCATCTAGATTGGTAGAGAGAGATAGGATTCAAGTAGATAGACCCACAAACCAAACCATGTGAGAGTTTGTGTGGAGTCTAGTGAAGTGGAGCCAAGCCGAGTGTTGTTAGGAAATTATTCTCATAGTCAGGGAAAGAGACTACCAATGTACCGAGGGGTGATCAGATAGACATATAAGGGTGTACCAGCATTATTTATAAGCAAATATGTTTTACAATTAAGATAAATCATACCTTATTTATGAAGGTCGATCCAAGCTATTTCTGTCTTCGTTCTCCTATGCAAATAACCTGTAACAAAAACACAAGACCTTTGTCAAACGTATTTGACCACAAGAAGATATTGATATTAATAAAGCAGTATAACATCAACATGTAATCAAATAATAATAGATATAAGCAAATCCAGATTGGAAAGGAAAGAATGTCTCAATCTTTTATTAGTAAATGCAGAAAGTGTACAAAGCTTATACATGTTCTTGCATCGACACTGTCATAATCACAACCTTGGGCTCCTGATCCTCCCTCTTAGCTGTGAATTTATCTAGCATAACTTTATTCAATCTTCATGAGGTCTCTTTCTCAATCCCTCCCCTTGTATTTATGGAAAGTTAAGGAGGATTGGCTCGAAAGGTGGTTGAGTTGGGAAGTTGGGGTAGTTTTGGTACCTTCCTCAACTAATCCCAATTCGTGTTTCTAATTATTTTTTGAAGTTTTCTTAATATACCCACGAGTATGATATGAGACAACTAGCGAGTGACTCACGAGTGTCTTAGCTTGCAAGTAGAGAGTGAAACAATTTTGTTGACACACGTGAGTTGTCAGTAGTGATACCTGTTAAGATTCAATATGCTAAGACAGAAAATAGCAGCATTACATTCCATTTCACAATAATAGCATATACAAGATCACTGAAGAAACAACAAGCATAGCATAAACACAAGAGACAGAGATTTATCCTGGGAAACCCTCATGGGGTAGAAAACCCAGCAAAGCTTTCTCAATATAGATGACTAGCAATATACAAAGATGAAACCCTGAGACATGATCTCCTCCTCCACAATAGCAGACCTCTTCTCCACAAGTACGCTATCCTCAAGTGAGTGAGTGTATCAAATGAGGAACACACCTCCTCTATTTATACACTACTCTAATATGTATTTTACACAAGTACATGTAGGCTCGTATTTAACCATTAGGTTAAATACCCCATTATAACTGACTGGGCCGACCCCCACATGGTGGGTCTAATAACCCTAGTTACCACAACCAACTTGGAGGAATAAACATCTCCGGATTTATAGTATAATCACATCGGAGGTATGGAACATCTCTGGAATAAATAATATACAAATATAATATTCTTTGAAGTTACAATATTTCAACACTCCCCCTTAACGAGAAGGATATTATAATAGTATCTGCACGAGCAAGGAGTCATCAACATCATACATGATACATCTATAAATCATTGGAAGCTTTCTTAACATCATCAGTAACTCAACCAGTTACTGGAACATCAACATCTTCAGTACTGAGTCTTTATCTTCTGCAGCACTCGAACAACTATAGCAACATCAACGTCTGGATCCTCACGATCATCAACATCGTCATCTAGACCATCACGATCAACATCATCGTCATCATACAATCATCGGCATCGTCATTACACGATCATCAGCATCTTCATCTCACGATCATCAGCATCGTCATCACACGATCATCAGCATCGTCATCTCACGATCATCAGCATCGTCATCACACGATCAGCAGCATCGTCATCACACGATCATCAGCATAGTCATCACACGATCATCAGCATCGTCATCACATGATCATTAGCATCGTCATCACACGATCATCAACATCGTCATATCACGATTAACAACATCGTCATCACACGATCAGCAGCATCGTCATCACACGATCATCAGCATCGTCATCACACGATCAGCAGCATTGCCATCACACGATCAGCAGCATCGTCATCACACGATCATCAGCATTGTCATCTATATACATGATCCTTCCTTTCGGAATTACTGGATCAATATCATCACAATCATATTTAAGACTATCCTTCCTTTCGGAATTACTGGATTTACTGTCTAAGGATGATTAGTCCAACCACAATCATATTTAATACTATCCTTCCTTTCGGAATTACTGGATTTACTGTCTAAGGATGATTAGTCCAACCAAAATCATATTTAAGACTATCCTTCCTTCCGAAATTACTAGATTTACTGTCTAAGGATGATCAATCCAACCACAATCGCATTTAAGACTATCCTTCCTGGATTTACTGTCTAAGGATGATTAATCCAACCACAATCGCATTTAAGACTATCCTTCCTGGATTTACTGTCTAAGGATGATTAATCCAACCACAATCGCATTTAAGACTATCCTTCCTGGATTTACTGTCTAAGGATGATTAATCCAACCACAATCCCATTTAAGACTATCCTTCCTGGATTTACTGTCTAAGGATGATTAATCCAACCATAATCGCATTTAAGACTATCCTTCCTGGATTTACTGTCTAAGGATGATTAATCCAATCACAATCACATTTAAGACTATCCTTCCTCGATTTACTGTCTAAGGATGATTAATCCAATCACGTGCATTTTGAACCAAGGTCCAGGGACGATGCAGTCCTATCCTCTATTCTTGGAGACACCTGTCTACGGCTCACTTTAGAACTTGAGTTCAAGGATGATCCAATCCTCTCAAGTCCACCAAGGACTTCATTCTCGGAGACCTAACGTCTACGGCTCTCTTTAGGACTGAAAGTCCAGGGATGATCCAATCCCCTCAAGTCCACCAAGGACTTCATTCTCGGAGACCTCACGTCTACGGCTCTCTTTAGGACTGAAAGTCCAGGGATGATCCAATCCCCTCAAGTCCACCAAGGACTTCATTCTCGGAGACCTCACGTCTACGGCTCTCTTTAGGACTGAAAGTCCAGGGATGATCCAATCCCCTCAAGTCCACCAAGGACTTCATTCTCAGAGACCTCACGTCTACGGCTCTCTTTAGGACTGAAAGTCCAAAGATGATCCAATCCCCTCAAGTCCACCAAGGACTTCATTCTCGGAGACCTCACGTCTACGGCTCTCTTTAGGAATGAAAGTCCAGGGATGATCCAATCCCCTCAAGTCCACCAAGGACTTCATTCTCGGAGACCTCACGTCTACGGCTCTCTTTAGGACTGAAAGTCCAGGGATGATCCAATCCCCTCAAGTCCACCAAGGACTTCATTCTCAGAGACCTCACGTCTACGGCTCTCTTTAGGACTGAAAGTCCAGGGATGATCCAATCCCCTCAAGTCCACCAAGGACTTCATTCTCGGATACCTCACGTCTACGGCTCTCTTTAGGACTGAAAGTCCAGGGATGATCCAATCCCCTCAGCTGTCCACTAAGGACTTCATTTTCGAAGACCTCACGTCTACGGCTCTCTTTAGGACTGAAAGTCCAGGGATGATCCAATCCCCTCAACTGTCCACTAAGGACTTCATTTTCGGAGACCTCACGTCTACGGCTCTCTTTAGGACTGAAAGTCCAGGGATGATCCAATCCCCTCAACTGTCCACTAAGGACTTCATTTTCGGAGACTTCACGTCTACGTCTCTCTTTAGGACTGAAAGTCCAGGGATGATCCAATCCTGATCTGTATTCACATCTATACAGGTACAAATGTCCAAGAGCATGTATCACATCAAAACATGTATACATTACTAATCAAAACATGTATACATCTACCATGTATTCGCACTAATACATCTAACATCAAAACATGTATACATCACCTCAAAACATGTATACATCTAGCATGTATTCTCACTAATACATCTAACATCAAAACATGTATACATCACATCAAAACATGTATACATCTAGCATGTATTCTCATTAATACATCTAACATCAAAGCATGTATACATCACCTCAAAACATGTATACATATAGCATGTATTCTCACTAATACATCAAAACATGTATACATCTAAAATAAAAGATATATAAGAGTTCTAAATCTAAATAATTGTAAGTAGCTAAGTACAACAAAATAAAATTTAAGGGACATAATTGTTATCAAATACTATACTACTCCCCCTTTCGAGGAGGGTCCTTCTGTACTATACCAAGCTTGTCTCGGAAGTATTCAAACTTTACTCGAGACAAAGGTTTAGTCAGGATATCGGCAATCTGATCCTCAGTGCTTATATACTCGAGCTTGATAGCTCCTCTCTGCACCATATCTCGTATATAGAAGTATCGGATCTCTATGTGTTATTGACTTATCGTGGAATACAAGATTTTCTATCTTGATTCATTTCTAAGTCAAACACTCCATATAATAGCTTCTGAAGCCACACTGCTTCACAGCTGGCAGAGCAGACAGCTATATATATATTCTGCTTCAGCAGTACTGAGAGCCACACTAGATTGTTCCTTGGTGAACCATGAGATCATGGCAGATTCAAGACTATAACATCCACCTGATGTACTCTTTCTGTCTGAGGCACTTCCTGCCCAATCAGAATCTGAGTAACCATGTAAATGGAGTTCATGACCTCCAAGATAATATAGACCAAAATCTATTGTACCTTTTAGGTACCTCACTACATGCTTTGTAGTTATTAAGTGAACCTTTCTAGGTTCTACTAGACACTGACTTAGGGTATTTGCAGCAAAGCATATATTTGGCCTAGTATTTGTTAAATACATCAATGACCCAATGATTTGTCTATATAGGGTTAGGTCCACTAAATACGATGAGTCATTAACTAACAAATTCAAGTTGGAGTCCATGGGAGTGGCCATGGCTTTATACTCCAACATATCAAATCTTTTTAGAAACTTCACAGCATACTTACCTTGGTTGAGAAAGATTCCTTCTAAGCCTTGCCATACTTCCAGACTTAGGAAGTAATGCATCAATCTGAGATCTTTCATTTTTCATTTCTGCAGCCATCTTCTTCTTTCTCTTCATGATCTATTTCTCATTCCCTATAAGAAGGATATTGTAAAATCTCAAGCACAGTTGAATCTAGCTACTGTGGATTCCTCACTGGTGAAAGATTGCACAACATTTGCAAGAATTAGCATAAAAAATTTAAATGAATGAAGAACAATACACATGAATTGGTGAATAATGTCAATATTATTAACTGTCCAACCTTAACAAAGGTTAAGAACACTCATATATACAAATCTGGAAGAATTCGAATCCATCTGGAGTGTTCACACTGATCTAGCTTAGAAAAAGCTCAAACCCCCCTAGGTTGACCAAAATATCCCAAACCATCCCAAACTGGTTCGAATCTGCAGTGTGAATGCTGGGAATGACTGGACAGGCCCATGTGACCTCACACATGTGAAGAAACTGGTTGGTTAGAGGTTTGGAGTCTAAAATTGGTCAAAAATGTGACAAAACAAGGCAAGATTGTCCACAAAGAGAGCAAATGCGCCCTAGGTAGAAGAGAAGCATGCTGAGTGCGTTAAATGACCTGAGGAGGGCGCTCTAGGCATGCTGAGTGCATTAATTTCCCTGGGGAGCGCTCCACTTAGCTGGTTTGACTCAGCACTTGTTCACATTTGCTATCTAGTTCATGATAATTGACCATTTAGTAGCTAATCAACTTAGGGATGTAATCATTAATCACTTGGGCTAATTAATCATCATTAATAAATGATTAATGTACATAGGTGGAAAAATGTTCTAACACCCCCCCTTAAGCTAGACTTAGTGAAATATCAAAAATTAAGGCCTTGGCAACTAGGCTCAAGTCACCTTTTACATCATAAAAATTTATTTGTCCATGTAACCAAGGTAAGGAGGAAAACCACATGGGAAATAAAACCTCCCCTCTAAAATGGACATGTGGCATATATCAAAATACACCAATCATCACCATGCATCACTCACCCCAAGCAAAGATCTAAGGTGAGTGAAGGTCTTCTCGGTAAAACACTTGGTGAAGATATCAGCAGTTTGCTCACTGGATGGGCAATACTGCAATGCTATGATCCGGTCATGCACCAAACCCCGAATGTAATGCATGTGTATCTCTATGTGCTTGGTCCTCTGTCTCTGTACTGGATCGGTAGAAATCTTGATTGTACTTTGATTATCACACCAAAGAATAGTGGGTGAATCAAAGACAATCCCGAACTCTGCAAGAATACCTTGCAACCAAACACATTGTGTGGCTGCATTGACTGCTCCCCTGTACTCGGCCTCAGCTGAAGATAAGGAAATAGTTCTTTGTTTCTTGCTTGACCAGCATATAGGTCCATGTGCAAGCATAAAGACATAACCGGAAGTTGACTTCCGATCAATACAATCACCGGCCCAATCAGAATCTGTAAATCCTACTAGTTCAAGAGATGAACCAGCAGCATAATGGATACCAAAAGACTTAGTACCCTGAACATAATGAAGGATCCTCTTGGCTGCCTTCCAATGGATCTCATGAGGCTCTTGCATGTGCCTTGCAACAACCCCAACAGCATAAGACAAATCTGGTCGAGAGTGTGTAAGATACAACAAACTCCCAACTAGTTGTCTATACAACGAACTGTCAACTAGTGGTGAAGAACCCCATTCTGTAAGCTTAACTCCTGAAAGAAATGGAAATTTTGCAGACTTACATTCAGCCATCTTAAATTTCTGCAGCAAATCTGAAGCATACCTTGACTGACATACAGAAATTCCATTCACAGATTGATCAATCTCCAAACCCAGAAATTGTTTTAGCAATCCTAGATCGGTCATGGAGAATGCACTGTGCAATGCTCTCTTAACTGAGTCAAGTTCTTTGGTGCAGCTACCAATGATCAAAAGATCATCAAAATACAGTACAATAATCAATATCAGATCACTAACATGCTACATATACACATTTGGATCAGACTTACACCTCTCAAACCCTAAAGATAGCAGAAAATTGTCCATTTTTGCATACCATGCTCTAGGAGCTTGCTTGAGCCCATAGAGTGATTTGTTCAACCTGCAAACAAGTGTATGATCAGAAATAAAACCTTCAGGCTGCTGCATATAAATCTCCTCATTCAGATCCCCATGAAGAAAGGCACTTTTTACATCCATGTGATGAATCTCCCATCGCTTGGAAGCCCCAATTGCCAAAACTAGTCTTATGGAGTCCATCTTTGCCACCGGTGCAAATGTTTCTGTATAGTCCACTCCTTGGACCTGAGAGTAACCCTTAGCCACCAACCTGGCCTTATACTTCATATCAGAGCAATCAGATCCAATTTTGGTTCTATAAATCCACTTGCATTGCACTAGTTTCCTCTTGGGAGGAAGAGGGACCAAATCCCAAGTTTTGTTCTCATGGAGTGAGTTCATCTCCTCTTGCATGGCTGATTGCCACCTTGGGTCTGTACATGCTTCTGAATATGACATTGGATCAGATCCAACCATCAAATAACAGGCCTCACTCAGATCAGAATTATTATATGCAAAGGAATTGTGAAATTGAGATCTAGTTTTCCTAGCATCTTGGGGATCTCCCACTAGCTCTCCGGCACTTTGAATTGTTTTCTCTACCCACTTGGGCCTTGAAGGGGGGATATGTTCAGAATCCATATCAACATCATCTTCAGCAATATCAGAATCAGAAATATCAGAGAATGAATCACTACTTACTTCATCATCAAGAGGAGGGAATGAGCATTCCCCATCACCTTGTTCACTAGCTTGCAAAAATTCTTCCTCTTCGAATTTGACACTTCTTTCAATGAAAGTTTTGGTAGTGGATGGATCAAAGAGCTTGTAGCCCTTGGAATCCTCTGCATACCCAACCATGATTGACTCCTTGCTTTGGGGCTGCAATGCCTTTCTCTTCTCCGGTGGAATTCTGGCCCAAGCCCTTGAGCCAAAAATTCTGAAATGTGAGACATTTGGCTTGTGGCCCATCCAAGCTTCAAATGGAGTGATTCCTTGCAATGCTTTGTGTGGTGCTCTGTTCTGAACATATGCTGCACAATTCATAGCTTCAGCCCATAATTTAGGAGACAAATCCCTTGCTTGCAACATGCAAGTTGCCATCTCTTTCAGTGCTCTATTTTTGCGCTCTGCAACACCATTTTGCTGAGGTGTGTAGGGCACTGAGTGTTGCATCTGAATGCCATGCTCTTGACAGAGCTGCTGCAAATTGTTGTTGACATACTCTCTACCATTATCAGTCCTCAAAATCTTCATGGCCTTCCCACTGAAGTTCTCAACCATGCTCTTAAAAATCTTGAAACAATCAAAGACTTCAGATTTTTGCTTAAGGAAAAATAACCAGCAGTACCTTGAGTAGTCATCGATGAAGGTGAGCACATATTTGCTGCAGCCATAGGAGGGTGTGGGGAGTGGCCCTATGAGATCAGAATGTACTATCCCAAGAGGTTGATCAGCCCTCCTAGCCTTCCCTTTGTCATACTTCCTTTCAGGATGTTTCCCAATCATGCAACCCTTGCATGTTCCACTCGAAAATCTGATTTGGGGCAGCCCTTCTACCATATTTTCTTTGCTTAAAACTTGAAGATATCTGTAGTTTAGGTGACCATACCTTTGATGCCATAGCTTGCTGGTCTCATTCCCATGTGACAGCAGCACACTTGGTGAAGAAAATTCGAGGAAGTGGGAGAACATGTACATCTTCATGTCATGGTCTGCAACACCCTTTGCAACAATTTTCCCGGTGGAAACTTCTGATATCTCCACTTCATCCTGAGTGAAGACCACCTTCTTTGTTGCTCCAGTATGAGTCATTTGATATACAGAGAGCAAGTTTGCTGCAAGATTTGGTACATACAGCACATTGGAGAAGAAGCCATTCTCCATAGAGATTTTCCCAATGCCATGAGCAGGGATTTCTGAGTCATCTCCCATTCGAATTGAGAGGCCACTGTAGGGAGAAAGTTCAAAAAATGAGTCTCTTGAGGAAGCCATGTGCCTTGAGGCACCTGAATCAATGATAAACAAAGGTGAATGAGATGAGCTAGCCACCAAAGCATGGCAGCTCTCCTTGTCTTCAGAAACGCACTCCTTCTTCTTGGAACTTTCAGGAAGAGGAATGTTATTTTTCTGTAGGAGATGGGTCATGGTGTCTATGGTTTTCTTCATGCATGAGCTCTCTGGATGAAAACCTCTTTGACAGTAGCTACATTTCGTCTTCTCAGCCTTCTTTCCCTTGTTCTTGACAGGATTCGAAACCCCCTCAGAGGATTTGGGCCTCTCATCCTTTCTCTTCTTCTCTTGAGGTTTCGAACCCTTGGGTTTTTGCTTGCCTCTTCCACATTTCGAATCTCCAGCTGCAAGAACTTGATCTTTTTGCTTGATGGAGCCCATCAAGACCAGCTTGTCTTGCTCTTGAGTTAGCATCTCCATGAAGTCAGCCAAGGATGGAATCTTCCAACCTCTAACTGTGAGCCTTGTGGAGTTGAAGGAAGACACAAAAACTGAGTATTCAGAACCCAATTTTGAGAGAATGGACAACACCAACTGTTCTTCTTTCTTCTCTATGCCACATTGTCTGATCTGCAAGACCAAGTTCTTGAACTTGGTGAAGAAGTCCTGGATGGAATCGAAATTCCCTGGGCTCAATGAGACAAGCTCATTTTCGAGCTGGTGGCCTCTCATCTCATCAGTATTTCCAAACAGTGTCTCAAGCTTGAGCCACACTTCATTTGGAGTTGCTAGACTTTCTACATGAAACAGGAGGTCTCTCGAAATGCTGAGACAAAGGAGGCCAAATGCCTCATCCATTCTGTTGAAAAACTTGGATTTCTCCACAGCTGAGTTTGGCTCAACCTCAGTGCCCATCCTGATTCTGTAGAGACCCTTGGATCTCAGCAAAATCACCATTTCTTCCTTCCAATCGAAATAGTTGAAGGGAGTGAGCACGTTTGGGTGAGATGGCTCCATTCTCCTCTGCTGCAATTCGCACTTGCTGACAATGCTGATCTTCAGTACCTGCAAACAACTCTCAAATCACTCTGGAGGGATCTACACTGACAGATTCGAACCCTGTATGGATAGTGGGTGCATTCGGGAGAGCATCACACCTGAGAGGAGCCACTAGATTTCTCCAGTAAGCTCAAGGCAATGGCCTCAGGAATTATGTGGTTTCTCCACTGTTTCTGGCAATCCACTACAACAGTCTGCTGGTTCGAATTCTAGCTCCAAGAGCTCTGATACCATGTAAAATCTCAAGCACAATTGAATCTAGCAACTGTGGATTCCTCACTGGTGAAAGATTGCACAACATTTGCAAGAATTAGCATAAAAAATTTAAATGAATGAAGAACAATACACATGAATTGGTGAATAATGTCAATATTATTAACTGTCCAACCTTAACAAAGGTTAAGAACACTCATATATACAAATCTGGAAGAATTCGAATCCATCTGGAGTGTTCACACTGATCTAGCTTAGAAAAAGCTCAAACCCCCCTAGGTTGACCAAAATATCCCAAACCATCCCAAACTGGTTCGAATCTGTAGTGTGAATGCTGGGAATGACTGGACAGGCCCATGTGACCTCACACATGTGAAGAAACTGGTTGGTTAGAGGTTTGGAGTCTAAAATTGGTCAAAAATGTGACAAAACAAGGCAAGATTGTCCACAAAGAGAGCAAATGCGCCCTAGGTAGAAGAGAAGCATGCTGAGTGCATTAAATGACCTGAGGAGGGCGCTCTAGGCATGCTGAGTGCATTAATTGCCCTGGGGAGCGCTCCACTTAGCTGGTTTGACTCAGCACTTGTTCACATTTGCTATCTAGTTCATGATAATTGACCATTTAGTAGCTAATCAACTTAGGGATGTAATCATTAATCACTTGGGCTAATTAATCATCATTAATAAATGATTAATGTACATAGGTGGAAAAATGTTCTAACAGATATCATAATAATAGTATGATCCATAGCCTTAAGGTAAAGGTTAGGAACAACTTTAATTTTTGGTAAAGCCCAAGCTTATCAAGAAACTGTCAATTCTCCCTTTGTGACTGAACATCATTCACTATCTACATTGAATGATTTTCTGCATATTTATCTGTGCCATCTCTCGATAGATGGGTCTACTGATATGAGCCTCAATATTATTCAAACTTTGTGGTGAGTTCCTTCTTGCATCCATGTCATCTGTGTATAAAAACCATATTCAACCTTGTAGCAAAGGTTGAGATCCACATCACCCGTGGTGATCATTAAGCTCATCAATTGATTATCGATCCTGGGTACCCATACAGAACCTGAATCACACTTCTTCTTTAATTACAACATTAAGAGAATGGTTTTATCTATCCTCTTGGAACAAACATCTCATCATGATTCTCTTTCTCTTTTCTAAGAGAATCTTCTAGCCACAAGCCTTCTATAGTGTGTTTGATTTGTAAATCCTTTTGTTGAACATCCATCGCTTGTTCATCATTCATCATGATTTTTCCTACAAATCAAAATTAGGTACATGATTAGTAATACTTCATAATCATCAAATCATATTGACATGATAACCTATTATGCATACAGATATCATTTACATAGTTATGCAACTATCTTGACCAATACTTTGGCACAACACTTTCCCATATCCTGTATGCATATAGTGGCTATCTAGATGCCTTCCATCTCTACCAGAACATACTATCGAGAGTGTGCACAACTCTCAGCATGTCAGCAAAGAGGTTTCATTCTAGACAAGCAACAATGGAATGTTTGTCCAACTTACCAATCATATGCATATTAGTAGTATACTGTTCAATGTTCTATGAATATTGACACTTAGCATGATATATTATAGGAATACAAATATGCATACAACCTATTACAGGCAATATCATTTACTATTTCAAATAACAACTCAAATACTTATCTTTTATGTTTGTGTGGTTGCCTCCCGCTTGATCTTCTATATGTCTTTTGAACTAAAATTCATTATGTACCACTGTGCATGTTCAAGTGTCATCCTCGTGATCTCATACACAAAAATACACCCATTAGTATGTTCTAAATGTTATCAAAACATTATAGTTCTAAATAATCTTGAGAATGTATAGTCATGATTATAGTTAATAAACATTAGTATTCAAGATTTCAGGGAAGTCTTCTTTTACTCATGCATATCATCAATCAAGATAAAAGACATAATATGCATAATCCCTTGATTACTAACTTTATGAATAAGCATAACCAATCATACCAAGTATACTTATATAAGGGATCCTAACACAAGTTAAGATTCATGGGAAACATACCTGGATTAGTATACCTACTTAGTTATGTAGAACATACCTAAACAATCTCTTCAATGATTTAGAGATCCTGAGCTAGAACCTGCATGTCTCATAGGTTAAGCATAATATAACAAAGTCATACATACCTCATAAGTAGAACAAAGATTATGGATGAGTCTTTGTCTTCATGTTTTCATGGTCATGGAACCTGATTTGTCTTTTGTGATGTACCTGAGCCTTGTTAGCAGACAACATCAACCTCACACAACATCATAATGCATTAGTACAATCATATAGCCCTAATCAATGAATGTCTTTGATCGTTCACATGCATTCATACTGTTACTAGGGTGATAAGACAATTCTAACATTAACCAATATTGTACTAATAAATAATATGAAGACAAACACATCATGAACTTAATCAAGAATTAGATTTCAAGACATACCTGAGCCTCCTTAAGTCATACCTGTCGAGACTTCTTGTAGTCTTCTTATGTAAGGCCTTAGCCTCAACTCCCCCTGAAACTTGATCTGGAGCTTAATTAGGGTTTGATGAAGCCCACCTTTCTGCCCAAACAAAAGGTTCGATCCAAGGCTCTAAACTCTTATTTTTCTTATGAGCTTCCAGTCGTGGTTACAGACTAAAAAAATTCCAACTTTTGCTGAAGCCCTAATTTTCCATCTTTCCGATCAAAATCCCGAACTGGGGTTTGATCAATCCCGGTCTTCCACCCAACCAAAAAATTTGATATTGGTCTCTAAATTTCGATTTTCCTGAGTAGCATTCAGCCGTGGACTCCGATTCCAAAAATTCTAACTTTCTCCGAAACCCTAAATTCCGGAAGCCATGAATAAAGGTGCTCCAAAAATAATTCTGTTTTGACAGAAATATGCACCTGATTTTTTCTGCTATAACTCTGAAATTTTTGCTCCACATGGTCTAAAACCCTTTTTATGTAGTAGCCTGACCTGTCATCTTTCCATCCTGACAGGTCTGACCTCAATTGGGTTTTCTGAGAGAGAGTTATGCCAAGTGTCGCAACATGACCTGTTTATGGGATAAAACAGGATAGCGAACTTGTACGGCATGCCACGTGTCACTGTTTGAACTTCGGCCTCTGAAAAATTTTCCTAAGATATCTCGACCTGTTATCTTTCCATCCTGACAGGTCTGACCTCAATTGGACTCTATGAGAGAGAGTTATGCCAAGTGTCGCAACGTGACCTGTTTATGGGATAAAACAGGAGAGCGAACTTGTACGGAGTGCCACGTGTCACTGGTTCACCTTCGGCCTCTGAAAACGTTTCCTGAGATATTACAGTCTGTGTGCTACCTGTCACTTTTTACGAAATTTCATTTGGAGCTTCCTAGCCCAAGTTATGACCTTTTTTCCAAGGTCACCTGATTTTGACTGAGATATGGAAGAGGCAGAAACCCTAACTTGTACTGATCATAACTCACAAAGTACAACGAATATGAGGATTCCCTTTGGGCACAGGGTACCTGGGGATGTTAAATTCGATCTGTAAACTTTTCAGATCCTGAACCTTCGCATAAATAGATTTATAGCGAAAGTTCCACGATGACTGGTTTTTGCTATGTAAAACCCTAACCTTCAAATTGTCGTAAGTAAAGCAAGTGTCGTAAGTGCCATACCTTGTCTTCCTTCAGGTTAGCTCTGATACCATGTTAAGATTCAATATGCTAAGACAGAAAATAGTAGCATTACATTCCATTTCACAATAATAGCATATACAGGATCACTGAAGAAACAACAAGCATAGCATAAACACAAGAGACAGAGATTTATCCTGGGAAACCCTCATGGGGTAGAAAACCCTGCAAAGCTTTCTCAATATAGATGACCAGAAATATACAAAGATGAAACCATGAGACATGATATCCTCCTCCACAATAGCATACCTCTTCTCCACAAGTACGCTATCCTCAAGTGAGTGAGTGTATCAAATGAGGAACACACCTCCTCTATTTATACACTACTCTAATATGTATTTTACACAAGTACATGTAGGCTCGTATTTAACCATTAGGTTAAATACCCCATTATAACTGACTGGGCCGACCCCCACATGGTGGGTCTAATAACCCTAGTTACCACAACCAACTTGGAGGAATAAACATCTCCGGATTTATAGTATAATCACATCGGAGGTATGGAACATCTCCGGAATAAATAATATACAAATATAATATTCTTTGAAGTTACAATATTTCAACAATACCTACGGCTGACCCGCTGGTTGAAAAGTATAATAGTCGCAACTATGTGTTAAAATAGGTAAAGAAAAATTATTTTGAGGAAAGGATTATAAGATTCTGCTTAAGGTCATCTAAGGTCAATGTAATCTTTTCAATCCGTTTTGTCCTTTTGTGTGACTGACAAGGCAATGTAGTCATGGACGGAGAAGTGCTAATTTTACTAATAATAGATGCCCCCTAATGTGTGAGGTCAGAGGTAAGCGATGGATGAAATAAATTACAATCCAAGTAGAGGAGGAGCAAAGAGGCTGCAGGATGAGGTCACAAACAATACCTGAAACAGAAACAAAGTCATTGAATGGTTTACAATCTTGACATCAGGAGATGTTCAGAATGATAGAACATAATCTCCAATACATAAATGAAAGATGCATATAGCATGGCCACTGAAATATACACATGGATCCATGTAAAATAGGATATCATATCCATAACAACAAACTGGATCTATGTCTCATCAAGAGCCAAACATGAGTGTTGCTTGGCCTTGCGCAACTTGGGAAATAAAAAAAATGTGATAATGCTATTATAGGCCCAAGGCCTTCATCCAATCTGTCAAGGTATGAATCCTAATCATGCAAATAAGTGAACTGTGGTCGAACATGGAGGATACCATTTGATTACCAGCCAATGATATAGACCGTTAACAAACGTGAGGGCGCCCACCATTAATGAAAATGGGGCCTAAGGTACCTAGTACATTCTAACAAATGTGAATAAAGGGTCTTGAAGTCGAAAACTTGAAGAATCCATAGAGTAGGAGACATTGATGTATTCCCACTACTCAATGGTGATGGAAACTTCCACTGATAACTGCAATCCCGAAGGTACTACCGATAACTCTAAATTTCATTCCCAGATCAAGATGAGTTGAAGTCGATAGGAAGAAGTCCATTGGAAGGGAGGCCTTAAGGCATCCTCCATCATCCAATATGAGATATAATCAATAGGTTGATCTAATCTGGAGTAGGTCTAAGTACATGATGAAACATATTGACACAAAGGAATGGCCAACACATGTAGTCAAGGTAACTGCATACTAGCTGACACAAGGGGTGTCCTTGAATAGTGAGCAGGGCACAAGAATGACTTCGGAATCTTTTAAGACAAAGGGGACCATGATATAAATCCGTAATCTAGGAGACATTAACAGATTCTCCATATGACTGGAAGAGTAACCAATCGAAGGAGTAAAACTATGAGATCAAGTTCATCCTAAGGCCAAAAACTAAAACCCAACTTGTTTGAAAGAATAAAAAAGGTGTTGTGTTCAAGAACATATGCGACTTGTTGCCTTTATATTGAAAATATATTTGATATTATTCCCTTCCCTTTTCTCTTTTTATTAAAGAATGTCTTTTCTTGATTTTAACGAGCATGAAAAGGTGGAAAAGAAAGCTCGATAATGTCCTTCTTGTTGGTTTTAATGAGTCTAAGAAAGAAAACTCGATGGTCCTTCTTCATTTTTGAAGAGAAGCTCGAAGAGAGGATAGAACAATGCTTGGTATATGTCCAACCATGTGTAATTTAATGAGTCCATGGGAGGGAAACTCAAGATCTTCTTCATGTTTTAACGAGTTTGAAGAAGAGATAGACTAGTACTCGATACATTGATCCATGGATTTTAATATCGAGCCTGGATCTGTTCATGCTCGCCGATGTTTTCAATTTTAGGGAGTCAGAAAAACCTAAACAATAACTCCATACACCTACTCGTGGATTTTAATATCGAGCCTGAGTTGGTTTGTGCTCGCTGGTGTTTTCATATTTAAGGAGTCTGAAAAAATTAAACAAGAACTCCATATACCTACTCGTGGATTTCACATCGAGCCTGAGTTGGTGAATGCTCATTGGTATTTTCATGTTTCAAGAGTCTAAAAACCCTAAAGAAGACTCCAAAAGGTCCTTTTTCGTAGAGTTAGTCTCCTCACCCAAAAAAGTGTAAAACAATGAGAGAAGAACTCTTCTAGCCACACATGACTAGAGTATACCTTTTTTGTAACTAATCCACAAAGGTCCAGAAAGGGGTAAACTTATACCTAAGTGGATGTCACTTCAATTCCATTAGCGAGTCTGAAGTGACAAGTATAGTCGGCGATCTTGTTTGATTTTAAAGAGTCTAAATAGGGATTAAAAAATACTCTATAGGCACCAGGGAACCAAGTTCCTTGATCTTGTCAAATGAAGAAAAGATGTAGATATGATTAGTATAAAATGACATATAAACATGAAAAAAGAGATTTCATTATGACATAAAATTACACGAAGTACTGTACCAAACTGAAATGTCACAAAGAAAATCAAACCTTTATATACCACTATTGCAAAAATTAGTGAGAAGTGTTGCCTCAAACTTCACCTAATAAAAAAGAACTTAAAAGTACATTAGTGATTAAATAAAGTTAAAAAACAGTTTTGAAACTATATGAAATTGATAAAAGTGGCTAAAAACTAAAAGTAACTTTTATAAATAGTTCCAAAATGGGAACAAAACTCACAAAGTCATTTTGTTGGAACAAAAAGGAAAAACAATCCTCTTACTTCAACCGCTCATAGCGGTCAAACTGGGTCACCAAATCGAATTCTGTCAATTGCAAGTAAGTCATCCCTTTCTCAACTCGAAATTCCATCCATTATTTTTAATTTTTAGTGGTGTTTTTTTGTTTTTTTATAGAGGTTTAAAAATTAGGGCCTCGTACTCATGGGTTCCTCTCTATTAAACTTGCGGCTATGAGGAATATGCGCAAGTTTAGAATAGGTGAACTCACGAGTAACTGCCTCTATTGTATAGGTGGACTCGCAGGTGCCTCAAGAAAAATGAAAAAAAAAACTAGTGGATGAAAGGATGAACAAGGCAAGTATGGTGCTGACATGGAGGGAAAGAGAGCATGAGGCCATGGATAGAGATGCCATGGGAGATCCTCTTACTCTAAATGACTTACGGAGATGCGGTTTGCTTAAATTTTTCTGAACGACGAGCATGCGTGCTCAAACTCATCTAATCCAAATGCCTGTTGGCTACTGGGATCTGGATCTCAGAATGTTTAATCTCCAAGGGGAGATGTTGGAAGTCATTATAGATGACATATATTTTATCACTGGATTGTCCCATAGAGGCAAGGGTATAAACGTCAAGGGCACATTTAGAGGGGTCCGTGCACTATCGATCCAGGATTACATCAACACATATTGTTTTCCAGGTACCAAAAAGAGTGGTATCCAAGTCCCAATCGGCTCCATTGCAAGTTTTCCGCTAAAGGTGATACTAAGTACCTTGAATAGAATTAGAGGGAGTGTCGCACAACACTTGGCATCCCGAAACTACATGAAAATCGGTATTGAATGCCTATGTGGTGTCATTTTTTACTGGTGTTCGGGTATCTTGGTGAACATGAAACACAAATTGACTAAATGCAAGAACATAAAGAAGAAAAAATTTGGCTATGGAAACACATTGCATACTTTCTTCTTTGAGAGGGTTCTTGCCTTGAGTCGAGGAGTGGCTTTACCATTTCTAGATCCTCGTGAGTCATTGATGACTCAATGGGGAGACATTTTCTTATGCCAGGGTTGTGGCAAAATGAGTCTCTCATATGAAGATGAGGATTACTTAGCATGGTGGGCCTGCCAGGTGATGACTCTAGAACAACTCCCCTATGTTGGTATGGATTTTTGCGGTGATCCTGAGCTTGCTCTTTCTCCAAGATCATCCCAGGGAGAGATGGGTAATATGTGCTTATGATTTTGAAAATTATTTCATTTCAATTCTTTTATGTATATATAATTTTTATGATGAGTAGGAGTGTTAATAGTGTGATTTATGCAGATGTGGGACCTATGTGACCTGCGGGACACCCTCGTATATTTATACGTCCAACTGAGCCTAGAACTTCTCATGCGATACTAGTGAACATAGAGGGGAATATGAGTCGGTTGATTCAAGACATCCCGACATACAAGATCGAGCGAATGCCACTCGAAATGCAAGAGCATGTTGTAGGAATGCCCCCATCATGGATTAGGTTACTTAGGAAAGTAGCGAGGCTAGTCATATGCTATAAGGAGGGTGTCACAGAGTTAGCAGAGGCACCTCCCTCTCCATAGGGAGAGAGACATGTTTTTATTTTTGAGGCCTTTGAGCCCATTTTTGTATATTATGACACTGCAACATGCTATGAATCAAACTCATATATTTTTATCCTAATATATATAGTACCGGTTTATATATACATGTGTGTGTTCTTATGTGTGTGAATGTGTATGGTACAGATGCCAATCTAGTATATCGTTTTCATATGAGTTAGCTAATGAATTTAAATTCCTGGAAATGTTTTGAAATGTAATAAAATCAAATTGTCTTTCAAGTAACCTAGCACGCAAAAATTGACGAAGCAAAGTAGGATCCCGAACCCTATAGTCATCCATCAACTGAAGTACCACTAACTGTGAGTCGCGTCTTACCTCCAAATGTGAAATGTCATGATGAATAGAATCTCGGAGCATCTCAATGATTGCACTGTACTCAACTACACTGTTCATTGTAAAACCCAAACAAGCCGCTCCTAAAGACACAAGTCGGTCAGTCGGTGAGTAAATAACCCAAGCTGATGAGGCCAACTAACGGGTGTGGCGACTAGTGCCATCAACAAATCCTATAAAGCACTCGGTTTTTATCTGAAAGCACAATCCAGAAGACACATAAGATGCAACAAAAATCAAAAGAAAACACTAACTCTACAAACATGTATAGTTATAATACAAGAAAAAGCATAGAGGCCTAAGCATAATATTTCTTTAGGTAGAGCCCATTTCTAGGCTGGGGCAACTTACAACCCTCATAGTCGGTTAGTTCATAAGATCCTTTCTTCAGAACTTTAGAGACAATGTATGGTCCAAGCCACATAGATTTGAATTTTCCTACCCCCAAAGGATATTTTTCCTGGTCATAGCGCAGAACAAGGTCTCCTTTAGAGAACACCCTTGGTTTCACAGACTTGTTGTACTGGTGCTTGACTCATCTTTTATGAGCTTCGTTTATTGTAAGAGCATCACATCGTTGTTCATCTAAGTGTTCTAAATGCAGCAAATGTTCCTCCAAAGCTGAAGTTTCAAGGAGCAGTTAGATAGCCAAATTCAATGAGGGAATCTCGCACTCAATCGGAGTAACTGCCTCTACCTCGTGAATGAGTTGGAAACGTGAGAAACCGGTAGCAGTATTAACATTAGATCGGTAAGCCAAAAGAGCGGGGTACAACATGATGTTTCAGTTAGATCTACTGGAATTAATGGTCCTTTGAAGAATGGTTTTCAAAGTCTTGTTGATCGCTTCAACCTGACCATTCTCCTGTGGATAGAATGAGGACGAATGTTCCTATCGAAAACCTAGCATAGTATACAACTCAGTCATCATATTTTTTTGAAAATTTCGACCATGGTACATAACGATCTCTTTGGGAATACAAAATATAGCAATGATCTGGTTAAATTTGAAATACACAACTATTTCTCTGTCTGCTCTCAAAGTAGGAATGTCCTTGGCCCACTTCGTAAAGTAGTCAACATCAATAATGATGTTGTGGTGTCCTCCTACCGAAGCTATATTACACGTCATGAAGTCAACCACCCACTTGGTGAAGGGGCTTGTTGTGATCATAGGATGGAGAGGAGTCGGGTGTGCTCACATTTTCTTGGTGAAAAAATAACAAGGTTGATAGTGTTTCATAGCCTCTACACAGTCTTTGAATATCGTGGGCCAAAAGTAACCAACACACAGTATTTTCTGGGCTATTTCCAACCAAGAAATATGACCCCCACATGCTCCACAATGGGAATCATTCAATATTGTTTCACCTTCCTCCAGGGTTAAACAACGTTGTAAAATGGAAGCTACCCCATGTCTGTATAATGTATTAGAAATGATGAGATAATTCTGTGCGTGATTTTTCAGTTTTCGTCGTTCATCCCTAGAGAAAGTAGGGGAGCACCTTAGAGTTTGGAGATATATTAGAATATCTCCATACCACGGATCAGAGGTCGCAATGAGAAATATGTGTTCATCTGAAAATGATGACTCTTTCTCATTGTTGGCTACGTTACTAGGGAATTCATAAATAATCTCGGTGAACACCAGAGACTTCTTAGACTTAGCGGATTGGAAAGCTAGATCAAACTCTTGCAAAATGGCAATCCATTTATTGAACTTCCCGCCGATGATACGTCGAGTTAATACGTACTGAAAAGGATTGACTTCTGCAATAACTATGGTTGTTTGCAATAATATGTAATGATGTAGTCTCTGAACAATGTGGACGGTAGCTAATGCCAACTTCTCAACCTGGGAATACTTGAGCTCAGGAGTTACCAATGCGTGCGAGAGATAATAAATGACATGATCTTGGAGCTTGCCATCTTCTTGAACAAGTAATATACCAATCGTGGAAATAGATACTACCAGATACAGAAGGAAGTCCTTAGTATAGTATGGTGGACTCAGTAAGGAGGCTGATAGTAGTTCCTTTTTCAAGGAATCGAACAAAGTCTGAGCAGCCTCATCTTAGAAAAAAAATGGGTGTCTTTCTTAAGCAATCTCATGAATCCCTTGGTGATTTTAGCATAGTTTATAATGAAACGCCGTAGAAATTTTGACATGCCTTGCAGACTCGAAAGTTGTCTAAGGGTACGAGGAGGAGGCAGATTTACAATGGCCTCAACTTTCAATGGGTCAACCATAATGCCATGACTAGACACAATGAAACCCAGTAGATGCCCAGAATCGATACAGAATACACATTTGTTGGGATTCAAATGAATCTTATTGTATTTCATATCTCAAACACGAGTCTTAAATGATTAGGATGATCTTGTCTCTTACGAGATTGCATTGGGAGATCATCTAGATATTGCTCGACTACATGTTTAATGTCATGGAAGGAAAATTTAATGTCCCGCTAGAAGGTATCTCCAACGTTATTTAACCCGAACGACATCTTCCGATAAGCAAAGGTACCCCAAGGACAAATGAAATTCATTTTGTGTTGGTCTTCAGGTTTTATTTGAATTTGGTTGTATCCTGAAACACCATCCATGAAACAAAATATGTCATGGCCCGCACACGCATCAATGATCTGGTCTACGAAAGGTGTGGGGTAGTTGTCTTTTGGACAGGATTTGTTAAGGTCCCGAAAGTCTGTACAAACACGTATGGTTCCTTTCTTTTTTTAGACTGGGATTGGGTTGGAGACCCATTCTGTCATGTCGATCTGATAGATGAAGTCGGCTTTAAGCAGTTTTTCAACTTCAGCCTTAATGGCCGTTGCTTTTCGAGGTTCACCAGATGGAGCTTTTGTCTCACTGTTTTAGCATTACGGTAAGTCGTGATAACATGATCAACTATAGTAGGGTCTATGCCCGGCATCTCCTTGTAAGACCACATAAAGACGCCGCAGAATTCCTTAAAAAGGTTGGTGTACAAAGTGATCTCATCAGGAGAATAGTTTGCTCTAATAAAAATGTTTTCCACAACGCCAGGTTTAGTGGAGATATCAATCGGTGTGGTTTTTAATATGTTTTCCATGTTCCCTTCATCATAAATTGTTTTCGTAGTAGGAGTAATGGACAAGTTGATATCACCACCAGGTCTCACTGAAAAACTCACCATTCTCTATCTTGTCCAGATCTGGGAGGAAATAGGATATGTGATGCATGTTTTCCCACAGATGATCCAGACCTATCATGGATTCTAGAATAGATTCATCAGAAGGTAAGACGGTATCCAAAAAATCAAAAGAATGGATGGAGTTGACTGACCATGCAGGTGCATAGTCAATATCTGACTCTTTGGAGACGGTCGGAGTCGAGATATAGTCTATTGTAGCATTTTGTGATCCTAGGTACGCTACTTCTTCAATGGATAGGGGCACAGTTGGTTCTTGCTGAGTGGGAAGAATCCACTGATCGGTTGTTCGACAGACCGTGAAGATTCCCTGAGACAAAATGTGAGTGGTACTCGTGCAACCAATGTATTTTATGGGAGAAGGTAGGTCGAATGTTCCCATCAATGATGAATACATGCCTAATACCAGACTCTCGTTGGGAAAGTGAGTCTGATCAATCAAGGGGATATTATGTTGAGATATTGTAACTTCAAAGAATATTATATTTATACTTTATTATTCCGGAGATGTTTCATTCCTCCGTGAAGATCTTATTGTATATCCGGAGATGTTTATTCCTCTGTCGGATTGTGGTAACTCGGGTTATTAGACTTCCCTAGTGGGGGTCGGCCCTGTATGTGTTATGTGGGTCAAAGGGTTATTAGACCACCCTAGAGGAGTCGGCCCAGTCAATTGTAGTGGGGTATTTAACCCATTGGTTAAATACGAGCCTACGTGTACTTGTGTAAAATACATATCAGAGTAGTGTATAAATAGAGGAGGTGTGTTCCTCATTATATACACTCACACACTTGAGGATAGCGCACTTGTGGAGGAGAGGTCTGCTATTATGGAGGAGGAGATCATGTCTCAGGTTTTCATCTTTGTATATTGCTGGTCATCTATATTGAGGAAGCTTTGCTGGGTTTTCTACCCCATGAGGGTTTCCCAGGATAAATCTCTGTCTCTTGTGTTTATGCTGTGCTTGTTGTTTCTTCAGTGATCCTGTATATGCTATTATTGTGAAATGGAATGTAATGCTGCTATTTTCTTTCTTAGCATATTAAATCTTAACATGGTATCAGAGCTAACCTGAAGGAAGACAAGGTATGGCACTTACGACACTTGCTTTACTTACGACAATTTGAAGGTTAGTGTTTTACATAGAAAAAACCAGTCATCGTGGAACTTTCGCTATAAATCCATTTTTGCGAAGGTTCAAGGTCTGAAAATTTTACAGGTCGAATATAACATCCCTAGGTACCCTGTGTCCAAAGGGAACCCTCAGATTCGTTGTACTTTGTGAGTTATGATCAGTACAAGTTAGGGTTTCTGCCTCTTCCAGATCTCAGTCAAAATCAGGTGACCCTGGAAAAAAGGTCATAACTTGGGCTAGGAAGCTCCAAATGAAATTTCGTAAAAAGTGACAGGTAGTACACAGACTATAATATCTCAAGAAACGTTTTTAGAGGCCGAAGGTGAACCAGTAACACGTGGCACACCGTACAAGTGCGCTCTCCTGTTTTATCCCATAAACAGGTCACGTTGCGACACTTGGCATAACTTTCTTTCAGAGAGTCCAATTGAGGTCAGACCTGTCAGGATGGAAAGATAACAGGTCGAGATATCTCAGAAAACGTTTTCAGAGGCCGAAGTTCAAACAGTGACACGTGGCATTCCGTACAAGTTCGCTCTCCTGTTTTATCCCATAAACAGGTCACGTTGCGACACTTGGCATAACTCTCTCTCAGAAAACCCAATTGAGGTCAGACCTGTCAGGATGGAAAGATGACAGGTCAGGCTACTGCAGAAAAAAGGTTTTCGACCCTGTGGAGCAAAAATTTCAGAGTTATAGCAGAAACAATCAGGTGCATATTTTTGTCAAAACAGAATTATTTTTGGAGCACCTTTATTCATGGCTTCCGGAATTTAGGGTTTCGGAGAAAGTTAGAATTTTTGGAATCGGAGTCCACGGCTGAATTCTACTTAGGAAAATCAAAATTTAGAGACCAAGATCGAATTTTTTGGTTGGGTGGAAGTCCGGGCTTGATCAAACCCCAGTTCGGGATTTTGATCGGAAAGATGGAAAATTAGGGCTTCAGCAAAAGTTGGAATTTTTGGAGTCTGTAACCACGGTTGGAAACTCCTAAGAAAAATAAGAGTTTAGAGCCTTGGATCGAACCTTTTGTTTGAGAAGAAGGGTGGGCTTCATCAAAACCTAGTTCGGGATCCTGTCCAGAAGATCCAGAAGTTTCAAAGGCAATTTTGAGGGGTCAAATTTTGGAAATTCCAAAATTGAAGTATGCTAGTTTGATCAGCTCAGCAAGACATATTCTTTCATCCATTGAGAAGTGTGAAAGTCAAAGATTGAATCTTTAGGGTTTCTCTAGAAAACCCTAATTAAGCTCCAGATCAAGTTTTAGGGGGAGTTGAGGCTAAGGCCTTACATAAGAAGACTACAAGAAGTCTCGACAGGTATGACTTAAGGAGGCTCAGGTATGTCTTGAAATCTAATTCTTGATTAAGTTCATGATGTGTTTGTCTTCATATTATTTATTAGTACAATCTTGATTAATGTTAGAATTGTCTTATCACCCTAGTAACAGTATGAATGCATGTGAATGATCAAAGACATTCATTGATTAGGGCTATATGATTGTACTAATGCATTATGATGTTGTGTGAGGTTGATGTTGTCTGCTAACAAGATACAGGTACATCACAAAAAACAAATCAGGTTCCATGACCATGAAAACATGAAGACAAAGACTCATCCATAATCTTTGTTCTACTTACGAGGTATGTATGACTTTGTTATATTATGCTTAACCTATGAGACATGCAGGTTCTAGCTCAGGATCTCTAAATCATTGAAGAGATTGTTTAGGTATGTTGTACATAACTAAGTAGGTATACTAATCCAGGTATGTTTCCCATGAAGCTTACCTTGTGTTAAGATCCCTTATATAAGTATACTTGGTATGATTGGTTATGCTTATTCATAAAGTTAGTAATCAAGGGATTATGCATATTATGTCTTTTATCTTGATTGATGATATGCATGAGTAAAACAAGACTTCCCTGAAATCTTGAATACTAAAGTTTATTAACTATAATCATGACTATACATTCTCAAGATTATTTAGAACTATAATGTTTTGATAACATTTAGAACATACTAATGGGTGTATGTTTGTGTATGAGATCATGAGGATGACACTTGAACATGCACAGTGGTACATAATGAATAGAAGTTCAAAAGACATACAGAAGATCAAGCGGGAGGCAACCACACAAACATAAAAGATAAGTATTTGAGTTGTTATTTGAAATAGTAAATGATATTGCCTGTAATAGGTTGTATGCATATTTGTATTCCTATAATATATAATGCTAAGTGTAAATATTCATAGAACATTGAACAGTATACTACTAATATGCATATGATTGGTAAGTTGGACAAACATTCCATTGTTGCTTGTCTAGAATGAAACCTCTTTGCTGACATGCTGAGAGTTGTGCACACTCTCGATAGTATGTTCTGGTAGAGATGGAAGGCATCTAGATAGCCACTGTATGCATACAGGATATGGGAAAGTGTTGTGCCAAAGTATTGGTCAAGATAGTTGCATAACTATGTAAATGATATCTGTATGCATAATAGGTTATCATGTCAATATGATTTGATGATTATGAAGTACTACTAATCGTGTACCCAATTTTGATTTGTAGGAAAAATCATGATGAATGATGAACAAGCGATGGATGTTCAACAAAAGGATTTACAAATCAAACACACCATAGAAGGCTTGTGGCTAGAAGATTCTCTTAGAAAAGAGAAAGAGAATCATGATGAGATGTTTGTTCCAAGTGGATAGATAAAACCTTTCTCTTAATGGTGTAATTAAAGAAGAAGTGTGAATCAGGTTCTGTATGGGTTCCCAGGATCGATAATCAATTGATGAGCTTAATGATCACCATGAGTGATGTGGATCTCAACCTTTGCTACAAGGTTGAATATCACTTCTATACACATATGACATGGATGCAAGAAGGAACTCACCACAGAGTTCGAATGATATTGAGGCTCATATCAGTAGACCCATCTGATGAGAGATGGCATAGATAGATGACTGTAGAAAAGAAAATAAAAGATCTTAGATTAATGTATTACTTCCTAGGTCTGGAAGTATGGACAGGCTCATAAGGAATCTTTCTCAACCAGAGAAAGTATGCTGAGAAATCTTGAGAAGACCTGATATGTTGGAATGACCACTCTTATGGATTCCAACTTGAAACTGTTAGGAGATGACTCATCAGAGTTAGTGGATATAACTCTGTATAGTCAAATTATTGGGTCATTGATGTATCTAACATATACTAGGTTAGATATATGCTTTGTTGTGAACACCTTGAGTCAGTATCTAGTGGAAACTAGATGTGTTCACCTGATAGTTGCAAAGCATGTGATGAGGCACCTAAAGGATACGATAGACTTTGATCTATGCTATCTTGGAGATCATGACTTTAGATGGATACTCAAATGTTGTTTGGGCAGAAAGTGTATCAGACAGGAAGAACACATCAAGAGGATGTTATTGTCTGGGATTAGCCATGATCTCATGGTTTAGCTGGAAGCAGTCTAGTGTGGCTCTTAGCACAAGCAGAATATATGGCTGCTTGCCTTGCTAGAAGTTTGGCTTCAGGATTGTTTGACTTAGAGATAGAACCAACTGTGATCCTATGTGACAAATAGAGTTGTATCAAGATGACATAGAATCCAGTGTTCCATGATAAGTCAAATAACATAGGGAACTAACAAGATATGATGCAGAAAGGAACTATAAAGTTTGAATTTGTAACAGGTTACCGTTGTACTAACCAAACCTCTACGTCAAGTGAAGAAGTTACCAACCAAACCTCTGTCTCGAGTAAAATTTGAATACTTCCGAGACAAGCTTGGTGTAGTTCAAAAGGACCCTCCTCGAAAGGGGGAGTAGTATAGTCACTGCTGATGAGATTGTCTCATCGAACAACAAGGTCGATGATGAGGTAACCTGTTCTCTACACCTAGATACTTAGAAATATTTAGATTTAGGACTCTTATACTTAGAATACTTAGTTTTACTTATACATGCTTTTGATGATAGATGTATTGGTGAGAATACATGCTTTTGATGATAAGATGTATTGGTAAGAATACATACTTTTGATGATACATGTATTGATTAATGTACTTGTATGGTTGAGGATACTTGTACTTGTATTGATCAGAATACATGTGGGGATTGTATCATCCTTGAACACATGTTCTAAAGTGAGCCGTAGACAGGTGTCTCCGAGAAAGAAGAGGGATTGTATCATCCCTGGACTTCGGTCCCTGAATTGATCCGTAGACATATGGTCTTCGAGAATGAAGTCCTTAGTGGACAGTTGAGGGGATTGGATCATCCCTGGACTTTCATTCCTAAAGAGAGCCGTAGACGTGAGGTCTCCGAGAATGAAGTCCTTAGTGGATAGTTGAGGAGATTGGATCATCCCTGGACTTTCAGTCCTAAAGAGAGCCGTAGACGTGAGGTCTCCGAGAATGAAGTCCTTAGTGGACAGTTGAGGGGATTGGATCATCCCTGGACTTTCAGTCCTAAAGAGAGCCGTAGACGTGAGGTATCCGAGAAGTGGGGATTGTATCATCCCCGGACCTTGGTCCCTGAATTGATCCGTAGACGTATGGTCTTCGAGAATAAAGCTATGGGGATTGCATCATCCCGGAACCACTAGTTCAAAATGTACGTGATGGGGATTGTATCATCCTCGGACCTTGGTCCCTGAATTGATCCGTAGACGTATGGTCTTCGAGAATAAAGTGATGGGGATTGCATCATCCCGGAACCACTAGTTCAAAATGTACGTGATGGGGATTGTATCATCCCCAGACTTAGGTCCCTGAATTGATCCGTAGACGTGAGGTCTCCGAGAAGTGGGGATTGTATCATCCCTGGACTTAGGTCCCTGAATTGATCCGTAGACGTGAGGTCTCCGAGAAGTGGGGATTGTATCATCCCCGGACTAAGGTCCCTGAATTGATCCGTAGACGTGAGGTCTCCGAGAAGTGGGGATTGTATCATCCCAGGACTTAGGTCCCTGAATTGATCCGTAGACGTATGGTCTCCGAGAAGTGGGGATTTTATCATCCCCGGACTTCGGTCCCTGAATTGATCCGTAGACGTATGGTCTCCGAGAAAGTGATTTTTGATGTGGTTACTTGTATCGGTAGGATACTTGTATTGATGATGTGGTTACTTGTATCAGTAGGATACTTGTATTGATGATGTGGTTACTTGTATCGGTAGGATACTTGTATTGATGATGTGGTTACTTGTATCGATAGGATACTTGTATTGATGATGTGGTTACTTGTATCGGTATGGATACTTGTATTGATGATGTGGTTACTTGTATCGGTAGGATACATGTATTGATGACATGGTTACTTGTATCAGTATGGATACTTGTATTGATGATATGTATACATGTATTGGCATGAATAATTGTACTGATGATGTGGATACTTGTATTGTTATGGATACTTGTATTGATGACGATGCTGATGATCGTGTGATGACGATGCTGATGATCGTGTGATGACGATGCTGATGATCGTGTGATGACGATACTGATAATCGTGTGATGACGATGCTGATGATCGTGTGATGACGATGTTGATAATCGTATGATGAAGATGCTGATGATCATGTGATGACGATGCTGATGATCGTGTGATGACGATGCTGATAATCGTGTGATGACGATGCTGATGATCGTGTGATGACGATGCTGATAATCGTATGATGACGATGCTGATGATCGTGTGATGACGATGCTGATGATCGTGTGATGACGATGCTGATAATCGTATGATGACGATGCTGATGATCGTGTGATGACAATGCTGATAATCGTGTGATGACGATGCTGATGATCGTGTGATGCCGATGCTGATGATCGTGTGATGACGATGCTGATGATCATGTGATGACGATGCTGATGATCGTGAGATGACGATGCTGATGATCGTGTGATGACGATGCTGATGATCATGAGATGACGATGCTGATGATCGTGTGATGACGATAATCGTGAGGATCCAGATGATGATATTATTGTAGCTGTTCAAGTGCTACAGAAGATAAAGACTCAATACTGAAGATGTCGATGTCCCAGTATTGAAGATGTTCCAGTAACTGCTTGAGTTACTGATGATGTTGAGAAAGCTTCCAACGATTTATAGATGTATCATGTATGATGTTGATGACTCCTTGCTCGTACAGATGTTGTTATAATATCCTTCTCGTTAAGGGGGAGTGTTGAGATATTGTAACTTCAAAGAATATTATATTTATACTTTATTATTCCGGAGATGTTTCATTCCTCCGTGAAGATCTTATTGTATATCCGGAGATGTTTATTCCTCCGTCGGATTGTGGTAACTCGGGTTATTAGAATTCCCTAGTGGGGGTCGGCCCTGTATGTGTTATGTGGGTCAAAGGGTTATTAGACCACCCTAGAGGGGTCGGCCCAGTCAGTTGTAGTGGGGTATTTAACCCATTGGTTAAATACGAGCCTACGTGTACTTGTGTAAAATACATATCAGAGTAGTGTATAAATAGAGGAGGTGTGTTCCTCATTATATACACTCACACACTTGAGGATAGCGCACTTGTGGAGGAGAGGTCTGCTATTATGGAGGAGGAGATCATGTCTCAGGGTTTCATCTTTGTATATTGCTGGTCATCTATATTGAGGAAGCTTTGCTGGGTTTTCTACCCCATGAGGGTTTCCCAGGATAAATCTCTGTCTCTTGTGTTTATTCTGTGCTTGTTGTTTCTTCAGTGATCCTGTATATGCTATTATTGTGAAATGGAATGTAATGCTGCTATTTTCTGTCTTAGCATATTAAATCTTAACATATTAGAATCCGATGAAGTAGTGTTATTCTTCTAAGTGAAGTAAAGTTGATCAATGGTGATGATCTTCTCTTTGTGTGGTAACATGAGTACTCGGAAGACGAACGATGGAATAGCTTGCATAGCATACATCCATCTCCTTCCTAACAACAAGTTGTATTCAAGAGGAGCATCCAAAACTTCAACTTCCACAGACACTAACTTACCAAAATGTTCAATTTCGAATGCAAGCAAGACTCCATGTGGGCGGAATGGTATTCTGTCAAAAGTTGTAAGTAGTGTGCTGGAAGGGTCTAACTCAGGTAAGCCAAAGGATTTCCAGCAGGATATTGACATTACACACGTATATGCGCCTTCATCTACAACTGTTCATACAATGTTTTTAGGACCATGGATTACTTCAATTTGGAAGGCCACGTGATATGGTAACCGAGGCTTGATATTTGACATATCAAACTGTGCAAGCATACTTGAAGAATCCATTCTCCCGATGGCTGATAGAAGTGCATTCCGTTGCAAAGGGAAGCTTTGGAAGACTTCTAATGTAGACATTGCACAAGGTGTTTGGGTCAGGTCTTCTACAAAAGAGTAGTTAGGAACGTCTCGCGCATTAGGGTTGTGCATAGCTCATTTGTAGACACCATTAGGTATCTTCGGCATATAATATACTGGTCTCTCAATGTGAAGAGGAGAAGATGACTTGGGAACATCCTTATCTTTTTGCTGCAAGTCCGGGTTATAATTCCTGGCTCTGGTTTGTAGAAGTGTATGTGATTTAACCATGTTAATGAATGATTGATCAACTGACGAGGCATGATTTCCCCTAGCACTGGAGTTGTCAAAAGTTGGGCCTTGTCCATGAGGAAACGAATCCTTCAATACAGTCAATTTCTTTTCTCGAAGTAACTTTTGGGCTTCGTCCAATAAAGGGCACTGATGAGTAAGGTGGTCGTCCTTGCAAATCTTACAGGGAAACTTTACCTTCTTTTTCTCTTTCTTTCCATCCTCGATATTCTCGGTATTCTTAGGTTTTCGATGGTTACCCTCTCCTTTCTTACCCTTCTTTTTTGTTTTTGTTGGGTTTCCAAGCACCCTTTTGGTTTGTCTGCACCTGCTATACATATTCAATTATTGAAGGGGAGGTTGCAACCGTAGTTGCTTCAGCAACAAACTGCTTCACAGAGAGTGCGTGAACTTGTTTTGTTAAATCTTCAAGTGTTGTTGAATCTGCTGAACCGACAATGCCATCAACATTTAGTCCAGGATTAGGTTTTCCAAGATCTATGTTAGACCTCAGTGCATCTAGAAGGATCTCATAGAGGATCCCATATTGGGCGTAAACTAAGTCAAGCTGTTGAGTCCTCAGGATTGCTTCTTCTTCAAACCTTACCCCATAAGTTGCCACATCCTTAGAAATATAAGGGAGGAGTGACTTTAAATACCACTCTAATACGAACTCTAGGGGGATCTCAGCCTTGATGAGTCACTTCTGTCTTCACCACTCCTGAATGTGATCAGAAATGTGAGTAAATTTATTCTACCTAAAAGTAGATAGAATATCGGTACCAACATCATACGGGACCGGAAGCTGGAAATGATTTAGGAATACTATCGCTCGATCCCAAACGTTATCATATGCTGCAGCAGGGAGTTCAATGTACCACTTGGAAGAAACAGTAGTTAATGTCCTTTGGAAGAGCCTCAACCGAATGTAATTGTTGTTTAGCGAGTTGGAAGAGTACCATAAATGAAAGGTCATAACATGGTCGTCAGGGTCTTCCCCAATATTACCTTTGAAATTCAAAATGTCCGAGGGAAGCTTGGTTGGGACTAGTGGCCATGAAGGGCTATGTCACAACGGATTGTTAGTTAGTTTCAAAATATATGGCAAGTTTAAGGTTTCCAGAAAAGGAAATCGGGGTCTCACCGATGGAATTTGATTAAAAGGAGTTTGGTGGGGGGAACCACCCGAAACCTGGCTCCTATAGTGTTGGTTGGGGTTCCCCCCAGCCACCGGTTGTGAAGTAAATGCATTATGGAAGTTACTCCAACCGTAGGCTAAGGGATTTTTTCCTTGTGGATTGGTCCATTGTGGTTGGGTATAAGCACCTCCGAAATGTGGGTTGATAAAACTGTTACTACCTCCTCCACCAAACAGTGAAAAAGGAGTACTCCCTATAGGTATGTTCAAAGTATGTACATTGGATGGATGCACATTAAAACCTGTGAAGGGGTTGAACCCTGATGCAGATGCAATGGAAGAAGTAAGCATTGAGCCTACAAAATGTGTCAAAGGAGTGATGTGTCCCCTGAACCAAGGAAATCCGTGATGAAAAGGAGCAGACTAAGGATTAGCCTAGAATTATTGTACAAAAGGGGAAGATGTGAACGATACCGAAGGTACCCCCAAAAAGGGGACACTAGATAGACCAATGGTAGAACCAAAAGGAATAGACGCAGTCGTAGCTTGAGAGCTTGATGATCCTATGTATCTAGCATTGAAATTAAATGAAGTGCTCGGAGCAGAAGTAGCTTGCAATGAGCTTGGTATCGATGTGTGTGCATATGGAGGGGAAAAAACTCTTGATATGATAGTCATTGTAGGAGTATAAGGAATTCCTGACACATTCCCTATGTTATCCATAAAGGAACCAGGTGTAAACCGATACACGCTTAACTCTAGAAGGCCTAGAGAAACTACCCGTTCCAAGAAGGGATCATTGGGTCCATTTAAAGAAGGGTTGAAAGGTGTATTAAATTCTTCAGAAGTCAAATCTTCAACCTCAACAATTCCTTGAATCGGTTGACCTTGAGAGATCAGGTGAGGTTCTCTGGGTTGTTTAGTTGTTCCCGTAAGTTCGTAAGAACCACGAGAGTTTGTTCTTCGTCACTATGGTGGCGATGTAGGATCCACTGTAAATGGAGGAAGGTTCTGCAACCTTCTTGACCTTCTAAGGGGTTGGTCCTCCACAATTGTGTGAAAAATATACTAAGTAATTATCCTAAGGGACACTAAACAACTTGGAGAAAAAAACACACCACTAAAAATGTCCTAAAGTAATCCAGACCAGGAAAACAAAGGTAATACTCTCAAAATTAAGTCTAGGATGATGAAGGCCCAGGAAAAACTAGTAGAAAATCGAAGAACAGTTACCCGGGGTCCACATACAGGTTTTCTGGGTCCAAGCACTTGAATCACCAAAACACATTTCCAAATTGTTGTAGAGGGTTTCCTCCCATGTCTATCCTAGGTACAGCATAAATAGACTTCTTCTGTCACTTGTGTAGAGACCTAAAGGTCAAAAGATACTAAAGGATACAAAAATTGTAGAAAGAACCTGGTGGGACAGTTGCAGGTCCAACCAAGATGCATGGGAAGGGTAACTAAGCCCAAAATCCAAGAGTGCACAAGGTAGTAGTGGACCCCCGTATGCAAAAAGGCTCTGGTGTATGCTCGAATGAAAAGTGGGGGGGTTTCCCCAACAATTCGATCTCACATGACCTCATGCTTAACTCTGGTTTGAGTAGAGCTTCCCAGATACCGCCACAACAGTGGATTTACCTAAACGATAGTTTGTACTACAATTTGAGATTTGAATGGTTTGGAAGGTTTAAAGTGATGTATTCCAAACCCTAGCCTAAGCTAGTTGTTGTTGTGTAACCTAAAAAAAAATGTTACAAATATATTTTATTAATGGTTCTTTTTAAAGGTTGTTACTTACTCAAAGGATAGTGCAATGTCTAGTGATGGTTGCAACTGAAAAGAAATGTGTATATGTAAAATTGTAAAAAATTCACAATTAACCTACTTCGTTTGTCTTTCAAAACATGAAATCATAAAGCAAACTTAGCATAATGAAATATTTTTTTTGTTATTTTCAAAGATGATAGTATTAAAGACTACAACTACTTCGAAAAGAAATGACAATTCTTGCTGTGAAACGAAAAGTTATTTTTAAATTGATTTTTTCTTTAACTATGAAAGAAATGCACATAAATGTGAACTAACAAGAACTATAAAAATAGCACAAGCAAAGAGACAATGAACCAAGTCTAAAGTAATTAGACCTTATGCAAGACCGACAAATACCAACCCAACTAGTTGCTTTAGAAAGTAACTAGGTTTTGGAAATGAAATGCAAACAAAGATGACTAATATGTAAGACAGAAAAATAGAGACTCTTACACAGATATTAGTCTACTCCCGAATACCAATGATCAAAGAGGATGAAATCCAAGCACTTTCCAAACAAAAAAATGGGATATAAAGCAAGGGTAACTTCGCAAGCACAAGACTCAAGTAGAAACTCTTAAAGAGGCTACAAACAGAATCAACATACACTGGACAATGTCCAAAGAGTATAAGATCGACAGAAGACTTCCAAAGCCACATACAATCCACACTAATACCAAACCCTAATTAAAAAATAAAAAGTCTCAGGAAAAACCGCGACTATGTTATGCAGCAATGAGCGGTTGACTCGTGTGTACCTATGACAACAAATCATGAGTAGGGAAGAAAAGACACGATTGTATGTATAAGAAAGTCATGGGTGAGCCTTGAAAATACTAAAAATTCCAAAAAGCAACCGAATCAAGGATAAAAATCAAAGAAAACCTCTAAGAAAGGCTGCAACAGAGACTCAAATAAATACTAAAAGGCTTTAAACCAGTGTCAGACCAACAAACAAACTTCCAAAGCCAAAAGGAATCCTAAGATCAAAGTTTAACTTGAAAAAAAAAATATCAGGCAAAGTTCACGATTGTCACATGCAGAGGCACGCTAGTGAAACTAAAAAACCGCGGGTACCTATATAGGAAACACGTGAGTGCAACTGTGAGGCACCTGCAACAATTAATTAATACGAATATGCGAAATAGCAGAAATGACAGAACTTAGAATCACTTTTATATTGATCACAGGCCACTTCGAGGGGGAAACCTCCTATGAACAAGCTCAATACAAATAACTTCACGGCGCCTTCATAGGTCTCAACACACACTTATATACTAATTCTAGGCGCCACTACTATGGGTCGAAACCATGGGCCGTTACAAACTATGGATCAACAATACCACGAGCGACTTACAAAGAATATGCGCCAACAACAATAACACAACTATTGATCAACAAATACTACGGGATGACTTAAAAAGCATATGCGTCCAACAACAACATACTAACAAAGTAAAGACATGGGTTCCTAACATCCCCTCCCCCTTAAAAAAAAGCTTTGTCCTCAAAGCTTTAGATGTGGAAATTGTTGTTGAATTTGAAGGAGTGGTTCCCATGTAGCATCCTCTGGTTGCATGCCGTGCCACTGAATTAAGACCTCTGTGATAGAGAGAGAGCGAAGCTGACGCGTGCGCCGATTAAGGATGGCCTCTGGCTCCAAAAGGATGGATCCTTCATTATCCAGTTCGGGTAGAATCGTTTGTCCGCTGATGTTGGTGCCAAGAACTTTTTTCAGACAAGAGACATGAAAGACTGGATGAATGCGGGAAGAAGGAGGAAGTTCCAATTTATAAGCAACGGACCCAATCTTCTGAAGAATCCGATATGGCCCATAGAACTTTGGAGCAAGCTTATGACGCCCTTTGAGTTTCAAGGAGGATTGTTTGTATGGCCGGAGACGAAGAAAAACCATATCACCGACTTGAAAAGTGCGCTCCGAACGGTGCTGATCAGCTTGTTGCTTCATGCGATTTCTTGCCATGTGAAGATTGTCCTGCAAAATGCGAAGAATCTGATCGCGGTTGCGAAGGACCATGTCAACTTCCTGAACTGGTGAACTGGTGGGGGTGTATGGAAGAAGAGCTGGAGGTGCCTGACCATAGACTGCTTCATATGGGGTCATGTTAGAGGTAGTGTGGTAAGAGGTATTGTACCACCATTCAACGAGAGGGAGCCACTTTGCCCACTGATGTTGTTGTTCCGAGGTGAAGCAATGAAGATAAGTTTCCAAGCATTTATTGACAATTTCAGTCTGATAATCTGTTTGTGGGTGATACCCTGAACTCATCTTCAGTTTGGTGCTAGTGTGGCGAAATAGTTTTGTCCAAAAATGACTGGTGAAAGTCGCATCACGATCCGAGACAATGGAAGAAGGGATGCCATGAAGACGAAAGATCTGGTCCAGAAAAATTTGAGCGACAGAGGAGGCTGTATAGGGATGGCTAAGAGCACAAAAATGACTATATTTGGAGAGGCGATCAACCACAACGAGAATCACTGTCTTCCCGCTAGATTTAGGGAGCCCTTCAATGAAATCCATAGAAATACCTGTCCAAATCCGTGTAGGTATGGGTAAGGGTTCAAGCAATCCTGGAAGGAGTGTTGTTTCACCCTTATTGTGCTGGCAGGTATCACATTCGACCACCATCTGTTGAATTGTCCTTTTCATGCCATGCTAAAAGAAGTTACGCCGTGCTTGTTCATATGTTTTGAGGAACCCAGAGTGCCCTACCGATGGAGAAGCATGGAGTTCATAGAAGACAACCTATTGAAGATTTGTGCTCTGGGGAAGCACCAGACGACCCTTGTATCACAGAGAAGCACCATCCCAAGAGTAATGTGGTACAACAGAAGGGTTGTTGGTCAAGCGTTGGATGATTTGAGATAAGGAAGAGTCATTGACATAACCCTGTTGAATAGATTGCAACCAACTTGGAACAGGCATAGAAATAGCTGAAAGAGAACTTTGGGCATCAAATGTGAGAGATAGAGCATCTTCCACAATATTGTCTTTACCCTTCTTGTAAGTGATCTCATAGTCATAACCCATGAGTTTGCTAACCCATTTCTGTTGTGCCGGGGGGAGACACGCTGGTCCAAGAAATATTTTAGACTCTGGTGATCAGTCTTGATGCAGAAATGATTCCCTAATAGGTATGGGCGCCACTTCTGTACTGCATGCAAAATAGCCATCATTTCCTTCTCATAGGTAGAGGCAGCTAAATTCTTACCTGAAAGGGGTTTGCTGGTGAACGTAATGGGATGTTCATCTTGAAGGAGAACAACACCAATTCCATTGCCGCAAGCATCACTCTCAATAGTGAAGGGCTTGGAAAAATCGGGCATAGCTAGCACAGGTGTAGTACACATAGCTTGTTTTAGCTTGTCAAATGCACAATGAGCAGCAGGTGTCCATGTAAAAGCATCCTTTTTCAATAGAGCAGTTAATGGAGCTGCAATATTCCCATAATCCTTGACAAACTTGTGGTAGTATCCAGTTGTTAAGTTTAAACCAAATAACCAAGCAAGATCACTGAAAGAAGCATAATCACAAGATAGACACACAATATATCCTGGGAAACCCTCATGGGGTAGAAAACCCAGTAAAGCTTTCCTCAATAAGATGATCAACCAAAATACAAGATGTGCTCCTCCTTCCTTTGTCTCCTTAGCTGATCTCCCAGACAAGTGCGCACTCTTCCACAAGTGAGTGAGTGATCTAATGAGGAGTTCACCTCCTCTATTTATACTTGACTCTCAACTGACTAAAAGACCTTATGGGGCCGACCTCACCTGGAGATGTCTAATAACCCCTAAAACATAACTACAGGGCCGACCCACACATGGTGGATCTAATAACCCTAGTTAATACTAACCCTCGGAGGAATAAACATCTCCGGATACATAATAGGGTTGCCTCGGAGGGATGAAACATCTCCGGAATAATAAAGTACAAATATAATATTCTTTGAAGTTACAATATTCAACACTCCCCCTTAACGAGAAGGATATTATAACAACATCTGCAGGAGCAAGGAGTCACTACATATGATACATCTATAAATCATCGGAAGCTTTCTTCAATTCGACTTCATCAGTAACTCAAACAGTTACTGGTACATAAACGTCAACATCAACATCACGATCTTTAGCATCGTCTTCTCATGATCAGCTGCATCGTCATCATACGATCAGCAGTATCGTCATCACATGATCAGCATCGTCATCACATGATCATCAGCATCGTCATCGTACGATCAACAGTATCGTCATCATATGATCAGCAGCATCGTCATCACACGATCAGCAGCATCGTCATCACATGATCAGCAGCATCGTCATCACATGATCAGTAGCATCGTCATCACACGATCAGCAGCATCGTCATCACATGATCAGCAGCATCGTCATCACATGATCAGTAGCATCGTCATCACACGATCAGCAACATCGTGATCACATGATCAGCAGCATCGTCATCACACGATCAGCAGCATCGTCATCACATGATCAGTAGCATCGTCATCACACGATAGTACAAGTATCCTACAACAACAATACGAGTATCCCACAGATACAGATAACCACATCATCAATACAAGTATCCTACCGATACAAGTAACCACATCATCAATACAAGTATCCTACCGATACAAGTAACCACATCATTAATACAAGTATCCTACCGATACAAGTAACCACATCATTAATACAAGTATCCTACCGATACAAGTAACCACATCATTAATACAAGTATCCTACCGATACAAGTAACCACATCATTAATACCATTACTTTCTCGGAGACCATTCGTCTACGGATCAATTCAAGGACCGAAGTCCGGGGATGATACAATCCCCATCACGTACATTTTGAACTATCAGTTCCGGGATGATGCAATCCCCATCACGTACATTTTGAACTATCAGTTCCGGGATGATGCAATCCCCATCACGTACATTTTGAACTATCAGTTCCGGGATGATGCAATCCCCATCACGTACATTTTGAACTATCAGTTCCGGGATGATGTAATCCCCATCACGTACATTTTGAACTATCAGTTCCGGGATGATGCAATCCCCATCACGTACATTTTGAACTATCAGTTCCGAGATGATGCAATCCCCATCACGTACATTTTGAACTATCAGTTTCGGGATGATGCAATCCCCATCACGTACATTTTGAACTATCAGTTCCGGGATGATGCAATCCCCATCACGTACATTTTGAACTATCAGTTCCGGGATGATGCAATCCCCTATCACGTACATTTTGAACTAAGGTCCAGGTACGATGCAGTCCTATCCTCTATTCTCGGAGACCTCACGTCTACGGCTCTCTTTAGGACTGAAAGTCCAGGGATGATCCAATCCCCTCAACTGTCCACTAAGGACTTCATTCTCGAAGACCTCACGTCTACGGCTCTCTTTAGGACTGAAAGTCCAGGGATGATCCAATCCCCTCAACTGTCCACTAAGGACTTCATTCTCGGAGACCTTACGTCTACGGCTCTCTTTAGGACTGAAAGTCCAGGGATGATCCAATCCCCTCAACTGTCCACTAAGGACTTCATTCTCGGAGACCTTACGTCTACGGCTCTCTTTAGGACTGAAATTCCAGGGATGATCCAATCCCCTCAACTGGCCACTACGGACTTCATTCTCGGAGACCTTACGTCTACGGCTCTCTTTAGGACTGAAAGTCCAGGGATGATCCAATCCCCTCAACTGTCCACTAAGGACTTCATTCTCGGAGACCTTACGTCTACGGCTCTCTTTAGGACTGAAAGTCCAGGGATGATCCAATCCCCTCAACTGTCCACTAAGGACTTCATTCTCGGAGACCTTACGTCTACGGCTCTCTTTAGGACTGAAAGTCCAGGGATGATCCAATCCCCTCAACTGTCCACTACGGACTTCAGTCTCGGAGACCTTACGTCTACGACTCTCTTTAGGACTGAAAGTCCAGGGATGATCCAATCCCCTCAACTGTCCACTACGGACTTCATTCTCGGAGACCTTACGTCTACGGATCTCTTTAGGACTGAAAGTCCAGGGATGATCCAATCCCCTCAACTGTATTCTCATCCATACAGGTACAATCATATATCACATGTATACATCACTAATCAAAACATGTACACATCACATCAAAACATGTGTACATCAAAACATGTATACATCACTAATCAAAACATGTACACATCACATCAAAACATGTGTACATCAAAACATGTATACATCAGACATGTATTCTCACTAATACATCATATCAAATCATGTATACATCTAGCATAAACGATATGTAAGAGTTCTAAATCTAAATAATTGTAAGTAGCTAACAAAACAGAAAAATAAGTGATAGAAATACTATACTACTCCCCCTTTCGAGGAGGGTCCTTCTGGACTATACCAAGCTTATCTCGGAAGTACTCAAACTTTACTCGAGACAGAGGTTTAGTCAAGATATCAGCAACCTGATCCTCAGTGCTTATATACTCGAGCTTGATGGCTCCTCTCTGCACCATGTCTCGTATATAGAAGTAACGGATCTCAATGTGTTTTGACTTATCATGGAACACAGGATTTTCAGTCATCTTAATGCAGCTTTGATTATCACACATAATCACAGTGGGATCCATTTCTAAGTCAAAGATTCCAGATAAGAGTTTCCGAAGCCACACCGCTTCACAGCTGGCAGAGAAAGCAGCTATATATTCTGCTTCAGCGGTACTGAGGGCCACACTAGATTGTTTCTTGTTGAACCAGGAGATCATGGCAGATCCAAGACCATAACATCCACCTGAAGTACTTTTTCTGTCTGAGACACTACCTGCCCAATCAGAATCTGAGAAACCATGCAACTTGAGTTCATTGTCTCTAAGATAGTAAAGGTCATAGTCCACTGTACCTTTTAGGTACCTCATGATATGCTTTGCAGCTATAAGGTGAACCTTTCTAGGTTCTACTTGAAACTGACTTAGGGTATTTACAGCAAAGCATATATCAGGCCTAGTATTTGTCAAGTACATCAATGATCCAATGATTTGTCTATATAGGGTTATGTCCACTAGTTCTGATGAATCATTAGCTAGCAGTTTTAGGTTGGAGTCCATGGGAGTGGCCACAGCTTTACACTCCAACATATCAAATCTTTTGAGGATCTCCACAGTATACTTACCTTGATTTAGAAAGATCCCTTTTGGCTCTTGCCACACTTCTAGGCCTAAGAAGTAGTGCATTAATCCGAGATCTTTCATTTCGAATTCTGAAGAAAGCTTCTTCTTGCTTTCAATGATTTGTTTCTCATTTCCTGTTAGAAATAGATCATCTACATATAATAGCAATATAACAGGTTCATCATTCATTACCTTAAGATAGAGATTGGGGTCAGCTTTACTTTTGGTAAAGCCCATGCTTAATAAGAAACTGTCAATTCTTCCATACCAAGCTCTGGGAGCTTGCTTCAAACCATATAATGCCTTCTTCAGTTTGCATACATGGGTCCTTCCGTCTTTGACCTCAAAACATTGAGGTTGTTCTATGTATACTTCTTCTTCAATTACACCATTCAGGAAGGCTGTCTTAACATCCATTTGATGCAATTTCCATTTCATCATAGATGCAAGTGCCATGATAGTTCTAATCGAAGTATACCTAGCAACAGGTGCAAATGTATCTTCATAGTCAATTCCCTCCTTTTGAGAGAATCTTCTGGCTACAAACCTTGCCTTGTATTTTTCAATGCTACCATCTGCAGCATGTTTTATTTTGAAAATCCATTTGGAAGAAACCACACTTTTATCTCTTGGTTTGGGGACTATATCCCAAACATCATTTTTCATTATTGACTGATATTCTTCAGTCATTGCTTCTACCCATTCTTTCTTTTGAGCTGCTTCTTCATAGCTAGTAGGCAGTTGATCCACAAGATCACACATCAAGGCCATATAGTTGGACACTAGCTTTGGTTTCTTCCTTTCTCTAGTGGAGCCTTCAGGAGCACCATATCTTTCAGCTCCTTGAATAATATCTCTAGCCCATGCTGGTCTTCTTTTCCTAGATAATTCTGCAACAGGAGGTTCTTGTGGTTCCAGCATGTCATGATCCTCTGTTATGTCCTCTTCAGGGATGTGAACAGTCTCTGAGATTCTGGGAGATGTATCTTCTTCATAAACTTCTTCAAGTTGACATTTTCTAGATTTCTTAAGAGCTGCTTCCTCATCGAAGGTTACATCTCTACTTATTTCTATATGATGAAAGCCTGGTATGTAAATCCTGAAGGCTTTGGATGATTCACAATAGCCAACAAATATTCCTTTCTTACCAGAAGGATCCAACTTGGTTCTCTTTTCCTTTGGAATGTGGATGTACACAGGACACCCAAATATTTTAAGATGGCTTACCTCGGGCTTCTTTCCAGAAAAAACTTCTTCTGGAGTTTTGAAATCAAGAGCACTATGAGATAATCTGTTTTGAACATATACTGCTGTTCTGGCTGCTTCAACCCACAGATACATGGGAAGATCCTGGTCATGTATCATAGTCTTCACAGCTTCCATGATGGTTCTATTTTTCCTTTCTGCAACCCCATTTTGTTGGGGATTGTAGGGAGTGGTTAGTTCTCTCTTGATTCCAGCTTCCTTACAGAATTCTTCAAACTCTTTTGAAGTATATTCTCCACCATTGTCTGTTCTGAGAATCTTGATTTTCTTTTCTGAGAGATTTTCTATTAGAGCCTTGAACTCTTTGAACTTCCCAAAAACTTCATTCTTACCCTTTAGAAAGTATATCCAAGTTTTCCTTCAATGATCATCAATGAATGAAAGATAGTATTCAAACCCACTTAGAGAGGTGGTGGGCATTGGACCACACACATCTGAGTGTATTAACTCCAAGATCCCTTTGGTATTTGTTTCACTCTTTGGAAAGGGTTTCTTGACATTCTTGCCTTTCTTACATCCTTTGCATGAGCCATCATGATCAACCTTTAAAACTGGTAGTCCTATGACCACCTTGCTTACATAAGGTAAGGCTTTGTAGTTAATGTGAGCTAGTCTTCTATGCCATAGCTCACTGGGGCTAGAGGTTTCATGAACAAGAGCAGCTTTCGGATGACCCTTGAGTTTATATAAACCTCCTTCCTCTTCACCAATAACAATTGCATCCTTAATGGATTTGCCTTTGGACCACATTAATACTTGTCCATCAATGAATGCAACTCTATAGCCTTTCTTGTCTAAAGCTGAGATTGAAAGCAAATTCTTCTTTAATCCTGGAACATATAGAACTTCCTTCATCTTCATGGGGGTTCCAGAATCGAGTTTGTAGTTTGCTTCACCAATTCCCTTAATGGGATATTGATAGTCATCTCCTAGAGATACCTTTTGGGGAGAATTCTTTTCTTCAAGATTTGAGAGAGTCCTCTTCTGTCCAGTCATGTGCTTTGAAGCACCACTGTCAATAAGCCATGTACCTTCACCAGGGGTTATGGATCCAGAGAGTGCGGAGAAGAGAACATATTCTTCTGCATCTTCTTCTGTGTTTCTTCTTGACCTCCTTTTGAAGAAGGTCCTTTCTTCTTCTTCCCCTTCATCTCTAGGCCTTTTATTGTGAAACCTTTCTTCCTCTATTTCTTCTTCTTCACTATCATCCTCTGCAAGATCATTCTCCTCAAGAATTAGACCAATTCTGTATTTCCATGCTCGGAAATTCTCTATGCCTTCTAGCTTGTCTTCAAGCTTAGTATTTGGAGCCATCTTCTCTTGGGGGAGTCCAAGAGACAGAGTAGACTTACCTGGAAAGTTACCTTTTACTTTTCCGGAATCTGGAACAGAATTTTATCGCACTTTTGGTAGAATTAGGGTTTGATTTTCCCGGAGTTCTACCCAACCAAAAAGTTCGATCTATAGCTCAAAAGAATGCTCTTGAGAAGGGATACCCAGCCATGTAATCAGAATTCAAAAATTACAACTGTTTTCTGAAACCAAAATCTGACGTATCGCACTTTTGGTAGAATTAGGGTTTGGATTTCCCGGCGTTCTACCCAACCAAAAAGTTCGATCTATAGCTCAAAAGAAAGGTATTGAAAAGGGCTATCCAGCCATGCAACCAAAAATCAATAATATCAACTTTGGGATGAAACCCTAACTTCACCAAAGAGAGAGAAAGAGGTATTCTTACCTTGTGAAAGATGTCCTATTCAGTTTGGCTCTGATACCATGTTAAGTTTAAACCAAATAACCAAGCAAGATCACTGAAAGAAGCATAATCACAAGATAGACACACAATATATCCTGGGAAACCCTCATGGGGTAGAAAACCCAGTAAAGCTTTCCTCAATAAGATGATCAACCAAAATACAAGATGTGCTCCTCCTTCCTTTGTCTCCTTAGCTGATCTCCCAGACAAGTGCGCACTCTTCCACAAGTGAGTGAGTGATCTAATGAGGAGTTCACCTCCTCTATTTATACTTGACTCTCAACTGACTAAAAGATCTTATGGGGCCGACCTCACCTGGAGATGTCTAATAACCCCTAAAACATAACTACAGGGCCGACCCACACATGGTGGATCTAATAACCCTAGTTAATACTAACCCTCGGAGGAATAAACATCTCCGGATACATAATAGGGTTTCCTCGGAGGGATGAAACATCTCCGGAATAATAAAGTACAAATATAATATTCTTTGAAGTTACAATATTCAACACCAGTCAACCCCAAAAAAACACAAAGGCTCTTGAGTGTCTGAGGATGTGGCCAATTGTTCATGGCATCGATTTTGGTAGGATCCACGCGAACCCCTTGTGTTGAGATAATGTGCCCGAGATACTCAACTTCCTTCTGTCCAAAAACACATTTAGACTGCTTGGCATGGAGATGATGGTCAGAGAAAAGTTGCATGACAAGATCGAGATGCTGGAGATGTTCATCCCATGTTTTACTGTAGATGAGGATATCATCAAAGAACACCAGAATGAATTTCCGCAAGTAGGGTCGAAATATTTTATTCATTAAGGCCTGGAATGTGGAAGGAGCATTAGTCAGGCCAAAGGGCATGACCAAAAACTCATAATGGCCATCATGTGTGTGGAAAGCTGTTTTAGGAATATCATCCTCTTGAACCCGAATTTGATGATACCCAGAACGAAGATCCAACTTGGAGAAAAAGTGAGCCCCATGAAGCTCATCAAGAAGCTCATAAACAACAGGAATTGGAAACTTATCCTTGATGGTGATGTGATTAAGTGCTCGGAAGTCAATGCAGAGGCGCCATGAACCATGTTTTTTGCGGACAAGAATAACTGGAGAAGAAAAGCAACTAGTGCTTGGGCGAATAATACCTTGCTTCAATAAGTCCCAAACGAGGATTTCAATCTCCGTTTTTTGGTGAAATGGGTAGCGATAGGGCCTGATGTTTGGAGGAACGTTGCCAGGAAGGAGCTAAATATGATGGTCTTCTAGCCTGGAAGGTGGTAATCCCACTGGTTCAGCAAAGACACCTGTATATCGATCCAGAATTTGTTGTAGATCCAAAGGAGTAGTGGAGACCGCTGATGGTTGCATCTGGATGGAATGGATCTAAGCGATGACACCATGTGAATTCTTCTTGAGGAGTTTTTCCATACGATGTGAACTGATGATGCTGAGAGAACCTGGTTGTAATCCTCTCAATGTGTGTTTTTGGCCATTGAGGGAAAACTGCATCCAAAGTTCAGCAAAATCCCATAAGATAGGGCCAAGTGTGCGTAGCCATTGAGCACCCAAAACCACATCACATCCGCTTAAGGGAAAGGAAAACATGTCAGAGCACAAGGTATAATATCCCATAGAGATACGCACATTTCGACACTTCCCTTTGCAAGGTAAGGTGCCCCCATTGGAAACCATGACTTCAAAGTTGGAGCAAGGATGGATAAAACAATCAGCTTGTTTGGCGATCTGAGGGTCAATGAAATTATGAGTGCTACCAGAATCAATGAGTATTGTAAGAGGAAGCTTCTTGAAGTAGCCCCTGACCCGCATTGTTTGGGGGGTGGTGATTCCAGCTAAAGCATGGAGAGATATCTCTGGCTGGTCATCCTGAGACGAAGGGTCAATAGGCGGTTCCTGAATGTCGACCGGAGCATCTAGTGTTTCTGGATCTTCGTCACCAATTTCAGAGGCAGGTGGAGACTCCACATCCAAGAGATAGAGATTTTGCTGAACACATCTATGTCCCCGAGTGAATTTCTCATCACAATTATAGCAAATCCCCTTTTCTCTGCGTGCTTGCATCTCTGTTTCAGACAGACGCTTGATAGGAGTCGGTCGAGGAGCCTGCGGTATAGGTGGTCGCTGAGAACCCATATTTCGGAAGGGAACAACAGTGGACTTGGAGCATTATTGGGATGCAATTTTGTCTTCTGCCAACTTAGCCAACCCTAGGGCTTCCATCATTATGTTGGGACAGAACATTTTGACCTCAGAGCAGATGGCATCCTTTAGACCACTGATAAAACAACTCCAGGAAAATTCATCAGACAATCCTTCGGTGTGGTTGGCTAGATTCGCAAATTCGGTTTGATACTCTCTCCCCGTGCCAATTTGGCGAAGTTTAGTGAGGGCTCCTGTGAAGTCATCAAAAGCACTAGGACCAAATCGTTGCAAAAGGAGCTGGCAAAAGTCTGGTTATTTGTGCTCTGGATAAGCCTTGATGTACCAACAGTACCATTGAAGAGCTTCCTGTTCCAAGTGAAAGGATGCCAGTGGAAATTTGTTGACATCAAAAGTATTATGCAGACTGAAATATTATTCTGCACGATAGATCCATCCAGTTGGATCAGTACCATTGAAGCGAGGAAAATCAAGCTTTGGACCACGGAAATTGTTGGAAGAGGAGAACCCATTGTCTGATGAAGACAAGGACTGCCGTTTGTTGTTCATAGCTGAATGTTCAAGATGGAGGCCGAGAAATTTTTCATCCAGATCCTGGAGTTTGGCTTGGATGGCTGCAAGTGCTTTCTCCATGGTTTTTGCTCCTGCACGGGTGACAACCATAATCAGTTTTTCTTTTTTTTTTGTCGGTTGACTGGGTAGGAAAACAAAAACAGAAACTACTTCAGTAAGGGAAAATCTGGACAAGGGAAAAAATCTGAAGGGTAATTGGGGTTTGACTAGGTTTTGGACACTGTTGACTAGACAGGGAAGCAAAAATGAGGATTTCAGAAGCGGGGTGAAAGAAGGAAAAAATTTGGCAGAGGGGGACAAAGAAGTAGAATTCAGAAAGGAACTCTGTGGTAAAATTTGAAGTTGATTGGGTGAAATCTGAGGAAGTTATGGGAAACCCTAAAAATAGACAAATGTGGGCTTTCAGGCTTTGGAAAGGGGAATTGGGGATAGGGTCCTCAGGAATGAAATATGCAGAATGGGATGACAGGGGTTCCCCGAAAATTTCAAGGGAAACAGAGTAAAAACAAGGGAGATATGGACAAAACAATGAATTTTATACTCTTTTTTTTTTTTTTTTTTTTTGGTTCAGACTGGAGTGGCTACGGCTCGGAAGGGATCTGGAATAGCGCCGAATGGACTGAAAGCTGCTGGATCTAAAATGACTTGCAAAATGGATCCGAACGGCATAGTAGTGATCGATAATAGTTCAGCTGAAAGTAGATATGGACCCCAGGTATGTGTGGCTTCCTAACAGTTCAGGGGTTTCACTCAGCCACCAATGTTGTCTGACGGCTTGCATATTGGGGCAGTACCCCTCACTCCACGGCTCAGGTAAAACTGATAACCTCTTTGCCACAAATGACAGCTCTTGGTTTACTTCACGTGTGGGAACTAGTCAATCAGGTAGGGGTCGTTACCCTTTTCGCTGGCAGGTCCTCTCAATGGGCCAGCTACTTCGAGGTTCCTGTGGTACTCCTCACAATGAGTTTTAGGGCTTATGCCCAAGTACTTCCCATAGTTAAGTGGATAGGTATTATTCCCAAATCCGAACCTGCAACAGATGCGAAAAAAAATTTGGCAGAAATTTCACCCAGTAATCCCAAGAAAGTGCTCTGATACCAGATGTGAGGCACCTGTAACAATTAATTAATATGAATATGCGAAATAGCAGAAATGACAGAACTCAGAATCACTTTTATATTGATCACAGGCCACTTCGAGGGGGAAACCTCCTATGAGCAAGCTCAATACAAATAACTTCACGGTGCCTTCATAGGTCTCAACACACACTTATATACTAATTCTAGGCGCCACTACTATGGGTCGAAACCATGGGCCGTTACAAACTATGGATCAACAATACTACGACCGACTTACAAAGCATATGCGCCAACAACAATAACACAACTATTGATCAACAAATACTACGGGACGACTTAAAAAGCATATGCGTCCGACAACAACATACTAACAAAGTAAAGACATGGGTTCCTAACAACAACTGAATAACCGTGCCTGTATGTACAAGAAACTCGTGGGTGGGCTCAATTTTTTTTAAAAAGAAAATAGTTTGTAGATAAGAAAAGAACTAAGTCAAGAAACAAGGTCAAGGATAACCTAGACACTTCTAAGAGATCAAGCAAGTTATAAAGGACTCGAAAAACTCAACAAGAGTCCCCAAAGCAGAAAAAACAGATGGTTCTCCACAGCAGAGTCGCCAGTTATGTTGTTAGGAAATTACTCTTATAGTTGGGGAAAGAGACTACCAACATACTAGGGGGTGATCAGATAGACATATAAGGGTGTAGCGACATTATTTATAAGCAAATAGCCTTTAGAATTAAGAGAAAGCATACCTTATTTATGAAGGTCAATCCAGTCTCTTTATCTCTTCATTCTCCCATGCAAATAACATGTAACACAAACACAAGACCTTTCTCAAACGTATTTGAACACAAGAATATATTGATATTAATAAAGCAGTATAACATCAACATGTAATCAAACAATAACAGATATAAGCAGATCCATATTGGAAAGGAAAGAATGTCTCAATATTTTATTAGTAAATGCAAAAAGTGTACAAAGATTATACCTATTCCTACATCGGCACTGTCATAACCACAACCCTGGGCTCCTGCTCCTCTCTCTTAATTATGAATTTCTCCAACATAATTTTCTTCAATACTCATGAGGTCCCTTTCTCAAGCCCTCCCTTGTATTTATGGCAAGCTAAGGAGGATTTTTTCGAAAGGTGGTTGAGTTGGTAAGTTGGGGTAGTTTTAGTACTTGCCTCAACTAATCCCAATTCATGTTTCTAATTATTTTTTGAAGTTTTCTTAAGATACCCATGAGTATGATAAGAGACAACTAGCAAGTGACTTACGAGTGTCTCAACTTGCAAGTAGCGAGTGCAACAATTGTTTTGACACTTGCGAGTTGTCAATAGTGATACTCGTGGCTGACCCGTTGGTTGACAAGTATAATAGTCACAGTTATGTGTTAAAATAGGTAAAGAAAGATGCTTCTAAGGAAAGGATTATAAGATTAAGCTTATGGTCATCTAAGGTCAATGCAATCTTTTCAATCCATTTTTTCCTTTTGTGTGACTGACAAGGCAATGTAGTCACAGACGGAGAAGTGCTAATTTGACCGATAACACCAAGGCGTGAGGATGTGGGAGGCATGTTACAGAAGGGTAACCAATTAAAGAAGAGAACCATGAACATAGAAAGAACTAAGAATAGTTCATGGTGTTCTTTACCCTATCCCATTACTAGACTAAGAAGGGAATCGGGTTGGTCGTAGGTGAGAAATGGTTGGACATATTAAAACATTACCCTTATATTTTCTACTCATGGGATGCTTGAGCAGCCATGGTTGATTTCTACCTAAATTGATTGAAATCCACAAAGTATCTTGGACTCTTATTGCACACATTGGTAAGCACTGTAAGGTCTAGATTCCCTAAGGGAACTATGGATCAATGAAGGGAAATTCCTTCTTTGTGTTGTGTGGGGTAGTTGGAAGGAGTGTCGTGGCTATGATGGTTGGGGGAGATTCCTTTAGAATATCTGGGTGAGCATTAAGAGTAGATAGGTTTTGGTATTAGATAGATAATTTCGTAGGTTTCCTTCATCCTAGATAGATAATTTCATAGCCCATCTCGAGGGTGGTATCAAAGGTTGATACTTGCTGTTGGGTTGAATGTTGCTCCTACAAAACTAGTTGCTTGGATCTATATCCATTAAAGATGAGTATACATTGTTATTGCGTGTTGTGTAATGTTTATGTTATGTCTGTTCTCTGGTTATGAATATGCCTAATTATGCATGTTGTATGTGTGTATGAATTTTTTAGTATTGCATTGTGATTATGTTCATGCAAATATAGGTATATGCATTTGTATTTCCTATTTTTCGTGGAAGCTAAGTTAGCTTAAGGGAGGGTTAGTGGATTTGAGAGGCTAGGTTTCAGGAGGGTTATGTAAGTTTAGAGAGTGGATTTGAGTCCCCCATGGAACTCAAAGGGTTATTGAAGTGGTTGGGCATGTGAAAACTATGTGGTTCTTTTACCTTTAGTAGAGAAAGTCCCTAGGAACATTGGATTCAAAACTTCCATCTACTAGGTAAAAAAGAGAGATTCCATCTTGTTCTTAAGTTGTTTCTTTATTTTGAAATCATCCTTTCATAATTATTTTCTCTAATCCCCAAGCTTTGAGTGAATTTCCATTATTAGTTTTCTTAATTAAGTTTTGAAAATCTCATTTAAATTTCATTTACTTTCTGCATTTTACTTTAACTTATTAGTTTTTAAGTTGATTATTGTCACTTGCACATGTATCACACCTAAATACTATGCTTGGTTCATGTCGCTAAATATTATACTTTCTTTTTTTAACTTATAAATCAATTTAACCGCATTTAGGGACCAACAAGAATTGATAGTTAGGATAAGGTTGTGGGAATATGAATCCAAGCAATTTACCACAACTACTTTACATCTTAAACGTAGTTATTTCCCATTTAGGGAGCTAAAATACTTTTTTATTAGACATGGTTGTAGACAATTTAATGGCAGGCCCATCCTTTCAGGGTGGTACATGCTAAGAATAGGACCAGAGGTCTTTTTGGGTCACTTTTCCGTCTTAGTACTGAACATCCCTTGTTTCATGGATTTTAGGCGAAGATGTAGGAAACCTATCATATGTGCATGAGTACAAGATATCCCATTAGCCAATCTATTAGTTGGTATCTTTCTCTAGGTGGCTCTTGCAAGTAAGGGGATGCCCGAGACATACTTCTGTAGGTCATTGTAGATTTCACCACCTAGTTCCTTACAATTATAATTGTTGCTCGCAACTTCACTCACTCATTGAAGTAGACACCATCTCCCACTTGCAATGAATAATTGGAAGTACCTTTGCAGTTTTTCTTCTTGTTTCTCATGGTGGAGATAAGGACCATTTAGTTGAGAAACACTTGGAAGAGTTGTCCCTATTTGTGTGAGAAAAAATAGATTTCATAGAATAGCATGTCATTTTCTTTTCTAGGAAGGATTGATTGTTTCATTTTTGGGATTCAGTTGCACAAATTGCACTCATTTATATTCTTTTGTTAGTAACCCATGTCAACCCTTCTATTTACTTTGTTAGTATATTGTTGTTGGACACATACGCTTTGTAAGTCATCTCGTAGTATTTGTTGATCCATAGTTTGTATTATTATTGTTGGATGCATATGCTTTGTAAGTCGTCCCATAGTAATTGTTGATCCATATTTTGTATTGGCCCATGGTTTGTATTGACACATGGTATTTACCCATGGTATTGGTGCATAGACTTAGTATATAAGTTTGTGTTGAGACCAATGAAGGTACCGTGAAGTTATTTGCATTGAGCTTGCTCAAAGGAGGTTGCCCCCTCGAAGTGGCCTGCGATCAATATAAAAGTGATTCCGAGTTCTGTTATTTCTGTTATCTTGTGTGTTTTCATTAATTAAATATTGCAAGTTCTTCACATTTGGTATCAGAGCACTTTCTTGGCCACGTTGGGTGGAACTTCTGCCAATTTTTTTTTTTTTTTGCATATGTTGCAAGTTCAGATCTGGGAATAATCCCTATCCACTTAACTGTGGGAAGTACTTGGGCATAATCCCTAAAACTCATTGTGAGGAGTACAACAAGTAACCCAAAGTAGTTGGCCCATTGAGAGGACCTGCCAACAAAACGGGCAACGACCCCTACCTGATAGACTAGTTCCCACCCGTGAGGTAAACCAAGAGTTGTCGTTTGTGGCAAAGCGGTTATCAATTTTACCTGAGCCATGGAGTGAGGGATACTGCCCCAATACGCAAACCATCAAACAACATTGGTGGCCGAGTGAAAAACTTGAACTGTTAGGAAGCCGCACATACTTGGGGTCCATATCTATTTTCAGCTGAATTGTTTGTGATCACTGCCACACCGTTTCCGATCCAGCCATTCAGATCAATTCTGAAATCCGTTCTAGATCCAACCATTTCAGATCTATTTCAGATCCAACCATTTTCGATCCATTCGGCATTGTTTCAGATCCCTCTGTTTTTGATCACTTTCGGGTCGTTGCAGATCTATCTGTTTCAGATCCCTTCCGAGCCGTAGCCACTCTATTCTAAAACTTCAGTATAAAAAAAGTATAAAATTCAGTTTTTTCTCCATATCTCCCTTGTTTTCACTTTGTTTCCTTTGAAACTTTCCTGGAACCCCTGTAATCCTATTCTGCATATTTCATTCCTGAGGACCCTATCCCAAATTCCACTTCCCAAAGCTCGAAATCCCACATTTGTCTATTTTTAGGGTTTGCCATAACTTCCTCAGATTTTACCCAATCACCTTCAAATTTTACCATAGAGTTCATTTCCTAATTCTACTTCTTTGTCCCACTCTGCCAAATTTTCCCATTCTTTCACCCCGCTTTTGAAATCATCCTTTTCTACTTCCCCGTCCATTTGACAATGTCGAAAACCTAGTCAAACCCCAATTACCCTTCAGATTTTTTCCCAAATCCAGATTTTCCTTTACTGAAACAGTTTCTGTTTTTGTTTTTCTACCCATTCAACCAAAAAAAAAAAAAAAACTCTTCGTTATGGTTGTCACCCGCGCAGGAGCAAAAACCATGGAAGAAGCACTTGCAGCCATCCTAAACAAACTCCAGGATCTTGATGAAAAAATTCTCGGCCTCCATCTTGAGCATTCACCCATGAACAACAAACGACAATCCGAGTCTTCATCAAACAATGGGTTCTCTTCTTCTAGCACTTTCCGTGGTCCGAAGCTTGAATTTCCTCGCTTCAATGGTACTGATCCAATAGGATGGATCTATCGCGCTGAACAATATTTTAGTTTGCATAATACTTTTGATGTCCAAAAAGTTCCACTTGCATCCTTTCATTTGGAACAAGAAGCCCTTCAATGGTGCCGTTGGTACATCAAGGCTCATGACGAGCCAAAATGGATATATTTTTGCCAAATCCTTTTGCAATGATTTGGTCCTAGTGCTTTTGATGACTTCACCGGTGCACTCACTAAACTTCGTCAAATTGGCACTATGAGAGAGTATCAGACATAATTTGAGAAACTAGCCAACCACACAGAAGGATTTTCTGATGACTTCTACAGGAGTTGTTTTATCAGTGGTCTTAAAGATGAAATCTGCCCAGAGGTCAAAATGTTCTATCCCAACACAATGATGGAAGCCCTGGGGTTGGCTAAGTTGGCAGAAGACAAGATTGCCGCCCAACAATGCTTCAAACCCACTTTTGTTCCCTTTTGAAATATGGGTTCTCAACGACCTCCCATCCTACCAGCTCCTCGGCCAACTCCTATCAAGCATTTGTCCGAAACAGAGATGCAAGCACACAGAGAAAAAGGGCTTTGTTATAATTGTGATGAAAAATTCACTCGGGGACATAGATGTGTTCAACAACAGCTTTATCTCTTGGATATGGATTCTCCGCCCGCCTTTGATGTTGGTGAAGAGGCTCCAGATACACCGGATGATCAGGTCGACATTCAGGAGCTTCCTATTGACCTTCCATCTCAATATGACCACCCAGAGATATCTCTCCATGCTTTATCTAGCGTCACCACCCCACAAACAATGCGGGTCAGGGGTTACTTCAAGAAGCTTCCTCTTACAATACTCATTGATTCTGGGAGCACTCATAACTTCATTGACCCTCGGATCTCCAAATAGGCTGATTGTTTTGTCCATCCTTGCTCCAACTTTGAAGTCATGGTTGTCAATGGGGGCACCTTACCTTGCAAGGGGAAGTGTCACAATGTGCGTATCTCTCTGGAAGATTATAACCTCCGCTCTGACATGTTTGCCTTGTCCCTAGGAGGATGTGATGTGGTTTTGGGCGTTCAATGGTTACGCACACTTGGTCCCATCTTATGGGATTTTGCTGAACTTTGGATGCAGTTTTCAATCAATGGGACACAACACAAATTTATGGGCTTACAACAAGGGTCTCTCTACATCATCAGTTCACATCACCTGGAAAAGATCCTTAAGAAGAATTCACATGGTGTCATCGCTCAGCTCCATTCCATTCAGATGCAAACACCAATGGTCTTCACTACTTCCTTGGATAGATATGCAGGTGTCTTTGTTGCACTAGTGGGCTTGCCGTCTTCAAGAGACCTTTTCGGTAAGCATTTAGCCGCATCTACATCTCAGCAGGAAATGATGGCTATTTTGCATGCAGTATAGAAGTGGCAGCCATCCCTATTAGGAAATTATTTATGCCTCAAGACTGATCTCCAGAGTCTGGAGCATTTTCTGGAACAACGGGTCTCCTCACCAGCACATTGGAAATGGGTTATCCAACTCATGGGTTATGACTATGAGATCACTTACAAGAAGGGTAAGGATAATATGGTGGTAGATGCTCCTTCTCGCCAATTTGATGACCCATCTTCTCTTACATCTATTTCTCTGCTTGTTCCAAATTGGTTGCAATCTATTCAACAGGGCTATCTCTTCTATGAACTCCATGCTTCTTCATTGGCAGGGCACTCTGGGTTCCTCAAAACCTATGACCGGGAATAATGTAACTTCTTTTGATAGATACTGAAAATGAAAATTCACCAGATGGTGGTTGAGTGTGATACTTTCCAAGTCAACAAGGGTGAAATGACACTCCTTTCGAGACTGCTCGAACCCTTTCCCATCCCTACACAGATGTGGACAACTATTTCTATGGATTTCCTAGAAGCGCTCCAGTGGTACAATACCACATCTAAGAGGACACCATATGAAACAGTTTATGGACAGGCATCACCAGTTCTTCTTCTATACACACTCAGAAGCTCCCCAGTTCAGGAAATTGACTTGGTTCTTTGAAACCGCGATCAGATTCTTCTCATTCTGCAGGACAATCTTCACATGGCAAGAATTCGACTGAAACAACAAGCCGATCAGCACCGTTCTGAGCGCACTTTTCACGCAGCTGATATGGTCCTTCTTCATCTATAGCCTTCCAAGCAATCCTCCCTGAAACTCAACAGGCATCAGTGGGTCGGAATACAACCCGAGGATGATACAGGGGAACCACTCCTGTTCCCCTCCAGATTCTGCATCAATTTCCACATCTAAAGCTTTGAGGACAAAGCTTTTTCTAAGGGAGAGGGGATGTTAGGAACCCATGTCAACCCTTCTATTTACTTTGTTAGTATATTCTTGTTGGACGCATATGCTTTGTATGTCGTCCCATAGTATTTGTTGATCCATAGTTTGTATTATTGTTGTTGGACGCATATGCTTTGTAAGTCATCCCGTAGTAATTGTTGATCCATATTTTGTATTAGCCCATGGTTTGTATTGACACTTGGTATTAACCCATGGTATTAGTGCCTAGATGTAGTATATAAGCTTGTGTTGAGACCAATGAAGGTACCGTGAAGTTATTTGTATTGAGCTTTCTCAAAGGAGGTTGCCCCCTCGAAGTGGCCTGCGATCAATATAAAAGTGATTATGAGTTCTGTTATTTATGTTATTTTGTGTGTTTTCATTAATTAAATATTGCAGGTTCTTCATTTAGTTGAGAAACACTTGGAAGAGTTGTCCCTATTTGTGTGAGAAAAAATAGATTTCATATAATAGTGTGTCATTTTCTTTTCTAGGAAAGATTGATTGTTTCATTTTTTGGATTCAGTTGCACAAATTGCACTCATTTATGTTCTTTTTTTGTTAACTGAAACTATTCCCTCAAACTAGATACATATTTTGCACCTTTTTCCCTTTCTAAAGGGACTATTACGCTTGTCAATATTGTGTGACCAATTTCCTTAAGACTTTCTCTACAAAATTAAGGATTGAATATTCTTTTCCCTGATCTTACTCTTTCTCCCACTAGTCAAGTAGTTTAGCAAGGGTTAATTGACGACCTCATCCTCCTCCTTCCAGCTAACCTCTGAGTTCACCTTCAAAATTGTCATCCAACTCAAAACAACCTACCTCACTAACTCATCCTCTGCATCCAATAGATAACAACGCCCCTAAGGTTATGAACCCAACACCCCAACTACCCTACATGGCTTGTTTCAACCTCAATTTGTCCAAGTTTATCAATGATCATATTCAACATGAAAATGCATGGCCTCCAATTCCATTCAAATGAATTAAATGGTTCATTTAAGGCACATGGAACAAAAATACATGAGTTCTACTTGCAAAAAGAGGATTTAATCTCCCCTAGTCCCCCCTTTCCTCTTTCCCTTTAGTGGAATCATAACCACTCTAGTGATCTTTACATAACCATATTGGATCATTTTATTATTTGCCAGCATAATATCTACCTAACTTTTTAATCATCGTGGCAAGCCAACCACATGGTCCATATAGAAATATTTATAGCATACATGCCTAGCCATTCATTAGTTGGGCCTTGGCCTTGATATCTACACTAGGAATCCATACTAACATGTTTACATCACCTTACATAATCTGACTCAATATATTCGAAGGGTAAAAAATGGGATAACACATGATTATGTTTCTTTTATATTGCAAATTACCAATAATGTTTTCTTGGTTAATCACGATCAAATGTGCGGAATATTTTTTGGATGGTTGCAAAGTCAAAGAGGGAATGGTCTAATCAGATTTAAAAAAAAAACAGTTGCATGGAAATGACATTGGACATGGTTGCATTTTTGTCAATGTTACTACAGTATTCAATGGAAAAACCCAATATAAAAGAAAAGAAGTTGCATGGAAATGACATTGGACATGATTGCATTTTGTCAATGTTACTAAGGTTTTCAATGGAAAAACCCAATTGCCTCATACAGTATTTGGTTGAAACACGTCATGTTAATATTTGTGGGGATTTTACTAAGTGAGATGTGACACATTAGTTAAGTGCATTGAGTGCCAACTATTGCATCTTGATAATGTGCAAACAAATACTTCAATATGCAATGATTCCCAAAATGGAGAGAAAGTCAACAATATTAAAACTAATGAGTCAATACAATCTACAATCAATATTGGCAATAAATAGAGTTTGATAAGTACATATCCACAAGATAGGGTGGCATTCATTTCAAAGGGATATAGAATACTACATACATTTTCAAAGCAAGGAGGCTACATAGCATTAGTTCTTGTCATAAATGTGAATGAGGACCATTTTATTAAAGGGGAGAGTTTGGGATCCCTCTTGTTTAGTGTGATAGTGAAAGAACAACTATTGTCTAGTGATAATTGTTCATCCTTAGTGCCACTTAGTAGCATAGTTCTTTGGCTAGTCCGAAACCAATTTTATGGAAAAATAGGCTCCATAATGAAGAAAAATACAATAGAAAAATTACATCATACCTCCAACAAACAATAATAACAACACCATGTTCTTAGGATTAAAAGTGACAAAAAGTCCTAATATCACCTCAAATTCCCAAGGTCAGTAAATATCTCTACATTGAGGCTTATGTAAATATCCCATAGATGAATTGTTTCCAAAGGATGATGTTGTTAACGTAGAAATTCTCATAGGATGGTCATTTGAATTACATTATGAAATATGTATGGCTAGGAAAGAAAGCAATATTTTCTAGGATTCAAATGATACAACTAATATATACAAAGTAGAGGTTCAAAGGTGCAGACCCACTTCAATAATGAGTGACAACAAATATCTACAAAATAAGTGTTTAAATAAAACACTATAATGGGTTGTTAGAAGAGAGGAAACAACATTCAATGACATGAATAAAAAAATATGGACCCCCCATAATGGATGCTAGGAGGTGACAACCCATCACACATGATTTTTTCCAAACCCACATGTGGCGCATGCGACCCTCTATGTGGTGGCCACCCTGATCATGGTAATCATATGTATTTATAGGGAATTCATGTAGAATCAACTCAATAGAGGGACACACCAGATTCCTCATGCGAAGGTACCACCATCTCCCTACTTTACCTTCGACTCAGATCGATCATTCGAAAGATATAATAAATTCAACTATGCCTGTTCATAGTTGGATTTTTTTTTTTTTCCGAGGGAAGGATTCCCATGTATATTGCATGATGAATTCGTTAGAAGAATCTCTTCAATTCGATAGATTCAACATTTGGTTTTAGTTCCTGATCACTCGAAAGAATTGGGCTAGTGGTGAGTTGGAAGGATTCGACAACCTCTAGACTCATTTCAATCCCAAAAGATAGACCATTGTTGCAACATGGTTACAAGCAAGAAGATTTAGTGAAAGCACTCTGTAGGTACAAGTCACTACCATATTCCATGCATCATGACTGAACAAGAGAAAGCTAGAGAAAGCCTCTCTAGTGTAGTTCACCTATAGGGTTTTTGTCACATGAATGCTATGGAAGCGTGAATGCATAGACGTTTGCATGTCTCGAGCCAGAGGAGCTCGTCATGGATTTGGGGCATCTCATTGAATATCATGGTTCCATCTGCACTCATGAGATCCACTACACCAAACCACTTACCCTACTCTAGTATACGAAGGATCTCTTGGCTCAAGCAATTTCAGAAAGCACCCTTGGGATGCTTCAAACAAATAATAGGGGATTGAGCTTAGCGGACAAACTAGACCTACAAGATAATTGGACCATGTGCATGGAAAAGGCTCAGATGGACTTTGATGCCAAGATAAACACTCTGGCCCAAGAAATCATTGGAAAAGTATTCAACAAACCAACCCCTTCTTCACCGTAGGATGAACTCAAGTATCGTAGGCACCCAAAATTGTCATCCAACTCAAAACAACCTACCCCACTAATTATTCCTCCACTTCCAATAGATAACAACACCCCTAAGGTTGTGAACCCAACACTCCAACTACCCTACATGGCTTGTTTGAACCTCCTTAATTTGTCCAAGTTTATCAATGATCATATTCAACATGACCCTGCATGGCCTCCAATTCCATTCAAATGAAGTAAATGGCTCATTTAAGGCACGTGGCACAAAAATATATGAGTTCTACTTGGAAAAAGAAGATTTAATATCCCCTAGTCCCCCCTTTCCTCTTTCCCTCTAGTAGAATCATAACCCCTCTAGCGATTTTTACATAACCATCTTGGATCCTTTTATTATTTTCCAACATAATATCTACCTAACTTTTGAATCATCGTGGCGAGCCAACCACATGGTCCATATAGAAATATTTACAGCATACATGCCTAGCCATTCCCTAGTTGGGCCTTGGCCTTGATATCTGCACTAGGAATCCATACTAACATGTTTGCATCACTTTACATAATCTGACTCAATACATTCCAATGGTAAAAAACGAGATAGCACGTGATTATGTTTCTTTTATGTTGCAAATTACCAATAATGTTTTCTTGGTTAACCACAATTGAATGTGCAAAATATTTTTTGGATGGTTGCAAAGTCAAAGAGGGAATGGTCTAATCATATTTAAAAAAAAAACAGTTGCATGCAAATTACATTGGACATGGTTGCATTTTTGTCAATGTTACTAAAGTATTCAATGGAAAAACCCAAGATAAAAGAAAAGAAGTTGCATGGAAATGACATTGGACATGATTGCATTTTGTCAATGTAACTGAGGTTTTCAATGGAAAAACCCAATTGCCTCATACATTATCTAGTGGAAACACGTCGTGTTAATATTTGTGGGAATTTTACTGAGTGAGATGTGACACATTAGTTAAGTGCAATGAGTGCCAATTATTGCATCTTGATAATGTGCAAACAAATACTTCAATATGCAATGATTCCCAAAATGGAGAGAAAGTCAACAATATTAAAACTAATGAGTCAATACAGTCTACAATCAATATTGGAAATAAATAGAGTTTGATAAGTACATATCCACAAGATAGGGTGGCATTCATTTCAAAGGGATATAGAATGCTACATACATTTTGAAAGAAAGGAGGCTACATAGCATTATTTCTCGTCATAAATGTGAATGAGGAACATTTTATTAAAGGGGAGAGTTTGGGACCTCTCTTGTTTAGTGTGATGGTGAAAGAACAACTATTGTTTTTTTTATAATTGTTCATCTTTAGTGCCACTTAATAGCATAGTTCTTTGGCTAGTCCAAAAACAATTTGATGGAAAAATAGGCTCCATAATCAAGGAAAATGCAATAGAAAAATTAGATCAGACCTCCGACAAACAATAATAACAACAACATGTTCTTAGGATAAAAAGTGAAAAAAATTCCTAATAATCACCTCAAATTCCCAAGGTCAGTAAATATCTCTACATTGAAGCTTATGTAAATATCCCATAGATGAATTGTTTCCAAAGGATGATGTTGTTAAGGGAGAAATTCTCATGGTATGGTCATTTGACTTACATTATGAAATATGTATGGCTAGGAAAGAAAGTGATATTTTCTCTGATTTAAATGATACAGTTAATATATACAAAGTAGAGGTTCAAAGGTGCAAACCCACTTGAATAATGAGTGACAACAAATATCTCTAAAAATAAGTGTTTAAATAAAATGCAATAATGGGTTGTTAGAAGACAGGAAACAACATTCAATGATATGAATAAAAAAATATGGACCCCCTAATGGATGCTAGGAGGTGACAACCCATCACACATAAGTTTTTCCAAACCCACATGTGGCGCATGCGACCCTCTATGTGGTGGCCACCCTGATCATGGTCATCATATGTATTTATAGAGAATTCATGTAGAATCAACTCAATAGAGGGACACACCAAATAACTAGTGCGAAGGTACCACCATCTCCCTATTTTACCTTCAACTCAGATCGATCATTCGAAAGATGTAATAAATTCTACTAAGCTTGCTCATAGTTGTATTTTTTTTTGAGGGAAGGATTCCCATGTTAATTGCATGATGAATTGGTTAGAAGAATCTCTTCAATCCGATAGGTTCAACATTTGGCTTTAGTTCCTAATCACTCGAAAGAATTGGGCTAGTGGTGAGTTGGAAGGATTTGACAACCTCTAGACTTGTTTCAATCCCAAAAGAAAGACCATTGTTGCAACATCGTTACAAGCAAGAATATTGAGCAAAAGCACTCTGCAAGTACAAGTCACTACCATATGACGTGCATCAAGACTGAACAAGAGAAATCTAGATAAGGCCTCTCTAGTGTAGTTCATGTATAGGGTTGTTGTCACCTTAATGCTATGGAAGCTTGAATGCATAGAAATTTGCAGTGTCCCGAGCCAGAGGATCTCAATGTGGATTTGGGGCATCTCATTGAATATCATGGCTCCATCTGCACTCATGAAACCCACTACACCAAAACACTTACCCTACTTTGGTATACGAAGGATCTCTTAGCTCAAGCAATTTCAGAAAGTATCCTTGGGATGCTTCAAACAAACAATAGGGGATTGAGCTTACCGGACACACTGGACCTACTAGATAATTGGACCAAGTGCATGGAAAAGGCTCGGATGGACTTTGATGCCAATATAAACACTATGGCCCAAGAAATCATAGGAAAAGTATTCAACAAACCAACCCCTTCTTCACCACAAGATGAACTCAAGTATCGCAGGCACCCAAACTTGTCATCCAACTCAAAAAAACCTACCCCACTAGGTAGTCCTCCACATCCAATAAATAACAATGGCCTTGAGGTTGTTAACCCAACACTCCAACTACCCTACACGGCTTGTTTGAAACTCCTTAATTTGTTCAAGTTTATCAATGATCATATTCAACATGACCTTGCATGGCCTCCAATTCCATTCAAATGAAGTAAATGGATCATCTAAGGCACGTGGCACAAAAATAGATATGTTCTACTTGGAAAAAAGAGGATTTAATCTCCCCTAGTCCCCCCTTTCCTCTTGCCCTCTAGTGGAATCATAACCCCTCTAGTGATCTTTACATGACCATCTTGGATCATTTTATTATTTTCCATCATAATATCTACCTAACTTTTGAATCATCGTGGCAAGCCAACCACATGGTCCATATAGAAATATTTATAGCATACATGCCTATCCATTTAGTAGTTGGGCCTTGGCATTGATCTCTGCACTAGGAATCCACACTAACATGTTTACATCAATTTACATAAACTGACTCAATACATTCCAAGGGAAAAAAATGGGATAGCACATTATTATGTTTTTTTTATATTGCAAATTACCAATAATGTTTTCTTGGTTAATCACTATTGAATGTGCGAAATAATTTTTGGATGGTTTCAAAGTCGGTGAGGGAATGGTCTAATCATATTTTAAAAAAAATAGTTGCATGCAAATGACATTGGACATGGTTGCATTTTTGTCAATGTTACTAAAGCATTCAATGGAAAAACCCAAGATAAAAGAAAAGGAGTTGCATGGAAATGACATTGGACATGAGTGCATTTTGTCAATGTTACTGAGGTTTTCAATGGAAAAACCCGATTGCCTCATACATTATCTGGTGGAAACACGTCGTGTTAATATTTGTGGGGTTTTTACTGAGTGAGATGTGACACATTAGTTAAGTGCAATGAGTGCCAACTATTGCATCTTGATAATGTGCAGCCAAATATTACAATATGCAATGATTCCCAAAATGGAGAGAAAGTCAACAATATTAAAACTAATGAGTCAATACAATCTACAATCAATATTGGAAATAAATAGAGTTTGATAAGTACATATCCCCAAGATAGGGTGGCATTCATTTCAAAGGAATATAGAATGCTACATACATTTTCAAAGCAAGGAGGTTACATACCATTAGTTCTCGTCATAAATGTCAATGAGGACCATTTTATTAAAGGGGAGAGTTTGGGACGTCTCTTGTTTAGTGTGATGGTGAAAGAACGACTATTGTCTTTTTGATAATTTTTCATCTTTAGTGCCACTTAGTAGCATGGTTCTTTGGCTAGTAGCGATATTTTCTAGGATTTAAATGATATGGCTAATATATACAAAGTAGAGGTTCAAAGGTGCAGACCCACTTGAGTAATGAGTGGCAACAAATATCTCTAAAAACAAGTGTTTAAATAAAATGCAATAATGGGTTGTTAGAAGAGAGGAAACAACATTCAATGGTGTGAATAACAAAATATGGACCCCCCACAATGGATGCTAGGAGGTGACAACTCATCACACATGATTTTTTCCAAACCCACATGTGGCGCATGCCACCCTGATCATGGTCATCATATGGAATTATAACGAATTCACATAGAATCAACTCAATAGATGGACACACCAGATCCCTCGTGTGAAGGTACCACCATCTCCCTATTTTACCTTCGACTTAGATTGATCATTCGAAAGATATAATAAATTCTACTATGCTTGCTCATAGTTGGATTTTATTTATTTATTTTTTAATTTTTAATTTTTATTTTTTTTAATTTTTAATTTTTTAATTTTTTTAATTTTTTTAGTTTTTATTTTTATTTTTTATTTTTATTTTCTGAGGGAAGGATTCCCATGTATATTGCATAATGAATTGTGTCACCTACCCAAATTTTAGAAATTATTATTTTATTAGCAAAATACTTTATGTTAAATTTAATTACAAAGTTATGTAATTATGATCAGTTTTGATCAAGGATGAATGTAATTACTGATTATTATTATTTAAATAAATTAATTAGGAGACAAACACCCAAGGGGATTGTTAAATGAGTGTTCACTGACCCACTAGGAGGAATGGAAGCTGTTGGAAGGTATGGGACAGATGGCAACAATTGCACCACACCGCTAGCTATTGGTTATGGGACAGCTACCCCTAAAAATGTGGCATTATCCCCTTGGTGGAGGGAGTGAGCAGGAAGTTCATTTAATGACCCAGTAACAACTGAAAAGGCTTAGGTAGCCTACATAAGGAAAATTCGAATTGAGTAGGCATCTCTTACACAATATTTCTATAGGAATATTTCCTCATGTGCATCAAGTGATCACTGAGAGATTCGAATAGGGAGGCTAGCCGTGAGTGCAATCATAAGTCTGCATACTATATTATTAAGGAGAACCAGAGGTGCTGGAGCAGGTCCCTTGGGCTGCTAGTTCTTGAAGATTCAACAGTTAGTGCTACTGCAGGTGGAGATCCTAAATTCCTAAGTTTCTTCGTCGTGGTGGTTTAGTGAACAGGCTCAGGGGTCCTAAGGCAAGTACTTGACTATCTTCAGGAATTGGTTGGGTGGAACAATATTCTTGGGCTATTTGTTTCCCTACATAGCCCAATGACCCAGGTAGTTCATTTAATGGAGGGAGTGACCAGGCATCTCTTACACAGTGGAGGGAGTGAGCAGGCAGTTCATTTAATGACCCAGTAACAACTGAAAAGGCTTAGGCAGCCTACATAAGGCAAATTCGAATTGAGCAGGCATCTCTTACACAATATTTCTATAGGAATATTTTCTCATGTGCATCAAGTGATCATTGAGAGATTTGAATAGGGAGGCTAGCTGTGAGTGCAATCATAAGTCTGCATACTATATTATTAAGGAGAACCAGAGGTGCTGGAGCAGGTCCCTTGGAATGCTAGTTCTTGAAGATTCAACAGTTAGTGCTACTGCAGGTGGAGATCCTAAATTCCTAAGTTTCTTTATCCTGGTGGTTCAGTGAACAGGCTCGGGTGTCCTAAGGCAAGTACTTGACTATCTTCAGGAATTGGTTGGGTGGAACAATCTTCTTGGGCTATTTGTTTCCCTCCCTCCCTAAGTGGAGGGAGTGAGCAGGCAGTTCATTTAATGACCCAGTAACAACTGAAAACGCTTAGGCAGCCTACATAAGGAAAATTCGAATTGAGCAGGCATCTCTTACACAATATTTCTATAGGAATATTTTCTCATGTGCATCAAGTGATCACTGAGAGATTCGAATAGGGAGGCTAGCTGTGAGTGCAATCATAGGTCTGCATACTATATTATTAAGGAGAACCAGAGGTGTTGGAGCAGGTCCCTTGGACTGCTAGTTCTTGAAGATTCAACAGTTAGTGCTACTGTAGGTGGAGATCCTACATTCCTAAGTTTCTTCGTTCTGGTGGTTCAGTGAACAGGCTCGGGGGTCCTAAGGCAAGTACTTGACTATCTTCAGGAATTGGTTGGGTGGAACAATCTTCTTGGGCTATTTGTTTCCCTACATAGCCCAATGACCCAGGCAGTTCATTTAATGGAGGGAGTGAGCAGGCATCTCTTACACAGTGGAGGGAGTGAGCAGGCAGTTCATTTAATGACCCAGTAACAACTGAAAAGGCTTAGGCAGCCTACATAAGGCAAATTCGAATTGAGCAAGCATCTCTTACACAATATTTCTATAGGAATATTTCCTCATGTGCATCAAGTGATCACTGAGAGATTTGAATAGGAGGCTAGCTGTGAGTGCAATCATAAGTATGCATACTATATTATTAAGGAGAACCAGAGGTGCTGGAGCAGGTCCCTTGGAATGCTAGTTCTTGAAGATTCAACAGTTAGTGCTACTGCAGGTGGAGATCCTAAATTCCTAAGTTTCTTCGTCCTAGTGGTTCAGTGAACAGGCTCGGGGGTCCTAAGGCAAGTACTTGACTATCTTCAGGAATTGGTTGGGTGGAACAATCTTCTTGGGCTATTTGTTTCCCTACATAACTATTCTAGGTTTCACTATCTCCTATTTTAATTCAATTATTAATTTCTATTTTGAAGAAGAAATGTGTTCTGATTCTGTTTGAAGGCTTTGCATGTTAAAGTTTCAATGATGATTTGAATTGATAAACCAATATCTACATTTTTCCACATGTTGTTTTATGCATCGTATTCTAGTGTAGATAAGTAAATTAAGAATAGATGAGAAGATAAGAAAACTGCCACTGATTCGATAGACAAGTGCAGTGATTGAATTGTGTTTCCATTTTCTGCCCTATAATTAACAGTAGTAATTACTATACAATATCTATTACAGTATAGAATATTTCATTGATTTCATGGAAAACAAATATAGATTATTTACTGTATGATTTCATTGTGTTTTTCCTATCCCTATTTTTATAGGAAATCAATGCATTTCAAAGTTTTGTACATTATAATTAGAAACAAATATTGTTGTTACAATAACTAGAAGTGCTAGCTATGATCACAAGTCACAAATTACAGTATTTACACACGTCACTCATACTGTGTTTTTCATCACAAATTTATTGATAGAATAGTTTCCTAAAATCATATCAGTATTATCAGAACTGAAAAACAAAGGAATTGTAAAACCTATATTGTTTACACTTATCATTTTACTTTACAAATCGCACATATTATTCAATCTGAGTGTTGTAGTTTCTATTATATTACGAACTGTATATAGTACTAAAAAATATAGAATCTTATCAACTGTAAAACCCTAGATCGTATTATTTTAGGTTTTCATTATCATTATCCATGGTAACATAAAAACACATATTATATCCATATTTAAATTATAGTACAAACCCTAGCCACAACATAAGGGCTATTCTGAAGTTACATATAAATAATATCTTTTTGTTTCGAAGACAAAACTAGAATCTGGGCATGGCCCTGTTCTTTTCCTTTTTAAACATATATTTATTTTCAAAGACAAGACTCGAACTAGGGTATGACCCTGTTCGTTTCCATTACAAACGAAATGAAAACCATTTCAGCATCACATAATACAGAGTTATCATCTATGACAAGCATATAGACTCTGGCCTAGCTTGAAAATCACAAGATCAACCTACAGTAAACAAACGTATAACACAAACAAATAGCATAGAATGAAATAGCATATTTTTCATTGTCGAGAAGAGAACATTGTATCCACAGTAGACGAGCTTCGGCTCCATATTTCACTTCTCGTAACATAATCCAACAAGTCGTGTTCAAGGTTTAAACCAATACAAGTCCCAACTCCAAGAAGGGAAACCATTGTTAGTAGAAGCAAAAAGATTACAACATGTTTCCAAATGAAATCGCACAGGGTTTATTCCCAAACTTTAAACATTTTAAAACAAGTCCAAAAACCCTTCACACTGATGAGTAGTATAACTTCCAGTTTGACGAACCTAGACATCAAAGCTTAAAGACCAAGTATCATACAAACAAACGAGGATTACATTCCTGTACAGACATATTTTGAATAACAAAAAGATCTTCGAAGTTTTTCAACTGACAGACAATGCCGAAGCATGGTGGAACACTGGTTACTCATCCTCTTGAAACTACAACACCAAAGTCGAAAGGCACCTACGAGGGTTTGAGACCCGGAGCTTACCAGGAATGGAAGCACACCGTTCCTTTCCAAACCCTTTCTCAAAGTCGTTCTTCGAACCCTGCAACTCACAAAAACCCAAGCTTAGAATTTGACAACAGTAATATTTTATTTTAAAAACTGAAAATCGAAACTTCAATAAAAGAATCGTTATTCTTGCCGAGAATGCTTACCTTCTCATCAAGCGGCCAAGTTCTTAGCATTCACCAGAAAAACGACGAGAGCTCTGCTGTAGATGAGACCGGGGTACTGTTATCATTTGCAGGATGGTGAGTTTCACTCAATCTCTAAAAGAACAACTATAAACTATCAACTCAATAACAACTCAAACTAAAGACTCAATCTTTTATTACAATGCCATTACAGTAGGGAAGAACCTACAACTTAAATCCAACCAACAGGTCTTAAGGTCGAAACCCCTTCACAATTTTCGGTTAAACCCTAAAAATTAGTAGCCTGTCGGCCTCGCTACTCGGAACGCAAATGACACAATGAAATTACATTAATTCACTATCAATCAATACCACAACGAACACTAGGGTTACATTCAACAATGCAGATTCATCAAAATCAACGTCCATGGGTGTGCCAGCGAGGTTGCATTGGGTCGAACAACCCTTACATTTATTGCTATATCATTTCACATGCACGACCATGCCACCTTGGCCCACATTGGATCGTTCTACACCAAGCTCAGAGGAGTATTAAACTTACAACCATTACACATTGGCCTCAGAAATCACCATTACACTGAATTCATATTATGTGGATCGTTGGCAAATCCTTGTCACATGGAGTTTCAATTCAAGCTTTTAATGCAGGATCAAGTTACGATCTCCACGACAGCTCGAGGTTATGTCATTTTAATGACCGTCAACTCGCCCCCCTGTCAACATAAATGCATGTCAGCACCCATTCATAACGACAACAAAACCTCACGTAGATCTTTTATAATCTCATAACATTTGATTGCATTGTTAATAGTTAAAATATTAAGTTTATGATCGTGATTAGGGTATTAAGGCTTAAGCTAGCCGTGTAATAAGTTCGAATTTCATATCATTTTAATATTGCAAACTTTCATATATATATATATATATATATATATATATTATGAATAGTTTGCAATTATAAAACAATTATATAGGATAGCAATCTATAAAGATTATATGGTTAGTGTGATAACCATAGTTTCTATTATTCCATTTACAAAAATAAAATAATGTGGGAGTTTACACTTTTGAATTTTTAACAAGACCAATGAATAGTAACTAGCATAAAAACCATGCTATTGTCATGAACTTCATACCCTAACTTATATGCAATGCATTTGATGGTTAACAATACAATTACGACTTTAGTAGTATACAAGTATTTATTATCTTAAGAAGAGGACAGAGCCAGTTACTACAATGACGATGATTTCAACGACTAATCTACCAGCCTGATGATGTTAATAGACGACGTATTGAAATCATAGTAGAGTTGTAAGACAACCTTTGAAAACAATATTTATAACCATGTAAATCTTACCTGTATGCTTTTGTGAGTCGAAACAGATTTCTAACATTCTATTTATTTACGATGTTGAATTTTAACCATACACGTACTTTGAAATTTATGCAGTCATGGAACTTCTAAACTACCGTCTGCACATAGAAATATTTCAATGCTTTAGTGTTGCAGCTAAGTAAACTCCAGGGTACCTCGTAGGACACCCTTGGACATCAGAAACAAAATTGTCAGTATCATATCAAATTAAAAGTATCGCATCATATTTCTGACCTGTCAATACATTTATTACAATAATCATGTTCGTAATTTATGTGTTAAGGTTTGTCATTATCACCATGTTACTAGAACAAAAATCAAATTACATTTAGTACTAACGAATTTTTAATTAAAGTTGTCATAATTAAATAATTATTGTTTCCGCATCTATAAATTTTGTATTTAGTGCCATTTTCAAAAGTTTTAATTTTTTATGAAAATTCAGGATGCTATAAATTGGTTAGAATAATCTCTTCAATCCAATAGCTTCAACATTTGGATTTAGTTCCTGATCACTTGAAAGAATTGGGATAGTGGTGAGTTGGAAGGATTCGACAACCTTTAGACTCATTTCAATCCGAAAAGACAGACCATTGTTGCAGCATGGTTACAAGCAAGAAGATTGAGCGAAATCACTCTGCAGGTACAAGTCACTATCATATGATGTGCATCATGAATGAACAAGAGAAAGCTAGAGAAGGCCTCTCTAGTGTAGTTCACCTATAGGGTTGTTGTCACCTGAATGCTATGGAATCTTGAATGCATATAAATTTGTAGTGTCTCGAGCCAGAGGAGCTCATCATGGATTTGGGGCATCTCATTGAAGATCATGGCTCCATATGCACTCATGAGACCCACTACACCAAAACACTTATCCTACTTTGGTATATGAAGGATCTCTTGGCTCAAGCAATTTCAGAAAGCACCCTTGGGATGATTCAAACAAACAATAGGGGATTGAGATTAGCGGACACACTGGACCTACTAGATAATTGGACCAAGTGCATGGAAAAGGCTCATATGGACTTTGATGCCAAGATTAACACTCTGGCCCAAGAAATCTTAGGCAAAATATTCAACAAACCAACCCCGTCTTCACCGCAGGATGAACTCAAGTATCACAGGAACCCAAACTTCCCTCCTTGAGGGGAGCCATCAGGTGTGAAAGAAGAAATGGCCTTAGTTCTAGAATGTAAGACTTAGGATATTGAAATCTCAAACTTGGACTAATCCATATGATAACTAGTTTTTCTCTACTTAGTCTATTTTTGGTTTAAACTAGCCTTTGGACTTCTTAGTAATCCTCTTTTTTCCTAGTCCTTGGCCAAAGGGGGTTAATAGCTTTAATTTCTACTATTAGTTGCTTATATCATGTTCTAGCTCTTAGTTTTCAATATTTCTTAGTGAAAAACTCCATGAACAATTCTTGGTGGCTACTCTACTTGATGACTTATGTACCTTATTTTTTTTATATACCATAGAATCAAATTTTACCAAAAAAATTCATATGGACATGGAAAACAAAGGTGGGATGGAGATGACATTAAAAAACAACGGGAAGGTGTTAAGTCATAATGTAAACAATTGGAACACAAATGAAGAGATTGAGAGTGATGCCTATGAATGACACCTAATTTGAGAAAAGGAATTCTATGAATGCCATTTTTTAATAAGTGTAAGTACTACTAAATTTGTAGTTGATAGATTTCATTTGTTGGTTCAAATAAAACTATTGAAAGTCTATTGCTGTCTCCCTTGTCTTAGGATGCAAGCTTCATAAATATTTCTATCATAATTTAGTTATAGTGTTTGCAAATAGAGTGACATGCTAATTCTTAATCATTATTTTTTACATATTAATCATTATTTAAATATTTACGAAAATGTATAATTCTTAGATGCAATGAGAACACTTGTTTATATTTTGCTTCTCTTTAATTTTACTATATTTAACTATGTGTATTTGTTATACATCCACATACTTAAATAAAATGTTGTACATTAATATTAAAATGATGTGCATTAATAAAAATTAACACTTTTAAAACCAAAATTCTAGGCATTGTGAAAATCCAAACTTCACACTTATGTTAATAACTTTAGAGTTTGACATGACACTTTTTCAACTCAATATTAACATTTTTAAGTCCAATATTCGATTCTAGATTTATAAAACCAAATTTAAAGAAATAATTGTTTTTTAAGTTTCTAATTTAATTAGAATTTAAAAGAATGCAAAAATAAAACTTTGTAATGAAGGAGAAATAAAAGTATTTGTGGATTTTTAAAATGATTGCATCGAGTGAAACGAGGTGCTCTACAACTCAGTATGGGAGAGATCTTCTAACGTGATATAAAGGTAACAAAATATATTAAAAAAATTCATATCGGCTCATAAAATAAAAAATTATGGAAAATATTTAAAAAAAAATCCATGTTGGTTCATAAAATAAAATATAATGAAAAGTAATTAAAAAATAGATGTTCGTTTATAAAATAAAAACTTAAAACTTAAACCCGGATCTATCAATAAAGAAAGATCAAATTTCTTGAGTTTAAATTTAAACAAAAGAAATACACCTCAAGAAATTGGATCCCTCTCGGTAAGATGGATCTATGCTAGTATTTAAAACATTCTTAATATAATTGCGCCAAGAGGCTCTCTACATCCCAATATGGGGGAGATCTTGTAACCTAATGTAACGGATATAACGTTATAAGGTTAGTAACATGTCGGCCAAAAATAATAGTGTGAATATTATGGGAGAGATCTTATAACATGATGTAATATTAGTAACGTTTGTAACATTAAAGTAAAAAGAAGTAAAGTAATAGTGATAGTGAATATTATGGGAGAGATCTTGTAACGTGATGTAACATTAATAATGTTTGTAACATTAAAGTAAAAAGAAAAGTATTTAAAAAAAATCCATGTTGGTTTATAAAATAAAATATTATGAAAGGTAATTAAAAAATAGATGTTTGTTTATAAAATAAAAACTTAAAATTTAAACTCAGATCTATTAATCAAGAGAAATCAAATTTCTTGAGTAATTAACGAAAGTTATTCAAAATTAAATTCAAATTAATCAAAAGTAAGTGAGATGAATAAAGTATATGAATTTCTTATTTATTTTTTTCATATAAATTTCATTTTATTATTTTTTATAAATAAGTTAATTATTATTTATTTGTAAAAAAATTTAAATATATAAAGTTAATTTAAATTTAATTATTATTTATTATTTTGTTAGGAGCAAATGTTACAACATCTCCCTCATACTGAACTGTAAAACACCTAGCTTTTTTCGGTGCAATAAATAAAATTATAATTTCATAAAATGGTGACATAATTTTTTTAATAGTATATTTTGGTATTACATATTATTAAATTAAATATTTATAAAAAAAATATGTATAATGAATAAGAACTAAGAGTAATCTATTAAAAAATTGGATGTGGAAGTTACATATCTATAGTTTATAGATAGATTAAGTCATAATAATAATTTGGATATTTTATTTTCAATTTAAACTCATTTTAAAATCATTATTTAAAAAGTAATTTTAAGATTATAATTTTTCATTTTTCATTAATTTTATTTAAATTTTGTAAATCAAGATAATTAAAATTTATTATATCTATAAGTGTAACTTATATCTTAAAATTTGGGGTGGACTACTATCTATGCTTTTTTTAGATTGTATGATGATGAGACAAGTGTACTGTCTAGATTAATTTTATGGTAGTAATTCAAAATTTGAAATTAACAATTATAAAACAAAAATGAATATAAAAAATAACTTGTAGTTTATGCATGGATAAGTGGAAGCCAATGCATGGATAACTCTTAGCTAATGCATGGATAAGAAACTTTCTGGCAAACAACAAGTAACATATAACTTATTACTTATTAGGTGTTCACCTACCACAAGTTAAGTGGCTATGTTAGTTAGTTTTCTTTATTCAATATCTTTATAGAGTCCCCACAAATCAAAGATACTTTAAAAGGAATTATCATAATTATTCATATATTTAAACTTAAACATATAAAATAAATTTATAAATTAAATCCTATCTTTAATTAAATATATATTCAAAAACATTTATTTTATAAAAGAGTGGATTTTTCTTTTTATTATAATTAAATTTATTTTTTACTAAATTTTAATTTTTCATTATTTAAATTCCATTTTTTATTATATCTTACTTGAATACCCTATTGTACTTAGATTTTACAATCTTAAACAACTTATATTTGATTATATATAGATTGAACACCCTCCAATACCCTATCGCACTAAAATTGTACAATCTTAACAACTTTTTAATATATATACATAAAGAAGGTTTTCATATATTTCAAATAGTCACTTTTGACCTAATATGTAATGTAGGATTGTAAATCTAGAATCTTCTATATATTATAGAATATAGAATGTGGTTCTATAATGTAGATAACGTTCAAATAGTCACTTTTGACAGACAATATGTAATATAGGATTGTAGATCTAGATCAATCTTTGTATATAATATAGAATGTAGATCTCTCGAATTTGTTGGACATGTTCTATGCTATATAGAATGTAGATTTCACAAATTTGTTTTACATGAGGAAGTCAAAGCTATACTCCCACGCCGTTTTGATTCGTCACATTCTCTAAGATGATGACAGTCTATAACCATTGGTTGAGGTAATTATCATCTAATCAATCTATTATGGTTCTTGGTGCTAACAATGGATCAGTCTGCAACCACTGCTGTAATTGCAAATGCAAAGCATATTCAAGCAAACAGACAGGCCACATGTTCCGACTCCCAAAGTATGATGCCTTCGTGATGTTCTGTGTGTAGTGGCAGGGAGAACAACAATATCAGAGTGTTTTAAATTCAGAGATAAAAGATTGTTAACGTCTTGACCTGTGCACTCCTACCAACAAAAAGAATATGTGGTCTCCATATATTAACTGTAGCAGCAGTAGATGTCCTCTGAAAGAATATAATAAAGATCTGGGAAGGAGCACAGTGGAGAAATGTGCAGCTCAGCGTAAAGTGCAATGACTTAGCTTAGTGAGCCAAATAAATTACCCAAAACCTGTGTCGTATTGCCTGCATATACTGCGGGCTCGAAGGGTGGAGTATTTTGTTTTGGTCTGTACAAAAGGGTTGTGGAGCTTTTGCTGCTGTGCTCTCAACTTCTGGTCACGTTGGGTCATATCAAATGTATTTAACGGTCTGGAAGTTGGAGCCCAATTGAATGTTTCTGACAAGTTGGTTGTGTAATCAGACACACATAGAAGGAGCTGATTAAATAATTTAATGGATGATTACTCCATCATTCATTTTGTATTTTTCGTCGATCTGTGAGTCGCGGTAGTCCCGAGTCCTACCACTCAGCTCGCTATTCCCAATATATACTCCATACAATTCCATTCAACGCACTCAGCGAGTCCTTCAAAGTTCAAAACATCTTGCTCGAAGAAACTATCATCAATCCCATCGTTATGTATCTGTGTGAATTACGGACTGTGGTCTGAGATTTTTATTATGAAAGTCAGGAGTAGTCTAGTCTGTAGTAAATTTTTCAGAGGTCTATCGTTTATTTTCTAAAATATTTTAGTTTGTAAAGGAATTTGGAACAGTAAATAATTCAAAGTTGGCATAATTTTGTTAGAAATTTGGAAAAAAATTCAAAATTGTGATACTCCGTAGTACAATTATCTTTTTGGAAGAAACTATCATCAAATTCCATCAACCATGGGCGCTTAATAAGCATCTTGCAGCAGCTGCGGGGGTGGGATTATGAGCCATTGGAAGTATATCGTTTATAATTTTGAAAATTTCAGTTTGGTAAGGACTTGGTGAAGTAATTCAAATTTAGTATAATTATAAATTGTTTATGGATTTGTCTAGTCTGTCCGAATTTTTTTAGAAGTATATCCTTTGTCATGGTGAAATTTTTAATTTGGTAGGAATTTGGTGAAGTAATATAAATTCCAGTGGTCTAATACTATTAGGATTTGGCTGGAGAAAATTGTTCGTTTTTTTAGACACTAATTTGTTGGAATAGGGAATAAATTTTTAGAATCTCAGATAACAGTATTAGTACTGCATAATTTGGATGCTTCAAATTTAATAAAATTATAAGTTTTTTCTATGGATTTTGTCAGTGTGACAACTTTTTTTTAGAAAGGTATGGTTTATCATTTTGAAAATTTTAGTTTACTCTGAAATTGGTGAAGTAATTTAAATGTAATATAATTATATGTTATTTATGGATTTTTAGAAATATGGTTTATCATTTTGAAAAATTTTAGTTCAGTCTGAATTTGGTGAAGTAATTTAAATGTCATGTAATTATATGTTATTTATGGATTTTTAGAAGTTTGAGGTCTTAGAGGATAAAATCATTGAGAACACATAAATATTCTTAAAACTTTTAGAACAATGAAGTTTGAGGTGAATCCATTCTCATTTGTTTTGAGTCATCTTTGCCTTTGATCCTTTAAGGGCTTTGTTGAAGATGAGCTTTCCAAACTTTCCAATCTTCCAGCATGCCTTTACTCTCACTTTCTATATCTTACTATGCCCCAAATGCCTTACTTTTATAGCATTGTGAAATTGGAATTAGGGATTTAAATTTCAATGTGGGATAATATATTTTCTTGATTTTTTATTATTTTCACTCAAAAACCCTTTGTTGTAGAAACCCTTGTCTTCACATACTTCTTCATTTGCGGAAGCAGTAAGATGAGAGATTGAAGGTCTCAATTGTTTCATATTTCTGGTTTTCATGTTGCAGACCAATGGTAAAATGTGCTTCCACCTTCACTTATTAAGTCTGCTAATTCAATTGTAAACATCGTAAAAAAAAAGGATATATTTAATATTTTAAACAAATTTCATCGTCTCATAAATTTGTCATCTAATTTTTTTACAAAATTTTATGAATTTATTATTACATTAAAATCATAATCTTAATGCTATATATCATTATTTTCTACATAATGCTATCAATTATTATCAATGAAGATGATAAATGTCTTTCTACATAATGCTATTAATTATTATAATCAATCAAATGTTTTTCCATATAATGCTAACAATTTATTACAAGGCATTCAGTTAAATATTCTTAGTATGAGTTTGCATTAAACCACTTGCTTTTGTAATATAAATATTTCCAAAAAACATAAAATTTTATAAAAACCTTTTTACTAACCAGAATCCAAGATTTTATTACCATAATCTTAATGACATTAAATCCCAAATATTATATCTAATTTAGATTTCATTACCATAATCTCTATGGTATTAATCCCATATATAATATCTAATTTAAAACGAACATGCTTATGAATCAAAATCTAAAAGATTATATATTTTTATTTAAAAGGTAGAAACCCAAAAGGAGTTTTACATGTTATAGTTTATTATTTATAAGTTACTCAGTCCAACAGGAATTTTACAACGAAAGAATGACATTAAATCCCAAAGTTAAATGAAAGATGCTTATGAATTAAAGTTAAAAAATGGTTAAACTTGATGATGTCAAAACGAAAATTTCAAAACAAAAACAACATTAATATACACATAGTAATCTATATAAATGTGTGTGGTGTTTATAGATGTAAATAACGTGGATAGTAATATTAATTTTGTTAGCATTATTTATTATCTTCTTAATTCATTTCAGTTCGTGAGAAAATTTAAAAAAAATATTAAATGCTATTTTAATATTAAATTTATTAAGAATTAATTATATATAAAGATATATTGGAGAATTATGTGTTTGTAATTCTTTTATGTGGGGTTAAAGGTGATGGGGATACGTTACCCAGTTTGGATGCTCCGGTCTCTGGGAATCCAACATGTCGGTCATTGTTTGGGGATATGTCTGTCGTGGGGGAGATTCCTCTTGGGTTGCCTGGGGGCTCAAATGTTTGTAATTCCTCTTCTAATTTGGTGGATGGGTCTGGTTTTCCAGATTCCGTAGATAAGGGGGGGGAATTGTTGAGGATTGAGCCGGGGGTTGGGGATGATTTAGGGGCTCTGGAACATGGGGGTGCTGGAGAACTGGGCAATACTGACTCTGGTGGGGATAATATATTCCTTCCTCTTTTCATTTATTCTAAAAACCCTAGTTCAAACCCTCATGTTAAATCTGTTCATTCTGACAGATTTCAAAATGTAACCATCAGGAAGCCTCGGCGTAAAGGGGGTACTCGGGTGGATAAGCCTTTGGATGGTTTATCTAGTCATATACCTGTCTCGGTGAGGATCGACCAGTTGGATGGTGTTGGGAATTCAGAGGTACATTCTCAGGGTCTTAGAGCATTATCCCCGGATGGGAGGGTTCTTTAATGCCTATTTGTTCTCTAAATATCCGGGGGTTTGGGGGGGTTGTCTGAGCTAGGGCCCTTTCTGATCTTTTAGCTACTGCTCGGCCGAGTCTTTTGTTACTCCAAGAAACGATGTGTTCGGATTTAGATGCTATCTCGAAGTTTGTTGGTCTTAAGGGTGGTTGGGAAGTCTCGGCTTCCAGCTCCTCTGGTTTATCTGGTGGATTGCTTGCGGCTTGGGATCCTAGGGTGTACTCTTTCCAGGATTTCAAGTCATCTTGGGGTATAATTTTGGAAGGGGAACGGAAAGAGGATGGTTTCCTATTAACTATCTTGAATTTCTATGCGCCTTATAGAAATCGTGAAGCATTTTGGAACGGGCTACAAGCCTCTGGTTTGTTGTGTAGAAACAATATTTTGGTGGCTGGGGACTTTAACTTCACGAGGTTCTCCCAGGAAATTTGGGGAAGTGCTGCTAAAATAGACAATTTGGCGGATTACTTTAATGATTTTCTCGTAAACAATGATTTGGTTGATGTGTGTACAGGTGACTATTCCCCCACCTGGACAAATGGTCGAGGCGGTCATGATAATATTATGAAACGATTGGATAAATTTCTTACGAAAGATTCTCTGTTGGAGTCTTGTGGCAGATATCGTTCATGGGTCAGGAGGTCTAAATTATCTGACCACTGGTCTATATTCTTGCAGCTTAATGTTAATTTTCAGCATCGTTGCTTCCCTTTCAAATTTGATAGCTTGTGGATTGAAGATGGGGAGTTTGTAAGATATGTCTCCTTTATATGGCTTCATATAAATGTGGAGGATGATTTAAATCCTCTGGACAGACTCTGTTATAAATTGCATGTGCTTAAGGGAAAAGTATCTGCTTGGATTCATGAAAGAAAAAAGTTGGCAAAACTTGATTTGCAGAATATTGAGTCACAGCTGCAGGTTTTATATGAATGTTCTTTGCTGGATCGTTTGGATGAAAGTAACTTTATTTTGCTGAAAGACTTGGAGAAAGCTAAGGAGAAATTTTACCTTATGGAGGAAAAGGAATGGCGATTGAAGAGTCGGGCCCTGTGGGTGAAAGAAGGTGATAACAATTCTCACTTTTTTCATTCCTATGCCTCGGCTAGGAGGAACAATAATACTATTTGGAAACTGGATGATGGTGAGGGTAATGAGGTTATGGATCAGGTGGAAATTCAGGCTTTGGCAAAGAAGTATTTTGGTTCTATTTATTCGGTGGATCAGAGTTGTGATTTAATGTCACAGTTACAGGTTGCCAGATTATATCCTAATTTTATTGATGATAGTGTTGCTGCTGAACTTTGAAAGGAAGTTACATTGGAGGAGGTAGAGTGCACTTTGAAATCATTCGCTAAGGAGAAGAGTCCTGGGCTAGATGGCTGGATTATGGAACTTTTTATTCAGTTTTTTTATATTATGGGTAAGGAGATTCTAGAGATGGTGGAATTTTCCAGGACTCAGGGTTTCATATCTGGGGCTTTAAATGCTACATTCATCACACTTATTCCGAAGGTAAATGACCCTAAGTCATTTGGATAATTTCGTCCTATAGCTTTATGCAATCTTATTTACAAGGTTGTATCAAAGATTATAGCGGGCAGGCTTAAACCTATATTTTCCAGGTTCATATCTCAGGAGTAATTCGGCTTCTTACTGGAGAGACAAATTCACGATGCTGTTGGCATCACTCAGGAGCTCCTTCATTCCATTAAGTGCAAGAAGCTTAGGGCTATTATTTTGAAGATGGATCTGGAAAAAGCTTATGATCGGGTCAGCTGGGATTTTCTTAGACTTGTATTAATTCATATTGGGATTTCGGCTCTGGTTATAAGGTGGATTATGGCTTGTGTTAGCTCCATGAATATTGTTGTTTTGGTAAATGGGGCTCCATCTTCATTCTTCAGCTACTCACATGGATTACGCCAAGGTTGCTCTCTGTCTCCTTTGTTATTTCTATTGGTCATTGATGGTTTGAGTTGGTTGATTAAGAAAGCTGTGCAGGAGGGGAGGATCAAGGGTATGCAAATCTCAAGAAATCTTTCAATTTCCCATGCTCTCTTTGTTGATGATGTTTTACTTGCTGGGATTGATACAGTGGAGGAATGGTCTACATTTCAGGGAATTATTTATTTATTTTGCCGTGCCTCAGGTATGAAGGTCAGTCTAAAAAGGTCTGGTTTGTATGAGAATTTGGTTTGTATGGATAGATTGAGACTTTTGAGAGCTATTTTGCCTTATAATTTCTCAAAATTGGGGGAAGGATTTACCTATCTAGGATTTCAACTTAAACCAAATGGTTATTTGGTCAAGGACTGGAAGTGGCTTATTCAGAAGTTTGAAGCCAGGATTTCACATTGGACTTATCGTTTGCTTTCCATCGGTGGAAAACTTACCTTGGTAAGGTTGGTTCTCACAGGGACTCCGGTCTATTGGCTATCTTTACTTCCGGTTGCTTGCAGTGTTATTAATTCTCTAAGAAGTTTGATGTTTAAATTTATTTGGTCTGGGGGTCTAAAACAGACCTATTTGTCCATGATTGGATGGGATAAACTCTCTATCCCATTTTCTGCTGGTGGGTGGGGGATAAAAGACCTCTTTGTATTTAGTGCCGCACTGAGATTGAAAAGCTTATGGAGGGCCTTATTTGGAAGTACCCTTTGGTCCCAAGTGATTCATGAAAAGTATATCAAAACTAAAACTTCACATTGGCTAAGGAAATCGAGGAAAGTGTTAAGGGGAGTCTCACCCATTTGGAATGGGTTTATGAAAGTTTACTGTTGGTTGGCAGATGGCCTTTGTTGGAATGTTGGTAGTGGGGCTGAAGTAGCGATTGGTGTGGATCCGATCTGTGGTTTGAATGAGTAGGTGCAGCTTTCGCAGGGGTTATTAGATACCATAAGAGCCAAAGAGTATTACACTCTAGATTCTATTGTGAAGAACAACACTCAGGGTTACTGGAAGACTGCTGTGGACTTACAGTTGCCTCGTCAGATTGCTGGGGAATGGAATATTTATATTGGCTCATTGAATTCTATAGGTATCCGGTGTAATGACAAGGTTGATGAAATTCAATGGTCTAGAAATGATGCTACAGGTTAGGTCACTGCAAGTTCAGCATATGATTACATCATTAAAAGAAGATGTCTGTTCCCGGCTCATTGGTGGTATACTCTCATTTGGAAATGGAATTTGCCGCTAAAAATCCAATGCTTTTTATGGTTTGTGCTAGTCAATCGATTAAAAACTTGGGATAACCTGATTGTGCTGGGTTGGAAAGGCCCGAATCGCTGTTGTCTATGCAAGGTGGATTCGGAGTCGGTCCCACACCTTTTTCTGGTATGTGATTTTTCTTTATGTGTTTGGGTGAAGTTGATGAAATATCTGGGGCTTTCATGTCAGTGGGAAGGTAGTAATTTTGAGAAATGTCTGTTTGATTGGGTGAGGATGGGAAATGCTTACACCACACTGTCGGTCTTCCTTTGCTGGGTTATTTGGAAAGCAAGAAATAGAGCTATTTTTGATAATATCTCTCCGACTGTTGATTCGGTATTTTATGAGGTTCTCAGTTATTACTTGAGATTTCAAGGGGATGTGAATATTCCTGCTGAAAGGAACATTGGAACGTTTTAGTTGGTGGTAGATGATCCGGTCTTATTCTTTGATGGGGCGGCAACTGCGGGGAAATGTGGTATTGGAGGTGTCATCTATGTAAAATCTGATCATTTTTACACCTTCTGTATGAATGGTGGTTATCGGACCAATATGAAAGCAGAGCTGCTTGCTCTCTGGTGTGTGGTCAGAGTTGCTTTACTTTTTGGTCTGCATAAGGTTAAAATATTTGGGGATTCCAGAGTCACTATTAAGTGGGCCCAAGGTGAGTTTGATCTGCAGGTACTGAATCTTACCTATTGGTGCAACCGCATAAAGCAAGGTTTAATTTCCTTCATGTCTTTTTCGCTGGAGCATATTTATCGGGAATTTAATACACAGGCTGACAAGCTATCAAAGCTGGCGTTGGATGGGGAAGAAGGACTGCTTTTTTGGGAAGATGTTTGTAATGATAATGTGTTGGAGGCTAGGACCCTTCCCTTTCTTGTCTAGTTCTAGGATGACTACATATAAATTATGGTTTCAGTCTGGGTTGTAAAATTTTGTAAATTTTGGAGTTTTTGGAAGTAATATTCCGGAACTTTGAAAAGATGGCATAATCTTTTTTATGTATATCTGTACTACTTGATTCAGAAATTGAATAATAGTGGTATGTTTTTTTTCGTGGAAAAAAAAAGAATAAAGTATTTATAAATGAGAAAGTTTCAAAACTTATATATGGTTATTAATTTTCATTAAAAACACTTTTTATCTATCCAACTTTAAAAAAAGTAAGGAATCGTTTAATTTTCTCTACTTTTAAGAAAATAGATTATCATAGTTATGACCAGTTAAAAGGTTAGGAAGGTCGTTATTATATCAAATATTTTGAAATTGTGATTTAATGTGGTGTACTTATGACATTTTATGAGAAAGTGATTTTCATCTTCAACTCTCTTAGTATCACAACTTAGATGACAAATTATTTTATCTTACAACATTTTAGGAATTGTCCAGCAGCTTAATTCACTATGGGGCTTGTGAGATTTTTTTGGTATTTTAGCAATGTTGATTTTCTACATATTCCTAGTTAAAACAAAGAGATACTTTTGATCTTGTAGATTAGGGTTGTTCACCTCCTTATAATACGTTAATTTTTTCTTATTTGCTAAATCTTTATTGTACCACAACCTCTCCTTAAATTTAGATGTAATAATACTTTTAATATTATCATTATTCTATAGATCAACCTCGATTAGGTTGTAGGTTTTTTACTAGAGTGTGTTGCAATCTTAAAAAGCTTCTTGTCTTTGATGTTGTTTGTCTTTTTCTTTACATTAGGTACCTAGTCACATCCATGATCTTAATCGGGCATAGATTCGCTTCTATTAGGAGGATATGATAGGGTGTATTTTAATTAATTTTGAGATATATGTTATAGAGTGTTTTTGAACTTTCTCTATCCTTCTCCACCATTCTCTAGATATGTTGCAACCCCAAAATTCACATACATGAAAGAGCAGGAGTGATGAGAGTCTCAAAGACAAGTTTCTTCTTATCCCAAAGCCAAAGGTCTATTGATTTACAACTATTTTCAAGTCCATAATAAGCTTTCCACCCTCCATTAATCCTTTTCTAAATGCTATAGTTCTAGTTAATCTTTTGATGAAGATTGATTCCAAAATATTTGTATGAAGTTACTTCATCCAAGTTGTTGTTGTCGTACATGAAATTACCAAAAGTGAACTTTTCGAATTTGATTATCATAACTTTTTTTTTCCTAGTGTTAACAGTCATCCCCATACTACATAAAAAATAATTGATAATTTTTAGTTTCTTGTTGAGATCATACAAACTCCTCGCCATAAGAACAATATCATTAGTGTAAAGAAACAATATGATGACTAGATCAGTCAAAGTCATGCCAACACGACCTATGTCTTCCAAACAACCCTCTAGTTTGTCAATGTTTATACCAAAAATGGTAGGGGGTGTGGGACAACCTTGCATGACTCTTATATTACAATTAATTTCCTTTTACCAACCCTCAGAGTTCCTAAACTTGGTAACAACCTTCTCATACAACCTAATCCCAACATCTCTCAACTCGAAAGGGTCTTTTATCTCTTCTAATGTATTCCAAAAATTAGTTCTAGACACTATGTCACATGCTTTTATAAAATCAACAAAACAACACAAAAGACAATGATTTTCATATCCATACATAATTTAATTTAAAAATATATATATATAAATAAACACAAAAAATTGTTAACATCAATAAATAAGTTTCTATTATATAACGAGTTATATACATAAACACAAATTATAAATGTTGTTACACAACATAAAAGACAATTAAACTATGTTATTGCGACAAACATGATTGATTTGAGGTGATTTGTATTTGACAATGTCAATTATACACGAGGAAATGGTTTAATCAGTCATATAATCCTTAAGTTTTTCCTAACAATATTCATAAAAGGATATCTCATGTTTTTGTGATATGATTGTTTTTGCATTTTATGACTATGGAGGCAATATCCTAGGTATGAAACACATAATTGCATAAAGTATTTCCCAAAACCATCATGATATATGTTTGAAAGGGAAATGCACATACCAAATTTATAATGAAACTATAAATAAACCAAAATTACAAACTAGCACTAGCACTATGGAGGAATCAATTTACACGTACATGAAACTGAATCCAAGTGGAACACAAGTTATCCATTTAACAAAAATTATTGTCCTTGCAGCTAAGGACTAATCCAACTCCAAAAGTCACAAGGGGATAAAAAAGGTGATTATTCCAATTTTCCAGAATTAGAACACTGAACCATCAACCTAAAGTACATTAAAATGATTCCAAGTTGAAAATCATTTATCCACTTAATATCGATTTCTAATTGTCCTTGAAACAAAGGACTGATCGAATTTATTTTAAAAGTTACAAACCGATAAATAAGGTAATTAATTTCGTTTTTAAATTAAATTATATAATACTAATCCATTCTCTTTTACCATTCTAGTTTATGAAAAATCAATTGTTTAATAAAATACAGTACAATGAAATAGTCTTGCTAATTTGTTGATTTTAAGAATGCGTTTGATTTTGTCCATGGATATGTTTTACATCATAAGGCTTTCCATTATTTATTTTTGGTCTATATAGATGAGTTGGAGAAGTTAGTTATCTCTTAGATAGATGAGTTCCCAAGGGGTATTTACTATTTACACTATACATTTTGATATATATTTTGGTATGATGATAAAGAAAGGGGTCACGTGATTTTGAATTATATGAGGACAAAATTTAATAATTGATACATTTTATCAAACAAAATATTAAAATTACTATAAAGGGCATTAACAATTATATAAGGCATTAATAATTATATATTGGTTTATCATTATGAATATAGACAAATAAAGGTATCATGCAGTAAATTACATACTAAAACTATTTTAATAACTTGTCAATGGATATGTTAAAAAAAGTGGAATACTTGGGTCTTTGATCTCAAAGAAAATCTTCTTTGTGATACTCATTACATGTTATATAAGATGTTAGATATATTCAATGATGGTTTGCTTTTCTAAATAAAGTATATAGATGTGAATGCTATGCCCACATAAAAAGGTAGCAATTCAATTATTCTCAATTATTTTTTATGGGTCTAAGGGGTGATTATGTCAACTTAACATGATTTTCTTATATAGAGTTATTAGCATATGAGAATTCATAAGAGATTTCTAGAAGTATTAGATAATCAAAATTCTTAACTATCATGGCCTATGAGAATTCATAAGAGATTTTTAGAAGTATTAGATAATTAAAATCCCTAACTATCATGACCAATGAAGTGACGTAAAACCCTATTTGAAAGGAGGGAAACGAGTTTAAATCCTATTATAGCATTTTACCCTATTTGAAAGGAGGGAAACGAGTTTAAATCCTATTATAGCATTTTGTTGTTCCATAATATTGCAATTCCCAAGAGGTGTAGAGAAAACATAACAAAGGAGGAAGAGAATCATGTAGGACATTGTAGAAGGCCATAGTGTATCATAGCTCTTCATATAACTTTGTAACTTTCTTGTTTTTCCTTGTGATCGAATTCTTGAATATGCCTCCATTGGTTGTTGGTGTACCAACTTGAAAATTCCTTCCTTCCATCACCACAGAGTTCGTCAATAATGCACATTTTGGATTTAAAAGGAAATAAATGTTCCACTAATGCATATAGTGGTGGAAATAATGCATTATAAATACTATTAACATCCATACTTACAAATTAATTACATAATCCAATATTGACTATCATTCACACATTCATATTGTCATCCTTTCACATGCAATATGCCAACTATGCTGAGAAAATAATGCAATCATAAGTAAGAAGAAAGAACCACTAACATAATACTCTTACCCAATTGTACTAGCCTATTTAGAAACAAACAATTACTCTTCTATAAAGGAAATCGCCAATGAATTATTTATACACATAAATACGGAAATCCTACCTTCTAAGAATCATAGTGATTGCTAATAAAAAAAAAAACTTAGAAGTAGGTAATTCATAAATATAAACGAAAAACATAAATGAATATCAAATCATTAACAAATACAAAAAGAAAAAATACTTATCTTTTTTGGAATTATCTACCAACTAAATGCAAATGAATTATTTCCCATCCTAAGACTAGGCACTATGAGGTAAAGGCCACTCACAAGCTAGGGCTATGAGACAACAAGGGTTAATTCCTAAAGATTGATTTTGAATTCTCGCATATAATTGAATCCTAAAATATTATACAAGGACATAACTTTGTAATTCCTTCCAAGCACAACAATAAAACTTCAACCAACAACATTCTCCCCTCTAAGCATGCACAACACTAAGAAAGCATATCCATTTTCTACAATGTAGTCCCTCAAGAAGTTCCCTTTCCCTTTAGTGCTCCATTGTAGGCAAGGGAATCCTTCTTCATGGAATTACAAATTTCTATCTACTAACATGCCCACATTTTTACCAACATTCATATATATTATGTCCATGGTTATCAAAGAGGTTTGACAAGAACTTTTAAATTAAAATGCACATGACCAACAAAAATATGGATAAAAAGAGATATTGGAGCAGTTAACTAACTATGATTGAATTTACTTGCATGGTGAAAATTAAGGAAATATATTTTGTACATACATTGGAACCATTTTCCTTCTCAAGAATACCACATGTCATTTCTTGGTTGGTCAAATTTAATTAACATAAGTAAAGGTTGGAGACCTTAGGATAAAATGTAGGCAACAATAAAAAAAATTGTTTCTCTTACTCTTGAAACCCCTCTTTTCTTCCACTCTTATTGTCTCATATCCACATTTATATTTGTTTGTAACTATTTATTAGTTTTAGTATTATAATAGAAGTGTGCATGTATACACAAATCAAAATACACTATGGGAATGGTTATCTTTGTGGTGAATAGTTGGTTGTGATTCAAACAAAATACCACATTTATTTAGTCTTTAGCCAAATTATATTAAACACATACATATCTAATCTAGGGATTGAATTTATGGTATTGCAATCACATCACTCGTTGGATTAACACTCACTTTCATCAAATAACAATATTAAAACAAAAATGGGTATCTTATGCACCAAATTCCCAAAATAGCATAAAATTTTCAAAAGGAGAGTAACCCAATGCCTTGCAAATGAAATAAGATGAATAAGAAGCCTCAATGAGGGGGAAACCTCATTTTATAACGTATAAAATACACAAGACAAGATGATATGATTATACAAATGAGCCTCCTTTATTATAAATAGTAGATGAAGTGATTGTGATGTAATCTACTACTAAGCCGACCTAACTATAAATAATATAATAATAATTAAAGATGGTTAGGGCCTTAACATAGCCCACCTCTTTAAAAATGTTTTTCCCTCAATGCTTGCAATTGAGGGTGTTTCTTCATGACTTTCTCATATTCCCATGTAGCTTCATCTAGAGGCATATTCTTCCATGTCACTAGGCACTCCATAAGGTTTCTATTTCAAAGATATAAATAACACAAATAGATAACTTTCTATGGTTCAACAATCAAATTCTTCTCTTCATCTAAATATAGAAATTGCATTTGCATTGGCACAGTTTGTCCTAGAACCCTTTTCAAGAAAGATACATGAAACATCTTATGAAAGCGAGAAGAAGGTAAATATAACTTATAAACCACTTCTCCAATCTTGTGAAGAATATTGTGGGGTCCATAAAATTTTCGAGCTAATTTTTTATTTATCTTCTATTTGAGAGTAGATTGCTTATAACGTTGTAGTCTCAAAAATACCCAATCACCCTCCTCAAATTGTCTTTCACTTTGATGTGTTAGGATATTTTAATACTCCATCCTTGTCCTACCTAGCATTATTTATTTTTCCTAGTAGTTGATGATGTCATTTCCACCCTAGTGGTGTGTGGATGTCATCCAGGATCCATCTACCACTTTCTAAGCCCTGCATGCATCATTTTAGGACCACTTCAGTTAGTTCCCTATTTTAAAGGAAACTATTGAGTGTTCCAGTGCAATCCACTTGAGTTAGCTGACTCTTGTGGGGGGTTAGAGCTCCGAATTCCACTGATTGTGGTCTCGTGCACCCATTTATGATTGACAATTCCTACGCTAGACCAACTAAGGTTCAAATTCTCCTATGTGATTCGAATTCTCTCCATTGTAACATCATTGTTCATTATACTGATTATTGGATCATGTGACATTATTATGCTCCTATATGAGTTCTGCTGCATAATTATTCTTTTGCTCTTTTCTTACTGCAGTTTTCACTCTTATTCAACCTTTCAGCTCATTTTTTTTGTGTGAGGTATCCTCAACTCTTAGATAGTCCGTGAATTAGAATTTCACATCATGTTCGTTTACTTGTTTCTTCATCTTGCTCTAGGCCATTTGAAGATTTTATTTAAGGATTTATAAAGATTCATTACTCTTTTTCATATTTGCATCTTGTTGACGGATTTATATAACAAGGATTAGCGAAATCCCAATCTAAGGGATGCAACATAGACAATAGATAATATTTGTGGATTAAGGGGGGGTTAATAGACCTCCTCATGAGGATCCACATGGAAAGTGAAAACCATGCATATATAATGTGAAAATTAAGTTAAACAATCATTCATTCCATCATTAAGTCAACCACTCCATCATTTTAACATGGGATCTGACTTGTACATCACATAAGAGAAGAGAGAGAAACATTGAGTTCCAAAGCTTCTCATGCCAATGACCATGGGAAATTGGTGTTAATGTGCATGGTTACCTTATGATATGAACATGTCCTGCAGCTAAGATCCCTAGATTCCCAACATAAAAATTCCCTAGCTGGCTTGTGATGGAGCATTGTAAGGGAATGGAGATAACTCGACGGACTATGGTGTAGAGAAGGGGATATTAGTGCTTGTGTTGTGCAGGCTTATGGGGAAGGAATTCTAGTTGATTGGGACAATTGTGGAGGGGGTTTATACACCAAAGGGTTTCATGAGTTGTGGTTGGGTAGGAGAGATTCAAACTTCACCCTTGTGGATTGATAGCCCTAAAATAGGAGTTCCCTCTATCACATAAATGATAAGTGTGATAGAGTGCCTAAGGTTGGGAGGACTTATATCCTTCTATTATAGCTAGTTGTTGGATATTTTCATACAAATAAGTTCCTTAAAAAGATTTTTCATAATTTGTTAATGAAATGTCATTTATTATAGTTCTGTTTTCAATTTGAATGCTTTTCTACAATTTCCATTTGTGTCCATGGAATGAAATGTAATAGCCCGGTTGTTCAGCCCCAGACTTATGATCTTTTATGTGACTGTGGACTTATGTTATTTTGCATGTTAATGTGATTATGGACTTATGATCATTGTTTGATGATATGAGTTTGGACTTTGGCACCATTATTAATATTAATGTTATTATTGATATTGTTGTTATCTTTGAATGTTGTTTCTATTGATTAATTAAACAACTTGGTTGACAAATGAAACTAAAAGAGCATGTGAGACCATGGATCTCACACTGTGAGGGGAATGGGGGACATCCCGGGGGACATCCCTAGCATTGTGATACCCCAAAACATTAATATTTATTTTTATTTTAATATTTGTGAAAATATTTCAAAAACAATTATTTTTATAAGAGTTATTTAAAAAGTAAAAAATACTCACAAGAGGTGTGAGTGACACTTTGCACAACAAACTATTATTTTAGTATTAATAAAAGAAAAATACACTTGGAGAATTCACTTAAATGAGGAGACACCACCATGGCACAAATAACATGTGTAAAGCAAGCAAGACATATTTTACCAATCAAATTCAATCTAAAAGCTCACTACTAGACAAGATCCTAAATCATAGGGATTGAAGGATGGATTGAGATTTGATACTAGTGCACTGAGAAAATACAGGACGCCGTGTTGTGCATGGAGAAACTATGTTGTGAGTGCATGAGTTGAATGTTTCTCTCTTTCCTAAGTCCATCACTGAGCTTGTTACTGAATCTGAGAGAGACTGCCGCGTGGAAGCTTTGCTTAGTTTTTGGGTGCATAGTGGTGATAAACTGGGGAGTGGAGTTGACTAGCAAGGTTGCTATCCTCCTATGGTTGGGAGGAACTGATTCTCCGAGATGATTGTAGTTCCTCCTTCCTATTATATAAAGTAAGTAGTGGTGGCAGTAATTTGTTTAAAGCCTAAATTTGTTTATATATATATATTGGGGCTATAGTTTTGAAAAAAAAATGGAATGTGTACCTTCATATCATGGATAATCCTTTGCTTTACATGGTAAGAATTCTATATATGGGTATTATTTTTGTCCTTTTTCCATGGGCGAATATCTTACATCATGTAAATAAGGGAGGTTAGTTTTATGTTTGATTATGGTGAAATTCTAAGGGACTTTGTTTTTAAAAGAAATAGGATTGCATTCATAATGAATGGGGGTATTAAAATAGAAATCGAAATGCCTGCACTTAGAATACGAAAGCTTGTATTTACTCAAATCGAACTTGCACTTTAGCATCTGAGAATCTGTATGTGTTTTCGACTTGATCTCTGTGCGTAAACTGGTTATATAAAATATATCCCGTGTCTTTCTGAGTATAAAATGATTGTTTCTTCTCTTTTCTTGAGATAGATTCAATGAAAACTCTGCATTGTTTGTTTTTTATTCATTGCTCTCGCTGTATAAAACTGCTGATTTACATCTGAAATAAACCTTAACTGGTACATCATTTATGGAAAGAAAAAATTTGTTACATCGACCAAACAACGGTTAAAAACAGATTTTAGATCTTGGTTAAGCGATTTTCTTTTGTTGTTATTGTTAAAACAATGGTTAAAATAGAATTTAGATCTTCGTTAAGCAATCTTCTTTTGTTGTTATTGTTATTTCGATCCAGTTAATCTTCTTTAATCGCTTCCTTCTTTTCGAAACTATTATAAGTGTTATCTTTGGTAATTGCGTTGGCTCACACAGAGTCGACCTCTGTCACTTAAAGTTATAGTAAACAATTGATTCTCGTATAAATGTTGTTCCCATTGTCCAACTGATTGTAATCTAGGCGTGCAAACCCTATCTGTCGTGCATGCATGCTTTATTTGATTGTTTATGCCTTTCTAATTTTGTTTCAGGAATGATTGATTCAGCGAGTGAGTACTTGTGTATTTCTTACCGTTAGAAAGATTCTTGGTCTTTGTAAACTTCGCTAATTACTGGTTGTTCCACTCGGGTCGTATCGCTCGCATGACAGTCAGGTAGATTAGCTCGGCGTAGGTAGACATATTGCAGTTAATAAATTCGTGTGTGGTCTTTGTTCAGTCGTTGCATTGATCTTTTAACTATCCCTTTGCTTTTAAGGATTAATTTCTTTTACTTCGGTTTTAGCGACCAGTCTAGATGTTTAAACTCAACTAATGTTTAGCAGTGTCATCCTGTGATATTTTTGCATAAATTTCTTGTATCTATGTTTCCATACTTGGCAGCTCTTCTAATTTTAGAATACCCAGAATCCAGATACACCTAAGACCCGAAGCCTTGTTCAGTGCGCCAACTCCTTCATTATTGCGCCCAGTGCTGAATCTAGTAGATCGCTAGTTTATAGGCATCTCTAAAGAAGCATATATTTATTGACTCTTATCTTAGAAATTCAATATATGAGTATGAGCTTTAAATAGGAACCTTCCATAGAGATTCACTAAGTGAACTTGCTTTGAAAATAGGAGCGAAAAAAAATGTAACTATATTGGTTGAGAATGTATGTATGTAGAAGGAATTTAGTAAGGTTTATAATACCTTATATATTTGGTTAAACTTAAAGGATTTTGGTAAATGAGAAAGTGATGGATGAGGGGATTATTCTCTTGGTAAATCAACTACTTTCTCTTATGCTATCTCCATAGAAACTAGATTACATTGAAGTGAATGTTTTGATGAAAAAAGTAGTTGACTACTAAGCATGAAATAGCCATGTTTATAAGATGCTTAAATGATTAGGTATATTTACTTGATAAGACATGTACGCAATGTTATTTATATATATATATATATATATATATATATATATTAATTAATTAATTATGGTCAATATATATAGATATATTGTGGTTATGTGATAGGACATCATGGACTATAGATATGTACAAGAATATATATATAAATGAAAGCAATTGTTATTCTTGAGTAGGGTTACATAAATGTATTTATATTTTCAATGAAATAGATAATAATAAATAGTTAAAGTATTTACCTTTGGAAGGAAAGAAAAGTAGAAGACATGATGGTAAACAAGTATGGATATGTTTAGATTTAAATGGCATGGTCATTATTGAATTATAAATTAGTTGCATACAACTTTTTAAGATGGAAATGAAAAGTGATTCATGGAAATAGGAGCTAAGTAGGAGCGAATGTATGTTTTAGAAAAGTACAAGCAAGTTTTAAGTATGTGATCAATATCAAGAAGTTATACAATATACCTAGATCTTATTGAGAATTGTAATTTAGTTTTTAAATTTTTTTTCTTTTCATTTTCTAAAATTGCTATTGTTACACACCTTATAACTTGCTCTTGGATTAAAGTTGTCTATCCTAGTTCATTTTACACCTTAGTGACATTAGTAGTGTTGGTCACCCAAACATTGTACAACTGATCCTTTTTTTTTATGGACTATGGAGTTACTATTTCCCCTTCTGCATACCTAGTGGAACCCTCTTTCCTAGTGCAACCTCCTCGAGAGAGATTCCCTCCCATTTATGTGCTTTCTTTCGTTTATGAGCCCTCTACCAAGATTCTAGGAGTTGTAAGCTAGCTTTTAGCTTTCACAAGCTAGAATTTAGCCCCCACCTGCATAAGTGCGCTTGACTCCTCTATTCATGGAGTTGATCCCTTTTTTGTGCTTACAAGACATTTATGATTCTATTGGACCCACTCTCCCACCTCACATGACTAGTGCACCCTCCTTGTGATATTCTTGGCCTCCACTCCTTTTTTTTGGTAACTCCTCCTCACGATTCTAATTCGGGAAAGAGAATCTCCTTACTATACCACCACTTCACTAATTCACGTTAAGTCTCCATGATGAAGATTAACCTTACCTCTCTCTCTAAATCGAGTTGACACCCTTGGGTTAGAGTTGGCCTCCTTGTGCTATAAATTCATATGCCCTCTCCTTTTTGAAGGTAATCCTAAGCTTTGGATCACTTGCCTTGTGCTATCTCACTATGTTGTGAGTGCTGACAATCTTGGGACTATGTGGGGAGTGTATTGAGACTGAGTGTTTGTTGCAAGATTCTTGAGAGAAGTAGTCTATTGTCCATTCCAAAGAGTTAATATGGTGGATTATCACCACCCTTTGGTTCCATATCACTCTACTAGTCCAGGGTCTCACATAGGAATCCAAGAAATGGGACAACGAGCCCATATGAAGTGGAGACAAACATGAAAGTAGTAGAGTGGGAAGCATTGTGGTTCTCAAAAGAGGTAGTTCTGAGAGTTTCCAAACTGAGTGTGCCTCTACCTATGGATCCATGGTCTCATCTCATAGGTGACTTGTTCAAGCAAGGAAGGATTGATTGTGCCTACGGATAGGAGGAAGTTTGTCCTACTACAACCAATTTCCATTAAAGATAAGTGTTTCGTCATCTACTTATTTATGTTATTCTACCATGTTTATGTGCCATGGAGGATGAAATGAATTCTGGATTTGTTTACGGATTATGTGATAGGATTTGTATGCATGGTGGATGGCTATCAATACATTGTCTTACCATGAAACTCCTTTATCTTTTGTTCTTTTTCTCTTCCTTCGTGGTTTATGAATGTAACTCTCATGGTGACGAGAGGGGTGCAACCATAGGTTCTGGTTTTCCCATTTTGTTCATTCCTGGGTCATGAGACCCATTCTGTTGCATCCAAAGCATTTTTTCTAGTAAGGAACACCTTTTGTTCCATTGGAAAAGATTTCTGAATGACCAAGTTATGACTATTTTGGTTGACAGTGTTTTTGACACTGAAAGGAACACACCTATCTTTTGATTAAGAGAACTCTTGTTTATGATCTGGTTGTAACATTGTAGATCTGATCATGTTGTTGCAGATCTGATCGTGTTATGGTAAATATGTTTTGTAATGGTGATTGATGGCTGGAGGGAAGGAAACAATTCAATCTAAATTATACTAGTGAAAGTTGGATTTAGGAGACAACCATAGGATTGATTTTGGAGGTTGTAGTTGGCGCCAGTTTCCTTTTCCTTTGCTTTGGTTTGTGTGGTTGTGGCCATGTTCTAATGCTATTCTTACTTACTGTTTAAACATTGTTGTCTTCACATACATCATAAAATTGATAAGTAATCCTCATATGGAAGATAATTAATACGCGAGCAAATGTTAATTGAAATACTTACTACTTATGTCCATTCTAGCTTTACAAACCGATACTTACTATCAATTATTTGAGTTAATTACATATTCATGATTGTACTAAATATTATAAATATTGTGCATTCATATTACTAAATGCAATGTTGATATGTTTAATAAGTATGCACATTTGGGATTGTCATGTTTAATTTTCATGCACTTCATAAGGCTAAGTTTGGGTGGAATGGCTTCTTGGCCTAACCTTAGGCCTCTTTATTCCTCTGTGTAATATTTACTTTAGCGTTTTTCCTAGACCTATAGTGTCTTTGGCCTTAGTTTGGGGTCAAGGACACTACATGAAATTAGAATGTTTATTAATGTATGCATGGTAGAATGATTATTTGGCATGGTAGTTAGAAAATAAAGGTTATTGTAACTCTCTTTTGCATATGTTTTTTTAAATTTAGCCTTAAATACAATGTTGAAATAATTAAAGGAAAAAAAATTAGAAGCAAAAATTGGAGCACCCCATCACCTCAAAAGTGTTACAGAGGTGTCTAGGTATATTACAAACTAGTATTAGATCCTATATTGCAACACTATGGTTGTTTGTGCCAAAAATTATTTTGTACATGAAGCCATTGCATGTTAAGTGTTTGAAAAAAAATCTTCAGTGAGGAAAATTGGAGAAAATACAGTTTACAGACACTTGTTTTATAGTGTCCCATCCATCATTATAACTATAGGAGGAGGTAGTTATGAAGTTCATGTTTCTAAATTTCATCCTATGGGATCATTATTCAAATTTAGAACTAATTTAAGCTTCCCATGCGAAAAATAAACTAAGAAATGCATGAATATAAAATACAACAGAATTAATCATTGTACTTATGTTGGCAAGCGGTTTGATGAGTCAGCATCGCATCATCGTGAATGCTGTGCAAGGCCAAAGGCACCACAGAAGGAAGAAAGTAGCACGCAAGGTGGCAAGTATTTTTGTATTTTTTGGGTCATTTGGACCACATCATATGTATTTTGGGTCATTCGGACTGCATCATATGTAGTTTGGGTCATTTTGGTTGCATTATGTGGGGTTGTAGGTTAGTTTTTGTAAATTTTGTTAAGAAGTAGTTAGGTGGTTGCCTAAGTGGACCACAAATGTAAAGGCGCAAGCCTATAATTAGATGTAGGTTTGCAAGTGTTGAATCATCATATTTTGGGAGAGCTTAAGAAGAGAACATCTTGAAGAAGTTGAAGACTGAGTATCCTGTTGTCTATGGGTTTTTGCAGAGATAAATATGATGTGATAGAGGTTTTGAGCAAAATCCTTGTGTTGTTTCCATCTTGATGTGGTAAATGCCTCTTGCAATATGAATATATGAATGATGCGTTGTTTCCTTGCTGTGATAATTGCTTTACTGTTATATCTGTTTCAAATTTATGGTTATGTCAATGATGAGATTTGTTGAATAATGTCGCAATTATGCTTAATGCCTGAGTTGAATGCTTAGATCTATTTCTGAATGTTGCAATAAGTTAATCAATTGATGCACAACATCCTCCTTCATTGGGAGGAAACATGGTTCCATCAACTCTCCCTTGAACATCTCGGGTGAGACCTCATTTGCTCTGCAGGCATTGCTGGACAGAGTTAAACCTGTCTAGGCCGGTGCTCAGGGAAATAGCAGTGGTTTGGGTGTCGATAGCGTGTGGAATCCCTATCGACTAGGTTTGTGTCAACAAATGGTTCCGTTGTCAGGACCGTAGCGTGAAGTGAAAGGAGGATATGTTGTTGCATCCGACAAGACCAGAGATCCAAGATTGGTTCGACCTAAAGTTGTGAGACTTCACCAAAAAAGAAAATAGGAACCCTGGGTTGTCGACAGATTGGTGGTTGGCGAAGTACATTCACAACAATCCACACAAATATTTTTTCTGCGAGTTCCCAATCATCCTGTATGAGTGGTTAGAAAAATTGACCTTCCAGAAGAGGAACTTCCAAGGTGGTGAGCCGATAGCCTGGACCCCAGAACTGATCCAGGAGCTGCAAGAAGTCAACAACAAAGCATCGCAGGCTGTTGAGGTTTGGGTTGACAGTATACTAGAAGGCTATATCACTAAATTTGTGGTTGATACAATAAAGTCTTACAGTGAGGAAGAAAGGGAATTCTTCAATGGTCCAAGGGGTAGGTTTATGTTGTCGCTACAGTTTTCTATTAAAATGCTCATTTGCAAAAAAGGTATATTGAACATGCACCTAGACCAGTAAGAACCCTAGTGGGCGGAGGCCGTGGATACTGCAATGGCTGGGGGGCGGTACATGGAATGATAAGGGGTAGATGGGTGTAGGTCATGACGAGACTATGAAGGAAGCTGAGGAAGAGAGTGGTCTTACAAGGGGAGGAGTAAGGTTTTGACAGGAAAAGAGGCAGAGGACAGGAGAAGGTCTTGCTATGATCGAAACGCAAGGCCGCAAAGGAAAACCACATGGGACAAAGAGACCTTGTAGTGTCGACAAGGACAACCAGGATACGCTCATGATAGAGGTAGGACCAAACCCCAGCAGAAACGTACCCACACCTCCGCTCACTATCTCCCAACCAGTAAGAAATACAACTTTGACACCACCGTGTTCATCAAGTCAACAGAATTTAATTGCTAGTAGCTCAACGACTGTAGGAAGGAAGCCCAGGATGGTGGGTGAAGATGCAAAGTTACCTCTGTTCCATGGAAATGGAATAAATAACCTTGAGCAATACTGGTTTTTATGTGAAGCAGTATGGACTATAAAAAAAATTACTCATGATAATGCCAAGAAAGGACAATTGGCGACAACTCTTTGGGGTCATGCATTAGACTGGTTCATGAAATTTGTGCAGGTTCCTCTAGGCACTCCAAAAAAAACGCTAGATGAAGTTCGAGCTGGATTGATTGCAAAGTTTAGAAAACCTAAATCTGAAGCGCAGTATATTACAGAACTAAAAGAGATTAAGCAGTATACCAATGGAACTATGTGGGATTTTGACCAGCAATTCAAAAAACTGATGGCGAGGGTCAACTTCAACATGAGCAATTTCCAACACAAAGAATGGTTCATCGCGACATTGCTCCCTCAGATTCGACTGCCATTGATGCAACAAAACATTACAACACCGAGTGAATTTATCGAAATTGCGATGCGGTTGGAATCTTGCCGATTGGTGAAAACGCCACAGGTATGTCGTAGATTCAGACGCAACTGGCCAACTTGACATTACAGCTGCAAGACCTTACGAAGGGTAAGGAACAACGCGAGTAAGTATGGTGTACGCGATGTCGTGGAGAGGGGCATACTAAGGATAATTTCCCAGACTTCCACAATTATCTGGTTTCAGGAGCACCGAATCCATTGAGTGGCGGAAGTATGCCATGGTGTCGCATCTGTCAGGTATATGGGCATTACCATGAAGAGTGTCAATACATGCAGAAGATTGTCACAAAACTGATGAATCTGTATTGTACCTTCTGCAAGTCCGTGGGACATGAGGAAAAGAACTACCGGGAAAATGGGTTACTTCATGATTGAACATACAATGCATTCTATGTGAAGGACGACCAGTTTTACGTACAACAATCACAACCGCAGCCACAATTAGCCCAGCCACTACCTCAACCACAGGTGTAGTTTGTACTGCCGCAACAACCACAATAATTTATGCCGCAATATGCTCTGATGCAAATGGATCCACAGTAGCCACAATACGTTCAGTAGCCACAGTACGTGTAGCCCGGGCAGTGTGTGCAACTACAACCAAATCCCATGCAGCAACAGTTTAATCAACTGCAATACCAACAACAAGGGGGATTCCGTGGAGGATTCCGGGAGGCTGCAGTGGAGGCTTTTGTCGCGGAGGAGGACGGGGAGGTCGAGGACCTATCCAGTGTTATAATTGCGGAGTGTTGGGACACTACCAGTGAGATTTTCCACAATTGAAGACACAATGTACATTTTGTTTTGTTACTGATCACACTATTGAAAACTTTCCACAGTTGATTGCGCAATGGAAAGCGGGAAATGTTCAGTAATTGCAGAATCAGAATTAGGTGCAACAATCTGTACAGAATCAAGTGCAGAAACCGCCACAAAACCAGAACCAACGTCCGAATCAGAATTCCAACCAGAATGTGAACCAACCTGCGAATCTACCACTCGACCAGACTCAAGGTGCAACTATCGCAGGAATTTCTGCAGAGCCGAGGGTACAAGATGTTGTTGTTGCAATTATTACTGAAGGAGGTGTGAAGAATGACGAAGATGGTTCACATCCTCTGATCTAGTTAGCTGGGCAAAACACAGTACAGTTTGATATCGATGCCAAGTGTGATACATTCTTTCAAGCATGACATGCGATGGGCAGAAATCCTGGTAAGGAAGTTATTTGTGATATGCCCCCTATTTTTTATTCAACGTTGGAAGCAATACCGTCGCGTCAATATGGCACACTGCAGCACTTCTTGGAAAGTTATTTATTACTGGAAAGAGACCCCGATGCTTTGGATGAGATCGAGAATCTGTTGCGACAACCGACTCCGGGACGGAAGGAATCTGCGGTGAACTCCCTGTTGCAGAAGAAGACGAGAAAGAAATGTGAATGAATGTCCAGATCAGGGATTACAATTTTGATTAAGTTATTTTGGATCTTGGCTCAGATGTCAACATCCTGACCAAGAATTCCTGGCAGAAAATCGGGATCCCAACATTGAGCTGGTCCCTTGTACATATGCGACTAGCTAATTAGGCCAAGGTGACACCGATTGGGAGAGTTCCGTGCCTTGTTGTGGACATTAAGAGAATGAAGACATATGCAAATTTTGATGTCATTGAGGTTGTTGAAGGTGGAAGCTCCTATCCCACGATGTTGGGGATTGGATGGGCTAATGAAAGTGGAGCAGTAATTAACTTTAAGAAGTGGATGATGAATTTTGAAAACCGTGACCTCAGAGTCATAGCTCCATTGGATCCGGCTGAAGGACGCAGGTATATTGAGCCCGTAAAGGATGAAGTTCCCAGCGGATGGGACCATGCATACAATATCTCAGAAGATTACATTCACCCGACTGTCGATGGCGAGCTTGGGTGGCACAGCTACAGCTCTGCGTCTTTCGACTTTGATGACACTTTAGAGAATTGGTAGAATTGCTTGTATGAGGTGTCACTCCGGAAGTGTGGGTTACTCACACAGTCATTATCCCATGTTGCGATTGAAACTGTTGCACTGCCAGTATATGAAGGGCTGCTGGGCTTGTCTGATTTTCTTGTGGCATTCGAGGAAAAGGTCTCAGAACCACAACGATTACCAACATTGGAGGAAGCACTAAAGGTTTCTCAAGCATGTTGGTGGGAAACACATAAGAAGTCGATTGATGGGTGGTTGCAGTGTCGGAGATTGATGATAGTTCATTTTGCCGACACTGAATTTTACCACACAGGGAAATACGATGGACAAAATGACCCTGAAAGTCATTTGATGGAATGTCAGATGTTGTGGGCATCACGACTAGAGGATGAGTGGGTCAATGCATTTGTCCATACACTGGACGAGATGCCGCGATCCTGGTATACTGCAGCCGAATTGTGAGGGGAAATTACTAGTTGGTTAGAGTTCACAGTTTGCTTTACTCATACTTTCAGCTTTGTGGATGCCAGCCTGCACATCCATAATGCTTTGCAACTCATCCGTAATGTGGTTCTGAAGGTTGTTCCAATGGCATATCCTGTGGAGCCGCATACGCACTACAAGATACAATCAATGATGGATAATATCACTGGCAGACCAGAGGATAGTTATGATCCGCGGAATGTCAATATTCCAGAATCCGAAGGCAGTCACTATGTTGTATCCCTTGATGCACCAACTGATCCAATCACTCAGCTGCTGAAGCTCCGGAAGGTCAACATTGAAACAGAGGAAAGTCCAAAGTTTGCAAATGTTGGGGACTATTGGGATAACGAGATGATGGGGAAAGTTACCGACTTGTTGCATGAATTGCAAGACTTGTTCCCTACGAAGTTTTTTGAGATGAAGGGAATCTTGGGGAAGATGAAGATCCCATTGAAACTAGATGAAAAATCGATAAGGCAGTGACCATATCGACTAAATCCGTGCCATAAGGAGAGGGTCAAAGTAGAACTTGACCACATGTTGGATGCTGGAATTATTGAACCAGTTGAGGAATTAGACTGGATTAGTCCTATGGTGGTGCAGGACAAAAAGATCGATGAAGTGCGCATTTGTGTTGACTTGCAGAAGCTGAATGATGCATGTCTGCATGATCCATTTCCGACCCCATTCACTGATGAGGTCCTGGAGGGCATGGGTGGTCAAGAAATGTATTCTTTCATGGATGGGTTCTCTGGCTATCATCAGATCATAATCGCGAAAGAAGACTGCCACAAGACAACCTTTGTGACAGAATGGGGTTGTTTTAAGTACACGATGATGCCGTTTGGACTGAAGAATGCACTGACGATATTCTCTCGGGTCATTGTTGCTGCCTTTAGAGATTTCATCTAGAACTTTTTGCAAGTATACATGGATGACTGGACAGTCTATGGATTGCTCAGTGATCATCTGGAAAATCTACGATTGATGTTGGAGCATTGTGGACAACATCAGATATCGCTAAACTTAAAGAAGTGCATATTTTGTGCACCATTTGGGATATTACTGGGTCACATTATCTGCAAGCAGGGATTGTTGGTCGACCCAACCTATTAATTTTTCAGCATTTAATTCAATATGATCTAGGATCTTAACTAAGAGAACAACATGTACAACATATCAAACACAAGAGACAAGAGACACAAAACATTTCAACAGGGAAAACCAAGAAGGTGAAAAACCTCGCAACTTCCTAAGAGATAGAATAAGCACCAAGACAAAGATCACCAAGATGAAACCCCAAAAGAAGAGATAGTCTCCTAACAACATCTCCTCCTCTACTTGTGCACACTCCTCCTCCGTCTCACTAATGCAAAGTGAGTGAGTGTGAGAATGTATAAATGAGAGAGTCACACTCTCTATTTATACCTTACTTCACTTGACTTTTAACTCTAACTAGGTTGGCCCCAATTTAACCACTTATTATAATGCTAACTAGGTCGACCCCACTAGGGGACTTAAAGACCCCATCACAACTGACTCTGGGCCGACCTCCCTTATGAGATTCTAATAACCCACTACCACTTGACACTGGGCCGACCCCACTAGGGTGGTCTAATAACCCTTTAAGCCACATGACTCATACAGAGCCGACCCCACCAAAGTGGTCTATTAACCCACAAAATATAAGTTATGACACTTACAATATAACTTGTGGCAATTGCAAGTACAAATGACAACATTTCCAATCGGAGGAATAATACAATATACAAGTGAATACGTTCCAAAGTTACAAATACATCAACACTCCCTCTTAACTAGGAATGTATTCTCTTGACATAGGTAATCAATACATATCGGCACAAGTCTTCAATTCTGTAGCTGGATCATCGTCACTGGATCACGGAGTATCATTGTCACTGCTGCTGTACTCATCATCTTGATCACTGGTGCTATCTCTCAGTTCTTCTCATCATAGGAAGTCCTACAAAGCCATCCTTTTTTCATGTTGGTTGTAGGCCTAGCCTCCTCTAGGTCTTCATCATATCTGCGAGCTGGCCATCTTGTGGATCTCAGGACTTATTACATGCATCAACAAAACCTTGAAAGAGCATCCCGGGACTTTTACGAGCACACAGATCAACCTATCAGATTTCCCAAGATCTTTTACATGTCACCACCATAAAATCTCGAAAGATAATCCAAGCTCAAACTATCGTATCTCCCATGATCTTTTACATGTGGTCAGGAAAAACCTTAAAAGAGTGTCTTGCAACGTGCAAGATCTCTAAAGAGAATACCAGGACTTTTATGAGCACACATCTCAACCTATCAGATCTCTAGGACTGATTACATGCCTTCTATAGCAAAACCTTGAAAGAGTATCCAAGCTCAAACTATCGGATCTCTCAGGATCTTTTCTATGCTACCTGTAGCAAAACCTTGAAAGAGTATCCGAGCTCAAACTATCAGATCTCCCAGGATCTTTTCTATGCTACCTGCACAATCTGTCCATGACCAACCTATAGAAAAAACTCAAAAGAGTATCCGAGCTCAAACTATCGGATCTCCCAGGATATTTTCTATTCTACCTATACAATCTGTCCACAGCCACAGAGTATCATCTTGATACTCATGATCATACTGATCATCATGATGTAGCACATCATATTGATGTATATCATCTGGAGCATCATCCTGATACTCATCACATATGATCATCTTGATCATCATCAAAGTATCATCCTGATGTATATCATCTGGAGCATCATCCTGATGCTCATCATACATGATCATCCTGATCATCATACATAGCAGCAACCAGAGCATCGTCCTGATGCTCATCACATCGTGCTTACATCCACATCCATGGGAAGGATCCTCCTACCACCATGCTTGGAATGGATTCTGCAAATGTGTCCCATCACTTCTTCCTCGAAGTATCTTCTATCTGAAGAAAACCAAGCCTCTCTTTGAAGTACTCAAACTTCACTCTGGCTAGTGGTTTGGTCAACACATCTGCAATCTGCTCATCTGTTGCAACATACTGGAGCTTCACTGCTCCTCTTTGCACCATATCCCTAATATAGTGATATTTGATTTGATGTACTCAGTTCTACGCAGGATTGCTTCCTGCTAAAGCAAGAGATCACCTGATCCCATATTGAAGCAACACCCTGAAGCACTGCCTGACCAATATGAATCGACATAACCCTCCAGGTTAAAATTTTGATTCGCATCATACTTGAGCCCATTATCAATCATACCCTTCAGGTACCTCATATCATGCTTTACAACAATTAGGTGAACATGTCTAGGATCTGTCAGGAATTCACTCAAGGTGTTCACCACAAAGCAAATATCTGGTGTCATGTTCATCAAGTACATTAAGGACGCAATCATCTGATGATACATAGTAGAATCAACCAAATTTGATGAAGCATCACTCAATAGCTTCAGGTTCAATGCCATAGGTGTGTCCATGGCCTTGCAGTCCATCATCCCGAACCGCTTCAAGATATCTGTTGCATACTTCCCTTGTCTAAGGAAGATTCCATATGCACTCTGCCACACCTCCATACTTAGAAAGTAATGCATCATACCCAAGTCCTTCATCTCAAACTTGGTAGCAAACTTCCTCTTCGTATCAGCAATCAACCCAATCTCACCTATCACAAACAGGTCATCTACATATAGTAGGAGTATCACTAGATTTCCTTCCTCAACCTTGTAGTAAAGGTTGGAATTTGCTTTACTCTTAGTAAAGCCCAAACTAGTCAGGAAGCTGTCTATCCTGCCATACCATGTCCTAGGTGCTTGTTTCAAATTGTATAAGGATTTCTTCAATTTGCACAGACGTGATTCCCTATCATGTGTCTCAAATCCGAGTGGCTGCTCCACCTCCTCTTCGACTACACCATTCAAGAAAGCTGTCTTGAAATCCATTTGGTGTATCTTCCACTTCATCACTTGCCTTGTATTTCTCTATGCTACTATCTGTAGCATGCTTGATCTTGTAGATCTACTTGGAATTCTGTTGGGCCTGGCCCAAGTGGGGCAATTTTGAACAAGGATTTTTGGAACTACGAAGCTGAGCATAGCTCAGCCTAAATAACTTTTTGTATAAGTTTTGGGGATGCTGCGAAGTTGCACGTAGCACAGTGTCAAAAGAGTTGAGAAGATCAGTGCTGCGAGGATGAAGTACCGCAAAGTCTCCAGTCTACAGGGATCCAACAGGGCAGATTGTTGGACAGGAAAGATGGAACATTGTCCGGGAAGACCGTCGATGGTCTATTTTTGGGAAAGATGCTCCAGGAGTGCCAAGCGGTGGGCAGGAGTGGATCGAGAAGAAAGCGACTAGTTGCACATGCAAAAGATACCACTACTTGAACTAGTCGCATGAGGCTGATAGAGGAAGAACAACTCGGTGCAAGCGACCTGTTGGCACACATGCAACAGGAAGGCCGATAGCGACATGGGCATGGGCGAAGGGCAGGCCTTGATGGAATATTTTCTACCAGGCGCCAGCTAGCTCAATGAGCTAGAAACTGTAACCATTTTTGTAAACCTAAGGGTTTTTGGCCTGCATATTATAAAGACATGACCTGCGGGCATGATCTATAAAGAAGGCACGATTTTGTAAGGGAAGGGTTACTCTTCATTTTTGGTCATTATTGATTATTGAAGACTCTTAAGCTTGAAATCCATTGTAAAGGCTCTGCAGCTGAGTGCGCAAAGACCTAACTGAGAGAGAAGAGAGTATGAAGCTGAGTGGGCTGATTAAGAACGGTTGTACCCTTCCCAAAAAGATCAATATTAACAACCATTCTTGTGGACGTAGCCTCCATCCGGGGGGTGAACCACATTAAATTCTGTGGAGTGTGATTGATTGTGTTGGTGTATTTGTTCATTTGCTTAGTATGGATGTTTGATGCTGTAGCTATCTGTTATGTGATTTCTTTTATATGTATTCGCCGCAGGAAATTATGGGAATAATATGTTAAGTAATGCATGTGTGGATGAATGTTAAGTATTCAACTTGTCTAAGTATTTGGATGCATGAATCTATGGATAATCACATAGTTAAGCACTGGATCTGAGTATAGTATTGGAACACGCAGTATGGTGTATTTTGTTCAAGTAAATACGCCATAAGGATAGTAGCTAAGTGTTGATGAATGGGTCGAAATTGTTAAGAAATGATTGAGTAGAATTGATCAAGTCCTAGAATAACTGTGCAGTCTAGTTGATGCGCTGACCCTTCTTAAGTGCCGTGAGGTAAGATGTTAATAGCTTATCATCATAACGTGAAGTCATTCTAACATTGCGCAGTCCTTGGATGTGCTAGGTGCGCGGCACCATGGTTTGACAAAGTATCCACTGCGAAGTAGAGACTTCGTGCAGTCATTTGTCCATATTAAGAGTCCTCTATTGCGCTGCTTATCTGTTCTTCCTACACTCGCATCACTAGGTTGTGGAAACTTGATTCCGCAACCACCTCCTCAGCTTCACCTCGAGTGAGACCTTAGGTTGTGTGCAGTTTGTTGCCGAAAGGGCCGATGAATAGGGGTTTTGTTGGTTCCTTGAACCGCGAAGTACCTGGGTCTACACTGGAAACCTCTAGCTCAGTATACATGCAAACAAATGGTTCTGTTGCTTGGCTAAGACCAGTGATGCGATAGTGTATTTGGAAAAGTAATATGTGACGAAGAATACCAATTCCCGTTGGGTTTAGATAATTGGCATACCGGAAAGAAAGAGATTTGGGATTGGTGTGACAAGATCGAAAGAGATTTTGCAAGGAAAGAGAACAAACACCCATGTCTCTCTAACGTACATTTGTTGAACATATATTTGTGGAGAGAGATTCACGAGATTTTATTGGCTTCATTTGGAAACGAGTTGCATGAGTGTATATCATGACTCATGGAGAAGAAAACATGTTTTCAAGGAGGAGTACCTACAGAGTGGACTCCAGAGCTCACAGCGCAGCTCAAAGCAATAGACATCCCACTGTCGCGAGCAATCGACTTCTGGGTTGATAGCATACTTGAAGGATTTGTAACAAAATTTGTTGTAGACACATTGAAGTCCTACAGCCAAGTTGACGCATACTTTTTCGAAGGATTCAGAGGTAAGTTCCTGAACAATCTTAGTCTAAACATTAAAATGCTTTTAGCTGAGAAAGATGTTTTAAGAATGCAGTAATATTTTTGAATCTTTCATGGTCAATAGCATTTTTAGTGATTCTGACGAAGAGACACATACTATGAGAAGTGGAAAGAGATATAAGTTTAATAAAGAAAAGAATCCGGGAGGACCTGGACTCTGTGTCGATACTGAAATCCCATGTGACCTTAATAATCAGACCGCACCGTTATCAGCCACCATCCACCCTATCACACCTCAGAATCTGTCGGTTGCAGAAACCGCCCCACCCCTAGATCATAACCCACCCGTTGTGAGCGTAGCGCATCCCACCCCGTAGAACGTCAATACTGCTAGCACTGTAGGAGCAGGTACTCAGACCATCTTGACTCATACTAGCCCAGTTCAGAATACCCAGTCTCAGAATATCCCGTAGAATACCACTAGTCCGAATATTCCCTTTAATTTTCCCTCTTAGAACCCCCCGCAGAATCATAGCACTACTCAGGGTGGTATACAACCAGTAAGGAGAATGACAGATAACAATATAAAACTACTGATATTCAAAGGAACGGGTCTAGAAGACCCTAATCAACACTAGTTTCTATGTGCAGTCGTATGGAGTGTAAAGTAGGCTCAGGATGATGCTGTGAAGAGAGCGCAACTCATCACTACTTTCAGAGACAGAGCATTGCACTGGCTTATGAAATATTCTCAGGAACAACAGAGAACCCTAATAGAAATAAAGGCTGCACTCGTAGCAGAATTTAAGAAACTAAAATCTGAGTCACAGTGCATAACAAAGCTAAAAGAAATTAAGCAGAAACCTACTGAAACGGTCTGGGAATTTGACCAAAAATTTAAGACATTATTAGACAAAGTGAGCTTTGTTATAGATCCACAACAGCACTAGGAATGGTTCATCGCTGCACTGTTGCCCCATATCAGACAACCATTGATGTAGCAGAAGGTTGCGTCGCAGGCAGAGGCCTTAGAGATCGCAATGAAGCTAGAGGCTTCACCGATTGGAGAAATTAGTTATGGGATGTCACAGATCTAGAATCAATTGACCACCTGTTGATGCCTTGAAAATCGTAGCATCAATCAGCAAGGGATTCTTCCCGGTAAACAATCCCAATTAGATTATTCACCATTTGGTTTGGGGAATCCGCCCGGTTAACAGTTTCGGCTACCGTGAGATTTAAATATTCTTACCCTTTGCACTGGTTACAACCCGATACACCGTTTATGTATTTTATTTTAAAGATGATATGCAAGTGCCCTAAGCTAAATGCAGGTAATTAACCTAAATTAATCTAAGACTGTATAAGCAAATTTAATCTATCCTTGCAAGGAGCAAACTGTAAAGATGAGTAATATGCTGAAAGAAACACCTAAAGATCATACAGCTAGCCATTTAATCATAAATATGCAATTCCAGCAAAAGACAAAAGATATTAAAGATAGCTTTAAATCAATCAATACATTCCATTACTCATTTGAGAAGAGACAGCTTTGCACAGGAAAATATAAGAACATTCATCACATAGAAGCAATTCATGATAGCAAGGAATGATCTCACAGCAATATGCAGATGATACAGGAATAATCCAGCACACATTTGACACATTCTCCAGGCAAAAATGCCTTCTCGCAGGCTTTCATTAGGAAAAATAGATTTCTTGGAGCATGTAGTAAACTAGTTCACTTACAACGAAGAAAATTCTTTCACCTGCCAAAAGTCCTTTTTTCTTTCTTTTATCCCTCTATATATAGCTTTTACAAATTGCTCCTTGAGCTACCAAGTGTACCCTAAATTTTGGAACCTTCTAGCTTGTCATTTAGTGTATAACTACAAAATTGAATGATTCGTTAGGACCTTTTCACAAAAGACAAAATAAAGGACAGTTGTCTCTTAATGTGTTTATACATGAAAATTTTCTACTTATTTTCCTAAAATATAATAAGGCAAACTATGGCCCACATGGTTCTGCTGACTCATCAGGTCGCTCTTTTGCTATTAGCTTGGTCTTTTCAATAGGCTCGCTTGATTATGTTGATTTATCTTCCTTCTAAATGTAACTTTCCCACTGTCCAGTTTCCCTTACAATGGTTTTCCCTCTTAATGATATTGTCACATTTCGAGCTATTATGTGCTTGCATAAATCTAATTTGATGGTTGCTGTCCTTGTTGCAGTCTTCTGAGCAGAGATTTCCAGAAAGTGAGTGTGGACAACAATCTGCCTAATGAACTGATTAAGGTCTTCTGAGGATATAGCCTTTATGTTCTTTAAACAATCCAACTCTGCGTTCAAATTATTCTTCAACTCCATCATGTGCTGGTCTCTTTCAGGAAACTTGAAAATACTCTGTGGTAGAGGCATCTGACATGTCTCGTGATCTTATTGGATTTTGGAATAGATAACGTAGCACTTTTTTACTGTCCTCTAGATTTCAACACTTAATCTGTTGCCAGAATCTCTGCAAAATTCGAGGACTCCTCTATCCATGTCCAGCTCCTCATCAGTTAAGGCACATAGATTTGAGGGAAAACTTGATTTCCCTTTTATCCATTCAGATTGCTCCTTAATCTCGACCACGTGTTGCACATACCTGTCTTTAATTTGAAGTGCTTCAATCTCAAGGCTTGTCATCTTTGTGATCATTTCTTTCATCCTGCAAACCTCTTTAGAAATTAGTACCAACAATTGATGAATCCTCTCTTGCATGTCACATGCCTACTTGTGAAAGGTGAAAAGATCTTGTCTCTTTTCATTTGATTCAATGAGTTGTTCCAACAAACCAGTCTTTTCTTCGGTTAGTCTTTCCAACTCTGATATGTGAATTTTCAGGTCCTTTTGTTCATGTTTTGAAATTGCTAGTTGCATTTCCAGTGAATTCTTTTCATTTTCAAGCTACAGGGCTTTCGCAATGGTTTCTTCTTTCTCTTCTATGAGCTCTTTGTATTTCCTTTTTAGTTCATTGCTTTCTAATACCTCCTTCTTCCTGTTAGCTTTTATCTTGAAACACAACTCTCTGTAGTTCTTAACAGTTTCCATTAACCGATCGATATTGGCTTTACTTGCCTAGACTGAAGCTACAGTGCATCTTGCCTAGAATGAAGGATCGATGTCGGTCCCTTGGACAAGCATGGTCTCCGATACTCAAAATTCATACAAGTCCTCCCCAATATCCATTTTCCTTACTCTTCTGTCAATGATAGCCCTCTTCCGTTTGTGAAAATAGACAGAATCCAGGTTGGCCACTTTGTGCTTCTTTTTGGGGTTGTATGGTGTCAATGCTAATCCTTCAGTAGAGACAACCCCTTCATGAGCTATCCCTGGTTGGTCTATCTTTGACATACCTAAGTCCATGGCCTGTGGGTTGGGTGGGTTTTGTTCTGCATCTTTCTCGGCTTCTTCCTTTTCTTGTCTTTCTGCTAGCTCTTCTAACTCTACTTGCAGCCTATTTGCTTCATCTACCAAGAGTCTTTTCTTCTCTTCTTCTTGCAAGTTAGTGGATTCCTTCTCCTTTTGGATTCTAGCAGTTTCTTATTTATCTTGCATTTCGGCTAGCACTGCTCTTATCCTGTTTGCTTCATCCAACAAGGTTCTTTCTTTCTGCTCCTTTTGGATTCTAGCAGCTTCCTCTTCTTGCTGCAACTTAATAGCTTTCTCTTGCTGAATTCTTGCTGCTTCTTCTTGTTGAATCATTGCTACCTCTTCTTGTTGTAATTTGGCAGCCTGCTCATTTTGAAGCCTGGCAGCTTCTTCATCTTGGTGTTGTTTGACAGCCTGTTCTTGTAGGACTCTATCTCTTTCTTTTGGTTCTATGTCTTTTGAACCTCCTGCTTGGGATGTTGCTGCCTCTTGCTCCAGTTGTATCAGACCAATAGTCTTGGGAGTAGTACTATTTCCGCCTTTCTTCTTGTAGTGTTTCCCTAACTTTGTTAAGTTCCCGGCGCTATGAAAGAACTCTTCATTCAGGTCGATAAGATGGGTGTACTCAAAGGTAGTTTTGACATCAATAACATGCTTGGAAACTATACCACAAGGGTCATGCCTTCTGAAAAACTTTGTACCAAAATGAAATATTTCCAAGTCCTTAACATAGTTTTCTCCCTCTTTTGTCCTCGAGAGGTTGTATACATTGATAGTGAAAGGCATTGGTGGATATATCCCTTTCTTCCTTTCGGTGAGGATTCTACTGATTCCACCGACGCTGAAGAGTTGCCTTAAGGATTCCCTATGTATCAAAAAATATGTAGCATAATATCTGGGAAGTAGAAATGGAGCTACGGATCCTCCACTCTTGCGGATGTAGGTTCCTTCTTGGGCGTGGTAATAATCGCCAAATGCTTCAATAATGGGCATGGCGTTCTCTGACATGCAATTTGGTTCCTCTACAAAAATAAGCTGATATAAGGGCATGATGAATTTCTTGCAAACCTGCTTGTAGTAGTTTGCACACTTTCTTTCCCATGTGGGTTGATAGGATATGAAGAGAGGTGTCTCCTTTCTGTTCCATGAACAACCCAAGTCTGGGAAGGTGTGCTTGCTCAACATGCAATCTATCAAATAAGAAGACATAAAGAAGTCTGCTTTCTTCTGAGTGATTCCTCCTTGGGCGGCGGTTAACTGCGATTCCAGGCTTTCTTAAATTATATCATCCCAATTGAAAATGGTACCAGACATGGCTACATGGAATATTATTGGTACCTAGCCAAGCTTGAAGATATTACTATTAGGCATGCTGAAGATTCGGTTCAACATCAAAATAATGAGTCTATAGGGGGTTTTCAGGAGGTTTCTTTCATATTCATTGGTATTCCTTTGTCTTATTTGTCTGTTAGCTATTTTCATTTTCCTAACAGAGACCAGAGGGTCCATGGGGTGTTCTACTATCCAGTTATTGTCCAAGCAAGATCTCATCGGGGGCAACCTGTAAGTGGATGTGATATGTTCAAGTGTGAATGATTCCAGATTCATTCCATTCTTGTCGTTTATGAACCTGGTGTAAGTTTTGACATGAGGGATCAACCAGCCAAGGACCTCAGAACATGGAAATAACTCAGGTCGGGTTGCTGCCTTATGGATACAGGACTTCTTGATGTTCGTGTATACCAAAATGTCTTCTAGGGGGGAATTAGGGTATTCCTTATCCCTGATGAATCTATATAACTCAACCCACTGAAACTATGGGGCAAAGCTTCCTGGGGGCACATTAGTGGTGGCTTGCATATCACTGGACATGGTTTCAAGTGAGGTATCTAGTAGGATCTCCATGTCTGAATTTGACTCTACCTTTTGCATGAATTTCTTCCTTGCAGATATTCTATGCATGTCAAACCTGTGTTGAAAAGATAGCACAAATGAGGAGCTTGGCATATTCATAAGCAATCAACACCATAGATACTAACTAGAATACAAAGTAACTAATCAATGAATAAGGAAAAACAAATGGCTCTTTTCAATCCCAAACATTCTTTTCGAATAGTGGCAACACGACTAAAAACAAAACAAACCATTCATGTAGTAACTCCAAACTAAGTGCTTTCAAAACCAAAAATGGAAGTTGCCGACGTCTCATTCATACATATTCGTTGAGTTGAACCAAGAACCTTCTTCTATTAAAGGTGAGAACACTATAACATTTGGGTTTTTAACACTTATTCGAGTAAGAAGCAGGATATTTGGGGAGCAAACAGGTTTTGTTTTCCTTTCCTACCTATTCAAACTGAAGGAGGCTACTTTTACATGATTACTTCAACAAATAAGACTATACAGTGCGTGCATCATATTGATCAACGAGTAAGACAGTATTACAGGATTGTGATAGTTTGAAGTGTCATATAGGTGCTAACTTGGAATCACATGGGAATTGCCATTGTGGTGGGAGACAAAAGACCAATGCACATTACTGTTTTCCAGTGTAGGGGTTGTTTGGTTAGAGGTTTGTCTTAATGCTTACACATCAGAGGAATGTAGCATTGTAAGCAGGGGTGGGGTTTTCGTCATGGGCTATGGGGGGTTATTTCTCATTGGTAGTTTATAACATAGAACCAGGAGGATGCAGTTTTGCAATATTGGCTCTTAAAAGCATTCATGATGAAGACAACTTGGTTTAACGTTTTGGGGTATAATAGTCGCAAAGGTAGCAGGGATGAATGACGCTGTGTACGCAGAGGGAGGTTATCACAAGTCTGCACCGCAATTGACATGGTGACTTAGTGTTTAAGGGCCTGCGGGGAAACCACACCGAGCGTATGGCCGAGGAGGAACACAATGCACCATGGTGACTTAAACGACTGTGCATGAAACAAATTTCACCCTTTAAGCTGTCAAAAGACAAGCTTCAAACGGAGTCATTCCTCTAAACAAGCAAACGGAGGAGAAGGACACCTACCTGGTGCTTTCGAAGTGGTCTCCCATGCTCGACGCGTCTACCCAGGAGAATAAGGAGTTGACAAAATGTCCACTGTCTGATACTGGAATCTTTCTCGGCTTGAGAACAATGAGCAATTTGAAACTCCGTTCTATGCATATATAGTGGGAGAGTTAATTACCCACGGGTGAATTAATGCGTGTTTGGTGGGCATGGGGCTCGACGCAGAGGTGTATTAACGCCGCACAAGTCACATTAAATGGATTCACCAACCTGATGTTTCCGTCACTTTCGGGCATGTAGTGGAGGCGATTTGAACAGTATCTTCCCACGTCGAGTGGCGTTTTACATTTAAGACTTGCGATGGCGCGGGGAATGACACAACGACACTCTTAATTGTAGAGCTTGCGACTATGGCGGAGAAGTTATCGTTAGGCTTTGTGCCAGAGAGATGCGATGATGGTAAAGTTAACATGAAGGAGAGTATGGCGGCAATTTTGAGCTTAGGTTCTATGCAACAGGCGAGGAAGCGAAGGTTAGGTCTTGCGCCCAAAAGATGCACAAATAGGAAGGAAAAAGGGGCATGAAAGCCAAGCGATGACTTTAAGTTTAAAATTGTGCGCAATGGAGGAGAGCTTAGAATTAAGTCTCGCGACGAGATGATGCACCAATATGGCGCAGATTTTACATCTAGAAACTACGCGGAAGACGGTAATTTAAAGATCTTGTTGGCACAATGGCAGTAAGGTTAAGACCAACACTTGCGCCTTTCGGTGCAAAGTTAAACTTGCGAGTTGCGCTTTTAGTGCACATTTAAAAAATCAAATTACGTTTTGTATTAAAGACAGAAAAAATGCTTTAGCCGAAAAGATAGAATTTTTTTTGGAAAAGATCAACACTTGGGAAAAAGTTGAAAAGAAAAAGTGGCTAAGTTTGAACAATAAGCTTCAAAACAAAATTAAAAGGAGGGGCCCCAAGCATTTACAAGAATGTTTTGGGGGGGATGTTGCAGCAACAACACCACCTTAACATTAGAATTGCAAGGTATGAAGAATGGAAAAGAATAGAGATATCAACCGAGACACGAAGTTTGGTGTACAGGATGCAAAGGAGAGGGCCACACCAGAGAACATTGCCCTCTATTTCAAGATTATCTTGACAATGGTGCACTGAACCCAATGAATATGAACCACAACCAAGCACCATGGTGTGAAATCTGCAGAAGCAGAGGACACCATCCTGAAGATTCTTATCTAATACAAAAATATGTAAAAACACCTAAAAGCTTATATTGCAATTTTTGTAAATTAGTTGGACATGACGAATCCAACTATTGCACATATGAGCTCATGAATAAAAGAAAGCGTGATATGGAAGCGATGCGAGGTGCTGGAATGTATCGTGTCGAAGAGGAAAATCAACCAAAACAAGAGAACATTCACTATGATCAGGGTGGATATAGAGGCCGTGGTGGTGGATATCGCGGGAGAGGAAGAAATGCCGGCCTGACATAAAGGAGAGACCGCAACTAGGTAATTTGTTATAATTGTGGCCAGCCAGGCCATGTATCTCGAGATTGTACAAATCCATGCACTACGTGCAATTACTGTAAATCATTTGAACATGTTATTGAAGACTGTCCTATGCTAGAGGTAGAAATGCATAAATGAAGGAGGATAGAACCAACGAATCCCAACATTCAGTTGATCGCAGCAGACATCAAAACAACAGATCCAAGTGTAAATGTAGTAACGCGCAGTGGCACTAATACAGGAAGGGATGGAGGCGTAGAAGCTTCAACTTTAGGGACACGCGATAATAAGAAGACCCCGGGTGAACCAGCATGGATCAGGAAAGCCCCTAGGAGAACACCGGGTATGGACCTACAGAAAAATAAAAGGCATTTACAGAAGCACGGGATATCCTTAGAGAGTCAGCACCTCAGTTGACGAGAATCCTGCTGCGTAGTGAAATATGACAAATAGAGGATGTGCCAGTAGTATATGACCATATGAGCACTACAACAGATAGAGAAACCTTTGTTGTTCAGTTCCTACGGTGCTGCATGAAGTTATTAAAGAGTGCAGATGCCTTTAAGGAATTTGAAAAACTACCCAGACAGTATGAGCCATGCAGTGAGATAGGGGTTGCCCATGGCGCAGTCCATAATATCAGGAGTCCCAAAAGAACAGGGAGGGAAATGAGGTTAAATGCACAGATTGGAGACAATGAGATGGATGAGATCATTCTTGATCTTGTATCCGAAGTAAATGTATTGACTGTAGAAATCCTTATAGTGGATCCAAAAAGAGATGATGTAAACCTCACAGTGAAAGAATTTAGGAAAATAGAGGAAGTATAGTGCAGCAGAACATAGATCCAATGGAACTCAGACAGAGGTATAATAATTACATATCTTCCATTAATCTGAATAATTAGTTAGTAAATATACAATGCTCAGGATTCAAATACACCCGGTGTGATTCGAACTAGCCTGCATGGATAGATCCAAAATCAGTGGAGTGTCATCAAGCACAACTAGAAGTCTTATCTCATCATCGGTGGAGTCATCAATGCACAAGTAACTGTCAACCATCAGTTAGACTGAGTCACATGGAGGCACTAACTGATTTAAGGAGGCTCAATGGAGGGTGCATGAGGAGCTATCTGGTGTCAGAATGGGTATTCAGGTCTCATCGGAGGTCCATCGGAGTGATACAGTCAATTGAGAGTTAGTCAGGCCTTAAATCAAGAAAGGAACTGATGATAACTCAACTAACTGAAGTACAACAGGAGTGGTAGGTGAGAAAAGACACACTTCTCAAGTGGTGGGTGAGAAGTGGGCACATCACTGGCTAGGAGGGCTCAATCTGAGTGGAAATAAGATCCCGAGATTTGGAAGACTAGGGACTAGGTGCTGGAGGTGTCAACCTAATGAATGGGCAGCATGCAGGAATGCATGCAAGACTGATAATGAAAATAACTGAGAGGCTGGTAGGACTAGGATGGAGTATAGGAAAATCCTAACACCCCCCCTTAATCCATATTGGGCCCTGGTAACTAGGACCAAAGGTCACCCATACAATCAAATAAATGATAAAATAAGAACTGTCCATAAACCGAGGAAATGGGGAAAACCTCATGGGAAAAATACCCCCCTCAAAAAAAGAGTAAATAACTCAGAGAACCATCATACTAAGCAGAAAAGAAAGAATCTTTCATCAGTGAAAAATTTTGCAAAAAACTTGGCAAGTTGATCCTCTGTAGGATGCCAAAGCAGGTGCAAGATCTGGATCTGGTCTTCTGATGTGCCTCCCATTGTGTAGAAGATCTGTTGGATGAAGCAAGTCTTTCAGGAATACTTTCTACAACTGGAACGAATGGATCATGATGAGTCTTCCCAAGGGATGGAAGATAGAACCCCACCATCATGCTGCATCTCTCATAGAGAGGTAGATGGCACAATGCAAGGTTGGCATGATGTTGAAGTCTGGTAGTTCTGTAATCAAATGAATCCTCAACTGTGTTCTCAGTAAGTGCAAGAACTGTGTGAACCCATATTGGCCTTGGCTCTGGATTGAGAACATGTGTTGGTTTTGGATCTGAATGTTCTTGAACTTCGATCTAACCATCAAGATCTTGATCTTGATCTTCATCAGAAGAAGAGTTGCTTGAATCTTTATTAGATTCCGAAGGAGTAGGAAGAGAGAAGGGTAGAAAATGAGAGAACTCATATGCATTGGAGGCATGATTTGCAAACCCTTTCGCTATAGTCTTCCCAGTAGAGATCTCTGTAATCTCAACTGTGTCAGAATAAAAATTCACCCTCTTAAGTGATCCGGTGTGAGTCATCTAGTATACAGACAACAAATTTGCTGTCAAGGAGGGAACGAATAGAACATTCTTGAACTTGCCATGCTACATATGTGCTATACCCAATCCTTTTGCAGAGATCTGAGAGTTGTCTCCCATGTGAATAGTAGGCCCATCTTTGAGATCTAAAAAGGAAAATGATTCTTTAGAGGCAACCATGTGGTTGCAGGCTCCAGAATCTATGAGGAGGGCCTTTGAATGTGAAAAACCAACCATCAATGAATGGAAATCTTCATGACCATCAAATCCACTTCCAGAATCAGACATCTTTGCATATTTTGGAATAGCAATTTTGTTTTGTTCAAGAAGTTTAGTTAGTAGGCCTATTTTCTTGTGCATGCAAGCTTTCTCAGGATGGTATCCTCTCTTGCAGTAGGGACATTCAGATATCTTCTATTTGTCCTTCTTAGAGATGGAGGATCCTTTTGATGGACTTGACTTATCATTCAACTTAGATTTAGATGAATTCTTATCCTTGTCTTTTTTCCTACCTTTCACATTCATTCTACTGGCTTCTCTAGCTAGAAGAGCTAGATCTTTGGAGGCCTTGATGGTACCCATTTGAATCAATTTGTCCTCTTCTTCAATGAGGGCTGCAGTAAATACTTCTAAGTTTGGCATCTTCCATCCAGGGATTAACATTCGCCCAGAGTGGAAGGTAGATACAAAGACAGAAAATGGAGATCCTAGCTTACTCAGAATGGAGAGCACCAATTGCTTATCTTTTTTCTCAATGCCACACTGCTTGCATTGCATAACCAAGTATTTAAACTTCGAGAAGAATTGTTGAATGCTCTCAAAGTCACTTAGTTGTAGGGAAATCAATTCATTTTCCAGAGCATGGCCTCTTAGTTCATCTTGTTTTCCAAAGAGACCCTCTAATTTCTTCCATACCTTTTGGGGTCTTCAACCCTTCAAGATGAAACAATAGATCTCTAGAAATATAAATGCACATATAACCAAAAGCTGCATCTAATTGATTTAGATATTTGGTTTTCTCCACAGATGCATGTGGTTCGGCTTCTTTCCTCATTGTTACTCTATATAGAGATTTATTTCTGAATAACACTTCCATGTCAGCCTTCCAATCAAAGAAATTGAAATGGGTGAGAATTCTAGGAGAGAGAGGATCATTCGAATTGCTCATCTTAACTGATGGAGCGAATGGAGGATGAAACTGTTGCTACTGCTGTTGCAACTGCCGAAACTTCGAATTACCTACCAAAAACTCTCAAGAATGGAGGTAGAATATACTCTCAAATGGCTCTGATACCATGTATAAATACTTACAGTGGATCCAAAAGAGATGATGTAAACCTCACAATGAAAGAATTTAGGAAAATAGAAGAAGTATAGTGCAGTAGAACATAGATCCAATGGAAATCAGATAGAGACAGATTAATTACACATCTTCCATTAATTTGAATAATGAAACAGTAAATACACAATGCTCAAGATTCGAATACACTAGGTGTGATTCCAATTAGCCTGCATGGATAGATCCAAAATTAGTGGAGTGTCATCAAGCACAACTAGAAGTCTTATCTCATCATCGGTGGAGTCAGCAATGCACAAGTAACTGTCAACCATCAGTCAGACTGAGTCTAATTGAGTGTGGTAGGTGTAACTTGCACATGGAGGCACTAACTAAGTGAAGGAGGCTCAGTGGAGGGCGCATGAGGAGCTATATAGAGTCATAATGGGTAGTTAGGTCTCATCGGAGGTCCATCGGAGGGATACAGTCAGTTGAGAGTTAGTTGGGCCTTAAATCAAGGAAGGAACTGATGATAACTCAACTAACTGAAGTACAACAGGAGTGGTGGGTGATAAAATACAACCTTCTCAAGTGGTGGGTGAGAAGTGGGCACATCACTGGCTAGGAGGGCTCAATCTAAGTGGAAATAAGCTCTCAAGTGCTGGAAGACTGGGGACTAGGTGCTGGAGGTGTCAACCTGATGACTGGGAAGAATGCAGATGCATGGAGAATGCATGCTGCATGCATGATGCATGTATAAATGCATGCAAGATTGATAATGAAAATAACTGAGAGGCTGGTAGGACTAGGATGAGTATAGGATATTCCTAACATTGACCAACCAGACATGGCATCAGATGGGAAAACCAAAGTTACAGTGGTCACCTCTACAGTTAAGAATGGATAATCAAGGGATAGTTATACCTTTGGGGAGGCTATCGAACACTATCGTTGACATTGACGGAGTGCCCAGCTATGCAGATTTTGAGGTGATTGAAATCGTGGATGATAGGCATCCTTAGCCAGCACTGCTGGGTATCGAATGGGAAATGACTAATTCTACCATTATTGATTTAAAGACCATGAAAATGATATTTGAGGAAAACGATATCAGGGTCATCGTGCCATTGGATCCTTCATAGGGAGAACGATATATTGAACCGATTCAAGAGGAATCCAGAGCCCAAGACTTGGACCGTATTTACAAGATGAAAACTAATACTGTTGATTATATTAATCCAACTGCGGATGGGACACTCAGTTGGCGCTGTGACAATTATTGCATCTTAGACTCTGATGCAGGACTAGAAAATTGGCAAAGCAGATTACATGAAGTATCTGCGAGGAGATGCACGTGGATCACAAAGTCATTGCACTGGATTGGAAAGGAGGTAAGCTCAATCCCCAACTATGATGGTTTCTCTAACATTTATTCTTTTATTAATGGATATACTGCAGCAATTGCAGAAGAACATCACTTGTAGGCATTAGACATAGCATTGCGCGATACACCTACTAGATGGTGGGCTGTGCATAAGCAGACACTGACAACATGGGATCAGTGCAGAATTAAGATGCAAATCTAGTTTGTCGATAAGGTTACCCTATCCTTTGAGAAATATAATGGACAGACAAATTCAAGGTAGCATATTCAGGTCTGTTCAACAGCATGGAAGGAGAGGCCAAGACAGAACGGGTGCATCTATTTGTGCACACATTGGAATAACTGATTCCAAAGAAGTGGTACCTAGACCTGGAGTTGCACAGAGGCACAGTGGATTGGTCTATCCTGATTGCAAGCTTCCAACAGGATTTCAATTTCGAAGATGAACATCCAAGTATCAATGACATGGTACATGCTATTAAGGAAAGAATATTCAGACCAGGCTGCACACAGGGAAATATGACATTAGAAGAATTCTTTGGAACGAACAACATACCTGCGTGCCTACAGCCAGAATGGGAAGAATAGCTAGAGCACGCTCTTGATTGTTATCACATCGCTGAGGATGGTGATGATAAAGCAGACAGTGATGAGGAGGACCCGCACAATATACAGATACCTGAGTCAGAGGGATCGCGCGAGGTAGAAAGACCTCCACTGGAAATTCTAGATATGAGTGGACCTGTGAAAACAAGAAAAGTGAACATTGGCACCAGTTTAGAGACCAAGTTTGTAGCTATTGGAGATTATTGGGATGAAGATACAGTTGAAGAGGTCATGGGCATTCTCCAGGAATATAAAGAATTATTCTTGACCAAGTTCACAGAGATGAAAGGCATTTTGGGAGAATTAGGAGTGATGAAAATTCCTCTTAAGATTGGCCTGAAGCTTGTGAAGCAAAGACCATATAGACTAAACCTGCGCTATAAAGAATGAGTTAAGGTATAACTCGATAAGATGCTTGATGCAGGTATCATTGAGCTGGTTGAAGAATCTGAGTGGATAAGCCCGATGGTTATGTTTTCCAACTTCGACTTATTCAAACCCATATCTCCCTTAGGAATTTCAACTTGATGTAAACACAAAGGTTTTAGAGAATTGAATTAGCTTTCTACTCATATATTTTTTAAATTTTTTAATGGACATATCGTGGGACAAATTTTTTGTCAACATACGGCATATACTTGAAAATTTTAGGTATGGATAATGAGTGACCTGTGTTGACGACGGTTTTTTGATAGATGGTTATTCATTTTAGGGAAAAACATTGTAGGCTCATAATATACACACACTACACTGGATCCTGGACTATATTTTGAGTTTTTTAAGACTTTGGAACTATTTTTTATTATTTATCGAAACAACGTATGTTCAGAAAATGGTGCATTATCGACACATGTTTTTGTATTCACATTTTCTTTCAAATGTATCTCTTATTGGAAAAAATAAAAGTACCCTTTTGAAGAGGACGAGCCAATTATGATCTCTGTGAAATTTCAAATTTTTTGGCGTTGTCTTTGTTATGATATTGAATTTTCATTTCAGGTGATTTTCAGAGTAATAAAATTCTTAAGGGATGAGGTTTAGAAATTTTTTATTAATAAATAGTAATTCAAATCGAAATGAAAGAATTATTATATCATTGGAAACTAGATTCAAAGATGAATCCATTGCTATCAAGTTCGACAAATAATACTTAAAATTTGCATGGGTTAGGGCTTGCTAAAGTTGTAGGTTCCAGAAAGATGCCTGATATTTTCGTAGGTTTTGTTGACCATAAACTCTCAGTCAAAAAAATATCTTCCAAACTCTTAACCGAGAGTTTAGTTCAAACTCTCATCCGAGAGTTTTTTTTTAAATACAACGTGGTGATTGGTTCAAACTCTCGTCCTAGAGTTTGAAATCTCAAAACTCTCGGCCTAGAGTTTTTTAAACTCTTGGCCTAGAGTTTGAGGTTGACTTATTTTCACGTGATCATCCGCCCGCGCTCCATTTTTTTCACTCTGTTTGTCACAAAAGTGTTTCCGAGGTTTTCAATTTCACCCTTCCTACACCTTTTACAGATGAGGTACTAGACAATGTTGGAGGGAATGAGGTGTATTCTTTTACTGATGGATTATTTTGATACCATCATATCAGGATTGATTGCACAGATAGGCACAAGACTACTTTTGCTACAGAATGGGGATCGTTCCAGTACACAGTGATGCCTTTTGGGTTGAAGAATGCACCTGTCATATTTTATAGAGTGGTCATCGCAGCATTTAAAGATTACATACATAAGTTTTTAGAGGTTTATTTTGATGATTGGACAATTTTTGGCTTACTGAAAAACCATGCCGTGAACCTCAGGACGATGCTAGAGAAATGTAGACAGCACCAAATTTCATTAAATCTGAAGAAATGTGTTTTCTGTGTTCCCTATGGAATTTTGTTTGTACACATTGTGTGCAAACAAGGCTTGATGGTCGATCCTGCCAAGACCGCAGTCATTGTGAATTTACCGACACCAAACTCAGTGAAGTAGTTGTGCAATACCTTGGGACATACCGGTTATTATAGGAAATTTATAAAAGGGTATGCGCAGATAACCGCAACTATGGAAAAATTGCTAAAGAAAGACCCGCCGTTCATCTGGAACGAAGAATGCGAACAAGGTTTTGATACATTAAAAGAAAAGATGTTCACTGCGCCGATCTTAGTTTTTCCATACTGGGAGAAGCCATTCCATGTCCATGTTGACACTTCATGTATAGCATTGGGCATGGTTCTTGCTCAGCCGGGAGAGGGAGGTATTGATCATCCCATTTCATTTTCCAGTAGAAAGTTCTCATCTGCTAAGAAGAACTATACCACTACTGAGTGATAAGGACTCACTATGGTCTATGCACTGCAGAAGTTTAGGCATTACTTACTTGGTGCGCATTTCTCCATGTTCACTGACCATTCTACTTTGAAATACCTGGTCAATAAGCCAGTTTTAGGGGGGCGCATATGTAGATGGTTATTACTCTTTCAAGAGTATGACTTTGAAATTATTGTTAAACCAGGAAGGTTGAATTTAGGACCTGATCACCTATCAAGGATTGAGTCAAGAGAGGAACCTACGAATCTGGAGGACAATCTTCCTGATGCTCAGTTGTTTCCTATACAAGTTGCAGATGATTATTATAAGGACATCATCGAATTTTTAACCACAGGATTCGCACCTGTAGAGTTCACTACACAACAAAAGAAGGAGCTAGTAGTGTGCACAATAGACTTCACTATAATTGCAGGTTAGTTATATAAGTTGGGACTAGACGAAGTACTGCATAGATGTGCACTAGAACATGAGAAACCATTCATATTGGTTGATGCGCACTCAGGAGTTGCAGGAGGTCATTACGTACGAAGAGCTACTGCGTAGAAGATACTCGGGTCAGGGCTATGGTGTCCCACAATGCACAAAGATGCGAAGGAACATTGCCAGAGCTGCGATGTCTGTCAGAGGACAGGAAGACCATCGCGCAGAGATGAAATGCCATTAAATCCACATTGGACATTGCAAGCCTTTGAGAAATGGGCCATTGATTTTGTGGGCCCTATTAACCCACCAGGAAAATGAACTGGTGCGAGGTATATCATTACTGCTACCAATTACCTCACCAGATGGGCAGTAGCGAAGCCAGTGAAATACTGTAGCATAGCTACAGCTGCAGAGTTTTGAGAACATCCTGACAAGGTTCAGATGCCTGAAGATTTTGATGAGTGATCAAGGCTGTCACTTTCTGAATAGAACCATTGAAGCTTTGACTGAAGAGTTCCACATTCATCATCAGCGCAGTACGCCTTATCACCCATAGGTGAATGAAACTATCGAAGCATTTAACAAAGTATTGGAGAATGCACTAACCAAGATATGTAACGTCAATCAGGATGATTGGGACCTGCACATTCCATCTGTATTATGGGCATACAAGACTACATGCAAGAAACTAATAGGGCACACACCCTTTATATTGGCTTATGGGCAAGAGGTAATAATGCGAATGGAATATATCATTCCCAGTTTGAGAATAACAACATTTACAGGCATGGAAGATTGCGACATGCTGGAAGAAAGACTCTTACACTTGGTTGGTCTGGAGGAGGATCGCTTCATTGTAGGATTTCACCAACAAGTACAGAAGGAAAGGGAAAAAGCATGGCACGATCGCCACATCAAGAACAAGAGCTTTCAGGTAGGTGATCTAGTCCTCCTGTATGATAGTAAGTTCATGAAATTTTTTGGGAAGTTTAAAATGCATTGCCTTTGTCCATATACTGTATTGCATGTTACTAATGGTGGCACAGTTCAGTTAGCCACATTAGCCGGAGATACCTTGCCTACTTTGATCAATGGAAGCATACTAAAACCCTATCGGGATAGTCCTGCTTCCCAGAACCAGTAATGATCACAAAACGAAGAGTTCTAAGTGCCAAGTGCAGTTGAAATTGGGCACTAGAAAGCTAAGTTAGTCTGTACGCATTGTATACCAAGGAGAATGTATATACCACGCAACATTGTTAGAATGTGCTATTGCGCAGGAAAAAAAAAAGAACAGCGCAGCTGTGAACCTTAAAATTACAACTGCGGGGATCAAGTCAGCTAAGCCTGACATTTGCTTCAGAAGCCAGAGTTCCAACACTGTGAAGTAATTGCACAGGATCAAGGAGGACCTGTCGCGCAACTCCATGCGACGCTCAGAAAAATAGCCGTTATAGTGTTGGTTGGGAAAGATAACCGTTATATAGCCGTTGCTAGCGACCGCTTCAGCATTTAACGCATAGATAGCCGTTCTGAACAAAATTTTGAAGGACAAGACCGAAGGATCCACTGGATTTGGCCAACGGATACCACCATTGAGGCTTATCTAGCCGTTGAGGGGCGCGGAGGAGGTCAGCTGCACCTATAAATAACACTGCATATCATCTCGTGGGCATTGTTAACACCCAAAAAGTGCTCACTACCTCATCTCCCTCATTACATGACTCATTTGTCTATATTTACTATCATATTTGCCTCCAAAACCTTAAAAAACCATTAAAAAGCCTCCAAAAAGGCCAAAAAAACCCCCTTTTTTTCCACAAAATAATTTAAATTCCTCCAAAAATAGCTAAAACCCTCTAAAAGGACCCCAAATTTCCAAAAATCATATAAAAGGGAATAAAAAATATAAAAAAGAGGAAAAAGAGGGAAAAAAGAAGCAAAAACCCTATATAATTGACCTAAACCATATGGTGCCAAAAACCATGGGTCAACACTCCACCACTAAAAACCTATAAATAGGTAATGAGGATCCCCATTTCACATCCACAATCTTCCCTATCCTCATGCTGCCAAAAATCACTCTTGAAACCCTAGCTCTCCATTTGAGCTATTTTCCCACTTGAATGCCCCTTTTGGCCCATCATCCAAAAATTTTAGAGAAGGAGAAGGAACCCATTGGAGCATGAAAGCAACCCTCTTGGACTACTGCAAGAGCTCTACCAACCTCAATACTTGAGGTAAATTTAATAAAAAATAAAATCTTTATCATATTGTCATGTCTTTTTATTTCTGTCAATGCTCATGCTAGGTTAACTTTAATATTGTTTTATTGCTTTAATTTACTGTTTACTTAACTGCTACTAAGAAGGCCCTTCTCCTTAGTAGGTGCTCATTTGCACAAGCTAGGGTGAAAACCATAGCTACATGCGTTACCAAATGCTTAGAATTTTTTGCAAATACTTCTGTGTGAGCTATTTTTAGTAAGCCATCTGAAAACCTTCCGAGTTTTAGCTAGTGGATGTCTGAGAGGTTTTCAATTGAAGAACAATTCACAGTTGAGGAGACAGTGCAGATTTTCAAGCATAGAGAGAATGAAGGGTTAATGAGAACCATAGCTAAGAATTTTATTTTCAAACCAGGGAAAGCATCAAGAAGTTTGCCAAGACACGGTCCAGCTATGGAAGATAAAGGAAAAAATATAGTGGCACCAAGAACGAAGTTTCCCAAGATGGGTTCCACAGTTCAAAAGCCACCGATAGAAGATAAACAGATACCGCTGATGATGACTCCCAACTACATCTCACGACGACTCCCAACTACATCTCATCACGTGCACTGGATGCACCGGTCTTTAAGCTCATGAAAAATTCCAAGTACGAGATCCCATTATCACCAATATCGAAGCATGTGGAGGTAGACAAGAATATGCTAGGAAAAATCCCAGATTGCAAGTGGGAGGATTATGATCTGCTGGCGATACAGAAGGAGGAGTCCCATGACCCGAAGTTCCCACAATTCCAATGTGACCAGTACATGTGCTAGAATAAAGATGCAAAGGATGAGCTTAACTTGGTCACCGAAAGTTGGCTGTCATGAGTAGTCCAGTCAGGGTGCTCAACCTACTCAGGCTCCCACACTTTGATAGAACCCCGGAACTGAACGCGGTAGTAAGAACGTTGATGGCACGAATGCATCAGGGCTATTTGTGGCTGGACCGCAATGTGGACCTAAAATTGATCTAATCCACCGTATCACAGGCCTGAGTAAGAGGGTAAAGATCCCAAACAATTCTTCCAAGGAAAGAGCAAGGATAGAGAAGCTGTGGCCATGATGAAGAAAACCCAAGCTATCGTCAAAGGGAAGAGCGGTTTTCAGACAAAATACATTGACAATAGGGCGACGAAGTTCATCACGCAATTGCTAGGAGGCAAAATCCTACGGAAATGCAGACCTCTAGAGGTAAGTGCAGGCGCAGTACTGCTTGGTGCCGCGGCAACAGAAGGGTAGCAGTTTAACTGCTCGTAATATCTGCTGAATGAGTTCATGGAGCAACTCAACAACACACAGATCAACGAAAACAATTTTCACTATACTTGTCTTATATTATTGATCGCTCTTGTCATATGGAAAGAGCCAAAGGATTACATTGGAGTAACCACTGATCCTAATGAATGCGGGGTGCCCTGTTACTCAAACCTATGGGAAAATATGAATTCGCAGAGGCAGCACGCGACAGCCGAAGTAATCTACCAATACTATAGCCAGCTCTGTGACGTGATTGTAGCAACCCCCAGGATCAAAAAGTAGGTAACTAGCAAATACATTTGCATCATTGATTTTTATGCTAACATGCGTAGTATCCATATTTCACCGAAAGCGTAGACGAAGAAGGCAAAGTGGTACGCAGGAAGCTACCACATGTAAGAAGAGGACATTGACCAAATAATGAAGGAATGGCTTGCTGAGTTCCGTGTAGAGGTTGTCGATGTCCCAACTGATTCTGAGGAGGATGAACCCATTCCATGTCCATATGAAGTGATTCAAGTCTCTCCCTTTTTGGATTTTTGTGTTTTTTAATTTTTATGCTTTTTCATTTTTGTAAAGAAGAATAAAGAATGCTATGATACATAGAAAGGAACGAGTGTTGCATGGGCCTACGCCTATTTTTCAAGGGCATGGGTTAGGCCAAGGAAAAGATCCATATTGAAAACAAGGGCTAAGCTGGTTGTGCACACTCTTACAGTTGTTCCTTCACGGGGGAGTCTATCTGAAGCATGATTATGTGTCGACGAATGGTGAAGTAATACCATGTGACTGAATGTATCTGATTTGGGGAAATGGCAAAGTAGGAATGGTTCAATGAGGTTTACTTCAGCTTGAGTCCTGTGAAAAATGCCAAAATCATAGATCATCATGAATCATGGTCCATCTCAACTACTTGAGTCAAATAGTTCGAACTGTCAAAGTATTCAAGTCCTAAAATAAAAAACCATTTCACTAGCCAACAATTTAGTTCAGATGTGCATTTAATATCTAAAAATATATCTAAAATTAAGGAATTATGCCTCTTTCTATCATTCAAAAGGATATGGTTTGTAGATGTATGAATAAAAGATAAGTAAAAATACTCATGATTTACCATATGTGTTCGTTGTGTAGCCGATGTATGAGAGGAAGCATTCCCTTTCAGCTTGAATTTCTAGAAGCTATTAACCTTTAGTCTTTGATCTGCCAGTAGTGGATTAGTTTCGATGTCGAACTAGAAAATTTTGAAACAGTTTCCCATGTTTTCGAGTTTTTCCAATTTTTTCATTTTTTTTTTGTTTGTATGAACATTTTTGGGGTTTTATCAATAAGAAAAAGAATAAAAAAGGGAAATAGTATTTACACTATTCTTTTTGGTGTGTGCAAAATTTACACACTTTTTGGGTTATGATGTAAGTTAGATTATTTCGGTTTCACTTATGTCCTTAAATGATGTGTTCAATTAAATTGGCCATGAAATAATGTACATGCTTGCTTTTTGGTATAATGCTAATGACTTGGATGCCAATCAAGTACATAGTTGGCCAAAGAGTTAGCCAAACTATTTAGACTTCTAGGAACGTGTATATATTCAATAAACTCGAATTGATGCTCTAAAAGACTTACTCATAGAAACTTTCTACACAGTGTAGGATGTTGAAATTGATACTAACCATTTAACTGGGATACAACTAATTATGAGTCCAGTTTGACGATTATTCGTCGGATGCCAAGGGTGACGTCCTCGATAAGAAGCTCAATGACTGCGCTATATTCTGTAACATTGTTGGTTGCAGATCGAAGAAAAATGCCTCTTGAACTAAGAACTTCGTTATTAGGTGTGAAAATGATTGATGCGGTGGAAGCAACGTTTTGAGAACTACGACTGGCACCGTCCGCATATCCCAAATATGTGAAAGATTCTTGTGTCATCTGCCAAAGTGACAATGCCAAGAAAGATAAGTGTGTGCCCGAAATAACTAATGTACAAAATTTTATAAAAAGATTACAACATAATATGACAAATGGTGCGAGGCATCAGGGCCTACGCGAAGTATTTCTTCAGATAGAGACCATTTTTTATCTCCGACATGGGTTCCCCATCAAAATTGACCAATTCATAAGCTCCCTTTTCTAACGCAGTTTTGACAACAAGTGGGACAAACCATTTCGGTACAAATTTCCCTTCTCCTATTTTATCTTGGTCTTGGTCATAAACTAAAACTAGATCACCTTCAAAAAATACTCGAGGACAAATGGACATGCCATATTGTGTTTTGACCCTCTTCTTATGTACTTCTATGATTAGAGAGGCTTCTCTTCTAGTTTCATCCAAAGCATGGAGATGGAGAAGCATTTCCTCTTCCACATACGTGTTAGTTAGGAGTTCGATAGCTATCTTTAATGATGGGATTTCACATTCAATCGGTAACACAACTTCTTCTCCATAAACCAGTTGGAAAGGAGTGAATCTGGTTGTAGTTTTAGCAGTTGTTCGGTAGGCCCAAAGAGCAGTAAACAACATCAAGTGCCAATTATTCTTGTTTTTATTAATCATCCTTTGTAACATGGTTTTAAAAACCTTGTTGATGGCTTCTACTTGTCCGTTAGCTTGAGGATAGTATGGTGAGGAGAAGTTGTGCCACAATCCTAACCTGTTTGTAAGTTCATCCATACAGGAATTCCTAAAATGACTTCTGTTGTCGGTAGTGATCTCTTTGGGTACACCAAACCTTGATATCACATGATTGAATAGAAAGTATGCTGCAATTTTCCCCGTGCAATTAAATGTAGGCATCGCCTTAGCCGACTTGCTGAAGTAGTCCACTACTACAATGATGTAGTGGTGGCCATCGGATGAAGGTGGGTTGACTGCCATATAATCAATGGCCCATTTTGAAAATGGACCCATGGTTACTACAGTGTGTAAAGGAGAAGGATGTGCGTGCATTTTTGTTGTGTAAATTTAGCAAGGCTGACACTTTTTGATAGCATTTATGCAATCTTTGAAAATTTTAGGCCAAAAGTATCATGCACCCAATAATTTCTGAGCAGTTGCTAACCCAGAAAGATGACCACCACATGCTCCAGCATGGCAATCATTCAATACTTGTTCAGCTTCCTAGTGTACTAAACTTCTTAATATCATGTCTATTCCTCGACAATACAAAGTATCCTCGATGATGAGGTATCTTCGAGCTCGATGTCGAATACAATGTCACTCAATACTAGAAAGATGAGGATCGATCCTTTGGGTTTGGAGGTATATAATGAATGCTCCATACCAAGGATCAGAAGGTGCAATGAGGAATACATGTTCATTTGCCCAAGTTTCAATAGATATAGTACTCTCCTTGTCTATGGGTAACTCATACATTAATTTAGCAAATGCCAACAACTTCTTGGCTTTAGCGATTTTGAATTCAAGGTCAAATTCTTGTAAAATTACTATCCATTTTGAGTATTTTCCACCAACGATATGGCGGGACAAAATGTGTCTCATGGGGTTCATTTCAGTCACTATGGTTGTTTTTCTTGGAAGTATGTAATCTCTAAGCCATTGGATAGCATGGACCACTGCCAAGAACAATTTCTCGACGTGGGAATATCTCAATTTGGGACCTGCAAGGCCCTTACTAAGATAGTAAATAACATTTTCTTGAGAGGATTCATCTTCTTGAGCTAAGACCATTCCAATTGTGGAAGGAGAGGAAGCCAAATATAGCAGAAAGTCTCGATTATAGTTCGGTGGACTTAGCACCGGGGCAAAGACCAAATCTTTCTTTATTTCATCAAATGAAGGTTGAGCTTGGTCATCCCATGTGAATATTACATCTTGTTTTAAGAGACGCATGAAACCTTTAGCTTTTTTAGCAAAATTCTCAACAAATCTCCTCAAGTAGGTAGCTTTCCCTTGAAGGCTTTGAAGTTGAGTGATTGTTTTTGGGGAAGGAAGTTGAAGTATTGCCTCAACCTTGATGGGATCAACCATGATCCCTTTTTGGGACATTACGAACCCAGGTAACCTCCAAGAGTCTACACAAAACATGCATTTATGTGGATTTAACCTAATGTTGTACTTGCGGCAATGCTCAAAGATGGATTGTAAATGTGCGCCATGTTCAACTCTCTTTTTATATTTAGATGCTAAATCATCAAAGTAAACTTTGACTATATCCTTAATATCATGAAATGCATATGACATAGCTCTTTGAAAAGTAGCTCCGACGTTTCTGAGTCCGAATGGCAATTTCCGATATGCAAAAGTTCCCCAAGGGCATATAAAAGTTGTTTTATGTTGGTCTTCCTTTTTGATCTGGATTTGGTTGTAACCAGAGAAGTTGTCCATAAATGAGAAGATTTCATTCTTGGTGCATTCATCGATGATATGATCAATGAAGGGCGTGGGATAGTTATCCTTAGGACAAGCTAAGTTTAGATCTCTAAAGTCGGTACAAACCCAGATAGTTCCTTGTTTTTTGTTAATTGGAACATATTTGGATACCCAGTCAATCAAAGGAACATGATAAATGAATCCAGTGTTCAAGAGCTTTTCGACTTCTGCTTTAATGGCAGCTGATTTCTTAGGGTTCATTGGACGTAGTTTTTTCCGCACAGGTTTAACATTGGGATAAGTTTTGATATCATGTTCTACGATGCTGGGATCGATGCCTGGCATTTCTGCATAAGACCATGCGAACACATCACGATACTTTTTAAATAAAGCAGTGTAAAATTTATTTCCTCAGGAGAACAATTCTCACCTATGTTGATGTGCTCAACAATGCCAGGTTTGATGGATATATCAATTCGGATGGTTTTCGAAATGTTCTCCAAATTGGATTCTGAACTCACATTGTGTATCTTGATAGGGCATTGGTATTTACTAATGTCATCATCAACGTAAAACCTTTTCGGCCAATTTCCTTCTGAACTCACATTGTGAACTTGGTCAGGGCATGGGTACTTGCTGATGTCATCATCGAAGTAACAATTTTTAGGTTTAACTTCTAATGAATCAATCTTAGGAAGAAACAAGAATTTGTGATGGGTATCGTCCCAGGGTCGTTCTGAGATGTTCATAGCCTCTAAGATGGCTTCATCCAAAAGAGAAAGTCTGATCTAGGATATCATGGTTACTTTGAGAGTTCAAGGCCCAAACAGGTGAAGTATAGGGATCATACTCCTCCATCTTGGGAGGGTTTTGATCTGGTTCTACCGAAGCCATTTGAATAGCTTGATAACCGAGCTCCACAGCAGAAAAGGGAACACTACTCTCCATTTCCTCATGGTGTGCAAAAGTATGTATCTTGATATCATTATTTTCATCTAAGGTGTTTTCTTTGGAGGTTCCAACCGATGAGGTGGAACCGACCTCTGAAACAAAATTAGAGAAAACTCTTAATGGAAAGTATACCTCCGATGTTATGGTGAAAATTGGAGCAATGTTAGGGGTCAAGATTGGTGGTGGAAGTGGAAAAGTTCCCAAAAGGGATGAGTCTTTAAACATTCCTACCCCAACATCTTGAATAACCATCGTTGCACCCCCTACATAAGGTACATTCGAATGGATACCAGTTTCGGGTGAGCAGTAATCTACTTGATCAATTGTAACAATCTTCCCTTGGTGGGGGAACCGAATGACTCAGAATACAGAAGACACTATCGATGTCATCTTGTGTATCCAACTGCGTCCCAATAGAAAATTGTAGTCTATGGATGCATCCACTACCTCAACATCTACTTGAACTTTTTTTCCCCCTAGTTTGACTGGGAAAGCCAAGATAAGTCCATGAGGTGGGAATGAATGTCCATCAAATGCCTTGAGTATTGTGTGGGATGGTACTAAGGTGGGTGATCCCAAAGATTTCCAACAAGCTAGGGACATGACACAAGTGGAGGCTCCTTCATCCATAATGGTTCGAAAAATATTCTTCCCATGTGAAGTTACTTTAATTTGGAAATAAATTTGTGAGGGAAGTCTACAGGTGGGCCGTTCTAAGTCAAATGTGATTAAATTGGTATCTAATGGATCAATAGAACCGATGGTAGACAATAGTGCTTTCCGCTGAGTGGGACAACTTTTCAACACCTCCAAGGCAGACATTGCACAAGGGGATTGAGATAAATCTTCAACCACATTGTAGTTTTGAGCAGCTCGTGCATTGGGGTTGTGTGTTGTTTTGCGGAGGATCCCTTTTGGAGGTCGAGGCACCATGTCTATGGTTGGTTTTTCAATAGTTAGAAAACCACTAGGCTGAGATCTAGTTGCTTCATCATCTTTTGAAGGTATGTCATAAGCATGAGCCCTAGTTTGGATATGGATGTTATGTTCACCAATTGTGAAGATATTCGTGTTGGGTGGATTGCCCCCCTGTGGGGGGTTTGCCTAGTTCCCTCCTGGTGGAGGTACTGGCATCGCAGCAACCATCTATTGTTGATGGGGGAAGGGTTGAGTTAGGACAGCAGGTTGTGGTTGTTTCCCTCCTCGTTGTGCTAACATGCAATGAATATCATCCATATGAGGACAAAGATGAGTTGGATGATCCTCTTTGTAAAATTTGCAAGGATATTTGTTTTTCCTATTTTCCTGATTTCCTCCTATAGGGTTATTCACCTTAGGTGCCTCTCTCATCCCAAGATTTGCATTAGGTTTCTTCTTTTGCTTCTTCTTTTTTCCTTTTGGGTCCACAATTTGAACCGTAAGGACTTCGGAAGTTTGGGTAGGAGTTGCAGATTACTGATTTGACTGGCCAACTGTGGGTTGCGGGTTTTGAACTGAAATATGTCCCAATTGTTGGGTAATCTATTCAAGTTGGTTCATGGATCCAATCACAACATCGGTATGAGGTCCTTTTGGCGGCCTAGCTGGATCAGACATAGGTCTTACAACATGAAGTATTAAGTCATAAAGTGTGCCCAATTGAGAATATACTAAATCCATATGGTGAGCACTTTGAATGAGTTGTTCTTCAATCATGGCTCCTGACATGGCTACATCTTTGGCAAGAGTAGGCAACAGTGATTTAATGAACCAATATGCTAAGAATTGATCAGGGATTTCAGCTTTTATTAGCCTTCGACGTCTCCTCCACTCGTGGATATGATCCGAGATGTGAGTAGCGGTTGATTGCCTAAGTGAAGTTAAAAGTTCAGGTCCATCTTATAACAGACAGGTAATTAAAAATGTGTCAAAAATTCCATAGCTAAAGATAAAAATTCTATGAATGTATTGCGGGGCAAATCAATGTACCATTTCACAGCATTTCCAGTTAGGGTCCGCTGAAACAACCTCAACCTAGTACTATCATCAACTAGAGAATTGGATGAACACCACAAATGGAATGTCATCACATGATTTGATGGATATTCCCCTGGTTTTCCGTCAAAATTGGGTATGTCTGAGGGTAGTTTGGTTGGTATGGTTGGCCACCCATTCAAATGTAGAACAGGGTCATTGGTCAGCCGAGATAAATTCAGAAGATTCAATGTAGCTAGAAATGGTGACTTGGATGATGCCGGAGAAAATGCTTGATATATAGATGAAGCTTGATGGATCCACTGTTGTGGTCCTCGGGCTTGAAAAGCATTCCAAGTAGGGTTACCTCCTTGTTGTGATTGCATCCGAAAAGGTGGTTTAGTTCCTGAATATTGTTCATTCCATTGTAGGATAGGATGTATATATGGATTTCCCCCTTGCGGAGGTATGTTCCATTGAGGTTGGTTACTTGGTGGAACATTGCCACTCCACTGTGGCATAGGATTAATGGGTGTATTTCCCCCTTGCGGGGGTATGTTCCACTGAGATTGGTTACTTGTTGGAATATTAACACTCCATTGTTGGTTGGGATTCATGGGTGGATTGCCCCCTCGTGGGGGTATGTTCCATTGAGATTGGTTACTCGATGGAACATTACCACTCCATTGAGTGTTTCCTTGGTTTGGATAAGCATTCCAAGGTTGATTTCCCCCTTGCGGGGGTGGTTCCCGAGAATATTGGGTCCTTCGTGGAACCTTCCCACTCCATGGTGGAATGAAGTTTGTGGATGGGTTACCTCCTGGTGTGTTACCTGTTGGGGGTATGGGATTGCCCCCAGGATTTGTGCTAGGAAAGTTTGGATAAAGGTTTCCCAAGGCACTTCCACTAACTTGTGGATTATTACCCCAATTAGCATTGGTATTCCATGGTCCATTAAGTCCACTAGGGATGTTGAGATTCCAAAGTGAAGGATTCCCCCCAGGGTTAGGATTCGGAAAAATGTTTGGTATGCCAATAGGATCTTGGTTGAATCCTGAATTTTTTTGACCTTGAGTATCCAAACCATATGGGAAACCCAAGTTTGGTAAGGCAGACCCTCCAGTAGGGATTCCTACAGGTAAAGTGGATGTACTTTCGAGATTGGGACCCGAAGCTGTACCAACTAGCACTGAAGTGCTACTTGAACTTATGGTAGAAGCAGGTAAACTAACTCGTGGAGTTGTGGTAGAGGTCAAGTTGGAAATATTACTACCTCCAACAACTATTTGAGGTTGTGATGATGTGGCCCCTTGTGCTCCTGATGAACCGATATGGATGTTGGGAGTATTGCTACCTCCACCACTTGTTTGAGATTGAGTTGATGTGTTCCCTTGTGCTCCTGATGAAGCCATGGGATTAGTTTAGCATGTGTACCAAGTGTGCCACAAGAGGATTGATGGTGTTCAAAGGTTCACTGATGTGTAGTACCACTGGGTCTGAAATATTTGTCAGAGGTGGATTTACAGGATTTGCAGTGTTGTCTTCTAATGTTTCAATTGAAATTGGAGCAAGAGGATCAACAATTTCTATGTTTTCCTGGGTAGGTGATGTTGTAGTATTTGTTTGATGTGTCTCTACTCTAATGTTGATTATTGAAGTTAGAATTGTGTTGGTTTCAAAGTCAAAGTGTCTTGTATTTTGTATTCATCTCCGCAATGTAGCGGGGCCTTCAATTTATGGTGACTCACCTCGCCGCCGCCGTGACTGGCGGGTCGGGAGAGTAGCCACTTTGAAATTTTTTGATAAAAGGATGTATTTGAAAAGTTTTTTGCAAACAGAATCAAACAATCCTATGGATTTCTAGACTCAACAAAATAAAAAGTGTCCACACATTAAAAATTCCCTAGAGATTTCAAGCAAGCAAACTTACTTTTCCAAAGAACCAAAAATCAATGAAAAGATGGATTGTAGGGCCTTCCGAAACTAGTAGCTGCTGAGGGATTTCATGTCCTCATATAATTGCTAGGAGAGAAGGTGTGAGAGACAGTTACAATAAACTTTAATCGCCAAGGGTACAAGTGTTGGTGCTTGACCACTCACCCTCCCAAGGAGTCAAAAATCGAAAGTCTGTCTCAGGTATTGCAAGTGTGTACCATTGTTGGCGAGTGGTTCGATGACGAAATGCCACAGTACTGTCGACACTGCGACACATTAGATGAGGGCGCGGAAGGAGTATTTTGTGTTAAAGTATACCGCAGTTGGCGGGTATTGGGTCACTTGGACCATATGTTATGTAATTTTGAGTCAATTGTACCATGGTATGCGGGTTTTTGGGTCATTTGGACTGACTCAGTTAGATATTGGGTCATTTGTCCATAGTGTCAATTAGGAAGTCATTAGTAAGTGGACAAACATTGTAATGGCAGAGGCCTATAAATAGATGAGAGTTGTAAGTGTTAGAGGGGGAGAAGATAGAGAGTGGGCGAGAGATAAGAAGATGTATGCGTACAGAGATCTATGTTTTGCTTCTGGTATATGACTGTGACAGTAATACAATGATGATGTTTTGGTATGATCTTGGTGCAATGTTGCGATATATGAATGTTGTTATATTTTATTGATGCAATGTTTGCTTACTGTTGCTGTGATGATAAATGATGCAATTAAGTAATATGTTATAACTCCATGTCGAATGTATAAAGTTTCGGTTTAAGTACTGCAATAGAGCTAGTCCGTGTAGCCACAACTCTCCTCCTCCCTCGACGGAAACATGGTTCCGTATGCTCTTCCTGGACGCCTTGGGTGAGACCTCATCCGCTCTGCAGGTGTTGCTGGGTGGGCTCAAACCTGCCTGGGCCGATGCCCAGGGAAACTGCAGTATGTGTCGATAGTGAGGTGAACCCCTGTCGACCGAGGTCGCGTTGGTCAACAAATGGTTTTATTGTCGGGACCGTGTGCAGAGTGAAAGGAGGTCATGTTGTGGCACCCGACGAAGCCGAAGATACAGAGCTAGTTTGATCAGAAGTTGCGGGAGTTTGCTGAAGAAGAAAGCCGAAACACGCGACTCACAGTAAATCACTAGCTGGGAACGTATATTCACGATGGTCCGCACAAATGGTTTTTCTGTGAATTCTTGGTCATTTGGTATGAGTGGTTGTCAAAAATGACCTTCCAGAAGAGGAACTTCCAGGGTGGTGAGCTGATGGCTTGGACCCCGGAATTGATTCAGGAGCTGCACGAAGTCGATAGAAAGGCATCGTGGGGTGTTGAAGTTTGGCTTGATAGCATCTTGGAGGGATATATCATTGAATTTGTGGTCGACATGAAGAAATCCTATAGTGAAGCTGAAAGATACTTCTTCCTAGGACCAAGGGGAAGGTTTCTGCTATCGCTTCGACTGTCGATTAAGATGCTAATCTGCAAAAAGGGCATATTGAAGATGCACCTTGATCAGTAGACAGCCTGGTGGGTGGAGGCCGTGGGTACCACGATTGTTGGGGAATGGTACATGGAATTGTAAGGGGTAGATGGGTGCAGACAATGAGGAGACTGTGAGCGAAGCCAAGGAAGAAAGTGGTCTTATAAGAGGAGGAGCGAGGTTTCGACAGGACAAGAGGCAGAGGACAGGAGAAGGTCCTACTGTGATCGAACTGCAAAACCGCGGAGGAAGACCACACGGGATGAAGCGACCTCACAGTCCTGACAGGGATGACCAGGCTATGCCCAAGAGAGAGGCAGGACCAAACCCAGCACCAACGTACCCACACCTCCGCTCACTGACTCACAAACAACAAGAAATACCACTTTGACACTGCCAAGTTTGTCAATTCTGCAGAAGTTAATTGGTAGTAGCATAGCGATAGGAGGAAGGAAGCCAAGAATGGCGGGCAATGATGCTAAGTTACCGTTGCTCCACGGAAGTGCGACAGACAACCCAGAACAATATTGGTTTTGTGTGAAGCGGTCTAGACCTTGAAACAGATCACTGATGCCGATGCTAAGAAAGGACAGTTAGCCATGATTCTGCGAGGTCATGCATTAGATTGGTTCATGAAGTTTATTCTAGTTCCTACGGGAGCCCGAGAGAAGTCGCTAGATGAGATTCGTGATGGGTTGATTGCTGAATTTAGACGGCCCAAGTCTGAGGCTCAATATATTACTAAATTGAAGGAAATTAAGCAGTATCCCAATGAGACGGTATGGGATTTCGACCAGCGATTCAACACGCTGATGGAAAAGGTTAGTTTTGATATGAGCATCGTCCAACATAAAGAATGGTTCATTGTGGCACTGCTACCCCACATTCGGTTGTTGCTGATGCAACAAAACATATCGACGCCTAGCGAAGCTCTAGAGATTGCAATGCGATTAGAGGCGTCACCGATTGGATATGATGCAGACGGGATGTCATAGATATAGACACAGCTCACCAACCTGACTATACAGTTGCAAGATTTGAAGAAGAACAAGGAACAATGCGATGAAGTATGGTGTACGCGATGCCAAGGAGAAGGGCATACAAAGGATAATTTCCTGGATTTCCGTAATTATTTGGAATCAGGAGTGCCAAACCTGTTGAATGGCGGTAGTATGTCGTGGTGTCGCATTTGTTAGGCGTTTGGGCACAATCATGATAATTGCTTGTATATGCAGAAAATGGTCACAACCCCATGAAATCTTTATCGCATATTTTGCAAGTCGGTGGGTCACGATGACAAGGATTTCTGTGCATATGGGTTGCGATAGGAGAGGATGTGTGATGCATTCTACGTCAAGGACGATCAACGTGCTGTGCAACAGCCACAACTGCAACTGCATGTAGCTCAGCCGCTACCGCAACCGCAGATGCAGTTTGCACCACAGCAACAACAAGCGTAGCAGTTCATGCCGCAATATACTCTGATGTAGATGACTTCCCCACAACCACAGTATGTACAGAAACCTTAGCAAGGGATACCACCAGCACCGATGTAGCAACAGTTTAACCAACCTCAGTACCAGCAGTAGGGCGACTATCGAGGAGGCTACAGGGGCGGACATGATGGAGGATTTGGTCATGGAGGAGGAGGTCGAGGTGATCATGGACCTATTCAATGTTACCACTGCGTGGTATGGGGCCATTACCAGCATGACTTTCCCACTACTACAGAATCAGTGTACGTTTTGTTTTGGTAATGATCATACATTTGAGAATTGTCCACAATTGATTGCACGATCGCAGGATGGGAACTCTCCATAGCTACAGAACTAGGCCCAGCTACAGCAACCAGTATAGAATCAGGTACAGTAACCAATACAGAACCAATCCCCATGACCACTGCCGAACACCAATCCAAATGTCAATCAACTGGGGGATCTGCAGCAGAACCAGATGCAGGGTGCAAATATTGTGACCATTTCTGCAGAACCGCGACCATAAGATGCTTCAGTGGCTGTTGTCACTCGTCGAGGCAAGACGAGTGGGGAAGATGGTTCATGACCACTGATTCGGTTGGCCGGTCATAAGACGTTACCTTTCGACATTGATACAGAGTGGGAGACATTCCTTGAGGCACGTCACACTTTGGAGAAAGACCGTGGTAAGGCTGTTGTTTGTGATATGCCACCTGTCTTTGATACTACATCAGTTGCTGATTGGCCACCACCACCGAGGATATTGCAAAAGTTTCTTGAAAGATGTGTATTATTGGCCCGAGACCCGACTGCCCTAGTTGAGATTGGGGGATGGTTGCAATGATTTACGAAAGGATGACAGGAGTTGGCAGTAAACTCCCTACAGTGACGGAAGACTGGCAACGAGATGCGAATGAATATTCAGATTGGTTAATATGATGCTGAATCTGTTATTATCGACCTTCGTTCGGATGTTAACATCTTTACCAAGCAGGCATGGCAGAATATGGGGAGTCCCCCATTGAGCTGGTCTCCTATGCAGCTCCGGTTGGCTAACCATGCGAACGTAACACCCATTGGGCGAGTTTCACAGCTCACGATCGATATTGAGGGCATGAAGACTTATGCGGACTTCGATGTCATTGAAGTGGTTGAGGGAGGAAGCTCTTATCTGGTGCTCTTGGGGATTGGATGGGTTAACAGTAGTGGATCTGTAATCAACTTCAAGAAGTGCATGATGAACTTTGAGAATTGCGATTTCAGAGTCATAGCCCCGTTGGATCCGGCTGAAAGATGATGATCCCGCTGGATGGGACCATGCATTCAATATTTCTGAAGATTATATTCATCCTACTATCCACGGTGAGTTGGAGTGGCGCAGCGAGAGCTCTGCGTCTTCCAAATATGATGATGCCTTAGATCATTGGCAGAACAAATTGCATGAAGTACCATTCTGAAAAATGTGGCTTAGTTATGCAATCCTTATGTTGTGTTGTGACAGAAACGATCACATTGCCTGTCTATGAAGGATTGCCTGGCCTAACCACCTTTTTGACAGAATTTGAAGACCACGTCTCAGAACCACAACAATTGCTGGCATTGGAGGAAGCACTGAAAGTTGCTCCAGCACGCTGGTGGGAGACCCATAAGAAATCCATTAATGGTTGGTCACAGTGTTGAAGTTTGATGATGGTTTGGTTCGGCGATACTGAGGTTTATCACACTGGTAAGTATGATGGCCGGAATAATACCAGTGATCATGTGATGGAATGCCAATGATTATGGGTAGCGCGACCCAGAGATGAGTGGGTCCATGCTTTTATCCATACCTTGGATGAGATGCTGCACTCATGGTACACTGCAGCCGAGTTACGACGGGAAATTACAACATGGGGGGAGTTGTATAAATTGGGCACTGATAAGATATTGCGCAGATGTGTCTTGCCTCATGAGCAAGCGCAGATGTTGGTTGAGGCACATGGTGGAGTAGTGGGAGGACACTATGGTGGTCGAGCGACTTCCCGGAAGGTACTACGTGTAGGGCTTTGGTGGCCCACATTACATAATGATGCAACAGACTATGCACGGTCTTACAATGTTTGTCAGTGAACTGGCAAGCCGTCTAGACGTGATGAGATGCCGCTACTACCTCAAGTTACATTGAAACCGTTAAAAAAATGGGATGTGGATTTTCTCGGACTGATCACTCCACTAGGGAAATGTATAAGCACGCGGTACATCATCACGACAACAAAATATTTGACCCGATGGGCCGAGGCGGCACTCGTAGTTGATTGTTCCACAACTATAGCTGCTCGATTTTTGTTTGATCACATTATCACTCATTTCGGCTTCCCTAAGATTTTGTTGAGTGATCAAGGCAGCCACTTTCTTAATCGCACCATCCATGCATTGACAGAGGAGTTGCATATACAGCATAAGAAGAGTACACCCTATCATCCACAGGTGAATGGGACGGTGGAGGCATTTAACAAGGTCTTGGAGCATGCACTGACAAAGATGTGCAATGCGAACTGCGATGACTGGGATCTGAAAATCCCTGTAGTATTGTGGGCCTATCGCACCACATGTAAAAGGTTGACTGGTCAGACACCTTTTAGGCTGGTCTATGGGAAAGATGCGATAATGCCAATGGAGTACATTGTTCAGAGTCTATGAATTGCGGCTGTTACAGGCATGGATGTTGTCGCAGCATTAGATGAATGTCTAGCACAATTGGTGCAGCTAGAAGAGGATTGATTTATCGCTAGCTTTCACCAAGGGGTGGAGAAGGATCGCCAGAAGGCATGGCATGATTGCCACATCAAAAGTAAATAGTTTCAGCAAGGAGACTTAGTGCTATTGTACGACAACAAGTTTATGAAACATCCAGGAAAATTGTAGACGCATTGGCTGGGTCCATATTGCATTAGTAGTATTACTTCAGGTGGAGTGGTTCAGTTGCAACAGTTGGATGGGGCGATGCTCCCCAAGCTGGTAAATGGTCACAGGTTGAAACCCTATCAGTCGGGCTTGGAACAGTACGATGCCTGAGTCGCATCGGGGAAAAAAAAAGAGAGAGTGTGTTTTGCAGGTTGTTTGGTGGCCAATGGCGCACCAACAGAAGAAGGAATGCACAAGCAGGGAGGCTTGTGCCGCAAGTTAGAAGCAGTCGGAGACTCATGGCAGCGTTGCGACCAGGATCAACGATGGATTTTGTTGAGTTAATGAAGGATTTTGTGATGATTACAGAGGATTTGGGGGGTACGGGGTAGTGTTATGACTACTATCGTGTTAACATATTGCGACCACTCCCCATCATCCCTATACATGATTGCGCCTGAAAAATTCATCCTAGTTACCACATGACGATGACATGATTTGCACATGGCACGCTGGACTGGTACGATCAACAAGATGTGAGGAGATTGCTCAGATGTTGGCACGTGGGATCTTCGGTGGCATCATGGTCACCACTCGCTGCATCAGTCGGTGGGTTCACACACGCAGATGCAAGGTAGTGGGGCATCATTCCCACCGTCGTGACCCGGGAATGGTCTAGCTATAAGTAGCCGAGGTAGCTGGTAGTTCGCTACAAAGAAGTCGTTCTGAAATAGAGTGGTTATGCTATTTGATTAGTTTGCGAGTTGAGTTGTGAGGAATTCCAAGGAGGCTGTGGAAATGCTTCACTTCATTTATCATGGCAGCACCCCAGGGGCCCTGTGAGCCCAAATGATGAGTGTCCATGAGTGCCTTGATATGGCGGGTGCACTTACACTGTGTTATGCTCGAGCTGAGGGTTGGTCCAGCATGGTTAAGTACGCAGTAGTTGTTCGAAGGATTGTTCTCTTCTCGACCCATGAGATGGTTGGGGTGGTAGCTCCTCGCCCACAGTAGAAGCCATTTGCCGGTGTGAAACAAATGTGCTAGAGTCATCTGCTGATTTCACACTTTGGTATTGTTCGTCCTCTTTTCCTTATCGTCTGTACCATTCACAGAGACTCGAGGATGAGTTTGGGACGTACATGACAGCAAGTCAGGGGATGCCCACTTTCGGGTAAGACTTACAGAATAGCAAGACGATGATCAGTGTAGCCGAAGGAGTAGGAACACACTGGATTCTCCTAACAGCAAGAATAGTTGGTGTGTTCGATGTCTAGCAGTTGACATGGCTCGAGGGTGAGCCACAAGATTGTGTTGGGGGCCTGTTGGCAGGAGGTTCGATGAGGAAATGTCGCAATACTGTTGATGCTACGACACATCGGATGAGGTTGCAGAAGGAGTATTTTGTGTTAAAGTATACTGCAGTTGGCGGGTATTGGGTCACTTGTACCATATGTTATGTAATGTTGAGTCAATTGTACCGCGGTATGTTGGTTTTTTGGTCATTTGGACTGAGTCAGTTAGATATTGGGTCATTTGTCCATAGTGTCGGTTAGGAAGTCATTAGTAAGTGGACAAACATTGTAATGGCAGAGACCTATAAACAAATGAGAGTTGTAAGTGTTAGAGGGGGGGGAGATAGAGAGTGGGCGAGAGATAAGAAGATGTATGCGTACAAAGACCTATGTTTTGCTTCTGGTATATGACTGTGACTGTAATACAATGATGATGTTTTGGTACAATCTTGGTGCAATGTTGCGATATATGAATGCTGTTTATATTTTCTTGATGCATCGTCTGCTTACTATTGCTGTGATGATAAATGATGCGATTAAGTAATATTGTATAACTCCATGTTGAATGTTTAAAGTTTCTGTTTAAGTACCGCAATAGAGCTAGTATGTGTAGCCACAACTCTCCTCCTCCCTTGGCGGAAACATGGTTCTGTCTACTCTTCCTGGATCCCTCGGGTGAGACCTCATCTGATCTGCGGGTGTTGCTAGGTGGGCTCAAACCTACTCGGGCCGGTGCCCGAGGAGATTGCGGCATGTGTCGAAAGTGAGGAGAACCCCTATCGACCGAGGTCGCGTTGGTCAACACCCACTCACAATAGCCTATGTGATATCCTAAGAATAGCCACTAAAGTTACCACCTCACAATCGATGGTTGGGCGGACAGTTGTAAGTCAAGGACAACTCTCATTACCAAGAACTCTAGAAACAATGATGTCACCCCGAGGACTTGTCACTGAACATAGAATCCCCTTGATAAGCTCATGTCCCACTAAATAAGCAAGAAGGGGGAACCACCCTTACTTATCCAGATTGACCTCGTGCTTGACACATGTTTTAGAGGCGCTTTCCCAACAAGCGTTTTTTGTGACTAATGGATTTACTCTTTTTAATCAATGCTAGTTTCAAATTTTTACAGCCCAGGAGTATTAACTCTCCAAACCTAATCCAGGGCACTAACCTAAACTTGTTGGTGATATAAAAATCAAAACTTTGTCAATTTTAGATTAAGTGCCAATTTTAAGTGTAGTTTGCTTAGTTTCCGGAGTGGAAATGAAATTGGTGGTGTTTTGACTCGAAAATGGAAAAATGAAGCAAACAATGCAAAATGCTCACTACTCTACCTTTCAATTCGATGAATATTCTAAATTAAGGAAGAGTGAGAGGTTCATGAGTTTCTTTCAGTCATGCAAAATTTCTAGTAGATTTCGTATGTTTATGCACAATTTTTCTAAAATATGGATACTAATTGTTGTGTAAAGACCAATGTAACCCAAACATATATCTCAAGTAAACATGAATCTAATTCTATTACACAGGGGATCCCTGTTTTTCATTCACAAGATCACCATAAGGCCCAAGTGAAGAGGATACACAGAGCCCTTTGGAATGCGTTTGAATTAAATCCTAAACTGTTACACGTGAGATCCACCTTCTCATTCACAAGATTTCCATAAGGCCCAAGTGAATAGGATACAATGGCTCAAAAAATTGTATGCAAAAATTAAATCTACTCTATTACAAGTGAGATCCACTTTCTCATTCACAAGATCACCGTAAGATGCAAGTGAAGAGGATACCGTGGCTCGATATAAGATGCTTTGAAAAGTGAACTCCTAAACTATTACAAGCGAGATACACTTTCTCATTCACAAGGTCATCATAAGATGCGATTGAAGAGGATACAATGCCTCATACACAATATATCTCAAGAAAAATGAACTCTAAAGGTGCAACTCTCTCTAATTGTGCAGTAAAATCATGAAAATATTCTAACTCCAAAACAAAATGCAATTAATTAAAGTTTAATTATGTTTTTTGGGAAGAAATTACTTTCAAAGTATCTCAATCATGTGATGTTCAAGGTGTTCTTCAAATGAAAATGTGTGTGAAAGGATATTTCAAGTGTATATGGTGCTTCCAAATGTGTATGGTTTATGTTTGATTAATGTTTCCAATCAGCATATTCTAGAGGTCTGAAATATTGAATGTGCTTAAAGTGTTTTGGTGAACAATTTCTTAAGTATGCTTTGGGAGACTTGCATCCATGCAAAGAGACATAAGTGTAGGTTAAGATCAGTCCTTAAACATGTTAGAATAAGGATTTATCATCTCATAAGGTTGTAAGAAAATTAGATCTACTACCAATTGAAAAAGATTGAAAATTAATTACAATTTGGAGCTGATTTAAAGGTGTTTGGAAGTGAATTCCAATTGTAAATGTCTTGATCGAAATGTTATGAAAATTTCCTAAATTTTCAAGAGGAGTATAAGGCTTATTTCAAGCTGCACATAAGGCTCTAAAAAGTGCTTAAATGTCATACAGAACAGGTCTCCAAATAGATCCAAAAGTGAAAGAGATCTCTACCAACTAGTGTAAGATTAGAAGCTTGAATTAATGTGTTGGGAAGGTGTGTAAACTTTGCAAAGATGTAAAGGAGATTCAAATGAATTTAAAGATCAGTCATGGATATGTCAAATCAGGGATCTATGAGCTAAGATGCTCTCAATCTAGTATATCTCTCACAACTTGAAGAAAAAATTTAAAAGAGAAAGCAAATTTGGAGCAATTCTTAAAAATTTTGGAAGTTCATTCCAATGGGAGATATATTTGATCCAAATGATGCAAAAAAAATTCAGAGGTTCTCAAAAAGGAGTAATAAACTAATTATGATCAGCAAAAATATCTTAATATAAAGAACACATGCAAAGATGTAATAGATCCATCACAATTTGACAAAGAAATTCAGATTTGTGGACGATGTGAAAGTTATTGGAAGATGAGTCTAAAGGTAAAGATCTAGGCCCAAACAATGCAAAGCATATGAACACTTATCAAATGAATGATAGACTGATCATGAGCAGCAAAAGGAGCTTCCAAAATAGGTCTGCAAATGCACTTTCTAAGCCTTCAAAACAGATCTAAAACAAGTCTCTTACAAACTAGTTGGATGAGCTGCAAATTGGAAACATAAGATGTAAATCTTTAAAGCCAAGAAACATGAAGAAAGGAGGGATTTAACATGAGTGAGGGGCTGATCATAAGCATCAAAATAAGCTTCTAAACAGGTCTCCAAACATACATATCAAGCCTTCCAACAGGTTCAAATTTAAAGAGATCCTTACCAATAATCTTGGTGTGAATCCCTCTTCCATTGTCATGAGCTTCCCTTCCTTCACCCTTGCTTTTGAAGAATTTGAGCTCCTTCTCCTCCTTCAAAATCTCTTCAGCATGTCTTTTCTCTTCCTTTGGTCTACTCTACAATGCCTCCCATGACTTTCTTATATAGCATTGGGAAATGAGCCCTCATGTTTCTCTTTTCGATGTGGGATTATCCATTTTCATCTTTTTTTTATTATTTTAGCTCAAAACCCACTTTTCCATAGTTTTTAGGCTTTTTGCACAACTTGAACATACTTTAAGTACAATTAATGCACTTTAATGCATTCATATTCACATATTGATTGGTGTAGCTTAGTTTTAGATCTTTTATGAGTGGTTGAGTCACTGAACATGGTCTTCTTAGGTTCTTACTGTGTTCACCTAATCCTTCCATTTATGGGAGAAGTGATTAGATTAGAGAGGACTTGTCTCTGAATGTACTTATGTTTCTGTCTTCATGTTGCAGGTGTATGGTAAAAATGTGCTTCTTCTATCACATGAATAGGGTGTTAATTTGATTGTTAATAGGTATACCTCATGAGCAAGGGCATATCTTGTCGGAAGCACATACATGCATAGCTAGCGGGCACGATGGCGACTGTGCGACTGCCAAAAAGGTGCTTCATGCAAGACTTTGGTGGCCGACACTTCACAATGATGTGATAGATTAGGCATGGACTTGCGATGTCTGTCAGAGAACTAGGAAACCCTCTAGGAGGCATGAGATGCCATTGAAACCTCAAGTGACAGTGCAACCATTTGATAAATGGGCAGTGGATTTCATGGGCCCTATCAACCCACCCAGGAAGCGCTCTGGTGCAAGGTACATCATCATGATGAAATATTAAGTGACAAGATGGGAAGAGGCTGCACCAGTCATAGATTGCATCGCTTCAACACTCAAGTGTTTCTTGTTCGACAACATCGTCACTTAGTTTGTTGCCCAAAGGTATTGATGAGTGATCAGGGAAACCATTTTATCAATTGCATCGTCAACGCATTTACAACGAAACTACAGATACACAATAAGAAGAGCACGCCATATAATCCACAAGAAAATGGGACAGTAGAAGCTTTCAACAAGGTCTTGAAGCATGCACTGAAAAAGGTTTGCAATGTGAATCACGACGACTAGGATTTGAAGATTCCAGCAGTTTTTGGTCATATCGCACCACTTGTAAATGGTTGACGGGACAGACATCGTTCAAGTTGGTATATGGGAAAGAAGTGATTATGCCTATGGAGTACATTGTTCCGAGTCTGCGCATAGTGACAGCGATAGGTATGGATGATGAAGCGGCATTAGGAGAATGTTTGGCACAGTTAGTGCAGCTTGAGGAATACCACTTTATTGCAGGTTTCCACCAGAGCGTGGAGAAGGATCGGCAGAAGGCTTGTAATGATCGCCATATCAAGAACAAATAGTTTCAACAGCGTGACTTGGTGCTTTTGTACGACAACAAGTTTATGAAGCGTCCCAGGAAATTGTGGATGCATTGGCTTGGTCCGTATCACATCAATAGCATAACTTTAGGAGGAGCAATACAATTGCAACAGTTAGACAAAGTGATGATCCCAAAGTTGGTCAATGGTAGTAGGTTGAAGCCCTATACAATGGGCTCAAATCAGAGCGATTCTTGAGTGGTATAAAAAAAAAACAGATGCTTGGTGGCAGGATGGCGCACCAGTAGGAAGAGCCCGTGTAAGCATAAATGGTTGTATCGCAGCTTGGGAGCAGGTCGCATCTGGGTTAAATCAACAATCATTCCGAATCATGAGAAAATGGGACTTTTTTTTTTTGCAGGTATGATTGTTAGATGGCCCAGATTTGCGCCGGCGTAAGGCACGTTTGGCACATGGAACACACCGTGGAAGTAAGGCTGGGGGTAATAGGGGTGATGGTTCACACAGTTTGACATGCATGACAGCTGGAGGAAGTGTGGTTGCCACTCTGGCCGTTAGAAGTTTGGTCTATACATTCAAGGACTGGCGGGATGGCATGAGTGGCACCTTACGTGACCATGGTTATGGATGATTTGTGAGGCAGACGTCCAGATGGGGGCGATGAATAAATACAGGCACTAGAAGCTAGGTAAACAAAGCGGTATTTACCAAATGAAAGGAATTCATGCTGCGAGAGGGTCAGGATTCTAGTTAAGTTAGGAACTCCAAGGAGGTTGTGGAAATGATCCATTTTGTTTCACATGGGAACACACCAGGTGCACTGAGGGTCCATACGAAAAGTGTGCATGAGAACCTGGAGCAGGAAGCGCCGTGAAAACTCGGGTGTCACAAAGACGAAGTCTCATCTGAGATGTCTAGGTATATGGTTGTAGTTTGAAGCTTCATGGTCCATGCGGTGACAAAGATGATGGGGGTGGCATCCCCCTAGTCCTGGTAGTACATGCTCACCAGGGCGAAATAGATGTTCTAGAGCTAGTGGCCTATTTTGCACCTTGGCTATTCGTAAACTTCTCCTTAGTTTGCACTAGGTTCTTAGAGACTGGAGGATGAGTTTTACAGGTACATGAAAGCAAGCCGGAGGATGACCATTTTCGGGTGAGAAGTACATGACTGCGAGCCAACAATCATCATAGCAGCAGGAACCATATCCATAGCAAGATCCAGACAACAAGAATAGTTGAAGAGACATAGTCTAGCCATAGATGAGTGCAACTACACCATGTCCAATTGACGTGGCTCGAGGGTGAGCCACATGATTGTGTTGGGGGCCTGTTGGAAAGCAGTTTGATGAGTCAATATCATGAATGTTGCACAAGGCCAAAGGTACCGCGGAAGGCAGAAAGCAGCTTGCAAGGCGACAAGTATTTTTGTATTTTTTGGGTCATTTGGACCGCGTTGTATGTATTTTTGGTCATTTGTACCACGTCATATGTAGTTTGGTCATTCTGACTACATTATGTGGGGTTGTGGGTTAGTTTTTGTAAAGTTTGTTAAGAAGTAGTTAGGTGGTTTCCTAAGTGGACCACAAATGTAAAGGCACAAGCCTATAAGTAGATGTAGGTTTGCAAGTGTTAAATCATCGTCTTTTGGGAGAGCTTAAGAAGAGAACATCTTGAAGAAGCTGAATACTGAGTATCCTATTATATCTAGGTTTTTGTGGAGATAAATATAATGTGAGAGATTTTTTGAGCAAAATCCTTATGTTGTTTCCATCTTTCTGTGGTAAATGCCTCTTGTGATATGAATATATGAATGATGTGATGTTTCCATGCTTTGATTAATGCTTTACTGTTATTCTGTTGCATATTTATGGTTCTGTCAATGATGAGATCTGTTGAATAATGTCGCAGTTATGCTTAATGCCTGAGTTGAATGCTTAGATCTATTTATGAATGTTTCAATAAGTTAATCAATTGATGGACAACATCCTCCTTCATTAGACAGAAACATGGTTCCGTCAACTCTCCCTTGAACATCTTAGGTAAGACCTCATCTGCTCCGCAGGTGTTGCTGGACAGGGTTAAACCTGTCTGGGCCGGTGCTCAGGGAGATTGCAATGGATTGGGTGTCGACGACGTGTGGAACCCCTATCGACTAGGTTTGTGTCAACAACTTCACACACACAACATTCATAAACCATCATATTCATAATAGGAAGTAAATAAAACTATTGCACATTCATAAACAACATAGAGTACTTATCTTTTAATTGAAGAAGTCTCATTCAAGAAACTAACTCTGTAAGAGATATTTTCCACATAAGTGTAGGTAATAAACTACAAATACCACCCCCAAGTTAGGCTATGAGACCACTAGGGTGAAGGAAACACCTAAAGGCATCTCTTTATAAACCCAAAACCCATTTTCTCTCATGATTATTCAATCTTCCCACCATTAAGGACTATAGGCATCTCATTCAATCATCCCAACCATGGAACACTCTTCCATTGCTCCACACAGTAGAAGGAAGGCCTGCTCTCTTTGCTAAAAATCCCCCAAACTACCCAATTTTTAGAGTTCTCTTCAATGTATACAAAGAGAATCCAAGCTAATGTATAATTATAGAGAACCTCCTATAAATCAATTCATGGATTTTCAAGCATCCCATGGTAACAAATAAATAGGGTGTAAAGGTTCCTATCTTTCCTACCCACCATGCTCGCTTACAACCATCCTCTTCACTCCAATGTCTAAAATTTTCCTTCTCAACATGCTAATTTTTGTTTTATTATTCAGTGTGGAAATTGGAATGGTGAAAAACAATATGAAGTTACATAGTGTATGAATTATGTATGGAAACTGAGGGATAGGATCCAATGAAGATAAGAGACTTGGTGAAAATACAACTGACATTACTTCTTATCATAGAAGTAAAAAATCTTACAGTTGTCATAAAAGTATGTTCATACCATGTTTGTTGGAATTTTCAATGATAATAAGAGGGGGGGTGAATCAATATCATTCAAAGATTTACAAATTATTCACTTTTAAAAACATGCACTAATTGCTCTTTAACACCACATCAATAAAACAAATTGTGCATAGATATTTGAAGAAACACACACACACACACACACACACACATATGTACGTTTGTATGTATAAAATGAAATTACAGAGAAATATGGGAGACATCGATCTCCAATGATGTGCACACCGAGTCACTCAGACAGTACCCATTTGATTGGGACACCAATCCAACTGGAAAGCACCAACTTGGAGACTGCAGGCTTCAACCTGTGAGGAAACCAATACTATGCGCAATCACAAACTTCCTAAACCAGGATCTTACATGTGAGGACACCAATCCTCTGTGCAAGAAACAACTCACTGTTTTGAGGCACCAAGCTGAGTGGAGACACCAATCTTCTTTCCTTTCCTCATACAAATTCCCTAAGATGTAGATAGTACAGTTTTCTAACTTTAGGTATGCGCACGCAAGTATTTGCACTCTGCTTCACTAACTGTGCGCACTTCCACTAAGTAAACTCTAATCATTATTTCTCTTATATTATTGTATGCAATAGTTCCTCTCCGCAATGTATATTCCATGCACATATACATCCACATGCTTCTTGCACCTTTTCACAAATGCTCAGATCTGTACGTCTGCTCCTTATGTCTATGCACGTCTGCTTCACTAACTATGCGCACTTCCACTTCCTTATGTGCGCACTTCCACTAAGTAAACTCTAATCATTATTTCTCTTATATTATTTTATGCAATAGTTCCACTCCACAATGTATATTCCATGCACATATACATCCACATGCTTCTTGCGCCTTCTCACAAATGCTCAGATCTGCACGTCTGCTCCTTATGTCTATGCATTTCTTGTTAATTCACACACTTCATTAAATCATATTTCTTTTGATTCCCATGAGCATTTCATCTGATTGAATCTGTCCAACTCAAAATATTACTCCATGTGTTCTTCCAATATTGCTTCTCATTCATCAACTTCACTCTTATTTATAGTCAACTTGTTCAAACAATGTGTCCATAGGTTGGGGCTTCTCCAAACAGTCACACCCATTCTTCCTTTTTTTATGGTCAAGCTTACCCAATAATTTTTCAATTGTCTTAACCCACGCGAATGAGGCACCATGCATTTGTGGTTCTTGCACACACTATTTCATTGGCTTAGTGGGACTTGTGCAGTGGAATACCATGACTAGGTGGGACAAAGGACTTGCGCACATAGTTTTATATATTTCTTCAAACCGAAACATAGAAATCAAGTCCAGCAAGTCAAACTACTTCTTTGATATCATCAAACAACCTCTTTGACATCAATGGAAACATCCAAGTTCAACAATCTCCCCCTTTGGCATTGATGTCAACAGCTTATGAAGATGTGCTCCTTTTGATCATGAACTCTTCTATTCTACTTGAACACAATAAAGTGCTCCCCCTGTATTCATGCCATTTTTATCCTTTCCTCTGCTATGCAACCTTCGATTAGTATTCCTCTATTGTTTTTTATCTCATCGTTCTTCCTGCACAATTCTCTGTCATCGATACATGCTTCACCGTATATCTCCCCCTTTGACATCAATGGCAAAGGGATACTCCCCATGCAAATTTGCAAGTTCTTTTGATCTTATACTTCAACTTTGCGTTATCTTTCATGCTGACCTTGTCTAACTTGCCATGTCACTATTTGTTTAAGTTACTCCCCCTAGATTCCTTTTTTATTTCCTTTCCTTTTTGTGAATTCTGTTGCGTTGCGCTTAGTTCCCCTACAACATGCACACATATTATGGTCTTAATCTCAATTACTATAGGTATGCTCCCCTTTCACAGTTTCCTATTATTCTCTTGCCTTTCTTTTTATATAATCACATTTAACTTCTTATATAAATGCTGCATTACATAGTTGTATTCTTGTGTTGGTTGCTTCTATACTACACGATTCCTTGTCTGTTTGTCTCTGCGCACAATGCTCTATTGTAGCCTCCTGGTTTCATGCTTCCCATTTCTTTGATTTGAATACGCTATATTTTTCTCATGTCACGCATTTGTTCTAGTTGTTTCCTATGGAATTATACTTTTATTGACATTTTGGTGCGACAAATATTCCTTTCTCAACTATTAATAATGACGAGGATCTTGTATTGCTACAATTTTAACCTCACTTATCATGCTTTTCAACAACTCCTCAATGTAACCATACTGATTTGACATTCGACACACTTTAAATGTGTGATTATGTCATTTATGACTCAAGTACGCACATGATTTAGTAGGATTTTTTCCTTGAGTGCAATCTCCTTAATTTATGTCGACAATAATTGTTAGGAAATTTCTATTGTCCACCATGAATGCAATTAAATTTGATGTCCCTTCAATTTGCTTCGAAGTATGTAGACATGAATAAAATTAATTCCAGCGTCTCTTCAATTTTTTTTGAGGTGCACAAGTTGGTGACCTTGGAATCTATTTATGGGTTTCTCGTCATACACAGAATCATCAAGCTTTCTTGTTTTGATCATTTTTTTCTTACTTCTATCGTGATGGATATCTCTTTTCAACAAGTCAATGTAGCTATTGGAAGGATTTTTGAGTTAGTCCAGTCTCAACGACAAGAGTTCGTAGCCAATTTAGAGAGTCGCATGCCCCAAATCAAGGAAGCACATATAGGGGAGTGGTATGTCCAGTATCAAGTGAATAAGAGGAATGTGCATGATATTGAGGTATTGAAAGACTGAATTGGGCATTTGGAGAAACAATAGGAGCGAATGATGATTCTTCTACAACAATTGGAGATAGATCATAACCATATTGGTCTTACCAATCAATTTCCATAGGAGCTCAACTTGTACCAACCTCTGTAGGATTCCAGTTCTGAGCAGTCTTCACCGAACTTTGGGATTCACTTATTTCTACAGCCATCCAACCAATGTTGCGTAGCTAGACCTATCCAACCATGTTGTGGAGCTAGATCTTGAGCTTCGGTTTTGATTTGATTTTGTAGCATTCATATCTTCCCAATATATAAAGGCACATTTTGGATATACTACCTTTTTGTAATATAAATCAATTTGAGCAACATTCTCATGAGTTTCTCTTTTTTGTGACATGAATATAAATTAAATGTACTTTGGTTTCATCTTGGAAATGAAACTCCTTTGTCTTTATGCGTAGATTGCTAGTCATCCTTTTTGTTGCCTTTTCTTTGACAACAATAAGAAAATTTGTACCTACATTGTGGTTATATATATTTGAACTAGAACTCTTATTGCGACTAACATATTGAAGCTTAAAACAATATCTATCAGTTGAGACTAATATATGTACACAATTTTTGTAACATTCTTATATATGAATGAACATGATTATGTGACTTTTGGATACACTGTTCTATTTTCCTTGAATTCACATAGACTTTTGAATTCAAGGGTTTCATCTGCACATTTTGAGAGTCATCAAAATAAGCAACAATTCTCTGCTTCTAGAAGATTATTTTCATTGTTATAATTTATGGTGCAAATATGTGAACATTTATTTACCCAGTTTTGTGTGAGTATAGGTTTTTGTTGATATTATACAAGCATGTTCTTACTTCTTGCAATATGTGCATTGTTCTCATCTGTTGATCCTTGAAAATTTTGAGCTTTATTCCCAAACCCATCACAAGCATAACATATTATAGTGTAACAATACTTCGCGGTTTGACCATAATACTTGCATATTAAGCATACTTGTGAATTAAACCTTCTCTTATAACAAGAAACATTGTAATCATTATCATACCTAAGTTGATTTTGCTTAGATGACTCAACTTGTTGATTTCCAATTGGAACATGCCTAATGTCCCAGATGTTTTTTGTCTTATTGTAGCCAAGACCAGACTTGTCTTTTGGTGATATTTTTCTATTTAGTATCTCATCCAAAATTAATGAGTTTTTTTTTAAACTTGGCTTCATTTTTCATGTTAGAAAAATATTTTTCATCCTTTGGCTCTGTGCAGTTTGGAATTTGTTCTTAAACCCATTCATTTCGAAAGAAAGTTTCCCTATATTCTTCATAGGTTTTTTGTCTGTTCTTGATTCAACAAACTATTTTGTCAAAAATGCATTCTCCTATTTTGTTTCTTCCAGTGATGCTTCCAACAAGAAATTCTTTTCTTCAAGCTTCTCAATTGCATTTTGTGCGCATGCTAGTTGTTTCTTAAGTTCCTTGTTCTCATTCTTTTCCTCTTCAAGTGATTTGTTTGTAAGTGATTCTTTGGTTCTTTTGGACTTGATTTTTATTTTAGCAATGAGTAACTGATCCTTCTATAGGTCCAAAGACTCTTGAGATTGTTAAGATTTAATATGCTAAGATAGAGAATATCAGTATTACATTCCATTTCACAACAATAGAATATACAGGATCAATGAAAGAACAACAAGCACAACATAAACACAAGAGACACAAATTTATCCTGGGAAACCCTCATGGGGTAGAAAACCCAGCAAAGCTTCCTCAATATAGATGACCAACAAATACAAAATATGTAATCCCAAACATGAGCTCCTTCTCCTCCATAGCAGATCTCTCTCTCACCTATGCGCTAATCACAAATGAGTGTAATGTGTATTAAATGAGAAACACACCTCCTCTATTTTTACACAACTTCGAATTGACTTTTACACTAACTAGGTCGGTCCCAACTTAACTACTTAACATATTGTGACAGGGCCAACCCCACTAGAGTGGCCTAATAACCCCTTAACCCACATGACTCATATAGGGCCGACCCCCACTAGGGAAGTATAATAACCCAAGTTACCACATTCTCCACGGAGGAATGAAACATCTCTAGAATAATAAAGTACAAATATAATATTCTTAGAAGTTACAATATCTCAACACTCCCCCTTAACGAGAAGGATATTATAACAACATTTGCATGAGAAAGGAGTCATCATCTACATGATACATGATACATCTATAAATTATTGGACATTTTATTTATACATCATCATCAGTAACTCAATCAATTACTGGAACATAATCAATACTGAAACATCAACATCGTCAGTATTGAGTCTTCATCTTCTGCAACACTCGATCAGCTGCCGCATCATCATCATCTGGATCACTTGATCAACAACTTCATCGTTTGGATCTACCGATCAACATCAGCATCTCGATCTCTCGATCAACCACCTCATCATCTATATCTACCGATCAACATCATCATCTGGATCTCTCGATCAACAACCTCATTGTCTGGATCTACTGATCAACATCATCATATGGATCTCTCGATCAACAGCCTCATCGTCTAGATCTACCGATCAAAAGCATCATCATTTGGATCGTCTCGATCAACAACATCAACATAGCAGCATACTCTGCAATGTACAAGATCTTATTACGGGATGATCAACCCCTCTCACTTTAGGACATAGGTCCAAGGATTATACAATCCTGATCCACTTACGGGATGATCAATCCCTCTCAATGTAAGACATCTCTCATGTCTATGGACAATGCAATCTAGATCAACTTACATGATGATTAATCCTTATCACTTTAAGACACCTCACCATGTCTAGGGATGATGCAATCCCGAATCAACTTACAGGATGATTAATCATTATCACATTAAGACACCTCACCATGTCTAGGGACGATGCAATCCTAAATCAACTTACAGGATGATTAATCCTTATCACTTTAGGACATGAGTCCAAAGACGATCCAATCTTGATCCACTTATGGGATGATCAATCCCTATCACTTTAGGACATGAGTCCAAGTACGATGCAATCCTGATCCACTTACGGGATGATCAATCCCTATCACTTTAGGACATAAGTCCAGAGACGATGCAATCCCATCACGTACATTTTGAACTAAATGTTCAGGGACAATGCAGTACTATCATGTACATTTTGAACTAACTATTTAGGGACGATGCAGTCCTATCACATACATTTTGAACTAACTGTTCAGGGATGATGCAGTCCTATCACATCCACTAGGGACCACATCTCGGAGACATATGTCTATGGATCAATTCAGGGACTGAAGTCCAGGGATGATACAATCCCTCCTCGTCCACCTAGAAAAAGTCTAAGGACCATATATCAACCTCATCGTCAGAACTGATAACCTCATCATCGATACAAGTATCCAAATCATCAATACATGTATCCTCATCATCGATACAAGTGTCCTCATCATCGATATAAGTATCCAAATCATCAATACAAGTATCCTCATCATTGATACAAGTATCCACATCAATACAGGTATCCATATCATCAATCACTATAGGTATTCTCATCATCGACCTTACCATCGATATAGGGAATCTCATCATCGATACAGGTATGCACATCGATACTAGTATCCAAATATCATCATTGACCACATCACTCCCCCTTTCGAGGAGGGTCCTTCTGAACTACACCAAGATTTCCTCGAAAATACCCAAAATTTACTTGATACAGAGGATTGGTCAATACATCAACAACTTGTACATCAGTGCTCACATACTGAAGCTTTATAGCCCCTTTCTGCACCATATATCGTATATAGAAATATCGGATCTCTATGTGCTTTGACTTATCATGGAACATTGGATTCTCATTCATCTTGATACAACTCTAGTTGTCACACAGGATCATAGTGGGGTCCATCTCTAAGTCAAAAAATCCTGATAACAACTTTCGAAGCCATATCGCTTCACAACTATCAGATCAAGCATCTATATATTGCGCTTCAGCTGTGCTGAGAGCCACACTAGACTGCTTCCTACTAAACCACGAGATCATGGTAGATCCTAGACATTAACATCTTCCTAATGTGCTCTTCATGTCTGATACACTTCTTTCCCAATCAACATCTGTGTAGCCATACAATCTGAAGTCATGATCTCCAAGATAACATAGACCAAAGTCTACCATACCCTTTAGGTACCTCATCAGATGCTTTGCATCTATCAGGTGAACACACGTAGGTTCCACTAGATAATGACTCAAGGTCTTCACAACAAAGCATATATCTAGCCTTGTATTCGTCAGATACATCAATGACCCAATAATCTATTTGTACATAGTTACATCCACTAACTTTGATGAGTCATCACCTAACAGCTTCAAGTTGGAATCCATGGGAGTGGCCAAGGATTTTTCATTCCAACATATCAAATACTTTCCCTGGTTGAGAAAGATTCCTTCTGGGCCTTGCTATACTTCCATACCTAGGAAGTAATGCATCAATCTGAGATCTTTCATCTCAAATTCTGTAGCTAGCTTCTTCTTGCTTTCCATGATCTGTTTCTCATTCCCTGTCAAAAAGAGATCATCCACATATAGTAATAGTATGACATGTTCATCATCCGTAACCTTAAGATAAAGGTTAGGATCAACTTTACTATTGGTAAAACCCAATATTGTCAAGAATCTATCGATTCTCCCTCTGTGACTGAACATCATTCATACTCTGCATTGAGTGATCTTCTGCATATCTATCTGTGCCATCTCTCATCAGATGGGTCTACTTATATGAGCCTCAATATCATTCAAACTTTGTGGTGAGTTCCTTCTTGCATCCATCTAAGAGAAGAATGTCATCTATATATAGACACCATCTTCAACCTTGTAGCAAAGGTTGAAATCCACATCACCCATGGTGATCATTAAGCTCATCAAATGACTATCGATCCTAGGTACCCGTACAGATCTTTCTTCAATTTAATCCTGGGATTTTTCTCGACTCAGACTTCTTCTTCAATTACACCATTAAGAGAATGGTCTTATCTAGCCACTTGGAGCAAACATCTCATCATGATCCTCTTCTTCTTTCTAAGAGAATCTTCTAGCCACGAGCCTTCTATAGTATGTTTGATTTGTAATTCTTCTTGTTGATTATCCATCACTTGTTCGGTGTTCATCATTCTTCATGATCTTTCCTACAAATCAAATTTAATTACATGATTAGTAATACTTCATAATCATCAAATCATGTTGACATGATAAACTATTATGCATACAGATATGATTCACATAGTTATGCAACTGTCTTGACCAATTCTTTGGCACAACACTTTTCCATATCCTGTATGCATACACTGGTTACCTAGATGCCTTCCATCTCTACCAGAACATATTATCAAGAGCATGCACAGCTCTCAACATGTTAGCAACGAGGTTTCAATCTAGATAAAAAACAATGGAATGCTTGTCCAACTTACCCATCATATGCATATTAGTAGTATACTATTCATTAATGCTATACTATGCATGATATCTTCTAGGAATACAAATATGCATACAACTATTACAAGCAATATCATTTACTACTTTAGAGATTCAAATAACAACTCAAATACTTATCTTTTATGTTTGTGTGGTTGCCTCCCACTTGATCTCTATATGTCTTTGAATGTTTATTCATTCTGTACCACTATGCATGTTTAACTGTGCACTAGTGTCGTCTTTATGATCTCATACATAAACATACATTCATTAGTATAATCTCAATGCTATTAAAACATTATAATTCTAAATAAACTTAAGTATGTATGGACATGATCATTTCATACATAGGTATACTTACCTAAGATCCTAACACAAAGTAGGATTCTAACTTGATATAGGAAAACATACCTGGATTATCATGCTTGGTTATGTCTTAACATACCCAAACAATATCTTCTTTGTTCTCTTCAATGATTTAGAGACCTTGTGCTAGAACCTACATATCTCATAAGTTAAGCATAGTAGAAGAAATTCATACATACCTTGTAAGTAGAGATTCTATATGGTCAAATATTATGGATGAGTCTTTGTGTTCATGTCATCATGGTCATAAAACTTGATTTGTCTTTCTTGATGTACTTGTATCTTGTTAGCAGACAACATCATCCTCATACAACATCACAGGTGCATTAGTACAATCATATAACCCTAATCAATGAATGTCTTCTATCATTCACATGCATTCATACATTTACTAGGGTGATAAGAAAATTCTAATATTAATCAAGATTGTACTAACCTCAATAATATGAAGACAAACATATCATGAACAGATTTCAACACATACCTGTATCTCCTCAAGTCATACCTATCGAAATTTCTTGTAGTCTTCTTATGTAAGGCCTTAGCCTCATCTCCCCTGAAATTGGAACTTCTTCACTTATGTAGGTGTCCAATTATCTTCTAGGATTAACCCAATCCACTTTGATTTGTTGAGACTGGATCTAGAGCTGGATTAGGGTCTGTTAGAGAAACCCTAAAAATTCAAATTTTCAATTTCAAACTTCTGAATGGATTGAAAGATGTGGCTTGCTAAGCTGATCAATCTGGTATACTTCAATTTTGAAAACTGCAAAATTTTACCCCTCAAAATTGCCTTTGAAACTTTCGGATCTTCTATACAGGATCCCGAACTAGGGTTTGATAAAGCCTGGTCTTCTACCCATCCAAAAGGTTCGATATTTTTTTCTAAACTTTTATTTTTCTGAGGAGCTGCCAACCATGGTCACAGATTTTAAAATTTCCAACTTTTGTAGAAGCTCTAATTTTCCACCTTTCCGATCAAAATCCCGAACTAGGGTTTGATAAATCCTGGTCTTCTGCCCATCCAAAAGGTTCGATATTTTGTTCTAAACTTTGATTTTTCTGAGGATCTTCCAGCCATGGTCACAGATTTAAAAAATTTCAAATTTTGTAGAAGCCCTAAATTCCCCAAGCAGTGACAAGCCAAGGATGCAGGTGCTCAGAATCCAATTCTATTTTGACATAAATATGCACCTGGTTGTTTCTGGTGTATCTATGAAATTACAAATCCACAAGATTAGAAACTTTGGTCTGTGGTATCCTAACCTGTCATATTTCCAACCCCATAGGTCTGACCTCAATTGGATTCTCTGAGAGAGAGTTATGCCAAGTGTCACAACATGACCTGTTTATGGGATAAAAAGGGAGAGTGAACTTGTACGGCGTTCCATGTGTCACTGGTTCAACTTCAACCTTTGAAACATGGACCTATTAAATTAAAGTCCATGCCCTACCTGCCACTTTTTACGAAATTTCATGTGGAGCGTCCTAGCCCGAGATATGACCTTTTTTCCTAGGTCACCTGTTTATGATTGAGATCTAGAAGAGGCAGAAACCCTAACTTGTACAGATCATAAATCACAAAGCACAATGAATATGAGGCTGTCCTTTGGAAAAAAGGTACTTGGGGATGTTATCTACAACCTATAGAATTTCCAGATCTCGAACCTTTGTCAAAATGGATTTATAGTGAAAGTTCCATGATGACTGGTTTTTGCTATACAAAACCCTAACTTGCAAATTGTCGCAAGTGAGACAAGTGTCACAAGTGCCATACATTGCCTTCCTTTAGGCTAGCTCTGATACCATGTTAATATTTAATATTCTAAGATATAGAATATCAATATTACATTCCATTTCACAACAATAGCATATACAGGATCACTGAAAGAACAACAAGCACATCCTAAACACAAGAGACACATATTTATCCTGGGAAACCATCATGGGGTAGAAAACCCAGCAAAGATTCATCAATATAGATGACCAACAAATACAAAATATGTAATCCCAAACATGAGCTCCTTCTCCTCCATAGCACATCTCTCTCTCACCTATGCGCTAATCACAAGTGAGTGTAATGTGTGTTAAATGAGGAACACACCTCCTCTATTTATACAAAACTATGACTTGACTTTTACACTAACTAGGTCGGCCCCAACTTAACTACTTAACATAATGTGACAGGGACAACCCCACTAGAGTGGTCTAATAACCCCTTAACCTACATTACTCATACAGTCCTGACCGCACTAGGGAAGTCTAATAACCCAAGTTACCACATTCTCCACGGAGGAATGAAACATCTTCAAAATAATAAAGTACAAATATAATATTCTTAGAAGTTACAATATCTCAACAGAGATTCCTATAGTCTAACCTTCAGAGACTGATTTTCTTTTCTTAGTTTCTTTAATTTATCCAAAGCACTGATCAATTCACCTTCCCAATCAACTTCTTCATTTTATTTATTATCAGAGTCAAGGATTTCTTATTTTCTCTCAAAATATATCTAACAATTACTCATATCAAGTAGATTATAAGATTCAGAATCAGATTTTGGAGATGAAAAGAAACTCCCATAGTAGAGATATTTACAAAGTGTTTCTACAATAGAGTATGTTTGTCTTTCACAAGACTTACATGAGACTGTCTCCTTGCTGTATGATTTATTTTTGACTGAAGAGAAACATTTATCCTTCAAGATATTCTACCATTTCCATAAAGAGTACCTCTCTTGAATTGTCATCATCGTCATCTTCATCAGATGAGTTGTTGTTCTCCTTTGAATAGAAACTCTTCTTCTCTTTATGTTCAACCCTGGATTGTTGGTGTGACTTTCTTCTTTATCTGTAGTCAAGATCCTCTTCATTATCACTATCCTTGGTTTCCTTGTAGGGACACTTAGAAGCGAAGTGCCTATACCACATTTAAAAAACTTGAAAGGTAACTTAGCTTTGTATTTTCCATGACCTCTTTTGAGATTCTTCACTTGAAATTAGCTTCTTCATCATCTAATGCATCAAAGAGATTTTTGCTAGACTCCTTCCTTTCTATTGTCTTCTTGGACGCTTTGAAATTTTCTTCTTTTCTTGTAGGTATTTTTTTCCCAATCCTCATCTCGTATATTGTAAGAATTCCATGAAGTTCATCCATCTTTAATTTTCCAAAATTGTCCTCCATAATTGATACCTTGGGATTAAATCTTGTTGGCAAGGACCTTAGTACCTTTTGCACAACTGCTTCCTTAGTGATTTCTACTCCAAGTCCTCTAATTTCATCCACTCGAAGGAGATAGGCTGCAATGTTTTCTTCCTCCTTCCTTTTGAGGGTTTCTAACTATTCTGAGAAAGTTTGTAGCTTTTATTTCTTTACTTTCTCATCTCCTTCATAGATGTTCTTGAGTTTGTACCATACTTATTTGGCATATGTACATCGAATAACCTTGGTAAATTATGAGTATGTTAAACCACATCGTATTTCATTTATGGCCCTCACATTGCATTCATACTACCTCTTGCTAGCTGCATCAATTGGAAGAATATTGGGAACTTTGTAACCACTTATGATAGATTTCCAGACGTCATCTCCAAGTGATTGTAAATATACTTCCATCCTTATGCATGAAAATATGTAGTTAGACCCATTGAATGTTCATGCCCTTTTATTCGAAAGTCTCTATTGCCTCTCTATCTCTGCACAATGATATTTTATCTTCCAGTTGTTAAAATGTTACTCAATCAACCTGATCTGATACGAATTGTTGGAATTTTTAATGATACTAAGAGGGGGGCTGAATCAGTATCATGCAAATATTTACAAATTATTCACTTTTAAAAACATGCACCAACTTCTATTTAACACCACATCAATAAAACAAATGGTGCATAGATATTTGAAGAAACTTATATATATATGTAATGAAATTATAGAGAAAGATAGGAGACACCAATCCGATTGGAAAGCACCAACTTGTAGACTGCAATCTTCAACCTGTGAGGGCACCAATCATTCGCGCAAGAACCAACTTGTTGAACTAGGCTTCGACCTATGAGGACACTAATCCTCTACACAAGCACCGACTCACAGTTTCCAAGAATGAACCTGAATGGAGAAACCAATCTCCTTTCCTTGCCCCATCCTACCGCCTTGAGATGTAGATAGTACAGATTTCTAAACTCAGGTCAGCGTGCACAAATATTTGCACTCTACTTCACTGAATGTGAGCACTTCCACTATCTAAAATCTGATCATTGTTTTTCTTATACTATATTCTGCAACATTCCACTCTACAATACAGATTCTACGCACATATACATCCACATGATTTTTGCATCGTTTCACAAATGATCATATTTGCGTGTCTACTCCTTGTGTCTCTACATTTCTTGCACTAGTACAAAATGAGAGATAAATTACAAAAAAAGACCAAAATCCACATATAAATGACCACTTTTGAGTTGGTGACCACTGGTATCAAATTAGTGGTCATTTATCACACGACCAAAAATGTGGTCATATTTAGCTTGCTCATTTATAGATTATCTTGTGGTCATATATTTGGTCATATATTTTGGCATTAATTTGGTCATTAATTGTCACAATTAATGACCAAATTTATGACTACGTTTTTTGTCACGTGATAAATGACCGCTAATTTGCTACCAGCGATCACCAATTCAAAAGTGGTCATTTATATGCATATTTTGGTCATTTTTTTGGGCACTTATCTCTCATGTTGTACTGATGGTTGTTTATATGCAAATTTTCGTCATTTATCTCTTTTTAGTAGTTTCAGAATATATATAGGGCACGAAGGAGTCAAACCACCAACCTCCTAACTATAACGTAGGTGCTTTACCATTGAGCTAGCACCCTTAAATAGAATTCCTTATGGATTGATATGAGAATAAAATTTCCAACAGTTAACACCATCTTGCCAAATTCTGGAAAAAGGGTCACATACCTAGGTAAGAAACAAAGATTATCCAATAGTCACCAAAAATGGTCATGTTAATGATAACCTTCTTTTGCCAAAATCTCTCAAAAATCAAGAATGCAGTTGTATAGTAAGTTCAGTTCAAATAAGTACCTTTGAATTATAATTTTCCCGTTAAAATTGTCAAATAAGATAAATTGCTCTTGTACATCATAGGCATAATCATTGTTGGGGAAAACAATGTATCCATCTTGTTGATGTTCAATAACAGAGTCTTGCACTAGATACTTCTACAATCGAACCCTCTTCATGGAAGTACCCTCAAAGGGAAGTTCCTACTGGTATGTCTACCTTTTTTGGTGTAATTGAATTCTAGTAACCTTTGATGAGAAAAGCAATGTTTCACCTACTTCAAGTTTATTGAATCATTATTTACTAACTGACTTATGAATGTAATTTTCACTATATATGTACAAATGTATGTGGTTTTAAATGATGAAGTCCTCTGCACCATCCCTGTATCTCATCCTCTGTCCACAAACCTTGGTGGAAATTAAATTAATGAAGGCATCAAGAAGCATAAAGAAATAATATTCAAATATAGCATTGAACTAACATCTCGTGCAAGTCGGATATAAGGTATACAAAATACGCTGTTTGACAAACCTCACATACAAAAAATGGCTGCCTCAAATGGATTTGTAGTCCAATTTAGATGCAAATGTCTTAAAGCAATATATAAGAATTTTAACCTTCTAAGTTATGGAAAACAACTTATTTAATTGTTTTAGTAACTCAGTTAATATTTCATAGAATTCCTGATAGCAAGAACAACTCTAATACAACAAATTTATATACACAGAATCGTTCTAATCTGATATTTTCATAATTATATTTTTCCATAGACTTAGTCACCGTCAATATGAAAAGAAACACATTTCCCAGAAGCTTTTGTAACTTCTTGCACTTATAAATCAATTTATCTATGACTGGCATGACCTTAATAAAGAGTGGGGGATGTCCACTCCCCAAACTTGGGCCCAAGTGGTACCGGGGTTCTCAAAGAAAAAAGGAAATATGCCCAGAATATGGTTCACAAGGAGAAATCCAATAGTTTGTGGTTTAGTTCCATCCCCCAAAAGACAAGAATCTATAGTAGACGTTTTTCAAAAGAATAGGAGAAAATTTCTGAGAAAAAAAGGAGAAAAAAGGAAATTGTTGATGTGATTATAATTCGTGTTTGTAGCAAAGCTCTCATTTCTTATCCGAGCAATAGTGTAGGAAAAGCAACAACAATAGTTCATCTAAGACAAACTACAATCTACATTTCGCTGAGAAGTTACCAACATCATCCAAATACCTGTTTCTCATTGGTGTGTGCAGGTTTTATGTTTCACCAAGAAGGGAATGTAGGAAGAAGCAAGAAATAACTTAAATTGAAAGGCATAGGAAGCACCAAATATGCTCTTGAAGATAAATATACAGAACATACATACAAACTTAAAAAATGTTAGAAGATGACTAGTTTGGGCATAATTAGTGAGTAGAAAGGGAGCTTGGAAGCTAGCACAATGACGCTTCTGCCAATCTAGATCACAACAGTGGCCACAACTTGGACTAATCACTTTAGAAAGAGTCATAATCTTGAAAGAAATTTGGTTTTCACTGTGCTCATAAAATCTATTGTAATACTGTGTTGGTTGGAAAGATATAATACTGCATTGGTTAGAGACATAACATAAGTAAATTTTTTCAGTTTCATAGCAGAAGACAAAAGAATCTCATAAAACCAATTATGCTGGTAATAGACATTGGTTCCTGGCTTAGAAATTCCTTGCAAAAGCCTGGAAGATAAGGTTACCATTATTTTCAATTGGTGTAAAGTAATTCATCTCTGCCTCATTTGCATAGTTGACACCAAAAGATGGATTTACCTCTCCAACACCTAGGAAGAGGAAGGTATGATCAGCCAATGTTCCACCAATCACCTTTAATGATGAAACCAACCCTTCTAGAACCATTGTAACTGTCTCCTGAAATGCAAAATATGCATCCTTGTTGAAAAATTGGATAATCACATCGTAGTCCCAACACAATCATAATTTTAAAGAAACCTAGATGACATCATTGGATCTCAGTATTTGAATACTATTTCATTTATGAATAAGCTATGGCTTGTTACACAGGTTGCACTGTAAATAGAGAAAATGATTAGTCATTGTAGGAAAACCTGAATATCATCATTGAATACAAGATGAGTTGTCTGATATGTTTTCAACAACTCAAAGGCATTGTGATTGGAAAAGTCTTCAAACTGTCATGAGAACGTAAACTGTCATTTAATCAATCAATTGTGCTTGTTTTACTTTGGAGAGGTTTGCTTGGTCTATTGAAAATATAATGCAAGCACAAACTGGCTTATTAAATTGAAAAATATTAAAATATTTGTTCATTTATAATCTTCCTGCATCATTGCAATAACTAGCAAGGATTTTCTAGCTCCCAAGCATGTCTTGTCAAACTGCAAACAAAATGCTAAAAAGTAGCTACCATACATAGTAAATATGTTCATACATAATGATACGATGATCGGTTGTGAGTCTGTGACTTAAAGGATAATATTGACAAAGGAAACAACTTTTAGGAACTAACCCAGATAAGAAATTTTTTCTCCATAATTTTGTTTGATAGCACACATGAACTCATCAAGGAAGCTGGATTGGAGCACAGGAACGGGGGAAACTGTTGAGACCAGGACGATGGTGATTAGGGTATGATCGACGGGAGGTGGAAACTGTGCAGCCCACTGCAGATGGCAGCAGGCCATTAGTCATGTCAGTAGGGATGCACAATCCCCAAGACAAGCTTCAACGACGATTTTTAGGAGATTGTCTAAACTTTTTTTTACCTGTGAGTTATTCTTTTACTGTTTTCCTGTTTTGCCCTATTTTCTCCACGGGAAGGCACCTATTTTTACCAAGTATGGATTCGATGCATGAGGTGGATTATGGCATCGACACCTTGAGGCACCATGACATCTGGAGCTCTCCACTTGGCGTTTTCTGGGATATTGATGGTGAAGGTGGTTTTGGGATTAGTGGTTTAGCAGGTAGCCGATCGTCTGTTGTTTTACCTTTCCATGGACCAAATTCAACCCTAGAGTTTGCTACCTTACCATTTCATCCTAACTCTCCATTCTAGGAAGGATTTGTTGTAGGTTTCGTGCTGGAGGATCGTTGTGCGAGCATTTGGGGCGTTAAGGGTTTTAGTTCCACACCTTCTCCAGATCCGTTGAGTGTCGGACTTGGGGATTTACCGGATTTCATCAACTCCTTGGGTGTTTACCATATTAATTCACCTGTGCAAGCTATCAGTGCTGATTCGGTGGCAAGAGAGGATAAGCAGGAAGGGTTTTGTCATTTGTCTCCCCCTAGTGGATTTGTTGCAGCAAATTTGGACTCTGCTGAGCAGCGTGGTTTCTCAAGCCCATCGTGGGATTCAGTTCAGAGGGATCTTGGCCATGCATAAGGTTTTGAAGGGTTGTAGGACAATGTCCCACATGTGAAAAGCAGAAGGAAGTGGATTAAGAATACGGGAAAAGCTCCAAATTACGCGCTTGGTGAAGACATTGGCATCCAGCAGATTGTAGGGATGGTTAAATCGGTGTTGGTGGGTCGGGTATATGGAAAGCTGGTGAGCCAAAAGACGGTGATTCAGTGGGCCTCGGGGGCTCAGCTCGGCCATTGTGGTTATGTCCCTCGTGTAGTGGGTCTTTCTGGGGGGTGGTTCTCCTTTCATTTTTCCTCGAACGCCCAAGCTCAATGGGAATTAAGCTTGAACTGGTCGATTCTTAAGGTTCCACTTCTGCTTAAGCCATGGAATCCTTTATTCAATGCTAGACACAAACGAATGGATGTTATTCTGCTTTGGGTACAGCTTTTGGGTCTCCCATTACACTATTGGGCTGAGAAAATTTTTAGGAGGATTGGTAACCTGCTAGGGACTTACCTGGATGTTGATTTCTCCTATGTGGCAACTGCGATTCGAAAGGTTGTGAGAATTTTGGTGAGTATTAATGTTAAGGAAGGTTTATATGAGGGCATGGATTTGAAATGGGGGCCATACACATTTGAACAAACTCTAGACTATGAAAATGTGCCATTCCAATGTAGACGGTGTCATGAATATGGGCATCCGGCTATCGAATGCTCTGTGCTAGTTTGTATGAAGTTTGGAAATACTCTAAAGCGCCGGATCGTGGAAAATGAGGCTAGTGAGGCATTGGAAGGTGATGCTGAGGGTCAGCAAGAGTTTGTTCATTCTGATTTGGAGGTACCTACGGGTGGTGAGGAGGCTATTGGCATATTAGTGGAGGATGGCACTGTTCCGGATGTGGGTGCTACTGTGGTTACAGAAGAGCCCAAACTTTCTTAGCCATTGGTTTCTGCTCCGGAGGGACCTCAACACTCATTTTTTTGGTCACCGAACATGGTAGCCGGTACTTCTTCTATTCCCTTCGTGAACCCTTCCTTCAGTCTTTTTATTAAAAACTTATCTTTTCCAGGTTTTGATTGGGTGGATGGGTTTAGGAATTTACATATGTCCTCATAGATGTTGTCATCCTTTTCGGTCCCTTCGTGTTCAGTGGATTCACCCCCTGTTGTGGATACTCTTCTGTTAGATTGTTGTTAAGAACCCATGTCTTTACTTTGTTAGTATATTGTTGTTGGATGCATATGCTTTCTAAGTCGTCCCGTAGTATTTGTTGATCCATAGTTTATATTAGCCCATATTATTGACCCATAGTATTGGATGCATATGCTTTGTAAGTCGTTCCATAGTATTATATGTCCCATGGTTTTGACTCATAGTATTGGCGCCAGGGACTTAGCCCATGGTTTGTATTGACACATAGTATTGACCCATGGTATTGGCGCCTAGAATTAGTATATAAGTGTGTGTTGAGTTCTATGAAGGCACCGTGAAGTTATTTGTATTGAGCTTGCTCAAAGGAGGTTGCCCCCTCGAAGTGGCCTGCGATCAATATAAAAGTGATTCCGAGTTCTGTCATTACTACTATTTCGTATATTCTTATTAATTATTTGTTGCAGGTTCTTCACATTTGGTATCAAAGCACTTTCTTTGGCTCATTGGGTGGAATTTCTACCAAATTTTTTTTTCGCATTTGTTGCAGCTTCGGATTTGGAAATAATCCCTATCCGCTTAACTGTGGGAAGTACTTGGGCATAAGCCCTAAAAATCATTGTGAGGAGTACCACGAGAACCCCAAAGTAGCTAGCCCATTGAGAGGACCTGCCAGTGAAAAGGGCAATGACCCCTACCTGATTGACTAGTTCCCACCTGTGAGGTAAACCAAGAGCTGTCGTTTGTGGCAAAGCGGTTATTAGTTTTACCTGAGCCGTGGAGTGAGGGGTACTGCCCCAATACACAAGCCGTCAGACAACATTGGTGGTCGAGTGAAACACCTAAACTGTTAGGAAGCCGTACATACCAGGGGTCCATATCTATTTTCAGCTGAACTATTGTCGATCACTTCTGCTATAGATCCAACCATTTTTTATCCATTCGGTGTTGTTTCAGATCCCTCTACTTCTGCTCACTTACGGGCCATTGCAGATATATCTATTTCAGATCCCTTCCGAGCCGTAGCCACTCCATTCTGCCAAAAAAAAAAAAATATTGTTTTTCGTCCATATCTCCCTTGTTTCAACACTATTTTCCCTGAAACTTCACTGACATCCCTGCAATCCCATTCTGCATATTTCATTCCTGAAGACCCTATCCCAAATTCCACTTCCCAAGACCAGAAATCCCACATTTGTCTATTTTTAGGGTTTTCCATAACTCCAATTTTCACCCAAATGCCTTCAAATTTTTCCACCGTGTTCCTTTCCTAATTCTGCTTCTTTGTCCCTCTCTACCAAATTTTCTCATTCTTTCACCCCGCTTCTGAAATCCCCATTTTTTTCCTCCCTATCCATCAGAAAGTGTCCAAATCCTAGTCAAACCCCAATTACCAATCCAAGTTTTTCCCAAATCCAAATTTTCCTTTACTAAATAAGCTTTTGTTTATGTTTTTCTATCCATTTCCAAGGAAAAAAAAATTACTGGTTATGGTTGTCACTCGCATAGGAGCAAACACCATGGAGGAAGCACTTGCAGCCATCCAAACCAAACTCCAAGATCTGGATGAAAAATTTCTTAGCCTCCATCTTCAGCATCCAGCCATGAACAATAATCGATAGCCAGAATCTTTTGCAGCCACTGGGTTCTATTCTTCCAGCAATTTTCGTGGGCTGAAGCTTGATTTTCCTCGCTTCAATGGTAATGATCCGACTGGATGGATATACTGAGAAGAACAATATTTTAGTTTGCATAATACTTTTGATGTACTGAAAGTTCCACTTGCATCCTTTCATTTCGAATAGGAAGCCCTTCAATGGTACCGTTGGTACATCAAAGCTCATCCCGAGCCAAACTGGACAGATTTTTGCCAACTCCTTTTGCCACGATTTGGTCCTAGTGCTTTTGACGACTTCACAAGAGCACTCACTAAACTTCACCAAACTGGCACAGTGAGAGAGTATCAGATGGAATTTGAGAAACTAGCCAATCACACAGAAGGATTGTCTGGTGAATTCTACAGGAATTGTTTTATCAGTGGTCTCAAGGATGAAATCCACTCCGAGGTCAAAATTTTTTGTCCCAACACAATGATGGAAGTCCTAGGGTTGGCTAAGCTGGACGAGGACAAGATCGGAGCTCAACAACGCTCCAAACCCACCTTTGTTTCCTTCAGAAATATGGGTTCCCAATGACCTCCCATCATGCATGTTCCTCAACCAACTCCTATCAAGCAATTGTCTGAAACAGAGATGCATGCACGCCAAGAAAAAGGGCTTTGTTATAATTGTGATGAGAAATTCACTCGGGGACATAAATGTGTTCAAAAAAAGCTCTATCTCTTGGATGTGGATTCTCCGCCTGCCTTAGAACTTGATGAAGAAGCTCCAGATACAGTAGATGATCAGGTCGACATTCAACACCCGCTTGTTGACACCCCATCTCAAAATGACCCACCCGAGATCTCTCTCCATGCTGTAACTGGTGTCACCACCCCACAAACAATGCGAGTCAAGGGATACTTCACGAAGCTACCTCTTACCATGCTCATTGATTTTGGTAGCACTCATAACTTCATTGATCCTCGGATTGCCAAATAGGATGATTGTTTTGTCCATCCTTGCTCCAATTTTGAAGTCATGGTTGCCAATGGGGGCACCTTACCTTGCAAGGGGAAGTGTCATAATGTGCATATATCTATGGAAGATTATAACCTGCACTCTCACATGTTTTCCTTGTCCTTAGGCGGATGTGATGTGGTTTTGGGCGTTCAATGGTTACGCACACTTGGCCCCATCTTATGGGATTTTGCTAAACTTTGGATCCAATTTTCAGTCAATGGGGCAGAACACAAATTTATGGGCTTACAAACAGGGTCTCTCTGCATCATCAGTTCACATCGCCTGGAAAAAATACTTAAGAAGAATTCACATGGTGTCATCACTCAGCTCCATTCCATTCAAATGCACCCATCAACAGTCTCCACTACTTCCTTGGATAGGTATGCAGGTGTATTTGCTAAACCAATGAGCTTGTTTCCTTCAAGAGACCTTTCCAGTAAGAATTTAGCCACATTTACCTCTTAGCAGGAAATGATGACTATTTTGCATACAGTACAGAAGTGGCAGCCATCCCTATTAGGGAATTATTTCGGCATCAAGGTTGATCTCCAGAGTTTGGAACCTTTCCTGGAACAATGGGTCTCCTCCCCAACACCCCTGAAATGGGTTATCCAACTCATGGGTTATGACTATGCAACCACTTACCAGAAGAGTAAAGACAATATGGTGGAAGATGCTCCTCCTCGCACATTTCATGTCCTAGTTTCTCTTACAACTATTTCTTTGCTTGTTCCAAATTGGTTGCAATCTGTTCAACGGGTCTATCTCTTCTATGAACTCCATGCTTCTTCATCAGTAAGACACTATAGGTTCCTCAAAACGTATGAAACGGAACAATGTAACTTATTTTGGAAGGGACTCAAAAGGACAATTCAACGGATGGTGGTTGACTGTGATACTTTCCAGGTCAACAAGGGTGAAACAACCCTCCTTTTGGGACTACTCGAACCCTTGCCCATCCCTCCACAAATTTGGACAACTATTTCTATGGATTTCCTAGAAGCGCTCCAGTTGTATAGTAGCACATCTCAAAGGACACCATATGAAGCAGTCTTCTTCCATACACCTTCAGCAGCTCCCCAGTTCAGGCAATTGACTCAATTCTTCAAAACCATGATCAGCTTCTTCTCATTTTGCGGGACAATTTTCACATGGCAAGAATTCGACTAAAACAACAAGCCGATCAAAACCGTTCTGAGCACACTTTTCACATCGTTGATATGGTTCTTCTTCGTCTACATCCTTCCATGCAATCCTACCTGAAACTCTAAAGGCACCAGTGGCTTGGAATGCAACCCGAGGATGCTACAGGGGACCCACTCCTTCAGATTCTGCATCAATTTCCACATCTAAAGCTTTGAGGACAACGCTTTTTCTAAGAGAGAGGGGATGTTAGGAACCCATGTCTTTACTTTGTTAGTATATTGTTGTTGGACGCATATGCTTTGTAAGTCGTCCCATAGTATTTGTTGATCCATAGTTTATATTATCCCATAGTATTGACCCATAGTATTGGACGCATATGCTTTGTAAGTCGTCCCATAGTATTATATGTCCCATGGTTTTGACTCATAGTATTGGCGCCTAGACTTAGCCCATGGTTTGTATTGACACATAGTATTGACCCATGGTATCGGCGCCTAGACTTAGTATATAAGTGTGTGTTGAGGCCTATGAAGGAACCATGAAGTTATTTGTATTGATCTTGCTCAAAGGAGGTTGCCCCCTCGAAGTGGCCTGCGATCAATATAAAAGTGATTCTGAGTTCTGTCATTTCTGCTATTTCGCATATTCTTATTAATTAATTGTTGCAAGTTCTTCACAATTGTCCCCCACTTATAAACCCTGTTGACTCCCCAGACCATCATACTACACTTTTTGAGCCTTTTTCACCCACTGGATCCTCGGAGTCTGGTTATTTTCTGCGTTCGATGAACAAGCCTTCAGTTGGGGGGTTAGGGAAAGACAAGACAAAACCCACAAAATCCAAAGGAAGGAAGTCCTTCATTTCTCAAGATAAGTCCCAAGCCTACTCGGATCTTAGGAACGGTAAACAACTTTCTATTGAGAGGGCACTTAGAGCGGTGAATGCCCATAAGGAAGGCTTCCAATGAAAATAATGTCCTTTAATTATCGAGGTCTTACTGGTCCCTCCAAACGACCTACACGGCGACGGATGTTGCAACTTGAACATCCTAATGTTTTGTTGATTCAAGAAACTATGTGTAGTGGTGATGAAGCTATTGGTAGGCTAAAGTTATGGCTCCCGGGCTGGGGTTTTGAGGCCTCAGATGCTAAGGGATGCTCTGGAGGTTTGGTAATTGGCTGGAAAGAAGCTAAGGTTTGTGTCTCCTCTCTCTAGGGAATGCATTCGGTGTTAGGAATGACTTGTAAGTCTTTGGAATTTGACAGAGTTTTCACTATTGTAAACATTTATGGACCTTATTGTGATAGAGAACCATTTTGGAATTCTCTGTTGGAAAGAGATCTTCTCAAGGGAGATTCTATGATCCTGGGAGGGGATCTTAATTTTTCTCTAGGGCAAGCAGAGATTTGGGGGCCTCACGCTCATGTGGATCCCCTCTCAATTTTTTTTATCCGGAAATTTGCAGAAGGCACTTGGATTGATGTGGATCTTGTATGTTTGAAGCCATCTTGGAGAAATAAGAGAGTTTGTATGGACAGAGTGGCAAAGCGGTTGGATTGTTTCCTTATTTCTAAATAGATTGTGGAGTCTATTTTCTGTGTTAGGCAATGGATAGGGTTGGGAGGATGTTTAGATCATGAACCTATTTTTATGGAGATGAAGGCAGGACCTATCATATCTCCTGTGTCCTTAAAATTTAATAAGGTTTGACTGGAAGACCTTTCCTTTTTTGAGATTTTTCGTCAGCATTGGAGCCCTTATCATCTGGGATCTGTCCATACTGCAGCCTTTCACTTTGCTGAGAACATTAAATCACTCAAGGAACCTATTAAATCATGGGTTGTTGATAAGAGGAGTAGGGACAATAGGGCTCTCAAGTCTATTGAAGAGGAAATTTCTTCTATTTCTGATGGAACAGGTGGTGGAGACTGTACTCAAGAAACGAAGGAACATCTTGTGCAGCTGGTGGATCAGAGGAACATGATCCTTCTATAGAATGAAGAGGCTTGGAGATTGAAGAGCAAGGCCATTTGGCTGGAAAGTGGTGACGAAAATTCCAAGTTTTTTCATGCATATGCAAAAGGTAGAAGATCTGTCAATACTATCTGGAGCCTTGAGGACTCTTATGGTAATTCTCAGTCCACATTTGAAGGTCTGGCCGAGGTTGGGGTTAATCATTTCCAGGATCTTTTCGAAGCTAGCAAAAGAGTGAACATTGAAGAGGTCATCAGGGTAGCTCAACTTTTTCCTCGGTTTGTAGAAGGGGATGATAACAGGATGTTGATGGACAACATTTTGGAGGATGAACTGAAGGATGTTTTGAACAACTTTCAGACGGATAAGAGCCCTGGGCCTGATGGATGGACGATTGAATTTTTTATAGCTCTTTTTGACATTATTGGTGATGATCTCTTAAAGCTTATTGAGGATTCTAGAAAGGAAGGCAAAGTCCCAGCTAGCATTAACTCCACATTCATTGCTCTAATTCCTAAAGTGGACACTCCTTCTAATATTGATGATTTTCGGCCTATCTCCTTATGAAACTATGTGTATAAGATTGTAACTAAAGTGATCGCTTGAAGGCTCAAACTTATCTTATCTACTCATATCTCAAAGGAGCAATTTGGTTTTCTTGAAGGGCACCAGATCCATGAAGCGATTGGAATAGCTCAAGAAGGTTTACACAGTATTAAAACTAGAAAGCTGAAAGGAGCAATTCTAAAAATTGATCTATCAAAAGCATATGACAAGGTGAGTTGGATTTATATATGTCTTATGCTAACACATTTGGGGTTTGAGATTGGTTTCATTCGATGGATCATGAGCTGTATCTCAACTGTTTCCTTCTCTGTTTTAATGAATGGAGCGGCGACCCCCTTCTTTCACTTTGGATGAGGTCTGCATCAGGGATGCCCATTGTCTCCCTTGTTATTCTTGCTGGTGGCCGAGAGATTGAGTAGATCTATAAAGGAAGCTAAAAGAATGGGTGATTTTGAAGGGATCTTGGTGGCAACTGGCATCTCACTTTCACATCTGCTTTTTGTGGATGACATTCTGATTTTTTGCTCATGTTCAAGGAGGGATGCAGTTAAACTTAAAGAAATTCTGGACTTTTTTTCCTTAGCAACAGGAATGGAGATCAATGATGGGAAATCCTCTCTTACTATTTCTCTATTGAGGGAGGAGGAATTATACACTTACAATAATCTGTTTCCCTTCATTCTTCTTACCCTTTTGGAAGGGTTAAGATACCTAGGCTTCAATTTAAAGCCTAATGACTATCTGAAACAGGACAGGGTATGGCTTTTGGAAAAGTTGGAAAAAAGGTTAAAGAGATGGAGCTTCAGGTGGCTCTCTCGAGTTGGTAGGTTGGTATTGGTGAAGTCTGTGCTGGAAGCTATTCCAGTTTATTGGATGTCTCTAACTTGGATTCCTAAGGGCATTCTAGAAGATGCTAGGAAAATATGCTTCAGATTTTTGTGGAATGGCAAGGAGGATGCGCATGTGACTCCCTGGGTGAAATGGGATAGAAGCACAGCTCCAAAATATTTGGGTGGGTGGGGACTAAAAAACATATTTCATTTTTCTAAAGCATTGGCAGCTAAGTGTGGATGGAGGTTAATCAAATCAGGGGGCTTCTAGGTAAGAGTTATGATACAAAAATATATTGAGCTTGATACAGTGGAAGATTGGATTAGGTCTCCTCTCAAGTCACTTAAAGGGGGGTCAGTTATTTGGAAAGCTTTGGTTTCCTCATTTCATGTTATTGAACAGAATCTAGTCTGGGACATTGGAAATGGGAAGAGGCTGAGGATTGGACGTGACCCTTGGGTGGGATGTGATGCACAACACTTACTATCAGCAGGATTGATTGAGGAGCTGAGGCAAGGGGATATTATAGTTCTTAATCAATTGGTAGATTTGGAGAATGTTTGGATGGGAAGCCCTGTTTGGAGGAGGGTTGATACTTTCGTATTAGATGAGGTAAAGGAGAATGAACTCAGACAGTACTTGAGGTCTCTCAGTAGGGATCATATTTTCCTTAATGAAGATGACGACACTCTGGTATGGGATGGGGATCCCTCGGGTAATTATACTCCTAGATATGGGTATCAATGGATTAGTGAGAACTTTGTGGACAGAGAGCAGGTATGGTGGTGGAAAACTCTATGGAAACTTCATTGCCCACTCAAAGCTAGAATATTCATGTGGTGTGTCTTGGCCAACAAGATCCCGGCGTGGGACTTTTTGTAGAGAAGAAGTCTTCAAGGTGCTAGCAGGTGCTACCTTTGTTATCAGAATGAGGAAAATGTTTTACATATGTTTCTCCATTGTAGCTTCATCTCGGAGGTCTGGAATGTTTTGTCTATAATTTTAAAAGTAAACTTCCATTGGGATGGGAACTCCCTTGAGGAGGCCTGGAGTCGGTGGTCACATAATCCTTCATTTGCATCTTTTAAAGCGCTTCCTCCTATTGTTATCTGGGAGATTTGTCTCTCACGGAACAATTGTTTGTTCTCTGACAAGAAGGGACTTCCTACTTTAGTGGCAATTAATAGCTATGGCATTTATTTACCACTCAAGCGAATCAGACATGCTACTATTCCTAGAAATATACAACCGATGGATATTTATTGAACTCAGTTGTGGGGTTTCTTTGATGGGGCTTGTCAGAATGATCAATGTGGGGAAGGGGCTCTTCTTTACATGTCTCCTGCTCATTTTTATCTGATGTTGTTTGGATTTGGGAGGGGGACCAATAACTGGGCTAAGATTCTCAGTCTAAAGTTACTTATTTCCTTTGATGTGGAACATTCAGTCAGTAAAATTTCTGTGTTTGGTGACTCATTGAATGTGATAAAGTGGTTCAATGGTTGTTATCAGTGCAACAACCAAAGGATTGCTACTGTTTTGGAACAAATACAGAATGTCTCTCACACCTTTGATACTTTCAATTGCAGGCACATCTATCGGGAAAATAACCCAGAGGCGAACAAAGCCTCGAAGGAAGGGCTACTGTTAGGGATCGGAATTTGGAAAATCAATGAAGTTATAGATGGGGTTGGCTGAGAACTGTTCCACAGGCCGTTCATTGAATGAAGATGAGACAAGCTACTTGAAGTATGCCTTTGATCTTCAAGTCTTTTATAGGGGAACAGTTGGATGGATATCAGTATAATTTTTTGCATTTCTCAGTACATTTTGCTCTTAAAAACATGTACAGGCAGGCATATATTTTTTGTTAAAAACTATAAAGTTTTGATCACAGGGATTAAACATATCATTGTATAAGATGTTAATGCTCACTTGGTGAGAACATCATTGCATATTTCAGACTGAAGCTTGAAGCATGACTTAGTTTCTCTTATTTCCGCTCTAACTGAGTGATGATGATCAATGTAATTTCATACTCTTCAAGATGAAATGAAATTACGCTTTTTTTCCAGGGAAGAAAAAAAAACTCATCAAGGAAGTCATAATATTCCTACAAAGCATAGAAACAGATCATCAGCAGAAAGATAATTTTTCCCTAAGAAGGAAAGTGAATAAATTAAACATTTACTAGTTTCAAATATAAGAAAACCTAGCCAGTAGTGCGCTTTTGCCGGGACCAATATAAAATTCATCATTTAAGAGATGTTCATTGTTGGTCCCAACATCAATTGTTATTGGAAGACACTATCCACATACCAGTAAAGTAGTCAAGAGAATAAAAATATGAAATAACTGACTGAATACAAGGCATAAGATACATGCAATAGTGGGCCAGAAAATGTTTTATGTCATTTACATCCATACAACATGGAATAGAAATGAAGGAGCTATAAAATATACTACGTACAAGCTGCTTAGCATGCTATACTACAACAAAAAGAATAAGATACATCAAAATGCAATAGTGGGTCAGAAAACATTTTCTGTCATTTACATGCATACATCACAGAATAGAAATGAAGGAGCTCTAAAATATACTATGTACAAGCTACTTAGTAGGCTATAATACAACAAAAACAATGATCTATATACCATTTTAGCCATATGCAAAGGTAAATAAATATTTCTTTAATTTTGCAAAAATTAACATATGTTTAAACAATAAACTATAGATTCTTGTGTTGCATACCGATGAAGGATGAACTCCACCAAGTGCAGTGTATAGAGATAATTTCCCAAGTGGTATGTCCATACCTTGTCAGTAATCAAAACATGTGTCAAGTATATAATGGGGGAAAGATACAAGGAAAAGAAAACACCCTATTTAAAATGATAGGCACATAATGGGTAAACGATAAGTTATAATAGAAATACCAGAAAGGTAGAAAATGGGAAAGTTGCAAAAAAAAAAGCCCAAGTCTAAATGGAAAGGACTAAATGCACATAGGTACTAGTTTTTCTACACATTATTTTTTCTATTACTTGTATCCCTTCATAGAAGGCAAAAAAAAAACAAAAAAGAATAGTAAAACCAAATGAATAAAAACATGGAAGCATTACCCTGGAAACAAGGATTAAATGCATACTAGTGTTCACTTTATGACAAAAGACAACAAAAATGTAGGAAAAACAATGTTGATGATATAGATAGAGAACCCCGACTTAATTAACAACACTAAATCCACACAGATAATAGTTTCCATTGTCATTATTTGAATATTAATTGTCTTCTTTTCAAAGGTATCTAAATATAAGGATGAAAGAAGAAAATGAGGTAAAAAAATGAAGAGAGACATGATGGGAGATCCCTTAGTAACATGTGTGAAACAGAGTTGATTCCAACTTGTATAGCAAGCCAACAAAATTTGAACCGTTGAACAGATCATAATAGTTTTATATAAAAAATTCAGAGGCAAAGGGGTAAAGAAAAAGGAAACCCATGGATAAAAGGAAAATCACAATGAACAAACTCTATGAAATTGTGAAATTTATCTGGAATCCAAGATCCCCAAGTCCAAGAATGCGTTCACCATCAATGAAAACTATAACTTGAATACTCTTTTCGTTCTAGTACTTCAAAGTTTCTAGGATCTTAACTCTTCCAATACCATACCCTCACAAGTTTTGATGCAATGAAACAAATGTTAAGGATAAGCCTAACAAAAAAGAATTGGAACATAGATGACCTATTCATAGGAAAATTAAAATGAAAAAAGATACAATGCGTATACTTTTCTTTCAAGCTGATGTAGAGACCCTATGGACTCCTAAATATTGACCCGTATTTTTGACAGGATTCGCCAACAGTTGGAGTGTAAACTATAGGAAGTAACTCTTCCACATTATTCACCAAGATTTTGTAAAACAACCTTTCATTCCAGTCCTGCCAAGGGAAATTGTGTCACCTAGTAATTAATCCTGTCAAACCCCATTTATGCAATTTCCTTCCAGCTAAGAAGTTGTTAATATATATGCTACTATAGTAAGATAGCTTGGATGAGCAAATAGATAATAACCACATGTCAAAGAAAATGCTCATACCATACTTTGGCTTCAAGAAAGGCTTGAATTATTCAATAGAAATACCTCAAGGTCAATAAAAGAAAGGGCACTTGGATAATCTTTTTTGGGTTACTTAACCTCCCTCGTTTGCTCAAAAGGAGTCCGTCTTTTAGATTTAATATTTTATGGGTTACTTAACCTCCCTCGTTTGCTCAAAAGATGAGTTGTATGTTGGAATGAGAGATCTGTAATCTTCTGCAATAATTTTCATTTAAGGGCATGGGTCCAAGAACAAAACCTAGCCGAGAATGAAAAAGCCATGCCAACTTCAAACCAGATAACATTTTCACATATCGAATGAGATTTCCGCGCAGGTTCTCCTTGAAGTCACTTCAATGCAGTCGAGAGATGAGAAACATATTGCTGCACAAATCTATAAAATGGGATGAATAATCTTGCCTTTGTAAATTCATTCATCGAAGGAATATGATTTAACATTCCATTTGAATCCATCAACTGATCTATTTTAGAGTTGATTCAACCAACTTTGTTTCGGTTGGATTCATTGAAAAAAGAAAAAAGAAACTCAACCAACATCTAAATGTAGGAAAGCAAGCAGTTGAAATTATTGGCCTAAATTCTTACCTTATCTAGTGGCCACAATCTTCTCTTTGGTCAATGGAATTTTCATCACACAAATATGTCAAGCTCATAATCAAAACCTGCAAATTATAACATCAAAATCAAATCTAAAATGTTATTTTACAAAGGAAGAAGGGAAAACGAAACAAACATTCTTCCCTAGCCCATAAATACAATGGAACCGAAGAGATAAGGGTAGGAATTGTTACCTGAAGCATGATTGTGCTGCTCTGTCAAGCTCAGAAGAAAAACCTGCATATTATAACCTCAAAATCAAATCTAAAACATCATTTTACAAAGGAAGAAGGTAAAACCAAACAAACATTCTTCCCTAGCCCATAAATACAATGGAACCAAAGAGATAAGGGTAGGAATTGTTAATTGAAGCATGATTGTGCTGCTCTGTCAAGCTCAGAAGCAAAACCTGCAAATTATAACCTCAAAATCAAAATCTAAAACGTCATTTTATAAAGGATTGTAGTTGCCAGGAGGGAATCCATAATCTTACTATGATAACTTATTTTCTTCTTTCATGTACTGTTTTTGGAGGAGCTCAGGTGGTGGGTACACCTAAATAAAACTGTCATGTTAGTTTCGATTTAAAGGTAGGTGTAACTGATATTTTTATATGAACTAAGCTTTGTAGATTTCCTGTGCACTTAAGGTTCATTGTTTCATGATGGGTGCGATGGGAGTGCCAGTGTGGGATGTAAAGAAAGGGGACCCCCGTCCCATCATTTAATATCTGATCTAATCTCATCAGTTAGTTCTGGTTGTAATGAATTAATAAATAGATTACTATTTGGTTTTGACCAAATCATACATAGGGGTCTCCTGTAGCCTTGTTGGGTGGGGGAACAGAGGTGGAATTGAGATGAATTCTTGGCTGGACAACTTAACACTCTATCAACCTCGACAGTTAAACTATTACATTCGCACACACTAAATGTCACTATCATTCCCAGGACTTGAGATATCATATGACCGAGTTGTAGATCCATATGTAGAGGCAAAGGTAGAGTAAGTTACTTAGCTAGTATAAGTTCATGACTAAGATCCAAGCCGCACAAAGTGGAAGAGGGGAGATCTTGTAATGAGCCAGTAGGACGAAATATGTGCATCCTAGACTAGTTGTTTCAGATCCAAATTCTATGTTATCCATAAAATATCCATAATTAGGTGTGGATATGGTAATGAGTGTGCTATATGTCCACTATCTGCAGGCTATGGCTATGCTCTGTGGGATGGGTTTCCACTTGGTTGTACTTGAGGTCGGGGTTTAGGACCGAGTAAAATCCTACCACATTTGACATAGTGGGGAGTAGCTAAGATGCCTAAACTGTTTATGGTCAAGTGAGGTAACTAAAGAGGCTAGCTCCTTTCCTGTAGGAGACCCGTGGAATAAAGTGTCAATAGATTATTCTACTTCTTCATTTGTGAGTTCCATGGGTTTCATTGGATTAAATGTTGGCTTCTGAAGCTATGTGTATGTTCCTTGTTATAGACGTCCATATCGATTAGAACCAGGCCTAACATATTATCTCGAGGGGTCCCTACATTAATAATCCAGTGGCTTAAGTGATTTTTTGCATTGATGGCCAAGGCGTACATGTTTAACTTATTTGTTGAGTTGCAATAACAGGAAAAACAGGGCAATATGGCACGGGAAAACCAAAAAAACATTATGCCCTATCCCATAGATACAATGGAATCGAAGAGATAAGGGTAGGAATAGTTACCTGAAGCATGATTGTGTTGCAGTAGTTGAGCTAGGGTTTCAAACTCACCCCAAATATTGCTGAAAAAATTGATGGTGAATAGATGATCTGAAGAAAAATCAAGAAGCCTATCACATAGAGATCCTTGCAAACATATGGAGAACTTTGCTTCCTGTACACAATTCGTGGAGATCACATGGAACAAAGGGATTTTTACAAAAGGGAGGAATTATTTTTTCTTCAAAATGGAGGATATTGGCTATTTCTTGTAAGGGAGGGACATAGGGGAACTTTAAATATTTTTGAACTCAGATGCAAAAACAACCCTGGTGAATGAATGCATATGGATAATTAATGGAGGTTGTGAAATAGACAATTTTTATCTAACATGACACAAAATACATGAACTTGTCGAAACTTTAACAGACTACCGAGATGGTCAAAAGACAATGGTTTTGTTCAAATAAAACATGAACAAAACTAGTACAACAAGATGAAAGGAGTGACACTAACTTTAGGACATGACAATTCTGAAAGGGAAAGATGACAAATATCGACTAAGACTCGACTCAACCACATGTAGAAGAACTCATCTATCACTTGATAAACTATATGCAAAAAATGATGTATTATCTAGATATCAACTCACCACACCCAAGGAATTAATTAGTAGAGAAACCACTAAATCAACATCTCAATTATTCTCATATAATCTAACACAATAGGCATCATGATGGACTAAAATAAATGATCCCTTAGAAAACATGTATTGAAAAATAATCCAAGTTGTGTACTATTAATGTTACAATTTACTAAATTTAAAAACTGCAGATGGATTCAGAATCCATCTGCAGTGTTAAAATTTAGTAAATTGTACAATTTCATTATTAAAATTATAATTTTCCATTGCAGTAATGACACAACTAAAAATGACCACATAAATGACCTATTGTTCTATGGTCATTTTTAGTTTAGTTCTTATCTGTAATACCCCATTTTTCCCTTCACGATTATTGGCTTCAATGTAAATACTATGTATATGCAGTGTGTGTGTATTTTCCCTAGTGTGGAGGTCAAGGCCAAGCCCCACTAGTGGATGTCTAAGGTTATTGTGTAGGCAAGTATTTGACAATTTGATTATTCATGGACTATTAAGCCATGAAGAAATGTAAATGATGTAATTATTATTAATGAATAAAATAGACAAGAAGCTGGTTAAGGAAGAAACCAATGTGAAAGGGCCATGTGTATCCACTAGGGAGAGGGGAGGGGGTTATGGGATAAGTACCCATGTTTCCACATGTCCAGTTGTGAACCCGTTTGACCTCCCTATTGACATTAATTCAGTTGCAGAGGGTAGTTGAGAACCCTGTTGCTGAAGCTGATGGAGTATGTAGTATGCCTTCAATTTCGTATGGCAGGGCATGGCTCTGGTTTCTTGTCCTGGAAGACACTTAATCTCCTGGGAACTCGCAGAACCTATTTTGAATACCCATGGTGAAAGGGAACAAGATTCATTCACTCAAAAATCCATCATCCATCCACTTATTGAGGGGAGAGAAATCATTCATATACACATGCACTCACCATGTTGATGTATTTGTAACTTCAGAATGTATTTCACATATGTATATTGTATTCCTATAGAGATGTTATTATTGCTCTATATGGAAATGTCGTCATTTATATTGTAAGTGTCGTAACTTATACTTGATGGGTTATTAGACCACCTTGATGGGGTCGGCCCTGTATAAGTCATGTGGCTTTAAGTATTATTAGAACACCCTATTGGGGGTCGGCCCTATCAGCATTATGTTTTGTGATTAAGTTGAGGCCAACCTAGTAAGGTTATTAGGCAAGTCAAGTCATGTATAAATAGAGTGTGTGAGGCACTCTATTTGATCATTCACTTATTCACTTCTACACTCATTGGAGAGTGTCGCACTAGTGGAGGAGGTGAAGTTGCTGCTAGGAGACTATCTCTTATGCTTGGGTTTTGTATCATTGCTCTATCTATCTCTAAGGAAGTTATTGGGGTTTTTCACCTTTATGTTTTTCCCCAAGGAAACTCTGTGTGTCTATTGTCTCTTGTGTTTGATTCTTGTGATTGATATGTTGTACATGTTTTTCTCTCAGTAAAGATCCTAGAGTATATTAAATTGATGCTAAAAAATTAACATGGGATCAGAGCTAACCCGAGAAGAAGGTACTGTGCAGGTGCGAAAGATAGGGATTCTTGTTTTTTGGGATCCTATCCACAGATCTTGAAAGGCAAGAGGCTAGATTGACTCTCCTTAGCAAGGCGCATCTTTCTGTCCAATCAAAATTCAATTATGAGCACTTTTAGTTTTGACCTTAAAAATTAGGGTTTCCACAAAAAGTGGAATTTCTGAAATATGAGACCTTGGATGGAAGTGCCTTGGAAAAATCAAAGTTTAGAGCTTTGGATTGAACTTTTGGGTTTGGAGAAGCTCCGGGAAAATCAAACCCTAGTTTGGGGTCTTGTCTAGTGAAGCCGAAAATTAGGGTTTCTACAAAGTTGGAAATTTTGAAATCTGAGACCATGGCTGGAAGCTCCTATGAAAAATCAAAGTTTAGAGACCAAGATCGAACTTTTTGGATAGGTAAAGCTCCAGGAAAATCAAACCCTAATTCAGGGTCCTCCCTAGTGAATATAGAAGTTTGAAAAGCAAATTTGAGGGGTGAAACTTTGCAGTTTTCAAATTCTGAGTATACCAACTTGATCATCTCATCAAGGCACATCATCCTATCCTTTCAGAAGTTTGAAATTCAATGTTTGAATTCTTCAGGTTTCTCTGACAGACCCTAATCCAGCTCCAGATCCAGTTTTCAGCAAATAAAGTGGTAAGACCTAATAACTTTTCTATTTCCATTTGAAGTACTTCTTAAGATGTCTCACCACACCAAGCTTGAGGGTAAGCTTGAAAGGGCTGATAACTTCCGAGCATGGAAGTATAGGATTGGGTTAATCCTAGAAGATAATGAGTTGGACACTTACACAAGTGAAGAGGTTCCAGTTCTAGAGGGAGATGAGACTAAGGCTTCACACAAGAAGAACTTGGTCAAAGCCAAGAGAATAATTGTTGATTCTATTAAGGACTATATCATACCCCATGTGTCTTCCCTAAGGACACCTAAGGAGATGTTTGATTCCTTCACCAAGCTATTTGAAGGGAAGAACATAAATTGGAAGATGACATTGAGGAATAAACTAAAGAACATCCAGATCCAGAATGTGGAGACCATGCAATCTTACTCTTCAAGGGTCTCCCAGATAAAAGAACAACTTGAAGCTGTAGAGAATGGGGAATTGGTAATGACCACTCTTAATGTTCTTCCTAGGTCATGGGATTCCTTCATCTAAGGAATTTGTGCTAGGAAGAAACTTATCTCTTTCAACAGGCTGTGAGAAGAATGCTCACAGGAAGAAGCTCGGATTATACATCGAGAAGAAAATATGGGGAATGAAGATCAATCTCTCAGAACACATACCAAGGAGAGGATACTTTTCCTCAGATTGTCCTAAGAAAAAAGGAACAACAACAACTACTACTACAAGCAATCTGACATGTATGACTTATAGGTATGTTTTGAAAGCTATTCATGATTAAGTTTATAATATGATTGTCTTCATGTTATTGAGTTTAGTAACAATCTTGTCAAATTTTAGACTTGTCTTATCACCCTAGTAAGAGTATGAATGCATGCTAGAAGACATTCATTGATTAGGGTTATGACACTTATGATTGTATTATGATTGTACTAATGCTCTGTGGTGTTGTATGAGGAGAATGTTATCTGCTAACATGAAGGTACAAATCAAGTCCTAGGATCAAGACCATAGTGACATGAAGACAAAGACTCATCCATAGTCATGCATCACATAGAGGTATGCATAATTTGGTTCTACAATGGTTAACTTATGAGTTATGCAGGTCATTGGAGAGAACAAGAAAAACATTGCTAGACATAACTAGCAAATATGATGACCAGATATGTTTTTCCTATATCAAGTCAGAATCCTACCCTATGTAAGGATCTTATACTCTTGTATGACTGATAATGATTATTCATGAAGTTATAAGTTTGTGTAATCTAGGTTTTATGCATATTATGTTTCTTAATTTGATTGATGATATGACTAACCAGAAGAGTCATATGGTCAAATAAGAATATGCATAAGTAAAAGAAGTACTCCTTGAAACCTTGAATACTAATGCTTATTATCTGTGTTTGAAACGATCATGACTATATGTGTTTAAGATTATTGTGTTTTGATAGTATTAAGATTATACTAATGAATGTATGATTATGTATGAGATCTCGAGGATAACACAATGATGATACTAGTAAGCATGCATAGTGATCAAGGATGGATATAAGTTCAAGGACAGGTAATCCAGGAAGCAAAGATCAAGACGGAGCACACTCCAGTAGTTCCTGTAGGGAAGCAAAGATTGAGAGGGATTCCACCCAACAAACAAACAAAGATAAGTATTTGAATTGTCATTTCTTGTATATTTGATTGTTTAAATAATATTGTTCAATGATGTATATACTTATGTTCCTAGACTTAGGTTGCGTACTATGCATATTAGAATAATTGCATTAATGAACAATATACTACTAATATGCATGTGATAGGTAAGTGGCCTATGGAACTGTAAAACATTCCATTGCTACTTATCTAGAATGAAACCTCTTTGCTGACATGTTGGGAGTTGTGCACACTCTTAACAATGTTCTGGTAGAGATTGGAAGGCATCTAGAAAGTTATGGGATATGGATAAATGTTGTATTGAAGCATTGGCTAAAATAATTGCATGACTGTATGACATATTTCTTTATGTGTAAGAATTTGTTCTGAAAATTATGAGATGTTTCTAATCATGCAATTTAACTTTTCTTGTAGGAAAGATCATATACCATCACCTACAAAAGAAGGACTACAACATTTGTTCAACAACAAAGCTATCTATTGAAGAATCTGAAGTTCCCAGGATCTGGGATGAAGTAATGGAAGGATGCCATGATCCGTTGATCATGAAGAATGATGTTTAAGATGTAATCCCAAGACCTGAAGGGAAGTCTGTTAGTGGATCTACAATGTCAAGCATGTTGTAGATGGTAGCATAGAAAAATACAAAGCGAGGTTTGTAGCTCGTGGCTTCTCCCAGAAAGAGGGAATATACTATGAAGAGACTTTTGCACCTGTAGCTAGATACACTTCCATCAAATCAGTACTTGCTTTGGTTGCAGTGATGAAGTGGGAGATACACCAGATGGATGTCAAGACATCTTTCTTGAATGGTGTAGTCAAGGAGGAAGTGTATGTGGAGTAGCCAGTTGGTTTTGAGACACATGACAGGAAGTCATATGTGTGCAGGTTGAAGAAAGCCTTGTATGGCTTGAAGCAAGCTCCTAGGACTTGATATGGTAGGATAGACAACTTTATATCTAGTTTGGGATTTACCAAGAGTAAAGCGGATTCCAACCTTTACTACAAGGTTGAGGTAGGAAATCCAGTGATACTACTTCTGTATGTGGATGACCTGTTTGTTACAGGTGATGATAGTTTGATTGCCAATACCAAGAGGAAGCTTGCTTCCAAGTTTGAGATGAAGGACTTGGGGATGATGCATTATTTTCTAGGCATGGAGGTGTGGTAGAAGGTAGATGGGATCTTCCTTGGACAAGGGAAGTATGCAGTATAAATCCTGAAGAGGTTCGAGATGATGGAATGCAAGGCCATGGCCACACCTATGGCATCGAATCTGAAGCTTCTGTGTGATGCTTCATCTGAGCCAGTTGATGTCACAATGTATTGTCAGATGATTGGGTCCTTGATGTACCTAACGAATACGAGACCAGATATTTGCTTTGCAGTGAACACATTGAGCCAGTTCCTGACGGATCCGAGAGGTGTTCACCTGGTTGCTGTAAAGCATATTCTGAGGTACCTGAAGGGTACAGTTGATTATGGGTTCAAGTATGTTGCAAATCAAAAGGTTAACCTGGAGGGTTATGTTGATTCAGATTGGGTAGACAATGCTACATATAGGAAGAGAACCTCTGGGTGCTGCTTCAGTATGGGATCAGGTGTGATCTCTTGGTTTAGCAAGAAGCAGTCCTGTGTAGCACTGAGTGCAGCCAAAGCAGAGTATGTTGCAGCTTGTTTGGCTAGTTGTGAGGTAGTATAGCTGAGGAAGCTACTTTCTAAGTTATTTGATCTCTTGTTGGGTGATACTAGTATATTTTGTGACAAGCAGAGTTGTGTGAAGTTGTCTGAGATCCCGGTGTTCGATGATAGGTCAAAGCACATTGAGATCAAATATCACTATATCAGGGATATGGTGCAGAGAGGAGCAGTGAAGCTCCAATATGTTGTGACGGACGAGTAGATAGCCGATGTGTTGACCACGTCGTTGGCTAGGGTGAAGTTTGAGTACTTCAGAGAGAGACTTGGTGTACTTTAGATCGAGATTCCTTCCAAGGGGAAGTGATGAGTCCGGAGACACAAATGCACATGAACCATTCTAGCATGGTTGAAGTGTGTCTTCCCATGGCTGAGATATAAGGGTTGGGGCCATTCCGACATGGTTGAAGTGTCTCTTACCATGTTCGTTGATGTAAGAGCTGTTCCATTCAAGCATGGTTGAAGTGTGTCTTCCCATGGGTGCGATATAAGTGTTGTTCCATTCGAGCATGGTTGAAGTGTGTCTTCCCATGGCTGTGATATAAGTGCTGTGCCATTCGAGCATGGTTGAAGTGTGTCTTCCCATGGCTGTGATATAAGTGGTGTGCCATTCCTAGCATGGTTGAAGTGTGTCTTCCCATGGCTATGGATATAAGTGCGATGCCATTCTCGCATGGTTGAAGTGTGTCTTCCCATTGCGTAGATATAAGTGCTGAGCCTTTCATGGATGGCTGAAGTGTGTCTTCCCATGCCGGTGACTGTAAGTGCTGTGTGATGTGCATCTGGGTTGTGCTCCATGGACTATGAGGTGATCTGAAGATGATGAGGTGACAGTATGGTACATAGGTTTTGCAGAGGCATATAATTGGTCTTGAGATGCTCTTGCAGGTTTTGCAGAGGCAGTCTAATTAGTCCTTGGAGATCTTGTAGGTTTTGCAAAGGCATCGTAATCAGTCTTGAGCTGTACTTACTTGATGGCTTGCTCCCAGAGATGATGAAGACCTACATGGAGGCTAGGCCTACATCCAACATGAAAAAGGGCTAGCTCTGTAGATGTGATACATACAGCATGAAAAAGGGTTGGCTCTGTAGATGTGATACATCCAACATGAAAACCGGCTGGCCCTGTAGATGATGAAGACCCACAGGTGGAAGGCCTACAACCACCATGAAAAAGAGATGGCTCTGTAGAACTTCCTATGATGAGTATATTTGAGATTGATTGAGATAGCAGCAGAAGTGACAATGATGATGATTCGATGACAATGATCCAGTGATGATGATCCAAAGAAGAAGACTTGTGCTAGCAGATCTGTGTCGAGAAACACATTCCTAGTTAAGAGGGAGAATTGATGTATTTGTAACTTCAGAATGTATTTCACATATGTATATTGTATTCCTATATAGATGTTATTATTGCTCTATACGGAAGTGTCATCATTTATATTGTAAGTGTCGTAACTTATACGTGATGGGTTATTAGACAACTTTGATGGGGTCGTCCCTGTATAAGTCATGTGGGCTAAAGGGTTATTAGACCACCCTATTGGGGGTCGGCCCTGTCAGCATTATGCTATGTGACTAAGTTGAGGCCGACCTAGTAAGGTTATTAGGCAAGTCAAGTCATGTATAAATAGAGTGCGGGAGGCACTCTATTTGATCATTCACTTATTCACTTCTACACTCATTGGAGAGTGGCGCACTAGTGGAGGAGGAGAAGCTGTTGCTAGGAGACTATCTCTTATGCTTGGGTTTTGTATCATTGCTCTATTTATCTCTGAGGAATTTATTGGGGTTTTTCACCTTTATGGTTTTCCCCAAGGAAACTCTGTGTGTCTATTGTCTCTTGTGTTTGATTCTTGTGATTGATATGCTGTACATGTTATTCTCTCAGTAAAGATCCTAGAGTATATTGAATTGATGCTCAAAAATTAACACACCATTCTTAATTCATCGATTCATCATGGGAGAACCCATTGAGACATCCCTGCATGCGCAAAGCCAATCGTGAGGAATCTTGAAGATAATCGTGTTTCTTGGGAATTACAATAGAGTTTATGTAATGTACCCTCTCATTGACCGAATTCAATGAAGAGAACACGATGCCAATCTCATGGGGATTTTACATGATCTCAACCCAATTCATTAGATTCACAACAATAAAATAAATGTGTGCAAATGTAAATTCAACAAACATGCACATCGGAAATAAAAACATCATCCACACACATTTCATATGCATTCAGCATATTATAAACATCCATCAAATTATAACATTGCAGAAGTAAAACAAATAGGCAGAGAAACAATTATCTTTATGGTGAAATGATCCCAAGCAACTAGCTATGTCGCTGCAATGTTCCACCCAACCATAGGCCAGTTGTGTTCATCAATCTCTCAAAACAACTGCCACCCCCGAGCTGGGCATGATTCTTACAAGGAAAAGGGGACATTCAAGCTCATACAAAGCCAAAACTCAATGCATCTAAGCCAAGCCAGTCCAGAGCTGGGTTTATTAGGCTAAATCTGAACCTTGAATGCTTGCACTCAAACTCAAGCCAAAACAATGGATTGGGAGAGGGAAATTCGACCACCGGGAAGAAAACAATTTCTCCCATAGATATATAAGAACTCAGTAGCCAAAACGGTCTCAAGGGAACCCCCCAATTCCATTCCCCTTCTTCCCCACTGGTATATAATACAAAACATCCCTTCTCCCAGCTGAGAATGAAGGAAAACACATCAAAACATGGCTGTAAAACACCTAGGTAGCTCCAAACTCGTGAGGGAGGAAGACTGGTTGATGGATAATGGCTTGGGGAGAAATTCATGGCTCTTTTCTTTCCCAAGAAGTAAAACGCGATTTTCCATGCAGGGTGGCTTTCCCATACTCGAATTTGGACAACCATACCTCTCATTTCCCAAGGCATTAACTACCTCAACCAACTCTTGGGAGAAATCAATGATTGGGTACAAAACTCAACATTAGTAGTTGAGGGTTTGATGGGTTCTCTCATTGAAACTTGGCTTGACTTGATTGGCTCTAAGGGTTTGAATGTTTTCCCTCCCAATTCCTTGTAAAATCATGCCCCCATCTCTTGTTGCATTGCATAGCTAGTTGTGGGTATTTTATTAAAATGCATATTTACATGAGGTTTGGATTCCAATATGCCTGGCTAGCACGCAATCCATATGCATTAGTAAATCACTGGTGGGGCCTTGGCCTTGAGCTCCTCACCATGATTTTATAACAATATTACATCATTTACATTTGAATGAAATGGGGTAAAAATCGGGATATTACAGTCTAGGACCATGGAAAGGGTAGGTGCAAACCCGATCTAGTCGCGACAGGAGTGGTAAGAACCCTAAGAGGAATCACAAATCTTGAACAGTATAGAGAAACCATGGCAACCCGGGAATGGATCACCTAGAGTAGGTTGCGGAATAGATCCCTATCCTCAAGTCCGAAAGAATCAACTTGTTTTACTATGGTAGAAGGTTGGGATTGTTTGATAAACCCAGTGAAGGCTGAAATATCATAAAACTAGTGACTAGACCTTTCCATGCCCATCTTGAATAGCACTAGAAGGGAAGAGGCCTTGAGAGACTCTGCAGTAGAGAAGAGGGTCTTCCTTGTGTTGGATGAGGTAGGTAATGTGGGTGCCATGTTTGCTGAGTGTTGATATTCCTGCAACTCTGTGGTTGAGATCACTAGCTTAGCAATACCTTCCTTGTTATCTTTGTATGCCTGATAAACCCACTGCAGGTTGGATTAGCATCACCAGCTTATCTGGTATGCTTGATAAACCCAATTGTAGGCTGGATTGGCATGATTGTGTTGTTTGGTATGCTTAATAAACCCAATTGGAAGTTCGCTTAGCATGACCAGTATGTCCCTATATGCTAGATAAAACGACTGTAGGATGGCTTAGCATGGGTAGATGCCCTAGAATGCTTGATAAACCCAACTACATATTGGATTAGCATTGGGATGGAACCTTGATTGTGTGAGAACCTGATAGCCCTCTTTCGTGGATACAAAGCCCAACTTGGGGGTGATCTCTCAGCTGAAAGAGTAAAGGATGGGAAGATATTTAAGGTTGGGTGGAACATTTATCTCACTTAGCAAGTTGCTTGGAAGCTTCAGAAAGTTAAAACATAAGTACTTCTTTGTTATGTTAAATGATGATGTTCCATTGCTATGTTATGATTGCTTATGTCCAAGTTATGGAATGTTTGTTTATATGAACTTGATTGATAAGAATTTTATGTGCAGGCCTGAGTAGACGGTTGAGTCCATTGTTATGTACCTCACTGGATTGCATGAGTTTTAATGCATTATAAGTTTTGCATGTGATAGATGTAATCATTAGATCTGAATTATGCACCTTACATGTTCTGATATGTTTGATTAACCTTGTGAATAAGTTGTATGACTACATCTGATCTTGGGAAGGGAGGGGAAATACCCTGATGTGTTTCAGAAATCCCTATGTGGGTTAGGTGAAGGGGAAAGTCATGGAAGGAAGAAGGTTAAAGTATTTTAAGTGGAGTTAAAAAATGTTTAGTTGGAGAAATTATGGGGTTATAGACCTAAGTTTAGAGTGGAATTTGCAATATTGGATAGATCTCTACAATATCTTTCCAAGGGTACTGACCTTGTCTCATTTGGTTAACGGACGAGGAAGTTATGCCTCTCCGAAGTTTTCCTTGGCGAGCTGCAGGAATAGAGGAGTTGGACTTCTGCAATGTAGATTGTGGATTGCTAAAGGGGAAATTTACGAAAGTTTGAATTTGGGCTTCTGCAATTCTGACTTCTACAATGTAGATTGTGGATTGCGGAAGGGGAAGTTTTTCGAAAATTTGAAGTGGGACTTCCTTAATTCTGACTTCCACAATGCGGATTTGCAGATTGCGGAGGGAATGTTTTCCTGATGGTTGAAGTTGGATTTCCACAATTATAACTTCCACAATGCGGATTGTGGAAAGGTGAGTTTTTCGATGGGAATTCACACACTTTCACATCCGCAGTTGTGGATTGCGGATTCCGGATTGCAGAAAGGTAAGTTTTCCGATGAGAAGTTTTGCACTTCCACATCTGTAGTTGCGTATTGTGGATTGCAGATCTAAGATATTCTGACTATGTGCGTGTGTATTTATATTAAAAAAAATGTATCGGGGTCTCCCATGGACTCCGAGGGTCATGGGGACATGACAAAGTGGTATCAGAGCTTTAGTTACAATAGCGAGAGCTGTTTAGACCAAACCATGAACGTAATTCAGAAACAAAGAAGCACTGTGGCATTGTTTTAACCCAAAATTTATTATTAGCTGATTGATTCTAAACTATATAGATGTTTTAAGTTTTATGCACTCTTAGGTTGTATAATAAACATCTACCATGCACAGTGACTGCAGCAGAGTTGTAGTCTAATCGTGCAGCAGGGCGGCGTACAGGAAAAAGAGGAGAATGGTAACCATTAATGACGCACAGGACCCTTATGAGCCTGAAGAAGATGTACTGGGAGAAAACATGCAATACGATCATGCCGAAACTGAATCTAATGGAAGAAGGGAGCAAGTAACTCCCTAGAGATTGGTTGAAAAATTGGTGAGTTTCAATGAGAGGTTGATGAAGGAGGAGGAAGAGCAGTGTTAGTTTTTCAAAATTTACTTCAATCTGATCTAGGATCTTAACTGAGAGAACAATATGTACAACATATCTACAGCATATCAATCATGGAAATAATAATGCAAGCACACAAGATACAATGGACACACAGAGTTTTCACTGGGGAAAACCATAAAGGTGAAAAACCCCACAACTTCCTCAGAGATAGATAGAGCGATGATACAACCCAAGCATAAGAGACAGTCTTCTCCTAGCAGCAACTTCTCCTCCTCCACAAGTGTGCCACTCTCCAATGAGAGTATGAGTGAGAAAGTGAATGAGAAAATAGAGTGCCTCCTGCACTCTATTTATACTTGACTTGACTTGCCTAATAACCTTTACTAGGTCGACCTTAACTTAACCACATAACTAATGATGACAGGGCCAAACCCCAATAGAGTGGTCTAATAACCCTTTAACCCACATGACTTATATAGGGATGACCCCAACAAGGTGTTCTAATAATCCTTTAACCCACATGACTTATACAGGGCTGACCCCAACAAGGTGGTCTAATAACCCATGAAGTATAAGTTACAACACTTACAATATAAATGACGACACTTCTGTATAGAGGAATAATAACATCTCTATAGGAATACAATATACATATATGAAATACATTCCGAAGTTACAAATACATCAACACTCCCTCTTAACTAGGAAGGTATTTCTTGACACATGTCTTCTAGCACAAGTCTTCTTCTCTGGATCATCATCACTGCTACTGCTATCTCAATCAATCTCTCATCTACTCGTCATAGGAAGTTCTATAGAGCTGTCCCTTTTTCATACTGGATGTAGGCCCACCACCTGCAGGTCTTCATCATCTATAGAGCCAACCCTTTTTCATGCTGGATGTAGGCCTAGCCTCCATGTAGGTCTTCAACATCTCTGCGAGCAAGCCATCAAGTAGGTACACCTGAGGACTGATTACACTGCCTCTGCAAAAACTGCAAGATCTCCCAGGACTGATTACACTGCCTTTGCAAAACTTATAAGAGCATCTTAGGACTGATCATATGCCTCTACAAAACTTGTGTACCATATTGTCACATCATCATGTTCATATCATCATCATCGTCTACGGAGCACATGCCAGATGCACACACACAGCACTTACACTCACCGGCATGGAAGGACTTTCCTTTGACCATCCGGGAAAGTCTCATAGCACTTACATCAATGAAACCTACCGCCATATCGAAATGACACAGCACTTACATCAACGACCATGGGAGGACCAACCTACCACCATGTTGGAATGGCACAACATTTACATCAACGACCATAGGAGGACCAACCTACCACCATGTCGGAATGGCACATCACTTACATCAATGACCATGGGAGGACCAACCTACCACCATGTCGGAAAAGCTTGACAATTACATCAATGACCATGGGAGGACTAACCTACCACCATGTTGGAAAAGCCCGTCTAGCCCTTACAACTCACCATCGGAGAAGTAACCTACCACCATGTGAGAATGGCCTAGCCCTTACATCTGCACCATAGGAGGACTAATCTACCACTATGTGAGAATGGCCCAGCCCTTACATCTGCACCATAGGAGGACTAACCTACCACTATGTGAGAATGGCCCAGCACTTACATCAATGACCATGGGAGGACCAACCCACCACCATGTCGGAACGGCTCATGTGCATCTGTGTCTCTGAACTCATCACTTCCCCTTGGAAGGTATATTGATCTAAAGTACACCAAGTCTCCCTCTGAAGTATTCAAGTGGCTTGGTCAACACATTGGATATCTGCTCGTCCGTAGCAACATACAGGAGCTTCACTACTCCTCTCTGCACCATATCCCTGATATAGTGATACTTGATATCGATGTGCTTCGACTTGTCATGGAACACTGGGTTCTCTAACAACTTCACACAACTCTGGTTGTCACAATATATACAAGTAGCACTCAGCTGGAGATCAAACAAATCAAACAGTAGCTTCCTAATCCATACTGCCTCACAACTAGCTGAACAAGCTACAACATAATCTACTTCAGTTGTACTCAATGCCACACAAGACTACTTCCTGCTAAACCAAGAGGTCACACCTAATCCCATACTGAAGCAACACCCCAAGGTTCTCTTCTGATCAATGGCACTGCCTACCTAATACGAATAAACATAACCCTCCAAGTTAAGCTTTTGATTCACCTCATACTTGAGCCCATAGTGAACTGTATCCTTCAAGTACCTCAGAATATGCTTTGTAGCTATCAGGTGAACATGTCTCGAATCTGTCAAATACTTGCTCAAGGTGTTCACCGCAAAGAAGATATCTGGTCTTGTATTCGTCAGGTACATCAAGGACCCAATCATTTGATGATACATCATCACATGATCATCCTGATCATCATCACAACATCATCTTGATGCATATCATCTAGAGCAACACCCTGAAGCTCATCATCCATGATCATCCTGATCATACAGTGCATCCACCTGATCCATACCAAGTATCTACCTAATGTATATCATCATACATGAACTACATGATCATACAATGTATCCACCTGATGTATATCATCATACATGATCTACCTGATCATAACAAGCATCCAACATGATGCATATACATATACATGATCCAACTGATCATAACAAGCATCCAACATGATGCATATATACATGATCCAATTGATCATAGCAAGCATCCAACATGATGCATATATACATGATCCAACTGATCATAGCAAGCATCCAACATGATGCATATACAAATACATGATCCAATTGATCATATCCAGCATCCAACATGATGCATATACAAAGCAGTAATTGGAGCATCTTCGTGATGCTCATCACACAACGCTTACATCCATATCCATGGGAAGGATCCTCCTTTCACCATGCTTGGAATGGCTCCTGCAAATGTGTCCCATCACTTCTTCCTTGAAGTATCATCAATTTGAAGAACACCAAGCAAGAAAGTTGTCTTGACATCCATCTGGTGTATCTTCCATTTCATCACTTGCTTTGTATTTCTCTATGCTGCCTTTTGCAACATGCTTGATCTTATAGATCCACTTGGAATTCACAACAGACTTCCCTTCAGGTCTTGGGACCACATCCCAAACATCATTCTTCATGATCGATAGATCATGGCATTCTTCCCGGATCCTGGGAACTTCAATATATTCAATATCTTGAATAGATAACTATGTTGCTGGAACAAATGTTGTAGTCCTTGTTTTGTAGGTGCTCGTATACGACCTTTCCTACAAAACAAGTTAAATTGCATGATTAGAAACTTCTCATAGTTTTCAGAACAAATTCTTACACATAAAGAAATATGTCAACCAGTCATGCAATTATTTTAGCCAATGCTTCAATACAACATTTATCCATATCCCGTAACTTTCTAGATGCCTTCCAATCTCTACCAGAACATTGTTAAGAGTGTGCACAACTCCCAACATGTCAGAAAAGAGGTTTCATTCTATATAAGTAGAAATGGAATGTTGTACAATTCATTAATGCAATTATTCTAATATGCATAATACACACCCTAAGTCTAGTAACATAAGCATATACATCATTGAGCAATATTATTTAAACAAACAAATGTGTAAGAAATTCAAATACTTATCTTTGTTTGGTTTGTAGGGTGGACTCCCTCTCAATATTTGCCTCCTTGCAGGAACTACTGGAGTGTGCTCCCTCTTGATCTTTGCTTCCTGTATTACCTGTCCTTGAACTTATATCCATCGTTGATCACTATGCATGCTTACTAGTATCATTATTGTGTTATCCTCGAGATCTCATACATAATCATACATTCATTAGTATAATCTTAATACTATCGAAACACAATAATCTTAAACATGTATAGTCATGATCATTTCAAACACAGATAATAAACATTAGTATTCAAGGTTTCAGGGAATACTTCTTTTACTCATGCATATTCTTTATTTGACCAAAGGAATTTTCTAGTTAGTCATATCATCATCAAGGTAAGAGACATAATATGCATAAACCCTTGATTACTTACATTTCTAACTCCATGATTAATCATTATCAACCATACAACAGTATAAGATCCTAACACAAGGTAGGATTCTAACTTGATATAGGAAAAAACATACATGGTTATCATATTTCCTAGTTATGTCTATCAATGTCTTCTTGTTCTCTTCAATGACTTGTGCTAGTAACCTGCATATCTCATAGGTTAATCATTATAGAACCAAGTTATACATACCTTGTAAGTAGATCTTCTATGTGATCCATGACAATGGATGAATCTGTGTCTTCATGTCAACATGGTCATATGTTCTTGAACTAGAACATGATTTGTCTTTCTTGATGTACCTTTCATGTTAGCAGACAATATCAACCTCATACAACACCACAATGCATTAGTATAATCATAAGTGTTAAAACCCTAATCAATGAATATCTACATTCATAATTTTATTAAGGTGATACAACAAGTATAAAGTTAATCAAGATTGTACTAACCTTAATGAAGATAAACATACCATAAGCTTAATCATGAATAGATCTCGAAACATACCTGGATAAGTCATACCTATCGAGATTGCTTGTAATCTTCTTATGTAAGGCCTTAGCCTCAACTCCCTCTGGAACAGGAACTTCTTCACTTATGTAGGTGACTAATCCATTTTCATCTAGGATTAACCCAATCCACTTGATTTGCAGAAATTGGATCTGGAGCTGGATTAGATTTTGTCAAGGAAACCCTAAAAATTCAAATTTTGAATTTCAAACTTTTGAAAGGATAGAAATATGCACCTTGATGAGCTGATCAACCTGGTATACTTAGAATTTGGAAAATGCAAAGTTTCACCCCTCAAATTTGCTTTTCAATCTTTCGGATTCACTAGGAAGGACCCTGAATGAGGGTTTCAGTTTCCCGAAGCTTCACCCAACCAAATAGTTTGATCCAAAGCTCTACACTTTGATTTTTCCAAGGAGCTTCTAGCTATGGTCACATATTTAAAAAATTCTAATTTTTGCAAGAGCCCTAATTTTCCACTTTTCCGATCAAAGTCCTGAACTAGGGTTTGATCAAGCCCGACCTTCTACCCAACCACAAAATTCGATCTTGGTCTCTAAATTTAGATTTTGATGAGGAGCATTCAGCCATGGTCTCCGATACAAAATTTCCAACATTCTCCGAAAGCCCAAATTCCCGGAGCCATGAATGAAGGTGCTCAAAATCCAATTTTGTTTTGACAGAAATATGCACCTGATTGTTTCTAGTGCAACTCTGAAATTATGAATCCACAAGGTCTGACACTACGAACTGTGGTATCTTGATTTGTCATCTTTCCAACCCCACAGGTCTGACCTCAATTGGATTCTCTGAGAGAGAGTTATTCCAAGTGTTGCAACGTGACGTAACTATGGGATAAAACAAGAGAGCGAACTTGTACGGAGTGCCACGTGTCACTGGTTCACTTTCAGCCTCTGAACCTTCATCCTGTGAAAGTACATTCCGTGCCCTACCTATCACTTTTAACTAAATTTCATTTGGAGCTTCCTAGCCAAGGTTGTGATCTTTTTTCCTAGGTCACCTATTTATGACTGAGATTTGGAAGAGGAAGAAACCCTATATTGTACAGATCATAAAACACAAAGTACAATGAATTAGAAGTTGTTCTTTGGACACATGGTACATTGAGATCTTATCTTCAACCTGTAAAAGTTTCAGATCCTGAAACTTTGCAAAAATCGATTTATAGCAAAAGTGCTATGATGACTATTTTTTTTGCTATATCAAGCCCTAGCTTCGCAAGTGCAACAAGTGTCATAAATGTCATACCATGCCTTCTTTCACGCTATCTCTGATACCATGTTAGTTTTTCAGAATTTACTTCAATCTGATATAGGAACTTAACTGAGAGAACATCATGTACAACATATCTACAGCATATCAATCATGGACATAATAATGCAAGCACAAAAGAGACAAAAGACACACAGAGTTTTCACAGGGGAAAACCATAAAGATGAAAACCCCCACAACTTCCTCAGAGATAGATAGAGAAATGATACAACCCAAGCATAAGAGAAAGTATTCTCCTAGCAGCAGCTTCTCCTCCTCCACAAGTGCGCCACTCTCCAATGAGAGTATGATAGAGTGCCTCCCGCACTGTATTTATACTTGACTTGACTTGCCTAATAGCCTTTACTAGGTCGGCCTTAACTTAACCACATAACATAATGTTGATAGGGCCGACGCCCAATAGGGTGGTCTAGTAACCCTTTAACCCACATGACTTAGATAGGGTCGACCCCAACAAGGTGGTCTAATAACCAATCAAGTATAAGCTATGACACTTATAATATAAATGATGACACTTCTGTATAGAGGAATAATAACATCTCTATAGGAATACAATATACATATATGAAATACATTCTGAAGTTACAAATACATCAACAAGCAGCACCATCTCAATGCTACCATGTTGCAGAGCCTCATGGACATGCACCAAAGGGTAAACCTTGGATCCAACCCAAGCAACATGGGTAGAGAAGAGAAACATGCAAGTAGTCATTCTAGAGGGCTCCAGAAAGAGGACTCCAAGACCTAGAAGGGGTTTTTGTGAGAAGAAGGCACATGACACCCTCCTCCAGATCACTTTCCAGCAAGTCAGATGACTCTAGGGATTTCAAAAGAATCCCAAGGCACACTGCCAACAGGTTTGAAGGAATAATAAATTACAAAGGAGTCCCGCAAGGAGAGTTCAGGAAGGAAAGACCTGCCACTTTTGATGGTGAAAGAAAAGCAGGTCAAGATGTAGAGGCATGTCTTCTTGGAATAAGGAATTACTTCAAAATGCATGAGTATTCAGAGAATGAAAAGGATAGGGTTTCCATCTATAACCTTAGTGGATGAGCTTCAATCTGGTGGGATCATCTCATGCAAGTGAAGGGAATCAGTGAAAGAAGGGTTAGCTGGGAAAGTTTTAAAATATATTTCAAGGAGAAATACCTATCATCTAGGTATTATGATAATAAGAGAAAAGAGTTCAATGAACTCAGATTGGGGTAGAATGCCATGGAAGAGCATGTTCATAAGTTTCTGTAACTGTTGAGGTATGTGGACTACATCAAGGATGAAAGGGTGAATATCCAATGCTTCCTTGGTAGCCTGCCACATAACTAGAGAGATAGAATAGAGTTTGTAAATCCACCAAGCTTAGATTTATCCATTAGAATGGCAGAGCATTGCTATGAGCAGAGTAAAGGTAAAGCAGAGGCACAGCCAGCATGGAAAGGTAAACCCAGGGGAAGGGATGAACAGAGGAAAGGTGAATTGAAACCACCATTCAAAAATCATCCCAAAAGATTTCCACATGGCCAACAAGCAAGAAAAGAATTCAATCCAACTGTAGCAACATATAGAATATCAAAGGGGCCACTTCAGTGTTGGGGTTGTGGAGGAAACCACATGCTTAGAGACTGCCCGACTGAAAGGAAGAGCCCCCGAAACTTGCAAAACATTAAAGGAGCAGCTACAATACGGGATATGGCAAGAGAAACACCTAAGATTTATGTTGCACTGGATGATCACCAAGAAGACCATCAATCAACAATGGTGGAGGTTGCAGGTAAGATTGTTGAGCAGTTTATTTATGTTTTGATTTATCCAGGGTCTACTCATAGTTATGTGTCTCCTAAGGTAGTTGAAAATTGTTCTCTTGGTAAAGTAAAGCATGATAAGGCTTGGATATTTAAATTAGCTACCAATACCAAGAGGAAGGTAAGTGAAGTGGTGAGAGAGTCCTATACAATTGAATGGGATACTCATGCATGCAAAATTAAATGTCTTACCGTGAGGATCATATAATTCCCTAATTGGAATGGATTGGTTGGAAAGACATAGAGCCAAGGTGGACTGTTATGAGAAAGAACTGGAATGCCTTGATGATGAAGGAAGGTCAAGGTTAGTAAAAGGAATTTCGAAGCATATTCCAGTAAGGCATATTTCAGCCTTATAGCTGAGAAAATTTTACAAAAAGGGTTGTCAATTATATGCTATGCATATATCCAATTCAACAGAGGACAAAGGACCAAGGATAGAAGACTTCCAGCTATTGCAAGAGTTCAAAGATGTGTTTCTGGATGAAGTGTCAGGATTTCCACCAAAGAGAGATATGATTTCTCCAATAAACGTGTTCTAGGGGTAGCATCCATCTCTAAATCTCCTTATAGAATGATCACACTAGAGCTGATAGAGTTGAAGATGCATTTGCAACAACTAATGGATAAAGAATATATCAGACTGAGTGTATCACCTTGGGGTGCAATTATGTTATTCGTTAAGAAGAAGGATGGAACATTGAGGCTATATATTGATTACATGCAGCTCAATAAACTGACAATTAAGAACAAGTATCCCTTGCCAAGAATTGATGATTTGTTTGACCAAATGAAGGAAGATAGAGTGTTTTCAAAGATCAAATCGAGGTCTGGGTACCATCAAGTGAGGATAAAGGAAGAAGACATTCATAAGATAGCCTTCAGGACTAGGTATGTCCGTTATGAATTTACAGTGGTGCCATTTTGTCTTACCAATGCACCTACTAAATTCATGTGTCTCATGAATAGTGTCTTCAACAAATACTTGGATAAGTTCATGATTGTTTTCTTGGATGACATCATTGTGTATTCCAAGAATGAAGAAGAGCATAATGAGCATCTGGGAATGGTATTTCAAGTCTCTAGGGAGCACCAGTTGTATGCTAAGATGAGTAAATGTAACTTCTATCAATAGAAGGTACAATATCTGGGTCATATTATATCGGCATAAGTCATTGTAGTGGACCCATAAAATTTTGAGGCCATCATGGATTGGTTTACTCCAAGTAATGCAGCATATGTTAGATAGTTTATGGGCCTTGTTGGTTACTATAGAAGGTTCATTGAAGGCCTCTCTAAGACAGACCATCCAATCACTTTATTGCAGAGGAAGGACATCAAATTCTCATGGTATGAAAAATTTGAGAGAAGTTTCCAACAGTTAAAGGAGTTACTTACCAGTGCACCTGTCTTGAAGATTGCAGATCCCAGTAAGGATTTTGTAGCATGCACAGATGCTTGCATTGAAGGACTCAGTGGAGTGCTAATGCAAGAAGGGTCTATAATTTTTTATGAGTTAAGGAAGCTAAAGGAGCATGAAATGAACTACACCACCCATGACTTAGAGCTAGCAGCCATAGTACATGCTCTCAAGAGATGGATGCATTATCTCTTGGCAAGAATATTTGAGCTCAGAACTGATCATATGAGTTTAAAATACTTGTTTGACTAGCCAAATCTGAACGCTAGATGAACTAGATGGATGGACTTTATTTGTGAGTTTGATTTGGAAATTAAACATGTCAAGGGTAAAGAGAACAAAGTTGCAGATGCACTTAGCAGGAGATTTCATATTGCAGCAATTAGTAATTGCGAATCAGACTTGAAGGCAAGGATTCTAGAGGCTCAAAATAGTGATGAAGTCTACCTTCATATCAAAGACAAATTATAGCAGGGTGTTATGGATGAAAAACATGCAATATATTAGCTGGGTGAGGGTAATGTTCTCATTTATCAAAACACCAGACTGTACATTCCAAACAGTGCATATTTGAATAAGTTGGTGATGGATGAGATACATCAAAGACCATACTCAGGACATCGAGGATATCAAAAGACTATAAAAGCAGGAAGGAAATAATAATTTTGGCATGGTATGCAGAAAGACATAGCTGAGTACATTGCTAGGTGTCAAAAGTGTCAACAGGTCAAGGCAAAGCATCAACATCTAAGAGGATTGTTGCAGTCATTGCCCATTTCAGAATGGAAGTGGGAAGTGATATCTATGGATTTTATAACAGGGAATCCGATGACAGTGAAGAAACATGATTCAATCATGGTGGTGGTGGACAAGCTATCAAAGGTAGTGATGGTCCCCATTTCAGGTATCTGATAGTTTCTTTTTCCACCAGTAAAGCACAAGAAAGGTTGAAGAAATACACTCACTAGTGGGAAAATAATTTACCTTAATTATTTAATGAAGTGTTTAAAAGATTATTCTGTTATGTTTTGAAAGCGTTGTTATGAGCTAAATGCATGAAAAATGAGGTTGAATGAGTAGGTGTAGGTGTACTAAAGGATAGTGCGTGAATCAAGTGAAGAACTGGAAGAACATCACCAAACTCTGTGCCTTTTTCTTGATTTGTAGAGAACGAACTCCTGTTCAAAGAGAATCGACATTTAGACATTTTGTTAGGTTAAGCATTAGAATTATATAAATATGGACCTCTCGAGTAGCGAGAGGCCCCTGCTGCTGCTATTTTGGAGAATTATTATTTTACGTTTTATACCACCGAGACAATTGTGTTACAAACCTAGTTTTAAACTATGAAGTTCCTATTTTAAATAAAGACTTGATGTTACTTACATTTTAGCATTTATAAGTTCCCTTCACTCCTGAGTACGAGTTGGAGAGGGCCCCTCCAACATGTAAGTCAGGAGATCTTACTGTTCAGGTAATTCTCATTATATGTTTTGCATTGGTTGAATTTATATTGCAGATGAGAGTATTCTAAATAGCGTCTAAATAACACGATTTGATTTTTGTAGTAGTTGAACCTTTCTGATTCCATAGTTCATTACAACGCATTATGTAGTTTGATAACGCTGTGTCTGTAATCCTGTAGCAACATTCCGCCAAGGCATAATTTAACACCTATTCTCCTATGTACTTGCATTTACTTCTAATGCAACGATCTAGATCTTAAAGCCATGTGTTCATTTCATTATTACAACTGCTTATGGGGATTGATTAGTTTAAGTATTTTTGGTTACATGATGATATTCACTTCTTAACATTTTGATTACAAATTGCAGCATTAGATAATGGTATTCCGAACTTAGCCTTAGCATTAGATTATGTTAAATCAGACCTTGAGTTTTATGCATTTGATCTTACAGTAATTACTCAGATTAAATATCAAGCTTTTATTACTTTAGAATATATCTATTATATTTTCAACATTCAATTCCATAGTATATTTTTTACTACTTTCAGCAAGTTAATTCTCAAAAGTAGATTTACTGTTTCCTGCATTTAAATTCTCAAACATAGATTTATTTCTTTCAGTATTTGAATTTCTTAGCATAGGAATTTCTTCTCCATAGATTAAAAAATCCTTTTTACAGTTCATTTAATCCTTTTTAGGAAACTCTTTAAAAACATTGATACAAACACCCAACTTCGACAAAGACTATCCTAGAGAGCACATATAGTGCCAGTACCTCTAAACTTTGTACGTCCCCTAGTTTGATAATTAAAGTAGGCTTTTAGTCCATCTGCCCTTATTAGGCATCCATTCTGAGATCTCACTAGGTAGCTCATTTCATTCCAGTCAAGTCCACTCACAAGGTCAATGACATTGCAGATATCTTCATGAGAGATATATTCAGATTGCATGGATTTCCGAAGGCAATAATTTCAGACCGTGAAACAAAGTTCACATCTATTTTTGGAAAGGATTGTTCAAGGAATTAGGAACTCATTTGAAGTTTAGCATAGCCTATCATCCTCAAATAGATGGTCAGACTGAGAGAGTAAATTAGATTCTTGAAGATATGTTAAGGATGCATGTGATGGATAAACTGTCCAAGTGGGAAGACTATTTACACTTAGTGGAATTTGCCTACAACAATGGACATCAAGCATCATTGAAAATGAGTCCCTTTGAAGTGTTGTATGGCAAAGGATGCTGAACTCCAGTGAGTTGGGACATCCTAGTGAACGGAGTAGTTCTTGGACAAGAAATGATTGAGGAGATGGAGAAAGAGATTGTGAATATCAGGTAGAATTTGAAGGCAACACCGGACATGTAGAAGAGTTATGCAGATATGAAAAGAATGCGTAAGGAATTTCAGATTGGGGATCATGTCTACTTGAGAGTGAAACCAAGGAAGAGTTCCATAAAGTTGGGAAGTTGTACCAAGTTGGCACCAAGATATTGTGGACCATTCAAAGTATTTGATAGGATAGGGCGAGTTGCATATAGAATTGCATAGCCTACTAACATGAAAGCTCATAATGTTTTCCATGTATCTTTGCTTAAGAACTATGTACATGATCCTAATCACATCATTGATTGGCATGTGATATAGGTGGAATTAGAGGGAGATTTCCAGGTGGATCCTATATGCATCCTCTACAGGAATATCACCTTGCACCAGAACAAAGCCATTGGGCAGGTAAAGGTGCAATGGAGGCACCTTATGCCAGAAGAGGCCATGCGGGATCTGGAGGAGGCCATGAAATCGGCATTCCCATTTTTGTTCAGTTTTGAGAACACCGAGGACAGTGTGATTTTAAGGGATAGGGAGTTGTAATACCCCATTTCTCCCTTGATGATTATTGGATTCAATGTAAATAATGTGTATATGAAGTGTGTGTATTCGCCCTAGTGTGGAGCTCAAGGCCAAGACCCCACTAGTGGATGTCTAAGGTTATTGCGTAGGAAAGTATTTGATAGTTTGATTATTCATGGACTGTTAAGCCATGAAGAAATGTAAATGATGTAATTATTATTTATCAATAAAATAACCAATAAGTTGGCTAAGGAAACAACCAATGAGAAATGGCCATGTGTATCCACTAGGGAGAGGAGAGGGGGTTATGGGATTGGTACCCATGTTTCCACATGTCCAGTTGTGAACCTGTTTGACCTCCCTACTGACATTAATTCGGTTGCAGAGGGTGGTTGAGAACCCTGTTGCTAAAGATGATGGAGTATGGAGCATGCCTGTGATTTCGTATGGCATGGCATGGCTCTGGTTTCTTGTCCTGGAAGACACTCAATCGACTGGGAACTCACAGAACCTTTTTTGACTACCCATTGGCTGGGAACAAAAACTTGTGGCTCACCCTTGACCCACCTCAGCTAGACACCTCTGGTGCAACTGTTCTCATCCTTCGTTGTGCTAAAATTCTAAAGCTGGTCTTGCCATCTGGAGCTCGCTATCATGTACTTCTCGAACTCATCCTCCAATCTCTTGGTCGCTGTACATTCATCCCAACAAGTACCGAATGGCCAGAACCAACGCCAGTTACGTAGGAGAAGCCATAATTCATGTCTGGAATATCATTCAGCAAGAAGAGGGGTGTGAATTGGCCTCCAGACACTGGTCGAGTGCCGAAGAAAGGGACCCGAACCTCAACACGATTGACCGAAGAAGATGCAGGCACTTTAGGTGCTGCCCAGTAGGCGACAGTATCGCACGAAGGAAATTATGGCCTAAAAATACTAGGGTATGTTCTGCAATGCCAGAAATGGGCACCAGTGGTCTGGATAAACATGAACGAATGATATACTATTACGATGTCGCCGATACCGCAAGGAGTTCCTCACGCTGGGAACATTGTGGCAAATTTGCAAAAGCTACAGTATATCAACCATGACCTTGTGAAATTCCTAGAGATAACATAGGGATACATCGATGTCAGCCATGGGGAAGGAGGCTCGAACACAAAGGAACCGACGGGGTGGGCTGAGGGATTGGAGCAATCGGGGTTGCTCGGCCTCACCCAACTACCGCACTTTGAGATATTGATGTAGGTAAATCCATGAATTAAGCTGTTGTTGGTTTGATTTCATGGCGTATACCTATGGTTGCATGAGAATATTCCAGTCATAGTTCACCTAATCGCAAGAATCACTGGGATACCCATGGACGGAGAAGACCCTTCCCAATTTTTCCAGGCAAAGGATAATGAAAAGAAGCTCACAGAAAGGCTGAAGACAAAGTACATCATGGAGAAAAATTCAAGAGGATACCTAATCCACATGATTAAGGACCAAGCCGTCAGGGTTGGTGCCAAGATAATAGCAGTTAAGCTGGCGTGGAAGAATAGACCCAATGAATGTCCTTCAGGAACCATTGCCTCTACGAAACTATGTGATGCAAGAGTGCAGATGAATTGGTCAAAATTTCTGCTGCATCAATTGGTCGAAGATGTATTTGACGCACATGAGAAAGGAAAGGAATTCACGTACTCATGGCTCATAATGTTGGTTGCATTATTGGGATGGATGGAGCCAAAGCACTATCAGGGTATGGACACAGTCGAATCTAAGATACGCAAAGGAGTGTGGTACCATAACTTATGGGAAACAACTGATAAAGAATGACAAGCAACCAAAATTATCCAATTCTACTTGTTCTTAGATAGGATGCAGATAGATGCGCAAGTGGTACCACAGATAACTGAGCAAGTAGCAAGGAAGTATCGACCGATCGCAAGGATATCGGTCAATTCCCAAACAATTTACCTTCAATCCCGAGCGGATACGTCACGATAGTGGCTACCAATGCAGTACAAGCTCACTGAGGAAGATCTGGATGCCATCAATGAAAGATGGCCAGCAGAGTGGAAAGTTCTAGCTGATGAAATGGACCTATTGAACTTAGAGAATGGAGATGCATCAACCCGACCACAGCCGGTCGTGGAAGAAAAGGAATCAGCCAGCGGGAAGGAGGGTGTCGGAGAAGAAAACCCTGCGAAAGAGAAGTTAGAGGCATCGAGCCATGATGGAGCCTTGAAATCCAACCTGACTAATTCTGACTTAGAAGTACGACGCAAGGAAACTAGGACAAAGCATAGGATGGACCGCAGAGAAGGAAACACAAGTGGTGGTCTTCCGGAGGATCAATTTAAGAGGATCATGGAGAAATTAACAGAGGTAGTAGAGGAAAACAGTGCGAAAGTCACACAGCACTCAAGCGGATACTTCCACCAGGTAACCCAACCGCTATCCGCACTATCGAATGCAATTGTAGAGTCCAGTGTACCATATGGGGAAGTTCGATGGAGTGCGTCAACAAGCAGGGTTGAAGTGGAGTTCAACACAAACCCAAGGTTAGTTTAGTTTTTTCCAAATGCAATGATGATAGGAAATGAACAGATGGATGTGGAACTAAGGAAGTATGACTCAGTCATGGTAGATCTCAACCTACTACCAATATTAACACCTCAAAGAATCAAAATCAGAGCAAAGAAAGAACTCAGCGACCACGAGGCCACAATGCATGACAAGATGGTGAGGTACAAGCAACAGGCACACATCAACAAGATAGAGGCACAACGAATTCAGGAAGAGAAGGCACAAACATTAGCAGAAAAAGAGAAGGCCCTGGAGGATAGAAAGAGGCTGGAGGAAGCACTATCCATAGTATGCGAGAAAAATCCTGAGGTAGATAAGGATATACTACCAGAGGTGAAAGTAATTTTTTTAGGTCTACTTATCAATTACTTGTGAAAGTAGAATGCAAAGTTGCAAGCAAGGATGGTACCAAGCACACAACCAGACCAGATTAAGAGAAGACAGAATGTGATGGAAGAAGCCATGATAGAGATGGAAAAGATAGCCTAGACAGTCACAGAGGGTGTCACCGAATTTTGGGGAAGCGTAGTCGAAGACAACCAGCTAACCACACTAAAGGAGAAAATGAGTGAAGTAGAAGCATAGCTAGAATCCTTCAAGGGATCGGTCAAAGTGATTCCCTCACTAATACAGATGATGAAGGCTGCGGAACTAAAAATCATGCAGTAGTGCGTAACGAAGGAACGCGAAAGGAAATAGAGAAAGGCCACATTCCTAGACAAGCACCAAACAAAATCCGAAGTCCTTGCAGTACAGGTAATGGAAGCAATGAAATAGGTCAAGCAACAACTTGAGGAAGTCCAATAGAAAAGTTGTGAACACCCAACCGACCAGCAGGTGGAAGAATGTACACAACTCAGAGCGTTCGAAAAGGAAGTTGTCGACCAGATAAAAAAGGCATACGATGATTTCCAGCAGAGGTTGAATGCACAAGCAGTATCCAGCTGAGGTGGCTCCTGGGAGATCTGCAAGTTTGTGTTGGAGGATTGTTGGCATAGGATTAGTCCGCATGAAATGTGGAAGCTGACAGATCCAAAGAAGGACCATTCGTTGTTGGGCCCAGGTTGAGTTAAATTTTTGGGAAGCACATTTTTGAGGCAGGCAGGGAAAGTTGAGCTGAGCACAGCTCAGAAACACAATTTTGGCTAAGTATTGAGGATGCTGTGAAGTTGCGCGTAGCATCCAACTTTTGAGGAGACTGTAGAGTTTCATGCAGCATCGAAGTTTTGGCCGTGATGCGAAGACCAGTACTGCGCAAAAGTAGTGTTGCGGAGTTAGGAGGCCACATGGAGCCAGCAAAGCGGTGTGCTGGACAAGTATCAAGTGTAGTTACTGACTCGATGGGTAGCAGCCAATTTTGGAAAGATACTTTAGTATTGCCGAGCGGCGGACATAGGCAAAATAGGAAGGCGGCCATGCATGGGTTGTTAAGGAAAGCAATGTTTGGCACACGTAGAAGGTAAAACCGTTAGAGATAAATGGTTCGGCAGTAGCAGCCTGTAGGCACGCGTGCGACAGGAAGGACGATAGCGACAGAATGAGGACGTGGAGATTTGCCATGATCAAGCAGATGCTACCAGGAGCTAGCAAGCCGGTTTGGAAAACCAGTGCAGTTTTGGAAACCCTTAGGGTTTTGGGTTTTAGGTCTTCAGCTTTGTACAGACATGACCTTTGGGCATGATCTATTTAAGAAGACATTTTGTATGGGATGGGGGTTCGCTTTTGTGGGTTGTTCTCTCTCGGTATTATTGTTATGATTTTATTTTGAGAACTTAAGGAGACACCTTTTTTGTATTGTAAAATATCTCCGAGCTAAGAATATTGTAAAGGCTCTGCAGCTGTGTGCGCAGAGACCTAGCCGAGAGAAGGAGAGTCTGTAGCTGAGTGCGCAGACTAAGAACGGTTGGTCCATCCCTTTTGAAAGAAATATATTACCAACCGTTCTTGTGGACGTAGCTTTCCATCCGAGGAAGTGAACCACGTTAAATCCTATGTTATGTGATGATGTGTATGAATGAATGACTGTCTATATTTTCTGTAGAATGAATACTTGAATTTTTCCTTGCATGCTGTAAATTGAGAACTTTGATATGCATTTACCAAAAGGAGAAGTTTGGGAATGATATGCTAGGTTCCATGGAAGTAGATGAATGGTGAACACTTCAATTCTATGTTAAGGTCATGAATCAGTCATTTAAAGTATAATTACTTTCTTAAACACAGTGATGAACGCATTATAGTTAATCATGTTTATCATTTTAGTCATGTTGTAATAATCCAAGTTCTTGACAAATACTAGAAAGACAACCAGTAAGTGCCTGAATGAATGGATAAGTGATATTCATTTTAGTTCCTTAACGTTTCCGATATTTTCCAAGTAGAGGATAATTGTGGGTGATTCACAGTTCCAGTAGAAGATTCATAGCAGTAAGAAACCCTTGGTGCAGCCCGCAATGTTTCCTACACCGCACAGTACTGCTCGCAACATATATCTTGTTGTGCACTGCATCACTTTGCCCCACAGCGCACTCCTTCTGTCCTGCGCTGCGCAGCTTGATCAGATAAACAACTCATCATTTACTATGGAAACTTGATTCTGCAGTACCCCATAAAGATACACCTCGGGTGAGACCTCAACCTACTCTCAGGTTGTTGCCGAAAGGGCCGGTGCGAAGGGGTTTTGTTGTTAAAAGGAAGAACCTCAAAGAACCTGGGTCTAATAGGAAACCTCTAGGTCAATTTAAGCCATCAAATGGTTCTGTTGCCGTGCTACAATCCATGATGAGTTGAAATGGTTCCGTTGCTGTGCTAGAATCCATGATGAGTTGAAATGGTTTCGCTTAGTTGCAATTATGATGTGTGAAGAAGAATATCAGTTCCCCGAAGGATCTGAATATTGGCATCCTAAAAAGACAGAAATCCAAGCTTGGTGGGATAAGACCATAAGCGATTTTAACAGACAAGAAAATAGACATCCGCGTCTAAGCGACACACAGTGGTCGGATAGATATCTGTTAGACGAAATTCATGACATCTTTTGGGCATCGTTTCCAAATGAGTTGCATGCGTGGATTTTGTGGCTCACGGAGAAGAAAAACTGTTTCCAAGGAGGAGTTCCTACGGAGTGGACTCCTGAGCTCACAGCGCAGCTTAAAGCGTTAGACAGCCTGTTGTCACGCGTAGTTGATTATTGGGTTGATCATATGCTAGAAGGCTTTGTAACAGAATTTGCTGTAGACACACTGAAATCCTACAGCCAAGCAAAAGAAATTTTTTTTGGAGGATTCCATGGTAAGTTTCTGAACAACCTCAGTCTATACATTAAGATGCTGATAGCTGAGAAAGGTGTTCTAAGAATGCAGTAATATGCTTGAAGTTTGTCATGATAAATAGTACATATATTGATTCTGACGAAGAGACACATACTCTTAGAAGTGGTAAGAGATATAAAACTAATAAAGATCCGAAAGGCCCTAAACTTCATATAGATACTAAGCTCCCCTGCGATCTTGATAGTGAAGTTGCACAACCATTTACCCCTGAGAATCCGCTGGCTGCACAAACCGCGCCACCCTTATCGTAGAACCCACCCGCTACGTAGCCCACTCCGCAGAAGAATCAGCCTAGTCCATCTCTCTTAATAGTCCCATTTGTATTCACTGCGCAGATCCCTTTACAACAGCCGCACACTAATTCTAACGCCCCACCACCTAATAGCACAATGGCGAACACTGACATGAAACTACCAATATTCAGAGGAACTAGACTAGAAGACCCTGATCAACATTGGTTCCTTTGTGAAGCTATATGGAGTGTCAGACAAATCCAGGATGATGCTGTGAAGAAAGCACAACTCATCACCACTTTCAGGGATAGAGCGCTACATTGGTTTATGAAATACTCTACCATACAGCCGAGAACCCTCGCAGAAATTAAAGTCGCACTGGTGGTAGAGTTCAAGAAACCTAAGTTAGAGTCTCAGTGTATAACTGAGTTGAAGGAAATAAAGCAGAGACCAACTAAAACAGTCTGGGAATTTGATCAGAAATTTAAGACCTTACTAGACCAAGTAAGCTTTGTTATACCACCAGAACAACATAAAGAATGGTTCATTGTTGCGTTGTTACCTCATATCAGATTACCATTGATGTAGCAGAAGGTTCTATCCCAGGAAGAGGCCTTGGAAATTGCAATGAAACTGGAAACTTTGCGGATTGGTGATACTAGTTCTGGGATGTCTCAGATCCAGAACCAGCTGACCACCGTGACACTTGAACTGCAAAGTATGAAAAATGGTAAAGAGAAAATATATGAACCTAGACAGGAGGTCTGGTGTACAAGTTGTAAAGGAGAAGGTCCTGACCGTGAGCATTGCCTTCTATTCCCCGACTATATTAATAGTGGTGCTCCTAACCCATTAAATCAGAATCAGGCCCCATGGTGTGAAATTTGTAGAACCACAGGACATAGACCTGAAGACTGTTACCTCATCCAGAAATATGTGAAAACTCCTAAGAATTTATACTGCATTTTCTGTAAATCAGTTGGACATGATGAATCCAACTGCCACGCATATGAATTAATGAATGAAAGAAAAAGGGATATGGACTCAATGCGAGGTGCTGGCTTGTACCACGTACAAGAAGAGACCCAGCCAAAACAAGAAAATGCATAATATGATCAAGGAGGATACAGAGGTCGTGGTGGTGGATACCGCGGCAGAGGAAGAAATGCCAGTCTGGCACAAGGAAGAGGCCGCGGCCAAGTCATTTTCTATAACTGTGGCCAACCTGGGCACATGTCTAGAGATTGTATTAACTTGAGCACTATGTGCAATTATTGTAAATCATTTGAGCATGCCATTGAATATTGCCCAGTATTAGAGGTGGAAATTCATAAGAGAAGACGAATAGCGGATCCAAATCCAAACGTCCAGTGGATCGCAGTAGAGAATAGACCAGTGGATCCAAGCATTAACGTGGTCACGCGTAGTGGGGTTGAGACAGGCCACGACAGAGGAGCAGAAGCTTCAACATCAGGGGAAGCACATATGAAGAAGGATCCCCTTGAAACAGTATGGATAAGGAAATCTCCAGGTAAATCACCCCCTCTTAACCTACAAAAGAACAAGGAGATCTTCTTTGACACGCGGGATGCTTTTAGAGAACAAGTAGATAAGTCATCAAGGATCCTGCTGGGCAGTGAAACACCGCATGTTGAAGACATGCTGGATCCATATGACAAAACAAGTATTGCGACAGATGTCCGTACTTCTGTTGTGCAGTTCTTACGAAGCTGCATGAAGTTACTAAAAAGTGAAAAAGCCATAGTAGAGCTCCAGAAGCTTATTAGCTAGTATGAACCTCAGATTGCAACAGAGACTCTAGATAGCACTGTACATCATATAAGGAAGCACAAAAGAACAGGCTGAGAGATGAGGCTTACTGCGCAGATAGGAGATTTTGAAATGGATGAAGTCATCCTTGATCTGGGATTAGAAGTGAATGTCTTGACTAAGCAAACATGGCAGCAGATGGGTCGACCAAAGTTTCTCTGGTCACCTATCCAGTTACGAATGGGTAATCAGGAGAAGGTCATACCTTTTGGCCACTTAGCTAATGTAGTAGTTGACATTGACGGAGTACAGAGTCATGCAGACTTTGAGGTTATTGAAATTGTGGATGATAGTCAACCTTTTCCATCAATATTGGGAATTGATTGGGCTATGGATAACTTGGCTATCATAAACTTGAAGACAAAGAAGATGATCTTTGAAGGGAAGCATATTAGGGTCATCACACCATTGGATCCTAAATATGGTGATAGATATAGTGAGCCGATTTAGGAGGAATCCCAAGCTCAATATTTAGACTAACTATACCAGCTGACTGCGAACAAGGAAGACTACATTAATCCTACTGTGGACGGTACACTCAGCTGGCGATGTGACACTTCATGTATCTTTGACTCGAATACAGGACTAGAGAATTGGCAAAGCCACATGCATGAAGTATCAGCAAGAAGATGTGCACAGGTTACAAAATCACTGCGCTGGATCAGAAAAGAGGTGAGTCCTATTCCCATATATGATGGTTCTGCTAATGTTTACAGTTTCATAAGGGAATATACTGCAGCTATACCAGATGAGCATAGACTGCCAGCTTTAGATATAGCATTGCACGATACACTTGCCAGATGCTGGAAGGCACATAAGAAAACATTTACCACTTGGGATCAATGCAGAACTAAGATGCAGATCCGATTTGCCGAAAAGGTTACTTCACCCTTTGAAAAGTATAATGGACAGACAGACCCTAGTCATCACATTGAAATCTGTTCAAAGGCATGGGTGGAAAGACCACTTACATAATGGGTACATTTATTTGTACATACATTGGATGCGGGTATCCCAGAGAAATGGTACCTCAACCTGGAGTTGCGCAGTGAACTCACTGATTGAGAGCTGCTCGCTGCGAACTTCCGGATGGACTTCAGTTTTTAAGACGAGAATCCATTAATCCATGAAGCATTACAGCTAATCAAGAAGCGCATATTCCAGGATGACTTTCATCATCAAAACATAACATTATAGGAGTTTTTTGGGACAGAGTGTGTTCCTGCGCACCTACAGTCAGAATGGAAGGAACATGAAGAGCACTTGATCGAGTGTTACAACTTAGCTGAAGATAGCAATGATACAAATGAAGACGATGAGGATGACCCCTGCAACATAGATATACTAGAATCAAAAGGAATGCGTGAGGTAGAAGGACCTCCATTGGAAATCCCAAATATGACTGGACCAGTAAAAACACAAAAAGTGAACATTGGCACAGACAAAGAGCTGAAGTTCACATCAATAGGAGATTATTGGGACGATCAGACTAGTGCAGAAATCGCAGATACCTTACATGAGTATTAGGAACTATTTCCAACAAAATTTACAGAAATGAAAGGAATTTTGGGAGACCTAGGGGTCATGAAGATACCTTTAAAACCAGGTGCTAATCCTGTCAAGCAGAGGCCATACAGATTAAATCTGCGCTATAAGGAAAAAGTCCGCTCAGAGCTAGATAAGATGCTAGAAGTAGGAATCATTGAACCAGTTGAAGAATCCGAATGGATTAGCCCCATGGTTGTTCAAGACAAGAAATAAAAAGGCGAGATCAGGAATTGTGTGGATCTTAGAAAGATAAACGATGCTTCCATGCATGACCCATTTCCTACTCCATTCACAGACAAAGTGCTTGATAACGTTGGAGGAAATGAGGCATATTCTTTCACTGATGGTTTCTCTGGTTATCATCAGTTTAGGATTGATCGTGTGGATAGGCATAAGACAACATTTGCTAAAGAATGGGGATCATTCCAATACACCGTCATGCCTTTTGGGATGAAGAACGCACCTGCCATATTCTCTAGAGTCGTCGTCGCAACATTTAAAGATTTTATGCACAAGTTTTTAGAAGCATATTTTGATGATTGGACTGTATTTGGTCTATTGAAAAATCATTGCGCGAATCTCCGCATGATGCTTGAGAAGTGTCGCCAGCATCAAATATCCTTGAATTTGAAAAAGTGTATTTTTTGTGTGCCTTATGGAATTTTACTTATCCACATTGTCTGTAAGCAAGGATTGATGGTAGACCCTACGAAGATTGCAGTTATTGCAAACTTACCAACACCAATTTCAGTTAAGATGTTGCGATCTACATTATGCCATACTGGATATTACAGGAAATTTATAAAGGGTTATGCATAGATAACCACAACAATGGAAAAGTTGTTGAAGAAAAATGCATCGTTCATTTGGAACGCAGAATGCGAACAGGGTTTTGACACATTAAAAGAAAAGATGGTCACTGAGCCGATTCTAGTTTTTCCAGACTGGACAAAGCCATTCCATGTCCATGTTGACGCGTCATGTATTGCCCTGGGAATCGTGTTAGCTCAACCAGGAGAGGGAGGTATTGACCACTCTATTGCATTTTCTAGCAGAAAGCTTTCAACAGCAGAAAAGAACTATACTACTACTGAAAGGGAAGGCCTTGTGATGGCATATGCCCTACAGAAATTTAGACACTACTTGCTGGGATCACACTTCCTTATGTTTACTGACCATTCTGCGTTGAAATATTTGGTCAACAAGCCAGTGTTAGGGGGACGCATATTCTGATGGCTACTGCTATTCCAGGAATATGACTTTGAAATTATTATCAAGCCAGGTAGACTGAACTTGGGACCTGATCATCTGTCAAGGATCGAGTCAGGAGAGGAGCCGATGAATATTGAAGAAAGTATTCCTGATGCACAGTTATTTAGTATATAGGTTGCCGATGATTATTACAAGGATATCATTGACTTCCTAACCACAAGGCTGGCACCCTAGGAATTCTCGGTCTAGCATAAAAAACAGTTAGTGGTGCACACTGCAGACTTCAATATAATTGCAGGTCAGTTATACAAACTTGGGATGGATGAAGTCCTGCGCAAGTGCGTACTTGATCATGAGAAGCCATTTATTCCAGCCGATACACACTTAGGAATCGCGGGAGGTCACTATGTAGGAAGAGCTACTGCGCAGAAGATATTGCGTGCAAGGCTATGGTGGCCTATCATCGATAAAGATGCCAAAGAACATTTCACGAATTGTGATGTCTGCAAAGGACAGGAAAACCATCACGCCGAGATGAGATGCCATTGAATCCACAGTTAACATTGCAGCCATTTGAAAAATGGGCAATAGACTTTGTGGGTCCTATAAACCCACCAGAAAAAAGAACGTGTCCAAGGTATATTATTACTGCTATAGATTACCTCACCAAATGGGAAGAAGCAAAACTAGTTAAGGACTGCAGCGCCAATACTGCTACGCAGTTTATTTTTGAAGAAATACTCACCAAATTTGGCTGTCCGAAGATTTTGATGAGTGACCAAGGTAGTCACTTTCTGAACAAGACGATTGAGGCGCTTACAGGGGGATTCCACATTCGTCATCAGTGCAGTACTCCATATCATCCACAGGAAAATGGTACTGTAGAGGCTTTCAATAAAATATTGGAGAACGCACTCGCTAAGGTGTGCAATGTAAATAGAGACGATTGGGACTTGCACGTCTCATTTGTGCTATGGGAATACAGGACAGACACCCTTTCGGTTGGTTTATGGGAGGAGGCTATAATGCCTATGGAATCTATTGTCCCTAGTCTGAGAATCGCTGCATTTACAGGGATGGTAGACTGTGAAGCTCTAGAAGAAAGATTACTACATTTATTGGGCTTGGAGGAAGATCGCTTCATTGCAAGCTTCCACCAGCAAGCTCAAAAGGACCCTGAGAAAGCATGGCATGATCGCCATATAAAGAACAAGTGTTTTTAGGTAGGTGATCTAGTCCTCCTGTATGATAGCAAATTCATGAAATTCCCTGGTAAATTTAAGATGCATTGGCTTGGCCCATATACTGTGATGCATGTTACTAACAATGGTGCAGTCCAGTTAGCCAATTTGGCTGGCAATACTTTGCCAACTTTGATAAATGGAAGTAGGCTAAAGCTATACCATGATAGCACTGCTTCAGAGAACACTGAATAACGAACCAAGGTAGGAAGTTCTAAGTGTCAAGTACAGTTGAAAGTGGACACTAGAAATGTAAAGGAGTCTATACATGTATGATAAAAGGAAGAAGGTATGATAGGAAGAATGATCTATGCACTGCGCAACACTGTTGAAGCTGCGCGGGGAAAAAAAAAAAAAAAAGAGAGAGAGAAAAATATATATAGTGGATGCAGTAGGAAATTTTTGGCACTGCGAAGTAACCACGTAGTTGAAAATTTTTGGCACTGCGAAGTATCTGTGCAGGGTTGCAAATGGCTTGCTGCGTAGTTCGGCGCAAGACCCAAAGAAAAATAGTTGTTGCATGGCTTTTCAGAAAAATAATCGTTAGATGACCATTGCAGCAATTGCTTCAGCATTTAAAGAAAAGATAGCCGTTCTGAACACGCTGACAATAGAAAGGACCGAAGGATCCACTCAAATTCGCCAATGGACACCACATTAAATGCTTATCTAGCCGTTGAAGGGAATGGGAGAGGGTCTGTTGCGCCTATAAATAACACCGTTGGGAGACTCACAAGTGTTACCAAGCACTTAGAATTTTCTTGCGATTAACCTCTCTGAGCTAGTAGCCATCTGCATTCTGTCTACCTTAGCCGCTACCTCAATTTTGAATGTCCGAACCTCCCTTTAGAGAAGAAGAACTGACCCTTGAAGAAGCCCTGAGGATCTTTCACCAAGGAGGGATTCAGCAGTTAATGAAAATCCCAGTTAAGAAGGTCACCATAGAACAAGGAGAAGGATCCCGTAGATCACCAAGAATTAATCCCACGATGTAGGAAAAACCAAGAGATAAGGGAAAAGTGGTAACTGCACCTTGATCCAATATCATAAAGTTGGGATCCTCGGCACAGAAAGAACCAGTCTTTCAGATAGAACCTTTGAAGATGACACCTGAATATATCTCTCCACGAGCACTGAATGCCCCTGTGTTTAAATTGCTCAAGACCACGAGATACGACATCCCGCTGTCGCCTATGTCAAAGCATGTGAATCTGCTAGGAAAGATAGCAGATTGTAAATGGGAGGATTATGACCTCTTGGGAATGAAGAAAGATGATCCAGATGTTCCCAAATACCCGGATTTTCAACCAAACCAGTATATGTGCTGGAAAAAGGACGCCAAGGGAACTCTCAACTTGGTAGCTGACAGTTGGTTAGCACCTGTCGTTCAGTCAGGGCTACTGAACTTGCTGAGATTTCCACATTTTGACCGCTCTCCAGAACTGAATGTCGTGGTTTGCACACTCATGGAGTGAATCCACCAAGGTTATCTATGGCTGGACAGAAACAATGACATTAACATTGATTTGATCCACCGCATCACTGCGTTAAGCAAGCGCGGTAAGGATCTGAAGCATTTCTTCTAGGCGAAGAGCAAAGAAAAAGAGGCTATGGAGAAGATGAAGAAGACCCACTCCGTGGTAAAGGGAAAAAGAGGATTCCCAACAGAAGACATAGAGGACCGAGCAACAAGATTTGTAACGCAGTTGCTCGCAGGTAAGATGCTTAAAATAGCTAGGCCTTCGGAGGTTCCTGTGGGCACAATACTCCTTGGTGCTGTAGCGGCCGAAGGCCACAGCTTCAATTGGTGTCAATTTCTACTAAATGAGTTCCTTGAAGAACTCAACAACACCCAGGTGAACGGCGGCCAGTTCCATTTCACCCGGCTCATCGTCCTGATTGCTTTGTGTGGATGGAAGGAGCCGCGAGATTATGCGAGCATCATTATGGATCCCAAGGATCCTAGAGGGTTTAAATTTGCCAACCTCTGGGAAAACACAAATCCAGAGTGCCAGCATGCAACCGCAGAAGTCTTTTACCAGTACTATATGCAGCTGCGCGATGCAATCATGAAGACACCCCGCATCACAAAGCAGGTCACGGCAAAGTATATCTGCATCATCAACTTTGGGGTGGATATGAAATGTATATTCATATCACCGAAAGCACAAATGAGGAAACCAGAGTGGTTCCCAGGAAAGTACAACATGTACGAGCAAGATATTGAGGACCTCATGAAATATTGGCTAGTAGAATTTCGCGTAGAGGTCGTGGACGTGGAGTTAGATTCTGAAGAAGATGAGCCGATCCCGCTCTCATGCCCAATCATTGAAGAAACAAGGAAGAGAAAAGAAGCTGAGACTTCGTAGAATCCGGAGTCGAGGAAAAAGGTGAAGGCTACAAAGATTCAATCGGAGGCAGTCCTCAATGATGATAACTATGAGATGACAGCCGAAACAATCTCAGAGTAGATGAAGGAGCTGATGGCAGCTAAAGAAAAGAAGGACAAGGTCATCCATTATGACCTGCACCAGACAAGGCTCGCAATGCAAGGCCTAATGAAAAAAATGGACAATGTCCAGAAAATCCTTATTGTGCCATAGGAAGCAGGGGCTGAAACGAGGTCGGTAGGAACCTCGCAGCAAGGAAGCCAGCAGCTAGAAATAACATTGTCATCGAAGAATAGGATTGTACATGTGGACCCATTGGATGTTGCGTTGCCAATAGTAGAGCTAGTGGCCTTGGACACAACGAGAGTCGAGAGGGTAGAGCTCGACTTAGCCAAAATCCTGTTACCAGGATTGCACTTCATCCACACGCAGATTGTGGAGGAGGTGCATGAACAGATGGTTGAAGCGATGAAGTTGAAAGCAGAGCTCACCGCAGCAAACAGACAAATCCAGCAGAAGGCAGAAATATAGCTACGCAACAAATAGGACCGCCGACATAATTTCAAGACCACCATATCCAATGTGGCGAAGGATATTAAAGACATAGACATCCAGGATGATCCTGCAGACACAGTTCTGAGGATTGGAGATAAGGTGAGATCCTTGTAGTCAGAGATGCAGGACAAAGAAATTTATTATGAGGCCGATATTACTACATTGAAGGAGAAGCTAAATAAGTAGGTGCCATTAAATGAACAACAGGTCAGAGAGCAAGAAATCAGCGTCGCCTCGAAAAGCATCACAAGTGAGATGGCTAAGTGCCAATCTCTCTTGGATAAGGTTTCACAAGAAATCGTGACCCTTGAAGAGGATCAAGGGTTGCTGTAGGTCAAGACCGCGGTACAAGAAAAACAGACCGCGTTGGACAAGTTGAACGCAGAGGTGAAAGCTCTGCCACCTAGAGAAAGGCTGCCGAGATACAAGGCGATATCTAGCTTAAAGAAAGAAGTACAGGACTTATGACAAAAAGAGACTGAGATGTATAATCAATCGCAGTAGCTCCTAGAGAATGCCATGGCAGTATCGCAGCAGATTGAAGAAAGTTAATTGAACTGCGCGATAACCAGGAGCAAGTACAAGATCAAATTGGACAAGAAATAACTCCAACATTGCTTGAGACAATTAAACAGGTTGAGGAGGATACAAGAGAAGTAGTGGTGCAGTTGTGCAGCACATATGACGAGTTCACGGCCAAGTTCGTCCCACCAGTCGCGGTGCAGAGTGAGACAGTTGAAACAATCAGTGGCTTGGGGATGAGCCACATGTAAGTGTTAGGGGCATGTTGGGCCCAGGTTGAGTTAAAGTTTTTGGAAGCACCTTTTTGAGGCAAGAAGGGAAAGCTAAGTTGAGCGCAGCTCAGAAACACAATTTTGGCTAAGTATTGAGGATGTTGCAAAGTTGCGCGCAGCATCCAACTTTTGACGAGACTGCAAAGTTGCGTGCAACGTCAAAGTTTTCGCTGTGATGCGAAGACCAGTACTGCGTAGAAGTAGTGCTCTTGAGTTAGGAGGCCACGTGGAGCCAACAAAGCGGTGTGCTGGACAAGTATCAAGTGTAGTTACTAACTCGACCAGTAGCAGCCAATTTTGGAAAGATACTTCAGGATTGTCGAGCGGCGGATGTACACAAAACAGGAAGGCGGCCACGCGTGGGTTGTTAAGGAAAGCGACGTTTGGCACGCGCAGAAGGTAAAACCATTAGAGAGAAACGGTTTGGCAGTAGCAACCTGTAGGCATGCATGCAACAGGAAGGATGATAGCGACAGAATGAGGACGTGGAGATCTGCCATGATCAAGCAGACACTACCAAGAGCCATCAAGCCGGTTTGGAAAACTAGCGCAGTTTTGGAAACCCTTAGGGTTTTGGGTTTTAGGTCTTCGGCATTGTACATCCATGACCTTCGGGCATGATCTATTTAAGAAGACATTTTGTATGGGATGGGGGTTCTCTTTTGTGGGTTTTTCTCTCTCTGTATTATTGTTATGCTTTTGTTTTGAGAACTTAAGGAGACACCCTTTTTGTACTGTAAAATCTCTCCAAGCTAAGAATATTGTAAAGGCTCTACAGCTGTGTGCACAGAGACCTAGCCGGGAGAAGGAGAGTCTACAGCTGAGTGCGTAGACTAAGAACGGTTTCCCCATCCCTTTTGAAAGAAATATATTACCAACCATTCTTGTGGACGTAGCTTTCCATCTGGGGAAGTGAACCACGTTAAATCCTATGTTATGTGATGATGTGTATGAATGAATGACTATCTTTATTTTCTGTAGAATGAATACTTGAATGTTTCCTTGCATGCTGTAAATTGAGAACTTTGAGATGCATTTACCAACATGAGAAGTTTGGGAATGATATGCTACGTTCCGTGGAAGTAGATGAATGGTGAACACTTCAATTCTATGTTAAGGCCGTGAATCAGTCATTTAAAGTATAAGTATTTTCTTAAACATAGTGACGAACGTAGTACAGTTAATCATGTTTATCATTTTAGTCATGTTGTAATACTTCCAAGTTCTTAACGAATGCTAGAAAGATATCCAGTAAGTGGTTGATTGAATGGATAAGTGATATTCATTTCAGTGCCTTAACGTTTCTGAGATTTTCCAAGTAGAGGATAATTGTGGGTGATTTACAGTTCCAGTAGAAGATTTGCAGCAGTAAGAAACCCTTGGTACGACCTGCAGTGTTTCCTCCACCGCGCAGTACTGCTTGCAACATATATCTTGCTGCGCACCGCATCACTCTGCCCCGCAACGCACTCCTTCTGTTCCGCGCTGTGCAGCTTGCTCAAATAAACAACTCATCATTTACTATGGAAACCTGATTCCGCAGTACCCCATAAAGATACACCTCGGGTGAGACCTCAACCTGCTCACAAGTTGTTGCTGAAAGGGCCGGTGCGAAGGGGTTTTGTTGGTAAAAGGAAGAACCGCAAAGAACCTGGGTCCAATTGGAAACCTCTAGGTCAGTTTAAGCCAACATTCATGGAGAACAAGGAAGCGCAAGACTAGTTTAGTTTGTTAGAAAGGGTCATTTGGACCATTTTGTAACCGCCATAGTTGGATATAAATAATAATATGAATGTAATCCTAAGGGAATCCTAGTATCATTATCATTGTGATTGTGCAGATCAATTGTGATTCGGTTTGTTTTTGCAGTTTTGTATGGATCCGCGATAAGATGTTCTGAACTATTTCTGCGAAGTTTATACCGAAGGTTTTGATGAGTTAATGCATGAAGATGTTTGGATATGTTCTTTTGTCTCTATTTATGTCAAATATTGGATGCTGCATTATGATTTCTATTGCCTTTTCTGTAAGGTTTCATTGATGCGATGTCTAGTATTTCCCTGTTAATGCAAATGGCCATTATGTATTGAATATGTAAATGGTGAATACATGGATAATGTGAGAATGATGAATGTATGAATGTATGCGAATGTGAATCTATGGTTTCTGTTGCGATAGCATTGAAGTAGTTGCATGTCCTTTCCCCACTACGAAAACTTGGTTCCTACAGCCCCCTTAATCATCTCGGGTGAGACTTCACTCACTTCGCAGGTGTTGCTGGAAAGGGTAAAACCTTTCTAGGCCAACAAGGGTCGATATCAACATTGACCTCATCCACAAAATCACTCATCTCAGGAAGTGAGCTGATGATCTCGCAGGAGAGTTTGTGGGAAAAATGAAGGATAAAGAGCTTGCCAAAAAAATGAAGGAAGAATATAAATTAGTAAAGGGGAACCATTGTTTTATGACAGACGGCATCGAAGACCCAACTACATGGTTCATTGTTCAACTGCTAGCAGGAAAAATTTTGGGGAAGTGCAGACCGACAGAGGTGCTGGCAGCAGTAGTTCTCCTCGCTGCAAAGACCAACGATGGAAAACAATACAACTGGGCAAGCTATTTACTGAATGAATTCTTAGAGGATGTCCGAGAAACTTAGGAGACTCGTAGTGCATTCCAGTACACTTGGCTACTAGTGTTAATTGCTTTCATAGGATGGAAGGAGTCGTTGTATTAGAAAAAACTCCCAACAACAATAGGAGATTGCCGAGAGGCAAAATATGCAAACATGTGGGCGAATGAAAGGCCTGACAGACAACGCGTAAACAATTAGCAGATGCATACTTAGTACAGGAATTTGTGCGATGTGATAAGACGCACTTTGCGCATATCAAAGGACCTAGTAGCTAAGTATCTCCAAAGAATGATGTTCACAGCTGACTTGCACTATGTCTATATTCAGCCAAGGGCCGAGAACCATAATCCACAGTCGTTCCTAGGGAACTATCAGTTCGATGCACAAAAGATTGAGCTCATTATGGAGGATTGGCCACCATAGTAGAAATTCAATGCACTTGTGGAAATCCATACCACATCAGAAGAAACCAAAGAAAAAGATCCACTAGATGAAGATGAGATAGCCAAAGAAGAGACACAAACAGGGGAAAAAAGAAAGGACCCTGAAGGGTCGGCAATAGAGAAATGTCCAAGGAATAAACACAAAGCAAAATAGACTCTGCTAGAGGTGAAGGCACATGATGATGATTATGACTACATTGCATTGCATGTCACTGAGCACTTATAAGAGGCACTCACGCTAAAATATAGCAAAAGCGAAGAGTGTTAGAACTGTAATCCATACTTAGTACCATAATCTATAAATTTTTATTGCTCATGTGCTTAATTAAACCATAGTTTGGACTAGGTGACTACAGTTGGTCAAAAACCCACTTTTGAGAGTGTTCACACCCACTTCCAACCAAACCAGTTCACCCAGCCTCCTATTTTGTCCACAAGTGCACCCTCATTAATTGCTGGTGCACCCTCTCTCCTTGTTTTGGGGAATTTCAGTTGACCAAGGGTGCTAGGGTGGATTTTGCCCATTTTTGGCTAGATTTGGAGCATTTAATGCTCCCTTGGGCCCCCCAAACTCCTCTACTTGCTCACCCACGCCTGCCTTGAGCTCATTAATGACCCAGGATGCTTCAGCCACCTCCACACCAGAATTCGTGACTGTTTGGGGTGATTGGGATTGAGTTGGACCCACCTAGGGGGGATTGAGGCCAATTTGGCATTGTTGACTTGTACACTCAGCTAGAGCCACCTAATGCTCTCGAATTTCTCATGGATGTAATAAAAACCTGTTACTAACATTTTCATATGTTAGACAGTCAGTTAATCAAGATATTCAGCATACATTGTGTGTAATATTATCATCTTTTTCAAGTTTTTCCACTGTTTTTGCAAATTAATTCGATTTTGTGAGGTTCTTCATAGCTCCTAGATCTTCTGTGATCAAAATACTCACATGGTATCAGAGCCATCATGGAGTTAGTGAGTTGCAGGTCAATATTGAGCATTGAACTGCATTCTAGAGAGGATTTCCAGATAAAAATTGAGTGTTTTTTGCAGGTGTTTCAGTAGTTTTCTCACCATTAACGCAGCAGTCATGGAAGCAAACCAAATTTTTCTCACACCCTTCAATTTTTTCGATTGGAAGGCTGAGATGGTCATCAAGCTTAGATCTAAGGGTCTCTATAGAGTGACCATGGGCACAGAAGTGGAACCAAACTCTGCTGTGGAGAAAGCAAAGTACTACAATCGACTTGATGAAGCTTATGGATTGTTATGCCTGAGCATTTCAAGGGAACTCTTGTTTCATACAGACAGTTTGACAACCCCCAATGAAGTATGGGTGAAGCTAGAATCACTCTTTGGGAAAACTGATGAACTGAGAGGCCACCAGCTTGAAAACGAGCTCATTAGCTTGAGCCCAGCGCATTTTGAAACCATCCAGGAGTTCTTCACGAAATTCAAGTCACTGGTGCTCCAACTGCAACAATGTGGAATTGTTAAGAAGGAGGAACAACTGATTCTGTCCATCCTTTCGAAGCTAGGCCCAGAATTCTCTGTATTTGTTAGCACATTTCACTCAGCCAAAATGACCCTTCGAAATTGGCAAATGCCATCACTATCTACCTTCATGGAGTGTCTCACTTAGGAGCAGGACAAACTAGTTCAGATGGGCACCATAAAATCAAAGGACCAATCATTGGCAATGGGTGTTTCAAATGCAAGCAAAGGAAAGCAGAAAGCCAAGAATTCGAAGCAGCAAGAGAAGAGGAAGTTTGACAAGAAAAAGTTTGCAGATGGGGGTTCGAATCTGTCAAAGGAGAAGGACAAGAAGGGAAAGGAAAAGACCAAATGCACCTATTGTCATAGGGGATGGCATCCAGAGAGCTCATGTATGAAGAAAACCATTGACTCAATGGCGCAGCTGCTGGAGAAGAACAACATCCCAGTCCCTGAGTGCGCAAGGAAGAAGGAGAGCACCTCAAACCCTGACAATAAGGAGAAGTGTCATGCTTTGGTAGCAGGTATTTCGAATCCCTCTTCCTTCATCATTGATTCGGGAGCTTCCAGACATATGGTTTCATCCAGAGAGCTCTTCTCCTCTATGCATTCGAATGGTGGCCCAACAGTTCGAATGGGAGATGATTCAGAAATCCAGACCAAGGGGATTGGTAGGATTGACATGGAGCATGGCTATTTCAGTGATGTGCTCTATGTACCTTCATTGGCTGCAAATTTGCTATCAGTTTATCAAATGACCCATACAGGAGAAGCCAAGAGAGTAACATTTACTCCAGATTTGGTAGAAATCTCAGAAATTTCCTCAAATCAAGTTGTGGCAGTAGGGTATGCTGATCATGATGAGAGAATGTACAAATTCTCAAATTTCATTCGAAATTCTAGTGACCATGCTCTTGTCTCTCATGCCAACGAGACCTCCAAGTTGTGGCATGAAATATTTGGCCACATGAACTACAAATATCTCAAGACATTGCACAAGGACGAGATGGTGGAAGGGCTTCCAGAAATCAAATCATCAAATGGTGCATGCATTGGGTGTGTAGTTGGAAAGCATCCTGAGCGCAGCTATGAGAAGGGAATTGCAAGGAGAGCCACTCAACCACTTGGATTGGTACATTCAGACCTCAATGTTCCCCTTCCCACTCCATCACATGGTGGATCAAGGTATGTACTTACATTCATAGATGACTACTCTCGATTCTGCTGGGTTTACTTCCTTAAATTGAAGTCAGAAGTGTTTGAGAAATTGAAGGTTTGGAAAGCCCTAGTGGAGAACCATAGTGGTCATAAGATAAAGATCCTTAGGATTGATAATGGAAAGGAATATGTGAATAATAACATTCAGCACCTTTGTGAGGAATGTGGCATCCAAATGCAACATTCAATCCCCTACACACCTCAGCAAAATGGTGTGGCAGAGAGGAAAAATAGATCTCTCAAGGAGATGGCTACTTGCATGATTGAAGCTAGGGATCTAAGCCCTAAGCTATGGGCTGAAGCCATCAATTGTGCTGCTCATATTCAGAACAGAGCCTTTCACAAATCACTCAAAGGAAAAACCCCCTATGAGGCATGGTTTGGCCAAAAATCAAATGTGTCAAATTTCAGGATTTTTGGGTCTAGGGCATGGGCTCGAATTCCATCAGAAAAGAGGAAGGATTTGGAGCCACAGAGCAGGGAATGTATCATGGTTGGATATGGTGAGGACAAAAAGGGCTACAAGCTCTTTGACACATCCACACTTAAAACTTTCATTGAGAGAAGTGTGCAATTCGAAGAAGAACCAATTCCAGATTTTGAGCTTGCACCGGGGGAAAGCTCCTCTCCTCCACACCTTAATGAAATTAGTGATGATTCCACCTCTGATTTTTCTGATATTGCTGAAGATGACATGGCTGAATATGACATTGCTGTACATGAGTCACCATCAAGGCCCAAGTGGGCTGAGAAAATCATACAAGCTGCAGGTGAATTGGCAGGCAATCCCCAAGAGCCTAGGAAGACTAGATCTCAAACAATCAATGCTTCCTTCGCAAATGAAAGTGAACTTGCTGATCACTGTTATATGATGATTGGATCTGATCCAACATAATATCAGGAAGCTCATCATAATCCAAGGTGGAGAGCAGCAATGCAAGAAGAATTCCAGTCTCTCCAAGAGAACAAAACATGGGATTTGGTGCCTCTTCCTCCCAAGAGGAAACTTGTGCAATGTAAGTGGATTTTTCGAACCAAAACTGTTGCTGATGGTTCTGATCTGAAGTATAAGGCTAGGTTAGTGGCTAAGGGCTACTCACAAATCCATGGTGTGGATTATACAGAGACCTTTGCACCGGTTGCAAAGATGGACTCAATTAGACTAGCTCTAGCCATGGCAGCTAGTAAAGGTTGGGAAGTTCACCACATGGATGTCAAAAGTGCATTCTTGCATGGTGAGATACAGGAAGAGATATATATGCAGCAACCTGAAGGATTCCAAGAGGATCCCACACTTGTATGCAGGTTGAAGAAGTCACTCTATGGACTCAAGCAAGCCCCCAGGGCTTGGTATGCCAAAATGGATGCTTTTTTGCTCTCAATTGGTTTCTGTCGATGCAAGTCTGATCCAAATGTTTATTTGCAGCATTGTGATGATAATTTGCAGGTCATTTTACTGTATGTTGATGATCTCTTAATTACAGGGAGCTGCACCAAACAAATTGGCTCAATTAAAGCTTCTTTGCACAGTGAATTTGCCATGAGCGACCTAGGATTGCTAAGGCAATTTTTGGGTTTGGAAATTGAGCAATCTGAGAGAGGTATATTGCTGATTCAACCTAAGTATGCTTCAGACCTATTATTCAAGTTTAAAATGGCTGAATGTAAGGCAGCCAAGTGCCCATTCCTTTCAGGCATAAAACTAGGTGAATTTGAAGACTCTCCATTGGTGGATTGCACTCTCTACAGGAAGCTAGTTGGAAGTTTGCTGTACCTTACACATACAAGACCTGATTTGTCTTATGCTGTAAGTGCTGTAGCAAGGTATATGCAGCAGCCACATGAGATCCATTGGAAGGCAGCCAAAAGGATCCTTCATTATGTCCAAGGAACAAAGAACTTTGGGGTACACTATGCAGCTGGTTCTTCACTTCAACTAGCTGGATTTTCTGATTCCGATTGGGCGGGAGATCCCATCGATAGAAAGTCCACTTCAGGTTTTGTGTTTATGTTTGCTGAAGGTCCCATTTGCTGGTCAAGTAAGAAATAGCATACAATTTCTCTTTCATCAGCAGAGGCCGAGTACAGGGCAGCAGTGAACGCAGCCACACAGTGTGTTTGGTTGCAAGGCATTCTTCGGGAGTTTGGTGTTGCTATTGATTCTCCAACCAATATTTGGGTGGATAATCAAAGTGCCATCAAGATATCTACTGATCCAGTACAGAGGCAAAGAACAAAGCACATTGAGATCCACATGCATTACATTTGGGGCTTGGTGCATGACAGGGTGATCTCATTGCAGTATTGCCCATCCACCGAGCAAACTGCAGATATTTTCACCAAGTGCTTTACTGAGAAGACCTTCACTCACTTGAGAGCTTTGCTTGGAGTGAGTGATGGATGGTGATTGCTGCAATTTAATTGCAGGTTCAGCCCCATGTCCATTTTAGAGGGAAGTTTTTATCCCATGAGGTTTTACTTCTTTTCCTCGGTTCATATGGACAAATAAAATTTCTGTTTGTAATGAGGTGACTTGAGCCTTTGCTGCCAAGGCCTCCCACTTATCTTTCATGAGATGTACTAAGCTATGGTTAAGGGGGGGTGTTAGAACTGTAATCCACACTTAGTACAATAATCCATAAATTTTTATTGCTCATGTGCTTAATTAAACCATAGTTTGGACTAGGTGACTACAGTTGGTCAAAAACCCACTTTTGAGAGTGTTCACACCCACTTCCAACCAAACCAGTTCACCCAGCCTCCTGTTTTTTCCATAAGTGCACCCTCATTAATTGCTGGTGCGCCCTCTCTCCTTGTTTTGGGGAATTTCAGTTGACCAAGGGCTCTAGGGTGGATTTTGCCCATTTTTGGCTAGATTTGGAGCATTTAATGCTCCCTTGGGCCCCCCAAACTCCTCTACTTGCTCACCCACGCCTGCCTTGAGTTCATTAATGACCCAGCATGCTTCAGCCACCTCCACACCAGAATTCGTGACTGTTTGGGGTGATTGGGATTGAGTTGGACCCACCTAGGGGGGATTGAGGCCAATTTGGCATTGTTGACTTGTACACTCAGCTAGAGCCACCTAATGCTCTTGAATTTCTCATGGATGTAATAAAAACCTGTTACTAACATTTTCATATGTTAGACAGCCAGTTAATCAAGATATTCAGCATACATTGTGTGTAATATTATCATCTTTTTCAAGTTTTTCCACTGTTTTTGCAAATTAATTCGATTTTGTGAGGTTCTCCATAGCTCCTAGATCTTTTGTGATCAAAATATCACAAAGAGACTCAGGCGCAAATAAACAAGAATCTTGCACAGCTCAAGAGCATGGTCGCAAGGATAGAACAAGTCCAGAAGGACTTGGTGCACGATTCTAATTCAAAGGGAAAGTTAGGTGAATCAAGTCAAAAGAAGAGAAGGCCACCAACCTTGAAAACGAAACCTCACTTGGTTTGAATGGAGCCGTTGAGTATCATCTTCCCAAATGATGAGCTAGTTGAAGGTGCAAAGAGGTTAGAGCACCTAGATATCAATGCTGGTATGCTACCTATTGAGGGGTTGCAAAATATACATTTGCATGTTGTAGAAGAAATCATGGATAGAGACATAGTCTCTTACAATAAAAAACAACAGCTGGAAGAGAGCTACAAAGATTTGACAGAGGTATGTGCACAGAAAACAAGAGAACTTGCTCCTGCGCACGAAAAGAGGAAAAGGATGGAATAAATTGTTGCTAAGGTATGTGCGAAGATTTCAGAATGCGAAGAGAAACCAGAGATCTAAGATACCATCCTCAATATCGGTACTATGGTAAGCGGTCTTAAAGCATAGATGGAAAATATGGAGATTGCCCACAAGGGAGAGGTTGCTAGCCTTCAGACTCAGAAACCTATTGGTACACCGCTAGGTATGGTAGAAGCAAGAGCTACAGAACTCAAGGCTTCAGTAGAGACCATCTCTATAGAAGTAGCGAAGTGCTAAGAACTACTGGAGCAAGCCACTAGAATATGGACTACACTACAAGAAGATCCTGAGTTGTAGAAGATTCAAGATGACTTGCAGCAATGACAAGTAGAGTTGGATTCTGTGAATACGACCATGAAAAACTTGAGACCTCGAGAGAAAATCCAAAAGTTTGCAAAAGTCAAAGACTTGCAAAAAGACCTGAAATTTCTAAGGGAGAAGGAAGCTGATACCTCAATGAGGATACAGCCGATGCAGGAAGAGGTGCTTTCGCTCTCAAAATAAATTGAAGAAAACTTACAAGAACTCTGCACCAAAGAGCAAATGTTTAAGGAGCATGATCAAGAAGATGTCTCACAAGAGATGTTGGAAGTTGTCAAGGACTTTGAGCAGGAAACAACGGAGATAGTTGCAAAGCTAAGGGAAAATCTCTAGGACTTCACTAGAAAATTGAGTCCCCAAGGGGACGGTGAGCCAAAACAATGTGGATCAAAGACAATCGACGAGCAAGTGTTAGGGGCCTATTGGGCAGGGCCCAAGTTGGTATAGTTTTGGCGAAGCAAAGTCCAAGTTGGTATAGTTTTGGTGAAACGAAGTGCAAGTTGGTACAGTTTTGGAAAAGCGAAGTCCAAGAACGCGTAGTTGGAAATGCGAAGTCCAAGCATGGCAAATTTTTGATGAAACATGGCTACAACGCAACAGTTATTTTTGGTAACAGGTACAAGTAAAGCAAGGTCCCGAAACGACCTATTTTGGGTGTGCGACTCCATGATTCCTAGGATTTGGGTAAGGAGCAGCGTTGAATTGGAGGAAAGCAACCGATCACCTTAGTATAGGCAGAGTAATAATACCGTTAGAAGTAGAACGACCGATGGACAACAACATAAGACTTGGAGCGGAAAAAAGAGACATGCCAGTACACAGTCAAAGCCATGCAGCTAGAACTACGGATGTAAGAAGAGGCATCAGAGCCAGAAGCGGCACAAAAAGGTGGTCGAATTCAAGTAAGTTATTTGTCGACTACGACAAGCTGGGTTAGCGGGGTAACCGCGCCATTTTTGGGGGTGTTGGGTAGGTCCCATGTTGGTACAGTTTTGGCAAAGCGAAGTCCAAGTTTGTATATTTTTGGGGAAGTGAAGTCCAAGCATGCCACAGTTGTGATGAAGCATGGCTCTAGTGCAGCAATTAGTTTTGGTAACGGGTCCAAGTAAAGCGAGGTCCAACAACGACCTATTTTCGGTAAGAGACTCCATGATTCCCATGATTTGGGTAAGGAGCAGCGTGGAATTGGAAGAAAGTGACCTATCACCTTAGTACAGGAAGAGTAATATGACCGTTAGAAGGAGAACGACTGATCGACAATGACAGAAAAAGTGGAGTAGCGGAAAGGGACGTTCCAGTATACAGTGAGAACTGTGGCTATCAGAAGAGGTGTTGAAGCTAGAAGCAACGCATAAAGGAGGCCCAAGTCAAGTAAGGTAGATGTCGACTATGATAGGTCGGGTAAGAAGGGTAACCGTGCCATTTTTTAGGCATTTTTTGGGTAGCATAGTATTTTATCCCACACTGATTGTAAAGACATGACCCCCAGGCTCGATCTATAAAAAGGGAAATTTTGTAATAGAAGAGTTGGATTTTTGTTGATCTCTCATGGTATTATTTTCGGTCTTAAGTATTTTGAAGAAAGACTAAGCATTGTAGAGGGAAAGAAGAGAGGAAAAGGCTCTATAGCTGTGTGTGCAAAGAGCTATTGTAGAGATAAGATTCTGCAGCTGAGTGCGCAGAATGGAACTGTTGAACCCTTCCCATTAATATAATCAATAGTCCTCGTAGATGTAGCTCCCATTCGGGGGTGAACCATGTAAATACATGTGTTGTGTGATTGAATCTGTGAGACTGATTTTGTTTATGTTCATGCTTGTGTATGTTCAATCTTTTATATGTATTTTCACATGTATGTTGGATGAGAATAATATGCTAAGTAGGGAACATGTATAACTAAATGTACAAGTATTTCATAATATGTTGAATGCATAAGTAATAGGAATAACAGTAAGTCAACTAAGTCTGTAAAGTGTGTGATTGTTGAGAATCATAGTCTGGAGTTGCATTGTCATATTGTATTGTGGCCATTTCGGAGTGCGCAGTACCACTATGCGCTATAGCACAAGAAGTAAATGCGAAGTAGGTGTGGCTACACGGAGGTAACTGGTCTATTATATGCGCATCACTTAGCTGTAGAAACATGCTTCTGCAGGCCCTTCATATATTTGCCTCAGGTGAGACCTCAATTTTTTCCCGAAAGCACCAGTGAAGAAGGGTTTTGTTGGACCACAACTATGCCGAACTCGAGTCAGTACGAGAAAGTTAAAGAACCAGATAGTATCCCAACAAATGGTTCCGTTTTCTTCCTTGAATTGGTGATGTGCTCCGAATATTGGAAACCTAAGAGAACATAAATACAGAACTGGGTAGATAATACAGAAATGGAATTTGCAAGGAAGGAGAACAAACATCTGTGTTTCTATGACGTAGAATGGTTGCAGAGATACCTATTTTCTAACATTTACGAAATTTTCTTCACATTCTTTAGCAATGATCTATATGAGTGGCTTTCAAGGCTCACAGAATGGAAGAACTGTTATGAGGGTGGAGAACCTACGGTGTGGACCCCATAATTGAGTCAGAGACTTAAAGCAGTGGATAGACCAATCTCAAGAGCAGTAGAATTCTGGCTCGAGAGTGTACTAGAAGGCTACATTACAGAATTTTTTGTGGACACTTTGAAGTCTTATAGCACAACAGAAGCATATTTCTTCAAGGGATTCAGAGGTAAGTACCTAAAAAATCTTAGTCTATACATTAAAATGTTGTTAGCAGAGAAAGGTGTCTTAAGAATGCAATACAATTCCTAGGATTTAAATCTATAATATTCAGTAAACAGACAGTGACACTGAGGAAAAAATCTATACATTATGAAGTGGTAAAAGATACAAGTTTAGGACCGAGAAGAGGTCCAATGGACCCGAACCTCACATATCTCTAGAAACTGAGTTAGGAAGTAATAGAGAATCATATCAGGTTGAGGCTGATAGTGAAACAAATCCTAGATTAACTACCTATCAGCCCATCACTCCACAGAAACCTCCAGTTGACGATAGAAATATTGCTATCCCACATAACAACAGTAGTAGTAACACCACAGGAGCAAGTACTCAGAACATTCTGAGTATTATTCTACCTAAGACATCATTGAACACTAAGCCTCCTAGAAGAAGAATGATAGACAACATCAAGATTCCTATATTCAAAGCAACGGGTCTACCCTGAGCAACAATGGTTTCTTTGCAAAGTGGTGTGGAATGTTAAAGAAGTACACAATGATGCTATTAGACAAGCACAACTCATTACCACATTTAGGGACATAGCTTTAACATGGTTTACGAAGTACTCTGTTGGAAAGAATAGGAAACTAGTAGAGATTAGAGCTATGCTCATCAGAGAGTTTAAAAAACCAAAGTCAGAATCACAGTGTATCACAAAGCTCAAAGAAATTAAGCAGAAACCGAGTGAGTTGGTATGGGAATTTGATCAAAAGTTCAAAGCGTTGTTATATCAAGTGAGCTTTGACATAGCACCACAACAACACTAGGAAAGGTTCATAGCCGCGTTGATTCCATGTATCAGGTTACTATTTATGCAACAAAAGTTTACTTCACAGACAAAGGCCCTAGAAATAGTGATTAAACTATAGGATTTTCCTATAGGAGAGACAAGCACAGGTATTGTTCAGATACATACCCAACTAGAAAATTTGACATTACAACTATAAGATATGAAGAAAGGAAAAGAGACCCAAGAAGAGGTTTGGTGTACAAAGTGTAAGGGAGAAGGTGTTAAATTTTCAGAATTTACTTCAATCTGATCTAGGATCTTAACTGAGAGAACAACATGTATAGCATATCTACATCATATCAATCATGGAGACAATAATGCAAGCACACAAGAGACACAAAGATTTACTTGGGGAAAACCATAAAGGTGAAAAACCCCAATAACTTCCTCAGAGATAGATAGAGCAATGATACAACCAACCATGAGAGATAGACACAACCTAGCAGCAGAATCTCCTCCTCCATAAGTGCGCCACTCCTCCTTGAGTGCATGTGTGAGAAGTGAGTGAGCAAATAGAGTGCCTCCCGCACTCTATTTATACTTGAATTGACTTGCCTTTTTACCTAACTCATGTAGGCTCGAACTTAACCACATAACATAATGCTGACTGGGCCGACCCCCAATAGGGTGGTCTAATAACCCTTTGACCCACATGGTCGACCCCCAATAGGGTGGTCTAATAACCCTTTGACCCACATGACTTATACAGGGCTGACCCCAAACAAGGTGGTCTAATAACCCATCAAGTATAAGTTACGACACTTCCGTATAGAGGAATACTAACATCTCTATAGGAATAAAATATACATATATGTGAAATGCATTCTGAAGTTACATATACATCAACACTCCCTCTTAACTAGGAAGGTATTTCTCAGCACAGTTCTTCTAGCACAAGTCATCTTCTCTGGATCATCGTCACTGGATAATCGTCATCGAGTCATCATCATGGTCACTGCTGCTGCTATCTCAATCAATCTCTGAATCTACTCGTCATAGGAAGTTCTACAGAGCCAGTCCTTTTTCATACTGGATGTAGGCCCACCACCTGCAGGTCTTCATCATCACTGGCGATACTGTGGAATCCTCAGGACTTATTATGTGCGTCACAAAACCTCGAAAGAGCATCCCAGGATGTTATGGGTACACAACTCCGACCTGTAGGATCTCCAAGGGCGCTATTACATGTGACCCCACCACAAAGCCTCGAAAGAGCATCCCAGGATGTTACGGGTACACAACTCCAACCTGAAGGATCTCCTAGGGCACAAATTACATGTGGTGACCACAAAACCTAGCAAGAGCATCTCAGGATGTTACGGGTACACAACTTCGACCTGAAATCTCCCAGGGCACAAATTACATGTGGTCATGGCAAAACCTCGATGAAGCATCTGAGGCCTTTTTCATCCTGTCCAAATCTCCCAGGAGCAAATTACATGCCATAGGACAAAACCTCGCAAGAGCATCTCAGGATGTTACGGGTACACAACTCTGACCTGAAATCTCCCAGGGCACAAATTACATGTCCTCCCAGAGCAATGTCTCGAAAGAGCATCCCAGGTTGTTACGGGTACACAACTCCGACCTATAGGATCTCCCAGACATGCTCATCTGCACAACCTGATCCACAGCCACAGAGTATCAACCTGATACTCACCATACATCATCCTGATGTACTCATGATCGTCCTGATCATCATCACTGCAACGTCCTGCTGCATGTCATCTGGAGCAACATCCTGAAGCTCATCATCCATGATCATCCTGATCATCACTGCAACATCCTGTTGCATGATCCACCTGATCATCAATGCATCCACCTGATGCATACCAAGTATCTACCTGATACATATCATCATACATGATCCTCCTGATCATACAATGTATCCACCTGATACATGATACATATCACCATACATGATCCACCTGATCATACAATGTATCCACCTGATACATATACAGATACATGGTCCAAGCATCCAACATGATGCATACATACATCAATGATCCAACTGATCATATCCAGCATCCAACATGATGCATACATACATAAATGATCCAACTGATCATATCCAGCATCCAACATGATGCATACATACATAAGTGATCCAACTGATCATATCCAGCATCCAACATGATGCATACATACATACATAAAAATGATCCAACTGATCATATCCAAGTAGAAACCAGAACATCATCCTGATGCCCATTATCCAGCGCTTACATCCACAGCCATGTGAAGGATCCTCCTTCCAACATGCTTGGAATGGCTTCAGCAAATGTGTCCATCACTTCTTCCTCGAAGTTTCCTCGATCTAAAGAACGCCAAGCCTCTCTCTGAAGTACTCGAACTTCACTCTGGCTAGTGGCTTCATCAGCACATCTGCAATCTGCTCGTCTGTCGCAACATACAGGAGCTTCACAGCTCCTCTTTGCACCATATCCATGATATAGTGATATTTGATCTCTATGTGTTTCGACCTGTCATGAAACACTGGGTTCTCGGACAGCTTCACACAACTCTGGTTATCACAGAAGATACCAGTAGCCTCCAACGGGAGATCAAATAACTCAGACAGTAGCTTCCGTAGCCATACTGTCTCACAAATAGCTGAACAGGTTGCAACATACTCTGCCTCAGCTGTCCTCAGTTCTACGCAGGACTGCTTCCTGCTAAACCAAGAGATCACACTTGATCCCATACTGAAGCAGCACCCATATGTGCTCTTCCTATCTGCAACACTGCCATCCCAATCTGAATCAACATAACCCTGTAGGTTAAACTTTTGATTCGCTTCATACTTGAGCCCATAATCCACTGTACCCTTCAGGTACCTCAGAACATGCTTTACAGCAACCAGGTGAACACTCCTCGGATCCGTCAGGAACTGGCTCAATGTGTTCACAGCAAAGCAAATGTCTGGTCTCGTGTTCGTCAGATACATCAATGATCCAATCATCTGACGATACATAGAGACATCAACCAGCTCAGATGAAGCATCACATAGAAGCTTCAGATTCGATGCCATAGGTGTGGCCATGGCCTTGCAATCCATCATCCTGAACCTCTTCAGGATCTCTACTGCATACTTCCCTTGTCCAAGGAAGATTCCATCACTCTGCCACACCTCCATGCCAAAAAACAAATAGTGCATCATCCCCAAGTTCTTCATCTTGAACTCAGTAGTAAGCTTCCGCTGTGTGTCGGCAATCAATCTATCTTCACCATACCAAGTTCTGCACATATATGATTTCCTATCATGTGTCTCAGAACCAAGTGGCTTCTCTACATACACTTCTTCTTCAACTACACCATTCAAGGAAGCTGTCTTGAATCCATCTGGTGTATCTTCTATTTCATCATTTTTATGTTTCTCAATGCTGCCATCTGCAACATGCTTGATCTGATAGTTCCATTTGGAAGTCATAGCAAAATTCCCTTCATGTCTTGGGATTACATCCCAAACATCATTCTTCATGATCGACGGATTATGGCATTTCATTTCTTCATCCCAGATCCTGGGAACTTCAATATCTTCAATATCTTCAATAGATATCTTTGTTGCTGGAACAAATGTTGTAGTTCTTCTTTTGTAGGAGATGGTATACGATCTTTCCTACACAACAAGTTAAATTGCATGATTAGAAAACATCTCATAGTTTTCAGAACAAATTCTTACACATAAAGAAATATGCCATACAGTCATGCAATTATCTTAGCCAATGCTTCAATACAACATTTATCCATATTCTGTAACTTTCTAGATGCCTTCCAATCTCTACCAGAACATTGTTAAGAGTGTGCACAACTCCCAACATGTCCGCAAAGAGGTTTCATTCTAGATAAGTAGCAATGGAATGTTGTACAATGCCATAGGCCACTTACCCATGCATATTAGGAGTATACTATTCATCAATGCAATTATTCTAATATGCATAATACACAACCTAATTCTAGGAACATCAGTATATACATTATTGAACAGTATTATTTAAGAAATGACAATTCAAATACTTATCTTTGTTTGTTCATTGGGTGGATTCCCTCTGAGTCTTCGCTTCCTTGCAGGAGCTACTGGAGTCCTAATCTGAAGTAGCTTCTTCTACACCTTTTGATGTGGAATGTAGAGAGATGGTAAACTCCCTCTGAATATTTGCATCCTTGAATAAACCACTAGAGTGTACTCCCTCTTGATCTTTTCTTCCTAAATTACCTGTTCTTGAACTCATATTCATCCTTGGTCCCTATGCATGCTTATTAGTATCATGATTGTGTTATCCTTGTGAGATCATATAAAATCATACATTCATTAGCATACTATTAAAACACAATAATCTCAAGCATGTATAGTCATGATCATTTCAAACAGAAAATAATAAGTATTAGCATTCAAGGTTTATGTAGGATTCTTATGGTTAGTCAAATCATAAGAAACATAACATGTCTAAACCTGTAATTACTCAAACCTATGACTCTTCAGGTTAGTTGAATCATCAATCAAGATAAGAGATATAATATGCATAAAACCTGTGATTATTCAAACCTATACCTTCATGATTCTTTTGGTTAGTCATATCATCAATTATGGTAAGAAACATAATATGCATACAACCATGATTATTCAAACTTATGACTTCATGAATAATCATTATCAACAACACAACAGTATAAGATCCTAAACCAAGGTAGGATTCTAGCTTGATATAGGAAAAACATACCTGGATTAGCATGCTAGCTAGTTTATGTCTAACATACCCGCATAATGTCTTTTGGTTCTCTTCAGTGACTTGTGCTAGTAACCTGCATGTCTCATATGTTAACCATTACAAAACCAAGTTATACATACCTCATAAATGGATCTTCTATGAGATCCATGACAATGGATGAGTCTTTATCCTCATGTCATCATGATCATATGTTCTTGGACCAGAACATGATTTGTCTTTCTTGGTGTACCTTTCATGTTAGTAGACAACATAAACCTCATACAACACCATAATGCATTAGTACAATCATAAATGTCAACACCCTAACCAATGAATATCTTCTATCATGCATTCATAATTTTGTTAAGGTGATACGACAAATCTAAAATCAAGATTGTACTAACTGTAATAACATGAAGACAAACATACCATAAACTTAATCATGGACAAATATCGAAACATACCTCGATGAGTCATACCTTTCGAGATCGCTTGTAATCTTCTTATGTAAGGCCTTAGCCTCATCTCCCTCTGAAACAGGAACTTCTTCACTCATGCAGATGATCAATCCATATTCTTCTAGGATTAACCCAATCCACTTGATTTGCAAGAACTGGACCTGGAGCTGGATATGGGTTTGTCAGAGAAACCCCAAAAATTCAAACTTTGAATTTCAAACTTCCGAAAGGATAGAAGTATGCACCTTGATGAGCTGATCAAACTGGTATATTCAGAATTTGAAAACTGCAAAGTTTCACTCCTCAATTTTGCCTTTGAAACTTCCGGATTCACTGGACGTGACCCTAAACTGGGGTTTGATGAAGCCCACTCTTTTGCCCCATCAAAAGGTTTGATCCAAAGCTCTAAGCTTCTATTTTTCTGAGGAGCTTCCAGCCGTGGTCACAGATTGCAAAAATTCCCATTTTTACAGAAGCCCTAGTTTTCCACTTTTCTGATCAAAGTCCCGAACTAGGGTTTGATCAAGCCCGGCCTTTTGCCCAACCAAAAATTCTGATCTTGGTCTCTAAATTTCTATTTTGATGAGTAGCATTCAGCCGTGGTCTCCGATTACAAAAATTTCAACTTTCTCCAAAGCCCTAAATTCTGGAAGCCATGAATGAAGGTACTCAAAAATATTTATGTTTTGATAGAAATATATACCTGATTGTTTCTGGTGTAACTCCAAACTTTTCGATACACAGGGTCTGAAATTTTTTCCTGAGATAGCCTGACCTGTTATCTTTCCATCCTGACAGGTTTGACCTCAATTGGATTCTCTGAGAGAGAGTTATGTCAAATGTCGCAACGTAACCTGTTTTGGGATAAAACGGAAGAGAGAACTTGTACGGCATGCCACGTGTCACTGTTTGAACTTAGGCATCTGGAAAACGTTTGTGAGATATCTCGGCCTGTTATCTTTCCATCCTGACAGGTCTGACCTTAATTGGACTCCCTGAGAGAGAGTTATGCCAAGTGTCGCGACATGACCTGTTTATGGGATAATACAGGAGAGTGAACTTGTACGGAGTGCCACGTGTCACTGGTTCAACTTCAGCCTCTGAAAACGTTTTCTGAGATAGTACAGACTGTGTACTACCTGTCACGTTTTACGAAATTTCATTTCGAGCTTCCTAGCCCAGGATATGACCTTTTTCCCAAGGTCACCTGATTTTGACTCAGATCTGGAAGAGGTAGAAACCCTATATTGTACAGATCATAAATCACAAAGTACAACGAATTAGAGGTTTTCCTTTGGACACAAGGTACTTGGAGATTTAATCTTCGTCTTGTAACAATTTCAGATCTGAAAACTTCGCCAAAACGGATTTATATCGAAAGTGCTACGATGACTGGTTTTTTCTATATCAAGCCCTAGCATCGTAAGTGCAACAAGTGTCATACATGCCATATCATGCCTTCTTTCAGGCTAGCTCTGATACCATGTTAAATTTTCAGAATTTACTTCAATCTGATCTAGGATCTTAACTGAGAGAACAACATGTATAGCATATCTACATCATATCAATCATGGAGACAATAATGCAAGCACACAAGAGACACAAAGATTTACTTGGGGAAAACCATAAAGGTGAAAAACCCCAATAACTTCCTCAGAGATAGATAGAGCAATGATACAACCAACCATGAGAGATAGACACAACCTAGCAGCAGAATCTCCTCCTCCATAAGTGCGCCACTCCTCCTTGAGTGCATGTGTGAGAAGTGAGTGAACAAATAGAGTGCCTCCCGCACTCTATTTATACTTGACTTGACTTGCCTTTTTACCTAACTCATGTAGGCTCGAACTTAACCACATAACATAATGCTGACTGGGCCGACCCCTAATAGGGTGGTCTAATAACCCTTTGACCCACATGGCCGACCCCCAATAGGGTGGTCTAATAACCGTTTAACCCACATGACTTATACAGGGCTGACCCCAAACAAGGTGGTCTAATAACCCATCAAGTATAAGTTACGACACTTCCGTATAGAGGAATAATAACATCTCTATAGGAATAAAATATACATATATGTGAAATACATTCCGAAGTTACATATACATCAATAGAAGGTCACTTCAAAGAACAATGTCTGGTATTTAGAGGTTACATTGCTACCAGAGCTCCAAACCCATTGAATCAACAGCGAGGACCATTGTGTGAGATTTGTCGATTTAGAGGACATCATTGAGAATATTTTTACTTACTTCAGAAGTATGTGCAAACACCAAAGAACTTATATTGCACATTATGTAAGTCAGTTGGTCATGATGATTCCAACTGTAGAGCATACGACCTCATGATATAACGAAAGCATGATGTCTATCAAGTATAAGAAGAAACACCACATAACAATGAAAATGCGCTGTATGATCAAGGCACGTATAGAGGACGTGGTGGTTTCAGAGGTAGATGAAGAAACACTGGCGAAGGAAGAGGCATAGGTCAGATTCTGTGTTATAACTGCACTCAACCTGGACATCTATCCAAAGATTGTACGGATTCCTATACTACCTGCAAGTACTGTAAATATTTTGACCATGTCATTGAGGCATGCCCTATTTTAAAAGAAAAAATGCAAGAAAGAAGACTAGAAGCACAGAATCAGAATGTACATATGATTGCAGCTGAAAAACGGAATACAGATTACAACATTCATGCTGCGATGCGAAGTGGATCCACGACAGGTGAAGATCGAACAACTAAAGCTTCGACTTCTGGAAATCATTAGGCTAAACAAAAGCCTATTGAAGGGATTTGGATAATAAAAGCAACTCGAATAAGACATGATTTCAAGCTAAACAAAGAAAAAGAAGTCTTCGTGGAATCCAAAGAAACCTTCAAATAGCTAGAACTTGTCACTCCACGAATCAAGTTGCGAAATGAGACTATGCCTGTAAAGGATATGTTGGCTTTGTATGATCGATCACATACTGCGACATACACGATGAGTCCTATCGCTTGGATTTTACAGAGCTGTATGAATCTATTGAAGCATGAGAATGCCTTAGTAGAACTATAGATCCTACTGAGTCCTTACGAGCAAGGTAATGTAGTAAATGAAGCACATAGAGTGGTTCATAATATTAAGAACCATAAAATAACTGGAAGATAAATGAGACTAAATACACAGATTGAGTATTTTTAAATGGATGAGATTATCCTTGACTTAGGATCAAAAGTAAATGTCTTAACCAAGTAGGCATGGGAACAAATGGGAAATCTAAAGTTAACATGGTCACCCATACAATTGAGCCTAGCTAATCAGCAAAAGGTTCTACCCTTTGGGAGGTTAGCAAATGTCCTTGTTGACACTGATGGAGTGCGAAGTAGAGAAGACTTCGAAGTGATTGAGATCGTAGATGATAGCCAAACCTATCCTACACTCTTGGGAATAGATTGGGAAATGGATAACCTCACAATTATCAACTTGAAAAAGAAGCATATGATATTTGAAGGCATAGATATTAGGGTCATCGCACCCTTGGATTCGTCACAAGGACCTAGATATACTAAACCAATAAAAGAAGAATGTAGAGCTCAATATCTAGATCATATCTAGAATATGACAGTGAGTCAAGCAGATTACGTCAATCCGACTGATGATGGAACATTGATTTGGCAATGTGACAGGTCTTTCATATCCGACTCATATGTGGGACTAGAGAATTGGAAGAGCAAAATGCATGAAGTATCTGCAAGAAGATGCAGGAAGCTCATGAGATCACTGCGTTGGATTGGAACAGAGGTAAGTCTAATCCCTACTTACAATGGATTGACTAATATTTATACATTTTTTCAAGAATATATTATGTTAGTTTCAAATGAACATAACATAACATCATTGGATACAACATTACGCGCTACACCTACTAGATGGTGGGTTGCGCACAAGAAGAACTTGACCACATGGGAGGAATGTAAGAATGTGATGGAGATCAGGTTTCTAGAACAAAATGACTTTGTACAAGTGAAATATAATGGACAAACTGATTCTAGAGATAACATAGACCATGGTCTGAAAGCATGGACACATAGACCACAAACAAAATGGGTTTATCTGTTTGTACACACATTAGAGAAAAATATGAAGAACTAGTACATAGAAATAGAACTTCGCAGAGGAATGGTGGAATGGTATGTCATGATTAAGAACTTCCAAGCAACTTTTAGCTTCGAGGATGAATGTCCAAGTATAAATGAGACATTACAGATCATAAAAAATATGGTATTCAATGACACACCAGAACTTAAGTATCACCAACCAGAATGGGAAAGACAGCTAGAACATGCCTTGGAGTGTTATAAATTCACTTTAGATGAAGAAGAAAAAGAGGAAAACGATGATGATGACCCATGCAATGTAAAAATACTTGAGTCGGAAGGAAAGCGCGAAATCGAAGGACCTCCATTGGAAATTTCAGATCTAAGTAATCCTGTAAAAACTTGAAAAGTGAACATTGGAACTACTAAAGAACCAAAGTTCATTTCTATCGACGATTATTGGGATGGGGAGACAGTTGCACCAATAGCATATTTACTCCATGAATATGAAGACTTATTTCTTACGAAGTTTTCCGAAATGAAAGGCATTTTCGGTGACTTGGGGGTTATGAAAATACCTCTCAAGACACATGCGAAGCCCATTAAACAGAGACCTTGTCGACTCAATCCAAGATACAAAGAAAGGTTAAAAGCAGAGCTTGATAATATGCTTGACATAGGAATCATTGAACTTGTAGAAGAGTCAAAATGGATAAGTCCCATGGTTATCTAGGAAAATAAAACTAAAGGTGAAATTAGGATCTGTGTAGATCTCAGAAAGCTAAACGATGCATCACTGCATGACCCATTTCCTACTCCATTCGTGCTCCATCAACAGATGAAGTGTTAGACAGTGTTGGAGGGAATGAAGCGTACTCTTTCACGGATGGATTTTTTGGATACCATCATATCATAATTGATACAACATACAGGAACAAGACAAATTTTTCCACAGAATGGGGCTCCTTTTAGTACACAGTTATGCCCTTTGGTCTGAAAAACGTGCCTTCTATGTTTTCAAGAGTAGTTGTTGCTGCATTCAAGGATTTCATCCATAAATTTTTAGAAGTATATTTTGATGATTGGACATTATTTGGGTTATTAAAGAACCATTATGCCAGCTTAAGACTAATGTTATCAAAGTGTAGACAACATCAGATCTCCCTCAACATGAAGAAGAGCATATTCTATGTTCCCTATGGAATTCTACTGGGACACATTGTTAGTAAACAGGGGCTGATGGTTGATCCATCTAAAATCACAGTTATTGTGAATTTTCCAGCACCTAATTCAGTAAAACAACTATGCACTACATTGGGGCACATAGGCTATTATAGGAATTTCATCCAAGGATATGCGTAGATAACTGCGCCTATGGAAAAATTGTTGAAGAAAGAAGAAAAGTTCATATGGAGTGAGGACTTCTAGAAAGGACTGGACACACTAAAAGAAAGGATGGTAACTATGCCTATCTTATTTTTTTCATATTGGAGCAAACCATTGCAAACACACGTAGATGATTCATCCATTGCACTTGGCATTGTGCTAGCTCAACCAGGTGAGGGAGGCATTGACCATCCTATTACATTCTGAAGCAGGAAGTTGTCCTCAACAGAGAAGAATTATACTACCACAGAAAGAGAAAGCTTAGCCATGGTATATGCACTGCAAAAGTTTAGACACTATTTGCTAGGTGAGCACTTCTGTATGTTTACTGACATTCAGCGTTGAAATACCTGGTCAATAAATTAGTGTTATGAGGAAGAATCTATAGATGGTTGTTACTCTTTTAGGAGTATGACTTCAAAATTGTTGTTAATCCAGGAAGGATGAACTTAGGACCTGACCATCTTTCCAGAATTGTGTCAGGTGAAGAACCTACCAACCTTGAAGAAAGTCTACCAGATGTGCATATGTTTTATATTTAGATAGTAGATGACTATTATAAGGACATTGTAGAATTCCTAACCACAGTTTTGGCACCTATAGGGTTTACTATGTAGCAGAAGAAACAAATAGTAGTAAAAGCAGTTGAATTCACCATAATTGTAGGACAATTATACAAGCTAGGATCGGATGAAGTACTGCGTAGATGTGTGCTAAGACATGAGAAAACATTGATAATGGATCAAGCACACTCAGGGGCATCTGGAGGCCACTACGCAGGTGCACAGAAAATTTTGAGAGCAAGACTATGGTGGCCGACACTCCCTAAGGATTCAAAGGAACGATGTCGTAGTTGTGATTTTTCCAGAGAACAGGAAAACCATCTCGTAGAGATGAAATGCCACTGATGTCGCAATTGACATTGCAAGCCTTTGATAAGTGGGCTATTGATTTTGTGGGACCTATTAACCCACCATGAAAGCGAACTAGTTCAAGATACATTATTACAGCTACAAACTCTCTAACCAGATGGGCAGTGGAAAAACCAGTAAAGGACAGTGGCGTAGTTACAGTCGCGCAATTCATTTTTGAAAACAGCCTCACAAGGTTTGGATGTCCAATGATCCTAATGAGTGATAAATGAACTCAATTCTTGAATAGAACTATTGAATCCCTAACTGAGGAATTTTATATTTACCATCAGAAAAGCACACCATATCATCCACAAGCTAATGGCATTGTAGAAGCTTTTAACAAGGTGTTGGAAAATGCGCTAACTAAGGTATGTAATACAAATAGGGATGATTGGGATCTGCGAATACTAGTTGTGTTATGGGCATATAGGACAAATTGCAAGAAGTTGTCAGGTCATACACCATTCAGGTTGGCTTATGGGCAGGAAGGTGTGATGCTAATGGAATACAGAATACCAAGTTTGAGAATTGCAGCTTTCACAGACATGGCCAATAATTAGACAATAGAAGAAAGGCTACTACACTTAGTTGGGTTAGAAAAAGATATATTCATTGCAGGCTTTCACCAACAAGTGTAGAAAGGTAGATAAAAGGCATGGAATGATAGGCATATCAAGCACAAATTCTTTCAGGTAGGAGATCTTGTCCTTCTCTATGATAAAAAAATTCATGAAATTTCCTGGCAAATTTAAGATGCAATTGGCTAAGACCATATGTTGTCAAGAATGTTACTAATGGTGGCGCAGTTCAACTAGCCACATTAATGGGAGAAAACCTACCAGGTCTTATTAACGAGAGTATACTAAAACCTTACAGGGATAGTCCTACTTCGCCAGACCTCAGTTGATCAACAACAAAGAAAAATTCTAAGTGTCATGTGTAGTTGAAAATGGACACTAAGAATGACAGAATAAAGAGTCTGCACGCAATTTTGGTGAAATGAAGAGTTCTATAAAATATCAGATGCGAAGTGCACATTGGAAGCACAAATGCTAAGTCCACGTCAGAAGCTGCGATGTGAAGTACAAGTAGGAAGCATAGCTACGAAGTTAAAAATGGCAGTGCATAAATGCATAGTGGAACCTCACATATTTTGTCTAAGACATGATCGATGTTCGATAGAACTAACCGTTAAAATGTCGGTAAGAAAAAAGCCGTTATACAGTATTTTTTCCAACGACCGTTTGTGCATTTAACTCGAAATTAGCCCTTTTGATGCATTCAATGAAGGAAAGGATCAAGATCCTTAGCGGATTTGGCCAACGGTCGCAACATTTAATGTCTATCTAGCCATTTGTGGGCATGATTCAAGGTTAAATGTGCCTATAAATAGCGCTAATCACATCCTCAAGGGCTTTACCATGATTTTTCAGTTTTCCCGCAAAAAGAATTTAAGTTTTTACCAGTGAATGCACGAACAATCTTGAAGAGTGCACAAAGTAATTTCCAAGTGGATGTCTGAAAAGTCATTAGTTGAATAGGTTGTGAGGGTTTTTAAATGCTCTGTGCTTACAGGGGTACTAAGAATGCCCGACAAATATTTTGTTCCAGAAAGGGGTTCTAGGTCAAGAAGCTCACCACGTAACCCACCATCCATGTAGTGGAAGGATACCGGGATATAAGCTCTCGGATCATGATCTCTTAGAGGGGAAGGACCCTAAAGAGACAAAATATCCTCATTTCCATCCTGACCGATATATGTGCCAATGGAACGATGAGAAAACAGGACTCCCTATCATCATCGTGCAGAACTGACTCACATCGTTGGTACCATCCGGGTTGTTGAACCTCCTCTGAATACTACATTTTGAATGAAGTCTTGAATGTACTTTGGTGGTGTGCACCTTGTTGTCATGCACACAGTAGGGTTATCTATGGCTCGACTGTACGGTCAATATCAATATTGACCTCATCTATAGAATCACTCATCTCAGCAAGCGAGGTGATGATCACACAAAAGAGTTTGTAGGAAAAACAAAAGATAAAGAGCTCACCAAGAAAACAAGGGAACAATATAAATTAGTAAATGGTAACCAAGGTTTTATCACAAATGGAATTGAAGACCTAGCTACGCAGTTCACTGTTCAACTGCTAGCAGGAAAATTTTTGAGAAAGTGTAGACCAACGAAGGTGCCAGCCGCAGCAGTTCTCCTCGCTGCAAAGACGATAGATGGAAAACCATACAATTGGGAAAGTTATTTACTAAATGAATTCTTGGAGGATGTACGAGAAACTCAGGATACTGGCAGCGCATTTCACTACACTTGGTTGCTAGTGCTAATTGCTTTCATAGGATGGAAGGAGCCGTTGTACCAGCACAACCTCCCATCAATAGCAAGAGATTGACGAGCGGAAAAATATGCAAATATGTGGGAGAATTTGAAGCTTGACAGACAATGCGTAAACAATGAGAAGATGCATACTTACTATGAGAAGTTGCACGATGTGATAAGATGCACAAAGCGCATTTCAAATGAACTGACAACTAAGTATCTCCAACGAGTGATGTTCACAGTTGACTTGCACTACATCTATATTCAGCCAAGGGTTGAGAAGCATAATCCATAATTATTCCCAGGGAACTATCAGCTCGATGCGTAGAAGATCGAGCTCATTATGGAGGATTGGCCACTAGATAGGAAGTTCGATGCACTAGTGGAAATCCATACCACATTAGAGGAAAGAAAAGAAAAATATCCAATGGATGAAGATGAGATAACCAAAGAAGAGACACAGACATGGGAAAAGAGAAAGGACCCTGAAAGGTCAGCAACAGAGAAAGGTACAAGGAAGAAACACAAAAAAAACAAGACTCCCCTAGAGACAAAGCTACATGATGATGATAATGACTGCATTGCACTGCGTGTCACCGAGCAATTAGAGGAGGTGCTTGCGCTAAAAGATAGCAAAAGCGAAGAGACTCGGGCACAAATAAACGAGAATCTTGCACAGCTCAAGAGCATGGTTGCGAGGATAGAACAAGTCTAGAACACTTGGTGCGTGATTTTGATTCAGAGGGCAAGTTACTTGAATCAATTCAAAAGAAGAGAAGGCCACCCGCCTTGACAATGAAACCTTTCTTTGTCTGAATGGACCCACTAAGTATCATCTTCCTAAACAATGAGCTAGCCGAAGGTGCAAATATGTTAGAGCATCTGGATATCAATGGTTGTATGCTACCTATTGAGGGGTTGCATAATCTGTATTTGCAAGTTGGAGAAGAAATCAAGGATAGAGACATAGTCTCTTACAATCAAAACCAACATCTGGAAGAAAGTTCTAAAGAGCTGACAGAGGTATGTGTGCAGAAGACAAGAGAACTTGCTCATGCGCACGAGAAGCGGAGAAGGATGCAAGAGATAGTTACTACGATATGTGCGTAGATTCCAAAATGCAAAGAGCATCCAGAAATCGAAGATACCATCCTTAATATTGGCACTATGGTAAGCAGTCTTAAAGCAGAGATGGCATATATGGAGATCACGCACAAGGCCGAGGTTGGTAGCCTACAAAATCAGAAGCCTCCTAGTACACCACCAGGTATGGAAGAAGCAAGAGCTGCAAAACTCAAGGTTTCAGCAGAGACCATCTCTATAGAAGTAGTGAAGTGCCAAGAACTACTAGAGCATGCCACTAGACTATGGATTACGCTGGAGGAAGATCCTGAGCTGTAGAAGATTCAAGATGACTTGAAACAATGACAAGCAGAGATGGATTCTGTGAATTCAGCCATGAAAACCTTGAGGCCTCGAGAGAAAATCTAAAAGTTTGCAGAAGTCAAGGACTTGCAGAAAGAATTGAAAGTTCTAAGGGAGAAGGAAGCTGATACCTCAGCAAGGTTACAACTGATGTAGGAAGAAGTGCTCACCCTTTCAGAAGAGATAGAAGAAAAGCTATAAGAAATCTACACCACAGAGAAAAGGGTAAATGAGCATGCTCAGGAATACATCTCACAAGAGATGTTGGAAACTGTAAAGGACTTCGAGTAGGAAACAAAGGAGATAGTTGCAAATCTAAGCGCAACTCTTCAGGACTTCACTGGAAAATTGAGTCCCCCAGGGGACACGGAGCCAGAACAAAGTGCATTAGAGATGATCCACGAGTAAGGGTTAGGGGCCTGTTGGGCAAGGCCCAAGTTGGTACAGGTTTGGCAAAGCGAAGGCCAAGTTGGTACAGTTTTGGCGAAGCGAAGTCCAAGCATGGTGCAGTTTTGATGAAGCCTAGCTCTAACACATCAGTTATTTTTGGTAACAGGTACATGTAAAGTAAGGTCCAACAATGACCTATTTTGGGTAAGTGAATCCATGATTCCCAGGATTTGGGTAAGGAGCAGCATGGAATTAGAGGAAAGTGACCTATCGCCTTAGTACAGGAAGAGTACTAAGACCATTAGAAGCAGAACGATGGATCGACGGTGACAGAAGAAGTGAAGTGGAGGAAAGGGATGTGCTAGTACACAGTTAGAGCCATGTAGTCAAAACTGCGGCTATCAAAAGAGGTGTCAGATCCAGAATTGGTGCAGAAAGGTGGCCGAAGTCAAGTAAGGTAGCTTTCGACTAAGATAGGCCGGGTTAGCGGAGTAACCGCGCCATTTTCGGTGGATTTTTGGGTAGTATAGGATTTTGGCCCACAATGATTGTAAATAAGTGACCCCCGGGCATGATCTATAAAAAGGGAAATTTTGTAAGCGAAGGGTTGGATTTTTGTTGATCTCTCAAGGTATTATTTTCGGTCTTAAGTCATTTGAAGAAATACTAAGCATTGTAGAGGGAAAGAAGAGAGGAAAAGGCTCTGCAGCTGTGTGCATAGAGACCTATTGTAGAGAGAAGAGTTTGTAGTTGAGTGCCCAGACTAGAACTGTTGAACCCTTCCCATTAATATAAACAATAGCTCCCATGGATGTAGCTCCCATCTGGGATGTGAACAACATAAATATAACTTGTGTTGTGTGATTGAATCTATGAGACTGCTTGTGCTTATGTTCATGTTTGTGTATGTTCACTCTTTTATATTTATTTTCACATGTATGATGGATGAGAATAATATGTTAAGTATGGAACATGTATAAATGAATGTACAAGTATTTCAGAATATGTTGAATGCATAAGTAATAGGAATAAAACTAAGTAAGCGAAGTCTGTAAACTGTGTGATTGTTGAGAAGCATAGTCTGGAGTTGCATTGTCATATTGTATTGTGGCCATTGGGGAGTGTGTAGTCCCAGTGTGTGCTATAGCACAAGAAGTAAATTCCAAGTAGGTGTGGTTGCGCGCAGCTCGCCAATCTATTATCTATGCATCACCTGGATGTAGAAACATGCTTCTGTATCTCCCCATAGCTTCACCTCGGGTGAGACCTCAGTCTATTCGCAGACTATTTCCAAAAGGGCTGGTGAAGAAGGGTTTTGTTGGACCAAACTGTGCCAAACCTGGGTTAGTAAGAGAAAGTTAAAGAACCACATAGTAGCCCAACAAGGGGGATTTTTTGGTAGCATAGGATTTTGGCCCACAATGATTGTAAAGATGTGACCCTATGGAACGATCTATAAAAGGGAAATTTTGTAAGGGAAGGGTGGATCTCTCATGGTATTATTTTTTGGTCTTAAATATTTTGAAGAAAGACTAGGCATTGTAGAGAAAAATAAGAGAGGAAAAGGCTCTACATCTATGTGCACAGAGACCTATTATAGAGAGAAGAGTTTGCAGTTGAGTGCCCAGACTTGAACTATCGAACCCTTCCCATTAATATAAACAATAGTTCCCATGGATGTAGCTCCCATCCGGGGGGTGAACCACGTAAATAGTTATGTTTTGTGATTGAATATGTGAGATTTCTTATGTTTATGTTCATGTTTGTGTATGTTCACTCTTTTATATGTATTTTCGAATTTATGATGGATGAGAATTATATGTTAAGTATGGAGCATGTATAAATGAATGTACAAGTATTTCAGAATATGTTGAATGCATAAGTAATAGGAATAACACTAAGTTAGGGAAGTCTGTAAAATGTGTAATTGTTGAGAAGCACAGTATGGACTTGCGTTGTCAATTGTATTGTGGCCATTGCGGAGTGTGCAGTCCCAGTGTGCGCTATAGCATAATAAGTAAACACAAAGTAGGTGTGACTTCGCATTGCTCACCAATTATTATCTACGCATCACCTAGCTATAGAAACGTGCTTCTGTAGCCCCCCATAGCTTCGCCTCGGGTGAGACCTCAGTATGTTCACAAACGTTTGCCGAAAGTGCCGGTGAAGAAAGGTTTTGTTGGACCACAACTGTGTCAAACCCGGGTCAGTAAGAGAAAGTTAAAGAACCAGGTAGTAGACCAACAACAAGACTTGGTGAAAGAGCTGGATTCTGATGATCGATCCATAGAATCAAGTCAAAAGAAGAGGCGGGATGATGCCTTCAACATGAGACCTCAGCTAGTCAGAATTGAGATGATGAATGTGATATTTCCAACTGATGAACTTGTTGAAAGTGTGAAGAAACTGGCACATCTAGACATCAATGTTGGGATGTTACCCATAGAGGGGTTACATAATATGCATACGCATATTGTAGAGGAAATCCACGATAGAGACTTAGTCTCTTATAACCAACATCGGAAACTGAAGGAAATTTACAAGGAGCTAAGAGATGAATGCACACTGAAGACTAAGGAGCTCGAGTATGCACACAAGAAGCAGTGGAAGATAAAAGAAATCGTTTCAGCGGTTTGTACGAAGATACCTGAATATGACTAAGAGATGGAGGTAGAGGCAACTATAATTAATATTGGTGCCACTATGGAGAATCTTAAGGAATAAATGGTGGACATATAGATCGCCCATAAAGAGAAGGTTGTTGATTTAGAGGCTCGACAACAATCTGAAACCTTGCAGCAAGATAAAGAAACAAGCACCGAAGAATTGAATGCTTCAACAGAAAACATCTCCGCAAAAGTGGCGAGATGTCAAAGCCTGCTCAATGAAATTTCTATAGTATGGACCACGCTGCAGGAAGAACCAGAGTTGCAGCAAGTCCAAGACGAGGTACAACAATGGAAAAAAGATCTAGATGTTGTGAATATGGATATGAAGGATTTTCCACCAAGGAAAAGAATCCATAAATTCACAGAGAAGAGGGAGCTTCAGAAAGAATTGGAAGCATTGAGGGAAAAGGAACCTAAAACTTCAGCGAAGTTGGAACAACTACAGGAAGAAGCGCTTGCACTTTCAGAAGAAATTGAGCAGAAGTTGCAAGAACTCTAGGAAACAAAAGATACTATGAAGGAGCAACTTCTGGAACCCATCTCAGAAGAGTTTCTCGAAACAATGAAGGAATTTGAGCAAGAGTCCAAGGATACAGTTGTGAGGTTAAGCACAAATTTTCAGGAGTTCACTGTGAAATCAAACATCTCAAAGGGTGCACAGATGGAACAACCTAGTCATAGTAGCTCAGGGACAAGACACATGTGACTGTTAGGGGCCTGTTAGGAGGAGCCCAAGTGGTCACAGTTTTGATGGTGCAGTCCAAGTCAAAGGACAGTTTTGACGGAAGAAGTACAAGTTAGGTGAGGCCTAACATCAACCATTTTTGGGAGAAATAACTCCGTAATTCCCAGGATCAAAGCGTGGAGCGCAGCGAAGTGGTAGATAGGGATCTGTACCCTTAGTAAATGCGAAGTACTAAGGATCAGCAAAGTAGTTGGAGAATTTATGGACAAAGCGGTGGACTATCAAGCTACAGGATCAGAAGTAAAGACGCAGAGTAGTGCAAAGGACGCACCACTGTAGCGTCAGAGCCACGTGGTCAGACTGCGACTGTCAGAGAAGCGTTAGAGCCTGAAGAAGTGACACAAAAGGACAACAAAGATCCAACGAAGTAAATAAAAAGCATGATCAATAGGATAAACATGTCATTTTGGTTTTAAGGGTACTATGGGGTTGCGGCCTATAGTTATTGTAAAGATGTGACCTCCGGACACAATCTATAAAAGGGGAAATTTTGTGAAAGGAAGGGTTAGATTTTGCTATATTGATAGATTATCATTGTAGATATGTGCTGAGAGATATAAGAGAGGAAAAGACTCTGCAGTTGTGTGCACATATATCTATTATAGAGAAGCTGAGTGTGCAGACTGGAACTCTTAACCCTTCCAATAAATACAAGAACAATTACCTTGGATGTAGCTCCCATATGGGGGGCGAATCACATAAATATTTGTGTTGTGCAATTGAGTTTATGAGTTACTTCATGTTTATGAATGTTATGCTTTTGTATTTATTTCCATGTGTCTGTTGATGAGGATAATATGCTAAGTGGTGGACACACATGTTTGAATATGCTAAGTGTTAATGAATGAGGATGGAAATGATATGTTAAGTATAGGGACATGCATGCATGAACTTTGTGGAATTGCGTTGAATGTGATAAATGCGCAGTTGACTAGTTAAAATAGTTGAGAAATAACAATTATTCAGCTAAGTCTTTGTAGTTAGAACTACAGAGTGTGCAGTCACATAATTGCGTTGTTATATTATGATAACTGCAGTCATAAGTAAATGCACAGTAACGACGAATCAATGGAGCCTATAGGTTTGAGAAACACAAGTGCACAGATTCATGTTAGGGAGTGATCTATGGAGTAGAAGCTAAGTGAACTATGCATCTTCACTTCACATAACACAACCACGCATTGCCAAGGTTACAGAAACATGATTCTGTAAACACCCATCTTTGCTTCGGGTGAGACTTCATCCTTCTCACGGGTTGATGTTGAAACAAATAGTGAAGGGGATTTTGTTGGACTAAAGATATAAGAAGAACCTTGCAGAACCCGGTTCATCCCCCAGTCAAGAAGTGAGAGGGTTGCGAACCAACCAGGATCCTCCTTGATGCTATCAAGGACCATGTCATTCCACATGTCTCAACCAAAGACAATGTATATGAGATGTGGGATGCATTGACCAATTTGTACCAGAGTTCCAACACCAACAAGAAGATGGTTCTCAGAGAGAAACTGAGAAGCATAAAAATGTGCAAGGATGAGAGCATGTCTACATACCTCACCAAGATTACTCAGATAAGGGATGAGTTGGGAGCTGTGGGTGAGAATATTGAGGATAGCGAGTTGGTTCGACAAGCCCTGAATGGCATGACCATGCCATGGGAAGTATTTGTCCAATCCATCATTGCTAGAGAGAATCTTCCCAAGTGGGATCGTCTGTGGGACGATTTAACCCAAGAGTAGATCCAGAGAGGTTATATTCAGGGATCAACTTCCTTCATTCCTGAGGAGGAGGGTGTGGCACTTGCAGCAAAAGGGAAACAATGGTTCAAACATAATAAGGATCTGGGGAATATCAAGTGCTTTTCTTGCAATGAGTATGGACACTATGCGAGACAATGTCCGCGTAATAAGAAAGGTAAGTAGGAAAAGGATGAGCATTTGGAAGCAGTAGAGGAGGTGGATGAGTTTACCTCTCAGTTTGAGAGGGAGTTCTCATTATCCTTATTTCAGTCAGGGAATGATAGCAGTCATCCATATCTCCAGGTTGATCAAAGTTGGAGGGTTGAATGCATGTAGAGCAGTCACATGACCGGGATGCGATATGCATTCCTCATGCTTGAGCACACACCTATGTAGATGATTCAAGATGTGTAGAGGAGTGATCAATTGGTCACAGGAGTGGGTATAGTTCATTTTCTACTTGGCCTTGGATATCTCCTGCGGGTATCAAGAGTGTTGTTAATTCCAGGACTGAGATGGAGTATACTCTCAATAGAAACTTTGAATGTTGTCAGTTATTCAGTGGTGTACCATAGGGATCTCATATTCAACTATCCTATGGTATTGATGGGTCAGAGGATCGACAATGAGTACTTGATTCGGGAAATTCCCACATATAGCACATCAGGTTGGTTGAGTGCATCTTCTTCAGAGTCAGAGGGGGATATAGAGCGAGATTCTCACAATAGAGATGATGCTAGGATGAGTGAGTCCAGTCAGCTGATGTGTGAGCGAGATGATCTACATGGTGATGAGGATCAGAGTAGTGAATTGGGTTATCCGATGGATGAGAGAGATGCTCATGATGATGGTGATGAGACACAGGGGATTGAGACCTTGGACTCAGATTAGATGGATGAGCATGATGCTCATACAGGAACTAGTTGGATATTGAGTTGGTATGAATGATTGAGATGGACTTAGCTCAGTGACTGGGCCACCTTGATGGAGCTATATTAGGTTACTACAGGTCATAGGACAACAGTGAAAGGCAGTGCAGTTGGGCCAGCATCACCAACAAGGGAATTGTTGGATCTAGGAATCAGTCGTTGGAATTCCCTCGATAAGAGGTATTTTTAGATTTTATGGTATCTCAGGATGTCCTCCATGATTCAGATGCCTTGCATGGAGGTACATCAACAATATAAACATCAGTGTGGAGTAGATGGTGACATACACTCTACTTAGTCGAATGAATCCATTAACGGATTCATGCGGACCTTTCGGGGTTTTTTTCCTCATGCATGCATGATATTTGCATGTACAGTTAGTAATTAAAAGATGCATGCAAAAGTGACTTTTTGCATGCATAGATATTAGGTTCTTGGTAAACCTAATTGACTAGTGAGATTATATATAGAGATAGGACGTCCCCGGACGAGGTAGCTTAGTTGACTTATAAGAGAGTGATCTGTCAAGAGTGAGGAGGGCGCATTAGTGCATGCAGGGAGAATTTCTAAGAGAGAGAGGAGCTACTGCAGGAGGGAGAGTGGTGTGTTATGAGCTGGATCAGACACCACTTGTCTAGAGGCACTTGACACCCAGATCTATGGATTCAGATATTTCATCAGAGAGGTTACTGTAGAGATTGTGGATAAATTATTCCAGAGAGGGAGAGGGGCACATTACCAAAGGAGAGAAGAAATCATTCAGGATATGATTGATCGATTGAGCAGCTGATATGTTCAGAGTGTCCTTGTCTCAGTGTTTGAGGAAGGTATGTGACAATCAGAGCTCAAATCTATTAAGATCTAATTTTGTATGAGCATTTGACATCCAAAGGGAGGGAACACTTTTCCATGCAAAGGAAGGGCGCATTCAGATCAGAGCAGCTGGCCTTCTTCCAGAGAAGGAAGGGTGCATTCAGATCATATCAGAGCAACTAGCCTTCTTCTGGAGCAAAGCAGATCATAGCAGTATAGTAGGAGAGGCAGTATAGTCAGATTTACCTATAGATAGATCCAAATCCAGCTAATAGACTAGGGCACAATTCCTCTGTGCATGCATCAGTTGTTGCATGCAGATCTATGGTTTTGACCTTGCCAGGATTGGTTTCCATTTTGAGGTAACATTGTATGCATTTGTACTCTTCTTATATTTCTCTGGGCTCGATATAGAAGAAATCCCCATAGATTGATGGTTTTCCCTATTTGGGGTTTCCAAGGTACATCCAGTGTTGTGTGTGATTGATTTAGTTATTTATTGTAGAAGCATTAAGATATCTAAAGAATTTGATTTTTAAATATTTAGAGTATTATTGATTTATATAGACTCAAACCGCTTGAGATATAGGGATATCTAGAGGGAGTAGTGATCTTTGGATAAAATTAACATATACAAAATTTTGCTTCTTGTAATTTCAAATACCTTTCTCTTGTTTTGCTTAATTGTGGTGGTGCTTGTAAATTCTACAAAACATAAATAATGTTACTATACCAAGGAGATAAATAAAAGTCTTATCATACCTAAACTTATGGTAGTGTTTCACTTGGCATGCTAGAAATGAAATTAATCCTCAAAGAATCACAATTTGAATCAGTCATCCAATTTTCCAAACCTTATCCTTTAATTAACTTTGTTGGTCTAATCTCTAGGTCATATTCCAATAAAGCAACAATCCATTTTTCTCTTTTTGCTTGTGGATCCGGTTGGGTTAAAATGTCCTTCACCGTATTGTTAGGAACAAAAGAAATCACATGAGAATGTAATATATAAATTCTGAAATATTTCAATGACCTGATCAAAGCATATGCCAGTTTCTCTATAATATTATACTTTAATTCTGCATCTCTCAATATATTGCTGAAAAAAGCAATGGGTTGTTTTGCACTGTCTTGGTTTTTCTGTAATAATACTCCAGCAATGGTGTGCTCTGAAACAAAAGAGAAAATCATAAAATCCTTTGTGAAATAAGGACTGATTAAAAATAGTGCCTCTGTCAGTTCATTTTTAATATCATTGAAAGAATTCTTTGCTTCTATTGTCCATTTGATATCACTTTATTTCCTTAGCATATTGGTAATAAACCTCAAAATATCAGCAAAGCTTGGAATAAACGTCCTTAAAAAATTCACCCCACCAGTAAATGACTAACTCTCTTTCTTATTTCATAGAATACCAATCTTTTGAATTGCATCCACCCTGTCTAGATCTATTTTAATTCCATCCTTTGATATTACATGTCCTAATATTTTTTCTTCATGCATAGAAAAATTAGACTTCTTTGGATTAAGGGAGATGCCAAATTTTCTACACTTCGGAAAAAAAATGTTTGAAATGCTTTAAGTGATCATTATCAGATTTATAATAAACTATGATATCATCCATGCAGACAACAACAAACATTTTCTTTTCCTCTTCAAATGATATGTCCTTTGCGCATTGAAATGTAGCTCCTGCATTCATCAATCCAAGAGGCATCTTGCATACATAAATGTTCCCTAAGGCATGGTAAAAGCCGTCTTTTCTTGATCTTCTAGGTGAAATTTGATCTGATTGTAGCCTGAGAAACCATCCAACATTGATATTCCCTCTGTGCCAACAACTCTCTGCAAAATAGGATCCATCTTTGGGAGAGGATAGTTATATTTCAAAGACACTTTATTCAAATTTTTGAAGTCTACACACAGCTTGATTTCTCCACTCTTTTTTCTAATTGAGACCAAATTGGCTACCCATTTAGAGAATCTAAGAGAAACAATTATCTTTGCATCAAAGATATTTTTGACATCCTTTTCTATGAGAGGCATCAACACGGGATTTATTCTCATGAGATTCTGTCTGAATGGTTTTTCATTAGGCTTGATGGGAATGGTATGTTGAATAATGGTTGTGTCATACTCTTTCAGGTGGTCATAGGTTGATGCGAATACATTTGATTTTTTTTCATTAATTAAACATACTTATCTTTATTTTCTTGAGACAGGGATTTAGACATTTTTACCATCCTTGGTTGTTGTTCTATTCCAATATTTTAATCCCGCACTTCACCTTTGTTATAACTCAAATTTACACTTCGAGCATTCGTGTCGCATCTTCGTGACATGTGACCTAGAGACACTTCCTCCTAATATGTGTCGTACCTTGTTGGTCCCCTCCTTGGCCTCATCTGGAAGCTTTGGATACAAATCCAATCAACCCTAGTCGAATGAAAACTCAATGGGACAAGTGTCACCTTGATTGACCTTTCCTTGCCTTAATTTTTGCGCCCTGCCTATAGCCCAAGACACAAAAATTCTCTATTTTCACCTTCTTGCATAACTGCTAGGGTGCGAAAATCGCATCATTTTCACGCTATGCTCAGTACAAGGGGTGCAGAAATCTCAATAACAACTCTTTGGCTTGTATTTTGGATCTACCATTCAGGATATTTTATTGGGATTGTAGGTTCTATTCTATCCTAACCTACCTTCCTTGTTTGTCTTGGCTCAACTCCTTGATCCACTAAACTCTCATCTAGATCCAACTTCCTCTCCATTTGGTTGGCCTCCCAAAACCTGTAAGAAGAGGCCCTCCATGAGCCAAGGGGAGGACATTTTATGGCATCAAACCTATGATCCTAGAGGGTTTGCAAAGATAGCTTGAGGAAGGAAGCTTTGGAGATGAATATTGCTTGGACATCAAGGGATAGCTTTGTAAGTCTCATCTAGTTTCCTTAATGAAACTTGTCTTATTTTCCCATTTTGTGTGTAGTGTTTTAATCATGAGCATCAAATGTATCTAGTTTTATTGAGATATAATATAGTATACACGATATTGGATATTGGATGTGTTTTTTATTTGCTTGGCTTGAACAGGTTCTGCTTGTGGAATTCAAGACAAGAGCTTGAAACAAGACAAACACTCGGTCGAAAGTGAGTTACATCATATCTCTCCCTCCAAATACACTTAAGATTTGTATGCAATGATTAGATCTAGGATTTTAAGGTAGCATTTGTTTGGTAGTTATCTTAGGTTAAGCTTAGTTAATCTTAGTTTTGTCTAAGGACAAGTCTAACTATCTGTAGGATGGATTTGTCTATACAGAAATTGGCAAATCCACTGGGGATTAGATCTAGTTTTTATTTGATTGTGAAAACTTGTTTTTCCTTTCATTTAAACCCTTTTCTATGCACATTTTTCATGTTTTGACTTCTAACATTAAGTTGAGCCTCAGTACTTTGTCCCCTGGGTCTGCAAAACCCGAGAAAGATTCAAAAAATTTCTCAAATTGCGCCCATTACTTTTCCCACTGTGAATTTTAGTGCCCTTCCTATACTTACCAGAGTGAAAATTTATGCGCCCCAACTGCTTTGTAGAACGTGAAATTAATCAAATGTTCGTGCCTAGGCTACCTTTAGACCCACAGAAATTCTCTGTTGTATGATATTTGTTTGTTTTTACTTGGTTCATTTCTTTTGGTTACTAATCTTCTACCTTAGTTTCATTCTGCTAACAGTGATCAGACTTCTGTGACCTGTGTGTTTGAGTTGCATCTCTTGCATTTTTCTCTTTTTGGAATTTGCTTCATGTTCAGAACCCCTTTGTAGAAACTTTGAATAGATTAGGATCTAGGTCACTGTTTCACTATTTCCTACATCCTCATCATACTTTGCATTTGATCTAAATATTCAAACTGATATCCATAAACAAGGATACAAGTTTACTTGGTTTGTATCATTCATTTTTTGAGTTTATATTTTATGAGTTTATGCGATAATAAGCAATTAAGTTATTCACCTTCTTGATATTATTTTTGCAAATATTGGTCATTTTTTGAAAATTCAAGGTGATTTTATTACCAGCATTAGTATCCTTGGTTGAGGCATTGAGAAAATTCTATCATTTGGAAAAAGCTTCCTTGCATTCTTTTATTCATGAAATTGTCATAGAAGATTGTTTCAAAACTCTATCTCTCCCTCACTTAAATGATCAAAGTGTTTTTTTTTTGCAATAAGAAGACATATTTCATCTGTCATGCATTTTTATCATTAGAAGTAAGAAAAATATTTGTTGGATTCATTTACTTTGGAAGAGTACTGTTATTTTGGCACATCAAACAAAAAATACAAGTTTAGTGGTTTTCATCATTGAGAAAGTTTGCATATTCATTTTGCTTTAGGATCGAAGAACTCTCTCCTTATAATAGCTAGCTATTCATTGAAAGGAAAAATATATTTGATTCAGTCACATATGCATGGTTTGAGTCAAGTCACAACATAATCCAATTGCACTTCCATTTACATGATTGCGTAAGACAAAAAAAAAAAAAAAATTATCTCCCTAACTTAACACATCTTAACCTCACTTGAGGATACAAAATAGCCTATTAGTTAGGTAGGACATTGGGGATAGGACTCCAAATAATTACCCCTTGTCACCTTTTCATCTGAAAAATAATTGTTGTCCTCTAAGGTACTAAAATCCTCTATTACTTATTGACACAATCATCAACAATTTTGTTGAGACGACCTCCGGTTCCACGGGGGTATGAAATGAGGACAGGTTCCATCTGGACTTTTTGGAATACTGCACTCCACTTAGAACCTAGGGAAATCTATCCATTGTATTCCTTGTATTTTCCGTATAGGTGATACAAGGGCTCAAAGGCAGAAGCTCCAGTTAACCTTCTCGGACATGTCATGAACAAGGTAGCCTAGTGGCTTTTCTTCTAGGTATATTTTACCCAAGATCCCTTTCAGTAGAGGGATATCCTTCCACTTTAGTATCTCATTTCGTATTGTTTGACTTGGATTTCATCACCTTGCAAAGGATATGATCTGTTCAGGTCTCCAGATCCTAGTTAGGAAGTTTGTCTGCTATTTCATCTTTAGAGGGTGTTTTTTTATTTTTTAGTGCTGCTTGTTGGAATTTTGGCCATTTTGTTATAGCTTGCTTGCTGTGACGTCGATCCTAGTCAAGTTTTTTTATCTTGTTCTTTTGTCCTGCATGCCTTTTCTTTTACTAGATCCCCTTTTGAACACTTGGTTGCTCTAGGGTTTTTGAGTTCCTTTTTCATGAGACTTTCCCCATAACACTTCATCTAGGTCCATGGAAGATCAACTAAAATAACATATACAACAAGGGAAGAGTCCTGAGATAGTACCTCCGGTCAGTCGACCTTCATCTTCACGCATACCCACACCCCCTACCAGTCGACCTACTGGCAAGGGGACCATTCCACCATCAACTAGTAAGATACCACCAGCTACTATGATATCCCTAACACATAGAAAAGTTCTAGAGACTAGTACTATTCAAGAACTTAGTACGATAATTGAGAATAGTGCAGTACCACAATCCACTGCTACGTCAGAAGTTAGCACCGCAGTGGAAACTAATTTATCCCCTGAAGTTAGTGTCTCACCTCAAACCACTATTCTTCTGGAGGTCATCATCCTTTCGAGACTAGCACTAGTCTAGTTATGCCATCATCATTTGATCTCCCTGAAGGATATGTCAATATTATTGAAGAATCTGAACCCCTACCTCCTAGACAATTCCACCTAGGTACCAACTTTAGCAAACCTCTTGTACAATGGGGAACCCCAACTATTATAACTTTTTCCCCAATTATTCGTAGCTATGACGTTGGATCTTCTAGCAATCAATCTTTTGGAATTCCTTCTCCCGACCTCCCTTCATCCCAACACATCATGGCATCCATACGAGCCGAGATGGACAGTCTAGCCAATGAACAAGTGGAAATAGAATAATTCAGACGTGAATCTGCTCACATACTGGCTTCAACCTCACAATACCCACTTGTAACTGTTGATCATGTGGAAACATCTCGTGATTCCCCAACACCCCGATCTTCATCCCATGATACCACTTACAAAGAATCATATATAGGTCGGTTAGTACCCACATAATGGACCCAACCAGAATGCTTCCCTGATAGCTCTGGAATAACAAACATCTTCGATCCAACCTCCTCATTATGGAACACAACTCTAGGCAAAGCCCTCGACGATTTTCACACTCTTTCCATACCCCTGCAATTGATGCCCGAAATTGCTCTTCAACCTTCCTCACATCTATTTCCAGAAGACATTTTTGGTACTCCTTTGGGGAATAATCCTACTATGAGAAAAACCCTACTTTCTTACTGTCATCTTTACCATATGGAACTAGTGCACCACCATCTTCACATGTCGTCCCCACTCGTGTAGTTACTGAATCTGCACAACCAAACTCTTCTAGTGTTCTCAATGGAAGACCATCCATTCCTACTTTTTGAACACCCAATTGGACTGGAGGTCAATATTCTGCCACAATCTACACTATTTTCAGAGGACAATCGCTTCTTGGAGCCCCAAACGGACCCAATAACCAACCTCCTCCGTTTGGACCATCTACCATGTGGGGACCACATACCTCAATTTTTGGAGGACAACCATCTATTAGTGCCCCAAGTGGGACCAACCAACAACCTCCTCTATCGGCATCATCTGCTCCATGGGGATCACACAGTCAACTTGGAAGTGGACAACCTTTTGTTAGTACCCCCAAGTGTTACCAACATCCTATTCCCTTAGTCATGTCCAATTCCTTCTTGGGGGACACAATTCCCACCTATGGCGGGTCATTTCATATTTGGAAACCAGAATCCACTTGGGGGGCATTCCATATTTGGAAACCAGAATCCACCCGGGGGGAAAGCTAATCAATATCAATCCTTTGCTCCCCCTAATCTGAATTCTGGCATATTCTATTCAAGTGCCTTGAACAATCAATGGAACCCACCTCCTCAAACATCGTCTCTTAATCAGGACAGAACATACAATCCATGGGACCCATTCTCTTAGGAATCCCCATCCGCTCAAGGCATGGGAAATCTACCCAACTAAGAATTTGGAAACAATCCCTAGGCTCAACAACCCCAGGTCTCTACACCATTTATTCCCACCCAATGGTATGCGCAACAACTGGTATCTAATTTGATTCCGAATCAATTTATCAATCATATGATTCCAAACCAACCACCGGTGAACCGTATGATCCCTAGTGCTAAACAATTCTAACATTACCCCGCAGGTAATGTGTTTGGGTACAACATGCAATAATATGTGGTGCAAGGCCCCACAGGAATCCCAACACCCCATCAGTACTACTTAGTCTAGCAACACAATCAACAACTTCCATTTTTGGCCACATTAGACTTACCCAATTTGTCTATACTTATCAACAATCCTATTTGGAACGAACCTCACTGGCCACCCATCCCTGCCAAACTACCATTAGACATCCCAAAGGTCGATGTGAAACACGGGGAAGATCGAAAATATCATGTTATGACATTCTGTCTTTGGTGTTCTTCGAACTCATTGATGCATGATTCTATTTGACTATGGCTCCTCCAATGTACACTCACTGGTATGGAAGCAAAATGGTATATCGAGTTGCCTCAAGACTCCTTCAGAGATTTCAACACTCTGGCTGTGCATTTCTTGACACACTTCTAGCTTCCCATCCAATATGACACTAGAACAGACTTGTTAACTTCGTTGCACCAAACTACTGCCTCCCACATATCTGATCACATTCATGAGTGGCGGAGACATCGAAGATTAATCAAGGCACCCATTCCGGACCAATTACTGGCTGATTAGTTCACAAAGTCACTACTGCCACCCATTGCTAGGTATGTTACTATGGAAAGACCTATCATAGAGGAACAAGCAATAACTTGTGCGCAGTATATGGATTTGCTTTACACCCAATCCAGAAAATGATACGACCTCATTCCTCACGCCTCCCACCCCACCAATGATCCATTAAATCCCGTTACCGAACCTCCTATTGAAGGAGTAGTTGGTTCTATGAAAGCTCATCCTGCAACCAAATCAAGTGGGAAAAAAAATATTGTTGCTCCACCTCAAGCTCAAGCTATATCTAAAACATCTACCTCTCCTGCTTAGTCCTTTGAGGTGAATGTCGTCCAATCCTGGTCGCAACAATCCAGAGGGAAAAAGAAGAACAATAAAGGAAAATCCAAGAAACCTTCTACTCAGTAGGAAAAACCCAAGCCTCAACAGATCAATAATGACAACAAACCTAGACGGAAAGCAAAGTTTCCCTGCCTCATATGTCAGGAATATCATTACATGAGAGACTATCCTTACAAAGAGGAAGTCAATAAATTTGTAAAAGGTTCTTCCCTCCCAACAGTGTTAACTGACCCTTTTCCTCATCAACAATAACAAATGGTCACACATGAACCCCCACAAGGGGGAAACCAAAATAACTCTTCTAGAGAAGAAATGTCCTCAACTCGCGAAGTTCTTATGATTAGTAATGAGAGGGTTCACATATTTACACGATCAAAGACATATGATTCTATCCCAAGTTCGAACAAAACCAATACTTCCAAAGGAAATTCTCCCACAGAAGATCCATCTTCGACGCCTCCTTCTAATGGTCATCTCCATATTGAGATACCTGCCATTGATACCGTGCTGCACCCACCCAAGGCCACCATTCGAAAGGCGACATTTAATCCAAACGCAAGAGCGGCCCAAAACTACAACATCATTGAAGACTTAGCTCAAGCACCTTGTGCCATGTCTATTCTCGAAGTTCTACAAAACTGTTGTACACAACGTAGAACCTTGTTATCATCACTTGGAGCCATTCACCTGGATTCTTCCAAAACAATTTTGTTCAACTTGGAATATTTCAAGCCAAGGCTTTCTCACCAGTTGACCTTCCAGATTCACATTAGGATTTGTGGAAAAAACATCCATCATACCATTCTGTACAAGGGTGCTTCCACTTCCATTATGTCTTTGACTTGTTGAAGATCTATAGGTTCTCCATCAGTAACCCAGTCTCCGACCACATTAAAAGCATTTGATGGACACAGTTTCCAACCATATGGACTCATCCCCTTGCTTGTTGTTGAACTAGGGGGAAAGAATGTATCTATTCATGTGGAAATTTTTGATGCTCCATTAGACTATAACATCTTACTCGGTCGTAATTAGTTCTACTCCATGACCGCCATAGAATCCTTTGTTTTCTCCTAGTGCAATTTCCTCACCAAGGAAAGATCATCACTATAGATCAGTTAGATTTTTGTACTCTAGATATACATCAAAACTCCACCAACAATGTCTCGTTGCTGGCACATTCCTAGCCTCATTTTGAATACATTGGAATTGGTCTCTTGAAAGATTCCTCCATTATCGTAGTATTTATGGAACTCCCACCCCCAGTTTTTTCAATCAATATGATTTCAATGAACACTTCGCAATCCTACAAATCTGGTGATTCATGGGTGGTACCGAGTCCTTATGAGTTTGAAACCCTCGACTCTTCCATGGTTTTGAACCTGAACTTAGCAAACTAACAAGCGATTCAGTCGGCTTATGACTAGATCAACACAATTGACCACCATACAGTGGCACATCCTCCACCTCAAATCCCTTCAGCTTTACCCTACACTGACTCCCTTACACAGATTTTTCCCTCTAACAAATCTATTATGGATATCATGAGCATTGATGAACCACCCTGGGAAGATCACAATCATCGATCTTTTTTCCCTACGATTCAGGCGGTGGATCTTGATTCTAAAGCCATTATTTCACCGAATAATGTCAACACTAAGACTCCCCTACCTACACATGACGTGTTTTCCAAAGGGAACTTAGCAAACACCATGGAAACCATTCCCATTGACATATCCGTGAAACCTAGTGTTGTGGAACAAATCCATTTGGGAAAAACATACACACCTACCGAGGTAGAGTTCTATACTACCCTATTCAAATAATTGCATGATGTTTTCACTTGGAGTTATGAAAAAATGCCAGGAATAGACCCTTCCATTGTGGTTCATGAGATACAAGTCTATTCTAGTGCCCGACTAGTCCGTCAGAAACTACGACTCATGCATCCCTGCAAAACGACTGCCATAAAAGAGGAAGTTGAAAAAATTCTTTGTACTAGTTTTATTTAGCCTGTCCCACTGACAAATTGGGTGTCCAACATCGTTCTTGTCGTGAAAGAAACAGGGCACGATTAGGGTTTATGTTGATTACAGAGACTTGAACAAATCTTTTCCAAAGGAAAAATACCAAACGCCTTTTATCGACTAGATTATTGGCAGCTGTGCCGGGAATTTCATATTCTCATTCGTGGATGGCTTCTCTAGCTATAATCAAATCGAGATATTCCCATCCGATTAGTACACAACCACTTTTATTATCCCATGGGGGACCTTTGCGTACAACAAATTACCCTTCCATCTTAAGAATGGCGGGGCCACTTTTCAACGGGCCATGTCCTACGCATTTCACAATATCAAGCATGTTGTGGAACCCTATCTGGATGACCTAATCATGCATTCCAATTTATGAGAGGACCATCCAAATCATTTGAGTGCAATATTTTCACGATGTCGTCACTACAACATTCTCTAAAATCCACACAAATGTGTATTCTGTGTCGAATCTGGTAGATTGCCAGGTATCATTATCTCCAAGGACAACATATCCCTTGATCCTGTGAAGGTGGAGGCCATTTTATCCTTACCTTCCCCCTCCAATATTCCAAAACTCCAGAGTTTGAAAGGGCATGCAAACATATTATGCCTCTATGTCTGCAACTTTGCCGAGATCACTAAGGGATACATGAGGCTTCTAAAAAAAAACATTCCTTTCATCTAGGATGATGAATCCCAACGGTATTTCAACAAACCGAAAAGGGCCCTTACTTAGGCACCCGTGATACAACCCCCTGACTATACACGGGACTATATTTTATATCTCGTCTCCTTACTACCACCATCGGCATGGTGCTGGTTTAGGAAGATAGTAACGGCCAAGAACATGTTGTCTACTATCTCAGCAGGTGATGTAGGAGCATCGGGGCCTAGGTGGATCAGTCGAAGTTGATTGACATAAGGGAGCTGACCAGCGGGAGTGCCGATGACCACTGGTCTGGGGAGCAAGTTGACTTGTCGGAGTCAACAAGTCGAGCAGAAGCAGTCGGTATGTGACCGACTGGAGCAATGCAACGGATGTTGTGAGAGGTTGAGAATCAACATGTTATGGTCGATAAACGACAAGTGGAGTAAGAATTTAGGTAGTCGACAAGCGCTCGAACTACGACATTACAGGTTTGGCGGAGCCAAGCGCAGAGGAAGGGGAGGATTGCCAAACTGGAAGAGATGAGAAGTAAGCCGACAAGAAGGTCAAGATGTGACTGACTAGTGTAGCAGGATCGGAAGGGAAGAAAGTCAAGGAAATTATAACTGGTTTCCATTCGGTGTTGCTAAGTAAGTTAATACAGTTATTGCGAGTAGGTGAGGACATGATAGGTGTCGCCATGGACAAAGGCTATGCAGCACGGCTAGGATCTGACAGTTACAGGTTTGCAAGATTTGGAAGGATTGGCAGATAGGAGGATGCGTGTCTTAGGGACTACAGTAGTCTTGGGAACGACAGCAACAGGGTAGAAGACAAAGGAGGGAAATCGGAGAGAGGATTCCATCTTTGATCAGCAGCATCAGAGAGCAGAGCCAAGAAGAATTCTGAAGAGTCACATAGGTCGCAGAGTAAGAGAGTTGATATCGAGCTATAGCTTAGAGTTATAAGGTGAACCAGGAGAGGGTGAGGTTGAGACATAGAGAAAACACACCACAGTTACTTCGAAGTTGTAATGGCTGAGGCCGACTGTAGTTAGTTATTTGTTTTCAATTATTCCGCATTGTAACCGAATTCAGAGAAGTAATATAAGCCACTTCTGGCATCCTGTTTTACACCTTGTTTGTGTAAGCATTGTGGTATGTGTCATGTGTATTGTTAATCAAGAACCTTATTCCAGTAAGGTGACTTGCGTCAGTTGGTATCAAAGCCCGAAAGAAAGTTTGGTTGGGAAGACAACTATACCAACCTGACTTGCGTCAGTTGGTATCAGAGCCTGGAAGAAAGTCCAATTGGGAAGACGACTATACCAACCTGACTTGCATCAGTTGGTATCAGATCCCAGAAGAAAGTCTGGTTGGGAAGACAACAATACCAACCTAACTTGCATCAGTTGGTATTAGAGTGGAAGAGTCCTTCGAGTTCGTTGAACGTCAGTTAATATTGAGCCTGCAATTGAGTTGGACAGCTCCAGGTACGGTTGGGTAGAGTTGTGCATGACTTGTTTAAAGTCCAGTTGCAATTCGACGTGTGGGAGTTTTAGTAGAGATTGAAAATGGCTCACAAAGGCATTAATGTCCGAGGTCGAAGAGCGCGTAGCACAGTAGCCATCACAGTGGATCATGAGATGTTCAACGAATGCGTCAAAACGATATGAACTTTGAAAAATGAAGTCGCAGCAATCAAAGAAAGCCAGATGTGTGGTTGTATTCCTGAGGTGTTAGACCACAACGACGAGGAAGTCGAAGAGGTGGAAGGTTGGGAAGAATCCGCAGAGGAACTAGAGGAAAAACTGATCAAACTTCTAATAGAGATGAGAGGTCAAGTGAAGATAGACATGCGTACGTACTCAGGAAGCCTGGACCTAGAAGATTTGATCGACTGGTTCAGAGAGATGGAGAAATACTTCGACATAGAGAAGATCGAGGACCCTAAATGGGTTAAGACTGCATGTCTAAGGTTGAAAGGTCATGCCTCGTTATGGTGGGACAATGTACAGGTTGATAGACTCAAGAAAGGAAAAGTGAAAATCAAGTCTTGGGACAGAATGGTTGCCAAGTTGAAAGCGAAGTTCTTTCCAAATGACTATGTGATTTCCTTGTTTAGGAAGTTGCATAATTTTCGATAGAAAGAAATGACCGTGGAGTACATGGAGGAGTTATACCGATTGTCGATTCGATCAGGACAAATAGATGAAGGAGAAGATGCTATCACCAGGTATGTGAACGGATTAAAATATGCTATTCAAGATGAACTAAGCATGTCAATATTTAGAGCAGTCAGCGAAGCCTATCAGTTAGCTCTAGAGGCAGAAGAGAAAGTGTCAAGGAAATCCATGGCGACCAGAGGTAGAATGATTGGTCGGGGTGCGAAAACTGTCTCCGCGAAAGGCCTAAGTAGTGGGTACAGGAAAGAAAGTGTCGAAGATAGACGACATGCGGAAGGGACATCAACACGGGAGAAAGCGCAAGAGAACCAACAGGATGTTTGTGAGAACCGTGGTCGAGGTGCATATAGTCAAAGTGGTCCATCCGACAAGAAGGGAGCTAACAGACCATCCATAATCTGTTACAAGTGTCGAGGGATGGGACACAAGGCATATGAATGTGCAAATAACCTACATGCTGCAGAGGAGTCAAAACCCAGATGTCGGAAGGATGAGCAATTTGACGAGAAGGAAGAGTCGGCATCCGAGAGCAGTGGAAGTGAAAAGAAGAAGAACCAGAATCTGATGGTTTAGAGAGCCTTAATCTAGGAAGATCGACGTGACCCGATGGATCTGGAACAACAGAAGGTGATATTTCGAATGAAGGTGTGGATCGGAGAATGGAGTTGAAAAACCATAGTTGATGGTGGAAGCATGGAGAATCTTGTTTTGATAGAAGTCGTTAGCAAGATCGGGTTGAAGTGTCAAGAACACCCACACCCCTACAAGATCTCATGGTTGCAAAAAGGACACCATGTCAAGGTGACAAGACAGTGCCTAATCAACTTCCAAGTTGAAGGACTATAGGACAGTGTACTGTACGATGTAGTTCTGATGGATGCATGCCATCTGTTGTTAGGAAGGCCATGGCAATATGATCGAAAAATGATCTATGATGGTCGAGCCAACACAATCATAATATGGAAGAATGGCGTGAAGAGGAATCTTAAGCCGAGGTGAGAAGAGCAAGCCGACAATAAGCACAACGAGAGTAATCTCTGGGAGAAGCGAGTGTTGATGAGCACCGCAAAGGAATTCCTTGCAGAAGAGGAGAGAGAGTAAGGATGTTTTGCGATCATTCCAAAGGACCATATGTCGAAAGGACGACCAAAGAGGAAGATATTCCGGTCGAAATCGAGGAGTTGCTCAAAGATTTTAGTGACATAATGGCTGATGAGAAATCGACAGGATTGCTTCCAACGAGGATCATATCCCATCAGATCAACTTGATTCCAGGGTCGAGTCTGCCAAACAAAGCACCATATAGGATGAATCTGACAGAGGGACAGGAACTCAATCAGCAGGTCCAAGAGTTATTAGATAGAGGGTTAATTAGAGAAATTCTGAGCCCATGTGCAATACCAACGATATTGACACCAAAGAATGGTGGAGAATGGAGAATGTGTACAAACTCCAGAGCCATCAACAGGATCATGATCAAATATTGGTTTCCATTACCGAGAATGGATGACTTGATGGATTGCCAAGGTGGAGCAACATACTTCACAAAGATAGACCTGAAGAGTGGTTATCACTAGATTAGGGTAAGAGAAGGAGATGAATGGAAGAGAGCATTCAAGACAAAAGAAGGGTTATATGAGTGGTTAGTCATGCCATTTGGGTTGACTAATGCGCTCAACAAATTCATGAGATTGATGAATGAGGTGTTGAAGCCATTTTTGGGAAAGTTTGTCATAGTCTATTTAGATGACATTCTGATTTTCATTCAAACCAAGGTGGAGCACTTGGGGCACGGTCGACAATTGTTGCAGAAATTGCAGGAAGAGAAGCTGATGGTGAACTTGCAAAAGTGTTTCTTCATGAAGAAGGATTTGGTGTACTTGGGGTTTGTAATCTCAAGTAAAGGGTTGGTGATGGACCCAAAGAAGGTAAAGGTAATAGTAGATTGGTCGGAACCGACAAGTACGACTAGAGTAAGGAGTTTCCATGGACTTGCCAGTTTCTACCGGAAGTTCATTCGGGGATTCAGTCAGATTTGTGCACCATTGACAAAATGCATGAGAAAGGGTGAGTTCAAGTGGACGGACGAATCCTAGGGATATTTCTATGACTTGAAGGAAAAGGTCATTGAGAGCCCAGTCTTGGCGCTCCCAGACTTTGACAAAGTTTTCTAGGTCGATTGTGATGCGAGTGGAATGGCAATTGGAGTAGTGTTGAGCCAGGAGGGCCAACCAATTGCATTCTTTAGTGAAAAGATGAATGGGGCAAAGTAGAAATATTCGGTCTACGACCAGGAATTTTATGCTATCATTCAATCACTAAAGAAGTGGAGGCATTATTTGTTTCCCAAGGAATTTTTGTTATACACAGATCACCAAGCACTGAGGTATTTGAACACTCAGTTGAAAGTGGATCAGCGACACATGAAGTGGGTGGAGCTACTTCAGAGGTATACATTCGTGTTGCGACATAGGTCAGGAAAATCAAATAAAGTTGTCGACAGATTGAGTAGGAGAGTTGCACTACTGAACATGACAACAATTCAGGAAACAGGGATAGAGTTGGTAAAGACAGAGTATAAGACCAACAAGGATTTTGCGAAAGCATGGAAGGCTTGTCGTGAACCTTGGAGTATCGACAGGACTCTGTATTTGAGTTATTTCATTCAAGAAGGCTATTTGTTCAGGGGAGGTGAGTTGTGTATTCCTAGAGGATCAGTAAGAGAGAACCTAATCCGGGAATTTCATAACGACGGGTTAGCAGGGAATTTTGGCATCGACAAGACCAAAGCATTGGTTGACAAGAAGTATTTATGGCCAGGGATGTCGATAGATGTCGGAAAGTGGGTTCAACAATGTCAAGTTTTCGAGTTGGCAAAGGGAAGGAGTCAGAATGTAGGGTTGTACACACCATTGCCAGTACCAAATAATCCTTCGGAGCATCTTAGCATGGATTTTGTGTTAGGATTGTCGAAGACTCAGCAGGGAAGCGACTCAATATTTGTTATAGTCGACAGGTTTTTGAAGATGGCGCATTTCATTCCATGTAAAAAGACGAGTGATTCCACAGGGATTGTTGTACTATCCTTCAAGGAGATAGTAAGATTGCATGGGTTTCCAAAGAGTATCACATCGGATCGGGATACTAAGTTTATGAGGCATTTCTGGAGAACCCTATGGAAGAAACTGGACATGAAGTTGCAGTTTAGCTTGGCGTACCATCCGCAGACAGACATATAGACTGAGGTGGTGAACAGAAGTTTGGGAAACCTTCTGAGATGTCTAGCAGCCAACAGACCCAAGCAGTAGGAAAATGTGTTCGCACAGTTAGAGTTTGCATACAATAATTCTATGAATTGGTCGACAGGATTGAGCCCATTCCAAATTGTTCAGGGGAGAATCCCACACGGAGTAGTGGATTTGGTCGAGTGGCCGACAGAAACCAGGAAGAGCGTGGATGCAGAATCATTCGCAGAGCATATGCATGAAGTTCACGAAAATGTGCGGAAGCGCATAGAAAAGGGTAACGTGGCATACAAGTTAAGGGACGATAGGAAGAAGAGGATATAATCGTTCCAAGAAGGGGAATTAGTCTATGCATATCTATGGAAGGAGAGATTTTTGGTAGGTACATACAACAAACTGAAGCTGAAGAAGATTGGACCGTGCAGAATTCTGAAGAATATTTCAGACAATGCTTATGTGTTGGAATTGTCAGAAGACTTGAACATTTCAGCGATGTTCAATGTCTCAGATCTGTACAAATTTGAAGAAGGGTCTGGCAGCGGAAGTGGAGAAGTGATAAGCATCGACTGGATAGACCAAATTCCAGATCGACACAAAGAAGAGATCGCAAAAATAATCAAAGAACGCGAGGTTGGGCGAATGCATAGGGCATGGAAGAAAGAATACTTAGTGCGATGGGAAAATGCTGAGTTACATGAGGCGACATGGATTTCTGAAGAGGAGTTCAGGATACTGACGAAGCAGTCAAGTTCTTTTTCACCTAGGGAGTCTAATGCAAGAGCATCGGGGCCTAGGCGGATCAGTCAAATTTGATCGACAGAAGGGATCCGACCAGTGGGAGTGCCAATGACCACTAGTCTGGGGAGCAGGTTGACTTGTCGAAGTCAACAAGTCGAGTAGAAGCAGTCGGTATGCGACCGACTGGAACAGTGAAACGGATGTTGTGAGAGGTCAAGAATCAACAGGTTATGGTCGATAGATGACAAGTGGAGTAAGACGTTGGGTAGTCGACAAGCGCTCTAACTATGACATGACAGGTTTGGAGGAGCCAAGCACAGAGGAAGGGGAGGACTGGCGAGCCGCAGGAGATGATAAGTAAGCTAACAACAAGGTCGATATGTGACCGACTACTGTAGCAGGATTGAAAGGGCAGAAATTCAAGGAAACTGTACCTGGTAGTCGTTCGGGGTTGCTGAGGAAGTTAATACAGTTATTGCGAGTAGGGGAGGACATGACAAGTGTCATCATGGGAAAAGGCTACGTAGAACGGCTGGGAGCTGATAGTTACAAGTCTACAGGATTTGGAAGGATCGACGGATAGGAGGATGCGTTTCTTGAGTACTGCAGTAGTCTCAGGAATGGTAGCAGCAGGGTAGAAGACGAATGAGGGAAATCAGAGAGAGGATTCCATCTTTGATCAGCAGCATCAGAGAGTAGGGCTGAGAAGAGTTGTGAAGAGTCACACAGGCCACAGAGGAAGAGAGTTGAGATCAATCCATAGCTCAGAGTTCTAAGGTGAGCCAGGAGAGGGTGAGGTCGACACTCAAGGAGAAAACACCACAATTACTTCTAAGTTGTAACAGCTGAGTTCGATTGTAGTTAGTTATTTGTTTTCGGTTATTCCGCATTGTAACTGAATTCAGAGAAGTAATATAAGCCACTTTTGACATCCTGTTTTACACCTTGTTCATGTAAGCATTCTGGTATGTGTCGTGTGTATTGTTAAGAAAGAACCTTAGTCCAGTAAGGCAACTTGCATCAGCAGGAGTCTCATTGACTCCAAGACATGGTACTCACATGTGGAGAAGCTGGCTCTGGCCACAATCTTTGTGGTCTAGAGGTTCAGACACTATATTTTGCTTTGCAAAACCACTGTTATCACTAACTTCAACCCAATGTATTATATCCTAACATGGCAAGTGCTAGGTGGAAAATATTCCCATTGGATTGTTGTTCTTCAAGAGTTTGATTTGGAATTTTCCGAAGAGAAATCCAAAAAATATTTGGTCTTTGCTGAGCTGATTTTTGCATTGCTTCGTGCCGATGATCAATCGGATCCCATTGATTCATTTTTGGATAAATCCTTGTTTCTCATCGGCATGATTGACACATGGTATGGAGATATCATCTTGTATCTCCAGACCCAATGCTTTCGTCCCAATCTTAATCGTGATGGCTATCACCGTATTCGACACCATGCTAAGTATTATCTTATCATTAATGATACAATGTATCATCGTGGTATTGAATCTGTGCTACGTCGTTGCTTAAACCTCGACGAGGACGAACATGTGTTGAATGAATGCCACTCTGGAGCATGTGGTGGTCACCTTTCTAGGATGTCTACCGCCCAGAAGATCTTGCAAGCGGTTTAATTCTGGCATTCAATCTTCAAATATTGCATTGCAACGGTTAAGAAGTGCCCCCTGTGTCAATTCTTTCACTCTAGCACCCTGCTCCTCTCCACCCCATCATTACCATTGACCCCTTTGCAAAATGGGGTATTGATTTCATGCATTCTAATCCCACTTTAGCCGGGGGGCATAGTTATGACATCTTTGTCATTAACTACTTTACAAAATGGGCTGAAGCCATTTCTACATATGCCGAGTACGGAAAAATGACAACACTATTCATATTCAATCACATTATAGACAGGTTTGGTATCCTGCAGGCCATCGTAACTGATCATGGTTCCCACTTCAGGAATCACATGATAGAAGAATCGAGTTCCAATTTGGGTTTTCTCCATGAAAACTCAACCCTGTACTACCCACAAGCTAACGGTCAAATAGAGGCAATTAATAAAGTCTTGAAACGCATGATCCAACGCAATGTGGGAACACAAAAATCAAACTAGCACTTATCTCTCTTTTCATCTCTTTGGGCCTACAGGAATTCGGTTAAAAACGCAACTCGGTTCACACCATTCCAACTAGTGTATGGCTTGGAAGCGATCCTCCCGATTGAGTGTGAAATACCGTCTCTGAAACTAGCAGTAGAACTTTTACCTAACACCACTGTCAAAGAGGAACGGTTTCTATATCTAGCCAAGCTAGATGAAACTCATCGAGATGCTCCACTCGCTAATGAATCTCACAAAAAGCACATCAAATCCCAGTAGGATAAATCCATTCAACCTTGAGTATTCAACGAGGGTGACCTATTCCTTACCTAGGATCAGATACATGACAAGTTAGGTAAGGGAAAATTGGAATCCATGTGGTATGGTCCCTATGTCATCAAATGTGCGTTAGAGAAAGGAGCTTACGAGCTTGTCGATTGTGATGGTATACCTTTGGGTCAGCCCCGTAACGGGATCTACCTAAAGAGATTCTATGCATAGGGCTATCCTGCATATAACATCTTGTACATAATGTATTTAGTATGATTTTAGTTCGTCTTTGCGTGTGAAGATTCTATCTCATACCTTGTTATTTATCTCGACTTGTGCTTATATGCACAGATGTCAGTGTACTATGGATTCACGGATGGTGTGAGTAGACATACCCGGAACCTTGCTTCCACAGCATGGGTACTGTATTCCCTTGTCAGTGAGTTGATATCCTCAGGTGGCATTTGTTTAGGCCCCACAACAAACAACATCGTGGAATACCATGTAGTTATCGGACTCCTAACTAAAGTTGCTTCTCTTGGGATCCGCACCTTTTTAGTCTACCTGGACTCTCAACTCGTATTATCTTAGTTGAATCGCATCTACACCGTCTGTGATCCTACATTACTTTGATTATTCAGAATGGTACGCCTCTTGGAAAGATCATTTGACTATATCCAGTATCAACATGTACCAAGAGAATTCAATATGGTGGTTGATTCCTTAGATAACTATATATTGGATTGGCATCTGACCCACATATGAACAAAATATCATAATAAACGCATGCAAAAAATGTAAATACACAACTCGTAGTAAATAAACAAGCTATAGAGATAGGTCCATATATGCAAATATCATGTAAAATTTTTTTTTCCAAAGAACAATAGTATGATGCATCAAAAAGATAAAATTGAGATCATGTCCCATACCAAAATTGGCTCTCTGGCCTACATATCGTGTACATGCCGCTAGCAACACTACTGCCTAAACAATACTCATTTGGATCACGGTGCTCGTGGTGACATACGACTGCTCTTGCCACACGACGGAGCAATCTACCAATACACTCCAACGCCCCTACCGTATGCCTCTAGAGGTGGAGAGGTATATCAGGCATCCTCATAGGAGGGACACCCATCGTCAAACCCTGGAGGTTCCACTCTACATCGCAGAGTCCTCCTAACTTCTCTTCATCCTCCTCCTCATCTTCAACATGTTGTTGAATCCCTCGTCGATGCAGTGGTGAATACCCCACTGGCATCTGTGGTCCACGATCTACAACAGTGCACATACATATGTTAGATATTTTCACGCATTGAAAAAAAAACCAAAAATACCAAAAACACATATCTGAAGATCACATACCTGAGTCATCCCAATCAACATCCTCAGGCAATACCATATCAATGTCTCCTCAAAATTCCACACCGTCATAAGGATAGTCCTCAATCATGATAATCTGCTCCTCAAGCCATGAAAAGAAGTCCTCACTAAAATCTAGGATCTGCAGCCCACCAATCCGTCTGACATAATCACTCCACCTCCCCATCTGAGGCTCAGATGCGGGACAGACTGACCTATTTATCTGAGGGCGTAACAATCACACCCTCTCCAGGAAGAATGTGACTAAGATACTTCTATATCCAAACTGGTGGATATCCCCATTCCTGCATTTGGTAACCTAATATTTGATATTTCTCAGGAACCCCTCTCACCAATATAATAGCTTTGGCTCCATACATTCTACCGCATAAGTCATTTATGCCTTGGTAGCATGGTGGTCCCCCACGCTCCCTGCCAGACACGCTATAGTATACAAAATAGTCCTCAGGGGAAGATCTATCACATCTGTGACGAGCACTTTCCCGCTCTTCTTGCGGGATCCCTGTCTACAATAGCGGGCAATGTATGTGTCTATGGTCTCCTTCGTGGTTCAGTGCCTGGCCAAATGGACTCGTGCCCCCCTCTTGGAGAGCCTGGTCAAGATGTAAATATCCTCGAGCTCTATCTGGAGGGTATTCTCTCCAATACATAAGGCCTAGATATATGTGTCCCACATCTGGATGATATAGTTCAACAACTTCCCTTATTTACAAATACCTCTTGTCTTGAAGAACTTTAGCAAACCAAATTCTCGTAATGCCACAAGTGTGGCATCATCATTTAGGGTTTCCGTCTCATCTCCTTCGTGCTTTCTTTCCTTCCAATCCACCATTTTCATTCTAGTATGTTGCAATCACCTGCAAATCATAAAAAAATACCTTAGTTAGAATATGCAAGCTTAAAGTCATGCACAAAGGGAGAGGCAAACTTAATTTTCCTTATTCCTGCAGATTTTTGCGGCTCGACTAGCTACGGGGATGCGAAAACTGATAATTTTTGTGTCCCATACATTGGTCAAACCGCAATGATCTTGGGATTCTTGCGCTTCTCGACATGGGAAGGCCGCAAAAATTATATCCAGGGCACAAAAAATGTGCCCTAAGTCCCTTTCCAAACAAAAAAACTTGCATGAAATGAAAAAATAAAGGTATGAAATGAAAGAGGAGGCTGAGATGATCTACATGGTTCAAACTGTGGTCGAAATGGTGCCCTAGATCTCCTGATAACTTCAGTTGAAGATTTTCTCTCCACAATGTAAAAAATCCCCTTTGAGTAAAAATGGCCAAGTTACAATGGGTAATTCCTGTATTTTACCCTCCTTTATACATATTAAGTGGTTATTTCTACCTATTATTTTATTTAAGAAGCCTCTTAGAGTCAATTCTTCATAATATTTTGATGACTAATCCCTCGTGTCCAGTATTTTTTTACCGCCTTTGTCAGGTTCTCATGTGTTGTTCATATTTCTTTTGTAATATATTTGAAATTCACTTGAGCTTACTTTATCTTTTTCGTGCTCTAGACCTAAACCTGAAAAGGATTCCAAGCGCTTTTCACACCTGAGTCGCATTTGTCAAACCTAAATAAAACGGTGTTGAGCTTAGTCAGTTTTACTCGTGCTCGTAAAACAATGAGGAAAGTATCATGTCAATATTATTTTATTCCCTTTTCAGACTAAGACAATTAACTCACAAAAATGGACCTTAGGAGTTCTATTTAAGATCTTTTCGGACTCCCTCATTATGAAAAGATCGCCAAGAGCACTTGTCTCTTTCACACTTGTAAAAGTATTTGAAAGGACATCTATTCGGTGGTAGGATATCCTTTTTTTGGGTCGTCTAGACTATTTACGAGAAAGGTATACCTCAGTCAACCTTTGACTGGGAGGTTCTTTCAAATATCATTTTACACTTTTTTGGGTCTGGGGACTAGCTTATTACAAAAAAGTCAATCCTAGAGTCTTCTTTACGTTATTTCAGACTCTCTAAATATGAAAAAATGTCGAGTTTACCTTCTTTGGACTCGTTAAAATTTAACATCAAAGGGCCCATGTTGGGACAAGACCCTCCTTTCTCAGGTTTGTGAAACATGTGAGATTGAACTCATCCATAAGATGAGCTACACCTAGCATCTAGTATCCTCTTCAAGCTCGTTAAAATACAAAGAGTTACTTGTTAGTTATGATGGGGGAAAATGGGGAAATGGGCTAAGTTCACCTTTTTGGAAGCTTGTGAGTCATCACCTTTGAACATGGCATGATTTTATATCTTGTCCCCTTTGGGTAGTCAGTCTTTCTGATGAGTTGTAACTATAGTCTTGCATTGTCTTCTTCACTTTGAGTCTACCAGCCTCGTAGTTATTTCTGCTAATTAATCCCAGCTACGAAGTCCTGTCTCATGCCGTTACATGTTCAAAGGGTCATTATCACCTTGAATCCACTCTTTTTCCATTTTGTGAACCTGCCAGTCTTGTGTCAGTATGTGCTCTTTTAATCCATTGTTCCACACCTCTTTCTTATATCGGTTTTGCGTTAATGATGTGGAATTCATTATGGTCTAGCTTCGACGAGTCTGTTCCTGTCGACGTCAACTCTCTATCCAGGAATTAGATTTAGAAACCAACTTTAGTACCTTGGTACTTGCATGCCTCAATGGCAGGTTTCCTTGTATTCGAGAGTAGGTTTTCATCATTGACCTATGATCGAATGATTCCATGAATGTTCGATGTCAAGACATCTATTCACATTCGATGGGATGTACTAGAGATACCTTGGGGATCATTGTCATCATTGGTGATTTCCCTCGCGTTTTTTAACAGTTCACATCATTGACCGGAAATCAAGTAGTTTCTACCATGTTCGACTTCAACAGCTTGTAATCACATGGTTAGATTCATATCAATTTGGGATCGGGTAGAAGATCTTGGATGCTCTTAATATTAGCATTACCTCAGGACTACGATAGTGATTATTGAGTGGGTCTCCACATTGACATCTTGTTGGTGGCCTCATTTATGTACTGTCACATAGATCCATTGTTGTATTGGTCATGGCTATGTTGTTATTTGGTCACAGATTTACGTTTGTTCATAGTAGTTGTGATTCATTTGCGGTCTCTATCATGTCAATTCTACCATGGATCTGCATTTTATTGGTCAGTAGCCATGCTTTGAGTTAGTTGTTCTGAGAATGGGTATTCCTTCCTCGGTAATATTTGACATCTTGTTTTCTTGCAGCTCCACTCCTACTTCCTTGATGCTATCTCTGCGACCTAACATATTTGTAAAGTCTTTCGGACATCAATTTCTTCTGACCTCACACTTTAGGGGGCATATTTTATACCTCAAAGTTACACTTCGATCCTTCATGTTGCATCTTCATGACATGCGACCTAGCAACACTTCCTCCTAATATGTTTCATACCATGTTGGTCCCCTCCTTGGCATCATCTCGAAGCTTTGAAGACAAATCCAATCAAACCTGTCGAATGGCAATTCAATGGGCCAAGTGTCACCTTTATTGACCTTGCCTTGCCCTAATTTTCGCACCCTGCCTATATCCCAAGACGTGAAAAAATTCCCTATTTTTCACGTTCTGCATAGCTGCTGGGGCGCGAAAATCACATCATTTTCGCTCTATGCTCAGTACAAGGGGCGTGGAAATCTCAATAACAACTCTTTGGATTGGATTTTGGATCTAACCTATGGGATATTTTCTTGGGATTGGAGGTTCTGTTCAATCCTAACCTACCTTCCCTGTTTGGCTTGGCTCAAATACTTGATCCACTAAACTCTCATCTAGATCCACCTTCCTCTCCATTTGGTTGGCCTCCCAAAACCTATAAGAAGAGGCCCTCCATGAGCCAATGGGAGGACATTTTTTGGAATCAAACCTATGATCCTAGAGGTTTTGCAAAGATAACTAGAGGAAGGAATATTTGGAGCTAAAGATTGCTTGGACATCAAGAGACAGATTTGTAACTCTCATCTAGTTTCCTTTAATGAAACTTGTCTTATTTTCCCATTTTTTGTGTAGTGTTTTAATCATGAGCATGAGATGTATCTAGTTTGATTTAGATCTAATCTAGTAGACAAGATATTTGGATATTGGATTTAATGTTTGTTGTTTGCTTGGCTTGAACAGGTTCTGCTAGTGGAATTCAAAATGGGAGTGGAAACAAGACAACCACTTGGTTGAAAGTGAGTTACATCATCTCTCTCCCTCCAAATACACTTTATATTTGTATGTAGTGATTAGATCTAGGATTTTAAGGTAGCATTTGTTTGGTAGTTGTCTTAGGTTAAGCTTAGTTAATCTTAGTTTAGTCTAAGGACAAGTCTAACTATCCATAGGATGGATTTGTCTATACAACCTTCATGAGGGACAACCTTGGGATTCTTTGTCATATGATTATTATCAAATAACATTTCCAAAGGAACCATTCCCTTGGGTATGCAGTTGTTCTTGAGTTGGATTATCTCTTTTCCTCCAATTTCATTTAGAAAATTTCCCTAATTTTGATCTTCATCTCGGGGATTTTAATTCTTCTCAACATCTTCTGTATTTTGATCTTCTCCATAAATCACGATAATTAGCAAATTCATGAGTCATTTCAAGAAATATTTTAATCTGCATGTCTTCTTCAAAAACTTGCCAATATTTAGTGTTATCAGGAATATATGGCCTATTTATAAATTCAATTTCATATTTTCTATTTGGATAAATAGGGATCTTGAAAACACTTGAAGCAGAGGCTCAGGAGTTATGTGCCGGCCCCCCCAACAAATCCCCTTAATTTTTTGTAAAATTAAAGGGGCCCCCATTAGAATCTCTTAAATATTTAGCCTTTAATTTTATTTAGTTTCTCTTACTTGGTTTTGAGAGGATGATTCCATGGCTTTCTTTATTCGATTGCCCACTCTTTGAACTACTTGTTCTTTGGCTTGGTTTTCATTTTATGAGTTTTGAGTGATTTCAATGATCTTGTCATTTGACTCTGGATGCTCCATAATGATTGCTTGTTCTTATTTGAACTCGTTTCAGTCATTTACATACTTCGATTTGGTCTGATTAAATTAATATGATGTTTCAACACTTTTGGAAAAATTTGACCTTCCCTTTATCAATGGCTCAGCGAGCATCTCAACGTATTGGAATTATGTGAGTAAGTACTTATGTGGATCACTTTGATTTAAATCTTGAAGATGTGAATATTAAGGCAAGGATTTGAATGATTCATTGAATTTTGCAAGCCTCGAACTTTTCTTTTAAAAACAATGTTTTTGTATTTTTGTTCTCTTTGGCAAAGCTTAATAATTTTATTCATGAACATTTATACATTACTCAGTTTTCTCTTTGAAATCATATATTTTAAAGACCACATCAAGTGAAACCATTAATTTATTTTTTTGAAACCTTTGTTTTTATTCATGTTTCAAAACATAGCTACATTAATATTGAGCATGAAGGAAATTTTATTATTATCATTAAGCCTATGGGTTTATTGATGGTTATCACAAATATTTATTATAAAGAATAACCTCACCATGAGTAATTTTATGGGAGGCTAAGCAAGACTACTTATCGAATCTTTATTGTTATTTAAAAATTGTTAAAAAAAGAAAAAAATCAAAATGACCTCTATTTTTTTTCTTTGGAAAAAAAACGTAATTTTGTTTCATCTTGCCAGTACAAAATTACATTTAGAATCACCACTCCTTAAGAGTGTATTTGCTGTTATACAACACCAGAAAACAGACCAGAGTCTACCGAAGAGCCCTTTCCAGCAAAAAACAACTTTTCAGCTTCAAAGAAAATGAAGTAGGTACCGAGGTATCACCAGAATAAACAAAACCAAGATCTGGGCCGCCAAGATTGACTCAAGTACAATGAAACAACTCATTTGAAGCTGAAGAAAAAACAAAAAAAAGAAAGAAACCCTTGTCGACACATGCCGAAGAAAACGGACAAAAACCGGACGCAACCGGAAGATTGTAAAGCCATGAAAACTCACCTTATTCTTTAAATTATTTATAACTTATTGCTCTCTTCCCACATAATTTAAATGATTGTTATCTTGTGAAGATTTGACTTTTATTAGAGAGTTTTCGTGAAGTCTTTGTGCATAAGAGGATGACGTGTCGACCATTATGTGCTAATGAGTATATATAAAGGAGTTTACGTGTTACATCTTATGAAAAGAATAACGAGAAACTCTGCTTTCTTCTAAAACTTTTGTATTTCTTCCTTTAGGGAATTCGAGTCATTTGTATGAGAGAAGAGTTTTTGGAGAATAGAACTATCATTCTGGTTAAGTTATTTTTTTGGCTTGATCCAAAGACAATTCTGTCAAACATAATGATACTAGTACTATCTTGATATTTTAATCTCAAATATTTTGAGTATTCTTGTTTACTTCTCTTCTATACTATTTTATATTCTGCATATATATACTTAGTTGTTGTGCGCAGATTTATTATTTTGGGAAACTCGAGTATATGTATTATGATATTTTCTGTAAATGAATGATTAAATGATATTGTAATTATATTGATTGATATTCATATGATTCATTATATTTCATTTTAAATGTGGTTCTGATTTGAATGTTTATTTTGATAAACATCGTGCAGAGTGATATTCATCTTAAACACTAAACTCAAGATTGCATTTTTTCCAATTAATGTTGTTTCTGTGTCTTTTGAGTGTAGGTTGTGTGTTTAGAGTAAATTTAATTTGAATTTTTTTTCTTAAAAATTTATTATTTTTTTAATAGATTATGTTTTAGTTCTACTAAGTTTCACAGACTAAATTTATGTATGTTTAACTAGACTCGGAATAGAGTTATAATAATCAATTTGATCCCCCCGATAGGACAGGAAGTAGATTGGATAGGACAAAGTAGACATAATTTAGTTTTAAAATTAGAATTAAAGTTTTATTTCGTAGTAGAAACTTGCGGATGTTTAGCAACTACTAAATTGTTTACAACTTAGCAGCTACTAAATTTTTGTGTTATGATTAGATTGGAATAGGTCTTTGTCAACAGTTCAATTAAGTTAATTTTTATTTGGTTTGAATAGGTCACGGGGGCTTCACTAGAAGGAAATATAATATCACGTTCATTCATATTGCGGTATTAAATATTCATGAAAACATAAAAATTATATTACTTATATATTAAGGGGCAAAGGGTTTTTTTATTTAATGTAACAATACAAAAATACTTTGGGGCCTTTTTTATAGGGGTGGGCTGACAAATATCCGCCAAATGGAGATGGAGGGATCACGGCCAGATGAGAAATTGGGTTGAGGCAAGGCTCGGGCTTACCAGTACGTAGGGAAATCGTGTCTTGAGGCATGCTTGAGGCCAGGGGTTTCGTGGTGAACTGGGTTTCCAGTCGATCATAGTCGAGAGGCAGTGGTCATTGACAGCCAATTGTTACCAATAACACTCAGCCAGTTGTTACCAATAGCCTTGGGAGGCTCTAAGCCTCCAGGGCCTTTTATAAGCCCTCGATAGGCATTGAGGGCTTGAATACCCAACCACTCGTTCCTATTACAGGCCCTGGGAGGTTTAGTCAGCCTCCTAGAGCTTGTTACAGGCCTTGGGGGATTGGATACCTAGCCCACAATAGGATTAGTCAAGGCTTGGGGAACTGCAACATGCAATCTAAATGTTGTACTATGTGCATTGGCTCTAGTGACATACAAGAACTGATCTCCTATCTCTTCATTAGACCATTGGATGTACATTGAAAGAAGCAAGGTGCATTGAAGAATGCATGTGGGGTCATAGGAGGGGTATCATATCAATATACTAGGTAGAAATATAAAGGGGTATAAAAAATGTTAATGAAAAAATTGATACATACAATATCTAGTGAAAATAGGGATTTTTTTTAATTGGGAAGGCATATTGGGAGGGGGTTAAAAAAACGATTTTGGAAGGTATTTTCCAATATTTAGTGAAATTATGGGTATTTTTTCATATGCCACGATCGAACGTGCTATGATAGTTGTTTATTGAGTGAAGCCCTTGTGGAATAGGTAGGAACTAACAGCACAACTAATACGAAAAAAGATCACGAGACTCTCTTGTTGAGAGTAAACTCCAAAGGTAACCAGGCCTTAATCAGGGTAATCTCTGAATCACCATGCACATTTATCCTGTTTGCTTTTAAATCCTTCAAAATATTTAATCCCAAAATCAAAGCCTCATATTTAGCCACATTATTAGTGCATTCAAAGGTCAATTTGAAAGAATAAATTTTTGAGTCATTGTCTAGAGGAATTATCCAAATACCTGCACCAGCTCCATCTTTACTAACTAGCCCATCAAAGTGCATGTTCCATATCCCTTCAACATTTTTTGTTTGTTTTAGAATTCGTTCTTCTTTATATATTTGGTCATTATCTTCTGATTTGTTATCATTTTGGTTCTCCTCTTCAAATTGGAAATCATTATAGAAAATAGAAGATCCTAAATCTGTATCTACTGTATAAATGGGATGATTATGAGGTTTATCTTGACTATTGACCACATATGCCAATTTTTTTTCTCTATACAACTTCTTTTTTTCACCAAAAACTGGGATACTAGCATATGACATATCCAATCTGCAATGTGCCTTTCAATTTTGAACCCCATGATCTTGACAATAGAATCCCAAATTTGGGTGAAATGTCTGCAACTACGACATCCATATTAATGTTTTTTGTTGGAATTTGAGTCAAATTTACAACCAAATCCTTAATCAAAACAAGACACTTGACCTTTCTAGAATCAAAATAAATTAGATATTTGTAAGGCCTTGTGACTTCTAATCCAAGATTTTCCACAACAACTTTAGGCACTAAATTATGTGAATCTCTTGAATCTAGCATAACATTGTGAATGATCATATCATGAACATTCAAGCTGAAATAGAATCGAGGCACATCTTCATTATTTGTATCGTCAACCTTTGGACCAAAAACAATAGTGTGAGCATCATCATGAAGTTCCAAGGTATCAGGTTGTTGCTCCTCTTCATTTTTTACCATTTTCATAATTTGGCCCTTGTATTCTGTGCTCTTTAGAAGCTCATTAAAGGGAATGGATATTTTAAATTTTGAGATTTCATTTTCTGGGTTGAAGGATGAATATATTTTCTCAACTTCTTTCACTGCATCTTTCTTACTTTCTTGAGCTTTCTTCAAGGTATCTACCTTCGAATCATGTTTTTTAGGGGGTTCTTGCTACTATTGACTACTTGTGGGTTGATCAACAGGGGATTTTATTTGAATTCACAATAACATTGTTGTTTCTAAGATTGAGTTTTTTTTAATTAGTTACTGCATTGCAGGTTGATCAGCAGGGGATTTATTTGAATTCAAAATAACATTTATGTTTCTAAGATTGTGTTTTTTTTTCAAATTAGTTACTGCATCTTGATATCCTCTTTGATATGGTTCTAATTCCCTTTCCAATGTATTACAATCTTGTTCCTGAGAAAACATATCTTGTTCCTCTTTGGTCAAATAGAATTTAGACTGAGAAGATCCAAATGATGGATTTTATCTTCCGACTATTCAAAATCTTCTTCATCAACAAAGTTCTTAAGGAAAGGAGGCTTGATTTCTTGGTCAGCTGGATTTCTGTGGTCTCTCTGATCCCTTTGATATCTTTGATCGATTTGTCTTATCTAAGTAATAAGAGGCCTTCTAAAATTTGTATTTCTAATTTGTGTTTCAGTCTGGTCTCTAACCCAAGCCCTGTTATCCAAATTTAATCTCTCTACCAACCTCTCTATAGTTCTCATTATCATATCAAATTTAGCATAATTGTTTTGGGAGGTTGAAGGGTGGTTTTCTTCTTTAGTTCTTCTCCTATCAGTTACCACTTTTTGTTTCGTCTTCCCTGATGCCATAAGATTTGATTTTACTTCTACAACATCATTCAACATGTCAGGAAAAGTTGCAAAATTTATTTCCCTTAACAACAATGAGAAATATTTGTCAAAGGCATCAACATAATGAAATTTTGTAGCTCCAATAGGGGGCTTGATTTCAGTTGGGATTGAGCTATAAATTATTCATGAATTTAGTCGAGAACTCTTGTACTGAATCTATATTATTCTTTTTTCAGATTGTTGTATTGGGCTAGAATCTGCAAAGGGTTTTTCTTTTCTTCCCACCTTCTGAGTAAAGCTATCTCAAATTCTTTGTAATTATGTATACTCCCTACTGGAGTTGTTCTGAACCACTTATTGAATTCTCCAGAAAAAAATTGTGCCAATAGCCTCATCTTAACATCATCATAATCAACTTCTTCTAAGTCTGCAAAGTCATTGAATCCGTCTAAATGTTGTTGTGTAGTAATGTTTCCTTCCCCATCATATAATACTATTCTCTGAGCATTTTTTTTAGCAAGGTCATGTAATACAACAGGAAAGGCAAGGGGAGAAAACCTAGCAACCATGAATTTGGGGGGTTCTTGACGAGGGTTTTAGACTTGTGGAATACCACACCCTTTCTTTTCTGTACTTATTGAAAAGGTTTGGACATTTTTATCAATTTCAATTTCTCTAAGGAAAGAAAAAGCATTTGGTTCTTCTTCTTTGACCTTTTCTTTTTCTGAACTCTGTATTTTTTCCCAAAGAGACTCTAATAAGAAAGATTGAAATTTTACTTCATCAATGATTGTCTCACCTAGGTCTGTTCAGATTTTGACTTAAACAAGGACTATTCAAATTTCAAATCAAAGGGAATACTTTCAATACTTATAACTCATTCTTTGGTAAATATGAAGATCTTTCTATTTGAGAAGTACCCGATTGGAGATTTTATTTTCCCTTTCTGAGAATATTTTCTAGATTTTGAACAATCTCTGGTGGTTCAGGATCCAGATTCCTTGTAGTATGTATTCTTCTCGGAGCTAGGGTTTCCCAATGGTTTCGCCTTTCTTTATGGAACAATGAAGTCACCAAGGAAAAAATGCATCCAATTTTTATGTCTAAATTTTAGTTTTCCCTCAGAAATTTGATTTTATTTTCTTTGTCGTTCTTTCCCAGGGAAAATTTTTCCTTTGTCCCCAGCAATGGTGCCAAGATGTTATCACTCAGAAATTCCCTAGTTTGTTTAGGAATATCTTTGAGGTAACCTCAAACTAATCTTTTAGTCTAAAAGATAGCCCTTCCAACCGAAAGAGGGCTCTCTCTACTAAACTACTTTCCTAAGGTCACTTTAAAAACATTTCATACATATAAAAAATGGCTATATCTTCAAAATAATTTCAATACTATGGTTGAATCAGTGATTCAAAACCATTAGGCATGGAGTCAACACATGAGTATCTCAAATTATTAGAGGCTGGTAGTAGGCTAAGTCATTCACAGAGGCAAGATAGGTATCATTTCTTGAGATAGATAGAAATTTCAGTATGGTAGAGGATTTAGAGAAAACAATTCATTAACATAGAGCACCGAGCTAGGATGAATTCTGTATCAACTTTATAAGAGAAACATTGACAATATTCGAATGTATGAATCAGAGCATATAGCATGAATTCTAACTCATACAATTCATTCAAATATGAATAAAGATGGAAAAATGGAATGAATTGGGAAATACATTCACATAAGAAATTTGTACAGACTGAAGAAAATAATAACTCATGAATCTCTACTAAGAAGAACATGTACTTCTACTCTCATTAATTTTTTTCAAAAATATTACATTACACAGTTCTCTTTCTCTTAGGTCCAACCCCAATTACATTGAAAAATTCAAAAATTATACAAAAATGCTCTATGAGAAAACCCTAGTTGACTGTACTTTTAAAAATAGCTTCTTAGCAACTAATGCCTATTTTCCTGGAACCACGTTTTATCTCTGTCTTCAACTTTCTTCATCAACGATGCTTGAACTCGAACTTGGAATGCCACATGCCTTTCAAAACGAATATATAATGTTGTGTAAATTCAAGTAGATTTGAATTAAGGGTGGAGTTTGTATTTCATTTTTCCATATTTTTCCTTAACACTCCATTGCTCTTGAGAAGGAATTTCATAGCCTACCATTTCCTTGACCAAAAATTCTAATTCTACATGTGTTGTATAAGACATAGAAGGTAAATTATCTTTAAACATTTGGATTTGATTAGCTATATCAAAATATTCAGCCAATTTATCAATAATGATCTTTCCACTTAGCCCCTGGGTCACATATTGAAATTTTGTATGGTCCATACTACCCTTTACTATCGGGTTATGATAAATTTTCGGAGTAATAAGCTTATTATTTACGTCCCAGAAAGATAAATAAATCTTTGAAATTTTTAATCTGTTGCATCATCTGATTTGCTTTTCCTTGTACATTCCCAATATGATGATGCTTCCCAATAATTTTTCTATCCCATATGATTATAGCAATTCTGTCTTTAACCCCCATTGTCTTCATTTCAACCTAAGTTAATGTGTTTAGAAAATTCACAACATTCTGAGTTGTTTCTAGGGGTCTTTCATCCATGGTTTCATTCATAACTCTCCATCTCTTCAAAGATGAAAAGGCTATAGATTCTCTGTCATGCATATAGTCCAAATAAGGCTTGAATTTAGTGATTTATGCTAATAAAGTGTCCCAAATAAGGTGTTTGGATCCCTGCAAAACTAGGCTACCTCTTACTTCTGCTGCAAGTTGTTTATTTTTCTCTATCAACTCGTTCTGCTCATCCTTAGCTTTACTAATCTCTTCAGTATTTTGTGTTACTTCTTCCTTTAATTTTTTGTTTTCATCTTTCAATTCTTTGATCCCTTCATATTTTAGTTTGATTTGGGACATATCCTTTGTCAATTCCTCCGAAGGCACTTCAGCTGCTAGCTTCTCTGTCGATACTTCTTACACTTTTCATTGATTGGTTTGTTTCGATTTTAAGGCTTTTATTTTATCCAACAATTATGATTTTTAAATTTCCAACTCCTAATTTTCATTCTTTAATCTTAACAATCTACCTTTGCAACTCATCAATTCTTGACTAAACTCCTCTTTCTCTTCTCCCAAGGCTGTAAACTCTGAAGACTACACATGTTGATTGGCTGTAATTTTCAATCTCTTTCTTAACATTTGTATGGTGTCCTCTTTCTCATGCAAGAGCTTCTTGGTAACTTTTTCACTGTCTAGCCTTGCTCCCAAAGCTTAAATAGCTTTCTGCAGCTTCTTAATTTGAGTCTGCTTAGCTTTGTTTTTAGATTTTTCTTGCTTCATTTGGATTTCAACTCTGTCTATTATTGATTGCAACTTTGAAATATTCAAGGTGGGTTGCAGAATATCTAAATACAACATATCCATGTCTTCCTATGCAACTAAATTTTATCAGGAATGTTATTTTGACTCAAATTGAATTTCCATTTCAGACATTTTCTCATATGACACCATTGCAATCTTTAACAAATTTCTTTCAATATCTCTTGCCACCACAAAGGACACTTTTCCATCTGATATTTTTCTAACTTGTGGAAAGAACTGTTGATTTTCTTCTACGAATTCCTTCCCTTTTTTTGTATATTGATATTTCAAGTCACCTCTAGATTTGTAAGGAGTGTTTGTTTTTGTACTCTGAGTATCTGGAAAAAAAACCATTGAATATCAACTGCAGGTAGATGTAAGAAAACTTCTTTCCCAGAACTTCTTTCTTCTAAAACAATAATTTCATTTATAGGTTCAATTTTCTTCTTCTTCCTTAAGATTTATTCATCTGTATCCATGTTTGTTACCTCTGAGATTTCTCTTTTGCTTGAAAAATATGTATTGACAGGAGTTTGATTATTTGAAGTCTAGAACTAGTTTGGTCCACCCTTTCCTCTTCCAAATCTTGTTGATGTTCTTCAAAGATCATCAAGTTGTAAAACTTATCCAACCCTTCCACTACTTGATGCTCAAATGCACTACTTTTGTTCTGCTGTCTCTTCTGCGAGATTATATGATGTGGATCATAATTGATCTTCTTTGCAACATGGAAATCCATTTCCTATAACAAATTTTCTACAATTGGGAGGGTTGTCCTACTCTTTATAAAGAATGGGCCAATATTAAAAGGAAACTTAAGAGTATAAGTCTTCTTACAATCGACACAATTCTCATTATCAGAATGCAGACTCTATCGAATAAACTCTAAAGCAATAATTCTTGAATTCAAGAATGTTGGAAACTTGTAAGGAGTTCCTGTAAATACATAAACTCTTATCATTGTATGATATTTGTAGAGAAACCAGTCTGTTGATGCCCCAAAAATCGCAGCATCAATCAGTAAGGTATTCTCCCCAATAAGCGATCCCAATTAGATTGCCCACTGTTTGGTGTAGGGAATCCATCCAGTTAATGGTCCGACTACTGTGTGAGTTTTAAAGATTTGTTTATTTTACCGATTGTGGCCCGATCCACCATTTATATATTTTATATTTAAGATGATATGCATGTTCCCTAAATTAAATGCATGCGTTAAACAAATCTATTCTAAACTATTTAAATCTAAATTAACCTATCCTTGCAAGGAGCAGTACTTTAAATTATGAGCAATAAACTAAAAGGAACCTTTAAAGGTTGAAACACATAGCCATTTAATCCCATAAAAGCATTTTCAGCAGAATATAAATGATATCAAAGATAGCTCTGATTATATTAAAACATTCCATCACTCATAATGTACAGAAATTTTTCCAAGAAGTAAAATCATTCACAACATAGAATTAATTCACATAAGCCAGGAAAGATCTCACTGAATGTATATAGAAACTGTCGAAATAGTTCAACAATGATTCATCACAACTCAAAGCAAAACAATGCACCAGCGTCCATAGGTCCAAATCGTTTCTCTATTCATGTAGCTAAAGTAGTTCATATACACAAGAATAAATTCTTTCACCTGCCAAAAGTCCTTCTATTCTCTTCTACTCAGCTATATATAGCTTTACAAAATGCTCCAAGAGCTGCCACCTATACCCTAACTGTCCATATTCCTCTAATTTGTCTTGTAGTGTCCATGTCACAAAAAAGAATAAAAACCCACAAATATTACAAAAATGAATGTGACAAAGGCCCAAATGTCATTTAATAATTAAGACATAGGAAGACTGAAGGAAGAAACGTTGGTTGCAAACCCAAGAAAAAAGACAAAAGGTAGATTATTTATGAACTGATGCCTTTGCTGACTTGGGCATTTATGCTGAAGCTGGTACTCCTGTTGGGGCTTGAGCCACTGGTGCTGCTGGGAATTCCATTGACGTTTATGCCTCTGCTCCTCCTGCTGTTACTTGATGTGTTCCTATTGTTAGTATTCTGTCCGTTTCTACTATATGCTTCACCCAGAGACTGGTCTCTTTTATGATATTGTTTGCATCAAGGGGAAGCATGGTTTTTAGAGAAACTTCATGCTTGGCCAGCTCTTCTTCAAGATTAGCGACTTCTACTATTGTAACTTGGAGACTCTCATTTAGGAGATGTGCACGAACTGTGGCCTGGCCAATCCAATCATGAAGGTATTCTAAGTTCAAAGCGTCTACCTTCCTAACATAGTCCATTTCAGGATTCAACCCCTCCCTTAGATCAGACAAACGTTGGGCTTTGTCTGGAAACTTCTATATGGTTTGGGGAATTTTCACCTGGCAATTTTCTTGGGTGGTTCGTATTTTTAAATACAAATTCCCACACTATTCAAGTGTAACCATGGCCACTTCATTCAAATTTACTCCATAATTATGGCAAAACCCTAAGAGGCGAATATCTGCTTTGAAACCGGTGATGGACTTAAGAGGGAGTCTTTCTGGGAAACCTGATCTTCCCTCTCTCCATTCCATTTGCCTCTTAATGTCCTCACTAATATGTACATAATTTCTCCTACACCTAGTGGCCTCAGCATTTTTTTCTTTGATTATGGCCACCACTTCCTTCAACTTGCAGATTTCCTTTGTCATGAGCTCTTGAATCTCATGTATCTTTTTCATAATTTCATAAGCCTGCTCATGAAAGGGTCCTAGGTCACCAACCTTGCTGGTTGCTAGCTGTAATTGATGTTCTAGTAGTTCTTCCTTTTCTTCCAACTTCTCAATGCTCTCCTTTAGGTCATCGATATGTTGATCAGTATCAAATTTCTCGGACTCCAAATGTAGGTTGCGGCTTTCTAGAGCTCTTTTTTATGTCTCCAGAGTTCTCATTTGTATCACCAAAGCTCTCTTTTGAGCTTCTAGATGCTGAAATATTCTGTTAAGTTCTCCCTTTTCTATCACAAGGGTGTCGCATTTCTCAACCATCAAATTTGAATAATTCTTCTCTTTAACCAAAGTTTCCTGCAGATGGTGGTCTTTCTCCTTCTCTGATTCTAACTTGTTTGATAATATGTCGACATTGTCGGCAGTTGCTAGAACAGAGGCCACAGAAATGGATGCCATGAGTTTGTGCGCATGTTGGGTACCTTGCATGACTGTGGTTTCATGCCTGGTGACAACATCTGGTATAAAAGGCCTCTTCATTCTGGTCACCATTTCTTTGACAATGGATTTCCTTTTCTTGTTATAAGTAAACTTATCCCATTGGGACACCGTACTACTCTTGGATGGTGTAAAAGGGACAAGTGGGAGGTTTCTTATGGAGGGATTCATATCATAGTCTTGTATATTTGGGCTTTTAGGGTCAGCATCTTCTTGTGATTTCTTTTCTTCTTCTTCTTGTCTTTGCGCTTCTTCCTCCTAATCGCTTCTCAGTTTGTCATCTTCTTCTTGTTTGGAAATTCCTTCCAATCTACTTCTTTCCTTCTCTTGAATCCTCCAAGCTTCATCTTCTGCTGCTTGAATCCTTTGAGTTTCTTCTTTCCGAAGTTCATCTTCTTTCGCTTTGTTTGCTCTCTTAGTAGCTTCTCTTTGGATTTTCTCGACTGCTTCCTTGAGCTCTTGCTCTTCTTTAGAGAGATTTTAAGCAACTTCTGTTTCTTCCTTTTCATGATGTTGTTTTACTTCCTTCACAGTTCCAGAGCTAGAACTGGACCCGACTTTACTTAGTTGGAAACTCTGTAGTTCGGTCATGTTACTGACCCCTCGGTATGCTTCTTCTTCCTCATCATTGTAGTGGGAGTATTCAAAGTTAGCATGGAGTTCTTTGCAATGTCGTGCAGCTTTTCCTTGTCGATCGTTCCTCCAAAAAATATTTTCCCCGAAGTGAAATTCTTTCAGTTCTGCAATGAACTCTTCTACAGTTGCAATTCTTGAGAACTTGTAAGCCCCAATATAGAAAGGTAAAGGCAGAAAATTTGCCTTCTTTGCTTTGTACAAGGTGCTACCAATCCCATCAATGAAAACTTGCCTCACTACCTCCTTATGGACCACATAGTCAGTAGCATACCTCGATAGGATATATGGGGGTTTAGAGCCTCCATACATTCTTATGTAGGTGCCTTCTGATGAAAAATAGAAATCCCCATAGTTCTCTAGGACTTCCATGGCGTTCTCAGATAAGCAGTTGGGTTCCTCATTGAACATTAATTCATATAGAGGCATGATAAACTCCTCACAAATGATTTTGTAATGCATTTTGTCATTTTGAGCCCAAAATATTTTGTAAGCAATGAACACTGAGGTATTGGTCGGGTTCCATAGGCATCCCAACTTGGGAAGGGACAGTTTGCCACAACATAATCTATCAAGTAGGATGTCATATAACATTCTGCCCTTTTCTCTACTAACCCTTCTTGAGAAGTGATTATAGCTGATGACAAACTATCTGAGAGAATATCATCCCAGTTAAAAATTGTTCCTTTGAATGCCACATAGTGGATGATGGGAATCCATTGTAGCATAAACATTGTCCCATCGGGCGTTCCAAATATTCTGCTCAACATGAGAGCATTCAATCTGAAAGGCGGCCTTAGATTTTGAACCTCATACTCCTCATTGTCCTTTTTTCTTATTTGTTTGCCTGAGATTAGCAGCCTCCTAGCCATCTCCAGATTATCCATCTTGATTTCTTCCAGCCATGCATCATCTAGCCGCTGCTGGGGCTTGGGAAACTTATAAGCCGTTAAGATATAGGATGGGTGAAATGAAGCAAAAGCTTTTCCTATGTTGTACGGAAGAACTCTTGTCTCAGTATTCGCATCCCATAGAAACCATCCAATTACTTCTGAGCAGGGAAAGAGCTCTAGACGGGTGGTGGATTTGGATATACAAGAGTTTCTGATGTTTTGGTATAGACATTCTTCTTCAAGAAGAGCTTCAGGGAAGTCCTTGTCTCTTACCATACGGTATACGTCTCCCCATTTTACTTCTGGAGGCATGCCTGTAGTGCACTTAGTATCTTGGAATGTAGTTTCCACCCTTGCATTGTCATCAATTGAGAAGGTTTCCTTCGACCTTCTCCTACCACCGTTAGTCATTTGAGAAATCCTGTAGGCATACGGTGCAATGTCAGCAATTCAATTTATCATTCTACTCAGACTATTGAGGCCTAAACGCCGACTGAAAGCTTCTAATTCTACTCGTTTCACTACTGATTTGCAAACTTTAAATTTTTACGGCTCTTCCATTTCAGTTTAAACATTTATATCACATGTTATTTAATAATCCTTGTGCAAAACTGAATTATTTCTATAGGCCGCTACATTGCAACTATGAAATATAAGGGACATGCATTTCATAATAACAAACTGTAAGAACAAAGCAATTATGAGTATACTATGTTTCATGGCGCAAAAATGACGTAAACCTTCATAGCAGGGTAAGAAAACCGATGTTCTTCACGGAAGGGTAGACGGGGCTAGTTTGGAGATTACAATGTTGATGGCTCAATGGTCGTTCAGGATCTCGGAGATGTCCATGTTCATATGAAAACAAGGCTTTGGTGTGTTTAAATGGGTATAGGCATGAGTTGCTTCGGCCTTGGTTAAACTAAATAAATTTCCATGGCTAGGATAATACGAACATAACCACGAACATAACATTCACCTCAACTATTACAATTCAGTCCATGAGGTTTGACAGGGTACTAACCTATTGGAAGATGATGTTAGGTAGATGTTGATGCTGCTGCGGAACTGGTGAGCCTGGAGCAAGTGCTTTCAAATTCAAATGGAAACGAGAATGAGCCCTCTAACCAATGGAAATAATGAAAACTCAATGGGTTTAACACCCTATAAATATAAAAATGACACGGGTGAGCCATTAATAGGGTAGTTGCAGACCATTCAATGGGGTTAATGCGGCATACGGACGGGGTCAAATCGACACTTTTCTCATTAAATGTGACCGCCAAAATAAGAAGGACTTGGGTAAGTTCTCCACCTGCTGCGGAAAGAGAAACTGGGTTTTCCCATCGTTGAGGGAGGATTGGCCGAGATTTTCCGCAAAGGGAAAGCGTGATGCTACGCATCGGCCAAATTAAGTAGGTTTACCTGCCTTTACAGAAGAGTTATCCGAGTCCTTCCAGAAAATTTTTCCATTCTACCCGTTGTCGCGGAAGAGTTTCTTGAAAACCTTCACCATTGCAGAAAAGATAGACAAGTCCTTCCCGCGAGGTGACTTATTCATAAATTTCCGATTGTTTGTGGAAGGCTTACACGAATTCTCCCGCTATTGCAGAGAAAATTGGTGAATTTGTTCTGCCATAGGCTCACTTGGTCAAAGGTTTCGTCTTTTCGGAAGCTTAAGATGAGTTTTCCATCGTGACTTGACTTGATCCTTTTCTTCCGTCGTTTCGGAAAGTTTGGACCATCTTTTCTGCTGTTGTGGGAAATTTAGCTCAGGACTTCCGCCATTGCGGCTCAGAATCTTAAGTTTTACTTAGGCAAAAAAGTGAAAACAAACTCAAAGAGTAAGGCAAGCAAAAGACCTTTCTTTAGGGAAACTAAGGAAAGATTCTGATGCCCTGAGACTCTTAGGAAAACTTCTTCTCAAAAGCAAAAAGGAGGGGCTCCAATATTTTCAAAAAATTTTGGGCAAATGTTGTAGCAACAACACAGTCACATGTTCTTTCATTTGGGGCAAGCTGCAACACTCCTTTCATCTCTTTTGTAATGCTAGGTAAATCAACACAAAAAAAGAACTTGTAGACTTCTGACATAATAATGTTTGTGAAACTAAACATGGTGATTTTCTTGGAAAAGTCTATAGTGGTCTTCAAGTCCAAAAACTTCAACTCGACTACATTTGAAAAAATAATTATGTTAGGAAAATTTGTTTGGTCCCTGAAGTACCTCAAAGTGTGGAAGCTCAATAGCTAGGTATGGATTACCTCAGCTAGGAACTCATCAAATTTAAGACAAAAAAATTGCACTAGACTTTGACTCATAATATTTTATAGGACACCCTAGCATGACTTCATAGATAGACTCGTCACTGTTATTATGGAGAAAAAATTCCTATGGATTGGGATAGACCACAACAGACATATGACTTCTAGAAATCAACTCATTTCCCAATGTATGCTATATAAATGTAAATGCTAAGAAGTGAAATAAAAAACCTACCCTCAACCGGACATCTGATGAAGATCCCCGTTGAAATTTCGAATCACCACACTTGAACCTACAACTTAGTCTCAACAATAAACAAAAGCAAGTGCATATGATATATGAAATATTTTAGCAAATACAATAGCATAATCCATGATATATAAGCAAATGTACCCAATGATAATAAACAATCATTCACAATATCAATTGGATGAGAAAATGAGTATTTCTATTAATATGAACAAGAAGTACAGGATACAACCTCCTTTCGGCAACTCATCTGAACCAAGAACTAGGTCCCTCCACTTGTGCCTCCACCACTTCAATTCCCCATGCAATGGAAAACTCGCGAGTAAAGGAGGAAATCGTTCAGAAGATATGGAAGAGTTTGGTAGGTGAACAAAAAGGTTCATAACAACTAGGATCAATGGATGTATACTCAAGCTATGGAAAAATTCCAATAGAGTCTCGATACTCCTCTCTTTCTCCACTCCTTCCATGCATAATGGATCAATATATAACCCTCCAAAGGCAAGTGAAAGGTCATATCGAGTCGTTTCAAGATACATGGAGGGCCAAAGGTCACAATGGCTGCTTTTTGGAGTGAAAAAGGGAGATTTTACTCTCTTTTACCAATTAACTCAATGTACACGGATGTAATGGTACAACCTGCATATGCGCGAGTTGTATTGAAGTAGCTCGTGTATAGAAGTAAAAATATGGAAAAAGGCTTGTAGGAGGACCAAAAATGTGGTTATGAGTCCATAAATGGATAATGGAGACCAAGGAATGCTAATGCTGACAAGGTGGAAAAATATGTTGTAACAGATTCCCCCTAATGTGTGAGGTCAGAGAAGGTACTACGATGGTAGAAATAAAAATTATAAATGTCAGAAGTGGAGTGATGGAGACACAAATGGAAGTAGTATCCCACTCGTCATAATACAATGATATCTATGTGTACATATCGGTACAATACATAGCAATCTGATACAATGGCCATGAATAGGCAATATGTAATGAATACATGTAATGAATGGTCACAACCATGACCCATATATAGTACGATATGGTCTCTTGCTGAAGAGGAAACAACTAATGCAGACTGATGGTACAAACTGTTGATGTATGAAAATAATCTCCCATAGGTACAATCACGATCACAAGTATCATACTAAATGCCACTGAAGTATGGGGTCTTCTACACAAACTGTCTACTGTGCATGTCCCATAAAGTGAATAAGGGTACTGATGTCGAACTTGCTGTGACATCATCTGATTACTGGTCATTGATGTATACTATTAACACACGCGAGATAACACACCAATAATGAAAATGGGCATCAAGGAACTAAGTACATTCATCAAAGTGTGAATAGAGGTGTTGAGGTCGAACACTCTGACGAATCCATCAATCAGGGGACATTAATGAATTCTCAACTGTCGATGGCGAGAGGACCTACCACTAATGATTGCAAATCTCAAGGTACTCAATAGAACTTTAAATCTCGATTCCAGAATAAATGAGTTGGATTCAATGGAATGATATTTGCTTGAAGGAAGGCATTAATGAATCACCCATCAACGAGCACGAGGTAGAAGATAGGCTGAAATATTTGGAAGAACTCGGACGAACAGGCTGAACACCATATGTGATCAAACTTGACTCATAAGGGATGGGAGACATGCAATAGTCAAGAGATATGAGGAGTGGCCGACTCTGGCTTCAAGAATTCCTTTGAACAAGAGCATGAGTAGATGGATAGACTCAGGCAGTATAGACTCAAGTACTAGATATTGATAATACTTTGTGACCCATGAGGCATCAACAAAGGCTCCATAATGACTGGAATCTTAACCAGCCGGTGGAGTAAGATATGAGAAAAGAGTAAAACTTCCTAAGGTCATACTAATTTCCCGACTCATGATACATGGAGTGGAGATGGATGCTCTGTTCAAAGGCGACACGACAACTGCCAATAGAAGGTAGTAAAATTTTCCCGTCCGTCTTTTTAAATTATTCTTTTTTTTGTCTTTTTCATATTCTAAAGCTTGAAAAAGAATAAAATTGCTTATGATACAACAGTGAGTGAATGAGTTTCATGTGCAAGCAAACTAGTTCCAGGAAATGGAACATACCTATGCTCAATGCAAGGAAGCATGTGCAAGATGTGGACACTCGGGGGGGGTGTTCCCTCAAGGTAAGGGTCATCAAGCTGCGAAAGATAAATTAAGGCTCTGCTTGGCTCGGAAGGCAAAGTGCTCAGGAACATAGCTAACAACTGAGAAAGTGGGAGCCGAGACAAGGCTCAAAGGCAATCAGTATAATGCAATGCATTCACAACTCAACATAAAAGGAGAGTCTGTTTTTTATAAAGTTAGTTTCCTCACCCGAAAAAAGTGTAAAACAAATGAGAGAAGAACTCTTCTAGTCACATATGACTAGAGTATACCTTTTTCGTAATTAATCCACAAAGGTACAGAAAAGGGGTAAACTTATACCTAAGTGAATGTTGCTTCAAATCATTTAAGCAGTCTGAAATGACAAGTATACTTGGCAATCTTGTTTGATTTGAAAAAGTCTAACAAGGGCTTAAAAAAGACTTTAAAAATATTTTCCGTAAAGGTTTAACGAGCCCGAAAAAAGTAAACTCGTGACCTCCTTACTGTTTTTAACGAGCTCAAAGGAGATATGGAATAATACTCGTAACCTCCTTACTGTTTTTAACGAGCTCTAAGTAAAGGTGGAATAATGCTCATAATGGGAGCAAACGAGTGTCAAGGACATGTGAGACTAGTTCCAAGTGCATGGAACAAAGCTATGCATAATGCAAGGAACATGAGCAAGATAAGGACACTCAGGGGTGATCTCCTCTGGGTAAAGGATGTGAAATCACAAAGGAAAATTGATACATAGCTTAACGGAAATGAGATCAGAGATGGAGGCTTATATAACAATCTAAAAGTGTGGAAGATGGCAGCAGGCTCATTAGCGCAAGCGGGATCAAAATAAATGCACTTGCAACTTAACCACAAAAATGGGAGCCTTATCAGGTATTTCCATAAATATATGAGAAAGAAAGATATGAGGCTTCTTCTCAAAGTCATGGTAAATCTAAAAAGGATCCTGAGCCTACGAAAAAAACTTAGCTTGGGAACCAAAATGGCATACGGGTGCTGACAAGGGTGACCCATGTTAGGTAGGCTCTGCTATCAAACTGGTGCACAATGCATATAAATATGGATAACACACCAATGGAAAATAGGTTCGAACCTATGGAAAATTTGGATGGAAAAAGGTTCAAATGCATCATAACAGCGAGGAAGCCTAAAACTATATGCAAGGTTCTGAATATACCCAACATGATTGAACAAAGTGTCGAAAAGGACTAGTAAGCAAGCATAATTCCAGCTAAGAATCCTGTCTCCAAGAAAAAATAATACCAAGATAATATCTAAAACATATGTAAAGAAAGATCCAATACAAGTCACTGTGGTAGAAATACTTTCATCTTGCTCAATAAGATCAAGGTTGGGAAGGAAATAAGATTTATGATGAAGGTCCTCCCAAGGCTTGTCATTCCGTTCATGGCCTCGATAATGGCCTCATCTGAAGGTAAAGTATCATCAGGGCAGTCATGTGAACAAGACGAATCCACTACCCATGTGGGAAGCATAACGAGATATTCTTCCTTTGTCCCTGAAGAAGAGAGATCATGATCTACAGTGACTTCTTGAATATAATGATAAGCAAGCTTGACTGCAGATAAGGGCATAGCCATTCCGATGTGTGAAGTATCTCTTGACGTGGGACTCATGGAAGGTAAGGTCCACGAATCACAAAAATACGATGTCCAAAATGGTAAAGGAGTCAGCAATGAAGGGTCATCATCGAAGATGGTTCCTATAAAGGAGATTGGTGTGGCAAAATCGAAAGATCCCATCAAGGAGGGATATAAGCCTACACCAACATTCCCAGTTGTCGGCTAAGAATTTTTGAATTTGAGGGACCATATATTCCACGATGCTACAAAATTAAAGGATAGTTGATCGATTGTCACAATATTTCGTTCATGGGGAAAGCAAATAAATTTGAAAACAGAGGATACAATTGCTTTCATAGCGTAAATCCAATTACGACCCAATAAAAGGTTGTATCTGATGGGTGCATCAACCACCTCGAACTCTATAGGCACGAATTTCCCACCCAAGTGGACCTCAAGGGAGGAGAGAATACCATGTGGATTAAAAGACCGACCATCAAATGCTGTAAGCAAGGTCGTAGAATTCAACAATGGGGGTGAGCAGAGAGCCTTCCAACAGGATAGATACATTACTGAAGTAGACGCACCTTCATCAACGACGGTACGCTTAATGATCATCTCCAAACACCTAACATGAACTTGGAAAGCTATATGATAGGGTAACCGAGGATGAACTTTAGTAGTGTCAAACTTGATGAAATTTGGGCTATCATAATCGAGGGCTCCTAAAGCAGATATAAGGGCGTTCCTTTGTGAAGGACAACCATGAAGTACTTCGAGTGCCGACATTGCACATGGGGTTTGAACCAAATATTCCACAATTGAGTAGTTTTGGGTAGCTCGGGCACTAGGATTATGTGTCGAGCGCTTGAGGACATCTTTCAGTACCCACGGCATAAAATTGGGCTTCTCGATATGCAATGGAGTCTCGGGTGGAGGGGGCTCATTCCCCAAAGAAGTTTGTGGAGATCCATAATCACGCGAGAGAGTAGCAACACAAACCTCATATTTAACCATGTTTACACATCCAAAAGTGTCGTGACAGGTAGAAGAAGTCAAAGTTTCATTAGTCCCATGACCGATGGTGGAAGCAACAAAAGGCATATTCTGATGATGAGGAAGGGGATTTGTCAACATAGCTGGGCTCTATGCGATGTGCTTCGATGCTTCCTCCATATGAGGACACAAATGTGTAAGGTGATCTTCCGAGGAAAGTTTATAAGGAAATTTCACCTTACGTCTAGGATTGTGATCCCCACTAACATTTTCGCCATCCTGAGGAGGGTTAGCGTTTTCTTTCCTATTCCTACTGTTCCCACCCCTATGGTTATTCTTTCCCTTCTTTTTCCCACCAGGTTTTTGGTTACTAGATGGGTTTACCGATTTCAAAAAATGTACATCGGATGACTTAGTGGAAACGAATGAGGCAGGAACCTGTCCAGAAGTAGACTGGTTAATAGACATATTATGCATCTGATTCGTAACCATATCTACGGAACGAGCGCTTGCAGAACCAACAATGCCATCGGCATGCGGTCCAGGAACGGGCTTGGGCTCATGTCTTGATCATGGCGCATCAGGTATAATGTCATACAAAATCCCAGACTGAGCATAGACTAGGTCTAATTGCTGGGCTTTGAAGATGGCTTGTTCCTCAGTCATAATTATGGACAATGAAACATCCTTCGAATTATAGGTTATAAACGTCCATCGGCGCCACTCTTGAATGTGATCAGAGATATGCATGGCTTTATCCTGGAGGAAGGTGGATAAGATTTCGGTGCTATTATCATAATGAACCAACAACTGAAAGTGATCTAGAAAAAACAAATCCAAATCGTTGAAACTTTTATATATGTACCCCCAGGAAACTCGACTACCATTTCGTGGAGGACCCTGTAAGGCTGCGTTGAAATAGCCTCAAACGGATAGAACCGTGGTTCAAGGAATTCGAGGAGAACCATAGATGGAATGTGGTGACGTGATCACCTAGATCCTCACCCTTATTCCCTTCAAACTTTTAAACATCAGAAGGGAGCTTGGTGGGGACTGGGGGCCATGTATAGTCGTGACACACTAGATCATTCGTGAGCTGAAAAAGGTTCGACACGTTTAACCTAGCAAGGAACAGGAGCTGAGGCTGCGAAGCTTGATTACAAGCTCCCAAAAGAGACTGACTTTGCGAAACTGAGGGTGAGACTGTGTTCATCGAAGTCGATACCTAAGGTGCGGAAGAACTCTGATAGAAACCGTGACCATGACCAGAAGGATGATATCCTCCTCCAAACTAACCCATATAAGGATACACAGGTATGTGCATGGAAGGAATTCCATAGAAGGGAATGGGATAATGACTAGGACTGGCTGAATAACCATAAAAAATCCCCCCATAAGAATGGGGTCCCATATAACTCTTCGACATAGGAAAACTAGTCAAGTAAGGTCCATAACAAAATGGTATGTTCCCACTCCATGAAACTGACAAGCTATAAGGAGGAGGATGCTGCGGGATCATATAAGCATTCGTCAGTGTAGGCATATATGTAGAGGCATTCGGGTTATTGGAAGGGATATATGTCGTAGATCCGATGCCTATTGTGAAACCTCCAGTCGAGAAAGGATTCACATTGACACTAGGGGATGACGAAGTAGGAGGCCCTCCTCCGACATTCATAGAAGATGGGGGGATGTGATCACTCCCAAATTAACAAGCAGTATAAGGGGGTATAGTGCCTCCAATCCCAATGCTAGAGCTAGCATGACTATCGGACATGGTGGGAGTAATATTTGAGATAAAACTGGGCATACCCAATGAAAAAGGATCTGAGGTCGTAGAGACGGATGCAGAACCAAAACCTGACACACCCACAGATAAACTATACTGAATACCTGACGAGTGATGTGTGCTGAACCTCCCTCCCAATCAGTCCTCGGAGAGTATATGTAAGGAGGAAAAGTTCTCTTTGTGCCAGTGGATGGAGTCGAGGCGACTCCCAACATGCCAGATGCAAAACTCATAATGGGAGCTCTCTGAAGCTCGTGAGATGTGAATAAAGGACCAGTGATAGTCCTCTGACGTCTCTTGCGAAGAGGCTAAGACAGATCACTAGCTGGTAAACCAGCCAACCGATGAGAGAAGCAGGGAGCCGAATCTCGATCCACGATGACTTAAAAAAGTCAACAAATAAGGGTATCCTAACGGCCCACTAAAATCGTCACAGAGAACAAACCTAAAAGAAACTACATCCAAAATGCACACAACAGGGGACTGGCTCAAGGGACCTCTCGACCCTACAGCATGTATGTCTCTCCTAGAAGAGGCCTTAGACTCCCAAACTATAACTGAAGGTAACAAAATCAATTATAAGGGCCCTCATACTTCAATGTGCGAACACAACTGTGATGTCTGACCCCTATCTGATTCAAGACACTCATGGAATAACCGCTGCAAATGCTCTCTGTGATACCTAGGTAAAGAAACTATGGCCACCACGTATAACCAATGCTTAGGTGAACATTCGTAGGTGGGATCTATCGTATGGGTAGGGTATCTAATGTGAAAATCCTCAAAGTAGATCTAAGAGTTGATGTATACCTCACAAGAAAGATTAAGATTAAGCAGGAAAATAGAAGAAGAGTGGTCAATGCAGTGTAAAGGAGCAACATAATTATGATACAGTAGAACTCAGATATAAGCAGAATAACATCACACCCTAATTCATTAATCATAATATGAACAATAAATAATACAATGGTGAGAGAATTCAAATGCCAAGGTGGAAATTTGAATTAGCCTTCATGGAGTGATCATCAAATCAATAGAGTGTCATCAAAGCACAACTAGGAGTCCTCATCATCATCAGTGGAGTCATCAATGCACAAGTAACTATCAACCAAATGTCAAACTGAGTCTAACTGAGTGTGGTAGGTGTAACTGGCACATGGAGGCACTAATTGAATGAAGGAGGCTTAGTGGAGGGCGCATTAGGAGCTAACTAGAGTCAGAATGGGCAGTCTAGTCTCACTGGATGTCCATCGGAGTGATACAGTCAGTTGAAAGTTAGTTTAGCCTTAAATCAAGGAAAGAACTAAAGATAACTCAACTAACTGAAGTGAAACTGAGTGGTAGGTGAGAGAGGGCACCTTTCACAAGTGGTTTCCTTAAATCAAGGAAGAAGGGTGCACTAGGCACTAGGAGGGATAAAATTGATCTGAAAGAAGCTCCTAGGCTAGCTAATGGAGGGCTAGGTGCTGGGATCAATGAGTGGGATGCATGCATGAAAAATCATGACTGCATGCAAAATGCATGCATGACTGAAAATGCAAAAATGGAGAATGCTATTATGACTAGGATGGAGTATAGGAATTTACCAACACCCCCCCTAATCCATTCTGGGCCCTGGTAACTGAGACCAAAGGTCACCCAGTACAATGAATAATAATAAGAGTCAATAAACCGAGGAAATGGGGAAAACCTCATGTGAAAAATACCCCCCCTCAAAATAGACTGTAGGGCACACACAAAATAAATGCTCCAAACTCAAGCAGGTGTGATGCTTTGTCATATGTCTGGAGGTATCTTCTTCTTGGGAAGAAGTGGTTCATGCTCAAAAAGCATGTGCTCGTACTTGCTCTTCAAATCGAATGTGATGAGAACAAATCCAAAAGTATGAGGATGATCCTGGAACCTGTGATTCGAGTCAGCTAAGGTAGGATCAAATCCATGAATGTGCAGATAGTCTTTTGTTTTCTCCTTTGAACCATCATGGGTGAGATTATGCACAAAAGAACCATCAAATGGCAGTGATTGCTTGGAATCCAAATCAGATCCAAGACTTGAAAAATGGTTTCTTAAGATCTCCTTTGAACCATTAGAGGTGAGATCTAAACCATGAAATGCATGAGAAATTATCCCAAGCGAATGGCAATGGCCTTCATCTTCAATAAACTTCCGAGAGCATGAAAAAATGATCTTACAGTAGTAAATAAGAGGTGATTGATCAAGGAGAGCGAATGTATTACCTCGAATGGCTGATTTGACCTCCAAAACATTCAATAGATCATGATGCAAACGAACAAAATCTTGTGCAAGAGAGGATTTAAGAACCTCTGCAGTTTCTAGAGTGTGAGCTGGCACAAAATTCGAAATAGAAGAAATTTTGAGCATGAGTGTAGAATCTGCAAGTTCTTCTTCTTTGTGGACAACTTCAATATGAGATATGTTTGATACTGATTCATGATTAGAGAGAGAATCAAGGAGGGCAAATGCATTAGTGGGCTTTCTCTCGAAATGCTTTGGACCAAGCCCTTCATTTTGTTTGCCAAATATTTCATCCAGATGGGCCCATATCTCTTTTGGAGATACAACAGAATATAAGTGGTGTACCATGCAACGATACATAGAAAACATCATGGCTGCAGAGGCTCTTTCACCTTCATCTAACCAGTCATTCTCTTCTTTATAGGATTCAAACTCTCTTTCAAAACAATAATCAAAGAGACCATTTCTCTTCAAATGTGTTGTCATCTGTGGTTTCCATTCATCATAGTTGAATGGAGAAATAGGAGTAATTCCTTTCAAATTCATGGAAGCTATTTCATAAGACCTACAAAAGCAATAGAAAATGTCTGCAACTGCTACTGCTGCAAAAGTGCAGAAACTGCTGCACTCGAAATCTTGATAATAACCTGCAAAAAAAAATCTCAAGAATGGAGATAGACTATACTCTCAACATGCTCTGATACCATGTGAAAATCCTCACAGCAGATCTAAGAGCTGATGTATACCTCACAAGAAAGATTAAGATTAAGAAAAAAAAATAGAAGAAGAGTGGTCAATGCAGTGTAAAGGAGCAACATAATTATGATATAGTAAAACTCGGATAGAAGCAGAATAACATCACACCCTAATTCATTAATCATAATATGAACAATAAATAATACAATGGTGAGAGGATTCGAATGCCAAGGTGTAAATTCAAATTATCCTTCATGGAGTGATCATTAGATCAATGGAGTGTCATCAAAGCACAACTAGGAATCCTCATCATCATCAGTGGAGTCATCAATGCACAAGTAATTGTCAACCAGATGTCAAACTGAGTCTAACTGAGTGTGGTAGGTTTAACTGGCACATGGAGACACTAATTGAATGAAGGAGGCTCAATGGAGGTGCGCATGAGGAACTAACTGGAGTCAGAATGGGCATTCTAGTCTCACTGGAGGTCCATCGGAGTGATACAAATAGTTGAGAGTCATTCTAGCCTTAAATCAAGGAAAGAACTAAAGATAACTCAACTAACTAAAGTGCAACTGAGTGGTATGTGAGAGAGGTCACCTTTCACAAGTGGCTTCCTTAAATCAAGGAAGAAGGGCGCACTAAGCACTAGGAGGGATAAACCTGATCTGAAAGAAGCTCTCGGGGCTAGCTAACTGAGGGCTAGGTGCTGCGACTGATGACTGGGATGCATGCATGCACGAAAAATCATGACTGCATGCAAAATGCATGCATGATTGAAAATGCAAAAATGGAGATTGCTGTCAGGACTAGGAAGGAGTATAGGAATATCCCAACATGTAAGCCCAAAACTCAAGAGGGTCAAATCCCCCAAGAGTCCCTATATACGAACAAATACTGGATATATATCCCACGTTCGACAAGTATTGGAGTGATATCTCCACAACCAACCTCCCTTGACCTCGTGCTTAACTCTGGAGTGAGTAAAGTGTCCTGAAAACACCGATGTATAAATGAGTTTCACCAAACCCTGCTCAGACACATAATGTTTGTTTAATAGTCTTGCATCGTTTACTCAACAAGATCTATTCCAAGACTCTCAACCTATACTAGTTAGTGCACCCTAGAAAATAAATCGTTTTAATCAATTTTAAATTAAGTGTTAATGTTATTGGCTTTGATTACTCAAAGGGATATGGTTGTGAAACTAATGATGTGAGATGACTCAATAAAATGCACACCCAAAAAACACTAGACTCTTCTATTAATAGAAAAAGCATGCCACTAAATGACAGTCAAACCAAAGTGTCTTTACATAAATAAAATGCAATCTCTTAGATATTTCATACACAAACAAGCCCTAATGAAGGAACAAGCACTCTAATGCAAAATGCAAATACATAAAGCAAATTGTTTTGTATTTTCACTATAAATGAATGAAAATGCAACAATTTTTTTGTTTTTTCGATATAAATGAATGAAAACTCAAGCAGAATAAAATTTTTTCATAAAAAAATGCAGAGAATGAAGTGCAGATAACCCAACAAAACCCAAAAAGCAAGACTCATCTAAGCCGATGAGCTATAAAAAAGAAAAATGGTTAGAAAACCAATTTCTCAAAAACACAAAGAAAGAGGAGCTTCGAGTCGCTAAAAGGGAAAATAACAGTCATGATACAAGCCCAACAAGACTCAGGAACACCTAGAACTCACCCATCATCAAACAAACACCGAAAACAAGGCTAAAACGCAGTTGTACGTTACTGTTCAGTGAACATTAGCGTATGTATGCGGGTTGGCTAAATAAAATTTGCATGTATACGCGAGCTGGTTGCATAAAAGTTGCATACAGGGTAGTATCTACGTGCGTAAACCACATCTACACATCGCCACAGTTGCAGAAACCTACTTCTGTAACCACCCATCTTCGCCTCGGGTGAGACTTCAGCCTATTTGCAGGTTGATTCTGAAAGGGCCAGTGAAAAGGGGTGTTACTTCTACTACGAAGTAACTTCGCCAACCCAGGTCAGCCTAGAAAGTGTAGCAGCCAACAAATGGTTCCATTTCCACCCTAGAACTCGTGATGTGTTATGCTGATGGGGAATCCCTATAAGTGAACCAACAAATGGTTCCATTTCCGCGCAAGAACTGGTGATGTGTTACGTGGATGATAAAAAAGAAGTGACCCAACAAATGGTTTCGATTACCGCACTATATATATATATATGCAGTTGAACATCTCAAGGGATTTGTGCTCTGCTTGAACTGATATCCAGGTGATGTGCTATGTTAATGTGGAATCTAGAGAGAAAAGAAATACAGAACTGGGTGAGCTAGATAAAAAGTGAGTTTGCGAAGAAAGAAAACAAACATCCATGCTTGACCACAGAACAATGGTTGTAGAGGTATATATTCACTGATGTGCATAGAATTTTCTTCGCATATTTTTCTAACGAGGTACATGAGTGGATATCGAGGCTGAAAGAACGAAAAACCTGCTTTCATGGTGAAAAACCTATTGTTTGGAATCCAGAGTTGATTCAGAGGATTAAAGGGACCGATAACCAAATTTCGAGACCAGTAAACTTTTTGTTCGATAGCTTACTGGAAGGCTATATTACAGAGTTTGTTGTGGACACTTTGAAGTCTTACAACGTAGCAGAAGGATAGTACTTCCAAAGATTTAGAGGTAAGTACCTGAAAAACTTGAAATTATGCATTAAAATGCTATTAGTTGAAAAAGGTATCTTAAAAATGCAATCAAATTCCTAGGGTTTGAGTCTATAATGTTTAGAAACACAGATAGTTATATAGACGAAGACATTGGTATTTGTGAAGTGGAAAAATATATAAAGTTAGCACTAGAAAGAGGTTTCGTGAAGCTAAACCTCGCACAGTCCTAGAAACTGAGTGAGGAAGTGACATAAACTCATCTGAAGTTGAGTCTGAAAGTGAAACATAACCTAGATACATTGGCTATCAGCCTATCACTCCGCAGAAACTTATAGTTGAGGAAAGAAATATTACTAGTCTACAAAACACTAGTAGTAGCAATACTAGAAGAGAAAACACTCAAAATCAGTCAAGTGGTGGTATACCTCCATCATCTCAGAACACTACAACTCTTAGAAGAAGAATGGCAAACAATATAAAGCTACCTGTTTTTAAAGGAACTGGTTTAGAGGATCCATAGCAACATTGGTTTCTCTGTGACACGGTATGGAATGTTAAGCAAGTACAAGATGATGTTATAGAAGCAAGCTTAGTTAGTTACCACATTCAGAGATAGATCGTTAACATGGTTCATGAAATATTCTATTGGACAGAATAGAACATTAGCAGAGATCAAAAATGCGTTTATTAGAGAGTTTGAGCAACCTAAGTCAGAATCTCAGTGCATTACAGAGCTGAAAGAAATAAAACAGAAACCTAATGAGACTGTGTGGGAATTCAACCAGAAATTCAAATCCTTGTTGGATCAAGTTAGCTTTGATATAGCACTACAACAACATCAATAATGGTTTATAGGTTCTTTGCAAACAGAGGTACTAGAAATTGCAATGAAACTAGAAGCTTCGCCCATAGGAGAAACAAGAATAGGCATGGTATAGATATAGACACAGTGAAAAAACTTGACAGTACAATTACAAGATATGAAGAAAGGAAAATAAGTAAGAGAAGAGGTCTGGTGTATTAAATGTAAAGGAGAAGGACATTCCAAGGAACATTGTCCTATATTCAGAGATTATACCACTAGTGGAGCGCTGAATCCATTAAATCAACCCCAAGGACCATTGTGTGAAATTTGTCGATGTAGAGGACATCTCCCAGAGGACTGTTACCTACTTCAGAAGTAGGTACAGACATCCACGAATCTGTACTGCACATTTTGTAAGTCAATTGGCCCCGATGATACCAACTGTAGAGCATATGACCTTATGATGGAAAGTAAACATGATGTCTATACTATCCAAGGAGAAACACCGAACAATAATGAAAATGTGTAGTATGATCAAGGCACATATAGAGGACGTGGTACATTCATAGGAAGAGGACATAACAATGGCCAAGGATGAGGAAGAGGTCAGATTGTTTGCTATAAATGTGCTCAACCATGACATTTAGTAAGAGACTGTTAGAACCCATGCACTACTTGTAAGTATTGTAAGTCCTTTGAACATATCATTGAAGCATTTCCCATTTTGCTAGGAAAAATGCAAGAAAATAGACCATAAAGACAGAACTAGAATATTCAAATGATCACAGCTGAGAAAAGAAATGAAGATCGCAACATTAAAGTTGTGATGCGAAGTGGAGCTTTGACAGGAAATGACAAGAGAAATGAATCTTCGACTTCTGATGATTGAATAAACAGACCTAAGCCTACTGATGGGGCTTGGATAAGAAAAGCAGTTAGAAAAGTGTTGATGTATATGTAACTTCGGAATGTATTTAATCTATGTATTTTATTGTACTCCTATAGAGATGTATTATTCCTCTATACGGAAGTGTCGTCATTTGTATTGACAAGTGTCGCAAGGGGTGTAACTTGCTGATGGGTTATTAGACCACCTAGTAGAGGGGTCAGCCCGGATTATGTAACCTGGGGTTATTAGGCTGAGTTAGACAAGTCGGCCCCATACGTTTATTAGGCTGCTCAGAACAAGTATAAATAGAGAGCGGGATCTCTCTATTTGATCATCTCATTATTCACTTGTACATCACTCAGAAAGTGGCACACTAGTTGAGGAGGAGGAGGAGATGCTAGTAGAAGACTATCTCTTGTACTTTGGTTGTACCTTGGTTGTATCATTGCTCTTTCTATCTCTGAGGAAGTTGTGGGGTTTTTCACCTTTATGGTTCTCCCCAGTGAAACTCTGTGTGTCTATTGTCTCATATGATTGCTTGGTGTGATTGATATGCATTGTTATACTTGATATGCTGTACATGTTATTCTCTCAGTAAAGATCTTAGAGTATATTGAATTAACGCTAAAAAATTAACATGGTATCAGAGCTTCCCTGAGAAGAAGACATTGTGCAGTTGCAGAAACTAGGGTTTCTTGTTTATTGGGTTTCTCTCCACAAATTTTGGAAAAGAAGTAAGGTATATTGACTCTACTCATCAAGGAGAATCTATCTGTCCAATCAGAATTCAATTCTGAGCACTTTTAGTTTTGGCCCTAAAAATTAGGGTTTCCAAAAAATAGAAATTTCTGAAATATGAAGACATAGCTGGAAGCTCCGTGGAAAAATCAAAGTTTAGAGCTTTCGATTGAGATTTTTGGTTGGGTGAAACTCCGGGAAACTCAAACCCTAATTTAGGGTCCTCCCAAGTGAATGCAGGAAGACTAAAAGGCATTTCCAAAGGGTGAAACTTTGTAGATCTCAAATTCTAAATATACCAGGCTGATCAGCTCATCAAGGTGCATCTTTCTATCCTTTCAGAAAGTTGAAATTCTCATTTTGAATTTTTAGGGTTTCTCTGACAAACCCTAATCCAGGACGAGATCCAGTTTTCAGCAAATCAAGTGGTAAGATCCAAATATTTTCTATTTCCATTTGAAGTACTCTTTAAAGATGTCTCACCACACTAAGATTGAAGATAAGCTTGAAGGGGATGATAACTTCTGAGCATGGAAGTATAGGATTGGGTTAATCCTAGAAGAAAATGAGTTTGACTCATACATAAGCTCTGAGGTCCCTGCCCAGAGGGAGAAGAGGCTAAATCCCTTCACAAGAATAACTTGGTCAAAGAAAAGAGGATCATTGCTGATTCTATCAAGGACCATCTCATCCCACATGTGTCATCTCTGAAGACACCCAAAGAGATGTTTGATTCCCTGACCAAGCTATTTGAAGGGAAGAACATAAATCAGAAGATGACCCTGTGGAACCAATTGAAAGGGGTAAAAATTCAGAATGGAGAGACCATTCAATCCTATTTCTCTAAGGTCTCTCAGATCAAGGAACAACTCGAAGTTGTGGACGAGGTAGTAGATAATGGTGAAGTTGTTATGACCACATTGAATGGTCTACCTAGGTCATGGGATTCTTTTATCCAATGAATATGTGCAAGAAAGAAACTAATCTCCTTTAGTAGACTATGGGAAGAATGCTCTCAAGAAGAAGCAAGGCTCGTGGCACGAGAATAAAAGATGGGGAATGAAGATCAAGCTCTCACAACTCACACCAAGAAAGGGGATCCCAAGAGAGAGCCATCTCACTTCAAGAAATCTCCACACCACCACAAAGAAAGGAGAATATGTTTCACCTGCAATGAGAAGGGACACATTGCTATAAATTGTCCCAAGAACAAAAAGGACAACAACAACTTCAACAAGAAGAAGAACAACAACCAAAGGAGACATCATGCTCATGCTGCTGAGGATGATGAACCTCCCAAGAAGAAGGCTAGAGAAGAAAGTGATGATTCATAAAGTGAAGATGAATATGTTCTAATATTCGCTCTCATAGGTACTATCTATCCTAGATGTAATGATTGGTTAATTGACAATGGGGCTTCTAAACACATGACTTGGTTTAATAAATAATCTTTTCTAAATCTATCTGAACATGAATCACCCCATAAGGTGAAACTTGGGGATGATTAACAATACCCTACCAAAGGAAGTGGGGAAGCCTCCTACAACCTAGACTCTGGAAAGTCTTTAAAGATGAAAGATGTGTTATTTGTAACTGGGCTCAAGAAGAACTTACTCTTCATATCTGCATTAGATGCAAAAGGCATGAGGGTTGCATTTGTAGATGGCCAAGTTCTAATGTGACCAAAGGGTAAAAATATTGATGATGCAGTAGTGATTGGAGAACAAGAGGGAGCATTGTACAAATTGAAGGGACAACCTGAACATGCCATGGTACATGAATCCATGGAGCCAAGTGAACTTTGGCATAGAAGGATTGCACATGTACACTACAGAGCACTACCAATTGCAAGCAAAGTTGTAGAAGGTCTTCCTGAAATCAATTCAAAGCATGAAGGTGTTTGCAAAGGATGTGCAAAAGGAAAGAACATTAAGAAGGCATTTCCAAGCAGTGAAAGCAAAGCAAAAGGAATTTTGGAGATTATCCACTCTGATGTATGCAGACCAATGTCATCCAGTTCTCTGAGTGGGTACGTATACTATGTCTCTTTCATTCATGTTTTCTCTAGGAAGACTTGGGTTTATTTCTTGAAGAACAAAGATGAAGTATTTGACAAGTTCAAGGAATTCAAAACCTTGATGGAAAATCAAACTGATAAGAAGATCAAGACATTTAGATCCGACAATGGTAGAGAATTCAGTTCAAGTGATTTCAAGAAACTATGGAGTGATTCAGGGATTAAGAGGGAGTTGAATACTCCCTACAATCCACAACAGAATGGATTTACGGAAAGAAAGAACAGAACAATCATGGAGGCAGCATGGGAAATGTTGCATGACCAGGATCTGCATATGCATCTATGGGCAGAAGCAGCTAGGACAGTTGTTTATGTGCAGAACAGAACACCTCACAAGATATTGGACAACAAAACACTAGAAGAAGTATTCACCAGTAAGAAACTTGAGGTCAGCCATCTCAGGATATTTGGTTGTCCAGTATACACACATGTTCCAAAGGAAAAGAGGACAAAGCTAGATCCTTCAGGAAAGAAGGGTATCTTTGTGGGGTACAGTGAAAGCTCGAAGGCTTACAGAATATACTTTCCAGGGTTCAAGAAGATTGATGTCAGCAGGGATGTAACATTTGATGAAAACTGAGCTTTCATAAAGTCAAGAAACACATCTGTTGAACATCATGAAGAACCAAAGGAAAATAGATTTCAAGACACCACCATGAATGAAGCAATTCCAGAAGCAGATCGTGAAGTTGAAGATCCACAAAGACCTGTAGATCCACCCCGTGAGAATAACTCTCACAAGAGGAAACTTGCATGGTATAGAGAGCTCATTCAAGATGCAGAAAGGTATGGCATTAAGAAGAAGAACACAGAGCAAGGAAGAGAACTAGATCTCATACCAGTTATGTTTCCTTACTCTGTGACATTATGAACAAAGAACCTTCCAGTTATGAGGAAGCAGCGGAAAAGAAAGAATGGAAGGATTCCATGGTCGAAGAATATCAGTCGATCATGAAGAATGCTGTTTGGGATGTGGTCCCAAGACCTGAAAGGAAGTATGTTGTGACTTCCAAGTGGATCTACAAGATCAAACATGCTGTAGATGGCAGCATAGAGAAATACAAAGCAAGATTTGTCACTCGTGGCTTCTCCCAGAAAGAAGGGATTGATTATGAAGAAACTTTTGCTCCTATAGCCAGGTACACTTCCATTAGAACAGCACTTGCTCTGGCTGTAGTGATGAAATGGAAGATACACCAGATGGATGTCAAGACAGCTTTCTTGAATGGTGTAGTCGAAGAGGAAGTGTATGTGGAGCAGCCACTCAGTTTTGAGACACATGAAAGAGATTCATATGTGTGTAGGTTGAAGAAATCCTTGTATGGCCTGAAGCAAGCTCCTAGGACTTGGTATGGTAGGATGGAAAACTTTCTATCCAGTTTGGGCTTTACCAAGAGTAAAGAAGACTCTAACCTTTACTACAAGGTTGAGGAAGGCAATCCTGTGATGCTACTCTTGTATGTGGATGACCTGTTTGTAACCGGTGAAGATAGTTTGATTGCTGATACGAAGAGGAAGCTTGCTTCCGAGTTCGAGATGAAGGACTTGGGAATGATGCACTATTTTCTAGGTATGGAGGTGTGGAAGAGTGCAGATGGGATCTTCCTTGGACAAGGGAAGTATGCAGTAGATATCCTGAAGAGGTTTGGGATGATGGACTGCAAGGCCATGGCTACACCTATGGCATCGAACCTGAAGCTTCTGTGTGATGCTTCATCTAAACCAGTTGATGTCACTATGTATCATCAGATGATTGGGTCCTTGATGTACCCGACGAACACATGACCAGATATTTGCTTTGTGGTGAACACATTGAGCCAGCTCCTGACGGACCTGAGAGGTGTTCAACTGGTTGCTGTAAAGCATATTCTGAGGTACCTGAAGGGTACGATTGATTATGGGCTCAAGTATGATGCTAATCAAAAGTTTAACTTGCAGGGTTATGTTGATTCAGATTGGGCAGGCAGTGCTTCATATAGGAAGAGAACATATGGGTGTTGCTTCAGTATGGGATCAGGTGTGATCTCTTGGTTTAGCAGGAAGCAGTCTTGCGTATCACTGAGTACAACTGAAGCAGAGTATGTTGTAGCTTGTTCGACCAATTGTGAGGTAGTATGGCTCCAGAAGCTACTTCCTGAGTTATTTGATCTCCCGTTGGAGGCTACTGGTATCTTTTGTGACAACTAGAGCTGTGTGAAGCTGTCTGAGAACCCGGTCTTCCATGACAAGTCGAAGCACATCGAGATCAAATATCACTATATCAGGGATATGGTGGAGAGAGGAGTAGTGAAGCTCCTGTATGTTGCAACAAATGAGTAGGTTGCAAATGTGCTGACGAAGCCACTAGACAGAGTGAAGTTTGAGTGCTTCAGAGAGAGGCTTGGTGTTCTTCAGATTGATGACACTTCGAGGAAGAAGTGATGGACACATTTGTTGAAGCCATTCCAAGCATGATGAGAGGAGGATCCTTCACATGGCTATGGATGTAAGCGTTGGATGATGAACATCAGGACGATGCTCCAGTTACTACTCTGTATATGTATCATGTTGGATGCTTGGTATGATCAGTTGGATCATGTATATGTATATGCATCATGTTGGATGCTTGTTATGATCAGTTAGTTCATGTATATGTATATGCATCATGTTGGATGCTTGTTATGATCAAATGGATCATTTACTTATGTATGTATCAGGTGGATACATTGTATGATCAGGTAGATCATGTATGATATGTATCAGGTATGCATCAGGTGGATTCACTGTATGATCAGTATGATCATGGATGACGAGCTTCAAGATGTTGCTCTAGATGATATGTATTAGGATGATGCTATGATGATGATCAGGATGATCATGTGTTGATGTACATTAGGATGATGTATGGAGAGTATCAGGATGATACTCTATGGCCGTGGACAGGTTGTGCAGATAAGCATATAATCCAGCCCTGGGAGGTTTGCAGATAGTTTTTTGAGGTTTTTCCTATGGCATGTAATGTGGCCCTGGGATATCTAGAAAACGCTCTTTCGAGGTTTTGCTTTGGGAGGATATATAATCCAGCCCTGGGAGATCTGACAGGTAGAGCTGTGTGCTCATAACAGCCTGGGATGCTCTTTCGAGGTTTTGTCATATGGCATGTAATGTGCTCCTGGGAGATCCGACAGGTAGAGCTGAGTGCTCATAACAGCCTGGGATGCTACACCCAGGTTTTTCCATGACAACATGTAATATGCTCCTGGGAGATATGACAGGTAGATCCGTGTGCTCATAATAGCCTGGGATGCTACAGCCAGGTTTTGTGGTGAGTTCACATTTAATGTTCTCCTGGGAGATCCGACAGGTAGAGCTGTGTACTCGTAACAGCCTGGGATGCTACAACCAGGTTTTGTGATGGGGTCACATGTAATGTGACTCTGGGAGATCCGACAGGTAGAGCTGAGTGCTCGTAACAGCCTGGTATGCTTCAGCCAGGTTTTGTGACACACGTAATAAGTCATGAGGATATCACAGTATGGCCAGTGATGATGAAGACCTACATATGGTGGGCCTACATCCAGTATGAAAAAGGATTGGCTCTGTAGAACTTCCTATGACAAGTAGATTGGAGATTGATTGAGATAGCAGCAACAGTGACAATGACGATGATTCGAGGATGATGATTCATTGGTGATAATCCAAAGAAGAAGACTTGTGCTAGCAGATCTGCGTTGAGAAATACCTTCCTAGTTAAGAGGGAGTGTTGATGTGTATGTAACTTCGGAATGTATTTCATGTATGTATTTTATTGTACTCCTATAGAGATGTATTATTCCTATATACGGAAGTGTCGTCATTTGTATTGACAAGTGTCGCAAGTGGTGTAACTTGCTGATGGGTTATTAGACCACCTAGTAGAGGGTTGGCCCGGATTATGTAACTTAGGGTTATTAGGCTGAGCTAGACAAGTAGGCCCCATAGGTTTATTAGGCTGCTCAGAACAAGTATAAATAGAGAGCGGGATCTCTCTATTTGATCATCTCATTATTCACTTGTACATCACTCAGAAAGTGGCGCACTAGTTGAGGAGGAGGAGGAGGAGCTGCTAGTAGAAGACTATCTCTTGTACTTTGGTTGAACCTTGGTTGTATCATTGCTCTTTCTATCTCTGAGGAAGTTGTGGGGTTTTTCACCTTTATTGTTTTCCCCAGTAAAACTCGATGTGTCTATTGTCTCATGTGATTGCTTGGTGTGATTGATATGCATTGTTATTCTTGATATGCTGTACATGTTATTCTCTCAGTAAAGATCCTAGAGTATATTGAATTAATGCTCAAAAATTAACAAAAAGTGCCTATATTTAACCCTAACAAAGAAAAAGAAGTCTTCATGGAAGCAAGAAAAGGATTTCAGGACTCAGAACCTTCGACTACAAGAATCCAGTTGCGAAGTGATTGCACATCTGTACGGAATATGCCGACCTCGTATGATGGATCGCAAACTTCGCCAAAATAGAAAAGTCCTATTACAGTGCTTCTACGGAGCTGCATGAATCTGATAAAACATGAAAATTCCTTAGGTGAACTACATGAACATGTTGAGACACTACGAGCGACGCAGTATAGTAAATGATGCACATAGATCCATCCATCATATTAAGAACCATAGAAGGACATGAAGAGAAATGAGGTTAAGCGCCTAGATTGGAGATTTTAAATGAACCAGGTTATTCTTGATCCGGGCTCAGAAGTAAACATACTGACAAAGCAAACTTGGGAACAAATGGGAAATCCAAATTTAACTTGGTCACCTATACAGTTGAGACTATCTAAACATCAAAAGGTTATACCTTTTGGGAGACTATCAAATATTCTTGTTGATATTGATGGAGTGCAAAGTAAAGCAAAATTCAAGGTTATTGAGATCATAGATGATAATAATCCTTATCCTGCACTATTAGGGATTGACTAGGAAATTGATAAACTCACGATCATCAACTTGAATAAAAAACAAATGATATTTGAAGGAACAGATATCTAGGTTATCGCAATCTTGGATCCTTCACAAGGAACAAGGTATGATGAGCCAGTATGAGAAGAATGCAGAGCTCAAGAACTTGATAATATATATAAGATGATAGTAAATAAAGAAGATTATATTAACCCTACAGATGATGGAACATTGAGCTGGAGATGTGACAGTTCTTTCCTACCAAAATTAGACACAGGAATGGAGAACTAGCAGATTCGAATGCATGAAGTATCAGCTAGACGATGTGTGAAGATAACAAAGTCACTTTGTTGGATTGGAACAGAGGTAAATCCAATTCCTGGTTACGATGGTTTAAGTAATATCAATGCATTCCTTCATGAATATTTACCATCAGTTTTAGATGAACATAAGATAGTATCTTTGGATATAGTACTGTGCACTACACCTACTAGGTGGTGGGATGCTCATAAAGAGAGCCTGAACACATGGGAAGATTGTAATCACTTAATGGAGATTAGATTTGCTAAACAAAATGAGATTGTACAAGCAAAATACAATGGACAAAATGATCCTAGACATCATGTAGAATCGTTCTTAAAAGCATGGATACATATACCAAATACAGAATGGGTTCATATGTTTGTGCACACATTGGATCAAGTACCCAAGAACTGGTATACCGAAGTAGAACTTTGCAAAGGTACGACAGATTGGCACATGATGATAAAGAACTTTCAATCAACTTTTAGTTTTGAGGATGACTGTCCGAGTGTCAATGAGGCTCTATAGATAATTAGAAAGAAGGTATTTGATGGTATCCAGTTGCCTATGTATAAGCAACCATATTGGGAAATACAATTGGAACATGCATTGGAATGTTATAACTTCGAAGTAGATGAAGCTGAAGATGAAGACCCCTGTGATGTGAATATACACGAATATGAAGGAAATCTCAATATCCAAGGGATGATTTAGAAATACCAGAGATGAGCAATCCTATTAATACTAGAAAGATCAATATTAGTACCAATGAAGAACCAAAGTTTGCTTCTATTGGGGATTACTATGATGAAGAAACAGTAGAACAGATCGCAGACCTACTGCACGATTACTGGGATTTGTTTCCCACCATTTTTTTTGAAATGCAAGGCATTTTAGGTGACTTGGGAGTTATGAAAATACCCCTCAAGCCTGATGCAGAGCCTATTAAGAAAAGACCCTATAGATTGAACCCCAGATATAAAGAAAGAGTGAAAGCGGAAATTGACAAAATGATGGAGGAAGGAATTATTGAACCAATAGAAGAATCTGAATGGATAAGTCCCATGGTAATTCAAGACAAGAAAGCTAAAGGTGAAATCAGAATTTGTGTGGATATTAGAAAGTTGAATGATGCATCCCTGCATGACCCATTCCCTACTCCATTCACAGATGAAGTGCTAGATAACATAGGAGGAAATTGGGCATACTCTTTCACTGATGGATTTTCTTGCTACCATCAGATCAGAATTGCTATAGAAGATAGACATAAGACTACATTTGATACTTAATGGGAATCATTTCAGTACACCATTATGCCTTTTGGATTGAAGAACGCACCTGCTATATTTTCAAGGTTCATTGTAGCTACATTTAAATATTATATCCATAAATTCTTAGAAGTTTAATTTGACGTCTGGACAGTATTTGGACCGTTGAAGAACCATCATGCGAACTTAAGAATGATGTTAGCGAAGTGTAGAAAGTATCATATTTCCTTGAATCTAAAGAAGTGCATCTTCTGTGTTCCCTATGGTATTTTATTGGGACATAATGTTTACAAAAAAGGATTGATATTTGCTCCAACGGAGATAGAAATCATAGTAAACCTTCCAGCGCCTAATTCAGTTAAGCAGTTATGCACTACATTGCGGCACACAGGATACTACAGAAAATTCATTAAAGGATATGCGCAGATAACTGCACCTATGGAGAAACTATTGAATAAAGAAGCAAAGTACAATTGGACTGAAGATTGCCAGAAAGGTTAGGACACATTAAAAGCAAAAATGGTTACAACACCTATTCTCATCTTTCCTGACTGGAATAATCCATTTCATGTACATGTATATGCTTCATCTATAGCACTTGGCATTGTACTATCACAACTAGGTGAGGGAGGCATCGATCATACCATTCCATTCTTAAGCAGAAAGCTATCTTCAGTAGAAAAGAATTATACCACGACAGAAAGGGAAGGCTTAGCTATGGTGTACACATTGTCGAAATTTAGACACTATTTGCTAGGATCACATTTTTGTATGTCCATTGATCATTCAGCTTTGAAATACTTGGTCAATAAACCAATGTTAGGGGGGAGAATATGTAGATGGATCTTACTGTTTCAGGAGTATGAATTTGAAATCATTGTAAATACAGGAATATTAACCGCAATACCTGACCATCTGTCCATAATCGAGTCAGGAGAAGAACCTAGTAACTTGGAGGATAGTATACCAGATGCGTAGTTGTTTTCTATTCATAGAGCATATGAATATTTCAGGGGTATTATAGAATTTCTAACTATAGGGTTAGCACCAATAGAATGGACTACGCAGCAAAAAAATAGTTAGTAGTAAGATCAGTTGACTTTACTCTAATTGTAAGGAAACTATACAAAGTAGGACCAGATGAAGTATTGCAAAGATGCGTACTAGAACAGGAGAGGCCTATCATACTTGATGAAGCACATTCATGGGTATTTGAAGGACACTACGTAGGAAGAGATACTGCGTAGAAAATTTTAAGAGCAGGACTATGGTGGCCTATGATACACAAAGATTCAAAAGAACAATGTCGGAATTGCAATGTATGATCAAGAATATGGAAGCCATCTCGTTTATATGAGATGTCATTAATGCCACAGTTGACTTTGCAAGCATTTGATAAATGGGCTATTGACTTTGTAGGACCTATTAATGCACCAGGGAAGAGAACTGTTTCGATATATATCATTACAGCTACAGATTATCTAACCAAATGGGAAGAGGAAAAACCAGTGAGGGACTATAGTGCAGATATAGTCGTGAAGTCCATTTTTGAGAACATCCTGACAAGGTTTGGATGCCTAAACATTCTGATGAGTGATCAGGGAACCCATTTCCTAAATAGAACTATTGAATCCTTAACAAAAGAATTTCATATATTCCATCAGAAGAGCACACCATATAACCCACAAGCCAATGGCACTATAGAAGCCTTTAATAAAGTATTGGAGAATGCATTGACCAAAGTATGCAATACAAACAAGGATTATTGGGATCTTAGAATTCCAGCAGTATTATGAGCATATAGACCAACTTGTAAAAAGTTGACAGGACATACACCTTTCATATTAGCATATGGACAAGAAGCTGTCATGCCCATGGAATACATAGTACCAAGATTAAGAGTTGCTACATTTACAGATATGGTTGATAATGAAACAATAGATGAAATACTATTACAACTGATTGGATTGGAGGAAGACCGCTTCATCACAGGTTTCCATCAACAAGTCTAGAAAGATAGAGAAAATGTATGGCATGATAGACACATTAAACACAAATTCTTCTAGGTAGGAGACCTTGTCCTCCTAATGATAGCAAAATTATGAAGTTTCCTGGAAAATTTAGAATGCATTGGTTAGGGCCATACATTGTCAAACATGTTACTAATGGAGGGGCAGTCCAGTTAGCAACATTACTTGGAGAGAATTTACAAGGTCTTGTTAATGGGAGTAGACTAAATCCTTACATGGATGGCTCTAATCCTACATGTCAAAGTTAAACATTGCAAGAATATTTTAAGTGTTAAGTACAATTGAAATTGGACAATAAAACAAAGGGCAAATTCTACACAGTTTTGATAAAAATGCGCAGTTTTCCAATATACGAAGTCGTTCCGTGAAGCGCACATAGTAAGTCAATCTAAAAAATAAATAAAAATAAAAATAAAAAGGGGGGGAGAAGTAGCGCTACAAGGTTTAGTTAGCACAAATAAAAATGTGAAGTTAACCTCGCGGCATGGTTAACTGTCAAGAAAGCTAGGAAAAAATAGCCATTACAGTTTTGCTCGAAAAATATCCGTTATACAGTATTTTTGAACCGGATTTTTCCGCTATTAAGGAATATTTCTCCGGTAAGACACATTTAATGAAGAAAACAGATCAGGATCTCAGCGAATATTTCACCAACGGAAAGGGAATTAAATGTTAAATTAGCCATTTTTGGGCGTGACTTGGTGAATTCATGCCTATAAAAGGTAAGGATCGCATCATTATTGGATTTACCATAACTTTGATTTTTTATCACATGTAATTTCTGAGCATTTACCAGTGAAGAGAAAGAGTAATTCAATAGTGTATGTCAGAGCAAGGACGGTTAGAGGATATCTTAAAGGAATTCCAACACTCCGGTTTAGAAAGAGTCATGAAGACACCAGTATAGAAAGAAACACCAGAAAAAGGTGGAACCTCTAGAGCTTCACCGCGAAATAAACTAGAGCCAAAGAAAAAAGAAAAGCAAAAGGATACTAAGCAAGTGAAGACGAAGGCTGAACAAAAACCAAAGCAGTACCCGCTAGAAAAATTATGCAAGAGGCCAATAATAATGGTACCTAATTACATCCCACAAATAAAATAGGGTGCACCAAAGGTGATACTGAAGAAAAATCTATAATACGAGATCTCGTTGCCGCCCAAGTTGAGCCATGTGCGCGAAAAATAGAATTTGCTAGGAACAATACTAGAATGCAAATTCATAGATTATGACTTGTTGCAAGAAGCTAAGTACCCACAGTTTCAACCAGATCAGTACATGTGCAGGAAAGAGGATCAAGTCTCGAAGCAAACAATGATTCACATGCAAGACTGGATTGCGCCGCTACAGCCATCCGGACTTTTGGTTGTGGATCCAGATCTTCCAATCTCATAAATGATATTGTCTCAACTGTGTACCCTAGCTTTATATGATATGCAAAAGGACTGTAAACTCGTTCCCCAACCTTGGGGTTTAGGGATGTTTGTTGGCCAACAATTTTGCGGACTCATGGTTTTGGGTATCTCGTGGTATTTTCCCATTGTATTTCCCCTATAAAAGAAAGACATCGTAATACGGCTAGGGTTTATGTATTAGGTATTATGTATTGTAACGATCTCTGAGATCGTGACAAGGGACTGGGATACAGTGAAGAGGAAGTGCAGCGGATGTGTTGCAGGTTGTATCCCTTCATTTGTTGGATGGTATAATAGTAAGGAATGGAAATTCCAGTGTGGATGTAGCCTATCTTGGGTGAACCACGATATATTGGTGTCTCTCTTGTAATGTGTCTATGTGATTATATTTGCATTTATGTTTATTGTTATTGCTCTACGATCCTATTTTTATAACAATTGGTATCCTAGCCAAAGGTCTACTTGGCAGATAAACCCGCAGGAAACTAGGGTTTCTGGTTCGAGGGGGAGCAATGGAAGAAGAATGAAAGTTTAAGGTCGAGAAATTTAATGGAAAAAACTACCAGTTATGGAAGATGAAAATGGAGGAATATCTGTACCAGAAGGATCTATTCCTACCGTTGGGAGGAAGAGCAAAGTAGTTGGTGACTATGAAGGATGAATAACGGGAGGTTCTTGACAGAAAGGCACTAGGAACAATACGGTTGTCCATGGCTTCGTCGGTGGCTTTCAATATATCAAAAGAAAAGACAATGGAGGGTTTGATGAGCGTATTGGGTAAGATGTATGAAAAACCCTCGGCCTCCAACAAGATATTTCTAATGAAGCGTTTATTTAATATGAAGATGTCTGAAGGTAGATCTGTTGCTGATCATTTAAATGAATTTAATACAGTTACAAATCAACTAAGTTCTGTAAGTGTGAAATTTGATGATGAGCTTAGGGCTCTTCTAATCTTGTGTTCATTGCCAGATAGCTGGAATAGCTTGGTCATGGCTGTAAGTAACTCTGTCTCTAGTTCAAACACCTTGAAATTTGATGATGTTATTGGTGTTATTCTTAGCGAGGAAATGCGAAGAAAAAGCACTTGTGAGACATCAGGTAATGCGTTGACCATGGAGAGTAGGGGAAGACAAAGGGAGAAAGGAAAGAGCCAAGATAATCGTGGCAAGTCTAAAATGGGATGATCCAAGTCTAGACTAGGAAAAATAGAGTGTTGTAACTGTGGAAAGAAAGGACATCTGAAGAAAGACTGCAGATCTCTAAATAAGAAAGGAGATGGACAGCAGGAAACTACCCAGGAAGAAAATGTAGCAGGAGATGTGTTACAAGATGCTTTGATTCTTGCATTAAATAATACTAGTGATTATTGGGTAGTAGATTCAAGGGCTTCATGTCATGCTACACCCCATAGGAAATATTTTCATGATTATGGTCTAGGCAATTTTGAACATGTTTTATTGGGTGATGATGAGCCATGTAAAATTGTTGGAATGGGTAAGGTATGGATAAAATTTAAGAATGGAACTAAATGGATTCTAAAATATGTTAGGCATATTACTGCTATGAAAATAAATCTTATCTCAACAGGGAAGTTGGGAGATGGCGGCTGTCTATCTACGTTTGGAGAAACGTGGTGGAAGATCACTAAAGGATCAATGGTGATAGCAAAAGAACATAGGGTAGGTACGTTGTATTTATGTCCTCATAATACTGACCATTCTATCTCTTTAGCTTCCACAAGAATAGATACAAAATTGTGGCATCATATGCTTGGCCACATGAGTGAGAGGGGGATGCAGATTCTCCACTCAAGGAATTTGCTGCCAGATTTGAAGTAGGTAAGTTTGGAATTCTATGAGAACTGTGTTTATGGAAAACATAAGAGAGTCATATTTCTCAGGGTTGGGAAACAGAAGAAGAATGAAAAGTTAGAGCTTGTGCATATAGATGTATGAGGACCGACTCAGGTACAATCTCTTGGTGTCTCTCATTATTATGTTACATTTATTGATGCTGCAACTAGAAAAACTTGGGTTTATTGCATTAGACATAAATCTGATGTGTTTTCTACTTTTAAGAAGTGGAAATATTTGGTTGAGAATGAGACATGAAAAAGGTTAAAGTGTCTTAGATATGATAATGGAGGTGAGTACTGCGACAAGGATTTTGATAGTTATTGTTCATACCATGGGATTTGTAGAGAGAAGACAGTCCTAGGAACACCACAAGAAAATGGTGTGTCAGAAAGGATGAATAGAATGATCATGAAACGTGCAAGGTGTATGAGATTGCATGCAAGGTTTCCCTTACAGTTTTGGGCAGATGTTGTAAATACGGTTGTTTATTTAATAAACAGAGGGTGTTGGGTGTTTTATTGTATTAATGAATTCACCAAATATTTAATTATCGACCACGGTTGGTAATCTTCGAGTTGTGGAAAATTATATGCTGAGGTAGAAGGGTAACTAAGATATTGGCTCGACCGACCTTAGAAATGTTTAATAATGAAAAGATCGAAATATATTTCAAAATGAAAAACCGAGTCAAACTTCATAAATACAAACTATTAAACTAATTAGTCCTAACCAATATAACAAAATAGTATCAATCTATACTACTCTACTCTATGAACAATAATTGAAACTACAAAAGACAATACTACTCTAAGAAACAAGACTTGATCAAAAGTAAGTTGCTCTTATGAAAATGGAAACTACTGATCAATTGTTCAAACCCTAATCTAGGATTAGAAAGAATAGCTACTATGTAATAACTATGAATAAGTTCAAAAACCTATCTTTGAAACAATTTAGTCTATAACTAACTATTTAAAGACAAGAAAACTATATTATCTTGAGCAAGACTAGCTAAACAATCTATGAAATTCAACTTAACTATGAAACAAGATGAAATACTTGATCTAAATTTAAGCATGCATTAACAACACAAGCAAATATACCTAGTTCCAATCGTCTTGAGCAACTATTACATCTAAATGAATTACAGAGGCTAAAGAAATACAAAATGGGAATAAATCTAACTTGACTTCTACAAAAATGTGAAAACTAAATATAGACCAATTACAAGAAATCTTAAATAGTGTAACCTACTATTCATCCATAAGCAAATGACAAACTAGCTATAATACTTGAAATGGAAAACTATTTTGACAATCTAACTTCACTTGAGAAGTGCAAAGTCTAAGTTATATGATCTCTAATGACTACTTTGAAATGCTCATCTAACTCATGCACATGCCTATCAACATCAAACGATATCTATCAATACTTCAAACTAATTCATAAAATATTAATTACAAGAAAATAAAACTAAACTAAGTATAAGACAAGAGTTTAGATGATTGGAATCAATATTAACTTGTAATCAAAACCTACAACAGAAAAACAAAGTATTCTTATGCTATCCCCACTGAAAACCAAACTATAAGCTAAGACAGCTTGCTAAATTATACAAGTGCAACGCAGCTAATCTCTAACATGAAAAGTAAACCTATATCACACTAAACTATGAGAGCTTTCAAAATGGAACTTCAAAACACTGAAAACTAATACATCTACATGAAACTTATTAAGCTTGAATTTGCAACTAGTTTCTAGTCTATTATACCTATTGAAATGAAAGAACTTGAAACAATGAAACTAAAGCAAGTCTGAACAACAAAACACTATGTAAAGGAAGATGAAGGTCTGATTATAATCTTGAAATGAAAATTGGAAATGAAATGCTAAACTGATTTCAAGAGACAACTGATATTTAACAAGGTCTATGATATCATTTTGAACAGACTTAAGTTAATATAGGTTCTAGATATGAAAGCAAATGAAATTGAATCATGAACTATTTAAATCATAAGTAAAAAGACGACTATGCTGCTCTATTTCAACCAGAATTATTTCTCATTTGAATAGTAAAACATATGCTGAATATAAACTATTTCCATCATCATTAAAACTGAAATGATTACCTATGTGTGAATGTAAAACTGAATATAAATTGTTGGAGGTGGTAAAGATGGATTCGAATCCCAATCTAACTACAGAGCATGATGAAGTGCTGGAAAATTAACCTATCTCCTAGCTAACTATCTCTGCATAAAATGAAATACTAGAAATTCTTGAAATGACTAAAAATTCTGGGAAATTCTGTCTAAATGCGAATGGAAGGCTAAAAGAAGGTCTGAAAGGCAGTCTGAATGGATGGTGTGAATGGCCGACTGAATGGATTCTGAAGGCATAAATTGCATAAAAATGTTGATGTATATGTAACTTCAGAATGTATTTCATCTATGTATTTCATATATATTTATTGTACCCTTATAAGAGATGTGTTATTCCTCTATAAGGAAGTGTCGTCATGTGTAATGACAAGTGTCGCAAGTGTTTGTACTTGCCGATGGGTTATTAGACCACCATGTGTGGGGTTGGCCCTGAAATATATATTATATTGTGGATGTACCTAGCTAGACAAGTCGTCCCCATAGTGTCACTGGGCAAACAGGTCAAGTATAAATAGAGATCGGGAGATCTCTATTTGATCACTAGGAAACTCATACTTCTCTCACTCAGAAAGTGGCACACTAGTGAGGAGGAGGATCATCTGCTACTAGGAGACTATCTCAGTGTATTTTGGTTGTACTTTGGTTGAGCCATTGCTCTCTCTATCTCTGAGGAAGTTGTGGGGTTTTTCACCTAGGGTTTTCCCCACGGAAACTCTATGTCTCTTGTTTCTCATGCTTTTGATTCTTCTGATGCTTGTCATCCTTGTTATGATTGATATGCATTGATATACTGTACATGTTATTCTCTTAGTAAAGATCCTAGATTATTGTAAATTAATGCTCAAAATTTAACATGGTATCAGAGCTAACCTGAGAAGAAGACATTGTGTAGTGATGAAAACTAGGGTTTCTTGTTTATTGGGTTTCTCTCCACAAATTTTGGAAAAGAAGTATAGTAGATTGACTCTACTCATCAAGGAGAATCTATTTGTTTAATCCGAATTCAATTCTGAGCATTTTCAGATTTGGCCCTAAAAATTAGGGTTTCCACAAAAATAGGAATTTCTGAAATCTGAAGACATATCTAGAAGCTCCTTGCAAAAATCGAAGTTTAGAGCTTTGGAGCGAGGTTTTTGGTTGAGTAGATCTCTGGGAAACTCAAACCCTAATTCAGGGCTCTCCCTAGTGAACCCGGGAGGACAAAAAGGCAAATCTGGAGGGTAAAGCTTTGCTGATCTCAAATTCTGAATACACCAGGCTGATCAGCTCATCAAGGCGCATCTTTCTATCCTTCCAGAAAGTTGAAATTCACATTTTGAATTTTTAGGGTTTTTTCGACAAACCCTAATTCGGGACCAGATCCAGTTTTCAGCATTTCAAGTGATAAGACCTAAATATTTTTTGTTTCCATTTGAAGTACTCTTTAAGATGTGTTACCACACCAAGCTTGAGGATAAGCTTGAAAGGGATGATAACTTTCGAGCTTGGAAGTATAGGATTGGGTTAATCCTGGAAGAGAATGAGTTGGACTCATATATAAAAGAAGACATCCCTATCCTAGAGGATGAAGAGGCTAAAATATTGCATAAGAAGAACTTGGTCAAGGCAAAGAGAATCATTGCTGATTCTATCAAAGACCATCTTATACCTCATGTGTCATCTCTGAAGACACCCAAGGAGATGTTTGACTCTTTGACTAAGCTATTTGAAGGGAAGAACATAAATCGGAAGATGACCCTGCGGAATCAATTGAAAGGGGTGAAGATGTCGAATGGAGAAACCATTCAATCCTATTTCTCCAAGGTCTCTTAGATCAAGGAACAACTTGAAGCTGTAGATGAAATGGTGGAGAATGGTGAAATTGTTATGACCACTTTGAATGGCCTACCTAGGTCATGGAACTCTTTTATCCAAGGGATCTGTGCTAGAAAGAGATTAATCTCCTTCAGTAGATTATGGGAGGAATGTTCTCAAGAAGAAGAAAGGCTTGTGGCAAGAGAAAAGAAGATGGGGAATGCAGATCAAGATCTCACATCTCACACTAAGAAGGGCAAGTTCAAGAGGGAGCCAACCCATCACAAGAAGAAATCTTCTCATCATTATCACAAAGAGAAGAAATATCTAAGGTGTTTCACTTGTAATGAGAAGGGTCACTTCGCTTCAGAATGTCCCAAGAACAAAAGGGACAGCCACAAAAACAGCAAGAAGAAGAAGGGTAACAAAAGAAGGTACCATGCTCATGCTTCCGAAGATGATGAACCTCTAAAGAAGAAAGCTAGGGCAGAAAGTGAACATGAATCATCAAGTGAAGAAGAGTATGTCCTAATCTCTGCTCTCACAGGTACAATCTCCCATGGTTGTAATGATTGGTTAATTGACAGTGGGGCTTCCAAACACATGACTGGGTTTAAAGAATCGTTTGTAAATCTGTCTGAAAAATGAATCACCCCATAAAGTGAAACTTGGGGATGATTATCAATATCCCATCAAAGGAAGTGGTGAAGCCTCCTACAACCTAGATTCTGGAAAATATTTCAAGATGAAAGAAGTCCTTTATGTACTTAGGCTCAAGAAGAACCTACTCTCCATCTCTACATTGGATGCAAAAGGTATGGGGGTTGCATTTGTGGATGGCCAAGTTCTAATGTGGCCAAAGGAAAAGACCATAGATGATGCAGTAGTGATTGGAGAGCAAGAGGGAGGATTGTACAAATTAAAGGGACAACCTGAACATGCTATGAAGACAAAGATTCATCCATAGTCATGGATCACATAGAGGTATGTATAATTTGTTTTTGCAAAAGTTAACTAATGAGTTATGCAGGTCATTAAAGAGAACAAGAACACATTGCTAGACATAACTAGCAAATATGATGACCAGGTATGTTTTGTTATATATATCGTATACTTTTGTATGATTGATAATGATTACTCTTGAAGTTACAAGTTTGAGTAATCTAGGACTTATGCATATTATGTTTCTTACCTTAATTAATGATATGACTAACCAAAAGAGTCATAGGTTTGAGTAATCATGGGTTTAGGTATATTATGTTTATGACTAACCATAAGAATGCTTATTATCTCTGTTTGAAATGATCCTGACTATACATGCTTGAGATTATTGTGTTTTGATAATATTAAGATTATACTAATGATTATGTATGAGACCTCGAGGTTAACACAATGATGATACTAATAAGCATGCATAGGGACCAAGGATGTATATAAGTTCAATGACAAGTAATCCAAGAAGCAAAGATCAAGAGGGAGCACACTCCAGTAGTTTCTGCAAGGATGTAGATATCCAGAGGGAGTTGACCATCCTTCTACATTTCACAACAGAAAGGTCTAGAAGAAGCTACTTCAGCAGCTCCTGCAAGGAAGCAAACACTCAGAGGGAGTCCACCCAACAAACAAACAAAGATAAGTATTTCAATTATCATTTCTTGCATATTTGTTTGTTTAAGTAATTGTGCATATTAGAATGATTGCATTAATGAACAATATACTACTGATATGCATGTGATGGGTAAGTGGCCTATGGCACTGTACAACATTCCATTGCTACTTATCTAGAATGAAACCTCTTTGCTGACATGTTGAGAGTTGTGCACACTCTTAACAATGTTCTGGTAGAGATTGGCAATCATCTAGAAAAGTTACGGGATATGGATAAATGTTGTATTGAAGCATTGGCTAAAATAATTGCATGACTGTGTGACATATTTCTTTATGTGTAAGAATTTGTTTTGAAAATTATGAGATGTTTCTAATCATGCAATTTAACTTGTTTTGTAGGAAAGACTGTATACCATCACCTACAAAAGAAGGACTACAACATTTGTTGAGCAACAAAGTTATCTATTGAAAATATTGAAGATGTTGAAGTTCCCAGGATCTGGGAAGAATGCCATGATCGAGGAGTACCAGTCGATCATGAAGATGTTTGGGATGTAGTCCCAAGACCTGAAGGGGATTTTGTAGTGACTTCCAAGAGAATCTAGAAGATCAAGCATGCTGCAGGTGGTAGCATAGAGCCTTTTGCTCTTGTATCCAGATACACTTCCATTAGATCAGTACTTGCTCTGGCTGCAGTAATGAAGTGGAAAATACACCAGATGGATGTCAAGACTGCTTTCTTGAATGGTGTAGTTGAAGAAGAAGTATATGTGGAGAAGCCACTTGGTTTCGAAACACATGACAGGGATTCATATGTGTGCAGATTGAAGAAAGCCTTGTATGGCTTGAAGCAAGCTCCTAGGACTTGGTATGGTAGGATGGACAGTTTCCTATCTAGTTTGGGATTTACCAAGAGTAAAGAATATTCCAACCTTTACTACAAGGTTGAGGAAGGAAATCCTGTGATTCTACTCCTGTATGTGGATGACTTATTTGTAACAGGAGAAGACAGATTGATTGCAGATACAAAGAGGAAGCTTGCTGCTGAGTTCGATATGAAGGACTTAGGGATGATGCATTATTTCCTAGGTATGGAGGTGTGCCAGAGTGCAGATGGGATCTTCCTTGGCTAAGGGAAGTATGCAGTAGATATCCTGAAGAGGTTTGGGATGATGGATTGCAAGGCCATGGCCACACCTATGGCATCGAACTTGAAGCTTCTTTGTGATGCTTCATCTGAGCAGGTTGATGTCTCTATGTATCGTCAGATGATTGGGTCCTTGATGTACCTGACGAACATGAAACCAAATATTTGCTTTGCAGTGAACACATTGAGCCAGTTCCTGACGGATCCGAGAAGTGTTCACTTGGTTGCTGTAAAGCATATTCTGAGGTACCTGAAGGGTACAGCTGATTATGGGCTCAAGTATGAAGCAAATCAAAAGTTTAACCTGCAAGGTTATGTTGATTCAGATTGGACAGGCAGTGCTGCAGATAGGAAGAGCACATCTGGGTGCTGCTTCAGTATGGGATCAGGTGTGATCTCTTGGTTTAGTAGGAAGCAGTCCTGCATAGCACTGAGTACAGCTGAGGCAGAGTATCTTGCAGCCTGTTCAGCTAGTTGTGAGGTAGTATGGCTCCGGAAGCTACTGTCTGAGTTATTTGATCTCCCGTTGGATGCTACTGGTATCTTCTATGATAACCAGAGTTGTGTGAAGCTGTATGAGAACCCAATGTTTCATGATAGGTCGAAACACATAGAGATCAAATATCACTATATCAGGGATATGGTGCAGAGAGGAGCAGTGAAGCTCCTGTATGTTGCGACGGATGAGCAGATTGCAGATGTACTGACGAAGCCACTAGCCAGCGTGAAGTTCAAATACTTCAGGGAGAGGCTTGGTGTTCTTCAGATCGATGACACTTCGAGGAAAAAGTGATAGAAACATTTGCTAAAGCCATTCCAAGCATGTTGGAAGGAGGATCCTTCACATGGCTATGGTTGTAAGCATTGGATGATGAGCATCAGGATGATGCTCCAGTTACTGCTCTGTATATGCATCAAGTTGGATGCTGGATATGATCAGTTGGATCATTTATATGTATGTACGCATCGTGTTGATGCTGGATATGATCAGTTGGATCATTTATATGTATATGTATGTACGCATCATGTTCGATGTTTGATATGATCAGTTGGATCATTTGTATGTATTTTTTATACGCATCATGTTGGATTCTTGGACCATGTATCTGTATATGTATCAGGTGGATACATTTTATGATCAGGTAGATCATGTATGTTGATATGTATCAGGTATGATCAGGTGGATCATGTATTTGTATTTGTATCAGGTGGATACACTGTATGATCGGGTGGATCATGTATGATGATATGTATCAGGTAGATACTTGGTATGCATCAGGTGGATGCATTTTATGATCAGGATGATCATGATGACGAGCTTCAGGATGTTGCTCCAGATAATATGTATTAGGATGGTACAGTGATGATGATCAGTGTGATCATGAGCATCAGGATGATGCTTTGTGCGATGATGATCTGTTGGATCATGAGTATTAGGTTGATACTTGGAGGTCAGAGATGATATGTGGCAGGTTGTGCAAATAGCATGTAATCAGTCCTTGGAGATCTTGTCGGTCGTGCTGCGGCACATAAATGTTCCTGGGATACTCTTTCCAGTATTTCTATGTAGTATGTAATCAGTCCTCAGATATCCGATAGGTTGAGCTGTGTGCTCGTAATCAATTCTGGGATGAGGTATTACTACGGAGACATGTAATTAGTCCTAGAGATCCGAGAGGTTGAGCTGTGTGCTCGTAATAAGTCTTGGGATTCTCTTTAGAGATATTTCCGGTCGTGTTGTGGCACATAAATGTTCCTGGGATGCTCTTTAAAGGTATTGTGGAGGAGATGCATGTAATCAGTCTTGGGAGATCTTGTCGGGCGTGCTTAGGCACATAAATGTTCCTGGGATGCTCTTTCTGGTATTGTATCCGCACATAAAATTAGTCCTGAGAGACCACCTCTATCAGACCATTCACACAGATGATGAAGACCTGCAGGTGGTGGGCCTACATCCAGTATGAAAAAAGACTGGCTATGTAGAACTTCCTATGATGAGTAGATCCAGAGATTGGTTGACATAGCAGTAGCAGTGACGATGATGATGACGATGATCCCGAGAAGAAGACTTGTACTAGCATATCTATGTCGAGAAATACCTTCCTAGTTAAGAGGGAGTGTTGATGTATATGTAACTTCGGAATGTATTTCATCTATGTATTTCATATATATTTATTGTACCCTTATAAGAGATGTGTTATTCCTCTATAAGGAAGTGTCGTCATGTGTAATGACAAGTGTCGCAAGTGTGTGTACTTGTCGATGGGTTATTAGACCACCATGTGTGGGGTCGGCCCTGAAATATATATTATATTGTGGATGTACCTAGCTAGACAAGTCGGCCCCATAGTGTCACTGGGAAAATAGGTTAAGTATAAACAGAGATCGGGATATCTCTATTTGATCACTCGGAAACTCATACTTCTCTCACTCAGAAAGTGGCGCACTAGTGAGGAGGAGGATCATCTGCTACTAGGAGACTATCTCAATGTATTTTGGTTGGGTCATTGCTCTCTCTATCTCTGAGGAAGTTGTGGGGTTTTTCACCTTAGGGTTTTCCCCACAGAAACTCTGTGTCTCTTGTCTCTCATGCTTTTGATTCTTATGATGCTTATCATGCTTGTTATGATTGATATGCATTGATATACTGTACATGTTATTCTCTCAGTAAAGATCCTAGAGTATTGTGAATTAATGCTCAAAATTTAACAAAAAACATAGGAAAATTATATTTTATACACAGCAAAACATCACCTATAGGAAAACGAACTACTTGCTTGCAGAAACGAAATGACTTACAGGAAAACGTAATAGATACATGCAAAAATGAAATGACTTAGCTGCAAATATAAAAAGAAACTGTTGAATATACACAAATGGAACCTCTGATTGTTGAGGGGCCCTTCCCAGCAACAGGGGTTTATCTCCTAAGCTACTCGGTCACCAGTCATTAACAGGAAACAAAAATGATCATCAATAGCTGAAACAGAGTCTTTTTATTAAACTGAAGCAGAACTTATACAACGTTTTTCTCTTCTATCCCTATATCTATGTATGTGTTTCTCAACCTGAAACATATTTATATAATGTTTACAAAGAGAGAGCAGGTCGACCCTTTCAGTGGTCGACCTCTCTAAAAATAGGAGGTCTTTTAGTGTTGCAGAAACGACCCATTAAAATGTACAAGCTGTGTTCCTGATTTCGTGCATGTTGGCTCCCTTAACGCCAGCAGTTTGTGTGTTGGAAAGCTAGGCAATTGGGAACATGGATTTTCTTGAACAAGGGCTCACAAACCATAAGGGCCACCTGGCCAATAGAACCCACGTCGTGGTTTTTTTCTTGAATGCCCCAGAATATGCTAACCAATGAATCCGAGGGTATGAACGGAGGTCTGAATGAGGGTTCGAATGCAAATGGGCATCTTGAATGTGAATGCGCGTTCGAATGAGAGTCCGTATGGAAACCATAACCTACACAATGAAGACTATATTCCAAGGAAGTCGAGAAATGCTAAATAAATGTTAATAATCCATAAAAAGATGATAATCAACTAAGATTCATAAGATATTCAAATGTATTCATACCTAAGTTCGAATGGTGATCTGAATGGCAAGAAATATGACTTATCACATCAAAAATGGGGAAAAAAGTGCCAACAGAGCATGTTCAATGATCAAAAGTGATTACAAAATTGGACATCAACACTCCCCCAAACCAGATATATGCCAGGTCCCACTAAGCAAAGAAGAGAAGAAGTCAGGAATAAGGTTGAGCTACGTCAGTAGCTTCCTTCGACTTAGAAAAAGAAGAAGTGGATTTAGGCTTAAAATTCCTGGATTGGGCCCTCAAAGTATCATGCCTCATTCGGAGAGACTCATGAGAAGATGTTATGGCTCTGTTCAGGTCTTTGAAACTCTTCAATTGTAGACGTAGTTCCTTATTCTCTTGGAAAAGCTCAGAAATTATTTCAACATATTTCTCATTCTGGCTTGTTAATCGTGCTATGTCATGGGTCAACCTATCCACCGTTTGATGGCTTGAAGTGGATGGTTTTGCAAGGTACTCAGAATCCTTGTGAGGACTCGATCCATTCATAAATGTTTTGGGATCAGCAAAGGTGGATTTTGTTTCAGAAGCCGTGCCTTCAGTGATTGCAGGAGCAAGTTCAAGTACAGGGACTTCAAGCAAACGGGAAGAGACATCAGCTAATGCAAGAAGGGATGTTTCAAGGATCGTTTTGTTCAGCTGGGCGTCAGGGCTATTTGAATGAACCGGCTGAATGACGGGCTGAACGATAGACTTGATGACGTTCTGATCATGATTTGACCTTCTAGATTTAATGGGTATTGATGAAAAGAGTGGGGGATTCGTGGTTGTGTCCTCATGGACAAGCTCAAGAGAGGAGGATGAATGAACAAGGTGTATTTATCCTGAGGTACCCTCATCAAACCGCATAGACTTAGTGTCTCTTTTTGCTTTGACAGAGGTTTGAACAGGCTCATTAGCACAAGTTTGAAATTAATGGCTCTTTTGAGAAGCATAAGATTTAGCAAGGGGATTCTTGACCAAATGGGGATTCAATACCTCAAACACAAAACTTTCCAATGTTTTCCCATTTTCCCTCAACTGGTGAATGATCAGGATTTTAATGAGACAATGGTGATATAAACTACCAGTGGGGTTAGCTACGTTTTTCCTCACCTGGTTCGACATTTTCTCAAGGCCCTCCAGAAAATAAAATGGGAAATTGAGGGATTGGTCATTGACAAAATGAGATAATAATCTGAGATGGCAGGCCTTGAAGATGGTAAACTTACCCTCATAGGTTATGAGGCGGACGATGACGGCTAAAGGCTCGAGGTATTTTTTCCTAATCCACTCTCGGTGGAATCCCTTCGTGCCTGTAGTGTGTTGATATTCATCTCTGAGAGAAAAATCATGAGCCGTCCGAGGGAGGAAGAGGTGCTTGTGCCAACGAGCACCCTCTCGTGGAAGCTTTGTAGCCACCGCGACAGATTCTTCCATCATAGGAAAAGTAAGGTGGCCAACCTTAACCATCTTGCTGTCGAATCCCTTGGAAAATTGTAGTGAGATTTCGTAATCATGACCCTGGAGGAGATGGAGGAACGGACCCCAACCTGCTAAAAGAAAGATCTCACGGCGTGCTTGGAACTCAGGGATTAAGAGAAAATCTTGGTAGCTCCTAGGCTCATGGTGGATTGATATTGTTGAACAGAGGTAGATGGATGCAAGGAATGCAGGGGATTGCAAGGAATGCAAGGAATGCGAGAGATGCGACTGGATGGACTCAGTAGGGATGAGAGCAAGTAGAAATGAAGGTAAAAAAATCACACGGGGGTCGAGTTTAAAACGCGATCCATTTAAACGTTTGAATGATCATGAGATGGAGATTTGGCATGTTTTAATGATCACGCCATCATTCATAATTTTGAATCGTGTGCCATAATAATAAAGATATGTGCTTTATGAATTTGTATGGATGTGACATATTCAATCATGTCCATAGTAAACTTTGGATAGGTTGAATGAAATTTTCATCATGTAATTATAACATAAAATGCATTAAAAATGATGATGAGCTTTCATAAATAACGTGACAGCTCGCATGATGATTTTTGCATATATCTTGATGAAGAGATGAAACTCTATGATAGTCAGAAAAATTCTGGAAATTACATTGAATCAAGATTAATCGATTCTTTTGATGAAGTCGAGATGAGTCAAAGAATGAGATTGTATGTAGAGGTGACATTTGATAGTTCCTTATATGGTTAGATTTCTGGTTTATAATCAAAATTCAAAAATCAGATACCTTAGCATACTTGATCATGTTGTTATAAAGTTATGGTCTCATTTGGATCATCATTCGACATCTCATTCATTCGCTTCATTCGGATCGTCATTCGACCCTTCATACATACCTTTTATCTGTACAAGATGTGCTTGTTGGATCTGACTATTGTTGATTATGCAAAGAATTTATGAGGCTGCCAGCACACAAAAGGACGATGCAAATATACTTTTCTGAAAACTTTAGTCGTGTTCTTCCTTTATTTCACGTGGATTAGAACAATCGTTTTTCCATTACTTGCATTATTCCCGAAACACATATCAATTTATAAGGGATAAATGAACTTTCTTATAAATAAACATAAAATAAAGACAATTTTGATCCTTCCCCAAACCAAAAATATGGCATGTCCTCAAGCCATGAAATAAAAACTGATTGGTATTCAAATACTTCCAATTAGCAGTTTAACAAAGAACTTAGAATGTTGATGTTATTATACAAAACAGAAACATTAACTAGCTATAAAAATGATCCGTACAGATAGTCATTCAATATATTTCAGTTTGTACAAAAGAAAATATGCCTTTCTTCGTCAAAGATTTTTCAGATAAAATTACAGTGACCCTTGTATAAAATTAAGAGAATATCAAACTTAATCAGATTTCCTCGTCAAAGCTACTCATAGGAACTCAGTCGAATTTCCCAAGAGCCCTAGAATCACATTACATAGAGAAATCCTATGGAATTTCACATTTAGGTCCCTGGAAATCTTAAGTATATGGCCCAACCTGGAAAGATAAGAAATCTTTAATCTCATGAAGGTGAGGTAACCGGTCTTAAGACAATCTTGAAACTATTCTCCCTTCGCCAATTGATGAAGTTCATTTCCTTAGCTCAACCATACATACTTCTTTCTAATTAGACTTTCAACAATTTAACATATAAAATATTTTTTTTAGACATTATTTTTTTGATAAACAAGATGTCTCCCCCAGGAAGATCCCCTTCTATCAGTCAATCCTGTTCAGTACCCCATCGAGTTTACCTGGTCATAACATAGCTCGATAGCCGCTGTTAGTAAGCCTATTCAGTACTCTGGTGGGTTAACCTCTTGAACCCTTTTTGCTTCAGATGCTCTTATCCCAGTGTTTCCACCCTCTATAGATATTTGGCAATGACTTTCCTAAAAGTGAGTGGATGGCGGAGTAGCTCTGAAAACCATGCTACGGAATGGGATGATATATGGGTTGGAATACAACTATTCTTATATAAACCAAGTAAATAAAAAGTCTTGTCGAATCAAAGATACATATGGTTGATTGTATTAATGTGTTGTGGATGGAGCCAAAAGATAATAGAAAGACGACCTCTCTAGTCCAAGTTGCCTTCTTCAAAAGATTACAATGGTGTTTCTCAAAAGTAAGATCCCCAAGGTTCCTGTTGAGGTATTTGTAACTTCAGAATGTATTTCATATATGTATATTGTATTCCTATAGAGATGTTATTATTCCTCTATGCAGAAGTGTGGTCATTTATATTGTAAGTGTCGTAACTTATACTTGATGGGTTATTAGACCACCTTGATGGGGTTGGCCCTGTAAAATTCATGTGGGTTAAAGGGTTATTAGACCACCCTATTGGGGGTTGGCCCTGTCAGCATTATGTTATGTGATTAAGTTGAGGCCGACCTGGTAAGGTTATTAGGCAAGTCTAGTCATGTATAAATAGAGTGCGGGAGGCAGTCTTTTTTATCATTCACTTTCTCACTCATACACTGATTGGAGAGTGGCGCACTAGTGGAGGAGGAGAAGCTACTGCTAGGAGACTATCTCTTATGCTTGGTTTTTGTATCATTGCTATATCTATCCCTAAGGAAGTTATTGGGGTTTTTCACCTTTATGGTTTTCTCCAAGGAAACTATGTGTGTCTATTGTCTCTTGTGATTGCTTCTTGTGATTGATATGCTGTACATGTTATTCTCTCAGATAAGATCCTAGATCATATTGAATTGATGCTCAAAATTTAACATGGTATCAGAGCTAACCTGAGAAGAAGACACTATGTAGTTGCGGAAGCTAGGGCTTCTTTCTTTTTGGGTTTATCTCCACAGATCTTGAATGGCAGGAGGCTAGATTGACTCTCCTCAGCAAGGTGCATCTTTTTGTTGAAACAGAATTCAATTCTGAGCATTTTCAAATTTTGACCTAAAAATTAGGGTTTCCACAAAAAGTGGAATTTCTAAAATATGAGACCATGGCTAGTGCTCCTAAGAAAAATCAAAGTTTAGACCTTTGGATTGAACTTTTTGGTTGAGTGAAGATCTGAGAAAACCAAACCCTAGTTTGAGGTTCTGTTGAGTGAAGCCGGAAATTAGGGCTTTTGCAAAAGTTGGAATTTCTGAAATATGAGACCATGGTTGGAAGCTCCTCTGAAAAATTGAAGTTTAAAGACCAAGATTGAAATTTTTGGATGGATGAAGCTCCTGGAAAAGCAAACTCTAATTCAATGTCCTCCCTAGTGAATCCGGAAGTTTGAAAAGCAAATTTGAGGGGTGAAAATTTGCAGTTTTCAAATTCTAAGTATACCAACTTGATCAACTCATCAAGGCACATCTCTCTATCCTTTCAGAAGTTTGAAATTTTAGGGTTTCTCTAACAAACCCTAATCCAACACCAGATCCAGTTTTCTGCAAATCAAGTGGTAAGACCTAAATATTTTCTCTTTCCATTTGAAGTACTCTTTAAGATGTCTCACCACACCAAGCTTGAGGATAAGCTTGGAGGAGTTGATAACTTCTGAGCATGGAAGTATAGGATTGGGTTAATTCTAGAAGAGAGTGAGGTCAACACCTACATAATTTAAGGGGTTCCTGTGCCAGAGGGAGAAGAGACTAAGGCCTTACACAAGAGGAACTTAGTCAAAGCCAAGAGAATCACTGCTGATTCTATTTAGGACTATCTCATACCCCATGTGTCTTCCCTAAGGACACCCAAGGAGATGTTTGATTCCTTGACCAAGCTATTTGAAGGGAAGAACATAAATCAAAAGATGACCTTGAGGAATCAATTGAAGAATATCAATATCTAGAATGCAGAGACTATGCCGTCTTATTTCTCAAGGGTCTCCCAGATAAAAGAACAACCTGAAGCTATGATAGAAGATATAGAGAATGGAGAAGTGGTAATGACCACTCTTAATGGCCTTCCTAGGTCATGGGATTCCCTCATCCAAGGAATTTGTGCTAGGAAGAAACTTATCTCATTCAGCAGGCTATGGGAAAAATGCTCACAAGAATAAGCTCAGATTGTAGCTCGAGAAGAAAAGATGGGAAATGAAGATCAAGCTCTCACAGCACATACCAAGAAGAGGACACTTTTTCTCAGATTGTCCCAAGAACAAAAAGAACAACAACAACTACTACAAGCAATCTGACAGATATGACTTACAGATATGTTTTGAAATCTATTCATGATTAAGTTTATAATATGATTGTCTTCATGTTATTGAGTTTAGTAACAATCTTGTTTAATTTTAGACTTGTCTTATCACCCTAGTAAAAGTATGAATGCATGATAGAAGACATTCATTGATTAGGGTTATGAAACTTATGATTGTATTATGATTGTACTAATGCACTGTGGTGTTGTATGAGGAGAATGTTATCCGCTAACATGAAGGTACAAATGAAGTCCTAGATCAAGACCATACTGACATGAAGACAAAGACTCATCCATATTCATGGATCACATAGAGGTATGTATAATTTGGTTCTGCAATGGTTAACTTATGAGTTATGCAGGTCATTGAAGAGAACAAGAAAAACATTGCTAGACATAACTAGCAAATATGATGACCATGTATGTTTTTCCTGTATCAAGTTAGAATCCTACCCTATGTAAGGATCTTATACTTTTGTATGATTGATAATGATTACTCATGAAGTTACAAGTTTGAGTAATTTAGGGTTTATGCATATTATGTCTCTTACCTTGATTGATGATATGACTAACCAGAAGAGTTCTATGGTCAAATATGAATATGTATGAGTAGGAGAAGTTTTCCCTAAAACTTTGAATGCTAATGCTTATTATCTGTGTTTGAAATGATCATGAATATACATGTTTCAGATTATTGTGTTTTGATAGTATTAAGATTATACTAATGAATGTATGATTATCTCGAGGATAACACAATGATGATTCTAGTAAGCATGCATAGTGATCGAGGATGGATATAAATTCAAGGACATGTAATCTGGGAAGCAAAGATCAAGAGGAAGCACACTCCAGTAGTTTTTGCAAGGAAGCAAAGATTGAGAGGGAGTCCACCCAACAAACAAACAAAGATAAGTATTTGAATTGTCATTTCTTGTATATTTGATTGTTTAAATAATATTGTTCAATGATGTATATACTTATGTTCCTAGACTTAGGTTGTGTATCATGCATATTAGAATAATTGCATTAATGAACAATATGCCACTAATATGCATGTAATGGGTAAGTGGCCTATGGCACTGTACAACATTCCATTGCTACTTATGTAGAATGAAACCTCTTTGCTTACGTGGTGGGAGTTGTGCACACTCTTAACAATGTTCTGGTAGAGATTGGAAGGCAACTAGAAATTTACAGGATATGGATAAATGTTGTATTGAAGCATTGGCTAAATTAATTGCATGACTATATGACATATTTCTTTATGTGTAAGAATTTGTTCTGAAAACTATGAGATGTTTCTAATCATGCAATTCAACTTGTCTTGTAGGAAAGATTGTATAACATCACCTACAAAAGAAGGACTACAACATTTACTCCAGCAACAAAGATATCTATTGAAGAATCTGAAGTTCCTAGGATCCGGGATGAAGTAATGATCGAAGAGTACCAGTCGATCATGAAGAATGATGCTTGGGATGTGGCCCCAAGACCTGAAGGGAAGTTTGTTGTGAATTCCAAGTGGATCTATAAGATCAAGCATGCTGCAGTTGGTAGCATAGAGAAATACAAAGCAAGATTTGTAGCTTGTGGCTTCTCCCAGAAAGAGAGAATAGATTATGAAGAGACTTTTTCTCTTGTAGCCATACACACTTCCATCATATCAGTACTTGCTCTGGCTACAGTGATGAAATGGAAGATAAACCAGATGGATGTCAAGACACCTTTCTTGAATGGTGTAGTTGAAGAGGAAGTGTACGCAGAGCAGCCACTCCGTTCTGAGACACATGACAAAGGGACTCATGTGTGCAAAGTGAAGAAAACCTTGTATGGCTTGAAGTAAGCTCCTAGGACTTGGTATGGTGGGATAGACAGCTTTCTATCCAGTTTGGGATTTACCAAGAGTAAAGAAGATTCCAACCTTTACTACAAGGTTGAGGAAGGAAATCATGTGATACTACTTTTGTATGTGGATGACCTATTTGTTAGAGGTGAGGATAGATTGATTGCCAACATGAAGAGGAAGCTTCCTGCCGAGTTCGAGATGAAGGACTTGGGTATGATGCATTACTTTCTAGGCATGGAGGTGTGGCAGAGTGTAGATGGAATCTTGCTTGGACAAGGGAAGTATGCGATAGAGATCCTGAAGTGGTTCAGAATGATGGACTGCAAGGCCATGGCCACACCTATGGCATCGAACCTAAAGATTCTGTGTGATGCTTCATCAGATCCAGTTGATGTCACTATGTATCGTCAGATGATTGGGTCGTTGATGTACCTGACGAACATGAGACCAGACATTTGCTTTGCGGTGAACACCTTGAGCCAGTACTTGACCAATCCGAGACATGTTTACTTGGTTGTTGTAAAGCATATTCTGAGGTACCTGAAGGGTACAAATGACTATGGGCTCAAGTATGATGTGAATCAACCTGGAGGGTTATGTTGATTCGGACGATAGGATGAGCACTTTTGGGTGCTGCTTCAGTATGGGATCAGGTGTGATCTCTTGGTTTAGCAGGAAGCAGTGCTACGGGGCACTAAGTTCAGCCGAAGCAGAGTATGTTGCAGCTTGTTTGTCTAGTTGTGAGGCAATATGGCTCCGGAAGCTACTGTCTGAGTTATTTGATCTCCTGTTGGAGGCTACTGGTATCTTTTGTGACAACCAGAGTTGTGTGAAGCTGTCTTAGAACCAGCTATTCCACGACAGGTTGAAGAACATTGAGATCAAATATCACTATATCAGGGATATGGTGCAGTGAGGAGCATTGAAGCTCCTGTATGTTGTGATAGATGAGAAGGTTGCAGATGTGTTGATGAAACCACTAGCCATAGAGAAGTTTGAATACTTCAGAGAGAGGCTCAGTGTTCTTCAGATTGATGACACTTCGAGGAAGAAGTGATGGACACATTTGTAGGATCCATTCCAAGCATCGTCAGAGGAGGATCCTTCCCATGGCTGTGGACATAAGCGCTGTGTAATGAGCATCAGGACAATGCTCCAGTTACTGCTCTGTATGCATCATGTTGGATGCTTGTGATGATCAGTTGGATCATGTATTTGTATATGCATCATGTTGGATGCTTTGTATGATCATTTGGATCATGTATTTGTATATGCATCATGTTGGATGCTTGATAGGATCAGTTGTATCATAGATTTAGATATGTATCAGGTGGATACATTGTATGATCAAGTGGATCATGTATTTATATATGTATTAGGTGGATACATTGTATGATCAGGTGGATCATGTATTTGTGAATATATCAAGTAGATACATTGTATGATTAGGTAGATCATGTATGATGATATGTATCAGGTAGATACTTGGTATGCATCAGGTGGATGCATTCTATGATCAGGATGATCATGGATGATGAGCTTCAGGATGTTGCTCCAGATCATATACATCAGGATGATGCTATGATGATGATCAGGTTGATCATGTGATGATGTACATCAGGATGATGTATGGTGAGTATCAGGTTGATACTCTATGGTCGTGGATAGGTTGTGCAGATGAGCATGTAACTAGACCTGGAAGATTTGATAGGTTGAGCAGTACGCTCATAATCAGTCCTGGGATACTCTTTCGAGGAATTTCTCTAGGAGGACATGTAACTAGACCTGGGAGATCCGATAGGTTGAGCAATGTGCTTGTAATCAGTCCTGGGATGCTCTTTCAAGGCTTTGTCCTATGGCATGTAACTAGACCTAGGAGATCTGATAGGTTGAGCAGTACGCTCGTAATCAGTCCTGGGATTCTCTTTCGAGGCTTTGCCATGACCACATGTAATACATCCTGGAGATCTGAATAGGTTGTGCACGTAAAAGGCCTCGGATGCTCTTTAGATTTCTTGTTAGTGAAGACACTCTTTTAAGGTTTTGTGGTGGGGGTCACATATAATACGTCCTGGAGATCCGGATAGGTTGTGCTAGTCACGTAAAAGGCCTCAGATGCTCTTTAGAGTTCTCAATTAGAGGAAATTTGGGTTAAAAATGGGCCTCCTAAGGAAAATAATAAGAAAATAATAAAATAATAGTAGAGAGAGAGTAAAAAACTACTTTTTTGGATCATATTTTAAACTTATCTCCTTGTAGGTTTACTCAAATTTCAAGTGGGAGGACTCATTGGATGCATAATTAATTTATGCATCCAACGCGTACACATGTTGCATACTTTTAACAACATCCACACCATGGAAAATTGAAAATACATTAAAAAACGTGTTTCTAGTGAGAGAAAACACGTTTTTTAATGTATTTTCGATTTTTCATGGTGTAGATGTTTTTAAAACTATGCAACATTGGTACCTGTTGTATGCATAATTTAATTATGCATCCAACGAGACCTCCCGCTTGAAATTTGAGTAAACCTACAAGGAGATAAGTTGAAAATATGATCCAAAAAAGTAGTTTTTATTTTTTCCCTCGAATGTTTTTAGGTGCTCCCTTTTTTAATTTTAAAGCATTTTGATTGGCTAATACATGATGACATGGAATTTGTATTATTTTTGGAAGGCCCATTTCAAATTGAAATTTCCTCTAATAGTGCTAGTCAAGACACTCTTTTATGGTTTTGTGACAGTCACATGTAAGTGGACTTGGGAGATCTTGCCGGTCGTGCTTCAGCACATAAAGGATCCTAGGATACTCTTTTGAGGCATTGTGATGCATGTAATAAGTCCTTAGGATTCCACAGTATGGCTAGTGATGATGAAGACCTGCAGGTGGTGGGCCTACATCCAGCATGAAAAAGGGTTGGCTCTGTAGAACTTCCTATGATGAGTAGATTTGAGATTGATTGAGATAGCAGCAACAGTGACGATGATGATGATTCAATGACGATGATCCAGTGATGATGATCCAAAGAAGAAGACTTGTGCTAGCAGATCTATGTCGAGAAATACCTTCCTAGTTAAGAGGGAGTTTTGATGCATTTGTAACTTTGGAATGTATTTCATATATGTATATTGTATTCCTATATAGATGTTATTATTCCTCTCTACCGAAGTGTCGTAACTTATACTTGATGGGTTATTAGACCACCTTGATGGGGTCAGACCTGTATAATTCATGGGGGTTAAAGAGTTATTAGACCACCCTATTGGGGGTCGGCCCTGCCAACATTATGTTATGTGATTGAATTGAGGCTGACCTAGTAAGGTTATTAGGAAAGTCAAGTCATGTATAAATAGAGTGCAGGAGGCACTCTATTTGATCATTCACTTTCTCACTCATACACTCATTCGAGAGTGGCGCACTAGTGGAGGAGGAGAAGCTACTGCTAGGAGACTATCTCTTATGCTTGGGTTTTTTATCATTGCTCTATCTATATTTGAGGAAGTTATTGGGGTTTTTCACCTTTATGGTTTTCCCCAAGGAAACTCTATGTGTCTATTGTCTCTTGTGATTGCTTCTTGTGATTGATATGTTGTACATGTTATTCTCTTAGATAAGATCCTAGATCATATTGAATTTATGCTAAAAAATTAACAGTTCCCTTCCTGTTGTTGTTCAAAAAATATTGGTCTACTTAGTAACTGAACAACAAGGTTAAAATGTACTGAGATCCTCTGGGCTTCAGATGGAGAAATGTTTTTAGTTATCAATCTCTTTATAAAGATAGGATCACTGACATAAAATATCTGAAAGTATTATTAGAAGAGATGCAAGAATCATGTTAAGTAAGTGGCAAAAGATGATACAAGAACATTCTAACTTTTCAATGTAAATTTCAATTCTTAAAATAATCAAGAGGAAAGGGATCAAGATGTGTGATGAATGTTTAGAGCACTTCCCTTTTTCAGATAATAATTTTATGAGTTGATTATAGAGATAAGGTTCCTGTAATCAAACTGCAAAACCACTTGTTAGATGATTGAAATTTATTCAAAGAAAAAGACATATGTACAAAGAAAAAATACATGAAAGTTTATCAAAAGCTAGGAAAAGGAAAAGAGTCCTTCTTAATTGATGAAGTCTTATGAGATGATCATAAGAGCTAAATCCCTGTGTAAATACAAACCAACTGTCAGGAATGGCTCTTGTTTATTCAAAGAACATAAATATATTTGCATATGTAAAAATGAAGATAACCCAAAAATAAGTCAAGAACTAGGAGAAGGAGAGACTTCCCCTTCAACCAACTCCATCTCCTTTTGCTGTGAGATATTCTACACAAAATATTGTTTATATATTGGTTGATGATAAATTCTAAGTCTATGTCCATTTACAACAAAGTAAATTTGTGAATCATCAATTGTTTTAATTTCAACAGATCCATTATTCGAAAATTGTAACAATTTCATATGGACCCATCCAATGGGTAGTCAATTTTCCTTTAACATTTTTATACCTCCAATCAAATAGTAATGGCATCTTGAATTGTTTTGAATTGTTTTTGTTTGATGTAGTTTTCATGCCACTTTTTGCATTGTTTTTTTACTAGAATTGTGCGTTGAATGGCATCTTGTCTTATCTCATCTAGTTCATTTATTTGCAAGATTCGTTGTTTCTGTGCTTCTTCTAAATCCATCCCTAATTGTGCAGCCATACAAAAGGTTCTTACTTGAAATTCAATGGGTAGAAGAACTTGTTTACCATAAACAAGTTCATAGGGTGTGTGGCAAGTGGTATTCCTCCATGTTATTTGATAAGCCTACAAGGCTTCTGGAAGATTATATGCCCAGTCTTTGTGGTGTAGCTGGATAGTCTTGGTCAGGATGGCTTCTAATACCTTGTTTGTAGCCTGTACTTGACCATTGGCTTCCGGGTGATATGTTGAAGATTTACAATGTCTAATACCATATTTTTCAGTAAGCTCTTTCATTAACTTGGAGGTAAACTGAGATCCTTGATTAGTTACAATTTCCCTAGGTACACCAAATTGGGTAAATATCTCTTCATATATAAACTCTACCACATATTTTTCTGTGGCTCGGAATAAAGCTTTAGATTCCACCCATATAGTGACATAGTCTGTACAAACTAGGATATACTTCTTTTTGTGAGACATAGGGGAAATTGGCCCTACAAAACTAGAGCCCATTTTTCAAAAGGCTCAATCATAACCTGGGGCTATAAGGGCATCTCATCGGATGGCGTAGGTCTACCCATTCTTTGACAACTATCACATCCCTTGACATACTTAGCAGCATCTTTGAAAATGCTTGGCCAGTAATATCTAGAGTGCAACACTTTGTATGTTGTTCTCTTATTAGAAAAGTACCCACCAAAAGGTCCACCATGACATGCATGGAGGATCTCTGCCATCTCATCCTCTTATACAAATCGTCTAATAATAAGATCAGGACTAGTACGAAAAAGATCATTATCAACCCAAGAATAATTAGAACTTTGGACTATGATCCTATGTTTCTCGGGTGGGGAGATATGGTTTGGTAAGTTTCCAGTTGCTAAGTAATTGGCTATGTGTGCAAACAAAGGGGTTCGAACAGACACAACGAACAAATGTTCATCAGGAAAGCTATCATCAACGGAACTGGCACTATCGTCAATTTGAATATGAGAGAGAAATTCTGCTACCACATTTTCTAGAATGGGATGATCAACAACAGTGATGTTGAATTCTTGTAATAAAAGAAGACACCGAGTCATCCTGTCATTGGTGATTGGTTTGTTCATTAAAAATATAATGGAGGAGTGGTTCGTGTGTACAAAAACTTCTTAACCTGTGATATAGTGACGAAAGTTATTAATAGCATAGACTACTGCCAAAAACTCTTTTTCAGTAACAGTGTATTTTGATTCTGTAGGAGTCAAAATTTTGCTATCAAAGTAGATGGCATATGATGCTTGCCCTTCCTTTTGACATCAGACTCCTCCTATAGCCATGTCGGAAGCATCAGTGGATATGTAAAATGGAAGGGACCAATTGGGGCCCCTAAGTATTGGTGCCACTAATAGATTTTCCTTTAGAGTTTCAAAGGCATGTTGACAAGGTTCAGTCCATTGGAAATCTGTATCTTTCATGAGTAATTTGAACATAGGTGTGGCTATCTTCGTAAAGTTTTCAATAAAGTGTCTGTAATAGCCTGCATGGCCAAGAAATATCCTTACCTCTTTCTGATTTTTCGGAGGAGGAAGATGAACAATTATTTCTATCTTGGCAGGATCCACCTTGATTCCTTGAAGAGAGACATGATGTCCCAAAACTATACCCTCGGTTAGTAACATATTGCATTTTTCATTACTAAGGGATACATTTGTTTCTTGGAACCGAATAAGAACTGTTTCAAGTTTATCAAGGGCTTCTTGAAAGGTATTAATCTATACTATAAAATAGTCCATGTAAACTTCTACAAAGTCATGGATAAGGTTAGCAAAAATTCCTAAGACTGCATGCTGGAAAGTGGCAGGTGCATTACATTGGACAAATGGAAAAACTCTATAGGCATATGTCCCCCAAGAACAAGTAAAGGTGGTCTTGTCTTGATCCTCAGGTGCTATTAAGATTTGGTTGGATCCACTATACCCATCGAGGAAAGCAAAGTATTGTTTCCCAGATAAGGTATCTAACACATGGTCAATGAATGGTAAAGGGAAATAATCCTTAAGAGTGGCCTTGTTTAATTCTCGAAAGTAAACATAGATACACCATTTCCCTATAACTTTCTTTGGAACTACTACCAGAGGAGACACCCACTTACTGTTAGAAATTGGGTAGATGAAACCAACATTGAGGAGTTTTTGTAATTCATCCTTGACTATATCCTTTAGGGATGAATTCATTCTTCTCTAGGGTTTCCTAATAGGTGGTATGTTTGCATCTATGTAAATATGGTGAATACAAGTATTTGGGTGTATACCCTTCATATCGATGTATTCCCATGCGAATGCACCAGTTTGACTTTTAAGAACTTTCAGTAATTGTTTTTGTTGACTCTCATCTAAACCTGCATTTATATGCAAAAAATTTTGAGGAATGACCTCACAAGGTATGGTATAAGATCCTATATGTTCTTCGATTGCAAAGACACAAGTTGTATTTGTAAATCTGGAGAGGCTCATGTTTTCTTGGAATTCGTCTCCAAAGATTTGATCAAGTTGGGAAAAAGAGTAGGGAAAGTCTATACATGTTGTGGAAGAGACAAATTGATTCAACACATTTTTGGTATTTTGTTCTTGAAGTGCCCAAGAGAAATCACTAACAAGGGAAATTTCTTCCAACTTCTCATCCCCAAAAGGAGAATATAACCAAAACAAGTTTTCGGTTATTGGTTGTGCTGGTGGGTATAAAGCAAGTTTCCTTGTAGATAACCCATCATAGATGATCATCTCTCCATCCCTACATCCTATAAATGCATTAGAAGTGGATAGCCAAGGTCTTCCAAAAATAATAGGGTGTCCTTTGGAAGGATCCTTTGATTTAATGACCATAATGTCCACAGTATATTCCCATGAAGCCACTGATACAATAATATCATCTAGGATTCCAGCAGGTTGCACCATAGTGCGATCTGCTAATTCTAGCATTGTTTGGGTAGGACAGAGAAACTTTCCTAAATGGAGAGCTTCTAAAACTGTGGTATTCATCAGGTTAATAGCAGCCTCTAGATCAATAAGTGTGTTTCCTATAACAGTGTTATTGATGGTAATAGGTACCATAAGGTTTCTTGGATTTGTATATTTTGGAATTCTAGGTTGATTTGCTATGTAATCTGACAATTCTCCTATGACATGAATTGTCAGAGGGTCTTTTTGCTTCTTACCTGGTCTTTTAATACAAAGTTCCTTTATCACTTTACTATAAATTGGTATGTCCTTAATGGATTGTAATAAAGGGATCTTGATACAAATATTTTTCAATTCATCAATAATATCATACTCTGGAAGAGTTTCAGTCTTCTCTATTTCTAGACGCTTCGGATATGGGGGTAATTTTTATCCTGGAGTTGCTTCTTTCTGAGGGTGGTTATGTGTTGGAACTTTTGGAATAACTACATTTTCGAAAATGGCATCATTCAAGATTTCATTCGGTATGTCTTCTTCTTCATTCTCTTCATGAAGAACAACTATTGATTTGGGTTGATCTTGCAGAACTCTTCCAGACTGCAATTGAATCTCATGCACTAGTGCGGTCGAAATGACATACGATGGAAGAGGTGGAAACCCAATGTTGTTAAGAGCTTGAGTTGGTTTATTGGTAGGATTTGGTATCGATTGTGGGTCTTGAGGGATTCATATTTTGGAAATGTTGAGGTTGATGTGTGATAGGGGGTAGTGAAGGAGGCCGAAATCCAGGAAAACGTTGCTGGATATTAGGTGGGTAAGGATAGTTAGGCACAAGAGTAGGTGAAGATTGAGCATATGCTTGTCCCTTCCATCAATGTGACCATTGTTGATGCTGATCATTTTGAGGAGGATACTGAGGTGGCCAGTTCTGAGGTGGCCAGTTTTTCCAATTCAAGGTGTTCCATTGTTGAGGTGGTTGATAAGGGTGATAATAGGGAGAAAATTGTAATGATTGATCATGATATGATGGTTGGTCTCTAGGTTTCCAAGGCCTCCTAGATGTCTCACCAAAATTTCCACTCTTATATACAGCTTGCAACCTAGGCAATGATGGACAATTATCAGTTCGATGTTCTTCTGTACAAAGGTGACATGTTGAAATATTGTAACTTCTAAGAATATTATATTTGTACTTTATTATTCCAGAGATGTTTCATTCCTTCAAAGAGACGCTATTGTATATCCGGAGATGTTTATTCCTCCGAGAAAGTGTGGTAACTATGGTTATTAGATCTCCCATGTGAGGTCAGCCCTGAGTTAGCTGTTTAGGGGTTATTAGACTCTCTTAGGAGAGGTCGACCCCATTAGGTTGAAAAGTCAGTTAGAACATGAGTATAAATAGAGGAGGTGTGTTCCTCATTTATCTCATTCATTCACTCACTTGTGATTGGAGCATAGGAGAGAGAGAGGTATGCATAGGAGGAGAAGGAGCTCTTGTTTGGGTACTACATCTTGTATTGGTTGATTATCTATATTGAGGAAAGCTTTGTTGGGTTTTCTACCCCATGAGGGTTTCCTAGGGTAAATATTTGTCTATCTTGTGATTGTGTTTCTTTCAGTGATATTGCTTGTGAAATTCGGCTAAAATAACATGGTAGAAAAGCTAGCCTGAATAGGACATCTTTCACTAGGTGAAAATACCTCTCTCTCCTCCTCCGGTGAAAATTAGGGTTTCTGCAAAAGTTGAAATTTTTGGATTCTGATTGCATGGATGGATAGCCCTCCTCAAAATCAAAGTTTTGAACCCTATATCGAAATTTTTGAGTGGGTAGAACTCCGGGAAATTCAAACCTTAGTTTGGGTTTTGGACCAGAATTGTAGAAAACCAGTAAACCAGAAAAGTGCGCACCTGTGCACTAGTAAACCAGAAAAGTGAAGACCATTAAACGATAAATTATGTTGTAGATCTAGAAGGTGAAAAGTTGAAGTTTCTAGAAGCAGAACACACCAGTATTCTCAATTCAATCAAGCACATCTCCTGGTAAGTGTTATTCTATCCCTTGGGAGACTTCAATCTCTATGACCCCTTGGATATGTTCGGATATACACATCATCTTTTTCAGGATCTTACATGCAATTAGGGTTTGCATGCAAATTATAGGGTTTGCATGCACTTTGCATGCATCCCAGTCACCAGGTTGATGCTTCCATCACCTTAGCCACCTTATTCTAGCACCCGGGAACCACTTACTTCAGAGTTTTAGCCCTCCTAGTCAGGAAGGTGCCCACTTCTCACCTACTTCCAGAGAAGGGCACACTTCTTCACCTACCACTGCAGTTCCACTTCAGTTACACTCAGTTAGCTTTGATTCTCCCTGATTTGAGTCTAGTTTCACTCCCGACTGATTGTTTCACTTTCGTTGGACCTCCAGATTGACTAGATGGCTTGTTCTGACTTTAGTTAGCCTCCCATGCGCCCTCCACTGAGTCTCCTTCCCTTAATCAGTGCTACACACTTCAGTTACACTTGTTACACTCAGTTAGACTCAGATTGACACCTGGATGACTGGTTCTTGTGCATTGATGACCACCACCGATTGATGATGAGGACTCCTAGTTGGATTCAAGCTACTCCATTCAGTGATTCGAATGGCCTACTTAGTCAATTCGGATTGCTCACTCACATAGTCAGATTGTATTGTAATTATTCACCCTCATTGGGATATTGAGCACTGCTGCATGTTTTGCACAGTTTTACATCATATTTTCTATATTCATCTGTTGTGATTGATTTACTTGTTCATTAGATTTGCTGTGACTAATTTTACATGGTATCAGAGCCATTACAGGGACAAGATCTCTTTTCTACATGTGTTTTTACAAGAATATTTGAGTGAATTGCTCAAAAATTGCAAAAAGTTTTGGCATGAAAGATCTCAAGGGCATTCTCTCCTGTGCATGCAAAGCTTGAAAATACATCCAATACCACTCCAGAAGCTTGAGTGTCCACATAATTCTTGGATCTGATACATTGGACCCATTCAACATTGTTTGATCTCCAATCCCAGGTGTGATGCAACTCTAAAAGGGTGGATTGTTCGACCTCATTGTTCTTGGTTTATTGTGATTTGCAGGTTACTGTCTCCATCATTTGCATTCGCTACTCTACCCTTGCAAGCTCCTCTACATCAGTGTGCACTCGCTCCTAGCAATGGAATACTCTTCTTCAAAGCCTATCCTAACCCCATTCAATTATTTTGATTGGAAAGATGATATGGAGATCATATTACGTTCAAAAGGTTACTACCGAGTCACTCTTGGTCTTGAATTGGAGACAAACAACCTGTCAGATAGAACCAAACACTACAACAAGCTTGATGAAGCTTATGGTCTTCTTTGTCTCTCCATCTCCAAAGATCTTCACTTCCATCTCAGCGGATTGAAGACTCCAAAAGTTATATGGGAGCAACTTGAAACACTATTTGGAAAGCAGGACGAGCTTAGGGATTTTCAATTAGAGAATGAATTGATTGCCCTTAGTCTTGAGAATTTCGAGACCATTAATGAATTCTTCACAAAATTCAAGAACTTGAACTTGCAGTTGAAGAACAGTGGAGTTATCAAAGAGGATAAACAATTGATCCTCTCCATTCTCAGCAAGCTTGGTAAAGATTATTCGGTATTTGTCTCTACTTTCAATTCCGGTCGGCTAACTACCCCGAATTGGAAGATGCCTACCTTGAATGCCTTCATTGAGTTCGTCACAAAAGAGCATGACAAGTTGATTCAAATGGGGTCCATAAACTCCAAATATTCATACCTATATGTTCAAGGACCCAAGATCTCGAATGGTAAAGGAAATCAAAAGAAGGAGAAGCCCAAATTCGAGCCTCACAAGCAAAGAGAGAAAGGCAAACAAATGGATGCACCATCCAGTTCGAAGTTCAAGCAAAAGGGAAAAGAAGGTATCCAAAAATCTAAATGTACTTATTGCAACCGTGGCTTTCATCCCGAAAGTTCATGTATGAAGAAGACTATAGATCAAATGGCCCTCCTTTTGGAAAAGAACAACATAACTCTTCCTGACGGTGCAAGGAAGAAGGATAGGAATGATGATCATGAAAGAGGACAAGCACTCATGGAAACTGTTTTGAATCCCACTACTCTCTTGATAGATTCGGGTGCATCGAATCATATGGCTGCAAATATTGATTCTTTTTCCTCATTCGATCCAAACAGCTCCATCCCCATCCATTTGGGAGACGACTCACAAATTTCTTCAAAGGGAAAAGGTACGATTCATGTAGATCATGGAAGATTTCAGAATGTTCTCTATGTGCCTTCCTTGGCTTCAAATCTTCTTTTTGTGTATCAAATGACACACAATGGTGAATCGAAGCAAGTTACATTCAGCCCTAATACAGTTGAAATTTCTGATATCAAAAGTGGAAGACTTGTTGCAGTCGAAAAGGCAAACCACACTGCAAAATGCTATGAGTTTTCACACTTTATTCCGCTTGCAAAGCCCACTGCTCTTCGCACACATGGTAATGAGGTTAGTAGGCTTTGGCATGAAATATTTGGACATCTTAATTATAAGTATTTGCTGCTGCTATCAAACAAATCCATGGTAGATGGTCTTCCACAACTCCGTTCCTTGAAGGGAATATGCATTGGTTGCATTATTGGGAAGCACCCCGAGCACAGATTCGACCGCGGCAAAGCTAGCAGAGCTTCTACAGTTTTGGGGTTGATACATTCTGATATCAATGGTCTGCTGCCCCATACTTCATTAAATGGTTCAAGGTATGTTTTGACATTTATTGATGATTTTTCCCGCTTTACATGGGTATTCTTTCTCAAAAACAAGTCAGAAGTGCTTGGAAAATTCAAGGATTTTAAGGCTTCTGTTGAGACCGCCACTGAGAGAAAAATCAAAGCTCTTAGATCTGATAATGGTGGAGAATAGATCAAGTCCGAGTTGCTGCAACTTTGTTCCCAAAGCGGAATTCAAATCCAACATACAGTTCCCTACACACCCCAGCAGAACGGTGTAGCGGAAAGGAAAAATCGGTCACTGAAAGAGATGGCTACATGCATGATTGAATCAAAAGGTTTGGATGCAAATATTTGGGCTGAAGCAATCAATGTTGCTGCATACATATAGAACCATGTTCTACATTCATCCATGAAAGGTATGACTCCTTTCGAAGCATTCTTTGGTCACAAACCGGATGTGTCAAATTTGAGAGTTTTTGGCTCTATTGCATGGGCTAGAATTCCTTCCAAGAAGAGACGAGCTTTGGATCCACAAAGTATTGAGTGCATACTGATATGATATGGGGAAGAATAAAAAGCATATAAACTCATGGATATCAGATCTAAAAATATATTCATAGAGCGCAGTGTGCAATTTGAAGAACCGCTTCAAGAATTGCAACTAGTCGAGGAAGAGACTGTCGATTCACCGCCTTCACCAGAAGAAGATCCGTGCAACGATAATGAAGGTATGAGTTATGATATTTTTGATATTTCAGAAATCATATGATGATCATGACATATCAGGTTCGGAACTCAACCATTATGATCCTCCTTAGTTACCAAAGTGGGCCCAAAACACTCTTCAATCTGCTGGTTCGAACCTTGGAAATCTTGCTGATCCGAGATGAACAAGAGCAGACTTTCAAAGAGCAGGTATGGCTCTTTCTATTGCTGATCCATTACTTCTTGAGATTTTTTATTTGATGGCTGGTTCATATCCCACATCATACTATTCTTCCCACCGAGATCCGAGATGGCAAAGTGCCATGGATGAAGAGTACAATTCTCTTCAAAAGAACAACACACGGGAGCTAATTTCTCTTCCACCTGGAAGAAAATTAGTAAAGTGCAAATGGGTCTACCACACGAAAGTTACTACTGATGGCTCTATCAGCAAATACAAAGCAAGGTTGGTGGCAAAAGGTTTCTCCCAATTCCAAGGAGTGGACTACACTGAGACCTTTGCACCGGTTGCAAAGATGGATTCCATCCGCCTTGTTTTGGCTATTTCCGCATCCAAGCACTGGGAAGTGCACCACATGGATGTGAAGAGTGCATTTCTACATGGAGACCTTGCTGAAGAGGTATATATGCAGCAGCTAGAGGGCTACACATTAGATCCATCATTAGTTTGTAGATTGAAGAAATCTTTGTATGGGTTAAAACAAGCCCCAAGAGCTTGGTACACAAAGATGGACTCCTTCCTTCTTTCTCAGAATTTCCAAAGATGCAAATCTGATCCGAATGTGTATCTTCAGTGAGTTAAAGTTAATTTGTTGGTTATTATACTTTATGTTGATGATCTTCTCATTACTGGTAGCACTCTTACTTCAATAAACAAGCTAAAAACTGCCTTAAATCTAGCTTTTGACATGAGCGATTTGGGCTTGCTGAGTCACTTTTTAGGCTTGGAGATAGCTCAAAATTTTGATGGGATCACTATATCTCAGCAAAAATATGCTTCCGACCTGATATTGAATTTTAATATGGCTGAATGTAAGGCATCCCCATTCCCATTCCTCTCAGGAATCAGTCTTGAGGAGGGAGATTCTACACGGCTTGCAGATTGCAGTATGTATCGACAGTTGATTGGTTCACTAGTTTATTTGACACACTCAAGGCCTAATATTTCATATGTCGTGAGTGCCTTTTCAAGGTATATGCAGCAGCCACATGAGCTTCATTGGAGAGCAGCCAAGCAGATCTTGTAGTATGTGTAAGGTACGAGACAGTTTGGCATACATTATGCTGCAGATTCTGAGCTTGATTTCATTGGTTTTACTGATTCAGATTGGGCAGGTGATAGCATTGATCGGAAGTCCACTTCCGGTTATGTTTTCATGATTGGTCATGGTGCTATTTGCTGGTCCAGCAAAAAGCAAGCAGCCATTGCACTTTCTTCAGTAGAGGCAGAGTATCGAGGGGTAGTCAATGCCTGCATTCAGGCAGTTTGGTTGCAGGGTATTCTTTCCGAGTTTGGTTTTGGTGGCACTACTTTGACTGTCCTATTTTGTGACAATCAAAGTGCTATCAAGATCTCCACAGATCCAGTTCAGCGGCAGAGGACCAAACACATTGAGATTCATATGCATTACATTCGACTCTTGGTGCATGATCGCACCATCATTCTGCAATATTGCCCTACTGATGAGCAAATTGCAGACATCTTAACCAAGAGCTTCACTGAGAAGAAGTTCTCTTACCTCTGTTCCTTATTGGGGGTGATTTCCATCATGGTGGAGACAGATTGATCCATTACTATGCTTTAGCTTGAGGGGGGTCTTTCTTCCCATTGGGTTTTCCCTCTTTCCTCACTTAGTTTATTTTCAGCATTTTTTTGGATTATTGTATTGGGGTGACCTTTGGTCTTAGTTACCAGGGACCCACATTATTTTTTCCACATCATAGTATAGCTTGAGGGGGGGTGTTCGGATATCCACATCATCTTTTTCAGGATCTTGCATGCAGTTAGGGTTTGCATGCAAATTCTAGGGTTTGCATGCACTTTACATGCATCCCAGTCACCAGGTTGATGCCTCCAGCACCTTAGCCACCTTATTCTAGCACCTGGGAGCCACTTACTTCATAGTTTTAGCCCTGCTAGTTAGGAAGGCGCCCACTTCTCACCTACTGCCAGAGAAGGGTGCACTTCTTCACCTACCACTACAGTTCCACTTCAGTTACACTCAGTTAGCTCCGATTCTCCCTGATTTGAGGCTAGTTTCACTCCCGACTGACTGTTTCACTTCCGTTGGACCTCCAGATTGACTAGATGACTTGTTCTGACTTCAGTTAGCCTCCCATGCACCCTCCACTGAGCCTCCTTCCCTTAATCAGTGCTACACACTTCAGTTACACTTGTTACACTCAGTTAGACTCAGATTGACACCTGGATGACTGGTTCTTGTGCATTGATGACCACCACCGATTGATGATGAGGACTCCTAGTTGGAGTCAAGCTACTCCATTCAGTGATTCGAATGGCCTACTTAGTCAATTCGAATTGCTCACTCACATATTCAGATTGTATTGTAATTATTCACCCTCATTGGGATATTGAGCACTGCTGCATGTTTTGCACAGTTTTACACCATATTTTCTATATTCATCTGTTGTGATTGATTTACTTGTTCATTAGATCTGTTGTGACTAATTTTACAGGATAAGATTTCTCCAAGCACTAAGCTTGAAGACAAGTTAGAGGGTATAAATAATTTTTGGGCATGGAAATATAGGATTGGTCTCATTCATGAAGAGAATGATCTTGCCCAATATATCAAGGATGAGGTTGCAGAACCTGAGGAAGATGAAGCCAAAGAGAAGTATAGGAAGGACTTGATTATGGAAAAGAGAATCATTGCTAATTCTATCAGGGACCACTTGATTCCCTAAGTGTCATCCAAGAATACCCCAAAGGAAATGTATGATGCCCTTTCCAGAATCTATGAAGGAAAGAACATCAATAGGAAGATGAACCTGAGAGCTCAATTGAAGAGCACTAAGATGAATAAAGGAGAATCCATTCAATATTATTTCTCAATGGTTTCCTAGTTCAAGGAACGACTAGATGCTATTGGAGATACCCTTGATGAAGATGAACTAGTCATGACTACTCTAAATGGTCTCACTAGACCTTGGGAGTCATTCATCCAAACCATGTGTGCCATAAAAGAAAGTATGAAGTTTGACGTTGTATGGGAGGATTACATTCAAGAAGAAGCTAGGGTAGCCAATAGAGAATCCTTGCTCAAGGAAGATGATCAAGCATTAGCCACCCATACCAAAAGAAGAAGAAGTCAACCCAACTTCAAGAAAGGAAGCCACAAGGAGTATCAACCTCCACAAAGGTTTCAAAAGAAAAGAGGATCTAATTCCAGAAGAGATTTCTCCTCATTCCAATGTTACAATTGTCACAAAATAGGACACATTTCTAGGGAGTGTCCCTCAAATAAAAAGAAGAGTTTCCATCATAAAAGACATCAAGCACATCTAGCAGAAAATGATAGTGAAGAAGAAGAAGAGGAGGAAAGGCCTCAAAAGAAAAGAGCCAGAATAGAAGAAGAAGATGCAGAAGAGTATGTTCTATTCTCTGCACTCTTTGGGTCTGTGATACCTGGAGAAGATACATGGCTTATTGATAGTGGTTCTTCAAAGCACATGATAGGTCAAAATAAAACTCTCTCAAAACTTGAAGAGAAGAAATTCCCACGGAAAGTATCTTTAGGAGACGATTATCAATATCTTATCAAGGGAATTGGTGAAGCAAGCTACAAGCTTGATTTTGGAGCCCCCATGAAGATGAAGGAATTTTTATATGTACCAGGGTTGAAGAAGAATTTGCTTTCTATCTCAGCATTAGATAAGAAAGGTTATAGGGTTGCATTCATAGATGGACAAGTACTCATGTGGTCCAAAGGAAAATCTATTAAGGATGCAATTGTCATTGGTGAAAAGGAAGGAGGTCTGTATAAAATCAAGGGTCATCTAGAAGCTTCCCTTGTTCATGAAGCCACTAGTCCAAGTGAGCTATGGCATAGAAGGCTTGCTCATATCAACTAAAAAGCACTACCCTATGTGAGCAAAGTGGTGATAGGATTTCCAGATTTAAAGATTGAACATGAAGGCACTTGCAAAGGATGTGCAAAAGGTAAGAATATCAAGAACCCATTTCCAAAGAGTGAAACAAAGACTAAAAGTACTTTGAAATTGATCCATTCAGATGTATGTGGTCCAATGCCCTCCACATCCTTGAGTGGATATGAATACTATCTTACATTCATTGATGACTATTCAAGAAAGACTTGGATATAATTCCTAAAAGGAAAGAATGAAGTCTTTGAAAAATTCAAGGAGTTCAAAGCCTTGATAGAAAATCACTCAGAAAAGAAGATCAAAATACTGAGGAGAGATAATGGTGGATAATACACTTCAAAGGATTTTGAAGCCTTTTGTAAAGAAGCTGGAACCAAGAGGGAACTAACCACACCCTACAATCCTCAACAAAATGGTGTTGTAGAATGAAAGAATAGAACCATTATGGAAGCAGTGAAGACAATGATACATGATCAATACCTACCTATGTATCTCTGGGATGAAGTAGCTAGGACAACAGTCTATGTGCAGAATAGACTATCTCATAGTGCCCTTGAATTCAAGACTCCAGAAGAAGTGTTCATAGGGAAGAAACATGAGGTAAGCCACCTCAAGATATTTGGGTGTCCTGTATATATTCACATACCAAAAGAAAAGAGAACTAAGTTGGACCCTTCTGGAAAGAAGGGAATATTTGTTGGGTATTGTGACGCATCCAAAGCATTCAGGATTTACATCCCAGGATTCCATCATATGGAAATTAGTAGGGATGTGAGATTTGATGAAGAAGCAGCTCTCAAGAGATCTAGGAAGTGCCAGTATGAAGAATTATATGAAAAAGATGCACCTCCTAGAATTACAGAAGCTGCACCAGCCCCTAAAGAAGAGACACCTGAAAACCATGACATGTTAGAACCACAAGAATCCCCCATTACAAACATATCAAGAAAGAGAAATCCAACATGGGCTAGAGATATTATACTAGGAGCAGAAAAGTATGGAGCTCCTGAAGGCTCCACTAGAGTGAGCAAGAAACCAAATCCATTCTCCAATTATGTGGCTTTGATGTGTGATATTGTAGATCAAGAACCTACTAGTTATGAAAAAGTAGTTCATAAGAAAAAGTGGGTAGAGGAAATGACAGAGGAGTACCAGTCAATAATGAAGAATGATGTTTAAGATATTGTTCCCAAACCAAAGGACAAGAGTGTGGTATCCTCCAAATACAAAATAAAGCATGCTGCAGATAGTAGCATTGAAAAGTATAAGGCAAGGTTTGTAGCCAGAGGATTCTCTCGGAAAGAGGGAATTGACTATGAAGAAACATTTGCACCAGTTGCAAGGTACACTTCCATTAGAACCATCATGGCACTTGCATCTATGATGAAGTGGAAATTACATTAGATGGATGTAAAGACCACCTTCCTGAATGGTGTGATTGAGGAAGAAGTGTACATAAAACAACCACAAGGATTTGAGGTTGGAGATAGAAGAACCCACGTATGCAAATTGAAGAAGGCTTTGTATGGGTTGAAGCAAGCTCCCAGAGCTTGGTATGGAAGAATTGACAGTTTCTTAACAAGCTTGGGCTTTACCAAGAGTAAAGTTGATCCTAACCTTTATCTCAAAGTTATGGATGATGAACCTGTCATATTGTTGATGTATGTGGATGATCTATTTCTAACTGGGAATGAGAAACAGATTGTCGAGTGCAAGAAGAAACTCTCTACAGAGTTTGAAATGAAAGATCTCGCTTTGATGCATTACTTCCTAGGAATGGAAGTATGGCAAGTCTCAGAAGGAATCTTTCTCAACCAGGGAAAGTATGCTGTGGAAATCTTGAAAACATTTGATATGTTGGAATGTAGAGCCATGGCCACTGCCATGGATTCCAACTTGAAACTATTAGCGGATGACTCATCAGAGTTAGTGGATGTAACTCTGTACATGAATATTATTGGGTCATTAATGTATCTGACGAACACTAGGCTAGATATATGCTTTGCTGTGAACACCTTGAGTCAGTATCTAGTTGAACCTAGACATGTTCACTTAATAGCTACAAAGCATGTGATGAGGTACCTGAAGGGTAGGATAGACTTTGTTCTACATTACCTTGGAGATCATGATTTCAAATTGTATGGCTACACAAATGCTGATTGGGTTGGAAGTGTATCAGACAGGAAAAACACATTGGGTGCATTTTATTGTCTGGGATCTGCCATGATCTCGTGGTTTAGCAGGAAGCAGTCTAGTGTGACTCTCAACACAACTGATACGGAATATATAGCTGCTTGCTCTGCCACTTATGAAGAGATATGGATTCAGAAGTTGTTATAAGGATTGTTTGACTTAGAGATGGACCCCACTGTGATCCTATGTGACAACCATAGTTGTATCAAGATGATAGAGAATCTAGTGTTCCATGATAAGTCAAAGCACATAGAGATCCGATATTTCTTTATATGGGATATGGTGGAGAAAGGAGCTATCAAGCTCGAATAAGTGAGCACTGGCGAACAAGTGGCTGATGTATTGACCAAACCTCTGTCTTTAGTAAAGTTTGAGTATTTTCGAGACAAGCTTGGTGTAGTTCAGAAGGACCCTCCTTGAAAGGGCGAGTGATATGGTCGATGATGATATTTGGATTCTGGTATCGATGGGGATACCTGTATTGATGATAAGATTTCCTATATTTACGGTAAGGTAAATAATAAGGATATATGTATTGATGAGAATATTGTATTGATAATAAGGATACCTGTGTTGATGAGAATATTGCATCAATGATGACGATACCTGTATTGATGAGGATACTGTATTGATGATCAGGATACCTGTATTGATGTGGATACATGTATCATTGATGAGGTTACCTATTTCGACGATGAGGTCATTGATGAGGTTACCTATTTCGACGATGAGGTCGATGATGAGGCTACCTGTTCTGACGATGAGGTCATTATATGGTCCCTAGTGGATGTGATAGGACTGCATCGTCCCTGAACGCTTGGTTCAAAATGTACATGATAGGAATGCATCATCCCTGAACGCTTGGTTCAAAATGTACATGATAGGACTTCATCATCCCTGAATGCTTGGTTCAAAATGTACGTGATAGGACTGCATCGTCCCAGAACCCTTGGTTCAAAATGTATGTGATGGGGATTGCATCATCCCAGAACCCTTGGTTCAAAATGTACGTGATGGGGATTGCATCATCCTGGAACCCTTGGTTCAAAATGTATGTGGTAGGATTTCATCGTCCTTGGACTTATGCCCTAAATTGAGAGGGATTGACCATCCCGTAATTGGATCATGTGTGTTGCAGGGTATGCTTCTATCTATATGAGGATGTTGTTGATCGTCATGATCTAGATGACGATGTTGTTGATTGTGATGATCTAGATGACGATGCTGTTGATCGTGATGATTTAGATGATGATGTTGTTGATATTCATGATCTAGATGACGATGTTGTTGATCGTGATGATCTAGATGATGATGTTGTTGATCGTGATGATCTAGATGACGATGTTGTTGATCATGATGATCTAGAGGACGATGCTAATGATCGTGATGATCTAGAGGATGATGCTGTTGATCGTGATGATCTAGATGATGATGATGTTGATCGTGATGATCTAGATGACGATGTTGTTGATCGTGATGATCTAGATGACGATGCAGTTGATCGTGATGAGTTAGCTATTTAGGGGTTATTAGATTCTCTTAGGATAGGTCGGCCCCATTAGGGTGAAAAGTTAGTTAGAACATGAGTATAAATAGAGGAGGTTTGTTCCTAATTTATCTCATTCATTCACTCACTTGTGATTGGCGCATAGGAGAGAGAGAGGTCTGCATAGGAGGAGAAGGAGCTCTTGTTTGGGTACTACATCTTGTATTGGTTGATTATCTATATTGAGGAAAGCTTTGCTGGGTTTTCTACCTCATGAGGGTTTCCCAGGGTATATATTTGTCTATCTTGTGATTATGTTTCTTTCAATGACATTGCTTGTGAAATTAGGCTAAACTTAACAACATACTGAAACATTATTCAATGGGCATTCCCGTTGGGGATGTTTAGTTCTACACCTAGGACAGAAAATACTCATTGATGTACGCTCTTCGTCCTGTCTCTTTTTAGCTTGTAAGGCATCTAATTGAGAACCCATGGCTCCTAAAATATCTGTTTTGATTTTTTCTAATAGGTCTCCCAATTCTACCCTTGTAACTCCACTAGGAATAGATGTATTTCCTTTTAGGTTTCTAGTATAAGATTCTCGAAAGTGTATCCCACTCTTCCTGCTTCTTCTAGATTAATTCCTACACAACTCACAGATTTGTGAAAAAGATCTATGAGAAATATCTCCAGTTGCTGTGAGGTTAATATTTTCTAAAAATTCTTCTGAAATTCCCTTAAGGAAGACTATTCTTACTGCATCTTCTCGAAGATCACTATATTTTGATTTATGTAACACATAGTTAAATCTTTTGAGATAGTCTTCTAGGATCTCATCTTCAAGTTGTTGTATTTTGAAAATGTCATTCCGAGAGTCCTTATGTTTACAGTAATCCTGATATTTCCGTAGAAATGCAGTCTTCATGTCTTCCCAAGTTCTAATGCTAGATTCTCTTAACCACATAAACCACCTACGAGCAGAGTCTTTCAGTGTAGCAAGAAAAAGTTTTAACTTTTGGCCATCTTGTAGGTAGTTATAGCTCCTACAAAAAATGTCAAATTGGAACAGAAATGTATCTGGATCCTCACTACTCTTCCCATAAAAGGTAGGTAGTGAGGAGGGAGGGATTTTTTTCATGGTTACATCTTGTGCAGTGTCTAAAATAGGGAACCCAAAAGTACCTTCAGTTCTAATCTCTCCCTCTTCTTCATCTTGTCGAACATTATCTTCATTTTCATTCTCCATGTAAACTTGATTTCCAAAGAGAGTATACCTAGGTGGTTCCTTTCTTGGTGAATATGGAATGTCAAAACGTTCTGTTTCAGGGAGAGTATTTCTCTGATGAGAAGAGTTGTCAGCTACGTGAGAGTCCATCTCTACAGGGATTGTAGGTCCTATAGTTGATGTTCCTATCTATGAAACAACTATATTTGCAATGTTTTCAAAAAGAGTGTCTATTTGTGCGGGAACAACAAAATCTACTAAATTCGGACCCCGTACTAGCGAGAAGGTTGTGTCCTTGGGTTTTGAAACTAGTGGAGGATTAAAAGGTTTTGATGGTTTATCTTTTTGAGCTTCCTGCTTCCTAAGTTCAGTTTCAATATGAGACTGATGTTCTCCTAGTGGTGTTTCTTTATGGATTGATTTTTCTGATGTCTCTATGGTTCCCCCTGAGTGGTTTCCAGAAAGGATTTCCTTAGCTTTCCAAGTAGGACTATCCCCTTTAGGTGTTTTCCGATACCTTTCTGTTGAGTTAGTAGCTAGGGTGGCATGCCCCCCGTAAAGGTTATTAGGAATTTTACTGTTTTGGGGACTATTTTTAATGTATCTACCTTTTAAATCTCTAGGTCTATTCATGAAAACAAAGCTAAAACTAAAACAAATTTTAATTGCATTACTACTACTGCTAGGTTTTAGGGATGCCTGTTATAACAGATGTGCAGGTTCTTACCTCTTGTCTTACCGCTCACCCGCCACTAGCCTATCTCTAAGTTTCAAAAGGAAAATTCTACCTATCACTAACTGGTTTAGAAAGAAAATTCTACCTATCTATAACTCCCTAACAACGACGCCAAAATGTTGGGTGTTTTTTTGTCTTAATGAATTCACCGAATATTTAATTATTGACCAGGGTTGGTAATCTTAGATTTGTCGCAAAGTATATGTTGAGGTAGAAGGGTACCTAGGATATTGGCTCGACCGACCTTAGAAATGTTTAATAATGAAAATATCGAAAGATCTTTCAAAATGAAAAACTAAGTCAAACTTCAAAAATACAAACTATTCAACTGATCAGTCCTAACCAATAGATCAGAATCCTATCAATCTATACTACTCCACTCTATGAACAATAATTGAAACTACAAAAGACAATACTACTCTAAGAAACAAGACTTGATCGAAAGCAAGCTACTCTTATGAAAATGAAAACTACTGATCAATTATTCAAACCCTAATCTAGGAATTAGAAATACTAGCTGCTATGTAATAACTATGAATAAGTTCAGAAACCTATCTATGAAACAATTCAATTTATAACTAACTATTTAAAGACAAGAAAACTATACTATCTTGAGCAAGACTAGCTAAACAATCTATGAAAGTCAACTTAACTATGAAACAAGATGAAATACTTGATCTAAGATTTAAGCATACATTAACAACACAAGCAAATCTACCTAGTTCGAATTGTCTTGAGCAACTATTGCATCTAAATGACTTACAAAGGCTAAAGAAATACAAAATGGGAATAAATCTAACTTGACTTTTACAAAAATGTGAAGACTAAATATAGACCAATTATAAGAAATATTAAACATTGTAACCTATTGTTCATCCATAAGCAAATGACAAACTAGCCGAATACTTGAAATGGAAAACTATTTTGACAATCTAACTTCACTTGAGAAGTGCAAAGTCTAAGTTATCTGATCTCTAATGACTGCTTTGAAATGCTTATCTAACTCATGCACATGCCTATCAACATCAAATGATATCTGTCAATACTTCAAACTAATTGATAAAATATTAATTACAAGAAAAGAAAACTACACTAAGTACAAGACAAGAGTTTAGATGATTGGAATCAATATTAACTTGTAATCAAAACCTACAGCAAAAAAACAAATTATTCTTATGCTATCCCGACTGGAAACCAAACTATAATCTAAGACAACTTGCTCAATTATACAAGTGCAATGCAACTAATCTCTAACTTGAAAAGTAAAGCTATATCACACTAAACTATGAGAGGTTTCAAAATGGAACTTCAAAATACTGAAAACTAATACATCTACATGAAACTTATTAAGCTTGAATTTGAAACTGGTTTCTAGTCTGTTATACCTATTGAAATGAAAGAACTTGAAACAATGAAACTAAACCAAGTCTGAACAACAAAACACTATGTAAAGGAAGATGAAGGTCTGATTATAATCTTGAAATGAAAACTGGAAATGAAATGATAAACTGATTTCAAAAGAAAACTGATATTTAACAAGGTCTATGATATCATTTAAAACAAACTTAAGTTAATCTAGGTTCTCGATATGAAAGCAAATGAAAGTGAATCATGAACTATTTAAATCATAAGTAAAAAGATGACTGTGCTTCTCTATTTAAACCGGAATTATCTCTCATTTGAATAGTAAAACATATGCTAAATATAAACTATTTCCATCATCATTAAAACTGAAATGATTATAACCTATGAGTGAATATAAAACTGAATATAAATTGCTCGAGGTGGTAAAAATGGATTCGAATCCCAATCTAACTACAGAGCATGATGAAGTGTTGGAAAATTAACCTATCTCCTAGCTAAGTATCTCTGCATAAAATGAAATACTAGAAATTCTGGAAATGACTGAAAATTCTGGGAAATTCTGTCTAAATGCGAATGGAAGGCTGAAAGAAGGTCTGAAAGGAAGTCTGAACAGATGGTGCGAATGACCGGCCAAATGGATTCTGAAGGAATAAATTGCATAAAAGCACAGGAAAATTATATTTTATACACAACAAAATGTCACCTACAGGAAAACGAACTACTTGCTTGTAGAAACGAAATGAATTAGAGGAAAACATAATAGATACATGCAAAAACGAAATGACTTAGTTGCAAATATAAAAAGAAACTGCTGAATATACACAAATGGAACCTCTGATTGTTGAGGGGACCTTCCCAACAACAAGGGTTTATCTCCTAAGCTACTCAGTCACCAGTCATTAACAGGAAATAAAAATGATCATAAACAGCTGAAACATAGTCTTTTTATTAAACTGAAGCAAAGTCTATACAACGTTTTTCTCTTCTATCCCTATGTCTATGTATGTGTTTATCAACCTGATATGTCTTTATATAATGTTTACAAAGAGAGATTATGTCTACCCTTTCAGTGGTTGACCTCTTTAAAAATAGGAGGTCTTTTACTGCTGCATAAACGGCCCATTAAAACGCACAGGCTGTCTTCCTGATTCCATGTGTGTTGGTTCCATTCACGTGAGCAGTTGGTCCGTTGGCAAGCTGGGCGAGTGGGAACATAGATCTTCTCGAAGAAGGGCTCACGAACAATAAGGGCCACATTGCCAATAGAACCCATGTTGTGGTTTTTTCCTTGAATGCTCCAGAATATGCTAACCAACGAATCCGAGGGTGCAAACGGAGGTCTGGACGAGGGTCCAAATGCAAATGGGAGTCCATATGGAAACCATAACCTACAGAATGAAGACTATGTGCCAAGCAAGTCAAGAAATGCTAAATTAATGTTAATAATCCATAAAAAAGATGATAATCAACTAAGATTCATAAGATATTCAAATGTATTCATACCTGAGTTCGAATGGTGATCTGAATGGCAAGAAATATGACTTATCACATCAAAAATGGGGAAAATAGTGACAACAGAGCATGTTCAATTATCAAAAGTGATGACAAAATTGGACATCAACAGAGGGCCTTCAAGTGCTTTGGATGGTGGTATTCCAGAGGAGGCATGGACAGGTAAAAAGGTAAACTACTCATTTATAAGAACGTTTGGTTGTGAAGCATTTGTCCATATTGATAAAGAAAATAGAACAAAGATTGAAGCTAAATCCAAGAAATGTACCTTAATTGGATATGGGGTTTATGATTTTGGTTATCGCTTATGGGATTATGAAAATAACAAAATCATTAGGAGTAGAGATGCGATATTCAATGAAAAGGTCATGTATAAATATCAGTTACAAGGAAAGAAACGGGAAAAGAAAAACACAGAGTTCACAGTACTTGATGAAATTGAAGAAAATGAAGTTCCAAAGCTGCTAGAAAATCAAGAACAACAGCAAGTACCTGAAACTCCTGCATGTGTAAGAAGATCTACCATGTTAAGTAGACTCCTTGAACGATACTCTCCTTTAATGTATTATTTATTGATGACTGATGCTAGTGAACCAGAATATTATGAAGAAGCAATGCAGGTGGAAACTAGAAAGAAGTGGGAGCAAGGCATGAATGAGGAGATGGACTCATTGGTAGGAAACCAGACTTGGGATTTGGTTCGGTTTACTGTTGGTAAAAGAGCATTGCAAAACAAATGGATTTACAGGTTGAAGGAAGAAGAAGGAGGTAAGAAGTGGTACAAGTCCAAATTTGTTGTAAAGGGCTTTGCACATAAGAAAGGTATAGATTTTTCTGAAATATTTTCTCCTATTGTTAAGATGCCTTCAATTAGGACTATTTTAAGTTTAGTGGTGGTAGAAGATTTTCATCTCGAACAATTAGATGTAAAAACAACCTTTCTCCATGGGTATTTGGAGGAAGATATATATATGCAGCAGCCACAAGGGTATGAGGTTAAAAGGAAAGAGAATTTGGTATGCAGGTTGAAGAAGAGCTTGTATGGCTTGAAGCAAGCTCCAAGGTAGTGGTATTTAAAATTTGACAGGTTTATGACAGAACAAGGTTATAGTAGATGTCATTCTAACTAGTGTGTTTATTTCAAGAGGATAGATAATGGAAGTTATATTATCTTGTTATTGTATGTGGATGACATGCTTGTTGCAGGGTCTAACATGCAGGAAATAAATGTGCTCAAAAGGAAGTTAGCAAATTCATTTGTGATGAAGGATTTGGGTGTTGCAAAGCAAATCTTTCATATGAGAATAACAAGAGACAGGAAAAATCACAAATTGACATTGTCTCAAGGTGAGTACATACAAAAGGTGTTGGAGAGGTTTAGAATGCAGAATGCAAAACTAGTTAGTACACCTTTGGCCATCCATTTCAATCTAAGTAAGGAAATGTGTCCCAAGACACAGGAAGAGACAACTTACATGTCCAAGATTCGCTATTCATCAGCAGTTGGAAATTTGATGTATTCCATGGTGTGCACAAGACCATATATTGCACATGAAGTGGGAGTTGTGAGCATATATATGAACAATCCGGGTAGAGAACATTGGAAGGTAGTACAGTGGATTCTCAAGTATTTGAGAGGTACTACCACTCAAGAATTATGTTTTGGAGGTTCAGACACTGTTCTACATGGATATGTTGATGCATATATGGCAGGTGATAAGGATAGCAAGAGGACCACCATAGGGTATGTGTTTACTGTAGGTGGAACACTAGTAAGTTGGATTTCGAAACTGGAAAAGGTTTTTGCACTTTCAACAATGAAAGTAGAGTATGTTGTTCTTACAAAGGCTAGTAAAGAGATGATTTGGTTGCAGAGGTTTATGGAGGAATTGGCTAAGAAGAAGAAGGATAGCAGGTTGTATAGTGAAAGCTAGAGTGCCATTCATCTTGCAAAGAAATCAGCATTCCATTCCAGGACTAAACATATACAACTCAAGTACCATTTCATACACTATGTTCTGGAAGATGAACTGTTGAAGCTGGAAAAGATACATACTTACCAGAATCCTGCAGACATGTTTACAAAGGTAGTGACTAGAGAGAAACTGAGTTCTTGCTCGGTTTCAGTTGGCCTTCTAGAATGAAGGTGAAGATGATAAATTTGCTAAGTCCAAGATCCAACAAGTATAGCAGCGATGGAGTTGTTGTGATCAGTCTCCAAGTGGGAGATTGTTGGTTGTGGAGCAAGATCTTCCAGTCTCATAGATGATATTGTCTCAGCCATGTACCCTAGATTTATATGATATGTTTGTTGGCTAATAGTTTTGCGGACCCACGGTTTTGGGTATCCCGTGGTATTTTCCCATTGTATTTCCCATATAAAAGAAAGACATTGTAATACGGCTAGTGTTTATGTATTAGGTATTATGCATTGTAAAGATCTCTGAGATCATGAAGAGAGACTGTGAGACAGTGAAAAAGAAGTGTAGGGGATGTGCTGCAGGTTGTATCCCTTCATTTGATGGATGGTATAATAATAAGGACTGGCAATTTCAGTGTGGATGTAGCCCATATTGGGTGAGCCACGATATATTGGTGTCTCTCTTGTAATGTGTCTGTGTGATTATATTTGCATTTGTGTTTATTGTTATTGCTCTGCAATCCTGTTTTTCTAACACCGGACTACTTAATTTGTGGCGAATACCTCATTTTGATAGAAGCCATGAGATTACAGCGATTGTCTGAACATTACTTTCATGTATGCACCAAGGCTACTTGTGTTTAGACTGCAAGATCGACATCAATATAGACCTTATATACAAGATTACACATTTAAGCAAAAGAGGATACGATCCTGCAATAAAGTTTGTAGGAAAGGAAACAGATAAAGAGCTCACAAAAAGAATAAATATTGAATTTGGTTTGGTAAAAGGATCCCATGGAAATCAATCATTCACATTCAGGATGTCACCATGAGGTTCACTGTTCAACTACTCATAGGAAAAATTCTAAGGAAATGCAGACCAAACGAGGTGTCAGCCGCTGCGATTTCCTTAGCTGGGAAGGAAAAAGAAGGAATTTAGTATAACTGGGAAGGTTACCTTGTCAATGATTTCCTAGATGATGTCATGAAGACACAAGGAAAAGGACAACCATGCCACTTCATTTGGCTGTCAGTATTGATCGCATTTGTAGGCTAGAAAGAGACTAAGTATCAACAAAATGTACTGGTGTTCATTGCAGATTGTCAAGGACCCAAATGCGTGAACATGTGGTCCAATACAAACCATGCTAGACAGAGATTGATTAACAGATAGTTGTTCACATATTATGAGCAGTTGTGCGAATTCATCAAGTGCACTTCGCGTATTCCAAAGGAGATAACATCAGCATATAATCGCAAAATCTGATTCGAGCGGGACTTGCACTTTATTTTTATTCAGCCACGACTACCATTGAACACAGACTGGTATGAGGGGAAATACCAACTAGACGCGTAGAAGGTAGCTCTTATCCTTGAATATTGGCTGCCAGAATGGAAGATTGATGCACCAGTGAAATTGCTCACTACATCAGAGGAAAGTGGAGCTGAAAATGACACCCAGGACCAAGAAAAAGAGAAAACAAGTGGTCAAGGGCAGGCACAAGATCAAAGTCATCAACAACAACAAACTACTCAATTTCTAGCAGGAGAGAAAAGGAAGAATCCTGACACAACCGTGATAGAGAGTTCACCAAGAAAAAAGCATAAAGAAAATAAACCTTTGCTTGATGTGCAATTGCATGACGATGACTATGAATGCATCGCAGACCACGTCTATGCACACCTTGAAGAGACACTCGCCATTAAAGATAGAAAGCAATAGGAAATCCAAGCGAGTATGATGGATAGCATCGGAGAATTGTAAAGCATGGTCGCAAGGCTAGAACAAGTCCACAGAGACTTTGTAAGAGATTCAGACTCCAAAGGAAGATAAGGGGAGTCAAGAAAAACAAGGAAACGATGAGCACATGCATTCAACATGAGACCCATATTAGTTCACATTGATCTGATGCATGTCATATGCCTGTCAAAGGAACTAACTGAAGGTGCGAAGAAGCTCGCACATCTAAACATCAATAATGGAATGCTACCCATTAAGGTACTGCTAATCTTCATCTGCAGGTTGTGGAAGAAATATGAGATAGGGATATGATTTCATATAACCAACATCTCAAGCAAGAAGATAATTATAAGTAATTGAAAAATGAATGTACCCAGAAAAGAAATGAGCTATCAAAAGCTCAGGAGAAGCAGGAAAGGTTCAAGAAAACCGTGGAAGAAGTCTATGTGAGGATCCCATAATGCGAAGAGGAACCAGAAGTAGAAGCCACCATTCTAAATATTGGTGCTTCCATGGATAATCTCAAAGAGGGAATGGTAGATATGGAAATTGGGTACAAGGAAAATATTGTCGAACTAGAAGCTCGACAACAACCTGGTACTCCGCCATAAGTGAAGGAAGCAATATCTGAAGAATTAAAGGAATCAACTGAGAACATCTCCGCAGAAGTCGTGAGGTGTCAAGACTTGTTAGAATAAATTACCAAATTTTGGGCCACATTACAAGAGGACCCCAAACTGTAGAAAATTCAGGATGAAGTCCAGCAGAGGCAGAAGGACCTCGATACTGTGAACCTAGCCATGAAGGATTTTCTGCCAAGGCAAAGGATTCAGAAGTTTGCTGAGATGAGAGAGCTTCAAAAGGAACTGAAGGAACTAAGGGAGAAGGAAGCTGAAACTTCATCGAAGTTACATCCCATGTAAGAAGAATAATTGGAACTCTCTAAAGAAATTGAGGTAAAATTAAAAGAACTACACACAAAAGAGAGTATAGTGCAAGATCAACTAAAAGAATCCATATTGGCGATGGTACTCGAAACAATCAAGGAATATTAGTAAGAGACCAGGATGCAGTTGCAAAGTTGAGCACACCTTTTCAAGAATTTATTGCGAAGACGAACATACCGAGTGGTGCGTAGTCAAAAGAGCCCGCTGGAAGTGGCTCCAAGGAGAGACACATGTAAGTGTTAGGGGCTTGTTAGGAGCAGCCCAAGTATAGAAGTTTTGATGATAGAAGTACAATTAGGTGAGGCCTAACGTTGACCATTTTTTGGGAGAAGCAACTCCGGAATTCCCGGGAGGAGGGTATGGAGCAAAGTGATGTTGGAAGGGAAGGACCTATCCCCTTAGTAAAGACAAATTACTAAGGATAGCTAGAGGTAGTTGACGCAATTAAGAGTTAAGCGGTGAAATGGTAGCTACGGGAACAGAACTAAAGAAGCGGAATGATGCAAAGGAATTGCCACTGGAGAGTCAGAGCCGCACAATCAGAACTACTTTGTCAAAAGAACCGTCAGAGCCAGAAGAAGTGATGCAAAAGGAAAACAGAGTACAGCGAAGTTAAAGCAAAGTGTAGACGAATGGAGAACCATGCCATTTTGGGTTTAAGGGTACTATGGGTGTTGTCCCATAGTTATTGTAATATGTGACCTTCGGGAACATCTATCTAAAGGGAAATTTTGTATAAAGAAGGGTTAGAGATTTTGGTTAGATTTTAGATTTTGCTAGATCTAGACTTCTGAGAGGTCTAAGAGAGAAAAACTCTACAACTGTGTGCACAAAGATCTATTGTAGAGAAGAGTCTGTAGCTGAATGCGCAGACTAGAACTGTTAACCCTTCGAAGTAATATAAAGAATAGTTCCCATGGACGTAGCTTGCATCTGGGGGGTGAACCACGTAAATATGTGTGCTACATATATGAAAGTGTGTTGTGATGTGTTCATGATATGATGTTTTTATGTATTTGATTTCATATGTATGTTAATGGAAATCATATTTTAAGTAAGAAGAAAACATGTATGCGAATTTGTTGTGAGGTACTGCTAAGTATGATAAATGCGTAGTTACATGAGTAGAGACAACATTGATTCAGCGTAGTCTGTAGGTTGTTTTCAACTAGGAAGTGCGAAGTTACATATCTATATTGTTATAATAAGAGTACATTCTAATTAATAAAGGTAATACTAGATCAGTCCCCACATCTGCGCATCACCACGGTTGCAGAAACCTACTTTTGTAACCACCCATCTTCGCCTCAGGTGAGACTTCATCCTATTCGCAGGTCGATGCCGAAAGGGCTGGTGAAATGGGGTGTTGTTGTTTCTGTGAGGTAACTTCGCCAAACCGGGTTAGCCTAGAAAGTGTAGCAGCCAACAATTTGATTTACACTATCACTAGTAGTTTGATTTCTTAGTTTAGCAGCTTATTTTGTTTACTTCTTTGAAACTCTACTTAAGCTCACAACCCTCTACCAGGTGCTCTTTCGGATGGGTGTGTGTGAAATCACACACCATATGCACCCCTAGAGCTATTTCAATTTCATGAATCCAATGGATTCAAAAATTTTCCCATCCGAGATAGGGTCATCATTCTATGGCTAGATGGAAGTCACATCGTAAATCCTTTTAGGGACACATGGTGAATCCATGCCAAGAGCATAGAATTTGAACCGGAAAACAAAATTGAGTTCTGTTAGCTCCTATAGGTGTGTTTGGGTAGGGCCCACATGGGAATGCTACCCACAAGCTATTGGTTTAGTTATTTCCCAAGTTGGCCCCTTAGTGCAGAAATTACATTAGCTCTTATTGACCAAAACCCTAGCTTCTGAAATCGTCCAACAAGATGTGATATGGGGCATGAACCCATTTTGGAGAGGAACTATTAGCACTATTATGATCTCAAAAATCAAATGGATTCAATGGGTGACCGATCTGAGCCATGGTCATCATTCTATGGCTAGTTGTAAGTCCTAGCCTAAAGCCTTTCAGGGACACATGGTGAATTCGAGCCTAGGGCATAAAATTTGAACATGGAATTAGAAATGATTTTTGTCAAATCTTGTAGGTGTGTTTGGGTAGGTACAATGTGTGAATGATACCCACAAGCTCCCCATTGAGGTAATTTTCACATTGACCCCTTAGTGCAGAAATTGCATTGCCTCTCACTAACCAAAACACTATCTTCTGGAATCATAAAACAAGACAAGTTATGGGCCATGGACACATGGGGGAGAGGAACCCCTAGAACTATTCTAATGTCATTAATCCAAGATATTTGATGGTTCAACGATCTCATCCATGATCATCTTTCTATTTCCAGTTGCAAGTCATAGCTTAAATCCTTTCAGGGACACATGGTGAATTTGAGCCTAGGGCATAGAATTCGAACTAAGTAGTAGAATTGAGTTATGTCAGCTACTGTAGGTGTATTTGGGTAGGTATGCACTAATGATGGATACAAATTATAGTAGTATGGTGAGAAAGTGTACATCCTTTTTTATTAGCCCATGCCAATTTTGCACAAGGGGGGTCAATTTTGAATTGAAATCTCTTGGGTGACTATGGGTGGAGTGACCATGTACATAATGGCCAAACACATCTATGGGAGCTGAAGGAACCTAGTTATGCTTCTCATATTGGATTTCAAGCCCCCGAATAAAATTCACATATTCCTTTTGAATGGCACCCAGGGGCAAGTTGTGAATTGGCCATAGAACAAAAACTATAACTCAGATCATGAAACTAGAAGTTCTGATGGATTCAGAATGTCATGTTTTAGCTAGGGGAACCCCTCTATCATGATTCAATTGTATAAAAATAGTCACATTATACCACATCTATAATTGCATAAGGGGGTCAATTTTGAATTGAAATATCCTGAGAAACCGTGGGTAGTGTGACCATGTCCACAATGGCCAAACATAGTAGTGGGAGATTATGGAAGCCAATTATGATACCCATTTTGAATTTTCACCCCCAGTGCAAGAATTTCCATCTGGTCCACTGCGAAAAACCCTAGTGTCATGTCTGGACAAATAAAAGGTAGCCCTACTGCAAGAGGATGCCAATGCCAATAACAATGAGGATGAGGATGATGATGGAAATGATGATGATGAGGAGGATGAGGATAACGATGCCAATTCCAATAAATATGAGGATGAGTATGATTTTTTCTTCATGCTCGACTCATTATGTTCACATCAATTGAGCCCCTTCCATCATTCTCCTCCCTTGGTTCCATAGTTGTTGGCAGGCGGTTTGGTAAGGACGAATCGCAGCATCGCTGATGCTGCGACATGTCAGAAGAGGTTGCGGAAGGTAGAGGAATAAACTATTTTATGTATTTCCGAGTCAGTTGTACCACAATAGGCAGGTTTTTGGGTCATTGGACCATATGAGATGTAAATTTTGCGTCAATTGTACCGTGGATTACGGGTTTTGGGTCATTTGGGCCACATATTATGTATTGTTGAGTAAGTTATACTGCAGAATGTGGGTTTTTGGTCGTTTTTGGACTAGGTTAGTTAGATATTGAGTCATTTGTCCATAGTGTCGGTTAACAAGTTGTTAGAAAGTGGACACGAGTTGTAATGCAGAATCCTATATATAGATAAGAATTGTAATTGTTGTGGGGCATCATCGAATGTTGGAGATATTATGCGAATCTCTGTTGTTGGTTGTATGTCTTCCGGGTATGTTTTGACATCAAGAATCATTGTGGAGATCTAGTTTTTGCAGAGACATTGTATCTGGGTCGACAATGATAATATGATGAAGCTATTTTGGTACAATATCTGTGTTCAATTTGTTTAGTTATGGTAATGTGATGTTGCACTACAGAAATAATTTAATGCTTCTTTGAGTCAATACTTGTTTTACAATTACTGTCGTTGCAATGATGAATGTCTTGGTTGAATATTGCTTTAATACCATGTTCAATGCTTAGAAATCTCTATCCCAGTTATGCAATAAGTTTAAGTATTATAGTTGCAACCATCCTCCTTCATTTGGTGGAAACATGGTTCCGTCTGCTCTTCCTGGACGCCTCGGGTGAGACCTCATCTGCTTTGCAGGTGTTGCTGGGTGGGATAAAACCTGTCCGGGCCGATGGCCAAGGAGACTACGATATGTGTTGACAGTGAGTGGAACCCCTGTCGACTGGCGTCGCACTAACAAATGGTTCTGTTGCTGGGACCGTGTACGAAGTGAAAGGAGGATATGTTGTGGAACCCGACGAAACCGAAGATCCAAGAATGGTATGATCAGAAGTTGCAGGAATTCACTGAAGAGGAAAGCCAGAACACTCGATTAATAGTAGGACAGTGGTTAGATAGATACATTCATGACGTTCCACACAAATGGTTCTTCTGTGAGTTCCCGGTCCTATTGTTTGAATGGTTGGCAAAGTCGACATTCCAGAAGAAGAACTTCCAAGGTGGTGAACCGACGATCTGGACCCCTGAATTGATTCAGGAACTACAGGAAGTTGATAATAAAGCATCGCGGGTTGTCGAAGTGTGGTTTAATAGCATCCTAGAGGGCTATATCACAGAGTTCGCAGTTGATACTCAGAAGTCCTATAGTGAAGCTGAAAGATATTTTTTCTGCGAACCTCGGGGCAGGTTTTTACTGTCGATCAAGATGCTTATTTGCGAAAAAGGTATATTGAAGATGCATCTTCATGAGTAGACAGCCTGGTGGGCGGAGGCCGTGGGTACCACGATAGTTGGGGGCGGTACATGGAATTGTAAGGGGTAGATGGGTGCAGGTCATGATGAGACTATGAGTGAATCCGAGGAAGAAAGTGGTCTTACAAGGGGAGGAGCGAGGTTTCGACAGGAAAAGAGGCAGAGGACGGGAGAAGGTCCTGCTACGGTCGATCCTCAAGACTGTGAAGGAAGACCAGACAGAATGAAGCGACCTCACAGCCCTAACAAGAAAAACCAGGCTACACCCAGGATAGAGGCAGCACCAAACCCCAGCACCAACATACCCACACCTCTGCTCACTATCTATCAGATAGCAAGAAATACCACTTCGACACCGCCAAGTTTGTCAATCCCACAGAAGTTAATTGGTAGTAGTACAGTGAAAGGAGGAAGGAAGCCCAGAATGGTAGGCGATGATGCTAAGTTACTATTTTTCCACGAGAGTGTGATAGACAACCTAGAACAATATTGGTTTTTGTGTGAAGTGGTCTGGACCATAAAACAAATCACCGATGATGCTACTAAAAAAGGACAGTTAGCGATGACTCTGTGAGGTCGTGTATTAGATTGGTTTATGAAGTTTGTTCTAGTCCCTACAAGAGCCCCAGAGAAGTCGTTAGATGAGATTCGAGATGGGCTGATTGCCGAATTTAGAAATCCCAAGTCTGAGGCTCAATATATTAAAGAATTGAAAGAAATTAAGCAGTATCCCAATGAGATGGTATGGGATTTCGACTAGTGATTCAAGATACTAATGGAAAAGGTTAATTTTGATATGAGCACTATCCAACATAAAGAATGGTTCATCGCGGCACTACTACCACATATTCGGATACCATTGATGCAACAAAACATCTCGATGCCCAGTGAAACTCTAGAGATTGCAATGCGATTGGAGGCGTCGCTGATTGGAGAAACTGTAGCCGAGATGTCACAGATACAAACACAGCTCGCTAACTTAACTATACAGCTACAAGATTTGAAAAAGAGAAAGGAGCAGCGTGAAGATGTCTGGTGTACACGATGTCAAGGAGAAGGGCATACGAAGGACAATTGCCCGGACTTCCGTAATTATTTTGTTTTAGGAGCGCAAAATCCATTGAATGTTGGTAGCATGATGTGGTGTGGCATCTGCCAGGTATGGGCACAACCATGATAATTGCCCATATATGCAGAAAATGGTCACCACCCTGAGGAATCGTTATTGTACATTCTGCAAATCGGTGGGTCATGACAGCAAGGATTGTCATGCATATGGGTTGCTACAAGAAAGAATGTGTGATGCGTTCTATGTAAAGGATGACCAGCATGTCGTACAACATCCACAACCGCAGGTAGCCCAGCCATGACCTCAATCGCAGATGCAGTTTGTACCACAGCAGCAGCAACCACCACAGTTCATGCCGCAATATGCTCCAATGCAGATGGCTTAGCAGCAGCCACAGTATGTACAGAAACTGCAGTATGCACAACAAGGGCAACGAATGCAACTGGTACCAATGCAGCAACAGTTCAACCAACCACAGTACCAATAGTAGGGAGGATTCCGGGTAGGATACCGGGAAGGCCATGGCAGAGGATTTGGTCATGGAGGAGGACGAGTTGGTCGTGGACCTGTTTAATGCTATCATTGTGCAGTATGGGGACACTACTAGCGAAACTGTCCACTACTGCAGAACCAGTGTACATTCTTTTTTGTTAATGATCACACGGTTGAGAATTGTCCACAGTTGATTGCGCGATGGCAAGCAGGAAATAATCCCCAGTTGTAGACCCAGCCCTAGGCACAACAGCCTGCCCAGAACCAAGTGTAGCAACCAGTGCAGAACCAGAATACGCGGCAGAATCAGAATCAGAATGTGAACCCACTGGGGAATCCGTCGCTAAACTAGACCCAGGGTGCAAACATCGCGACAATTTATGCAGAGCCAAGATCGCAAGATGCTTCTGTTTCTATGGTCACTCAAGGGGGAAAGACAACTAGAGTCGACAGCTCAATGATCAGGTTAGCCGGACAAAAGAAGGTATCGTTTGACATTGATGAGGAGCGGGAGACATTTCTTCAAACACGACGCACACTTGAAAACGACCGAGGTAAAGATGTTGTTTATGACATGCCCTCTACTTTTGATGCTACTTCGGAGGCCGACCCATCACAACGGTCTAGCAAACTTCGCGCATTTTTGGAACATTGTGTGTCCCTGGCAAGAGATCTCGATGCTCTTGTTGCGATTGAATCCTTGTTGCGACGACTGGCCCAGGATCGACAAGACCTCGCGGTTAATTCTCTGCAACGATGGAAGACGGGTAAGGAGATGCAAATGAATATTCAAATTGGTGACTACGATGTTGATTCAGTTATTCTGGACCTTAGTTCGGATGTCAACATATTGACCAAGCAGGCTTGGCAGAAGATGTGGAGTCCCCCATTGAGCTAGTCTCCTGTATAGCTCCGGTTAGCTAATCATGCTAAGGTGACACCAATTGGGAGAGTTCCATGAACGGTGGTGGACATTGAGGGAATGAAAACATATGCCGACTTTGATGTAATAGAAGTAGTAGAGGGAGGAAGCTCTTATCCAGCATTACTGGGGATCGGATGGGCTAATGATAGTGGAGCTGTAATCAACTTCAAGCAATGGATGATGACTTTTGAAAATCGCGATCTCAGAGTTATCACCCCGTTGGATCCGGCTGACGGACTCTGCTACATAGAGCCAGTGAAGGAAAACGATCCTAGTGGATGGGAACATGCATTCAATATTTCTGAAGATTATATCCATCCGACTACCAACGATGAGCTAGGATGGCGCAGCGACAACTCTGCATCCTCCAACTCTGATGATGCACTAGAATATTGGCAGAACCGCTTGCACGAGGTATCGCTCCGTAAGTGCAGGTTAGTCATACAGTCATTATGCCGTATCACAACTAAAATGATTACACTATCGACATACGAAGGGCTACCTGGCTTATCTGACTTTCTGATGGAGTTTGAAGAAAGAGTTTCCGAACCTCAGTGATTGCTGGCGTTGAATGAAGCATTGAAGGTTTCTCTAGCACGCTGGTGGGAAACACACAAGGCATCAATTCATGGATGGTCGAAATGTAGAAGATTGATGATGGTACGATTTGGCGATACTGAGGTCTACCACACTAGGAAGTATGATGGTCGAGACGACCCTAGTTGTCATTTGATGGAGTTTCAGCAGTTATGGGTATTGCGACCAAAAGATGAGTGGGTCCATGCTGTTATCCATACTTTGGATGAGATGCCACGCTCATTATATACTGCAGCTGAGTTGCGAGGGGAAATTTCTACTTGGTTGGAGCTCACCGTGTGTTTTACCCATACATTCAGTTCTGCAGATGTCGATCCCGAGGTCAATAATGCATTACAGCTCATTCGTGATGTAATTTTGCAGGTTTTCCCGGTGGCCTATCCTGCGGATCCGCATACACATTTCCAGATGCAGTCTCTCATGGAATGCTTCAATATCAGTGGTGGACCAGAAGATGGTGATGATCTGCAAAATGTGAATATCCCAGAATCTGAAGGAAGTCATGCTGTGGTACCACCTGATGCGCCAAGCAATCCTATCAGTCAGCCACTGAAAATCCGCAAGATTAAAATTGGGACAGAGGACACTCCGAAGCTTGCAAATGTCAGGATTACTGGGATGATGAGATGATAAGCAAGGTCACTGATAGGCTCCATGAGTTTCAAGATGTATTTCCGACAAAGTTTTCTGACATGAAGGGGATCTTGGGTGACTTAGGGGAAATGAAGATTCTATTAAAACCAGATGCTAAACCGATTCGGTAGTGACCCTATCGGCTAAATCCATGACATAAGGAGAGGTTCAAGGAAGAACTTGATCACATGCTAGATGATGGTATCATCAAACCAGTCAAGGAGTCCAAATGGATCAATCCTATGGTGGTGCAAGATAAGAAGACTAGCGTGGTGCCCATTTGCGTCGACCTAAGGAAGCTAAATGATGCATGTTTGCACGATCCGTTCCCAACCCCATTTACCGAAGAAGTGCTCGAAGGTGTGGGTGGCCAGGAGATGTACCCTTTCACAGATGGGTTCTCTGGATACCATCAGATCCGCATTGCCAAAGAAGACCGCCATAAGACAGCTTTTGTTACCGAATGGGGCTGCTTTCAGTACACCGTGATGCTATTTGGCTTGAAGAATGCACCTGCGATATTTTCATGGGTTGTCATTGCTGCATTCAAAGATTTCATTCAAAAGTTTTTACAGGTCTACATGGACGATTGGATGGTCTATGGGTTGGTCAGCGATCATCTGGTGAATCTATTGTTGATGCTAGAGCGATGCCGACAGGACTAGATATCGCTGAATTTGAAGAAATGCATCTTTTGTGCACCGTTTGGGATATTGCTAGTCCATATTGTGTGTAAGCAAGGGTTGTTGGTCGATCCATCTAAGAGTGCGCTCATTTTGAGCTTGCAACCACCAACCACTGTTAAGAAGTTGCAGGCGACTCTGGGGCATACTGGGTATTATCATAAATTCATCAGGGGATATGCAGCGATTACTGCCCCTATGGAGAAATTGCCGAAGAAGGATGCGCTATTTTAGTGGACCTCAGAATGTCATGACAGCTTTGAAACACTGAAGATGAAGATGGCGTCGGCACCGATATTAGTATTTATGGACTGGAGTAAGGAATTCCATGTCCATGTTGATGCCTCATCGATTGCATTGGGCGTTGTATAGGCCCAACCAGGAGAAGGCGACCTTGATCATCCTATTGCTTTTTCAAGTCAGAAGCTATCCTCCGCAAAAAGGAATTACACTACTACTGAGAGGGAAGGTCTGGAAATGGTCTATGTGCTGCAGAAATTTAGACACTATTTGTTGGGTGGGAACTTTAAAATGTTCACCGACCATTCTGCATTGAAATACCTAGTCAATAAGCCTATGTTGGGGGGAAGATATGTTGTTGGTTACTTCTTTTTCAGGAGTTCTATTTTGAAGTCATTGTGAAGCCCATCCAGTTGAATGCTAGTCCTGATCATCTCTCATGGATCGATACAAGAGAATAGATTACCAACATTGAAGATGGTTTACCGGATGATCAACTGTTTCGGGTTGAGGTTGCAGATGGCTACTTTACGGAAATCATTCAGTTTCTGAAAACGGGTACTGCACCCGACGAGTTCACCACCAGTATGAAGAAGCAGTTGGTAGTCAAGGCTGCATACTTCCAGCTAATTTCAGGAGAGACAAAATAGGTTCCGATGAAATATTGCGCAGGTGTGTCTTGCCACATGAGCAAGCGCAGATATTAGCAGAAGCGCATGGGGGAGTAGCCAGAGGACACTATGGCAATCAGGAGACTGCTAGGAAAGTGCTACATGCCGGGCTATGGTGGCCCACACTGCATATTGATGCGACAGACTATGCACGGTCCTGTGATGTCTGTCATCGAACTGGAAAACCATCCTGACGTGATGAGATGCCACTCATGCCTCAGTTGACATTGCAGCCATTCGACAAATGGGCAGTGGATTTTGTAGGATCGATCAATCCACCAGGGAAGCGCAAGGGTGTGCGCTACATTATCATAGCGACAGAGTATTTGACTCGATGGGCAGAGGCAGCACCAATAGTTGATTGTTCCACAGCCACGGCAGCGCGATTTTTGTTTGATAAAATAATCACTTGTTTCGGTTGCCCCAAGATACTGCTGAGTGACCAGGGAAACCACTTTCTCAATCGCGCCATCAGCGCATTGATGAAGGAACTGCAAATACAACACAAGAAGCGTACACCATATCATCCGCAAGCAAATGGCACGGTGGAAGCCTTCAATAAGGTATTAGAGCATGCACTGACAAAGGTGTGCAATACGAACTGCGACGACGGGGATCTAAAAATCCCAACGGTGTTGTGGGCCTATCGCACCATGTGTAAAAGGTTGACAGGTCAAACACCATTTAGGTTAGTATATGGACAAGAAACAATTATTCCCATGGAATATATCGTTCCGAGTCTGCGCATAGCGGCAGCAACTGGCATGGATGATCACACAACATTAAAGGAACATCTTGTGCAGTTATTACAGCTGGAGGAAGATCATTTCATCACTGGGTTCCACCAGGGGGTAGAGAAGGATCACCAGAAGGCATGGCATGATCGACACATCAAGAACAAATAATTTCAATAGGGTGATTTGGTGTTGTTGTATGACAACAAGTTTATGAAACATCCAGGGAAGTTGCAGATGCATTGGCTTGGTCCGTATCGCATTAGTAGCCTTACTTCAGGAGGAGCGGTTCAGTTTGCAACAATTAGATGGGGCAATGCTTCCCAAGTTGATTAATTGTAGCAGGTTGAAGCCCTATCGCTCAGGCTTGGAATAGTGTGATGCCTGAGTTGCATCGAAAAAAGAAAGAGAGGTAGATTGATTGGTGGCAGGTTGGCACACCAACAAGGACAGAATGCGGCAGCAGGGAGGCTTCTGCCGCAAGTTTGGCGCAGTCTACGACAAGTAGTAGCATTGCGCTTGGGTCACATCCAAAATTATTACACATATGGGAATTTCCCTTTCTTGATGGATATGATCGTTTATCAATTTCGATTGTGTCAGAAGAATGCATGTTCGAAATCAGGGATACACCAAGGCAGCATGGTCGATGGCACCTAGAAGGATGGTTTGCATGGGTGGCATGAGGCATCAACCACGGTGGCATGGCCACAAAGATGCTTCACATGTTTTTGCATGTAGGGAACCAGGAGGAAGTATGGTTCCTCCGAAGTCAGGCTAATCATCACACAGAATAACGGAATATTATGATTACCATGGAACGCGAGCAGGTGGTGCAACAGATTTCTGAGGCAGATGAATGACTGAATGTGGTGTATAAATATAGGACTGGAGGAGAATAAGAACACAGAGGTTGTTTTAGTTAAGAGAGGTTATGTTCTGAGACGCTCAGGAATTTTTCTAAGTTAGGAATTCCAAGGAGGTTGTGGAAATGATCCATTTTATTTCGCATGGTAGCACACCAGGTGTGCTGAGGGCCCGAACCATGAGTGTCCATGAGTGACTGGAGCAAGCTACGCCTTGAACACTCTGGGGTTACAAGAATGAAGTCTCATCTGAGATGTCTAGGCAATTGCTGATGGTTCAAAGTCTCATGGTCCCTGCGACCACACAAGAGGGGGGGTCGTCAGCCCCGGGTCCCTATAACATATGCTTACTGGTGTGAAATAGATGTGCTGGAACTACTGGCCTGTTTTACACCCTTGCGTTTCTTGCAAAATTCCTCTCCATCTCCAATGGGTCTCTTGAGACTGGAGGATGAGTTTGCAAATCCTGCAATAGTAAGATGGGAAGAATCAACTTTTGGGTAAGAAGTACATGACAATGAGCAGATGAACACTGCACGATCCAGACAACAAGAACAGTGGAAGAACTCGAGTTCCTCCCTAGTAGAGTAAAGACCACAGAATTCACTATATCCAGTTGATGTGGCTCAAGGGCAAGCCACAAGATTCTGTTGGGGGCCTGTTGGCAGGAAGTTTGGTAAGGAAGAATTGCAGTATCATCGATGCTGCGACACGTCAGAAGAGGTCGCGGAAGGTAGAGGAATAGACTATTTTATGTATTTTCGAGTCGGTTGTACCACAATAGGCGGGTTTTTGGTCATTGGACCATATGAGATGTAAATTTGAGTCAATTGTACTGCGTATTGCGGGTTTTTAGGTCATTTGGACCACATATTATGTACTGTTGAGTCAGGTATACCGTAGAATGCGGGTTTTTGGTTGTTTTTGGACTAGGTCAATTAGATATTGAGTCATTTGTCCCTAGCGTTGGTTAACAAGTTGTTAGAAAGTGGACAAGAGTTGTAAGGAAGAAGCCTATATATAGATAAGAATTGTAAGTGTTGTGGGGCATCATCGAATGCTGGAGATATTATGCAAATTAGCTATGTTGTTGGTTGTATGTCTTCCGGGTATGTTTTGACGTCAAGAGTCATTGCGGAGATCTAGTTTTTGCAGAGACATTGTATCTAGGTCGACAATGATAATATGATGAAGCTATTTTGGTACAATCTCTGTGTTCAATCTGTTCAGTTATGGTAATGTGATGCTGCACTATACAAATAATGTCATGCTTCTTTGATGCGATACTTGTTTTACAGTTACTGTTGTTGCAATGATGAATGTCTTGGTTGAATATTGCTTTAATACCATGTTCAATGCTTAGAAATCTTTGTCCTAGTTATGCAATAAGTTTAAGTATTATAGCCACAACCATCCTCCTTCATTCGGTGGAAACATGGTTCCGTCTACTCTTCCTAGACGCCTCGGGTGAGACCTCATCTGCTCTGCAAGTGTTGTTGGGCGAGATAAAACCTGTTCGGGCTGGTGGCCAGGGAGACTGCGGTATGTGTCGACAGTGAGTGGAACCCCTGTCAACTGGCGTCGCACTAACAATAGTCACCATGTTGTAGTGGAATTTCTTGTCTTCTCATTTCTTGACCAAGTCTGCACAATCTTCTGTCACATATTTTGTAATATGCCAGTATGTGCATAGGGTATGAGGCTTAGTACATAATATTTCCAAATTGATTGGATCCCCACAATTAAAGAAAATAAATTGTCGTCTTCCTTGTCCATAACCTCTTCCACGTCCTCAAAAACCACTGCGCACTACCCCTCACTATACTTCTGTTAGATTTTCAGAATTTGCTTCAATCTGATCTAGGATCTTAACTGAGAGAACAACATGTACAACAAATCTACAACATATCATTCATGGACACAATAATGCAAGAACAGAAGAGACACTGAGTTTAGTTGGGGAAAACCATAAAGGTTAAAAACCCCAATAACTTCCTCAGAGATAGATAGAGCAATGATACAACCAGAATACAAGAGATAGTCTTCTCCTAGTAGCAGAGCCTCCTCCTCCACAAGTGCGCCACTCTCCAAAGTGTGAGTGACAGAATAGAATGTGTAAAATGAGAGAGACATACTCTCTATTTATACACTAACTTGACTTGACATTTACTCAACTAGGTCGGCCTCAACTTAACCACTTAACATAATGATGACTAAGCCGACCCCCACTAGGGTGGTCTAATAACCCTTTGACCCACATGGCCGACCCCTAATAGGGTGGTCTAATAACCCTTTGACCCACATGACTTATACAGGGCCGACCCCAACAACGTGGTCTAATAACCCATCAAGTATAAGTTACGACACTTACAATATAAATGATGACACTTCCGTATAGAGGAATAATAACATCTCTATAGGAATACAACCACTTCCGTATAGAGGAATAATAACATCTCTATAGGAATACAATATACATATATGTGAAATACACTCTGAAGTTACATATACATCAACAACTTTGAGATTGATTCCTGTGTTTTACTCTGTTGCTTGGACTTGGTAAGGGTATACTACGTTACCTTTCATCAATTGCAGAGTGCGATAATTAATCACATCATGTCCGACTGATTTGCATAATTGGAAAAAAGGTGCATGCATGGAGCTCTGGTACTTCTGCAAAGTCAGGAAATTGGGAGGTGCATGACCCCAACATCAATAGATCTTGCACCACTCAATTTTAGGTGTCGCAGGAAAAGGACTAGGGGCATTCGAACCAATGTATTTTTTTATCATTAGGCATTAATTTTTGTGATGGACTTCTATTCTACAGAAGGCACACCACACATTTTCTATTTCTACCTTACCAGTATACAATTCCTATAATTGCACAGTGAACATAGAAAATTGTGATTGTACCTACTCCATTCTTAGCGATTCCTTCCCACTTGGAGTCACTTCAAACCTTATCGCGATTTCTAGGACCTATGACTGATTAACCACCTTCTATTGTGCCAACAGAACTTTGATATTTGGTAGCAAACCTATAAATGAACCATTCGTAGTGCTGGACATATTGGACTTGGGAAATTATTTGGTCTAACAAAATATTGGATCACTAGTCATAGTCCAAAATGGAATCTCCAACTCTCTACTTAATTTTCTTGATCTCAATACTGCACTATGACTTAAACTTTGACATCTGGAAATAATTCAGGAGATATTATTTAATAGTTTCTAATATTTGGTTCTTCCCTAGGGAGATAATGCTTTTATATTTCATGTACCATGTCAGATCCCTGTCTCTGAACATGATCTCCAACTACGCAATCTTGGTAGCCTCATTAATGATATGTTGTATGGCCCATATTGCCTCATAGGTAAACGAATGTTGTTCTACATCGAATTTACCTATCCCATGAAAGAGAGGCAATCTCAATGTTGAATCTGATGTAGTCATCATTCTTGTAGGTACATGCAAATCGCTACTTCTTGGAATCTATGTATTTGTATTAGCCTCATCGGTAGAGCTAGCTTCTATCCCTCTAACATCTGGTTCTACTTTACGACTTGCTTCCCACGCAAAATCAAGTAATAACTAATATTCTTGATTGGATAAAGGGAAATAGGAGCCTAGGATGAAGTGTGGGTTCCTTCGTGGCACATTTCTTCTGATGATATTGAATATAGGAGAGAGAAAATCCAACTATGTATTCTCTTTCCCATTCATCAAAGTGCCTCCTTCAGTCTACAATTCCTCTTCTTTTGCATCCTCTGGGTTCTTTCCTTCACTATAACTCAAGAGGTGATAACACTATTCTCATCATAATTCTCACTTACTTCCATTCCATGCCTCTTCATAGGTCTCTCATCTTCTAAGCATTATTCTTTCCTAGAATCTATGCACCCTTGTGGTGTAGTGGACCCTTTTGCAGTCTTTTCACATAGTCCCATATCTAGAGTTATTATTTCCTCTCCGATCCACACTATATTTCCCCATCAATGGATTCACTGGTATTTTGAATCCATTTCTGCTCCTACCTATTCTCCCACTGCTTCATGCCCCACCCCCACAGTGCAAAGTTTGTGATTCCATGATATCAAGGTCCATTTTCATTATCCCCTTCTCAATAAACAACATATTTAACCATAATGGAATCTATGCCAATATTATCTTCCTAGGGACCTCTACAAATCTTGATTATGTACTGCTATATGATTCACTGCTTCCTATGGAAAATTCTATAATAAACCCTTCTTTCACGCACAAGAACCAAAAGTTGATTGCTCCATTTATTATCTTGTTTTTCCAGCTCTTCTATCTCCTCACTAGTCCACACTATTAAGTGTGGTTCTCTCCAAATGATATTAATCTTAGACTTCCTCTTTGTCCATTCATATAACAAAACAAGAAGCTCACGGAAGAAAATTTCATGCAAATCTGAATAAATGTACCTATATTTCTAGCACTAGGGTGCAATCCAGAATCCTCTACTCCCCTTTCATGCAAACTCATCCTCCTTGATTTCCAACCATTCTTTGATGTTAGCTTTAGTGGGATTCCATCTCATCTCTTCATCCTCCCTTCACAATCCCCATACAGGTCTCTACAATGAACCAATTTGTTGGCTATGGTTTAATCAGACCCAAGGTTCATCATGCATAATCAACAAAAAACCTACAGGAACTGACATTTTCAATACTCTGCAAGCAAGACAAGGTCTCACTTGAGACTTGCATAGGAAATTACATAAACCAAAATAAGGGATGCACAAGAGATGATGGGTTCTTTCTAGTCATCATTGTATTCATTTCATGATTAACCATGAAAATTTGAACTTTAACAATACAGAATTCATCTTCTAAATTACTTAACATTCATCGCACATTCAACCATAACGAAACTATGCAAGACAAGTCTAAGGTAACAACTGCATTAAATTATCATTCAAAACTGACTACAATACATTCCATTCAGATCTAGGTCAACGACTTAATGTTTTTTCCTGTATGCATCAATACAAGCATAATACCAAAAATCCCACAAAATCATAACATAACTAGAGCAACATAGCATAATTGATGGATCAAACACATAGCGGAAAAATAGCCCATAACTCATTAGAAAACATGCATTTATATAGGCTTACATTTAATCCGTGAATTACAAAACTGTTGGTGGAACACATTACCAGTCTCCTTGGCATTCAATCTGCTTCTAATTGAATTCCTTAGTGCATAATCTATTTCTAACTGAATTACTTGGTGTACAATCTTCTTCTAACTGAATTCCTTGGCGCCAGTCCAACTAAGACAAAACTTGGGTGCCAACGATGGTAATGGAAATGATGATGATGACATGAATAGTAATGATTATATGAGTAGTAATGATGACATGAAAACTTCAACATTTGGTGCAAGTGGCACTTTGTACATCAAATTCTAAAACACACACACACACACTAATCTTGCATGTGCATGATCCAATACCACATGTGTATTCATCATTTCATGCATGCACCCTATTAGTATAGAGTTTTTACAAAGGGAGCTTGGTGGGGGTTGAAAATACCCTAAATAGGGGCCTAATATTTATACTCAAAAGAAACTAGATTAGCCCTTTGGCGCAACAAAATACCAGGAGCTAGAACCGTAGTGCTAGATAGGATGCAGCCGAACACTGTTGATCAAATCAATGATCAATAGTTACAAGAGATAGCGCTCCCAAAAGGTACATGGGTAATAAAGATCGGTCCCAAGACAATAAAAAATAACAATGGCAGACTGATGGCTTACAATGATAGCTCCTCGAAAAAGTGCAAAAATGTTAATTACGAGACCCGATCTAATCGAGAAAAGGAGCGATAGATCAATGTCTCACATTGATATCTCCTCTACAAGTTGTACAAGATTTAATTGCGCTTGGTTGATGATTTAGATATGACAAAAAAGGACACATGGTTCCTTGTTATTGTCAAATCCTCGATGGGATATTTTCCAAAACCACCAAGCCTGACAGGAGTTGTCATTTTCCAAAACCACTCTGGTGTAGGATAAAAATTCCAACTCATTGAAGGCTCCACATCGATGATAGGTCAACCCACTCCAATCCTGACATGTGCCCAAGAAAGAGGGTTCCACTCCTAAATGGCCTCACCTGTTTTAGGTGCCAAAGTCATTTCTGACTAATTATCCATTACTTTTAGAATTGTTGAACTCCATCAAAACATCCATTTGTTCGTTCTATTACAACTGTCCATTACAAAGAAAAAGCAATCCTGAAGTAGACCGTCTATTAAAAAAACCTCTACAACGAATCTGCTCTTGGTTTCCTGTTCACCAAGTATTTCAAGTATCACCTGTCTCTCCAAATCAATTCCTAAGAATACAAAATTGAGCCCTAACCCATACTCATTGAATCCAACAAGAGTTGTCAATCCAAACTAGTTAATTTTTCTATTCAAGTAACCTTGCCATGGATCGATCATCCAAAACAAAGTTTCCCAAAAATCTATTTGTTGGTGATGAGCATATCCTAGATAAGCAGACAAATTTCTTTGATACCATTGTTACCAGTTCTGACTTGATCTCAACCCTGCAAGAGGACAAAACACTAGCTAGAGAAGACCAAGACCCATTTCATCTCTGGGGTTCAAAACTTGCCTGTGCAGTATGTCCTAGGTCTATGTACTTTCCTGAATTTATCACATGGTGCTACAAACAATACTCTCATAGAAAACATTCCATTATGTTCTTAGACGTATCGACTATCATATGCAATATAGATGTCCCCAATATGTAAAAAATGTTTGGAATCCCAAAATTCTAGAAGGTGCAACCTTTAAATGAGATGGCCTTCTCACAATACTATATATGTCTTATTTATTCCAATTGAAACCCATTCCTCAAGAAACATCTAGAAAAGGGAATTTCTATCCCTGATGTCTCTCCACCCTATGACTCAGTAGTATTTTCTGATTTTTCAATAAGAGCTTTGTACCTAATATGCATAATCTTTGGTTATGAGAATGATAAGCAAATTGATGAAGTAATCCTAGTTTTCCTATTGATTATAACACTTATGTCCACTAATACCGATACCAAGTATGATATTTTCAGTTACCTAATCTGAATTATCCAAGAACAGTTGGAATAATTTCCTACCATAGCCCTATTCAGATACCCTTCCTATTTGTTCTACATGTTTGTATTCAAAAAATTTGAACATTTCAAGTGTCTAAAGTTGAAAATGGTTGATAAACGTGGAATCCCTATCCTAGTCTTTAAATGGAGTGATTTTGTTTTACAAGCGATGATAATTCAAACTATGCATAATTTACAAATAAATTCATGAAGATAGCATACACTATTCTTAATGGTTCTTCCCCGACAAGAATGTTTTTAGAGTCTCAGAAATTTCTCTAATTTACACCTGAAACCATAATAGGGGATTGGTTTCTTTCAGAAGATTACACTGTGATAAGGGTTTATGGTTTGAGGAAGATCCCTATCAATTTCCTACATTCCTAAATCCCAGGATATTTTCCATGGATTATGCTACACATAGGTTCAAAGTTGATGAAAGGAACTTTAGACATTATAGGCATCATAGAACCTTCAATGTGCCTCAAGAGATAGGTCATTTTCATCTAAAGGGACTAAAAGCAATACAATATTTAGAGGACTACTTAATCCAGTTAAACTTGAGAAAGGTAGAAGCTTTTTCTTACGATCCCCATGGGATTATTTCTAAGCAGAGAGTGGAGAACAAGAATTCTACATATGCGACTACTCCAAGACTAGATTGGGAAAATATTACAAATATAGAAAGATGGGAAGAAGTTAGAGAAGTGTAGAGACATCTGGAAAGGGAAGGAGCAATGGAACAACAAACTAGTCAAAATAGAGTAGCTGAAGATATTTCTTCAGACATGGAAATAGATGGGACTGACCAAGGTCACCCATCAATTAGGGATAGGAGTGAAGAAGGAGAGGTTGAGGAAGAACAAGAAATGAAGCTTCCCAAAGATATATTGAACATGATACCACCTCTCCCTCACAAAGGAGCAAGATCAATAGTCATATTTACTCATTATCTTTCTCTTGGTTTTACAGAACCTAGGATGCTACAAATAGCACTTTCAGAGTCTCCATCAACAAGCTTACTACCAGTACAAATAGAATTCCAAACTAAATATAATAATTTAAAAGAAATAAATGCAAGATTAGAAAAGGAGGCAAGGAAACAGATAAGAGCCTCAAGTAAAAGATTACTCACAACTATAGATAATAAAAATGACATATTAAGATGGTTAGTGGTATAGACTACAATTCCAAATCCCACCAGCTTGAGTGATTTCAGAGGAGATGAATACAATATTGAATTTAGCAATATTGAGAAGATAGATAAAGTGGAGTTCTATAGGAAAGCAAGTGGAATTATATGTCATGAAGTGCTGAAATAAGAAAAAATAGAAAGAAGGCTTAAACAGACTCTTAAAAGGTTTGAAGAACTCTCGAAAGAAGAGAAGTATTCAGTCAGAGCATAATAGTTAACTATAAAGTGTTTAGAAGGAAATATTATGCCATTAAGTGTAAACCTAGGTGACGAATCACATACTGCAACTATCCTTAAAGAAAAATTTAATGATATAGAAATTTCAAAGAGGTAGTTAAAGATCCCAACTATAGAGCCATTTCAGACTCCCGATATGAGACATGAACATGAAGAGAATGAAAAGATGTATGCCAACATGCTATAATTTAAAAAATTGGTTGAAGATAGAGGAGATGAAATAGATAAGCTCAAGTGCTGATGTATTTGTAACTTAGGAAGATATTATTCTATGTATTACATTTGTACTTTATTGTATCCCCAATGAAGATGTATTATTCCTCCGATTGGAAGTGTCATCATTTGTATTTGCAAGTGTCACAAGTATTATTGTAAGTGTTGCAACTTATATTTGATGGGTTATTAGACCACCTTGATGGGGTCGGCCCTATATGAGTCTTGTGGTTTAAAGGGTTATTAGACCACCCTAGTGGGGTCATCCCAGTTATTATGATGTTAAGTGGTTTAGTTGAGGCCGACCTAGTTGAGTAAAGGTCAAGTGAAAGTTAGTGTATAAATAGAGAGTGTGTCTCTCTCATTTTACATATTCCATTATTCACTCACTTCGCATTAGTGAGAGAAGAGGAGGGTGTGCACAAGTGGAGGAGGAGCATGACGCTAAAAATATCTATCTCTTGGGTTTGATCATTGTGATCTTTGTATTGATGCTTATTCTATCTCTGAGGAATTTGTGGGGTTTTTCACCTTCTTGGTTTTCCTCGGTGAAATGTTTTGTGTCTCTTGTCTCTTGTCTCTTATGCTTGATATGCTGTACATGTTGTTCTTTCAGTTAAGATCCTAGATCTATTGAATTGAATGATGAAAACTAAAATGGTATCAGAGCTAACCTGAAGGAAGGCATGCTATGGCATTTATGAGACTTGTTGCACTTGCGACAAATCGGAAGCTAGGGCTTGATATAGCAAAAACCAGTCATCGTAGGACTTTCACTATAAATCCATTTTGGATAAGGTTAAGGATATGAAACTTTTAGAGGTCGTATATAACATCCCCATATACCTTGTGTCCGAAGCACAACATATGATTCGTTTTATTTTTTGATTTATGATCCGTACAAGTTAGGGTTTCTGACTTTTCCAGATCTCAGTCATAAACTAGTGACCTAGGAAAAAAGATCACAAATTGGGCTTGGAAGCCCCAAACTAAATTCTATAAAAAGTGATTGTAATAGAACGGACTTTACTTTCTTAGGTAACTTTTTGAGAGGTCGACGTTGAATAAGTGACACGTGGAACACCGTACAACTTCGCTCTTGTGTTTTATCCCATAAACATGTCACGTTGCGACACTTGGCTTAAATATCTCTCAGAGCATCCAATTGAGGTCACAACTGTGGGGTTCGAAAGATGACAGGTCATGATACCATAGAAAGAAGTTTCAGATCCTGTGGATTTGTAATCTTTGAGATGCATCAGAAACAATATGACATTTATTTCTGTGCAAACAGAATTGGATTCTGAGCACCTTCATTTTTGGATCGTCACTACTGTGGGAAATTAGGGTTTCAGAGAAAGTTGAAATTCTTGGAATCGAATACCACGGCTAGATGCTCCTCATCAAAATTGAAATTTAGAGACCAAGATCGAATTTTTTGGTTAGGAAGAAGGTTGGGCTTGATCAAACCCTAGTTTAGGATTTTGATCGGAAAGGTGGAAACTTAGGGCTTCTGCAAAAGTTGGGAGTTTTTGAAATCTGTGACCATGGCTAGAAGCTCCTTAGAAAAATCAAAGTTTAGAACACAATATCGAACCTTTTGGATGGGAAGAAGACCAAGCTTCATCAAAACCTAGTTCGGGATCCTATCTAGAAGATTCGAAAGTTTCAAAGGCAATTTTGAGGGGTCAAATTTTGGATATTTCAAAATTGAAGTATACCAGCTTGATCAGCTCAGCAAGCCACATCTTTTCATCCATTCAGAAGTTTGAAATTCAAAGTTTATTTTTTTAGGGTTTCTTTGACAAACCCGAATCTAGCTCCAGATTCAGTTTCAACAAATCAAAGTGGATTGGGTTAATCCTAGAAGAGAATGAATTGGACACCTGCATAAGTGAATAAGTTCTAGTTCCAGAGGGAGATGAGGCTAAGGCCTTGCATAAGAAGACTAAAAGAAATCTCGACAGGTATGACTTGAGGAGATACAGGTATGTGTTGAAATCTATTAATGATTAAGTTTATGATATGTTTGTCTTCATATTATTGAGGTTAGTACAATCTTGATTAATCTTAGAATTGTCTTATCACCCTAGTAAAAGTATGAATGCATGTGAATGATAGAATACATTCATTGATTAGGGTTATGACACTTATGATTGTACTAATGCATTGTGGTGTTGTATGAGGATGATATTGTCCACTAACATGAAAGGTACATCAAGAAAGAGAAATCAAGTTCTAGATCAAGAACATATGACCATGGTGACATGAAGACAAAGACTTATCCATAGTCATGGATCACATACGATCTCTACTTACAAGGTATGTATGATTTGGTTCTACAATGGTTAACTTATGAGATATGCAGGTTACTAGCACAAGTCATTGAAGAGAACAAGAAGACATTATGTGGGTATGTTAGACATAACTAGCAAACATGATAACTAGGTATGTTTTTCCTATATCAGGTTAGAATCCTACCTTGTGAATGATAATGATTATTCTTGAATTTAGAAGTTTAAAGTAATCAAGGGTTTATGCATATTAGGTTTCTTACTTTGATTAATGATATGACTAACTAGAAGAGTCCTATGGTCAAATAAGAATATGCATGAGTAAAAGAAGTCTTCCCTGAAACCCTGAATACTAACGCTTATTACCTATGTATGAAATGATCATGACCATACATATTTAAGATTATTTAAGATCATAATGTTTTGATAGTATTGAGATTATACTAATGGATGTATGATTATGTATGAGATATTGAGGATGACACTAGTGCACATTTAAGCATGCATAGTGGTCCAAGATGAATATAAGTTCAAGGACAGGTAATCCAGGAAGCAAAGCTTGAGAGGGAGTCCACTCAACAACTAAGATAAGAATTTGAATTGTTATTTATTATATATATATGATTACTTAAATAATGTTGTTCATTCATGTACATACTTATGTTCCTAGATTTAGGATGTACATTTTGCATTTTAGAAAAGTTGCATTAATGAACAAGATACTACTAATATGCAAGTAATGTGTAAGTGGCCTATGGCACTGCACACCATTCCATTGCCACTTATCTAGAATGAAACCTCTTTGCTGACATGTTGGGAGTTGTGCACACTCTTAACAAATGTTATAGTAGAGATGGAAGGCATCTAGAAAGTTACAGGATATGCTTAAAATGTTGTATTGAAGCATTGGCTAAGATGATTGCATGATTGTATGACATATGTAGTTATGTGTAAGATTTTGTTTTTGAAAAACTATGAGAAATTTCTAAACATGTAATTGAATTTGACTTGTAGGAAAGATCGTGTACAATCACCTACAAAAGAAGGACAACAACATTTGCTCCAACAACAAAGTTTGAGAAAACTATCTATTGAAGATATTGAAGAATCTAAAGTTCCTAGGATTCAGGATGCAGTAATAGAAGAATTCCATGATCGAGGAGTACAAGTCGATCATGAAGAATGATGTCTAGGATGTGGTCCCCAGACCAGAAGGGAAGTCTGTTGTGACTTCCAAGTGGATCTATAAGATCAAGCATGTTGTAGATGGTAGCATAGAGAAATACAAGGCAAGGTTTGTGGCTCGTGGATTCTCCCAGAAAGAAGGGATAGATTATGAAGAGACTTTTGCACTTGTAGCCAGATACACTTCCATCAGAATAGTACTTGCTTTGGTTGCAGTAATGAAGTGGAAGATACACTAGATGATGTCAAGACAAATTTCTTGAATGGGTAGTCAAAGAGGAAGTGTATGTGGAGCAGCCACTTGGTTTTGAGACACATGACAGGGAGTCACATGTGGGCATATTGAAGAAATCCTTGTACGGTTTGAAACAAGCACCCAGGATTTGGGTATGCTGCTTTACTTTCGAGGTATGGATGTGTGGCAGAGTGTAGATAGAATATGCCTTAGACAAGGGAAGTATGCAATAGAGATCCTGAAGAGGTTCGGGATGATGGACTGCAAGGCCATGGCCACACCTATGGCATTGAACCTAAAGCTTCTGTGTGATGCTTCATCTGAGCTGGTTGATGTCACGATGTATCGACAGATGATTGGATCCTTGATGTACTTGACGAATACAAGACCAGATATTTCCTTTGCGGTGAAGACATTGAGCCAATTCCTAACAGATCCCAGAAGTGTTCACCTGGTTTCTGTAAAGCATATTCTGAGGTACCTGAAGGGTATGGTTGATTATGGGCTCAAGTATGATGTGAATCAAAAGTTTAACCTGCAGAGTTATGATGATTTAGATTGGGCAGGCAGTGCTATAGATAGGAAGAGCACTTCGGGGTGTTGCTTCAGTATGGGATCAAGTGTGATCTCTTGGTTTAGCAGGAAGCAGTCTTGCGTAGCACTGAGTACAGCCGAAGTAGAGTATGTTGCAGCTTGTTTGGATAGTTGTGAGGCAATATGGACTAGGAAGCTACTGTCTGATTTATTTGATCTCCTGTTGGATGCTACTGGTATCTTTTGTGACAACTAGAGTTGTGTGAAGATGTATGAGAACCTGGTGTTCCATGACAGGTCGAAGCACATCGAGATCAAATATCACTATATCATGGATATGGTGCAAACAGGAGCAGTGAAGCTCCTGTATGTTGCGACATATGAGCAAGTTGCAGATGTGTTGACGAAACCACTAGCCATAGTGAAGTTTGAGTACTTCAGAGAGAGGCTTGGTGTTCTTCAGATTGAAGATACTTTGAGGAAGAAGTGATGGGATGCATTTGAAGGAGCCATTCCAAGAATGGCAATAGGAGGATCCTACCCATGGATGTGGATGTAAGCGCTCTATGATGAGCATTAGGACAATTCTCAGGTTACTGCTTTGTATATGCATCAGTTGGATGCTTTGTATGATCAGTTGGATCATGTATTTGTATATGCATCAGTTGGATGCTTTGTATGATCAGTTGGATCATGTATTTGTATATGCATCAGTTGGATGCATTGTATCATTAGTTGGGTCATGTATTTGTATATGCATCAGTTGGATGCTTTGTATGATCAGTAGGATCATATATCATGACATGCATTAGGATGATGCAGTGACGATGACGAGGATGATCATGTGGGATGAGTATCAGGACGATGCTCTGGATGACATGCATCAGGATGATGCAGTGACGATGACCAGGATGATCATGTGGGATGAGTATTAGGACGATGCTCTAGATGACGTGCATCAGGACGATGCAGTGATGATGATCAGGGTGATCATGTACATTAGGATGATGTATGGTGTGTATCAGGTTGATACTCTGTGGTCATGAACTGGTTGTGCAGATAAGCATATAATAGTTCCATAGGAGGTTTGCATATACTCTTTTGAGGTTTTTCCTATGGAATATAATAGCTCATTGGTATATCTGGAAAATGCTCTTTCGAGGTTTTGTCCTATGGCATATAATAGAGCCCTAGGAGATCCAATAGGTTGAGCAGTACACTCGTAATCAGTCCTGGGATGCTCTTTCGAGGTTTTTCCATAACCACATGTAATACGTCCTGGAGATCCGGATAGGTTGTGCTAGTCAAGTAAAAGGACTCGAATGGTCTTTAGAGTTCTTGCTAGTCAAGACACTCTTTTAAGGTTTTGTGGTGGGGGTCGCATGTAATATGTCCTGGAGATCTGGACATGTTGTGCTGGTCACGTAAAAGGCCTCAGATGCTCTTTAGAGTTCTTGCTTGTCAAGACACTCTTTTAATTTTTTGTGACAGTCAACATGTAATAGCGCCCTGGGAGATCTTTTCGGTCATGCTTAGGCACATAAATGTTCCTAGGATACTCTTTTGAGGTTTCATTGATGCACGTAATAAGTCCTGAGGATTCCATAGTATGGCCAGTGATGATGAAGACCTACAGGTGGTGGGCCTACATCCAGCATGAAAAAGGGCTGGCTTTGTAGAAATTCCTATGACAAGTAGAATTCAGAGATAGCCCAGTGATCGAGATGTTGACTAGAGCAGCAGTGATGATGATGATGCTCCATGATCCAGTGATGATGATCCGGCTCCATAATTGAAGACTTGTGCCAATATGTATTGATGACCTATGTTCAGAATACCTTCCTAGTTAAGAGAGAGTGTTGATGTATTTGTAACTTTGGAAGATATTCTTCTATGTATTACGTTTGTACTTTATTGTATCCCCAACGGAGATGTATTATTCCTCTGATTGGAAGTGTCTTCATTTTTATTTGCAAGTGTCACAAGTATTAAAGTGTCGCAACTTATATTTGATGGGTTTTTAGACCACCTTGATGGGGTCGGCCCTATATGAGTCTTGTGGGTTAAAGGGTTATTAGACCACCCTAGTGGGGTTGGCCCAATTAGTATTATGTTAAGTGGTTAAGTTGAGGCCGACCTAGTTGAGTAAAGGTCAATTGAAAGTTAGTCTATAAATAGAGAGTGTGTCTCTCTCATTTTACAAATTCTATGATTCAGTCACTTCGCATTAGTGAGAGAAGAGGAGGGTGTGCACAAATGGAGGAGGAGCATGCTGCTGAACATATGTATCTCTTGGGTTTGATCATGGTGATATTTGTATTGATGCTTATTTTATCTTTGAGGAAGTTGCGGGGTTTTTCACCTTCTTGGTTTTCCCCGGTGAAATGTTTTGTGTCTCTTATCTCTTGTCTCTTATGCTTGATATGATATCTCTTGTCTCTTATGCTTGATATGATGTACATGTTGTTCTTTCAGTTAAGATCCTAGATCTATTGAATTAAATGATGAAAACTAACATCAAGCTACAAACTGCCTCATTAGAAATGTAGAATACCACTATAACATCAGAGGAGGTCATCCAGGGTCCATCCTCTAATACTCAAGGAGAAGAAAAACTAGATAAGGTAGCAGACCTTAATCAATAGGATGCACAAAGAGAAGTGGTAGAGATTGATACAATGGATGAGGACCCCTCAATCCAACATATAGAAAAAGAAAAAAACAGATAAAGATGGTAGAATCATAGAGTTGGAAGCTCAAGTAACCCAAAAGGATGAGAATATAGTTGAGCTTCAGGGAGAAATATCAAAGTTGTAAGATGAATTCCGTGACTTAAAAAGGGAAATTGATGATCTAAAGAGTTAGGTGGACAATTTAGAGCTTGACATAGAAGAAAAGTCTTTGATCAGAAGAACAAATATAACCCTATGGGACAGGATAAATCAGTTGATAACAAATGAATTGGTAATATTTGAAGCTATCCAAGAAGAGATTGGTACCTATGAAGCCATTAAAGAGGAGAGAAAGAGGGTGAAAAAAGAGTTGGGGAAGATGCCAAAAATAGTGGAGAAAATCATAGATTACTTAAATGACATGTGTAATAGTGAATTGCAATGATTTCATATACCAAGTAGGACCGCAATCATAAAAGTGGAAAAACAAATGATACTCAAGAAAATTCAAATGAAGAGATTAGAAATCAGTATGCAAATTCTTGATACCGATATTTGCAATTTTAAAGGATTGTTTGACAAGGTGATCAAGTTGGGATTACCCCATCCATGGGATGGAAATGGAGAGATGCTATCCAAAGATGAATTTCAAAATAATTTCAAGCTTTAAATAAATTAAACAACTTTAGTAGAACATTTGGAAGGGGTCATCTTAGGAGAGCAAGTGATTGAAAGACTAAAACCACAATTTCAGATATAAATAATTTTGAAGAGGATATTCAAAGAACAAGACCATGTTTCTTATGCTAAGAACACATATGTTGATCTTTCACTTGATGCTTTGAAGGATCAACATGCAAAGGGGGATATGGTGTTGGAAAGACTTCCATGAGAGATTATTTATGAAGGAGTCCTACCCCCACACTCTCATATATCTACGAAGAGTTCCCTAAGAGTGGGAGATTTTCAACAAGATGAGTAGTGGTGTCCGGTGTACAAAACTACAGTTGGTCGATAGTGACAATCTTCCCTTGGTGGGAAAATTGCACGATGCAGAAGATGGATGATGCGACCACATCCATGGTGTAAAACCAATTACAACCAAGTAGTAAGTTATAATCCAATGGGGTGGTGACAAATTCCATGTTAATGGAGGTGGTGTTTCCCCCCAACTCTATTTCCAAATATTGTAACAACACGAGTGGTTGGAATCCACGACCGTCAAATGCTTTCAAAGTGATAGGGGAATGGTTCAACTTAGGAGAGCCGATGGTTCGCCAACAAAATAATGACATAACCGAGGTGGAGGATCCTTCGTCCAATACAGTACGATGGATGCTTTTACCAGTGACATTGGTGATGATTTGGAACGCAAGTTGATGGGAAAGCATCGGCTTGAAATACTCAAGTTTGAACCCGATTATATTTAAGGAATCAGGATCTACAACACCGATAGAAGCGAGGAGAGTCTTATTATGGTTAGGACATTTTTGCAAGACTTCCAATGTCGACATAGCACAAGGGGATTGTGCTAGATCCTCTACAATGTTGTAGTTTTGAGCAGCCTGAGAATTGGGATTGAAAACAACTTTTCTAATCGTGCTCTTGGGTGGATGTAGCACTGAATCAAGTGAGGGTTTATCATTGACGAGAGGACCTTGAGGAGAGGGGATGTTGGATGTAGATGCAGAGGGTTTTTTAGTATTGCCTCTGTTAGATTCCTTTTTAAGGACTGAGTCATATGATTGAGATCAAGTATTCAAGTTGACAGTTTCATTATGCATCATGAGAACATGAGTGGTAGAGGATGGTTCTCCTTGACAAGGAGAGGGTTGTTGTGAAATCATCTATTGTTGTTGCATGGGGAAGGGATTGGTTAGTATTGTGGGTGTATGATTTCCCTTGAGAAATTTTTGTACTTCGTCTCGATGTGGGAACTCTTTGGTGAAATGATCACCACCACATAGTAAATAAGGATACTTGACCTTCCACTTTTGCTTGGGGTTGTCGGGATTGTTCTTTTGTTCCTAGTAGTTATAAGACTTCTTGAATTTTCCTTTGGTTTTCTTTTTACCACTATATTTTTTAGGTGAAGCATATTGTACTGAATTCACTTTGTTAGTGGCAGTAGGATTGGGTGATCTGTTGGTGTTGTTCCCAGCCTATGATGACAGTGGAGTGGAGCCATGGTGGTTCGATGATCCACCGGTTTGAGTAGCAGGCTGGGTGTGAATGGAACCAATGATTCCATCGGCACGAGGTACCATAGGTGGTTTTGTTGGATCATAGGTAGGGTGGGGGGAATTAGGGACGATATCATATAACATGCCAGATTGAGCATAGATGAGGTCTAGATACAGGGCATGAGCGATAGCTTTCTCTTCTATGAAGGATCCACCCATAGAAACGTTTTTAGCTATGATGGGAAAGAGGGACTTTGTGAACCACTCAGCCAGAAGTTGGTCTAAAATAGGAGCCTTAATAAGATGTCTTCTCCTCCGCCACTCATGAATATGATCAGAAATATGGGTGGCAGTTGTTTGACGGAGAGAAGTCAAAATATTTGTACCAATTTCATAGCGAATTAGTAACTAGAAATGAGTCAAGAATGACATAGACAAAGAACGAAAGTCAGGAAAGGAATGTAGTGGTAACTTAATGTACCACTTTGCAGCTGTGCCGGTAAGAGTCCGTTGGAATAACCTAAAAAAGATTGAATCATCAATTAAGGAATTGGAGGAGCACCATAAATGATAATTCATTACATGGTTCTTACTTCGAGATGTCATAAGGTAACTTCACAGGAATGGATGGCCAGTTTATACCATGATAGATGGGATCATTGGTCAAACGAGATAGGTCTGGCAGATCTAGTGTAGCCAGAAATGGTAACTACTAGTTTGGCTACAGATACTGGTAGTACTGATAAGGCATCGATGTACCAGTAGGACCTTGTATGGATTGATCATAAGGTCCTCCCGTAGGAAATTGGCCATACGGAGATGGGCCTCCTGTGTTAGGAGGTGGACCTGAGGGGGCTCCTCCTCCATAATAGGGTGGTCCTCCGCCCGAAGGTGGTTCTCCTCCTCTAGAGTGAGGTGGGAATATGCCAAAAGGTGGGGGTCCTCCTCCAGAGTGAGGTGGGAATCTTCCAAAAGGTGGGGGTCCTCCTCCTCCGGAATGAGGTGGTCCACCGCCGAAAGGTGGGGGTCTTCTTCCTCACGAATGAGATGGGCCTCCGCTAGAAGGTGAGGGTCCTCCTCCTCTAGAATAAGGTGTTCCTCCACCAAAGGGTGGGGGTAATCCCCCTCTAGAATAGCGTTGTCCTCCACCAAAAGGTGGTGGTATGCCTCGTGAGGAAGAGGGTGGGGGTCTTTCATGTCTCTTCTTCACAATTTTTTTTTTTGTTTTTTTGTAAAGGTCCAACGACCATAACCACTATCTTAATACTATGTTAATTTATTGGGAATTATTCCTATAAGAGTTGAAAATCGCAGTGGTGTGCAAACTATGTACTCAAAGTTTGCTTAACTCATATTTAAATGAATAATACTCTTCGTTTAAGAATTATGTTGATATAATTATGAATTTCAACTATAACATGCCCTATGTTTATTCCTGTGTATCTATGCACATTAAAGTGTAACCTAGGGATATACATGTTTACCATCTGCAATGAAATATAATGCAAACATAATACATAGTATATGATTGGTATACAAATATAATTTCAACTTTATGGAGTTCCTAGATTATAAATGTGATTCTAACAAACTAACCCCATGTATTATTAACATTCACATGGAATACACATTACAATCCCACCAATATGTTAGTCATCAATTATAAAGGTATTATAAACCTATGGACTATAATAATATATAGCATACGCATTTTATAAGACATAGATTATAACATAAATCCACTCAAATATTTGTGAACAATTGTTTTTCCAACTAAGTGATACAAGCATGATTCCACCTAGCCTTTGGACGCAACACAATTTTGACAATGTTATTACTAACCTAAGTTATAAATGCAACCCATACATTTACACCCAAGTATTATAAGCCTTTAATTTTATAAGCGATATGTATCTATTATAATTAGTATTATAAAACTTTGATATTTAAATGGAACATGTAAATACATATTACCCAAACATTAAAATCTTTGCATTAAAGGGAAACAAATATAAATATTGTAACCTAGCATTGTTAGTCGTTGACCTCATATGCCCCATATCTATATATCACCAAGCATGCATAAATAACGTCACTAGGCGTTAGCTTGGTTGTGGTGCAACGCGTTTAAATGTCACCATGCTGTCTAATCGTGCTAGTATGAAAGGATGATGCCACACAGGCTATACCTTTAAATGACCATGTTTTAAACCCCTGCATTGATTCCAACCTAGTAGGTAATCTACACACTCGGCATCATGAAAGGTTCCCAACGCTACTACGTTTAGAGCGCATGTCAAGGGAGGTTCTAGTTGGTCGGCTCCATGCATGATGTGCACTGTACCTAGCTGATCGTTAAAAGCACAGTACCACGTTAAAGGGAGGTACTGAGTACTATCTCCAGAATATTAAAATCACAAGTGGTTTCCCACTGTCGATCATAATCCAACATTGGTTTATGGATATCCATGAGACCTCTATGCCATTGATCTTGATGCTAATTCGTGGTGGTATTCGCTTCCATAAACCATACTTGACTTGGCATTAAAATCACGTTCACCCATTTCAGAGGTGAATTCTACCTTCCAACCCAGTAGCTACATCATTTGGTGAGTACTACTGTCTTCGAGACCTTTCCGTCATACTGTGACGGGCTCCACGCAGAGCGCTTCTGCTCTGTGTAGAAGTTTCAGGCCTCAAACAGGGGTGGAAGGGCTCAACTCTATTCTGAGCCTAGATATAATTAAAGGAGGGAGCTCGGTGGGAGCTTGCATGCACGCATAGGTAATAAAACTGATCATTTATGTATTTTATACATTGTCATTTCAACTATTCATTCAACTTTCTACAATGTCTAAATTCTTTGTTTGTGTTCTTGTACAGGTAAAACATTACTATGCCTTCATTCCACCCACATGTAACATTTTGTATTACAGAAAGTAGTTTATAGTAAATATTCTGTCTATTTAGAAAAATATTACTGAGATTAAACCCCCCTTCATTTACTCGTGCAGGTGAGGAGGAGAAAGCTGGAGGCGTGCTAAGTAAACACATCACAAACAACCACATAAGGAATAAAGCGGTTCTCCTTGTTGGCTAGGTAACCTGTCGAAACCATTAGTCTCGGGTATGACCCACCCTGATGGTTAGCAATGGGTTACTTAACACGTTGGAGTTTCTCTTGTCCTAGCTACATGCCGAAAGGTAAATAAATTTCCGTCTGCAATTAGATTGCTATCTCACTAGGTTACTATTTTCCGAAGGTATTCATGACCGGAAGCTATAAATGATATATCGTCTTTCTTTTGAATTTTGTCAACTCTTGCGAGTCTGTAACATCGCTGGCTCAACTTATTATTTGTTTGGTTCTGTAAATGAAGTGACTCGTCAATGTCGACCTGTTTGAGTCGCAGTTCACGCCCCAAGCATGAACCTGCTCACTGCTAAAGAAACTGGTCCACGTGACCTTGAATGTAATCTGGACTCTCTTAAAGTTAATGCCAAAACAAAGTCATCTGTTTTTCCTTATATTCGTTGGTCTTGGTCTTTTAATAAGCATATTGATTCAGTATTAGAGTTGTCTGGAAACTTTAAAATATTTCTATTATGAACTAGTTTCTAGGTGCATGTCTGTGTTTAAGAACAAAATTTTAATGATTTTGTGAACTTTGTTTCGAAAACGTTGTTTGATTTTTAAATATCTATTTCTCCTTCGACAGAACACACTTTCTGTAGGGTTTGGGCATTAAGCCTTAACCGCATTTCTTAGCAGAGTTCAAAGGTAAATATTATGATGCTAAATGTTTAAACATATACATAGGTATTAACCCTAACTTATCATCGTTGATAGATATCATTGCTCGCTTGTTCGATCACATAAGTACTGTTTTTATTACCCAAATGCAGGTCGATTCTAGACCATGGATTTTACACTCCCGTGCCGCCACTACTGGCATTTGCATAAGGATTAAAGAGAAACAAACTTGGGTTTCTCATGCCGAAATTGAACAACATCTTGAACAGAATAATTTTAAATACTTATGGGTAAATTTGGTGAGCATCGAAGTCTGTTAACGATGGGTTATTAAAATGAATGTATTTGATATACTGTGTAAACAGATAAATATAAAACATGAATACACACACATGTCAAAACTAAAGACAGTTCGTACAGAACAGATAGAAATAAATTTGATTTTCCATACTAATATTTCATACGAAATAATTAGGAATTATATACATATTTATATAAACCCTATGAGCATAAAAAAACCATTCTATTTACAGATATAAATTTACTTTGTTTGTCATAATTTCATTTTCTATAAAAAAATAGAATAGGCAGGTTTATACACCGCAAATGTTTAACCTGTAAACAAGATTAGAGATGTACATCATATTTCTATTTTTCATTCTATACTACTCGTGTATCATTATATACCCTCTATAATTTGTTACAGAATAGAAAAGACATACAATATCAAAGTATAATCACCATGATCATGCTTAATCTCCATATTACTATAAAAGAAAAGACTATAATATAGAAAACTTATACATGACTCTAATATAGTAAAAGAATTCCTTTCTGTCCATATTTAATAATGGAAAATTTTCCATTCCCATTCTAGAAGTTTATAAACAAAACGCTAGAAGATGTTCAGTAATAAAATCATGTAAATACCATGACATAATACTTATATGTATTCTGATGACAAGTGGAACACAGTCACAAACCTCCAAGCCTTTGACCAGCAAGTATTCCTTGCTCTCGTGGTCACTCCCTAGCTGAGTTCACAGTTCCTCTGGGTTAGAGTTTATATTTTAATTGCACTTAACTTGTTCCCCAATTTATTTATAAAATTTATGCGGAAGCACACAACCCAACATCCAACCCAGTACTCTACTCCTGAGGTCCAAGATGCTCTAGGGACTTTTAAGTCTCTGCATAAAAATTTGGGTGATTCCATGAAGATGGGTAACTATTTTTGGCCAAGATGCTCTAGGGACTTTTAAGTCTCTGCATAAAAATTTGGGTGATTCCATGAAGATGGGTAACTATTTTTGGCCAAATATGACGATGAAAAACGGAAATTTTACCCATGTATTAAATTGAAGCCCTCGAAACTCATATTTTCCACATGAATTTTGGCATCCGGTTAAAAAACGAATTGTAGAGAATTATGTTGGCTTTCCAATGATATTTTTTTCGAAATATACCAATATCATTTACTGTGTCGAATTTTCATTTAATGAAATGTGTGTACTTAAAAATTTGAAGAGCAATTAACAAGTAGTTTGTGTGTGTGCACAATAATTTAATGTTAAAGTAATAATGCTAAAAAAGGAAATATGTGAACATGATCTGGACATAATGCACTAGTGCTTACATATTTTTCTTTTAATTTTTCTCCAAAAATTATATTTATTATTTTTCGAAATTGACTAATGAATATTTTAGTCTCATTTTGCACACACGTGTGTGTGCACCAAATCTTATGATTGTTTACATAATTTCCAAAACTAAAAATACCCTTTTGAAGAGGACGACTTATCTAGTGTTTGTGTATTTTTTCAATTTTTTGGATGTGTATTTTGAATGTTTTTTATTTATCTTTGAGCTCAATCGAAGTTGTCAGTAGGGTTTTTTAGGGCAAGTTTTAGTAGAAATTTAAAAATGGAAGACATATGAAGATAACAATTTGTAGATTTTATGTCTATGAATAGAGTATTCATTGATGAACCCAAGGGTATCAGGTCCGTCCATTAATGTGTATTTAATGACATGGTTTAAGGCTCTTAAAGGAAGACAAAACTGTCTTTCTGCAGTGAAAAGGGCTCTCGACCTATTTTTTATGCCCTCGATCGAGGGCTTAATAGGACCTTGATCGAGGGTTTTACCTAGACCTCGATTGAGGTATGTTCAGGCCCTTGATCGAGGTATTTGCTTGATCAAGGGTGTGTAAAGTTAGCTCGATCGAGGGTTTGTCTATGTAAAAAAAATATAAAATAGAACCTGGGAAAGGATTTGGACAATTAATGTTTCCAACCACCATTCCCTCATAAAAATAACAACCAACCTCTATATAATCACCACACAATTGATCAACAACACTAATTTAACTCATTGCTAGTTTATTTTCAATTAGAGCTATGTCAATTTGACATTCTTCAATTAGAGCTTTGTGATTTTGATGTTGTTCAATTAGAGTTCATTAGACATGTAAGATTTCTTTGTAGACATATTTCAAAATTTCATACAAACATATTGTTGTTTTTTATAACAATTTGATGAAATCTTTGTTTGTTTTCATTGTAGTTTGATGGGGAGTAAAAGAAAATGGCAAAGGAAGCATGCTCGTAAAAAAACTGACAATGAAGAGCATGAGAGGAATAGAGATAGGATGAGACAACAAAGGGCAAGCTTGAGAGAAGAAGAAGATGCACATTTGGTGCAACAAATTCCAATTCCAATGGAGGACAACCAAGGTAAATTTTTGAATTTTATGCTACATAATTTAAATATCATATTTTATCAAGTTCTCTAATAATTTGTTATATACTAACTATTTTTTTTTCATTTTAGTCTTATTATATTTTGTTTGTAATAATAGTTTTAACAAATTGTTATATAGACTACAAAATTAGTAACAATTTTCTAAAAAAATTAACTATTTCATAATTTAATTTGTTTACTATTTATTTGTAACAATATTCTTATTTATTTCATTCCTTCTTTATATTTCAAAGTTTGCAACAATTTTCATGTCAAATGAATAATTTTTAAGTGGCTAACAAATGTTATTGGAACAATTTTCAAATGAAATGTACACTTGGATTCTATTTTCAAGTTAAAACATGTACAAATTAACTATTTTCAAATTTCTAAGTTACTAACAATTTTCAAATTAAATGTACACTTCGACACTATTTTCAAGTTAAAATGTACATATTTAACTAATTGCAATTTTCTAAGTTACTAGCAATTTCAAGTTAAATGTAATTTCAATTCTTGTTTTGTTATTTGTTAAAAACATATAAATGTATATAGCCTCAATGTGAGCTCCAAGTCTCAACATTTGTTGATTAAAATAACTATCAATGTCTAATTTCAACTTACCCTCATTAAATATTTGAAATGAACATTATGATAGTTATGTATTAGTTATAAAATTTAATTTAAAAACAAATGAATGAATATTTTGATAGTTATGTAATAGATGTAAAATTCAATGACAACAAATAAAATGAACATTGTGATAATTATGTAGTAGTTGGAAAATTCAATTATATTATTTTTAATGTATTTCCAATTCATGTACCAATTTTTTCTATGCATTAATGTAGGGATAGGTTAACATTTTTTTTCCTTAGTAGGTTTATATGTTATTTATTTTTCAAAATTTGTAACAATTTTCAAGTTAAATTGATATTTATGTATAATTAGTTGGAAAATTCAATTCACACTCAATTTTCAATATGTAAATTTCCACATCAAATTTCAAGTTAAGAGCAATTTTAAAGTTCAATGCACAACAATCAAGTTATTAATAATTAGTTTGAGTTAAATATATATACTTGATTTTCAAACTTTACTAGCAATTCTCAAACTAAATGTACAATTTCAAGTTACATGTACGTATTTAGTTATTTATAAATTAAGTTACAAACAATTTTATTGTTTTTAATGTATTTTTAATACTTGTACCAAATTTTTCTCAAGTCACTAGCAATTTTCAATTTGTTAATTTACATGTAACAAATTTCAAGTTACTAGTAATTTTAAAGTTAAATGTACAAGTTACTACCAATTTCAAGTTACAAGAAATTTCAAATGTTACTAGCAATTTCAAGTTACAAGCAATTTAAAACTTTAGTAGCAATTTCAAATTTCAAGCTACTAGCAATTTCAAATTTTACGTAGAACAATTCTCAAGCTAAATGTATTAGTTGGAAAATTCAATTCACACGCAATTTTCAAATTTTCAATTTCCACATCAAATTTCAAGTTACTAGCAATTTTAAAGTTCAATGCACAACTATCAAGTAACCAATTTTCAATTTGTTAATGTACATGTAACCAATTTCAAGTTACTAGCCATTTTAAAGTTAAATGTACAAGTTGCTAGAAATTTCAAACTTTACTTAGAACAACTCTCAAGTAATTACTAGCAATTTCAAGTTAGAAGCAATTTCAAACATTACTAGCGATTTCAAATTTCAAGTTACTAGCAATTTCAAACTTTACTTAGAACAATTCTCAAGTAATTACTAGCAATTTCAAGTTACAAGCAATTTCAAACTTTAGTAGCAATTTCAAATTTCAAGTTATTAGTAATTTCAAATTTTACTTAGAACAATTCTCAAGGTAAATGTATTAGTTGGGAAATTCAATTCACACGCAATTTTCAAATTTTCAATTTCCACATCAAATTTCAAGTTACTAGCAATTTTAAAGTTCAATGGACAACTAGCAAGTAACCAATTTTCAATTTGTTAATTTACATGTAACCAATTTCAAGTTACTAGCAATTTCAAACTTTACTTAGGACAATTCTCAAGTAATTACTAACAATTTAAAGTTACAAGCAATTTCAAACTTTACTAGCAATTTCAAATTTAAAGTGACTAGCAATTTGAAACTTTACTTAGAACAATTATCAAGCTAAATATACAACTTCAAGTTAAATGTGTACATATTTAGTTATTTTGAATTCAAGTTACAAATAGTTTTCTTGTTTTAAATATAAATTTTCAATTCATGTACCAGTGCATTTCAAAACACTTCAATTTGGTACTTTAAAATTAACCTCCTTGTATAGAGCATTTCCAATTGAAATTCCCTTCACATGAATTTTGATTATGTAGGGTGAGATTATGGTCACACATCACATCATGGTGATCAAGAATCACATGACCTTGTGCCCCCTCATGATCCTGATCATCCATCAAATGACACCTTTCCCTCTCACATTTCAAGTATAATTGGGAGTTGCAGTGGGGTTGGAAGGGGTGGAAATTGTCTAGAGGATTGTGCAGTTGTTTCTGCACAAGAAGAGATTGGGAACTTGATCACTAGTCAGAGAGTTAGAGAGCATGTCAGTAACATAATCAATTCATATTTTGAACAATATTCAACAATGGCACAAGCTCAAATCCTACATGGGTTGATAAAACACAAAAAATTAAAATGTGCCACAAAATTGTTGGGTTTTCAAGATGTTAAAACAAAAAATACATGCGAGAATGCGATAGAAAATGTAAAAACTGCATTATCTTCATTTGGAAAATCAAGAAATAAGATATATGAGCTACTCGTAGGGCAATTACAATGGTTTTTGTGGCACAAAGCACCTTAAGAAATCGAATGGTATCAACAATGGCATCATTGCTCAATGTTTCAAAAAGAACATTATCTATGGTACTATGCAACAGGAATCCTGAACACGTGTTTTTCAATAAGACGTGTGTAGGTGGGAGAAGATGCCTTGAATGCAGTGATTTGACATTATTCCATAGGAAATTTCCTATCGATCCAACACACCATGGATTGTCAGATATCAAAGTTAAGTGGAAGAGGTACGAGTATGTTTCCATGAATCCATCATCTTCTTCATATGTTCCATCTAAGAGGATCGACTTGCTTGAGGATGAGATTTATTTTTCAGATTTCATGGAGAAGTTTCAAAGTCAAATTTATAAATATATAAAGCACTCCCATAGGTCCAGGTGGCAAGATTTAGAATTCAAACATTCTCATGAGGTATTTGAGCCATGCACAATCTTATCAGTGGTAGAAATTGTTGAGAACTACACATTTTCTCCTCAGAGAGAGATACAGAGTGAGTACTATCACTTTGACCAAGTGTCTATCGTCGTACATGTATTGTACAGGCATGCTTAGGAAATCATTGATGTTAGGGATAACACTCCTTAGTCATATGAAGTGATCAAGGAGTACCCGTTTTATGCCGGTGATGATCGTGAGCATGACACATTGTTCATTCAACATTGCTTTGGGTTGATTTATGATTCATTCGGGAAAAGAGGCATATCATCCGTTGAACACTAGATTTGGCCAGATGTGTGTGCAGGGCAATTCAAATTGCCACATTCATTTTATTGGTTGAGTCGTCTTCACAAAGAGATAGGAATCTGACACGCCTGGAGCTTTTTTGAAACAGGGCTTGGAAAGGGTGAACATGATGGTGCAGGTGCATGTGTGAAACGAGCACTTCGAAGGTACCATATGAGTCATGGTGCAGCCCGAATTAAATGATCCACGGAAGTAGTTGATTGGTGCACACATCATTTGGGACATCAAGGTCGCGAACAAGCCTGGCCGGTGTGCTAGTAATAAACTCCAAACTCAATTAATAAGCTAATAACATTCAATATCATTATTTCCAAAAGAACACATATTCGATAGGAATTTATATATGACAAATTGAATTCCATGCAGGTTATTTTGGGATGTTTCCCTTGGTGATGTGAATAGATCCATGACGTGGTATTGTGAGACCATACCTGGTATGAGGGAATTACATTCTATTCGAGGGAAACACATGGGTGACATATTTTCCATTGAAATGAGGAAGTATGCTTGTTTTTACGATTTTTGCATTAATGCAAATGAATGCGGGCTTCATCACTGTGAAAATGATGTATACATGAAACCATGGAAAAATATCCCTCTTAATCCAAAGTGTCCACATCCAATTCCAACATGGCAAGAGATTCACACTGATGAGGAAATGGTCTTATTAGATCATGATCGAGTTTCTGATATGGTTAGGGAAGGTACAAGAGACTTCATTAAGTTAATTAGTTCACTATATATTACACATATACAAATGTTGTAGAAATGCACGTAGGACATTTGAATAATATTTTTAATGTATCTTGCAGGTGATGTATTCGTTGTCATTGCACCCCCCCAAAACCAAGAAAATGTGGAATATTATTTGATGTGATCCACACAAATAAAAAAGAGGTTGGTGCGAGCCTATCAAGATGGAGACTTCTCATACCAAATTGGAGACATGGTTCTAATGGGACACTTTTTTGAAAGAGTGAAAAAACAGTGTGCTCATATTATTTACAAAGATTTTATAACCGAATATATATCATGCCAATACAATCATTTGGTGGTGGAAGCTCAGATACATCTAACATAAATCAAGGTGAAGAGAGGTGAGCCAAAGATATGGAAGATGACAGAAGCTGACCATGATCGTATTATGGAGACTTGCATTCCTATAACCCATTGGCCAGATGAATGAGTTACATGTATGCCATTTGCATCATTGACATAGTTGTCATGTTGTCTTGTTGAATATTTTTTTGGATATTTTTGTGGAGGTTGTTTTATAAATGTATTTTTGTAGATGCTTTAATGCCAAGATTAAAAATACTAGATGGGAGGCTTTTGTGAAAATTGGGTCATGGTGCTCCATGAACTTCCTCCATACTAGTTTTATAGATATTTGTTTAGATGCTTTAAAAAAAATATTAAAGATATACTAGATAGTTGAATTGTAATGTAACTCAATTGTAACGTGTAGACAATATAATGTAATTGTAAAATTTCAATTTTAAATTGTAATGTACATTCTAATTTTAAATTTTGATTTCAAATATAATTGTAATGTAATTGAGAATTTAAAATACATCTATACAATGTAAAATTGTAAAATTTAAATTTATATTGTACAATGTATTCTAATTTTAAATTTTGATTTCAAATGCAGAATTATATACATTATAATCCATTCATTGTATTTCATCATCAATTACATTGTATTTCATTATCAATTATATAAAAATATTATCAAATACCAATGTGAAAAAGGGTTTCATTCAACAATAATCAATTAGTTTTGTTCTTGAACATATCAAAGTTAGGACCAATTTTTTTTGTGTCACCTCATTCCATTTAATAAAAATATTGGCACTTGGTGCTAAATGGAGTATACCTACATTGAACAATTTTTTAGTCTCACATTTCATATCATATGTTATATGTGATAGATGTAATGTAATTGAAATTGAACTTTTAAATTGCAACAACCCATTGAATTTTCAATTGAAAATACACATTAAATTTTAAATTGTAATTGAATTGTAATGTGTAGACAACATAATGCAATTATAATTTCAAATGTATTCTAATTTTAAATTTTGATTTCAAATACAATTGTAATATAATTGAGAATTTAAAATACATCTATACAATGTAAAATTGTAAAATTTAAATTTTAAATTGTACAATGTATTCTAATTTTAAATTTTGATTTCAAATGAAATTGTAATGTAATTGAAATTGAACTTTTAAATTGCAACCATACATTGAATTTTCAATTCAAATTACACATTAAATTTTAAATTTTAATTTTAAATTGTAATTGATTTGGAATGCGTAAATTGTAATTGAATTGTAATGTGTAGACAACATAATGTAATTGTAATTTCAATTTTAAATTTCAAATGTATTCTAATTTTAAATTTTGATTTCGTTTATGAAATTGTATTGTAGTTGAAAGTGAGCTTTTAAACTGGAATTGAATTGGAATTGAAATTACAAATCAAATTTGAAATTTTATAATGTAATTGAATTGGAATTGTAATTTCAATTATAAATTGTGATATATGTATTCAATTCTAAATTTTGGATTTGCAACTATAATGTTGTCCAAATTGAAATTTTAAATTTAACTAAATTGTAACTACAAATCGAGATTGAACTTTTATATTGTAATCACTATACATTAAATTTGCATTTGAAATGACAAAACACAAATTTGTAACTGTAATAACTATACCCAGATGTGATATAAAAAACAATCGATTTCAAATCAGATACAAAATAAACATCAAGACATCAATATGATAAAATATACAAAATATGTAACAAAATATCCAAAAGTCCATATCCAAAGTCCATATATGATAAAAGTCCATGTATAAATGATAGAAATCCATATCCAAAACATGAAAACGTATACATAGATCATCCAAAACATGAAAATATATCAAATATGAAAATATCCAAAACATGGAAACGTATAGATCATCAACACATTAGCCACTACCCCCACGAGGCTCTTGATCGGCCCTATGACTGCCTTCATTTGTAGTAGACCGATGCTGGCCTTGAGGAGGTAAACTATGAAAGAATGCCCTGATCTCTGTCGAGTCAATGGTGATATCTGGCATCTGGGTAGGAATATGGGTAGATGGTCCTTCATCAGGACAACGTGCTCGAGATGCAACCCAATCATATGAGAAAGTCATTGCGGCATCGACACCCACCTGTAGCAATGCCTGTGTAAGATGCCATTACATGTAATAAGTTAGAATTATTAAAAATTAAATTAAAACATAATTTAAGTTATAATTTAAAAATTGAAACATAAAGTACAAAAATAAATTACTAAATGTGATTAAATAACATGAATTGGGACATAAATTAAAACTCACTATTGTGTCTAGACCCGACTGGTCAGCACCTTCATGGTCCTCATGTCTATCATTAGGAGTAATGCCCTTTCCTTTTCCATGTAGAATTTGAAATTCATTTGAAGTTAAGATCTAAAACATAAAATTAAGAAAATTAAGAAATTAAACATAAATTATTTAAATTGAGAAATAATAAACACAAAATCAATTGGAACATAAATTATAACTTACCTTGAAAACTGTCATATGTGGGTTGGGACGAGCGAATGGACCAACCGATGGCTCACTACTAAAGAGTTGATCCATGACTGTGGTCCTCTGCATGGATCAATAGAATACAACTCCCTTAAGTTTTATTGACCACTCAATTTACGACATATAATTTGATGTAACATGAAAACATATATAGATAATTGTACAAAAGTATACCTGTCTTGGAGCAACGTATCTATGATACAACCGAAAGTAGGCATCTCGGGCTGACTAAGCATACTCCTGTATGGCCTCGCCATCCAAACTCCTGAGCAGGTCATTATCAACCCACTCTATCTCTGGCTTTGCAGGTGAAAAGGGTGGTCTAGATGCCTCTCCATGCAAAACAACAACAACACTGCCCATGTAAGTAAACAATGACTCTGCAATGTCATGTCTAACCTCTGCAGCAATCTGGGATGACTGTGCCACGTCTGTTGACCTGATAACCGTCCTTTCTGGAATTGGTACCAACCTCGAAGGGGGGTGGCATGAAGACAGGGTCTCTATGATCTCCAGGACGTTGGTAGGAGCATCCCCTACCAGCCCCAGAGAACTCAGACCCTGTGCTCATGTAATATCGGTGCATCCTCCAAAATAAATCTGCATAAATATGTTTTGAAAAGTACAATGGGACTTGGTCATGGTGGGGGAACATGCCCCACGCTCCGACGAATCTATCATATAAATATGGTGCATCGGCCTCCAACTTAAACTCCTTGAAACTAAGCGGTTGGCCGGAAGGGTGGTCATGAGGGATGTCAAACAAAGTACCCTTGATGTCATGTCCTTTTATGGAGACTTTGACATCCTCCCATTTGTGGGGCCCAATGACATCACGTCTCCTCCTCTAGCATGCAAAACACCAAATGTCACTAAGAGGTCCCACCCTCTTGTAGAGGGACAACATGTCATTCACTGTTGATACCATCATGAATAAAGATCATCATGTCGAAGAATCCTCCCTCAATGTGCAGACACATGAGTGAACCCACTCTTGCTGGATAGTGATATCAGCGAGAGTGATGTGTGCGACCTCATCATCGTATGATCCCCCTAATGGACCTGTGATCCAAACCAAAACACAAATGTTACTGAAAATATGTATTATAACTTGCAACTGAAATTCAATGCATTATATACTAAAAATTTATCTAACAAAAAATATGCACCTAATGCACCTGACGCACTCGTGTCTTGCCTCACATCCCCCACCTAGGGATCAACATGTATGCCATCGGGATGAACTAACACACTATCTCTCCTGCTGCTGCCACCAGTGGTAGCCGACCCCGGTGTGGCCTCACTCCTCGGTTAACGGGAGCACTACCGATGGCCGCCCTATTAGGCGATGTTATATCCTCTCGTGCATCACGGAGCACGAAGCAATGAAGTTCTCTCTTCAGAACTCTCTACATCACATTTTTATTTCTAATTCTAATTCTCTTTCAAATTTCACATTTAAAATTCAAATTCAAATTTCACATTTAAAATTCAAATTCAAATTTCAAATTCAATGCAAATTCAAATTCCAATTTCAATTTCAATATCATCTTCAAATTTCAATTTCAAATTCCAAGTTTCAATTTTGATTTGAATTCTAATTACATTTCCAATTATCAATTTTTGTTTCCCATTTCACTTTCAATTTTTTATTTTCAATTCAAATTTCATTTCAAAATTCAAATGAAATTTCAATATTTCATTTCCAATATCAACATCATTTTCATTTTCAATTTCAACATTACATTTCAATTCTAGTTTCAGTTTCCAATTTCAATTTCGATATCATTTTTATTAGCAACACTAGCATCATAGGGACCTGGGCATCAAATTTTATTGTTCAACACTTGTTGTGACAACATATAGGTATGGGATGGAGGGGAAATGGAATCAATCCTAAGGCAACTGGGGCTTTCTACATGTTTGAGTCTCGATAATCTACCTTTTAAATTGAACCAGGACAACAAAAGAAGTTTTTTAATCGCTAAGCAAAGTAAAGCTAAGCAGTGAGTGGATGACATGAGTGAGTGAATGATTATAATTTATGATATTTCCAATATTTGGAATGACGATTATAATTTTATAGCATAGGAATGATTATAGACAGCCACGACGTTGTAGATCTATTGACATACATGAGAATGAATCAACAAATGGAAGGGTTGTTTGTGTGTTGGCTTGAGACACATACCACATGAGAATCCAAACCAAACCAAGAGATAGTGTGGGTTGTTTGATGTATCTGCACATAGGGATACAAGTTGACTCTACCTACCACATCCTAAAGTAACCGCATATTTGATGTATCCCTATTGGATCAAGTAGAGACCTAGGTGGATTTCCTCGTCAAGGAAAACACATACAATATGTATGCTCCTCTAGAACATATACTTGTTGTTTGTGTTTCTTATGAAGATGATGACTAGGGGTTTCTTAGGGTCCCACGTTCTTTTTGTTTTTCATTTTTATCTTAGCAATGATTAGAAACCTATCAACTTGCTAGGTAATTTTCATACCTTTGATAAACTCAAGTTCTATAAGTGTTATGGTTTCCTTCTAGGCACGCCATTTTTATTTATGTTGTAAATGAGTTTTTATGAATACAAATCGTCATCATCATCATTATATATATATATGATTATGGTTTTTTGATAAGACTAAAAATTTGTAAATATATATATATATATATATATATATATATGAGATATATTTTGATATATTCATATCAACTAAAGAAATGCCTAAAAATTGACATATTATATTATGTCATTTAGATCATGGCAAAGAGAGTCATCCAAATCTTAATAATATAAGATGTTGTGCTTGCTTTTGTCATCTTGATATGGACATGTTGTATGCACCTCAATGTGTTTGGATATAACTTTTAATGTGATGATTATTGAGGTATTAGGTGAGTTTTGATTTTAAAAATGATTTTTTTTAACTTCAATATATTTTTAATTTATATTAACATATAATTATATTACTAAATATTGATTTTTTTTTTAACTTTAATATATTTATGATTTATAATTTATAAGAATATTATCAAATTCATGTATAAATATTTAAATTTGATTATAATGTTTATATCTATATTTTAAAATAATATATGTTTAAATTCCATTAGAATATTTATATTTATTTTCTAAAGTGATTTATAATTTATAAAAATGTTAGCAAATAATCATATCAATTAATATTGAATATATTAATGATAAATGATGATATCAATGCAATTTAATAAACATATTTAAATTTAATTGTAATATTTAAATTTATTTTTAAAATGTTATATAATATATCTTATTAAACAATTTTAAAAAAATTATATATTTTGAATATTTAGTGTAGTGAAATGGAAGGCAACTTAGTGTGTATTCTATTTTTACACTTAAGCATGTTTTTTAAAATGAAAATGTGCATATATTATTAAAAAGTGAGATTAACACTACAATAATATTTATTATATATAAGTATTTATATGATATTATGTATGACTATAAAAATATATGTTTATTACATATAAGCATTTATATGATATTATGTATAACTATAAAAATATACATGATAATGTGATAAAAAATAAAAATGACACTTCATCTAATTAAATAAATTAATAATGATGCTACTTACTTAATTATGGATTTTCCATAAGAGAAATTGTAGGTTGTTTTCCAACGTAACATTGAATCTAAGGTTATAGATGGAGACCAAATGAGTTTTCTACATGTAATTGTGGTGTTGTTGAGTTTTTTTAATGCTAATGGTTTTTGTTAAATAGGCGACGTAATATGATTATTTTTTTCAATCCTCTTGGCATTCTCAAAGGATTGAAAAAAAAAGGGTAGCATTTCTACTTGTCAAAACACATTTTAAAATAAAACCGGTAGCATTTATAGCATTTACGCAATGAAATGCTATCGATTGATATAAACAAAAATATTAATAATTTAAAAAAATAAATACAACATAAATTTAAAACCCTAAACATATTTCAAATGGTTTTTGGTTTTTGTTTTGGAATGGTTTTTTTGTTTTGTTTTGTTTTTCAAATAGTTTTTGGTTTCAATGGATTTTCTACACAAAAAAATGGTTTTTGGTTTCAATGGTGGTTTTTAGTTTCAGTGGTTTTTGGTTTCTATGGTGGTTTTTGATTTCAATGGTTACATTCACACAAATTTATAAAAACTAAATAAAATTTATATTTTATAAAAAACACACAATTTTATACCAAACAAATAAAATTTAAGCTTTTTTAAAAAACAAATAGCAGGTTGAATTCCACTTACCTGGTGGATTAGAAGACATGGATAGGAGGTGGCATTGGGTGTGGGGCTTCGCACGATGAGGTGGTTGTAGATTCTTGGTTGAGTGCGTTCTTCTCGTCCTACTGATGGTCGCTGGAATGTCTTTTTCAAACAGGTTTGGCAGGTCGATTGGTCGAGCCCTATTTTTATTTTTTTCGTCTTAACACCTCGATCGAGAAATAACTCGATCGAGGGTCTAACCAAGTCCTACATTGAGATATTTGAAAACCCTCGATCTAGGTATTTTCAAGCCCTTGATCGAGGTCGTTGAAAACCCTCGATCGATCTTTTAAAACCTCGATCGAGGGCTTGACAAGACCTCGATCAAGGGTTCGAAAAACAAGTTTTTTGGCTCCAGCGTGCCAAAAATTGTGAACCACCTTCGTGGAATCACCCATTTAATAGAAAAACTAGTCACATCCTATTCAGAGTAATTGCAATGCTCCTGTAGACTTGTGGTAGTAATCCTCCCTGAAAACAGCTAGTGTTCCAAGTTATACCTAGCTGCTATGATTTCTCTCTTTCTTGTTTAGTTTTTTCTCCAAGCTGCCCCCATTTCATTGTTTTCATTAGCTCTGTTTATTAGATCCCCTGCTCTCCTTTCTCTCTTGTGTGATAATGATCATGATAATGTGAGGACGAATTCATATTTTCTCTTTTCATTCTCCTTGGTGTGAGTTCTCTTAATTTTTATTTCTTTAATTCCATTATTCTCTCTAAACTTTTCTTTAGGGCTTACAAGTGTCTCCATAATAATTTCTCATTATTATTTTATTTGGTATTTATCCTCCAAACCCATAGGAACTATGACTCCCATCTCATTAATGTGTTGGTTCACATGGTCATCATAAATTAACTTCTCAAATTTCTAATGTCTCATAAGTAAAATCAAATAATACTTAACAAAATATAAAATGGGTTATAAGTCCAAAATTTGGGGTATTACATTTCCCCTCCCCTTAAGTTTTCAGTGTCCTTAGTGTTAAAAAGTTTTCAAAACAAAAGATAAATAGAATAACTAATTCAGTTTGTGTCATGTACTTCTTCGATTAGAAAAAGGTGTGCTACTCACATTTCCTTTTCCATTTCCCAGGTAGCCTCCTCAGGCTTATAGTGTTCCCATGGCACCTTTACCTAGGCGATGGTTCGATTCCGAAGTACCACCTCTTTTCGATCCAGTATGCATATAGGATCTGTCTGGACGTCTCCTTCAAATTCCACCTGAATCACATGCCAATTAACGATATGCTTAGGATTGTATACATATTTATTTAACAATGAAACATGAGACACATCATGTACTTTAAATTTTGTTGGTAGAGCTAACTAATAAGCAACAGGTCCTACTCTAGAAAGTATTTGGAAAGGACCACAATATCTTGGTGCCAGTTTGGAAACCTTACCTAAACTCAGAGATATTTTCTTTGCTTTCACCCTTAGGAATACATGATCCCCAACTTCAAACTCTTTATGTTCTCTATGCAGATCTGCATAAATTTTATGTCTATCCTGAGCAGTTTTTAAGTTTGTTTTAACTTTCTGCACAAACTTTTTCTAGTTCTTCTAACAACTCAAGACCCAACACAATCCGGTTCATCGGATAATCCCAAGTCATGGCGGTTTTACATTTTCTGCCATACAAAATCTCAAATGGATTCATTCATGCAGAATTTTGATACCCATTATTGTAAGCAAACTCAACCAAGTGTAGGTAATTTTCCCACTAATTTGGGTTATCCATGACATACAACCAAAGCATGTATTCCAGAATCTGATTCACCCTCTCAGTTTGTCAATCTATTTGAGGGTGGTAGGATGTACTAAAAATCAATTTAGTCCCCAAACCTGTAAATAACTCCTTCCAAAAGTGTGAGGTAAACTTCACATCCCTGTTGGCCAAAATCACCTTCGATATTCCATGAAGTCTAAAGACCTCTTTCATGAATATGTTTGCAATATGTATTTCTTTGAATTTGGATTTAACCACTATGAAATAAGTTGTCTTAGTTAACTTGTCTACCACAACCATAATAGCATCATGTTGTTCACTTTTTTTTTAGGCAACCCAGTGATGAAATCCATGGAAATAGTCTCCCATTTCCATCCTAGTATAGGTATAGGTTGTAACAAACCGGCCGGGTGTTGATGTTTCACTTTCACTCTTTGAAAATCCATACACTTTTCTATATACTTAGCAATTTTAGACTTCAATCTCGGCCATTAGTGTTGTTTTTTGACAGCTTTTATCATTTTTTGATAACCTGGATGACCCAAATATTGCCTCTTGTGAAATTCATCAAAAATCAATTTCTTTAATTATGTCTGATCTGGTATATATAATCTGTTTTTGAATAACAATATCCCATTTTTTGATATACTGTAATCTATTGCTTGTTGTTCTAAACTTTATGCATCACACTTTTGCATTAATACCAAATCAGATTGAAAATTGTTAACTTAAGTCATTGTTAACATGTGCATTCGCCTACTAAGAGAATCAACCATTTTGTTTTCTTTTCCCTTAGTGTGTTGAATTTCAAAGTCAAACTCGCTTAAGAAAGCTAGCCACCTTGATTTCATATAATTCAAATTTCGTTATTCGAAAATGTATTTCAGCTCAATGTGGTCAATTTTAAGAACAAATCTTTTCCCAATAAGATAATGTTGCCACATCTTCAACGCATGAATTATGGCAGTCATTTCTCAATCATGTGTTGCATAGTTTACTTCATGGGTCTTTAATTTCCTAGATTCATAACCGATTACAGAACCTTCTTGCGTTAACACGCCTCCCAATCCTTCCTTACACACATCTGTGCATACTATGAAGTCACCATAAGGATTAGCCACCTTTAAAACATGAACTGAAGTAAGAAACTATTTTAGCTTCACAAAACTAACTTCCCATTTGGTTGTCCAAACAAACTTGACTTCCTTCCTCTGAAGAGATGTGATAGGATGAGCCACTTTGGAGAATATTTCAATGAATTTCCGATAATACCCATCTAATCCCATAAAAGAGCAAACATTGCTTACATTTTGGGGAGTAGGCTAGCTCATTATGACCTTGATCTTATCAAGATCCACTGCAATAGCTTGGGTTGATATTCTGTGACCCAAATATTGTATTTGGTCTTTGTAAAAATTACATTTAGTTAACTTTGCATATAACTGATTTTCCCTTAGGAATTGCAATACTAACCTTAAATGTTCCTCACACTCACTTTCATTCTTTGAGTATGTGAGCATGTCATCAATAAACACCACAACAAACTTATCCAAGTACTTACAGAAAACATTATTCATAAGGCACATAAACGTGGAAGGATTATTTGTCAAACCGAATGGCATCACCACAAATTCATAATGTCCATACCGAGTATAGAATGTTGTCTTATGCACACCCTCTTCTTTAATTATGATTTGATGGTAACCCGACCTTAAATCTATCTTTGAAAAGAAAGTAGCACCTCCAACCTGATCAAATAGATCATCGATACTTGGCAAGGGATACCGATTTTTTATAGTAACTTTATTCAGCTATCTATAATCTATACACAGTCGAAAAGTTCCATCCTTCTTCCATACAAAGATCATTGGTGCTCCCCACGGGGATACACTTGGACGAATATAACCATTTTTTAACAGCTCCTGCAATTGAGCTTTCAATTCTATCAATTCAGGAGTGCTCATTTGATAAGGTTCCTTAGAAATAGGTAATGCTCCCGGAGATAGGTCTATTGTAAAATCAAGTTCTCTATTGGGTGGTAACTCATGAATTCGCTCGGGAAAAACATCTTCAAATTCAGCCAACACAGGATATTTTGTTAAATCTGAAACTTTATTTTTCTGATTTTCTACTAAGTGAACAACATATAATTTACACCATTTTTGTGCATTCATTTTCAACTGAAGTGCATAAATTTCCCTTAGTTTTACTGTCCTTACTATTTTTTGAATCTTTTCAAACTTCCCAACATCATTTACAACAGTAACAGACTTCTAATAACAATCTAGGACAACTCTATGTTTTTCCATCCAATCCATACCGATAAGTAAATCGTAAGATACCAGTGGAAAAACATTTAAATATGTACTAGTGTAAGATTCATTTAAATTTAAGGACATTGATTTACTACTTCATAAACTTTTCTTTTTTCTCTTGTGGCCATTTGAACCAGCCAAGTCTGCATGTATTTGTTTTTGCTTAGTTTCCAGGACTCACAAATTTTCAGGTCTATATAACTGTTACATGTTCCAGAATCAATCAAGATAGACACAGGTGTCCCGGAAATCATACCTTCAACCTCGATAATAGAGGATTGATGTTCTGCTTGTCGATTGTTTAATGCAACATAAAGTTTTGGACTCCTTGTTACATCTTGAATATTAGAAGCCTCTCGAAGATTATGCACTGATATATTTTTCTCCTTCTGATGACGTCATTCATACCATCTATCATTTTCTCCACAACCCAAACATTTTATTGGTGGTTTAGATGGTGTATCTTCCGGTTTTCTTGTGCCTTCAGTGTTCACATTCTTACTTGGTGGAACAAAATTTGATTGTGATTTACTGCCATTGAACTTGTTGTTGAAAGGTGCATGCATAACTTGGTTTTCTAAATGATTGGGCTTGTGACCTTTCTGCCTACTTTCAGACTTTGTGTTCTTCTTTTAATTCCACCTCTTAGTTACTTCTACCTTATTTTGACTCTGTTCAAAACACAATCTAGCCTTTCTGAAAGCATCTTCCAAGGTCTTTGGATTATCAATCTCTATCTCATCTTTGAAACTAAAAGGTAAACAATTCAAGAAACGTTGAGTTCTGACTTTTTCATCTTGAATAAAGGGAACATACTTGAGTAATTCGAGAAATTTGTTGATTAATTCCTCCATAGTTTGGTGTCCCAGTTTTAGGTTGTAAAAATATTTTACTTTCTTTTCATAGTACCTTTCAGACAAATATTTATGTTTAAAGAAAGTCACAAAAGCTTTCAATTTCACCTTTTTCTCATTGATAGCTTTTGTCAGCTTAAGATCATCCCACAATGCCAAAGCTTTCCCTTGCAGATTTAAAATAGCAATTCTTGCTTTTATGAGACTAGAATAATTAAACATTCATAAATATTTCTCCATGTCCCTGAGCCATAGCTCAGCCTCTTCTCCGGTCTTAATTTCCCCATTGAAAGTAGGAGCCTTGATTTTCCTCAATTCTGAGTGTAACTAATTTATTTTTCTAGCTTTCCTTTTCTTTTTAGCAACAAACTCTTCAGAGTCTCCGCTAAGTGACTCTTTGTTGCTGACCTCCATATTATAACTCACATAATTTCTTGGAGGAGCAGTCTTAAATTCAGAATTTCTTTTCTTCAATGACTTTTCTGCATGTTGTTCTTCTTGTGGTGGTATATGGTTGTTTTCTTTATCAGTCATCTTTTGTAGCAGGATCGCATTAATCTCTCGCTGTTCCTCAAAATTTTTAATATTGTCTTCGTTAATGCTTAACAACTCAGCTTTAAGGCTTTTGACAGTTTCCAGCATTTCACTAGACATTGTTTCTCCTCGTGGAGAGTTCATATTTCTTCACTTCCTACTAGACATTTCTCCTTGCTGACTAGATGTTTCCACAACAATACTTCCCTCTTGATCCACAGAATTCATTTTCAGCTATCTCTTGTTTTCAACCCACACTTCTTTCTATGTGTGATAAACAACTAATTGTTAGACAACAGAAACTACATTTGTTCATTAATAAGATAATAGTATGCTACAATTTTTTTATTTTTTTTAAATCAACATTTAATGTAGGTGAGCTTAAAGGTCCTAGTGTAGTGGTCGTGGCTCTGATACCAATTTGTCATGTCTCTTCTTCACCATTTTTTTTTGTAAAGGTCCAACGACCATAACCACTATCTTAATACTATGTTAATTTATTGGGAATTATGCCTATAATATTTGAAAATCGCAGTGACATGCAAACTATGTACTCAAAGTTTTATTAACTCGTAATTAAATGAATAATACTCTTAGTTTAAAGATTATGTTGATATAATTATGAATTTCAACTATAACATGCCCTATGTTTATCCCTGTGTATCTATGCACATTAAAGTGTAACCTAGGCATATACATATTTACCATATGCAACGAAATATAATGCAAACATAATACAAAGTATATGATTCGTATACAAATATAATCTCAACGTTATGGAGTTCCTAGATTATAAATGTGATTCTAATGCACCGACCCCATGTATTATTAACATTCACATGGAATACACATTACAATCCCACCAATATGTTAGTAATCAATTATAAACGTATTATAAAGCTATGGACTATAAGCAAATATAACATACCCATTTTTTAAGACATAGATTATAACATAAATCCACTAAAATATTTGTAAACAATTGTTTTTCCAACTAAGCGATGCAAGCATGATTCCACCTGCAAGCATGATTCCACCTAGCCTTTGGATGCAACACAATTTTGACAATATTATTACTAACCTAAGTTATAAATGCAACCCATACATTTACACTCAAGTATTATAAGCCTTTGATTTTATAATTGTTATGTATCTATTATAATTAGTATTATAAAACATTGATATTTAAATGCAATATGTAAATACATATTACCCAAACATTAAAATATTTTCATTAAAGGGAAATGGATATAAATATTGTAACCTAGAATTGTGAGTCATTGACCTCATGTGAGACATATATATATATATATCACCAACAATGCATAAATAATGTAACTAGGTGTTACCTTAGGTTGTGGTGCAATGAGTTTAAATGTCACTATGCTCTGTAACCAGGTTAGTATGAAAGGATGATGCCATGCAGGCTATACTTTTAAACGCCCACGTTTTAAACCCCTGCGTTGATGCCAACCTGGCAGTTAATCTACACACTCGGCATCACGAAAGGTTCCCAATGCCGCTACATTTAGAGCTCAAGTCAAGGGAGGTTCTAGCTGGCCAGCTCCATGCATGATGTGCACTATACCCAACTGATCATTAAAAGAACAGTGCCACATTAAAGGGAGGTACTGAGTACCAGCTCCAGAATATTAAATTCACAAGTGGTTTCCCACCATTGATTGTAATCCAACACTGGTTTATGGATATCCATGAGACCTCTATACCATTGATCTTCATGCTAATTAGGGGTGGTATTTGCGCCCATAAACCATACTTGACTTGGCATTAAATTCGTGTTCACCGGTTTCAGAGGTGAAGTATACCTTCCAACCCAGTAGCTGCAGCATTTTGTGAGTACTATTGTCTTTGAGACCTTTTAGTCATACTGCGACAAGATCCATGCAGAGTGCTTCTGCTCTGTGCAGAAGGTTCACACCTCGAACAAGGGTGGAAGGGCTCAACTCTATTCTGAGCCTGGGTTGAAGTAAAGGAGGGAGCTCGTTGGGAGCACCCATGCACACGTAGGTAAGAAAATGGATCATTTCTATATTTTGGACTTTGTCATTTCAACTATTTGTTCAACTTTGTGCAGTGTCTAAATTATTTGTTTATGTTCTTGTACAAGTAAAACATTACTATGCCTTCATTCCACCCACAGGTAACATTTTGTATTACAGAAAGTAGTTTATAGTAAATATTCTATCTATTTAGAAAAATATTACTAAGATTAACCCCCCCCGCTTCATTTACCCGTGCAGGTGAAGAAGAGACATGACAGGGTCCTCCTCCTCGAGTGGAAGATGGCAATGGACCAAATGGTGGTAAGGGTGGTGGGGGTGGTCCACTGGCTGGAGGTCAATTAGACGGAACGTTATGATTCCCCCATGGATTTTTCGTGTTTCCTGGATAGGGTAATCTAGGAAAAAGGTTTCTGGGGTAGTGTTTCCTTATAACAGGATTAAGATTACTCAGATGGATATAACTCCATGGTGGTTGGGTCCAAATGGATGGTCCCCCATCATGGTGTGTTTCCATTGTTTGTCTTGTGGTTTGTAGAGAACTACTAACCATGCTATTGTTCACATGTCCTCCAGTCAAATTGTGGCCACTAACTAGGGGTTTCCCCCTAGTCGAGGAATGTCCACTTTTAGGAGCATTCCCAGTAACCATGTATTGACCACTAATCACAAGTTGAATCACAATCAATTGGTGACTACTAACCAAGGAATGAACACCACTCATAGGTTGAATAATAGGTAAGTTATATCCTCCCCTCGAATTTTGAGGTGTGGGTGGTCAGGGTAGAGTTCCAGTAGCGGATTTGATAGTGCTTGAAGGATTCCCTTCAATAGTTGGAGACAAATGAGGTGTGGAACCGGTCGCCTAACTACGAGGTGTACTCGTTGTTGCTTGGTTTTTTAACCAAGCATATGCAGGGATGCACCTATCAACAATGTGATAGCAGTTTCAATATAGAAAGTAAAAACGATTATGAATTAAATCTAAACTAACATGTTCATATAACAATAAACTTGAAAAGATTAAGAACAAGAACAAGAAACGAAAATAAAAAATGACTTTTGTATTGCAATACCTCAGATGGTGAGGATGTTTGGTGTTGAGTAGCTCTAAGGTTGAGATGCTCCAGGATCCAATGGTCTCTTCTCCAAGATTTCTACAATAGTCAAAGAACTCAAGAGAGATTTTGACAGCATGAGGATAGGATGATGGATGGATGGAAAGTGAGGAGCCCCTACCATCTTTTTATAGTTTTTAGTGGTGGGGAATACCATTATAGTTTTGAGAAAACCAATGGTATTGATCAACATGGTTTAGGTACATTTTTCCCTCTTTTTCCCTTTTTTGAATATTTTGAATATTTTTATTCCCTTTTAATATTTTTGGGAATTCTGGACCCTTTTTGAGGGTTTTTTTTTATGTTTTTTGAGGAATATTTTGAGGGGGAAAATGGTGTATTATGGTCTTTTTTGTGACCTTTTGATGGCTTTAGAGGCTCAAATGGTGGTAAAGTGGACAAAAGGGTCATGTGGTTAAGAAAATGAGCTAGTGAGCAATTTTTGCATGTTAACAGATTGCCCCCTGATGTGTGAGGGCAGGAGCTCATCATATGGCCGATAGACATCATAGTTCTTTTGTGTTTTTTCTGGGTTTTGGAGTAGAGAAGAGACTGGTTGGAGACTGGATCAACGACCCCTTGGAAGCTGCAAAAACAAAAATATTACATGGCCTCAATATGAATGAGGGATAATCTCTGATAATGGACGAGGCAGGCATACCCATGCTCGTATCAAGACATATACATAACAATTAGTCCCAAGAAGGGGGACCTGAATAATACATAAAAAAATTGCTAGTACATCATAATGGTCCAAAGGGGACACTATTCTGGGATGTACTCATGATCATAACATGATTGATCTCAATAACGGATACACTGGAAATGCAACAACCATTCTGAATATTACAGGAGGGTTATTGAACTGTTGAAACTGAAGGTGTCTAACATCTGTGGGGACTCAACAACTGTGAGTCAACTCTGAGGAGTCTATGTAACTGTATACTCGAGGGAGTATAAAACTGCTACATATGAATACTGTCGCCATGTGCAACCCGGATATCTATAGGAAAATGTAACTGGTTGTTTCCATAAGTAGACTCTCAAATGTGGAAGAATCAGGTGGTATCCAGGGTCTTCAACAAATAACTAAAAGGACCAATACCCTGTGCAAGTATCAATGATGTGATCAAGGTGTTGAAGTCGAGCATGTGAGAAACAATCATTTCGAGAGGCACTGAGGACTTCTTTCAAAATGATCAATAGGCACTCATCACTAATGGTGATGAGTCCAAGGCATAGGGACCTCTAAGTCTATGCTCTGGAATAAATTTGGTTGGCGTCGATAGAGGGAGACCAGAAACGATCAACGAAATGATGTTTCCTTGATAAGAGTGCGAGGTGTAGAACTGAAGTGTGATAGTACTAATGGTAGGACTGACATACTGTGGGGATGGGAAATAACTAGGGTCATAGAGTGGGTGGACTCAAACTTCCTTTGTTTAGAGCATGATGACATGGTTGACCTGGCAGTGTAGGAAACTGACTTGTAGGTGTGGGGATCATAGCTTTAAGGACTGAAGGGTATGTATTGTAGATTGGAGTGGCTCTGGGGGGGACAAGTTGATGGATGTTGTAGAGGGACTCTCAGGGTGACATACTGTAGAATGATCTGAACAAACGTGACCAACATGGGGAAGCTACGATATGAGTAGACGTGATATGTTGTGGTGCCGATAAGCACCATTGGGTCCTTCTTAGTAGTTTTAATGAGCTCCAAGAAGGGATAAAAGTGTGCTCTGAAATGGTACTATCCTGTGGATTTGGTGAGCCTAGGACTGTTCGTGCTCATGAGTGCTTTAATTTTTAAGGAGTCTGAAAATGATAAGAAGACTCTGCAGAGGTGGTGGAGTACCGTCCTGTGGATTTATATGAGCCTAGGATGGTGTTTTCTTGTGGTCGCTTTCATGTTTAGAGAGTCTGAAAGCGGTAAGTGGACTCCATTGGTGTTCTTTTTCGTAAGTTAGTCTCCAAGGCCCGAAAAAGCATAAAATGATGCAAATGGAGAACTCTTCTAGTCGATGTGACTAGAGTATTCCTTTTTCATAATTAATCTACAAGGTCTGGAAAAGGGTTAAACTTATACCAGGTAGATTCCCTTTCAAATAATTTTAGAGACCATGAAACGAAGCAAGGTTGCTCGGTGATCTTTTCATTATTTTAGGAGTCATAAAAGAGCTTAATAGAAACTCCCTAAGTGCCTTTTACGTTAAAGAATTGCTCGGCCCGAAAAAGGGATAAAATTATACCGAACAAAAAAGGTATTGGTGAGAGCGGAAATAATCTCGAACATCGTCACGAGCATGGAAAATTGAATCCAACGACATAAAGATTGTGAACAACAGGAAATGGCCAATGTGGCACACAAATCGAGGTGATGAGTGGCATTTTGAAAAATTCCCCAAAAAAATATGGAGGTGAGAGCGAGAAATGATCTCAAGCATAATCACGAGCGCATAAAACTGAATCTAACGATATAAGACTCATAAAAAATGGACGATGACTGATGTGGCACACAAACCAAGGCGACGAGGGGGCATGTAAAAGATGCCCAAAAAATCTGGGCGTGAGAGCGAGAAATGATCTCAAGCATCATCACAAGTGCGGAAAAATGAATCCGGCAATATAAGACTCGTAAAAAATGGATGACGACCGATGTGGCATGCAAACCGAGGTGACGAGGGGCATGGGAAAAATGCCAAAAAAATATGGGCGTGAGAGCGAGAAATGATCAAGCATCATCACGAGCGCGTAAAACTGAATCCGACGATATAAGACTCGTGAAAAATGGATGATAGCCGATGTGGCACACAAATCGAGACGACAAGGGGGCATGACAAAATGCCCAAAAAATGGAACCTGGTGGAATCAGGAAAAGGAAAGGACTATCATGAAGTTCTCGCTGTGCTGATTCTAACGGTACCAACGGTTTGAAAAACGGACGTTGTATGGTACCGAAATTGCTATTTGGAAAAATGATCAAATCTTTATAAATAGGGTGTGGGCCCAATATGATGTGTCATTATTACGTGTGAGTTTGGTAGAGCAATTGAGTTAGGTTAGAGCTCTTTCTTGATTTGTGGGAGATTCGACCGTTGGTTTTTGATTCCACAAGTTTCAGGTAATCCTATTCGCCTTTGCCTTGTCAATTATGTCTTTTTTGGTTAGCGGCAGGCCCCCGAAGGCCGCAAAATGCCACGTTAGCATTCCAACGTGGAATATCGTGGGTTTCGTGTCATTTTCCACGATGATCATATCGGGTTTCAGCTTGAAACCCATGATGATCATTGCATATTTGGGGTTGACAGTCACGATGTTCATCGCGACTGTGGGGCCGATACCCGCGATGTTCATTGCGGGTTTGCGACTGATACCTGCGATGATCATCGCATCTTTTGATGGGAAAGTCATGATGATCATCGTGGCTAAAGGCCTGAAAGCCACGATGCAATTTTTTGAAAAAAAATTATGTTTCTAAAAAAATTTCTTTGTTTTTTGGCAGGATATTGAGGAGACCGCTAGTATCATGGCGGGAGCGGGAGATGGATGAGGACTTGATGGTGCAGATTCAGACCGATTAGGGTGTCTGACCGACTTTGGCTACAAGCGAGCTCCTGAAGCTCGCTCAGATTCCCCCCATGCATTCAGTTAGACTGCTGCTGAACAAATTGGTGGGTTTATGGGTTCCGGCAGAGCGTGCTTTCATGGTGGGGGGTGAGAGGTTAGAGATCACCCTTTCTGATGCTTACTTTCTTACTGGGTTGCCTCACTTAGGGGAGGTAGGGGATCTTCTACTGAGGATCCCAACAGGTTTAGATATTGAGGATCTCTTGGAGAGATTCTGTGTGTCGGGGGCTATTGCGCAGAACAACGCATTGAGCCTGAGATCTATGAGGGAGTGGGATATGCGGGTTGTTGGGGCCTGTGTTCTGCGTGTGTTGGGTGTTGCGGCGCCACATCGTTTGTCTAGGGGACAAACGATGATGGTAGATTCTGTGCTAAGAGGGACCTACTATGCGTGTGGTCAAATGATTTTGGCCGGTGTCCGGAGAGATTTTGACAAGGTCAGTCGGGAGGGGGGAGAGTTCTTCTATGCCTCCTTCCTTTGTTGTTTTTTCTTTGAGCGGGTATCGACCTTGCGGGCACGTGTGCCGGTTCAAGACGGGTTGGTGAGTGAGCTGCAGATGGTGTGGTGGGGGCAGATGATGCCCCACTTTGGTGGTGGTATCCGCGGTTTCTTTTTAGAGGATATGTATGAGCAGTGGGAGCAGATCCCCCTACTGATTGATGACTATCCATATGCTGGTATGGATTATCGAGGAGATCCGGAGATTCCTCGAGCTCAGGGGTAGGCCTGGGGTTTGGATGGTATGTCTTTATTTTTGGTTCTCTACTACATCATGTGTTTGGTTATGAGTATAGTTAGAGATATTTATATGATATTGACTTGTTTCAATTGTGTGATTGTGCAGATGTTGGTCCGGTACCACCGGCTGATCATGTGGGTTGTAGAGGACGGGCGATGGTGGTGGTTCCTCCACCTGTAGTGGTATCGCCGCCACGTGCTCGAGGGGTTGTGCGCCCTCGAGATGATGTAGTTGAGGGTGTATGAGAGACTCTGGACATGATCCTAGCGGGAGCACCCTAGGAGGGGTGGAGGAACTTGGACCCAGACATCGTCGAGCGTTGTTTCGATGCTCCTCGGGAGTGGCATTCTATCCTGCTTAGAGAGACAATGTTGATGGCCGAGAGGAGGGCTCAGGATCAGGAGGATCTGGAGGAGCCAGAGGATCTTGGGGATCATGATGACTAGTTGATTGTATATTTTCCCCCAAATGTTGATGAGCATATGGGGATGTACCTTTTTGTACGGCTTTATGTATTTTTGTATATTGGGTGTTGAGGGAACCTATGACATGTTGACTATATGATTACATATATATATATATATATATATATATATAGATATATAGATATGTTTTGGTATATAGTCGTGTATGCACATGGATGCATTCATTGTCTATTTGTTTGCCCGTGGAGGCATGTTTGATTCTTGTATGCCCGTGGAGGCACATGTTATGCACGTGGATGCACATTTTGTATTTACTACATGGTTTGATTGGTGTGCCAATCAAGAATGTTGTTTTCCATATGGTCTGCTACACTGTTGAGATTCCTTGGGATATGTGTGAATGAAATGGACTCAAACTCTTGAATCATTTGTTTAGTGCACAAGAATTTTCTGAATAGACAGGGATCGTGTACTTGGTAATCATTGTTGAGTTGGGGAACAAGAAGCTGGGAGTCCAAGAAAATGCTAAGGTGACTTATGTTCATTTGGAGAGCAGTGGCTAGGAGACCGGTCATGGTGTTGTACTCAGGTTGGTTGTTTGTGGCAGCACCTATGCACACTCTGTCGATGTGGATCAACTCATGTGAAAGGGAATATATTACCCAAGATATGGAGGCGAGATTGGGAGACCAATGGCTTGCACCATCAGCGAAGCCAACGTAGCAAAGTGGAATAGGATCCATTTGTGGTCATGCAGGAAAAACAATTTTTTAGGTTTTTTATATTTTTTTTGTAAAAAAAACAAAATAAGACTATACAATTGTGGACTGTGGTGTCCATTAGATTTTCTATGGGTAAAATCGTTTGAGGTACAACCCATTACGGGGGTTGCATAGGGGGTTTCCTTCTGAGTCGGTTAGAATATATGCCCCCTATCCAAGGCAGGTGTGTATGATATATGGGCCTTGCCACATGGACACGAACTATCCTTTTCCCGTTTTGTCATGAGCTTGATCATAGGCAAGTATGAGGTCGCCTTCACTAAATACTCATGGGTGAACATGTTTATCATAGTGAAGTTTAGATCTATTCTTGGTGGCTTCGATTGTTTGGAGAGCTGCATGGAGATCTTCATCAGCCTGCTCTAAAAGAAGCAAGTGTTCTTCAATCATTGATGTATTGGCGAGAAGTTATATGGACATTTGTAATGTGGGTATCTAGCATTCAATGGGGAGGACAGATTCCACTCCATGAACTAAATGGAATGGGGTAAATCCAGTGGCGATCTTGGTCGACGTGTGATAAGCCCATAATGCGGGAAAAATCATGTGATGCCAATTGGATCTATGTTTGTCGATGGTGCGTCGGAGGATGGTTTTCAAAATTTTGTTTACAACTTCGACTTGGCCGTTCCCTCGGGGGTAGTAGGCGGAGGAGAAATGGTGCTCAAACTTAAGGAGTGTGGACAATTCTCTCCAAACGGAGTCTTGAAAGTGAGAGCCGTGGTCTGAGATGAGTTGTTTTGGTACTCCGAAATGAGCAATAACATGGTTGAGGAAGAAGCGGGCTGCAGTATCGGCTGTGCAATTGTAAGTAGGCATGGCCTCCACCCATTTGGTAAAGTAATCAACAGCCACAATAATGTGTTTGTGGCTGCCGGATGATGTGGGATTGCAATCCATGAAGTCGATGGCCCATTTGCAAAATGGTTCAGTGGTGACGACTGGATGAAGGGGGGCAAGGGGGGCGTTCTTGCCTTTGGGGAAAAGGGCTGGCAGTTTTAGCAATGTTTGACTGTTGTGATACAATCAGTGAATAATGATGGCGAAAAATAACCGGCACAGATTACCTTTTGGGCGGTGGCCATTCCTGAAAAATGACTGTCGCAGGCACCGCTATGACAGTCGTTAAAGACTTGTTTTGCTTCGTCTTGGGAAAGGCATCGTCGTAAGATTATGTCGATGCCACATCAATAGAGGACATCACCCAAGAGGAGATAATGGGGGGCATGGTGATGGATGCATCGGCGTCCGTCACGATCGATGTTGGGTCAAAATTTCTGTGTGTGGAGGTATACCAAAATGTTGCCATACTAAGGGTCTTCCGACGAGATAATGAATAAATGTTTGTCGATTAGATTAGTATAGATAATTGGTGATGATGATGATGATGGTAAATATGTACTGAGTTGAGCGAGTGCTAATGCTTTGGTGCTTTTCGGTGTTTTGAAAGTTAGGTCATATTCTTGTAAGATGATCACCCATTTGGCAACACAGCCTTGTAGAAGGAGACGATTCAAGAGATATACCATTGGGTTGGAATTGGCCACAATCATGGTGTGGCTGAGAAGGATGTAATGTCGCAGCTTTTGTACTGAAAAGACGATGGCAAGGGCCATCTTCTCTTCATGTGGGTAGCAGAGTGGTGGGACTGACAAGGTCTGGCTCACATAATAAATGACGTGCTCTTGGCGAGCGGAGTCTTCTTGGACGAGTACTCCGAAAACAGCGTAATCTGATGCCGAAATGTAAAGGGTAAAGTCTTTCGTGAAATCTAGGGGAGAAATCAACGGGGCACTTGTAAGTGCTTTTTTCAGGTCTGTAAAGGCTCCTTCTGCTTTGTCGTCCCATACAAAGCAGGTGTGAAGATGTAGCAATTGGAGGAAACCATGTACTGTGGTTGCATATTCTGGTACAAAACGACGAAGGAAGTTGGATTTCCCTTGGAGGCTTTGGAATTGTCTTAATGTATGTGGTGAGGGGAGGTCAACTATGGCTTGAACTTTTAGAGGGTCAACGGTGATCCCTTTTTCTGAAATGACAAACCCTAGTAGGCGGCCTGCTATAACGCAAAATACACATTTAAGCGGGTTCAAGCGGATTTTGTATTTGCGACAACGCAAGAAAACCTGTCGGAGATCTTCTAAGTGGTCAGATCGTTTCTTAGATCGGGCGGTGAGGTCGCCAAGATAAAATTTAATGATTTTATGTAGATCATTAAAGAAATAAGTCATGGCTTGCTGGAAAGTGGCTCCTGCATTCTTGAGACCGAAAGACATGACGCAATAGGCAAAGGTGCCCTATGGGGTGGTAAAAGCGGTCTTGTATTGATCTTCTTTACGGATTTTGATTTGGTTATATCCAGAGAAACCGTCCATAAAAGAGAGTACCTCATGTCCCTCACACTCATCGATTAGTTGGTCAATAAATGGTGTGGAGAAGTTGTCTTTGGAACAAGCTAGGTTGAGGTCTCAGAAGTCAGTATAGACACGGATGGTGCCAACTTTCTTATTAACAGGAACTAGATTTGAAACCCAGGTGGTATATGCAATGGAGTATATGAAACCTGCTGCTCGTAGCTTCTCAATTTCTGCTTTGACGGCTAAAAGCTTGGATGGGTAAATGGGACATTGTTTCTGGCGAACCGGTGATACATTGGGCCAAGTGTCTATGTGGTGTTCCACAATGGTAGGATCAAGACCAGGCATCTCGGTATAAGACCAAGCGAAGACATCTCGAAACTCTTAGAAGAGTTTCTTATAATCTTGAGTTTCTTTCTCAGTACAAGATGCACCCAAAGAGATAAGCTTAGGCTTTCAGGGGGTGGTGGAGATATCTATTTTTATAATGGGTGAAATGTTAGCCATGTTACCTTCCTCGAAGGCTTCTAGTGCTGGTATTGGATCTTTAAACCGATCGACCTTAGTTGGTAAGAAGTCTTTGGACTCAAGAGATAGTTGGTTCACCGTGGTGGACGTAGACGCTTTCGGGAGGAAGTATGATCGATGCTGCATATTATCCCAAGGGTAATCTGGTGCGGTGAGTGTTTCTAGAATATCCTCATTAGTGCAGAAGTAGTCAGTCCATAAATTCAGTGGTTCGGGTTTATAAGTAGTTGAAATCATGTAAATGGTATTGATTTCTTCTGAATTGCATGATTCTAGAGGGAAAATTTCCTCAACAAGTGGGGGGGATATCTCTAGGTCAGCATTATTCATCTCATATAGGGATTCTCTGTAATCTGGGAGATTCGGGCAGTGATGTGAATAATGACCGTAGATTCTACATATTGCACAAGGGTGGTTTGTGCGCAATGATTTATCACGAGGTTGAGATGGTAATTCTAATTTGACAACTGGAATGTTGATGTCATCATCCAACATATTCATGTGTTCTTGAAGTGCTGGTAGTTGTGGACATAGATGTGTGGCGTGGCCAATATCATCGCACAAGGAGCACTTAGGGAGTACACGCGTTGGGGGATTCTTGGCCAATTTAGGAGTCATTGGGGGGGTGCGAGTTGTGGGTGCAGTGTTGTAGGTTTGAGGACCTCTACCCCCAGTGTAGCGGGATTGAGAAGGGACATAAGTAGATGTCGATGTAGTTCCCCCTGTTGGAATTGATCGGTTTTGTGTGTTCGAAACACCAGGTGGTGGACAATTTTGGTTGTTCGGTATGCCAGGTGGTGGATGGTTGGACATATTCATGGGTTGTACCGGTTGTAAAACAACGGTCGGAGTCGGTGGGGGGTTTGGTGTAGGAAAGTACCATAGTGGTAACCCTATTGTTAAACTTGGGAGGTTGAGTGTAGCCATTACTGGCGAGCTGACAACTCTTGAAAACAGAAACAAGAATGGGATTGTGTGAATCGGTGTTGTTCCTTTATGACTAGGCATGATGGGTGCTAGTGGTGGTGGTTGAGGTTGTTGAGGATGTTGTTGTTCATTGTGTGATAAGGTGCACAAATCGGATACTTTAGCTACTTGGGGAGGAGGTGGAATAGAAGTGAAAGTGGTGGTCATGGGGGTATCCGAATATATCCCGGGTCCGACTAATGTGACAAAGGATGTTGGTGCACTAAGAGCGGGTTGTTCGATCATGGCAAGAACATTCTCCGGTGCTGCAGGAGAATTGGGATCATGGCAGATAACAACAACTTTCTCTATGTAGGACAATTATTTAAGATTTCGAGTGCGGACATAGCAGCGGGGGACTAAGCTAAATCCTCTACGATGTTGTAGTTGGAAGCTGCATGAGAGTTTGTTTTATTCTTAATCCATCTCAAAGGGAAATGAGGTGCTTTGGGGACTCCATCCATGGCCATAGTGGGTATGCAAAGTGGTTGATCAGTTAGGAGAGTACTCGATGATGGGTCGGCAGGTGTGGTCTCCGAGGGGGGTCCATATTGATTGCGACGGGTTTGAAGATTGACATCATTAGATGACATCATGAGCAAATGATGAGTGTTGGACTCAGCGTGCTGGTAATCGGTGGATGCATAGGTAATTTGCTACTGTGGTGCAGTGGATCCTCGAGGGGGATCATTCAGACAAGTGTTTACCATGCCTTGGTTTGGTAAGGGGTTTTGCAATATCATGGGTTGTTGCTGAGGAGGACGTGTTGGCTATGCAGCATGTCCTTGCCATTGGGCGTCGTCGGTCCAGATTTGACGCGCACAATCTAAATGGGGACAATTGTGTGTGCAATGGGCCGTAGACTCCACATATGGAACACGGATGGTTTGTTCTTAAGTTATTATTTTTGGCTTGTTTTGGTGGGTGATCAGGATTTTGGTTGGGGGGAGCAGCATTATTGTTATTTGGAGGATTAGGTGGTGGTGCACCTTGGTTATGTTGTTGGTTATTTCTGCGGTTATGTCCTCTTCCGTGATTTGGTTGACCTCCTTGGTTACGATGATGGTTTTGGTTTGGGGGTTGGTTATGCTGTGCGTAGACATGCCCTTGGGAAATAGGTGGGTTTTGAGGTCGTGCCGGCTCTGGAGAAGGTTGCGATGGGTAGTAAACAGGAGGGTTCGGAGGTGGCCTTGTTTGTTGCTGTTGTGGATAACTTTGAGCTGCTGGAAGTGTTGAAGCAAGAGGTGCTGCCTGCGGAGGATAATAAGCCACTTGAGCTTGTGGCTGAAACAAAGTCTGGTGGGTTGGTTGGTTATAATATGGATCTGGCGCATAAGCTAGTGGTGCATGCCCATAACATTGTGGTGGAAATGAAGGTCCATGGATGTGATGGGTGTGTGTTACGGGAGCATACAAAGTTATAGCCCCATACTTAGATGAAGCCCTAGAAAGGTCTAGGGTGTTGTTGGTACTCATTATGGTAAAAGGTTTATTTTGTGTTGTGACTTGGCTGATAATACCATCAACAGCATGGGATTCCCCCGGAACGTCACCTCATGAAGAATCGTCGCGTGGGGCATCTGGTATGATAGTGTAGAGATAGCCTGACTAGGCATAAATCAGGTCGAATTGCTGATCTTTTAAGATAGCTTCTTCTTCTTACTGGGGTCATTCAGAAGCTACATCTTTGGCTATGGGGGGTAGGAGTGATTTGAGAAACCAATCCAAAAATATACGATTGTCAAGCTTTATCTTGCAGAGGCTACGATGCTTACGCCACTCATGGATATGGTCAGTGATGTGGGTAGCCTTTTTTTGTCTACAAGACAACAGTATTTCAACTCCTGCATCATAGCATATAGGTAACTGAAAAAACTGGAGGAAAGTGGAGGTGAGGGATGTAAATGTATGGTGGGTCCCATGTGGTTACTCAATGTACCACTTAGCTGCAGAGCCAGTGAACGTTCATTGCAACAGTCTTAGTCTAATGGAGTCATCCACTATGGAGTTAGAGGAACACCATAGGTGAAATGACATTATGTGGTTTTGGGGATCTTCCTCAGCTTTTCCTTCAAACTTCGGTATGTCTAAGGGAAGCTTTGTAGGCATGGGTGGTCATGTAGGGTTGTGTCTGATAGGATTGTTGGTTAACTTGGCTAGGTCTGGCAAGTTCAGACTAGCCATGTATGGTAGACTAGCAGATGTGTGTGGTGTAATGACTGGGACATAACTGTTAATGGTAGCATTATGTAGTGGTCCAGTGGCCCCTAAGGGTATGGCAGGTATGGCAGGTATGTGTCCTCCAACCGATGTGGTGTGGGGAGGACTTGCGCTCCCAAGTGAAACATAGGTTGCATAGGGGTTAGGAATAGTGCCAGGAATTCCTAGGATCTGGGTTTTGGTAATGACAGGGGGTGTGACCCCTATGTTGGGCATACCCATAATAGGTGGTGGGCCTATGTTGGTCATACCTAAAGGGGGAATGGCCCCTATATTAGGAATGCCTAATGGGTTTGCTGTTACCAAGGGTGGCACATTAGTAGTAGGGTTTGTTGATGTATCTCCAATAGCACTGGTGAAAAGGGGGTCGTATTGTGATCCAACCATGGGGTTGGTTAGTGGTGTTTCAGTAGAGTGTTCGGATTCAGCCTCAGAATTAGATGTGAAGTGAGGTGCGTCAGAATTGGATGACTGTGTTGTATGCCGATAATGTTTCGAGTCAAGGGATAACACTCTACGTCTGTGACGTGTAGAGTCAAGTGTACTGAAATGAGAGGGTTCACCCTAAAAATGGTGGGATCGTCTTAAATTCTCAATGGTGAGAAATGTATAAAAATTCAGTGGATGGTGGTGATGTAAAAAACTCAAAGCCCTAGTGCAACAATGTGTGCAATAAGGGAGCGAACAAATAATGGCTCTCGGGCCAACCAACCTCAAAGACACTTATTATAACAGTTGTGCTATAATAAGTGGAGGGATCCAAAAAAAAGTGGTCATAATACCAAAAGTCAAACAGTTCCTAGAAAAAAGTGGTGCTCACTAGACCAAAGGTGGGTATTGTATCATGCAAACACCTAACTAGAAGTCTTGTGAGTCGACAAACTATATCCTCTGCAAGGTGATGAAATCCAAGTTAGACAATATAGAGTGTAGAATCAACGGCTAGATACCCCCCTACCGGGAGGGACACTAGGTAGACAATCCTAAAGAATGACAACTAGGATAACCCATTCATGATACGTTCGGTTGGGTGAATCTGCAGTTTGGTTCTATCGCCGTTGTACCCCCATACGGGTGTACACTGAGAACTTTAAAAGGTATCGTTCGGTTACAGAATGGATTGTAGTATTCCACTCAAGCTTTCGGAACCAGTCTGGCTACTTCAACCCTCCTAAGGGAGAGGCCTTCCCCATATATTGGTTGATAACTATGTCAAAATTATAACGGATTTTTGGGACCCTAAAAGACAACCACTATGTCTCAGATGTAAATAATTGAGGGGTGTTATTGGTACACCTATCCCCTCAATCCTACCTAACTATAAGATTCTTTTAAGTGCTCCCCAAGTGGGGTTAAAAAAGTTTGTTGAATTAAGGTAGATTTTAAGGCTCAGTTAATAAAAATGTGGTAGATTAGGTGCACGTGTGATTATTTAATTGAAAATGATTCGCCTCTCTTGGTCGATTGATTACAAATAAAAAAATAAGACGTTTCTAGTTTGCAAAAAATAAAGGCATTTTCGAAATGTAAATGCTTTAAAAACAATTCAAAAATGATGGATTTTTGAAATAATTTTAAAGGAAAGCAAATAACATAAAGAATTTCAAGAAATAAATGGATTTCTTAAAAAATTGCTTGGGCAAACTATTGAGCAAATTTAAAGTGGGACCTATGATCTAAAAATAGTGCTGGAAATCTCTCTTTCACTTACTTAATATTTTTAAAAAGACTTTTTAATGGAGCATATATAAATAGAAAATGATTCACTGTGGCTGTAAAAATGCAAAAAAAATAAGGTTGGAAAATATGCTAAATGGGCAAAAAATACAGCAAAAAATTTTATAAAAAAAATGGTCGAATTCAAAATAATAGCATCACGGGTTTTAGGGAAAAACTGCGATGTGCATCGTGGGTTTCGGCCGCGAAGTCGTGATGTGTGGCGCGGAAAATGGCAGCGATGATCAGCGTGAAAAATGGCCGCGAAGCTACGATGTGCAGCACGGAAAAAGGCCGCGAAGCCGCGATGTGCAGCAGAGAAAAAGGCTGCAAAGCCACGACGTGCTGTGCGGAAAAAGGCCATGAGGTCATGATGAGCCGCACGACTTTGGGCAAAAAGTCACGATGCGAAAGCCAAAAAATAAATGCCGAAAAACAAACCCAAAAATGGAAATTTCAGGCTGTTTATGGCTACATAAAGGGCCAAAATCTAGAGTAGCAATGGATCTGCTGCCTAGTATGGTAGATCTGTAAATTAAAATGATTTAAAACTAACAAAAACTAAGATCTAAAGCAAAAAACCAAGATCCAAGAATTCGAAGCCAACAGAGTCGCCAAAAACTATTGCTTGGTTTTTCAACCAAGCATGTGCAAGGATGCACCTATCAACAATGTGATAGTAGTTTCAATATAGAAAGTAAAAATGATTATGAATTAAATATAAATTAACATGTGCATATAACAATAAACTTGAAAAGATTAAGAACAAGAACAAGCAACGAAAATAAAAAATGACTTTTGTATTGCAATACCTCAAATGGTGAGGATGTTTGGTGTTGAGCAACTCCAAGGTTGAGATGCTCCGGGCTCCAATGGTCTCTTCTCCAAGATTGCTACAATGGTCAAAGAACTCAAGAGAGATTTTGACGGCATGAGGATAGGATGATGGATGGATGGAAAGTGAGGAGCCCCTACCACCTTTTTATAGTTTTTGGTGGTGGAGAATACCATTATGGTTTTGAGAAAACCAATGGTATTGACCAACATGGTTTAGGTACCTTTTTCCCTCTTTTTCCTTTTTTTGAATATTCTGTATATTTTTATTCCCTTTTAATATTTTTGGGAATTTTGTTAAATTTTCAGAATTTACTTCAATCTGATCTAGGATCTTAACTGAGAGAACAACATGTACAGCATATCTACAGCATATCAATCATGGAGACAATAATGCAAGCACACAAGTGACACAAAGATTTACTTGGGGAAAACCATAAAGGTGAAAAACCCCAATAACTTCCTCAGAGATAGATAGAGCAATGATACAACCAACCATAAGAGATAGACACAACCTAGCAGCAGATCCTCCTCCTCCATAAGTGCGCCACTCCTCCTTGAGTGCATGTGTGAGAAGTGAGTGAGTAAATAGAGTGCCTCCTGCACTCTATTTATACTTGACTTGACTTGCCTTTTTACCTAACTCATGTAGGCTCGAACTTAACCACATAACATAATGCTGACTGGGCCGACCCCCAATAGGGTGGTCTAATAACCCTTTGACCCACATGAATTATACAGGGCCGACCCCAACAAGGTGGTCTAATAACCCATCAAGAATAAGTTACGACACTTACAATATAAATGACGACACTTCTGTACAGAGGAATAATAACATCTCTATAGGAATACAATATACATATATGTGAAATACATTCTAAAGTTACATATACATCAACACTCCCTCTTAACTAGGAAGGTATTTCTCAGCACAGTTCTTCTAGCACAAGTCATCTTCTCTGGATCATCGTCACTGGATAATCGTCATCGAGTCATCATCATCGTCACTGCTGCTGCTATCTCAATCAATCTCTGAATCTACTCGTCATAGGAAGTTCTACAGAGCCAGTCCTTTTTCATACTGGATGTAGGCCCACCACCTGCAGGTCTTCATCATCACTGGCCATACTGTGGAATCCTCAGGACTTATTACGTGCGTCACAAAACCTCGAAAGAGCATCCCAGGCTGTTACGAGCACACAGCTCTACCTATAGGATCTCCCAGGGCACCGAATTACATGTGACCTCACCACAAAACCTCACAAGAGCATCCCAGGCTGTTACGAGCACACAGCTCTACCTATAGGATCTCCCAGGGAAACGAATTACATGTGGTCATGGAAAAACCTCGCAAGAGCATCCCAGGACTGATTACGGGCACACAGCCCAACCTATCAGATCTCCCAAGGAAACGAATTACATGCCATAGGAAAAAACCTCGAAAGAGCATCTGCCAGATATCCCAGGGCACCGAATTACATGCCATAGGAAAAACCTCGAAAGACTATCTGCAGATCTCCCAGGGCATCGAATTACATGTCCTCCCAGAGAAAAACCTCGAAAGAGCATTTGCCAGATGTCCCAGGGCAGCGAATTACATGCCATAGGCAAAATCTCGAAAGACCATCTGCAAATCTCCCAGGGCACCAGATTACATGCTCATTTGCACAACCTGATCCACGACCATAGAGTATCAACCTGATACTCACCATACATCATCCTAATGTATCCATGATCATCCTGATCATCATCACTGCAACGTCCTGCTGCATGTCATCTGGAGCAACATCCTGAAGCTCGTCATCCATGATCATCCTGATCATCACTGCAACATCCTGCTGCATGTCATCTGGAGCAACATGCCGAAGCTCGTCATCTATGATCATCCTGATCATCAATGCATCTACTTGATGCATACCAAGTATCTACCTGATACATATCATCATACATGATCCTCCTGATCATACAATGTATCCACCTGATACAAATACAAATACATGATACATATCACCATACATGATCCACCTGATCATACAATGCATCTACCTGATGCATACCAAGTATCTACTTGATACATATCATCATACATGATCCACCTGATCATACAGTGTATCCACCTGATACAAATACATGATACATATCACCATACATGATCCTCCTGATCATACAATGCATCCACCTGATACATATACAGATACATGGTCCAAGCATCCAACATGATGCATACATACATACATAAAATGATCCAACTGATCATATCCAACATCCACATGATGCGTACATACATACATAAAATGATCCAACTGATCATATCCAAGCAGAAACCAGAACATCATCCTGATGCTCATCATCCAGCGCTTACATCCACAGCCATGTGAAGGATCCTCCTTCCAACATGCTTGGAATGGCTTCAGCAAATGTGTCCATCACTTCTTCCTCGAAATGTCCTCGATCTGAAGAATGCCAAGGCTCTCTCTGAAGTACTCGAAATTCACCCTGGCTAGTGGCTTCGTCAGCACATCTGCAATCTGCTCATCCGTCGCAACATATAGGAGCTTCACAGCTCCTCTCTGCACCATATCCCTGATATAGTGATATTTGATCTCTATATGTTTCGACCTGTCATGAAACACTGGGTTCTCGGACAGCTTCACACAACTCTGGTTATCACAGAAGATACCAGTAGCTTCCAACGGGAGATCAAATAACTCAGACAGTAGCTTCCGTAGCCATACTGCCTCACAACTAGCTGAACAGGCTGCAACATACTCTGCCTCAGCTGTACTCAGTGCTACGTAGGACTGCTTCCTGCTGAACCAAGAGATCACACCTGATCCCATACTGAAGCGACACCCAGATGTGCTCTTCCTATCTGCAGCACTGCCAGCCCAATCTGAATCAACATAACCCTACAGGTTAAACTTTTGATTCGCCTCATACCTGAGCCCATAATCCATTGTACCCTTCAGGTACCTCAGAACATGCTTTACAGCAACCAGGTGAACACTCCTCGGATCCGTCAGGAACTGACTCAATGTGTTCACAGCAAAGCAAATGTCTAGTCTCATGTTCGTCAGGTACATCAAGGACCCAATCATCTGACGATACAAAGAGACATCAACCGGCTCAGATGAAGCATCACATAGAAGCTTTAGATTCGATGCCATAGGTGTGGCCATATCCTTGCAGTCCATCATCCCGAACCTCTTCAGGATCTCTACTACATACTTCCCTTGTCCAAGGAAGATTCCATATGCACTCTGCCACACCTCCATGCCAAAAACAAATAGTGCATCATCCCCAAGTTCTTCATCTCGAACTCGGCAGCAAGCTTCCACTATGTGTCAGCAATCAATCTATCCTCACCTGATACAAATAGGTTATCCACATACAAAAGTAGTATCACTGGATTGCCTTCCTCAACCTTGTAGAAAAGGTTGGAATCCGCTTTATTCTTGGTAAAGCCCAAACTGGATAGAAAGTTGTCTATCCTACCATACCAAGTTCTGCACACATATATGACTACACCATGCTGTCTTGAAATCCATCTGGTGTATCTTCCATTTCATTACTTTTATATTTCTCTATGCTATCGTTTGCAGCATGCTTGATCTTGATAGATCCATTTGGAAGTCATAACAAACTTCCCTTCACATCTTGGGACTACATCCCAAACAATATTCTTCATGATCGATGGATCATGGCATTCCATTTCTTCATCCCAGTCTTGGGAACTTCAATATCTTCAATAGATATCTTTGTTGCTGGAACAAATGTTGTAGTCCTTTTGTAGGTGAAGATATACGGTCTTTCCTACAAAACAAGTTAAATTGCATGATTAGAAACATCTCATTGTTTTCAGAACAAATTCTTACACATAAAGAAATATGTCATACAGTCATGCAATTATCTTAGCCAATGCTTCAATACAACATTTATCCATATTCCGTAACTTTCTAGATGCCTTCCAATCTCTACCAGAACATTGTTCAGAGTGTGCACAACTCCCAACATGTCAGCAAAGAGGTTTCATTCTAGATAAGTAGCAATGGAATGTTGTATAGTGCCATAGGCCACTTACCCATGTATATTAGTAGTATACTGTTCATCAATGCAACTATTCTAATATGCACAATACATATCCTAAGTCTAGGAACATGAGCATATACATCATTGAACAATTTTATTTAAACAGACAAATATGAAAGAAATTAAAATACTTATCTTTGTTTGTTCGTTGGGTGGACTCCCTCTGAGTCTTTGCTTCCTTACAGGAGCTGCTGGAGTCCTAATCTGAAGTAGCTTCTTCTACACCTTTCTGTTGTGGAAAGATGGTCAACTCCCTTTGAATATCTACATCCTTGCAGAAACTACTGAAGTGTGTTCCTTTGCTTTCTTGCAGGAACAACTGGAGTGTGCTCCCTCTTGATCTTTGCTTCTTGGATTACCTATTCTTGAACTCATATTCATCCTTGGTCCCTATGCATGCTTATTAGTATCATGATTGTGTTATCCGTGTGATCTCATATAAAATCATACATTCATTAGTATACTTATTAAAACACAATAATCTCAAGCATGTATAGTCATGATCATTTCAAACAGAAAATAATAAGCATTAGCATTCAAGGTTTATGTAGTATTCTTATGGTTAGTCAAATCATAAGAAGCATAACATGTCTAAACCTATAATTACTCAAACCTATGACTCTTCGGGTTAGTTGAATCATCTAACAAGATAAGAGATATAATATGCATAAAACCTGTGATTATTCAAACCTATACCTTCATGATTCTTCTGGTTAGTCATATCATTAATTATGGTAAGAAACATAATATGCATACAATCATGATTATTCAAACCTATGACTTCATGAATAATCATTATCAACAACAATATAAGATCCTAACACAAGGTAGGATTCTATCTTGATATAGGAAAAACATACCTGGATTAGCATGCTATCTATTTATGTCTAACATACTCACATGATGTCTTCTTGTTCTTCTTCAATGACTTGTGCTAGTAACCTGTATATCTCATAGGTTAACTATTACAAAACCAAGTTATACATACCTCATAAATGGATCTTCTATGAGATCCATGACAATGGATGAATATTTGTCCTCATGTTATCATGATCATATGTTCTTGGACCAGAACATGATTTGTCTTTCTTGGTGTACCTTTCATGTTAGTAGACAACATAAACCTCATACAACACCATAATGCATTAGTACAATCATAAGTGTCAACACCCTAACCAATGAATATCTTCTATCATGCATTCATAATTTTGTTAAGGTGATACGACAAATCTAAAATCAAGATTGTACTAACCATAATGACATGAAGACAAACATACCATAAACTTAATCATGGACAAATATCGAAACATACATCGATGAGTCATACCTGTCGAGATCGCTTGTAATCTTCTTATGTAAGGCCTTAGCCTCATCTCCCTCTGAAACGGGAACTTCTTCACTCATGCAGATGATCAATCCATCTTCTTCTAGGATTAACCCAATCCACTTGATTTGCAAGAACTGGACCTGGAGCTGGATATGGGTTTGTCAAAGAAACCCCAAAAATTCAGACTTCAAATTTCAAACTTCCGAAAGGATAGGAATATGCGCCTTGATAGGCTGATCAAACCGGTATATTCAGAATTTGAAAACTGGAGAGTTTCACTCCTCAAATTTTCCTTTGAAACTTCCGGATTCACTGGACGTGACCCTGAACTGGGGTTTGATGAAGCCCACTCTTCTTCCCAATCAAAAAGTTTGATCCAAAGCTCTAAGCTTCTATTTTTCTGAGGAGCTTCCAGCCGTGGTCATAGATTTCAAAAATTCCCATTTTTACAGAAGCCCTAATTTTCCACTTTTCTTATCAAAGTCCCGAACTAGGGTTTGATCAAGCCCGGCCTTCTTCCCAACCAAAAATTCTGATCTTGGTCTCTAAATTTTTATTTTGATGAGTAGCATTCAGCCGTGGTTTCCAATTACAAAAATTCCAACTTTCTCCAAAGCCCTAAATTCTAGAAGCCATGAATGAAGGTACTCAAAAATAATTATGTTTTGACAGAAATATGTACCTGATTGTTTCTGATGTAAATCTGAACTTTTTGATCCACAGGGTCTGAAAAAGTTTTATGAGATAGCCTGACCTGTTATCTTTCCATCCTGATAGATCTGACCTCAATTGGATTCTCTGAGAGAGAGTTATTCCAAATGTCGCAACGTGACCTGTTTTGGGATAAAACAGAAGAGCGAACTTGTATGGCGTGCCACGTGTCACTGTTTGAACTTTGGCCACTAAAAACATTTCCTGAGATAGCTCGGCCTATTATCTTTCCATCCTCATAGGTCTGACCTCAATTGGACTCTCTGAGAGAGAGTTATGCCAAGTGTCGCAACATGACCTGTTTATGGGATAATACAGGAGAGCGAACTTGTACGGCGTGCCACGTGTCATTGGTTCAACTTCGGCCTCTGAAAACGTTTTCTAAGATAGTACAGACTGCTTACTACCTGTCACTTTTTACGAAATTTCATTTGGAGCTTCCTAGCCCAGGTTATGACCTTTTTTCCCAAGGTCACCTGATTTTGACTCAGATCTGGAAGAGGCAGAAACCCTATATTGTACAGATCAGAAATCACAAAGTAAAACGATATAGAGGTTGTCCCTTGGACACAAGGTACCTGGAGATTTAATCTTCGTCCTGTAACAATTTCAGTTCCGAAAACATCGCCAAAACATATTTATAGCGAATGTTCTACGATGACTTGTTTTTGCTATATCAAGCCCTAGCATCGTAAGTGCAACAAGTGTCATACATGCCATATCATGCCTTCTTTCAGGCTAGCTCTGATACCATGTTAAATTTTCAGAATTTACTTCAATCTGGTCTAGGATCTTAACTGAGAGAACAACATGTACAGCATATCTACAGCATATCAATCATGGATACAATAATGCAAGCACACAAGTGACACAAAGATTTACTTGGGGAAAACCATAAAGGTGAAAAACCCCAATAACTTCCTCAGAGATAGATAGAGCAATGATGCAACCAACCATAAGAGATAGACACAACCTAGCAGCAGATCCTCCTCCTCCATAAGTGTGCCACTCCTCCTTGAGTGCATGTGTGAGAAGTGAGTGAGTAAATAGAGTGCCTCCCGCACTCTATTTATACTTGACTTGACTTGCCTTTTTACCTAACTCATGTAGGCTCGAACTTAACCACATAACATAATGCTGACTGGGCCGACCCCCAATAGGGTGGTCTAATAACCCTTTGACCCACATGGCCGACCCCCAATAGGGTGGTATAATAACGCTTTGACCCACATGACTTATATAGGGCCGACCCCAACAAGGTGGTCTAATAACCCATCAAGAATAAGTTACGACACTTACAATATAAATGACGACACTTCTGTATAGAGGAATAATAACATCTCTATAGGAATACAATATACATATATGTGAAATACATTCCGAAGTTACATATACATCAACAAATTTTGGACCCTTTTTGAGAGTTTTTTTATGTTTTTTGAGGAATATTTTGATGGGAAAAATGGTGTATTATGGTCTTTTTGGTGACCTTTTGATGGTTTTAGAGGCTCAAATGGTGGAAAAGTGGACAAAAGGGTCATGTGGATAAGGGAATGAGCTAGTCACCAAAAACTATTGCTTGGTTTTTCAACCAAGCATGTGCAAGGATGCACCTATCAACAATGTGATAGCAGTTTCAATATAGAAAGCAAAAACGATTATGAATTAAATATAAACTAAGATGTGCATATAATAATAAACTTGAAAATATTAAGAACAAGAACAAGAAACGAAAATAAAAAATGACTTTTGTATTGCAATACCTCAAATGGTGAGGATGTTTGGTATTGAGCAGCTCCAAGGTTGAGATGCTCCAGGTTCCAATGGTCTCTTCTCCAAGATTGCTACAATGGTCAAAGAACTCAAGAGAGATTTTGACAGCGTGAGGATAGGATGATGGATGAATGGAAAGTGAGGAGCCCCTACCACCTTTTTATAGTTTTTGGTGGTGGGGAATACAATTATGGTTTTGAGATAACCAATGGTATTGACCAACGTGGTTTAGGTACCTTTTTCCCTCTTTTTCCCTTTTTTGAATATTTTGAATATTTTTATTCCCTTTTAATATTTTTGAGAATTTTGGACCCTTTTTTAGGGTTTTTTATGTGTTTTGAGGAATAGTTTGAGGGGAAAAAGGGTGTATTAGGGTCTTTTTGGTGACCTTTTGATGGCTTTAGAGGCTGAAATGGTGCAAAAGTGGACAAAAGGGTCATGTGGATAAGGGAATGAGCTAGTGAGCACTTTTTAGGTGTTAACACTGGCAGGAAATGACGGTTTTCCTAGTTCATAAGTGGTAATGTTGGGTATAGATGTTTCCGGTGAAGAAAAAGATAAAGAATGTCCAAGGGAGTATCGAAAAATGGGTACTTCTGAACCTTCTCTATGTGAGAGACTTTGATATCTAATTTGTTCTCCATCCATATGCAAATGGCTCATCTGCTAATAGAGTGGTGGAAGAAACGCATCATTGGGAATCCATCGATGAGGTGTAGTTTCTGTCATGAGAAGTGATCCAAAATAGACAACATGTCAAACTAGAGAAGTCTCCCAAAACGATGCAGCTGGACCAAATGTTTATGATATAGGGTCATCCTGGGGTTGGTGTTTGGATATGCCTATACTCCATCCTAGTCCTACCAACATTTTGATCCTTTTCATTTTCATTCTTGCATGCATTCCTGCATGCATCCACATGTTTCCCAGTCATCAGCTTGACACCTCGAGCACTTAGTCCCTAGTCTTCCAGCACTCGGGAGCATATTTCCACTTAGATTGAGCCCTCCTAGCTAGTGATACGCCCACTTCTTACCTTCCACTTGAGAAGGGCGCCTTTTTTCACCTACCACTCCAGTTCACTTCAGTTAGCCACATGTCTTGCCTTGATTTAAGGCTAGACTAACTCCTAACTGCTGTTTTCACTCTGATAGACCTTCAATGAGACTAGATTGCCCATTTTGACTCCAGTTAGCTCCTCATGCGCCCTCCACTAAGCCTCCTTAATTCAGTTAGTGCCATTTACACCTACCACACTGAGTTAGACTCAGTTTGACTGATGGTTGACAGTTACTTATGCATTGATGACTCCACCATTGATGAGATAGACTTCTAGTTGTGCTTCGATGACACTCCAATGATATTTTGATCTCTTCATGAAGTCCAATTCCAATTTCTACCTTGGCATTCGAATCCTCATGCATTGTATTATTTATTTGTCCATTTGTGATTAATGAATTAGTGTGTGTGAAGTATTTTTTCTTCTATCCGAGTTCTACTGTATTATTATTTTGTCGCTCATCTTACTGCATTGACCACTCTTAATCTTATTCCTAAATTCTTTCATTGTGAGGTATACACCAACTCTTAGATCTGCTGTGATGATTTTCACATGGTATCAGAGCATGTTGAGAGTATTGTTTATCTCCATTCCTGAGATTTTTTGAAAGTTATTATCAATATTTTGAGTGCAGCAGTTGCAGCAGTTTTTGCATTTTTGCAACAGTAGCAGTTGCAGACATTTTCTATTGTTTTTGCAAGTCTTCTACAGCTTCCATGAATTCAGAAGAAATCCCTCCTCTTTCTCCATTCAACTATGATGAATGGAAACAAAAACTAATATCATATTTGAAGAGCCATGGTCTCTTTGATTATTGTGTTGAAAGAGAGTTCGAATCCTCTGAAGAAGAGTATGACTGGTTAAATGAAGGTGAAAGAGTCAATGCAACCATGTTGTTTGGTATGTCTCGATGCATGGTAATCTGCTTCCTTGATTTTGATGATTATGAATCTCCAAAAGAGCTATGGGCCCAACTAGATGAAAGATTCGGCAAACAGGATGAAGAGATTGGTCCAAACCCTTTCGAGAGCAAGCAAAGTGATGCATTCACCCTCCTTGATGATCTCAGTGATCATGAACCAGTATCAAACATATCTCATATTGAAGTTGTCCACAAAGAAGAAGAACTTGCAGATTCTACACTCATGCTCCAAATTTCTTCTATTTCGAATTCTGTGCCAGCTCACACTCTAGAAATTGTAGAAGGTCCTAAATCCTCTCTTGCACTAGAGTTTGTTGGTTTGCATCATGATCTATTGAATGTTTCGGAGGTAAAATCAACCATTGGAGGTAATGCATTCGCTCTCCTTGATCGCTCACCTCCTATGTAGTACTTTATGATCATTATTTCATGCTTTCAGAAGTTTATTGAAGATAATGGCCATTGCCATTCGCTTGGGATAATTTCTCATGCACATATTGGCTTTGATCTCACCTCTAATGGTTAAAAGGAGATCTCAAGAAACCATGATTCAAGTCTTGGATCTATTTTGGATTCTAAGCAATCACTACTTGGGATAATTTCTCATGCATATGATGGTTTTGATCTCACCCCTACTGGTTCAAAGGAGATCTCGAGAAACTATTCTTCAAGTCTTGAATCTGATTTGGATTTTAAGCAATCATGTGATGGTTATTTTTGGCATAATATCACCTTTGATGGTTCAAAGGAGAAGACAAAAGACTACCTACATATTCATACATTTGATCCTACCTCAACTGATTCGAATCACAGGTTCAAGGATCATCCTCATACTTTTGGATTTTTTCTCATCACATGCGATCTGAAGAGAAAGTACAAGCACATGCTTTCTGAGCATGATCCACTTCTTCCCAAGAAGAAGATACCTCTAGACATATGACTAAGCATCACACCTGCTTGAGTTTGGAGCATTTATTTTTGTGTGTGCCTTACAATCTATTTGGAGGGGGGGTATTTTTTCCATGAGGTTTTCCCCATTTCCTCGGTTTATTGACTATTATTATTCATTGTATTGGGTGACCTTTGGTCTTAGTTACCAGGGCCCAGGATGGATTAAGGGGGGGTGTCAGGATATTCCTATACTCCATCCTAGTCCTACTAGCATTTTCATCCTTTGCATTTTCAGTCTTGCATGCATTGTATGCATCTGCATACTACCCAGTCATCAGCTTGACACCTCCAGCACCTAGTCCCTAGTCTTCCAACACTCGGGAGCTTATTTCCATTCAGATTGAGCCCTTCTAGTCAGTGATGCACCCACTTCTCACTTTCCACTTGAGAAGGGCACCTTTTTTCACCTACCACTCCAGTTCACTTCAGTTAGCCACCTGTCTTGCCTTGATTTAAGGCTAGACAAACTCCTAACTGCTATTATCACTCCAATAGACCTCCGATGAGACTAGACTACCAATTCTGACTCTAGTTAGCTCCTCATGCACCCTCCACTGAGCCTCCTTCATTCAGTTAGTGCCAGCTACACTCAGTTACACCTACCACACTCAGTAAGACTCAGTTTGACTGGTGGTTGACAGTTACTTGTGCATTGATGACTCCACCGATGATGAGATAGACTTCTAGTTGTGCTCCGATGACACTCCAGTGATTTGTTGATCTCTCCATGAAGGCCAATTCGAATTTCCACCTTGGAATTCGAATCCTCATGCATTATATTATTTATTTGTTCATTTGTGATTAATGAATTAGTATGTGTGAAGTATTTTTGCTTCTATCCAAGTTCTACTGTATTATTATTCTGTTGCTCATCTTATGGCATTGACCACTCTTAATCTTATTCTGAAATTCTTTCATTGTGAGGTATACATCAGCTCTTAGATCTACTGTGAGTATTTTCACAGTTGGTTGAAGACCCAATCTGTAGCCCAGGACTCTCCTTCCACCGAATGATGAAAGTATGTGTCATGTGAAGTAGATGGTTCTATAGTCACAGACCTCACAGGATCAGTGGCAGGTGAACTTACGGGAGGTGAATAGTTCATCCGCAATTCTAAAGTAGAAGTATATTCTTCATGTGACACATATGCAGTAGGTTGATCCATGTTTTCTCCTTAGTTATCCTCCTATGTAAGGGGATATTCAGGTGGCAAGTTCAAGATCCTGTGGGATCTTCTCAAAGGTTGATCATCCAGAATGACTGAACCCAAGTTTCTCCTAAGACTTTTCTACAAAAGAAAAAATCAAACTTTCATAGTCTACACAAGCTAAGGCTGCAAGAAAACTTATGTGATAGGTAGGATTCAGTGGTCTGGAACCTCATAGGATTGTTAAGGCTTCGCAACTCGTGATATACCACATGGTCCAATAGTTATACTCGGCCCAATCTTTCAGAGCACTAACTAGGGAGGATTAGGACTATACCCCTGACTGTATAACCTGACTACCTAGTAGCATGTGTCTAGTAGCTCCCGGGTGTTGTTCTTGGTGTATTGCTATGCCAAGATGGCCAAATGGTTGACTCAGTTGGTTATAGGAATCCAAGAAGGGTCTGCCGATATACGACATAAACATGGGAGCTCCAATTTGTAGTGGTGTTGTATAATGCACAACCGTACGACAAGAGCCTTCTGATATATCAACGAGTAACTTAAGTAACTTTCTTTATACCCATGGGTAAGTGAAAGGCCATTTGATATACCAGTTGGTACGTGAAAGAACTACAAAGCCCCGGTATGCAGTGCAAAAAAATAATGACAGGTTGCATGCTTAAAGATGTCGGAACATGTCTCTAACTTACACACAAGTTTCTATACAGTTTTAACCTAATGCTACCATTAAATTTTATCTTGACGGTTAGGTGAATGCATGAGGTGAGAGATTGAAATGTAAAATGATGCAATCCTTAACTACAAGAAGATGCAAATCTTTCTTTTTCTTTGGATGAAAACTATCTATAGTAAGGATAAAAATTTTCTTGTTTCCGATGATAAAAAGTAAACAAGTACCCCTATACTTCAAAATCAACCAAAAGGTAAATAAAGCAGTCTTGCACTAATCCAACAAAAGCAATGAATAACACACCAAATCTAAGATGTTTTTTTTTTTTTTCAACATTTCAAATTGAACGAATCTACGCAAAACTGAAAAGGAGAATTTCTCTTTAGAATGAAAAAAATCTAATTTTCCAAAATCAAGGATCCAAAAAGTGGGAATAAAACCAAAAATGCATGAATATTTCAATCTTGGGGATGCTTTGCAAAAGCTCAAAAATAATTGAAATTTCCAAAGATATAACCGAGAAAATACAAGATAATGATGATCCTTTCAAACTTTTTAAATAACAATTCCCAAAGGAATGAAAAATGTCTACAACGATTCCAAGAAATGAACTTTAAAGAAAGATAATAAACCACTTTGATTTTCTAATGAATATACCAAATCAAATCTGATAATTATGTCACTTTCAGATCTACTTGCAAAAAACAAGAGAATGTACTAATGCAAACACTAACGAATTGGAAATTCTCAAAGAAAAAATAATCACCCAAAAATATAAAAAACACTCAAAATCACACAAAATCAAGCAAGAGTCACAACATCTAAGCGTAGGAAGGTTGGGAAGTTAGATCTAACAAGTCAAACATATCCGGTGAAACAATCAGAAGTCACAAGACTGAGCAAATTGATGGGGGATTTAAATTTCCCACATATACCAAAACACTCTCTTTAATAGCTAAGACCCTAATTGACACTTAAAAATTGACAATCAAACCCACAATAGGATATGATGTACCTAGGGGTTCTGTGACTGTAAGGCACAGTACACAGAGCTCTGAAAATTAAACCAAAAAACAATTGGAGAATTCTTTAGACTGGGTACCAAGTAATAGAGGGTGGTGCGCCCTACAAAGGTGTGCTAGAGCATTGGGAGGTCCAACAATGCACTCTGCATAGTGGGAATGTGTATCAGTGACATAGGATGCTAAAGGCCAGAACACATCATCGACGCAATCTGCTCATAGGGTAGGTGCGTCAGAAACACAATGAAGCGGGCAGTGAATATCCTAGGTGTGTCGGGAAGGGATCAAGAAACAAAAATTAAAAATTATCACAAAAATAAAAAGGTGACATGTCTAATACTGATCCTAAACAAAGTCTAGATAACCTAGAGACTCCCTGATGGTCAGATCCTATGGGAAGTGTTGCCACAGTTCTGTCGACAGGGGTTCACTTCGCACTGTCATTAACAAACATAAAGGAGAAAACCTTAAGCACCAGCCCATAAAGTTTTTACCCTTTCCAGCAAAGCCCGTGAAGCAAGTGAAGTCTCATCCGAGATGATTAAGGGGTCTGCAAGAACCAAGTTTCCGCAGTGGGGAAAGGACTTGGCTACTTCAATTCTATCGCAATAGAAACCGGAGATTCACATTCACATACATTCATACATTCATCATTCCCACATTAACCATGTATTCACCATTCACATATTAATACATAATGGACATTCTCATTAATAGGGAAATACTGGAGATCACACCAATGAAACCTTACATAAAAGAAAACAAAAATCATAACACAACATTCACCATTTAACATAAACAGAGACAAAAGAGCAGATCCGAACATTTTCATGCATTAACTCATCAAAACCTACGGTATAACCTTTACAGAAACAATTCAAAACATCTTATTGCGGATCCATACAAAACTACGAAAACAGAGTAAAAAACAATCAAGCCACATAATAAAAATGATAATGAGCTTAGGATTCCCTTAGGATTACATTCATATTATTGTTTATAGCCAACTATCGTTGTTATAAAACGGTCCAAATGACCCTTTCTAACAAACTAAACTAGTCTTGTGCTTCCTTGTTCTCCACGAATGGTCCTTCTTTGCAGCTATCGGCTTCAACACTTCATGTGGACTAATCCCGTGCCAACAGGCCCCCAACACAAACTTGTAGCTCCACCTTGAGCCACCTCAGCTGGACACCACTGGTGCAACCGTTCTCATCCTGCGTTGTGCTAAACTTCTAAAGCTATTCTTGCGGCGTCTGGAGCTTGTTGTCATGTACTTCTCGAACTCATCCTCCAGTCTCTTGGTCATTGTCATGTACTTCTGGAACTCATCCACCAGTCTTTTGAAACCTTCATCATCTATCCCTTCTACGCCTGCTCTTGCGCTTCATGCTTTTTTTGGTCTGGGGAAAAGTTAATCGACATAACCAAATTGGGAAACAAGCCAACTACTCTGGCACACCTGTTTTGCACATTTCGCTGGCCTCTGTTGGAGCCAGCGTGCCTCCTCCCTTAGTGTTCTGTTGGTCACAGGGAACATGGTTCTTCTAACTACTACCACTCTCTTAGATATCTCGGGTGGGACTTCATATTCGTTCCTTCCCATTGTTTGCGCCACTTTCTTTGCTAGTTGTTCATGGTTACTTATCATTCTTTCCCTTAGTGCACCTGGAGTGCTTCCGCTGGACACAAAATGCACCATTGCAATTATCTCACTTCCCTTTTCCACAACTTCCTTGGGCTTGCTCACTTAACTTACTAACTCTCTCCATCTTCCTTACTGAATCATATCAAGCAACTTACTGATTCTCCTCTTCCGACTTACGAACTCGCTTTACTCAACTTACATGCTTCAATCTCTATGCATGTATTTATGCTTCATCCTCATTCCCTTGATGCCTAGTTATTGAATGATTTGTGAAATATTTCCCATAGCCACCCGATTATGTCCTCAAGTGTGTCATCATACTCCTTTGTCGTCTTCCGGTGATGCTGATCTGCAATAATCATGCTCAGATTTGACTCCCACATGCTAAACGTGCGAAGCATCGACGAGTGACACGGATGGCCATGCTTTCCATTTTTTGTCATATTTTTTTTGTTTTTTGTTTTTACTATGGCTTAATTGCTATGCACCTGATCATGGTGATTGGGTTTCAATCGATTCCTGTTTACCATCTTGGGAAATAATATCCCATCTAAACTTTATAGCTGCACTGCACCTTCATCAGTGACAAAATGTATTATGTAGGGACCTAACCAATGCATCTGTAACTTACCTGGGTGCTTTTCAAACTTACTCTCATATAAAAGAACCATATCTCCGCGCTGAAACTGATTTGGTTTAACATGGCGATCATGCCAAGCCTTTTGTCAATCCCTTTCTACCTTCTGATGAAAACCTGTGATGAACCAATCCTCATCAAGTTGTACCAAATTTTCCAACCGTTCCTCCAATGTTATGTCGTCACTCATTCTTGTGGCTATGGCGATGCGCTGACTTGAGACAATATACTCCATCTGCATTACAGCTTCCTGCCCATAGATGAGCTTGAAAGGGGTATGGCCAGTCAATCATTTTCAAGTTATGCGATATGCCCAGAGTATCGCTAGAAAATTCAAATTCCAATCATCACAATTTGTGTTGCATACCTTTGTGAGTGCATGCTCCAAGATTTTGTTGAATGCCTCAACTATCCCATTAGATTGCGGATGATATGGGGTGCTCTTCCTGTGTTGAATTCAAAATTCCTCTGTCATCGCTTTGATAATTTGATTAACAAAATGAGTCCCCTCGTCACTCATTAGTATCTTTGGGAACCCAAACCTGGTGACCACATTGTCGAAGAGGAATCTTGCTATAGTCACAGCTGAGCAATCCTTTACCGGTGCAACTTCTTCCCATCGCATCAAGTAATTTGTTGTAGCAATAATGTAGCATGACCCTGTCCTTTTTACTAGTGGATTGATGGGTCCCACGAAGTCAACTACCCACTTGTCGAAATCCTGCAGTGTTAATCTAGGTACTAATGGAATTTAATCCCTTCGTGACGGCTTCCCTTTCCATTGACATATGTCACAGCTTTTGGCGTAGTCTGTAGCATATCCATGCATCGTCAGCCACCATAGTCTTGCCTGAAAGATCTTCCTAGAAGTGGTATGTCATTTGTAGTGTCCTCCTGTGATTCCATAATGAGATTCCACTAAAATCCTTTCATGTTCATGCAGAAGGACGTATCGTCATAGTATCTCATCCGGTCTCATCTTATATAGTTTCCCTGCAATTAGTTGGAAATCTCCAGCTCTGACAACTATCTTCTTCTTCTAGTTGGTAGTGAATCCCTCCAATAGCTTCCCTATTGCCAAAAATTGAATAATTTTTTCGTAATGGTCATCGACCATTATGGACCTAAACAACTGAGCATCCGACAATCCTTCGTCAATGCTCCTTGGCTCTTCTTCAGACTCTATTCATGATAGATGGTCTAGTACTGCATTCAGTCGTCTTAGCTTTACGATTATGTAAAAATCAAATTCTTGGAAGAGTAACAGCCATTGACAAATATTCCCCCCCAACACAGACTTGTTCACCAGGTATTTTAGTGCTGAGTGATCAGTGAACATTTTAAAATGGCCCCATAAGAGATAGTGTCAAAATTTTTGGAAGGCGTAGACCATTGCCAAACCTTCCCTTTCTGTGGTTGTGTAATTCTTCTTCACAGTAGACATCTTTGTACTTGTGAATGCTATCGGGTGGTCTATGGAACCTTCTCCTGGCTGGGCCAAGATAACTCCTAATGCGACTTATGATGCATAAACATGAATGTGGAACTCCTTTGTGCAATTTAGAAATGCTAGTATAGGTGTTGCAACCATTATTTCTTTCAATATGTCCACACTCTTCTGCCACTCTTCATTCCATTCGAACTTGGCATATTTCTTCAACAACTTTTCCATCGGCGCCATGATTACTACATACCCTCTAATAAACCTTCTTGGAGTATCCTGTGTGTCCCAACGTCGCTCTCAATTTCTTGACCATTGTTGGGGGTGGGAGGTCGACAATAATTGTGGTCCTTGCAGGGTCAACTAATATTCCTTCCCTACAAACAATGTGCCCTAACAAAATCCCGAATCGAGTGCAGAAAATGCATTTCATTGGATTTAATGAAATTTGGTGTTGTCGACATTGTTCCAACATCAACCTCAGATTCATGACATGATTCTTGATCAAACCATACACTCTCCAATCATCCATGTATACTGCGAGAAATTTATGGATGTAATCTATTGGCTTAAATAAATGTTCTAGAGGTTTCCAATATAGACTCAGTTCTTGGCGGTTCGAGGAACCAACAAAACCCCTTTTCACTAGTCCTTTCGGCAATAGTCTGCGATCAAACTGAGGTCTCACCCAAGGTAAAGGTATGGGTGAGCTGTAGAATCAAGTTTCCTTAGCTATGTGATGAGTTGTTTAAATCAGATCCAATAAGCAACGCACCATGGAGCCTGCGCTGTGGGTTGGCGCTTATATAGGTAGAAATGTTGTGCCACTCACACATCCAAGGGTTGCGTGATGTGAATCTATGTCACTTTTCGTTCCTTTATCCTACCTGTCATCATCGAGTTAGCGGCCTAGATCCTTAATTGCTTGCCGCCACTCACTTTTATAGGTCGCTTTCCTTGTCCTTCATTCTGCTTCTTACCCAAGATAGGTCACTTACTTAGCCCAACCTTCCTCTATACTCTTTTACCAAAAGTAGTTGTTGCGCAGGCTCTGCACACCAGTACTGTTGCATCAAAACTGCATACATACACCGAGCTGCACATTTCTCAAAATCGTCTCTTATGACTTCGTAGCCCAAAAGCTGTGCAGCTCCCAAAATTGTGTCCTTATCAAAATTGTGCCCAACTTGGGCCACACCCAATATAATCCTTGAACGCCAAAACTACTAATCTTGAAAAAATTGTTGGTGCATTTTTCAATCCAAATGGCATCACCGTATATTGAAAGCATCCCCACTCGGTGATAAAAGTTGTTTTGTGTCGATCCTCTTTTGCAATATTTATCTAGTGGTAGCTAGATAATCCATCTGTGAAGGAGTATATTTCTTGACCGTCCACTCCTTCCAATACTTCATATGTAAATGGTGTAGGGAATGGATCATGTAGGCATGCATCATTTATCTTTCTTAAATTGACATGGATCTTGAATTCATTGGTCTTCTTATCTTTGAGCACCATCGGGATGATCCACTCTGATTCCTCTACTGGTTCTATAATGCCTGCTTCCATCATTCTTTCAATCTCAACCTTCACCCTTTCCTTGTACCGCGGATTCAACTAGTAAGGATGCTGCTTGACCGGCTTTGCATTTGGTTTCAGTGGGATCTTCATCTCGCACAGGTCCCCTGAAATTCCTTTCATCACTGAGAATTTTGTCAGAAACAAGTCCTGAAACTTGTGCAATAGGTTTGTCATCTTCTCAATAGTTGATTCATCCTAGTAGTCTATGATGCTCGTGAACTTGGTATTTTCTTCCGACCCAATGTTCAACTTATTGATTTGTAGAGGCTACTGAAACTTGTCGAAAGGCATATCTAGTTCCTCCATGTTGCGACTTCCTTTTGACTCTGGGATATACGTAGCCCTCGGATCATCCTCATCATCCAGTTCTCCTGTTATGTTGTAGCATTCCATCAACATTTGGGATTCCGCAATCCAATGAATCCCCATAGGTTTCTCTATTGGTACTGCATCGAGTACATTGTCTCGGACCTCCTGTAATGCGCTATGGATGAAGGGGTTTTCATCAAAGAAACTGAACATTTGGTTAAATCCAATTGGTAGTTGTTTCCATGAGGTTGTTCCACGTTGCAGTTCTGTTGCGATATACCAACTTTGCGGTACTTCATCCAATGTGTGAATAAATGCATGGACCCATTCCTTTTTCACTCTTGGTCCCCATTTTCTTTCACATTCATCCAAATGATCCTTTGGGTCTCTTCTTCCATCATACTTCCTTTCGCAATATCCTGTAGTGTTGTCTAACATAACCATCACTAGGTGTCGACATAGTGGCTAGTTAGTTATAGTGGACTTGTGTGCTTCCCACAATTGCGCTAGTGTAGCCTTTAGGGCTTCTACCAAGGCCAAGAGATATTGTGGTTCTGCCACTTTCTCTTCAAATTCAGTGAGAAATGTAGCCAAATTGGGAAATACCTCATACATCAATAGCTCACACTCTTCTATTGCTACTCTTTGCAATGACTGAGTGATCCGTGGACACCTCCTAAATGACACTTCATGCAGTCCGTTCTGCCAATTTTCAAGTTCTTTGTTGAATATGATGACGCCGAGATGCTACTACGCCACCCTACCTTTCCATCTGAAGTAGGGTTGATGTAGTCTTCATAAATGTTGTAAATATTGTCCCATCCCTCGGTTAATTCATCCCTTGTTGGTTCAACATACCTCTTCCCTTCTGTGGGATCAACAGGTGCGACTACCCTTATCTCACAGTCTCGAATGGCATAGTTCTTTTCTTGAAGTTGATAATAGTCTGATTCTCTATCACCCAGTCTATCCCTAGCAGCACTAGGTAGGGACTTGTATTTTCCACAATTTCGATCACATCGAAATTTGTGTTTTTTCGAGTCCCCCAATCTCAACAGGGACCTAACATAGTCGCCCGGTCGGGGTGACCTTACTTTGGTTTGGTAGTTGCAATTGCATAGGGGACCAAGCACACTGTGGTTTCCCTATTGTTTCCTAGGTCTATTTTGTTAGGATGTTTACATCCGACCCCAAGTCCAAGATAATGGAGTCAACATCGAACGCTTTGACTTGTGCAGACATCTGCATTTCGCGTCATGTCTTTCTCTTATGTATGCGATTGACTGTCTTCTACTGTCGTGCACCCTCCTATCGATGCAGCAGGTTGGATATCTTCGCCAATGCATCCTAATCTTTTTCTAGCTCTAGGAAACTCTCTAAAAAGGCTCTTAAGGTGTTGGCCTTTTTCTGTGAATTCATTGTGTTGAATATCGGCAGCATGTCGTAAGTAACTTCCTTCTGGTGGAGAGGTGGATGCCTCAACTGCCTTATTGTCTCCTATTCTTTCAAAAAAATATCCCTTTCTACTGCCGCATCAAATGTGACTTGCTTCCTTGCTGTCGGTCGAATGCTAGCATGTGACCTATTAGCCCCTGTCACAGCTCCTCCTCTAGTCACTATTTTGATAGTGGCACTTTGACTTCTAACCTATGCTGATATATTCTTTACCGCTGGTGGTAGATTCTGATTCTAATTTTGATTTTGTGGAGGTGGGGGTAGGTTCTTAGTTTTCCACTTTGCAATGAGCTAAGGAAAATCTTCAACACCATGGTCCACAGCACTGCTGTAAGTGCACTGTGGTGTTGGATTCGGGAAATCTCCCTGATAATGCCCCTGTTGACCACAATTATCACATATGATAGGTCCTTGACCTCGTCCAAAAACTCCTCCTCGACCGACACGAGTACCTCGGCCACCGCAGAACGCCCCTCTAAATCCTTCTCGCAATGACCCTTATGGAAGGTACTGCGGTTGACCATACTATGTCTACGGATATCACGGTTGACCGTATTGCGGGTTTTGAAATTTTGGTTGAGGATATTGTGGTTGGCCAAACTATTATAGACCATACTGCGGTTGTGGATTATATTGAGGCTACGACGGATTATACAGCTATTGCTGCTATACCAGTGGTTGCTCCTTCCCTTTCATGAAGAAAGTATCTACAGTCCTTTCTTGGAGTAGGTCATAAGCTATGCAGTACTTCTCATCGTGGCCAATAGATCAAAAGAACTTGCAATAAAAGTTCACAGTTTTTGACACCATCTTATGCAAGTACACACATTCTTTAGGTTGATTTCCTCTCATGTGACAGATGCGACACCAAGGAACCCCTCCCGGACTGAGGGGATTCGGTGCACCTTATTGCAAATATTCTTAGAATTCTAAGCATTGTTCCTTGTGATGTACTTCTGTCCTACATCTAGTGAACCGCATGTCTTCATTTGCCTCTTTTCCTTTCTTCATGTCTTGTAGCTGGATCGTCAAGTTTTACAGTTGCACTTGCATTCGATCCATGCCTAAGCTCGTTTTGTCGATTAGTGAATCCTCTAGCTTCATTACGATCTCCAATGCTTCTGCCTGAGTCGCTACCTTTTGTTGCATCAGTGGCACACAAATGTGCGGCACCAACCCAACAATAAACCATTCTTTATGTTGCATATCATTCATCTCGAAACTCATTTTCATCATTAGTGTTTTGTATCATTGGTCGAAGTCCCATACTGACTCATTGGGAAACTGTTTGATTTATTTTAGCTCAGTAATGTATTGCGACTCAGATTTTGGTTTCCTAAATTTGTCGATCATCCCCTCCTTGATATGTAGTAATGTTTTACCTAGAGTTCTCGTCGATACTTTAGTAAAATTCAAAACCTGTCTAGTGCATGACCCCTAAGGGTCGTCGCTAACTGTACTTTTTTTAGATCTTCATCCTAGATTTGCTTCATGGTCCATACTACCTCGCACAAAACTAGTATTGTTCGGGATCCTCGGTCCCGTTACCTTGGCAGGTTGGCATCTTTGCGTCGTCACCTGCCATTCTTGCACTTCTACTATTGTTATTTACTGATCCGCTACTCTTACTATTTTTCTGGCACGTAGGACATCTCTACGATTAACTTGTATTTCCTCTTATCAAGTTTTGAGTAGTACGTGGAGTTGAAGGTACGTTGTGTCTTAGGGTCCATCCTTCTTCATCTTCTAGGGTAGCCTGTTCACTTTCTTCTCCATCGTAATAAGGTTGCTTCCTCCCTTATGGTCATGTCTCATAGTATTCTATTCCAGTCCCCTCATGAGACTCTCTCTCATTCTTCCTCTTCTTCTCGGGTCACCGGAATATCATCCCACTCCTCAATTGTACAACACTCTTTGTCAACTTCCCTTAAAAATTTGTCATTGCCCATGTCCATTTACCCTGCATTTTTCTACCGGACCCGCATTCATGCAGTACCCAAAACTTCTCCACACTGATCTTCTACTCGTCGGAATTCATCTTCAGTATGCCCTTTTCATAGACGAGCATCTTAATCCACAGCTTTAGTGATAGTAGGAATCTCCCTCTAGGTCCTTTGAAAATTTTCCTTTCTGCGTCATTGTATGATTTGATCGTGTCCACAACAAACTCAGTGATGTATCCTTCTAAGATACTGTCTACCCAAAATTCAACAGCCTATGATACCTTATTGTTGACCTATTTTAGCTGTTGGATCATTTCTGGAGTCTAGTGATCTGGCTCACTCTTTTGGCAATGGTTCTTTTGAAACGTCAACTCCACTAAAAACTCGTGCAACAATACCAGGAATTCACAGAAAAATATCTCATGGATATCAGAATAAATATGATTTTCCAACCAACTACTTGTCATCTTCCCAAGGTCCCCATTTTCTTCTTCCGTGAATTCTTTTGCTTTCTTGTCAAACTAGTCCTGAATCTCTGGTTTCGTCGGTTGCCACAACATGTCCTTATATTTCTTCTTCAGGGTCCCGTCAACAAAACCATTTTTTGACACAATTCTTTCGACATGGATTCACTTCAAACTATCATCAACAAACACCAGCCAAACACACTTAAGCACTGACCCAAATGTTACACAGAAATCTTCCACCCTGTGAGCATTAGCATTCTTTGGCCTATAGGATCCATTTCAATGACTCAGATCCATTTTTATCCTTCAGTGATACCAGTTTTCCCTATTTTTGTTCCTACCCGCATGTTGCATCACTATAACATGCGTACCCGCGAGTTGCATCCCTATAGCCCGCGTGTATCAAGTAAAATGGTAAAAACCACTATTAATTACTTTTTACTCCCAAAAAGTGGTCATTGGGTGACCTTTGGCTCTCCATCTTCCCAAGTAACATCCCAATGAGTCCTTTCACCTACCTTTGAGAGGACTATATATTGAGCACATATGGCTTATGGACGGGAGAAATAAGAGAATAGTAAAGGCACTCTAGTGGATTTTTTCCCTATCTTGAGTCTGCACTCATTGATCCTTGTAGTTGTGAGCCAGTTATGTTCACCTTCCAAACTCCTTTCTAGTTTGAGTTTTCCATTCATGGAGGATTGAAGTGGTGGAGGCATAAGTGGATTGATCTAGATCATGGTTCAGATTGGTTGCCAGCAAGAGGTCATATCACTTTGTACTTCTTCTGGTTCATTAATAGAAATACTCATATTCTCGTCCATTCATGCTGTGAATGTTGTTTATTATACATTGGGTTACATTTGCTTATGATATTATGGACCATTGTTATTGACAATGTTAATGTCATTTATATATCCCATGTACTTGTTAGATATTGGTTGTCAAGACTAATTTGCAGATTACAAGTGCTTCGATGTGCGTGGATTGAAAGCTCCAACAGGGATCTACATCAAACATTGGATCGAGGTTGGTTACATTCCTCCATTATCTTAACATTGTCATTTATAATAGCATTTCTTTGAGAATTGAGTAGATTTCTGGTAGTCATGTATCTGTTGTGGTATTCCCAAGCCATAGTGAGTTTTCTCCAATACAGAAATGGAAACTCTGCTGGGGAAAACATCCATGTTTGGGAAACAATTTGAGCATTAGTCCATAGTTAGAGTTGCTGTTTATCGAAACTCTGTGTCACTGATTGGCCGTTAAGATACACTGTAGAAAACTTGCTTTTTCTGAGCCTCTGGACTCTTTATTTGACCATTTTCATTTCCCCACCTGTGGGCTGTCTTAGTTCTACCCGCGTATACCCGCCTCTGTTTACTCTACTGCTCGCGGGTACCCACAGGTATTCCTTCGATAGTAGCATGTAACTCTGGCTTTTGTTGGTTTATGGCTATTGGTTGTTGTTGGGTGAGTTTGGTTGGTTCCTGAGTCTTTCTTGGCCTCTTTCTTGACTGTTTCATGCCTTGGTTGTGAATGGATCTCTTCATTTCTCTTGGTTGAGCCTTCTTGGTTTTTTTTACCAATCTTTGGTTTTAACCTCTTGGTTTTTTCCTTTGGAGCTCTTTCCTTTGGTTGAGTCTTACTGTTTAGGATCTGCTGGGTTGTCTTAGTGATCTTCTTAGCACTTCAGTGACTGAATAGTAGGATTTTGCTTGCATTTTTTCATTCCATATATATTAAAAAAATACAAAAATATTCATTTAGTTTTTTTTTGCATTTTCCTTTCTGTTTATAAGAGAAAATACAAAAATATTTTATTTCCATGTACTGCATTTTGCATTGAGTTCTTGTTGCATTCATTTTAGGTTCTGCTTGTGCATTGAAAAGATAAAAGATTGCGTCTTTATTTCGGAATTGTTGGTTGACTGTGCATATTAGTGTCATTGTTTTATTGGATAGATGAGTCTAGGATCGGACGATGTTGCTTACTATTGAGTCTACACATCACTAGTTTCATGACCATATCCCTTGAGTAATCACAGCCACTAAAATTAATGCTTAATCATAAAATTGATTAGACTGATTTTATTTTATAGGGTACACCAACTAGCATAGGTTTAGAGTCTTGGAATAGATCATTGCGAGTTAACAATCTAAGACTACTGAACGAAACATCAAGTGTCTGACCAGGGATTGGAGGAATCCATGGTATAGATCGGTGTTCTCAGGAAGCTCTACTCAATCCAGAGTTAAGCACGAGGTCACGGGAGGTTGGTTGAGGAGATATCCCTCTGATACCAGCTGAACGTGGGAGATATATCTAGGATTTGTTCATATCTATGGGTACCGGAGGTTCCTCCTCTTATGCTTCAGGCTTAGCTACCCTGTCGATATGAGAAGTCCCACCTGCGACTGTCCCCCTGAGCATTAGTTATATTGCGGTGAACATAGTTGCCTTACCTAGGTACCACACAGGGTAGTTGCAGTGGTTATGCTGTTTGTGTCCCGAGTCAGATAGGGATTGGATAGTAGAGTTGTGTTCGTGCAGTGGACTTGACCATGTCGACACAGTGAAGCCTGGGTGTCTCTATAACTGATTCTGTTACCTCCGACTATAGTTTGGGAGTCTCAACCCTCTCCTAGGAGAGACATATCGACTCTAGTGTCGGGAGCTCATTTATCCACTCCGTTTGTCTGCTCTTGGCTATAGTTTCTTTAGGTGTGTGCTTTTGATTTACTATTTTTGATCGATAGTTGGCCTTTAGGAGACATTGTGTCTCTCTCTGGAGAGAACGTGGTGTGGATCCATACTCTTCGTCGGTCCCATCGCTTGGCTGGTTTAAAGCCACTCGAGGTTACACGTTGTATTGCTAGAGGACGCCGAAGGGCTCCCTCCGAGTCTTTGGATTCTTACGTGACTTACGTTGAGGACTACATGGCTACACATCCTGATATTGGGCAAGACCCTTCTACTCCTTCAGGTAGAGTTGAAAATACTTCCGATCCCTAGACTCCTCGTGAGGATTGGGAAGGTGATCCACCCGAGACTCAACCTGGTTCTATTTGGCCTAACCCACTTGATCGAGATCCGTTTAATCCTTCGAACCCTGATAATTATCTTTACAGGATGCCCGACTTACCCGAGGAGGAAGAACAGGATGAGCCTTTCGTTCCTTCATTTCCACGCAATTATAGATACGGGAGACTTGAGACTCATGATGATACTGGCCCTATGCTCAACCCCACCGCACTCTCTTTTGGTATGCCTAGTCACAATACTGTCGAACCTTCCAATATGGTTGGTACTCATGCTGGCACTAGTCAAAGTGTTAGCCATACTATACCCACTGGGGGCACTACCCTAGCTGAGGGCACCACGTTGTCCACCCACTCACATAGTATGGGGACTGGTCAGATTCCTAACCATGCTAATTTTGGAACACGACCACCTCCTAGGAATACCCAACCTAGTTGGAATGCTATTTGAAACACGACTCGCCATCCACCACCTAATACACATGTTGCTAATTGTCAACCCAAGACAACTTTTGCACATGATACCGTTCCTCCCAACCACGGGGGTGGACACATACCACATAATTTTGTGTCCACCATGTTAAATTTTCAGAATTTACTTCAATCTGATCTAGGATCTTAACTGAGAGAACAACATGTATAGAAAATCTGCAGCATATCAATCATGGACACAATAATGCAAGCACACAAGAGACATAGAGTTTACTTGGGGAAAACCATAAAGGTGAAAAACCCCAATAACTTCCTCAGAGATAGATAGAGCAATGATACAACCAGAATACAAGAGATAGTCTTCTCCTAGCAGCAGAGCCTCCTCCTCCACAAGTGCGCCACTCTCCCAAGTGTGACTGAGAGAATAGAATGTGTAAAATGAGAGAGACACACTCTCTATTTATACACTAACTTGACTTGACCTTTACTCAACTAGGTCGGCCTCAACTTAACCACTTAACATAATGCTGACTGGGCCGACCCCCACTAGGGTGGTCTAATAACCATTTGACCCACATGGACGACCCCCAAGACGCTAGTCTAATAACCCTTTGACCCACATGACTTATACAGGGACGACCCCAACAAGGTGGTCTAATAACCCATCAAGTATAAGTTACGACACTTACAATATAAATGACGACACTTTCGTATAGAGGAATAATAACATCTTTATAGGAATACAATATACATATATGTGAAATACATTCTGAAGTTACATATACATCAACACTCCCTCTTAACTAGGAAGGTATTTCTCGACACAGGTCTTCTAGCACAAGTCATCTTCTCTGGATCATCGTCACTGGATAGTCGTCATCGAATCATCATCATCGTCACTGCTGCTGCTATCTCAATCAATCTCTGAATCTACTCATCATAAGAAGTTCTACAGAGCCAGTCCTTTTTCATACTGGATGTAGGACCACCACCTACAGGTCTTCATCATCACTGGCCATACTGTGGAATTCTCAGGACTTATTACGTGCGTCACAAAACCTGGCTACAGCATCCCAATATATTACGAGCACACACCTCTACCTATAGGATCTCCCAGGAGCACATTACATGTGACACATCACAAAACCTGGCTGAAGCATCCCAGGCTGTTACGAGCACACGGCTCTACCTATCTGATCTCCTAGGAGCACATTACATGTGATCTCACCACAAAAACTGGCTGAAGCATCCCAGGCTGTTACGAGCACACAGCCCTACCTGTCGGTTCTCCCAGGAGCACATTACATGTAGTCCACCACAAAACCTGGTTGAAGCATCTGAGGCCTTTTTCATCCTATCCAGATCTCCCAGGAGCAAATTACATGTGGTTATGGCAAAACTTGGCTGAAGCATCTGAGGCCTTTTTCATCCTGTCTAGATCTCCTAGGAGCAAATTACATGCCATAGGACAAAACCTTGAAAGAGCATCTTTCAGATATTCCAGGGCACAAATTACATGCCATAGGAAAAACCTCGAAAGAGCATTTTCCAGATGTCCTATGGTACGAATTACATGCCATAGGAAAAACCTCGAAAGACCATCTGCAAATCTCCCAGGGCACAAATTACATGCTTACCTACACAGCCTGTTCCACGGCCACAGAGTATCATCTGATACTCATCATACATCATCCTGATGTACACATGATCACCATGATCATCATCACTGCAACATCTTGTTGCATGCCATTTGGAGAAGCTCGTCATCCACGATCATCCTGATCATACAATGCATCCATCTGATGCACACCAAGTATCTACCTGATACATATCATCATACATAGTGTATCCACCTGATACATAGATACATGATCCACACAATGTATCCATCAACATACATGATCTACCTGATCATACTTGATACATATCAATATACATGATCTACTTGATCATACAATGTATCCACCTGATACATATACAGATACATGGTCCAAGCATCCAACATGATGCATATACATACAAATGATCCAACCGATCATATCTAGCATTCAACATGATGCGTACATACATATAAATGATCCAAATGATCATATCCAGCATCCAACATGATGCGTACATACATATACATATAAATGATCCAAGTGATCATACAAAGCATAAACTAGAACATCATCCTGATGCTCATCATCCAGCGCTTACATCCACAACCATGTGAAGGATCCTCCTTCCAACATGCTTGGAATGGCTTCAGCAAATTTGTCCATCACTCTTCCTTGAAGTGTCATCAATCTGAAGAACACCAAGCCTCTCCCTGAAGTACTTGAACTTCACCCTGGCTAGTGGCTTCGTCAGCACATCTGCAATCTGCTCGTCCATTGCAATGTACAGGAGTTTCAGAGCTCCTCTCTGCACCATATCCCTAATATAGTGATATTTGATCTCTATGTGTTTCGACTTGTCATGAAACACTAGGTTCTTAGACAGCTTCACACAACTCTGGTTATCACAGAAGATACCAGTAGCATCCAACGGGAGATCAAATAACTCAGACATTAGCTTCCGTAGCCATACTGCCTCACAACTAGCTGAATAGGATGCAACATACTCTGCCTCAGCTATACTTAGTGCTACGCAAGACTGCTTCCTGTTGAACCAAGAGATCACACCTGATCCCATGCTGAAGCAGCACCCATATGTGCTCTTCCTATCTGTAGCACTGCCTGCCCAATCTGAATCAACATAACCCTGTAGGTTAAACTTTTGATTCTCTTCATACTTGAGCCCATAATCCACTATACCCTTCAGGTACCTCAGAACATGCTTTACAGCAACCAGGTGAACACTCCTCGGATCCGTCAGGAACTGGCTCAATGTGTTCACCGCAAAGCAAATATCTGGTCTCGTGTTCATCAGGTACATCAAGGATCCAATCATCTGAGGATGCATAGAGACATCAACCGGCTCAGATGAAGCATCACAAAGAAGCTTCAGATTCGATGTCATAGGTGTGGCCATGTCCTTACAATCCATCATCCCGAACCTCTTCAGGATCTCTTACTGCATACTTCCCTTGTCTAAGGAATATTCCATCTGCACTCTGCCACACCTCCATGCCAAAAAAAAATATTGCATCATCCCCAAGTTCTTCATCTCGAACTTGACAGCAAGCTTCCGCTGCATGTCGGCAATCAATCTATCTTCACCTGTAACAAACAGGTTATCCGCATACAAAAGTAGTATCACTGGATTGCCTTCCTCAACCTTGTAAAAAAGGTTGGAATCCGCTTTATTCTTGGTAAAGCGCAAACTGGATAGAAAGTTGTCTATCCTACCATACCAAGTTCTACACACATATATGACTACACCATGCTGTCTTGAAATCCATCTGGTGCATCTTCTATTTCATCACTTTTATATTTCTCAATGCTGCCATCTACAACATGCTTGATCTGATAGTTCCATTTGGAAGTCACAACAAACTTCCCTTTAGCTCTTGGGACCACATCCCAAACATCGTTCTTCATGATCGATGGATCATGGCATTCTTCCTGTATCCTGGGAACTTCAATATCTTCAATAGATAATTTTGTTGTTGAACAAATGTTGTAGTTCTTCTTTTGTAGGTGATGGCATACGATCTTTCCTACAAAACATGTTAAATTGCATGATTAGAAAACATCTCATAGTTTTCAGAACAAATTCTTACACATAAAGAAATATGTCATACAGTCATTCAATTATCTTAGCCACTGCTTCAATACAACATGTATCCATATCTCGTAACTTTCTAGATGCCTTCCAATCTCTACCAGAACATTGTTAAGAGTGTACACAACTCCCAACATGTCAGCAAAGAGGTTTCATTCTAGATAAGTAGCAATGGAATGTTGTACAATATCATAGGCCACTTACCCATGCATATTAGTATTATACTATTCATCAATGCAACTATTCTAATATGCATAATACACAACCTAATTCTAGGAACATCAGTATATACATTATTCAACAATATTATTTAAACAATAAAATATGCAAGTAATGACAATTCAAATAATTATCTTTGTTTGTTTGTTTGTTGGGTTGACTCCCTCTCAGTCTTTGCTTCTTTTCTACAACTCCATTCTTATGTGGATTGTGAGAAGTGGTCTACTCCCTCTGAATATCTGCATCCTTCGAGAAACTACTGAAGTGTACTCCTTTGCTTTCTTGCAGGAACAACTAGAGTGTGCTCCCTCTTGATCTTTGCTTCCTAGATTACCTATCCTGGATTAGCATGCTAGCAAGATATGTCTAACATACCCGCATAATGTCTTCTAGTTCTCTTCAGTGACTTGTGCTAGTAACCTGCATATCTCATAAGTTAACCATTGTAGAACCAAATTATACATACATGTTCTTCTATGTGATCCATGACAATGGATGAATTCTTGTCTTCATGTCACCATGATCATACGTTCTTGAAGTAGAAGAGGATTTTTCTTTCTTGGTGTACCTTTTATGTTAGCAGACAACATAAACCTCATACAACACCATAATGCATTAGTACAATCATAAGTGTCAACACCCTAACCAATGAATATCTTCTATCATGCATTCATAATTTTGTTAAGGTGATACAACAAATCTAAAATCAAGATTGTACTAACTGTAATAACATGAAGACAAACATACCATAAACTTAATCATGAACAAATATCAAAACATACCTCGATGAGTCATACCTGTCGAGATCGCTTGTAATATTCTTATGTAAGGCCTTAGACTCATCTCCCTCTAAAACAGGAACTTCTTCACTTATGCAGGTGACCAATCCATCTTCTTCTAGGATTAACCCAATCCACTTGATTTGCAAGAACTAGACCTGGAGTTGGATATGGGTTTGTCAGAGGAACCCCAAAAATTCAAACTTTGAATTTCAAACTTTCGAAAGGATATAAATATGTGCCTTGATGAGCTGATCAAGCTGGTATATTCAGAATTTGAAAACTGCAAAGTTTCACTCCTCAATTTTTCCTTTGAAACTTCCGGATTCACTAGACCCTGAACTGGGGTTTGATGAAGCCCACTCTTCTTCCCAATCAAAATTTTTGATCCAAGGCTCTAAGCTTCTATTTTTCTGAGGAGCTTCCAGCCATGGTCATAGATTTAAAAAATTCCCATTTTTACAGAAGCCCTAATTTTCCACTTTTCTGATCAAAGTCCCAAACTAGGGTCTAATCAAGCCCGACCTTCTGCCCAACCAAAAATTCTGATCTTGGTCTCTAAATTTTGATTTTGATGAGTAGCATCCAGCCGTGGTCTCCGATTACAAAAATTCCAACTTTCTCCGAAGCCCTAAATTCTGGAAGCCATGAATGAAGGTACTCAAAAATAATTTTGTTTTGACAGAAATATGTACCTGATTGTTTCTGGTGTAACTCCAAACTTTTCGATTGATAGGGTCTGAAAAAGATTCCTGAGATATATTGACCTATTATCTTTCCATCCCTACAGGTCTGAGCTCAATTGGATTCTCTGAGAGAGAGTTATGCCAAGTGTCGTCACGTGACCTGTTTATGGGATAATACAGGAGAGCGAACTTGTACGGAATTCCACGTGTCACTGTTTAAACTTCGGCCTCTGAAAATTTTTCCTGAGATAGCCCGACCTGTTATCTTTCCATCCTAACAGGTCTGACCTCAATTGGATTCTCTAAGAGAGAGTTATGCCAACTGTCGTAACATGACCTATTGATGAGATAATACAGAAGAGCGAACTTGTACGGTGCGCCACGTGTCACTGGTTCATCTTCAGCCTCTGAAAACGTTTTTTGAGATAGTACAGTCTGTGTACTACCTGTGAATTTTTACAAAATTTCATTTGGAGCTTCCTATCCCAAGTTATGACCTTTTTCCCAAGGTCACCTGATTTTGACTCAGATCTGGAAGAGGTAGAAACCCTATATTGTACAGATCATAAATCAGAAAGTACAACGAATTAGAGGTTTTCCTTTGGACACAAGGTACATGGGGATTTAATCTTCGAACTATACATTTTTTAGATCCAAAAACTTCACCAAAACTGATTTATAGCGAATGTGCTACGATGACTGGTTTTTTCTATATCAAGCCCTAGCATCATAAGTGCAACAAGTGTCATACATGCCATATCATGCCTTCTTTCAGGCTAGCTCTGATACCATGTTAAATTTTCAGAATTTACTTCAATCTGATCTAGGATCTTAGCTAAGAGAACAACATGTACAGCAAATCTACAGTAGATCAATCATGGACACAATAATGCAAGCACACAAGAGACACAGAGTTTACTTGGGGAAAACCATAAAGGTGAAAAAACCCAATAACTTCCTCAGAGATAGATAGAGCAATGATACAACCAGAATACAAGAGATAGTCTTCTCCTAGCAGCAGAGCCTCCTCCTCCACAAGTGCGCCACTCTCCCAAGTGTGACTGAGAGAATAGAATGTGTAGAATGAGAGAGAGACACTCTCTATTTATACACTAACTTGACTTGACCTTTACTCAACTAGGTCAGCCTCAACTTAACCACTTAACATAATGCTGACTGGGCCGACCCCCACTAGGGTGGTCTAATAACCTTTTGACCCACATGGCCGACCCCCAATAGGGTGGTCTAATAACCCTTTGACCCACATGACTTATACAGGGCCGACCCCAACAAGGTGGTCTAATAACCCATCAAGTATAAGTTACGACACTTACAATATAAATGACGACACTTCCATATAGAGGAATAATAACATCTCTATAGGAATACAATATAGATATATGTGAAATACATTCCGAAGTTACATATACATCAACACACCGCCGCCACTAGTAATGCTAATGTAGGGGGTGGGAATATTTCCTATCCACATGGACATCACACCACCAACCCTGCTATTGGTCACACCCATATTGGAGCTGGAAATACTTCTCATCTTTATAGCCACCACACGACTGCTCAAAATAATACTAATATTGGGGGTGGGAACATACCATACCATTACGCTCAATACAACATGGTTCCCATTATGAATAGTACATACATGCCCCATACTTATGGTGGCAACCCTTACTACAACACAGTCAGTGCTGGCCCCCAGTATCACCCACCACCCCAATATGGTACTCAAAACGCACATATACCTGCTTACTCTCAAATGGGTTAGGCAAGGGGAGGTTATCGATCTTATGGACATGGGCAAGCTTATGGGTCGTCAAGTCCTCATTATCATTAGTTTAATCCTCATGGTCAAGATTTTGGTCCATCTTACAACACAGTTCCGTTTAACCAACCTTTTATGGGAGCCTATAATCAAGCTTTCTAGCCGCAACTCCCGTTCCTTGCAAGCTTGAATCTCCCAGATCTTTCGAATCTCACGAATGATCTGGTGTGTCATGACCCTACTTGGCCCCCAGTCCCTACCAATCTCCCTTCGGACATTCCAAAGTTTGAAGGGAAAGGTGGTGAGGACCCAGGAGATCATGTCACGACATTTCACCTTTGGTGCTCCTCCAACTCTTTGACTCATGATTCAGTTTGATTACGACTATTTCAGTGTACCCTCATGGGGGCAGCCATGAATTGGTATGTGGAGTTTCTTAGAAACACCTATAGGGGATTCAACAAGATTGCTTCGGTTTTCTTCGACCATTTCCAGTTGCCGGTTCGTTATGATACTGGTACTGAGTTGTTGTCCACCTTTCGTCAGAATAAGGCCACACATATTTCTGACCATGTTCAAGAGTGGCATCGGTCGAAGAGATTAGTGAAATCCAACATTCCTCTAGAGTTCCTGTTGGAATGGTTCCTTAAGTCTTTAATCCCATACATTGCTAAGGATGTTTTGATGTCTGGCATTGTGATTGAGGAACAAGCTATCTTGAAAGTTTAGCAGTTAGATCTACTTTATTCTCAGTATGGCATTTTGTATGACATTATTCCTGATGCATCGAAAATAAGACATGAGCCTACGTCTATTCCTGGACCACATGCTGATGCCATTGTGGGGTCCGCATGCACTCGCCCTGTAGACTTGGTAGCTAATCAAATGCAAAATTTGTCGCTAAACCAGTCTGCTCCTAGATAGGTTCACCCCTTGTCCACTTCCACTCCGTCGTCTGATGTACACAATGTGCAATCAACGAAACCATCAGGTAACTAGCAACCTGGTGGTAGGAAAAAGGGGAGAAACAATCATAGGGGTGGAAACAATGGAAGTAACAAAAATAGCAATCGTAATACTCCTCGTAAAGAGAATTCCAACCCTCCTCGGGAATGCGGTAATGCTGGTGAGGATCGTAAACCTAGGCGTAAGGTGAAATTCCCTTGCAAGCTTTGTGGGGAGGATCATCTTACTCACTTATGTCCTCGTATTGAAGAAGCATCGAAGCATTTGGCACAGAGCCCAGCTATGTTGAATGATCCCCTTCCTCATCATCAAAATATGGCTTCGTATGCTCCCACCACTAGTTATGGTACTAATGAAACAACGTCTTCTTCCAATAATAGTGGTTATGGATGTGTGAATATGGTTTAGTCGGAGGTTTTTGTTGCTACTCGTCAACGTGATTATGGTGCACCACAACCAAATTTGGGGAATGAGCCTCCCCCTCCTCCTGATAATTCCTTGCATATCGAGAAGCCTTATATTATGCCGCAGATACCGAAAGGTGTTCTCAAGCGCTCCACGCATAATCTTAATGCTTGAGCCACACAGAACTACTCCATCGTAGAAGATTTGGGCCAAACTCCGTGTGCCATGTCGGCTCTTGAAGTTTTGCAAGCTTGTCCTTCTCAGAAGCATGCCCTTTTGAGTGCGTTAGGAGTTCAGGATGGGGGAATTCCTAGTGTTATCAAGTTTGATACTACTGATGTCCAACCTCGCTTGCCTTACCACGTGTCTTTTCAAATCCAGGTGGTTTTCCTTAAGAGCTTCATCAAACGTACTATGGTTGATGAAGGTGCTTCCGTGTTAGTAATGTCATTGACTTGTTGGAAATCTCTTGGCTCTCCTCCTCTACTCACGTCTAGAACTACACTCACTGCATTCGACGGTAGGTCTTTTACGCTACATGGAATTATCCCTTCCCTTGTTGTCTCCTTGGGAGGTAAGTCCGTGCCTATTGAAGTCGAAGTGGTTGATGCACCCATTGACTACAACCTTTTACTAGGTCGAAACTGGATGTACGCTATGAAGGCTATCGCGTCTATTGTATTTCGAGTTATTTGCATTCCCCATGAAGGCAAGATTGTGACAATTGATCAGCTAGATTATGTTGGCACTCCTTCCACAGCATCCACGGGATCAGTAGTCCCACAAGTTTCAGATTCTCAGTTAGCAACTGGGAACATAGGTGTTGGAATGTACCCCTCGTTGATGGGAACTTTTAACCATTCTGCACCTGTGAATTTTATTGGAACCATTTTCGACAATGCGCCTCCTCCTTCGAATAGTATGCCATTCCAGACTTCCTATTGTGGTGATCCATGGATTTTTCCATCCACGAATACTATGTCTAGGGACATTGCATACGTCAGGATGTCTATGCCTTTATCTATAGCGGAGCTCACTTAGGATCACATCCAACAAACCACTGCAGATTCGGATCTCTCTTCTTCCTAGACAGTTGAAGAAGATCATGTTACACTGCCAGTTTGGGCAGTGAACTCATCTTGCTCTCACAATTTCCTCGATGATACTTTGCCATCTGATGAAGCCATCCTCGAAGCCATGTGTGGTAGTGAGAGGCCTTTGGAAGACATGCACCATCACTCTTATTTCCTTCCCAACCTCAAGCTCATTGAGCAGGAGGGGTTTAGGATGACTCTAGCTGAGATGGTTGGTCACCCTGTGGCTCTTTTGCAGTCGCATGATGTTTTCTTGGAGGGGAATATGGCCAATATTTCCCCAACCACTTTGATCAACATCTCCCACACTCCCGGAAATATTGAGAATGTTTACGTCGGTGCCGATTGCACTCCTGAGGAGGTTGCTATTTACACTGATTTGTTTATTGAACTTCGGGAAGCTTTCGACTGGTCATATGAGGATATGCCAGGAATAGACCCCCGCATTGTTGAACACGAGATTAGAACGTATCTCAATGCTAAACCGGTTCGATAACGCTTATGTGCTATGAACCCTAGGAAGGAAGCTACTATTAAGGCAGAGGTGGAGAAACTTCTGAAAGCTGGTTTCATCTACTCCGTTCCCCTTACCGAATGGGTGTCAAACCCCGTTCCTGTGGAAAAGAAGCAAGGAACAATCCATGTATGCACTGATTTTAGAGATTTGAACCATGCATGTTCGAAAGACAACTTCCCCATTCCATTCATTGATCAAATATTGGATGCTTGTGCGGGGAGTGAGATTTTTTCATTCATGGATGGATTCTCAGTTTATAATCAGATTCAAATCAAACCCGCAGACCAACATAAAACGGCATTTATTTGTCCATGGGGAACCTTTGTGTACTGCAAAATTCCCTTCGGCCTCAAAAATGTCGGAGCTACTTTTCAGCGAGCCATGACCTATGCCTTTCATGATCTTAAGAAGATTATGGAATTTTTCTTGGATGATCTTGCTAGCCATTCTCGCCAGAGAGTGGACCACCCAAAGCACCTCCGTACGATTCTTGAACGATGTATCCACTACAAAATTCGATCGAATCTGAAAAAATGCATCTTTGCTATTAGGACTAGGCGCCTTCTAGGATTCATAGTTTCGAAGGAGGGTATTCGAGTCAATCCTCTCAAAGTTGAGGCAATAGATCAGTTGCCTTCTCTGCGTAATTTGTTTCAACTTCAAAGCCTCCAAGGGAGAGCTACTTTTCTACATCGGTTTATAGCTAACTATGCCAATATTAATAAAGGTTTCGCACGCCTATAGAGGAAAGACACACCTTTTATCTGGGATCAGCGAGCCTAGCAGTATTTCGATGCCATTAAGAAAGCTTTGGTATCAGCCCTTGTGCTTAGTTCGCCGGACTTTACACTAGATTTCATTCTTTATGTGGCCGCGTCTCAAGAGACTATTCGCATGGTCTTGGTTCAGATAGATGATGCGCTTGTCAAGCATGTTATCTATTATCTTAGTCAAAATTTAGTAGACGTTGAACTAAGGTACACCCACGTAGAAAAGCTGGCACTTGCAACTGTTCACGCAGTCCAGTGGTTACAGCATTACATTTTGCTTCGAACAACCACCGTTGTGGCTCACATCAATCTGTTTCAGTTCATGCTATCACGACGCCTTATCGAGGGTAAGTATAATAAATGGATTGTGATCCTTCAAGAATTTGATCTCGAGTTTGCTTCTGCAAAATCAGTGAAATCATTGGTGTTCGCTAAGCTTATGTTGGACCTTCCACAGCTTGATGAGGATGTCATTCATGAAGATTCCTTTGTGGATAAACACTTATTTCGTATCTCGACTGAGGACCCTTGGTATGGGGATGTCATTAGATATCTCAAAACTTTGAAGTTTTCTCTGCATTATTCACGAGATGAGCGACGACGTGTGACATCACGCGAAAGATTATACTATCATTGGTGACATTTTGTATCGCTAAGGAAAGGATTTTGTTCTCCGTCATTGTTTGACTCAAGAAGAAGTGGAATGGATACTTAATGACTGCCATGCGGGGGCGTGTGGCGGTCACTTATCCGGGCTTGCTATAGCCCAGTGTATTATGCGAACAAGCTATTTTTGTCCTACTATCTTTAAAGATTGTATTAACGCTGTGAAGAGATGTCACCCTTGCCAGGTGTTTTCTCGGAATTTACACTCGCATCCAGCGCCCCTCCATCCGGTCATCACTGTTGGTCCCTTCACTAAGTGGGGGGTAGATTTCATGGATTGCAAACCATCTTTGGATAGGGGGCATCATCATATTATTGTGGCCGTGGATTATTTTTCCAAATGGGCGGAGGCCATGCCTACCGTTAAAGTCGATGGTACTACTGCAACCCAATTCATGATCAACCAGATTATCACTTGATTCGATATCCCAAAAGATATTGTCATTGACCATGGCAGTCACTTTCAAAATAAGATGATGGAGGAATTGTCTCTCAAGCTTGGTTTTCGTCAGGAAAACTCGTCTTCCTACTATCCTCAATGGTCAGGTTGAAGCAGTAAATAAGTCTTTGAATACCATTATCCAACGTACCATCCGACAAAGCAAGACCAATTGACATATCATGTTATATCCTGCTTTGTGGGCGTATCGAACTATAGTTAATACTGCCACCAGGTTCTCACCATTCCAGTTAGTTCATCGTGTGGAGTCACTTTTACCGATTGAATGCAAAATCCCTTCGCTCAAGCTAGCCATAGAGCTCCTCCCTGATATGACGAAGATTGAGCAACGTTTCGTACACCTCGAGCAACTTGACGAGCACCATCGAGATGCCGTTGTGGCCATTGATGTTAACAAGCATCATGTCAAGGTTCAATATGATAGGTCTGTTCATCCCTGGCAATATGCTGAAGGTGACTTGGTACTCTTGTATGACCAAGCTAAAGAACCCTTGGGGGCAGGCAAGTTCAATCCCATGTGGCACAATCCTTACATTGTGAGGCATGTCTTGGAAAAAGGAGATTATGAGTTAGAAGATTACAAGGGAGTTGTCTTAAAGGAGCCTATAAATGGGCTCTACCTCAAGCGGTATTACGCTTGAACCTCTGGTTCAGGATGATACTTTGTACACTACTGTATAGTTCTTTTGTACATAGTCTAGGTTGCTTTTTTTGCTTGTTGGGTCTGCTGATTAGCCTATGTTTGATTGACAGATGCCAGTGGGATGTCCTACATTCTTAGGTTTCATAGATGGTGCTAGCCAACATATGCAACAACTTGCTTTTGTTGCCTGGGTTGTCGTTTCACTTGACCATCTAGTTGTGTCCTCAGGAGGTGCTTGTCTCGGTCCTACATCTAACAATGTGGCTCAATATAGTGTTGTTGTTGAGATACTTCGGGATGCCATTTCACATGACATCCAGTCTTTAGAAGTCCTCCTAAATTCACAACTAGTCGTGTCTCAGCTGAATGGGAAGTACCGTGTATGAGACCCTACGTTACTACGGATTTTCCTTAAGATACAACTCTTGGAGAGACATTTTGTTTCCATTACATATATTCATATTCCAAGAAGTCATAATGATATATCTGATGCATACGCTAACTATGTATTAGATTGGCATTTGTCACATTCATCATGAACACATAAATACAAAGACATTCATATATTTGTACCATACACACATATAGTAGAACCAAGAACCAAAGTTGTATATATATATAAATATGTCCAAAAATGGTAGTGTCATACAAGACTGGAGCCCGTAGCCCTCAAAAATATACATATTGATACAAAAAATGATGAGATCCTGGGATATCTATTCCCTCTGAGGAGGTCTAAATACCGCATCGATGGGATGTGTCTCATAGTAGTACTGTGCTGCATTGGCCATCCGTTGCAGCAACTGCACCCACTCCCCAGGAACACCCACTACCTCGCGCTGCATGGCCTTAGGTAGTCGAGCCACCTCTATCATTGGAACTCGAGCAAACATCTGTGATATGTTGTGTCGCAACATCTGGAGAGTGTGCCCTGCTGCGACATCTACCCCGACGACCATGTCTCGGGAATCCCTCTAGTCTCACTGGGCCTTTGTCTGCAAGCAAATAGTCACCCATTAGCACATGACACTACCACCAAAAATATTTTTTTCATTTCAACTATAATAAAAAAATCCATAAAAATTTAAAAAACACAAAACCAAAAGAGTACTCACCGATGTCTCCAAAAGTTGCGCCTGGTGGGAGCAGCACGTCACGATCTTGTCTAAAGTCAATCCCCGCATAGGGATAGTCCTCTACAATGATCACCTGCCGGTTCCACCAGCGGAAGAACTCCTCAGTATAGGGTGATGCTAGACAAGGACCACCCTGTCGTGTCGGTATCTCAGCCCACCGGTTGAGGGCTAGATCTCGGAGACTGTGAGGAGAGACATCCACCCTTGGGCTAAGTCCCGGAACTCTCTTAAAGAAGAAACTGTAGAGCATGCTACCATACCCAAATTTTTTGGCCTTTCCCTCTTTGCATTTCGTCAGTTGTGTCTTCATAGACACCAGCAGAGTAGTACACCAGTCAAATATAGTAGGTTGCAAGCATTGTGATGCATAGAACATCACCGGTCTAGATGCCTGATATAGTCCTTTGGATCCCATGATCCGCACCAGAGTTGTGACAATGATCTTTGTACTCAGATCCATTATGAGGTTGATTGGCACTTGACTTCCCATTGGTCATGTGTTGGTGGGACAATACCGTACTATGTAGTCTTGCACAGTGATCCCACCACCCACGGTTTGTGACTGAAGACTAGCCACTTCCCCTCTACGAGACAAACCGGTAATAAAATAGATATCCTCTACATCTAGGTCAGTGTTTTCCTGTTGAGAATGAAGTGTTGAGCATCCACATCCCAGTAATTGATCAAATGATGGAGTAGTAGGTTTTGGGCCCTTAAGCCCCCGAGACTCCAGTATTTATATAAGCCACATGCTTGCAATGCTTGTTGTGCTTGCAAATCGTTGCACACAGCCTCATCTACCTATTCATGCTCTCTTTCCCTCCACTCTAGAACCATCCTGGAGTGCAAAGCAAGAAATTTTTACTCAATTTCATGTTTAAAAACTTCTTCACAACCATACCCACGGGCTAGATTGTAGACAGTTGCAGGTAGATGCAGGCAATCAGTTTTTTGACTGCAAGTTTGATGCCCTACCCATGACACGCATACTTATAGCCCGTGGGTCACACCAAAGCCATTTAGGGCTTGGCCAAACAAAAAATCCCACCGACCAAAATTGAAATAAAAGCACTTAAATGAAAGGTATGGCAGTGACTGCTAACCTGCTCCAGATGGTTCACTGAACGGTTGCTCGTAGCTCCCACGATCGGCGCTCAAAGTTTTAGGTGAAAACTTACCACTAAACTCCAAATTGGTGAATAGTGCAAATGAATTGAAATTTACAAATTTTTATTACTATTTATAATTTTCTGGACCCACTTTTCTATAGTTTTTGCCATTTTGAGCCGTTATGAACTAATATCATGTCATGGAGTAGTGTTTTTTCAACAGATTTCCTCGGCGAGAATTGTTCTAAACCATTTCACACCTACGACAGGTACATTTCACACCTGGCATATAGGTTAGATGCCATTTTCACATGCATTGTGCATTTGACTTGTTGACTATTTTTCATAAACCCTAGGTGCGACTCCGCTTCGTGATTGACACGGAACCTTCACATTGTTATAGAAGTGTCATCATGTGGCAGTAGGGCTTTCCTGAACATGGGTACCCTAGTTAGAACCCCATTATGCTTTTGGTGCCCATGCCATTGTTTGTCCTCAGGATTGGGAGTCCTTTGTAGTCGCGCCATGACGTTGCGATAAAGACTCATACTCTACTTTGTCTTATGCTGGCCATTTCCCTTAAGGACTCCCCTCAGTTATATCATGTTGTGATTGTATTGCATCATCCTACTTGTTGCTTGAGCCTTGTGCTGGCTCTTTCTTATTCAATTGTTAGCCTGGTGCTTGACCACTTTTCCCTGTCGAGCCCTACAGAGCTTATATATTTTCCCTTCACAATTTGATGACCCTTTAACCCTGAGGGAACACACCCCTGAGTGTCCACATCCTGCACGCACTTCCTTTCATTGAGCATAGGTATGTTCCACTGCTTGGGACTAGTCTACTAGCTATTTGGCACTCGTTCCCTCACTTGTTGTACTATAAGCAATTTTATTCTTTTTCAAGATTTTACTAAATATGAAAAAGACCAAAAAAATCAAATATTCCAAAAATCCGGACGGGATTATGGTCACTATTTCTTGTTGGCAGTTGTTGTGTCGCCTTTGAACAGAGCATTCATTCCACTATGTACATTATGAGTTGGGACTATAGTTGGGCCTTAGGAGCTGTACTTGTTTCTTAGTTTTCTCCACCGATTGGTTAAGCTTCCAGTCATTATGGAGCCCTTTGTAATGCCGCCTGCATTGCACAGTTTATGTCAAGTCTATGTTTCCTGAGTCTATCCATCTGCTCATGCTCTCGTTCAAAGGAAGTCTTGAAACCAGTGTTGGCCACTGCTCAGATATCTTGACTATTGCACATCGGTCATCCTTATCGAGTCAGTCTGTTTCACATGAGATCTTCCAAATCTTTCAGCATTGCTGGTACCTCATGCTGGATGATGGGGGATTCCTTAATGCCCTCCCTCCAGCGAGTCTCGTTCTGTCGACTTCAACTCATTTATTCTAGGACTTGAGGCTTACAGTTTAGTTGAGTACCTTGAGTCTTGCAGTCATTAGTGGTAGGTTCTCTCACCATCGACAGTTTTGGGAATACATCACTGTCCCCTGATCGATGGATTCATCTTAGTGTTTGACTTCAACCCATTTATTCACACTTTCATTATTGTGTTCTTTTCCTTGATGCCCATTTTCATTATTGGTGGGTCATCTCGCATCTGTTAATGGTATACATCAATGACCGGTAATCATACGATGTCTCATCAGGTTCGACCCCAACCCCTCTATTCACTTGATGGGACTTGCACCATCGAAGACTTGTGTAGAAGACCCCAGGTGATTGTGGCATTCAGTATGCTACATATGACTTTGACTTTACATCTGAGATATCACCTCTCAGATTTCAGCAGTTTGTACCTCCAGTTTTGCACCAGCTGTCTTCTTTTCAGCAGAAGACCATATCTTACTATAGAGGGATCATGGCTATGATCACATATGACATGTATCCATTATGTACTTCCTATTCATGGCCATTGTATCAGATTGTTGTACTATACCGACATATATTCAAAGATATTATTGTATTATGATGAGTGAACTGTTCTTTCCACTTGTGTCTCCATCACTCTACTTCTGAGTTTTATAATGTATTTCGGCCATCGTAGCATGTTTCAGTCTCTGACCTCACACATTAGGGGGCATCTATTACACAAAAATCTTCCACCCTGTGAGTATCAGCATTCTTTGGCCTGTAGGATCCATTTCAGTGACTCAGATCCATTTTTATCCTTCAGTGATACCAGTTTGCCTTATTTTTGTTCCTACCCGCATGTTGCATCACTATAGCATGCGTACCTGCGAATTGCATCACTATAGACTGCGGGTATCAAGTAAAATGGTAAAAACCACTATTAATTACTTTTTACTCCCAAAAAGCAGTCATTGGGTGACCTTTGGCTCTCCATCTGCCCAAGTAACATCTCGATGAGTCCTTTCACCTACCTTTGAGAGCACTATATATTGAGCACATATGGCTTATGGACGGGAGAAAGAAGAGAATAGTAAAGGCACTCTAGTGGATTTTTTCCCTATCTTGAGTCTGCACTCATTGATCCTTGTAGTTGTGAACCAGTTATGTTCACCTTCCAAACTCCTTTCTAGTTTGAGTTTGCCATTCATGGAGGATTGAAGTGGTGGAGGCACAAGTGGATTGATCTAGATCTTGGTTTAGATTGGTTGCCGGCAAGAGGTCGTATCACTTTGTACTTCTTCTTGTTAATTAATAGAAATACTTGTATTCTCGTCCATTCATGGTGTGAATGTTGTTTATTATACATTGGGTTACATTTTCTTATGATATTATGGACCATTGTTATTGATAATTTTAATGTCATTTATGTATCCCATGTACTTGTTAGATATTGGTTTTCAAGACTAATTTGCATATTATAAGTGCTTGGATGTGCGCGGATTGAAAGCTCCAACGTGGATATACATCAAATGTTGGATCGAGGTTGGTTACATTTCTCCATTATCTTAACATTGTCATTTATAATAGCATTGCTTTGAGAATTGAGTAGATTTTTGGTAGTCATCTGTCTATTGTGGTATTCCCAAGCCATAGTGAGTTTTCTCCAATACACCAGAAAGGTTTTACCCTTTCCATCAACACCCGCGAAGCGAGTGAAGTCTCACCCGAGATGATTAAGGGGGCTACGGGAACCAAGTTTCTACAGTGGGGAAAGGACATGCAACGAATTCAATTCTATTGCAACAGAAACCAGAGATTCACATTCTCATACATTCATACATTCATCATTCGCAGATTAACCATGTATTCACCATTTTCATATTAATACATAATGGACATTCGCATTAACAGGTAAATACTGGAGATCGCATCAATGAAACTTTACAGAAAAGACAACATAAATCATAACATAGCATTCACCATTTAACATAAACAGAGAAAAAAGAGAAGATCCGAACATCATAATAAATTAATTCATCAAAACCTGCGGTATAACGTTCATAGAAACAGTTAAGAACATCTTATCGTGGATCCACACAAATATGAGAAAACAGAGAAAAACACAATCGAACCACTTAATCACAATGATAATGATATTATGATGCCCTTAGGCTTACATTCATATTCTTATTTATAGCTAACTATGGTGCTTACAAAATGGTCCAAATGACCCTTTCTAACAAACTAAACTAGTCTTACACTTCCTCATTCTCTGCAAATGGTCCTTCTTCCGCGGATGGTCCTTCTTTGCAGTTGTCGACTTCCGCACTTCATGCGGACTAGTCCTGTGCGAATAGGAAGAGACAATTTAGAGGCTAAAAATTAATTGAAAGGAAATCAATGAAACGAAAACAAAATCAAATCAAATCTATGGAATTCACATTCCCAATATGGTCGCCAAATTTATTTACGTACAATATGTATGACCATACTCAAATAGATCTCCCTAGTCTAAATGGTTTAGATCTAGAACAAATAGGTACACAATACTAGTATCTTTCCTAGATCAATAAAAATGTAGGATGGATGAAGAGATGGCTCACCTCAAGTCTGCAAATCCTTTCTCCTTGTTTCTCCAAGATCTGAAGTCCTCAGATCTTCAGCTGCAAAACCATGTAAAGCAAGTGGAAATTGAACTTAAAACATTTTTGAACGTCTTAATAATTGTTCTGTAGACATTAAGTTCACAATGGAACTAGAGGAGAATGGAAGCATCCCCTTTCTTGATGTCTTGATAGCTAGAAAAGAAGATGGGACTTTGGGGCATAAGGTTTATAAGAAGAAGACACATAGAGAAATCTACCTCCACGGAGATTCCCGCCACCACCCCTCTCAGAAAATAGGATTCATTAACACTTTAGCAATTAGGGCTTCTAGAATTTTAGATATCGATCATCTCCAAGAAGAAAAAGACTACCTCAAATATGTCTTCATGAACATAGGTTACGAACCTAGGGTTATCAGGAAAGATTTAGATAAAGCTAATAATAGGCACCATAAAAATAGTATAACATCCAATGATATGACAAACACTCTTAGTACCCAAACTTATAACACAAGAGCCTACTTACCTTACATCCAAGGGGTCACAGATAAGATTTCCAGAATCCTTAAAAAGAAAAATATTACAACTTCATTCAAACCCTTGGAAACAATTAAATAGAAAATGAGATCTATAAAAGATCCTATCGACCCAAAACAACTTAGGGGTGTCTACAACATTCCGTGTTCATGCAAAATACGCTATATAGGTGATAATGGGCGTTCCTTCCACGCTAGACTTAAAGAACATTGAGTTGACATAAGGAATGAACGTATCCGTACCTCGGCACTTGCAGAACATTGTTCCAAAACTAAACATCAAATTTTCCTAGAAGACACCAAAATCCTAGCTAAAGAAAACCACTACTTCAAACGAAAATTTACAGAAGCCCTAGAAATAATCAAACATCCAGACAATTTAAATAGGGATGGAGGGCTCGAGGTTGGCACTAGTTGGCTTCCTTCTATCCTAAACCAAAGATTAAGTAGATAACCTAATAGCTCCCTCCCCCCTTTTTTATATTAATTCTAACTTTTTGAACCTTAATGTTTATAACCCTTACGTCAATAATAATAATTTAAAAAAAATTAAAATTTTATAATTTTTTAAATTTTTTATAATTTTAATTATATTTTAAATATTTGATTACAATAATTAAAGTAATTTTTTAATTTTTTAAAATATAACACACCAAATAACATTAGAACTTTTTAGAGTAATATTAAAATTTAAAATTAAACTAACATAATCTATAATTTTATATATATTATAAACATATCTATTCAACCCTCACAAGTAGTTTACCGTTTGTTGAAATTAAATAATATATTAAGTTTTTTTTGAAAGGATTTAATAGAGTTTAATTAATTAATACATTAGGATTTATAAAAATTTAAAATAGTTTAATTAATAAATTGTATACACTAAACCGTTAATTAATTAAATATTCTCTCACTAATTAAACCTAAATACACTTTAATAATAACCCTAGCATATTTAAACAAGCCTTTGAATTTATATATAGTTATACACATATATATAATTTTTTACATACATATTTATATTTCTTTTCTAGTTCACCTTAAACTAACATTACAATCAAACATAAATAAATTTCAACAATTAATAACTTCTTAATGATGTTAAGTTAGGATTAATATTTAAGGTTTTTATAATCAATTAAATTAATCAAAATAATTTTAAAAATTTCAAAAACTCACCTACAACCCTAAATCCCCATAGCCGACCTTAGCTTGTCTCTGCATCTCATTACTATATATCCAGATCTTTTGCTCTTCATAAAACTCGGCAATATCTCTTGATGATGGATCCTGTTTTGGATTCAAAACGTCGATATACAATTATGGATACTGTGGTTTCTCCAATTAGTCCCGCAATCAACCACCACAAAAGTCTCACTATAGAAACAAACAAGTAACAAAAGCATATAAATATAAATTGATTTAGATTAACAGTTCAGGAGGAAAATCCTAAATGCCATTAACAAAATAAAACTTATGGAAAGAACTTGTATTCAATGTAATAATCAGAAGTACATATGGACAGAATGTTACAACCTAAGCCTTAACGTTGTAACTTCCTTCCAATAATCCTAGCCTCCAAGATTGAAAATATTTCCTCCTGAAGGATGAAGAGGATCACCTATAAATTTCACTAGCATAAGGGTATACTATCCTTCCACCCTTAACAATGGAGAGGGGGTTCATATTTATAGGGCTAAAGGGATAAAATAGGTTGAGGATTTAGGGGAGAGGCTTAAGGGATCATTCCACTAGGTTAGGGCATCGAGAGCCACCTTTCCAAGCATCTAGGGATAAGCCTCCACATCACCAAGATTTGAGGAGTTGCTTGAAGCTTCATTTTATCCAATTTAACAAACTCTGTCACACTTTGCATGAAAACAAACCGCATCAGAACTGGATCACTGCAATATGTACAAAGGAAGCCTGCGTCATTGACGCACTCTGCTAATTTGTAGCATATGTCACTTAGGGTTTGATGCTCCTTGCTAGAAGGCAGGGTGCATCAGGGTGACAACAAAAGGTGATAAGGGAAGGACAACAACCTTTCTCTTGATGTTTTAGCCAAGGTACTTTTGGTATTAAGGCACGGAGCTGATACATGACTCATGATGACGAGATTTTTGTGTAACAGTAACCGAGTGAATCCCTTGAACCTTTAGGAATCCGAGCATACCTTGGGTCCATATCTATTTCTAGCTGATAAATAGTATATTACATCTATCTAGAGCCATTGCATATCAATTCTGTTCCATTGCAGATCAATTCTGGAAAAATAAATAAATAAAAATGCTTTTTCGCCATATCTTCTTTCCTTTAACTATATTTCCCTTGAAAATTTACTGTCAGCCCCGCAATTCCATTCTGCATATTTCCTTCCTGAGGACCCTATCCCAAATTCCACTTCCCAAAGCCAAAAATCCCACATCTGTCTATTTTTAGGGTTTTCCATAACTTCTTCAATTTTCACCCAATTGTCTTCAAATTTTGCCACACTGTTCATTTCTTATTGATGCTTCTTTGTCCCTCTTGGAAATTTTTTCCTATTCTTTCACCCCACCTTTGAAATCCCCATTTTCTGCTTCCCTATCCATTATAAATTGTCCAAAACCTAGTCAAACCCCATTGATTACCCTTTAGAGTTTTTCTCAAATCCAAATTTTCCTTCACTAAAGAAGTTTTTTTGTTTGTTTTTCTACCAATTTCCCCCCTAATAAAAAAAAAAAAAAATCCTGGTTAGGGTTGTCACCTGTGCAGAACCAAAAAACATGGAGGAAGAACTTGCAACCCTCAAGAGGAAACTCCAAGATCTAGTTGAAAAAATTCTTGGCCTCCATATTCAGCCTTCAGCCATGAAAAATAAACGATAGCTAGAGTCTTTGTCATGTCCCCCCTCTAGTGACCTTGGTCACCACTTGGATCCTCCTATCCCTAGGGGTCTAAGTCATAATTAATTCATGGGGATAATTTTTGAGGCATGTATACCCTAGGAAATAATTAATTATTAAGTTATTTAATGAATTTTGGAAGCTGGAATTAATGTTGAGAAATATTTTGGTATTTTTATTTATTAAATGATAATAAATGTAGCCAAGTTGGATAATGAAGGCTAGGAGGTCGAATTGGTGTCAAGTGGATGAACTTGCCCAAGTGTTGGCTATAACTAACCCAGAGGTTTTCTATAAGACCCAAGTTCTTTGCAGTTTTCCCTTGACCAACAAAACCCCTTCGCACCGGTCCTTTCGGAAATAACCTGCAAGCAGGTTGAGGTCTCACCCGAGGTGTATCTATGGGGTACTATGGAATTAGGTTTCCACAGTAAGTGATAAGTTGCTCGGACGGACGTACTGCGCAGCACAACAGGGGGTATGTGCTTTGAGGTGAGATAGTGCAGTGACGAGCAATGCTGTAGTCCGCACCACTATGTTCTTCTACTGCTGGGATTCTTCCGAAGCTGCGAACAATGCAGATTTATTCTATACTTGGATTATCTTGAAGACGCTTAAGGAACTGAAGCAAATATCACTCATCCACTCATTCAGGCACTTAACTGACTATTCTTCTAACATTCATTTGTTAAGTCAGGTTGCTGCAATTTGAACATATATAACTATACAATCCAAGTATGCAGCATTCTTTTACTGTATACAAGAAAGTGTTTAACCAAATGACTGATTCACTGTCTTCAAACACAACACTAAATGTTCATCATTCATCTGTTCATACAGAACTTAACATATCATCTCCATACTTCTTCTAAATGCAAAGGCATATCAAAATTCTCTCACAACAGCATGCAAGGAAACATATAGACATTCATTTATAGAAAATATAGATAAACATTCATTCATAAAACACAATCATGCAACACGATATTTAACATAGTTCACTCCCCCTGGTGGAAAGCTACGTCCACAAGAACGGTTAGTAATATATTTCTTTAAAAGGGATGGGGACAACCGTTCTTATTCTATGCACTCAGCTGCAGACTCTCCTTCCTCTCAGATAGGTCTCTACGCACACAGCTGCAGAGCCTTTACAATCTTCTTGATTCAGAAAGGTTTTACAGTACAACCATCCGAAATTGTAACAACAAAAGTAACGAGTGATCCCAAAAAGCATCCCCATCTGTTAACAACTAACAAGTGCTCACTAGCTCATTTCCTTATTCACATGACCCAGTTGTCCACTTTTTCCACCATCTGAGCCTCTAAAGTTAACAAAAGGTCACCAAAAGACCTTAATACACCCCTTTTCCCACTCAAAAAGATTATTTTTCCTTAAAAAACATAAAAAACCCTCAAAAAGGGTCCAAAATTCCCAAAAATATTAAAAAGGGAATAAAAATATTAATTTTATTCAAAAAAAGAAAAAGGAGGGAAAAGTACCTAAACCATGTTGGTCAATACCATTGGTTTCCACAAAACCACAATGGTATTCCCCACCACCAAAACCTATAAAAAGGTGGTAGGGGCTCCTCATTTCACATCCATCCATATTCCTATCCTCATGCTGCCAAAATCTCCCTTGAGCTTTTGGCCATTGTAGCAACCTTGGAGAAAGGACCCATTGGAGTTTGGAGCTGTTCACCCTTGGAGCTTCTCAACTATCTTTATTAATCAGAGGTATTCTTATTGCAAGCACTTGCTTGCCCCCATTTTCAATACAAAAATTATTTTTTATACTTCTTGTTCTTGTTTTTTAATTCAAAAATGCACATGCTAGTTTAGTTTAGATTTAGATTTAGTTTATTGTTTTTGCTTAATATTGAAACTGCTGCTACTAGTTAGTAAGTGCCCATAGCACTAAGCTTGGTTGCAAAACCAAGCCAATAGTTTTTGGCGACTCCGCTGGTTTCGAATTTTAGATCTCACTTTTGCTTTAGATCTTAGTTTTTGATAGTATTAGTTAGTTTAATTCATAGATCTGCCACCCTAGATAGCAGATCCATTGCTGTTCTAGATCTTGACCCATTTTTTGGCCATTAACAGCCCGAAATTCTCAATTTTTGGGTTCATTTTTTGACGTCCGCGTACGGCTTTCACCTCGCGGCTTTTTTCCCAGCAGTCGCACAACTCATCGCAACTTCGCGGCCGAAACCCGTGCTGCCCATCGCGACTGTGCGACAAAAACCCGCGCGGTCCATCGCGACTTTTCTGTCAAAACCCGCGATGCCAATTTTTTCCATTTGGTCGATCACTTTAAAAAATTAATTTTTTACTGTATTTTCTGCCCACATAGCACATTTTACAGTACTAAAATTCCAGCATTATTTACATCCATAGGAAAATTTTACTTTTTAGAATGCACCTTTGAAAAAGTCTTTGTAAAAATTTTCAGAAATTGAAAGAAGGATTTATTTGCATTTTATCTAGATTAAAATTTTGCTGTTTACTTCTTTGATATTTTGCCCATAGCAATTTTTGAAAAGAAATCCATTTATTTCTTAAAGAAGTCATATTATTTGCTTTCCTATTTCAAAGGATCCTTTGTTTTTTGAATAGTCTTTGCAAAGCATTTAATTTCCATTTATTGAAGAAGTCATATTATTTGCTTTTCTATTTCAAAGGATCCTTTGTTTTTTGAATACTTAGCATTTACTTTTTCAATTTCAGTTTAAAATATCACACGTGCACCCACTCAAACACATAATTTAAATTGAGCCTTAAAACTTACCCTAATTTCAACCCACTTTTAACCCCACTTGGGGGACATTAAAAGAACTTTGTAGCTAGGTAGTATTGAGGGGATAGGTGTTCCAATAACACCCCTCAGTTATTACATTTGAGACATAGTTGTTGTCCATTAGGGAACCAAAATCTCCTAGTATTTATTGGCACGGTCATAACCAGTTTATCGGAAGGCCTCTCCCCTAGGAGGGTTGAACTCGCGAAGATGGTTCTGGAAGTCTGAGTGGAATACCAAAATCCATTCAGTAACTGAAGGCTACCATTCGCAGTTCTCGAAATATCTCTGTATGGGGGTATTACGGTAAAAGGGCCAAACGGCAGATTTACCTTTTCCGGATGTGTCATGAACAGAGTATCCTAGTTGCCATTCTTTAGGATTGATTACTCGGTGTCCCTCCTGGTAGGGGGATATCTAGCCGTTGATTCAACACTCAATATTGTCTGACTTGGATTTCATCACCTTGTAGAGAATATAGTTTGTTGATTCACAATACTTTTAGTTAGGTGTTTGCATGATACAATCCACCTTTGGTCTAGTAGCACCTCTTTTTTCTAGAAGTTGTTTGCATGTTGGTACTCTGATCATTTTTTGCATCCCTCCACTTATTATAGCACAACTGCTATAATAAGTGCCTTTTTGAGGTTGATTTTTTGGCCTGAGAGCCTTCATTTTCACTCCTCTTCTTGCACCCTTGGTCGCATTAGGGTTTTGAGTTTTTTATACATTACCATTTTACACATAAGATTTTTACACAAAAAACTTATTTCTCACCATTGAGAATTTTAGACGCTCTCGTCGTCTTCAGGGAGAACTCCCAGAGTTCAGTCTACTTGGCTTGCCACGTCACCGACGCCGAGCCTTATCCTTTGACTCGACACATCGTCGGTCAACCATACAGTCATCTGATTCTGACACGCCTCACTTCACATTTGATTCTGAGGCAGAATCTGAAAACCCCGCTGCGTTATTCCCAACCAACCTTATGGCTGGAACACCATTCGACCTACATTTTACCAGCACCATAGGAGACACATCCATAGACCCTTCTACTGCGGTGCCATCCATGGCAACAACCACCCCCCTAGGTATGCCTAATATGGGGAACACTCCACCTTTGGGAATGCCCAACACAGGCCCACCTCCTGTTATAGGAATTCCCAACACAAGGCCACCACCTGTTTTGGGTATGCCCAACATAGGGGCCACAACCCCTTTCATTTCCACAAACGAGATCCCAGGAATTCCTGGTACTATCCCTAACCCTAGTGTAACCCATGTTGCACTTGGAAACACTGGTCCATACCAGACCACAGCTATTGGAGGACACATACCTTCAATACCTAGCATACCTTTAGGCGCTACTGGACCCCCACATCATACCACTATGACTGGTCATGTCCTAGTCACTACACCACATTCATCTACTAGCTTACCATACATGGCAAGTCTGAACTTACCAGACTTAGCCAGGTTAACCAATGATTCGATCAAACACGACCCTGCGTGGCCTCACATGCCCACCAAACTCCCCTCCGACATCTCTAAGTTTGAGGGAAAGGCAGGTGAGGACCCCCAGAACCATATCATGTCCTTCCATCTATGGTGTTCCTCCAACTCCATAGTGGATGACTGTGTCTGCCTTCGTTTGTTACAGAGCACCTTCATTGGCTCTGCAGCTAAGTGGTATATCGATTAGCCCCATGGGACCCATGCCACCTTTACCTCCCTTGCCTCGACCTTCATGCAGTTCTTCCAGTTACCTATCCGCTATGATGCAGGAGTTGAGATCCTACTGTCTTGCAGACAGAACACGACCACCCACATCACTGACCACATTCATGAGTGGCGTCGACGCCGAAGCCTCTGTAAAATCAAGTTAGATGACCGTATCTTCTTAGATTGGTTTCTCAAATCCCTCTTCCCTCTCATTGCGAAGGATGTGGCATCCGAACGAACCCAGTCTGAAGAAGAGGCCATCCTCAAAGCCCAACAGTTTGACCTCATTTATGCCCAGTCGGGTTATCTGTATACCATTATACCAGACGCCCCTCAGGGCGATTCATCCCAACACGATGCGCCGGGGGCATCCCATGCCGCAGATGGCATCATTGGTCATATGGCCTCGCATCCCCAACAATTTTCCATTATGCGCAATAATAATGACCCCGATCGTTTGCAGACTACATCTCACTCTCGATCTACAACTTCGTATGCTCCCATGGCCCACCCCCACCACACTCATGGACCCCCATGTCCACCACAGTGTTATGGTCATGCACCTTTAGCCTATCCACCTCTGGTTGCACCCCCTACGTATTACCATCAACAGGCCACACATGCTCCTATTCACTCACAAGCCCCAACGGCTTATTTCCCACCATAGGTAGTCCTTGCTGCACCACAACCTCCAATCGCTCAGACTTATCCTCCAAACAACAACAACACTACCCCCGCTAACCAAAACCCTGATCGACCACCAAAACAGGGTAAGAACCCCAATTTACAAACAAACCACCCATGCTCCATATGCGGGGTATACGGCCATTATACACACACTTGCCCACATTTGGGCGAGCATGCCAACTATGGTTTGATGACGCCCAACGCCAAGCGCACGCAGCACAACCAGCGCCACCTCCTCAACCACAACCCATGGTGCTGCAGAATCCTTTTCCCACACAAGGAGTGGTGAACACTCATCTGTTGGATCCTCCTCAAGGACCCACAGTACCACAACAGCAAATCACATATGCTGCACACACAAACCAACCAATGGATTCAAATACTCATCATCTCCTTATGATGTCATCGTCCGACATGAATCTCCAAATGCATCGAAACCCATACGCTCCCATTGCACCTACAAATGTTCTCCCTATGATTGAACAACCAGTTCAGAATGAGCCTACATCGTTCGTCTCCACAGTCAGGCTCGGATTATACTCGGAATCACCTATGACTTCCACATTCCAATCCATCCAACCCCCTTTGAAGATAACCGAGATATCTAATTTGTGCACCCTCTCGCATAACACACAGGTACCAAACCAGCAACCCCCTTTACTCCCGCAACCACCCTCAGTGCCAACTCACATAGGAGCCACACCAATTCATACTATCCCATTTTTATTTCCCCCTTCAAGCACCATCAGCACACCAGTCATGGCTACACTTAATCTCCCAGGATTAACATTAGGACTACCTGTGTGGTACCTACCTACCCCAACCTCTCCTCCGACACTGAATGTCATTTTACAACTGGTGCAACCCATCAATACTTCTAACCGTCCACCCCCTGGTGTAGCAAACATCCAGAATCAACCACCTCCGGATGTCACTACCCCTTCATCTTCTATGAATCCCCCTCCTCTTATCAAGCCCACTGGGGGCAGAGGCCCACAACCATACACTGCGGTACCTCCTCCCAAAGCAGTTGAACCTCCCCCCGTGTTTCGTGCTCCTCCTAACTGCTCGTTGTGTGATGAGTTAGGCCATCCAACTCATCAATGTCCACAATTACCCGCATTACAGGAACACATGCAAATGCTTGATGACGACCCCAACATCCTGGTTGTCAAAATCGACCCAAACACCAAGCCTCGTGATAAATCACTGTGTACCAACCACCCTTGTGCGATATGTAGTATTTACGGCCATTACTCACATCATTGTCCTGATATCCCAGATTACAGAGCAGCTCTCTATGAGATGAATAATTTGGACCTTGAGACGGTGCCCCCCACAATTGAGGAAATTCATCCCCCACCATCTTCCTCCTTGGAAGAAATTAACACCATTTACACGGTTTCCACTGAATACCCCTCTGTCTGGTCGACCCCTTCCGTTGATCCCTTTGACACACATGTTCAACCCTTTCAAATGGACAAGGAAACCACATGTCCTCAACATGGGGGCAGGCCCAAAACCTTGCTTACTCATCATCATCGTGATTCTCGTCGGAGATACTGGGGGCATCCACCCCACAAAGGGAATCCCCCATCATCATATCATCACTTCAGTATGCCACCATAGCCCACAGCCTCATGGCATAACACCCCGCCAGCAGTTACTCAATGCCCTATTGATCTCTCTCTGAGACAACATGTGCACCACATTGACACCTCTGAGTTAGGGGGCATAATAGATTACCTCGACCCCAGGATAGGGGGCATGATCAATCATTTTGAACCTTCCCCATCATCTCTATCTCAACACCTCAATGAGCCCATCGTTCAATCCAACACATATGTGATCCACAATCACAAACCCCATGCACATAGCATGGGGGCAGGTCATTAACCCTGCTGACTTCTTCACATGTGTGATCTCAACCATTTTTTAAGGTCACATATCACTTGTATATTCGATTTGATTTGATACACCTAGTATTCTCCCCCCACGGGTCATCATTTCTCCCCACCACTGCATCCTTGGCTTGGTGGGCTCACCTTTATTTGTAGCCATTTTTTAACCTAGTTATTTGCTTTGACCCTTCCGGAGTCCTTGCGACCTCTGTTTTTCGCACCATTTGCACCGTCGGATTCATATTTCCGCGCTCGTGATGACGCTTGAGATCATGTCTCGCTCTCACGCCCATATTTTTTGGGCATTGTTTCCTATGCCCCCTCGTCACCTCGGTTTACGTGCCACATTGGCCGTCATCCATTTTTGACAAGTCTTATATCGCCAGATTCAGTTTTTCGTGCTTGTAATGATGCTTGAGATTATTTCTCACTCTCACGCCCAGATTTTTCGGGCATTTTTCCCATGCCCCCTTGTCACCTCGGTTCGCGTGCCACATCGGATGTCGTCCATTTTTGACGAACCTTATATTGCCGGATTCAGTTTTCCGTGCTCATGATGATGCTTGAGATCATTTCTCGCTCTCATGCCCAGATTCTTCGAGCATTTTTTCCCATGCCCCCCTCATCACCTCGGTTCGCGTGCCACATCGGTCGTCGTCCATTTTTGACGAACCTTACATTGCCGGATCCAGTTTTTCGTGCTCGTGATGATGCCTGAGATCATTTCTCGCTCTCATGCCCAGATTTTTCTAGCATTTTTCCCATGCCCCCTTGTCACCTCGGTTCGCATGCCACATCGGCCGTAGTCCATTTTTTACGAACCTTATATCACCGGATTCAGTTTTCCGCGCTCGTGATCATGCTTGAGATCATTTCTCGCTCTCACGTCCAGATTCTTTGGGCATTTTTTTCCATGCCCCCTCGTCGCCTCAGTTTGCGTGCCACATCGAACATCATCCATTGTTGACAAGCCTTATATCACCGGATTCAATTTTCCGCGCTCGTGATGATGCTTAAGATCATTTCTCGCTCTCACGTCCAGATTTTTCGGGCATTTTTTCCATGCCCCCTCATCACCTCGATTTTCATGCCACATCGGCCGTTGTCCATTGTTGACAAGCCTTATATCGTCGGATTCAGTTTTCCGCACTCGTGATGATGCTTCAGATCATTTCTCGCTCTCATGCCCATATTTTTTGGGCACTTTTTCAAACTGCCCACCCATCACCTCAGTTTGCATGACACATTGGCTGTTGCCCCTTTTTGACAATCTTTATGTCATCGGATCCAGTATCCCGCACACATGATGACGCTTGAGACCTTTTTCTCGCTACCATCAACCCCTTTTTGTTCGGTATAATTTTACCCCTTTTTCGGGCCAAGCAATCCCTTTTACGAAAAGGACACTTAGGGAGTCTCTATTAAGCTCTTTTCTGACTCCTAAAACAATGAAAAGATCGCCGAACAACCTTGCTTCCTTTCATCCTCGCTAAAAGTATCTGAAAGGGCGTCTACCTGGTATAAGTTTACCCCTTTTCCGGACCTTGTAGACTAATTACGAAAAAGGAATACTCTAGTCACATCGGCTAGAAGAGTTCTCCATCTGCATCATTTTATGCTTTTTCGGGCCTTGGAGACTAACTTACGAAAAAGAACACCAATGGAGTCCACTTACCGCTTTCAGACTCTCTAAACATGAAAGCGACCACGAGCAATCACCATCCTGGGCTCGTAAAACCAACAGGACAGTAATCATAACCACTGCAGAGTCTTCTTATCGTTTTCAGACTCCTTAAAAATGAAAGCACGAATGAGCACGAAAAGTCCTGGGCTCACAAAATCCACAGGACAGTACCATTTAAGAGCACACTTTTATACCTTCTTGGAGCTCATTAAAACTACGAAGAAGGACCCAATGGTGCTTCTCAGTGCCACAACAGATCACGTCTACTCATATAGCAGCTTCCCCATTTTGGTCGCCTTTGTTCAGAGTATTCTGTAGTATGTCACCCTGAGAACCCCTCGACAGCACCCATCAGCTTCACCCCCCCAGAGTCAATACATACCTTTCAGTCCTTAAAAGCTATGATCCCCACACCTACAAATCAATTCCCTACGCTGCCAGGTCAACCATGTCATCATGCTCTGAACAAAGGAAGTTTGAGTCTACCCACTATATGACTCCAGTTACTTCCCATCCCCACAAGTATGTCAGTCCTACCATCAGTACTACACCACTTCAGTTCTATACCTCGCGCTCCTATCAAGGAAACATCATTGCCTTGTTAGTTGCTGGTCTCCCTCTGTCGACGACAACCAAATTTATTCCGGAGGATAGACCTAGAGGTCCCTGTGTCTTGGACTCATCACCATTTATGATGAGTGCCTACGAATCATTTCGATAAGAGTCGTCAGTGCTTCTCCAAATGGTTGTTTCTCACATGCTCGACTTCAACACCTTGATCGCATCGTTTAGACTCGCACAGGGTATTGGTCCTTTCAGTTATTAGTCGAAGACCTCAGATACCTCCCGACTCTTCCACATTTGAGAGTCTACATATGGAAACAACCAGTTACATTTTTTCTATAGATATCCGGTTTGCTCATGGCGACAATATTCAGATGTACCCCAGTTTTATACTCCCTCGAGTATATAGTTACATGTACATGTACTTCTTAGAGATTACTCTCAGTCATTGAGTCCCTGCAGATGTTGGACACCTTCAGTTTCAACAGTTCATCAACCCTTCTGAGACCTTCGTCAGAACGGTTGCTGCTCTATTCCAGTGTATCAGTTATTCGGATCAGCCATGTTATGATCATGAGTACATCCCAAAAAGATGTCCCCTCTAGACCATTATGATGTACCAATAGATTTTTTATGTATTTTCTCAGATCCCCCTTCTTGGGACTAATTGTTTATATATGTCTTGATACGAGCATGGGTATGCCTACCTCGTCCATTATCAGGATTTTTCTTTATTCATATTGAGGCCATGTAATATTGTTTATTTTTTGCAGCTTCCAAGAGTCATGGATCTAGTCTCCAATCAGTCTCTTCTCCTCCCCAAAACCCTAGAAAAAAGACAAAAGAACTATGATGTCTATCGGCCATACGATGAGCTCCTACCCTCACACATCAGGGGGCAATCTGTTAACACCTAAAAAGTGCTCACTAGCTCATTTCCTTATTCACATGACCCAGTTGTCCACTTTTTCCACCATACGAGCCTCAAAAGCCAACAAAAGGTCACCGAAAGACCTTAATACACCCCCTTTCCCACTCAAAAAGATTATTTTTCCTAAAAAAGCATAAAAAACCCTCAAAAAGGGTCCAAAATTCTCAAAAATATTAAAAAGGGAATAAAAATATTAATTTTATTCAAAAAAGGAAAAAGGAGGGAAAAGTACCTAAACCATGTTGGTCAATACCATTGGTTTCCACAAAACCACAATGGTATTCCCCACCACCAAAACCTATAAAAAGGTGGTAGGGGCTCCTCATTTCACATCCATCCATATTCCTATCCTCATGCTGCCAAAATCTCCCTTGAGCTTTTGGCCATTGTAGCAACCTTGGAGAAAGGACCCATTGGAGTTTGGAGCTGCTCACCCTTGGAGCTTCTCAACTATCTTCATCAATCGGAGGTATTCTTATTGCAAGCACTTGCTTGCCCCCATTTTCAATACAAAAATTATTTTTTATACTTCTTGTTCTTGTTTTTTAATTCAAAAATGCACATGCTAGTTTAGTTTAGATTTAGATTTAGTTTATTGTTTTTGCTTAATATTGAAACTGCTGCTACTAGTTAGCAGGTGCCCATAGCACTAAGCTTGGTTGCAAAACCAAGCCAACACCATCTCATACAAAATTGTCTTCTTTTATAGATCATGCCTGAAGGTCATGTCTTTACAATACTGAATACCTAAACCCAAAACCCTTAGGGTTTACAAAACTGCGCTGGTTTCCCTAACCCGGCTTGCTGGCATCTGGTAGTGTCTGCTTCATCATGGCGGTTCTCCATGTATTCATTCTATCGCTATCGGCCCCCCTGTCGCACGCGTGCCAACAGGTCACTTTCTATAAACCATTCATCCCTAATGGTTTCATCCGCTAGGCATGCCAAGCCGTCTCTTTCCTTGAGCTGTCCTTTCCTTAACAGACTCGTGCATTGGCCGCCTTCCTGATTTGATCGTGCTCACTGCTCAGCACTCCTGGAGCATCTTCCCAAAATTAGACCACTACTGGTCCATCCGATACCTACACCTGATCCTTGTCCAACACTCCACTTTGCTGGCTCCACGTAGCCTGACTGCTTTGCAGCACTGCTTCCTTGCAGCGCTGGTCTTCGTGGTGCCTCCAAAATTCGGATGCTGCACACAACTTCACAACACCATCAACAATTAGACAAAATTACACCCTTTTTCTGAACTGTGCCCAGCTTAGCTTTTCTTACTTATAAAAAATGTTACCAAAACTTTGTCCCAACTTGGGCCCAACATGCCCCTAACACTTACATGTGGCTCATCCCCGAGCTACTTGCTGCTTCGGTCGTCTCACTTTTCTCTGTGAATGGCGGAACCAATTTGGCTGTGAACTCATTTTATGTACCAAACAACTGCTCCACTGCTTCTCTAGTATCTTGTTCAACTTGTTGTACCATCTCAAGCAGTGCTTGAGTTATCTCTTCTCCAATCTATCCTTGTACTTGCTCTTGGCTGTCACAGAGTTCCTTCATCTTGTCTTCTATCTGCTGTGACACTGCTGTAGCATCCTCCAGGAGTTGCTGTGACTGATTATCCATCTCAGTCTCTTTTTCTCTTAATGCCTGGACTTCCTTCTTCAAGCCTGATATTTCCTTATACCTAGACAGCCTTTACCTAGGTGGTAGAGCCTTGAGCTCTACGTCCAACTTTTCTAGCACGGTCTGCTTTTCTTCTACCGTGGTCTTTACATGCAGTAGCCCTTGATCCTATTCAAGGGAAGTGAATGCCTTTGAAACTTTTTCCAAGAGATCTTGGCACTTATCCATCTCACTCGTTTGCTCTGCACGGCGGCACTCACTACTTGCTCTCTTAACTACTGCTCAGTTAATGGCGTCTGCGTATTCATTTTTTCCTTCAATGAGGCAAGATCGACTTCGTAAAAAATTTCTTTATCCTGTAACTCTGACTTCAGGGATCTCACCTTTTCTCCTCTTTGCTGCGTGGAGCTCTGCTTGAGACTTCATGGACTCTACTATTATTTCATGCATATCCTTGACGATCTGCATGTGGATGAAGTGTAAACCAGGAAAGGCGATTTTGGCCAAGTCGAGCTCTACCTGCTCGACTCCCTTTGTGTCCAGGGTGATCTGTTTGGTCATTGGTAATGCAATAGCCATTGGGTCCACATGGACAATCCTGGTCTTAGAAGGCATCGTTATTGCTAGCTGTGGTGGTGCTTGCTGCGAGGTTCCTACCGACCTCCCTTCACCTGCTGTGTCGCGCGACAAGGTTAGGCTTTTCTGGACATCGTCCATTTTCTTCATGAGACCTTGCAGTGTGATCCTGGTCTTTTGCAGGCCATCTTGGATGACCTTATCCTTTTTTCTTTGTCAGTCATGAGCTCCTGCATTTGTTTTGAGACCCTTTCTGCTATCATGTCAAAGTCATCTTCCTTCAACACTGTCTTAGCTTGAGTCTTTGTGGCCTTCATCTTCTTCCGCGTTTTCAGCTTCTGCGAGGTCTCATGCTCTTTCCGCTTTCTTGTTTCTTCAATAATCAGGCATGACAACAAGATTGGCTTGTCTTTGTCAGAGTCTGTCTCAACATCCATGACTTCAACACAGAAGTCGGCGGGCCAATACTTCATGAGGATTTCAATGTCGTCCTTGTACATATGGTAGTTACCCGGGTGCCATTCTGTCTTCTTCATCTTTGGCTTGGGTGAAATGAAAATACATCGCATGTCAGCCTGAAAATCAAGAATGCGAATGTACTTCGATGTGACCTGCTTTGTGATGCGAGCTATCTAGGTGATCACATCGCGCAGCTGAGTGTAATATTGATAAAAAACTTCAGTTGTCGCTCTACATTGATGTTTTCCCAAAGGTTGACATAATGGAACCCTCTAGGATCATTGGTTGTTGTAATGACACCGACATAGTCCTTTGGCTCCTTCCATCCGGACAAGGCGATGAGGATGATCAGCCATGTGAAGTGGAATAGTCCACCATTCTCTTGGGTATCATTGAGCTCATCCAAGAACTCATTAAGAAGATACTAACACCAACTGAATTCGGTGCCTTTAGCCACTATGGCACTGAGTAGGACTACGCCCGCAGGCACCTCCGGAGGCCTAGTAGTTCTGATGATTTTTCCTACGACCAGTTGGGTAACGAATCTTGTCACTCTATCTTCAATTTCTTCTATGGGAAAACCTCTTTTCCTTTTCACCAATGCATGAGTTTTCTTCATCTTTTTGACCGCTTCTTTCTCCTTATTCTTCACTTGGAAGAGTATCTTGGGATCCTTACCATGCTTGCTTAACCCCATAATGTGGTGGATCAAATCAATGTTGACATCGATATTTCTGTTGAGCCACAGATATCCCTGGTGGATTCGTGCCATCAACATGTGAACCACTACATTAAGTTCTGGTGATCGATCAAAGTGTGGCAACCTCAACAAGTTCAGCAGTCCTGTCTAAACGATGGGTGTGAGCCAGCTTTCAGCGACCAAGTTATAAGTTCCCTTGGCATCCTTCTTCCAGCACATGTACTGGTCAGGCTAGAACTGTGGGTACTTAGGCGCATGGGGCTCTTCCTTTTGCACACCTAGGAGGTCAAAATCTTCCCACTTACAGTCTGTGATCTTTCCAAGCAGGTTCTTGGAAACCTCTACATGTTTTGAAATTGGCGACAATGGGATGTCATATCTAACATTCTTGGTCAATTTAAATACTGGGGCATCCAACGCCCGTGGTGATATGTATGTTGACACCTTATCTGAGAGTACCTAAATCCTAGAAAGTTTTGCTAAAATGTACAAAATGAATGATCGCAACGTATTGTAATTGGTCGCGGACGAAATACCATGGGAGCACGTGGCACGTTATTGTTCATCCGCGTGAACGCGACGGTGGTATTATAAACCACCTTCCGCCCACGCGGAACCGCCATCCTCGAAGGTAAAGTGCCCAATAGCACATGCTATGTGTTATTAAGAGTTGTGCGCGGTGGGGTATATAAACACCACAATTATTTCTTGCTCAACCAATGTGGGATATATCCCATAGAGAAAATCAAATGGGATAAGTATAACACGTTTTTTAGAAAATGCCTGTTTTAGTCACCATTTTCTAGAAGCTGTTTCTGCCAAACCGAGAGGAATTTTAGGAAACGGAGAGAGGTTTTTCTTCATCACGGGCCAATATTCAAAAACCTCTCTCAGTTTTTACACAGGTGTTATGGTTTAAGAGAATCGAAGTCATCTTCACGGGGCAATTTTCCAGAATTTCAGTTTACTGTTTTAGTCATTAACTTCAAAGAGCTGTTTCTTCCAAATGAAGATGAATTTTCAGAAACTGAAAGAGGATTTTCTTCAGCACATGCCCAGTTACAAAAACCTCTCTCAAAATGTACACAGGTATCTCCATTTGAGATATACAGCCAGGTCTTTGAAGCCTATTTTTCAGCAAATTTACTTCCTAAAATAAAAAAATAAGTTGTAATTGTTTCTATTTTTAGAGTTTCAGTTAGGTTTTGAATTCACGATTAGGTATAGGCCGTCTTTCTATATATTGATATGTAAAAAACATGTAAGGGGGGATTTTTCAGACAAAAAGGATTCCCGTTCTGGGTTTTTGAGGTTTATTCCAGAAGTTAATAAAGATTTCAGAGTTGAGCATACTTTTATCAAAGTTTCATGTGTTGTTTTAAAATTACAGTCCGTACTTTTTTTTTCTTTACATGTGCATGTCAATCTTCTTTGTCATTCTTGCCATTATGTCTTTCTTCTATGCTTGAATGAAAGTATAAAATAAATTGAGATTCATATTTTCCATGCCTCAGTTTATCGCATACAAGTATCCACCTGCTTCTCTAAAATTAACGGTAGATTCATCTGAAAATTGATGCCTGCTGTTAATGGATTGTCTTTATTTCTTTCCCTATCACCTGCAAAAATCTTATTGACTGTAATAAGACAGCTATCTTGCCTTTGTATAAAAATATTTGTTTAACTGCTGGTCCATATTTTTCTATTTTCTCGACTCCATTGCCGAATGGTATCCTGTTCATGTTGATCTAGCCACCTCATTAAAAAATCCTTAAGTTTTTATTTATTTTACAAATTGGCCCTTGAGTTTCATTGTCAAACTGCTATCGTGGTGACATTGGATGGCAGATTTGCCGAGAGAGCCCTCTCTGGCTGAAGGAGGCCAACTTTCAGTCTAAAGATTGGTTTGAAATAGGTTACCTCGGGGTTTCTTTGATACAGCCCAAGGAAAATCCGAGTGCTAACATTTTGGCGCCATTGCCGGGGATCGAAGCTTTCATTTTCCCTGGGTATGAACGATAAAGTTGCAGATTTGATTGTTGATGGTGAACAACGGTCAGATATCAAGCAGGCTGTGTATCTTTCACCTGGCGACTCTATCTTCAAAGAATCCAGTTTTCAGAAATTTCATGGCGATTCCACATTAAAGAAATCCAGTTTTGCATCGGTTCACAGGCTAGTCTCCTCAGTTTTCATATCAGAATCTATAGCTCCAGTATTTCGAGATGGCCTCATTATTAAGAAGGTATGCTCCTATGAGCAGGTCTCATATTCCCGGTTTTCCGAATCAAATTCCTAAAATAGATTGGCAGTCTTATTTGCCTAAATTCAGAGATGAAAACAATGATAATGCTGCTTTACATTTAATGAGATTTCATATACATGTGCACAAGCTGAAGATTAGGTTTCATGAGGACTGTCTTATGAAGATGTTCATGGCTTCTTTAGAAGGAAAAGCAATGGATTGGTATGAAAGTTTAAGACTTGGTAGCTTGTTTTCTTTAAAAGATTTTCACATAGCATTTTATGAGCATTATGCAGTAGATTTTCCAGCTTTGTCTTTAGTGGAAGATTGTTGTGATCAATTTGAAGGTTTCATACAGTACCTCGGAAGTATTGATGAAGATTTGGAAGGTATGAATGATGAAGACTTGTCAGAAATATTTTATCATTTTTCTTCGCAAGTCCATGGCCATGATGATCGAGAGGAGTTTGCTATAGATGAGATCAATAAAGAATTGATAGTAGTTTCCCGTGATTCCTCTTTGAAAACAAAGGTTGAATCATCAGCTCCTTCGTATACAAATGAAGAATGCATTCAGCATCAATCTGCAGAAGAGAAGGAAAATGATAGTTGTTTGATTCAGAAAATGCACAAACCACCTCCTCTTTTAACAGAAGAAGAAATAGATCAGCTCCTGCAGAGTCATGTTACAACCCCTGCTTATACAGATTTGCGGTCTTCACATAGTTCGGGATATGTAAGTGAAACTTCTTCCATTTTTGGGCATATGAATCTGAAATTAAATGGTGACATTCATGAGGATCTTTTGAAGGAATCCATTAGTGATGATGATTCTCCACAAGAAAATCAGGTTTTAGACACCCTGTTCTTTCATCAACAAGATAGAGCTGTCATATTTAATGATCTTGCAGAGTGTTCACTACTTGAAGATGCTTTAGAGTATGAGGTTAATCATTCATTTCTGGAAAAGAAAGTTAAGGAAGAAAGAAAATTTCAGCTCTCCTGTCAAATTGCAGAAAATCCGAAGGTACTTCAAATTCAAATAAAATCTATATTCTTTGATCCTATAGCTGAGTATATGGAGAGATTTCTCAGTTTCGATTTGCAGCTAGGTTTTTATTTTGAGAATAAAGATTATCAATGGTTACCTATACTGTAATATTTTCTGTTATTGGCTTATTTTGAACACGGCAAAGGAGTTAGATTGTTTGGAAACCTAATGGATTGTCTTCACTGGTGTTTCCAAATTACTTGATTGATGGAAAGTCTTTGATATTCTAAAAGTAGGGTAGGTAGGAGAAATAAGTTTGACAGGCAAGCAGTCTTCAGTATGTACAGTATGGTCTTCAGTTCAGTTTCAGCATGTGAGTTTTCAGTTTTCTATAGTTAAAAGATTTTTGGTTACAGTTTTGGATGGAGGACTGGTTACAGGTTACAAGTTGCAGTTTTCAGGATTGGGAGCCACCCAATGATCAGGCACATGGTCTACGGTGTTCTTTGCTACCTCACAGGGAGGATAGCATCCCCAGTTGGAGCCAGTTGTTGACACCTTATCTGAGAGTACCTAAATCCTAGAAAGTTTTACTAAAATGTCCAAAAGGAATGATCGCAATGTATTGTAAGTGGTCGTGGACGAAATACCACGGGAGCATGTGGCACGTTATTGTTCATCCGTGTGAACGCGACGGTGGTATTATAAACCACCTTCCGCCCACGCGGAACCGCCATCCTCGAAGGTAAAGTGCCCAATAGCACGTGCTATGTGTTATTAAGAGTTGTGCGCGGTGGGGTATATAAACACCACAATTATTTCTTGCTCAACCAATGTGGGATATATCCCGTAGAGAAAATCAAATGGGATAAGTATACACGTTTTTTAGAAAATGTCTGTTTTAGTCACCATTTTCTAAAAGCTGTTTCTGCCAAACCGAGAGGAATTTTAGGAAACGGAGAGAGGTTTTTCTTCAAAACGGGTCAATATTCAAAAACCTCTCTCAGTTTTTACACAGGTGTTATGGTTTACGAGAATCGAAGTCATCTTCATGGGGCAATTTTCCAGAATTTCATTTTACTGTTTTAGTCATTCACTTCAAAGAGCCGTTTCTTCCAAATGAAGATGAATTTTCAGAAACTGAAAGAGGATTTTCTTCAGCACATGCCCAGTTACAAAAACCTCTCTCAAAATGTACACAGGTATCTCCATTTGAGATATACAACCTGGTCTTTGAAGCCTATTTTTCAGCAAATTTACTTCCTAAAATAAAAAAATAAGTTGTAACTGTTTCTATTTTTAGAGTTTCAGTTAGGTTTTGAATTCACGATTAGGTATAGGCCGTCTTTCTATATATTGATATGTAAAAAACATGTAAGGGGGGATTTTTCAGAGAAAAAGGATTCCCGTTCTCGGTTTTTGAGGTTTATTCCAGAAGTTAATAAAGATTTCAGAGTTGAGCATATTTTTATCAAAGATTCATGTGTTGTTTTAAAATTACAGTCCGTACTTTCCCTTTCTTTACATGTGCATGTCAATCTTCTTTGTCATTCTTGCCATTATGTCTTTCTTCTATGCTTGAATGAAAGTCTAAAATAAATTGAGATTCATATTTTCCATGCCTCAGTTTATCGCATTCAAGTATCCACCTGCTTCTCTAAAATTAACGGTAGATTCATCTGAAAATTGATGCCTGCTGTTAATGGATTGTCTTTATTTCTTTCCCTATCACCTGCAAAAATCTTATTGACTGTAATAAGACAGCTATCTTGCCTTTGTATGAAAATATTTGTTTAACTGCTGGTCCATATTTTTCTGTTTTCTCGACTCCATTGCCGAATGGTATCCTGTTCATGTTGATCTAGCCACCTCATTAAAAAATCCTTAAGTTTTTATTTATTTTACAAATTGGCCCTTGAGTTTCATTGTCAAACTGCTGTCGTGGTGACATTGGATGGCAGATTTGTCGAGAGAGCCCTCTCTGGCTGAAGGAGGCCAACTTTCAGTCTAAAGATTGGTTTGAAAAAGGTTACCTCGGGGTTTCTTTGATACAGCCCAAGGAAAATCCGAGTGCTAACAATGTACTTGGGTGTCAACTTCAGGGGTTCCTTCTGAAAGACCGGCAATCTTTGCACCATCTGGCCCATCTTTAGAATCTTGCTTCGTGGCGCAGTTACATCTTTCCCCTTATCTTTCCCTTTGTCCTGCATGATTGGAGTATGGTGAGGTGATCTTTTGGATTCTTGACCAGGTTTGAGTGCAACCTTCTTGGCAGGGGTTTTTATTAACTCTGCAATTCCCCCATGCTGAAAGACTCAGATTGCTTCTTGAAGTGTAAGCTCTTCTTCTTTGTTTGGTGATTTGGACATTCACTGGCAAGAATAGGTAACTGAATCTAAAATATAACTAAGGATTGCTAACACAGGAGTGACGGCATGAAAATTATAATTGTCTGGTAATGCCTGCAAGTCCTTATGCAGCGTTATTTATAGGCGCAGTTGATTCCTCCCCGCGCCTTCCAACAGCTAGATGAGAATTTAATGTGGTATCCGTTGGCATATTTGAATGAATCCTTCAGTCCCTTTTGTCATCAATGTGTTCAGAACAATTATCTTTTCGTTAAATGTTGAAGCGATTGCTTGCAATGGTCATATAACGCTACTTTTCTCAAAAGTAGTGTAACGGCTATTTTTTTTCTAGTCTTGTGTCGAGCTGCGTGGCAAGCCATCTGTGATCCTGCGCAGTTACTTCATAGTGCCACTATTTTTCAACTGCGCAGCTCCCTTTTTCTTTTCTTACTTTTTTTTTTTTTTCCCACGCAGCTTCAGCAGTGCTGCGCGGTACACACATTGATATACCTATCATACATGTACAGATTCTTTTACATTTCCAGTGTCCAATTTCAACTGTACCTGCCACTTGGAAATCTCTTCCTCTGGTTGTTATTCAAGATTCTATGAAGCAGGGCTATCATGGTACAGCTTTAGTCTACTTCCATTTATCAAAGTTGGTAGGGTATCACCGGCTAAATTGGCTAACTAGACTGCACCAGTGTTAGTAACATGTATCACAGTATATGGACCAAGACAATGCATCTTAAATTTACCAGAAAACTTCATGAATTTGCTATCATACAGGAGGACTAGGTCACCTACCTGAAAGCACTTGTTCTTTATATGGCAATCATGCCAAGCTTTCTTGTTATCCTTCTGAGCTTGCTGGTGGAAGCTGGAAATGAAGCGATCTTCCTCCAATCCTACGAGGTGTAGCAACCTTTCTTCTAATGTTGCACAGTTTTCCATCTCTGTGAACGCAATGATCCTTAAACTAGGGACAATATATTCCATTGGCATTATAGCTTCCTACCCATAAGCCAACTGGAAAGGTGTATGTCCTGTCAATTTCTTGCATGTAGTCCTGTATGCCCATAACATAGAAGAGATGCACAGATCCCAATCATCTCTATTTATGTTGCAGACCTTAGTTAGTGCATTCTCCAGTATCTTATTGAAATCCTCAATAGTGCCATTCGCCTGTGGATGATATGGAGTACTGCGCTGATGACAAATGTGGAATTTCTCTGTAAGTGCCTCAATGGTCTTGTTTAAAAAGTGGGTACCTTGGTCACTCATCAGAATCTTTGGACAACCAAATCTTGACAATATTTCTTAAAAAATGAACTATGCAGTAGTACTTGCGCTACATTTCTTTACTGGCTTTTCTTCCACCAATCTAGTGAGGTAATCAATAGCAGTAATAATATACCTCGCACCAGTTCCTTTTCCTGGTGGGTTTATAGGACCTACAAAATCAATTACCCATTTCTCAAATTCCTGCAAGGTCAACTGTGGGTTTAATGGCATCTCATCTCTTCATGAAGGTTTCCCTATCCTTTGATAGACATCACAATTCTTGCAATGTTCTTTGGAGTCTTTGCGGATCATGGGCCACCATAGCCCTGCGCATAATATCTTCTGCGCAGTGGCCCTTCCTGCATAGTGACCTCCCGTGACCCCTGAATGCGTGTCTGCTAGAATAAATGTTTTTTCATGATCTACTAAGCATCTCCACAGGACTTCATCTAGTCCGAGTTTGTATAACTGACCTGCAATTATAGTGAAGTATGCGGCGTGCACCACTAGTTTCTTCTTCTACTGGACAGATAATTCCTGTGGTTCTAGCCATGTTCTTAGGAAATTAATGATATCCTTATAATAATCATCGGAAACCTGCATAGCAAATAACTGCGCATCAGGCAGACTGTCTTCAATGTTCCTCGGCTCTCTTACTGACTCAATCCTTGATAGATGATCAGGTCCCAAGTTTAGTCTACCTGGCTTAACAACAATTTCAAAATCATACTCCTGGAATAGCAATAGCCATGTGCATATGTGCCCCCCTAACACTGGCTTGTTTACCAAGTATTTCAACGCAGAATGGTTCTTGAACATAAGGAAGTGCGCCCCAAGCAAGTAATGTCTGAATTTATGTAGGGCATTTACCATTGCAAGGATTTCCCTTTCGGTAGTAGTATAGTTCTCTAATGTTGAGAGCTTCCTGCTCGAGAATGCAATAGGGTGGTCAAAACCTCCTTCCCTTGGCTGATCTAATATGATTCCCAAGGAAATGCATGATGCATCAACATGGACGTGAAATGGCTTCTTCCAATCTGGAAAGACTAGAATCGATGCAGTCACCATTTTTTCTTTTAGTGTATCAAAACCCTGTTCGCATTCCGCATTCCAGATGAACAGTGCGGCTTTCTTTAGAAGCTTTTCCATTACTGCGGTTATCTATGCGTAACCCTTTATAAATTTCCTGTAGTATCCAGTATGGCCTAAGGTAGAGCGCAAAATCTTTACTGAAGTTGGTGTTGGCAAATTCACAATAATAGCAATCTTCACAGGGTCCACCATCAGTCCTTGCTTACAAACAATGTGCCCAAGTAGAATTCCATAAGGAACACAAAAAATACACTTCTTTAGATTTAAAGAGATCTGATGCTGTCAACACTTCTCAAGCATCATTTTGAGGTTCGCACAATGGTTCTTCAATAGACCAAACACAGTCCAATCATCAAAATAGGCTTCAAGAAACTTATGCATAAACTCTTTGAATGCTACGACGACCACTCTGGAAAATATGGCAAGTGCGTTCTTCAGGACAAAAGGCATTACTGTGTACTGGAACGACTCCCATTCTGTAGCAAAATTCGTCTTATGCGTGTTTGCTGGATCAATCTTCACCTGATGATATCCAGAGAAACCATCAGTAAAGGAATAGGCCTCATTCCCTCCAACATTATCAAGCACTTCATCTGTAAAAGGAGTGGGGAATGGGTCATGCATAGAAGCGTCATTCAGTTTTCTAAGATCCACAGAAATCCTGATCTCACCCTTTGTTTTCTTGTCTTGAACGACCATGGGACTAATCCACTCAGATTCTTCGATAGGTTCAATGATTGTTGCTTCAAGCATCTTATCCAACTCTTCATGTACTCTTTCTTTGTAGCGTGTATTTAGTCTGTATGGCCTCTGTATTTAGTCTGTATGGTCTCTTCTTCAAAGGCTTTGCGCCTGGATTCAAGGGTATTTTCATGACTCCTAGGTCTCCCAGAATTCCTTTCATTTCTATAAATTTTGTCGAAAAAAGCTCCTGATATTCATGCAAGGTGTCTACAATCTCTGCAATAGTTTGATCGTCCCAATAGTCTCCGATTGCTGTGAACTTCGATTCTTCTTTTGTGCCAATATTCACCTTATGTGTTTTTACTAGTCCGCTCATATCTGGGATTTCTAATAGAGGTCCTTCTATGTCGCGCGCACTCTCCGATTCTGGTATGTTTATGTTGCGCGGATCATTGTCATCGTCTTCATTTCTATCATCAATGTCCTTAGCTAGGTTGTAACACTCGATAAAGTGTTCTTCATGTTCCTTCCATTCCGACTGTAGGTTCACGAGAATGTGATCTAGCCTGAAGAATTCTTCCAATGTCATATTTTTGTGAGGATAGTCTTCCCTGAATATGCATTCATTAATTAGTTGCAATGCCTCATGGATCAATGGGTTCTTGTCCTCAAAGCTAAAGTCCCTCTGGAAGTTCGCAGTCAACATTTCCCAATCAGTGGTTTCTCTACACAACTCCAGGTCTAGGTACCATTTCTTTGGAATGTCATCCTCCAGCGTGTGTACAAATAAATGCACCCATTCTGTGTGTGGCCTTTCCGTCCATGTTTGTGAACAAACTTCAATGTGTTGACTACGATCTTTCTTCCCATCAAACTTTCCAAAGGGTAAGGTAACTCGGTAAGCAAACCGAATCTGCATCTGAATTCTGCATTGATCCCAAGTGGTCAATGTCTGCTTGTGCACATTCCACCATCTAGCGGGTGTGTCTCGTAGTGCCATATCTAATGCTGGTAATTTGTGCTCATCTAAAATAACTGTAGTGTATTCTTGGATGAAAGTATAAACATTAGCAGAACCATCATATGTGGGAATAGGACTTACCTCCTTCCCTATCCAACGTAGTGATTTCGTAACCTGCACACACCTTCTTGCTAATACTTCATGCATCCGGCTTTGCCAATTTTCCATCCCTACCTCCGAATTAGAGATGCGGGAGCTGTCACATATCTAGCTGAGTGTACCATCTGCAATAGGATTAATGTAATCTTCCTAGTTCATTGTGAGCTAGCATAGTTTGTCCAAGTCTTGAGCCTTGGATTCCTCCTGACTCGGTTCGCTGTATCTATCACCATCTGTAGGATCCAACGGTATGATGACCCTAAGATGATTTCCTTCAAATATCATCTTCTTTGTTTTTAAGTTGATAATAGCCCAGTCAATTCCTTGCAGTGCAGGAAAAGGCTGACTATCATCCACAATCTTGATAACTTCAAAGTTTTCATGACTTTGGACTCCATCGATGTCGACTATCATGTCAGCTAAACAGCCAAAAGGTATGACTTTCTCTTGGTTAGCCATTCTAAACTGGATAGGTGACCATGACAACTTTGGTCGACCCATCTGCTGCCATGTCTGCTTAGTTAAGACATTTACTTCAGATCCTAGATCAAGGATGACTTCATATATTTCAAGATCTCCAATATGCGTGGTAAGTCTCATTTCTTGGCCTATTCTTTCATGCTTCCTTATGTGATGTACTGCGATATAAGAAGCCTCTATTTTGGTCTACGACTCATACGTGTTTATGAGCTTCTATAGTTCTACTATGGCATTTTCACTTTTGAGTAGCTTCATGTAGCTTCACAGGAACTGTGCAACATAGGTGTTGACATCTGTCGCAGTGCTTGTTTTTTCATAGGCCGCCGGCATGTCTTCAACATGTGGTGCTTCACTGCGCAATGGGATCCTCTGTGACTGTTGTTGGTTCTCTGACGGTATCCCGCGTGTGGATAAATACTTCTTTGTTCTTTTGTAGGTCGAGAGTAGGTATTTTACCCAAATCTTTCCTTATTCATACTATCTCAAGAGGAGACTGCTTTGTGTCAGCCTCCCCTGACGTGGAAGCTTCTGCTCCCCTATCGCGGCCTGTCTAAGTGCCACTGCGCATGACCACATTGATGCTCGGGTCTACTAGTATTTTCTCTACTACAATCCACTGGACGTTCATGTTTGGTGTGTCTGTCCGTCTTCTTTTCTGCATTTCCACCTCTAGTACTGGGAAATATTCAATAACATGCTCAAATGATTTACAATAATTTCACGTAGTGCATGGGTTAACACAATCTCTAGATACGTGACCTGGCTGGCCACAATTATAACAAATGACCTGGCCACGGCCTCTTCCCTACGTCGGGCCAACATTTCTTCCTCTGCCATAGTATCCAGCACTACAACCTATGTATCTTCCTTGGTCATATTGTGCATTCTCTTGTTTCGGTTGGTTATCTTCTTGTACGTGGTACAAGACAGCGCCTCTCATTGATTCCATATCTCATTTTCTCTCATTCATTAATTCATATGCTCGGTAGTTGGATTCATCATGTCCAACTGATTTACAGAAATTGCAGTATAAATTTTTAGGTGTTTTCACATATTTCTGTATAAGATAGCAGTCTTCAGGTCTATGTCCTATAGTTCTACAAATTTCACACCATGGGGCCTGATTCTGATTTAATGGGTTGGGTGCACCACTATTAAGATAGTCATAGAATAACGGGCAATGCTCTCGATCATGGCCTTCTCCTTTACAACCTGTACACCAGACCTCATGTCTAGGTTCATACCTTAGTTCTTTGCCATTCTTCATGCTTTGCAGCTTTAGTGTCAGGGTGGTCAGATAGTTCTGGATTTGAGACATCCCAGAACTAGTCTCACCAATTGGCGAAGCTTCTAGCTTCATTGCGATCTCCAAGGCCTCTGCCTGCGACGTAACCTCTTGCTGCATCAATGGTAATCTAATATGGGGAAATAGCGCAGCAATGAACCATTCCTTGTCTTGTTCTGGGGCTATAACAAAGCTTACTTGGTCCAATAGGGTCTTGAACTTCTGATCAAACTCCCAGACTATTTTAGTCGGTTTCTGCTTTATTTCTTTCAACTCGGTTATACACTAAGATTCAGATTTGGGTTTCTTAAACGCAACCATGAGTGCGGCTTCAATTTTTGTGAGTGTTCTCGGCTGTGTGTTAGAGTACTTCATGAACCAGCGTAAAGCTCTGTCCCTGAAAGTGGTGATGAGTTATGCTCTCTTCACTGCATCATCCTGGATTTGTCTTACAATCTATACGGTTTCGCAATGAAACCAATGCTGATCAGGGTCTTCTAGGCCAGTTTCTTTGAATATCGGTAGCTTCATATCTTTGTTTTCCATTGTGTTACTAGGTGGTGGAACACTCGAATTAGTGCACGGCTGCTGTAAAGGGCTCTGCGCAGTGAAACCAAATTGGCTTATTGGGATAGATGTACTGGGTTGAGTATTCTGCGCGGTGGGCTGTGTAGCGGATGGGTTTTGAGATAAAGGTGGTGTGGTCTCTACAGTCGGTGGGTTGTCACGTGTAAATGGTGGTGCAGCTTCATTGTCAATGTTACACAGAATATCAGTATCAATATGGAGTCCAGGGCCTCCAAGATTCTTATTAAATTTATACCTCTTCCACTTCTAAGATTATGGGTATCTTCGTCAGAATCACTATATATACTGTTTACCATGACAAACTTGAGGAATATTACTACATTCTTAAAACACCTTTCTTAGCTAACAACATCTTAATGTATAGACTGAGATTGTTTAGCAACTTACCTTGTAATCCTCCGAAAAAGTATGCTTCTGCTTGGCTGTAGGATTTGAGTGTGTCTACAGCAAATTCTGTTACGAATCCTTCTAGCATATGGTTGACCCAAAAATCGACTACGCGTGTCAACAGACTGTCTATTGCTTTGAGCTGTGCTGTGAGCTCAGGAGTCCACTCTATAGGAACTCCTCCTTGAAAACATGTTTTCTTCTCTGCGAGCCGCGAGATCCACGCGTGCAGCTCGTTTGGAAATGATGCCCAAAAAATCTCGTGAATATCTTCCCACAAATATATATCCGACCATTGTGTGTCAGATAGACGCGGATGTCTATTCTCTTTCCTTGCAAAGTCTCTTCTAGTCTTGTCCCCCCAAGCTTGGATTTTTTTCTTTTCAGGATGTCAGTTGTCAGATCCTTCTGGGAACTGGTATTCTTCATCACACATCACAATTGCAACTCATCACGAATTCAATCATGGAAACAGAACCATTTGTTGGCTATAACTGACCCAGAGGTTTTCTATAAGACCCAAGTTCTTCGCGGTTTCCCCTTGACCAACAAAACCCCTTCACACTGGCCCTTTCGGCAAAAACCTATGAGCAGGTTGAGGTCTCACCCGAGGTGTATCTATGGGGTACTACGGAATCAGGTTTCCACAGTAAGTGATAAGTTGCTCGGACGGACATACTGCTTAGCACAACAGGGGGTATGTGCTGTGAGGTGAGATAGTGCAGTGACAAGCAACGCTGCGGTCCACACCACTATGTTCTTCTACCACGGGGCTTCTTCTGAAGTTGTGAACAATGCACCTTCATTCTATACTTGGATTACCTTGAAGACGCTTAAGGCACTGAAGTGAATATCACTAATCCACTTGTCCAGGCACTTAATTGACTATTCTTCTAACATTCATTCGTTAAGTCGGGTTGCTGTGATTTGAACATATATAACTATACAATCCAACTGTTAAGCATTCTTTTACTGCATACAAGAAAGTGTTTAACCAAATGACTGATTCACTGTCTTCAAACACAACACTAAATGTTCATCATTCATCTGTTCATACAGAACTTAACATATCATCTCCATACTTCTTCTGAAGGAAAATGCATATCAAAGTTCTCTCATAACAGCATGTAAGGAAACATCTATACATTCATTTACAGAAAATATAGATAAGCATTCATGCATAAAACACAATCACGCAACACGATATTTAACATGGTTCACTCCCCCGAGTGGGAAGTTACGCCCAAAAGAATGGTTGGCAATATATTTCTTTAAAAGGGATGGGGACAACCGTTCTTAGTCTGCGCACTCAGCTCCAGACTCTCCTTCCTCTCAGATAGGTCTCTGCACACACAGCTGCAAAGCCTTTACAATCTTCTTGATTCATAAAGGTTTTACAATACAACCATCTGAAATTGTAACAGCAAAAGTAAAGAGTGATCCCAAAAAGTAACCCCATCCCATAGAAAATTTTCTTATTTTATAGATCATGACCGAAGGTCATGTGTTTACAATACTGAAGACCTAAACCCAAAATCCTTAGGGTTTACAAAATTGTGCCAGTTTCGCTAACCCGACTTGCTAGCATATGGTAGCGTCTGCTTCATCGTGGCAGTTCTCCATGTCTTCATTTTGTCGCTATCGTCCCCTCTGTCACAGGTGTGCCAATAGGTCGCTTTCTCTTAACCATTCATCCCTAATGGTTCTGTCCGCTAGGTGTGCCAAGCCGTCACTTTCCCTGAGCTGTCCTTTCCTTAAAAGACTTGTGCATTGGCCACCTTCCTGATTTGCTCATGCCCACTGCTCGGCACTCCTGGAGCATCTTTCCAAAATTAGACCACTAATGGGCCATCCGATACCTACACCTGATCCTTGTCCAGTACTCCTCTTTGCTGGCTCCACGTGGCTTGACTACTTCACAGCACTGCTTCCTCGCAGCGCTGGTCTTTGTGGTGCCTCCAAAATTCAGATGCTACACACAACTTCGTAGCACCCTCAACGCTTAGACAAAATTACACCCTTTTTCTGAGCTACGCCCAACTTAGCTTTTCTTGCTTATCAAAAATGTTACCAAAACTTTGTCCCAACTTGGGGCCAACACCAAGTGGGGAATAATTCAGAATGGAAAGAAGGTCAGAATGGAAATAGAAACTGACAAAAGCTGGAAAAAGTTGCCAAAAGTAGAAAAGTGGAAAGCAAATTGAATGGAAAGAATTAGGAAAAGCACTCAGTAGAGAATTCGCAACATCCAGAAAAGTAGCTAGGGCGCACTTGCCAATTCTGATTGAAGGAGGTTGACGAAAGAAAGTGGAGAAATCACAGAAGTTGCCAATTTCAGAGAGGATGTGCACTACCTCACCCACACGTGTGTTCTAGCTTTCCAAGAAAGCTATCTCATCTATTTAAGCATGATTCCAACATCAGGAAAGAACTTTTGTCATTTGCAATTTTGGTTTGCAAGCTCTGAGCCTCTCTGGTTGAGTGTTGTGCCCCAACAAGTTTGCTTGGGTGATGTGCCCCAAGACTTTGTGAGTTATCTAAGAGTGTTATGCAGGTCCAGAATATGTTATTGCAGCCAATAACATTTATATCAGTCCAACCATGAATATCTATAGTCAGCTTGAAGAGGAGGACAATTCTACAGTGGATTAGCAACTAGATTTGAAGGAAAATAGCCAGAAGGAGGAGCTAGTTCTCAGGAATTGCGCCCATAATCTCTAGGAAGTTCAGTATGCCATGATTTGCAGCATATTAGAGAGTTATATTTCCATATATCAGATTCATATATGATCCTCACTCTCTTCTTACATTCTTCTCCCATTCACAGCTAAATCTAGAGGAGCTTTCCCTGAAGGACAGGGTGGCTCAATGAATGCACCCCAATCAAGTGCAGAAGTTTAGTATTGTTAGAACATTTTTCCACCTATGTACATTAATCATTTATTAATGATGATTAATTATCCCAAGTGATTAATGATTACATCCCTAAGTTGATTAGCTACTAAATGGTCAATTATCATGAACTAGATGGAAAATGTGAACAAGTGCTGAGTCAAACCAGCTAAGTGGAGCGCTCCCCAGGGCAATTAATGCACTCAGCATGCCTAGAGCGCCCTCCTCAGGTCATTTAATGCACTCAGCATGCTTCTCTTCTACCTAGGGCGCATTTGCTCTCTTTGTGGATAATCTTGCCTTGTTTTGTCACATTTTTGACCAATTTTAGACTCCAAACCTCTAACCAACCAGTTTCTTCACATGTGTGAGGTCACATGGGCCTGTCCAGTCATTCCCAGCATTCACACTACAGATTCGAACCAGTTTGGGATGGTTTGGGATACTTTGGTCAACCTAGGGGGGTTTGAGCTTTTTCTAAGCTAGATCAGTGTGAACACTCCAGATGGATTCAAATTCTTCCAGATTTGTATATATGGGTGTTCTTAACCTTTGTTAAGGTTGGACAGTTAATAATATTGACATTATTCACCAATTCATGAGTATTGTTCTTCATTCATTTAAATTTTTTATGCTAATTCTTGCAAATGTTGTGCAATCTTTCACCAGTGAGGAATCCACAGTAGCTAGATTCAACTGTGCTTGAGATTTTACATGGTATCAGAGCTCTTGGAGCTAGAATTCGAACCAGCAGACTGTTGTAGTGGATTGCCAGAAATAGTGGAGAAACCACATAATTCCTGAGGCCATTGCCTTGAGCTTACTGGAGAAATCTAGTGGCTCCTCTCAGGTGTGATGCTCTCCCGAATGCACCCACTATCCATACAGGGTTTGAATCTGTGAGTGTAGATCCCTCCAGAGTGATTTGAGAGTTGTTTGCAGGTATTGGAGTTCAGCATTGTCAGCAAGTGCGAATTGCAGCAGAGGAGAATGGAGCCATCTCACCCAAACGTGCTCACACCCTTCAACTATTTCGATTGGAAGGCAGAAATGGTGATTTTGCTGAGATCCAAGGGTCTCTACAGAATCACGATGGGCACTGAGGTTGAGCCAAACTCAGCTGTGGAGAAATCCAAGTTTTTTAACAGAATGGATGAGGCATTTGGCCTCCTTTGTCTCAGCATTTCAAGAGACCTCCTGTTTCATGTAGAAAGTCTAGCAACTCCAAATGAAGTGTGGCTCAAGCTTGAGACACTGTTTGGAAAGACTGATGAGATGAGAGGCCACCAGCTCGAAAATGAGCTTGTCTCACTGAGCCCAGGGAATTTCGATTCCATCCAGGACTTCTTCACCAAGTTCAAGAACTTGGTCTTGCAGATCAGACAATGTGGCATAGAGAAGAAAGAAGAACAGTTGGTGTTGTCCATTCTCTCCAAATTGGGTTCTGAATACTCAGTTTTTGTGTCTTCCTTCAACTCCACAAGGCTCACAGTCAGAGGTTGGAAGATGCCATCCTTGGCTGACTTCATGGAGATGCTAACTCAAGAGCAAGACAAGCTGGTCTTGATGGGCTCCATCAAACAAAAAGATCAAGTTCTTGCAGCTGGAGATTCGAAATGTGGAAGAAGCAAGCAAAAACCCAGGGTTTCGAAACCTCAAGAGAAGAAGAGAAAGGATGAGAGGCCCAAATCCTCTGAGGGGGTTTCGAATCCTGTCAAGAACAAGGGAAAGAAGGCTGAGAAGACAAAATGTAGCTACTGTCAAAGAGGTTTTCATCCAGATAGCTCGTGCATGAAGAAAACCATAGACACCATGACACATCTCCTACAGAAAAATAATATTCCTCTTCCTGAAAGTTCCAAGAAGAAGGAGTGCGTTTCTGAAGACAAGGAGAGATGCCATGCTTTGGTGGCTAGCTCATCTCATTCACCTTTGTTTATCATTGATTCAGGTGCCTCAAGGCACATGGCTTCCTCAAGAGACTCGTTTTCTGAACTTGCTCCCTACAGTGGCCTCTCAATTCGAATGGGAGATGACTCAGAAATCCCTGCTCATGGCATTGGGAAAATCTCTATGGAGAATGGCTTCTTCTCCAATGTACTGTATGTACCAAATCTTGCAGAAAACTTGCTCTCTGTGTATCAAATGACACATACTGGAGCAGCAAAGAAGGTGGTCTTCACTCAGGATGAAGTGGAGATATCAGAAGTTACCACCGGGAAAATTGTTGCAAAGGGTGTTGCAGACCATGACATGAAGATGTACATGTTCTCCCACTTCCTCGAATTTTCTTCACCAAGTGTGCTGCTGTCACATGGGAATGAGACCAGCAAGCTATGGCATCAAAGGTATGGGCACCTAAACTACAGATATCTTCAAGTTTTAAGCAAAGAAAATATGGTAGAAGGGCTGCCCCAAATCAGATTTTCGAGTGGAACATGCAAGGGTTGCATGATTGGGAAACATCCTGAAAGGAAGTATGACAAAGGGAAGGCTAGGAGGGCTGATCAACCTCTTGGGATAGTACATTCTGATCTCATAGGGCCACTCCCCACACCCTCCTATGGCTGCAGCAAATATGTGCTCACCTTCATCGATGACTACTCAAGGTACTGCTGGTTATTTTTCCTTAAGCAAAAATCTGAAGTCTTTGATTGTTTCAAGAATTTTAAGAGCATGGTTGAGAACTTCAGTGGGAAGGCCATGAAGATTTTGAGGACTGATAATGGTAGAGAGTATGTCAACAACAATTTGCAGCAGCTCTGTCAAGAGCATGGCATTCAGATGCAACACTCAGTGCCCTACACACCTCAGCAAAATGGTGTTGCAGAGCGCAAAAATAGAGCACTGAAAGAGATGGAAACTTGCATGTTGCAAGCAAGGGATTTGTCTCCCAAATTATGGGCTGAAGCTATGAATTGTGCAGCATATGTTCAGAACAGGGCACCACACAAAGCATTGCAAGGAGTCACTCCATTTGAAGCTTGGATGGGCCACAAGCCAAATGTCTCACATTTCAGAATTTTTGGCTCAAGGGCTTGGGCCAGAATTCCACCGGAGAAGAGAAAGGCATTGCAGCCCCAAAGCAAGGAGTCAATCATGGTTGGGTATGCAGAGGATTCCAAGGGATACAAGCTCTTTGATCCATCCACTCATAAAACCTTCATTGAAAGAAGTGTCAAATTCGAAGAGGAAGAATTCTTGCAAGCTAGTGAACAAGGTGATGGGGAATGCTCATTCCCTCGTCTTGATGATGAAGTAAGTAGTGATTCATTCTCTGATATTTCTGATTCTGATATTGCTGAAGATGATGTTGATATGGATTCTGAACATATCCCTCCCTCAAGGCCCAAGTGGGCAGAGAAAACAATTCAAAGTGCCGGAGAGCTAGTGGGAGATCCCCAAGATGCTAGGAAAACTAGATCTCAATTTCACAATTCCTTTGCATATAATAATTCTGATCTGAGTGAGGCATGTTATTTGATGGTTGGATCTGATCCAATGTCATATTCAGAAGCATGTACAGACCCAAGATGGCAATCAGCCATGCAAGAGGAGATGAACTCACTCCATGAGAACAAAACTTGGGATTTGGTCCCTCTTCCTCCCAAGAGGAAACTAGTGCAATGCAAGTGGATTTATAGAACCAAAATTGGATCTGATTGCTCTGATCTGAAGTATAAGGCCAGGTTGGTAGCTAAGGGTTACTCTCAGGTCCAAGGAGTGGACTATACAGAAACATTTGCACCGGTGGCAAAGATGGACTCCATAAGACTAGTTTTGGCCATTGGGGCTTCCAAGCGATGGGAGATTCATCACATGGATGTAAAGAGTGCCTTTCTTCATGGGGATCTGAATGAGGAGATTTATATGCAGCAGCCTGAAGGTTTTATTTCTGATCATACACTTGTTTGCAGGTTGAACAAATCACTCTATGGGCTCAAGCAAGCTCCTAGAGCATGGTATGCAAAAATGGACAATTTTCTGCTATCTTTGGGGTTTGAGAGGTGTAAGTCTGATCCAAATGTGTATATGCAGCATGTTAGTGATCTGATATTGATTATTGTACTGTATTTTGATGATCTTTTGATCACTGGTAGCTGCACCAAAGAACTTGACTCAGTTAAGAGAGCATTGCACAGTGCATTCTCCATGACTGATCTAGGATTGCTAAAACAATTTCTGGGTTTGGAGATTGATCAATCTGTGAATGGAATTTCTGTATGTCAGTCAAGGTATGCTTCAGATTTGCTGCAGAAATTTAAGATGGCTGAATGTAAGTCTGCAAAATTTCCATTTCTTTCAGGAGTTAAGCTTACAGAATGGGGTTCTTCACCACTAGTTGACAGTTCGTTGTATAGGCAACTTGTTGGGAGTTTGCTATATCTTACTCATTCTAGACCAGATTTGTCATATGCTGTTGGGGCTGTTGCAAGGCACATGCAAGAGCCTCATGAGATCCATTGGAAGGCAGCCAAGAGGATCCTTCATTATGTTCAGGGTACTAAGTCCTTTGGTATCCATTATGCTGCTGGTTCATCCCTTGAACTAGTAGGATTTACAGATTTTGATTGGGCCGGTGATTGTATTGATCGGAAGTCAACTTCCGGTTATGTCTTTATGCTTGCACATGGACCTATATGCTGGTCAAGCAAGAAACAAAGCACTATTTCCTTATCTTCAGCTGAGGCCGAGTACAGGGGAGCAGTCAATGCAGCCACACAATGTGTTTGGTTGCAAGGTATTCTTGCAGAGTTCGGGATTGTCTTTGATTCACCCACTATTCTTTGGTGTGATAATCAAAGTACAATCAAGATTTCTACCGATCCAGTACAGAGGCATAGGACCAAGCACATAGAGATACACATGCATTACATTCGGGGTTTGGTGCATGACCGGATCATAGCATTGCAGTATTGCCCATCCAGTGAGCAAACTGCTGATATCTTCACCAAGTGTTTTACCGAGAAGACCTTCACTCACCTTATATCTTTGCTTGGGGTGAGTGATGCATGGTGATGATTGGTGTATTTTGATATATGCCACATGTCCATTTTAGAGGGGAGGTTTTATTTCCCATGTGGTTTTCCTCCTTACCTTGGTTACATGGACAAATAAATTTTATGATGTAAAAGGTGACTTGAGCCTAGTTGCCAAGGCCTTAATTTTTGATATTTCACTAAGTCTAGCTTAAGGGGGGGTGTTAGAACATTTTTCCACCTATGTACATTAATCATTTATTAATGATGATTAATTAGCCCAAGTGATTAATGATTACATCCCTAAGTTGATTAGCTACTAAATGGTCAATTATCATGAACTAGATGGCAAATGTGAACAAGTGCTGAGTCAAACCAGCTAAGTGGAGCGCTCCCCAGGGCAATTAATGCACTTAGCATGCCTAGAGCGCCCTCCTCAGGTCATTTAATGCACTCAGCATGCTTCTCTTCTACCTAGGGCGCATTTGCTCTCTTTGTGGACAATCTTGCCTTGTTTTGTCACATTTTTGACCAATTTTAGACTCCAAACCTCTAACCAACTAGTTTCTTCACATGTGTGAGGTCACATGGGCCTGTCCAGTCATTCCCAGCATTCACACTGCATATTCGAACCAGTTTGGGATGGTTTGGGATACTTTGGTCAACCTAGGGGGGTTTGAGCTTTTTCTAAGCTATATCAGTGTGAACACTCCAGATGGATTCAAATTCTTCCAGATTTGTATATATGGGTGTTCTTAACCTTTGTTAAGGTTGGACAGTTAATAATATTGACATTATTCACCAATTCATGAGTATTGTTCTTCATTCATTTAAATTTTTTATGCTAATTCTTGCAAATGTTGTGCAATCTTTCACCAGTGAGGAATCCACAGTAGCTAGATTCAACTGTGCTTGAGATTTTACAAGTATGAATCCAATTAAAGTCACATGACCTATAGGTGACCTTATCATAGCTCGGGAGTAGATCCATAGTAATATTCTCTTTCTTCTCTCCATTTCTCCCACTATTGTAATGAAAATTTAGCATGTGAGGCATGTACTTTGGAAGGAAATCTAATAATGAGAAAGAAAGTGTTCTGAAACCATATTTTGTCTTATATGTGTTGAATATCCTTTATCAAAGCATTATCTAATAGCAGAACAGATTATTTGAATTTTTGGAGTAGTTAGATGAATCACAATGCAAGACTAGCTAGTTGGGTGCTTATTCTAGACTAGTTTCACCATATTTACTGCTAAATATTTTTTGAGAGTCCATTTTGCATTTTGTTAGTTGGAGGAGGTTGATAAATTAGTGCAATATCCATATTAGTCCCTGTAATAATAAGTTGGATGCTTTTAGCCTCGTTTTGGAAATCCTGTAATTTGACTAGCTCGACAGTCCACCATGTGCAATTAATCCCAAATTACTCCAAACTCTTCCAAGTTCATCCAATATTTATTCCATCATACTTTATGAGTTACATGAATGATATATCTTAGTCCTAAAAATTATTAACCCTTACCCAGTCTTGTTGGCATATGCTAGAAGCCCAGGGAGCCTCGAAGTAGATAATAGATTTGTTCTATTGTTGAAAAGTGAATGGCCCTAGTACTTTGTGCCAAGGACTTCTGATGAAACCATATTTTTCTACTCCTGCACACTCTCACCTATAATTTCCATAACTTAATCTCTCTCCTATCATCCCCATTCAGAGTTTCCATCCCCGTCACTTACATCCTGCACAGTCTGAGAGTTTTCCCTAAAAATTGCAAGAAATTTTCCATTAAAACTCTAAAGTGGAAGTTAATATCTGGGTCAGATCTTGCCTAGGATATTACAGTGGTATTAGAGCATGGTCCTATGAACCTACTCTTGTTGTGGTGATGAGCTCAAGAAAAACCCCTAGCACCAAAGGAAAAGGCCTCAAAGACACTAGGGAAGAAGAGGTAGATTCTACTGAAGGAGAAATACAAGGGAATATAGACATGTTTGAACAGGAAGCTAATGATGAGTTTATACAAATGTTGATTAAAATGGTTCGAGGGATAGAAAATATAACACATACTGTATCATAGAATGGTCATGAAACTAAAGAAATCCTTATTAGACAGTTTGCACACAAAGAGGCAGAAAGGAGTGCTAGTGGTTCTCACCAGGGTGAAAGAAAAACATTTTGGAGAAACCATTTTTTCAAAGACTAGTCCGTTCAATAGGCCTAGAGACTTTAAAATGGATTTGAAAGATCAACCTCGACAAACCATGCCTACCTTCTTTGAGGAAAATAAAGAAGCACCTGGTGCACCCGTAGCTACCTGCGAGGAAAGACATGCAGTATATCTGACCTTGAGTGATGAGTGCAGAAGAGATCTCACTTTCAAGGATTTTTCTGAGATTTACCTTAAAAAAAAGCCAATGGGAATATAATAGGAAATCGAGAAGCAATTTTGAGATGAGGAATGCTGGAAGTAGGGTCTAGATAACTTACTTTGATGGGACTGCAAAATGCAATGCTAGTTCCTAGGTGCAGAAACTACACATATATTTTCAACTGCATCCCGTGGCAGAAAAGGATGCGATCAAGATGGCAGTTTTGCATTTGGAAGGGGAGGCTAGTGACTGGTGGTTCCATGGCATGAGAACCTTGGGACATGATTTAGTTGAGTCTTATGAAGATTTCACCAGAAGGTTGGTGGAAAGATTTGATAAGAGGGATCCTGATCTGTCTTTCTGTGAAATGGCACACTTGAAACAAACCAGCACACCAGAAGCCTATATATCAGAATTTCAAAAGATGGCAGTGATGGTCACTAATGTATCAGAACCTAGGTTGATCCTACTGTTCATAGAAGGATTAACAGAACCTTTGAAAGGGCTGCTTAAAGCCTATCGACCAGCCATCCTACAAGATGCTATGAGCAGAACGAGGGATCTGCAAGATGCAATCCCAAGAACCAGATACCCAACTAAGTTTAATCCACTTGCAAAATTTCAGAATTCAAAGCCACCATTCAGAAATAATTCTTCCCCAAATAAGAAGGAATACTCATTCTGAGATCGGGATGAGTTAAGGAAGAAAAAGCTATGTTTTTCCTACCAAGAACCATGGTTCTGGGGCACAAATGTGCCAAAGGTAAAGCTCACTACATAGAGGTATTTTCTGAAAGTGATGAAGAGGAAATGAGCGCAAAAGTACAAGTGGAAGAACCAGTCGAAGAAGGGTATAATACAGCAGAAGAAGAAGAACCAACAAAAACAAAAGCAAAATTTGTAGTTTTGAGTGGAGTTCCCCGTTACCACACTATGAGATTTAAGGGAGTAGTGGAAGTGCAGAAAGTTTCAGTGCCGGTTGATGGGGGGCCCACACATAATTTCATTGATGCAGCGATGGTGGAGAGAAGAAAGCTCCAATCTGAAAATTTTGGGGGTTTTACAGTTATTATCCCTGGTAAGAACAACACTATGCAATGCAATAGATGGATTCCCAAGCTGTAGGTAAGTATTGGAGACCATACTGTAACTGATAGTTTTTACATTGTTGATGTTGCTGATACTAATATTGTGTTGGGGTTACAATGGCTATTCTCACTTGGAAAGCATGTGGTAAATTATAGGATTCCCCAAATGTGCTTTAAAGATACTAAAGGTAAGCAAGTGGTTTTGAGGGGTGTTAACACCTACCCAAAACAAGTGATTTCTGCACATAGTATGAGATTTGTTTTGAGGCATGGAGACATAGAGTGGGCTGTTGAATGTTTTATATCTACCAAAGGAACCATCATTGATGTGTCACAACATCCTGAAGATATCCAAAAACTGCTGCAAAAACACAAAAAAGTGTTTGAGGATCTACCACATGGAAGGCCTCTTGATAGGGGTACTGAACATTGGAGAGAGTTAGAACCTGGTACTTTTCCCATAAAAACCCATCCCTACAAACACCCCAAGAGATTGAAAGATGAAATAGAGAAGACCATCAAAGAGCTTCTTGAAATGGGGTTCATAAGACCAAGCTCAAGCCCCTTTGCTTCATCGGTGGTTTTGGTCAAAAACAAAGATGGAACAATGCACATGTTCATTGATTACAAAGCTTTAAATAAGAAAACCATCAAGAATAGATATCCTGTTCCAAGGATTGATGAGTTGATGGATGAGCTGCATGGAACCAAGTATTTTTCTAAGATTGACCTTCGTTTTGGTTACCACCAAATTAGAATGAAAAGTATAGATGTGCAGAAAACTGCCTTTCGGTGCCATTTTGGGCATTTTGAATTTTTGTTCATGCCTTTTGGCTTGACAAATGCACCAACAACTTTTCAATCTTGCATGAACAAAATCTTTAGCAAACAACTCTGCAAGTTTGTACTTGTTTTATTTTATGACATTCTAATTTATAGTAAGACATGGAAAGATCATTTGCAACATTTGGATAGTGTACTAACTTTACTTGCAGAACAATCCTTTTATTCCAAACTGTCGAAGTGTGAGTTTGGTATGAAGGAAATCCTCTATCTTGGCCACATCATTGAGAAACAAGGAGTAAAGGTACACTTGGAAAAGATCCAAGCCATCTTAGATTGGCCTAGCCCAAAGAATATAACTGCTCTAAGAGGATTCATAGGCTTATGCACATATTATAGGAAATTTGTGAAAGGATTCTCCAAACTCACTTCTCCGTTGACAGACCTTACTAAGAAGGGAGCTTTCTACTAGAATGAGGAGGCTGAAAAAGCCTTCAATAAAATGAAGGACGTTATGAGCAGCTGCCCAGTCTTGGCACTCCCAGATTTTAGCTAGCCTTTTGTATTGGAGTGTGATGCCTCAGGTGAAGGCATAGGAGTATTTTTTTATGTAAAATAGACACCTGATTGCTTATGAGAGCAGAAAGTTGCAACCCCATGAGAGGTTGTACTCAATCTATGACAAGGATATGTTAGCCATCATGCATGCATTGACTAAATTCAGGTAGTACTTGGTGGGAGGTAAATTCATATTAAAACAGACCACAATAGTTTGAGGCAGTTCCTAACCCAGAAGGAGTTGAATGACAGGCAGCAAAAGTGGGTAAGCAAAATCCAATCTTACTATTTTGATATTGAATATAAGAAGGGTAAGATGAATGTAGTTACTGATGCCCTTTCTAGGAAGCCTGTTTTTTCTTTGCTGCAAGTGCCTATCGACTGGAAGGCACAACTAATTAAGGAATATGTAGAAAATCAGTTTGCTAGAGAATTGCTAGATAGAGTAAATTAGGAAGATCATTATCAGGTCATTAATGATGTCATCTATTATAAGAACAGAATTTCTTTAACTCTTGAATCTAAGCTGAAGGAGTAGATTTTGATGGATTCCCACAATGCTCCGGTAGCATGCCATCCTGGTATTTTCAAAACTTACCGGAATTTAAGAGAAAGATTCACCTCGAAGGGCCTCAAGGAGGATGTTCTAAGGCATGTTATTGAGTGTACTGCATTCCAGCAGAACAAGGATGAGCACACTCGTCCTACCGGTCTCCTACAACCCTTGCCAATTCTTGGACAGAAATGGGAGAGAATATCAATGGATTTTATCACAGGTTTTGCCCAAATCCCAGGGTAAAGACAGTATTTTTGTAGTAGTTGACAGATTAACCAAATTTGCTCATTTTTTTGCTGTCACATCTACTATTTCTGCTAATCAAGTTGCTGCACTCTTTTTTAGGGAAGTATTTAGATTGCATGGGATACCAAAAATCATAATCAGTGACAGGGATAGTAAGTTCACCAGTTCCTTTTGGCAATCTTTGTTCAAATTGGTAAATACTAATCTAAACCTAAGTACCAGCTATCATCCCCAGACAAATGGGAAAATTGAGAGAGTTAACCAATTGCTGGAAGGGTATCTTAGGAACTATGTTATAGGGCAGCAGAAGGCTTGGGTCAACTGGTTACATCTAGGGGAATTCTATTATAACACCACCTTCCACATGCCCATTGCAATGACCCCATTGAAAGCTTTGTATGGGTACAAGTCTGCCACTTTTGCAGATCTAGTTTTTGGAAACTGCAAGGCACAAAAGGAAAAAGATTGGATGCAAGAAGGCCAGGACATCCTCAAAGCACTAAAAGAAAATTTGCAGGTTGCACAAAATTAGCAGAAATTAATGCAGATAAGAACAGGACAGATAGAAATTTCCAAGAGGAAGACTTGGTTTATCTGAGATTGCATCCATATAGGAAAAACACTCTTAAGACAAAAGGGGCTGAAAAATTATTGACAAGGTTTTATGGGCCCTACAAAATAACAAGGAAAGTGGGTGAACTAGCCTATGAGTTAGATCTGCTAGCAGAAAGAAAAATACACAATGTCTTTCACGTGTCCTGTTTGAAGAAGGTAGTGGGCCAATAGGTTAAGGTTTCAGAAATACTGCCCCCCCTTGATGATGAAGGACATCTGGTACTAGAGCCTGAAGACATCTTGCAGACTGGAGAGAGGAAGCTAAGAAGTAGGATTATTAAAGAATACCTGGTACAATGGAAAGGTCTGCCTAGTGAGGATGCCACTTGGGAAGATGAACAGATCATGCAACATCCTAGTTTGAAACTGCTTGAGGACAAGCCGTCTTGGGAAGGGAGGACTGTCATGTCCCCTCTAGTGACCTTGGTCACCACTTGGATCCTCCTATCCCTAGGGTTCTAAGTCATAATTAATTGAGTAATTAATTCATGGGGATAATTTTTGAGGTAAGTACACCCTAGGAAGTAATTAATTATTAAGTTATTTAATTAATTTTGGAAGCTGGAATTAATGTTGAGAAGTATTTTTGTATTTTTATTTATTAAATGCTAATAAATGTTTCCAACTTGGATAATGAAGGCTAGGAGGTCGAATTGGTGTCAAGTGGATGACTTTGCCCAAGTGGAGAATAATTCAGAATGGAAAGAAAGTTAGAATGGAAATAGAAACTGACAAAAGTTGGAAAAAGTTGGCAAAATAAGAAAATTGGAAAGCAAATGGAATAGAAAGAATCAGGAAAAGCACTCAGTAGAGAATTTGCAGCATCCAGAAAAGCAGTTAGGGTGCACTTGCCAATTCTGACTGAAGGAGGTTGAGGAAAGAAAGTGGAGAAAGCATAGAAGTTGCCAGTTTCAGAGAGGATACGACCTACCTCACCCACATGTGTGATATAGCTTTCCAAGAAAGCTATCACAGATATTTAAGCATAATTCCAACTTTAGGAAAGAACTTTTGTCATTTGCAATTTTGGTTTGAGAGCTCTGAGCCTCTCTGGTTGAGTGTTGTGCCTCAACAAGTTTTCCTTGGTGATGTTCCCCAAGACTATGTGAGTTATCTAAGAGTGTTATGTAGGTCCATAATATGTTATTGCAGCCAATAAAATTCATATCAGTCCAACCATGAATATCTATAGTCAGCTTGAAGAGGAGGACAATTCTAGAGTGGATTAGCAGCTAGATTTTAAGGAAAATAACCAGAAGGAGGAGCTAGTTCTCAGGAATTGCGCCTAGAATCTCCAGGAAGTTCAGTATGCCATTATTTTCATCATATCAAATATTTATATGTCCATACATCAGATTCATATATGATCCTCACTCTCTTCTTACATTCTTCTCCAATTCACAGCTAAATCTAGAGGAGCTTTCCCTGAAGGAGAGGGTGGCTCAGTGAATGCACCCCAATCAAGTCCAGAAGTTCAGTATGAAGCCAATGATAGTCACATGATCTATAGGTGACCTGATCATATCTTGGGAGCAAATAAACAGTAATATTATCATTATTCTCTCCATTTCTCCCACTATTGTAATGAAAGTCTAGCCTGTGAAGCATGTACTTTGGAAGACAATCTAATAATGAGAAAGAAAGTGTTATGAACCCATATTTTGTCTTATATGTGTTTAATATCCTTTATCAGAGAATTACCTAATATAAGAACAAATTATTTGAATTTTTGGAGCCGTTAGACGAATTACAATGCAAGACTAGCTAGTTGGGTGCTTATTCTAGACTAGTTTCACCATATTTACAGCTAAATATTTTATGAGAGTCCATTTTGCATTCTGTCAGTTGGAGGAGTTTGATAAATCCATTTAATATCCATATCAGTCCATGTAATAATAATTTGGATGCTTTTAGACTCGTTTTGGAAAGCCTGTAATTTGACTAGCTCAACAGTCCACCATGTGCAATTAATCCCAAATTACTCCAAACTCTTCCAAGTTCATCCAGTATTTATTCTAGCATACTTTATGAGTTACATGACTGATATATCTCTGTGCTAAACATTATTAACCCTCACCCAGTCTTGTTGGCATATGCTAGAAGTCCAAGGAGCCTCGAAGTGGACAATAGATTTGTTCTATTGTTGAAAAGTGAATGGCCCTAGTACTTTGTGCCAAGGAATTCTACTGAAACAATATTTTGCTTCTGCTGCACATTCTCACCTATAATTTCTAGAACTTAATCTCTCTGCTGCACATTCTCACCTATAATTTGCCTTAAAAATTGCAAAAAAATTTCCATTAAAACTCTGAAGTGGAAGTTAATATCTGGGTCAGATCTTGCCCAGGATATTACAGTCTTCTACATACACTGGGTTCTCTTCTTCCATCACTTTTTGTGGGTCGAAGCTTGATTTTCCTCGCTTCAATGGTGATGATCCGACCAGAGGGATATACTGGGCAGAACAATATTTCAGTCTACATAATATTTTTTATGTCAACAAAGTTCCATTTGCATCCTTTCATTTGGAACATGAATCCCTTCAATGGTTCCATTGGTACATCAAGGCTCATGTAAAGCCAAAATGGATAGATTTTTTCCAACTCCTTTTGCAATGATTTGGCCCTAGTGATTTTGATTAATTCAAAGGAGCACTCACTAAACTTTGCCAAATTGGCACTGTGAGAGAGTATCAGACTGAATTTGAGAAACTAGCCAATCACACAGAAGGATTGTCTGATGAATTCTGTAGGAGTTGTTTTGTTAGTGGTATAAAGGATGCAATATGATCTGAGGTTAAAATTTTATTTCCCTACACAATGATCGAATTCCTAGGGTTGGCTAAGTTGGAGGAGGACAAGATCATAACCCAATAACACTCCAAATCCACTTTTGTTCCATTCAGAAATATGTTTCGCAACGACCTCCCATCATGCTAGCTCCTAGAGCAACTCCTATCAAGCATTTGTCTGAAGCAGAGATGCAGGCATGTAGAGAAAACAAGATTTGTTACAATTGTGATGATAAATTCAATTAGAGACATAGATGTGTTTAGAAAAATCTCTATCTCTTGGATGTGGATTCTTCACCTGCAACTGAAATTTGTGAAGAAGCTCAGGATACAGTAGATGATCATGTCGACATTTAGCCACCGCCTGTTGACCCTAATTCTTAGGATGAACATCTAGATATATCTCTCCATGCTTTATCTGGAGTCACCACCCCATAAACAACGTGGGTCAAGGGTTACTTCAAGGAGATCCCTCTTATAATACTCTTTGATTCTGGTAGCACTCACAACTTCACTGACCCTCAGAGTTCCAAACAAGCTAATTGTTTTGTCCATCCTTGCTTCAGCTTTAAAGTTGTGATTTCCAATGGGGGAACCTTACCAATGGGAAGTGTCGCAATGTGTGTATCTCTACTAGATATTATAACCTGCACTCCAACATGTTTTCCTTTCCCTTAGGAGGATTTGATGTGGTTTTGGGAGCTCAATGGTTACACTTGGACCCATCTTATGGGATTTTGCTGAACTTTGGATGCATTTTTCAGTCAATGGGAAAAAGAACACATTGAAGGGCTTATAACAAGGGTCTTCCAGCATCATCAGTTTACATAGCCTAGAAAATTTCCTTAAGAAGAATTCACATGGTGTCATTGCTCAGATCCATTCCATTCAGATGCAACCATCAGTGGTCTCTAGTACTCCTTTGGATCTACAACAAATTTTGGATAGATATGCATGTCTCTTTGTTGAACCAGTGGGATTGACTATCTACTACCGCAAGTTTGTCAAGGATTACGGGAAGATTGCAGATCCATTAATGACTCTCTTGAAAAATGATGCTTTTACATGGACACGTGATACTGAGTGTGCATTTGACAAACTGAAACAAACTATGTGCACTACATCTGTTCCAGTTATGCCTGATTTTTCCAAGCCCTTCACTATTGAGAGTGATTCTTGTGACAATGGAATTGGTGCTATTCTCGTTCAAGATGAACATCCCATTGCATTCACCAGCAAGGCCCTTTCCGGTAACAATTTAGTCGCCTCTACATATGAGAAGGAAATGATGGATATTTTGCATGCATTGTTAGGTGTATTTACTATCTTAAGGAATCACCAAATATTTAATTATCGACCAGGGTTGCTAATCTTAGAGTTCTGGCACAGTATATGCTGAGGTAGAATGGCACCTAATATTTCAGTTTGGCAGACCTTGGAAATGTTTAATAATGAAAATATCAAAAGATATTTGGAAATGAAAAACTGAGTCAAAGATTAAAAATACAACTACTGAACTGATTAAACCTAACAGATCAAAATAGTATCAAGCTATACTATACTCCATGTACAATAACTGAAAAGATAAACACAACAATATTATTCTAGGAAGCAAAACTTAATCAAAACATAACTACTTTGATGAAATTGAAAGCTACCGATTAATAATTCAAATTTTAATCTAAGAATCAGAAAAAAAAACTGTAAATGAGTTTAGAAACCTATCTGTGAAATTATTTAACTGGCAACTAACTATGGAACAAGAAACTATATTGGTCTAAAGAAAAACTACAAACTACTTAATGAACTCAAAAACTATTCATGCATTTAATTAATACTTAAGACTAAAATAAAGACTACCTAATTCCATTCTCCTTGAGGATTCTGAGGAAAAGTATCAAATGTGATAGGAACGGGAGAGAATGTATCAAAATGACTTTCAAATGTAACAAGGCTATCCCATGTTTTCCTATTTTCCTTGAACTGGTGGGTGATCAAAATTTTTATAAGACAGTGATGGTATAAACTGCCAGCAAGGTTAACTACATTTTTCCTAACCTGGCTAGACATCTTTTCTAGGCTCTTTAGAAAATAGAATGGAAAATTTAGGGCCTGATTATTAACGAAATGTGCCAATAATCTAAGGTGACAGGCTTTGAAAATGGTGTACTTACCCTCACAAGTGATTAACTAGATGATGAAAGTCAAGGGCTCGAGATATCTAGGCTTAACCCACTCCCGCTGGAAGCCTTTTGTGCCTACAATGTGCTGGCATTCATCTTTGATAGAAAATATGTGATCCGTCCGTGGAAGGAAAAGATGTTTGTGCCAGCGGGAACCCTCCTTGGGAAGTCTCGTGGCTAACGCAATGGACTCTTCTGTTACAGGAAAGGTGAGATGGCCAACGTTATTTGTTTTTCCATCTAAGCCCTTACAAAAAGAAGTGAAACCTCGTCATCATGGCCGTCAAGAAGGTGAAGGAACAGACCCTAACCTGCTCGGAGGAACACTTCACGACATGCCTTAAATTTAGGAATACAGAGGAGGTCTTGGTAGCTTCCAAACTTGTAACAGATTGGCATTGTTAGACAGAGGACAGGGGATGCAAATTGATACAGGGGGTGCAAGAAATTGTAGAAGACGCGGCTTGATGGACTCTGAAAATATAAGGGCAAGCAAAATGAAGCAGAATTCATGCAAGTATTAGTTTAAATGGCGATCCATTCGAACTGTTAAATGATCGTGATCAGGGATTTAGCATGCTCGAGTGATCATGTCATCATGCCATAAATATTTGAACTGTGTGCCATCATGAGAATGCATGCATAGGTGAATTTTTAAGGTTATGATATATTCAACCATGTCCAAAGTAAACTTTGGACAGGTTGAATGTAATGTTCATCATGAGATATTAGGCATAAATAGCATAAAAGAACATGATGACTTTTAATAATCCCATGACAAATCACACGCATATAACTTAATGAGAAATTAAAACCATATGATAGCTATAAAATGATCTTGGAAATTGCAATAACGCATGGTGAACCGATTCATTTGATGAAGTCGAAATGAACAAAGGAGTGAGATTGAGTGTAGTTTGATTGATTCTTGGTATGGTTAGTCAATTGGATTTTACCAGCAAAATTCAAAAATTAAGTCTGTAACACACTTAATTATGTTGTTATAAGCTATGATTTGATTTGGTACTTCATTCGGCACTTCATTTAGATCGTTGTTCACTTGCCTCATTCGTCACATCATTCAGATCGTCATTCAACCCTTCATACAGACCTCTAATCTGTACAAGCTATGTTTGATGGTCCTGACTGATGTTTGTTTTGCAAAGAATTTCTGAGGCTCTCAACACACAAGGGACATTGTAATTTTCTTTTCTGGAACTTTAGTCACACTCTTCTTTATTTGTCATTGATCAGAACAATCTTCCTTTTGTTATTTGCATTATCCTAAAAACAAGTATCATTTTTTCAGAGATAAATGAGCTTTTTATAAATATTTAGAAAGTAAAAACAGTTTTGAACCTCCCCCAAACCAAAAATATGGCATGTCCTCAAGCCATCAAAGAAAAATTGATTAATATTCAAATATTAATAATTTAGCCCATAGCTGTAACATGCTGTGATAATTTTCGAAAGAAAATGAAATATTAACTAGCAAATGTAGATGATTCAGATATGTATATTCATCAAAAAAGAATACAACAATGCTTAAGAAGACCATATGAATAATGATAGTGCAATGGATGTGAAAAATTTCATAAGAAAACCAGTCATCCATGACTCATTTTAAAGATCTCTTGTCATCCGAAGAATATGGATAAAGTTCACCCTAAAGTTTGTGAGATTTCTATAGTTATGGGTCCCACTTCTAGGATAGTCATACCCTAGGTATTGTTTGAGTTAGATGACAGGGTTCAAGTCTAGCTTACAACCATTCTCTAATGATAGTATAAATAATTGGCCTAAACATGTAATTGTATACTCAGGTTTTTTAGATGAGCCATGTGCATAGTAATGCATTAACCGAACCTCTTTTACCCTATATTTCCCCGGTGCTAGTAGGCCTGTTCAGTACCCCGATGGGTTTATCTTGGTACCATGCAAGCATATCCCCGCTGCCAACGAGCCTGTTCAATACCCCAACAGGTTTACTTGCATTTACCAACCTTCCTTGTTTAAGATTTTACTTAGCATGGACCCGCTGCCAACGATCCTGTTTAGTACCCCGACGGGTTTGCTTTGTATAATGATTTTTAGTAAGGAAGTCGGTTGGAACTAGAGTGTGCTAAGCCTACTAAACACATAATTCAAATTTTTAGAACGAACCTTATGAGTAACTTTATTTATAATAGCCTGAATTATAAATCATGTCAAAAGATAATAACATAAAGTTGTTCTTTGACCTATCAGTCTATCTTCTTCATAAAAGATCAGAAATGTTCCCCACAAAATAGAAGTATCAATCACTTTTGGGATACCTTTTTAAAGAATGCTTAAGAGACAAATTTTGATAATGAGTCTAGGATGAACTAGTAGTCCATAGGTGTAAGATAGAACTTTTGAAAATCATGATGATGAAAATAGGTCTTAAGTAACTGTTCTAATGATAAATCAGAAATGTCCATGCCTGAATCAAATACCATATACAGAATCATAGCAGAAACTGGTTAGAAATGATATAAAGAACATTTCAACTTTTCACTATAAATTTTCAATTTTCAACAATAATTGAAAGAGGAGTTAGGATGTATTATGAGGTTCTTAGAACACTTCCCTTTTCAAATAATATTGCATGAGATGATTATAGAGATAAGGTAGTTGTAATCAAACTGCAAAACCACTTGTTAGATGATTCAAATTTATTCAAAACAAAAAGATATGTACAAAGAAAAGTCATATGGAATTTTATTAAAATTAGGGCAAGGGAAAAAAAGTATTCCTGTTTTAATTGACAAAATTTCATAAGCTGATCATAAAAATGAATTTTCTGTATAAATGCAATCAGCTGTTAGAAATGAATCTTATTATTCAAAAACAAAAATATATTTACATATATTCAAATGAAGATAACCCAAAATAAATCAAGAACCAGGAGAAGGCAGAATGACTTCCTCTTCAACCAACTCCATTTCCTTCTGTTGTAAGGCATTCTTCACAAAGTCTTGTTTAGATATTGGTTGATGATAAAGTCTAAGTCTATGTCCATTTACAACAAAGGAAATTTGTGAATCATCAATTGTCTTAATATTAACAGATCCATTATCAAAAGCTATAACAATTTCATATGGACCCATCCAATAAGTAGTTAATTTACCTTTAAAATTTTTGTACCTTGAATCAAAAAGTAATGCCCAATCTCCGGTTTTGAATTGTTTTTGTTTAATGTTTTTATCGTGCCACTTTTTGTGTTGGTTTTGTATTAAAATTGTGCATTGAATAGCATCTTGTCTAATCTCGTATAGTTCATTTATTTGCAAAATTCATTGTCTCTATGCTTCTTCTAGATCCATCCCTAATTATGAAGCCATACAAAAGGTTTTGACTTGAAATTCAATAGGTAGAAGAACTTGTTTTCCATAAACAAGTTGATAAGGTGTGTGGCTAGTGGTTTTCCTCCAAGTTATTCTATAAGCCCACAAGGCTTCTGGAAGCCTGTTTGCCTAGTATTTATGGTTTAACTTGATAGTCTTAGTCAGGATGGATTCCAATACTTTGTTGGTCAACTCTACCTGACCTTTGGATTGCGGGTGATATGGTGAATATTTACAATGTCTAATACCATATTTTTCAATAAGTTGTTTCATCAATTTGGAGGTAAAATGAGATCCTTGATTGGTTACAATTTCCGTAGGTACACCAAATCGGGTAAATATTTCTTCATATATATTAAACTCTACCACAGATTTCTCTGTGGCTTGGAATAAGGCTTTAGATTCTACCCACTTGGTGACATAATCTGTGTAGACTAGGATGTACTTCGTCTTGCGAGACATAGGGGAAATTGGCCCAACGAAATCTAGAGCCCATTCTTCAAAAGGCTCAATCATCAGTTGGGGCTATAAAAGAATCTCATCGGATGGCGTAGGTCTTGTTGGAGAGAACTTCCGCAGCATTTAGGAAGCTGCTAATTTTGGGAAGGATAACTAATTTTGGAGAGAAAGTACCAATTTTGGCGGTAAGACAAAGATATCGCCGTAGCGCAAATTCCGGCGGGAATCACGGCGATAGGTACAGAAAAGTCAAGCATGTGGTACAAAGAAGAGGCCGAAGGGAGAGCTCAACCACCGCAATAAAGGCGCCGGAGATGAAGAGAGGGTTCAGCTACCCTCATTAAAGAAGAAGGACCACAGTCAGCGTTGCTTGAACCAAGAAGAAGCGACGGGCCGATGCATTAAAGACTAAGGACTGCAGGAAGCGGCGATGAGACAGAAGGCGGCCATGGAAGTACAGCCAGTTGACTGTAAGTGGTTAGGGTTGAGTCACTGTTGGGATAAGGCCCACAGTTTTGTAACTGCGATGAGACCTTCGGGCCATCTATATATAGTAGTCTTTTTATAGGATAAGGGGTTGGCCACATAGCGATAGAGACATCAGGTAGATGCTAGTCAAGTCTTTTGTTGTTGCAAGCCTGAACATCCCTGAGAAGACAAGGGCCGACCTGTTGAGAGAGTGCAATCCGCAGGGATTGCGAGAGGAAGAGAGTGCACTGTAAAGGCAAGAAGAGAAAAGAGGTCTATAGAGAAGGGCTCCCTCTGAGGTGGAGTTTCCCAGAAGACCCCTGTTGTAAAGAGTGGAACGGAGCTGTGTTTATTCCCCAGAGTTGTAAGCAAGAACCGCAGTTCCCCTGGGCATAGTCTTTGCCCTGGGAGTATCAATGTGCTTATCTAAGTAGCACTATTGTAATTGTGTAGCCATTGTTCTCATTCACGTGTTTGTGCTATATATGAATGCTTCAATCTGTTATAAGTAATGTACATGGTCGTCAGTTAACTTCTGAATGATGTATAACAATTGCGATAATCATAGCTAACCTCTTTGCGAACTAGATAATTGTTAAACAGAGGTTAATGTGCGAGTAAGAACTGAATATGAGGCATGAATGGTTTATTTAGAGGTTGCGCAAAGTAATGTTCTACCTAGTTACGTGTTGCGAGATATCAAGGGTCGAGTTCATTAGCGAGGGTTATGCTTGTAGGCTGAATGTTGTTGCTAACTGCAGTACCAGGATAAGGATAGCTAAGACCACCTATTAACCCAGGAAGCGGTCAAAGTTCACTTACCGCAGGAACTAGAAGGGGGAGATATCGCACCTACGATATCTTGGGTATCGCTAGACGGTTTCACATAGGGAAAGACTTATCGCATTCCCTGCATACCGCGATAAGACAGAGGCGTAGCCGGAGTAATGGAATGAGATAGACAGCTTCTGTGAAAGGGGTTAAGGAGGGTTTAACCACCCTGGATGCCTCGGAACTTGGCTAAGGACACTTGAGTCTTCTGCCTCCCATTAGAATCACTTCGGGTGAGACTTTAGGTTGCTTCTGCGACCTGTTGCCGAAAGGGCCAGTGAGCTAAGGGTTCTGTTGGTCTAAAAGATTACCGCCAGCCCGGGTCTGTCCAGAGAGAAAGGAAAAGAGATCAACAAATGGTTCCGTTGCCGGTTTGAACACATTGAGCTGATGTTCTGTTGGCATCCTACCAAGCAAGAACTTAACCAGTGGGTTGAGTCAAAAGAAAGAGAGTTTGCTGCAAAAGAAAACAAGAATCCTAGACTGAGCACTGAGGCTTGGCTACAGAAGCACATTTTTACAGATCTCCACGATATATTCTTCGTAACTTATGCTATTGAGTTATATGGTTGGTTATCAAAGCTTGCTGACAACAGCGGTGTCAAGAAGAATCGAGAAGTTGTCTGGACAGCAGAGCTGATTCAGACCTTGAAAGGTGTCGATAACCCCATCTCACGCGCAGTAGACTTCTGGCTTACGAGTCTGCTGGAAGGCTTCATCACAGAGTTCGCGGTTGATCAGAGAAAGAGTTTCAGCGCAGCAGAACGGTACTTCTTCAAGGGTTATCGCGGTAAGTACCTAAATTCTCTAAGTCTGTCCATTAAGCAATTACTATATGAAAAAGGAGTACTGGATATACTCTCCGATGAATAGTAGCATGATATTGTAATGTCAGTAGACTCTGAAAGTGATTACGAATATCTTGGACATACACGTAGTGGTAAAAGATATAGAGTCAACGACTCATCTTCTTCTGAAGAAGACAGCTCAGATCACCCGAGACAGCAGATTCAGAACCCTAAGACTCCTCAAAAGCCAGTCGGAACTCAGAATAATCCCGCAGGAACCCCGTCTAGTAGCTCTTATACAGCGAATACTACCGCTACACCCTCCACATCTACACAGCCGAGTGGTAGTCATACAGCAAACCAGAACCCACCATCTAGAAACAGAATGGGAGATGATATGAAGCTGCCAACATTCAAAGGTACAGGGTCGGAGGACCCTGAGCAAAACTGGTTCTTATGCGAAGCCATATGGACCATTAAGCAAATACAAGATGATAATGTCAAGCTTGTCCAGCTGGCCACCACATTTAGAGAAAGAGCATTAACTTGGTATATGAAGTATACCACTGGCCATAACAGAACGCTTGCACAGGTTAGAACTGCTATGATTAAAGAGTTTAAAAAACCTAAATCCGAGTCACAATGCATAGCAGAACTTAAAGATATTAAACAATTGCCTACGGAGACGGTTTGGGATTTTGACCAGAGATTCAAGACCCTCATCCATCAGGTAAGCTTTGAGCTTGCGCCTCAACAGCATAAAGAATGGTTTATCGCAGCAATATTACCACACATCAGACTTCCGCTAATGCAACAGAAATTAAATACACAAGATGAAGCATTAGAAATGGCAATGAAACTAGAGGCTTCACCTCTAGCAGAAACTAGCACCGGTATCACTAATCTGCAAAATCAGCTAGCTAACCTCACCTTACAGCTGCATGAAATTAAGAAAGGAAAGGAGGTTGCGCATGAAATTTGGTGTACTAAGTGTAAAGCGCAGGGACACAGTAAGGATAACTACCCTATCTTTGCTGACTATATCGCCAGTGGAGCTCCTAACCCGTTGATGCAGAACCAGGGGCCATGGTGCGAGATTTGTAGAACCAGAGGACACAGTCCTCAGGAATGCCCTCTCCTTCAGAAATATGTGCAGACACCAAAGAACCTATATTGCAACTTCTGTAAATCTGTGGGACATGACGAAAACAATTGTAGAGCTTATGAGTTAATGATAGAAAGGAAGCATGACCTCTACAGAGTTCAGTCAGAAGCATCCGGACCAGCAGTACGTGCACAAACTGATCCGAATCAGGGAGGCCGTGGAGGAAATTTCAGAGGCCGAGGACGCGGAGGAGGCTATGAACCTGGCCGTGGCCGTGGAACTATCACCTGTTATAACTGTGGAGGCACAGGACATTACGCTAGGGACTGTCAGAACCCTACTACAACGTGCAAGTATTCTAAATCTTATGACCACACAATAGAGGAATGTCCCATACTGATAGCTAAGATCAAGGACGCCAAGCCAGCAACCAATCAGACTATCCAGTTTATCGCTGCTGAGCAGAACGAAACCGAACCACGGGTCAATATTGTAACTCGCAGTGGCCTCTCCACAAGCAACATATCGCAGGACGTGGAAAAAACGACAGGAACGCAGTGGGTGCGCAAAGCTCCAGGAAAACCTATCCCACTTGATCTACAGAAGAATAAGGAGGCATTTCAACAAACTAAGACTTCCTTTGCTGAACAGACACCGCCCAGATCACTATTATTACCATCTCAGGGTATACCACGGAAACCACCGCAGGATGTTAGTACTACGCAGATACCACAGGCTAGCACATCTGGAAGATGTGACGAAGAGGAATTGACCGGGAGTGTACAGTCCTTCTTGCAGAGTTGTTTGAAACTTCTAAGAAATGGGAAAGCTGTAGAGGAACTTCAGAAAGTTATTGACCAATGTCAACAGAGCCCTTCTGTGAGCAATACACAGCGCACCATTCACCATATAATGGGCCATACAAGGACAGGAAGAGAGATGAGGCTCACAGCGCAGATCGGACTATTTGAAATGGATGAGGTTATCCTAGACTTAGGTTCAGAAGTAAATGTCTTGACTAAACAGACATGGGAACAGATGGGAAGTCCAAAACTAAGCAGATCCCCTATCCACCTCAGACTAGCTAATCAGCAGAGAATATCACCGATGGGTCGCTTATCGCATGTCCCAGTGGACATCGACGGAGTTCACACATATGCCGATTTTGAGATCATAGAAATTATTGGTGACACCAAACCCTATCCAGCTCTATTAGGTATTGATTGGGCTTTTGATAACAAGGTTGTTATCAACTTAAAGAAAAGGCAGATGACATTTGAAGATGCTCAAGTCCGGGTTATCGCACCATTAGATCCTTTACAGGGTCCTCGCTACATTGAGCCAATCAAAGCAGAAGAGGAGGTGCATAACATGGAAAATTTGTACCAAATGACTTCTAATCAGACAGATTACATTGATCCTACAGCTGATGGACATATCAGCTGGAGATGTGATAGTTCATGCACATCAGATTCAGATGTTGGCTTAGAGAATTGGCAAAATAGACTCCACGAAGTTTCTATCCGCAGATGCGCATTCATGACTAAATCACTGCGATGGATTGGGACAGAAAACAGGTATATTCCAACTTTTGATGGATTAGCAGATGTCAATGATTTTTTGCAGCAGTTTGAACAAGAGATTCCTCAAGAGCAGAGGATGGAGGTTTTTGACCTTGCAGTTCAAGCCACACCTGCAAGATGGTGGTACACACACAAGGAACATATCGCATCATGGTATGATTGTAAGAGATTGATGCGCATTAGATTCTCTAAAGAAAGAGACTGTACACAGCGGAAATATACAGGGGAGAGTGATCCCAGAGCACACATTAGGAACTGTGAACAGAGTTGGCTAGAAATTCCAGCAGAAGAATGGTTTCATTTGTTTATCCACACACTGGATACAGTTCCACGGAATTGGTATACAGAAGCAGAGCTAAGAAAAGGAACTATCTCATGGCCTATTATGATTGAAAACTTTTTGGTCACATTCAGTTTCGAATCTGAGCATCCAAGCATTGATCGGGCCTTGAAGATCATAAAGACTAAAATATTTGAGGATTGCCCATTACCAGCGGATTCGCAACCCGAGTGGGCTATCCAGATGGAACATGCACTAGAATGCTACAACTGCGCACAAGACTCAAGCGATGAGGATGAAGATCCTCGCAGTATCAATATCGCAGAAACAGAAGGTACACGTGAAGTTGAAGGCCCGCACTTAGAAATCCCAGCTGTAACAGAACCAATCAAGATTAGAAAGAGCAATATTGGCACAGAAGCAGACCCTAAGTTTGCCTCTATTGGAGATTATTGGGATGATGAGACAATTGGCCAAATCACAGACCTATTACATGAGTATCAGGACCTATTTCCTACCAACTTTACAGAAATGAAGGGAATAGTGGGTGACCTCGGAGTCATGAGAATACCGCTTAAGGAGGACGCTAAGCCGGTTAAGCAACGCCCATACAGGTTGAATCCGCGGTATAAAGCAAAAGTAAAAGATGAAATAGATAAGATGCTAGCAGCAGGCATCATTGAACCTGTTGAAGAAAGTGAGTGGGTTAGTCCCATGGTAGTACAAGAAAAGAAAACAAAAGGAGACATCAGGATCTGTGTCGACTTGCGCAAACTGAATGATGCATCGCTGCATGACCCATTTCCGACACCATTCACTGATGAAGTCTTAGACAATGTTGGAGGACAAGAAATCTATTCATTTACTGATGGCTTTTCAGGCTATCACCAGATAAGAATCCATCCAGACGACAGGCACAAGACCACATTTGCGACAGAATGGGGCTCCTTTCAGTATACGGTAATGCCCTTTGGTCTTAAGAATGCCCCAGCAATTTTTTCTAGAGTAGTTGTTGCTGTCTTTAAGGAATACATCCATCAATTTCTAGAAGTTTATTTTGATGATTGGACTGTATTTGGACTAGTCAAGAAGCACATAGGAAACCTGCGATTAATGTTTGAAAAATGTAGACAGCACCAGATTTCCGTTAACTTAAAAAAATGTATATTTTGTGCGCCTTTTGGTACGTTGTTGGGTCACATTGTGTGCAGACAAGGCTTGATGGTAGATCCTGCGAAGATCGCCATCATTGTCAATTTACCAGCACCTAACTCAGTAAAGCAGCTGAGAACTACACTTGGTCATACTGGGTATTACAGAAAGTTTATCAAAGGTTATGCCAAGATTACCGCACCAATGGAGAAATTATTGAAGAAGGATATCAAATTTCAGTGGAATGAGGAATGTCAGAAGAGTCTTGACGCTCTAAAAGAAAAAATGGTTACAGCACCTATTCTGGTATTTCCAGATTGGAACAAGCCTTTTCATGTTCATGTGGATGCATCTGGCATCGCACTGGGCATTATTCTCACGCAACCAGGCGAAGGGGGTATTGACCACCCTATCGCATATTCGAGCAGGAGACTATCGACAGCTGAGAAGAATTACACCACCACAGAGAGAGAAGGGTTAGCAATGGTGTATGCCTTACAGAAATTTCGGCACTATTTATTAGGTGCCCCATTCAAGATGTTCACCGACCATTCTGCATTAAAGTACTTGGTCAATAAGCCAGTGTTAGGAGGAAGAATATGCAGATGGCTATTGTTGTTCCAGGAATATGATTTCGAAATCATTGTTAAACCAGGAAGACTAAATGCAGGACCTGATCACCTGTCAAGGCTAGACTCAGGTGAAGAACCAAGTAATTTAGAGGACAACTTGCCTGATGTGCAATTGTTCTCCATTCAGGTCGCAGATGAATATTATGGAGACATAATTCAATTCCTTACTACAGGGTGGGCACCACCTGAGTTTACCAAGCAACAAAAGAAACAATTAGTGGTGAAAGCAGCAGACTTCACCCTGATTGCAGGACACCTATATAAGTTAGGACCAGATGAAATCTTGCGTAGATGCGTTATGCCCCACGAGAAACAGACCATTCTTAAGGAAGCACATTCGGGCATCGCAGGAGGCCATTTCGCAGGGAAGCCTACCGCTCAGAAGATCCTAGCAGCCGGACTATGGTGGCCTACATTACATAAAGACAGTAAAGAGTTTTGCAGATCATGCGATATCTGCCAAAGGACAGGAAAGCCCTCCAGAAGAGATGAAATGCCGTTGCGACCACAGATAACGCTACGCGCATTCGATAAGTGGGCCATAGACTTCGTGGGTCCTATTAACCCCCCAGGAAAACGAACTGGTGCGAGATATATAATTACAGCAACAGAATACCTCACCAGGTGGGCTGAGGCAAAAGCAGTCAGGAATTGTGATGCTGCTACAGCAGCACAATTTCTTTTTGAAAACATCATCACTAGATTTGGATGCCCAGTGACTTTGATGAGTGATCAAGGCACACATTTTTTGAATAGCACCATAGAAGCCTTGACAGAGGAATTTGAAATACAGCACCATAAGAGTACACCTTACCACCCTCAAGCTAATGGTACGGTGGAGGCTTTCAATAAGATATTAGAACATGCTCTTACAAAGATTTGTAACAGTCAAAGGGATGACTGGGACCTCAGAGTTAATGCTGTATTATGGGCTTACAGGACCACGTGTAAGAAACTAACAGGGCACACACCTTTCAGCCTGGTATATGGACAAGAGGCTGTTATGCCTATGGAATACATCTTACCCAGTCTAAGGATTGCTCAGCTTACAGAGATGGCTGATTCTGATACTTTAGGGGAGAGATTGGCACAGTTGCTCAATCTGGAGGAAGACAGATTTATCGCAGGATTCCATCAAAAAGTGCAGAAAGCACGAGAAAAAGCTTGGCATGATAGGCATATCAAGAACAAAACCTTTCAGCTTGGAGACTTGGTACTCCTTTATGACAGTAAGTTTATAAAGTTCCCTGGAAAATTCAAAACTCATTGGTTAGGACCATATCAAATCCAGCAAATAACAGATGGAGGTGCTATACAGCTTTGTACTATGAGTGGGGAGTTTCTTCCTACCCTGATCAATGGCAGTCGGCTTAAGCTGTATCGCGAAGGCCATGCCACCTCCTAGCCCTAGCCCAGAAAGGAAGCAAATGGTGCAGATGTTCAGTGTAGTTGAAATGAAGCATCGCACCCTAAGGAGTCTACACCGGGAAATACTGCAGGTAAGAATTCGCAGCCAGTTTTCCTGGTGGTTGCGATAATTTTGATAAGAGGCGAGTTTTTGGCACTTTCCATTTCCAGACGATGCGATATCTTATCGCAGAGGACAGAAAACAGATTGATGCGATATCAAATTTTGAATTGATCAGAGGGCTGGTCACTTCGCCATCTGACAAGCATTAACTGCACGGCTGACAAGTATCTGTTGTACTAAGATTTGGCAGCAGTACGACGATTCTTCTAGATTTGGAAAATCCGATGCGACATCACTCCGGCGCACAGTTTCCCAGCGAAATTTCAAACGGCGTTTGCAATAAATAGGCGCGGGGTGCTGTCTTGTCTATGCATTAAATACCGCCAACGGGTCCAGTCACTGGTCCGTTTCCATTTGAAATTCCGCCTTATGATAAATACACGTTCTATTCAAAGCACGGGGCTACTTAGTCATTTTCACCAAAAGAGTTGAGCGCAGTTGAGCCGAGCCAAGCGTATTCTTAGCAGAGTTCCGAGCAGGGAAACTAGAAACAGTTGCAAACTCTGATTTGCATTAAGATTAGCAATCATAGGAAGTCCAGAGTACCACAGGGGAAGGTGCCTCGCGCCAGACGAGCCTCTCGAAGACGTGTTGCAGAGATTCCAAAGGGGTGGAATTGAGAGCGCTATGACTTCAGTTGTGGCGGAGAAAGGAAAGAAAATTGCTGCTGGCTCTTCGACCATACGCCAGTCGCCGAGAACCTTAGCTAATATGGAACGTAGCGAGACCCTGAATAGCACAGAGTCAGAAGAACCGGATCAGGAACTCCCGGAAGAAGTTACAGTCACTACCATATACTTCCCACCGAGAGTAGAGAATGCGCCAGCGATTGTCCTTCCAAGAGACTTTAAATATGAACTCATACTCCCGCCGCTGGATAACCGAGTGAAGGAAGAAGGTAACTTGTGGGGGAATATGCATGCTGTTAAGTTTACTGATTATAATCTGAGAGATTATACGCTGTACCCACAATTCCGCCGCGATCGTTATATGACGATTCAGAGGAACCCAAGGACACAGCACGATGAGTTCGTCCCCATGGACCATGTAAGCCATTTAGTACCGTCGGGACTGCTCAATCTCCTGGAGATCCCACACTTTGGACGGGGCCCGGAGGTCAATGCTGTGGTGCGGACGCTACTTTCATGCGTGCATGGCGGTTACTTATGGTTGGGTAACCGAATAGATGTTAATGTTGACCTCATTCACCGCATTACCGGTCTGTCGAAGACTGGTTTCGACCCACAGATAAATATTGATGGCGCCACAAAGGATACCAGGCTCTCAACCAAGCAGGTTGCGGAGTATAAGCTGCAAAGAGGAGGTCGCGCCTACGATGTCAATTCAATACAGGATGACGCCTTGCGGTTTACTGTTAGTCTGTTGGACGGAAAACTCCTTCTCAAGGTGAGGCCGAAGGAGGTCACAGGCTCAGTTATCCGCCTAGCGATCGAAGTCATAAACGGTAAACCTTACAACTAGAGTTTATTTTTGTTAAATAGTTTCTTTCAAGACTGTGCGCAGGTGCAGCAGGATCCACTTCACAGCTTCCACTTCTCGTGGCTGCTGATCCTTATGGCTTTCATTGGATGGAAAGAGCCGCCCAATTCGCAGTTTCCACAGCTGGCACCAGGGGCGTACAGAGGGTCGAGGTACTCCAATCTTTGGGCGAGTAATCACCCAGAGAAGCACAAGAATAACGCAATGGTATTCCATGAATATTATACGCTATTGCTTGAATCCGTCGCAACGATTCCGCGTGTCGACTCGCCGGTCGTTGATCTTTATCAGTCCAAGATGGAATTTAAAGTCGACAGGGATAAAACCTACATCAGACCCAAAGGGTTCAGGAAACATAACGAATGGGCCCCCGGCCCATATCGCATGGAAATCCAGCAGGTCGAAGATACCATTAAGAACTGTTTCGACGAGGACATGAAACAAATGTATGATGATCTATCCTCTGGCCTAGTTCCAGTTGATCCCCCAGCTGAGGATCCAGAAGATGTTCAAGAGGTAGATCCTAAAGACAAAGAGAAAGAACCAATGGGTTCTAAGAGAAAGGCTATTGAAGGCCCTTCTCCGGTGCGAGCAAAGAAGAAGAGAACAAAGGCGGTTACTTCCGACGAACCGCAGGCACCAATCATGACAGAGGATGAGTATGATCTCATCGCCAGCCGAATACAGGAGAAAATGCGGGATAAATTCGCTGCGATTCAGTCATCGCAGGATCGTATGCGCATCAGCCTCGACAACAAACTGCGAGAGTTGAAGGCAATCACTGAGAAGACTGCTTCCATGCAGATTCAGCCAGCTCCAACTACAGTCGCAGAAAGTTCGCAGCCCCCTTCGCAGAGCAGAGAAGAAAGCATTGCAAGGGACCGCACGAACATTGTTCGTATACCGCCGGGAAGTATTAAGTTCCCTGTACCTATGGAAGTGCAGATGGTTCATCCTCTTGAGGTGAACCTACCAGAGGTACCTATGGATCAGTTGTACGAAATTTTCCAGCAGATAGGCACGGAGCTGAGGCACAGAGAACAAGTCACATATGAGCAAAATGTTTTGCTATCTAACGACAATGTGCAGCTCATTGCGCAGCATGAGGTAGAGAGTGCCCAGTTGACGCAATATGTTCAGCGAGAGCAGGATGTCTCTCTTGTGTTAAAGAATATTGCAGCAGAACTTCCGCAGTGCGATATCAGGCCTGAGTTAGAAATAACTCAAAAGATCAGAAAAATAGCGGAAAGAGCAAAGGCTCTAGATGAAGAGAAGAGAAAGATGGAGGAAGAATACGAAGCAAGGATTGCTGCACTAGAAGCAAATAAGCCACCTACTCCTGAGGAAATCCAAGAAGCACGAGTGCAAGCTTTCAGAGTTGTACAGACACAGATGCACTGTCGGGTGGAAGCAGCAGAGGCCATCCTGGAAGTTGCATCAAAGACATGGCTGGAGCTAGAGGAGCTCCCACAGAAAGCCGAGCTCGATCAGCACATTAAGCACTGTGAAGATGCGATATCGAGAGCTGAAGAAGAGTACAAGGGCTTAAGTGCTCTTGCGAAGATAAGAAAGAAAGGAGAAATCACACAAATTCAGCAGCAGGTGCAGAAATACAGAGAACAGCAGATCAACCTGGCTAACGAAGTTAGCCCGCATGAAAGCAAAATCGCACATCTGGTTGATGAACTGGAGCAAAAGGTGAAAAGCTTCACCTCAAGTAAAGGAGTCATTGAGGGCACAGAGGACTCCTTGGTAACCGCTGAGCTGCTCAGCGCAGCGCAGGAAGAAGTAACACACATGGATGAAAGTATTAAAGCGCTTAAGGCACAATTCGCAGCAATCTCACGAGCAGCAAAGGATAAGCTTAGGCAAATGAATCAGGCTGTTGTTGCAAGTGGCTCGGGGACGAGCCACAAGTAAGTGTTAGGGGAGTTGTTGGAGAGAACTTCCGCAGCATTTAGGAAGCTGCTAATTTTGGGAAGGATAACTAATTTTGGAGAGAAAGTACCAATTTTGGCGGTAAGACAAAGATATCGCCGTAGCGCAAATTCCGGCGGGAATCACGGCAATAGGTACAGAAAAGTCAAGCATGTGGTACAAAGAAGAGGCCGAAGGGAGAGCTCAACCACCGCAATAAAGGCGCCGGAGATGAAGAGAGGGTTCAGCTACCCTCATTAAAGAAGAAGGACCACAGTCAGCGTTGCTTGAACCAAGAAGAAGCGACGGGCCGATGCATTAAAGACTAAGGACTGCAGGAAGCGGTGACGAGACAGAAGGCGGCCATGGAAGTACAGCCAGTTGACTGTAAGTGGTTAGGGTTGAGTCACTGTTGGGATAAGGCCCACAGTTTTGTAACTGCGATGAGACCTTCGGGCCATCTATATATAGTAGTCTTTTTATAGGATAAGGGGTTGGCCACATAGCGATAGAGACATCAGGTAGATGCTAGTCAAGTCTTTTGTTGTTGCAAGCCTGAACATCCCTGAGAAGACAAGGGCCGACCTGTTGAGAGAGTGCAATCCGCAGGGATTGCGAGAGGAAGAGAGTGCACTGTAAAGGCAAGAAGAGAAAAGAGGTCTATAGAGAAGGGCTCCCTCTGAGGTGGAGTTTCCTAGAAGACCCCTGTTGTAAAGAGTGGAACGGAGCTGTGTTTATTCCCCAGAGTTGTAAGCAAGAACCGCAGTTCCCCTGGGCGTAGTCTTTGCCCTGGGAGTATCAATGTGCTTATCTAAGTAGCACTATTGTAATTGTGTAGCCATTGTTCTCATTCACGTGTTTGTGCTATATATGAATGCTTCAATCTGTTATAAGTAATGTACATGGTCGTCAGTTAACTTCTGAATGATGTATAACAATTGCGATAATCATAGCTAACCTCTTTGCGAACTAGATAATTGTTAAACAGAGGTTAATGTGCGAGTAAGAACTGAATATGAGGCATGAATGGTTTATTTAGAGGTTGCGCAAAGTAATGTTCTACCTAGTTACGTGTTGCGAGATATCAAGGGTCGAGTTCATTAGCGAGGGTTATGCTTGTAGGCTGAATGTTGTTGCTAACTGCAGTACCAGGATAAGGATAGCTAAGACCACCTATTAACCCAGGAAGCGGTCAAAGTTCACTTACCGCAGGAACTAGAAGGGGGAGATATCGCACCTACGATATCTTGGGTATCGCTAGACGGTTTCACATAGGGAAAGACTTATCGCATTCCCTGCGTACCGCGATAAGACAGAGGCGTAGCCGGAGTAATGGAATGAGATAGACAGCTTCTGTGAAAGGGGTTAAGGAGGGTTTAACCACCCTGGATGCCTCGGAACTTGGCTGAGGACACTTGAGTCTTCTGCCTCCCATTAGAATCACTTCGGGTGAGACTTCAGGTTGCTTCTGCGACCTGTTGCCGAAAGGGCCAGTGAGCTCAGGGTTCTGTTGGTCTAAAAGATTACCGCCAGCCCGGGTCTGTCCAGAGAGAAAGGAAAAGAGATCAACAGGTCTACCCATTATTTGGAAACTATCACATCCCTTGACATACTTGGAAGCATCTTTGAAAATGATTGGCCAGTAATATCTAGAGTGAAACACTTTGTATGTTGTTCTCTTGTCAGAAAAATGCCCACCGCAAGGTCCACCATGACATGCATGAAGGATCTTTTCCATCTCATCCTCTCGTACACATCGTGTAGTAATAAGATCAGGACCAGTATGAAAGAGATCATTGTCCACCCAAGAGTAATTAGAACTTTGAACTATAATCCTACATTTCTCAGGTGGGGAGAGATGGTTTTGTAGCTTTCTAGTTGCTAAATAATTGGCTATGTCTGCAAACCAAGGGGTTCGAACAGACATAATGAACAAATGTTCATCTGGGAAGCAATCATCGACAATATTGGCATTATCATCAATATGAATTCGAGAGAGAAAGTATGCTACCACATTCTCTCGACTGGGACAATCAACAATAGTGATGTTAAATTCTTGTAACCAAAGAAGACATCGAGTCACCCTGCCATTGGTGATTGTTTTATTCATTAAAAATCTAATGGCAGAGTGATCGATGTGTACGAAAACTTCATATCCTGTGATATAATGATGAAACTTGTTGATGGCATAGACTACTACCAGAAACTCTTTTTCAATAACAGTGTATTTCGATTCTGTAGGAGTCAAATTTTTACTGGAAAAATAGATGGCATGTGATGTTTGTCCCTCTTTTTGATCTAAGTCTGCTCCTATAGCTATGTCGAAAGCATCAGTGGATATATGGAAGGGAAGGGACCAATTGGGACCCCTAAGTATTGGTGCCACTGATATTTCTGCCTTCAAAGTTTCAAAGGCATGTTGACAAGGTTCAGTCCATTGAAATTCTACATCTTTCATGAGTAGTTTGAACATTGGTGCGGCTATCTTAGTGAAATTTTCAATAAAACGTCTATAATAGCCTGCATGGCCAAGAAAGCTTCTTACTTCCTTTGGAGTTTTTAGAGGAGGAAGATTAAGAATTATTTCTATCTTGGCAGGATCCACCTTGATACCTTGAAGAGAGACATGATATACCAGAATTATGCCCTCGGTTAGTAACATCTTACATTTTTCATGACTAAGTGCTAAGTTCGTTTCTTGGCACCGAACAAGAACTGTTTCAAGGTTATCAAGGGATTCTTGTAAGGTATTTCCATAAACTGCAAAATCATCCATATAAAATTCTACACAGTCATGTATAAGGTTAGCAAAGATTCCTAGAATAGCACGTTGGAAGGTGGCAGGTGCATTACATAGGCCAAATGGAAACACTCGATAGGCATAGGTACCCCAAGAACAAGTAAAGGTTGTTTTGTCTTGATCCTCGAGTGCTATTAATATTTGATTGTATCCACTATACCCATCGAGGAAAGAAAACTATTGTTTCCCTGATAAGGTATCTAACACCTAATCAATGAAAGGAAAGGGAAAGTAGTCCTTAAGAGTGGCCTTGTTCAATTCTCGAAAGTCAACATAGATACGCCATTTCCCTATAACTTTATTTGGAACTACCACTAGAGGAGACACCCATTTACTATTAGAAATTGGGTAGATGAAACCAACATTAAGGAGTTTTTGTAATTCATCTTTTACTATATCTTTTAGGGATGGATTCATTCTTCTCTGGGGTTGCCTGACAGGAGGTATGTTTGAGTCTGTGTAAATGTGGTGAATGTAAGTATCTGGGTGTATACCCTTCATATCAGTGTATTCCCATGCAAATGCTCTAGTTTGACTCTTGAGAACTTATAGTAATTGTTTTTGTTGAACCTCATCTAAACCAACATTTATATGTAGAAATTTTTTGGGACTATTGTAGGCACAACAGATCCCATGCTTTAGCTAAAGCATAAGAGCCCCAAATTTTTTAATAAGTACAAAGGTATTTGGGTAAGCGTTTCTTGGAACATCATATTCTTCAGTGTTGTCCCTGCCATCCTTAACCTTACCTTTATTTGGCCTGATTTCCATCTTTATAATAAATTTTCTAAGTATTTCGGTCTAGAGGAAGCCTTTAATTTTGAGTATTTTGTCCTCTACTTTCACCATCCCGAAACCCGACTGTTTGCGCACCCGAAACCCCAAACCCGAAAGGTGCAGGTTGCCGGATTTTGCTTTCAATCTTTTCAGTTGTTGTCAACCCGAAACCCGAAACCCGACAGCTGCGGGTTGTGGGTTTTCCATTTCAATAAATTTGCTATGTGGCATCCAGAAACCCTGAACCCGCCATTGCGGCTTTCAGCTTTCGGGAATTCATTTTAAATTTTTAGTCGTGTTGTTGTTCCCGAAACTTGAAACCTGACTTTCGGGTTGCAGCTTTTGGAAACATATTTTCCGTTTTCATGGATTACCGTCCCGACAGTTTGGGTTGCAGCTTTCGGGAATCATTCTTCTTGTTAACTTTTGTGATTTGCGTTCCCGAAACCCGAACCTGACTTTTCGGGTTGCGACTTTTGGGAACCTAAATAAACCTCGAGAATAAAGCACTCATCACCGGATCCCGAATCCTGAATCGGGAAATATGAGCCATTCGTTCATTCTAAAAATCACGGTCATGATTTGATTTGGTAAATTCCATAAATAAGGGTTTTCTTTTTTTCCTTTATCATTTTTACTTCTGAAAATTACTGCGTTGTGCCGATTTTTACTACGAATTTGGTTGCTAAGGATCTTTATTATCGGTTTTTCAGTTATTTTAGGGTAGGTTGTTGCCATTCCTGCATTATGTGTTCAATAGTTTGGTTATTTTGGATTCAGTAATGACCTTCTTCTGTCATTTGATTGGACTCTGCAAGGCTCTATAAATTATACCTTTTTAGTCTCTCAGGAGTCGCTTTGGTCATTCTATTAGATCAACGATCTAGATCCGGTTTGACAGGTGAAACCAAGATGCCAGTTTGTGTAATGAAACTCTTCTCTTAGTCATTTCGCAGTCAAATCTCTCACCATAACTCCCATTTTCATCTCAAATCCGAAGTCATGATTGTTGATGTGAACAGACGTGTAATGATGAGCTTTCAGATGCAATTTAAGTCATGTGAGTCTCGATTGGATTTGTACTTTCGCATGGATCCAGATCCGGTTTACGTATGTTATAGCTCATTTCATTATGTTGATGTATATGTAACTTTGGAATGTATTTCACCCATGTATTTCATATATGTATTTTTTATTCCTATAGAGATGTTATTATTCCTCTATACGGAAGTGTTGTCATTTATATTGTAAGTGTCGTAACTTATACTTGATGGGTTATTAGACCACCTTGTTGGGGTTGGCCCTATATAAGTCATGTGGGTCGAAGGGTTATTAGACCACCCTATTGGGGGTTGGCCATGTGGGTCAAAGGCTTATTAGACCACCAAGTGTTGGGTCGGCCTAGATTAAGTTAACCATTGGTTAAGCTAGACATGTATGCCCCATTAGTTTATTGGGCATAACATAACAAGTATAAATAGAGATCGGGAGATCTCTATTTGATCATTCATTCACACACTTCTCTCATTTGGAAAGTGGCGCACTTGTGAGAAGGAGGTTCTGCTGCTAGGAGAAGACTATCTCTTGTATTCTATTTGTATCATTGCTCTATCTATCTCTGAGGAAGTTCTTGGGGTTTTTCACCTTTATGGTTTTCGCCAAGTAAACTCTATGTCTCTTATGTGCTTGCATTATTGTGTCCATGATTGATATGCTGTAGATTTGTTGTACATGTTGTTCTCTCAGTTAATTCATAGATCAGATTGAAGTAAATTCTGAAAATTCAACATGGTATCAGAGCTAGCCTGAAAGAAGGCATGATATGGCATGTATGACACTTGTTGCACATACGATGCTAGGGCTTGATATAACAAAAACCAGTCATCGTAAAACTTTCACTATAAATCCATTTTGGTGAAGTTTTCGGATCTGAAATTGTTACAGGTCGAAGCTAATATCCCCGTGTACCTTGTGTCCAAAGGAAAACCTCTAATTCATTGTACTTTGTGATTTATGATCTGTACAATATAGGGTTTATGCCTCTTCCAGATCTCAGTCATAAACAGGTGACCTTGGAAAAAAGGTCATGACTTGGGCTAGGAAGATCCAAATGAAATTTCATAGAAGGATATAGGTAGAAAACTTACTGTACTATCTCAGGAAACGTTTTCAAAGGCCGAAGTTGAACTAGTGACCCGTGGCATTCCGTAAAAGTTCGCTCTCATGTTTTATCCCATAAACAGGTCACGTTGCGACACTTGGCATAACTCTCTCTCAGAGAATCCAATTGAGGTCATACCTTTCAGGATGAAATGATGACAGGTTAGGCTACCACAAATAAAGTTTTCAGACCCTGTGGATTGAAAATTGTGGAGTTACAATAGAAACAATCAGGTACAAATTTTTTTCAAAACATAATTATTTTTTAGCACCTTCATTCATGGCTTCCGGAATTTAGGGTTTTGGAGAAAGTTGGAATTTTTGTAATCGGAGACTACATATGAATTCTATTCATCAAAATAGAAATTTATAGGCCAAGATCAGAATTTTTGGTTTGGTAGAACGCCAGTTTTGATCAGACCCTAGTTCGAGACTTTGATCGGAAAAGTGGAAATTTAGGGCTTCTACAAAAATAGGAATTTTTGAAATAAGTGACCATGGCTGGAAGCTACTCAAAAAAATAGAAGATTAGAGCTTTGGATCAAATCTTTTGATTGGGCAGAAGGGTGGGCTTCATCAAACCCTAGTTTTGGGTCATGTCCAATGAATCTCGAAGTTTCAAAGGAAAATATGAGGGGTGAAACTTTGTAGTTTTCAAATTTGGAGTATACCAGCTTAATCATATCATCAAGGTGCATATTTATATCCTTTCGGGAGTTTGAAATTCAAAGTTTGAATTTTTAGGGTTTCTCTGACAAACCCTAATCGAGCTCTAGATCCAGTTCCTGCAAATCAAGTGGATTGGGTTAATCCTAGAAGAGAATGGATTGGTCACCTACATAAGTGAAGAAGTTTCTATTTCAGAGCGAGATGAGGCTAAGGCCTTACATATGAAGATTACAAGTAATCTCGACATGTATAACTTATCCAGGTATGTTTCAAGATTTGCTCATGATTAAGTCTATGGTATGTTTGTCTTCATATTATTATGGTAAGTACAATGTTTTTTAAATTTAGACTTGTCGTATCACCTTAATAAAATTATGAATGCATGATAGAAGATAGTCATTGGTTAGGTTGTTTACACTTATGATTGTACTAATGCATTATGGTGTTGTATGAGATTTATGTTGTCCTCTAACATGAAAGGTACACCAAGAAAGAGAAATCATGTTCTAGTTCAAGAAAATATGATCATGATGACATGAAGACAAATATTCATCCATTGTCATGGATCTCTTAGAAGATCTAATTACGAGGTATGTATAACTTGGTTCTACAATGGATAACTTATGAGACAAGCAACCTACTAGCACAAGTCATTGAAGAGAACCAGAAGACATTATGCGGGTATGTTAGACATAACTAGCTAGCATGCTAATCCAGGTATGTTTTTCCTATATCAAGCTAGAATCCTACCTTGTGTTAGGATCTTATACTGTTGTGTTTTTTATAATGATTATTCATGAAGTCATAGGTTTGAATAGTCATGGTTGTATGCATATTATGTTTCTTACTTTAATTTATGATATGAGTAACCATAAGAGTCCTATATAAACCTTGAATACTAATGGTTATTATTTCTGTTTGAAATGATCATGATTATACATGGTTAAGATTATTGTGTTTTGATAGTATTAAGAATATACTAATGAATTTATGATTATGTATGAGACCTCAACGATAACATAATGATGATACTAATAAGCATGCATAGTGATTAAGGATGGATATAAGTTCAAGGATAGGTAATCTAGGAAGCAAAGATCAAGAGGGAGGACACTCCAATTGTTCCTGCAAGGAAGCAAAGATCAAGAGGGAGGACACTCCAGTTGTTCCTGCAAGGAAGCAAAGATCAAGAAGGAGCACACTTCAGTAGTTTCTTCAAGGATGTAGATATTCAGAGGGAGTTGACCACTTCTCACAATCCACATCAGAATGGAGTTGCAAAAAAAAAAGCAAAGACTGAGAACTGAGAGGAAGTCAACCCAACAACCAAACAAAGATAAGTATTTGAATTATCATTTCTTACATATTTTTTTATTTAAATAATGTTATTCAATGATGTATATGCTTATGTTCCTAGACTTAGGTTGTGTATTATGCATATTAGAATAATTGCATTAATGAATATTATACTACTAATATGCATGTGATGGGTAAGTGACCTATGGCTCTATGCAACATTCCATTGCTACTTATCTAGAATGAAGCCTCTTTGGTGACATGTTGGGAGTGATGCAAACTCTTAACAATGTTCTAGTAGAGATTGGAAGGCATCTAGAAAGTTACAGGATATGGATAAATGTTGTATTGAAGCATTGGCTAAGATAATTGCATGACTGTATGACATATTTCTTTGTGTAAGAGTTTGTTCTGAAAACTATAAGATGTTTTCTAATCATGCAATTTAACTTGTTGTGTAGAAAATATCATATACCATCACCTACAAAAGAAGGACTACAAAATTTGTTCAGCAACAAAGTTATATATTAAAAATATTGAAGATATTGAAGTTCCCAGGATCTGGGAAGAATGCCATGATCGAGGAGTACCAGTCGATCATGAAGATGTTTGGGATATAGTCCCAAGACCTGAAGGGGAATCTGTAGTGAATTCCAAGAGAATCTACAAGATCAAGCATGCTGGAGGTGGTAGCATAGAGACTTTTTCTTCTGTAGCCAGATACACTTCTATTAGATCAGTACTTGCTCTGGCTACAGTGATGAAGTGGAAGATACACCAGATGGATTTCAAGAGAGCCTTCTTGAATGGTGTAGTTGAAGAAGAAGTGTATGTGGAGCAACCACTTGGTTCTGAGACACATGATAGGGAGTCATATATGTGCAGAACTTGGTATGGTAGGATAGACAACTTTCTATCCAGTTTGGGCTTTACCAAGGGTAAAGCGGATTCCAACCTTTACTACAAGGTCGAGGAAGGAAATCCAGTGATACTACATTTGTATATGGATGACCTATTTATTACAGGTGAAGATAGATTGATTGCCAACACGCAGTGGAAACTTGCTGCCGAGTTCGAGATGAAGAACTTGGGTATGATGCACTACTTTCTTGGTATGGAGGTGTGGCAGAGTGCAGTTTGAATCTTCCTTGGACAAGGGAAGTATGCAGTATAGACCCTGAAGAGGTTCGGGATAATGGATTGCAAGGCCATGGCCACACCTATGGCATCAAACCTGAAGCTTCTGTGCAATGCTTCATCTGAGCTAGTTGATATCACTATGTATCGTCAGATGATTGGGTTCTTGATGCACCTGATGAACACAAGATCAGATATTTGCTTTGCGGTGAACACATTGAACCAGTTCCTAATGGATCCGAGGGGTGTTCACCTGGTTGTTGTAAAGCATATTCTGAGTTACCTGAAGGGTACAGTTGATTATGGACTCAAGTATGATGCAAATCAAAAGTTTAACCTGCAGGGTTATGTTGATTCAGATTGGGCAGGTGTTAAATTTTTAGAATCTACTTCAATCTGATCTAGGATCTTAACTGAGAGAACAACATGTACAGCAAATCTACAGCATATCAATCATGGACACAACAATGCAAGCACACAAGAGACACAGAGTTTACTTGGGGAAAACCACAAAGGTTTAAAACCCCAATAACTTCCTCAGAGATAGATAGAGCAATGATACAACCAAAATACAAGACATAGTCTTCTCGTAGTAGCAGAGCCTCTTCCTCCACAAGTGCGCCACTCTCCCAAGTGTGAGTGAGAGAATAGAATGTGTAAAATGAGAGAGACACACTCTCTATTTATACACTAACTTGACTTGACCTTTACTCAACTAGGTCGACCTCAACTTAACCACTTAACATAATGTTGACTGGGTCGACCCCCACTAGGGTGGTCTAATAACCCTTTGACCCACATGGCCGACCCCCAATAGGGTGTTATAATAACCCTTTGACCCACATGACTTATACAAGGCCGACCCCAACAAGGTGGTCTAATAACCCATCAAGCATAAGTTACGACACTTACAATATAAATGACAACACTTCTGTATAGAGGAATAATAACATCTCTATAGGAATACAATATATATATATGTGAAATATATTCCGAAGTTACATATACATCAACACTCCCTCTTAACTAGGAAGGTATTTCTCGACACAGGTCTTCTAGCACAAGTCATCGTCACTGCTACTGCTATCTCAATCAATCTCTGAATCTACTCGTCATAGGAAGTTCTACAGAGCCAGTCCTTTTTCATACTGGATGTAGTCCCACCATCTACAGGTCTTCGTCATCACTGACCATACTGTGGAATCCTCAGGACTTATTACATGCGTCACAAAACCTCGAAAGAGCATCCCGGGCTGTTACAAGCACATGGCTCTACCTATAGGATCTCCCAGGGCCATATTATATGTGACCTCACCACAAAACCTCGCAAGAGCATCCCAGATTGTTACGAGCACACAACTCTACCTATAGGATATCCCAGGGACAGATTATATGTGGTCACCACAAAACCTCGCAAGAGCATCCCAGGCTGTTACGAGCACACAACTCTACCTATAAGATCTCCTAGGGACAGATTATATGTGGTCATGGAAAAATCTCACAAGAGCATCCCAGGACTTATTACGGGCACACAGCCCAACCTATCGGATCTCCCAGGGATATATTATATGCCATATGATAAAACCTTGAAAGAGCATCTATCAGATATCCCAGGGCCAGATTATATGCCATAGGAAAAACCTGAAAGACTATCTACTAATCTCCCAGGGCCAAATTATATGTCCTCCCAGAGAAAAACCTCGAAAGAGCATTTTCCAGATATCCCAGGGCCAAATTATATGCCATAGGAAAAACCTTGAAAGACTATCTACAAATTTCCCAGGGCCAAATTATATGCTCATATGCACAACCTAATCCATGTCCATAGAGTATCAACCTGATACTCACCATACATCATCCCGATGTAAACATGATCATCCTGATCATCCAATGCATCTATCTGATGCATACCAAGTATCTATTTGATACATATCATCATACATGATCCACCTGATCATACAGTGTATCCACCTGATACAAATACATGATGCATATCACCATACATGATCCACTTGATACATATACAGATACATGGTCCAAGCATCCAACATGATGCATATACAAAAATACATACACATGGTCCAACCGATCATATCTAGCATCCAACATGATGCGTACATACATAAATGATCCAACTAATCATATCCAGCATCCAACATGATGCATACATACATATACATATAAATGATCCAACTGATCATATCCAGCATCATCCTGATGCATATACAGAGCAGTAACTGGAGCATCATCCTGATGCTCATCATCCAGCACTTACATCCACAGCCATGTAAAGGATCCTCCTTCCAACATGCTTGGAATGGCTTCATAAAATGTGTCCATCACTTCTTCCTCGAAGTGTCATCAATCCCAAGAACACCAAGCCTCTCTCTGAAGTACTTGAACTTCACTCTGGCTAGTGGTTTCATCAGCCCATCTGCAATCTGCTCGTTCGTTGCAATGTACAGGAGCTTCACAGCTCCTCTCTGCACCATATCCCTGATATAGTGATATTTGATCACTATGTGTTTCGACCTATCATGAAACACTGGGTTCTCAGACAGCTTCACACAACTATGGTTATCACAAAAGATACCAGTAGCATCCAATGGGAGATAAAATAACTCAGACAGTAGCTTCCGTAGCTATACTACCTCACAACTAGCTGAACAGGATGCAACATACTCTGCCTCAGCTGTACTCAGTGCTATGCAGGACTGCTTCCTGCTAAACCAAGAGATCACACATGATCCTATACTGAAGCAACACCCAGATGTGCTCTTCTTATCTGCAGCACTGTCAGCCCAATCTGAATCAACATAACCCTGCAGGTTAAACTTTTTATTTGCTTCATACTTAAGCCCATAATCCACTATACCCTTCAGGTACCTCAAAACATGCTTTACAGCAACCAGGTGAACACTCCTCGGATCCGTCAGGAACTGGCTCAATGTGTTCATCGCAAAGCAAATATCTGTTCTCGTGTTCGTCAGGTACATCAAGGACCCAATCATCTGACGATACATAGAGACATCAACCGTCTCAGATGAAGCATCAGAAAGAAGCTTCAGATTCGATGCCATACGTGTGGCCATGGCCTTGCAATCCATCATCCCGAACCTCTTCAAGATCTCTACTGCATACTTCCCTTGTCCAAGGAAGATTCCATCTGTACTCTGCCACACCTCCATGCCAAAAAAAAATAGTGCATCATCCCCAAGTTCTTCATCTTGAACTCGGCAGCAAGCTTCTGCTGTGTGTCGGCAATCAATCTATCTTCACCTGTAACAAACAGGTTATCCGCATACAAAAGTAGTATCACTGGATTGCCTTCCTCAACCTTGTAGTAAAGGTTGGAATTGTTGAATATTGTAACTTCTAAGAATATTATATTTTTATATTATTTATTCCGGACATGTTCCATGCCTCCGATGTGATTATACTATGAATCCGGAGATGTTTATTCCTCCGAATTGGTTGTGGTAACTAGGGTTATTAGACCCACCATGTCGGGGTCGGTCCAGTAAGTTATAATAGGGTATTTAACCTAATGGTTAAATACGAGCCTACATGTACTTGTGTAAAATACATGTCAGTGTAGTGTATAAATAGAGGAGGTATGTTCCTCATTTGACACACTCACTCACTTGAGAGAGGCGCACTTGTGGAGGAGAGGTCTGCTATGGTGGAGGAGGAGATCATGTATTTGGTTTGCATCTTTGTATATTGCTGGTCATCTATATTGAGGAAGCTTTACTGGGTTTTCTACCCCATGAGGGTTTCCCAGGATAAATTTGTGTCTCTTGTATTTATACTGTGCTTGTTGTTTCTTCAGTGATCCTGTATATGCTATTATTGTGAAATGGAATGTAATGCTGCTATTTTCTGTCTTAGAATATTAAATTTTAACATGGTATCAGAGCTAACCTGAAGGAAGGCAAGGTATGGCACTTACAACACTTGCTTCACTTATGACAATTTGAAGGTTAGGGTTTTACATGGAAAAAACGCGTCATTGTGGAACTTTCGCTATAAATACATTTTGGCGAAGGTTCAGGATCTGAAACCTTTATAGGTCGTAGATAAAATCTCCAGGTATCTTGTGTCCAAAGGGCACCCTCAGATTCGTTGTGCTTTGTAAGTTATGATCAGTACAAGTTAGGGTCTCTGCCTCTTCCAGATCTCAGTCAAAATCAGGTGACCTAGGAAAAAAAGTCATAACTTGGGCTAGGAAGCTCCAAATGAAATTTCGTAAAATGTAACAGGAATTACATAGACTACACTATCTCAGGAAACTTTTTCAGAGGCCGAAGCTGAACCAGTGACACATGGAATGCCGTACAAGTTCGCTCTCCTGTTTTATCCCATAAATAGGTCACGTTGCGACATTTTGCATAACTCTCTCTCAGAAAATCCAATTGAGGTGAGACCTATCAGGATGGAAAGACAACAAGTCTGGCTAATCCAAAAAACGTTTTCAGACCCTGTGGAGCAAAAATTTTGGAGTTATAGTAGAAACAATCAGGTACATATTTTTGTCAAAACATAATTATTTTTGGAGCACCTTCATTCATGGCTTCCGGAATTTAGGGTTTCAGAGAAAGTTAGAATTTTTGGAATCGGAATCCATGGCTGAATTCTACTCAAGAAAATCGAAATTTAGAGACCAAGATCAAATTTTTTGGTTGGGTAGAAGACCGGGCTTGATTAAACCCTATCTCAGGATTTTGATCGGAAAGATGGAAAATTAGGGCTTCAACAAAAGTTGGAATTTTTTAAGTCTGTAACCACGGCTAGAAGCTCCTCAGAAAAATAAGATTTTAGAGCCTTGGATCAAAGCTTTAGATTGAGCAGAAGGGTGGGCTTCATCAAACCCTAGTTCGGGATCCTGTCCAGAAGATCCAGAAGTTTCAAAGGCAATTTTGAGGGGTCAAATTTTGGAATTGAAGTATGCTAATTTGATCAGCTCAGCAAGACACATCCTTCCATTCATTCGGAAGTGTGAAAGTCAAAGATTGAATTTTTAGGGTTTCTCTAGCAAACCCTAATAAAGCTCCAGATCAAGTTTCAGGGGGATTTGAGGCTAAGGCCTTACATAAGAAGACTACAAGAAGTCTCGACAGGTATGACTTAAGGAGGTTCAGGTTCTAGCTCAGGATCTCTAAATCATTGAAGAGATTGTTTAGGTATGTTGTACATAACTAAGTAGGTATACTAATCCAGGTATGTGTTCCTAAGTCATGTTAGAATCTTACCTTGTGTTAGGATCCCTTATATAAGTATACTTGGTATGATTGGTGAGTAATCAAGGGCTTATGCATATTATGTCTCTTATCTTGGTTGATGATTTAACTAACTAGATCAAACAAGAACATGCATGAGTAAAAGAAGACTTCCTTGAAACCCTGAATACTAATGATCATGACTGTACATATTCAAGATTATTTAGAATTAGAATGTTTTGATAATATTAAGAATATACTAATAAATGTATGTTTGTGCATGAGATCATGAGGATGGCACTAGTGTACACTTGAGCATGCACAGTGGTACAGAATGAATAGAAGTTTAGGAGACATACAGAAGATCAAGCGGGAGGCAACCACACAAACATAAAAGATAAGTATTTGAGTTGTTATTAGAAATAGTAAATGGTATTGCTTGTATGCATATTTGTATTCCTAGAATATATCATGCTGAGTGTAAACATTCATAAAGCATTGAACATTATACTACTAATATGCATATGATTGGTAAGTTGGACAAACATTCCATTGTTGCTTGTCTAGAATGAAACCTCTTTGCTGACATGCTGAGAGCTGTGCACACTCTCGATAGTATATTCTGGTAAACATGGAAGGCATCTAGATAGCTACTGTATGCATACAGGATATGGGAAAGTGTTGTGCCAAAGTATTGGTCAAAATAGTTGCATAACTATGTAAATGATATCTGTATGCATAATAGGTTATCATGTCAATAAGATTTGATGATTATGAAGTATTACTAATCATGTACTTAATTTTGATTTGTAGGAAGAGAATCATGATGAGATGTTTTGCTCCAAGGGACTAGATAAGACCATTCTCTTAATGATGTAATTAAAGAAGAAGTGTGAATCAGGTTCTCTATGGATACCAAGTATCGGTAGTCAATTGATGAGCTTAATGATCATCATGGGTGATGTGGATCTCAACCTTTGCTACAAGGTTGAATATGGTTTCTATACACATATGACATGGATGCAAGAAGGAGCTCACCACAGAGTTCGAATGATTTGGAGGCTCATATTAGTAGACCCATCTGACGAGAGATGGCACAGATAGATATGCAGAAGATCACTCAATGCAGAGTGTGAATAATGGACAATTGACAGCTTCATGACAAAACTCGGGCTTTACCAGAAGTAAAGTTGTTCCTAACATTTACATTAAGGTTGTGGATGATGAACCTATCATACCATTATTGTATGACGATGATCTCTTTCTGACAAGGAATGAGAAACAGGTCATGAAAATGGCTGCAGAAATGAAAACGAAAGATCTCAGATTAATGCACTACTTCTTAGGTCTAGAAGTATGGCAAGATCCAAAAGGAATCTTTTAAATCAAGGTAAGTTTGCTGTGATGTTTCTAAAAAGATTTGATATGTTGGAGTATAAATCCATGGCCACTCCCATGGACTCCAACTTGAAGTTATTAGTTAATGACTCATCGTATTTAGTGGACCTAACCCTATATAGACAAATCATTGGGTCATTGATGTATTTAACAAATACTAGGCCAGATATATGCTTTGTTGTAAATACCCTAAGTCAGTATATAGTAGAACCTAGAAAGGTTCACTTAATAGCTCCAAAGCATGTAGTGAGGTACCTAAAAGGTACATTAGATTTTTGGTCTATGTTATCTTGGAGGTCATGAACTCCGTTTACATGGTTACTCAGATTCTGATTGGGCAGGAAGTGTCTCAGACAGAAAAGTACTTCAGGTGGATGTTATAGTCCTGAATCTGCCATGATCTCATGGTTCAGCAAGAAACAATCTAGTGTGGCTCTCAGTACTGCTGAAGTAGAATATATGGCTGTCTGCTCTGCCAACTGTGAAGCAGTATGGCTTCAGAAGCTTTTATATGGAGTGTTTGACTTAGAAATGGATCCCACTGTGATTATGTGTGACAATCAAAGCTGCATTAAGATGACTGAAAATCCTTTGTTCCACGATAAGTCAAAACACATAGAGATCCGATACTTCTATGGTGCAAAGAGGAGTTATCAAGCTCAAATATATAAGCACTGAGGATCAAATTGCTGATATCTTGACTAAACCTCTGTCTCGAGTGAAGTTTGAATACTTTCGAGACAAGCTTGGTATAGTTCAAAAGAACTCTCCTAGAAAGGGGGAGTAGCATAGTATCTGATAACAAGTCTACCTCATCAATGATGAGGTTACCTATTCACTACACTTAGTTACCTAGAATTATTTAGATTTAGGACTCTTATATTTTTTACTTTTGATGATAGATGTATTAGTTAGAATACATGATTTTGATGATAGATGTATTAGTGAGAATACATGCTTTCGATGATAGATGTATTAGTGATATACATGTTTTGATGATGATATACATGTTTTGATTATGATATATATGTTTTGATATACATGTTTTGATGATGAGGTTACATGATGCCTTGATGTATTGATATGTGTTTGTACTTGTATGGATGAAGATACTTGTACCCATAGTGATGTGGGGATTGGTTCATCCCTGGACTTCAGTCCTAAAGAGAGTCGTAGACGTATGTCTTTGAGAATGAAGTCCTTGGTGGACTTGAGGGGATTGGATCATCCCTGGACTTCAGTCCTAAAGAGAGCTGTAGACGTATGTCTTCGAGAAAGAAGTCCTTGGTGGACTTGAGGGGATTGGATCATCCCTGGACTTCAGTTCTAAAGAGAGCCGTAGACATATGTCTTCGAGAATGAAGTCCTTGGTGGACTTGAGGGGATTGGATCATCCCTGGACTTCAGTCCTAAAGAGAGCCGTAGACGTATGTCTTTGAGAATGAAGTCCTTGGTGGACTTGAGGGGATTGGATCATCCCTGGACTTCAGTCCTAAAGAGAGCCATAGACGTATGTCCTCGAGATTGAAGTCCTTGGTGGACTTGAGGGGATTGGATCATCCCTGGACTTCAGTCCTAAAGAGAGCTGTAGACGTATGTCTTCGAGAATGAAGTCCTTGGTGGACTTGAGGAGATTGGATCATCCCTAGACTTCAGTCCTAAAGAGAGACGTAGACATATGTCTTCAAGAATGAAGTCCTTGGTGGACTTGAGGGGATAGGATCATCCCTGGACTTCAGTCCTAAAGAGAGCCGTAGACGTATGTCTTCGAGAATGAAGTCCTTGGTGGACTTGAGGGGATTGGATCATCCCTAGACTTCAGTCCTAAAGAGAGCCGTAGATGTATGTCTTCGAGAATGAAGTCCTTGGTGGACTTGAGGGGATTGGATCATCCCAGGACTTCAGTCCTAAAGAGAGTCGTAGACATGATGTCTCCGAGAACAAAATCCTAAATGAACAGGTAAGGGGATTGGATCGTCCTCGGACTATTAGTCCTTTGAATTGATCCGTAGACATGATGTCTCCGAGAACTAAATCCTGAATGAATAGGTAAGGGGATTGGATTGTCCTCGGACTATGGTCCTTTGAATTGAGCCGTAGACATGAGGTCTCCGAGAATTGAATGATAGGACTGGATCGTCCCTGAACTTCGGTTCAGAAGGTACATGATAGGACTGGATCGTCCCTAGACTTCGGTTCAAAAGGTACATGATAGGACTGGATCGTCCCTGGACCTCAGTTCAAAATGTACGTGAGAAATCCTAGAATTGTTATAGGTTACATCCAGCATGAAACAGGGCTGGCTTTGTAGACGTGATACATCCAGCATGAAACAGGGCTAGCTCTGTAGATGTGATACATCCAGCATGAAACAGGGCTGGCTCTATAGATGTGATACATCCAGCATGAAACAGGGTTGGCTCTGTAGATGTGATACATCCAGCATGAAACAGGGCTGGCTCTGTAGATGTGATACATCTAGCATGAAATAGGGCTGGCTCTGTATATGTGATACATCCAGCATGAAACAGGGTTGGCTCTGTAGATGTGATACATCCGGCATGAAACAGGGCTTGCTCTGTCGATGTGATACATCCAGCATGAAACAGGGCTGGCTCTGTAGACGTGACACATCCAGTATGAAAGACGATTGGCTCTGTGGTGGTAAATCCTAGATCTGATCTAGGTCACATCCAGTATGAAAAAGGACTGGCACTGTGGTTGGGATTAGATCATCCCTAGACATGAGACTTGTCTTAAAGAGATAAGGATTGATCATCCTGGAACTTGATCTGGATTGTATCATCCATGGACCTATGTCCTAAAGAAAGCAGGATTGATCATCCTGTAATATGATCGTGTGATGACGATGCTGATGATCGATGCTGATGATCGTGTGATGACGATGTTGATCGTGTGATGACGATGCTTATGATCGATGCTGATGATCGTGTGATGACGATGCTGATCATGTGATGTCGATGCTGATGATCATGTGATGACGATGTTGATCATGTGATGGCGATGCTGATGATCATGTGATGACGATGCTAATGATCGATGTTGATGATCGTGTGATGACGATGCTGATGATCATGTGATGACGATGCTGATGATGACGATGCTAATGATCGAGTTATGTCAATGTTCCAGTAACTAGTTGAGCTACTGATGATGATGAACTGAAGAAAGCTTCCAATGATATATAGATGTATCATGTATGATGTATGACTCGTTGCTCCTGCGGATGTTGTTATAATATCCTTCTCGTTAAGGGGGAGTGTTGAATATTGTAACTTCTAAGAATATTATATTTGTATATTATTTATTCCGGAGATGTTCCATGCCTCCGATGTGATTATACTATGAATCCGGAGATGTTTATTCCTCTGAATTGGTTGTGGTAACTAGGGTTATTAGACCCACCATGTGGGGGTTGGCCCAGTCAGTTATAATAGGGTATTTAACCTAATGGTTAAATACGAGCCTACATGTACTTGTGTAAAATACATGTTAGTGTAGTGTATAAATAGAGGACGTATGTTCCTCATTTGACACACTCACTCACTTGAGAGAGGCGCACTTGCGGAGGAGAGGTCTGCTATGGTGGAGGAGGAGATCATGTATTTGGTTTGCATCTTTGTATATTGTTGGTCATCTATATTGAGGAATCTTTACTGGGTCTTCTACCCCATGAGGGTTTCCCACGATAAATTTTTGTCTCTTGTGTTTATGTTGTGCTTGTTGTTTCTTCAGTGATCCTGTATATGCTATTATTGTGAAATGGAATGTAATGCTACTATTTTCTGTCTTAGCATATTAAATTTTAACATGGTATCAGAGCTAACCTGAAGGAAGGCAAGGTATGGCACTTACGACACTTGCTTCACTTACGACAATTTGAAGGTTAAGGTTTTACATGGCAAAAACCAGTCATCCTGGAACTTTCGCTATAAATACATTTTGGCGAAGGTTCAGGATCTGAAACCTTTATAGGTCATATATCAAATCTCCAGGTATGTTGTTTCCAAAGGGAACCGTCAGATTCGTTTTACTTTGTAAGTTATGATCAGTACAAGTTAGGGTTTCTGCCTCTTCCAGATCTCAGTCAAAATAAGGTGACCTAGGAAAAGAGGTCATAACTTGGGCTAGGAAGCTCCAAATGAAATTTCGTAAAAAGTGACAGGTACTACACAGACTGCACTATCTCAGGAAACATTTTCAGAGGCCGAAGCTGAACCAGTGACACGTGGAAGGCCGTACAAGTTTGCTCTCCTGTTTTATCCCATAAACAAGTCACGTTGCGACATTTGGCATAACTCTCTCTCAGAAAATCCAATTGAGGTCAGACCTATCAGGATGGAAAGATGACGGGTCCGGCTACTGCAGAAAACGTTTTTAGACCATGTGGAGCAAAACTTTTGGAGTTATAGCAGAAACAATCAGGTACATATTTCTGTCAAAACATAATTATTTTTTGAGCACCTTTATTCATGGCTTCCGGAATTTAGGGTTTCAGAGAAAGTTAGAATTTTTGGAATCAGAATCCACGGCTGAATGCTACTCAGGAAAATCGAAATTTAGAGACCAAGATCGAATTTTTTGGTTGGGTAGAAGACCGGGCTTGATTAAACCCTAGCTCAGGATTTTGATCGGAAAGATGGAAAATTAGGGCTTCAACAAAAGTTGGAATTTTTGAAGTTTGTAACCACGGCTAGAAGCTCCTCAGAAAAATAAGATTTTAGAGCCTTGGATCAAACCTTTTGATTGAGCAGAAGGGTGGGCTTCATCAAACCCTAGTTCGGGATCCTGTCCAGAAGATCCAGAAGTTTCAAAGGCAATTTTGAGGGGTCAAATTTTGGAATTGAAGTATGCTAGTTTGATCAGCCCAACAAGACACATCCTTCCATTCATTCGAAAGTGTGAAAGTCAAAGATTGAATTTTTAGGGTTTCTCTAGCAAACCCTAATCAAGCTCCAGATCAAGTTTCAGGGGGAGTTGAGGCTAAGGCCTTACATAAGAAGACTACAAGAAGTCTCGACAGGTATGACTTAAGGAGGGTTCAGGTTCTAGCTCAGGATATCTAAATCATTGAAGAGATTGTTTAGGTATGTTGTACATAACTAAGTAGGTATACTAATCCAGGTATGTTTTCCTATGTCATGTTATAATCTTACCTTGTGTTAGGATCCCTTATATAAGTATACTTGGTATGATTGGTGAGTAATCAAGGGTTTATGCATATTATGTCTCTTATCTTGGTTGATGATTTAACTAACTAGATCAAACAAGAATATGCATGAGTAAAAGAAGACTTCCTTGAAACCCTGAATACTAATGATCATGACTGTACATATTCAAGATTATTTAGAATTAGAATGTTTTGATAATATTGAGAATATACTAATGAATGTAAGTTTGTGCATGAGATCATGAGGATGACACTAGTGTACACTTGAGCATGCACAGTGGTATTGAATGAATAGAAGTTCTTGAGACATACAGAAGATCAAGCGGGAGGCAACCACACAAACATAAAAGATAAGTATTTGAGTTGTTATTAGAAATAGTAAATGATATTGCTTGTATGCATATTTGTATTCCTAGAATATATCATGCTGGGTGTAAACATTCATAAAGCATTGAACATTATACTACTAATATGCATATGATTGGTAAGTTGGACAAACATTCCATTGTTGCTTGTCTAGAATGAAACCTCTTTGCTGACATGCTGAGAGCTGTGCAGACTCTCGATAGTATATTCTGGTAAAGATGGAAGGCATCTAGATAGCTACTATATGCATACAGGATATGGGAAAGTGTTGTGCCAAATTATTGGTCAAAATAGTTGCATAACTATGTAAATGATATATGTATGCATAATAGGTTATCATGTCAATAAGATTTGATGATTATGAAGTATTATTAATCATGTACTTAATTTTGATTTGTAGGAAGAGAATCATGATGAGATGTTTTGCTCCAAGGGACTAGATAAGACCATTCTCTTAATGATGTAATTAAAGAAGAAGTGTGAATCAGGTTCTGTATGGGTACCTAGGATCGATAGTCAATTATGAGCTTAATGATCATCATGGGTGATGTGGATCTCAACCTTTGCTACAAGGTTGAATATGGTTTCTATACACATATGACATGGATGCAAGAAGGAACTCACCACAGAGTTCAAATGATTTTGAGGCTCATATTAGTAGACCCATCTGACGAGAGATGGAACATATAGATATGCAGAAGATCACTCAATGCAGAGTGTGAATAATGGACAATTGACAACTTCATGACAAAACTCGGGCTTTACCAGAAGTAAAGTTGTTCCTAACATTTACCTTAAGGTTGTGGATGATGAACCTATCATACCATTATTGTATGACGATGATCTGTTTCTGACAAGGAATGAGAAACAGGTCATGAAAATGGCTGCAGAAATGAAAATGAAAGATCTCGAATTAATGCACTACTTCTTAGGTCTAGAAGTATGGGAAGATCCAAAAGGAATCTTTTAAATCAAGGTAAGTTTGCTGTGAAGTTTCTAAAAAGATTTGATATGTTGGAGTATAAATCCATGGCCACTCCCATGGAATCCAACTTGAAGTTATTAGTTAATGACTCATTGTATTTAGTGGACCTAACCCTATATAGACAAATCATTGGGTCATTGATGTATTTAACAAATACTAGGCCAGATATATGCTTTGTTGTAAATACCCTAAGTCAGTATCTAGTAGAACCTAGAAAGGTTCACTTAATAGCTACAAAGCATGTAGTGAGGTACCTAAAAGGTACATTAGATTTTTGGTCTATATTATCTTGGATGTCATGAACTCCGTTTACATTGTTTCTCAGATTCTGATTGGGCAGGAAGTGTCTCAGACAGAAAAAGTACTTCAGGTGGATGTTATAGTCCTGAATCTGCCATGATCTCATGGTTCAGCAAGAAACAATCTAGTGTGGCTCTCAGTACTGTTGAAGCAGAATATATGGTTGTTTGCTCTGCCAGTTGTGAAGCAGTATGGCTTCAGAAGCTTTTATATGGAGTGTTTGACTTAGAAATGGATCCCACTGTGATTATGTGTGACAATCAAAGCTGCTTTAAGATGACTGAAAATCCTGTGTTCCACGATAAGTCAAAACACATAGAGATCCGATACTTCTATGGTTCAAAGAGGAGTTATCAAGCTCGAATATATAAGCAATGAGGATCAGATTGCTGATATCTTGACTAAACCTCTGTCTTGAGTGAAGTTTGAATACTTTCGAGACAAGCTTGGTATAGTTCAAAAGAACTCTCCTAGAAAGGGGGAGTAGCATAGTATCTGATAACAAGTCTGCCTCATCAATGATGAGGTTACCTATTCACTACACTTAGTTACCTAGAATTATTTAGATTTAGGACTCTTATATTTTTTACTTTTGATGATAGATGTATTAGTGAGAATACATGCTTTTGATGATAGATGTATTAGTGATATACATGTTTTGATGATGATATACATGTTTTGATTATGATATATATGTTTTGATATACATGTTTTGATGATGAGGTTACATGATGCCTTGATGTATTGATACGTGTTTGTACTTGTATGGATGAAGATACTTGTACCCATAGTGATGTGGGGATTGGATCATCCCTGGACTTCAGTTCTAAAGGGAGTCGTAGACGTATGTCTTCAAGAATGAAGTCCTTGGTGGAATTGAGGGGATTGGATCATCCCTGGACTTCAGTCCTAAAGAGAGCCGTAGACTTATGTCTTCGAGAATGAAGTCCTTGGTGGACTTGACGGGATTGGATCATCCCTGGACTTCAGTCCTAAAGAGAGCCGTAGACGTATGTATTCGAGAATGAAGTCCTTGGTGGACTTGAGGGGATTGGATCATCCATGGACTTCAGTCCTAAAGAGAGTCGTAGACGTATGTCTTCAAGAATGAAGTCCTTGGTGGACTTGAGGGGATTGGATCATCCCTGGACTTCAGTCCTAAAGAGAGCCGTAGACGTATGTCTTCGAGAATGAAGTCCTTGGTGGACTTGAGAGGATTGGATCATCGCTAGACTTCAGTCCTAAAGAGTGCTATAGACGTATGTCTTCAAGAATGAAGTCCTTGGTGGAATTGAGGGGATTGGATCATCCCTGGACTTCAGTCCTAAAGAGAGCTATAGACGTATGTCCTCGAGAATGAAGTCCTTGGTGGACTTGAGGGGATTGGATCATCCCTGGACTTCAGTCCTAAAGAGAGCCGTAGACGTATGTCTTCGAGAATGAAGTCCTTGGTGGACTTGAGGAGATTGCATCATCCTAGGACTTCAGTCCTAACGAGAGTCGTAGACATGATGTCTCTGAGAACAAAATCCTGAATGAATAGGTAAGGGGATTGGATTGTCCTCGGACTATTAGTGCTTTGAATTGAGCCGTAGACATGATGTCTCCGAGAACTAAATCCTGAATGAACAGGTAAGGGGATTGGATCATCCTTGGACTATGGTCCTTTGAATTGAGCCGTAGACATGAGGTCTCCGAGAATTGAATGATAGGACTGGATCGTCCCTGAACTTCGGTTCAAAAGGTACATGATAGGGCTAGATCATCCCTGGACTTCGTTTCAAAAGGTACATGATAGGACTGGATCGTCCCTGGACTTCGGTTCAAAACGTACATGATAGGACTGGATCGTCCCTGGACTTCGGTTCAAAAGGTACATGATAGGACTGGATCGTCCCTGGACCTCAGTTCAAAATGTACGTGACAAATCCTAGAATTGTTCTAGGTTACATCCATCATGAAACAGGGCTTGCTCTGTAGATGTGATACATCCAGCATGAAACAGGGCTGGCTCTGTAGATGTGATACATCCAGCATGAAACAGGGTTGGCTCTATAGATGTGATACATCAAGCATGAAACAGCGGTGGCTCTGTATATGTGATACATCCAGCATGAAACAGCGGTGGCTCTGTATATGTGATACATCCAGCATGAAGCAGGGTTGGCTCTGTATATGTGATACATCCAGGATGAAACAGGGCTGGATCTTTAGATGTGATACATCCAGCATGAAACAGGGCTGGCTCTATAGATGTGATACATCCAGCATGAAACAGGGCTAGCTCTATAGATGTGATACATCCAGCATGAAACAGGGCTGGCTCTGTAGACGTGACACATCCAGTATGAAAGGGGACTGGCTCTGTGGTGGTAAATCCTAGATCTGATCTAGGTCACATCCAGTATGAAAAAGTACTGGCACTATGGTTGGGATTAGATCGTCCCTAGACATGAGACTTGTCTTAAAGAGATAAAGATTGATCATCCTGGAACTTGATCTGGATTGTATCATCCATGGACCTATGTCCTAAAGAGAGCAGGATTGATCATCCTGTAATATGACCGTGTGATGACGATGCTGATGATCAATGCTGATGATTGTGTGATGACTATGCTGATCGTGTGATGACGATGTTGATGATCGTGTGATGACGATGCTGATCGTGTGATGTCGATGCTGATGATTGTGTGATGACGATGTTGATCATGTGATGGTGATGCTGATGATCATGTGATGACGATGTTGATGATCGTGTGATGATGATGTTGATCGTGTGATGATGATGCTGATGATCATGTGATGACGATGCTGATGATCGAGTGATGTCGATGTTCCAGTAACTAGTTGAGTTATTGATGATGATGAACTGAAGAAAGCTTCCGATGATATATAGATGTATCATGTATGATGTATGACTCGTTTCTCCTACGGATGTTGTTATAATATCCTTCTCATTAAGGGGGAGTGTTGAATATTGTAACTTCTAAGAATATTATATTTGTATATTATTTATTCCGGAGATGTTCCATGCCTCCGATGTGATTATACTATGAATCCGGAGATGTTTATTCCTCCGAATTGGTTGTGGTAACTAGGCTTATTAGACCCACCATGTGGGGGTCGGCCCAGTCAGTTATAATAGGGTATTTAACCTAATGGTTAAATACGAGCCTACATGTACTTGTGTAAAATACATGTCAGTGTAGTGTATAAATAGAGGAGGTATGTTTCTCATTTGACACACTCACTCACTTGAGAGAGGCACACTTGTGGAGGAGAGGTCTGCTATAGTGGAGGAGGAGATCATGTATTTGGTTTGCATCTTTGTATATTGCTGGTCATCTATATTGAGGAAGCTTTATTGGGTTTTCTACCCCATGAGGGTTTCCCAGGATAAATTTGTGTCTCTTGTGTTTATGCTATGCTTGTTGTTTCTTCAGTGATCCTGTATATGCTATTATTGTGAAATGGAATGTAATGCTTCTATTTTCTTTCTTAGCATATTAAATTTTAACAGGAATCCGCTTTACTCTTGGTAAAGCCAAAAATGGATAAAAAGCTGTCTATCCTACCATACCAAGTTTTGCACATATATGACTCCCTGTCATGTGTCTCAGAACGAAGTGGCTTCTCCACATACACTTCTTCTTCAACTACACAATTCAAGAAGGCTGTCTTGAAATCCAGTTGGTGTATCTTCTATTTCATCACTTTTATATTTCTCTATGCTACCATCTGCAGCATGCTTGATCTTGATAGATCCATATGGAAGTCATAACAAACTTCCCTTCAGGTCTTGGGACTACATCCGAAACATCGTTCTTCATGATCGACGGATCATGGCATTCTTCCCGTATCTTGGGAAGTTCAATATCTTCAATAGATAATTTTGTTGTTGAACAAATGTTGTAGTTCTTCTTTTGTAGGTGATGGCATATGATCTTTCCTACACAACAAGTTAAATTGCATGATTAGAAAACATCTCATAGTTTTCAGAACAAATTCTTACACATAAAGAAATATGTCATACATTCATGCAATTATCTCAGCCAATGCTTCAATACAACATTTATCCATATCCCGTAACTTTCTAGATGCCTTCCAATCTCTACCAGAACATTGTTAAGAGTGTGCACAACTCCCAACATGTCAACAAAGAGGTTTCATTCTAGATAAGTCGCAATGGAATGTTGTACAGTGCCATAGGCCACTTACCCATGCATATTAGTACTATACTGCTCATCAATGCAACTATTCTAATATGCATAATACACAACCTAATTCTAGGAACATCAATATATACATTATTGAACAGTATTATTTAAACAATAAAATATGCAAGTAATGACAATTCAAATACTTATCTTTGTTTGTTTGTTGGGTTGACTCCCTCTCAGTCTTTGCTTCTTTTCTGTAACTCCATTCTTATGTGGATTGTGAGAAGTGGTCAACTCCCTCTGAATATCTGCATCCTTGCAGAAACTACTGAAGTGTGCTCGTTTGCTTTCTTGCAGGAACAACTAGAGTGTGCTCCTTCTTGATCTTTGCTTCTTGGATTACCTGTCCTTGAACTTACATCCATCCTTAATCAATATGCATGCTTATTAGTATCATCATTATGTTATCCTTGAGGTCTCATACATAATCAAACATTTATTAGTATAATCTTAATATTATCAAAACACAATAATCTTAAACATGTATATTCATGATCATTCACAGATAATAAACATTAGTCTTCAAGGTTTCAGGGAAGTCTTCTTTTACTCATACATATTCTTATTTGATCATAGGACTCTTCTGGTTAGTTGAATCATCAATCAAGATAAGAGATATAATATGCATAAAACCTGTGATTATTCAAACCTATACCTTCATGATTCTTCTGGTTAATCATATCATCAATTATGGTGAGAAACATAATATGCATACAACCATGATTATTCAAACCTATGACTTCATGAATAATCATTATCAACAGCACAACAGTATAAGATCCTAACACAAGGTAGGATTCTAGCTTGATATAGGCAAAACATACCTGGATTAGCATGCTAGCTAGCTATGTCTAACATACCCGCATAATGTCTTCTGGTTCTCTTCAGTGACTTGTGCTAGTAACTTGCATGTCTCATAAGTTAACCATTGTATGACCAAGTTATACATACCTCGAAAGTAGATCTTCTATGTGATCCATGACAATGGATGAATATTTGTCTTCATGTCACCATGAGCATATGTTCTTGAAGTAGAACATGATTTGACTTTCTTGGTGTACCTTTTCTGTTAGCAAACAACATAAACCTCATACAACATCACAATGCATTAGTACAATCATAAGTGTCAAAACCTTAATCAATGAATATCTTCTATAAGGTAATACAATAAGTCTAGTAATTAATCAAGATTGTACTGTAATGATATGAAGACAAACATATCATAAACTTAATCATGAATAGAATTCAAAACATACCTGTAAGCCATACCTGTCAAGATTGCTTGTAATCTTCTTATGGAAGGCCTTAGCCTCATCTCCCTCTAAAACAGGAACTTCTTCACTTATGCAGGTGACCAATCCATCCTCTTCTAGGATTAACCCAATCCACTTGATTTGCAGGAACTAGATCTGGAGCTGTAATAGGGTTTGTCAGAGAAACCCCAAAAATTCAAACATTGAATTTCAAACTTCCGAAAGGATAGAAATATGCACCTTGATGAGCTGATCAAGCTAGTATATTTAGAATTTGAAAACTGCAAAGTTTCACTCCTCAATTTTTCCTTTGAAACTTTTGGATTCACTGGACATGACCTCGAATTAGGGTTTGATGAAGCCCACTCTTCTGCCCAATCAAAAGGTTTGATCCAAATCTATAAGATTCTATTTTTATGAGGAGCTTCTAGCCGTGGTCATAGATTTCAAAAATTCCCATTTTTGCAGAAGCCCTAATTTTCCACTTTTCTGATCAAAGTCCCCAACTAGGGTCTGATCAACCCCGGCCTTCTACCCAACCAAAAATTCTGATCTTGGTCTCTAAATTTTGATTTTGATGAGTAGCATCCAGCCGTGGTCTCCAATTACAAAAATTCCAACTTTCTCCGAAGCCCTAAATTTCGGAAGCCATGAATAAAGGTACTAAAAAATAATTTTGTTTTTACAGAAAAAAATACCTGATTGCTTCTGGTGTAACTCCCAACTTTTTGATCCACATGGTCTAGGATCTGATCTAGGATCTTAATTGAGAGAACAACATGTAAAACAAATCTACAGCATATCAATCATGGACACAACAATGCAAGCACACAAGAGACACAGTGTTTACTTGGGGAAAACCATAAAGGTGAAAAACCCCAATAACTTCCTCAGAGATAGATAGAGCAATGATACAACCAGAATAGAAGAGATAGTCTTCTCCTAGCAGTAGAGCCTCCTCCTCCACAAGTGCGCCACTCTCCCAAGTGTGAGAGAGAGAATACAATGTGTAAAATGAGAGAGACACACTCTCTATTTATACACTAACTTGACTTGACCTTTACTCAACTAGGTCGGCCTCAACTTAACCACTTAACATAATGCTGACTGGGCCGACCCCCACTAGGGTGGTCTAATAACCCTTTGAACCACATGGCAAGCCCCCAATAGGGTGGTCTAATAACCCTTTGACCCACATGACTTATACAAGACCGACCCCAACAAGATGGTCTAATAACCCATCAAGTATAAGTTACAACACTTACAATATAAATGACGATACTTCCATATAGAGGAATAATAACATCTCTATAGGAATACAACCACTTCCGTATAGAGGAATAATAACATCTCTATAGGAATACAATATACATATATGTGAAATACATTCCGAAGTTACATATACATCAACAGCAGGCAGTGCTGCAGATAGGAAGAGCACTTATGGGTGCTGCTTCAGTATGGGATCAAGTGTGATCTCTTGGTTTAGAAGGAAGCAGTCCTGCGTAGCACTGACTATAGTTGAAGCAGAGTATGTTGCAACAGATGAGTAGGCTGCAGATGTATTGACCAAGCTATTGGCTAGAGTGCAGTTTGAGTACTTCAGAGAGAGGCTTGGTGAACTTGAGATTGAGGTTCCTTCCGAAGGGAAGTAATGAGTCTGGAAGATGCAGATGCACATGAGCCTTTCTGACATGGTTGATGTGTTCTCCCATGGTCATGATGTAATTGCTAAGCCATTCTCACATAGTGGTAGATGTGTTCTCCCATGGTGTAGATGTAAGGGCTGAAGCCATTTTTCACATGGTGGTAGATGTGTTCTCCCATGGTGAAAAAGTAAGGGCTGGAGCCTTCCTCGAATGGTGGTAGATGTGTTCTCCCATGTCCGTGGTGTAAGTGTTGGATGATGTGCATCTGGGCTGTGCTTCGTGGACGATGAGATGATCTGAAGAAGACGATGCTATGATGATCTGGAGGATCATGGATGATGAGCATCAGGACAATTCTCTAGTTACTACTCTATATGTATATGTACACATCATGTTGGATGTTGGATATGATCACTTAGATCATTTATATATATATGTATGTACGCATCATGTTTGATGTTGGATATGATCAGTTGGATCATTTGTATGTATTTTTTATATGCATCATGTTGGATGCTTAGACCATGTATATGTATATGTATTAGGTGGATACATTGTATGATCAGGTAGATCATGTATGTTGATATGTATCAGGTATGATCAGGTGGATCATGTATGATGATATGTATCAGGTAGATACTTGGTATGCACCAGGTAGATGCAGTGTATGATCAGGATGATCATAGATGACGATCTTTAGGATGTTTCTCCAGATGACATGCAACAGGATGTTGCAGTGATGTTGATTAGGATGATCATGTGTACATCAGGATGATGTATGGTGAGTATCAGGTTGATACTCTGTGGCCGTGGATAGGTTGTGCAGAGGAAATCCTAGATTTGTTCTAGGTCACATCCATTATGAAAAAGGACTGGCACTGTGTATCACATGTAAGACCTGGGAGATCCGATAGGTTGGGCTGTGTGCTCGTAATAAGTCCTGGGATGCTCTTTCGAGGGTTTGTGATAGTGGGCCACATGTAAGACCTGGGAGATCTGATAGGTTGGGCTGTGTGCTCGTAATAAGTCATGGGATGCTCTTTCGAGGGTTTTTGGTGGGATGCTACATGTAAGACCTGGGATATTTGATAGGTTGGGCTGTGTGCCCGTAATAAGTCCTGGGATGCTCTTTCGAGGGTTTGTAGTAGAGGTCACATGTAATCAGTATTGGAGATATTGCCGGTCGTGCTTAGGCACATAAATGTTCCTGGGATGCTCTTTAGAGTTCTTGTCGATCAAGCTATGCACATAAACGTTCCTGGGACACTTTTTAAAGGTTTTGTGACAGTCACATGTAATAAGTCCTAGAGATATGGACAGGATGAAAAAGGCCTCAGATGCTCTTTAGGGTTCTTGCTAGTCAAGAGACTCTTTTAAGGTTTTGTGACGCACATAATAAGTCCTGAGGATTCCATAGTATGGCCAGTGATGATGAAGAACTACAGGTGGTGGGCCTACATCCAATATGAAAAAGGAATGGATCTATAGAAATTCCTATGACGAGTAGATTCAAAGATTGATTGAGATAGTAGCAGTAGTGACGATGACAATGACTCGATGATGATTATCCAGTGATGATGATCCAGAGAAGAAGACTTGTGCTAGAAGACCTGTGTCAAGAAATACCTTCCTAGTTAAGAGGGAGTGTTGATGTATATGTAACTTCGGAATGTAGTTCACCCATGTATTTCATATATGTATTATGTATTCCTATAGAGATGTTATTATTCCTCTATACGGAAGTGTTGTCATTTATATTGTATGTGACGTAACTTATACTTGATGGGTTATTAGACCACCTTGTTGGGGTCGGCCATGTATAAGTCATGTGGGTCGAAGGGTTATTAGACCACCCTATTGGGGGTCATCCATGTGGGTCAAAGGGTTATTAGACCACCAAGTGTGGGGTCAGCCCGGATTAAGTTAACTGTAGGTTAAGCTAGACATGTAGGCCCCATTAGTTTATTGGGTAGAACAAAAAAAAGTATTAATAGAGATCGGGAGATCTCTATTTGATCATTCATTCACACACTTCTCTCATTCGAAAAGTGGCACACTTGTGAGAAGGAGGCTCTACTGCTAGGAGAAGACTATCTCTTGTATTCTGGTTGTATCATTGCTCTATCTATCTCCGAGGAAGTTATTGGGGTTTTTTACCTTTATGGTTTTCCCCAAGTAAACTCTGTGTCTCTTATGTACTTGCATTATTGTGTCCATGATTGATATGCTGTATATTTGCTATACATGTTCTCTCAGTTAAGATCCTAGATCAGATTGAAGTAAATTCTGAAAATTCAACACATTACAATTCGGATGATTGTTGTTTCCTAATCGTAATAATTTGATCAGTACGACTGGTTCTACTCAATCATTACCATCCTATCAGTTGGCCTTAAATTAGTAACAAACATGAAACCTTTAGCTCATCCTGTGTATTCTTTAAGAGGAAAATTTCCATGTTTATGTTGTAAGTTTCTTCTTGACGCATTTGATATGAGCAATATGCCGACAGGAAATGAATCCCTTGATGCATGTTTTGAAGATGAGGAACTTCAACCATTGCTATATCAAGAACCTATCTCACCACCTTTTGATGCAGGTATTCCTGATATGAGCAGTGATGGTGAAGAAGAAGATTTTGAAGTGTTGTCTGTCTGCTTGCAACTCCTTGACAAGAAGGAAAAGAAAACTCCTGAAGAGCCAATCGACCAAGATGATACTATTGTACAAGATTTTATAATCAACGAAGAACTTGATATTCTTCCAACTCCTTCTGAGGTGGATCCCTTGACGGATTTCTCTGTTTTTGAGGATGTCACTCATAATCCAGAATTTCCCGATGAAGATCCTCTAGAAGCCAAACCATTTGTTGCTGATAGTCAATAATTAAGTTTTGAGTTTTTGTTATGTCGTGAAGATCTCTTTTAATTAGAGGACGAATCCCAAGAAATCATTTTGTTTGAAGGGTGATGAAAATCATGAAATCCAGGAAAGTGGCGGGATTTTCTTTATTCATAGTCTAATTTGAATTTTTGTAATCCCTACCTATGGGGAATTTCCACCTGCACTCCTTTGTAATTTACTATTTAAGGAGCAATGCTTCTCGTAGTTGGGGGTTGGAAATTTTGAAGTTACATATCAGTAGGAGAAAGGTTGGGGATACTCTGTCCATCAGAGCTTTTGTAATTTCTGTACAAAACTCTTTTACTATAGTAAAGTCATCTTTTGATCTATCTCTTGTTATTCTTCAAGTTTATTTGAGAATTACTGGTTGTATACTTCAGATTGTCATCTACAGTGAATGATATCATCTTGCATATATATGTAATGTATGAATTTGTTATATTGGTTTCCCTATATGTCTTATTGATGCTGTAAGGTATTTTATTGAGTTTATTCAATATTGATACTTTCTTTATCGATTTTTGCAAATGATTCATTGCACATAATAATCATGGTTAATTTTTCAATTGACAGAATGATTACGGATTGAATCTTGAACAGGCTTAAGTACTTGAATTATTGTCTTTTAATTTTCATTAATGGATTGTGATTTAAGTTAATAAGTAACATATCAAAGACGTTTCTACTGAAGGTGGTATTTTACTTGTTCATCATAACTCAAGGTTGATCTGCACAATATCAAGCTTTGTTTTTAGAATAGGACTAACATAGATTAATTTCCTCTTCTGAAATAGGTTAGCTTAGCTTAGCTTTACCATTTTCACACCCTTGCTTTCCTTGATTGGGAAACTGACCTAATCATTTGAATCACCAACTCGTAGAGTGCCATCAGAGGCCGAATATTCATAGGGGATCACCATACCAAATACGCTGGGGATAGAACTTCTCTTGCGCAAGGTCTTTCGAAGCATTTCAGCTTGGTTTTTCTTCCTCTGTTGGGATCCTTCGAACCATTCCAACACCTTTGCATCTAACCTGCACAACCGAGGCATCAACAAATGGCACTAGAAGGAGGGCCACTAGCACAACATGCCTAAACAAGCTACTAAGAAACCTCCTCTAGTAAGTACTTCAACGGTTCAAACTCAAAGCCAGTCAAGGGATTCAACCTCTGAAGAACCAACTAAGTTACAACCTACAATCCTTCATGTTACATCTTCTCAACCTATAGTTGTTCCTATTACACCTGTCCAACCACTTTTTATCCCTGTAACACCTGCAACATGACAGGAAAATAGAAAGGAGATCTTCATCATATCCCCTATGATAGGATCAATTTTGCTTGAATAAATTTTGAAAATATCCAACGACAATGTTGTTAGAGCATAACAAAGACTCTCTACTCATCGGGGTAATGGTCTAGCAGATATCAATCTAGATAACCTTTGCAGACCAACAATCAAGAGGGTCCACAAAATACGATTACACAAACAACTGGTCCAAATACTGAGAATCAATAGATAGTTAATCAACACCCCGAAAAGCAAGAGCTTGTTGATCAACAAGGTTCTCCTGAATATAATCTTGAGACACTCTTTCAAGGAGCACAAGGTCAACCAAAACTTGGAGCTAGTGGACCACCATCATCTCCTCCTTCATCTTCATCATCCTCCTCAAACAGTGAACATTCTTCTGGTTCTTCGTCAGAAGAAGAAGAAGAAGAAGAAATACCTATGGCTAGAGAAGGCCAAAACAGACCATGGATCGACCAAGACGTTGTATGGGTACTTGGATACTAGCACTATTACCTAAAAACCATGAGAAATGGTTACCCAAGTTTAAGCCAGATGACAAGTCACATGCACAAGATCACATTAAAACCTTTATGTAGGCTATCCGACTTAGGAGTGTAATTCATGAGGATGTGTTCTGCAGACTCTTTCCTTACACTTTTGAAGTAAAGGTAGCCGCATGGTATTTTTCCTTACTAGCAAGGTCTATTGTTTCTTGGGATGAGTTTGAAAAATTATTCATTCAGAAGTTTGGAGATGACAAGACACCATAGGATCTTGTTTTGGAGCTATCCTCCATGAAGATCAAAGGAAAACAAAGAGTTAAATATTTTAATCAAAGGTTCTCATACCTAAATAATATAATTCCCACCAACCTTCTTCCTGCGGAAGAATTGTTGGTAGCCTATTATGAAAAAGGTCTACCTGTACATATTGCAATGTGCGTGAAATGAGCACAAAAGGGCACCTTATTTGAAGCATTTACTGAAGCAATTCAGGTAGAGAAGGACATGTTTTTCTTGAAAGATAATCCTAAAACTTTAGAGGAACAACCGTCCACTTCTATAAGGAGAACCGACACTGCTCCTAAACCCACTATCTAAAACAAGGATCAATTTTACATGATTGACATGAAAAAGTTCATCCAGAAAATGTCAAACGAGATGGTTGATTTGAAAAGGACAAACAATGAAAATCAGAATCAAAATAGAGGTTTTATAAGGCCAACTTTAAGGAGACCTTATCAACCTCTGCCGAATCCACCACCTCCTAATCCAACAGAAGGCCTCACAAATGAAGAAATATATTCTATTTTTAGAGCCTTAGTAGAAGAATCCCAAAACACCCCTGAATTTTCCAATGATCAAACCGATCCAGATCCACAATTACCTGAAGGAGAAGAAGAAGAAGAAGAACCACAAATCAACACTATAAGTTACTTTTCGGAACTCCCTATGTGTGAAGAAGAAGAAGAAATTGAGACTGTGTTCAATGTACAACATCCTTACAACACAAGGCCTAGACCTCAACCCCCTCAGGAACCTTCCTCTTCTACATCAGTTCCTAACAAAGGAAAGACTGTTCTCCGAAAGGACACAGTCATTCCCGAAATGGAGTACAATATAGTTGAAGATCTAAAAAGGGTTAAGGCAAACATCTCTTTGTTTGAACTGTTGAAAATCCCTTCTATGAGGGATACTTTACCCAAAAGTATGGTTTTCAAACAACCAAGAGAGTTGCAAAATAATAACCTTAACTCTTTTACTAAACCAGATGATCAAAAAACTGGCAGTAGGAGGACACCTCCTTTCCTGCTTACTTTCAAGGTTTTCAATAGAAATGTGCATAACAACATGATAGACTTGGGTGCCTCATTGAATGTGATGCCTTTGTCTGTTTGTAGAAAGTTGAATGTCACATGGGAACCTTACCCCACTCAGATAGTACAACTTGACAGATCTAAAGTCAGAGTGGTAGAGAGACTTAGAAATGTTTTGCTTACACTATCAGTAGACCGTCGGATCCACCAAACAATTAACATTGTCGTATCTGACATCCCAAAAGCATATGGTATGTCACTCAGCAGAGACTGGTTTGAAAAGATGAAAGGTTATTTTGCCACTGACTGGTCCCATTTGTGGTTACCCTATAACAGACAGCCTACTAAAATCAAGATCAGTAGGGAACCCTTCATGAAGCAAACGGTCATGGACTTAAATGACTCAAGTGAACTTGTAGGCTACTTCAACTCACAAACTGAGCATTTCACCTTTGACACTTTCTTTGGGGACCTTCCAGCTGACATTCCACCAGAAAAGAATGCACAGAATGAATCTTAGGTAACTCATCTCACCTCTGTGCCTTTCTCAGGAGACATTGTACATAATGTTTTTAATGTAAATACAAATTTTAGATTAGATCATATTGCTTGGACAATTTTTTTTGATGGCTCTAAATCCAAAGATGGAGCTGGTGTAGGTTGTGTACTTATAGACCCAAGAGGGACGAAAACTATTATTGCATGCAGATTAGAATTTGATTGTACTAACAATATAGCTGAGTATGAGTCCCTGGTATAGGGACTTAAGAAGGAAATCGATATGAAAGTGCAAATAATTCAATGCTTTGGTGACTCAGAAATCATTGTGAAATAGGTGAGGAATAAGATACACTGTCTATCCCCCCCGCCTGATGAATTATGATAAATTGGTAAGAGATCTTACCAGCTCCTTCACTGCATTCAATATTAATTCAGTCCCTAGGTCTCAGAATTTCGATGTTGACTTATTGGAAAATACAGTGTCCAGATTGATCCCTCCAGAGGGCCTATCTCCTCAAATATTCTCGATAGAGCTTATGTACAGGCCTTCCATACTAGACAATGTAACAAGTTGGAAGGTGTTTGACGACGATCAACAGATTCTTGATTTTTAGACAGCCCAAGATACGTTTCGGGACATGGCCATAGATGAGGCTAAACATGACAAAATTACTCTCTGATCCCTCGAATGTCATCCCGAATCGGTGATCAATTTGGAGAAGTTCTATGATTTGCAAGACAAATTTAGACGCAACAAAAACTGCAAAACCCAGATCTCCTCGTTTAATTATGAGCAAGTAAATTTAGGCACTGAGCAAGAACCCTGTTTTATCAATTTATGAGTCGATTGTAACCCCGAAGAACGCAGAGCCATCATTAAAAACTTTGCCTTGACTTATGACGAGTTAAAAACTTTTGATACCAGCATCATGTATCATAACATACCCATGAAGTCAGAAGTGAGTCCATATCAATAGAAGTTGCGAAAAATGCACCCTAGATTAGAACCCTCTGTCAAAAAAGAACTTGAAAAGATACTAATGGCCCGATTTATCTTCCCAGTTAGGAATAAGCAACGGATATCCACCTTGGTACCTGTTTGCAAGAAAAGCGGGGAAATTCGACTGTGTCGATTTTAGAAACTTGAATTAGGCTTATGGAAAAGACACATATCTTGTTCCACCCATGGAGTAGATTCTGCAAGAGTAGCAGGTCCAGATATGTTTTCTCTACTAGACGGTTTTTTGGGATACAACCAGGTAATAGTTTCCTCGGACGATCAACTGAAGACAACTTTTAGAACCCCATGGGGTTCCTTTGCCTGCAGGAAAATGCCTTTCGGGTTGATTAATGCAGGGGCCACTTTTCAGAGAGCTATGGATATAGCTTTCCGAGGTTTAATGCATGATTATGTCGTAGTTTATCTTGATGATATTACCATCTTTTCAAAGAAATGACATGAACACCTTCTTTCTCTGAAACAGGTTTTCGAACGTTACAGGAAGTACAGGATTTCCCTGAACTCGAAGAAATCCATATTTGTAGTGACGGAAGGAAAGCTTTTGGGCTTCATTGTCTCAAAGGAAGGTATGATAATTGACCCTGAACGTACTGATGCAATTTCAAAAATTGGTTTTCCCGATTTGCACAAAGCAATGCAGTCTTTCTTGGGTAAGATCAACTTTGTACGAAGATTTGTACCAAATTTTGCACAGATAGTTAAATCTTTACAACATTTAGTTAAAAAGGATGTACAATTCACCTGGCCATAGGAAAAAAAAGATGCATTTGTTCGAATCCGAAGAGCTATTGCCGAAGCGCCTTCTCTAATGTCCCCGGACTTTGAAAGGGATTTCATTTTGTATACCTTTGCTATTGATTTCTCTTATGTGGTTGTTTTGACACAGAAACATGACAATGACGCTGAAATCCCAATATCATTCATGAGCTCAACATTAAAGGGAGCAGAGCTTAATTATTCTCAAATCGACAAAAAATCCTATGCAGTTTATAAGTCTGTTAAGCATTACATGCCCTATTTGTTGAAATCCAGAACGAAGGTCATTGTACCTTACTCTGTTATCAGGAATGTTCTTATCAGGAAAGATTTGGGCGAGAAAAGGGCTTGTTGGATGACATCCCTATAGTAGTATGATCTTGAAATCCAGCCAGCCAAAATAGTCAAAGGACAAGGTCTGTGTCTTCTCACCGCTTAGTCTAATGATCCTATACAGCAGCAGACTGAATGGGAGCAGGAGGAGGATCTCCCCTCAGGTTTTGTAAATGCTATTGACACCCCGACATCCAAATGGTATGACCATATCAAGTTTTTCTTAAACCATGGGTTTTCTACTAAAACCCTTGATTTTAAAAAATGCAGAAATTTAAGATTGAAAGTTGCTCCTTATCACTTTATTAATGAAGTTCTGTTTAGAAAAAACTATGATGGAGTTTTCCTTAGGTGTTTGGAAAAGCATGAAACTGATGATATTCTTTTCCAATTTCATGCAGGACCTGCTAGAGTTCATTTCTCAAGCGAAACAACGGCTCATAAAATTCTCACGGCAGGTTATTAATGGCCTACATTGTTTAAGGATGCTCATGCTTATGTAAGGATGTGTGAACCATGCTAGAAGTGCACAGGTAAGTTCAAGAAGCTTTATTTTCCTTTGCAGCCTGTCATTGTTCAGTTCCCATTTCAACAATGGGGACTAGTTTTTGTTGGAACTATCAATCCTACCTCTTCCCTACAACACCGATACATCCTCACTACCACTGATTACTTTACCAGATGGGTAGAGGTAGTCCCACTAAAACAATGTACTGATAGCCAAGTAATTTCCTTTCTTAACAGTCAGATAGTCATGTGATTTGGTTCTCCAGAGTACCTCGTCTTTGATAATGCATCTTACTTTTCATCAATTGATTTGACTGAACATGCCCTTGAAAAAAGGATTAAGTTGAAATTCTCTGCCAATTACTATCCACATGGTAATGGGTTGGCTATATCTTCAAACAAAAATCTAGTAAAAATTCTCAAGAAGACTGTAGCCTCTAACCACAGAGATTGGAACACTTAGCTCAATAATGCTCTTTGGGCATATCGAATCACTCCAAACGCAACAATTGGAAATTCCCCTTATTGTTTAGTTTACGGCAAGGAGGCCATCCTTCCTTCTAATCTCACCATCCCTTCATTGCAATTATCCTAGTGTGTCCAAGAGGATGACTCTTCTCCCCTTCAATGCATAATTGATACCTTGCTCAAACTTGAAGACGACAGAGAGACAGTTAAGAACAATTTATATCATCATCAACAAACGGTGAAAAGATGGTTTGATGAGAAATCTTCATCTGACAGGGATTTTTCTGTTGGAGACTTGGTATTAAGATGGGACAAACAACATAAAGACAAGAATTCCTATACCAAGTTTCAGCGCCTTTGGCTAGGACCTTTCATTGTTACAGAAAAGATTGGTCCTAGTATTGTTCGATTACAGACACTGGAGGGAGTTGTGGACACCTATCCAGTGAATTTTTCACTTCTCAAAAAGTTTTTTGTTTGATCTATATGATCCACTTGTACATAGGTTTGGTGTGCTGTTTTCTTTCCTTTGTTTGATGATTTTATTTGCTTGCAACTTTTTGAATAAGTCTACACTCATGGTGATGTTCGATGATCAGTTTTTCTCAGTAATCATTTCAACTGCAGTTTTAGATTTGTCTGTCATTCACAACTATTCGGCCTATGTTAGAATTTGCTTACCAGAAGTTAAACGGTTAATAATTACAAGGCTTTGATTGGTACCCTTTCATCATGGTCATCATCTTATAGATGTCTTGTTTGTTTAATTGAGATCTGGGGTATGACTGTGTTTTCTTATCTCATGTTTCATGGTTAAAACAACATATTATAATAACCTGCTTGACTTTATCTTCTTTGGATCCTTTTACAAATCACCTTGATAATAATAATGTTCCTAATTAAAGTAAATTACAAGGTGGGGCATCTTAGTTCAATCCATCCCATTAGGTTCTTAGGTGCTTAGTGGAATGACATCTTCACATCAAGCCACCACACATGGAAGATGACTCTCAGCTCTCTTGGGAGGTGGAAGGTCCTATCACAGGTCGATCCATTCATGATCGGCAATGCACTGGTCAATAACACTACTGATATATGGTTACCAAGCCATGGTAGTGCCTTTTGATTCACACTTCAATAAAATCTTGTTTGTTTTTGTAGGACACCGGTTGTATATAGGGACAAGGGGGTCTTATCACAAGCCATCCTTGCTATGATCATGGTTCTAATCCTAGACTAAAATTATCTTTATATGGTTACCAAGCCATGGTAGTTGCTTTCAGTTTCATAGCTGGAAGACAAGGAGTCTCCTTACCGAGCTTGCTTGTTCAGTTTCCAGATCAGGCTTGTGAATGTCACTGCTGATATCTGATCACCAAGTTAGGGAAATGGTCCTATATCACCAAGGCCCTATGCACTATTTTGTCTTTTGATCTAAACAAACAAAAAAATTGAGAAAGATATGTATATAGCGAAATGAAGTGTTGCAAATAAACAAAATTTCAATGAATCAAGATGATCTGTAATTAGGACATCCATGAGCAACTCTGAGTTTATCTTCAGGTTCAATGCAAACTCTTTTTCCATGATTATGTGAAGGTAAAGAATCCCTATTGTTTCCTGAACCTCCTTATCAGACTGAAATTATCTTTAACATGATCTTGTATGGGAGTGTACTGATTTCGTGATTCTTGTTTATTAAACTGTCTCTTTGTGAACATTTTCTAGAAGTTTAGGTTGAAAAGTTTTGTTGACTGACATTTTTTCTTTAGTTGAATTTCATTGCATAGATAACTGGTCCATCCTAGCTAGTCGCCATTTGTTGTAGGCGCAACAGATCCCATGCTTTAGCTAAAGCACGGGAGCCCTAAAGTTTTTAATAAGTACAAAGGTATTTGGGTAAGTGTTTTTTGGAACACCAGATTCTTCAGTGTTATCCCTGCCATCCTTAACCTTACCTTTGTTTGGCCTGATTGCCATCTTTCTAATAAATTTTCTAAGTATTTCAGTTTGGAAGAAGCCTTTAATTTTGAGTATTTTGTCTTCTGCTTTCACCATCCCGAAACCCGACTGTTTGCACACCCGAAACCCCAAACTCAAAAGGTGCGGGTTGCGGGATTTCGCTTTCCATCTTTTCGGTTGTTGTCAACCCGAAACCCAACAGCTGTGGGTTGCAGGTTTTCCATTTCAATAAATTTTCTATGTGGCATCCCGAAATCCAGAACCCGCCATTGCGGCTTTCGGATTTCCGGAATTCATTTTAATGTTTTAGTCGTGGTGTTGTTCCCGAAACCCGAAACCCAACTTTCGGGTTGCGGCTTTTGGAAACATATTTTGCATTTTCATGGATTACCATCCCGACACCCGAACCTTACAGTTCAGTTTGCAGCTTTCAGGAATCATTCTTCTTGTTAACTTTTGTGGTTTGCATTCCCGAAACACTAACCCGACTTTTCGGGTTGTGGATTTCGAGAACCTAAATAAGCCTCGAGAATAAACCACTCATCACCGGATCCCAAATCTTGAATTGGGCAATCTGAGCCCTTCGTTCATTCTAAATCTCATGGTCATGATTTGATCTGGTAAATTCCATAAATAAGGGTTTTCTATTTTTCCTTTATCATTTTTACTTCTGAAAATTACTGCGCTGTGCCGATTTTTACTACGAATTTGGTTGCTAAGGATCTTTATTACTGGTTTTTCATTTATTGTAGGTTGGTTTGTTGACATTGCTGCATTTTGAGTTTAGTATTTTGGTTATTTTGGATTCAGTAATGACCTTCTTCTGTCATTTGATTGAACTCTGCAAGGCTCTGTAAATTATACCTTTTCAGTCTCTCAGGAGTCGCTTTGGTCATTCTGTTAAATCAGCGATCTGGATCTGGTTTGACAGGTGAAACCATGCTGCCAGTTTGTGTACTGAAACTCTTGTCTTAGTCATTTCGCAGTCAGCTTTCTCGTCCTAACTCCCATTTTCATCTCAAATACAAAGTCATGATTGTTGATGTGAACAGACTTGTAATGATGAGCTTTCAGATGCAATTTAAGTCATCCAAGTCTCGATTGGATTTGTACTTTCGCATGGATCTAGATCCAGTTAACACACGTTATATCTCGTTTCATTACAATTCAGATGATTGCAGTGTCCTAATCGCAATAATTTGATCATTACGACTGGTTATGCTCAATCATTACCATCCTATCAGTTGGCCTTAAATTAGTAACAAACATGAAAACTTTAGTTTGTCCTTTGTATTCTTTAAGAAGAAAATTTCCATGTTGATGTTGTAAGTTTCTTCTTGACAGATTTGGTATGAGAAATATGCAGATAGGAAATGAATCCCGTGATGCATGTTTTGAAGATGAGGAACTTAAACTGTTTCTATATCAAGAACCTATGTCACCACCTTTTGATGCAGGTATTCCTGATATGAGCAGTGATGGTGAAGAAGAAGATTATGAATTGTTGTCTGTCTACTTGCAACTCCTTGACAAGAAGGAAAAGAAAACTCCTAAAGAGCCAACCAACCAAGATGACACTATTGTATGAGATTTTATAATCAATGAAGAACGTGATATTCCACCAACTCCTTCTGAGGTGGATCCCTTGATGGATTTCTCTATTTTTAAGGGTGGCACTCATAAACCAGAAGTTCCCACAGAAGATCCTCTAGAAGCCAAACTGTTTGTTGCTGATAGTCATCAATTAAGTTTTGAGTTTTTGCTATGTCATGAATATCTCTTTTAATTAGAGGATGAATCCCAAGAAATCATTTTGTTTGAAGGGTGATGAAAATCATGAAAGCCAGGAAAGTGGCAGGATTTTCTCAATTAATAGTCTAGTTTGAATTTTTGTAATCCCTAAATATGGGGAATTTCCACCTGCACTCTTTTGTAATTTCCTATTTAAGGAGCAATGCTTCTTGTAGTTGGGGGCTGGTAATTTTGGAGTTACATATCAGTAATACAAAGGATAAGGATACTCTGTTCATCAGAGCTTTTGTAATTTTTGTACAAGACACTTTTAATACAGTAAAGTCATCTTTTGATCTATCTCTTGTTATTCTTCAAGTTTATTTGAGAATTACTGGTTGTATACTTCAAATTGTCATCTATAGTGAATGATATCATCTTGCATATATATGTAATGTATGGATATGTTATATTGGTTTCCCTATCTGACTGATTGATGATGTAAGGTATTTTATTGATTTTATTCAATATTGATACTTTCTTTATCCATTTATGCAAATGATTCATTGTACATAATAATCATGGTCAATTTTTCAATTGACAGAATTATTACGGATTGAATCTTGAACATGATTAAGTACTTGAATTATTGTCTTTTAATTTTCATTAATGGATTGTGATTTAAGTTAATAAGTAACATATCAAAGACGTTTCTGTTGAAGGTGGTATTTTACTTGTTCATCATACCTCAAGGTTTATTTGCACAATATCAGTCTTTCTTTTTAGAATAGGACTAACATAGATTAGTTTCCTCTTATGAAATAGGTTAGCTTAGCTTAGCTTTACCATTTTAACACCCTTGTTTTTCGTTGATTGGGAAATTGACCTAATCGGTCGAATCACGAACTCTTAGAGTGCCTGCGGATGCCGAATATCGGTGCAGGATCACCATACCAAATAGGTTGGGGATAGAACTTTCCTTGCGTAGGTTCTTTCGAAGCCTTTCAGCTTGGGTTTTTTTCCTCTGTTGGGAGCCTTGGAACCATTCCAGCACCTTTGCATGTAACCTGCACAACCAAGGCATCAACATGGACTAACCTCGCAGGGTATGATATAGGATCCTAGATGTTCCTCGATTGCGAAGACACAGGGTGTGCTTGTAAATGTTGAGAGGCTCATGTTTTCTTGGAATTCATCCCCAAAGATTTGGTCAACTTGGGAAAAAGGCTGAGGAAAGTCTATGCATGTTGTGGAAGAGATAAGTGGGTTCAACACATTCTCAGTATTCTGTTCTTGAAGTGCCCAGGAGAAATCACTAACAAGGGAAAGTTATTCCAAGTTCTCATCCCCAAAAGGACAATCTAACCAAAACAAGTTTTTAGTTACTGGCTGTGCTGATGGGTATAAAGCTAGTTTTCTTGTAGATAACCCATCAGAGATAATCATCTCTCCATACCTACATCCTATAAATGCATGGGCAGTAGCCAACCAAGGTGTTCCCATAATAATGGGGTGACCTTTGGAAGGGTCCTTTGATTCTATGACCATAAAATCCATAGGATATTTCCATCGAGCCACAAATATAATGATATCATCTAAGATCCCAGCAGGCTGCACCATAGTGCGATCTGCTAATTCTAGCAGTGTTGGGGTAGGGCGGAGGAACTGTCCTAAACGGATATTTTCTAAAACTATGGTAGTCATCAGGTTAATAGAAGCTCTTAGATCAATAAGTGTATTTCCTATGGCGGTGCTATTGATGATAACGGTCACCACAGGGTTTTCTAGATTTGTATACTTTGGAATTCAAGGTTGGTTTGCTATATAATCTGACATTTTGCCTATAACATGGATTGTCGGAGGGTCTTTTTGTTTTCTACCCGGTCTTTTAATACAGAGTTCCTTTATTAATTTACTATAAATTGGTATATCTTTAATGGCTTGTAACAAAGGGATCTTAATACAAATATTTTTCAATTCGTTAATGATATCATACTCTAGACAAGTTACAGGTTTTTTTATTACTAGATGCTCCCGATATCGGGGTGAATTTTCTTTTGTAATTACTTGTTCATGTGGATGGTTAAGTATTGAATATTTAGGAATAACCACATCTTCAAGAATGACATCACTCAAAAATTCATTAGGTATGTTTTCTTCTTCATTCTCTTCTCGAATAACAACTGATGACTTGGGCTAATCTTGCAGAACTCTTCTAGACCGCAGTTGAATCTCATGTATTGGTGTGGTCGAAATGGCATAGGATGGAAGAGGTAAAAACCCAATGCTATTAAGAGCTTGGGTTGGCTTATTGTTAGGATTTGGTATCGGTTGTGTATGTAATTGTAGCTAGGGTTTTACCCCTAGCTTGTGCAAATGAGCACCTACTAAGGAGAATGGACTCCTTAGTAGCAGTTCAGTAAATGTAAATTATTTAGCTAAATCTGAAATATAAACTAGTCTAAAACACATGCATGAAACATAAAGAACAAAATATAAATAATGGTTTTGTATTGATATTACCTCCAATGTGGAAGTTGATGAAGCTCTTGCAATGTCCAAGAGGGTTGCTCCAAGCTCCAATGTGCTCCTTCTCTTTCTCCAATGGTGGAAATGGGCCAAAAGGGGCTCTCAAGGTGAAAGTGGCTCAATGGTGAGCTAGGGTTTCAAGAGAGATTTTGGCAGAGTAAGGGTATATTTGAATGTGGATGTGAAATAAGGGATCTCCATCACCTATTTATAGTTTTTTGGTGGTGGAGTGCTGACCCATGGTTTTGGGAACCATATGGTTTAAGGCAGCTGTATAGGGTTTTTTCCTCCTTTTCCTCATTATTTTATATTTTTTATTCCCTTTTTAGAGGGATTTTGCTATTTTTTGGAGGAAAAGGGGGTTTTTTAGCCCTTTTGAGGCTTTTTTGATGGTTTTGTGGCCTTTTGGAGGCTTTTTAGTTGGATTTTTAGGGTTTTTAAGGGAAATATGGTAGTAAAATGGCCAAATGAGTCATGTAATGTGGTAGATGAGGTAGTGAACACTTTTTGGGTGTTAACAGATTGCCCCCTGATATGCGAGGGCAGGAGCTCATCGTATGGCTGATGGACATCATAAGTCATATATGGTTTTCCTGGGGTATGGAGAAGAAAAGAAACAAACTGAAGCTCGGAACAACGATCCCAAACAACTGCAAGAACTAAAAGTACATAACCTCAATAATGGATGAGGAATCATCTGATCATATAGATGAGGCGGGCATACCCATGCTCGTATCAGGATAGAACATAATAATAGCAATGAGATCCAAAAAATGGGGACCTAAAATATATATGACCTCAAATACTGAATGAGGTGGAATCTCAATATATGGACGAGGCGGGCATACCCATGCTCATATCAAGATACATAAAAAGAACTGTGAGGCCCGAAAAGAGGGACCTGTAACATACATAGAGAACCACTGGGTACATCATAAGGGTCCAGCGGGGACACAAATCTGGGACATACTGCTGGGCTGACCATGTCTGAGCTGAAGAACTGATACACTGGAACAATCAACAGTGCTACTGAGTGTGGTACCAAAGGAACGGATGAGCTGCTGGTTTAGAGCGACAAGGGGCACACTCGCAATGGTACACTGCAATGGAACTGATCTGGGACTGAACTGGGTACTCAAGGAAGCATAGAACTGGATGGCTTCTGAATACAATCGCCAACGCAACCCGGACATCCACGGGAACATACAACTGGGTGTTCCGAAGTGACTCACCAATGTGCTAGAGTCGGGGGAAATCCGAGGTCTTCGACTAAAAACTGAAGGAATGTAACCCTACACGATTCTCGATGATGCGATCAAGGTGCTGAAGTCGAGCATGTGAGAAACAACCGCTCGGAGAGGCAATGATGACTCCTCTCAGAATGGTTCGTAGGCACTTACCACAGATGGTGATAAGTCCAAGGCATAGGGACCTCTGGGCCTATCCTCTGGAATAGAGGGGTTGTCGTCGACAGAGGGAGACCTGCAACTATCAAGGAAATGATGTTTCCTTGACAGGAGCGCGAGGTGGAGAACCGAAATGTGATAGTACTGATGGCAGGACTGACCAAACTGGGAGGGAATAACTGGGCAAGTAGAGTGGGTGGACTCAAACTTCCTTTGTTCAGAATATGATAATGGGAGTGATCGGGCAGCATATGAAACTAACTGAGGGGAAAGGGATCATAGCTGTATTGGATCTGGGATAGTGATTGGGCTGAGGGAGACTCAAGTTGGGGTAAAATGGTAGGAGACTGCAGAATACTCTGAACAAAGGCGACCTGATTGGGGGTGCTACCGAAATGATCGCTCATAGTGCCTGGAGGCACGGGATGACTTCTTCATGGGTTAAGGAACTAGAAGAAGTGTGTGTAAAATGGTACTATCATGTGGATTGAAACGAGCCTAGGACAGTTCATGCTCGGGGTTGCTTTCAATTTTAAGGAGTCTGAAAGCAATAAGAAGACTCTGAAGTGATGGAATGGTACTGTCGTGTGGATTTTACGAGCCCAGGACAGTTCATGCTCGTAGTTGCTTTCAATTTTAGAGAGCCTGAAAGCAAATAAGAAGACTCTAGGGGGTTGCTTTTTCGTATATTTAGTCTCCAAGGCCCAAAGAAGCATAAAAGGATATAATGAAGAACTCTTCTAGCCGGTGTGACTAGAGTATTCCTTTTTCGTAATTAGTCTACCAGGTCCGGAAAAGGGGTAAACTTATACCAGATAGACACCCTTTCAGGTACTTTAACGAGCATGAAAGGAAGCAAGATTGCTCGGTGATCTTTTCATTGTTTTTAGGAGTCAGAAAAGAGCTTAACAGAAACTCCCTAAGTGCCTTTTTCGTAAAGGACTTGTTCGGCCCGAAAAAGGGATAAAATTATACCGAACAAAATGAATGGCTAGGCAAGGAGGAAGTGTTCAATCGAGGAACATGTGTGATGACCAATAACAAGGGTGGGGGGGAACACTGATGGGCCTCCTTGCAGGGTAAATGGAATGGTGGCAAAATAACGAAATATTTGCAGTATGACAGTAGTGGATGGCTCATGTAAATATGTGGAACAATCTGATGACGGCCGATGTGGTGCGCAAACCGAGGCAGCAAGGTGTTGGGACACAATGTTGAAACTGTACCAGGTGAGAGCGAGAAATGATCTCAAGCGTCATCACGAGCTCAGAAAAATGAATCCGGTGATATAAAGAGTGTCGAAAATGGATAACGACTGATGTGGCACGTAAACCGAAGTGACTGGGGGTGTTTTGAAAAAGACCCAAAAAATTTGGGGGTGAGAGTGAGAAATGATCTCAATCATCATCACCGGCTCGGAAAAATGAATCCAATGATATAAAATATGTGAAAAATGGAGAATGGCTGATGGGGCACGCAAACCGAGGCGATGAGTGGTGTCTGAAAAATGGGTAACAAATGACGAGGAAAAAATAATGCAACGAGATGACCATCATGACGGGCTCGTTGTGTTGATTCCAATGGTGGAAACGGTTCGAGAAACGGACTCCATATGGGTTTAGAATGTCTAAAACAAGAAAAAGTCAACTGACTATAAATAGTGAGTGGGTCCAACATGACATGTGTCATTTGTACTATTTGACTTTGACTTGTGATCAGAGTGGACTAGAGCTGAGGTGGCATCTCTGGACGATCCGACCGGCCGATTTCGGATTCGGGAGCTACAGGTATTTCGTCAAACTCATACCTGCATGTTTTTTAGGGTCGGGGGTTAGGGAGTGGGTCCCAGGGTTATTTGTACGGTCCACGTGGGGTGGACCACGAGTTTGGGGGACGAAATCGCGGTTGGCGACCGCGAGTTTCGGGGAGAACCACACGGTTGGGTACCGCATGTTTCTCGGCTGGATACGCGGTCTGGTACCGCGCGTTCCAAGGAGGAACACACGGCGCGAAACCACGGGGTTAGCCCTGACAGGCACGGTTAAGAACCGCCACTGTAGGCCCTATAGCCCCGGTGTGAAACCACGGCAGGGAGCCCAAAAGCCGCGATTTTGGGCCGAGCTATGAGGGTTTTCCGGGGGGAAGGGAAGGACTTATTTATTTGACATGAGTCTGATGAGTCTACTTTGTTGGATTTGCAGGATGCCGCAGGTTCTATGGAGAGAGCGGGAGATTCCTGACGAGATAGTGACGGTGATCCAAGGGGAGCGCCATGTACGATCAGTTCTGGGAATGTGCGGACTTTTAAAGTTCGCACAGGTACCCAGGATACGGTCAGCAGCGTTGCTGCTGAACTGACTGATTAGCTTATGGGAGCCGGATATACAGGCTTTCCGAGTACAGGGTGAGAGGGTGGACCTCACCCTGACTGATGTATACTTTCTGATGGGGTTTCCCTGTCTGGGAAGGGTGGCAGACACACAGCCGCGGGTCACCGCAGACATAGACATGGAGGACATGCTAGAGAGATACTGCGGTCCAGAGGCTAGAGTGCATAGGAATGCACTCCTGGTGAGGGACTTACAGGAGCTGGCAGTACAGGCCATGGAGGCATGCGTGGTTCGGGTATTGGGTTCCCAGTCACCTGAGAAGGTGTTTGGGGGCCAGATGCAGATGATAGAGCACGTACTGGATGGGGTGTACTACGTGTGGGACCAGATGTACCTGACCTGCGTTCAGCAGCAGCTGACAACAGCGAAGGAACTTGGCAAAGGTTTTTGCTATGGTTCGTTCTTGTGTGCCTTCTTTATGGAGAGGGTGCCCACACTGCGGCCGCAGGTGCCGATCAGAGCAGGAGGTTTGAGGGAGCCGCGGATGGTGCGGTGGGGCGAGATGATGCGTCACCGTGGTGGCGACGATGTTGGCAGGTATTTTACGCAGGAGTTGTACCTGTAGTGGCTCCAGATACCATTGACATTGGATGACTTCCCGTATAGGGACATGGACTACACAGGAGATCCAGAGGCACCACGAGCGCCAACATAGGCATGGGGTCCCGACAGTACGTATGTGTTTGCTTGCATGTTATGGATGTCAAGTTTTATAGATATGATAGTAGATTGATATATGGTTGCTGACATATGGGTGATCTGCAGATGTGGGCCCGAGGCCGCCGCCAGGTCATGTGGCACGGAGGGGGATTGTGGCCGTTCCAGCTCTGCCTGGGCGAGGAGAGGTCTGTCGCCGCGATGCGGAGGGGATGCTGGAGTCGGTACGGGCATTACTAGACCGTTTGTTGGTGGGGGTGACCGACGAGGGGTGGCGGGATGTCGATCCGGACGTGGTTCAGGATTGCATGAGGGCACCCCGAGAGTTCAAATCCATAGCGATCCGGGGTGGCGATCTTGGTGGACCGGGCACGGGCACAGGAGCCCGTAGGAGATGAGGACTTGCCGGAGGAGGAGAGAGGGGAGGACTCAGAGGCAGCCGATGCAGGCAGTGATGCAGGATACGACTCTCATTAGGGAGTGCAGGGGACTCCCCCCGAGTTTTTTGTAGCTATGGCATGTATTTTGATGAGGCTTTAGGGATCTATAGCCATTTTTTGTATAGCTGAGTACAGGGGTACTCAGGACATGTATAGCACTAAACATGTATTTTTTGATATATATATATATATATATGCACGTGGATGCACCTTTTTGTATGATGTTGTTTAGTTGTACGCACGTGGATGTGCATTATGATTTGTGATATGTTTTACATTGCACGTGGATGCAAGTAGTATAGGATGTTGGTCACATGGATGCCCCTTGTGTATGTTATGTGATGTATTGCACATGGATGCAACACTAGGTATGTAGGACTAGGCACGTGGATGCCCCTGTATATGAATGTGTTTGTATTTTTTATTGCGCATGGATGCAAATGGTTATGTGATGACAGGCACGTGGATGCCCCTTGCAATCTTTTTGGGTTTTTATATATTTTTATGAGATGCAATGCATGATGGAGGTTGTCTTACATGGTGTGATTGATGTGCCAATCTAGGATGTTCTTGGCCATTTGATCTGTGACACTATTTTGAGCTCTTGGGACATGGGTGAATGTGATGGATTCAAACTGTCGGCTGAGTTGTTTTGTGCGCAGGAATTTTCTAAAGAGGCAGGGATCACGCACTTGGTAGTAGTTGTTGAGCTGGGAGACAAGCAGCTGGGAGTCAAGGAACACATGGAGGTGACGTATGCCCATCTGGAGGGTAGCAGTCAGGAGACCGGTCACAGCATCATACTACGCCTGGTTATTGGTAGCAGCGCCTATACAGATTCCGTCAAGGTGAATCATTTCATGGGAAGGGGAATATAGGACCCACGCTGCAGAAGCCAGGTTTGGAGACCAGCGGCTTGCTCCATCGATGAAGCCGGTATAGTGAGGTGGAAGATGGTCCATCTGTGGTCATGCAAAAAATGAGGAAAGTAAGATCGCGGTAAAAAAGGTGAAAAACAAAAAAGAGAGCAAACTGTACAATGCAGACCAATAGGGCCGCGAGTTATTTAAGGATAAAAGCATTTAAGGTACAACCCGTTACGCCGGTTGTGCAAAGGGTGACCTTTGGAGTCGGCTAAGATGTATGCCCCCTTTGCCGAGACAAGTCTGCATGATGTAAGGGCCTTGCCACATGGATTCGAACTTCCCTTTACCGGTTTTGTCATGGGCTTGGTCATAGGCGAGGACGAGGTCCCCTTCGTGGAATGTTCGAGGGTGTACATGTTTGTCGTAACCAGCTTTGGAGCGGTTCTTGGTAGCTTCAATGGTATGAAGAGCGGAACGACGGTCTTCATCGGCTTGTTCAAGGGATAGCAGATGTTGCTCGAGTGGGGAGGTGTCGGGGAGAAGCTCGACGGCGATTTGCAAGGCAGGTATCTGACACTTGATGGGGAGGACAGAATCTACGCCGTGAACTAAGTGAAATGGGGTAAAACCAGTGGCGGTCTTGGTGGATGTACGATAAGCCCATAAGGAGGGGAAGAGCATGTGGTTCCAATTGGACTTATGTCGATCAACGGTGCGTTGAAGGATGGTTTTGAGGATTTTGTTAATGGCCTCTACTTGGCCGTTCCCTTGGGGGTAGTAAGCAGAGGAGTACTAATGTTCAAATTTGAGTAGGGTGGATAACTCACGCCAAACGGCATCTTCGAAATGTGAACCATGGTCTGAGACTAACTGTTTAGGAACTCCGAATCGAGTGATAACATGATTAAAGAAGAAATGGGCAGTTGTGTCAGCAGTACAATTGAAGGTAGGCATGGCTTCGGCCCATTTGGTGAAGTAATATACGGCGACAATGATGTATTTGTGGCCGTTGGCAGACGAAGGTCTACATTCCATGAAGTCGATGGCCCACTTACAAAAGGGACCAACGGTGACGACTGGGTGTAACGGAGCAGGCGGTGTCCGGGCCTTGGGGGCAAAAAGTTTGCAGTTATGGCAATGCTTGACTGCAGTGATGTAGTTGGTGAAAAGTGTGAGCCAGAAGTACCTGGCGCGGATGAACTTTTGGGCTGTGGCCATCCCGGAGAAATGGTCGCCGCAGGCACCGCTATGACAGTCATTAAGGACGTATTCAGCTTCCTCGTGTGTAAGGCAACGACGAAGAATGGTGTCAACCCCCCGCCGATAAAGGACATCGCCTAAGAGGAGATATCGAGAGGCTTGGTGACGGATGCGACGATGTTCATTACGGGTGACTTTGGGTCTGAACTTCTGCGTGCGCAAGTATAAAAAAATATCACCGTACCATGGGTCATCAGATGAGATAGTGAACAAGTGGTTGTCAGGTAACTCGTCGGAGATTTGTGGGGCCGGGAGAAGGGAAGGTAGATCAGTGATGAGCTGGGCAAGTGCAAGGGCTTTAGTGCTCTTAGGTGTTCGAAAAGTGAGGTCATATTCCTGGAGGATAATGACCCATTTAGCAACACGACCTTGCAGTATTCGCCGATTTAGGAGATAGACCATGGGGTTGGAGTCAGCAACGGCTATGGTATGACTATGTAAGATATAGTGTCGCATTTTTTGGACGGAAAAGACCACAGCTAGGGCTAGTCTCTCCTCATATGGGTAACGTAAAGGTGGACCAGACAAGGTCTGGCTAACGTAGTAAATGACATGCTCTTGGTGAGAGATGTCTTCTTGAACCAAGACTCCAGACACAGCGTGCTCGAATGCCGAGATGTAGAGGATGAAGTCCTGAGAGAAATCTGGAGGGGAAATCAAGGGAGCTTGCGTGAGAGCTTTCTTAAGGGCTTCGAATGCGGCTTCGGCTTGCGCATCCCAGACAAATGGTATGTGGGTACGGAGTAGGCGCAAGAAGCCGTGAACGGTAGTGGCGTAATCAGGGATGAAGCATTGAAGGAAATTGGATCACCCCTGCAGACTTTGGAGCTGCCAGAGCGTGCGAGGAGCGGGAAGGTCTAAGATGGCTTGGAATTTCAGGGGATCAACAGTAATTCCTTTCTGGGAAACAATGAAACCCAACAATCGGCCTGCTGGAACGCAAAAAACACACTTGTGTGGGTTCAAGCAGATTTGATATTTGCGACAACGCAAAAAAACTTGCCGAAGGTCGTTAAGGTGGTCTGATCGTTTCCGGGAACGAGCTGTAAGATCATCAAGATAGACTAGCAGGATATGGACCAAGTCGTGAAAGCAATAGGTCATGGCCCACTGGAAGGTGGCACCATCATTTTTGAGGCCGAAAGGCATGACGTGATAGGCAAAGGTGCCCCATGGGGTAGTAAAGGCAGTTTTGTACTGGTCTTCCTTATGGATCTGAATCTGGTTGTATCTGGAAAAACCGTCCATGAATGACAGGACTTCATGTCCCGCACACGCATCAATGAGCTGGTTAATAAATGGCATGGGGAAGTTGTCCTTGGGACAAGCACGGTTTAAATCATGGAAGTCAGTGCATACTCGAATGGTGCCTTGTTTTTTGTTAACGGGGACGGGGTTTGAAACCCATGTGGTATAGGCAATAGGGTAAATGAATCCTGCCTTGCGTAGTTTCTCAATCTCTGCTTTGACAGCTGGGAGCTTTGAGGGATGAATGGGACGTTGTTTCTGACGGACGGGGGGTACATCAGGCCATGTGTCAATGTGGTGCTCTATAATGGCGGGGTCAAGACCGGGCATTTCGGTATAGGACCAGGCAAAGACATCACGGAACTCTCAGAAGAGGTTAGTGTATTCCTCAATCTCTTGCTTACTGTAGAAGGCTCCTAAAGTGATGAGTTCAGGGGCACTCCCAGGGGCAGCGATATCAATTTGGATGACAGGTGAGATGTTAGCCATGTTACCTTCCTCGAACGCGTCAGGAGCAGGAATAGGGTCCTTAAACCAGTCGACCTTGGTGGGAAGGAAATCTTTGGATTCAACCGCAAATTGGGTAGCGGTGCTAGAGAAAGATGCTTCTGGGAGGAAGTACGAACAATGATGCATGTCATCCCAGGGATACTCTGGGGCAGTGAGTGCCTCAAGAATCTCCTCATCAGTCCGAAAAGTTTGGGCCATCAAATCGGTTGACGTGGGAATGGTAGTGGAAGAGATCATGTAAATGGTGTTGACCTCCCCGGACGGGGGTGAGATCGGGGGGTGAATCTCCTAAATAGTGGTTGGTGCCGTCTCAAGATCCAGATTGTTCATCTCATAGAGAGCCGCTCTGTAATCTGGGAGATCGGGACAATGATGTGAGTAGTGCCCATAAACACCGCATATAGCACAGGGGTGGTTGGTACGTAGGGATTTATCTTTGGGCTTGGGGGTGGGGTTTAGTTCGACAATCGGGATGTTGGGGTCGTCATCGAGCATCTGCATGTGCTTCTGTAATGCTGGTAACTGTGGACACTGATGAGTCGTATGGCCTAACTCGTCGCACAATGAGCATTTGGGAGGAGCACGAAATACTAGGGGGTTTTTGACTGTCTTGGGAGGTGGTACAGCAGTGTAAGGTTGGGGACCTCTGCCCCCAGTGGGTTTGGGAGTAGGGGGAGGAGTCGTGGAGGACGAAGGGGTTGAGACACCGGGGGGTGGCTGAGTGGTAGTAGCCATGGGTTGCACTGGTTGGAGGACGACGCTTGGTGTCGGTGGGGGAACGAGAGGCAAAAGATACCAGACGGGTAATCCCAAGGTTAGCCCAGGGAGACTAAGGGTAGCCATAACCGGGGCACTTACTACTCCCGATGGGGGGACTAGGAAGGGGATTGTATGGATAGGTGTAACACCAATGTGGCTAGGTACCAGTGGTGGTTTAGGCAACAAGGGTGGCTAATTGGTAGTTGGTTGGTTATCGTGGGATAGGGTACATAAGTCAGACACTTCGGGCGTAGAGGACGGGGATGGAATGGATTGGAAGGTGGATTTCATCGGTGGGTCTGAGTAAACTCCAGGTCCCAAAGAGGAAACAAATGAGGTAGTAGCACTACTGACCAATTGTTCCACCATGGGGAGAACATTTTTGGGTGCAGCGGGAGCATTTGGATCGTAGTAAGTAAGTTGGTCGATCTTAACCACGCGTCCATCATGGGGGAACATCATGGTACGAAAGACAGAGGAAGCGACCGCCCGCATAGCATACATGTAAATGCGACTGAGTAAGAGGTTGTAATCAAGCTGGGCGTTGATGACCTCGATATCGATGAGGACGGTTTTACCACCTAACTGGAAAAGGACATTGGCTAGGAGACCTTGGGGCTGAGCCGAACGACCGTCGTAGGCGTGTAACGCAGTGGTGGACTGCTGGAGGGTAGGGGATCCCAACTTTTGCCACACGAATGTAGACATAACGCATGTGGAGGCACCCTCATCGATGATGCATCGATGGATGAAAAGATTCCGAATGGAAATAGAAACTTGGAATGCTAAGGTGGAAGGCAGGTGTGGTTCGGACTGGTCCAAATCAAATTCAAATCATTTGGGTCAATAGCCCCAATCGCTGAAAGTAAAGTCTTGCGCTGGGAAGGGCAGTTCTTCAAGACTTCTAACGCAGACATGGCTGTGGGAGATTGGGCTAGGTCATCTACAATGTTGTAGTTGGACGCAACGCGTGCATTGGGGTTGTTGTTGATACGGCGAAGTGGGAAACGAGGTGCTTTGGAAATGCCATCTACCGGAGGGGGAGGTATACGTAACGCTTGATCAGTGGGATGGGCGTTAGTGGTTTTATCAGTGGGAGGGGCTTCAGAGGTGGAGCCATATTGGTTCCGGGGAGTCTGAAGGTTGAAATCAGCGGAAGACATCATCAACAAGTGGTGGGTACCTCAGTCAAACATGGTTTGATCAGGAGCGGCGTATGTGATCTGCTGTTGTTGGGGTTGCACGTTGGCTTGAGGGGGGGCCAATGGCTGAGTATTCACCACGCCTTGGGTTGGTAAGGGGTTTTGCAGCACCAAAGGTGGCTGCTAAGGTTGTGGGGGGTTGGGTAGTGCTTGAGGAGCCGCATGCCCTTGGCGATGGGCATCATCAACCCAAAGTTGCCGAGCTCGCTCCAAATGTGGGCAAGTATGTGTGTAGTGGCCATAGACCCCGCAGATAGAACAAGGATGGTTCGTTCTCAAATTAGGGTTTTTAGCCTGCTTGGGCGGGCAATCAGGGTTTTGGTTAGCGGGGGCTGCGTTGTTGTTGTCTGGGGGATTAGCCGATTGACCACCTTGGTCTGTAGGTTGGTTGTTCCCACGATTACGGCCCTTGCCGCAATTTTTTTGGCCCTGGTTACGTTGGTTATTCTAGTTTTGCTGCGGGTTGTTTTGGGCGTACACTTGCCCTTGAGCAGCAGGTGGGTTTTGACGTTGTGCAGGTGCGGGAGCAGGCTGCGGTGGATGGTATGTAGGTGGAGGCTGCGCAGGTGCAGCACCTTGAGGAGGTTGCTGATATGTCTGCAGAGCAGGTTGTGGGTTGGCCGCAGGGGCTTCCTGTGGCAGGTAATAAGCTGGTTGGGATTGGGAAGGCGCAGGAGCTGGTGCAGCCTGCTGGTGGTAATAAGTGGGGTGGGCCTGAGGAGGCGCAAGAGCTGGTGCAGCCTGCTGGTGGTAATAGGACTGAGGTGCAACCAGGGGGTTATAAGCAGGGGGTGCATGACCGAAGCACTAAGGTGGATAGCTGGGTCCATGGGAATGATGGTGATGTGTCATAGGAGCATATGAGTTGGTGGCCCCAGACTATGAGGTGGCCCGCGAAAGGTCGGGGCCCGGGGTAGGACGTGCTATGGAAAAGGGTTGGGGATGCGAAGAAACACAACCAATGATGTCATCTGCAGCGTGGGATGCCCCCAGCGCATCGTGATGGGAGGAATCACCGCGAGGGGCGTCAAGTATAATGGTATACAGGTAACCCGACTGGGCATAAATGAGGTCGAACTATTGTGCCTTAAGGATGGCCTCTTCTTCACACTGGGGTCTTTCGGAAGCGACATCCTTAGCAATAACAGGAAGAAGGGACTTGAGGAACCAATCTAGGAAGATACGGTCGTCTAATTTGATCTTGCATAAGCTACGACGTCTACGCCACTCATGAATGTGGTCCGTGATGTGGGTAGCCGTATTTTGTCTGCAAGATAGGAGTATCTCAACGCCTGCGTCGTAGCGAACAGGTAACTGGAAGAACTGCAGGAAGGTCGATGCCAGGGAAGCAAAGGTGGCATGGGTCCCGTGGGGTTGCTCGATATACCACTTGGCTACAAATCCAGTGAAGGTGCGATGTAACAGACGGAGGCGAATAGAGTCATCCACTATGGAATTGGAGGAACACCATAGATGGAAGTACATGATATGATTTTGTGGGTCCTCACCTGGCTTTCCCTCGAACTTAGGGATGTCCGAGGGGAGCTTGGTGGGCATATGAGGCCATGCAGGGTCGTTGGTCAATCTGGCTAGATCAGGTAGGTTGAGGCTAGCTATGAATGGCAGACTGGAAGAAGGATGTGACACAGGAGTGGGTTGGACCATGTTGGGGCCCATGCCCCCAAGTAGAGGGGCAAGGTTGGGAATGTTGCCCCCAAGTGGGGGAACTAAGGTAGTTTAGGATGGGCCTGCACTACCATGGGTAGTGTGAGTAACTGGTGGAGTAGTGGTATGTATGCCAGCTACGGGAATGGGAATGGTGACCAGTATGGTGGATGTGGCCCCCATCGAGGGCATTCCCAGAGCAGGTGTGGTAACTGGTGTAGTGGTGGATGTGCCACCAATGGTCCCTACAGCGAAAGGAGTGGAAGTCACGCCAGCCATGGGGCTAGTAGGGGCGGTGTAAATAGGGTTCTCAGATTCTTCTTCAGAATCGGAGGTAAAGTAAGGGGCGTCAATATCTGGTGACAGAGTCCTATGTCGTTGACGAGTGGAGTCAAGTGACAAGGCTCTAGATCTGTGATAAGTGGTATCAAGTGATGATGATCTGTGGCGATGACGTGTGGTGTCGATTGAACCGTGCTGTGGGGGCTCACCCCTGAGGCACCGAGAATGTCTCGAGGATTCAATGGTGACAGATGGTGTCGAAACTCTGTGGGTTGAGGTGAGTAAAAAATAGCTCAAAAACCCTAATGCAACCGAGCGTACAAAAGGAGAGCTCAAAACACAAGGCACTCAGGCCAACAACCAACTCAAAACACCCACTGAAACAGCTGTGCTACAATAGGTGGAGTACCAACAAAACGGTCAGAATACCAACAAGCAGCAGGTTTCTAAAAATGAAAAATGGTGAACTCACTAGACCAAAGGGAGGTAAGGGAGCATGCAAACACCTAACTAAAAGTATTCTGACTCAACTAGACATATCCTTTTCAAGGTGATGAAATCCAAGTCAGACAATATGAATAGGAAATACAAGTGGCTAAAATGTCCCCCTACCGGGAGGGACACCGGGTAGTCAATCCTAGAGGAATGGAAACTAAGATACCCCGTTCATGACACGTCCAGAAAGGTGAATCTGTCATTTGGTCCGTTTACCGCAATACCCCTATACAGGGATATCCCACGAACTGCGAAAGGTAGCCCTTCAGTTACTGAATGGAGTGCGGTATTCCACTCAGGCCTCCGGAACCAGTCTCCCAACTTCAACCCTCCTAAGGGAGAGGCCCTCTGATAAACTGGTCGTGACCGTGCCAAAAAGTACTAGGGGATTTTGGTTCCCTATTTGGACAACAACTATGTCTCAAGTGTAAGTAACCGAGGGGTGTTATTGGAAGCCTATCCCCCCGATCCTACCTAACTACAAAGATTCTTTTGTGTTCCCCAAGTGGGGTTAGAATATTGGTTGAGTTAGATAGTTTTTTAAGGCTCACTTGAATTATGTGACAGAGTGTGTGCCCGTGATGTGATGATGAACCCAAGTAGAAAGTGCCACTAGGGAGGGAAACTTTCTATCTAGCAATAACAATATAGAAATGAACTTTTTAAAATGCACAATTTTCTTTTTCCAATGTAAAATGCTGAAAATGTAAAAACGATTCTGTAAATGAAACAGAAATAAAAACTTCAAAAAAATGTTGTAAGGAAGGGTGGCTACAGTAGGACAGAGGGCTGTGTTGGTGCAGAAAATAGTGCAGCAAAGTTCTGGGCTCAAAACTGTAAAAAATGCAGAAATCAGACCGCAGGTTTGTGGCGAAACTGAGCAGTCGGACCGTGGGTTTAAGGAAAATAGGCGCGGACAGGACGCCGGTTCTTGGCAAACAAATGCAGTCGGGACGCAGCAAAAGGGCTGAAAGTCATAGTCAGGACAGGGGAAAGACGTCGAAAGGCACCGGTGGGTTGCGGGAAAAAGGGCCGAAAGCCACAGGCGGGACGCAGGAAAGACGCCGAAAGGTGCCGATGGGTTGCGGGAAACTGGCCGAAAGCCGCAGGCGGGACGCCGAAAAGACTCCAAAAGGCGCCGGTGGGTTGCGGGAAACTGGCCGAAAGCCGCAGGAGGGATGCCGAAAAGACGCCGAAAGGCACCGGCGGGTTGTGGGAAACTGGCCGAAAGCTGCAGGCGGGACGCCAAAAACAGGGAAATAGCCGCAGTTATACTGGATCAAACAAGCTAATAGCCGCGGCCGAATCGCAGGTAACAGACTGAAAGCCACCGGCAGGTCACCAGAAACAGTCTGAGAGCCGCGGTAAGGTCGCAGGTAAGTCCTTGAAAGACGCGGTCGGCGCGCGACTATGTGGGGAAAAAACGCGGTAAACAACGGCCGAAAGGGACAGCCGAACAGAAAAAAGATTTAAAAATTGTAACCAAAAATTCAAACTTAGGGGAGTCGCCAAAACTGTAGCTAAGGTTTTACCCCTAGCTTGTGCAAATGAGCACCTACTAAGGAGAATGGACTCCTTAGTAGCAGTTCAGTAAATGTAAATTATTTAGCTAAAACTGAAATGTAAACTAGTCTAAAACACATGCATGAAACATAAAGAACAAAATATAAATAATGGTTTTGTATTGATATTACCTCCAATGTGTAGGTTGATGAAGCTCTTGCAATGTCCAAGAGGGCTGCTCCAAGCTCCAATGTGCTCATTCTCTTTCTCCAATGGTGGAAATGGGCCAAAAGGGGCTCTCAAGGTAAAAGTGGCTCAATGGTGAGCTAGGGTTTCAAGAGAGATTTTGGCAGAGTAAGGGTATATTTGATTGTGGATGTGAAATAAGGGATCTCCATCACCTATTTATAGTTTTTTGGTGGTGGAGTGCTGACCCATGGTTTTGGGAACCATATGGTTTAAGGCAGCTGTATAGGGTTTTTTCCTCCTTTTCCTCATTATTTTATATTTTTTATTCCCTTTTTAGAGGGATTTGCTATTTTTTGGAGGAAAAGGGGGTTTTTTAGCCTTTTTGAGGCTTTTTTGATAGTTTTGTGGCCTTTTGGAGGCTTTTTAGTGGGATTTTTAGGGTTTTTAAGGGAAATATGGTAGGAAAATGGCCAAATGAGTGATGTAATGTGGTAGATGAGGTAGTGAACTCTTTTTGGGTGTTAACAGTAATATTGTGGGTCTTTGAGGATTCATATTCTGGAAATGGTGAGGGTGATTTGTGATAGGGGGTAGTGAAGGAGATACAAATCAAAGTAAGAGTTGTTGAATATTAGGTGGGTAAGGATAGTTAGGCATAGGAGGAGGTGGTTGAGCATAAGCTTTTCCTCTCCATTCGTGTGGCCATTTCTCCTGTTCATCATTCTGAGGAGGATACTACATTGGCCAATTTTTCCAACCTGAAGTGTTCCATTGTTGAGGAGGTTGATAAGGATAGTAACAGGGTGGAATTTTTTATGATGGATCTTGATATGAGGGTTGATCTCTAGGTTGCCAAGGCCTCCTAGATGTCTCACCAAAGTTTCCACTTTTATATATAGCTTGAAACCCAGGCAACGATGGACAGTTATCAGTTGGATGTTCTTTTGTACAAAGGTGACAAACTGAAACATTATTTAATGGACATTCTTGTTGGGAATGTTTAGTTCTGCACCTAGGACAGAAAACACTCATTGTTGCACACTCTTCATCCTATCTCTTTTTAGCTTGTAGTGCATCTAGTTGAGAGCCCATAGCTCCTAAGATATCAGTTTTGAATTTTTCCAATAGGTTTCCCAACACTACCCGTGTAACTCCACCAGGACCAGATGTGTTTCCTTTTAGGTTCCTGGCATAAGATTCTCGAAAATGTCTTCCACTTTTCCCTCTGCTCCTATAGTAATTTCTGCATAGCTCACAAATCTGTGGAAAAGACTTATGAGAGATGTCTCCTGCTACCATGAGATTAAGGTTTTATAAGAATTCTTCTGAGATTCCCTTGAGGAAGAGTGTTCTTATTGCATCTTTTCGAAGATCACTATATTTGGATTTATGTAACACATAGTTAAATCTTTCGAGATAGTCTTATAGGCTCTCATCTCAAGTTGTTATATTTTGAAAATATCATTGCGAAATTCCTTAGGTTTATAGTAATCCTGATATTTCCATAGAAATGCATTCTTCGTGTCTTCCCAAGTTCTAATACTAGATTCTCCTAACCCCATGAACCATCGAAGAGTAGAGTCTTTTAATGTGGTAGGAAATTTTTTTAGCTTTTGGCCATCTTGTAGGTAGTTATAGCTCCTACAAAAAATGTCAAATTCGAATAAGAATGTATCCGGATCCTCACTACCTTTTGCATCAAAGGTCGGTAGCGAGGAAGGAGGGATGTTTTTCATAGTTAAATCTTGTGTAGTGTCTAGGATAGGGAACCTGAAAGTACCTTCAGTCCTAACCTCTCCTTCTTCTTCCTCCTGTTGGAAATGATCATTCTCTATAAAAACTTGATTTCCAAAGAGAGAATACGTAGGTTTTTCCTTTCTTGGTGAGTATGGGATATCCCAACGTTATGTTTCAGGGATAGTATTCCCCTTTTTAGGAGAGGAATTACAAGCTACATGGGAGTCCAATTTTGAAGGTCCTACAACTGTTGTCTCAATCTGTGAAATAACTATGTTCACGGAATTTTCAAAAAGAGCGTCTACTTTTGTAGGATCAACAAAGTCTACTAGGTTTGGACCATGTACTATTGAAAAGGTAGTGTCTTTGGGTTTTTGAATTAATGGAGGGTTGGTAGGTTCTGAAGTTTTATTCTTCTAAGTTTCCTCTTGTCTAAGTTCAATATCAATAGGAGCTTGAGGTTCTTCTAGTGGAATTTATTTATGAACATACTGTTCTGATATCTCTATGGTTTTCCCTAAATGATTTCCAGAACGGATTTCCTTAGCTTTCCAAGTAGGACTATCCCCTTTAGGTTTCTTGTGATACCTTTCTGCGGAGTTAGTAGTTGGGGTGGCATGCCCCCTATATAGGTTAGTAGGAATTTTAGTAGGGATTTTAGTAGGAAGGCTAGCTTTAATATATCTACCTTTTGAGTCTCTAGACCTATTCATGAAAACAAAACTATAACTGAAATAAATTATAATTGCATTACTACTATTAATGATGGGTTTTGGGGATGCTTGTTATAACATATGCATAGGTTCTTACCTCTCGTCTTACCACTCACCCGCCACCATCCTATTTCTATGTTCAAAAAGGAAATTCAACCAATTACTATGTTTTTAAGAGAGAATTATACCTGTCTACAACTGAATTATACCTATCTACAACTGAATTCTACCTATCTACAAATCCCTATCAACAACACCAAAATGTTGGGTGTATTTACTATCTTAAGGAATCACAAAATATTTAATTATCGCCTAGGGTTGGTAATCTTAGAGTTGTGGGATAGTATATGCTGAGGTAGAATGGGATCTAATATTTCAGCTCGGAAGACCTTGGAAATGTTTAATAATGAAAATATTGAAAGGTCTTTCAAAATGAAAAACCGAGTCAAAATTTAAAAATACAACTACTGAACTGATTAAACCTAACAGATCAGACTAGTATCAAGCTATACTACTCTACTCCATGTACAATAACTGAAAATATAAACACAACAATATTATTCTAGGAAGCAAAACTTAATCAAAACAGAACTACTTTGATGAAATTGAAAGCTACTGATTAATAATTCAAATTCTAATCTAAGAACTAGAAAACAACTGTAAATGAGTTTGGAAACCTATCTATGAAATGATTTAGCTGGCAACTAGCTATGGAACAGGAAACTATACTGGTCTAAAGCAAAACTACAAACTACTTAATGACTTCAAAAACTATTCATGCATTCAATTAATACTCAAGACTAAACTAAAGACTACCTAATTCCATTCTCCTTGAGGATTCTGAGGAAAAGTATCAAAAGTGATAGGAATGTGAGAGAATGTATCAAAATGGATTTCAAATGTAACAAGGAAACAAAATGGAAGCAAATCTAGTTTAAATTCTACAAATAAATGCAAACTAAAGAGTGTCAAACTACAATTAACTTTAAACATTATGATCTATTTTCTATCCATAAGCAAATGATATGGAACAAATGTAATCTTAGAAGCAAGTAGAAAACTTAATAAAGATATTTACTTGAAAATGAATCTGATTGAGAAGCAAGTAGAAACTTGATAAAGATATTTACTTTGAAAATGAACCCGATCTAGAAGCAAGTAGAAAACTTGATAAAGATATCTTATTCCTAAATCAAATCTTATTTCATGAACATCTTCATTAACTATATAAATGAGAGAATCAAATCCTATGCTTGAACGAAGAAATTATCAAAACTAATGTGTTTTGGAGAATGAAATTACTAAGCCTAATCCGAAATTAATCTTAAGAAACATGAAATAAACTAAATGAAATTGATAAATTGTAGAAGAGTAAAATGTTAATAAATCAGACATAAGGGAGAAACATAATCTAGAAAAAAACTAATGTGAAGTTAAGGGAATGGAATGAGAACTAAAAATAATTATGAAACTCAATTAAAACTATATGTAGTGTAGAACATGGTCCTAATTACGTATATGAATGCTAATCAATTACAAGAAATATTACAGTTCAGAGACCTACAAAACTGAATTCTAAACAAGCATAAAAAAAATGCAGAAAATATTAAAGTCCATATGACAATCTGGATGACAGTCCGAATGACAATCCAGATGGAAGAAAATGATTTAAACTAAGGAAAGAAGCAAACTGAATGATCTTAATGAACCTATAGTGCAAGGAAAACAATAAATAGATTATTTAGAAGCTAAGATAACAACAAGCCATCTAGACTAATCATTATCTAAGGAGATGAACTATTTCTATGGCATAATAAAACAAGGATGAGATGTAAATAAAACTAACCTACATCTACAAGAAAAATTAGCAGAACTAATTCAAACTATGAATCAAACTCTGAAACAATAACTAATTAACTCTATCTAATTGCAAATAAAAGGACTGAATGAAAACTAAGAAAACTTATGCATGACCGGCCATTTTGACTTGTAAATTAAACTAGCAAATTACACTAACAACAAGATATGAGTTACAATAAATAAAAGACTGTCATGTACAGGAAACCAAATTAAATATTGGAAATGAAAACTATTTATGTTAAATTTTTAGAATTTACTTCAATCTGATCTAGGATCTTAACTGAGAGAACAATATGTATAGCAAATCTACAGCATATCAATCATGGACACAATAATGCAAGTACACAAGAGACATAGAGTTTACTTGGGGAAAACCATAAAGGTGAAAAACCCTAATAACTTCCTTAGAGATAGATAGAGCAATGATACAACCAGAATACAAGAGATAGTCTTCTCCTAGCAGCAGAGCCTCCTCCTCCACAAGTGCACCACTCTCCCAAGTGTGAGTGAGAGAATAGAATGTGTAAAATGAGAGAGACACACTTTCTATTTATACACTAACTTGACTTGACCTTTACTCAACTAGGTCGGCCTCAACTTAACCACTTAACATAATGTTGACTGGGCCGACCGCCACTAGGGTGGTCTAATAACCCTTTGACCCACATGGCCGACCCACAATAGGGTGGTCTAACAACCCTTTGACCCACATGACTTATATAGGGCCGACCCTAACAAGGTGGTCTAATAACCCATCAAGTATAAGTTACGACACTTACAATATAAATGATGACACTTCCGTATAGAGGAATAATAACATCTCTATAGGAATGCAAACACTTCCGTATAAAGGAATAATACCATCTCTATAGGAGTACAAAATACATATATGAAATACATGGGTGAAATACATTTTGAAGTTACATATACATCAACACTTCCTCTTAACTAGGAAGGTATTTCTTGACATAGGTCTTCTAGCACAAGTCATCTTCTCTGGATCACCGTCACTGAATAATTGTCATCGAGTCATCATCATCGTCACCGTTGTTGCTAGCTCAATCAATCTCTGAATCTACTCGTCATAGGAAGTTCTACAGAGCCAGTTTTTTTCATACTGGATGTAGGCCCACCACCTACAGGTCTTCGTCATCACTGGCCATATTGTGGAATCCTCAGGACTTATTACGTCCATCACAAAACCTGGTTGCAGCATCCCAGGCTATTACGAGCACACAACTCTACCTGTTGGATCTCCCAGGAGCACATTACATGTGACCCATCACAAAACCTGGTTGAAGCACCCTAGGCTATTACGAGCACACAGATCTACCTGTCGAATCTCCTAGGAGCACATTACATGTTATCTCATGACAAAACCTAGCTGAAGCATCCCAAGTTGTTACGAGCACACAACTCTACCTGTCGGATCTCCCAGGAGCACATTACATGTGGTCCACCACAAAACCTGGCTGAAGCATCTGAGGCCTTTTTCATCCTGTCCAGATCTGCCAGGAGCAAATTACATGTGGTCATGGCAAAACTTGGCTGAAGCATCTGAGGCCTTTTTATTCCTGTCCATATCTCCCAGGAGCAAATTACATGCCATAGGAAAAAACCTCGCAAGAGCATCTCAGGATGTTACAGGTACATAGCTCCGACCTAAAGATCTCCCAGGGCACAAATTACATGTCCTCCTAGAGCAATGTCTCAAAAGAGCATCCCAGGCTTTTACGGGTACACAAATCCAACCTATAGGATCTCTCAAACATGCTCATATGCACAACCTAATCCACGACCACAAAGTATCATCCTGATATTCACCATACATCATCTTGATGTACACATGATCATCCTGATCATCATCATTGCAACATTTTGCTGCATGTCATCTGGAGAAGCTCGTCATCCACGATCATCCTGATCATACAATGCATCCACCTGATGCATACCAAATATCTACCTGATACATATCATCATACATGATCTACCTGATCATACAATGTATCCACCTGATACATACACAGATACATGATCCACACAATGTATCCACCTGATACATATCAACATACATGATCTCAGTATCCACCTGATACATATACAGATACATGGTCCAAGCATCGAACATGATGCATATACAAAATACATACAAATGATCCAATTGATCATATCCAACATCCAACATTATGCATACATACATAAATGATTCAACTGATCATATCCAGCATCCAAGATGATGCATATATATATAAATGATCCAATTGATCATAACAAGCATCCAACATGATGCATATATACATATACAGAGTAGTAACTGGAGAATCGTCCTGATGCTCATCATCCATGATCCCCCTGATCATCATAGCATCGTCTTCTTCAGATCATCTCATCGTCCATGAAGCACAGCCTAGATGGACATCATCCACGAAGCACAACCTAGATGCACATCATCCAGCACTTACACCACCAACATGGGAGAACACATCTACCACCATTCGGGGAAGGCTCCAACCCTTACTTTTTCACCATGGGAGAACACATCTACCACCATGTGAAAAATGGCTCAACAATTACATCAGGACGAAGGGGGAACATATCAACCATGTCAGAAAATCTCATGTGCATCTAGATCTTTCGAAGTCATCACCTCCCTTTGGAAGGAACCTTGATCTGAAGTGCACCAAACCTCTCTCTGAAGTACTCAAACTGCACTCTGGACAACTGCTTGGTCAATACATATGCAACCTGCTCATCCGTCACAATATACCCTGCTTCGGATGTACTCAATGCTACACAGGATTGCTTCCTGCTAAACCAAGAGATCACACCTCATCCCATACTGAAGCAGCACCCAAAAGTGCTCTTCCTATCTGTAGCACTGCATGCCTAATCTGAATCAACATAACCCTGCAGGTTAAACTTTTGATTCGCATCGTACTTGAGCCCATAATCAACCGGATCAGATGGAGCATCACACAGAAGCTTCAAGTTCGATTCCATAGGTGTGGCCATAGACTTGTAGTCCATCATCCTGAACCTCTTCAGGATCTCTACTGCATACTACCTAACTACAAATATTCTTATGTGTTCCCTAAGTGGGGTTAGAATGTTGGTTGTGTTAAGTAGTATTTTAGGGCTCACTTGAATTAGGTGATAGAGTGTGTGCATGTGAGATGATGAACCCAAGTAAAATTGCCACAGGGTGGGCAACTTTCTAACTAAAAATAACAATACAAAATTTAAACTTTGAAATGCAAAATTTTCTCTTTTTCAATTAAAATGCTGAAATTTAAAAAATATTCTGTAAATGGAATAGAAATAATACTGTGGAAAAGGTTGTAGGGAAGTATGGCTACAGGTAGGATAGATGGCTGTGCAGGTGCAGAAAATATTGCAGCAAAGTGCTAGGTTCAAAACAGGAAAAAAAGTGCAGAAAACAGACCGCGGATCCGTGGCAAATCTAAGTGGTCGGACCACGGGAAACAGCTCAACAGGCGCAGACAGGTTGTAGGATTTTGGCTGAAAGATGCAGTCAGACCGCGGGAAATAGGTCTAAAGTCGCAGGCGGGTTACAGGAAAATGGCTGAAAGCCGCAAGCAGGATGCGAGAAAAAGGCTGAAAGACGCAGGCAGGTTGCAGGAAAATGGCTGAAAGACGCAAGCGGGATGTGGTAAAAAGGATGAAAGACACAGGCAGGTTGCAGAAAAATGGTTGAAATCCGCAAGCGGGCTGCGAAAAAATGGGTTAACAGCCGATGTCGTACTGCACGAAACAAGCTAATAGCCGCAGTCGAATCACAGGTAACAGACTGGAAACTGCCGGTAGGTCACCGAAAACAATCTGAGAGCTGTGGTCGGATCGCAGGTAAATGCCTGAAAGATGCAGTCGAAACGCAACTGTGGGGGGTAAAAGACGCGGTTTACGACAGCTGAAAGGGACAGCCGAAAGGAAAAAACAAGAAAATATTGCAGAAAATTGAAAACGTTTAAAACTTTAAAACTATAACCAGAAATTCAATGGAAGACAAGGGGAGTCGCCAAAACTGTAGCTAGGGTTTTCACCCCAGCTTGTGCAAATGAGCACCCACTAAGGAGAAGTGACTCCTTAGTAGCAGTTCAATAAATAGTAAATAAAAGCACTAAAACAATATGAAATTTAACCTAGAATGAGCATTAACAATAATAACAAAACATGAAAATATGGCAAAAGATTTCTCTTTTTGTATTAAAGATTACCTCAAGTGTAGAGGATGGTGAAGCTCTTGCAACAATCCAGGAGGGTTGCTTCCAAGCTTCCAGCTTTGCTCCTTTCTCTTTCTCCAAAGGGTTGGAAATGGGCCAAAGGGGCACTCAAGGGTGAGCTAGGGTTTCAAGAGTAATTTTGGCAGAGTAAGGGTGTGTTTGACTGTGGATATGAAATGAGGGGCCTCCATCACGTATTTATAGGTTTTTAGTGGTGGAGTGTTGGCCCATGGTTTTGGGAACCATATGGTTTAGGTTAGCTGTATAGGCTTTTGCCTCCTTTTTTCCTCTTTTTCCTCTTTTTTTTGTATTTTTATTCCCTTTTTAGAGGGTTTTTGCTATTTTGGAGGAATTTGGGATTATTTTGGGGGAAAAGGGGGTTTTTTGGCCTTTTGGAGGCTTTTTAAATGGTTTTGTGGCCTTTTGGAGGCTTTTTAATGGGATTTTAAGGTTCTGAAGGTAAATATAGTAGGAAATATGGACAAATGAGTCATGTAATGGGGTAGATGATCACTAGATGCCTTCCAATCTCTACCAGAACATTGTTAGTGAGCACTTTTTGGGTGTTAATAGGTATATCTTCTATTTCATCACTTTTATATTTCTCTATGCTGCCATCTGTAGCATGATTGATCTGATAGTTCCATTTGGAAGTCACAACAGACTTCCCTTCAGCTCTTGGGACTGCATCCCAAACATCATTCTTCATGATCGACGAATCATGGCATTCTTCCCATATCCTGGGAACTTCAATATCTTCAATAGATAATTTTGTTGCTGAAACAAATGTTGTAGTCCTTCTTTTATAGGTGAAGGTATACGGTCTTTCCTACAAAACAATTTAAATTGCATGATTAGAAACATCTCATAATTTTCATACAAATTCTTACACATAAAGAAATATGTCATATAGTCATGCAATTATCGTAGCCAATGCTTCAATACAACATTCATCCATGTTCCACAACTTTCTAGATGCCTTCCAGTCTCTACCAGAACATTGTTAAGAGTTTGCACTACTCCCAACATGTCATCAAAGAGGTTTCATTCTAGATAAGTAGCACTAGAATGTTGTACAGTGCCATAGGCCACTTACCCATCACATGCATATTAGTAGTATACTGTTCATTAATGCAATCATTCTAATATGCACAATACATATCCTAAGTCTAGGAACATGAGCGTATACATTATTGAACAATTTTATTTAAACAAACAAATACGCAAGAAATGATAATAAAAATACTTATCTTTGTTTGTTTGTTGGGTGGAATCCCTCTGAGTCTTTGCTTCCTTGCAGGAGCTGCTGAAGTAGCTTCTTCTACACCTTTCTATTGTGTAATGTAGAAGGATGGTCAACTCCCTTTAGATATCTGCATCCTTGCAGAAACTACTGGAGTATGCTCCTTTGCTTTCTTCCAGGAACAACTAGAGTGTGCTTCCTCTTGATCTTTGCTTCCTGGATTACCTGTCCTTGAACTTACATCCATCCTTAATCACTATGCATGCTTATTACTATCATCATTGTGTTATCCTTGAGGTCTCATACATAATCACAAATTTATTAGTATAATCTTAATACTATCAAAACACAATAATCTTAAACATGTATAGTCATGATCATTCACAGATAATAAACATTAGTATTCAAGGTTTCAAGGAAGTCTTCTTTTACTCATGCATATTCTTATTTGATCATAGGACTCTTTTGATTAGTTAAATCATCAATGCATAAACCCGTGATTACTCAAACCTATACCTTCATGATTCTTCTGGTTAGTCATATCATCAATTATGGTAAGAAACATAATATGCATACAACCATGACTATTCAAACCTATGACTTCATGAATAATCATTATCAACAACACAACAATAAAAGATCCTAACACAAGGTAGGATTCTAGCTTGATATAGGAAAAACATATATGGATTAGCATGCTAGCTAGTTATGTCTAACATACCCGCATAATGTCTTTTGGTTCTCTTCAGTGACTTGTGCCAGTAACCTGCATGTCTCATAAGTTAACCATTGTAGAACCAAGTTATACATACCTTGTAAGTAGATCTTCTATGTGATGCATGACAATGGATGAATCTTTGTCTTCATATCACCATGATCATATGTTCTTGAAGTAGAACATGATTTGTCTTTCTTGGTGTACCTTTTATGTTAGTGAACAACATAAACCTCATACAACATCACAATGCATTTGTACATTCATAATTGTCAAAACCTTAATCAATGAACATCTTCTATTAAGGTGATACGAAAAGTCTAGTAATTAATCAAGATTGTACTGTAATGATAAACATATGATAAACTTAACCATGAAACATACTTGTAAGCCACACCTGTCAAGATTGCTTGTAATCTTCTTATGGAAGGCCTTAGCCTCATCTCCCTCTGAGAAAGGAACTTCTTCACTTATGCAAGTGACCAATCCATCCTCTTCTGGGATTAACCCAATCCACTTAATTTGCAGGATAGAAATATGTGCCTTCATGAGCTGATCAGCTGGTATATTCATAATTTGAAAACTGCAAAGTTTCAGTCCTCAATTTTGCCTTTGAAACTTTCGGATTCACTGGACGTGACCTCGAACTAGGGTTTGATGAAGCCCACTCTTCTACCCAATCAAAATATTTGATCCAAAGCTCTAAGCTTCTATTTTTATGAGGAGCTTCCAGCCGTGGTCACAGATTTCAAAAATTCCCATTTTTGCAGAAGCCCTAATTTTCCACTTTTCTGATCAAAGTCCTGAACTAGGGTCTAATCAGGCATGGCCTTCTGGCCAACAAAAAATTCTGATCTTGGTCTCTAAATTTTGATTTTGATGAGTAGCATTCCGCCGTGGTCTCCGATTACAAAAATTTCAACTTTCTCCAAAGCCCTAAATTCTGGAAGCCATGAATGAAGGTGCTCAAAAATAATTCTGATTTGACAAAAATATGTACCTGATTGTTTCTGATGTAACTCTGAACTTTTCGATCAACGGGGTCTGAACAATTTTCTTGAGATAGCCCAACCTGTTATATTTCCATCCTGGCAAGTCTGACCTCAATTGGATTCTCTGAGAGAGAGTTATGCCAAGTGTCGCAACGTGACCTGTTTATGGGATAATACAGGAGAGCGAACTTGTACGACGTGCCACGTGTTACTAGTTCAACTTTGGCCTTTGAAAATTTTTCTTAAGATAGTACCTTCTGTATACTACCTGTCACTTTTTACGCAATTTCACTTGGAGCTTCCTAGCCCAAGTTATGACCTTTTTCCCAAGGTCACCTGATTTTGAATCAGATCTGGAAGAGGGAGAAACCCTATATTGTACAGATAATAAATCACAAAGTATAATGAATTAGACATGTCCTTTGGGCACAAGGTACATGGGGATCTGATATTCGACCTGTAAAAGTTTTAGATCTGAAAACTTCGCCAAAATGGATTTATAGCGAAAGTGCTATGATGACCGGTTTTTGCTATATCAAGCCCTAGCATCGTAAGTGCAACAAGTGTCATACATGCCATATCATGCCTTCTTTCACACTAGCTCTGATACCATGTTAAATTTTCAGAATTTACTTCAATCTGATCTAGGATCTTAACTGAGAGAACAACATGTACAACAAATCTACAACATATCAATCATGGACACAATAATGCAAGCACACAAGAGACATAGAGTTTACTTGGGAAAAACCATAAAGGTTAAAAACCCCAATAAATTCCTCATAGATAGATAAAGCAATGATACAACCAGAATACAAGAGATAGTATTCTCTTAGCAGCAGAGCCTCCTCCTCCACAAGTGTGCCACTCTCCCAAGTGTGAGTGAGAGAATAGAATGTGTGAAATGAGAGAGACACACTCTCTATTTATACACTAACTTGACTTGACCTTTACTCAACTAGGTCAGCCTCAACTTAACCACTTAACATAATGCTAACTGGGCCGACCCCCACTAGGGTGGTCTAATAACCTTTTAACCCACATGGCCAACCCCCAATAGGGTGGTCTAATAACCCATCAAGTATAAGTTATGACACTTACAATATAAATGACGACACTTTCGTATAGAGGAATAATAACACCTCTATAGGAATACAAACACTTCCGTATAGAGGAATAATACCATCTCTACAGCAATACAAAATACATATATGAAATACATTCTGAAGTTACATATACATCAAAAATTTACTTGCAGAAAAGAAATGCAAAATATCTACAATAAAACCTCTTGTTGTTAAGGGGCCCTTCTCAGCAATCAGAGATGGAATCTTAACTAAAATTCTTCACCAACAATAGAACATCAACAACTATGAAATTGGAACTTCCATTAACTGATAAAAATTACACAGCGTCTATGTAAAAGTTACTGCTATTGTCTATGTTCTATATCCTCGGTATATGTATATGTATGTTGTTTTTCATCACAGGAAACATCTTTGCATAAGTTTACAACAAGAGAGAAGGTCGATGTAGTCAACCTCTCTAAAAAAAGGAAGTTTAATGACTAAAGAAACGGCTACAGGGTGGTTCATGACAGCGCATAGGCTGTCTGCCTGAGTCCACCGCATTGATTCTCCTTGATGCGAACAACTGGGCATTAGTTCCCTTCAATCGTGGGAAGAGGATATGTTGGAAAGCTGGGCATGGGAGGATGAAGAACTTCTGGAACGTCGACGTGGGCAGAGAATGTGTTGTCAAGATGAGCGAACGAGAGGACGAATCTTCTAGAATGAAGGCTCACCAACTGTGTGCGACACGTCCCAAACATCTTAACCAATGATTCTGCGGGTATGAATGGAGGGTTGAATGACGGTTCGGATGCAGCTGGGCAACTTGGCATGAACGCACAGTTGAATGAAGGTCTAAATGACAACCACAACCTGTAGAACAAAAACTAAATGCCAAAAATGTCTAGAAATATGAGATGATTTTCAATAAACCATAAAAACAATGATAATTATTCATCATTCGTATGATATGAAAATAAATGCATACCTGGGTCTATTTGATGGTCTGATTGGAAAAGAGAATGACTTATCATAGCAAAATAGTGAAAATAACTCCAATCAAAGCATGTTTACTGATCGAAATGGTGACAAAAATGGATTCCAACATGCATTACATAAGTGGCATCCATACCTATTAGGGAATCATTTATGTATCAAGACTGATCACCAGAGTCTGAAATATTTCCTGGAACAACGAGTATCCTTGTTAGGAACCCATGTCTTTACTTTGTTAGTATGTTGTTGTTGGACGCATATGCTTTGTAAGTCGTCCCGTAGTATTTGTTGATCAATAGTTTGTGTTATTGTTGTTGGCGCATATGCTTTGTAAGTCGCCTGTAGTATTTTTGATCCATAGTTTGTAGTGGCCCGTGGTTTTGACCAATGGTATTGGCACCTAGACTTAGTATATAAGTGTGTGTTGAGACCTATGAAGGCACCGTGAAGTTATTTGTACTGAGCTTCCTCATAGGAGGTTGCCCCCTCGAAGTGGCATGTGATCAATATAAAAGTGATTATGAGTTCTGTCATTTCTGCTATTCGCATATTTGTATTAATTAATTATTGCAGGTGCATCACATCTGGTATCAGAGCACTTTCTTGGGCTCACTGGGTGAAATTTCGCCCAATTTTGTTTTCGCATCTGTTGCAGGTTCGGATTTGGGAATAATCCCTATCAGCTTAACTGTGGGAAGTACTTGGGCATAATCCCTAAAACTCATTGTGAGGAGTACCACAGGAACCCCGAAGTAGTTGGCCCATTGAGAGGACTTGCCAGTGAAAAGGGAAACAACCCCTACCTGATTGACTAGTTCCCACCCATGAGGTAAACCAAGAGTTATCATTTGTGGCAAAGTGGTTATCAGTTTTACCTGAGCCGTGGAGTGAGGGGTACTGCCCCAATATGCAAGCCGTCAGATAGCATTGGTGGCCGAGTGAAACCCCGAAACTATCAGGAAGCCGCACATACCTGGGGTCCATATCTACTTTCACCTGAACTATTATCGATCACTACTGTGCCGTTTCAAATCCATTTTGCAAGCCATTTCAGATCCAACCATTTTCAATCCATTCGGCGCTGTTCCAAATCCCTTCCGAGCCGTAGCCACTCGTCTGGAAATAAAAAATAAAAAAAAATTTGTCCGTATCTCCCTTGTTTTCACTTTGTTTCCCTTGAAATTTTCGGGGAACCCCTGTCATCCCATTCTGGATATTTCATTCCTACGGACCCTATCCCCAATTCCCCTTCCCAAAGCCTGAAAGCCCACATTTGTCTATTTTTAGGGTTTTCCATAACTTCCTCAGATTTCACCCAATCACCTTCAAATTTTACCACAGAGTTCCTTTCTGAAATCTGCTTCTTTGTCCCCCTCTGCCAAATTTTCCCATTCTTTCACCCCGCTTCCGAAATCCTCATTTTTGCTTCCATGTTTAGTCGACAGTGTCCAACACCTAGTCAAATCCCAATTACCCTTCATATTTTTTCCCAAGTCCAGATTTTCCCTTACTGAAGCAGTTTCTGTTTTTGTTTTCCTACCCAGTCAAAAAAAAAAAAAACTCCTGGTTATGGTTATCACCCGTGCAGGAGCAAAAACCATGGAAGAAGCACTTGTAGCCATCCAAGCCAAACTCCAGGATCTGGATGACAAATTTCTCGGCCTCCATCTTGAACATTCAGCTATGAACAACAAACGGCAGTCCGAGTCTTCATCAGGCAATGGATTCTCTTCTTCCAGCAATTTCTCATGGTCCAGAGCTTGATTTTCCTCGCTTCAATGGTACTGAGCCAACTAGATGGATCTATCATCCAGAACAGTATTTCAGTCTACATATTACTTTTGATGTCAACAAATTTCTGCTGACATCCTTTCACTTGGAACAGGAAGCTCTTCAATGGTACCGTTGGTACATCAAGGTTCATCCAGAGCCCAAATGGTTAGACTTTTGCCAGCTCCTTTTGCAACGATTTGGTCCTAGTGCTTTTGATAACTTCACCAGATCCCTCACTAAAATTCTCCAAATTGGCACTGTGAGAGAGTATCAAACTGAATTTGAGAACCTAGCTAACCACACCGAAGAATTGTCTGATGACTTTTACCGAAATTGTTTTATCAGTGGTCTAAAGGATGCCATCCGCTCTGAGGTCAAAATGTTATGTCCCACCACAATGATGGAAGCCCTAGGGTTGGCTAAGTTGGTAGAAGACAAGATTGCAGCCCAACAATGCTCCAAGCCCACTTTTGTTCCCTTCCAAAATATGGGTTCTCAGCGGCCACCTATACCGCAGGCTCCTCGACTGACTCCTATCAAGCGTTTGTCTAAAACAGAGATGCAAGCACGCAGAGAAAATGGGCTTTGCTATAACTGTGATGAGAAATTCACTCGAGGAAATAGATGTGTTAAGCAAAAGCTCTATCTCTTGGATGTGGACTATCCGCCTACCTCTGAAATTGGTGATGAAGATCCAGAAACACTGGATGCTCCAGTCGACATTCAGGAACCGCCTATTGACCCTCCATCTTAGGATGACTAGCCAGAGATATCTCTCCATGATTTAGCTGGAATCACCACCCACCAAACAATGCGGGTCAGGGGTTACTTCAAGAAGCTTCCTCTTACAATACTCATTGATTCTGGTAGCACTCATAATTTCATTGACCCTCGGATTGCCAAACAAGTTGATTGTTTTATCCATCCTTGCTCCAAATTTGAAGTCATGGTTGCCAATGGGAGCACCTTACCTTGCAAAGGGAAGTGTCGAAATGTGTGTATCTCTATGGGATATTATACCTTGCACTCTGACATGTTTTCCTTGCCCTTAGGCGGATGTGATGTGGTTTTGGGCGCTCAATGGCTATGAACACTTGGCCCTATCTTATGGGATTTTGCTGAACTTTGGATGCACTTTTCCCTCAATAGACAAAAACACACATTGATAGGATTACAACCAGGTTCTCTTAGCATCATCAGTTCATAGTGCATGGAAAAACTCCTCAAGAAGAATTCACATGGTGTCATCACTCAGATCCATTCCATTCAGATGCAACCATCAGCGGTCTCCACTACTCCTTTGGATCTACAACAAATTATAGATCGATATACAGGTGTCTTTGCTGAACCAGTGGGATTGCCACCTTCCATGCCAGAAGACCATCATATTCAGCTCCTTCCTGGCAGCGTTCCTCGCAACATCAGTCCCTATCGCTACCCATTTCACCAAAAAACACAGATTGAATTACTCGTTCGGTACTTATTGAAGCAAGGTATTATTCACCCAATCACTAGTTCCTTTTCTTCTCCAGTTATTATTGTCCGCAAAAAAGATGGGTCATGGTGCCTCTGCATTGACTTCCGAGCACTTAATCACCTCACCATCAAGGATAAGTTTCCAATTCTTGTTGTTGATGAGCTTCTTGATGAGCTTCATGGGGCTCACTTTTTCTCCAAGTTTGATCTTCGTTCTGGGTATCATCAAATTCGGGTTCATGAGGTTGATATCCCTAAAACAGCTTTCTGCACACATGATGGCCATTATGAATTTTTGGTCATGCCCTTTGGCCTCACTAATGCTCCTTCCACAATCTAGGCCTTAATGAATAAAATATTTCGACCCTACTTGCGGAAATTCATTCTGGTATTCATTGATGATATCCTCATCTATAGTAAAACATGGGATGAACATCTCCAGCATCTGGATCTTGTCATGCAACTTTTCTCTGACCATCATCTCCATGCCAAGTAGTCTAAATGTGTTTTTGGACAGAAGGAAGTTGAGTATCTCAGGCAAATTATCTCAGTACAAGGGGTTCGCGTGGATCTTGCCAAATTCGATGCCATGAACAATTGGCCGCATCCTCAGACACTCAAGAGCCTTCGTGGTTTTTTGGGGTTGACTGGCTACTACCACAAGGATTATGGGAAGATTGCAGCTCTATTAACTGCTCTATTGAAAAAGGATGCTTTTACATGGACACCTGCTGCTCAGTGTGCATTTGACAAACTAAAACAAGCTATGTGTACTACACCTATGCTAGCTATGCCCAATTTTTTCAAGCCCTTCACTATTGAGAGTGATGCTTGCGGCAATGGACTTGGTGCTGTTCTCCTTCAAGATGAACACCCCATTGCGTTCACTAGCAAAGCCCTTTCAGGTAAGAATTTAGCTGCCTCTACCTATGAGAAGGAAATGATGTCTATTTTTCATGCAATACAGAAGTGGCGCCCATACCTATTAGGAAATCATTTCTGCATCAAGACTGATCACCAGAGTCTGAAATATTTCCTGGACCAGCGTGTCTCCTCCTTGGCACAACAGAAATGGGTTAGCAAACTCATGGGTTATGACTATGAGATCACTTACAAGAAGGGTAAAGACAATATTGTGGTAGATGCTCTTTCTCGCACATTTGATGCCCAAGGTTCTCTTTCAGCTATTTCTATGCCTGTTCCAAATTGGTTGCAATCTGTTCAACAGGGTTATGTCAATGACTCTTCCTTATCTCAAATCATCCAACGCTTGACCAACAACCCTTCTACTGTACCACATTACTCTTGGGATGGTGCTTCTCTGCGATATAAGGGTCATCTGGTACTTCCCCAAAGCACAAATCTTCAACAGGTTGTCTTCTATGAACTCCATGCTTCTCCATCGGCAGGGCACTCTGGGTTCCTCAAAACACATGAACGAGCATGGTGTAACTTCTTTTGGAAGGGCATGAAAAGGACAATTCAACAAATGGTGGCTGAATGTGATACTTGCCAGTGCAATAAAGGCGAAACAACACTCCTTCCAGGATTGCTTGAACCCTTGCCCATACCTACACGGATTTGGACAGATATTTCTATGGATTTCATTGAAGGGCTCCCTAAATATGGCGGGAAGACATTCATTCTCGTTGTGGTTGATTGCCTCTCCAAATATAGTCATTTTTGTGCTCTCATCCATCCCTATATAGCTTCCTCCGTCACTCAAATTTTCCTAGACCAGATCTTTCGTCTTCATGGCATCCCTTCTTCCATTGTCTCGGATTGTGATGCGACTTTCACCAGTCATTTTTGGATAGAACTATTTCGCCACACTGGCACCAAACTGAAGATGAGTTCAGGGTATCACCCACAAACATATGGTCAGACTGAAATTATCAATAAATTCTTGGAAACTTATCTTCGTTGCTTCACCTCGGAACAACAACATCAGTGGGAAAAGTGGCTTCCTCTCACTGAATGGTGGTACAATACCTCTTACCACACCGCCTCTAAAATGAACCCATATGAAGCAGTCTATGGTTAAGCACCTCCAGTTCTTCTTCCATACACCCCCACCAGTTCACCAGTTCAGGAAGTTGACAGGGTCCTTCGAAACTGCGATCATATTCTTCTCATTTTGGAGGACAATCTTCACATGGCAAGAAATCGCATGAAGCAACAAGCTAATCAGCACCGTTCTGAGCGCACTTTTCAAGTCGACGATATGGTTTTTCTTCATCTCCAGCCGTACAAAAAATCTTCCTTGAAACTCAAAGGGCACCATAAGCTCGCTCCAAAGTTCTATGGGCCATATCGGATTCTTCAAAAGATTGGTTCTGTTGCTTATAAATTGGAACTTCCTCCTTCTTCCTGCATTCATCTAGTCTTTCATGTCTCTTGTCTAAAGAAAGTTCTTGGCACCAACATTAGTGGACAAACGATTTTACCCGAACTGGATAATGAAGGATCCATCCTTTTGGAGCCAGAGGCCATCCTCAATCGACGCATGCGTCAGCTTCACTCTCGCTCTATCACAGAGGTCTTAATTCAGTGGCATAGCATGCAACCAGAGGATGCTACATGGGAACCACTCCTTCAGATTCAACAACAATTTCCACATCTAAAGCTTTGAGGACAAATCTTTTTTTAAGGGGGAGGGGATGTTAGGAACCCATGTCTTTACTTTGTTAGTATGTTTTTGTTGGACGCATATGCTTTGTAAGCCATCCTGTAGTATTTGTTGATCAATAGTTTGTGTTATTGTTGTTGGCGCGTATGTTTTGTAAGTCGCCCGTAGTATTGTTGATCCATAGTTTGTAGTGGCCCATGGTTTTGAACCCTGGTATTGGAACCTAGAATTAGTATATAAGTGTGTGTTGAGACCTATGAAGGCACCGTGAAGTTATTTGTATTGAGCTTGCTCATAGGAGGTTGCCCCCTTGAAGTGGCCTGTGATCAATATAAAAGTGATTTTGAGTTCTGTCATTTCTGTTATTCGCATATTTGTATTAATTAATTGTTGCAGGTGCATCACACTCCTCCCCGGTACAACAGAAATGGGTTAGCAAACTCATGGGTTATGACTATGAGATCACTTACAAGAAGGGTAAGGACAATATTGTGGTAGAGTCTATTTCTTGCACATTTGATGACCAAGTTTCTCTTTTAGCTATTTATATGCTTGTTCCAAATTGGTTGCAATCTATTCAGCAGGGCTATGTCAATAACTCCTCATTATCTAAAATCACCCAATGGTTGGCCAAAAACCCTTCTATTGTACCGTATTACTCTTGGGATGGTGCTTCCCTGAGATACAAGGGTTTTTTGGTGCTTCCCCGAAGCACAGATCTTCAATAGGATGTATTCTATGAAGTCCATGCTTCTCCATTGGCAGGGCACTCTGGGTTCCTGAAACCGTATGAGTGGGCACAACATAAATTCTTTTGGAAGGGACTGAAACAAAAAAATTCAATAGATGGTGACTAAATGTAATACATTCCAGCACAACAAGGGTGAAACAACAGTCCTTTCAGCATTGCTTGAACCCTTTCCCATTCCTACATGGATTTGGACATATATTTGTATGGATTTCAACGAAGCAACCCGTAAATTTGGAGGGAAGACAATCATTTTGGTCCTGGTTGATCACCTCTCCAAATATAGTCATTTTTGTGCCCTCATCCATCTCTATACCTCCTCCTCAGTCGCACAAATTTTCCTGGACCGAATATACCTTCTTCATGGAATCCCTTCTTCCATTGTCTCGGATCGCGCTGCAACTTTCACCAGTCATTTTTGGACAAAACTATTTCACCACACTGGCACCAAATTGAAGATGAGTTCAAGGTATCAACCACAAACAGATGTTCACTGAAATTCTCAACAAATGTTTGGAAACTTCCCTTCATTTATTCACCTCCGAACAACAACATCAGTGGGAAAAGTGGCTCCCTTGTTAGATTTTCATCATTTAATTCAATGTGATCTAGGATCTTAACTAAGAGAACAACATGTACAACATATCAAACACAAGAGACAAGAGACACAAAGATTTCACTGGGGAAAACCAAGAAGGTGAGAAATCCTGCAACTTCCTCAGAGACAGAATAAGCACCAATACAAAGATCACAAAGTTGAAACCCCAAAAGATAGATGTCTTCAGTAGCTACTCCACCTTCACTTGTGTGCACTCCTTTCTCTCAACTATGCGAGTTCGATGAGTGAGTGAATGAGCAAATATAGTGGTGCATAGGGGTCAACTATACTTTAACTTGACCAATGCATAATGGAACATATATGATGAATGAAACTAAGGCTAAGCCATACATCTAATACATGTAAAATTCGATATGTATTAAACTCATGCATTGAATGAAGCATCCAACATGAACTCAACCTTCTACTCAGGATTATACATAATCTACTTATTGATCAAATTCATATAAGCATTGATTCAATAACTTGAACATAAAAAAACATAATATAACACATGAAATGTCATCACTTAACACCACAAAATAACTTATCTTTGAATCTTGAAGCTGTCCAAGCAACTGGCTAAGTGGGAGCAACATTCCACACAACATTAGGTCTCTGTCCAACCTGTATTCTTTCAGCTGAGAGACCATCCCTGAGCTAGGTTGTGTATCCATTGAGGAGGGATAACTAGGCTCTCTCACAGTCAACGTTCCATCCCAATGCTAAGACAACCTACAGTTGGGTTTATCGAGAATTCCAGGGAAACATACTCATGCTAAGCCAACCTATAGTTGGGTTTATCAAGCATGCAAGGGAAACATACCCATGCTAAGCCATCCTGTAGTTGGGTTTATCAAGCATGCCATGGTACATATTCATGCTAATCCAACCTGCAGTTGGGTTTATCAAGCATACCAGGGTACATATTCATGCTAATCCAACCTGCAGTTGGGTTTATCAAGCATACCAGGGTACATACGCATGCTAATCCAACTTCCATTTGGGTTTAACAAGCATACTAGGGTACAGGGAGGATGATGCTAAGCCAATGAGCTTTGTATGATGCTAACCAATGAGCTTTGGATGATGCTAACCAATGAGCTCTAGATGATCCTTCTAGTGCTCCATGTTTCTCTACATTTTGTAAGATGTCTCAGCACCAAGAAGATCTTCTTTTAGCGAGAGGTTCATTAGGTGACCTCTCAACCAGTTTTGCTGGTTCTTTAGGAGCTAGGGAATCTGAGGAATATTTTGGTTTCTCCCTCTCTAACTCTGAAGGAGGAGAATCAGACTCAGGATCCTCCACCTCTGATTAACATTGAATCTCTTTAGATCTTTTGAAATCAACTTCCTCATGGAAGGTAACATCTTGGTTGACTTCAATGTGTCGCTCAACAGATACATATATTCAGTATGCTTTGGATGACTAGCTATAACCCACAAATGTTCCTTTCTTAATAGAAGGATCCATATTTGTTCTCTTTTCTTTTAGTACATGAATGTATACTGGGATCCCAAAGATCCTCAAGTGTGAGATGTCTGGCTTCTCACCAATAAACACTTCTTTCGGTGTTTTCTCATCTAGAATGGCATGTGGACTTCTATTATGGATGTACACAGTTGTATGGGTGGATTCTTCCCATAATGAGGTAGATATATCTTGATCATGCATCATGCCTTTTGCAGCCTCACATATGGTTGTATTCTTTCTTTCGGCAACCCCATTTTGTTGAGGGTTGTATGGTATTGTTAACTGTCTATATATTCCTACCTCACTACATAGCTCATTAAATGCATGTGAATCAAATTCACCTTTATTATCAGACCTTAATGCATGGATGTGATTTTCTTTCTTATTTTTAACTAGGGCTTTAAAATCTTTAAATTTGCTAAGAGTTTGAATTTCAGCCTTCATGAAATAAATCCATGACTTCCTAGAAAAATCATCTATGAACAATACATAATATAAGAAGTCATTCAGGGACGGGGATGACATGGGACCACATACATCCGAATGTGTTAAATCTAAAATCCCTTTAGATCTAGTAGAACTGCTAGAAATTTTTTTCTTAAGATTCTTCCCAAGTGCACAATCCCAACATACACTATCATGCTCAAAATCAAATATCGGCATACCTTTTAGCATCTTTTAAAGTCCTGGTAGCACCTTGTAGTGTAGGTGTCCAAGCCTTTGGTGCCATAGGTCACATGGACTGATAGTGTGGTGAATCATATTTTGAATGTACTTCCCGAGTTCCTTGTAGAGTCCTCCATATCAAACTCCAATCACAGCAGCAGATTCTATGATTTTGTTCTTCGTCCATCAGAGTGCTTTGTTATCTATGAAGATAACTCGGAAGCCTTTGTCAAAGAAACGAAACTGAGAGGACTTTCTTCTTCAATCCAGGAACATATAGAATGTCCAACACATGTATAATATCATCGATGCTCATTGGAATGAGGTGGATCCAACTCCTTGGATCGAATAAGTTGAGCTGTCCCCCAACTCTACCATGCATGTGGATTATTTCTCTCTTAGATCGGTGATGGTACTCTTGTAACCAGTCATATGTTTAGATGCACCACTGTCAATCAACCATGTGTCTTCATTTGTGATGACGGATCTTGAGAGGGATGAGACAAGATAATACCCCCTTCTTGTATCCTTTTGTTTAGATGCATTATTTTGAGTGATTTCATCTTCTATGGCGGTAGAATCATGAAACTTTCCTTTCTACTTTGCTTTGCAATCTCTTGAGAAATGGCCTTTCTTGTTGCAATTGAAGCATCTAAATTTTGACTTGTCAAATTATTTGTTGAACTCCTTCTTCTTTTAATGAGAGAACTTCTTTTGGAATAACGGTTTCTTTCCTTTCTTCATTCTTTCCATGAGAGAAATATTTTCTTTTTTGATGCACACTAACTTGCTCTGGATTCGCCCCTCCTTTTGGAGGAAGTCATGCCACAACCTTTAAAAGTTAGTTTGTACCTCTTAGCCATTTACTGCGGCCAAGAGTGTCTCCCATGTGGATGTGAGACCATCAATAGTAGTTTGGAGAAGATCATATTCATCCAACACTTCTCCAATACTAGCAAGCTGATCTCTTCCCTGAGATATCTTGGAGAAGAAGGAGGCCACTGTCTCATTTGTATCCATCTTTAAGTTTCAAATTTTAATCTTCAATTCCCTCTTTTGACTTGGGGCATTCTTCTCATATATATTAGTCAATGTATCATAGCATTCTCTCACGGTTTTCAACAATGTGATCATGGGAATCAAGTTATCGTTTACCGAATCATAGATGATATGTTTAGCCTTATATTGATTCTTCTTGAAGTTGATGCACCCTACACTAGATGTAGGATACTACACCAAAGTGGATACATAGCCATCCAAGTCATGTTCCTCTAGTATGTTGAGAATCCTCGTCTTCCAAGTGTTGAAGTTTGAAGTTCCCTCAAGACAGTCTTCCAGTTGTACAGAGACTGATGCCATAGTATTCAAATCTTGAGCTCAACTTCTGCGGATCAACATAGGCTCTAGATGACATGCAAAACTAAGCTCTTTCATGCCCTAAGCTCTAATACCATGTTGAAATTTGGTTTATATTTTATCTTTAATTCTTTTAGATGCAGAGACTTGAAGCAATGTGACAATTAAATCCATGAAATTCATACAAGCATAACACAAGATATAACCTAAGGAAAATCACCAAAATTATGAGAACAATATTCCCAACAATTCTTTTCAGTATAATATAATGGATAGTACAGAATGGTTTATTTTACAACATAGCACATTTCTTTAGGAAGATAAGAGATCACCAAACTTCTTGGTGAAGATACGAAATCAATAGAGAAGAGAGATCAATCGGATGTGTGCCCAACACAACAATAACAAGCATGAACAATACCCACAAAGAGAAGCGCCTTTCCTTCAATGGAGAAGAGAATTCTCTTCACACTATGGATTCAACAATTTCGTATATCATATTTATACATTCTTCTCTTCTATTTTTAACTTCTAAATTTATGATGAATTGGCCCTCAAACTAGATGTATTAATCTTGCATGGAGTGGTGCGCCCCACTTCTTCTGCAGTGCTTCATCTCACTGAGCTTTCACTTAGGATGAACTCACCTCTTAACTGAAAGCTTTCCCACTTAGTTACGTGGCTAACTTAAGTGTCGACATGCAAGTGTCAATAATCACGTGTCATCTTTTAGTTTAACATAAGTGTCGTCATGCAATAACACTTAGTTAACTAGATCTTCTTTGTTGTCATTTAGTTAACTCTCTTTAACTAAAGTGTCATATTTTAGTTTAACTAAAGTGAAAATACTTTAGTTAATTAGTCCCTTTTATTTAACACTTAGTCAACTGAAATCATGCCGATTGGTTTACTTGAAGTGACCACTTTGAGTTCTTTAGTTAACCGAGACATATCTTTAACTGATGATTTAACTGAAGCATTGATAGTTAACTAAAGCTTTAATAATTCGAGTTGTCTTTAATTAGATGAAGTATGTGCATGCGCAATTTTGAATTCTCTTGATCTCTATGCTTTATCTTTTATTTCTTTATCTCTTACTGCATGGTCAATATGTGCTAAATTTAATTATCCATCACATTACATTATATTAAGAAGAATTATCAGATGCTGTGATCATATTATATTATTCCAGACCAAATGATCATATGCGAAATTAATTCACTTTATAGGTGATCAATCTCTAAAGGCGACTTAATAGCAATCTGGTGATCATGGTTAATAATATATCACACAACATTAAATGCTTTTAACAAGTAAAGCATGAACTTTATACAGAAGTTCCACCTCTATACGGGAGGTCCATCTCATGGATACCTTTATACAGAAGGTTCACATGATAATCATGACTTTATACACACAAGTTCGGAGCCTTGTCCCACAAGACTTTACAACATCATTACTTTGATCAATTACCTCTATACGAGAGGAATAACCTTTACATGGAAGTGAATCAAAGTGATCACCTCTATACAGGAGGATCAATCTTAACTAGACAATATTGGTTTGGATAATGTCTCTTGATGCTATATATTTAACACTTTTGATAGTTTATGAATTGAGTAAGAGTAAGCTCAATCTTCTCTAGGATTTGGTGATGCACCCTTAGCTACCCATGGGAGATGTGCCCCATGGGTAATATTCCAGTCTTCTGCACATGATCCAGCACATCCATTGATGACCAATTTTCATATCTGATCCACCTCCGTGATTACATCCTCTGTTCTTTCTCTATTTTGAAGTATTCTTCTCCTTCGTTGAGTGAATGTATTGATTATTCTATCTTGTTTGTATTTTCCCAAGAAGGAGCGCATTTAATGAGAGATTGTTGCTACCATTATAGTAATTTAATTCTTATGTACTCCTCTACAAGTTAATAATACCAAGTTGCTTCTGATTCTACACAACTGAGGTGTTATTTTTAATGATTTACTCACCTTATGCTCATCATAGTGTTTTAGTTGAACAGTTTTCCAGTGTTAGGATATTCCTATACTCTATCCTAGTCCTACCATCATTTTAGTTATTTTCATTATCATTCTTGCATGCATTTATGCATGCAGCATGCATTCTGAATGCATGCATGCATCCCAGTCATCAGTCCTAGCACCTAGCCCTCCGTTAGCTAGCCCCGAGAGCTTCTCTCAGATCAGTTTTAGCCCTCCTAGATAGGGAGGCACCTACTTCTCACCCACCACTTGAGAAGGGCACCTTTTCTCACCTACCACTCCTATTGTACTTCAGTTAGTTGAGTTATCATCAGTTCTTTCCTTGATTTAAGGCTAGACTGACTCTCAACTGACTATATCACTCCGATGGACCTCCAATGAGACTTGACTTCCCATTCTGACTCCAGATAGCTCCTCATGCCCACTCCACTGAGCTTCCTTCATTCAATTATTGCCTCCATGTGCCAGTTACACCTACCACACTCAGTTAGACTCAGTTTGACTAATGGTTGACAGTTACTTGTGCATTGATGACTCCACCGATGATGAGATAGAATTCTAGTTGTGCTTTGATGACACTCCACTGATTTTGGATCTATCCATGCAGGCTAATTCAAATCACACCTAGTGTATTCGAATCATGAGCATTGTATAATTACTGTTTTACTATTCAGATTAATGTAACATGTGTAACTATTCTGCCTCTATCTGAGCTCCTTTGGATCTATGTTCTACTGCTCTATTCTTATTCTATTATTCCTAAATTCTTTCATTGTGAGATTTACATCATCTCGTGGATCTACTGTGAGCATTTTTGTTGAATTTAAACCAAATAGACAAGCAAGATCTCTGAAAGTAACACAATCACAAGATAAACACACTATATATCCTGGGAAACCCTCATGGGGTAGAAAACCCAGTAAAGCTTTCCTCAATAAGATGATCAACCAAAATACAAGATGTGCTCCTTCCTCCTAAGTCTCCTTAGCAGATCTCCTCAACTAGTGCGCACTCTTCCACAAGTGAGTGAGTGATCTAATGAGGAGTTCACCTCCTCTATTTATACTTGAATCTCAACTGACTAATAGACCTGTTGGGGCCGACCTCACCTGGAGAAGTCTAATAACCCCTAAAATATAACTACAGCGCCGACCCACACATGGTGGGTCTAATAACCCTAGTTAATACTAACCATCGGAGGAATAAACATCTCCGGATACATAATAGGGTTACCTCGGAGGGATGAAACATCTCCGGAATAATAAAGTACAAATATAATATTCTTTGAAGTTACAATATTTAACACTCCCCCTTAACGAGAAGGATATTATAACAGCATCTGCAGGAGCAAGGAGTCACTACACATGATACATCTATAAATCATCGGAATCTTTCTTCAAATTGTCTTCATCAGTAACTCAAGCAATTACTGATACATCACAGTCAATCATCAACATCACGATCAGCAGCATCGTCATCACACGATCAGTAGCATCGTCATCATACGATCAGCAGCATCGTCATCACACGATCAGCAGCATCGTCATCACACGATCAGCAGCATCGTCATCACACGATCAGCAGCATCGTCATCACACGATCATCAGCATCGTCATCACATGATCAGTAGCATCGTCATCATACGATCAGCAGCATCGTCATCACACGATCAGCAGCATCGTCATCACACGATCAGCAGCATCGTCATCGCACGATCAGCAGCATCGTCATCACACGATCAGCAGCATCGTCATCGCACGATCAGTAGCATCGTCATCATACGATCAGCAGCATCGTCATCACACGATCAACAGCATCGTCATCACACGATCAGCAGCATCGTCATCGCACGATCAGCAGCATCGTCATCGCACGATCAGCAGCATCGTCGTCACACGATCAGCAGCATCGTCATCACACGATCAGCAGCATCGTCATCACACGATCAGCAGCATCATCATCGCACGATCAGCAGCATCGTCATCACACGATCAGCAGCATCGTCATTACACGATCAGCAGCATCGTCATCGCACGATCAGCAGCATCGTTATCACACGATCAGCAGCATCGTCATCACATGATCAGCAGCACACGATCAGCAGCATCATCATCACACAATCATATTTAAGACTATCCCTCCTGGATTTGCTGTCTAAGGATGATTAGTCCAACAATTCATTTAGGACGATCCTTCCTTTCGGAATTACTGGATTTACTGTCCAAGGATGATTTAATCCCATCACAATTCATTTAGGACGATCCTTCCTTTCGGAATTACTGGATTTACTGTCCAAGGATGATTTAATCCCATCACAATTCATTTAGGACGATCCTTCCTTTCGGAATTACTGGATTTACTGTCCAGGGATGATTTAATCCCATCACAATTCATTTAGGACGATCCTTCCTTTCGGAATTACTGGATTTACTGTCCAGGGATGATTTAATCCCACCACAATTCATTTAGGACGATCCTTCCTTTCGGAATTACTGGATTTACTGTCCAGGGATGATTTAATCCCACCACAATTCATTTAGGACGATCCTTCCTTTCGGAATTACTGGATTTACTGTCCAAGGATGATTTAATCCCACCACAATTCATTTAGGACGATCCTTCCTTTCGGAATTACTGGATTTACTGTCCAAGGATGATTTAATCCCACCAACTGTCCACTAAGGACTTCATTCTCGAAGACCTTACGTCTACGGTTCTCTTTAGGGCTGAAAGCCCAGGGATGATCCAATCCCCTCAACTGTCCACTAAGGACTTCGTTCTCGGAGACCTTACGTCTACGGTTCTCTTTAGGACTGAAAGCCCAGGGATGATCCAATCCCCTCAACTGTCCACTAAGGACTTCATTCTCGGAGACCTTACGTCTACGGTTCTCTTTAGGACTGAAAGCCCAGGGATGATCCAATCCCCTCAACTGTCCACTAAGGACTTCATTCTCGGAGACCTTACGTCTACGGTTCTCTTTAGGACTGAAAGCCCAGGGATGATCCAATCCCCTCAACTGTCCACTAAGGACTTCATTCTCGGAGACCTTACGTCTACGGTTCTCTTTAGGGCTGAAAGCCCAGGGATGATCCAATCCCCTCAACTGTATTCTTATCCATACAGGTACAATCATGTATCACATCAAACCATGTATACATCTCATCAAAACATGTACATATCACATCGAAACATATGTACATCAAAACATGTATACATTACTAATCAAAGCATGTACACATCACATCAAAACATGTGTATATCAAAACATGTATACATCACTGATCACATCAAAACATGTGTACATCAAAAACATGTATACATCACTTAATCAAAACATGTACACATCACATCAAAACATGTGTACATCAAAACATGTATACATCACTAATCAAAATATGTACACATCACATCAAAACATGTGTACATCAAAACATGTATACATCACTAATCAAAACATGTACACATCACATCAAAACATGTGTACATCAAAACATGTATACATCACTAATCAAAACATGTACACATCACATCAAAACATGTGTACATCAAAACATGTATACATCACTAATCAAAACATGTACACATCACATCAAAACATGTGTACATCAAAACATGTATACATCACTAATCAAAACATGTACACATCACATCAAAACATGTGTACATCAAAACATGTATACATTACTAATCAAAACATGTACACATCACATCAAAACATGTGTACATCAAAACATGTATACATTACTAATCAAAACATGTACACATCACATCAAAACATGTGTACATCAAAACATGTATACATCACTAATCAAGACATGATATATAAGATTTCTAAATCTAAATAAGTGTCGGTAGCTAACAAAACAGAAAGTAAATGAAAGTAATACTATGCTACTCCCCCTTTCGAGGAAGGTCCTTCTGAACTAAACCAAGCTTGTCTTGAAAGTACTCAAACTTCACTCGAGACAGAGGTTTAGTTAAGATATCAGCAACCTGCTCCTCGGTGCTTATGTACTCGAGCTTGATGGCTCCTCTCTGCACCATGTCTCGTATATAGAAGTAACGGATCTCAATGTGTTTTGACTTATCATGGAACACAGGATTTTCAGTCATCTTAATGCAGCTTTGATTATCACACATAATCACAGTGGGATCCATTTCTAAGTCAAAAATTCCAGATAAGAGTTTCCGAAGCCACACTGCTTCACAGCTGGCAGAGCAAGCAGCTATATATTCTGCTTCAGCGGTACTGAGGGCCACACTAGATTGCTTCTTGCTGAACCAGGAGACCATGGCAGATCCAAGACCATAACATCCACCTGAAGTACTTTTTCTGTCTGAGACACTACCTGCCCAATCAGAGTCTGAGAAACCATGCAACTTGAGTTCATTGTCTCCAAGATAGTAAAGGCCAAAGTCCACTGTGCCTTTTAGGTACCTCATGATATGCTTTGCAGCTATAAGGTGAACCTTTCTAGGTTCTACTTGAAACTGACTGAGAGTATTTACAGCAAAGCATATATCAGGCCTAGTATTTGTCAAGTACATCAAAGATCCAATGATTTGTCTATACAGGGTTATATCCACTTTTTCTGATGAATCATTAGCTAACAGTTTTAAGTTGGAGTCCATGGGAGTGGCCATAGCCTTACATTCCAACATATCAAATCTTTTGAGGATCTCCACAGTATACTTACCTTGATTTAGAAAGATTCCTTTTGGCTCTTGCCACACTTCTAGGCCTAAGAAGTAGTGCATTAGTCCGAGATCTTTCATCTCGAATTCTGAAGAAAGCTTCTTCTTGCTTTCAATGATTTGTTTCTCATTTCCTGTTAGAAATAGATCATCTACATATAATAGCAATATAACAGGTTCATCATTCATTACTTTAAGATAGAGGTTTGGGTCAGCTTTACTTTTGGTAAAGCCCATGCTTAAAAGGAAACTGTCAATTCTTCCATACCAAGCTCTGGGAGCTTGCTTCAAGCCATATAATGCCTTTTTCAGTTTGCATACATGGGTCCTTCCGTCTTTGACCTCAAAACCTTGAGGTTGTTCTATATATACTTCTTCTTCAATTACACCATTCAGAAAAGCTGTCTTAACATCCATTTGGTGTAGTTTCCATTTCATCATGGATGCAAGTGCCATGATAGTTCTAATTGAAGTATACCTAGCAACAGGTGCAAAAGTTTCTTCATAGTCAATTCCCTCCTTTTGAGAGAATCCTCTGGCTACAAATCTTGCCTTGTACTTTTCTATGCTACCATCTGCAGCATGCTTTATCTTAAAAATCCATTTGGAGGAAACCACACTTTTATCTTTTGGTTTGGGAACTATATCCCAAACATCATTCTTCATTATTGACTGATATTCTTCTGTCATTGCTTCTACCCATTCTTTCTTTTGAGCTGCCTCTTCATAGCTGGTAGGTAGTTGATCCACAAGATCACACATCAAAGCCATGTAATTGGTTATTAATTTTGGTTTCTTCCTTTCTCTAGTGGAACCTTCGGGAGCACCATATCTTTCAGCTCCTTGAATGATATCTCTAGCCCATGCTGGTCTTCTCTTCCTAGATAAATCTGCTACAGGAGGTTCTTGTGGTTCCAGCATGTCATGATCCTCTGGTGTAACTTCTTCAGGGACATGAACAGTCTCTGAGACTCTGGGAGAAGAATCTTCTTCATAAACTTCTTCAAGTTGACACTTCCTGGATTTCTTGAGGGCTGCTTCCTCATCAAAGGTTACATCTCTGCTTATTTCTATATGATGAAAACCTGGTATGTAGATTCTGAAGGCTTTGGAAGTTTCACAATAACCAACAAACATTCCCTTCTTTCCTGAGGGATCCAACTTGGTTCTCTTTTCTTTTGGAATGTGGATGTACACAGGACACCCAAATATTTTGAGATGACTTACCTCAGGCTTCTTACCTGTAAACACTTCTTCTGGAGTTTTGAATTCAAGAGCACTGTGAGATAATCTATTCTGCACATAAACTGCTGTCTTGGCTGCTTCAGCCCATAGATACATGGGAAGATCTTGGTCATGTATCATAGTCTTCACAGCTTCCATGATGGTTCTATTTTTCCTTTCTGCAACCCCATTTTGTTGGGGATTGTAGGGAGTGGTTAGTTCTCTCTTGATTCCAGCTTCTCTACAAAAATCTTCAAAATCTTTTGAAGTATACTCTCCACCATTATCTGTTCTGAGAATCTTGATTTTCTTTTCTGTGAGATTCTCTATTAGAGCCTTGAACTCTTTGAACTTTCCAAAGACTTCATTCTTACCTTTTAGAAAGTAAATCCAAGTTTTCCTTGAATGATCATCAATGAAAGAAAGGTAGTATTCAAAACCACTTAAACAGGTGGTGGGCATTGGACCACATACATCTGAGTGTATTAACTCCAAGATACTCTTAGTTTTTGTTTCACTCTTTGGAAAGGGGTTCTTGACATTCTTCCCTTTCTTACATCCTTTACAAGAGCCATTATGATCCACCTTCAAGTCTGGTAGTCCTATGACTACCTTGCTTACATAGGGTAAGGCTTTGTAGTTAATGTGAGCCAGTCTTCTATGCCATAGCTCACTGGGACTAGATGTTTCATGAACAAGGGCAGCTTCTGGATGGCCCTTGAGTTTATACAAGCCTCCTTCTTCTTCACCAATGACAATTGCATCCTTAATAGATTTGCCTTTGGACCACATTAACACTTGTCCATCAATGAATGCAACTCTATAGCCTTTCTTGTCCAAAGCTGATATTGAAAGTAAATTCTTCTTCAATCCTGGAACATACAAAACTTCTTTCATTTTCATGGGGGTTCCAGAATCAAGTTTGTAGTTTGCTTCTCCAACTCCCTTAATGGGATACTGATAGTTATCTCCAAGAGATACCTTTAGAGGAGAGGTCTTTTCTTCAAGACTTGATAAAGTCTTCTTTTGTCATGTCATGTGCTTTGAGGCACCACTATCAATTACCCATGTATCTTCTCCTGGTGTTATAGATCCAGAGAGTGCGGAGAAAAGAACATACTCTTCTGCATCTTCTTCTTCATTTCTTCTAGATCTTCTTTTGGGGAAAGTCCTTTCTTCATCTTCTTCTTCTTTTCTAGATCTTTTCTTGAGAGGCCTTTCTTCTTCAACTTCTTCTTCACTCTCATCTTCTGCAAGATGTGCATGATGTCTTCTGTGTTGAGTACCCTTGATCTTTTTGCTAGGACAATCTTTGGCAATGTGTCCTAATTTGTGACAAATGAAACATTGGTATGAGGAGTAGTCTCTTCCTTGGAAGGATCCTCTTTTCTTTTGAAATCTCTGTGGAGGATGAGACTCCTTTTGACTATCCTTCTTAAAGTAGGATCGATTCTTTCTTCTCTTGGTATGGGTGGCCAAGGCTTGGTCATCTTCCTTGAGCAATGCCTCTCTATTGGAAACCCTAGCTTCTTCTTGAACACAATCCTCCCATACTACATCAAACTTCATGCTTTCTTTTCTGGCACACATAGTTTGGATGAAGGATTCCCATGATCTAGTGAGACCATTTAGAGCTGTCATCACAAGTTCATCTTCATCAAGAGTATCACCAATGGCATCTAGTTGCTCTTTGATTGAAGAGACTCTTGAGAAGTAGTCTTGAATGGATTCTCCTTTGTGCATCTTGGTACTCTTCAACTGAGTCCTTAGATTCATCTTTCTGTTGATGTTCTTTCCTTCATACATTCTTCCTAGGGCATCATACATTTCCTTTGGAGTCTTCTTGGAAGACACTTGGGGAATCAAGTGGTCTTTAATTGAATCAGCTATGATTCTCTTTGCCCTAATCATATCCTTCCTGTGTTTTTCCTTGGCTTCATCTTCTTCTGGTTCTGCAACTTCCTCCTTGATATAATGAGCAAGATCATTCTCTTCAAGAATGAGGCCAATTCTATATTTCCATGCCCGGAAATTCTCTAAGCCTTCTAGCTTGTCTTCAAGCTTAGTATTTGGAGCCATCTTCTCTTGGGGGAGTCCAAGAGACAGAGTAGACTTACTTGGAAAGTTACTTTTTACTTTTCCGGAAACTGAAACAGAATTTTATCGCACTTTTGGTAGAATTAGGGTTTGCAATTCCCGGAGTTCTACTTAACCAAAAAGTTCGATCTATAGCTTAAAAGAATGCTCTTGATAAGGGCTATCCAGCCATGCAATCAGAAATCAAAAATTCCAACTTTTTTTCTGAAACCAAAATCTGACGTATCGCACTTTTGGTAGAATTAGGGTTTGCAATTCCCGGAGTTCTACCCAACCAAAAAGTTCGATCTAGAGCTCAAAAGAAAGGTATTGAGGAGGGCTATCCAGCCATGCAACCAAAAATCAAAAATACCAACTTTGGGCTGAAACCCTAACTTCACCAAAAGGAGAGAGAGAGAGAATCTTACCTTGTGAAAGATGTCCTATTCAGTCTAGCTCTGATACCATGTTGAATTTAAACCAAATAGACAAGCAAGATCTCTGAAAGTAACAAAATCACAAGATAAACACACTATATATCCTGGGAAACCCTCATGGGGTAGAAAACCCAGTAAAGCTTTCCTCAATAAGATGATCAACCAAAATACAAGATGTGCTCCTTCCTCCTAAGTCTCCTTAGCAGATCTCCTCAACTAGTGCGCACTCTTCCACAAGTGAGTGAGTGATCTAATGAGGAGTTCACCTCCTCTATTTATACTTGAATCTCAACTGACTAATAGACCTGTTGGGGCCGACCTCACCTGGAGAAGTCTAATAACCCCTAAAATATAACTACAGGGCCGACCCACACATGGTGGGTCTAATAACCCTAGTTAATACTAACCATCGGAGGAATAAACATCTCCGGATACATAATAGGGTTACCTCGGAGGGATGAAACATCTCCGGAATAATAAAGTACAAATATAATATTCTTTGAAGTTACAATATTTAACAATTTTCACATGGTATCAGAGCCATTTGAGAGTATATTCTACCTCCATTCTTGAGAGTTTTTTGCAGGTATTTCGATGTTCTAGCAGTTGCAGCAGTAGTATCAGTAGTTTCATTTTTGCACTCGTTCCAGTAGTCAAGATGAGCAATTCGAATGCTCTTTCCTCTCCTATAGTCCTCACTCCCTTCAATTACTTTGATTGTAAGAGAGAGATGAAAATACACTTGTGGAATAAAGGGATATCTAGATTTGTATTTGAAAAAGATCCCATCCCACATGCAACTGTGGAGAAAACCAAGCATCTAAATAAAATGGATGAAGCCTTTGGTTACATATGCATTCATATGTCTAGAGATATGTTGTTTCATATTGAAGGATTGAAGTCTCCAAATGAGTTATGGACAAAATTGGAGAGTCTTTTTGGCAAACAAGATGGGCTAAGAGGCCACATTCATGAAAATGAATTGGTTTCCCTACAACCTAGCAATTTCGAGACCATTCAAGAATTCTTCTCAAAATTTAAGAACTTGGTTTTGCAATGCAAGCATTGTGGCATCACTAAAACTGATGAACAATTGGTGCTCTCCATTCTGAGCAAACTAGGATCTCAATTTTCAGTCTTTGTATCTACCTTCCATTCTGGATGAATGTCAATCCCTAGATGGAAGTTTCCAACCTTAGAAAACTTCATTGAAGCTTTCATTCAAGAAGAGGAAAAATTGATTCAAATGGGTGCCATCAAGGCCTCCAAAGTTCAAGCTCTTCTAGCTGGAGGAGCAAGTAGGACGAATGTGAAAGGGAGGAGAAAAGACAAGAATCCATCTAAATCTAAGCTGAATGGTAAGTTAAGTCCATCAAAGAGAGCCTCCAGCCCCAACAAGGACAAACATAAGAGGCCTTAATGTCCCTACTGCAAGAGAGGATACCATTATGAGAAAGATTGCATGCATAAGAAATTAGACCTACTAACCAAGCTTATTGAACATAACAAAATTTCTATTCCAAAAGATGCAAAGATGTATAATTCTGGAAGTGGATTTGATGGTCATGAGGATTGCCATGCATTGATGGCTGGTTTTTCAAAATCAAAATCCCTCCTCATACATTTTGGATCCTACAACCACATGGTTTTCTTTGAAGAATCGTTTTCGTCTTTAGATATCAAAGATGGGCCTACTATTCACAGGGGAGACAACTCTTAGATTTCTTCCAAAGGATTGGGTACAGTACATATGGAGCATGGCAAGTTCAAGAATGTTCTATTCGTTCCCTCCTTGACAACAAACTTGTTATCTGTATATTAGATGACTCACACTAGATCACCTAAGGAGGTGACTTTTGATCCCAACATAGTTGAGATTATAGAGATCTCCACTGGGAAGACTATAGCAAAAGGGTTTGCAAATCATGCCTCCAAGGAATATGAGTTCTCTCATTTTTTTCCCTTCTCTCTTCCTACTCCTTCAGAATCTGATGAAGATTCAAGTGACTCTTCTTTTGATGAAGACGAAGATCTTGATGTTGAGATCAAAGTTCAAGAACATTCAAATCCAGAACCAACACATGTTCTCATTCCAGAGACAAGGCCAACATGGGCTCACACAGTCCTTGCAGCTACTGAGAACATAGTTGAGGATCCATTTTCTCACAAAACTACCATATTTTAGCACCATGCCAACCTTGCATTATGCCATCTACCTCTCCATGATAGAGATGTAGCATGATGATGGGTTCTCTCTTCCATCCCTTGGGAAGACTCATTATGATCCATTCGCTCCAGTTACGGAAAGAAGTCTTAAAAGACTTGCTTCATCCAATACATCCTCTACATAGTGGGAGGCACATAAGAAGACTAGAACCAAATCTAGTACCTGCTTTGGCATCCTACAGAGGATCATCCTGTCAATTGTTTTGCAAAAATTTTCACTGATGAAAGCTTCTTTCTTTTCTGATTAGTATGATGGTTCTTTGAGTTATTTTACTTTTTTTTGAGGGGGGGGTATTTTTCCCATGAGGTTTTCCCCATTTCCTTGATTTATGGACAGTTCTTTATTTTTTCTAACATTTATTTGATTGTATGGGTGACCTTTGGTCCTAGTTACCAGGGCCCAGGATGGATTAAGGGGGGGTGTTAGGATATTCCTATACTCCATCCTAGTCCTACTAGCATTTCAGTTATTCACATTATCAGTCTTGCATGCATTTTTGCATGTAGCATGCATCCCAGTCATTAGTCCCAGCACCTAGCCCTTAGTTAGCTAGCCCTGGGAGCTTCTCTCAGATCGTTTTTAGCCCTCCTAGACAGGGAGGCGCCCACTTCTCACCCACCACTTGAGAAGGGTGCCTTTTCTCACCTACCATTCTTGTTATACTTAAGTTAGTTGAGTTATAATCAGTTATTTCCTTGATTTAAGGCTAGAATGACTCTCAACTAACTGTATCACTCCGATGGACCTCCGATGAGACTAGAATTTCCATTTTGACTCTAGATAGCTCCTCATGCACCCTCCATTGAGCCTCCTTCATTCAGTTAGTGCCTCCATGTGCTAGTTAAACCTTCCACACTCAGTTAGACTTAGTTTGAATGATGGTTGACAGTTACTTGTGCATTGATGACTCCATCGATGATGAGATAGACTTCTATTTGTGCTTTGATGACACTCCACTGATTTTGGATCTATCCATGCGGGCTAATTCGAATCACATGTAGTGTATTTGAATCCTGAGCATTGTATAGTTACTGTTTTACTATTCAGATTAATGTAACATGTGTAAATACTCTGCCTCTATCTGAGCTCCTTTGGATCTATGTTCTACTACTCTATTATTCTTTATTATTCCTAAATTCTTTCATTGTAAGGTTTACATCATCTCTTGGATCTACTGTGAGCATTTTTACATCCAGTAATTGCAATATACGAAGTTCTGTGAAACCATTTTCCTTTCTGTGAGTTTTTTTAGGTGTTCATTTTCTTGTATAATCCATTTGAAGTTAAAAATTAGAGTTTTGTAATCTTCTATGACTGTTTGTATTCATATTTTCATGACTATCTCATTGGTCATTTAGAATTGACTAGTTTGGAGTAGTTTTAATTAAAAGTTATTGGGATGCTCAATTTATGTTATGTCAATCATGTTAGGTTTATAATTAATTTCTAAAGACCATCCAAGCCTCTTCCTGAGAATTATTATCCCTCTCATATTGTTTGGGAGAGCCTAGAAACAAATTAGTTGAGAAGTCCACCATAGCACTCTTTCTCCCTTTCCCCCCAAAATCAGTCCAATATTCCATAAAACTCAATAAATATTTCCTAGAAGTATATTAAGGGGTTAATGTCCAATATCCTCACTCTGTTTGATTTCAAGTGTAAGTGAACAAGTTTAGTATGCATATGTCGGTGTACCCAAGAAGCCTTGGAGTAGACTTCAACAGAGTTGTTGTTGAAACATAAATGGCCGCAGTACCTTGTGCATAGAACTATGAATATGGACTTTATTCTATTTTCCTTTCTGATTCACACTCTCCAATGCATTTTTGAGATCCGAAAGTGTCCTTCTATTAAGCTCTGTGTGGGTTAATCAGTGACCTAGACTAGTTTCTTCTTCACTAGTTTTGAGAACTAGTTTCTGTCATGCAATTTTCCAATTTTAAAGTTTGAAATTTATTTTATATCCTCTTATATCAAATCATAGATATTACAATTAGTTCAACAATTTGTATCAGATCTGGTTCCTTCACACAAGTCTAATCAACTTGAAGGAGATCCTTGAGAAAACAATGGATGGACAACCAATGGCGACTACAACTGAAGCTATTTTCTTTAATTGAACAAACTACTCTTTTTTGGATAAAAAGAATGAAAGAATACTTGAAAACAAAAGGACCAAGTGTTTGGGAGACGATTTCTTGCAAACCTATAAATATGAGAAATAAATCGAAGCATTTGGAAAAAAGGGAATCCAATAAGAATGACTCAACAATAATGATGGCCATGTTTGATATCCTATCAAATCAAGTCAAAGAAAAAATTGGATAGTGCACATATACTAAAGAATTATGGCTCAAACTGGACAATGTTTGTAATGACGAAGTGAACAGTCTAGAAGATAATCTCTGCGAACACCAAATACAACACTGAGAATCAGTAGAAGTAGAACTCGATCATGATATTAATGGAGGTAGGTATTCTCTTAGACATTTAGATTGCATAAGTTCAAGTAGTGAGGATAATTGATCTATTACAAATGAAGAACAAGATATAGCAAAGCTTAAGATAGATTTTTTAGCATCACTAGAAGAGGTCAAAGGGTTCGAATATGATTCATATGTTGAGGTGTCAAGGGACGAATTGAACATTCTTGAAAGTAAAATTATGTGCATTTTAAAAGAAATGGAAAGAGCTTAGAAGAAAAATGAGTTGTTACACCAAGTGCATAAGGAGTCTAAAATAAAGAAACAAGAAGAGCATGAAGAAGTTACTAAATCAATGATTGACTTGAAGACGAAATACTAAGAGAGAACTAAGGAAAGATGAAATCATAAACTTGAAGCATAAATTGTTTATCTAACAGAGGAAAATAAGTAGAAGTCCAACAACAAAAATTTAGAAGCTCTAGAAGATTCAAGAAAATATGTTAGTGGGATGGAAGTCCAACTTGAGGAAGTCAAAGGAAGAGAGGAAATTCTGAGAATTCAACTAACAAAGGAAGAAGGTACATGTCATAGTCTCGAATTAAAAGTAGAAGAATTCAAAAGATGAAATAAGGAAGCAAATGACCACCATAATAATAGCTCATCAATCCTTGATGAAATATTAAATATCCAGAGGTCGCCAAATGACCAAATTGGTATTGGATATGAAAAGATAGTTGTAAAGGATAGCGATGACAAGAGCATGTTGAGATGGACAAAAGGAACAATAGAAGTCATAGAACTATAACATGTTGAGAACTCACTCAACAAGAAAATCTATGAAGAAATAAGTCAAAATGAACTACAACAGGTAAGCATGCCCTATCCAAACAACCTAGAATGAAATAGGTCATCAAAGTATGCTCAACCCAGGTATGGGAATTTCTTTAGAGGATATTATATCACTTGTTATGAATATGGACATAAAGCGTAGGAGTGTATGAATTATGGTAGAAAAAAGTTCAACAATATAGTTAAGTTTCTAAAGTGCATTCATTATGGACACAATGAAAAATATTTTCATATCATAAGATACTACGTATGCGATGGTTTTGGACACAAAGCACAAAATTGTCGAATCTCAGTAGGATATTCAACCAATAACATATCTCATATTGAAAGAAAGAAAACTAATAATTTATGAATGAAAAGACGATGTTGTGCAACATGAAAAGATACATTTTAGATAAATTTGCATACTCTCAAAAGTGGATAAGGAAAACTCCAATGGTATGTATTGTCGAAGCAGACGATAGTACTTCAAAGGAAGCAAAAGATTGCTACACTTCATGCTAATCTCTGAAATATTATATGAAGATCCTTTATCTCAAAAGAAGATTATATACAATGCATGAGTTCAAAGAAATAGTATAATGAGTCTATAAGATGAAAGGAAAATCGAAGTTAGAATACATTTGAATACTATCATGGATCCAGTCACAGTGATACCAAGCTAATTTTGATATAGGAGACGATGTTTAAGGAAGTACATACATTTCAACTAGAAATTCTATCAATAGCACAAAATAAGTTGCATTACATATATGGACAATAATGAATTCATTCATAATAGTCAAAGTTTATTAGCAACTTATTTCATAGAAGTCAAAGCCAAAAGAAGTACAAAATATGGCACATTTGGAAACACTATCAAATGGCATTACAAAATTGTTGGTTTCTTCTCAATTACAACAGCACTAGCGGAGAATTTACTTACAATTGAAGCTCAATTCAAAGTCCATAATTCAACAATGAGAGGCACAATTCAATATCCAGTGATGATTGCTCCTTGATATTTGCAGTCCTAGGAACTATTTGAAGTTGTTTCAAGAGAACCATAATTTGTTCCTACCACTCTTCCAACCAATCAATTTGTTTCTTCATAACCTCAATTTCCTCATCATTTCTCTAATTAATCTGAATCTGAGCATACAAATCTCTAATATAATTTTCTTTTAATTGAGATGCCCATTTCTCAAAGTCTCTCTTAAGGTTTATGAATTATGTTTGTTGTGAGTGAATTGCCACGAAAATATTGGTCATGAAATTAACTTGTTGAAAAGAATCAGACATTGCGACGTAAACACCAATGGAATTGAAGTGATTAACGGAATGATTGTTTACCGAATGGATGAAAACCAGGAGAATGAAACATAGAGCTAATGCAATCGGAAGAATCGCAGAATCTCAAAGGATTTCAAATACAATTACTAAGTTGGGTAGGATTTGTATTTAATTATTACAAATAACCAATGATATTTGCATTCAAAAGGATTTGCGATTGCATGCTATTGGAAATATTGAAATGATGAAAAAGTAAGGTTGCATTCATGAATGATTTGATCGCTTCCTCTCTATATTCTTTAAAGTTGAATATTGCACACTTGTGTTAATTCATCACCCATGTCAAATCCTTAACATTTATGGGTATATTAAAAATTATGGATCAAGTTAATGTTATCCAGAAGAGCGAATCTCAATTTGGATATGCAATCTTGGAAGAGTACTTGCAACATCCTGAGAATTGTCTAAGGGACAAACAATACAAGTAAACAACAAGATGTGTCAGCAATGAGCACCTGCACAGGGGAGTAGCAATGCAAAAGTCGCATAATCAGAATGTGAAGACATTTCCCATTGATGTCAAAGGGGGAGAAATGAAGATAGGGGGAGGAAACAATAAGAAACTAGAAGCCTACAATAAGGGGGAGCACAAAAGTAGAAGAGTATAATAGAAGAGGAGTTGAAGTATTGCCATTAGTGACAAAGGAGGAGATTGTTGGACTTCATGTTGTCATTGATTCCAAATGGGAGATTGTTGGACTTAATATTGTCATGGATGAAAAATAGGAGATTTTTGGACTAAATGTGGAGGTTGTCTATGAGAATATTTGAATCTAGTTTGAAGAAGTATATATAACAAGGTTGTACAATGTCAATGCAATGACAAGACCAACAATAGTTACCAGTAGCAGTGCATAGTGGTACACATGTCAAAGAAAATGCAGATAGTTGGAATGTGCAAACAGCCGATATGTCAAAGCAAGGTGTGCATCAAAGTGTTCATGTCGAAGTACAAATATAATAGATAATGTGAATATTAAAAGCAAGTAGTATGCCGGTAGAAATGCGCAACAAAATTGACAAGCTGACAAAGTATTGAATAAGGATGGGGTACATGACCCTCATTGTGGTGCAAAGCCTTATTCTTTGGATTTTTGTTGTGGTCAATAGATTAAATTAAGGTAATGATTCAAACATGTTATCCCTCATGTGGACATAAGAAAATATATAAGTAGACGAGGACCAATGCACTTTGTGATAGAGATATGTGAGAGGTGTGTGCAAGCTTCGATAATATGAAGTTTAATTTTTGTGATTTTGGAAGGGAATCAATGACTAGTTGATTTGGAGAAGAAGCATAATTTGAAGTAAGCATAGAAACAAGTCACACATCACAGTTGGAAGACTGTAAGAGAGATTGAGTTGCACATCATTGTTGGATAATTTGCAGTCCAAAAGAACTAAGAGATTGTAGTAGAGATTGAGGCAGTATAGAATCATGTCGAACATCACAATTGGATAAGCTGCAATTGGGAAAATGTGAAAGACAATAGAAGATATCATGGCAAGTTTAGAATTAAGTCGCACATTGTAGTTGGATAAGTTGAAGTAATTAACAGCCTGGAAAAATTGAAAGACCATAGTAGAATTTGAAGCAAGAATGAAATCAAGTTGCACGTCGTAGTTGGATAAGTTTGCAAGGTACACACGTAAGCAAAGTTTGGTGAATTACCTAGCCTATTTTAAAGGAAAGTATGTAAGCAAGTACAAAGATATGCAAGAGACAATGAAGTAATATGAGTTTGGATTCAGAGTAGTTTATTTTTCTAGAGTTTGATTGGAAATGAATATGTCAATATAGCTTCCAGCTACAATATGCATTAATCATCATCCTATAAATTAATGAAGAAGTAAACAACATGGTTGAAGCATGCAATAAAAACAAGTAGTAAGACAAATTGTGCATTAGTCGAACTGGTGTCACCCACTACAGGTTGATATCTCCATTGGACAAGCTGGGTCTTTTATGCAAGCTAGGTCTTTCACTAAGGATTGGATTACTCATGACATGTTGGATCTTATCAACAAGCTAGATCTTGCATGAGGGTTTGATCCTTGACCTCTCAATTGGTGTTGAGAACCAAAAATATTGGTGCCTTTTGAAACTGATGTAATGATGATATAATAAATATTCAAAAATTACTCTTGGTGTCTTTTACTTATGATGATCATTGTTTACTTAAAGAAAAATTTATTATACATGGTAATTGTGGCATGCTAAATAACTAAATGATTGAATTAAATATGTGATCCACTCATTTACCTCACCCCCCCTCTCAATACACTTGATTAGTTCAACAAGAAGTAAGAAGGGTGTCATAAAAAATAGAGTGATAAGAACTCTTACCTATGGTAGATTTTGAATCAAACAAATATAAATACAAATAACTATTGGGTTGTTGACATACTTATATTTTTGTATGAATATACATGTTTTAGCTATGACATTGAAAAATTCCTATTAATGGGACAATGATTGTATAATGTGGTTATAACCTACATATTTCTCTTGATGATTACTACATGTACATGGACTCAATATGCTAAGATCTAGGAGGTTACTTAGGGTAGTGAAAATCAAATGTAGATGTGTCATGTCTAAGATAGGAAATATCTATGCAAGTTTGCAAGGAAGAGCATGGCATTGCAGGTGCAACAAAAGAATGAAGTCATTTATTTCATTAATGAAAAGGAGAAGAAAAAATGGGCCATGCTATTTCAAAGGGGGGGCGTAATGTAATACCCCAATTGTGATCTCCTTGAATATGAAGTTATATGTGATGGTAAAATGGTTGTAATCAATGACCATATGTGAACTATAATTGCACATTTGATTTTAATATGAAATCCCTAACTGCTACAAACAAAGAAGGACTTAAAAGAGATCAATATTAGGGGGATATGATTCCATAAGTGGGGGAAATGAAACATGTCTTATAAGAGGTTTAGGGGATAAGGGGGAATACGTTAGATAGTGATATAACCTAATACATTAAAATTTCGATCATTAACCCTTATCATTAATCCATGTTTTATATTATCTTAATATTTGGGATTAGTTGCATGAAGGAGGTACGTGGGATTCCCTTAATGATGCATGGAAAATTCATGCCATGAAAATATACTCTATGATTTTCCTCATGAAAGGGAGGAGTTCAAATTATCCATCCTATGGGGAATTTTGTGGAGGGGCCTTCCTTATTTAAGGTTGAGTACATCCTTGGTAATGGAAACAAAAAATACACAGAGATGATTATTCTTTGAAGAATTGAAGTTGTATCTTCTTGCAAGATTGTGCTATTGATTTACAAAGTGGAATGATTAGAATTTTGTTGTGAAAAATAATTGTGAATTATTATAGCCATAGAATGTATGTGAACCATGTAGTTAGTGTTAGGATATCTCATCATTCAGTTATGAACTTTGCATTCATTTTGCATGCATGCACCCGCATGTTGCCCAGTCACCCGTTCGATGCCTCCAGCACCTAGTCCCTAGTCTTCCAGCACTCAGGAGCTACTTTCCACTCAGATTTAACCCTCCTAGACATGGAGGTGCCCAATTCTCACCTTCCACTGCAGAAGGGCACCTTTTCTCACCTACTAGTCAATTCCAATTCAGTTAGTTAGTTGTCTTTCCTTGACTTGAGGCTAGACTGACTCCTAACTATTGTTACCACTCCGATTGACCTCCAATGAGCCTTGACTACCTATTTTGACTATAGTTAACCCCTCATGCACCCTCCACTGAGCCTCCATCCCTACATTAGTGCCACTTACCATTAGTTACACTTATTACGCTCAGTTAGACTTAGTTTGACACCTGTCTGATAGTTACTTGTGCATTGATTACCACCACTGATTGATGATGAGTAATCCTAGTTGGAGCCAAGCTATGTCATGCAGTATATTAGAATGAACTTCTTGGCTAGTTCGAATTGCTCACTCATTGTGACCGTATTGTATTGTAATTCTACCATTATGGATTATAGAGCACTGATGCATCTCTCTTGCACAATTTTTACTTCAATTTGTTTTACATATTTGTGATTGATATTCTTGTTCAATAGATCTGTTGTGACTAATTTTACATGGTATCAGACCCATTGCAGGGACAAGATTTATCTCCTACAGGTGTTCTACATGAAGAATTGAGTGAATTTGATCAAAATTATTGAAGTTTTGGCATGCAAAATCTCATGTGCATTCGCTCATGTGCATGCAAAGCATAAAATACACTCCAATCCACTCAAGAAGCTTGATTTTTCCACATAATTCCTGGATTTGATACATTAGATCCATTCAATCTTGCTTGATCTCCAATCCCAGGTGTGATGCAACTCTAAAAGGGTGGATTGTTCGACCTTACTGTTCTTGTTTGATTGTGATTTGCAAGTTAATCATCTACATCAAGTGCATTTTCTATCTTTTCATTTGCAGGTTCTTCATTATCAATTGCACTCGCCATCAGTGATGGAATACTCTTCTTCAAATCCTATGCTAACTCCTTTCAATTATTTTGATTGGAAAGGAGACATGGAGATCATATTGCGCTCTAAAGGGTTCTATAGAGTCACCATGGGACTTGAATTGGAGCCAAACACATTGCTTGAGAAAACAAAACACTTCAATAAGCTTGATGAATCTTATGGTATTCTTTGCCTCGCCATCTCCAAGGATCTTCACTTCCATCTCAGTGGATTGAACTCTCCAAAGGTGGTATGGGAGCAACTTGACAAAATTTTTGGCAAGCAGGACGAGCTTAGGGATTTTCAATTGGAAAATGAATTGATTGCTCTTAGTCCTGAGAATTTCGAGACCATCAATGAGTTTTTCACAAAATTCAAGCACTTGGCATTGCAGTTGAAGAGCAGTGGTGTTGTTAAATAGGATAAGCAATTGATCCTCACCATTCTTTCAAATCTTGGTAAATATTTCTCGGTATTTGTCTCTACTTTCGATTCCAGTCGGCTAACTACCCCGAATTGGAAGATGCCTACCTCGAATTCCTTCATTGAATCCGTTACCAAATAGCATGACAAGTTGATTCAAATGTGGTCCATAAGCTCCAAATATTCAACCCTATTTGTTCAAGGATCAAAGAATTCGAATGGAAAAGGGAAGCAAAAGAAAGAGAAGCCCAAATTTGAACCAAACAAGCAAAGAGAGAAAGGCAAGCAGTCGGATGCACCATCTAGTTCAAGGAACAAGCAAAAGGGTAAAGAGGGTAAAGAAAAATCTAAGTGTTCATATTGTAACCGTGGCTTCATCCTGAATGTTCATGCATGAAGAAAACAATCGATCAAATGGCACTCCTTTTGGAAAAGAACAACATATGCCTTACCGACGGTGCACGAAAGAAGGATGGAAATGATGATCATGAAAGAGGTCAAGCACTCATGGCAACTGTTTCGAAACCCACCACTCTAGTGATAGATTTCGGTGCCTCAAATCATATGGATGCAAATATTGACTCTTTCTCTTCATTCAATCCAAATAGCTCCATTCCCATCCATTTGGGAGATGAATCAAAATTTTCATCAAAGAGTAAAGGTACCATCCATTTAGAGCATGGAAGTTTTCAGAATGTTCTCTATGTGCCTTCCTTGGCTTCAAATCTACTTTATGTGTATCAAATGACACACACTGGTGAACCGAAGCAAGTTACATTTAGCCCTAGCAAAGTTGAAATTTATGATATTAAAAGTGGAAGACTTATTGCAGTTGGAAAGGCAAACCACACTGCAAAATACTATGAGTTTTCTCACTTTGTGCTGCTTGAAAATCCCACTGCTCTCCTCACTCATGGCAACGATGTTAGTAGGATTTGGCATGAAATGTTTGGACACCTTAATTACAAGTGTTTGCTTCTGTTACAACAGAAATCCATGGTTGATGATCTTTCGCAACTCCATTCCTCGAAGGGAATTTGCCCTGGTTGCATTGTTGGGAAGTACCTTGAGCACAAGTTCGACCACAGAAAAGCTAGAAGAGCTTCTACTATTTTGGGCCTCACACATTCTAATATTAGTGGTCCACTGCCAAATATTTCCATGAATGGTTCAAGGTATGTTTTTACATTCATCGATGACTTATCCTGCTTTACTTGGGTATTTTTTTCTCAAAAACAAGTCAGAAGTGCTTGGAAAATTCAAGGATTTTAAGGCTTCTGTTGAGACCACCACTGAGAGAAAGATCAAATCTCTTAGATATGATAATGGAAGAGAATATATCAATACTAATTTTATGCAACTTTGTGCTGAAAGCACAATTCAGATCCAACATACAGTTCCCTACACACCCCAGCAGAACAGTGTAGCGGAAAGGAAGAATCGGTCATTGAAAGAGATGGCTACCTGCATGCTTGAGTCAAAAGGTTTGGATGCAAATATTTGGGATGAATCCATTAATGTTGCTTCATATATTCAGAACCTAATTCCACATTTATCCATGAAAGGTAAAACTCCCTTCAAAGCATTCACTGGTCGCAAACCGAATGTGTCCAATTTGAGGGTTTTTGGCTCCACTACATGGGCTAGAATTCCTTCTGATAAGAGAAAAGCTTTGGATCCACAAAGTATTGAATGTATCCTGATAGGATACGGGGAAGAATAAAAATCATATAAACTCATGAATATCATATCCAAAAAGGTATTCATAGAGCGAAGTGTGAAGTTTGAAGCACTGCTGCCAGATCTGAAACTAGTTGAGGAAAACACTGTCGATCCGCAACCTCCACAAGAAGAAGATTCGAGGGAATATGAAGAAAGCATTGGGACTGATCTTTCTGATATTTTATAAGACTTTGATGGCCATGACATATCAGGTTCAGAATCCAACCATAATGATCCTCCTTAGTTACCAAAGTGGGCCCAAAACACTCTACAATCTATTGCTCCAAACATTGGAAATCCTGCTGATCCAAGGAGAACAAGAGCAGACTATCAAAGAGCAGGTGTGGATCTTTCTTTTTTCTGATCCATTATTATCTAAGAAATTTTATTTTATGAGTGTTTTAGATCCCAAATCATTCTATCATTCCCACTGAGATCCACAATGGAAAACCGCCATGGATGAAGAGTACAATTATCTTCAAAAGAACAATACATGGGAGCTAGTTTCTCTTTCACCTGAAAGAAAATTGGTCCAATGTAAGTGGATCTACTGCACGAAAGTTGCTGCTGATGGCTCTATTAGTAAATACAAAGCTAGTTTGGTGGAAAAAGGTTTCTCCCAAGTCCAAGGAGTGGACTACATTGAGACTTTTGCACCGATTGCAAAGATGGATTCCATCTGCCTAGTTTTGGCCATTTCCACATCCAAGCACTGGGAAGTGCACCATATGGATTTGAAGAGTGATTTCTTACATGGAGACCTTGATGAATAAGTATATATGAATCAACCATAAGGATACATATTAGATCCATCATTAGTTTGTAGGTTGAAGAAATCTTTGTATGGATTGAAACAAGCCCCAAGAGCTTGGTACGCAAAGATGGACTCCTTCCTTCTTTTTCAGAATTTCAAAAAATGCAAATCTGATCGCAACGTGTACCTATAGCAATTTAAAGGTAATTTGGTGATTTTTTTTTATATGTTGATGATCTTCTCATTACTGGTAGCACTCTCCTTATAATTAACAAGCTAAAAACCACTTTAAATCTAGCTTTTGATATGAGCGATTTGGGCTTGCTTAAGCAACTTTTGGGCTTGGAGATAGCTCAAAATTTTAATGGGATCACATTATCTCAGCAAAAGTATGCTAAATACCTGCTATTAAAGTTCAATATGGCAGAATGTAAGGCTGCTCCATTTCCATTCCTCTCAAGAATTAGTCTTGAGGAAGGAAATTCCACACCGCTTGCAGATTGCACTATGTATCGACAGTTGATTGGTTCACTACTCTACTTGACACACTCAAGGCCTAATATTTCATATGCCGTGAGCGTTGTATCAAGGGATATTCAGCAGCCCCATAAGATTCATTGGAGGACATTGTTGTGGCCACAACAGATCCCATGCTTAGCTGAAGCACGAGAACCCCATTTTGAATAAACGCAAAGGTATTTCGGTGAATGTACTCTGTAAATCTGAGGATTTGAGTTTTCACTTGTTTAGTTTTCTCACCCATACTTTTGTCTTGCGTGTTTTTCTCTTTCCGGATGATCTCTTCCTGTCTAGTTTGTAAATTTCCTCAATTTTTGAGTTTTTTACCCTTTTATTCTATCAACCCGAAACCCGACAGCTAGGAGACCCGAAACCTGCAACCCAACATTTTTGGATTGCGGGGTGTTTGTCTTACAGTTTTGGAATTTTCGTTCCCGAAACCCGCAACCCAATAGTTGCGGGTTGTGGGATTTGTTTGCTCTGTTTTTGAGTTTAGGAAACTCGAAACTCGCAACCCGACAGTTGTAGGTTGTCGGATTTCACTTTTCGAGCCTTGGTTTTCACCAATCTGAAACCTGCAACCTGACAATTGCAGGCTTCGGGTTTTTCCCTTGATAAATAATTTCGCGAAATTAATATCTCAAAACCCGAAACCCGAAAACCGAAAACCCACAATTGTGGCTTTCAGCTTTCGGGCCTTACCTTTTTATTTTTGTGGCATGTCATAGAAACCCGCAACCCGCAATTGTCGGGTTGCGGCTTTCAGAAAGTCATTTTTGGTTTATGAGTTTTTTGTTCCCAACACCCGCAACCCACAAGTGTCGGGTTGCGGTTTTCGGGAACACGTTTCTCATTTTTTGATTATGGTCATCCCCGAAACCCGAAACCCGAAACCTACAAGTGTCGGGTTGCGGTTTTTGGGAACACGTTTCTCATTTTTTGATTATGGTTATCCCCGAAACCCAAAACCCACAATGGCGGTTTTCGGCTTTTAGGAACTCTTTTTCCACCTTTCCGTTTGCGTGACTCCGCAACCCGCAACCCTCAATTGTTGGGTTGCGACTTTCGGGATCCTTTAATAATTTTTGTGAACAAGCCTTTTGCGCAACCCTGCATCCTGCTTCCGTTAATCTTGGCCATGCATTTGTTTTCATCCTATGGTCATCTTTTAATCTGGTTGATTCAATAAATAGGGTTTTTCTATTTTTATTTTTACCATTTTTTTTACTTTTGAAGAATTATCTCGTCACACTGAGGATTTTACTGTCGAATCCTTACCAAGGGATGTTTTTTAACTGATATTCTGTTACCTTTGGTTGGATTACTGCCTTTGCTACACTTGGTGTTTGAAAATCTCGTTTCATTTTGACACCTCTTCATTATTTGTTTCTACTCCTTGAGGTTTTACGCCATTATGTCTATCTCGGTTTGAAAGATCCTTCCAATTATTTTTGTTAAACCTGGTCACCTGAATCTGGTTTGATAGGTATGCAAGAATTGTTGGTCTGCGTAATCATAATTCTGTTTCAGTCACTTCACAGTCAGTTTTCAAGCCATAATTTTCATTTTGGTCATGAATGCGAAGCCATGATTTCTGACGTGAGAATACTCGAAATAATCAGTTTTCGGAATCAGTTTAATATGTGCGAGTTTTGATTGATTGTGTACTTTCACACATGTTTTATCCAACTAACACATGTCCTTGCTCATTCTCATCACAGTTTGGATAATTGTAATGAATTCATCGCACAATTTGAATTATTATCATTTGTCTTGTTCAATGTCTTTTATCTTATCAGCTCGCCTTAAATTGGCAACAAACATGAAACCTTTAGTTCGTCCTTTGCTTTCTTTAAGGGGAAAAATTCTGTGTGATCATCTTGTAAGCTTCCTTCTAAACGTATTTGATAGAAGTAGTGTGCAGACAAGTCATGAATCTCCCAATTCCCATTTCAAAGATGAAGAAATCTATCCCTTACTATATCAAGAACCTATGTCACCACCTTTTGATGCAGGTGTTCCTGATTTAAGTAGCGATAGTGGTGAAGAAGATTCTGACGCTCTATCTGTTTGCATGCATTTCCCTAATAAGAAAGAGAAGAAAGTCTCCAAGGAACTGGATGACCATGACAACGATGTTATACAAGATCATATAATCAATCAAGAACCTGATGCCATGCAAACTTTTTTGGAAATAGACCCTTTAATGGATTTTTCTATTTTTGAGAATATAGTCTCTGATCCAGAAGTTCCTGTGGAAAATCCTCTACAAGCTGAATCATCTGTTGCTTATAATGAGCAGGTTGGGGCAGAATTCTTGTTGTGCTATGAGGATCTTTTCGATTAAAGAATGTATCTTTAATAATCTCTTTTGAAAGGTGGAAGAAATCATGTAGGCTGAGAAATGGCAGGATTTCTTGGATCTGTAGTTTGATCCGATTTTGTAATCTCTGCTTTCTAGGGATCTTTATTTTTGATACTCTGTTGTAATTATTTAAAGAAGGATACCTCTTGTAGTTAGGGGTTGGTAATTTTGGAGTTGTAAATCAGCAGAAGACTGGACCAAGGGATACTCTGTTAAGCAAAGCTTGTTGTAATTTCTGTACAAGACCTCTTCATACAGAAAAGTCATATTTTGATCTATCTTCTGTTATTTCTTAAGTTTCTTTGAGAGTTTTCTGATTTATACTTCAAATTGTCATATGTTATGTATCTGATCTTTTTCTAAACATATTTTAATGCACAAATTTGTTGTATCGATTTCTCTATATGACTGATTTATGTTCCGAAGTGCTTCATTGAGTTTTTTCAATATAAGTATTTTCATGTTTTATTTCTGCAAATGATTCGGTGCATATGAATTCAAATAATCATTGTTAATTTTTCAATTAGTAGAGTGATTACAAACTGTATCTTGAATGAGCCTGAATACTTGAAAGATTGTCATTTCATTTTCATTAACTGATATTAGTTCAAGTTAACAAGTAAAACAACTAAAGACATTTTGGTTAAACTATTCAATTACTTGTTTAATCACATCTCAAAACCAATTTGCACATAAAATAAGCTTTCATTTTAGAATAGGATCAACTTAGTTTAGTTTCCCTTTTATAAAATAGGTTACGTTAGCTTAGCATCACTATATCCACACCTTGATTTTCCATCACTGGGAAACAGACATTATAGGTCAACTCATCTACTCTTAGAGTGCCATTGGAATCCTAATATCTGTAGGGGATCACCACACCAAATAGGTTGGGGATAGAACTGCCCTTGCGTAGGGTCTTTCGAAGCCTTCAACTTGGGTTTTCTTCCTTTGTTGAGTGTCTTGGAACATTCCAGCATCTTTTTCATCTAACCTGCACAACCAAGGAATCGATAGATGGCGCTAGAAGGAGGGCCAATAGTGCAACATGCCTAAACAATCCACTAAGAAACCTACTCCAGCAAATACTTCAATTGTTCAAACTCGAATCCAATCAAGGGATTCAAGATCTGAGCAACCAACAGAGTCACAACCCATGGTTGTCCCTGTCACACCTGCTCAACAAACTATTGCACCTGTTGTATCTACAACACAACAGGAAAACACAGGGAATATTTTTATTGTATCACCTACAAGAGGAAACCTCTCACTAGAGCAGATATTGAAAACATCATCCGATAGGGTCACTAGGGCAGAACAAAGGCGTGCTAATCAATGAGGACACGGTCTTGCAACAATCAATTTAGTAAACTTTATGTAGGCCAATAATCAAGAACCTTACCAAGACACAGTTTCACAGATCAGTGATCCAATTATCCAACAAACAACTGATCAGGATATTGAACATCAACAAATAGTTAATCCACAACCTGAAAATCAAGAACTGGTTGGTCAATCAGGTTCCCCTGAATACAACCTTAGTCAACTATTTCAGGAAACACAAGATCAACCAAAACTTGAGACTGGTGGACCACCACCATCTCCTCCTTCATCCTCTTCCTTAGACAATGAACATTCTTCAAGCTCTTCATTAGAAGAAGAAGAAGAAGAAGAACCACCGATGGCTGCAGAAGGCCAAAACAGACCTTGGCTCAACCAAGATGCAGTATGGGTACTTGGAGACCAACATAGACTACCCAAAAACCCTGAGAAGTGGTTACCCAAGTTTAACCCAAATGACAAATCACCTGCCCTAGATCATGTTAAAACCTTCATGCGGGAAATTAGGCGTAGAAGTGCCATTTACGAAGATGTAGTCTGTAGACTCTTTCCTTACACTTTTGAAGGAAAGGCAACTACATGGTATTTTTCCTTGTCACCTAGGTCTATTTTTTCTCGGGATGATTTCGAGAAATTATTCATCCAAAAGTTTGGAGATGACAAAACACCGCAGGATCTTGTTTTAGAATTATCCTCCATGAAAATCAAAGGGAAAGAAAGGGTTAAAGATTTCAACGAAAGGTTCTCATACTTAGAGAATAGAATTCCTATCAACCTTCTTCTTGCTGAAGAATTGTTAATAGCCTACTATGAAAAGGGCCTACCTGCTTGAATTTCAATGTGGGTTAAACAAGCAAAAAAGGGAACTTCGCTGGAAGTGTTTGCTGAAGCATTACAAGTTGAGAAGGGAATTTTTTGTCTTAAAGACAATCCAAAAATCGCAGAAGAACAACCTTCAACTTATAGGAAAAGGAATGATAGTGTTCCTAAACCCACTACACAAAGAAAGGATCCATTTGACATAACTGACATGAAAAAGCTCATCCAAAAAATGTCAAATGAGATGGTAGATTTGAAAACAACTAATAATGAAAATCAAAACCAGAATAGAGGTTTTGTGAGGCCACCTTTTAGGAGACCTTATCAACCTCCATCAAATCCACCACCTCCTAATCCAATAGAAGACCTCACAAATGAAGAAATTTATTCTATCTTTAGAGCCTTAGCAGCAGAATTTCAGAATACCCCTGAAGTATCTAATGATCAAACTGCTCTTGACCCACAACCACCTGAGGAAGAAGAAGATGAGCATGAGGATCCACAAATCAACACTGTAAGTTACTTTTTAGAGCTTCCTATGTGTGAAGGAGAAGAAGAACCTGAGACTATGTTCAATGTCCAACATCCTTATAACACAAGGTCTAAACCTCAACCCCCTCAGGAACCTTCATCCTCCACACCAGTTCCTAATAAAGGCAAGAATGTCCCCCACAAGGATACATTCATCCCTAAGACGGAGTACAATTTACTTGAAGATCTTAAAAGAGTAAAGGCAAACATCTCTCTGTTTGAATTATTGAAAATCCCCTTGATGAGGGATACTTTACCCAAAAGTATGGTGGTCAAACAACTAAGACAATTGCAGAATAATAACATTGACTCTTTCACTAAACCAGATGATCAAAAGTCTGGTAGCAGAAGGACACCTCCTTTTCTACTTACCTTTGAGATTTTCAACCGAAAGGTACATAACTTCATGATAGACTCTAGTGCCTCATCAAATGTGATGCCCCTTTCTATCTGCAGAAAGTTGAATGCCACATGGGAACCTTGCCCTACTTAGATAGTACAACTTGACAGATCAAAAGTCGGAGTGGTAGGAAGGCTCATAAATCTTTTAATTACATTATCAACTGATCCTCGAATCCATCAAGCAATTGATATAGTCATTGCTGATATTCTAGAAGAATATAGTATGTGGCTTAGTAGAGACTAGTCAGAAAACCTAAAAGGTTAATTTGCTACTGATTGGTCCCATTTGTGGTTACCCTACAATGGTTAGCCAAACAAGATCAAGATAAGTAGGGATCCTTTTTTGAAATAGATAGTCACATACTTGAATGACTCAAGTGAGCCTGTGGGTTATTTCAACATGCACATTGAAAAATTTACCTTTGATACCTTTTTCGGGAATTTATCAGCTGATGTTTCACCACAGGAGAATGCACAGAACGAATTTCAGGTAACTCATCTTACTTCTGTACCATTCTCAGGGGAAATTGTACATAATGTTTTTAATGTAAATACAAATTTTATATTAGATCCCATTGCTTGGACATTGTTTTTTGATGGCTCTAAATCTAAGGATGGAGTTGGTGCAGGTTGTGTTCTTATAGATCCAAAAGGAACAAAAAATATTATTGCATGCAGATTAGATTTTGATTGTACTAACAATGTGGTTGAGTATAAGGCCCTGATATAGGGACTGAAAAAGGCGATTAACTTGAAAGTACAGTTCATTCATTGTTTTGGAGATTTAGAAATCATTGTGAAATAGGTGAGGGATAAGATACATTGCTTGTCCCCATCGCCTATTGAATTATTAGAAATTGATAAGAGATCTTACCAGCGCTTTTATTGCATTCAATATTAATTCAGTTTCTAGGTCTCAGAACTTTGATGCTGACTTGTTGGCAAATACAGCTTCCAGATTGATTCCACCAGAGGGCTTATATCCTCAAACATTTTCAATAGAACTGATGTATAGGCCTTCCATACCAGATAACATAACGAACTGGAAAGTATTCGATGATGATCAGCATATACTTGATTTTTTGACAAACAAGAACACATTTTAGGATATGGCTATAGACGAGGGTGAACATGAAAAATCTCTTTTCGATTCCTTGAATTTCATCCCAAAGTCTGTGATTAATTTGGAGAGGTTTTACGATTTGCAAGACAAGTTCAGACTCAAAACCAATTGTAAAACACAGATCTCTTCACTTAATTACGAGCAAATCAATTTAGGGACTGAGCAAGAGCCCTGTTTCATCAATTTAGGAATTGATTGCACCCCAGAAGAAAGGCGAGCTATCATTAAACTGTGAAAAGAATATAAAGATGTCTTTGCCTGGACCTATGACGAATTGAAAATATTTGACACTAGCATCATCTACCATAATATACCCATGAAGCTAGAAGTTAAACCATATCAACAGAAGCTGCGGAAAATGCATCCCAGCTTAGAGCCTTTTGTGAAAAAAGAACTGGAAAAGCTACTCACAGCCCGAATTATTTTTTTGATGAGCCATACATAGTGGATAGCCAATTTGGTGCCTGTACGCAAGAAAAGTGGTGAAATCCAATTGTGTGTCGATTTTAGGAATTTGAACCGTGCCTCAAATATAACTACCCTATTGCCCCCATAGAACAGATTCTCCGAAAGGTAACAGGGTCAGAAATGTTTTCCCTCCTAGATGGTTTTTCAGGGTACAACTAGGTTATGGTTGCTCCATATGACCAATTAAAGACAGCTTTTAGAACCCCTTGGGGCACCTTCGTCTACAGGCGAATGCATTTCGGTTTGATTAATGCAGGAGCCACCTTTTAGAGAGCTATGGATATAGCTTTCCGAGGTTTAACGCATAATTCTATCGTGGTTTATTTAGATGATATTACCATATTTTCAAAAAAACGACATGAACACTTATTTGCTCTTAAGCAGGTTTTCGAATGTTGCAGGAAATTTGGAATTTCCTTGAACCCCAAGAAATCCATTTTCGCAGTCACAGAAGGGAAGCTGTTAAGATTCATCATTTCAAAAGAAGGTATTATCATCGACCCCAAATGCACAAACGCGATTTCAAAAATCGGCTTACCAGGTTTGCGTAAAGCAATGTAGTCCTTTTTGGGTAAGATCAACTTCATACACAGGTTTGTACCTAATTTTGCTCAGATAGTTAAACCTTTACAACATTTAGTTAAGAAAGATGTATAGTTCACATGGTCACAAGAACAAAGGGCTGCATTCGTAGAAATTCGTAAGGCTATTACTGAAGCTCTTGCTCTCATGTCCTCATATTTTGATAAAGATTTTATTCTCTATACTTTCGCCACTGATTTTTCCTATGCAGTTGTTTTGACCTAGAAACAGGATAGCGATACAGAGATCCCAATCTCTTTCATGAGTTCAACCTTCAAGGGTGCAGATCTCAAATATTCACAAATTGACAAACAACCCTACGCAGTTTACAAGTCTATCAAACATTACAGGCCTTATTTGTTAAAATCTCGAACAAAGGTCATTGTCTCGTGTTCTGCTATTAGAAATGTGCTAATCCAGAAGGAGCTGGGCGAAAAAAGAGCCCACTGGATGACTGCTTTGCAAGAGTATGATTTGGAAATAAGGCCAGCCAAAACTGTCAAAGGTCAAGGCCTTTGCCTTCTTACTACTCAATCTAACGATCCCTAGCAGCAGCAAATTGAATGGGACTAGGAAGAAGACATTCCTACAGGTTCTGTTAATGCTATTGATACACCGACATCAGAATGGTATGATCATATCAATTTTTTCCTGAATAATGGGTTTTCTCCCGAAACCTTGGAATTTAAGAAACAAAGAGCCTTGAGACTAAAGGCTGGACCTTATCATTTTACCAATGAAGTTCTTTTTAGGAAAAACTATGATGGGGTTTTTCTTAGGTGTTTAGAAAAACATGAAACTGATGACATCTTATTCCAATTTCATGCAGGACCAGCTGGAGGTCATTTTTCAGGCGAGACAATAGCTCATAAGATTCTCAGAGTTTTGTATTACTAGCCTACGTTGTTTAAAGATGCTTATGTCTATGTAAGGAGGTGTGAACCATGCCAGAAATGCACAGGGAAGTTCCAGAAACTCGCTTTCCCGTTGCAACTAGTCACTGTTCAGTTTCCATTCCAGCAATGGGGGCTGGATTTTGTCAGGCCCATAAATCCTACCTCATCTCTTCAACACAAATACATTCTCATGGCAACCGACTACTTCACCAGATGGGTGGAGGCAGTCCCACTTAAGCAATGTAATGCCTTCCAAGTCATTTCTTTCCTAGACAGTCATATACTCTCACGATTTGGTACTCCAGAATTCCTAGTTTTTGATAATGTATCCTATTTCTCCTCAATTGATATAACTGAATATGCTTTTGAAAAGGGGATGAAACTCAAATTTTTTTCCAATTACTACCCACAGGGTAATGGGTTGGCTAAGTCTTCGAACAAAAATTTGATCAACATTTTGAAGAAGATTGTGGCCTCTCACCATAGAGATTGGCATACACAGCTCGATAATGCTCTTTGGGCAGATCGAATTATTCCAAAGGCAGCAATTGGAAATTGTCCTTACTGTCTAGTGTATGGAAAAGAAGCCATTCTTCCTACTAATCTCACCATTCCTTCACTACAGTTAGCCCAGCCTGTCCAAGAAGATGATTCTTCTCCCCTCCAGCAGAGAATTGATACTCTACTTCAATAGGAGGAAGATAGAGAAGTGGCTAGAAATAAGTTGTATCATCATCAGAAGATGGTGAAAAGATGGTTTGATGAAAAATCTTCATTCGGCAGGGAATTTTCTGTTAGAGACTTGGTTTTAGATGGGACAAACAACACAAAGATAAGAACTAGTATACCAAGTTTCAACACCTCTGGTTGGGACCTTTCATTGTTACAGAAAAGATGGGTCCTAGTATTGTTCGATTACATACACTGGAAGGAGTTGTGGACACTTATCCAGTGAATGTTTCACTCCTCAAAAAGTATTTTGTTTGATCAGGATGATGTACTTGTACATAGGTTTGTTTTTATTTTTCTTGTCTTGATTGGATTGTCTACTTTGTTTTCATTTGTTTACTTTAAACTCCACACATTTGGAAATACTCATTGATCACTTTCTCTCTTGGTGATGATTTTAGCTTGGGTTTTATAACTGTCTACCAGCCACAATTTTGTCCTGTATCGGAGGTTGTTCAACAAAGGGCACACAACTAATGATTGCATAAGCCTAAATTGATATCTCTTCACAACGGTCATTATCTTACGCATGTATTATTTGTTTAATAGGGGTCTATAGAATAGCAGAGTCTCCATTGTCTCATGTTTCATGGTTCAAGCTGCATATCATAATAACCTATCCAGCTTGTTCTTCTCTAGATCCTTTTACAATTATCTTGGTAATAAATCTCTTAATAAATGTAAATTACAAGGTGGGAGGTCTTGCTATCAAGCCGTCCCATTAGGTTCATAGGTGCTAAGTAGAATGACATCTTCACATCAAGCCACCACACTTGGAAGATGACTTTCATTTTTAATAGGAGTTGGAAGATCCTATCACAGGTCAGTCCATTCATGATCAGCGAAGCATTGGTGAGTAACACTACCAATATATGGTCACCAAGCCATGGTAGTGCCTTGTAATTTTCAACCTAATAAAATTTGGTTTTCTCATTTTTAAAGATGCTCGTGCATATAGGGATAGGGGGGTCTTATCGCAAGCCATCCCTACCATGATCATGGGTTTTATTTGGACTGAAACTATCACAATATGGTCTCCAAGCCATGATAGTTGCTTTCAGTATTGCAACTGGAAGACAAGGAGTCTCGTTGTCGAGCTGGCTTGATCAATTTCTGAATTGTGCTTGTGAATGGCACTGCTTAAATCTGATCACCAAGTCAGGGAAATGGTATTATATACACAGTCTCTTTCTTAATAAAAAAAAAAGAGAATCTCATGAAATGTTGCATGTAAATTAAATCTTGATAAATCAAGGTAATGTGTAATTAGGATATCCAGGAGCATTTTCAAGTATGCGCCTAGGTTCAACACAAGTTGCTTCTCCGTGATTACATAAAGGTGAAGGATCTCGGCTGTTTCTTCAACTCCCTTATCAGATTTTCATTATTCTCAACATGATCATATATGGGGATTTATTAGTTTCTTGTTCCATGCTCATTAACTATCTCTCTTGTGATCAATTTTTGAAAAAATTTAGGTTGAGAAAGTGATGCGGCTAACATGTTTCATTTAGTTGAATTTCATTGCAAAGATAACCGGTTCTTCTCAGCCAGTCACCATTTGTTGTGTCCACAACAGATCCCATGCTTATCTGAAGCACGGGAACCCCATTTTGAATAAACGAAAAGGTATTTTGGTGAGTGTACTCTATAAATCTGAGAATTTGAGTTTTCACTTGTTTAGTTTTCTCACCCATACTTTTGTCTTGCGTGTTTTTCTCTTTCCGGATGATCTCTACCTATCTGGTTTGTAAATTTCATCAAATTTTGAGTTTTTTACCCTTTTCTTCCATCAACCTAAAACCCAACAGCTAGGAGACCCAAAACCTGCAACCCGACATTTTTGGATTGCGGGGTGTTTGTCTTACAATTTTGGAATTTTCGTTCCCAAAACCTACAACCCGACAGTTGCACGTTGCAAAATTTGTTTGCTCTATTTTTGAGTTTAGGAAACCGGAAACCCGCAAAATGACGGTTGCGGGTTACGGGATTTCACTTTTAGAGCCTTGGTTTTCACCAATCCGAAACACGCAAACCGACAGTTGCGGGCTTTGGGTTTTTCCCTTTATAAATTATTTTGGAAATTAACATCCCGAAACCCAAAACCTAAAAACCTGCAATTGTGGCTTTCAACTTTCGGGCCTTTCCTTTTTATTTTTGTTGCGTGTCCCCAAAACTTGCAACCCACAATTGTTGGGTTGCGGCTTTTAGGAAGTCATTTTTGGTTTACGAGTGTGTCGTTCCCGATAACCACAACCCGCAAGTGTCGGGTTTACGAGTGTGTCATCCCCGAAACCCGAAACCCACAATGGCGGCTTTCGACGTTCGGGAACTCTTTTTCCACCTTTCCGTTTGCGCGACTCCGCAACCCGCAACCCTCAATTGTCAGGTTGCGGATTTCGGGATCCTTTCATAATTTTTGTGAATAAGACTTTCGTGCGACCCCACATCCTGCTTTGGTTAATCTCGACCATCCATTTGTTTTCATCCTATTATAATCTTTTAATCTAGTCAATTCAATAAATAGGGTTTTCCTATTTTTATTTTTACCATTTTTTTGTATACTTCGAAGAATTATCTCATCTCACTGAGTATTTTACTGTCGAATCCTTACCAGGGGACTTTTTTAACTAATATTCCGTTACCTTTGGTTGGATTACTACCTTTGCTACACTCGGTGTTTGATAGTCCCATTTCGTTTTGGCACCTCTTCGTTATTTGTTTCTACTCCTTGATGTTTTACGCCATTATGCATGTTTCGGTCTAAAAGATCCTTCCAACTATTTTTGTTAAATCTAGTCACCCAAATCCGGTTTGATAGGTATGCAAGAATTGCTGGTCTACGTAATCAGGATTCTGTTACAGTCACTTCGCAGTCGGTTTTCAAGCCATAATTTTCATTTTGTTCATGAATGCGAAGCCATGATTGCTAACGTGAGAATACTCAAATAATCAATTTTTGGAATCAGTTTAAGACATGCAAGTTTTGATTGATTTTGTACTTTCACACATGTTTTATCCAACTAACGCATGTCCTTGATCGTTCTCATCACAATTTGGATAATTGCTATGAATTCATTGCATAATTTGAATTATTATCATTTTTCCTATTAAATGTCTGTTATTATCGGCTGTCCTTAAATTGGCAACAAACATGAAACCTTTAGTTCATCCTTTGCTTTCTTTAAGGGGAAAAATTCTGTGTGATAATCTTGTAAGCTTCCTTCTGAACGTATTTGATAGAAGCAGTATGCAGACAGGTCATGAATCTCCCAATTCCTGTTTCAAATATGAAGAAATCTATCTCTTATTATATCAAGAACCTATGTCACCACCTTTTTATGCAGGTGTTCCTGATTTAAGTAGCGATAGTGGTGAAGAAGATTCTGATGCTCTAACTGTTTGAATGCATTTCCCTGATAAGAAAGAGAAGAAAGATTCCAAGGAACTGGATGAATGTGACGATGATGTTATACGAGATTATATAATCAATCAAGAGCCTGATTTCCCACCAAATTCTTCGGAAATAGATCCTTAATGGATTTTTTTGTTTTTGAGAATATAGTCTCTGATCCAGAAGTTCCTGCGGCAAATCCTCTACAAGCCGAATCGCCTGTTGCTAATAATGAGCAGGTTTGGGCGGAATTCTTGTTGTGCTATGAGGATCTTTTTGATTAAAGAATGTATCTTTAATAATCTCTTTTGCAAGGTGGAAGAAATCATGTAGGCTGAGAAATGGTAGGATTTCTTGGATCTGTAGTTTGATCCGATTTTGTAATCTCTATTTTCTAGGGATCTCTATTTTTGGGACTATGTTGTAATTATTTAAAGAAGGATACCTCTCGTAGTTAGGGGTTGGTAATTTTAGAGTTGTAAATCAGCAGAATACTGGACCAAGGGATACTCTTTTAAGCAGAGCTTTTTGTAATTTCTGTACAAGACCTCTTCATACAGTAAAGTCATCTTTTAGTCTATCTTCTGTTATTTCTTAAATTTCTTTGAGAGTTTTCTGATTTATACTTCAAATTGTCATCTGTTATGTATATGATCTTTTGCTAAACATCTTTTAATGCACAAATATGTTGTATAAATTTCTCTATATGATTGATTTATGTTCCAAAGTGCTTCATTGGGTTTTTTCAATATAAGTACTTTCATGTTTTATTTCTGCAAATGATTTGGTGCATATGAATTCAAATAATCATTGTTAATTTTTCAATTAGCAGAGTGATTATAGACTAGATCTTGAATGAGCCTGAATACTTGAAAGATTGTCATTTGATTTTCATTAACTGATAATAGTTCAAGTTAACAAGTAACACAACTAAGGACATTTTGGTTTTGTTCAATTACTTGTTTAATCACGTCTCAAGACCAATCTGCACACAAAATAAGCTTTCATTTTAGAATAGGATCAACTTAGTTTAGTTTCCCTTTTCTAAAATAGGTCAGGTTAGGTTAGCATCACTATATCCATACCTTGATTTTCCATCATTGGGAAACAAACATTATAGGTCAACTCATCTACTCTTAGAGTGCCAGCGGAGGCCTAATATCTGTGGGGGATCACCACACCAAACAGGTTGAGGATAGAACTACCCTTGCGCAGGGTCTTTCGAAGAGTTTCAACTTGGGTTTTCTTCCTCTGTTGAGTGTCTTGGAACATTCCATCATCTTTTGCATCTAACCTGCACAACCGAGGCATCAACAAGAAGTCAAGAGGATCTTGCAGTATGTGCAAGGTACAAGGCATTTTGGCATACATTATGCTGCAGATTCTGAGCTAGATTTCATTTGTTTTACTGATTCAGATTGGGTGGGTGATAGCATAGATCGAAAGTCCACTTCCGGATATGTTTTCATGATTTTCTATGGCCCTATTTGCTGGTCAAGAAAAAAGCAATCAGCCATTGCACTTTCTTCAGTAGAGGCAGAGATTCGAGGGGCAGTCAATGCCTGCATTCAGGAAGTTTGGTTGCACAGTATTCTTTTCGAGTTTGATTTTGGTAGAACTACTTCGACTGTCCTATTTTGTGACAATCAAAATGCTATCAATATCTCCACCAATCCAGTTCAACAGCAGAGGACCAAGCACATTGAGATTCATATGAACTACATCCGAGAGTTGGTGCATGATCGCACCATCATTCTGCAATATTGCCCTACTGATGAGCAAATTGTAGACATCTTCACCAAGAGCTTCACTGAGAAGAAGTTCTCTTACCTCCGTTCACTATTGGGGGTGAGTTCCATCATGGCAGAGATAGATTAGATCCATTTTTTGTTTAGCTTGAGGGGGGGATTTCTTCCCACTGGGTTTTCCCTCCTTCCTCACTTATCTTATTTTCAACATTTTTTGGATTATTGTATTGGGGTGACCTTTGCTCTCAGTAACCAGGACCCTACATTTTATTTTTTACATCATAGTATAGCATGAGGGGGGGGTGTCAGGATATCTCATCATTCAGTTATGAACTTTGCATGCATTGCATGCACCCGCATGCTGCCCAGTCATCAATTTGATGCCTCCAGCACCTAGTCCCTAGTCTTCCAGCACTTGGGAGATACTTTCCACTCAGATTTATCCCTCCTAGCAAGGGAGGTGTCCACTTCTCACCTTCCATTGCAGAAGGGCACCTTTTCTCACCTACCAGTCAGTTCCACTCCAGTTAGTTAGTTGTCTTTCCTTGATTTGAGGCTATACTGAATCCTAACTGTTGTTACCACTTTGATTGACCTCCGATGAGCCTTGACTACCTATTTTGAGTGTATTTAATGCCTCATGTGTCCTCCACTGAGCCTCCATCCCTACATTAGTGCCACTTACCATCAGTTACACTTATTACACTCAGTTAGACTCAGTTTGACACCTATCTAGCAGTTACTTGTGCATTGATGACCACCACTGATTGATGATGAGGACTCCTAGTTGGAGCCAAGCTATGCTATGCATTATATTCGAATGACCTTCTTGGATAATTCGAATTGCTCACTCATTGTGACAATATTGTATTGTAATTCTACCATTCCGTATTATAGAGCACTGATGCATCTCTCTTGCACAATTTTTACTCCAATTTGTTTTACATCTTTGTGATTGATATTCTTGTTCAATAGATCTACTGTGACTAATTTTATAGTTAATTATGTTAATGGATGAGGTATAATCAAATGTGTCCTATAGTTGAATGCTCCTAGATCCCAATAGTAGAAATTCTCTAGCTGGGATGTGTTGGAGAACTGTAGGTAGTGGAATATCCTAAGGGAATGTCTAGAAATAAGGGGGTCCCAATCTTGGTGTGGTACAGGTTGAAAGGGGAAGAATGTTGTTTGATTGGCATATATAAGGATTTGTTATCTATGATACTTTTATGGGTTGTGGACTAAGTAAGAGGACTTGAAACCAAATCTTGGGACTTCACCCTTGTAAATTCATAGCCTCAAATTGGGGATAGCCCTTTCCATAGAAATAAAGAGTGTGATAGAGAACCTAAGTCTAGGAGAAAGATCCTCTGGTTGCAACCATTTGGAGGATTTTTTTCCCATAAAGATAAGTGTTCTTCTACTATGTTATAATTGTGTGAAAAATGTTGATGTTGATGTTATAAATTTACAAATGTATTTATCTTTTGCATTTTATTATGAATGACTTAATGTATGTATTAATATCATAATTGAATGTTTAAGATGTTTGTATCTTTTGTTTTGTTTTTTAATGCTATAACCATCGCATGAAAGCAATTTAGGTATATATTATTACATTATGTTTGAAAATTGAGTATCTGTAGAGAAATGGGTCCTATATTCATTAAAATTGATATTATGGAAATTATGCTCTTAACAAATTATTTACTTGAGTTGTTAAGAATCTCTTCTTTGAAAATGGTATTTTGGAACCTTTTTCATTTGTGAATATCAATATCAACTTTCCTAGAGTATTTCTAGGTGCTTTTATCATATCCTTTGATATGTATGTTATTAAATTATTGATAAACATTCCTTAAATTATGTTATTAAAATTATATGTAAATACGAAAATGGAAGTAATAACATCCATAGCATTTTTGGATCAAATGAATGCATACATTATTGAACTAAATTTGAATTTCATTATTGTAACATGGGCCTTTGGATTGTCATGCAAATTAATGATGATTCTTTTGATTGAGATGTGAGAATTCTATGGTTGTAATACCATGTAGGAATTCTATCTACAATCTAGGATCTAGAAGCAAAGAAGTCCTCACAAGAATTTATTCAGAAATATGCAAAAATAAGAATAAATATTGAAGCAAGACTATAAGAGTGAGAACTCAATTGATGTAAATATCATCTCTATATTATTCAAAAATATGAATACAATATACAATACATCCTCAAGAGAGAATTCAAATTCCTTGGAGGAAAGTTTGAAAAGCTCACAAAAGGCAGGCTTACTAAAAGCAAAAAAAACCCAATAGTGGAAACATCACTTTCCAACTGAGTCAAGGACCTCACGAATTAGCTAAATCATATATGGAAGCTAATGAGTGATGTAAAAGAAGTAAGATGATGGATTTTGGAGAGAAAAATATGGAGGATGTGTTGACCAAAAAGAAGATAGATTTCCAAGTCAATAAAAGTACCTAGCTTTATCCTTATCCACTAAAAGGCAGAAAAGCAGGACAAAACTCTCTAAAGGCAAGAAAACGCTCTTACTAATTCAAGACAATGATAAAAGCAGCAGAATCTTTCTAAGTGCGCTCCTATTGATAATGATGAAAAGTGTGATCCAAAAGAGGCAATATGTGGCCAATCTACCTAGGAAAGTATCAAAATGATTAATACTTTATATCCTAAGTCTAAAGTGGGTTTTTAATATTCTAACGTGAGAAAACATTTTCTTTAATAATTTTAATTGTTTGCATTCCTTATAATGTTTTTAATTTTAGTACAGTATGGAAATTATTTCTAGTTAATGTTAGTTTTATTATTATTATTATTATAGATCTTGACTTCCATTGGAAGAAATGAAATTAGTTTAATTATCAACTTGGTTTTCTTATTGATATATAACTTATGTTGATTTAATTTCATTGCTACAAAAAAAATGATTAGGATTAATCGTTAAGCTTCAATGGTCATGATAGAATTCCAATATGGGTTTGATTATCAAATTTACTTTTGTATATACAAATATAATATATACAAATTCTATCTACAATCGAGATAGAATACACACACACACATGAATGAATTATTACAATTCCCTCATGATAGTATACATTTATAAGCATTGATTGATCATGAGAGTAAATAGATGTGAATTATGAATCTTCATTATATGTTAATTAATTAATTTAATATATTATTATTATTATTATTATTATTATTGTAATAGTTTTTTTTGTTTGCATGAATCTCCCTAACTTGCAGGAGTAGCCTATGGTCTAAGAAACGGAGACCCAGGTGCATCTAAGCCATCAAAATCACCCATGGATTGCACTCACACTGGGCGACAACAACCTTTATCATGGCTGAATTATTTTGGTGTCTCCTCCCACTACCGCTGAGTTTCGAACCCTAGGATGCCTAACAATCATAATGCCTTGAAAACCAACCATGTTAGTGGGACTTGGATTTTAAAATGAAGGACATGGGGGTGGGATTTGATCCACTTATGTGTGCAGGGATTATGATATCATTTAATACAATCTCTCTTATTAAAACCACATGTTCAACCACTACGCCAAGATGGCCCCATGGTTTTAGGCTCAACCCTCATTGGAATTGAACCTTTCCCACTAGGGAAAAACTCCTCACTCTTCACCAATGGATCCAACCCATTTGGGAATTATTATTGTAGTTATTATTAATATTAATTTTTATTTATTTATTTATTACATTTCCACCCTCTTAAGGGATTCTTTGTTCTGAAATCACAATAAATTGGATTCCTCTATGTGGGGAACCTCCAACAATTAAATGATGAAAATGCATGATATATCAGAAATAGAAGAAAATAGAAGGGATTTATTGATCGCATGCCACTTAGAGGAGGAAAACTCCTTTGATCATCTCAATACAAATATCTCTTGGATTCCTTCATTGAACTCAACACATACTTATATACTAAGTCTAAGCTAAACAACTATTACTCCACATGAATGTTGGATAATACAATATACTCACGAGACGACTTACAAATCATATGCACCCAAGAAAAACATACTAACAAAGTAGAGAGAAGGATTGACATGGGTTCCTAACATCCCCTCACCCTCAGAAAAAGATTTTTCCTCAAAGCTTTAGATGTGGAAATTGTTGTTGAATCTGAAGGAGTGGTTCCCATGTAGCATCCTCTGGTTACATTCTGTGCCATTGAATTAATACCTCTGTGATGGATCGAGAGAAACGATGACGAGTTAACCTATTGAGGATGGCCTTCGGCTCCAAAATGATGGATACTTCATTATCCAGTTCTGGTAAAACAATTTGTGCTATAATGTTGGTGCCAAGAACTTTCTTTAGACAAGAGACATGAAATACTAGGTGAATGTGGGAAGAAGAAGGAAGTTCCAATTTATAACTAACAGACCCAATCTTCTGAAGAACCTTATATGGCCCATAGAACTGTGGATCCAGCTTGTGACGCCCTTTTATTTTCAGGGAGGATTGCTTGTAAGGTTGTAGACAAAGAAAAACCATATCATCTACTTGAAAAGTGCGCTCAAAATGGTGTTGATCAGTTTGTTATCTCATTTGATTTCTTCCCATGTGAATATTTTCCTACAAAATGCACATAATCTGATCTCAGGTTCAAAGAAGCATGTCAACTTCCTGAACTGGTGAACTGTTGGGGGTGTATGGAAGAAGCACTGGTTGTTGGGGGTGTATGGAAGAATCACTAGAGGTGCCTGACCATAGAATTCTTCATATGGAGTCATTTTAGAGGTAGTGTGGTAGGAGGTATTGTAACACCATTCAGTGAGAGGGACCACTTTTCTCACTGATGTTGTTGTTCGGAGGTGAAGAAACGAATATAAGTTTCCAAACATTCGTTGATAACTTCAGTCTGACCATCTGTTTGTGGGTGATACCCTAAACTCATCTTCATTTTGTTGCTAGTGTGGTGAAATATTTCTGTCCAAAAATGATTGGTAAAATTTGCATCGCGATTTGAGACAATGGAAGAAGGGATTCCATGAAGATGGAAAATCTGATCCAGGAAAATATGTGTGACTGAGGAGGAAGTATAGGGATGGATGAGGACACAAAAATGACTATATTTGGAGAGGCAATCAACCACAACCAAAATCACTATCTTCCCTCCAAATTTAGGGATCCCTTCAATGAAATCCATAGAAATATCTGTCCAAATCCGTGTAGGGATGGGAAAGTGTTCGAGCGATGCCAAAAGGAGTATTGTTTCACCCTTGTTACATTGGCAAGTATCACATTTAGCCACTATCTATTGAATTGTCCTTTTCATTCCCTTCCAAAATAAGTTACGCCATACCTTCTCATACGTTTTGAGGAACCCAGAGTTCTGTGCCGATGGAGAAGCATGGATTTCATAGAAGACAGCTTGTTGAAGATCTGTGCTCTGGGGAAGCACCAGATGATCCTTGTATCTCAGGGAAGCACCATCCCAAGAGTAATGCGGTACAACAGAAGGGTTTTTGGCTAACCATTGGATGATTTGAGATAATGAAGATTCATTGGCATAGCCCTACTGAACAGATTGCAACCAATTTCAAGCATGCATTGAAATAGATAAAAGAGAAACTTGGTCATCAAATGTGCGAGAAAGAGAATCCGCCGCAAGATTGTCCTTACCCTTCTTGTAAGTGATCTCATAGTCATAACCCATGTGTTTGCTAACCCATTTATGTTGTGCTGGGGAGGAGACATGTTGTTCCAGGAAATATTTCATATTCCGGTGATCACTCTTGATGCAGAAATGATTCCCTAATAGGTATGGCCGCCACTTCTGTACTGCATGAAAAATAACCATCATTTCCTTCTCATATGTAGAGACAACTAATTCTTACCAAAAATGGATTTTCTGGTGAATGTAATGGGATTTTCATCTTGAAGGAGAACAACACCAAGTCTATTGTCACAAGAATCACTCTCAATAGTGAAGGGCTTGGAAAAATCAGGCATAGCTAGAACAAGTGTAGTACAGATAGCTTGTTTCAGTTTGTCAAATGCACCCTCAGTCGCATTTGTCCACGTAAAAGCATCATTTCTCAATAGAGCGGTTAGTGGAGCTAAAATATTCTTGTAATCATTGACAAAATTACGGTAGTATCTAGTCAATCATAAAAAACCATGAAGGCTCTTGAGTGTCTAAGGATGCAACCAATTTTTCATGGCATCTATTTTGGCAGGATCCACACGAACCCCTTGTGCTAAAATAATATGCCTAAGATACTCTACTTCCTCGTGTCCAAAACAAATTTTAACTGTTTAGCATGGAGATGATGATTGAAGAAAAGTTGCAGTACAAGATTCAGATGATGGAGATGCTCAACCCATGTTTTACTATAGATGAGGATATCATCAAAGAGGACCAAAATGAATTTCTGCAACTAGGGTCAGAATATTTTATTCATCAATGCCTGGAATGTGGAAGGGGCATTAGCGATGCAAAAGGGTATGACCAAAAAATCATAGTGGCCATCATGTGTGCGGAAAGTTGTTTTCGGGATATCATCCTCAGGAACTCGAATTTGGTGATACCCAGAACAAAGATACAACTTCGAGAAAAAATGAGCACCATGAAGCTCATCAACAATAGTAATATAGGTCAAATATGCACTTCTCCGTACGTGATCACCTTTAGCTGTCAATCACACAAAAGGACAACTTGGATTGAAGAGCATGATTTCCTTAGATGATGAATGGACTAGACTTACCCCTCTGCAACTGACAAAACTCTCATTTTACCTACTTTTTGGGAAAAACACTACCCTATAAGAATGATAGTATCATTTTCCTGCTGAAATAATCTACTCCACTTCAATAAAGTAGCGTTTTCCTTCTGAAATACTCTACTTTGGTTCAATAGAGTAGAGTATAGCTCAAAAAAGCTTGCAAACGCTGGTTGTAAAGCAGGGAAGTTGCATGTTGAATGCTACTCCACTTAAGAAAACTAGCGTACACCTTAAAAAGTAATCAAAAATTTATTAATTTGATGAATTGGGATTAGTTGAAGTTGGTTTTGCAACTTCCCCAACCTCCCAATCAAACTACCTCTCGATCCAAACTTCCTATTGTTGGCAGGAAATATTACCCTATAACAAAGAAACGGACATTATCAACTGAAAGGGGATGACATGTAAGCATACTAACTGTGTTATAGAGATGTTTATGAATGGAAATAGGTTATAGGTCTTGATACAATACCTTTTGAATGAAGTTCGATCCTAGCTTTTATTCAATCTTGCGCTCGATCCTCAAGTCAACCACCCGTTCGATAAACATCCAATACAAGTACCTTTCTCAGCATATCTTGAATAATATATAATGATGAAATGGACAAAGCAATTTAAACATCAAACATTAAGAAAAATAGATCCAAACAAGTACATAACTCAATGAACACTTGATTTGGGACAAGAAAGATGCTTCAACCTTTTATTGTCAAATGCAAATTGATGATACAAAGTATACCTAACTTTGCAGCATGCTCTTGCAACCTGATCTTGGGCTCCTGCTCTTCTCTGGCTTGGAAATATTCCAACATAACCTCCTTCAACACAAGCTTCTCTTTAAAAGTATCTCAATAGCATTCATGTCTAACCCCTCTCTTCATTCCTCCTTGTATTTATAGGACAAGGGAAGCAGTTCAGGTCAAGAGATGGTTATGGAGGAAGTTGGGGAAGTTGGGAAACCAACTGCAACTAAGCCTCTTCGTGAAATTAATTATTTTTTAATCATATTTTGAGGTGTACGCTACTATTTCACAGTGGAGTAGTGCCCAGGGCACTACTATAGTGTTTTATAACTAGCGCTCACCATTTTTTAAATGTTGTGCGCTACTCTATTAAAGAGGAGTAGCGCCCATGAGGGTTGAGCGCTACTATTGTACACTGGAATAGGGTACAGGCGCTAGTCTGTTAAGGTAGAGTAGCGCTCATGTCTCAAAATGACATTTTTGGGGTTTTTCCAGCTTGCAAGGAGGTGGAGTAGGTCAAGGTCTCATCTAAGGTCATCATGCTCCTCCATCCAAGTTGTGCTTTTGTGTGATCAACAGCTCAAGGTGATCACGGATGGAGAGGTGCAGGTTTGACCTATAATAGATGCCCCCGAATGTGTGAGGTTAGAGGGAAACGATGGCTGAAATACATTATAATCCAAATCTAGAGGAGGAGCAAGGAACCACAGAAGCAAGTCACAAGAACACCTGAAACAAAGATCAAGGTCAGCAAGCAATTACATTCTTGACATCATATAGATGTATAGTGTGATACAACATGATCTCCGATATATAACAAGGAGATGTATATATAGCATGGCCACTTAGAATACAAGCATGGATCCATGTCAAACTGATAGATCATAGCCATAACAACAAACTGGATCTATGTCTCATGGGGAGCCGAATATAAGTGAGGCTCAGTCTTGCGCAACTTGGGTGATAACATAATGAGGTAATGTCATCCAAAATCCCAAGGTCTTCACCCAAAACAACCCGAGGTACAAACCCTAACCATGTGAATAGATGAGATGATAGTCGAACATGGGGGGTTTCATTTGATTACCGATCATTGATGTATACCGTTAACAAACACGAGAGCTTCCACCGATAATTATGATGGGGCCCAAAGTACCTAGTATGATCTAACAAGTGTGAATAGATGGACTTGGATTCGAACACTTGGGGATCTTGTCGAAGAAGAGACATTGATGTATTCTCAACATTCAACAGCGAGGAAAATTGTCACTGGTGACTGCAATCTCCAAGGTACTAACCGAAACTCTAAACTTCATTCCTAGAGAAAAATGAGTTGATGTCGATGGGAAGAAGTCCATTAGAAGGGAGGCCTTAAGGAATCCTCCATCATCCAACTCGAGGAACACTCAATTGGTATGAGCTGATATGGAGTAATATGTAACAAGACTGACACTAGGATGGCCGACACATGAGGTCAAGGTAAACTGTAGAATGGAAAACACAGGGTATATTCTTGAATAGTGAGCACGACACAAAGTGACTCAGGCAGTTTTTGACATAATGGGGCAAATGATAAGCCTGAAATGTAGGAGACATTATCAGACCCTCCATATGGTTGGAAGAATAACCAACCGGGGGAGTAAACAACTCGGAGATCAGGTTCATCCTGAGGTCAAAAACTAAACCCAACCGACATGATAGACTCAAGTAGGTGTTGTGTTCAAGGATAGAACTAACTGAACTTCCTTTGACATTGAAGATATGACACATCTTTCCCATCCCTTATTCTTTTTAGATAAAAGAATACCTTTCTTGTTGTTTTAATGAGTCCAAGAAAGAATAAAAACTCAATAGATCCAACCATGTAAAAATTTTAACGAGCCCATGGGAGGAAGACTTAGGACCTTCTTCATTGTTTACAGATTTTGAAGAAGAGATAGAAGATTATTCTATATTACTGATCTCTGGATTTTAATATCGAGTCAAGATCTGTTCCTGCTCGCCGGTGTTTTCAATTTTAAGGAGTCTGAAAAACTTAAACAATAACTCCATATATCTGCTCGTGGATTTTAGTATAGATCCCAAGAAGATTAATGCTCGCCGGTGTTTTCCTATTTATAGAGTCTAAAAAACTTAAACAATCCTCTTTACACCTATCCGTGGATTTTATATCGAGCCCGAGTAGGTGAAAGCTCGCTTGGTGTTTTCATGTTTGGAGAGCCTGAAAACCCTAAAGAAAGGCTCCAAAAGGTCTTTTTTTCGTATAGTTAGTCTCCTCCCATGAAAAAGTATAAAACAAAGGAAGAAGAACTCTTCTAGCGCATACAGGTGTATACCTAGAGTATACCTTTTCCGTAGTTAATCCACCTAGGCCCGGGAAAGGGGTAATTCTATACCTGAGTGGATGAGCCTTCAAGTACTTTAACGAGCTTGAAAAGGACAAGTCTGCTTGGCTATCTTGTTTAGGTTTAAATAGTCCAAACAAGAGCTTAAAATGACTTAAAGGTCAGCTTCGGGGGTCATGACTTCATAGTCTGCCAAAACTAGGTCTTCAATAACAATATTAGTAAGCACGACAAAAATCTCGGATGATACAAAAATTTGAACTATGAGCTAGTTAAAAAGGTTTAACAGTGAGAAATTTAGTCTTAGAAGATTAATCCTACAAATTTCCAGTGAAAAATGAGAATCGGATGAGTGAAATTACCTTTGCACCATGTATGTCTATTAATTGATTAATTAGAACATTTTAGTAAAATTTGAAACTATAGGTATTTTAACAATGGTGGGTAAAAATTAAAATCAATTTCAATATATGTAATTTCATTTTAAACTCACATTTCAATTTGTTTTTGTAGGGCAAGAATTTGGGGTAAACCTTGCATTTTCAATCCTCCATAGCGATCGACTCGAGCAACCAAACATCGTTCTTCTTCCGCCAAGTAAGTTAGAATCTTCCTATCTTGCATTTCCATGGTTTAGTTTTCAATTTTTGAGCCCAAAAACACTTGCAAGACAATGTTCATATCGTTTTATGCACGAGCGCTACTATGTAACAAGAATAGTATCATATGAAGGGGATGGGAACTACTATGCTCACATAGAGTAGCGCCCATACGTTACTGTCGAGTATATACAGTAGCGCTCAAGCCTGAAGGTGGAAAAACAAGTGCCGAGAACTAAAAAATTACCATTTTTTGTGAAGAATGGTTCTTCTTTGGAGGGAGAGGGAACACGAGGACATGGATAGGCTGGCCATGCAGGACCCAGCCACTCTCCATGCTCTCCGAAGATGCGGTTTGTTGAAGTTTTATAGAACCGTAAATATGAGGGCCGTAAATAGATTGTTTCGAAGACTTATTCAGTACTGGGATGTGGATACCAACACATTTGTCATCCAAGGGAAAACTTTGGAGCTTACAGTTGATGACATTTACTTCATTATTGGACTCTCTCAGAGGGGAGATGTAATAAATTTGAAGGGGTCTTCTCATGTCGGTATAGGATCGGTGCAAGAGTACTTGAATACATATTGTGTGGCTGGAGCTAAGAAATTAGGAAGCCAAATCTTGATTTCTACCATTGAAGGCCTCCCTCTAAAGGTGATTGTGAGTATGATTAACCAGGTGGCAGGTAGTGCCTCACTACACCTAGTTTCCAGACACTCCATGCATATTGGTGTACAATGCTTACAGGGTCATGTGTACGATTGGTGTACTAGTTTACTAGCATCCATGAAAGCTCAACTCATGGGTTGTAAATCCGGGAGTATGAAGAATTTTGGATATGGAAGCATATTGTGTACCTTCTTCTTCAAGATGGTACCTGCTATTAGCTTGGGGATGCCTCTACCTCAAGTTAACCCCCGTGAGCCAAGACTAGGCTGTTGGGGTGACATATTCCTCCGCCATGGTGGTGGGGAAAGTCACTATTGTTATCATACTGATGATTTATGGGGGTGGTGGGAGAGGCAGGTGCCCGCCTTCAATCAGTTTCCATATGCTAGATTGGACTTCCGCCATAATCCAGAGCTGGTACTTCCCCTAGGTGAAGCCTGGGGAGCTATTGGTATGTTTAATTTTGAGATTTATTTAATTTTTTAATTTTTTAATTTTTATTTTCTTCTGAAAATTTTCAAGTATTTGATTTTTATGAATGAATTTTGAAGTACTAAACAAGTGTCATGTGTAGACATTGGGCCTATTCATCCCAAGGGACATCCTACCATCTTCGTGAGGCCAGCTGATATTGCTGCAGCAGATGCTATGTTGGGGACCATAGAGAGAAAAGTGAGTCGGTGGACTCATGATGTTCCTGCATGCCGTATGGATCAGATACCTATTGATATGCAGGAAGATGTAGTTGGGGTGCCTCCAACATGGCTTAGAGTGCTACGGAAGATAGCTAGGCTAGTCATATGTTATCGTAATGTAGTCGATGATGACGAGGTCCCTCCTTCTCCATAGGAGATGGATACATTATATGTATATTTTTGAGGCTACAGAGCCCAGTTTTGTATTATTATGATATGACTTGTATTAGACTTGTGATCCAAAACTCATATATTTTTTGATACAGTATCAGCTATATACAGTATCGATTATTTACATGTGTATGTGTTTGAATTTTATGTGTGAAATGTTGTCTATGAAAGTGTATGATACAAATTCCAATCTAGAACATAGTTTGCAAATGAATCAGCTAATGTGTTTAAATTTCTTGGAATATGTTCATATATAATAGAATCAAACTGTCTTTCCAATAGTCTAACTCACAGAAACTAATGTAGCAATACAGGATCTCTAATCTGGTAAACACCCGTTAACTGAAATACAATTAGTTGTGAGTCAAGTCTTACCTCCAAATGTGAAATGCCATGGCTGAGAGCATCTCGGAGGAGTTCTATAACTGCACTGTATTCAGCCACATTATTTGTAGTAGGACCCAAACAAGCCCCCCCCGAAGAGATTAGTTGACCAGCGGGTGAGTAAATGACCCAAGCTGTTAGAGCCAACTGTCGGGTGTGGCGACTGGCGCCATCAGCAAATCCTAAGAAATGTTCGATTGAAATCTGGTACACGAAACAAAAACACACATAAGATTAACTAACAATCATAAACAAAAACTAGCTCTACAAAATATACAACTATGTTACAAGAAAAAACACAACAGCCTAAGCGTAGTACTTCTTCATGTAGAGCCCATTTCTAGGCTCAGCTAGCTTATTACCCTCATAGTCTACCAACTCGTAAGTGCCCTTCTTTAATACTTTGGAAATTATGTAGGGCCCAAGCCACATGGACTTAAACTTCCCAGGCCCAATAGGTTCCTTGTCTTGATCCCAAAGTAAAATAAGATCTCCCTCAAGGAAAACCCTAGGCTTGATAGACTTGTCATATTGTCCTTTGACTCATTTTTTGGGAACCTCGTTTGTCGTAAGCGTGTCGCGGTGTTGTTCATCTAGGTGTTCTAAATGTAACAAACGTTCTTCCAGTACTGAAGTATCCAGTAGTAACTGAACGACTAGTTTTAACGAAGGAATCTCACATTCAATCGAAACGACTTCTTCTATCCCATGCACAAGTTGGAAGGGAGAGAACCTGGTAGCAGTCTTTACATTAGCTCAGTAAGCCCAAAGAGCCGGGTACAACATGATGTGCTAGTTATTTCAACTGGCATTAACAGTTCTTTGCAGTATAACCTTTAAAGTTTTGTTCACTGCTTCGACTTGTCCATTCGTCTGTGGATAGTATGAAGATGAATGTTCTTGTTGAAAACCAAGCATTGTATACAACTTGGTCATCATGCTATTCTGGAAATGACTGCTGTGATCAGTCACTATCTCTTTAGGTATGCCAAACCATGCAATAATCTGATTAAACATGAAATAAGCGGCAGTTTATCCATCTTCCTTGACAGTAGGCATTGCCTCCACCCACTTGGTAAAGTAGTCGACGACAACGATGATATAATGATGCCCTCCAGCTGAAACTGGATTGCAAGTCATGTAATCAACCCCCCATTTTGGGAAGGGACCTGCTGTAATCACAGGATGAAGAGGAGCTGGGTGAGCCCTCATTTTATTGGTGAAAAACTGACATGGACGACAGCGTTTCACAGCTTCCACACAATCTTTAAAGATCATGGGCCAAGAATGTCCGGCACACAGTATCTTCTGATCTGTTGCCAACCCAGAAATATGTCTCCCACAAGCTCCACTGTGGGCATCATTTAATACTGCATTAGCTTCTTCTAGAGTTAAGAAACGTCATAAGATGAAATCTACCCCATGTCGATACAAAGTATCTAAGATGATGAGATAGTTCTTCGCATGGCTTTTCAGCTTGCGTCGCTCTTCTCGAGAAAAAGTAGTAGGACACCTCAAGGTCTGGAGATATACCAATATATCCCCATACCATGGGTTAGAGGAAGCAATGAGGAAGACATGTTCATCCGGGAATGATGATTCTTCCTCAACATGCTCTAGGTCACTAGGAAACTCTGAGATTAACTTAGTGAACATTAGTGATTTCTTCAACTTAGCCGATTGAAAGACCAAATCGAACTCCTATAGGATTACAATCCATTTATTATATTTCCCACAGATGATTTGTTGGTTGAGAACGTACTGAAAAGGATTGAATTCTACTATCACAGTAGTTGTTCGTAAAATTATATAGTGACGAAGCCTCTGTACCGCATAGACTATGGCAAGTGCTAACTTCTCAACATGCGAATATTTAACCTCAAGGGATATCAATGCGCGAGAAAGATAGTAGACAACATGCTCTTGGAGCGTATTGTCCTCCTGAACTAATACTATGCAAATTGTATTAAGAGACGCTGCCAGATATAAAAGAAAGCCTTTTGCGTAGTCCAGCGGGCTCAATAAGGGAGCTGAGAGTAGTGCCTTTTTCAAGGCCTCAAAGGATGCTTGAGTAGCTTCATCCCACACAAAGTAGGAGTCTTGTTTGAGTAGTCTCATAAATCCTTTTGTGATCTTAGCATAGTTTATAATAAAGCGTTGTAAGAAATTAGACATGCCTTGGAGACTTTGAAGCTGTCGCAAGGTGCGATGAGGAGGCAGATTTACAATCACCTCAACTTTCAATGGGTCGACCATTATGCCACGATTGGAGACAATGAAGCCCAGTAGATGTCTCGATTCGATGCAGAATACACACTTATTTGGATTTAAATGAATAGTATATTGTCTGCATCTCTCAAACACAAGTCTCAGATGGGCTAGATGATCCAGTCTCTTTCAAGATCGTGCCGAGAGGTCATCCAAGTACGGTTCAACTATGTGTTTGATATCGTGAAAAGAGAAATTCATCGCTCGCTGGTAAGTAGCTCCAGCATTCTTTAAGCAAAATGGCATCTTCCGGTAAGAAAAGGTTCCCCACGGGAAAATGAAAGCTCTTTTGTGTTGATGCTCGCGTTTAATTTGTATTTGATTATATCCCAAAAATCCATCCATGAAAGAGAACATCTCATGTCCCGCACAGGCATCTATGATCTGGTCAATAAATGGTGTAGGATAGTTATCTTTTGGACAACATTTGTTCAAGTCCCAGAAGTCAGTATAGACATGAATAGTACCTTGCTTCTTATCAATTAGAATGGGATTTGAAACCCATTCCGTCATGTCAATCGGATAGATGAATCCGACTTAAGAAACTTTTCAACCTCCGCCTTAATGGCGGCCGCTTTTCATGGATTCATAGGATGGAGCTTTTGTTTCACAGGTTTTGCGTTAGGGTATGTCGTGATGACATGCTCCACGATGGCTGGGTTGATGCCTGGCATCTCCTCATATGACCAAGAAAATATGTCATGGAATTTTTTAAAGAGCTTGGTATACAGAGCTATCTCTTCTAGAGAACAGTCTGCTCCAATATAAAATTTTTCCATGACCCCGAGTTTGGTGGAAATGTTAATCGGAATTGTTCTTGATATATTAGCCATATTCCCTTCAGCATAAACGACTCTCAAAGTAGAAGGAAAAGATGAAAAATTAACAAATCCACCGGCTCTCAAAGAAAATTCTCCTCTCTCTATCCTGTCTAGATCTGGAAGCAGGTAGGACCTATCATGCATATGTTCCCATGGTTCGTCTAGGTCCATCATGACTTCTAAGATGGCTTCATCGGATGGAAAAACCGTGTCTAAACAATTGAACGAGTGGGTGGAATTCAGTGACCATGCCAGAGCATAATCCATATCTGACTCAGCAGAGACTGGTGGAGTCACGATATGTTCCATTGCAGCATGTTGTGCTTCCATGTAGGCTACTTCTGCAACGGATAGAGGCACTTAAGGTTCGAATGTAGTGGGAAGAATCCATGGATCAGTTCTTAAGCTAACCATGAAAGTTTCAGTAGACGTACCCACATCAAAACGCATAAAAAGAACTGGAGAGGGAAGGCCAAATGTGCCTATTAATGACCCGTAAAGCCCTGCTCCTAAACTCACACTAACTGGGGCAGTTTGATTAACTAAGGGAATCGTGGTTTTTGAGGAAGTCTGGTTGTTTCTCTGAGTGAAAGAAAGTTGATCGACTGTAACTACCTTACCTTCAAATGGGAACATAACAACTCGAAAAAATGTCGATGCAATAGCTCACATGGAATACGTCCGGATCCTACCTAATAACATGTTGTAATCAAGTGGAGTGTCCAGAACTTCTACTTCTACAACAACTGTCTTATCGACCAATGTGACATCAAATGATGGAAAAACCCCGTGTGGACAGAAAGTCTTGCCATCAAATGCAGTAAGCAGTGTGTTAGAAGGGGCTAACTCGGGAGAACCCAAATCTTTCCAACAGGAAATTGACATTACGCACGTCGACACGCCCTCATCTACGACAGTTCATCTAATGGTCAATGGGCCATGGATGACTTCAATCTCAAGGCCAATGTGGTACGGAAACTATTAACACCCAAAAAGTGTTCACTACCTCATCTATCTCATTACATGGCTCATTTGTCCATTTTCCTACCATATTTCCCTTAAAAACCCTAAAAATCCCACTAAAAAGCCTCCAAAAGGCCTAAAATGCCTCCAAAAGGCCACAAAACCATCAAAACCATCCTTCAACGCACCGTTGACCGACATAAGTCCAATTGGCACCACATGCTCTTCCCCGCCTTATGGGCTTACCGTATGTCCACCAAGACCGCTACCGGTTTTACCCCGTTTCACTTAGTTCACGGCGTAGAGTCTGTCCTTCCCATTGAGTGTCAGATACCTGCCTTGCAAATCACCGTCGAGCTTCTCCCCGACACCTCCCCACTCGAGCAACTTCTGCTATCCCTTGAACAAGCCGATGAAGACCGTCGTGCCACTCTTGAGACCATTGAAGCTGCCAAGAACCACTCCAAAGCTGGTTACGACAAACATGTACACCCTTGAACTTTCCACGAAGGGGACCTTGTCCTCTCCTATGACCAATCCCATGACAAAACCGGTAAAGGGAAGTTCGAATCCATGTGGCAAGGCCCTTACATCGTGCAGAATTGTCTCGGCAAGGGGGCATACATCTTAGCCGACTCCGAAGGTCACCCTTTGCGCGACCCGCGTAATGGGTTGTACCTTAAACGCTTTTATCCCTAAATAACGCGCGGCCCCACTGGTCCGCATTGTACAGTTTGCTCTCTTTTTGTTTTTCACATTTTTTACCGCACTCTTACATTCCTCATTTTTTGCGTGACCACAGATGGACCATCTTCCACCTCACTATACTGGCTTCGCCGATGGAGCAAGTCGCTGGTCTCCCGACCTGGCTTTTGCAGCGTGGGTCCTATATTCCCCTTCCCATGAAATGATTCACCTCGATGGAATCTGTATAGGCGCTGCTACTAATAACCAGGCAGAGTATGATGCTGTGACCAGTCTTCTGACTGCTGCCCTACAGATGGGCATACGTCACCTCCATGTGTTCCTTGACTCCCAGCTGCTTGTCTCCCAGATCAACAACTACTACCAGGTGCGTGATCCCTGCCTCTTTAGAAAATTCCTGTGCACAAAACAACTCAGTCGACAGTTTGAATCCATCACATTCACCCATGTCCCAAGGGCTCAAAATAGTGTCGCAGACCAAACGGCCAACAACATTCTAGATTGCCACATCAATCACTCCATGTAAAATCTCCATCATGCATAGCATCTCATAAAAATATATATAAAAAAAAAACAAAAAAAAACAAAAGTTGCAAGGGGAATTCACGTGCCTGTCATCACATAACCATTTGCATCCCTATGCAATAAAAAATACAAACCACATAACATACACAAGGGGCATCCACGTGCCCAACATCCTATACTACTTGCATCCACGTGCAATGTAAAACATATCACAAATCATAATGTGCATCCACGTGCGTACAAATACACAACATCATACAAAAAGGTGCATCCATGTGCATATATATATATATCAAAAAATACATGTTCAGTGCTATACATGTCCTGAGTACCCCTGTACTCAGCTATACAAAAAATGGCTATACATCCCTAAAGCCTCATCAAAATACATGTCGTAGCTACAAAACTCGGGGGGAGTCCCCTGCACTCCCTAATGAGAGTCATATCCTGCATCACTGCCTGCATTGGCTGCCTCTGAGTCCACCCCTCTCTCCTCCTCCATCAAGTCCTCATCTCCTACAGGCTCCTGTGCCCGTGCCTGGTCCACCAACATCGCCACCCGGATCGCTATGGATCTGAACTCTCGGGGTGCCCTCATGCAATCCTGAACCACATCCGGATCGACATCCCGCCATCCCTCGTCAGTCACCCCTATCAGCAAACGGTCTAGTAGTGCCCGTACCGACTCCAGTGTCCCCTCCGCATCACGGCGATGGACCTCCCCTCGCCCAGGCAGAGCTGGAACAGCCACAATCCCCCTCCGTGCCACATGACCTGGCGGCGGCCTCGGGCCCACATCTGTAAATCACCCATAGGTCAGCAACCATTTATCAATCTACTATCATATCTATAAAACTTGACATCCATAACATGCAAGCAAACACATACGTACCGTCGGGACCCCATGCCTGTCCTAGCGCTCGTGGCGCCTCTGGATCGCCCGTGTAGTCCATGTCCCTATACAGGAAGTCGTCCAGTGTCAATGGTATCTGGAGCCACTGCAGGTACAACTCCTGCGTAAAATACCTGCCAACATCGCCGCCACCACGGCGACACATCATCTCGCCCCACCGCACCATCTGCGGCTTCCTCAAACCTCCTGCTCTGATCGGCACCCGTGGCCGCACTGTGGGCACCCTCTCCATAAAGAAGGCACACAAGAACGAACCATAGCAAAAACCTTTGCCCGATTCCTTTACTGCTGTCAGATACCGCTAAACGCAGTTCAGGTACATCTGGCCTCACGTGTAGTACACCCCATCCAATACACGCTCTATCATCTGCATCTGGCCCCCAGACACCTTCTCAGGTGATTGGGACCCCAATACCCGAACCATGCATGCCGCCATGGCCTGTACTGTCGGCTCCTGTAAGTCCTTCACCAGGAGTGCATTCCTATGCACTCTAGCCTCTGGACCACAGTATCTCTCCAGCATGTCCTCCATGTCTACGTTCGCGGAGACCCGCGGCTTTGTGTCTGCCACCCTGCCCAGATAGGGCAACCCCGTCAGAAAGTATACATCGGTCAGGGTGAGGTCCACCCTCTCACCCTGTACTCGGAAAGCCTGTATATCCGGTTCCCAGAAGCTAATCAGTCGGCTCAACAGCAACGCTGCTGACCGTATCATGGGTACTTGTGTGAACTTTAAAAGTATGCACATTCCCAACACTGATCATACATGGCGCTCCCCTTGGATCACCGTCACTATCTCGTTAGGAATCTCCCGCTCTCTCCATAGAACCTGTGGAATCCTGCAAATCCCACAAAGTAGACTCATCAGACTCATGTCACATAAATAAGTCCTTCCCTTCCCCCCGGAAAACCCTCATAGCTCGGCCCAAAACCGCGGCTTTCGGGCTCCCTGCCGCGGTTTCACACTGCGGCTATCAGGCTTACAGTGGCAGTTCTTAACCGTGCCTGTTAGGGATAACCCCGCGGTTCCGCACCGCGTGTTCCTCCTTGGAACGCATGGTACCAGACCGCGTATCTAGCCGAGAAACACGCAGTTCTCAACCGCGTGGTTCACCCTGAAACTCGCGGTCGCCAACCACGGTTTCGTCCCCCAAACCCGCGGTCTACCCCACGTAGACCGTACAAATAACCCTGGGACCCACTACCCAACCCCCGACCCTAAAAAAACATGCAGGTATGAGTTTGACAAAATACCTGTATCTCCCGGATCTGAAATCGGCCGGTCGGATCATCCAGAAATGCCACCTCAGCTTTGGTCCACTCTGATCACAAGTCAAAGTCAAATAGTACAAATGACACATGTCATGTTGGACCCAGTCACTATTTATAATCAGTTGACTTTTTCCTGTTTTGGCCATTCTAAACCCATACGGAGTCCGTTTCTCGAACTGTTTCCACCATTGGGATCAGCACGACGAGACCATCATGACGGTCATTTCGTTGCATTATTTTTTCCCCATCATTTTTTACCCATTTTTTAGACACCACTCGTCGCCTTGGTTTGAGTGCCACATCGGACGTTCTCCATTTTTCACATATTTGATATCATCGGATTCTTTTTTCCGTGTCGGTGATGATGCTTGAGATCATTTCTCGCTCTCACCCCCATATTTTTTGGGTCTTTTCCAAAACACCCCCAGTCACCTCGGTTTGCGTGCCACATCGGTCGTTATCCATTTTCGACACTCTTTATATCGCCAGATTCATTTTTTCGATCTCGTGATGATGCTTGAGATCATTTCTCGCTCTCACTTGGTATAGTTTCAACATTATGTCCCAACACCTTGCTACCTCAGTTTGCGCGCCACATCGACCGCCATCGGATTGTTCCACACTTTTACATGAGCCATTCACTCCTGTCATACTGCAAATGTTTCGTTATTTTGCTACCATTTCATTCACCCCACAAGGAGGCCCACCAATGTTCCCCCCTACCCTCCTTCTTGGACATCATTACTGTTCCTTGATTGAACATTTCTTCCTTGCCTGGCCATTCCTTTTTTTCGGTATAATTTTATCCCTTTTTCGGGCCGGACAAGTCCTTTACGAAAAAGGCACTTAGGGAGTTTCTGTTAAGCTCTTTTCTAACTCCTAAAACAATGAAAAGATCGCCGAGCAATCTTACTTCCTTTCATGCTCGTTAAAGTACCTGAAAGGGCATCTATCTGGTATAAGTTTACCCCTTTTCCCGACCTGGTAGACTAATTACGAAAAAGGAATACTCTAGTCACACTGGCTAGAAGAGTTCTTCATTGTATCCTTTTATGCTTCTTTGGGCCTTGGAGACTAAATATACGAAAAAGCAACCCCCTGGAGTCTTCTTATTTGCTTTCAGACTCTCTAAAATTGAAAGCAACCACGAGCACGAACTGTCCTGGGCTCGTAAAATCCACACGACAATACCATTCCATTCCTTCAGAGTCTTCTTATCGCTTTCAGACTCCTTAAAATTGAAAGCAACCACGAGCATGAATTGTCCTGGGCTCGTTTCAATCCACACGACAGTACCATTTTACACACACTTCTTCTAATTCCTTAACCCATGAAGAAGTCATCCCGTGCCTCCAGGCACTATGATCGATCATCTCAGCAGCACCCCCAATTAGGTCGACTTTGTTCAGAGTATTCTGCAGTCTCCTGCCAGTTAACCCCAGCTTGAGTCTCCCTCAGCCCAGTCACCATCCCAGATCCAATACAGCTATGATCCCTTTCCCATCAGTCAGTTTCATATGCTGCCCGATCACTCCCATTATCATACTCTGAACAAAGGAAGTTTGAGTCCACCCACTCTACTTGCCCAGTTCTTCCCTCCCAGTTTGGTCAGTCCTGCCATCAGTACTATCACATTTTGGTTCTCCACCTCGCGCTCTTGTCAAGGAAACATCATTGCCTTGATAGTTGCAAGTCTCCCTCTGTCGACGACAACCCCTCTATTCCAGAGGATAGGCCTAGAGGTCCCTACGCCTTGGACTTATCACCATCTGTGGTAAGTGCCTACGGACCATTCTGAGAGGAGTCATCATTACCTCTCCGAGTGGTTGTTTCTCACATGCTCGACTTCAGCACCTTGATCGCATCGTTGAGAATCACGTAGGGTTACATTCCTTCAGTTTTTAGTCGAAGACCCTGGATTTCCCCTGACTATAGCACATTGGTGAGTCACTTCGGAACACCCAGTTAAATGTTCCCATGGATGTCTGGGCTGCGTTGGTGATTGTATTCGGAAGCCATCCAGTTACATGCTTCCTTGAGTACCCAGTTCAGTCCCAGATCAGTACCCAGTTCACTCCCAGATCAGTTCCAGTTCAGTATACCATTGAGAGTATGACCCTTGTCACTCTGGTCCAGCAGCCCATCAGTTCCTTTGGTACCACATTCAGTAGCACTGTTGATTGTTCCAGTGTATCCGTTCTTCAGCTCAGACATGGTCAGCCCAGCAGTACGTCCCAGATTTGTGTCCCCTCTAGACCCTTATGATGTACACAGTGGTTATCTATGTATCTTACAGGTCCTCTTTTCGGGCCTCACAGTTCTTTTTATGTATCTTGATACGAGCATGGGTATGCCCGCCTCGTCCATATATTGAGATTATTCCTCATTCAGTTTTTGAGGTCATGTATATGTCAGGTCCCCATTTTTTGGACCCCATTGTTATTATTATGTTATATCCTGAGACGAGCATGGGAATGCCTGCCTCGTCCATAGGATCAGATGATTCCTCATCCATTATTGAGGTTATGTACTTTTAGTTCTTGTAGTTTGTTCGGGATCGTTGTTCCAGGCTTCAGTTTGTCTCTTCTCTTCTCTCCACACCCCAGGAGAACTATACATGACTTATGATGTCCATCAGCCATACGATGAGCTCCTTCCCTCACACATCAGGGGGCAATCTGTTAACACCCAAAAAGTGTTCACTACCTCATCTACCTCATTACATGGCTCATTTCTCCATTTTCCTACCATATTTCCCTTAAAAAGCCTAAAAATCCCACTAAAAAGCCTCCAAAAGGCCTAAAATGCCTCCAAAAGGCCACAAAACCATCAAAAAAGCCTAAAAAAGGCTAAAAACCCCCTTTTCCTCCAAAAATAGCAAAATCCCTCTAAAAAGGGAATAAAAAATATAAAATAATGAGGAAAAGGAGGAAAAAACCCTATACAGCTTCCTTAAACCATATGGTTCCCAAAACCATGGGTTAACACTCCACCACCAAAAAGCTATAAATAGGTGATGGAGATCCCTTATTTCACATGCACAATCAAGTATACCCTTACTCTGCCAAAATCTCTCTTGAAACCCTAGCTCACCATTGAGCCACTTTCACCTTGAGATCCCCTTTTGGGCCATTTCCACCATTGGAGAAAGAGAAGGAGCACATTGGAGCTTGGAGCAACCCTCTTGGACATTGCAAGAGCTTCATCAACCTCCACATTGGAGGTAATACCAATACAAAAACCATTATTTATCTTTTGTTCTTTATGTTTCATGCATGTGTTTTAGATTAGTTTACATTCTTGTTTTAGTTTAATAATTTACATTTACTGAACTGCTACTAAGGAGTCCATTCTCTTTAGTTAGTGCTCATTTGCACAAGCTAGGGGTAAAACCCTATCTACAGAAACCGATATTTGATATCAACCATATCAAATCACGCAGACATGTTAGAGGATTCCATACTCCCAATAGCTGCCAGAAGTGCATTTCGTTGTAGAGGACAACTTTGCAAGACTTCTAAGGTAGACATGGCACAAGGGGTCTAAGCTAGATCCTCAACCACATTGTAGTTGGAGGAAGCCCGAGTGTTGGGATTGTGCGATGCCTGTTTCAAGACACCTTTCCGAATCTTGGGAATTGGGTCCACAGGTATGTGGAGTGGAGTGGAGGATTCTGGAATCCCTTTATCCCTTTTATGTGCATCCGGGGTATAATTCCTAGCTCTCGTTTGTAAGAGTGCATCCGAATTAACCATGTTAATAAAGGTTTGATCAACCAAAGCATGTGTAGTGCCACCAGTATTAGAGGTGCCAGAAGCTGAGCTCTGTCCCTTAGGGAATGGATCTTTTAGTATGGAAGGCTTCTTTTCTTGTAATAGCTTCTGGGCTTCTTCAAGCAGAGGGCATTGGTGAGTAAGGTGGTCCTGCTTGCAAAGTTTACAAGGGAACTTAACCTTCTTCTTCTCTTTATTACCCTCCTCGGCATTCTCTTTTTTCAGCTTTTGATGGTTCCCCACTCCTTTCTTTACCTTCTTTTTGTTGTTGGGCTGCCGAGGGCCCTTTTGAATATTTTGAACCTGGTTAACAAATTCCGAAGTAGAAGGAGAGGTTGTGATGGAAGTAACTTCTGCAGTCGATTGTTTGACATATAAGGCATGAACTTGTTTGGTCAATGCTTCGAAAGCTGCAGAGTCAACTGAACCTACTATGCCATCAGCATGTGGTCCAGGTTTAGGTTTGTAGATCAGTATTTGATCGCGGTGCATCATGTATGATTTCATAAAGTAACCCAGATTGTGTGTAAACAAGGTCTAACTGCTGGGTCCATAAGATGGCTTCTTCCTTTGTAGACACTTCAGAAGTAGCTACTTCCTTAGAAATATAAGGAAGGAGTGATTTCAAATACGATTCAAGAAGGAATTTTGGAGGTATGTTGGCTTTAATGAGCCTCTTCTGTCTTCGCCACTCTTGAATGTGATCAAATAAGTGAGTGGCTTTATTTTGTCTAAATGTAGACAAAAGGTCTATTCTGGCATCATACCGAAGAGGAAGCTGGAAGTGATTCAGAAAGACAGTCACGAGATCCCCAAAATTAAAAAATGTAGCTGTAGGTAACTCAATGTACCATTTGGCTACAGCGTCGGTTAAGGTCCTTCGGAACAGTCTCAACCTGATGGAATCTTCATTTAATGAGTTTGAAAAACACTATAAATGGAAAGTAGTGACATGGTCACCAGGGTCCTCACTAGCTTTGCCTTCAAACTTTGGAATGTCCAAAGGTAACTTGGTAGGAATTGGTGTCCATGTGGCATTGTGATACAATGGATCGTTTGTCAACTTAGAAAGGTCTAGCAAATTTAGAGTTGCCAGAAACAGTGAACGAGGTCTGTAAGACGGCATTTAATAAGCTGGGGTCATAAAGGGAGAATCGCCCATAGTTTGACTCGTGAACTGCTGGTAGGGGTTGCCCCTAGCCATCTGCTGATAGGGGTTTCCCCCAATCATTTGCTGGTAGGGGTTTCCCCCTGCCATCTGCTGGTAGGGGTTGCCTTCAGTTACTTGCTGGTAGGGGTTTCCCCCTACCATCTGTTGTTGCACGAAAGTATTATTGAAATTCCCCCACCCATATGAAAGTGGGTTAGTGCTCTGTGGGTTCATCCACTGTGGCTGGGCGTTAGCCCCGCCATATTGTTGGTTAAAAATGTTACCCCCTCCTCCCGAGAATAAAGAGAAAGGGATGTTTCCTGCGGGTATATTTCCTTGATTCAAGTTGGGACCTCTGAAGGTATTAAAACCAGTAGTGGCTGACATAGACAGTGCAGTCATGGTACTCATGACAGGTACAGTTGTAGAAGCACTTGGCCCTACAGCGGGTGTGGAAATCCTAGTACTGGGTATGTGATACGACGGTTGAGTCATAGGAGGTGGAACTATATTGGCCGTACTGCTAGGTCCAAAAATGGGTGTAGAGGTGGATGCCATAATTGTCGAACTCAGCATGCCTAATGTACCAATATTAAAACTAAAGGATGGAGTGGACATAGAGGTTGTCTGTTCCGAACTCGGTGTAGCAGTAAGAGGAGGATTTACAGTATTGGTATTCATACCTATGGTGGGAGTCTATGGAACTCCCAGTTTGCCTCCTGGATTAGTCATAAAATGCTCAGATGTGAAATAATATGCACTATAATCTGGTTGCTGGAAACCAACGGGTAACAACAGTGGAACTCTAAGATTAGCCAGAGGATGATGAAAAGGAGTACTGAACTCCACAGAAGTGAGATATTCAATCTCAACTGAACTAAAATGTTGCTGATCTAGAGTCCCCGGTTGTGGTTCCTCAGGAACCTCTATTTCAAGGCTTTCTGTTGCAATTTGTAGTTCTTCAAGAAACTCTATTTCAGGTTGTAGTTCCTCAGGAATTTCTATTTCAGGATTTTCTATTGTAAAAAGTTCCTCGGGAAGTTCTATTTCACCAGTGGTTTCCAAAGGAACACTGGGGTCTACCCTCTGTCATCTAGCTGGTGGTAGTGGTTCTGTTCTATGTGGAGGAAGGTTTTGCAACCTTCTCGACCTACATATTTTTTGGTTTTCCACGATTATATATAAAAATAAAACTAGAAAACATAGTGGCCACCAGTGTTCAAATTTGAACCCTTCCTGGCCCTTCCAAAGGGTTCTAGCCCTTCCTAGAAATGTAAAGTTAAAATTGCCCTTCAAAAAAAACTCAAAATCTGAATTTTACCCTTCCAATAGGAATGGCATAATTTACATCAACATTTCAAAAGAAGGGCAACATTTGAAATTACCCATCCATATAAATTTCAATTTCTATGTTGAAATTACTATGCTATAAAATTTGACTCGCCATTCAAAATATTGGAAATATCATAAATTATAATCATTCACTCACTCATGTCATGCACTCACTGCTTAGCTTTGCAAGGTGATGAGTGATGACTAGCGACTACGAGGTACTAGCCACTGGGATTTGACTCTGAATCCCGAGTCATTTCGAGTTGAGATCTAAGGTGTGACAATGTGTCAATGACTATGGTTGTAACAATAGAAAAACAATAGAAGGCCCAAAAGAAGGATGAAACGTTGTGCCTACTACCTATGTCAACTTGGCTACCAATGTCCACTCGTTTTTTGTCAAAATGAAATTCAAATTGCTGCTTTGATGAGTCCTCCTCTAGAAGACTTCATTTATTGCATGAATGTCATAGACTCATGACAACTCTAAACAACACTCAATTGCATGCAAATACAAATAATGGCATGCAATTAGAACAACAAACCAAGAAGAGGTTGATTTATGCATTGATATAGAGAGGTGGCACTAGGCACACAATATGGAGAAACAATGAGTTAGAAAAAACATTTGGACCAAAGTACCACAATGGTTATTAATAAAATTCAAAAAAACAATTTTTGGCTCATAAATTGTCTTCAATTTGATGGGTGGCATGATCATGATCATGTAATCTCCCTCTGTCCTTCCAAAAATATGTGGTTTCTCGCCATGTTTCTCTTCGACACTCGCCAGCAAAATACATATAAAATAACATGTCTTTACATCCTCTTCCATTTAAATCCTCATCGCATAGTCATAAATAAGGATTATTATGCATGCACATCCTCACCTTATAATATCAATTGGGTCAAGTCGCAGAGACAACCATAAATTATCAAATGTGTCAAGACGCAAAGAGTAAGAGACAACTATAAGTAAGTCTTATATTAAATTTACCATATAAGTCTTTAATTGACACTATCATCTGAGATTTGACATGTTGGATTGTTGTGATCTTCTTATCACTCCTTACCAATGTGATTGTAAGGCTTCTTTGATGGTGAAGTCCATAATTTTAAGTCTTCTTCCTCATTCTCATGCCTTTTGGTAAGACAATAAGGAGGGAAGTGGCCCGCATCAGCATGGAAAACAGTTTCGACATAGATGTAGATACATTAATTCTTTCATTAAATAACTTAAATTTCATGCCAATGACTATGAATTCACCGAATCGTGGATTGGTAAAAAACAAATCAAATTTTAGAGCCTAGATCTCTTAATTACTCATGTATCTAGAATTTTCGCAAATCGAGCCATTAAAAAACTTCTTTTGTTGTTCTGGTTCAATTTAAAAGGTAGATTGTCGATACTCAAACATGCAGCGAGTCGCAAGGCTCCAGTTGACTTAGGCTTGATTCCATTTCCTATCCATCCCATACCTATATGTTGTCACGACAAGTCTTGAACAACAAAAGTTGATGCCCATGTTTGGTATGGAGGATTTTTTTTAATGTTTTTTTGAGCTATGTATTATTTTTTCTTAGGCGCCTAATGTCCATCACTCTTACATCTCTCTATCTTGGATGATTTCCCTCTCTTCGGTTTGAATTAAGGTTTTGGTTGGTTTTATATGTATAGTTTGGTTGTAGGTTTATTATAGCCTCGTTTTGCTTAGTGGATTTTTTTGTGGATAGTTAACAGTAAGTAATTTTCTCATGGTTCTAGTTTTATTTTAAGCCTATATCTAGTTACAACGTCTTGCACTATGCATACTAGATCATGTAGATGTCCCAATATGGTTATTGCATAGTCTAAGTAGTTTTTTGTATAATGAAGTGTGGTCTAACCCGAAAAAATACAACAAAACAATTGTTATTTTAATGATCTGTAAGATTAATGTTACATATATGTCAATTTAATGTGTTCAAATTCGGTTTTATTGAAAAGATACCATTTTATCATATAAATATTAAGGAGTGCTCAATTGTCTAAAATTGTAAAAATTAGGATAAGCAATATTCATTTTTTGCATTTTTGAGGGACAATTTAGTTAATTTATACTTGTCAATTGAAATACAATTATTTAAATTTCCCATCATCTTTGAAGGGCTCCAATAACAAATGCCCTTCCATTAAAAATTAAGACCCACCCTTCAAATTTGATCACTGGTGGCCACTAAGACTAGGGGGCAAATAACACACCACTAAAAAAGTCCTAAGTATGCAAACCAAGCAAACAAAATGCCTTCCGGAGAAGAGTCTGGGATGATGAGGGCCCATAACAGATCAACGAAGGATGAAGAAAAGTTACCCACGGTCCACAATACAATGACTTGTTAAATTTTCAGAATTTACTTCAATCTAATCTAGGATTTTAACTGAGAGAAAAACATGTACAGCAAATCTACAACATCTCAATCATGGACACAATAATGCAAGCACACAAGAGACACAGAGTTTACTTGGGGAAAACCATAAAGGTGAAAAACCCCAATAACTTCCTCATAGATAGATAGAGCAATGATACAACCAGAATACAAGAGATAGTCTTCTCCTAGAAGCAGAGCCTCCTCCTCCACAAGTGCGCCACTCTCCCAAGTGTGAGTGAGAGAATAGATTGTGTAAAATGAGAGAGACACACTCTCTATTTATACACTAACTTGACTTGACCTTTACTCAACTAGGTCAGCCTCAACTTAACCACTTAACATAATGCTGACTGGGCCGACCCCCACTAGGGTGATCTAATAACCCTCTGACCCACATGGCTGACCCCCAATAGGGTGGTCTAATAACCCTTTGACCCACATGACTTATATAGGGCCGACCCCAACAAGGTGGTCTAATAACCCCTCAAGTATAAGTTACGACACTTACAATATAAATGACGACACTTCCGTATAGAGGAATAATAACATCTCTATAGGAATACAATATACATATATGTGAAATACATTCCAAAGTTACATATACATCAACACTGCCTCTTAACTAGGAAGGTATTTCTCGACATAGCTCTTCTAGCACAAGTCATATTCTCTGGATCATCGTCACTGGATAATTGTCATTGAGTCATCATCATCGTCACTACTGCTGCTATCTCAATCAATCTCTTAATCTACTCATCATAGGAAGTTCTACACAGCCAGTCCTTTTTCATACTGTATTTAGGCCCACCACCTGCAGGTCTTCGTCATCACTGGCCATACCGTGGAATCCTCAAAACTTATTACATGCATCACAAAACCTAGCTGCAGCATCCCAGGCTATTATGAGCACACAGCTCTACCTGTCGGATCTCCCAGGAGCACATTACATGTGACCCATCAAAAAACCTGGCTAAAGCATCCCAGGCTGTTACGAGCATACAGCTCTACCTGTCGGATCTCCTAGGAGCACATTACGTGTGATCTCACCACAAAACCTGCCTGAAGCATCCCAGGTTGTTACAAGCACACAGCTCTACCTATCGGATCTCCCAGGAGCACATTACATGTGGTCCACCACAAAACCTGGCTGAAGCATCTGAGGCCTTTTTCATCCTATCCAGATCTCCCAGGAGCAAATTACATGTGGTCATGGCAAAACCTGGCTGAAGCATATAAGGCCTTTTTCATCCTGTCTAGATCTCCCAGGAGAAAATTACATGCCATAGGAAAAAACCTCACAAGAGCATCCCAAAATGTTACGGGTACACAACTCTGACTTGAAATCTCCCAGGGCATAAATTACATGTCCTCCAAGAGCAATGTCTCGAAAGAGCATCCCAGGATGTTACGGGTACACAACTCTGACCTATAGGATCTCCCAGACATGCTCATCTGCACAACCTGATCCACGGCCACAAATTATCATCTTGATATTCATCATACATCATCCTTATGTACACATGATCATCCTGATCATCATCACTGCAACATCTTGCTGCATGTCATCTAGAGAAACATATTGAAGCTCGTCATCTATGATCATCCTGATCATACACTGCATCCACCCGATGCATACCAAGTATCTACTTGATACATATCATCAAACATGATCTACCTGATCATACAATGTATCCACCTGATACATACACAGATACATGATCCACACAATTTATCCACCTGATACATATCAACATACATGATCTCAGTATCCACCTGATACATATACAGATACATGGTCCAAGCATCCAACATGATGCATATACAGAATACATACAAATAATCCAACTGATCATATCCAGCATCAAACATGATGCATACATACATAAATGATCCAACTGATCATAACAAGCATCCAACATGATGCAATGATCCAACGCATCATAACAAGCATCCAACATGATGCATATACATATACAGAGTAGTAACTGGAGCATTGTCCTGATGCTCATCATCCATGATCCTCCTGATCATCATAGCATCATCCTCTTTAGATCATCACATCATCCATGAAGCATAGCCCAGATGCGCATCATCCAGCACTTACACCACCAACATGGGAGAACACATCTACCACCATTCAGAGAAGGCTCCAGCCCTTACTTTTTCACCATGGGATAACACATCTACCACCATGTGAAAAATGGCTCAGCAGTTACATCACGACCAAGGGACAACACATCAACCATGTCAGAAAATCTCATGTGCATCTGCATCTTCCAGACTCATCATTTCCCTTTGGAAGGGACCTCAATCTGAAGTACACCAAGCTTCTCTCTGAAGTACTCAAACTGCACTCTGGCCAATGGCTTGGTCAATACATCTGCAACCTGCTCATCTGTCGCAACATACTCTGCTTTGGCTATACTCAGTGCTACGTAGGACTGCTTCCTGTTGAACCAAGAGATCACACCTGATCCCATACTGAAGCAACATCCAGATGTGTTCTTCCTATCTCCAGCACTGCCAACCCAATCTGAATCAGCATAACCTTGCAGGTTAAACTTTTGATTCGCTTCATACTTGAGCCCATAATACACTGTACCCTTCAGGTACCTCAGAACATGCTTTACATCAACTAGGTGAACACTCCTCGGATCCGTTAGGAACTGGCTCAATGTGTTCACCGCAAAGCAAATATATGGTCTCATGTTCATTAGGTACATCAAGGACCCAATCATCTGACGATACATATAGACATCAACTGGCTCAGATGAAGCATCTCACAGAAGCTTCAGGTTCGATGCCATAGGTGTGGCCACGGCCTTGCAGTCATCATCCCGAACCTCTTCAGGATCTCTAATGCATAATTCCCTTGTCCAAGGAAGACTCCCTCTCAGTCTTTGCTTCTTTTCTGCAACTCCATTCTTATGTGGATTGTGAGAAGTGGTCAACTCCCTCTGAATATCTGGATCCTTGCAGAAACTACTAAAGTGTGCTCCTTTGCTTTCTTGTAGGAACAACTGGAGTGTGCTCCCTCTTGATCTTTGCTTCCTGGATTACCTATCCTTGAACTTACATCCATCCTTAATCACTATGCATGCTTATTAGTATCATCATTGTGTTATCCTTGAGGTCTCATACATAATCACACATTTATTAGTATAATCTTAATACTATCAAAACACAATAATCTTAAACATGTATAGTCATGATCATTCACAGATAATAAACATTATTATTCAAGGTTTCGGGGAAGTCTTCTTTTACTCATGCATATTCTTATTTGATCATAGGACTCTTTTGATTAGTTAAATCATCAATGAATAAACCCGTGATTACTCAAACCTATACCTTCATGATTCTTCTGGTTAGTCATATCATCAGTTATGGTAAGAAACATAATATGCATACAGCCATGACTATTCAAACCTATGACTTCATGAATAATCATTATCAACAAAACAACAGTATAAGATCGTAACACAAGGTAGGATTCTAGCTTTATATAGGAAAAAAATACCCGGATGAGCATGCTAGCTAGTTATGTATAACATACCCGCATAACGTCTTTTGGTTCGCTTCAATGACTTGTGCTAGTAACCTACATGTCTCATAGGTTAACCATTGTAGGACCAAGTTATACATACCTCAAAATTAGATCTTCTATGTGATCCAAGACAATGGATGAATCTTTATCTTCATGTCACCATGATCATATGTTCTTGAAGTAGAACATGATTTGTCTTTCTTGGTGTACCTTTTATGTTAGCGAACAACATAAACCTCATACAATATCACAATGCATTAGTACATTCATAAGTGTCAAAACCTTAATCAATGAATATCTTCTATTAAGGTGATACGACAAGTCTAGTAACTAATCAAGATTGTACTATAATGATATGAAGACAAACATATGATAAAATTAACCATGAAACATACCTATAAGCCATACCTATCAAGATTGCTTGTAATCTTCTTATGGAAGGCCTTAGCCTCATCTCCCTTTGAGACATGAACTTCTTCACTTATGCAGGTGACCAATCCATCTTCTTCTAGGATTAACCCAATCCACTTGATTTGCAAGAACTGGACCTGGAGCTAGATTAGGGTTTGTCAAGGAAACCCCAAAAATTCAAACTTTGAATTTCAAACTTCCAAATGGATAGAAATATGCACCTTGATGAGCTGATCAAGTTGGTATATTCATAATTTGAAAACTGCAAAGTTTCACCCCTCGAAATTGCCTTTTAGATTTATGGATTCACTGGGAGGACCCTGAATTAGGGTTTGAGTTTCTTGGAGCTTCACTCAACCAAAATATTTGATTCAAAGCTCTAAGATTCGATTTTTCTGAGGATCTTCTAGCTGTGGTCACAGATTTCCAAAATTACAAATTTTTCAAAAGCCCTAATTTTCCATCTTTTCGATCAAAGTCCCGAACTAGGGTTTGATCAAGCCCGACCTTCTTCCCAACCAAAAAATCTGATCTTGGTCTCTAAATTTCGATTTTGATGAGTAACATCCATCCGTGGTCTCCGATTAGAGAAATTCCAACTTTCTATGAAGCCCTAAATTCTGAAAGCCGTGAATGAAGGTGCTAAAAAATAATTATGTTTTGATAGAAATATGTACCTGATTGTTTCTGGTGTAACTCCAAACTTTTCGATCCACAGGGTCTGAAAATTTTTCCTGAGATATCTTGACCTGTTATCTTTCCTTCCCAATAGGTCTGACCTCAATTGGACTCTTTGAGAGAGATTTATGCCAAGTGTCACAACGTGACCTATTTATGGGATAATACAGGAGAGCGAACTTGTACTGTCTGCCACGTGTCACTGGTTCAACTTCTGCCTCTGAAAAAATTTGTTGAGATATACCGACCTGTTATATTTCCATCCCAATAGGTCTGACCTCAATTGGATTCTCTGAGAGAGAGTTATTCCAAGTGTCACAACGTGACCTATTTATGGGATAATACAGGAGAGCAAACTTGTACGGTGTGCCACGTGTCATTGGTTCAACTTCGACCTCTGAAATATTTTCCTGAGATAGTACTGTCTGTGTGTTACCTGTCACTTTTTATGAAATTTCATTTGGAGCTTCCTAGCCCAAGTTATGACTTTTTTCCCAAGGTCACCTAATGTTGACTCAGATCTAGAAGAGGCAAAAACCCTATATTGTACAGATCATAAATCACAAAGTACAACAAATTAGAGGTTTTCCTTTGGATAAAAGGCACATGGGGATCTGATCTTCGACCTGTAAGGTTTTTCAGATCCGAACTTTTTTCCAAAATGGATTTATAGAGAAAGTGCTACGATGACGGGTTTTTTCTATATCAAGCCCTAGCATCATATGTGCAACAAGTGTCATACATGCCATATCATGCCTTCTTTCAGGCTAGCTCTGATACCATGTTAAATTTTCAGAATTTACTTCAATCTGATCTAGGATATTAATTGAGAGAACAACATGTACAACAAATCTACAACATATCAATCATGGACACAATAATGCAAGCACACAAGAGACACAGAGTTTACTTGGGGAAAACCATAAAGGTGAAAAACCCCAATAACTTCCTCAGAGATAGATAGAGCAATGATACAACCAGAATACAAAAGATAGTCTTCTCCTAGAAGCAGAGCCTCCTCCTCCACAAGTGTGCCACTCTCCCAAGTGTGAGTGAGAGAATAGATTGTGTAAAATGAGAGAGACACACTCTCTATTTATACACTAACTTGACTTGACCTTTACTCAACTAGTTCGGCCTCAACTTAACCACTTAACATAATGCTGACTGGGCCGATCCCCACTAGGGTGGTCTAATAACCCTTTGACCCACATGGTCGACCCCCAATAGGGTGGTCAAATAACCCTTTGACCCACATGACTTATACCGGGCCGACCCCACGAAGGTGGTCTAATAACCCATCAAGTATAAGTTATGACACTTACAATATAAATGACGACACTTCCGTATAGAGGAATAATAACATATCTATAGGAATACAACCACTTCCGTATAGAGGAATAATAACATCTCTATATGAATACAATATACATATATGTGAAATACATTCTGAAGTTACATATACATCAACATGACTAAGGGTGCATGTGCTGGAATCACCCAATCGCCCTCCCAAAGACCTGTCAGGGATTTCCTCCCACGTCTTTCCTAGGTAAAGCAGATATACCCTCTGCTGTCACCTGTGTATGAACCTATGGTCAGATACTAAGGATACCACAACACCGAAAACTCCTGGGGACTAGTCTCAGGTTGAATCAAAAGGCGTGGGCAGGGTAACTGAGCTCGAAACTCAAAAGAGTCCCCAAACGCGATCCAATCCTAGTTAATGATCGAAACAGAAAATAGGAGGAGTATTCCCAACAATATGATCTAATAAGACCTACTGCATAAATCCCAGGCAAGCTTTGAATGAAGTGGGTTTACCTGTGATAGTCAAACTATGATTTTTGCGTAATGTGTGACCTTGGGTGGTTTAAGGTGATTTAAACCCAAGATCCTAACCAAGACTAGTTGGTGTAGTGTATCCCTAAAAAAAAAAATTGTTGCTATTTAATTTTATTAAAGATTTTTAGGGCTATTATTACTCAAAAGGTAGTGCGTTGGTGTGGTGTGGTTGCAATAGGAAAGCAAAGTGCATAAATTATAAATTTCAACAACAAAACTTTTTTTTTTCATTTAATGTTCTTTCCAAATTGAAACTGAAAAAAGTCTAAGCAAATTTTTCCTTTTTTGTTTTCTTTTAAAATTATGAACAAAACAAACTATGCTATTTTGCAAAAGATATAAGCCTTACCAACCCTAAGCTACCAAATTTTTTCTTTTTTCTGTTATTATAAATGAAAAAGAACTATAAACATGGAAAGCAAATAAGACTTATGCACAATGTGTACGTATGGCTAAAAATGGCTCCTAAGCTTACGGCTGTCAAAACACTAGCTCAACAAAGACTTGTCCTACAAGTTTTTTGCAAAAGAAAAAGCCTTCACACTCGGAAGCAAAGTGGAGAGAAAACAAAGGAGAAGGATGCTCAAAACTGGGAATCATACACAAAAGGACTGACCCAAAGCATCAAACCCTAATAAGACTACTATGCCAAGCAAACGGTAGGCAACCAAGCTAACAAACACCCTACTAACACAAGGACTAAGAAATGAAGCAAACTAAAGCACTCTAAACACACTTGATACCGAAAAAGACAAAAAGTCAAGGAAAGTTGGAACTTAACACGTTTGGAAGACACCTCAAATGCTCCAAAATGGACCAAACCCTAAAACAAAGGATAAGATGGGCAAAGAGCAAACAAATGTTGCTACAAACAGCCAATGTAAAGCATGCAGGTTCGTAGGTCAGCAACACACCATTAGGGAAAAGATAAGTAGGAGTGTTCACTAAGGAACAAAGCCTAGTCTTCAAAAAGAGTTATAAATGGACCAAACATTCCCCAAGTAAGCAAGTGATCTAAAGATGGCAAAAAGACTCAAAGAAAGGTTCTAAGACTGAAAGAAAATTTACAAACCTAAAAAACTAGTCAAGGAGACCTAAAACAAAGTCAAAAAACCACCTAAGAAGGCAGAAAACTCAACCTAACCTCTGACAAGAAGCTACAGGAATGTACCCTACTGTATAGTAGGAAAACCAGTGCTCAAAGCGGGATAGGCGCTATTGTATCAAGGCAAAGTAGTGTATGGGAACTACTGTATGTATAACAAAGTAACGCTTAGGTCATAAAGAGTTAAAAACTGACTTTGAAAAGATATAAAAGACTGAAATCAAACAAGGAGAAGCAAGCAGGGGGGATCTACAGGACTTCTCAAAGGATTGAAAGAGTTATAAAGTTGTTCATGATCACGCAGTGAGAGATAAAATGGTGGAGAGGAGAACTGCGTTGGTGAAGTTATTTCTCGACGTTTCGAGCCGCAAAGTAGGGCTCATCATCAGGAGAGAGTGTCTCACTCTCTCCTGATGATGAGCCCTACTTTGCGGCTCGAAACGTCGAGAAATAACTTCACCAACGCAGTTCTCCTCTCCACCGAGTTATAAAGTACTGGAAAGAAAATCAAGAAAGGTTTCCTAGAGCAGAAAGACAATATTCCCCAGCGGAGTCGCCAGTCTGTTGGCGGGAAATATTACCCGATAACGAGGAAATGGACACTATCAACTGAAAGGGGTGAAAGGTAAGCATACTAACTATGTTACAGAGATGTTTATGAATGGAAATAGGTTATATGTCATGAGAAAATAACTTTTGAACGAAGTTAGATCCTAGCTTTTATTCAATCTTGCACTCGATTCTCAAGTCAACCTCCCATTCGATAAACCTGTAATACAAGTACCTTTCTCAGCGTATCTTGGATAATATATAATGATGAAATGGACAGAGCAATTTAAACATCAAACATTAACCAAAACAGATCCAAACAAGTACATAACTCAATGAACACTTGATTTGGGACAAGAAAGATGCTTCAACCTTTTATTGTCAATTGCAAATTGATGATACAAAGTATACCTGACTTTGCAGCATGCTCCTGCAACCTGATCCTGGGCTCCTACTCTTCTCTGGCTTGGAAATATTCCAACATAACCTCCTTCAACACAATATTCTCTTTAAGAGTATCTCAATAGCATTCATGTCTGACCCCTCTCTTCATTCCTCCTTGTATTTATAGGACAAGGGAAGCAGTTCAGGTCTAGAGATGGTTATGGAGGAAGTTGGGGAAGTTGGGAAACCAACTGCAACTAATCCTCTTCATGAAATTAATTATTTTTTAATCATCTTTTGAGGTGTATGCTACTATTTCACAGTGGAGTAGTGCACAAGGCGCTACTATAGTGTTTTATAACTAGTGCTCATCATTTTTTAAATGTTGTACGATACTCTATTGAAGAGGAGTAGCGCCCATGAGGGTTGAGCGCTACTATTGTACACTGAAGTAGGGTACAAGCGCTAGTCTGTTAAGGTAGAGTAGCGCTCATGTCTCAAAATGACATTTTTGGGGGTTTTGCCAACTTGCAAGGAGGTGGAGTAGGTCAAGGTCTCATCTAAGGTCATCATGCTCCTCCATCCAAGTTATCCTTTTGTGTGATCGACAGCTCAAGGTGATCACAGATGGAGAGGTGCAAGTTTGACCAATAACAACTACCTTGTCCCATAAATACAAGGGGGATAGATGAGAGAGAGGAGGAGAAACTATGCATTAAAGGTTGTTATGCTAGAGGAATTCCAAAGTTAGTGTGAAGAGCAGGAGCTTAGGATCCGGTTGCACAAGCACTCTGAATGATCAGGTATAAATTGTACTGATTATTTGCTTTTGACAATAAAGGTTGAAATGCCCTTCCCATCCCAATCAAATGTCTAATGGATTGCATGTTTGTTTGGATTAAATGCTTGATTGTATTTGATGTATAAATTGTATTTCAATTTCATCATTGTTATATCAGTCAAGATACGCTGAGGAAGGTATCTTTTTATTGCAGGTTCGTCAAACAAAAGATCAAGTAGAGGATCGATGGAAGGAGAAAGCGAAAGATAGGATTGAACTTCGTTAATAAGGTATGCCTTCAAGAACCTTGATCTCTTTCCTTTTGTAGAAGCCCGTGTGATATGATTAATGTATTTACCTATCACCCTTGAAGTTGGTAGTGTCTCTCTCCTCGCTATAGGGTACAATTCCCGAACAACATACTGGTGACTCCACTGGGGACCGGTTGTTTTCTGTTCTAGCAGACTCATTTAACTTTCCTTCCAGTACTTTTTGATCCTCTAAGAGGCTTGGTAGGTTACTATAGCCTATTTACATTGCTTGACTCATCCCAGTTTGAAGTTTTAGAGTTTGTTTCAAGCCTTCTCTAGCAAAAACATTGGTATCCCTTGCACACAGTAGCATACACCTGCTGAAAAACGTTTCTTTACCTATTGCATAATAGGGTACACATGATGCAAAATGTTACTTTCCCTACTTCATAGTAGGGTACACCTCCCAATGTATGCATGTTTGTATACTGCATAGTAGATTTTTTTCCTGTAAGTCTCTGTTTGCTTTTGGGATTTGATTTCCACTTGTTTGGTTTGATTTCCAGCCTCTTGCCTTGTCTTCTTAACTGGTCCTTGAGGTCTTTATGCCTTTGTTGAGTCTTTTTTACCTCTCCTAAGTCCCTTAGGTCATCTTTTGCTTGCTTGAGTACTTTTGGAGGTGTCTCGTTGTTTGTGGCTCTTTTTGAAGACCGTGCTTTGTTCCTAGTTGGACATAGCTGCACTTATGTACCCTAGATGCTTGTTGCATGTATATAAACCTTTGTTTTGCAGCATTTGTTATTTGTGGCAACACTAAGCATACTTTGATGTTGTCTTGGCCTTTGATTTACGGTTTGAACCCAAGTTGGAGTCTTTAGGGTGTCTTCAAAAGTTTTTGAGTCTAAACACTTCCTGATTGCTTTATCAGTTTCAGTTTCAAGTAAGTTTAAGTATTTTAGTTTGCTTCCATTTGAGTCTTTGTGATTATAAGGCCATCTTTGGTTCTCTTGCCTACCGTTTGCTTGGCTTAGTGCTTTGTATGGTTCTTGATGCTTTGGAGCAACCTTTGAAGTTTTCCTTTCCATTTTAAAGTGTCTCTTATCCTTCTTTTCTTTCCACTTTGTCTTCCAAGCCCAAGGTTTTTTCCCTTTAGAAATTTTGTAGGACAAGTCTTTGTCAAGACATCAAGTTGATTTTTGTGAGCCTTAGAGTTGTATTTCCTTACCTACATTGCTCTTTTAGGTCTTACTTACTTCCACTTTCGAGTCCTTTTTCTTTTACATATATTGGAAAAGCAAAAATGCGTTTGGTAGTTTAAAGTAGTAAGGCTTATGTTCATTTCGAAGTAGCATAGTTTACTTTGTTTTGAATTTGAAAACAAAAGAAAAAAGAAGCCTTTTTTTGGTTTGCTTAGTTTTCATTTTTGGAAAGAGCATAAACGGAAAAAGAAAAAGAGTATTTTGTTGCTTTGAAAGTTAATTTTTTTTTTACACTTTACTTTCTCAAACCATTTCCACACAATGCACTACCCCATTGAGTAAAAAGTTGCCTTAAAAAGAATTTTTAATAAAATCAATTAAAAACATTTTCTTTTTAGGTATACATGACATCAACTAGCTTAGGCTAGAGTTACGAGCTTAAATCACCTTAAAATGCTCGCAATTGGCTTCATTATGCAACAATCATAGTACAACTTCCATTTAGGTAAACCCATATATATCAAATAAACTTGGGATGCTCTACTCAAGCCAGAGTTAAGCACGAGGCCATGGGAGACTGGAATTGTTGAGGATATCCCCTCACTTTCCTTTTGACCATAAACCAGAGTCGATTCGCATATAGGGTCCTTTCGGACTTCGGGATTTGCTACCCTTCCCATGTGTTTTGAATAGGCTGACGACTGTCCCCCAAGGATATTTTGTATTTATGGTAGCCTTAGTATTAGACCTTTAGGATCCTACATAGGTATGGTTGGAGGTTATTCCCACTTCACCTCAGACAGGCATGGAAGGTAACCCTCTAGCAGTAATCTCGGGAAAGTGGTTTGGTGATTCAAGCGATTACACCTAATGGACCTCCGATGGACACCACGAAACTGACCATCAGTATTATGTTAGTTTGTTCTCGGCCCTAATCATCCCAGACTGACTTCTGAGAGTATTTTCTATCTATTCGATTGGTTCGATTACTTAGGATTTTTTAGTGGTATGCTGTTTGCCCCTTAGTATTAGTGGCCACTAGGTTTTTACTTAAGTGTTATTTTTATATAATTGTAGAAGACCAACAACTCCGTAGGTCTCGGAGGTTGCAAAACCTTCCCCCACCAAGTGTGGAGCCACTACCACCACCACCACGACGCAGGACTGGCTCTAGTGGTCTTTTTGAACTTACTGGTGAAATAGAGTTTCTTGGCAAACCGCAACCCAGAACTCTGGATCAACAAGTTCTTAATACTGTCGAGGTTGAGGATATTACCTCTAGTGATTTTAATACTCCTTTTAACCCTCCTCTTACTGGACCTAGCGATCTGCTTCTGGTTCCTATAGGTTTCCAGCAACCCGAGTATAGTGCATATCTTTTCACACCTGGGCATATTATGACTAACCCAGGATACGAACATGGAATTCCACAGACTCCCACAATGGGGATGAATACAAGGATTGTAAATCCTTCTTCCACTACTACAACGATTTCGTCGTAAACAGCTTCTGCTTCAACTCCATCCTTTAGTTTTAACACTTGTACGTTAGGCATGCCAAGCACAACAACTTTGACATCCGCCTTAGTTGCCACTCCTACTTTTGGACCCAATAATGCAGTGAATGTCACCCCACCTCTTGTGACTCAACATTCATACCATATACCTAGTACCTAAATTTCCACACCCAATGTTGGGCCGAATCCCTCTGCAACTATGTCTGTCATGAGTACCATGACTGCACCATCCACCTCAACTACCCCTGGTTTTAACACCATTACAGGTTACAATATGAATCAAAGTAACATACCTACAGGAAATATCCCCTTTTCTTTGTTTTCTGGAGGAGGGGGGTAACATTTTTAACCAACAACACCCAGCCACAGTGGACAAATGCATAGGGTGCCAACCCACTTTCATTTGGGTGGGGGAATTTCAACAACACTTTCACACAACAATAGATGGCTAGAGACAACCCCTACCAGCAGATGGCTATGGGAAAACCCTACAAGCAGATGGCTGGGGGCAACCCCTACCAACAAATGGCTAGGGGAAACCCTAACCAGTAGTTTATGGGTCAAACTATGGGAGGTTCCCCCTTCATGACTCTAGCTTATCAATGTGAAAATCCTCACAACAAATCTAAGAGATGATGTATACCTCACAAGAAAGTAATTGATTAAGCAAGAAAATAGAAGAAGAGTGGTCAATGCAGTATAATGAGCAACAGAATAATAATACAGTAGAACTCGGATAGAATAAAAAATACTTCACACACACTAAGTAATTAATCACAATATGGAAAAATAAATAGTACAATGCATGAGGATTCGAATGCCTAAGGTGGCAATTTGAATTAGCCTTCATGGAGTGATCAAAAGATCACTGGAGTATCATCAGAGCACAACTAGTAGTCTATCTCATCATCAGTGGAGTCATCAATGCTCAAGTAACTGTCAACCATCAGTTCAACTGAGTCTAACTGAGTGTGGTAGGTGTAACTGAGTGTAACTGTAACTATCTAAATGAAGGAGTCTCAGTGGAGAGTTCATGAGGAGCTAACTGAAGTCAGAATGGGTAGTCAAGTATCACTGGAGGTCCATCGGAGTGATACAGTCAGTTGAGTGTTAGTCTAGCCTTAAATCAAGGAGAGATCTGAAGATAACTGCATGGTAGGTAAGGAAGGGCACCTTTCTCATGCAGTAGGTGAAAGGAGAGTGCACTAAGCTCTAGGAGGGCTGAAAATGAGTGGAAGGAAGCTTCGGGGGCTGGATGACTAAGGGCTTGGTGTTGGGACTAGTTACTAGGATGCATGCAAACCCTAAAAGTGCATGCATGACTAAAAATGTAAATATTGAAAATGCTACTAGGACTAGGATGGAGTATAGGAATATCCTAAAATCCCTCCTTAATCCATCCTAGGCCCTGGTAACTAAGACCAAAGTTCACCCAATATAATGAATAATAATAGTCAATAAACCAAGGAAATGGGGAAAACCTCATGGGAAAAATACCCCCCTTCAAAATAGATTGCAAGGCACACACAAAAATAAATGCTCCAAACTCAAGAAGGTGTGATGCTTGGTCATATGTCTGGAGGTATCTTCTTCTTGGGAGGAAGTAGATCATGCTCAAAAAGCATGTTCTTGTAGTTTCTCTTCAGATCGAATGTGATGAGAACAAATCCAAAAGTATGTGGATGATCCTTGAACCTATGATTCGAATCAGCTGAGGTAGGATAAAAAACATGAATGTGGAAATAGTCTTTTGTCTTCTCTTTCGAACCATCATGGGTGAGATCATGCCAAAAAGAACCATCATATGATTGCTTGAAATCCAAATAAGATTTAAGACTTGAAGAATAGTTTCTTGAGATCTCCTTTGAACTAGCATGGGTGAGATCAAAACTATCATATGCATGAGAAATTATCCCAAGTAGTGATTGCTTAGAATCCAAATTAGATCCAAGACTTGAATCATGGTTTCTTGAGATCTCCTTTGAACCATAAGAGGTGAGATCAAAACCAGTAAATGGATGAGAAGTTATCCCAAGTGAATGGCAATGGTTTCTTGAGATCTCTTTCGAACCAGCAGGGTTGAGATCAAAACCATGATGTGCATGAGAAATTATCCCAAGCGAATGGCAATGGCCATATTCTTCAATAACCTTCTTAAAGCATGGAATAATGATCATATAGTAGTAAATAAGAGGTGATTTCTTGAGGAGAGCAAATGCATTACCTGATGAGTCCCCATTTCAGGTATTTGATAGTTTCTTTTCCCACCAGAAAACACAAGAGAGGTTGAAAAGATACACTAATTAGTGGGAAAATGATTTACCTTAATAATTTAATGAAGTGTTTAAAAGATTATTTCTGTTATGTTTTGAAAAGCATTGCTATGAGATAATTTCATGTAAAATGAGGTTGGATGAGCAGGTGTAGGTGTACTAAAGGATAACGCATGAATCAAGTGGAGAACTGGAAGGATATCACCAAAATCAACGCCTTTTTCCTGATTTATAGAGAACGAACTCTTGTTCAAAAGTGAATCGGAAGTTAGACATTTTTGTTAGGTTAAGCATTACGATTTTGTAAATATGGAAATCTTGGGTAGCGAGAGGTCTCTGCTACTATTTTAAAGAATTATTGTTTAAGTTTCAGACTATCAAGACAGTTGTGTTACAGACCTGGTTTTTAAACGATGAAGTTTCCATTTTAAATAAAGACTTGATGTTATCTATGATGTAGAATCTGCAAGTTCTTCTTCTTTGTGGACAACTTCAATATGAGATGTGTTTGATACTAGTTCATGATCAATGAGATCATCAAGGAGGGCGAATGCATCACTTTGCTTTCTCTTGAAGGGGTTTGGACCAAATCCTTCATTGTGTTTGTCGAATCTTTCATCCAGATGGGCGCATAGCTCTTTTGGATTTTCAACATCATCAATGATTTGGTACATTATGTAATCAGGCATAGCAAGCATCATCCTTCCAAAGGCAATGTCACCTTTATTCAACCAGTCAATCTTCTCTTCAGAGGATTCAAACTCTCTTTCAAAATAACAATCAAAGAGATCATGGCTCTTCAAATATGCTATCATTTTTTGTTTCCATTAATCATAGTTGAATGAAGAAAGAGGAGGGATTTCTTCTGAATACATTGAAGCTATAGAAGACCTGCAAAAACAATAGAGAATATCTGCAACTGCTACTACTGCAAAAATGCAGAAACTGCTGCACTCGAAATCTTGATAATAACCTACAAAAAAATCTCAGGAATAGAGATAAACAATACTCTAAACATGCTCTGATACCATGTGAAAATCCTCATAGCAGATCTAAGAGATGATGTATACCTCACAAGAAAGTAATTGATGAAGCAATAAAATAGAAGAAGAGTGGTCAATGCAGTATAATGAGCAACATTATAATAATATAGTAGAACTCGGATAGAAGCAAAAATACTTCACACAGACTAATTAATTAATCAGAATATGGACAAATGAATAGTAGAATGCATGAGGATTTGAATGCCTAAGGTGGCAATTCGAATTAGCTATCATGGAGTGATCAAAAGATCACTAGAGTGTCATTGTAGCACAATTAGTAGTCTATCTCATCATCAGTGGAGTCATCAATGCTCAAGTAACTGTCAACCATCAGTCAAACTGAGTCTACCTGAGTGTGGTAGGTGTAACTGGAACTAACTGAATGAAGGAAGCTCAGTGGAGGGTGCATGAGGAGATAATTGAAGTTAGAATGGGAAGTCAAGTCTCACTAGAGGTCCATCAGAGTGATATAGTCAGTTGAGAGTCAGTCTAGCCTTAAATCAAGGAGAGAATTGAATATAACTGAATGGTAGGTAAGGAAGGGTGCCTTTCTCATGCAGTAGTTGAAAGGAGGGTGCACTAAGCTCTAGGAGGGCTGAAAATGAGTGGAAGGAAGATTTGGGGGTTGGATAACTGAGGGCTAGGTGCTGGGACTAATGACTGGGATGCATGCAAACCCTAAAAGTGCATGCATGATTGAAAATGCTACTAGGACTAGGATGGAGTATAGGAATATCCTAAAAATCAAATGCCATCTTATAGACCTCGTTTACCATTTCTGGCAACTCTGAATTTGTCATATATTTCCAAGTTAACAAACGATCCGGTGTGTCATAACGTTAGATGGCCACCAGTTCCCACTAAGCTACCTTCGGACTTTCCAAAATTTGGAGGTAAAATTGGTGAGGATCCTGGAGATCATGTTACCACTTTTCATCTCTGGTGTTCTTCGAACTCGTTGAATGAAGATTCCATTAGGTTGAGACTTTTTCAAAGAACCTTGACCGCTACTGTAGGCAAATGGTACATTGAGTTACCTACAACGACCTTTTTTAACTTTCGGGATCTCGCCATAGTCTTTTTGAACCACTTCCATCTTCCTGCCCAGTATGATGCCGGGACAAATCTTTTGTTTACTTTTAGAAAAAACAAAGCCACCCACTTATCTGATCATATTCAGGAGTGGGGAAGACAAAAGAGGCTCATTAAGGCCAATATCCCTCCAGAATTCTTATTAGAGTGGTATCTGAAATCACTCCTTCCTTATGTTTCTAAGGAAGTAGCTACTTCTAGGGTGTCATTGGAAGAAGAAGCCATTTTAAGGACCCAGCAACTAGACTTGGTTTATGCTTAGTGTGGGATCCTTTACGATATTATACCTGATGCACCACGATCGAACATTGATCTAGGTAGACCAAAACCTGGACCACATGCTGACGACATAGTAGGTTCAGTTGATTCTGTAGCTTTCGAAGCATTGACTAAACAGGTTCATGCCTTATCGGTTAAACAATCGATTGCAGAAGTGACTCCCGTCACAACCTCTACTTCTACTACTGAATATGTATAGCAGGTTCAGACTAATCAAAAGGGCCCTCAGCAGCCCAACAACAAAAAGAAGGGCAAGAAAGGAGAGGGGAACTAGCAAAATCCCCAAAATAAAGAAAATGCCGAGGAGGATAACAGAGAAAAGAAGAAGGTTAAGTTCCCTTGCAAGCTTTGCAAGCAGGACCACCTCACTCACCAATGCCCTCTAATTGAAGAAACCCATAAGCTGCTTCAAGAAAAGAAACCTGCCATCCTCAAATATCCATTTCCCAAAGGGAAGGGATCAGCTTCTGGCACCTCCAATGCTAGGGGCACCACCCATGCTTCAGTTGATCAAACTTTCATTAATATGGTTAACTTGAATGCTCTTTTACAAATGCAAGCAAGAAATTATACACCAAATTCATAGAATAAGGATAAAGAGGTTGCTAAATCTTCCACTCCTCTCCACATACCTGTGGATCCAATGCCGAAGATCCCGAAAAGTGTCTTGAAACGGGCTTCGCACAATCCCAATGCACCAGCTGCTCCCAACTACAATGTGGTTGAAGATCTAGCCTAGACCCCTTATGCCATGTCCACCTTAGAAGTTTGGCAAAGTTGTCCATTACAACAAAATGCACTTCTGGCAGCGATTGGAAGTATGGAATCATCCAACATGACTGCTTGATTTGATATGAATGATATCAAATACCGATTACCGTATCACATTGCTCTCCAAATAGAGGTAAGTCATGGTCCTAAGACCATTAGATGAGTTGTCGTAAATGAGGGTACGTCTACGTGCATAATGTCCATATACTATTGGAAAGCTTTGGGTTCTCCCAAGTTAGCCCCCTCTAACAAACTGCTTATTGCATTTGATGGCAAAACCTTCAATCCACACGGAGTCTTGCCATCATTTCACGTCACACTTTCCAGTAAGACAGTTGCTGTAGAGGTTGAAGTTCTGGATGCTTCGTTTGATTACAATATCTTGTTAGGTAGGAGCTGGACATATGCCATGCGAGCTATTCCATCAACAATTTTCTGAGTTGTAATGTTCCCTCACGAAGGCAATATCGTCATGGTCGATCAACTATCGTTCTCTCGGTGAAACAACAAGACTTCATTGGAATCCACAATTCCTTTAATTGATCAATCTGCCCCAGCAAGCGAGAGTTTAGGAGCAGGGCTTTATGGGTCATTAATGGGAACTTTTGACCTACCCGCTCCTATTCTTTTCATGCGTTCCGATGAAGGTACATCTACTGAAACTTTCACGGTCGGTTTAAGGACTGATCCGTGGATCCTTCCTATTGAACCAGAACCAAGTGTGCCTCAATCTATTGCAGAAGTAACGAACTTGGATTCATGACAACCTGCAACAAAACATATCACGACTCTGTTGGTCTCTACCGAGTCGGATATGGACCCTGCTCTCGCACGGTCAATGGAATCTACCCTCTCTCCTGATAGTTTAGACACAATTTTTCCTTCTGATGAAACATTTTTTGAAGCTATGATAGGCATGAGACACCCTTGGAAACATTTACACCCCAGGACTTGTCTACTCCCTGTTCTAGACTTGATTGAGATAGGTGAGTTTTTTTTGAGACCCATTGAGAATGTTGATTGGCCCTCTGTCCTTTCCACTTCACAAGTTGTTTCTGCTGAAGGGAATAGGATGAGTACAATGAGAATCATCTCGATTAACATTTCCACTAAAATGGGGTCACTAAAAACATCTTCATTGGAGTAGACTACTATCTTGAAGATATCGTTCTATATACCAATCTTTTTCATGAATTCCGTGACGTCATTGCCTGGTCTCATGAGGAGATTCTAGGCATCTACCCTACTTGAAGGACTCGTCGAGCATCCTTCCACCTTTTCTTCGAGCTCGTTAAAAACAGTAAGGAGGCTATGAGCATTCTTCCATCTCTCCATTGAGCTCATTAAAAACAGTAAGGAGGTCACGAGTTTACTTTTTCGAGCTCGTTAAAACTTTATGAAAAATATTTTTATGGAGTTCTCTCTAAGCTCTTGTTAGACTCTTTAAATATGACAAGATTGTTGAGTATAGTTGTCATTTCAGACTCGTTAAAGGATTTGAAGTGACATTCGCTTAAGTACAAGTTTAACCCTTTTCTGGACTTTTGTGGATTACTTACGAAAAAGGAATACTCTAGTCATCCGTGGCTAGAAAAGTTCTTCTTCCATTGTTTTACACTTTTTCAGGGGAGAAGACTAACTTTACGAAAAAGGAACTTTTGGAGCCTTCTTTAGGGTTTTCAGGCTCTCGAAACATGAAAACACTAAGCAAGCTTTCACCTACTCAGGCTCGATGTGAAATCCATGAGAGGGTAAATAGAGGATTGTTTAAGTTTTTCAGACTCTATAAACAAGAAAACATCGACGAGCATTAACCTACTTGGGCTTGATATTAAAATCCATGAGTAGGTGTATGGAGTTATTGTTTAAGTTTTCCAGACTCCTTAAAATTGAAAACATCGGTGAGCAAGAATAGATCTCGGATTAATATTAAAATCCAGAGATAGTATTATAGAGCATTCTTCTATCTCTTCTTCGAACTCTGTAAATAATGAAGAAGGTCTTGAGTCTTCCTCCCATGGGCTCGTTAAACTCGTTACATGGTTGGATCTATTGAGTTTTCATTCTTTCTTGGGCTCATTAAAACAACAAGAAAGGTATTCTTTTATCTAAAAAGAATAAGGGATAAGAAGGGTATATCACATCTTGCAGTTTCAAAGGCAGTTCAGTTAGTCCTATCCTTTAACACAACACCTATTTTGAGTCTATCATTTCAGTTGGGTTTAGTTTTTTACCTTAGCATGAACCTGATATCCAAGTTGTTTACTCCCCCGGTTGGTTACTCTTCTAACCACATGGAGGGTCTGTTAATGTCTCCTACATCACATGATTATATCATTTCCCCATCATGTTGAAAACTTCCTAAGTCACTTTGTGTCGTGCTCATTGTTCAAGGATACATCCTATGTCGACCATTCTGCAGTTTACTTTGACTTCATGTGTTGGCCATCCTGGTGTCAGTTTATTTCATCTTGTTACATGTCCTACTCCACATCAGCTCATACCATTTGAGTGTTCCTCGTGTTGGATGATGGAGGATGCATTAAGGCCTCCCTTCTAGTGGACTTCTTCCCATCGACATCAACTCATTTTGCTATGGGAACGAATTTTATAGTTTCGGTTAGTACCTTGGGGATTGGAGTCATCAGTGGCAGTTTCCATTGTCATTGAATAATGAGAATACATCAATGTCTCTTATTCGATGGGTTCCTCAGGTGTTCGACTTCAAGTCCTCTTATTCACACTTGTTGGATCGTACTAGGTACCTTGGGCCCCATCATCATTATTGGTGGAATCCCTTGCATTTGTTAATGGTATACATCAATAACCGGTAATCAAATGATACCCCCCATGTTCAACTTCAGCTCATTTATTCACATGGTTAGGGTTTGTATCTTGGGTTGTTTGGATGAAGACCTTGGGATTCTGATAGCATTTTCTCATGTTATCACCCAAGCTATGCAAGACTGAGCCTCACTCATTTTTGGCTCTCCATGAAACATAGATCCAGTTTGTTGTTATGGCTATGATCTCACCCAAGCTATGCAAGACCTTGGGATTCTGATAGCATTTTCTCATGTTATCACCCAAGCTATGCAAGACTGAGCCTCACTCATTTTTGGCTCTCCATGAAACATAGATCCATTTGGTTGTTATGGCTATGATCTCTCATTCTGACATGGGTCCATGCTTGTATTTCAGTGGCCATGCTTTATATACATCTCCTAGTTATGTGTCGGAGATCATGTTGTATCATGCTACACATCTATATGATGTCAAGATTGTAATTGCTCGCTAACCTTGATTGCTATTTCAGGTACTTTTTTGACTTGGTTCTGTGGTTTCTTGCTCCTCCGCTGACTTGGAATAATAATGTATTTCAACCATTGCTTCCCTCTGACCTCACACATTAGGGAGCATCTGTTATAGGTCAAATTTCACTTCTCCATCCGTGATCACCTTTAGCTATTGATCACACAAAAGGACAACTTGGATTGAAGAGCATGATTGCCTTAGATGATGAATGGACTAGACTTACCCCTTTGTAGTTGAAAAAACTCTCATTTTACCTACTTTTTGGGAAAAATTATACCCTAGAAGCATTATAGTAGCGTTTCCCTGTTGAAATACTCTACTCCACTTCAATAAAGTAGCGTTTTCCTTCTGACATACTCTACTTTGCTTCAATAGAGTAGAATACAACTCAAAATATCTTGCAAACGCTGGTTGTACAGTAGGGAAGTTGCATGTTGAACGCTACTCCACTTAAGAAAACTAGCGTACACCTTAAAAAGTAATAAAAAATATATCAATTTGATGAATTAGGATTAGTTGAAGTTGATTTTGCAACTTCTCCAACCTCCCAATCAAACTACCTCTCAATCCAAACTACCTACCTTGTCCCATAAATACAAGGGGGATAGATGAGAGAGAGGAGGAGAAACTATGCATTAAGGGATGTTATGCTGGAGGAATTCCAAAGTTAGTGTGAAGAGTAGGATCCCAGGATCTGGTTGCACAAGCACTCTGAATGATCAGGTATAAATTGTACTGTTTATTTTCTTTTGACAATAAAGGTTGAAATGCCCTTCCTGTCCCAATCAAATGTCTAATGGATTTCATGTTTGTTTGGATTAAATGCTTGATTGTATTTGATGTCTAAATTGTATTTCAATTTCATCACTGTTATATCAATCAAGATATGCTGAGGAAGGTATCTTTGTATTGCAAGTTTGTCAAACAGAAGATCAAGTAAAGGATCGATCGAAGGAGCAAGCGAAGGCTAGGATCGAACTTCGTTAATAAGGTATGCCTTCAAGAACCTTGATCTCTTTCCTTTTGTAGAAGCCTGTGTGATATGATTAATGTATTTACCTGTCACCCCAGAAGTTGGTAGTGACCCTCTGCTCTCTATAGGGTAGAATTCCCGAACAACAAATAGGAATTGGAAAATTATCCTTGATTGTGAGGTGATTACGTGTTGAGAAGTCAATGTAGAGGCGCCATGACCCATATTTGTTTTGGACAAGAAGAATTGGTGAAGAAAAGAAATTGGTACTAGGGAGAATAATACCTTGCTTCAGTAAGTCTCGAACGAGCATCTCAATCTCTATCTGTTGGTGAAATGGGTAATGATAGGACCTAATGTTGGGAGGAACGCTTCCAGGAAGGAGCATAATATGATTTTCATCTGGTCTTGAAGGTGGCAATCCCACTGGTTCAGCAAAAACACATGCTATTTATCCAAAATTTGTTGTAGATCCAAAGGAGTAGTGGAGACCGCTGATGGTTGCATCTAAATGGAATGGATTTGAGCAATGACACCATGTGAATTATTCTTAAGGAGATTTTACATGCGATGTGAACTGATGATGCCGAGAGACCCTAGTTTTAAGCCCTTTAATGTGTCTTTTTTCCCATTGACTGAAAACTGCATCCAAAGTTCAACAAAATCACATAAGATAGGGCCAAGTGTGCATAATCATTAAGCTCCCAAAACCACATCACATTCACCTAAGGGCAAGGAAAACATGTCGGAGCGTAGTTTATAATCTCCAATAGAGATATGCACATTGCGACACTTCCCCTTGCAAGGTAAGGTGCTCCGGTTGGAAATCATGACTTCAAATCTAGACTAGCAAGGATGGACAAAACAATAAACCTATTTCACAATCCGAGGTTCAATGAAGTTATGAGTGCTACCATAATCAATGAGTATTGTAAGAAGGAGATTCTTGCAGTAACCCTTGACCTACATTGTTTGTGGGGTGGTGACTCTAGCTAAGGCATGGAGAGATATATCTAGGTGGTCGTCCAAGGAAGGAGAGTCAATAGGCGGCTGTTGAATGTTGACTTGATCATCTACTATATCTTGAGCTTCTTCACAAATTTCAATTGCAGGCGGAGAATCCACATCCAAGACATAGATCTTTTTCTCAACACATCTATGTCCTCGAGTGAATTTGTCATCACAATTATAACAAAGCCCTTTTTATCTACGTGCCCACATCTCTACTTCAAAAAAATGTTTGATAGGAGTTTCTCTAGGAGCTGGCGTGATGGGAGGTCTTTGGGAAACCATATTTCTGAATGAAACAAAAGTGGATTTGGAGCGTTGTTGGGATGCGATCTTTTCCTCCTCCAACTTATCCAACCCTAGGGACTCCATCATTGTGTTGGAACATAAAATTTTAACCTCAGATCAGATTGCATCCTTCAGACCATTGACAAAACAAATCATGTAGAATTCGTCAGGCAATCCTTCTGTGTGATTGGCTAGTTCCTCAATTTTTGTCTAAAACTCTCTCACGGTGCCAATTTGGTGAAGTTTAGTGAGTGCTCGTGTGAAGTCACCCAAAGCACTAGGGTCAAATCGTTGCAAAAGAAAGGATGCAAGTGGAAATTTGTTGACATCAAAAGTATTATGTAGACTGAAATATTGTTCTTCCCATTATATCCATCCAGTCGGATCATCACCATTGAAGCAAGGAAAATCAAGATTCAGCCCACGAAAATTGCTGGAAGAAGAGAACCCAGTGTGTACAGAAGACTCTAGATGTCGTCTATTGTTCATGGCTGAATGTTGAAGATGGAGGCCAAGATTTGTTTCATCCAGGTCTTGGAGTTTGGTCTTGAGGGCTACAAGTTTTTACCCCATGTTTTTTTGCTACTACGTGGGTGACAACCATAACCAGGCAATTTTTATTTTTTTTTAAGGGGAGAATGGGTAGAAAAACAAAAACAAAAATTTCTTTAGTAAAGGAAAATTTGGATTTGGGAAAAATCTGATGGGTAATTGGGTTTGAATAGTTTTTAGACACTTTCTAATGGATGGGAAAGCAAAAAATGGGGATTTCAGAAGCGGGGTGAAAGAATGGGAAAATTTGTCCAAGAGAGGCAAAGAAGCAGAAATAGGAAATGAACAATGTGGCAAAATTTGAAGGTGATTGGGTGAAAATCGAAGAAGTTATGGCAAACCCTAAAAATAGATAGATGTGGGATTTTTGGCTTCGAGAAGTGGAATTTGGGATAGGGTCCTTAGGAAGGAGATATGCATAATGGAAGTGCAGGGTTTCCATTGAATTTTCAAGGGAAACATAGCTAAAGAAAACACGATATTGCAAAAAAAAGATTTTTTTTTTTTGGAATTGATATGCAACGGCTCGGAATTAATCTACAACGGCTCTGGTCAGATGCAATCTGCTATTTATTAGCTGGAAATAGATATGGACCCCAAGTATGCTTGACTTCCGAAACGTTTAGGGGATTCACTCAGCTACTGATGCTATCTAACGACTTACGTATTGGGGCAGTACCCCTCACTCCATGACTCAGGTAGAACTGATAATCGCTTTTCCACAAATGACATATCTTGCTTTACGTCACGGGTGGGAACTAGTCAATAAGGTAGGGGATATTTCTCTTTTCTTTGGTAGGTCCTATCAATGGGACAACTACTTCGGGGTTCTTGTGGTACTCCTCAAAATGAGTTTTAGCGCTATGCCCAGGTACTTCCCATAGTTTAGTGGATAGGGATTATTCCTGGATCTGAACCTACAATTGAAAGGAACAATACAAATGCAAAGAAAAATAACTACTACAATAATCACAACGCCTGGAAGGCACTGTGAAAAAAAAATGGCAGAAATTCCACCCAGCGAGCCCAAGAAAGTTTTGTGATACCAAATGTGGGAAACTTCCAGCAATTAAATGATGAAAATACACGATATATCAGAAATAGAAGAACATAGATGGGATTTATTGATCGCATGCCACTTCGAGAGGGACACCTCCTTTGATCAATCTCAATACAAATAAATCATGGATGCCTTCATTGGTCTCAACATGTACTTATATACTAATTCTTAGCTAAACAACTATTACTCCCCATCAATGTGGGATGATACAATATACTCACGGGATGACTTCCAAATCATATGCATCCAACAACAATATACTAACAATGTGGGATAATATAATATACTCACATGATGACTTACAAATCATATGCTTCCAAAAACAATATACTAACAAAGTAAAGAGAAGGGTTGACATGGCTTCCTAACACTCTAGCTGAGCATGTTCCCATGGTGGCATCATAGTTTTCCTTGATTGGTTTTGGGGGTTTTACTTGGTCCTAATTCTTATGTGTTTGCAAGGTTCCTTTGTAATACATGTATCATACCTTGAAGTTGTTTGACTTTTTGGTTGTTTAACGTAAAACCTCAAGGTCTCTTGAATGAATACTTTCCTTACTATCGTTGTTGTACATTCATATGGGTTTTTTGAAATTTTATCGTTAATGGCAATTCACCTTTCTTAATAATGAACCCTTCAATACCATATAATTTATAATGTTGGCCTTACCAGTTAAAATCCATAAAATGTTCTTCAAGGTTGGTGATATAAGTGCCCAAATGTATTAACCATTCTCCACATAGCACCATATCCATCCCATTGAGTGGTACTAAATAAAATCCTTATTGAAATTCTAGTTCTTGTATTTGAGCATGTATTTTATGACATCGTCTTATGTTTTCAACATGATATCCATTAACAACCTTAACAATAACATCCTTAGTTAGGTACACAAAGAGGTTTAATTGTTTAGTGGTGTGGATGTTTATATAGTTATGAGTACTTCTAGAATCTATGTTGATTGTTAGTTCCCTATTTTCTATAATTCCCTTGAGCTTCAGTGTCAAATGTTGTGATTTTTAATCTTAGTTGTAGATGGAATTGTCATTTTCAATGCCTCTTTCAATGGAACCTTGATTTCACCAGTCTTCCTAAGATGAGATGGGACATATCTTGTGGGTACTTCTTTTGTTTTGTAATTTTGATTAATATTTCCCCCTTATGACACATCATCATCGTTATTATTTTGTAGTATGTGTGAAATATATGATAGAGATACCTTTTGCAGTGTTTCATCAGTATTTGAATTTGATTTGCATGCTACAATGATTTCATTTTCTAGGTTCAATAATTTCATTTGCCGAACCCATCCACTATTCTATACTATCGTAATGACATTTCTTCACATATATGATTCTAGTTCTTACCACATTTCCATCAATTGTGTTCATTTCGTTTATGATTTTCTCTTCCAAAGTATTGATTTTGAGTGTTGATGTAGTGATTGGACGCACTATAACTAGTTGTATTTTTCTATAATTCAGTGGTAACCTCATATCGAGTATTGAACTTTCTTTCAATCATCTTCACCAAGCTCATGGATTCCACCAAATTCTTAGGTTTTAATAGTCTTAGCTCACTTTGGATGTTGGGTTTTAATCCCGAAACATACAACTTAAATAATTGATCATCTGTAAGATCCAAAAATTTGGTAGCCAAGACTTTCCATCCATGTATATACTCATTTATTGTTCCTATTTGTAATAAATGACTAAACCTGGTAATGGTTTTACCTTCTTCATGATCATGAAATATTTTAAGAAAATCCTATGTGAACATCTACTAGTTAATTGATAGACTACTAGTTTTCTTGGACCACTAAGTGAACCAATCATAAACATCAAATTCTAAATATAAATATGCCATTTATATCTTCTTTAATTTACTCCCAGGTGGGTTCACCGAAAAAAATCCTTCGATTTTATTAATCCACATGATAGCCTTTTGGACATCCAACCTATCGTATTTAGGGGTCTCTATTTTGATCTTATTTAAATAATTTGTGTTACCTAGGTATCTCTAATAACTTGTGTTTTTTTTAATTTTGGGCTTGGTGGCAGTCTTTGTTAGGATAAGGTTTGTGCATATAATGCATCTACTCATTCGGCTAATTGGTAAATTCTTTCATTATGATCATTGAGTATATTTGATGTTTCATCATTATCATCATTCCTTAATCTTAATAGGGTTTGTGATGGAGTGTCAAACTCTTACGTTATCTTGTTAATACTCCATGTAAATGTTTATGCTATCTTATTAAGAATGTCTCTAATTGTTTTGGACATATATTCTATTGTTCTCTCGATTCTTTCTCTCAATTCTCTTAGTCCATCTCCCAACTCTTCCTAACATTTCTCAACATTTATGAGATGATGCCTCACACTATTAACTTCATCCCTGCAAGAGCTAATCACAACATGTAGTTCTTCATTGTTCACCATCTTGGATTTTCCCTTATTGTTTTAGAACCCATATTTTAATTTTACTTTATATATAATTTATATAAAGTTTTTAATTTAACCTTTTTACAGGGTCTAGTAAAATTTTTTTACCGAGTTGGTAAAAAAAATTTATTGAATTTGGTAAAAAATATTTACCGAGTCTAGTAAAATATTTTACCAATATGGTATTTTTTTGTCAAGTTTAGTAAAAATATTTAACCAGTTGGTAAAGTTTTACCACACTAGTATTTTTTTCAAGCTCCAATACCAACTATAGCGGAAGTGCTATAAACACATAAGTATTGTGAAATTGAGACAGAATATATATAAAAGTATAATTGATAAATGAATGAATGATTACAATGCTCTCATGATGGTATACCTTTATAGGCATTTAATAGTCATGGGAGTGTATAGGTGTGACCTAGGACTCCCCTTTAAATGTTAATAATTAATTACTTTACTAATATTATTTTATTAGCATTATCATTGTAGTTATTATTAATTTCACTTTTTTATTTATATTTGTTACAGGCCATAATATATCATAACATTTTAACACCTAGATGTTTGGTTTGATGAATTTAGTTGACTTAAAGGACATGGTGTTTGAGACTTTTCATCACCTCATTGTTTGCTTCTAATTGATGATTTATTAAGATAGATCTAGACATATATGTGATTTCTTATATTATCATGAACATTGATATTTCCTTGTTGATGATTCACATTGCTCTAATTATATTTATAATGATTAACATTGGTGATCCTTGGTGATGATTTAGCATAATTAATACTTTTGGTTGATAGTATTCACACTTTCTTAATAGCATGCATATGTATGTACTTCATATTATGATGCTATTAGTTAATGATGATGGCATTGCATGTAAATTTTATTATTGGAATGACTAATGTGATACATGTTGAGACATTTATGGGCATATATAAATGCACTTAAGAGAAGGGTTCATGATTCAATAAATATGGACACCAAATCCTAAAGCTTAGGAATCCTTCCGAAAGGAAAAAAACTTGAGAAAATTTCTTCTCAAGTTAACTTGACTAAAAAAGAAAAAGTGAAAAAGTTGTAATCTACTTTTACCTTGCTCTTTAGAGTTGTAAATTCACCCTCAAGTTGAATTTTTCCCTTGCATGAGAAGGAGGAAGGTCAAGAGCCAAATATCGGCATAAAATTACATTTAGGAAGCATTACAAAATAATTTTATTTCCTTGCAAAAGACTTGGTTGGATCATGATTCCAAATGTTGGAATATCTCACCATTGTTGTGTAAGAACATATTTTTTATTTTATTGCTTAGTAGGGAAAATTATTAGTTGCTCTAAATTGGCTTGAGAGGTCTAAGAAGGTTGGGGTGTACTACTGATTCATGGGGTACTCATGCTTATTTTGTGATTAGATACTTATACTATTTATTTTGGGCCCTTTGGATGCCACTAACAAGTGTGACAAATTAATGCACCATTGGTAAGGGTTGTAGCATAATCCTTATGGAGGGGAACCACCACCAAGTGTGGTTACAATCATTAGAAGAAAGCATGGTAATAAGACCTCTGCACACCATACCTAAAGGGATTTTGGTATTTATATAGACAAAATTACTCTCCACCACATTAAGGTTCATCAATTGGGAATTTGATTTATGATAACTCCTCAAGGAATTTTATGACCTAGCCATAAAGGGTTCCACTATCGAGTATGTTTCCCAACCAAACAAGGGTATGATTCAGGTGGTGAAGTGGTAGTAATATCCATGTGCCCCATAACCTACAATGTATGGGATTTAGTGATCTACGTAGATTTTTGTGCACCTTAATTTCCTCGCCTCATTGAGGTTGAGCTCTACTTAGGGGGAAACATTTGTGAATAAGGTTGCATTGATTAAGTGGAGAATCAACTCTCAGGTCTAATTTCCCCATATTGATTGATGGTTGGATTGTTAGATTCTAGAGCATTATTGGATCAACACCTGGACTTCATAGTTCTAAGGGATACATCTACTAGTTGTGATGTTTTAGTTGTGTATTGTTGGTTGTATTATTTAAATTGTGTTATTGGCTTTTGCAAACCATAATGTGCCAAAAGGAACCTACTAAGGTTTATGTAAACCTCAGTAGTAGTTCAAGAAGCGAAAATTTAACAACTAAAAAACATAAATTGAAACTACTCTAAGCATGCAGATAAACAAAATTAAAAACAATGAAGCAAATCTAAACTAGCATTGGATACATTCTCTAACATACACATTGAACAAATCAAAGAATGATTTTATTTTTATTAAAATATTAGGATGTACATATGAACCAAGGGTTCCCTTAGAGTAGCAGTGACAAGGGGCCCTACAACTTTCTGAAGAAGAGTGGTCATGGTGTCCTAACAGCCTGGTGTTCTCTAGGCACTCGTCATAAGGTACAGATATCCAACAAAGGTGAAATAGGAATGCTCAAGGGAGTTTCAGATACAAAATGGAGATTTCAGCAGGGTAACGATGTAGGCAGTGAGTGGAGAAGTTCTCTGTAAATGGGGGACCTTCAAGGTCATTGTATAGGCAATGTGAGTAGGATGGAGGGATAAGGATCAAATTGATATTTTTGCTTTTTTGCTTTTTTGATATTTTGGAGTTTCATTTTCTTTCTCCATGCTTTTTGGGATCCCTATACATCTTTTGGGAATGTGCCAAGTTTCCTTTTTTTGTGAAAGAAAAATATCCAAAATATCATTTTTGGCAATATCACTCATAAATTTTGGATTTTAATGAGTCAATTTAATATTTAAAATAACCTTTTATCCTCAACTTAGGTATTTTGGATAAGTGAAGGTCCACGTGACATAAATTAAATGTGGTTAATGGCATATATGCTCGATGAGGCTAGGTGGACAAATTTTTATGTTAAGAGATTGCCCCCTGATGTGTGAGGTCAGGATCTCATCATATGGTCGATATACATCATATGATATTTCTTTTCTAGGAGATAAACACGATGCTGTAGTATAGAACGAAGACTATATCAAAGGAAGCATGCACTTTGTCAATACTACAGGGTCCCTTACCTACAGACACAACACTCAACATGGATGAGGTACATATAATCTAAAATATATGGATGATTTGGCAATTCTCATGTTTGTATCAATGTCTTAAAATATAAAGTGGATCCTGGCCTAGAGGAGGTCTAATAAATACAGAGATGACTGTTGTGTAGAATATAAGTCTCCAATAATAGAATGGACAAACTAGTCCAACCGTGGATAATCTAAAGAAACATTGTATATAACTTGATGATAACTTTATACTCAAAACAAGAACTCTAGCCATAAAAACTCATATTTATGCATTAAAAAACACCAAAAAACAACCCCAAATAAAAACGTGGTGCTACCAGTTGCATCACTTTTTTTTGGTTAAAAATATAGACATAGACCAAAATAATCCTTATTGTTGTTTACAAAAACCTCAAAATGAAGCCCTAAATTGAAAATTAATGCTACCGGTAGCACACTTTTTCAAAAAATGACATTATTATATCCTTATATAATTGTATCATAATTTAAAATTGTATCTATTAAATGTCTTAGTAACACTATATAAATCTAGCATTGAGTTAAACACAAATTATTCAATAAATTACTTCACCACACTTTTCATATAAAATAAAAGGATTTATGATATTATTCATAATAAAACTATAGATTAAACCATAAAATATAGAAGTTATGATATTTGAGGGCACAAGGGAGAAAGAGGAAACGCAGTATACTCTAAAGCAACAACTATTTATAAAGAACGAGAACTCGAGTTATAAAAATTCTTATATTTACATAAAAACAACAAAAAAAAACATCAAAATGAACCATGGGTAATATCGTTGTAATAGAAACCCTAAACCGACCCTCGGATTGAAATGTGGACATCCTAAAATTAAAAAAAAAAAACAAATTTCAAAAATATGAAAATTAAAAACTGCAAAATTTATTAAAATAATTCAAAAACCAAATTTAAAAAAAAAATAGAACCTTACAAGAAAACCTCTAAAACAAAAAAATTAAAAAATATTAGAACAAATTGTAAAATAGAAAACATAAATTTCAAAAAAACACAAATTTAAGAACCAAAAATGACATTTAAAAAAAAATCGAAATCAAATTCTATTTATTTATTTATTTTAATTTTTCTTAAATTTTTTCAAATTATTATTTTTTTTCAAAAATTTAAAAGAAAATTTAAATAAACATTCGAAAAACAAACTTAAAATAATAAAATAAAAATAAAATTTGTAAACATTATAAAAACTTTTAAACTAATTTTTTTTTTTTAAACTATAAAAAAAGTATTTAAAAATAAAAAAATAAAAAAACATGACCACCTACCGCCCCCATACCCTACCTCACGCCCCCATCCCCTACCTCCCTACCCCTCTCTCCTCCCTCCCGCTACCCCTACCTACTCTCCCCCCCCCTCCCATCATCCCTACCTCCCCTTCCCCCTACCCTCTCTCTATAAAGTTTATACTAATTTGACTAGCAAGATCACTGAAAGAAACACAATCACAAGATAGACAGAGATTTTACCCTGGGAAACCCTCATGGCGTAGAAAACCCAACAAAGCTTTCCTCAATAAGATGATCAACCAAATACAAGATGTAGTACAACACTAGAGCTCCTTCTCTACCTTCTATGCGGACCTCTCTCTCAGATGTGTGCTACTTTCTGAGTGATGGAAGTGTGTAATAAGTGAGGAGCATCCTCCTCTACTTATACTTGTTTATCGACTGACTTTTTACCCTATGGGGCCGATCTCTCCTAAGAGGGTCTAATAACCCCTAACAAATAAACTCAGGGCCAACCCCCACATAAGAGATCTTATAACCCTAGTTACCACAATCCATCCGAGGAATAAATATCTCTCGATATACAATAGGGTCACCTCGAAGGGATGAAACATCTCCGAAATAATAAAGTACAAATATAATATTCTTAGAAGTTACAATATTCAACACTCTCCCCGCTTTCATCCACCCCCATAGCCTCCCCTCTCCCCCCTTCCCTCCACCCTTGCGCCCCCCACACCTTCCCCCCTCACACCTCCCTTGCCCTCATCCCCCTCCCCCTCCCCCTGCCTATCATCCACGTGCTTCCCAGCCATCCCTCCCGCGGGAGGAGCGATTCTGAGAATCACGTCGCCATGTAGAGGAGACACTTGGGTGGAAGAAGGAGCGGGGCCGCTCCTTCTTTCGCCCAAGCACCACCTCTACACAGCGGTGCGATTCTCAGAATCGCATCGCTCATGGGAGGGATGGTTGGGCAGTACACGAATGGTGGGGAGGGGAAGGGGGTATGGGGGAGGGCGTGGGAATCACTGGGGTGGAGTGAAGGGAGCAGAGGGGAGGGAGAGAGGGTGTGTGGGTGGAGGTAAGGGAGGAGAGGGGAGGGGAAGGGGGATGAGAGGGAGGGGAGGAGAGGAGGTAGGTGCGGCAGAAGAGGGGGAGGAGAGGAGGTAGGGGATGGGTGCAGGAGGTGTAGGGAGGTAGGAGAGTGGAGACGGGGTAGGGGTTGGGGGCGGAAGGGTATGTGTTATTTATTTTTATTTATTTTTAATAATTGTTTTTAATTTTCTTTTTAATATTTTTAATTTTTAATTTTTTTTAAATATAAAATTGGTAGTATATATTTGTTTATTTCAATTTTTTTTTTTTAGTTTTGAATTTTTTTTTAATTTAGATATAAATTTTAAATTTTTTTTTTTGAAATTTTGAAATTTTGTTGTATTTAATTTAATTTTTTGTTTTAAGAGTTTTTTCAAATTTTAAAAAAATTAAAAATTCTTTAGTTATATACATAGAAAAGACTTAAAATGCATAAAAATAACATTGAAATGAGTTTTTTTTCATTCTTGTTTACAAATTTGCTCAAAAATAATTTATTTAGAGAAAATTTATAAAAAAAGACTTCAAGAATACATATATTTTTCATTCTAAATAGTTTCTAAAAGTTACAAAAATTCAAAAAAGTGTATTTTTTCATTACAACTATATACTAAATGTAGATTTTTTTGTAAACTTTGAAAAAATTCCCTTGTAAATAAAAGTTATAGTTTTCTTATGACGAAGAATTTTCAAAATAGCAAAAAAATAGCTCAAAATGGAAAATGGTGCAACCAGTATACACACTTTATGAATGGGGGCAAAAACAACTACTAAAATTGACCATTAAAAAAACGAGAACAATCTCAAGTTCTCATCAAGTTGTGTAACTTGTTAAGATCCAAAACTGGAACAATGACATTTGCAAAGAATAGAATATCACAATATATGATGCCTTGTTGGATCTGAAGGGTCCCAACAACTGTAAGGACTCAAATGGTGAGAATCTGAATCTAACAGGTACAATGAACCACATATCAAATTGGATACACTAGGAATCATGTTACTAAAGTGCTTCCTAACACTATCACTAATGCAGCCTGGATGTCACAAGGAATATAATGTTGAAAGGGTTCCCAATAGACTCACCAAAGTGCTAGAGTCAAAGGACATCCAGGTTATTCAACCAAATGATGAAGGAACCAATACCTTGTACTAATTTCATCAATATGATAATTTAGCTAATGTCGAGCACATGAGAAACAATCGTTCTAAGGGGAAGTGATGTCTCCCCTTAGGTTGTTCATGGGGATCATCAATGATGGTTATGAGGCCATGGTACAGGGACCTCTTGTTGATGTATTTGTAACTTCGGAATGTATTTCACATATGTTTATTGTATTCCTTTAGAGATGTTATTATTCCTCTATACGGAAGTGTTGTCATTTATATTGTAAGTGTCATAACTTATACTTGATGGGTTATTAGACCACCTTGATGAGGTCAACCCTATATAAGTCATGTGGGTTAAAGGGTTATTAGACCACCATATTGGGATCGGCCCTGTCAGCATTATGTTAAGTGGTTAATTTGAGGCCGACCTATTAAAGGTTATTAGGCAAGTCAAGTCAAGTATAAATAGAGTGTGGGAGGCACTCTATTTGATCATTCACTTTCTCACTCATACACTCATTGGAGAGTGGCGCACTAGTCGAGGAGGAGAAGCTGCTACCAGGAGACTATCTCTTATGCTTGGGTTTTGTATCATTGCTATATCTATCTCTGAGGAAGTTATTGGGGTTTTTCACCTTTATGGTTTTCCCCAAGGAAACTCTGTGTGTCTATTGTCTCTTGTGATTGCTTCTTGTGATTGATGTGTTGTACATGTTATTCTCTCAGTTAAGATCCTATATCATATTGAATTGATGCTTAAAATTAACATGGTATCAGAGCTAACCTGAGAAGAAAACACTGTGTAGTTGCGAAAGCTAAGGCTTCTTTCTTTTTGGGTTTCTCTCCACATATATTGAAAGGTAGGAGTCTATATTGACTCTCCTCAGCAAGGCACATCTTTCTATCGAAACAAAATTCAATTCTGAGCATTTTTATATTTTGACCTAAAAATTAGGGTTTCCACAAAAAGTGGAATTTATGAAATCTGATACCATGGCTAGATGCTCCTCAAAATAATAGAAGTTTCGATCTTTGGATCAAACTTTTTGGTTGGGTGAAGCTCCGATAAAATCAAACCCTAGTTTCGGGTCCTCTCTAGTGAAGCCAGAAATTAGGGCTTCTGCAAAAGTTGGAATTTCTGAAATCTGAGACCATGGATGGAAGCTCGTCTGAAAAATAGAAGTTTAGAGATGAAGATCGAACTTTTTGGATGGATGAAGGTCTGAGAAAATCGAACCCTAATTCAGGGTCCTCCGAGTGAATTTGGAAGTTTCAAAAGCAAATTTGAGTGGTGAAACTTTGTAGTTTTCAAATTCTGAGTATACCAGCTTGATCATCTCATCGAGGCGCATCTTTCTATACTTTCAGAAGTTTGAATTTTTAGGGTATCTCTAACAAACAATAATCCAGCTCCAGATCCAGATTTCTGCCAATCAAGTGGTTAGACCTAAATCTTTTCTATTTCATTTGAAGTACTCTTTAAGATGTCTCACCACACCAAGCTTGAGGATAAGCTTGAAGGGGTTGATAACTTCCGAGCATGGAAGTATATGATTGGGTTAATTCTAAAAGAGAGTGAGTTGAACACCTACATAAGCAAAGGGGTTCCTGTTCCAGAGGGAGAAGAGACTAAGGCCTTACACAAGAGGAACTTAGTAAAGGCTAAAAGGATCATTGCTGATTCTATCAAAAACCATCTCATGCCACACATGTCATCTCTGAAGACACCTAAGGAGATGTTTGATTCCTTGACCAAGCTATTTGAAGGGAAGAATATAAATTGGAAGATGACCTCGAGGAATCAATTGAAGAATATCAAGTTCCAGAATGCGGAGACCATGCAGTCTTATTTCTCAAAGGTCTCCCAGATAAAAGAACAACTTGAAGCTGTGGGAGAAGTTATAGAGAATGGAGAAGTTGTAATGACCACTCTTAATGGCCTTCCTAGGCCATGGGATTCCCGCATCCAAGGAATTTTTGCTAGGAAGAAACTTATCTCTTTCAGTAAGCTATGGGAAGAATGCTCACAGGAATAAGCTCGGATTGTAGCTCGGGAAGAGAAGACGGGGAATGAAGATCAAGCTCTCATAGCACATACCAAAAAGAGGACACTTTTCCTCAGATTGTCCTAAGAACAAAAGGAACAACAACAACATCTACTACAAGCAATCTGAAAGGTATGACTTATAGGTATGTTTTGAAATATGTTCATGATTAATTTTATAATGTGATTGTCCTCATGTTATTGAGTTTAGTAACAATCTTGTTTAATTTTAAACTTTTCTTATCACCCTAGTAAAAGTATGAATGCATGATAGAAGACATTCATTGATTAGGGATATGACACTTATGATTGTATTATGTTTATACTAATGCACTCTGGTGTTGTATAAGGAGAATGTTATTCGCTAACATGAAAAGTACAAATCAATCTCTATATCAATACCATGATGACATGAAGACAAACACTCATCCATAGTCATGGATCACATAGAGGTATGTATAATTTGGTTCTACAATGGTTAAATTAAGAGTTATGCAAGTCATTGAAGAGAACAAGAAAACATTGCTAGACATAACTAGCAAATATGATGACCAGGTATGTTTTTCCTATATCAAGTTAGAATCCTACCCTATGTAAGATCTTATACTTTTGTATGATTGATAATGATTACTCATGAAGTTACAAGTTTGAGCAATCTAGGGTTTATGCATATTAAGTTCCTTACTTTGATTAATGATATCACTAACCAAAAAAGTCCTATATAAACCTTGAATACTAATGCTTATTATCTGTGTTTGAAATGATCATGACTATACATGTTTAAGATTATTGTGTTTTGATAGTATTAAGATTATACTAATGAATGTATGATTATGTATGAGATCTCGAGGATAACACAATGATGATACTAGTAAGCATGCATAGTAATTGAGGATGGATATAAGTTCAAGGACAGGTAATCCAGGAAGCAAAGATCAAGAGGGAGCAGACAACAGTAGTTCCCACAAGGAAACAAAGATTGAGAGGGAGTCCACCCAACAAACAAACAAAGATAAGTATTTGAATTGTCATTTCTTGTATATTTGATTGTTTAAATAATACTGTTCAAATGTGTATATACTTATGTTCCTAGACTTAGGCTGTGTATTATGCATATTAGAATAATTGCATTAATGAATAGTATACTACTAATATGCATGTAATGGGTAAGTGGCCCATGGCACCGTACAACATTCCATTGCTACTTATATAGAATGAAACCTCTTTGTTGACATGTTAGGAGTTGTGCACACTCTTAACAATGCTCTGGTAGAGATTAGAAGACATCTAGAAAGTTATGGGATATGGATAAATGTTGTATTGAGACATTGGCTAAAATAATTGCATGACTATATGACATATGTCTTTATGTGTAAGAATTTGTTCTGAAAACTATGATATGTTTCTAATCATGCAATTTAACTTATCTTGTAGGAAAGATCGTATACTATCACCTACAAAGGAAGGACTACAACATTTACTGTAGCAACAAACCTATCTATTGAAGAATCTAAAGTTCCCAGGATCCAGGATGAAGTAATGATCGAAGAGTACCAGTCGATCATGAAGAATGATGTTTGGGATGTGGTCCCAAGACCTGAAGGGAAGTCTGTTGTGACTTCCAAGTGGATCTATAAGAACAAGGATGCTGCAATTGGTAGCATAGAGAAATACAAAGCAAGATTTGTATCTCGTGGTTTCTCCCAAAAAGAGAGAATAGACTATGAAGAGACTTTTTCTCCTGTAGCCAAATACACTTCCATCAGAATGGTACTTGCTCTGGCTACAGTAATGAAATGGAAGATACACCAGATGGATGTCAAGAGAGCTTTCTTGAATGGTGTAGTCAAGATGAAGTGTATATGGAGCAGCCACTTGGTTTTGAGACACATGACAGGGAGTCATATGTGTGCAGGTTGAATAAATCCTTGTATGGCTTGAATCAAGCTCCTTGGACTTGGTATGGTAGGATGGACAGTTTCCTATCCAGCTTGGGATTTACCAAACGTAGAGCAGATTCCAACATTTACTACAAGGTTGAGGAAGGCAATTTAGTGATACTACTTTTGTATGTGGATGACATGTTTGTTACATGTGAGGATAGTTTTATTGCCGATACCAAGAGGAAGCTTGTTTTCGAGTTCGAGATGAAGGACTTGGGGATGATGCACTTTTTTCTAGGAATGGAGGTGTGGCAGAGTGCAGAAGGAATCTTCCTTGGACAAGGGAAGTATGCAGTAGAGATTATGAAGAGGTTCGGGATGATGGACTGCAAGGCCATGGCCACACCTATGGCATCGAACTTGAAGATTTTGTGTGATGCTTCATCTGATCTAGTTGATGTCACTGTGTATTGTCAGATGATTGGGTCCTTGAAGTACTTGATGAAAACCGGACTAGACAATTGCTTTGCGGTGAACACATTGAGCCAGTTTTTGGTGGATCCTAGAGGTGTTCACCTAGTTGTTGTAAAGCATGTTCTGAGGTACCTGAAGGGTACAATTTATTATGGGCTCAAGTATGATGCAAATCAAAATTTTAACCTACAGGGTTATGTTGATTCGGACTAGGCAGGCAGTGCTGTAGATAGGAAGAGCACTTCTAGGTTCTACATCAGTATGGGATCAGGTGTGATCTCTTGGTTTAGCAGGAAGCAGTCCCGCGTAGCACTGAGTACAGCCGAAGCAGACTATGTTGTAGCTTGTTCAGCTAGTTGTGAGGTAGTATGGCTTAGGAAGCTACTGTCTGATTTATTTGATCTACCGTTGGATGCTACTGCTATCTTTTGTGACAACCAAAGTTGTGTGAAGCTGTCTAAGAATCCAGTGTTCCACGACAAGTCGAAGCACATTGAGATAAAATGTCACTATATCATGGATATGGTGCAAAGAGGAGCAGTGAAGCTCTTGTATGTTGTGACAGATGAGCAAGTTGCAGATGTGTTGACGAAACCACTAGCCAGAGTGAAGTTTGAATACTTCAGAGAGAGGCTTGGTGTTCTTCAGATTGATGACACTTCGAGGAAGAAGTGATGGATACATCTGTAGGAGTCATTCCAAGCATGGTGAGAGGAGGATCCTTCCCATGGTTGTGGATGTAAGCGCTATGTGATGAGCATCAGGACGATGCGCCAGTTACTGCTATGTATATGCATCATGTTGGATGCTTGATATGATCAGTTAGATCATGTATTTGTGTATGCATCACGTTGGATTCTTGATATGATCAGGTGGATCATGTATTTGTATCAGGTGGATGCATTGTTGATGATGTACATCATTATGATGTATGGTGAGTATCAGGTTCATACTCTGTGGTCGTGGACAGTTTGTGTCCTATGGCATGTAATGTTGACCTGGGAGATTTGATAGGTTGGGTTGTGTGCCCGTAATAAGTCTTGGGATGCTCTTTCAAGGTTGTTCCATGACCACATGTAATACTGACCTGGGAGATCTGATAGGTTGGGCTATGTGCCCATAATAAGTCTTGGGGTGCTCTTGCTTGTCTATGTGATGATAAATCCTAGATTTGTTCTAGGTCACATTCAGCATGAAAAAGGACAAGCTTTGTGGTGATAAATCCTAGATTTGTTCTAGGTCACATCCAATATGAAAAAGGACTAGCTCTATGGTGATAAATCCTAGATTTGTTCTAGGTCACATCCAGTATGAAAAAGGACTGGCTCTGTGGTGATAAATCCTATATTTGTTCTAGGTCACATCCAGTATCAAAAAGGATTGGTTCTGTGGTGATAAATCCTAGATTTGTTCTAGGTCACATCCAGTATGAAAAAGGACTGGCTCTATGGTGATAAATCCTAGATTTGTTCTAGGTCACATCCAGTAGGTAAAAGGACTGGCTCTGTAGATGTGATACATCTAGTATGAAAAAGGACTGGATCTGTAGATGTGATACATCTAGTATGAAAAAGGACTGGCTCTGTAGATGTCATACATCCAGTATGAAAAAGGACTGGCTCTGTAGATGTGATACATCCAGTATGAAAAAGGACTGGCTTTGTAGATGTTGATACATGCAACATGAAAAAGGGTTGGCTATGTAGATGATGAAGACCTACAGGTGGCGGGCCTACATCCAGTATGAAAAAGGAATAGCTCCGTAGAACTTCCTATGACGAGTAGATTGGATATTGATTGAGATAGCAGCAACAGTGACGATGATTCGATGATAATGATCCAGTGACGATGATCCAGAGAAGAAGACTTGTGCTAGCAGGTCTATGTCAAGAAATACCTTCCTAGTTAAGAGGGAGTGTTGATGTATTTGTAACTTCAGAATTTAATTCACATATGTATATTGTATTCCTATAGAGATGTTATTATTCCTCTATACGGAAGTGTTGTCATTTATATTTGTTAATTTTTCGATAATTTCATTCTATTATCATAAGGATATCTAAGAGAATAACATGTACAACATATCTCTATAACATATCAATCATAGACATAAAAGCAATCACACAAGAGACACAAAGTTTCACCATGGAAAACCAAGAAGGTGAAAAACCCCACAACTTCCTCAGAGATAAGATAAGCCACAATACAAGATCAAAATGATCAAACCCAATAAGATGTCTATAGCCGATGCTCCTCCTCCTCCACTAGTGCCCCACTTTCTCTATTAGCTATGTGAGCTTGAGAAGTGAGTGAATGAAATAAATGAGAGACATCCCCTCTCTATTTATACATTGACTTGACCTGCCAATAATCCACTGGGGCTGACTTGCTACTCAATCCTAATAACCCAACCACATGTGCTAACCAGGACCGACCCCACATTGGTGGTCTAATAACCCATTAATACAAATTATGACACTTGTCAATGCACATGACGACACTTACAAATACAAATGATGACACTTCCAATCAGAGGAATAATACATCTTTGTGGGTATACAATAAAGTACAAATGTAATACATGGAAGAATATCTTCCTAAGTTACAAATACATCAACACCCCCTCTTAACTAGGAAGGTATTCTTTCATCATAGGTCATCAATACATATTGGCGCAAGTCTTCAATTCTAGAGCTAGATCAACATCACTGGATCACGGAGCATCATCATCACTGCTTCTATACCCGACATCTCGATCACTGGGCTATCTCTGAAATCTGCTCGTCATAGGAAGGTCTACAGAGCCAGTCCTTTTTCATACTAGATGTAGGCCTGCCACATGCAGGTCTTCATCATCTACAGAGCCAGGCCTTTTTAATGCTGGATGTATCAACATCTACAGAGCCAGCCCTTTTTCATGTTGGATGTAGGCCCACCACCTGTAGGTCTTTGTCATCACTGGCCATACTGTGGAATCCTCAGGACTTCTTACGTGCATCAACAAAACCTATCTCAGACTATAGGATATTTTACATGTTGACTGTCACAGAACCTTAAAAGAGTGTCTTGCAACCTGCAAGAACTCTAAAGAGAATCCTAACTCAGACTATAGGATCTCCAGGACTGATTATGTGTGACCTTCACCACAAAACCTTAAAAGAGTGTCTTGCATCCTGCGAGAACTCTACAGAGCATCCCAGGACTGATTATGAGCTTACTGCTCAACCTATCGGATCTCCAAGGATGATTACATGTGGTTAGGAAAAACCTTTAAAGAGTGTCCTACAACCTGCAAGAACTCTATAGAGCATCCCAGGACTGATTACGAGCTTACTGCTCAACCTATCGGATCTCCAGGGATGATTACATGCCTCTTGTAGAAAAACCTCAAAAGAGCATCCTAGCTCAAACTATAGTATCTCCCAAGATCTTTTCTATGCTACATGCACAACCTATCCACGGCCACAGAGTATCAACCTGATACTCATCATACATCATCCTGATGTACATGATCGTCCTGATCATCAGCATAGCATCGTCATGATGCATATCATCCAGAGAATTGTCCTGATACTCATCAGACATGATCAGCCTGATCATCATCACTACATTGTCCTGATGCATATCATATGGAGCAATATCCTGAAGCTCATCATCCATGATCATCCTGATCATCATCATAGCATCATATTGATGCATATCATCTGTAGCAACATCTTGAAGCTCGTAATCTATGATCATCCTGATCAAACAATGCATCCACTTGATGCATACCAAGTATCTACCGGATACATGATATACCTAATCATACAATGTATCCACCTAACACATATACAAATACATGATCTACCTGATCATATCAATGCATCCACTTGATACATATACAAATACATGATCCACCTGATCATATCAATGCATCCACCTGATACATATACAAATACATGATCCACCTGATCATATCAATGCATCCACCTGATACATATACAAATACATTATCCACCTGATCATATCAATGCATCCACCTGATACATATACAAAGTAGTAACTAGAGCATCTTCCTGATGCTCATCACACAGCACTTACATCCACAGCCATGGGAAGGATCCTCCTCTCACCATGCTTGGAATGGCTCCTGCAAATGTGTCCATCACTTCTTCCTTGAAGTGTCATCAATCTAAAAAACACCAACCCTCTCTCTGAAGTACTCAAACTTCACTCTAGCTAGTGGTTTTGTCAACACATCTACAACCTGCTCATCCATTGCAACATATAGGAACTTCATTGCTCCTCTCTACACCATATCCCTAATATAGTGATATTTGATCTCAATGTGCTTTGACCTGTCATGGAACACTGGGTTGTCTGACAACTTCACACAACTCTGGTTGTCACAATAGATACAAGTAGCATCCAACGGGAGATCAAATAACTCAGACAGTAGCTTCCTCAACCATACTACCTCACAACTAGCCAAACAAGCTACAACATACTCTGCTTTGGCTGTACTCAGTGCTACGTAGGACTACTTCCTGCTAAACCAAGAGATCACACCCGATCCCATACTGAATCAACACCTAGAAGTGCTCTTCCTATCTGCAGCACTACCTGCCCAATCTGAATCAACATAACTCTACAGGTTAAACTTTTGATTCACATCACACTTGAGCCCATAATCAACAGTACCCTTTAGGTACCTCAGAATATGCTTTACAACAACCAGGTGAACACCTCTGAGATCCGTCAAAAACTACCTCAATGTGTTCACTGCAAAGCAAATATATGGTCTTGTGTTCATTAGGTACATCAAGGACCCAATCATCTAACGATGCACCATGACATCAACTAGATCATATGAATCATCACACATAAGATTCAAATTCGATGCCATGAGTGTGGCCATGGCCTTGCAGTCCATCATCCCAAACCTCTTCAAGATATCTATTGCATACTTCCCTTGTCCAAGAAAGATTCCATCTGCACTCTGTCACACCTCCATGCCTAGAAAATAGTGAATCATCCCCAAGTACTTCATCTCGAACTCGGCTGCAAGATTCCTCTTGGTATCATCAATCAATCTATCCTCGTCTGTAACAAACAGGTCATCTAGATACAAAATTAGTATCATTGGATTGCCTTCCTCAACCTTGTAGTAAAGGTTGGAATCTGCTTTACCCTTGGTAAATCCCAAACTAGATAGGAAATTGTCCTTCCTACCATACCAAGTCCTAGGATCTTGCTTCAAGCCATACAAGGCCTTCTTCAACCTGCACACATATGACTCCATGTCAGGTGTCTCAAAACCCAATGGCTACTCCACATGCACTTCCTCTTCGACTACACCATTCAAGAAAATTGTCTTGACATCCATATGGTGTATCTTCCACTTCATCACTGCAGCTAGAGCAAGTACTGTTCTGATGGAATTGTATCTGGATACAAGAGAAAAAGTCTCTTCATAGTCTATTCCCTCTTTCTAAGAGAAGCCACAAGCTACAAACCTTGCCTTGTATTTCTCTATGCTACCATCTGCAGCATGCTTGCTCTTATAGATCCACTTGGAAGTCACAACAGACTTCCCTTCAGGTCTAGGAACCACATCCCAAACATCATTTTTCATGATCGATTGATACTCTTCGACCATGGCATCCTTCCACTCTTTCTTTTTCGCTGCCTCTTCATAACTGGAAGGTTCTTTGTTCATAATGTCACAGAGTAAGGCAACATAACTGGTATGTGATCTAGTCCTCTTCCTTTGTCTGTTTGCTTCTTCTGGAATACCATACCTTTTTGCATCTTGAATGAGTTATCTAGCCCATGCAGGTTTCCTCTTGTGAGAGTCCTTCTCACGGGGTGGATCTATAGGTTTTTGTGGATCTTCAATTTCACGGGTTGCTTCTGGAACTGCTTCATTCATAGTAGTATCTTGAAATCTGGATTCCTTTGGTTCTTCATGATCTTCAACAGGTGTCTTCCTTTATTTCATGTACGCTGAGTGCTCATCGAATGTTACATCCCTGTTGACATCAATCTTCTTGAACCCTGGAAAGTATATTCTGTAAGCCTTCGAGCTTTCACTGGACCCCACAAAGATGCCCTTATTTCTTGAAGGATCTAGCTTAGTCCTCTTTTCCTTTGGAATGTGTATATACTGGACAACCAAATATTCTGAGATGGCTAACTTCAGGTTTCTTACGAGAGAAGACCTCTTCTGGTGTCTTGTTGTCCAATATTTTGTGGGGTGTTCTGTTATGCACATATACACCTGCCCTAGCTGCTTCTGCCCATAGATGCATAGGAAGATATTGGTCGTGAAGCATTGCCTGTGATACTTCCATGATAGTTCTATTCTTCCTTTCTACAACTCCATTTTGTTGTGGATTGTAAAGAGCAGTCAACTCCCTCTTAATCCCTGAATCACTGTATAGCTTCTTGAAATCACTTGAAGTGAATTCTCTGCCATTTTCGGATCTAAATGTCTTGATCTTCTTGTCAGTTTGATTTTCCATCAAGGATTTGAATTCCTTGAAATTATCAAACACTTCATCTTTGTTTTTCAAGAAGTAAACCCAAGTCTTCCTAGAGAAATCATCAATGAGAGAGACATAGTATACATACCCACTTAGAGAACTAGAAGACATTGGTATGCATACATCGGAGTGGATGATTTCCAAGATTCCTTTAGCTTTGATTTCACTGCATGGAAATGCCTTCTTAATGTTCTTTCCTTTTGCACATCCTTTGCAAACACCTTCATGCTTTGTCTTGATTTCAGGAAGACCTTCTACAACTTTACTTGCAATTGGTAGTGCTGTACAGTGCACATGTGCAAGTATTCTATACCAAAGTTCACTTGGCTCCATGGATTCATGTACCATGGCATGTTCAAATTGTCCATTCAATTTGCATAATCCTCCCTCTTGCTCTCCAATCACTACTGCATCATCTATGGTCTTACCCTTTGACCACATGAGTACTTGGCCATCCAAAAATGCAACTCTAGCACCTTTTGCATCCAGAGATGATATGGATAGGAGATTCTTCTTGAGCCCAGGTACATATAGAACATATTTCATCTTTAGAGACTTCCCAAAGTCTAGCATGTAGGAGGCTTCACCACTTCCTTTGATAGGATATTGATAGTCATCCCCAAGTTTCACCTTATGGGGTGACTCATGTTTAGATAGATTTACAAAAGATTCTTTAAACCCAATCATATGTTTAGAATCCCCACTATCAATAAGCCAATCATTACATCCATGAGAGATGGTACCTGTGAGAGTAGAGATTAGAACATATTCATCTTCACTTGATGAATCATCACTTTCTACTCTAGCCTTCTTCTTGGGAGGTTCATCATCCTCAGCAGCATGAGCATGATATCTCCTTTTGTTGCTCTTCTTCTTCTTGTTGAAGTTGTTGTTGTTGTTTCCCTTTTTGTTCTTGGGACAATTTGAGGCAAAGTGTCCTTTCTCATTGCAATTGAAGCATTGAATATGAGAGAAATATTTCTTCTTGTGATGGGAGTGAGAATTATTCTTATTATGAGATTTCTCCCTCTTGAACTTGCTTCCCTTGGTATGAGCTGTGAGAGCTTGATCTTCATTTCCCATCTTTTCTTCTCGGGCCACAAGCCTTGCTTCTTCTTGTGAACATTCTTCCCATAGTCTATTGAAGGACACCAATTTTATTCTTGCACAGATTCCTTGGATGAAGGAGTTCCATGACCTAGGTAGGCCATTTAATGTGGTCATCCATAGCTTCAAGTTGTTCCTTGATTTGAGAGACCTTGGAAAAGTAGGATTGAATGGTCTCTCCATTCTGAAGCTTTACCCCTTTCAATTGGTTCTGTAGAGTCATCTTCTGATTTATGTTATTTCCTTCAAACAACTCGATCAAGGAGTCAAAAATCTCCTTTGGTGTCTTTAGGGAAGACACATGGGGTAAAAGATGGTCCTTTATAGAATCGGTAATGATTCTCTTAGCCTTGACCAGATTCTTCTTGTGTAAGGTATTAGCCTCTTCTTCTTCTGGAACTTGAACTTCTTCCTTTATGTAGTTGTCCAATTCATTTTTTTCTATAATTAACTCAATCCTATACTTCCAGGCTCGGAAGTTATCAGCCCCTTCAAGCTTATCCTCAAGATTGGTGTGGTGAGACATCTTAAAGAGTACTTCAAATGGAAATAGAACAATATTTAGGTCTTACCACTTGATTTGTTGAAAACTAGATCTGGAGTTGGATTAGGGTTTGTTAGAGAAACCCTAAAAATTCAAAATGTGAATTTAAAAATTCTAAAAGGATAGAAATATGTGCCTTGATGAGCTGATCAGCCTGGTATACTCAAAAATTGAAAACTGCAAAGTTTCACCCTTCATAAATGCTTTTCAATCTCCCGGATTCACTAGGAGGACCCTGAACTAGGGTTTGAGTTTCCTGGAATTTCACCCAACCAAAAATTTCCATCCAAATCTCTAAACTTCAATTTTTCCAAGGAGATTCCAGCTATGTCCTCAGATTTCATAAATTCCTATTTTTGTGGAAACCCTAATTTTTAAGGCCAAAACTGAAAAATGCTCAGAATTGAATTTTGTCTTGACAGAAAGATGCGCCCTTCCAAAGAGAGTCTATCTAGCCTTCTGCCTTTGATGATCTGTGAAGAGAAACCCAAATATTAAGAAACCCTAGCTTCTGCAACTGCATAGTGCCTTCTTCTTAGGTCAACTCTGATACCATGTTAATTTTTCGATAATTTCATTCTATTATCATAAGGATCTCTAAGAGAATAACATGTACAACATATCTCTATAACATATCAATCATAGACATAAAAGCAATCACACAAGAGATAGAGAGTTTCACTGGGGAAAACCAAGAAGGTGAAAAACCCCGCAACTTCCTCAAAGATAAGATAAGCCACAATACAGGATCACAATGATCAAACCCAATAAGATGTCTCTAGCCGATGCTCCTCCTCCTCCACTAGTGCACCACTTTCTCTCTTAGCTATGCGACCTTGAGAAGTGAGTGAATGAAATAAATGAGAGGCATCCCCTCTCTATTTATACACTGACTTGACCTGCCAATAATCCACTGGGGCCGACTTGTTACTCAAGCCTAATAACCCAACCACATGTGCTAACCAGGGCCGACCCCACACTGGTGCTCTAATAACCCATTAATACAAATGACGACACTTGTCAATGCACATGACGACACTTACAAATGCAAATGAAGACACTTCCAGTCAGAGGAATAATACATCTCTGTGGGATATACAATAAAGTACACATGTAATACATGGAAGACTATCTTCTGAAGTTACAAATACATAAACAATATTGTAAGTGTCATAACTTATACTTGATGGGTTATTAGACCACCTTGATGGGGTCGGCCCTATATAAGTCATGTGGGTTAAAGGGTTATTACACCACCCTACTGGGGGTTGGCCCTATAAGTATTATGTTAAGTGGTTACTTGTTGAGGCTGACCTATTAAAGGTTATTAGGAAAGTCAAGTCAAGTATAAATAGAGTGCGGGAGGCACTCTATTTGATCATTCACTTTCTCACTCATACACTCATTGGAGAGTGGTGCACTAGTGGAGGAGGAGAAGCTGCTACTAGGAGACTATCTCTTATGCTTGGGTTTTGTATCATTGCTCTATCTATCTCTAAGGAATTTATTGGGGTTTTTCACCTTTATGGTTTTTCCCAAGGAAACTCTGTGTGTCTATTGTCTCTTGTGATTGCTTCTTGTGATTGATATGTTGTACATGTTATTCTCTCGGTTGAGATCCTAGATCATATTGAATTGATGCTCAAAATTAGCACCTCTGGGTCTGTCCTCTAGAAAAATGTGTTGACGTTGATAGACGGAGACTTGAAACTGGCAAGGGAATGATGCTTCCCTTACAAGAGCACAAGAGATACAACCATAAACTGAATATAATAGGACACATGACTAAGACACTATAGTGGGATACAATGTCATATGGGTAATAGGACTCAAACATCCTTTTTTCAAGGTATGATGGCATGGATACTCTAGAAGCATATGAAAATGATCTCAGGGGAGGGGAACATAGTTGGGTTTACTGGAAAAAATGGACTGCAATAAGGTTAATTCAAAGAGAAAAAGACATATTATTGGAAAAAAAGGACTCCACGGGTGACTCATTGCAAAATAATCTGAACAAAGGAGACCAAGAATGATGGAGTGATAAGGGACTATATGTGATCTATAGGGGTTCTAAGAAGCACCATTTGTCAAATGGTTTTTCCAATGTAGGGGAATTGAAGGTCAAATGTGGAACTATACTTCACAATCGTAGGTATCCCAAATATGGGGGTATGTGGAAAAAGGGGGTACTGAAAAACATCGTTGAATCATGGTTGGTGAGGTGGAAGGCCACCTCAGTAATATAAAATGATAGTAAAGGAGGTAAGTGTCCAATGAACTAATCAAATGGTTCAATTGGAAAAATGATTGTAGATGGGGTTTCCATGGAGGGTAGGACACTACTGGTAGCCTCCTTGCGAGATGCTGGATGGAGACACAATAATGTCATTTTTGCAATTGGGGTGGAGTGGAGGTCTTGTGAATGTGCAATGTAGATCATTCAAATGCCTTTAGTGAACATAAATGTGGGAGTCTTTAGGGTAGGACAATGAGTGTTTGTGATAAAGTAATATGCGGTTTAGTGTGACTTAGAGACTAGAAGGACTGCCAAACCTATGGAAATTGCAATGACATGGGTGCCAAATGACAAGGGTGATAAAAAGTCACCCATGTAAGGTAGGTTTTAACCACCAGGTAAGAGAAAATGAAAGGGTGGATGGGATTAGATAATTACTTTAACAGAGTGGGGGGTCTTACCAGCGTACAATGGGATAAATAAGGTTGATGCATATGATATTATGTAGGGATGATTACATGTATGCCAGTTTGAAGTGTTATACCTATAGGGAACGAGTGTTGACTAAAACAAGTGGAGTTCAATGCAACCTAAGCCTATATGCATGTAAATGATACCCAAGCATAAATGTTGCATCTTGAAATCAAGCTAAATATACAAGTAACACATCCCATCAGGAAATGGTCAAGATCATGCATGTGAAAAAGTGAGCAGAATTAAGGTCCCACCCCCATGCTATGGGCATGGGGTTTGTGGTTATGGATCACATATGTGTTGGACTGAGCTATGGGCTCATTGAAATACCAAGATATATGTGATGAGGAAGTGTCAAAATGATTGATCATGCCTCCCATCCCAAGGTCAAGGTAATCTATTATGCCCATAGCCTAGAGGTGTCAATGTGGTGCAAATTATTTCTTGGACAAGTATTGAAAAGGCATCGATCAATTGCTAGAAGGGGGGTGTACGATGAGGCTATTGACCATGGCGGAACATTAAATTGGTGATATGATGATGATGGGGGATTCCCCCAGTATCACCGAAGAGGATGATGATGATGAATAGGAAGGTCTAGAGGCTTCCCCCATACTATGGACATGGGATTTCCTCATCGATGCAAAAGGATAAAATAGATAGGTTGAAGGGACTCATGTATGTCGATAAATCGTAGTAGTATGAGATGTTCAGGAAGGTTTCTCAAAGTTTGAGATGAAACAATTTTTTTTCCCCACTTGAAGGAGTCATTGGAGGGTGAACCTCTTCGATGCCTGTGATTTGGGACTCTGCAAAGAGTTGGTGCAAGTCCATGACTACCAATCGATACTCTAGCATATCAGGGAAATGGTGCAAGTAATGGCCATGTATACCACATACTACACAAGGATGGTTGGTGTGCAATGACTTGTTATGCATCTTGGTGGTTGGAAGATGAACTGTCACCTACCCAATTTTTGAGAATAATTATTTTCTACTATTATCCTTTTTGCAAAAATACTTTGGGTTAAATTATAATTACAAGTTTTGTAATTATGACCAAGTAGGTCAAAAATGAATGTAATGACTCATTATTATTATTTAAATAAAAATGGGAGACAAACACTCAAGAAAGCTGTTATAAGAGTGTCCACTGGCCCACTAGGAGGAATGGAAGCTGCTGGAAGGATTGGGACAGATGATAGCATTTGCACTCTACCATTAGCTATTGGTATAGGAAACCTCCACCTAATTTTGTGTCATTTTACCCTCCATGTGGATTGAGGTGAGCAGGTAGCTCACTAATTACCAGTTAATTACAAAAAGACCTAGGCAGCCTATAAAGGGCAATTCAAATTGAGCAAGGAGCTCTTACAATGTTTTCTATAGAAACTTTCATAATGCTCATCAGGTGATGGCTGAGAGATTCGAATAGGGGAGGTTGTGGAGAGTGCAAGTATAAGTCTACAAATTTTATGTGAAGGAGAGACCAGAGGTGTTGGTGCTGGTCCCATTGGTTACTAAGCCTATAAGGCTGGATATATATTTTCTTGTTGCTACAAGCAGAGACCCTAAGCTTCAGAACTTTCTTCCTCCTAGTGGATCATTGAATAGGCTTGGGGGTCCTAAGGCAGATAGCTTGGCTGCATAGGAGCAGGTTGGGTGGAATAGGCTTCTTGAGTGATTTGTTCCTCCCATTACACTCAGGTTCTATTCTTTTGTGCTTTCTTTTTCAATCATATGAATGCTCTCAAAGAATGGCTTAGTAATGTTATTTAATGATCAATAGCAGTAAAATGTCAGATCCTAATTAATTTAGATGTGCCGAATTGATAAAATGACTCCTCCGCATTTTTCTGCATGCGTGGAGCTGCATCATACTCCAGTACGGAGAGGTAGCATTAAATATGTCCAGTTTAAAGTGAAACCTAGCATGCATCTAAATAGCTATATCAAAAAGACCACCCATGCACAGCCTCATGTTCATCATGCATCTTATATTTTAGCAGCTGTAGATTCGATCCTTGCATGCAATGTTTTTATTGTTCAAATCTGTATGCTAAACAACCTACCAGAAACTAGTCATAGTAATAGGTTCTTTTCTTATTTCTGAAGGTGAACATTGTGTTAACAACTAGGGTTACTGGTCTTTAATAATTTCTTCAAAGAAAACAATACCATGCATTATGTTTAACCATATTCCCACTTTTCTATTTTCTTATTGTTTTTAGAATCTAATTGATCTTATAGAAAATATTGTCTTCATTGTATTATCTTGTATAGAAAGAAAGAAAGATGTTGTGTTATCCTAGCCTTCATCAGAGGTCCAAATTGGACGAATACAGGAATATATAATTAGAATAGAAAACTGTTATATTCATAAGCAATCAAATTAACTGACGATTGCACTGTCATTTTCTTGTTTTATGAATTATCAATTGCATGTGATAGAATTTACATCACAGAATACCATGTTATTAAAGCAAGGACAAACATAGCATTATTGAATTGACAGAGTAAATTACAGTATCTCTACACCCAAAATGGGGTTAACCTGTTCTCATTTCATTATTATTTACAAACATTTAAACAGCTGCCAAATCAAATGTTTCATTACCATAGATGATCTAACTATAGAATCCAGAGTTATTATTCTTGTTCCTTTAAACATCATTATAGATGAGCAGACTTCATTAACATCGATAGCTAGGGTTTAGCATTATCACTTATGTTTTCCAAAACAAAACCAATTCCTTTCTAATCTCAGCTTAATACAAACATTCACTGACGCAATGTAAGCCAATTAGATCGCTCTCGGCTTATAGCCACTATTTAAATAAACAACTTAAAATGGGCTTCCATTTACATATTCAAAAAATGAGAGTTTGAAAACACCATACATAGCCATTAAGCCCTAAATAATTATCATTTCCATTTAAATTAACAATGGTTGCACCCTACAGTTGCCGCATTCTTTTGTTGAAGGTTCCATTCGAAACCCCATGCTATTTACACACATAGCTAATGCCAAAACAAAATTACAGTCGACGTATCTCTTCTTTCATCAACCCATAAGTACCAAAATGACAAACATAAAATGTAAAGTTGTAAGAATCTTTGTAAACACGAGGGTTCAACCCTACTAAGCTCACTGAACCCAGGAATGGCCGGCCATACATTTTAAACATTTACATCATCTACACTATCTACAAAACTTAAAACTGTAACGTTTCCCAAATGCTGCAGGCGAGACAAAAGCCACTGCAGCGAAGGCATGCTACCAACACTTTGCTCATCAAGTCTGATTCTAGGAGAACCACTAGGGAGGGATACCACTAAAGCTTACCGGTGGGGTCTCTTTCGTTCTTCTCCCCATCAACTATTTCGGCACCCTGTTGTTCGCCGAGGGTTACCTGGCAGCAACCAAACACTGAGTTAAATATCAGATCATGAGATAGTAATGCATGCAACAAAGAATAATTTGAAAACCCTTGCAATGTTACTGTACCTAATTCATGACAGAGATTTGACGAAGCCAACATCCATCCACTATGAAGGAGAAGCACTCAGATCGAAGGCCACGATGTGGGATACCTCCCAAAAACTTACAACTCAATTGAAAACCCTAGACTTGCAAGCTACTGCAATGCCACAATAAACGCACTCATCCCACCTGTAGATTGCTACACAAATCATTTTCAGACTTGGCCTCCATGGATAACAATTACTCACAGACCAAAGTTTGTTTCCGATCTCAGGATCGAGCTCGAGGGAGGCCAGAAAAACATCGAAACCATAAGTACCTCTCGGTCGGTTGGCCTCACCTCCCAAACCCTACCACCGAAACAATGACCAAGAAAATGTTACAAGAATCCATAAGTTACGCTAGGGTTCATCTCAATCCCAATACAAAATGATCAACAATAGAGATCCATTTTTATTAAGCCACATAAAATTTTTAAATTTTTATGAAAATATCGGTATGTTACATGTGGTATCAGAGCTCATGTTCAAACTTTAGGCCTAAAGACGGTCCAAGAAACACGCAAACATAAAATTTATGACTGTGAAATTTTTTTGCTAACTCAAGTTTAAATTATTTTGTCATATACAAAAAAATTTCTTTGATTTATAGATATGGAAGGATCAACTAAACACATAAGGGGCAGATTTCCGCCAAACAACCCAAGTATGGAACAACAATTCTAAGGCAATCAGGGTAACGATTCGTCAGAATTATTGCGTGCCTTTCAAGAATTGAAGGCAGAAATTCAGTCAGTAAAACAGGACAATGAAAGAATCCTGAAGACACAGGAGGAGTTGAAGCAAGCACTGTTTGACCAATATCCAAATTATGAACAGAACCTTGAACATACTTCTAAAACTAAAGATCTATCTCATGAAGGAAAGGATAAACAAACAGAAACAGCTGAGGGAAACAACAGCTCAACATCATCAAGAGTTGTCAAGCATCCACGTAAAAAGAAGCATAACTACTCTAGTGACAGCAGTGAAGGAGACTTTAAGCCAAAGAGAAAAAGGAATAAACAGTACGAACAGATATCTCATGAATTCAAGAAAATCAAACCCCCAACTTTCAATGGTGAAACAGAGAAAGGGGAGACAACGGAAGCATGGCTGTCCGGCATGAAAAAGTATTTCCAGATCTACGACTATTCAGAATCCTTAAAGGCAAAGATGGCAATTTATAATCTGACAGAGAAGGCAGATATTTGGTGGAAAGACCTTAAAAGGGTAAAAGGTATAAAAGACCGAGATGTGAGTTAGAGTACTTTTAAAAGGCACTTCAAGAAGAAATTCTTATCTGAGCAGTATTATGAAGAAAAATCCAAAGAATTTTATGATCTGAAACAGGGAATGATGAACATGAAAGAACTGAATAACAAGTTTTTAAGTTTGCTAAGATATGTGTCGTATATGGTGGAAGAAAAACCGGAGGTCCAGAGGTACCTAAGTTGTCTACCTTTCCACATCAAGGACAGGATAGAGTATGATAACCCTAAGACACTAGAGGAAGCCATGAGGAAAGCCACTTTTTGCTTTGACCAAAATAAGAAAAGAGAAGGAGTACCTAGCTGGAAAAACCCAAAACCCACTAACTTTGAACAGAAAAAGAAGAATTTTAGATATGGCGGCAATTCCAGTTTCCATAAGAGATTTTCAGAATGAAAAATTACAGCAGAACATAAATAATCAATAGCAAAAATTTACATCACCCAGAAATGTCCCCAATGCTGCCAGGACCAATGAATAGAAGCCACCTATAAAATGCTTTGAGTGCCAAGGGCCCCATTATGCCATAGACGGTCCCCTCAAGAAATGGGCGGCCAACCATATTCACTCCATATAGTCTAAAGCTACCGTGGGAGATGTGGCAAGAGAAGTGCCCAGAATTAATGCAGCATTAGACAATCGGCAAGCTGAACACCAAGTCTCAATGGTGGAGGTTGAAGGTATGCTGCAAAACCACCCAGTTTCTATTTTAATTGACCCCGGTGCTAGTCTAAGTTTATATATCACCAGTTGTTGTAGAAAGACTCGATTTGAAAATAGAGAAATTTGATAAATCCTGGTTAGTTACATTAGCGACAGGAACAAAAAGAAAGGTTTCTGATTTTGTGTAAAATTGTGTTTTATCTATGAATCAACTAACCACACAGGTTAAGTTAAATATTCTGCCATTGGGGTCATATGACATCCTAATCGGTATGGACTAGTTAGAAACCCATCGTGTCATTTTGAATTGTTATGAAAAAAGTTTCATTTTCCTGGATGATGAAGGAAAGACAGCATAGGTAAAAGGCATCCCTAGAAAAACATATGTTCGACAGATTTCAGCCATCTAAGTGAAAAGGGCAGTCAGAAAAGGGTGTCAGATGTTTGTTGTGAATGCGGTGCATGATGAGATAAGTACTAAGGAGGACAAACTGAAAATGGAAGACATAACTGTCTTGCAGGATTTCCAAGATATATTTCCTGAAGAGATCCCAGATTTAACTCCCAAAAGGGACTTAGATTTTATTATTGGATTAATACCTGGTGCTGTACTGAGTTCTAAATCTCCATACCAGATGAATATACCGGAGCTGAATGAATTAAAATCTCAGTTGAAGGAGCTGATCGATAAAAAATATATAAGGCACAGCGTGTCCCCTTGGGGAGCACCAGTCATTTTTGTTAAGAAGAAAGATGGTACCCTAAGACTTTGCATAGATTATCGTCAACTGAATAAAATGACGATCAAGAATAGGTACCCGCTGCCCCGCATTGACGATCTTTTTTACCATCTATGCAGAGCAACAGTGTTCTCGAAGATCAATTTACGATCAGGATATCATCAGGTCCTTGTGAAGGATGAAAACATTTTCAAAAAAGCTTTTAGAACTCATTATGGACACTATGAGTTCGTTGTCATGCCGTTTGGATTAACTAATGCACCTGATGTATTTATGTGCTTAATGAACAAAATTATGCACAGGTACTTAGATAAGTTTGCAGTTGTGTTTATTGATGACATTTTGGTATATTCTAAGAATAAGGAAGAGCATTATGAACATCTACGTATCATTCTGCAAGTTCTGAGGGAGCACCAGTTTTATGCAAAATTCAACAAATGCGATTTTTACAAAGGCAAGATTTAGTACTTGGGACACATAATCTCTAAGGGATTTCGGTTGACCCCGGCAAGATAAAGGCCATTAGTGAATGGCCGGTTCTTAAAGATGTGATAGATGTGCGATCATTTATGGGCATCATTGGTTATTATAGAAAATTCATTGAAGGGTTTTCTAGGATCACAAACCCCATAACATCGCTGTAGAAAAAGGGAAAGAAGTTTGTATGGGACCAAAAGTGTGCAGACGGTTTTGCAAAGTTAAAAGAATTACTGACTTCAGCGCCTATTTTGAGGATTACAGATCCTAATAAATATTTTGTAGTATGCACAGACACGTGCAATGATGGACTGGGGGGATTCCTAATGCAAGAGGGACATGCGGTAGCATATGAATCAAGAAAACTGAAAATACATGAGAAGAACTATTCCACCTACGACCTAGAATTGTTAACAGTGATTCATGCCTTGAAAATGTGGCGTCACCACCTTATCGGTAGAAAATTTACTTTGATGACGGATAATATGGGGTGGAAATATTTGTTAGATCAAATAAATTTGAATTCCAGGCAAGCCAGATGGATAACTTTTCTGAGTGAGTATGATTTTAAAATTCAGCACATTAAGGGGAAGGAGAATAAAGTTGCCAATGCATTAAGTCGTAATGCAAGGATACATTTTGTTTCAGCCATTAGCACATACGCAACAGATTTAGAGGAACATATTTTTGAAGGAATTAAGGAGGATGAGGAATATAGAAAATTACAGGAAAGGACAGCAGAAAACAACTCTGAAAATTCTGTAACAGATTTCAGTTTGAAGAAAAATGGCTTACTGCTGTACAAAAACAGATTGTACATACCAAACGCACTAGCAGTAAAAATTCTGATTTTCGATAAGATGCACAAAAGCCACTATTCTTGCCATCCAGGTTACCAGAAAACCATCACAATGCTAAGGAAGGAGTACTACTAGCTCCGGATGAAGGATGAAGTAGTGGAGTATATAGCTAGGTGTTTTGATTGTCAAAAAGTGAAGGTGGAACATCAACATCATGCTGGATTGCTGCAGCCCTTACCTATACCCAGCTGGAAATGGGAAGTCATAAGTATAGATTTCATCACTGGGTTACCAAAGAATAAAAAACAACATGATTCCATCATGGTGGTAGTAGACAAACATAGCAAGGAAGCCCATTGTATCCTCGTCAAAATGACCCATAAAGCCCCTGATATCGCAGAGATTTTTATGAAACAAGTTTTCCGACTGCATGGCATACCCAAGGTAATAGTTTCAGACTGAGATTCGAAGTTCACAGGTAATTTTTGGAGTTCTTTGTTCAAGGGGTTAAACACCACCTTAAATTTCAACACTGCGTTCCATCCGCAAACAGATGGACAGACTAAAAGGGTGAACCAGATATTGGAATATATGCTCAGAATGTATGTTAAGGATTAGCCTGGTAAGTGGGAAGACTACTTGCATTTAACAGAGTTTGCATATAATAATCACTACCATGCTTCAGCCAAACTTACCCCATTTGAGATACTTTACGGGAGAAAGTGTAACACACCAATTTCATGGAGTGATCCAGTTAGCAGGGTCACCTTAGGGCCCGAATTGTTGCAGGAATTAGAACTAATCATGAAGCAAGTACAAGGGAATCTTAAAGCTACCCAGGATAGATAGAAAAGTCAAGCAGACCTTAAAAGAACTCATAGAGAGTTCCAGGTTGGTGAACATTTTTTGCTTAAGGTAAAGCCAAAAAATAGTTCCTTAAAATTGGGAAGCTGTGCCAAACTGGCACCCAGGTATTGTGGTCCTTTCGAAATCTTGTCCAGGGTTGGACCTGTGGCATATCAATTAGCCTTACCTTCAAACCTCAAAGTCCATAATGTTTTTCACATTTCATTTTTAAGAAATATGTGCATGATCCTACTCATGTTGTAAATTGGAATAATGTTCAGGTGGAACAAGGCGGCGATTTTCTGGTGGAACCAGACTGTATTATCGCAACCAAAGAAACTCTACTCCGGAACCACATTGTTGGCCAAGTAAAAGTGCAATCGAAGCACTATGGCACAGTAGAGGCTACCTGGGAGTTGGAGAGTAGTATGCGAGATGCATACCCAACTCTGTTCCAGGAACACTCAAGGAGTGAATAAAGCAACATCAAGGGTGATGTTGAGGCTTAACGGAGGGTGTAGGTCACCTACCCAATTTTTGAGAATAATTATTTTCTACTATTATCCTTTTTGCAAAAATACTTTGGGTTAAATTATAATTACAAGTTTTGTAATTATGACCAAGTAGGTCAAAAATGAATGTAATGAATCATTATTATTATTTAAATAAAAATGGGAGACAAACACTCAAGAAAGCTGTTATAAGAGTGTCCACTGGCCCACTAGGAGGAATGGAAGCTGCTGGAAGGATTGGGACAGATGGAAGCATTTGCACTCTACCATTAGTTGTTGGTATGGGACAACTCCCCCTAATTTTGTGGCATTTTCCCTACAGGTGGAGGGAGGTGAGAAGGTAGCTCACTAATTACCAGTTAATTACAAAAAGACCTAGGCAACCTATAAAGGGAAATTCGAATTGAGTAGGGAGCTCTTACAATGTTTTCTATAGAAACATTCCTCATGCTCATCAGGTGATGGCTAAGAGATTCAAATAGGGGAGGCTGTGGAGAGTGCAAGTATAAGTCTACAAATGTTATGTGAAGGAAATACCAGAAGTGCTGGTGTTGGTCCCAATGGTTACTAAGCCTGTAAGGCTGGATAAATATTTTCTTGCTGCTGCAAGCAGAGACCCTAAGCTTCAGAACTTTCTTCCTCCTGGTGGATCAATGGATAGGCTCGGGGGTCCTAAGGCAGGAAGCTTGGCTCCTTAGGAGCAGAATGGGTGGAATAGGCTTCTTGAGTGATTTGTTCCTCCCATTACACTCAGGTTCTATTCTTTTCTGTTTTCTTTTTCAATCATATGAATGCTCTCAGAAAATGGCTTAGTAATGTTATTTAATGATCAATAGCAGTAAAATGTTAGATCCTAATTAATTTAGATGTGCTGAACTGATAAAATGACTCCTCTGCATTTTTCCCCATGCGTGGAGCTGCATTGTACTCCAGTATAGAGAGGTAGCATTAAATTTTTCCAGTTTAAAGTGAAACCTAGCATGCATCTAAATACCTATACCAGAAAGACCACCCATTCACAGACTCATGTTCATCATGCATCTTATATTTTAATAGTTGTAGATTAGATCCTTGCATGCAATGTTTTTACTGTTCAAATCTGTATGCTGAACAACCTACTAGAAACTAGTCATAGTAATAGGTTCTTTTCTTATTTCTGAAGGTGAACATTGTGTTAACAACTAGGGTTACTGGACTTTAATAATTTATTCAAAGAAAACAATACCATGCATTATGTTTAACCATATTCCCACTTTTCTATTTTCTTATTGTTTTTAGAATCTGGTCGATCTTATAGAAAATATTGTCTTCACTGTATTATCTTGTATAGAAAGAATGAAAGATGTTGTGTTATCCTATCCTTCATCAGAGGTCCAAATTGGACAAATATAGGAATATATAATTAGAATAGAAAAATTGTTATATTCATAAGCAATAAAATTAACTGACGAATGCACTGTCATTTTCTTGTTTTCTGAATTATCAATTGCATGTGATAGAATTTACATCACAGAATACCATGTTATTAAAGCAAGGACAAACATAGCATTATTGAACTGACAGAGTCAATTACAATATCTCTACACCCAAACTGGGGTTATCCTGTTCTCATTTCATTATTATTTACAAACATTTAAACAACTGCCAAATCAAATTTTTGATTACCATAGATGATCTAACTATAGAATCCAGAGTTATTATTCTTGTTCCTTTAAACATCATTATAGACGAGCAGACTTCATTAACATCGACAGCTAGGGTTTAGCATTATCACTTATGTTTTCCAAAACAAAACCAATTCCTTTCTATTCTTAGCTTAATCCAAACATGCACTGATGCAATGTAAGCCAAGTGGATCGCTCTCGTCTTATAGCCACTATTTAAATAAACAACTTAAAACAGGCTTCCATTTACAGATTCAAAAAATGAGAGTTTGAAAACACCATACATATCCATTAAACCCTAAATATTTATCATTTCCATTTAAATTAACAATGGTTGCACCCTATAGTTGCCACATTCTTTTGCTGAAGGTTCCATTTGAAACCCCATGCTATTTACACACACAGCTAATGGCAAAACAAAATTACAGTCAACGTATCTCTTCTTTCATCAACCCAGAAGTACCAAAACGATAGACATAAAACGTAAAGCTGTAAGACTCTTTGTAAACACAAGGGTTCAACCCTACTAAGCTCGTCAAGCCCAGGAATGGCCAGCCATACATTTTAAACATTTACATCATCTACACTATCAACAAAACTTAAAATTGTAATGTTTTCCAAATGCTGCAGGTGAGACAAAAGGCACTGCAATGAAGGCATGCTACCAACACTTTGCTCATCAAGTCCGATTCCAGGAGAACCACTAGGGAGGGATACCACCGAAGCTTACTGATGGGGTTTCTTTAGTTCTTCTCCCCATCAACTATTCCAGCACCCTGTTGTTCACTGATGGTTACCTGCCAACAACCAAACACTGAGTTAAATATTGGATCATGAGATAGTAATGCATGCAACAAAGAATAATTTGAAAACCCTTGCAAGATTACTATACCTGAGTCATGACAGAGATTTGACGAAGCCAGCATCCATCCACTGCGAAGGAGAAGCACTCAGTTCGAAGGCCACAATGTGGGATACCTCCCCAAAACTTACTACTCAATTGAAAACCCTAGACTTGCAAGCTACTACAATGCTACAACTGACGCACTCATACCACCTGTAGATTGCTACACAAATCATTTCCAGACTTGGCCTCCATCCATAACAATTACTCACAGACCAAAGGTTGCTGCTGGTCTCATGATCGAGCCTAAGGGAGGCTAGAAAAACATCGAAACCCTAATTGCCTCTCAGCCGGTTGGCCTCACCTCCCAAACCCTACCACCGAAACAATGACCAAGAAAACGTTACAAGAATCCATAAGTTGTGCTAGGGTTCATCTCAATCCCAATACACAATGATCAATGACGGAGATCCATTTTCATTAAGCCATGTTTGAGGGTGGCAGGAGTAGTATTAAATTTCTCATCTACCTCCCAAGCCACGAGGTTACCATTTATGTTGACACCAGGGCAGGAGGCCCGTCACAACTAATCATTGCCAAACCTTATCACACGCCGAATCATTCATCACAACGTGCACGTAACATTATCCTTAACACGGTGGCCAGGTAAATTAATTGCAAACCGAATCATTTACTACACCCTCGACTTCGTACGCAGGCTTTTGTAGTGCCATCGTTCCACCTGCCAGCCATACGGATCAACATTAATAGAATCGACATATAAATTGTATCAAGGTATAACGTCCATTGGTAGCATATGTTAAAGGTTTTAAATGTTCCATTTAATCAATTCGATCACACTCATAGCATAAGAATATCCACCTAGGTCGCGTTCAATCGTAGGGCATGGATTGACTCCGCCCCAACTTATTATAGAGTTTATTATAAAGTTCACCATATAGTCCATCAAGTTTTCCATTGGATAAATTCACAAGTTACAACCCTTAGGCTATAGTTTCCACTCTTGGAACCATAACATACATTGCATGGTAGAGTTTAAATGCTTAATGCATCACCATTATAATCGCCTAGGTGATAGAGAACTTAGTACCACCTTATTACTCTCCCTATGGTATGCTTAGGACCATGTGTCCTGGTCTTGGATTTTGTCACAGTCAATTTATAAAGGAGTTGTTTTAACAGCCGCAAGTCATTCATGGAATGACAACCAGTGAAGTCATAAACGCCTAATGGAAACATTCACAACAATCACACTTTGAGATTGACATTTTCTGCAGTTTTTGAGATAGCCAAGTTCCTCTTACAATTGGAAGGAAGCCATACCTGTAGCGTCGAAATCTTAAGCAATTTATTTATGTCACGGTTATTAAACACTTCTGAATTTTTATCGCTATCTCTTACCTACGAATCTGCGCATGAAGGATCAGTACAATTCTTTAGCTGAGTAGCTAAGTAAGCCTCGGGGCACCTCGTGGGACCCCTTTCATCATCATCCAGAAAAGTTAAACTGTCAGTACTTCTCATGAAGAATTTTGTTTTCCAAATGCATCACAATTTTCAATCATTCCAGCATATAAATAAAGGACATAATCATTAATTGGATTCATGATGTATCACTGACATGATACACCCTCAGAAGAAAAAAAGACACAGCAGTTAAATTGTTGATACCAAATGTCGCATTTATTAATTACTGCTCAATTAATTATTATTATTTCCGCATTTTACAAATATTAGCTTTTTATGGCAACTTAATTTTTTTTAAATTTTTATGAAAATATCGGGATGTTAGATGAACAAATGGCATGCTTTCATTAGTTTCATCATCCAATGTCTAGATAGAAGTGCACAAATTTCAAAATAGGCATCTTTGGATAGTTTGGGTAGCATGACCCAAAACATCGCACAAATTACGAGGAGAAGGTGCTCAAGTCGAGGTAGTCACTATTACAAAATGAGAGAAAAGTGACAAAAAATGACCAAAATTCGCATATGTTATGGACATTTATTATAAGTTGGTGTACATGACAAAGGGAAACGTGTAGTGGAGGATATGAATCCTCCTTTCATATAGAGTTTTTATTGGCCTCCTTCATTATGTTTTGGAGTAGCGTTTTTATTTTGGCATTTGAACTAGACTATATTACATATATGTGTTGATACATATTGCATTTGCTTTGGACATGAGAACTTTGTTATACTTTGTTCGGGTACACAGGGTACTACCAAAGGACCGAACACCAAGAGCAACCACTTCACACAAACAGATCACAGATCAACACACCGATGTTTTGACGTGGTTTAAACCCTCTTGAGGGAAACACTCCACGGCCCCGGCCAAATAGCTTCTACGGGACAATTTATTATGCAAAGAAAGAAAGTTACAAATGAGCTTCTCATAATCGATCAACTAAACAATGACCCTCCATGCTCTTTAAATAGAGATCATGGACCAATCGGGTGTTAAGCCACGGATCAAGGTTAGGTTTGATCTAAGAGAAGTTGAGCCATCGGATCACTCTATGTCGGAAACATATCGTGACCGTCGGATTAAGTATTTACAAATGCATACTAATGCATACTAAAGAAACACACTATCCCTAACGGATATATTACACAAGTTGATCTTAACTAACTCCTAAGTGTCTAAATATCCTAACATCCCCCCTTAAGAACAACTTGGGATAGGATTGAAGGATTTACAAAAGTGACACTATTAGGAGAAGGAAGGATGCATTAGAGCCTATCCCCCCTTAATGACAAGTTCCTGAACTCCTAACATAGATCGAAGTTTAGAAAACTTCGCTTCTGTAAGAGACTTGGTGAAGATGTCTGCAACTTGATCATCTGTAGGGCAAAAGAGCACTTCAAGAACACGATCATGAACAAGATTTCTGATGAAGTGCATATGTAGCTCAATGTGTTTGCTGCGTTGATGTAGAACTGGATCTTTGGCAAGCTTGATGGAACTTTGATTGTCGCACCAAAGTGGAGTAGGCTGCTGCTGCTCGAATCCAAACTCTGAAAGGATCTGTCGAAGCCATAAAGCTTCCTGACTGGCATTAACTACTGCTCGATATTCTGCCTCTGCTGAAGAAAGAGAAAGAGCTTGTTGTTTCTTACAAGCCCAAGTAATAGGTCCAGATCCCAGACTGAAAACATAACCTGCAGTAGACTTTCGATCATCAGGATCGCCGGCCCAATCTGAATCAGTGAAACCAACCAACAAAGGTTTCCCCCCTGTACTGTAATGAATCCCAAACTGAACTGTACCTCGAATATATCGAAGTATTCTTTTAGCTGCTTTCCAGTGACTTTCATGAGGTGTCTGCATATAACGGGCAACTCGACCAACGACAAAGGAAAGGTCAGGACGGGAATGAGTCAAGTATAAAAGACTACCAACAAGCTGACGATACAAGGTGGCATCTACTTCAGGTGAAGTACAAGTGGCAGAAAGTTTGACTCCAGAATGGAAGGGAGAAGGGGCTGGTGTACAATCTTCCATGTGAAAGCGACGAAGAAGGTCACAAGCATACTTAGACTAAGAAAGAAAGATTCCTTCTTTGGTTTGCAGAACTTGGAGACCAAGAAAATAATGCAAATGTCCTAAGTCTGACATTTCAAAAGTTTGTTTAAGACTGGATTTCACATGGGTTATAAGCTTAGGGTCACTACCAGTAAGAATAAGGTCATCAACATATAGAACAAGTATGATGAGATGGTTTCCTACTTTCTTGGTATAGACATTGGGGTCAGAATGGCATCTAGAAAAACCAGTGTCAAGGAGAAAGTTATCCATTTTGGCATACCAAGCTTTAGGAGCTTGCTTAAGGCCATATAAGGATTTCTTAAGGCGGCAGACAAGGCTAGAGTTATTCTGAACATAGCCAGGAGGTTGTTCCATGTAAAGTTCCTCCTGTAAATCACCATGTAAGAAGGCAGACTTGACATCCATTTGATGGACTTCCCAGTTGTGTAAGGCTGCAAGGGAAAGAACAAGGCGGATGGAGTTCATTTTGGCGACGGGAGCAAAGGTTTCATTGTAGTCAATCCCTTCAACTTGGGAAAAACCTTTGGCAACTAACCTTGCCTTAAGTCTTTCAACACTTCCATCTGATGCATACTTAGTTCTGTAGACCCATTTACATCTGACAAGTTTTCTTCCTTTTGGAAGAGGTACAAGATCCCAAGTATCGTTCGCCATTAAGGAACGATATTCTTCATCCATGGCTGCATCCCAATCTGGATTCCCTGAAGCTTCTGCAAAAGTTGTTGGATCATGATTCTCAGAAACTTGAGCCAAAAGAGAAGAGGCTCGCTGAAACTGAGAACGTGTTCGACGTTGATCTCCAGAATCACCGACAAGATCACCAGCTGCTTCACATGTTGAACGGACCCATCGAGGAAGCACTTGTGTTGGTGCAACCGGAGGAACATGAGCAGGAGGAGGTGGATTTTCATCCTCATTGTCATCATTAGAAACTGGAGTTGGAAACCTGTCAAGGAAGTTGGAAGAAGAAGAAGAAGGCACAAACGCCGAATCAGGCTCGCAGGCCAAAGATGGCACACTCGCCGAGTTAGGCTCACAGGCCAAGATATTTTCATCAAATTTAACATCTCTTCTAATGATTATAGCATGAGAATGTGGTTGAAGAAGTCTATAACCTTTTACATCTTCAGAATATCCAACAAATATGCACTTTTCACTTTTAGGCTGCAATGCTTTCCGTTTTTCATCCGGAATGTGAGCCCATGCTTTACTACCAAACACACGAAAGTGACTTACATCAGGTTTAATTTTACTCCATGCTTCTTCCGGTGTTATACCTTATAATGCTTTTGTGGGGGTGCGATTAACTATGTAATTTGTACAATTTATGGCTTCAGCCCAAAATTGAAGACTTAGTCCCTTAGATTGGATCATACAATTAGCCATTTCTTTTAAAGTGCGGTTCTTCCGCTCAGCTACACCATTTTGTTGTGGTGTATATGGAACTGTGTGCTGTTGTTGGATGCCTTGTTTAGTGCAGAAAGTAGTGAACTGTTTGTTAACATATTCTCCTCCATTGTCAGATCTTAACTTAATAATTTGATGACCAGATTGTTTTTCAACAAGGGCCTTGTAGGCCAAGAACATGTTAAATACTTCGCTCTTAAGTTTTAGGAAATAAACCCAAGTGCGTCTGGTGTAATCATCAATGAAAGTTAAGAAATACTTGAAACCAAAAAAGGAAGCAGATGGAAGAGGACCACACAAGTCACTATGCACAAGCTCCAAGGGAACCGAGGCGTGCCAAGAGGCATGTTTGTCAAAACTGTCCCGATGATGTTTTCCGAGTACACAACCGGAGCAAACACCATCTCTGCAAGATACCATCGGAAGACCTGTCACCATATTTTCTTTACATAGTTGTTGCAATGAGCGATAATTTAAGTGACCAAATCGCTCATGCCAAAGTTTGCTCAAGTTATCACTATGAGCAACAAAAACTGAAGGGAAAGGTGATGACCCAAAGTTGTTAAACTTGTACAACCTGGTAATATCATCAACAATTCCGGTAGCTAGAACCTGTTGAGGATCTTTAAAATCCTTGATTACAACTTGGTGAGGTGTAAAGGTCACAGTTTTACCTTCACCAGAATGAGTGATCTGATAGACTGATAACAAATTGCAGGAAATTCTTGGAACACATAGTACATCACTAAAATGACCATTATCTACTAGAATTGTTTAAGCTCCTACAACACTTAGAGATCTATCATCACCAACAAATATTTGTTTGGTGTTACATTCATGCATAGTAGAAAATATGGCTTGATCCTTAGCCATATGATAAGATGCTCCAGAATCAACGAGCCATTCATTTGAAGTAGAAGAAGAAGATGCATTATAAGAATAACCAGAAGCACAAAGTGCATGTCCATGAGAGGTAGATTCTGAAGGCGAATCTAGGCTGATGTGGTGCTTCTTCATTGCCGCTTCCAAGGCTGCCATCTTCTTGAAACACTTTGATTCATCATGATTATCTTTCCCGCAATAGTTGCAATGACGCTCAGTCTTCTTACCTTTTGGCTTGGATCCTTTGTCATTTTTTAAAGAAGGAGCTGACTGAGAGGGTTTTGGACCCTTGTTTGACTTATTATTGCGAAAATTTTGTTTCTTGGGAGGCTTGGACTTTTCTTTCTGTTGGGACAATAAGGCTTTCCCAGATGTATTTTCATTGTTGATTATTCCAAGATGAATGAGTTTATCTTGTTCTCTAATCAAGGAATCACAAAAGGATTCAAGACTAGGCTCTTGATAGCTAGTTGCATTCAATGATGCTTTCATGGCGTAAAATGTAGATACAAAAACAGAATATGCAGGTCCAAGTTTGAAAAGAATATGATAAATTCATTGTTTGTCTTCCCTCTCAATCTTACATTCTGCACATAAGAGTTTAAGAGTTTTGTACTTAGATAAATAATCTTGAATGCATGAAAAGTCACTTGGATTTAAAGAAATCAACTCATTTTCGAGTTGGTGACCTCGAATTTCATTGTTTTTACCAAACACAGTTTCCAACTTGTCCCAAGCAGTATTAGGTTCATCAATTCCAGATATGTGGAATCGCAAATCAGTAGAGATTGACATCCCAATCAATCCATGAGATTCATCACATCTATTTGCCCATTTATTTTCTTATCATCATCAGTGGGTTCTTTTTATTTCCCTGTGGTAATTCTGAAAAGTCCCCTACTTCGTAGAACATCCTCCATACGAGATTTCCATGAGAAATAGTTGGAACTGTTAAGTAGAATATCACAATGGGCGGCCATATTTGTAAATTAATGGCTATAAAAGCAGAAACCAATAGTTTGGATGTGAAGAGCTTGAAAAAATAGGCGGTTTAAAAAAAAATGGCACTGAAAATGGACTCTGTATGATGAAGTTATGCTTGAACAAAGAAACTGTTGAAGATGTCCCCAATAGTGACGTGGCAGCTAGAGAATGTCCAGCTAAAAAAAGAACCCCCCTCTTCCCAAAATAAACCTTTTGACAATCACTTTACAAAAAAGTTGCTTTAAGTGAACCACTTTTGTAAAATAAGTGATTTCACTTTTACAATGATATTACTTTTAAATAGTGCAATAATAAAAAAACTTAAGTGACTCACTTGTATTTTTATTTTTTTATTATTTAAGTGAGATGCACTTTTACAATAAAGTAACTTGAAAATAGAAATTGCATGCACTTTTCCTTTTAAAAGTAGCTTCCTAAGACTTGAACTCAATACCTATTAAGGAATAAAACAACTTTGAACCAAGTGAGCTAGATTAAAAGGTATGTAAAATATGGGAATGAGGAAGGGGTTTTTTTTTTTTTTTTTTTTTTTACTATTTTTCCTCGGTTTGCGTGCTTGCCCTTTTTCCTGCAAAACAGACCACAAAACGAAACAAAAAAAAATTTTCACACTTGTGGAGTTAGATCTTGTTAGCTTGCCCGGAAAGACTACGTTTTCTCTCTGTTTCTGATTTGCCGAGATCGCGCAAAATGCACGGCAAAGAGCATACGCAGCCGAGAAAAAACCCTTTCCCTTTCTGTTTCTGATTTGCCGAGATCGCTCAAGGTGCATGGAAAAGAGCATACGCAGACGGGAAAGCAGCAATCCGAACCCAAAAAAAATCTAACAGTAAAAAAAAATGAAATATGAGATTTTTTCTTTTCAAAAAATGAAATAAAAAAAATGCGTCACTGTAACATTATACCTTCAGATCTGATGAAATACGCGTTTCTGGAGCAACCGGGAACCGTTTTCGATCAAACGAAAACTATTTCCCAATGGAAACGACGCTCTGGACGCAATGGAACACCTCCCATAGCCCAAAAATGCATAGAAATACCAGAACTAGAAACCCTTTCGAGTTTCGGCAACAACAGTTCAAGATCTAGATCATAACCGGAAGCGGCACTTCATAAAAGCTCTGATACCATGTTCGGGTACACAGGGTACTACCAAAGGACCGAACACCAAGAGCAACCACTTCACACAAACAGATCACAAATCAACACACCGATGTTTTGACGTGGTTTAAACCCTCTTGAGGGAAACACTCCACGGCCCCGGCCAAATAGCTTCTACGGGACAATTTATTATGCAAAGAAAGAAAGTTACAAATGAGCTTCTCATAATCGATGAACTAAACAATGACCCTCCATGCTCTTTAAATAGAGATCATGGACCAATCGGGTGTTAAGCCACGGATCAAGGTTAGGTTTGATCTAAGAGAAGTTGAGCCGTCGGATCACTCTATGTCGGAAACATATCGTGACCGTTGGATTAAGTATTTACAAATGCATACTAATGCATACTAAAGAAACACACTATCCCTAACAGATATATTACACAAGTTGATCTTAACTAACTCCTAAGTGTCTAAATATCCTAACATACTTTGTATTATTTTGATTTGTGCATTTGAACTAGACTATATTACATATATGTGTTGATACATATTGTAGTTGTTTTGGACATGATAACTTCATTATGTTTTGGAGTAGCATTTTTATTTTGAAATTTGAACTAAACTATATTACATATATGTATTGATACATATTGTAGTTGTTTTAAACATGAGAACTTCGTTATGTTTTGGAGTAGCATTTTGATTTTAGCATTTGAGCTAGACTATATTACATATATGTGTTGATACATATTGTAGTTGTTTTGGATGAAAACTTTTGTTTTGGATTAAATTTTATTTGTTGGTTGTAGATCAGCTTCTTAAGGTTTCTAGTGTAGACCCATGTACTTCGTGGTTCAAGGAACCAACAAAACCCTAATTCACCAGCCCTTTCGAGAACAGGATGCGATCATCTTAAGGTCTCACCTGAGGCGAAGCTGAGAGGTGGTTGCAGAATCAAGTTTCCACAACTAGGTGATGCGATGGGGGGAAAGGATAATAAGCAGTGCAATGCCTTATGGGTTGCGCAGATAGATAGTTGCATGAACCTTCTATTCGGCGTCGGATACTTCAACGTGCAACTTCGCTTGCACACTTGCGCCTCTAATGACTGTGTGATACAGGATACCTTTGGGATACTTTAGCATGCAACTGCGCTCACACCTCGAATTATTGTGCGATACAGGATACCTTTGCGTTATGACAATAAGATATCAAGAGCTTACCTCGCAGCAACCTTCAATGACTCGGTGCATCAACCAGACCGCGTGTCCTTTCCAGGATGTTCAATTCTAACCATTCTACTTAACATCCTTTATCCCTTTATTCCATTCAAGTTCTTATCATTAAAGTGCGGATGGTTTAGTAACATACGTTACTATGCGCTCCAACGCTGCGCTTAAACTCAGTGTTCACTACTTTACCAATAGATAGATTCATACATTTCAATCGATATATTCATACATGTTGAATACTTAACATTCCTCTGCGCATGCATTACTTAACATATTTCTCCCATTCTCTATGGCGAATACATATAAAAGCAATCACATAACAGAAGTTTCTAGCATTAAACATTCATACCAAGCAATTAAACAATCATAAACACACATTGGTCACACAACACATAATTTAACGTGGTTCACCCCCCGGATGGAGGCTACATCCACAAGAACGGTTGTTAATATTGCTCTTAATGGGAAGGGTACAACCCTTCTTAGTCTACGCACTCAGTTGCAGACTCTCTTCTCTCACTCAGATAGGTCTCTGCGCACTTAGATGCAAAGTCTTTACAATGGTTTTTCTAAGCTTAAGATTCTACAATAATCATTACTTAACAAAATGAAGAGTAACCCTTCCCTTTCAATATTGTGCCTTATTTATAGATCATGCCCGTAGGTCATGTCTTTACAATTATTAGGCCGAAACCCTAAGGTTTCCAAAACTGGCATGGCTAACTACCACCCTATCTATCGTCGTCGACAGCCTACTCCGCCTGCTCCAGCTAGGCCACTCATGGCTCACACGCTCTTCTGACAGCCGCATTCCTCCAAACGGTTACAACTGCATCATGGCCTGTCCCTTTTCACTCCTTTTCCTGCCTGTCGCCATCGGCATCATGTCTTAGCTTCTCAACTGCTTTCCGCCACACATTCGAATAGGTTGCTTTTATCTGTCATCCACCTATTACTTACCCAAACTAGGTCATATCCTTGTTTGACCTTTACCCATGTTCTGCCCAAAAATAGCTCATGCGCTACCATGCGCATCGTCCTACTGCACGACCATGCCTTAGTCATTTCCATCACATGACATGTGTAACAACTCAAAATTGTTCGTCTCCTGCCACCGCACGCAATGCACTTTCACCAAAACTACTTTCTCTTCCTGCCGCAGTGCGCAATGCACAATTATCAAAATTGCTTTTTCTTCCTACTGCAGTGCACTACGCACGCTTTTCCATACTTATATATTTTCCAACCCACTTGGGCCCAGCCCAACATATGTGTTGATACATATTGTAGTTGTTTTGGACATGAGAACTTCATTATGTTTTGGAGTAGCATTTTTATTTTGGAATATGAACTAGACTATATTACATATATGTATTGATACATATTGTAGTTGTTTTGAACATGAGAAGTTCATTATGTTTTGGAGTAGCATTTTGATTTTAGCATTTGAGCTAGACTATATTACATATATGTGTTGATACATATTGTAGTTGTTTTGGACATGAGAACTTTATTTTTGGATTAAATATAAAATAATTTACATATATGTGTTGAGTACATATTGTAGTTGTTTTGGATGAAAACTTTATTTTTGGATTAAATAATATCCACATAATTTTGTATGATAAATGTCTATATTATAATTTTGCATGATGTCCATGAATGTATGTTTTATTAAATGTATGTTTTATGATTTTGTTGATCATAATGTTAGTAGTAATATAGTGAACAATTTTGTTAGGAGTGACTCTTAAGAACATATTGTGTTATGGATACAATGTTTCATTGCATTATTGTAGACAAATGTAGCCTTGTATCATGTAAAAGATGAATCTCATTAAATGATCCAAAGCTTGCAGTTTGGAAGTGTTGTAGACAATTTAACTAGTCTATTCAATTTATTACAAGTCTATTTCCCGAATTGTCCCTAGATACAATGCTTTTTAGCTTGGTAGTGTTGTAGTTAGGAAGTTTTGTAGACAATTCGACTAGCCTAGTCACTTCTTGAGAAGTCTCTATTTTTTTTATTGTCCTAGATACAATGCTTTCTAACTTGGTAGTGTTGTAGACAATCTTTAATTCATGTAAAAGATGAATCTCACCACTAACCCAAAGCTTGTAGTTTGGAGAAGTGTTGTAGACTAGATTATGTAAAAGATGAATTTCATCAATGATTTGTACAATTTGTAACATATCTTTTAATGTTTATGTTTAGTGTTTAATGTTCAATATTGAAATGGTTTTATGATATTAGTAAAGCATGAGTAGTATGAAATGATTAAATTAATTATGTTTTTTAAAAGATGAATCTCATCAATGATCTTTAAAGTTTGTAGTTTGGAACTATGTTGTATAGAACTTTGTATCATGTAAAAGATGAATCGCATCAATGATCCAAAACTCAAGTAGTATGTATTAATCATTAATCATTAAAACTATGGAAAGTTGAATATTAGAAGTGATCTAAAGCTTGTAGTTTGGAAGTGTGTTGTACATTATTATGTAAAAGTTGTTCAACTCATAAATAATTTGTATAGATAGTAAGTCTTAACTTTTATGTAAATAATGTTCAATGTTCCATCATGAAATGGATTTACAACATTGGTATTTAGCTCAAGTATTACATAAATTCAATCCAATCTTGTTTGGAAGTGTGTTGTAGATTATGTAAAAGTTGAATCTTATAAATGATGTGTACAATTTGTAGTATGTCTCATGTGTTTAATGTTTAATGTTCATATGTTTTTATGACAATTCTAAAACTCTAGTAGCATTTGGTGTTATAGATGTGATTGAAATCATGGCAAATGGGGATAAGGATCTTTTGTTTTTTAATCACAAGCGAGGATTCTAGGATTGTGAATCTTATGCTAAATTAGAGGAATGGTTCTAGAAAACAAGTTTATGAATATTCATCTATTTGTTGTCTAACCATTGCTCTAATTTAGCATAAGTGATCCACACACCCCCAGGTGCACGAGGGGGACAACAGTCGATTGAATGAATCGACACTGTTATAACGGAAAAATAAGAAATAGATTAAGCAAAGCAGGAATACACTACAGAGATAAACACAAATACACACAGACAATATGTAGGAATGTGAACTGATCTTCTCTATTACTTTATGACTGAAAAAGATTCTATCATCAGATGTATGTTAACATATTTTACATGCTTATATAGAGAATGTTGAGATGATTGGGTTCCTGCCTGTTGCATTCAGTTACAAGAGAACTTAGAATGGTTTTGGAAGTTCAACCATTACATTTGACTGGAAGACAGAGAGACAATCTGTCGAAGTTCGTCAAACGAAAGTCGACGCTGCATGTCGACGTCATGAAACTATTTGAGGCCGATGAACTTGTCGAAGTTGTTGATCTTGTTGAAGTCATGTCAAATTTGGAAGTTTTCGAATTCGATGACTTGTCGTAGTCGATGTTAGCATTCGATAACAATGCCAACTGTTGATTGGATCATACCTCCTTCCTTAAGAAAAAATGTTCCCCTTTGTTTGCTCGCTCAAGTCAGGAAACTTGTCATTCAATTCAGTAGAAGAGTACCATTTTTCTTGGGATGTTACTTGTCCTACTTTAGCAACCTAAAACAAGGGAATTGCGTTTGTCCTTATATGGCGTACTCGTCGTCCTACGATGGTGTCGCAAGGAATAGGATTCTGAATATTTGGATGGACGTCTTCGGGTTCTGTTGTCAATAATTCATTATGTTCCAATAGTGGTGCATGGTATGGTCAAAGTGGATCCACATTAAATATTGGATGCACACCCATGAATGTAGGAATGTCGAGCTGGAAATTGTTTTCTCCAATCTATCGAAAATACTATACGGACCATATCGCAAAGGTTTCAGCTTCTTATATGGACCAGTGAAGCGCTCCTTCTTAAGATCTAACCATACCTGATCCCCAATTTGGAATGAATGAGGAATACAATGCTTGTCATGTCGGGCCTTAGCTTTCATGTTCTCTCATTGTAAAATTTCCTGTCCTTGTCGCTGAATGTCACAGATTTGATCTCAAAACTTGACTACTCTATCAACTTCTCGCTGGTTGTAGCCGGTATCGTTGGACTTTGTCGAGGAGCTAATCAAGTTGATAAGTGTTGAGGGTTGAAATTCGTAACAAATATCAAATGGAATATTTCCCATAGAGCTATGATGAGCATGATTGTAACTGTGCTGTATGTATGGAAGAATTTCATCCCATATCTGTCATTGCTTGTGGTTGTACTTGCAAAGTAGTTGTACGACCAAGCGATTCACAAATTCCGTCTGTCTGTCGTTCTAAGGATGGAAAGTTGTCAACAATGAGAGTCGCGTGTCTAGATATTGCTAGAGGGTCTTCCAAAGATGCTGATGATTCTGGAATCTTAGTCGAAAGTAATGGTTGTCGGTAAACCAAAGTGTTTCCAAACATGTGTGAAGAAGAGATGAGAAATCTGCTGCATTATCGTAGTCTTCTTGCATGGAATGAGAATGACCATCTTGGAAAATATGTCAACTACGACCAAGATCGTGTGATGTTGATGTCTAGTAGTAGGATATCCTGTCAAGCAGTCCATAGAAATAGATTCCCATGGTCGACTAGGAACTGGTAAAGGTGTGTACAATCACTGTCGTCGATTAGGCGTTTTAGCACTAGCACAAACCATGCATGATTGAATGTACTTGTTGACGTCAGTTTTAAGTGAAGTCCAAAAGAAATACTTCTAGAGGATAACACGTGTCTTTGCTACTCCAAAGTGTCTTACAATCTTGTTGTAGTGCGCGCTCCAAATGAGTTGTTATCGATGCTCACCTGTCGGTACACAAAGTTGTTCAAGCTTGTATAGCAAGGTATCTTTCAGGAAATAGTTGGATTTTGATGACTTGTTAGTATGAAATTGTTGGTAGACTGATGAAAATTTGTTGTCACCCTGATACAATTGAGGCCAAGTGATGGTGTCATATCCTTGCATACTCATCACTGTAAAAAGGAGAGTAATGAGTGGTCCACTTAGAAAATCGGCGTCAGTGTTAAATTTACCTTTCTGATACTTAATCACCAACTGAAATTGTTGTAGGTAATTAATCCACTTGAGTTTTCAAGTTGTTTGTAGTTTCGACTGGGTTGAAGTGAACTGTAGAGGCCTATGGTTAGTGTGGATGACCATTTCCTTGCCAAGGATTTAATGCCTCCATTGCTTGAGAACTTGCACAATGGAATACAGTTCATTTTCATACGTCAAATATACTCTAACAGTGTCATTAAAAGTTTCGGAATGAAAAGCGACTGGGTCACTAGATTGATTGATCATTGCACCCAAGGAATAGTCTGATGTGTCTGTCTCAATCTCAAAGGGATGATGCAAATCAGATAACACAAGTATTGGAGCAGTGCAAAGATTGTGTTTGAGCTTTTCAAAAGCTTCTTGTTGTGTCGATGTCCAGCTGAAGACAATTTTTCCATTTCCCTTTGTCAACTGATTCAAGGGCTAGGCTATGTGATTGAATCTGAGTATGAATTGTCCATAGAAATTCACCAAACCAAGAAAACTTCTTATTTCTTGATGCTTCAGGGAATGGGCCAATCTTTGAGGATTTGTACTTTTTTTGGATCGATGTGAATGTCTGGAGAGTCAATTACATACCCCAAATATTTGATCTTGTTCATCGAAAAGGTACACTTGTTTATGCTCGAGTAGAGTCGATGTTGTTGGAGAGTGTCGAGGATTTGTCAAAGCTATCTGACATGTTCTTCCCATGATCGACGAAAAATCAGTATTTCATCAAGGTAGACAGACTAGACACATTTTCCGATGAAAGGTCGAAGAGTGTTATCCATGTATCACATGAAGGTCGCATGTGTGTTGGTTAAGCCGAAAGGCATGACTAACCATTCAAACAATCCTTCCTTCATTTTGAAAGCAGTTTTCCACACATCTACGAGCTCGATTGGAATCTCATGATATCTTGACTTGAGGTCGATCTTAGTAAATTATTTGGCACCTTTCAGATAGTGGATGAGCTCGTCTATTCGCAGCAGAGGGTAGTGATTCTTTACCAAAATTTTGTTGAGGTCCCAGTAGTCGATGCACATGCGCCAAGTCCTGTATTTATTTGGAATGAGGACGACTAGACTTCCACAAGAAGAGGAGCTGGGTCGGATATGAAATTTGTTGATCAATAATTGGATTTGTCTGTGAATCTCTTCATTTTTTATAATGGCTCTTCTGTAAATACATGCGTTAGGAAAAGAAGAAGCAGAAGCAAGTTCAATGGAGTATTTTACCTGGAAATGTCGAGGTACTCCATCCGACTCTTGGAATAGGCTCCGATACTTGTCAAGAACTTTGTCGATCAACTGCTTCTATCGAGAGCTACACTAGTCGGTGAGTTGACTGGTTGCTGGAGTCTTCCTAGAATGTTGTGGTTTGATCATGATTAATGTGAACTTATGAGCATGATTGATGTACTTCTTCGTCTGTTCAGAAGATATCATTGAGACCGTTGGTGTAGGTCATCGTTCTGGTATGTCGTACCATCCATTTCAAATTCTGACAATCACCTTCTGAGTTTGTGACTGGTAACTTCCATGCCAATCCCACAACTAAGGTTTCCCAACCAAGGTATTGACTACGGAGAGTGGTTCCACATCGCATAGTGCTTCATCTTCAAAAGTATTAATGAAGTAGGTGAGTTTGCATTGTTAGGTGATCCTTAGTTCTTGTCCATCCTTCATCCAACCGATGTTGTAAGGCCGAGGATGCAGAGTGGTGACAAGACCTAGTTTATTCATGAGAACTTCAGAAATGAAGTTCTTCTAGCTACCGTTATCCACAATCAGATGCAATGGATTTTTCTGAACCCATATCCATGTATAGAACAAACTCTCTCGTTCCTCCTCATCGACGATAGTCAAGGCTGCTGGAGTGGTTGATTTCGATGTCAAAAGGGTCGTTGCATCTGGATCAGATCCTTCCACTGTCTTGTCGAATGAGTCGGATGTCGACACTTTTGGAAAAAATTTCTTCTGAGATTTTCATTCAGACATATCAAACCAAGATGAATTGTGGTAATCACACCATTTCCCGGTAGGCAGATTTTTTCTATGTTCCCTTTTCTAAAAATGATTTTTGTCATGATCTGGCTTTGGCGGTGTCAGCTGAGAATATTTCAACTTGTCAAAGTCAGTTGGTGCCTTCTTGTCGGGTAGTCGTCCTGATGTCATCTTTGTCGCAAAGTGTGCTTTTCTTTTCTGCTTAGTTTCAAGTTTGCTAGCATAGTGGAATGCATCCGCGAGCGTATTGACAGTCAGAAATTCCAGCTCCTACTAAATCTACTGGGACAATCCGCTAATGTACTTCAGAACAATCATTTTCTCTTTTTCATGAATGCCAAGTCTAGCCATGAGTCTTTATAACTTGTCGGTGTAACTCTGTACAAACTTGTCTTTCCATTTCCTTAGCTACTTCCACTTGTTATACTTTTTTTCAACGTACTTGGGTGGGTAAAACTCCTTTCAGACGTATTCAACAAATTTCTCCCATGTCTCTATCTCCCATGTCTCTATGGGATCTCTGCTTTTTTCGATCTTTGTTGATAGGTTCTCCCACCAGCAGTGCACAAATGTTGACATCTTTAAGCATGCAATCATGATATTTTCATCTTATGAGAGTTGATTTACAGAGTAATAGGGTGCCAGTTGTTGTACCAATTTTTCCACGGATTCTGTCTCAATATTTCATTCTAGATTCGGTATGTCCAAATTCATTTGCACTTTGAAGGGGCTGATTTTGTCAGAGTTATTTCTCGTTGGAAATCCCCCAAATGTCGAAGAAAATCACGTGAGAATCTAATTGAACTGGGTGAACATTTCGGTTCGTTGTTGACCCAACGCTTGCTCAATAATTTGTGCTATCTTATTGGGTGCATGTCTATCGTCTGTTTCTCCTTCCATATCCAGAGGTAGTGTCTACTTGTATTTTTGAGATTGCTGGCATGTTTGAACATGCATAAGTCATGTAACTTCGAGGGAAGTGTCTGCGCAAAACTTAAGCATGAACAAAGCTGATGCTACTACTCTGATACCAATGATATGCATGTTCCTAGGTGAACGAGGGGGACAATAGTCGATTGAATGAATATGATTTGTTATGGAGGAAGCATAATAAATAGAATGGAAAAGCAGGAACACACTAGATAGATAAACACAAATACACACAGGAAATATGTAGGAATATGAACTAATCTTCTCTATTACTTGATGACTAAAAAATATTCTATCATCATATGTATGTTTTAATATTTTACATGCTTATATAGAGAATGCTAAGATGTTTGGGTTCCTCCCCGTTGTGTTCATTTACAAGAGAAGTTAGAACGGTTTCCAAATTTCAACCATTACAGTCGACTGGAAGACAAAGAGACAATTTGTCGAAGTTTGTCAGTCGCAAGTCGCAAGTCAACGCTACATGTCGACATCACGAAACTGTTTGAGGTCACTGAACTTGTTGAAGTTGCTAAGCTTGTTGAATTCGTGTTGAAGTCAGAACTTTTCGAATTCGATGACTTGTCGCAGTTGATGTTAGCATTCGACAAAAGGTCAAAAGTAGATTTTCGGTGGTAGTGGAGGATCCACTATCATTATCGCGTCCCTTAAAGGTACTTTCGGACATATAGGTATCCAAATCAAGAATTTTGACTATCAAATTGACATAGTATAAAGTACATGAGATGACTATGAAATTGACGTAGTATAAAGTACAAGTGAAAACACGACCATTATAATAAATACTCAAGTAAACAATTAAATACATGTATACAATTGACAATCAACAATATACATTCTAAGTAAAAATATATCAATCCATTGAAGATTACAATGTTTCGTTGCTTCAATAGAAATCCAATGTCAATATAACATAATATATTCAATAAACATGTAATGTAGAGGATGAATTGAGTTTGCAAGCTTCATAAAAACATTTCAGTGGAATGCCATCCTCAATTATTCATTCATGACCAACTTTGCTCATTTTCCATCTTTTAGTTTTTAACATTTTCTTCAATGAAACATCTATTAATTTTATTCTAGCTATCACATACTAAATGACTATATTGGCAACATATGACATCGGTTTCATATTCCTTAAACTAAATATAATTTCCACTTTGATGGGTTTCTTGGAAGAAATAACCTTTTAATATAATGGATCCTCTCTCATATGTAAATTCTTAGTCATCGTAGTCCTCCAATAACTTCATCTTTCTTTCAGTGCATCACATCGGATAATATTTCACTTTTTATTTGTTGTCTATGGGTGTAATCAAAACAAAAACATCTTTTGTATTCAAATTGATGTCAATGTTTTTTAAATGCATTATAGATAATAATAATAAAAATTGTACTTTATATAGTGAACTATGAACAAATATGAATTATGAGGAGAGTAGGGTAAGTTATTTATAGTTACAAATTTGTTGCAATCGGTGACCATAAATGGAAAATGAAAGTAAAAGAAACATGATTTCTCCTTATGGAAGTGGATTAAATCTCACTCTTTATCGGATAAGTCATCGAATACATATGAAGGAATACTAGTACATAAGGGGATCCAACAATGAACCATCAACAAATATGAATTATGAGGAGAGGAGGGTCTTATTTATAGTTACATAGCCAATGCAATCGGTGACCAAAACTGTCAAATTCAAGTAAAAGAAATGAAGGAATATTAGTACATAAGGGGACCCAACAATAAACAATGAACAAATAATTTGTACTCTCTACATACATTATATACAATGAACAATGAACTGGGTGAACATTTCGGTTCGTTGTTGACCGAACGCTTGCTCAATAATTTGTGATATCTTATTGGCTACATGTCTATCGTCTGTTTCTCGTTCCATATCTAGAGGTAGTGTCTACTTGTATTTTTGAGATTGTGGGCATGTTTGAACATGCATAAGTCATGTAACTTCGAGGGAAGTGTCTGCGCAAGACTTAAGCACGAACAAAGCTGATGCTACTACTCTGATACCAATGATATGCATGTTCCCAGGTGAACGAAGGGGACAATAGTCGATTGAATGAATATGATTTGTTATGGAGGAAGCATAATAAATAGAATGGCAAAGCAGGAACACACTAGATAGATAAACACAAATACACACAGGAAATATGTAGGAATATGAACTAATCTTCTCTGTTACTTGATGATTGAAAAATATTCTATCATCATATGTATGTTTTAATATTTTACATGCTTATATAGAGAATGGTAAGATGCTTGGGTAATAAATAGAATGGCAAAGCAAGAACACACTAGATAGATAAACACAAATACACATAGGAAATATGTAGGAATATGAACTAATCTTCTCTATTACTTGATGACTGAAAAATATTCTATCATCATATGTATGTTTTAATATTTTACATGCTTATATAGAGAATGCTAAGATGCTTGGGTTCCTCCCCGTTGTGTTCATTTACAAGAGAAGTTAGAACGGTTTCCAAATTTCAACCATTACAGTCGACTGGAAGACAGAGAGACAATTTGTCGAAGTTCGTTAGTCGCAAGTCGAAAGTCAACGCTACATGTCGACATCACGAAACTGTTTGAGGTCACTGAACTTGTTGAAGTTGCTAAGCTTGTAGAATTCGTGTCGAATTCAAAACTTGTCGAATTCGATGACTTGTCGCAGTTGATGTTAGCATTCGACAACAATTCCAACTACTGAGTGGATCAATAAGCTTCACATTCCTGGAATCTTTTCTTGTGATTAAAAATCAAAGGATTGTTATCTCCATTTGCCATGATTTCAATTACATCTATGCGTTTAATATTAATTTATGTGATCAAAACATTGTTCAATTTTATAGTGATCATATCAATAACTATTAATTACACAATGATAAAAAAATATTAAAAACATCGCAATGAAATTTAATAATAATTTCAAAACTCAATAATTTAGAAAACTTAATTTCATTATTAAATGACAATATATATCAACAATGTAAATTCCAAATAAACATATGGTTTTTTCAATACAAATCTAATGACAATAGAACATAATATATCCAATATACATGTAATATAATGTATATGAGAAGGAACGACCATTATACTACTTATTCAAGTAAAGAATTAAATACATGTACACAATCGACAATCAATTGATGTACATCCCAAATAAACATATATTGAGTCATCGAAGATTACAATGTTTGGTTGTTTCAATACAAATATAATGGAAATAGAACATAATATATCCAATATACATGTAATGTAGAAGACGTCAAGTTTGTAAGATTGCTTAAAAACATTGCAATAAAACCTAATAATAATTAAAAAACTAATAATTAAATCACAAGTTAATTTATTATGTTTAATTGTTAGAATACATAAAGGTCAAAAGTAGATTTTCGGTGGTAGTGGAGGATCCACTATCATTATTGCGTCCCTTAAAGGTACTTTCGGACATATAGGTATCCAAATCAAGAATTTTGACTATCAAATTGACATAGTATAAAGTACATGAGATGACTATGAAATTGACATAGTATAAAGTACAAGTAAAAACATGACCATTATAATACATACTCAAGTAAACAATTAAATACATGTTGTTGGAGCCTAGGCCGCAGCTACGGTAAAGCTGCGAATTTTGAGGAAAAAGCACAAGTATTGAAGGGAAAGTGCTAATTTTGAGTAAGTACCAAATTTTGTGCAGAAGTAGACGGTGCGCAGTATGCTGCCAGATGGATGAGCTTAGCAGAGATTACGGACCAGAACTCGTGGAGCTCGCGTGCACAGGTCAAAGGAGAATGAATGTGGCCGAGTAGAAAGCTCAGCTACCACAATAAATGAAGCGACGGAGTAGAGGGCTCAGCTACCCTCATTTAAGGCTAAGTACAGAAGTTATGGTTGTTATGATCAAGGAAGAGCAACGGACCAAAGCATTAAAGATGAAGGACAAGGAGCAGTGAACGATGAAGCGGCGCCCATGCCCACAATCTGCGTCGAAAGTCACGGAACCTACAGGAAAAGGCAACGTGACTGCAAGCGGCGCCTACAGTACACCTATCCATGTCCGTGGTTAGGGTTTTTGGGGATTACTGCTGGGAAAGGCCCACAGCTTTGTAAAGGTGCGACCGTCATGGCCACCTATAAATATGTGTAATTGTAAGGGTTAGACGTTAGTTAGCTAGCCATTAGATGTTGAGACGCAGGTTAGCTGTTTGAGATAAGCTAGCTAGTTAGTAAGTCTTCTACTGTGTTGTTAAAAGACAAGAGTTAGAACTGGATAGACGTGAAGCTAATCCCTGAGTTGCAGACAGTCTGAGTCAACGTCTGAACTATTGTAATCTCTGTAGAGGAAGAGACTAGATCGAGAGAAGGGCTCCCAGCTGTGTGCGTGGAGTTTCTTGGAAAGATCTAAGGCTGCAGCTGTGTGCGCAGCATATTGTGTAAATCTATCCTTTTCTGGTTAATATAAGAGACTCCCGTGGACATGGTTTCCCCGTGGAGGTGAACTTCATGATTCTCGTTGTTATGATGCTGTGTTGAGTGATTGCATGTTTTAGTTCACTATCGGTGTATACATGAATATTGCGTTATCTTTATGAGTATGTTAAAGAAGTTCTCAAATCTTCCTTGGTAACTATGATCGTTAAGAGTCGAAGGAATCTGTAGAACGTTGTCGCTGCAGCGATAAAGGAATGCGTTATTGCGCTGGGAGCGCAGGCAGAAATGATACATAGAGTATCGACGCAGAGGATAATAGCCTCGTGCGCCGGAGTGGAGATACCGCGCTGCGAGGCTAGAAGTGAGAGCTTAAGCGTAGTTGCGCTGAGATGTCTGCGGAAGAGTAAGACATTCCGCTTTGAGGAATTGTCAAGGAAGAGAAAGAGAGCAGTCTTCGCGTCGCCTAGGTTAAGGAAACCTAATTCCTTAGCCCCCCCATAGCCACTTCGGGTGAGACCTCGAGCTGTTGCGCAGCTCGTTGCCGAGAGGGCCAGTGTTCCAAGCGGTTTTGTTGCTGTGCTCCATTAAAACCCAGGTCTATCCAAAAAGCAGCCAACAAATGGTTCCATTGCCTCATGACTTGTTACTGTGAGACTTGTTATTTCGGTGATGCGCGAGATTGATGCGAAACCCAGAGAAAGAAGGAGCCGACAAATGGTTCTGTCGTTGGCTTTGACCCCATTACCTTGAAGGTAATGTGCTACCGGAATCCTATAGCTAAAGAAATAGAAGACTGGTTCGATTCAAAGGCTAAAGAGTTCGCTGAACAAGAAAATAGAATCTCTAGGCTTCAGACAGAAGACTGGTTGCAGAAGTACAAATTGACAAGAGGAGGTTGGGCTTACGACCTCACGATCGTGGAGGATGAGGCACTTAGATTTACAGGTAGTCTGCTTGCAGGCAGACCTCTCACTAAGTGCAGGCCGAAGGAAGTTACTGGAGCTATCGTGGAGCTCGCTATCGCAGCTGCGGAGGGAGAACATTACAATTGGTCTCTCTTCCTCCTCAATTCTTTCTTGGAAGACTGCCGGAACGCCCAAGACACCCCCGATCAGTTGTTCCATTTTTCTTGGATTTTAATTTTATGCGCCTTGGTCGGGTGGAAGGAGCCCCCGAACACTCAGTTCCTTTCGCGCCGCGCAGGAGAAGTCGCAGGAATGCGATATGTCAATCTCCAGGATTCTAGCAATCCCGCGAAGTGCAAGATGAACCGCGCTGTATTTTGTGAATACTACCATCTCCTCAAAGATACCATTCAGGAAATTCCAAGGCTGAGCGAGGAGACAACAAAAATATATGAAGGAAAGTTGGACTTTTCTGCCGACTTGCATCAACTTTACCTCCGCCCTTGCGGCATTCAACAGGAATGGGCCGTAGGCCTTTACAGGATGACCACTGAAGATGTTGAAGAAACTATCTAGTCTTGGTCGGATGAATGGAGGGAGGCCGCTGAAATCGCACCCGCGATGCGACCTCCTACTGCGCAAGAGAAGGATAAGGGCAAGGAAGCCCCTGAGCAAAGAAGTGATGAAGGTTTGATAGAACCAGCGACCAAGAAGCAAAAAGTGTCGCATCCCCCTGAAACCATTCCCTTGGGGATCGACCAGTATTTACAGGAGCAATTTCGCGAACTGTGGACCGCGCACGCTCACATCAGAAGTGGTCTGGACCTGCAGTTCATAGAGTTAAAAGGTCTCACAGGAAGAGTTGCGCAGACCCACGCGCCAGCATCTACCTCGCAGACACCACAAGCAACCGCAAGTACTAAGTGAGTTGAAGTACTCGCAGAAAGGCATACTATCGTGCACATCCCGACTACAAGCATGACACTTCCGGACCCTCTGGCTGCACTGCAGGTGAGCGCAGTTGGGCCCGTTGAAATAAATTTGTCTTTGATTCCCATAGAAACTTTGCAGCTAGTGCATGAGAAAGTTTCTGTTGAGTTGAGAGCAAGAGAGCTCTCTACCTTCCATGCAAACCAAAGACTGCAATCGCAGGAGATAGAGCAGAAGGCAGGCTACAGGAATATCTCTGAGAAGCTCGTACTTTATGAAGCACAAGACATTGGCATAAGGAACGCAGTTGATGAAATTTCCCAAGAGTTGTCGGCCTATGAGATTCAACCAGACCTTCCTCTGGTTGAGAAAGTTCAAATTATTGGAGGAAGGGTGAAAACCCTAGAGCACGAAATATTTGCTATGGTTGAAGACCATAGAGCGCAGATCGCCGAGTTAAAAGCTCGTGTTGCAGTGCATTCTACAGATGATAGGCAGGAACAATTTGAAGCGCTGGACAGAACTTCCACACAACTGAGGAGCAGAGCAGATGAAGCCGAGAACCTAATGAACCAAGCTATGGAGGCTTCGACGGAGCTTGAGACACTCCCTTTCAAAGTTGGTCTTTCGGAACAGGTACAAGCCGCAGAATAGTCCCTAACTATTCTGACTGAAGAAGCTAAGGCCTTAGAAGGCTTAGCAAAAATGAGGAAAATGAGTGAAGTGCGCAGAATCCAACAGCAACTGCACAAGCTCAGAAATGAAGATGCTAAACTCACCAACAGCATTCAGCCATTTATGGATGAATATGCTGACCTCGCTGCCCAAGTCGAGGGAAAGATCAAAGAAATTGCAGAATGTCAACAGGTGATTGATGGCATAACTGAAGAAGAAGCCACTGCAGAAATGGTGTAGACAGCTGTGGAGTGTGTCGATGAAATGGACTCCTCTATTGCGCAGTGGAAGAATACATTCGCGGAGACCTTAGCAAAAGCAGATGCCCAAGTAAAGTGACCACATGCTAGTCCAAGTGGCTCGAGGGCGAGCCACAAGTAAGTGTTAGGGGACTGTTGGAGCCTAGGCCGCAGCTACGGTAAAGCTGTGAATTTTGAGGAAAAAGCACAAGTATTGAAGGGAAAGTGCTAATTTTGAGTAAGTACCAAATTTTGTGTAGAAGTAGACAGTGCGCAGTACGGTGCCAGATGGATGAGCTTAGCACAGATTACGGACCGGAACTCATGGAGCTCGTGCGCACAGGTCAAAGGAGAATGAATGTGGCCAAGTAGAAAGCTCAACTACCACAATAAATGAAGCGACGGAGTAGAGGGCTCAGCTACCCTCATTTAAGGCTAAGTACAGAAGTTATGGTTGTTCTGATCAAGGAAGAGCAACGGACCAAAGCATTGAAGATGAAGGACAAGGAGCAGTGAACGATGAAGCGGTGCCCATGCCCGCAATCTGCGCCGGAAGTCACGGAACCTGTAGGAAATGACGACGTGACTGCAAGCGGCGCCTACAGTACACCTGGCCATGTCCGTGGTTAGGGTTTTTGGGGATTACTGCTGGGAAAGGCCCACAACTTTGTAAAGGTGCGACCGTCATGGCCACCTATATATATGTGTAATTGTAAGGGTTAGACGTTAGTTAGCTAGCCATTAGATGTTGAGACACAGGTTAGCTGTTTGAGATAAGCTAGCTAGTTAGTAAGTCTTATACTGTGTTGTTAAAAGACAAGAGTTAGAACTGGATAGCCGTGAAGCTAATCCCTGAGTTGCAGACAGTCTGAGTCGACGTCTGAACTATTGTAAGCTCTGTAGAGGAAGAGACTAGATCGAGAGAAGGGCTCCCAGCTGTGTGCATGGAGTTTCCTGGAAAGATCTAAGGCTGCAGCTGTGTGTGCAGCATATTGTGTAATTCTATCCTTTTCTGGTTAATATAAGAGACTCCTGTGGATGTGGTTTCCTCGTGGAGGTGAAATTCATGATTCTCGTTGTTATGATGCTGTGTTGAGTGATTGCATGTTTTAGTTCACTATCGGTGTATACATGAATATTGTGTTATCTTTATGAGTATGTTAAATAAGTTCTCAAAGCTTCCTTGGTAACTATGATCGTTAAGAGTCGAAGGAATCTGTAGAACGTTGTCGCTGCAGCGATAAAGGAATGCGTTACTGCGCTGGGCGCATAGGCAGAAACGATACATAGAGTATCGACGCAGAGGATAATAGCCTCGTGCGACGGAGTGGAGATACCGCACTGTGAGGCTGGAAGTGAGAGCTTAAGCGCAGTTGCGCTAAGAGGTCTGCGGAAGAGTAAGACATTCCACTTTGAGGAATCGTCAAGGAAGAGAAAGAGAGCAGTCTCTACGTCGCCTAGGTTAAGGAAACCTGATTCCTTAGCCCCCCCATAGCCACTTCGGGAGAGACCTCGAGCTGCTGCGCAGCTCGTTGCCGAGAGGGCCAGTGCACCAAGGGGTTTGGTTGCTGCGCTCCATGAAAACCCGGGTCTGTCCAAAAAGCAGCCAACACATGTATACAATTGACAATCAACAATATACATTCTAAGTAAAAATATATCAATCCATTGAAGATTACAATGTTTGGTTGCTTCAATAGAAATCCAATGTCAATATAACATAATATATTCAATAAACATGTAATGTAGAGGATGGATTGAGTTTGCAAGCTTCATAAAAACATTGCAGTGGAATGCCATCCTCAATTATTCGTTCATGACCAACTTTGCTCATTTTCCATCTTTTAGTTTTTAACATTTTCTTCAATGAAACGTCTATTAATTTTATTCTAGCTGTCACATACTAAATGACTATATTGGCAACATATGACATCGGTTTCATATTCCTTAAACTAAATATAATTTCCACTTTGATGGGTTTCTTGGAAGATATAACCTTTTAATATAATGGATCCTCTCTCATATGTAAATCCTTAGTCATCATAGTCCTCCAATAACTTCATCTTTCTTTCAGTGCATCACATCGGATAATATTTCACTTTTTCTTTGTTGTCTATGGGTGTAATCAAAACAGAAACATCTTTTGTATTCAAATTGATGTCAATGTTTTTTAAATGCATTATAGATAATAATAAAAAAATTGTACTTTATACAGTGAACTATGAACAAATATGAATTATGAGGAGAGTAGGGTAAGTTATTTATAGTTACAAATTTGTTGCAATCGGTGACCAGAAATGGAAAATGCAAGTAAAAGAAACATGATTTCTCCTTATGGAAGTGGATTAAATCTCACTCTTTATCGGATAAGTCATCGAATCCATATGAAGGAATACTAGTACATAAGGGGATCCAACAATGAACCATCAACAAATATGAATTATGAGGAGAGGAGGGTCTTATTTATAGTTACATAGCCAATGCAATCGGTGACCAAAACTGTCAAATTCAAGTAAAAGAAATGAAGGAATATTAGTACATAAGGGGACCCAACAATAAACAATGAACAAATAATTTGTACTCTCTACATACATTATATACAATGAACAATTAATTTTTTTAGTTTATAATATTACCTTCACTTATAAGATCCAAAATTCTATCTCGATCAGATGATACTTCTATGACTTCTGATTCCAACTCCTCCAAGCTTTCAAGTGGCATTTTACACTTTGGATTAATCTCTATGTGTTTCCAAGGTTTTACATAGTTGTTCATTATGTTTTCATAGACTTTTGTGGATTCAACGTTTTCAATGCAAATAGAACAAACGCATGATTTCTTTTTCCTATCAAATGCAAACACAATTTGGAAGGATTTTGTTTTAATGGAGTAAAATCTCTAGTACCATGTATGGTGCTAGCATCATATGGGATTGATCTATCTATATCTTGGATTCCAATAATCCAAAAAAAATTGTGTTGTAACAAATCATGAAGGACAATTTTGAATGTTAGTGTATATGTTTTAAAGATATATTTAAGACTTGCAAACAATATTTTTTAAAATTTACTCTTAATCAAAATTTTAAAAGCAAAATGTGTGTACATACTTGTGCATATATTTTGATTGTTTAAATTATACTCATGGTTTAGATTTTAATGACACCATTTGACAACCTAAGCAGTTGAATGAAATTGATCAGAAAAATGGATCATTTTCCATCTTTGAAGTGTTTGTTTTCCACATGCTCCTGTAGCATCATGTTCTCCTTTTCCATGGCTAGTCTGAAATAAATTCCAACGATGTCTAATGTCCAATGCACTATAAAGCTGTCATAACCATAAGAAGGGTTGTGAATATTTAATTTTTCCTTCACATCCATCTAACCATATCCAATTTTTATTGAATTCAACTTCATTTTTTTTCAGTGATTCATAGAAAACATTTTCAATACAATGTTGTACAAATTGTGTTTCCTATGTACGATCATCACTAATATAAAAATGATATTTTTTTATCACATCTCAACTATCACTCATGATTTCAATTCCATCAATATTATGTTGAGAATATCTATATATAGAACATGTACCAATATAGAAACTTGGACAAAATGATAGTATTCACTTCATATCTCCTTTCGTGTAGCAAATGTATAGTTTTATACAAAATAAACCACAGACAAAATTGTTCTAAGTGGAAAAAATTCATGATACTATTTGAACTGAAGGTTTTTCCATCATGCTCTATGTGAATGCTTGATGTATTTATAAATTTATTTTTCAAATGTCTTTAAAAAATCTGTCACGCATATTTTATCTTCTTGTAAATCAATTCTTTTGGAAAGAGCATCAGAAGAACTTGTATCATAATTGATATATTCATATCTCCTCCAATCCATGGTTACAATTTTCAACAATTGATCAATATAAATACCATATTTATAGTTGAGGAATGCTAGATTTCCATAACGATAACATTTTTTTTCTATTGATACAAATCTTGTGGTAAATAGTTCATCATCTTATCTCCCACGTAGAATTTTAGATATGAAAGCACATATTGTTGGAGGAGAAGGGGAATTTGACCAAAATGTTTACCAAATTCAAGAAAAAGTGTCATAATATAATTCAAATTCCACATGATAATGAAAACAACATGTATTGCAAACAGTGATAGGTTTAACATACAATGGTTTGGTTGTACAAATGTAGTGATCGACATATTAAGTCCATGGTAATCCTCCTTGAATTTATTGAAAAAATGTACTTCTGTCATTTCCAATATATGTTTTGCATGGGTTTCATATTCAATTCATGATAGTCTTCATTGTATCACATCCCTTACATTTGGTGAAACTCAAGCATGTGCCAACCAATATTAATGTACATTAGCTTGAAAACCTTAATCGATTCTATCTTTGTAAGGTTGTCTACAAATAATTGTCCAATAACCAAGTTCATCATTTTCATCTTTGCAATCAAAATTTGTTATGTTTGTATAATGTCTTTCTCTAGGTTCCTATTTTTTTCTCCAGTTGTGTCGTCAAATGTTTTTTCTAGTACTAGCTGAAATAATTGTTGTTTGAACTACTCTACATAGAGCATTGGTATATGTCTTTCTATATTTTCCAAACTTTTTCATTGCAGTTCTTATATTTTCTAACACATTATGTTTCACCTTCGACTCTTTTGTCTCCTTTTGAATGCCCAATAATGATGTAGCGTCTTTTAACTTTTTGGACACTAACAAACATCTCGAAGTTTGAGCTTGTGCTTCTATTGATTATTTTTTTACATTTTCATAAATTTGGTTAGCATGATATTTTGCAACGTGGTCAACTATTTTATCCCCATATTTGTCACAATTAATGTTTGCAACATTTCATCATCAATGTTGAAATCACGTATATATTTCAGTTAAGTTTAATTTAGCATATATCAAATATACTAACTTAGAAACATAAGATAAATCTAGATTCCACATTTATTAATTGCTATTAAAAAATCCAATCATGAATTAAATTAAATATACAAAAAATTTACACAAACACACACACACACACACACACATATTATGTACATACCTGAGCTTGACTTGATTTCAGTTTCATTATGGGTTTCAATGACATCTTCAACAACTTGATTGATAATATGATATGGCTCTCTCTCTGTTTGTTATGGAGATTTTTTTTAAATTGCAATTCATTATTAAAAAATAGATTTAAAAAATGTACATGATATATACATATCAAGTTTTATTTCCTATTCTTGAACGTGATTTTCAATAGTCACTTCATCAACATTAGGATGTAAATATATATTTAAATCTTCAGCAATTATCTGTTCAATTTGTGCAATCATTCGTATTTTGGCATAAGGTATTTGTTTTTCATTATGAGCTTCATCAACTTGAGTACGAGCACTTTTACTTTGGCATGTTCTTTCATTTCCCATAATTGTTTAATCTATATAGGTTTTTAAAACATCAACACTTCATAGCAGAAAAATAAAAATGTCAGATTAAAAAAACACCTAAAAAAAGTTCTTTGAATCTTTGAGCCATTTAGAAAACACATTAAGAGAAATTTCCTTCCAGTCTTTCACCTAAAAAAAAATATTTGGGAAAAAAAATCAGCCGAAAAAAATTCCTTAGTCTTTGAGTCTTTGAGAAAACACCTTAAGAGAAATTACCTTTAAGATTTTGACCTAAAAAAAATCTTTAACAAAAAATCACCTTCAAAAAGTCTCTTAGAGTCTTTGATCTTTGAGAAAACACCTTAAGAGAAATTGTCTTTGAGACTTTGACATAAAATAAATCTTTGAGAAAACAAATTGCCTTTAAAAAAGTCATTTAGATTCTTTCAGCCTTTAAGAAAACACTTTAAGAGAAGTTTCCTTTGAGCCTTTTACCTAAAAAATAATTCGTTGAGGAAAAATCATTTTACAAAAAGTCCTTTACTCTCTTTTAGCCTGTGAGAAAACACCTAAAGTAAATTTCATTTGAGCCTTTGACAAAAAAAATGTATATGAAAAACATATCATCTTAAAAAAAGAAGTCGTTGAGAAAAAAATCATCTTAGAAAAAGTCATTTAGAGTCTTTCAGACTTTGAGAAAACACTTAAAGAGAAATTTACTTTCATCCTTTGACAAAAAAAAAATATGGGAAAATATCATCCTAAAAAAAGAAGTCATTGAGAAAAAAATCATCTATAAAATTTCCTTTAGAGTCTTTTAGCCATTGAGAAAGAAATAAAGAGAAATTACCTTTCATCCTTTCTCCAAAAAAATGTCTATGCGAAAAATATCATCTTAAAAATGTTATTAGAGTCTTAGAGACATAAAGAAAACACTTTAAGAGAAATTGTCATTGAATTTTGACCTAAAAAAACGTATATGAGAAAAAATCACCTTAAAAGAAGTCCCGTAGAGTCTTTGAGAGAACACCTTGAGAGAAATTTCCTTTGGGAGAATACCTTGAGAGAAATTTATTTTGATCATTTGAGAAAAAAATCTTCTTAATGAAGTCCTTTAGAAAAAAATCTCATTAAAGAAGTCCCTTAGAAAAAAAAATCTCCTTGAAGAATTCCCTTATAAAGAATATCATTTCAAAAAAAACTCCTTGAACAAGTCCCTTAGAAAAAAATCTCCTTTGAAAAAAATCTCCTTAAAGAAGTCCCTTAGAAAAAAATATCCTTAAAGAAGTCCCTTAGAAAATAAATCTCCTTTGAAAAAAATCTCCTTAGAAAACAATCTCCTTAGTAGTCCCTTAGAAAAAAAATTCTCTTTAACGAAGTCCCTTAGAAAAAATTCTCCTTTGAAAAAAATTTCCCTAGAAAAAACCCCTTAGAAATTTTTTTGTAAAGATATCTATGAAATTGAAAATGTGAAATGATTTTGCTTAGTGTATAAATAGGGTTCGAAAGAGGTTCAATTTTTAAAAGTAGACCCACATTATTCCAATCGATAGATTTATTGTGTGATCGATTTTTTGACCGAAAAATTTATGAACATTAATTTTGACGGCCATTAAACGGAAAATGTGTTTATGGCCGAACAAATTTTGAACTGAAAAATTTTTCGCCTAAAAAGTAGCTCGGCTGAAAACCTACCAAAACCTTAAAAAAAACAGGTTTTCAGGTTTCTCCAATTTTGGAAGGTAAAAGCGTTATCTAATCATGCAAAGCGACTTTCATAATTAATACCATTATTTTTTTTATTGAATCTAGTTTCTATGATAGGTAAATATTTTATTGTATTTGGTTGAGATCTAATAATTTTAATTTATTTTTTTAACATGTGTCTATTTTGGTTTCATTGCTTTCAAAATGTACTACAATGAAAATTCAATAACTTCAAAAACACACCTTGAAAAAAATTCAAAAAATAATGGGACAGTGTTAGGATATTCCTATATTCCATCCTAGTCCCACCAGTATTTTGATCATTTACATTTTCAGTCATGCATGCACCTTTATGGTTTGCATGCATTCTAGGGTTTGCATGCATCCAGTCATTAGTCCAGTACCTAGCCCTCAATTAGCCAGCCCCCAAGAGCTTCTCACTATTCAGTTTTAGCCCTCCAATTGCTTAATGCGCCCTTCTTCCTTGATTTTAGGAAGCAACTCGCCCTTCTTCACCTACCAGTCCAGTTGTCACTCACTTACACTCAATTACAGTCAGTTACACTCAGTTACACTTAGTTATAGTCAGTTACACTCAGTTACACCTACCGGAGTTAGTTTGACTGATGGTTGACAGTTACTTGAGCATTGATGACTCCACTGATGATGACGAAGACTTCCAATTGTGCTCCGATGATCATGAGGACACCTAGTTGTGCTCCGATGACACTCTATTGATCTTATGATCACTCTGAGAGGCTAATTCTAATTGTCACCTTAGGCATTCGAATCCTCTCTACCATTGTACTATTTATTTGTCCATATTGTGATTAATTAACTAGTGTGTGTGAAGTATTATTGCTTCTATCCAAGTTCTACTGTACCATATTATTCTGTTGCTCATTATACTGTATTGATCACTCTTCTTCTATTTTCTTGCTTAATCATAATTACTCTTGTCAGGTATACATCATCTCTTAGATCTGCTATGAGGATTTTCACATGGTATAGAGCATGTTGAGAGTATTGTTTATCTCCATTGTTGAGAGTTTTTTGTAGGTTAATACCAAGATTTCGAGTGCAACAGTTGCAGCAGTTTCTGCATCTTTGCAGTAGTAGTAGTTGCAGTTATTCTATATTGTTTTTGAAGTTCCTCTACAGCTTCTATGTATTCATCAGGAATTACTCCTCTTTCTCCATTTAACTATGATGAATGGAAACCACAAATAATAACACATTTAAAGAGCCATGATCTCTTTGATTGTTATTTTGAAAGAGAGTTCGAATCGTATGATGAAGAGAGTGATTGGTTAGATAAAGGTGAAAAAGCTTGTGCAGTCATGATGTATGCTATGCCTCGATGCATGTTATATGACCTCCCTGATATTTCATGGACTCCAAAACAGCTATGGGCCTACCTGGATGAAAGATTTGGTAGACAGAATGAAGGGATTGGTCCAAATCCATTCGAAAGCAAGCAAAGTGTTCCATTCACTCCCCTTGATGGTCTCTCAGATCATGAACCAGTATCATCTCATATTGAAGTTGTTGACAAAGAACTTGCAGATTCTCCACTCATGCTCAAACTTTCTTTTCTTTTAGTGCCAGCTCACACTCTAGATATTGCAGTAGGTCCTAAATCCTCTCTTGCACCAGACTCTGTTGGTTTGCATCATGATCACATGATTATTCAGAGGTCAAAACAACTACTGAAGGTAATGCATTCGCTCCTCTCCAGCTATCTCCTCTTTTATACAACTATATGATCATAAATTCATGCTTTCAGAAGGCTATTGAATATTATGGCCATTGCCATTCGCTTGGGATAAATTCTCATGCAATAACTATTTTTGGTCTCACCTCTCGTGGTTCAAAGGAGATCTCAAGAAACCATGATTCAAGTCTTGGATCTAATTTGGATTCTAAGCAATTACTGCTTGGCATAATTTCTCATGCATATGATAGTTTTGATCTCACCCCTGCTAGTTCAAAGGAGATCTCAAGAAACTGTTTTTTAAGTCTTAAATCTGATTTTGATTTCAAGCAAACATGTAATAGTTATTTTTGGCATAATCTCACCCATGGTGGTTCAAAGGAGAAGACAAAAGACTATATGCACTTTCACAGATTTGATCCTACCTTAGCTGATTTGAATCACAGGTTCAAGGATCATTCTTATACTGTTGGATTTGTTCTCATCACATTCTATCTAAAGAGCAAGTACAAGCACATGCTTTTTGAGCATGATCCACGTCTTCCCAAGAAGAAGATACCTCCAGACATATGACCAAGCATCACACCTGCTTGAGTTTGGAGCATTTATTTTTATGTGTGCCTTACAATTTGTTTTTTGAGGAGGGGGTATGTTTCCCATGAAATTTTCCCACTTCCTTGGTTTATTGATTGTTATTATTCATTGTATTGGGTGACCTTTGGTCTTAGTTACCAGGGCCCAGGATGGATTAAGGGGGGGTGTTAGGATATTCCTATACTCCATCCTAGTCACACTAGTATTTTGATCATTTACGTTCTCAGTCATGCATGCACCTTTAGGGTTTGCATGCATTCTAGAGTTTGCATGCATTTTGCATGCATCCCAATCATCAGTCCATCACCTAGCTCTTAGTTAGCTAGCCCCCAAGAGCTTCTCACTATTCACTTTTATCCCTCCAGTTGCTTAATGCTCCCTTCTTCCTTGATTTTAGGAAGCAACTCACCCTTCTTCACCTACCAGTCCAGTTGTCACTCAGTTACACTCAGTTATAGTCAGTTACACTCAGTTACACTTAGTTACAGTTAGTTACAATCAGTTACACTCAGTTACACTCAGTTACACTTAGTTACACTTAGTTACACCTACCAGAGTTAGTTTGACTGATGGTTGACAGTTACTTGAGCATTGATGACTCCATTGATGATGATAAAGACTTCTAGTTGTGCTCCGATGATAATGAGGACACCTAGTTGTGCTATAATGACACTCTATTGATCTTATGATCACTCTGAGAAGCTAATTCGAATTGCCACCTTAGGCATTCGAATCCTCTCTACCATTGTACTATTTATTTGTCCATATTATGATTAATTAACTAGTGTGTGTGAAGTATTATTTCTTCTATCCGAGTTCTACTGTACCATATTATTCTATTGCTCATTATATTGTATTGATCACTCTTCTTCTATTTTCTTGCTTAATCATACTTACTCTTGTGAGGCATACAGCATCTCTTAGATCTGCTATGAGGATTTTCATAGATAGATCGTTAGAGTTTCTACTTCAAAAGGGTACTCTTGGATTGTTTACCTTTAGTGAAAATTGGCATAAATATCCACTCTACATAAACATGTTTATATTCTACAAGTTTTCCTCATCGATCCAATTCAAAAAATTCTAATAATTAGTATATTATCCCATATGACACAAAATTATAGTCATGCATTAGTACACTATGTTTAGATTTCCATAGCATATTTCTTTTTCAATAAACACAAATTTAACAAACAAATAATGTAACTCTATAAACATGACTTTTTATTAGTTTTTTCCTTTCATAAGAACATGCTGTCAAACATTTGCTAAATTGACATATGAAATATCAATAATAAAAAAATAATAAAATAATGAATAAAAAGCTAACATAATTCTTCAAAAGTTTTGTTTTTACTGTAAAGTAAAATTCTAAACAAAAACATAACTTTAGTTCACCTGAATTTGAGAAGCATGAGAAAAACAAATTTAATTTATCATAACACCCCCCCAAATTAGACACCCACATTCATGATTTTACAAAATATTATCACTATTCTAGACAGTGACCTCTTTGTCAACTCCCCGATTATTTAGCCAAGACTTGGCATCTTTATGTAGCCTCGCTTAAGCAACAGGTAGCTTTGACTAGAGTTTGAATCAATATTAGGAAACCTCTTGTCTCACATGTTATTTATATTGTTCTTTTCCATAAGGTACCTAGTCATAGCCATGCTCTCAATGGGGGAGAGACTTGCTTCCATGAGGAGGATAGGATAGGGTGTATTTCCTTTAATTTTGAGATTATATGTTATAATACATGTTTGGATTTGCTCAATCATTTTCCATGATTCTTTATATATGTTGCAAGCCCAAACTTCACAACCATATAAGATAAAAGAAGTGATGAGAGTCTCAAATATTGACTTCTTCTTATCCTAAAGCCAATGGTTTCTTGATTTACAAATATTTTCAAGTCCATAATTAGTTTTCCACCCTCCATTTATGCTTTTATGAATTCTATAGTTATAATGAAGCTTGTGATGATGATTAATTCTGAGATATTTGCATGAAGTCACTACCTCTAAGTTATTGTTGTCATACATGAAGTTAGCATAAGTGATATTTTCATCTTTAATTATCATCACCTTTGTTTTTTTAGTGTTAACATTCATACTCATACTAGAGAAAACATTGTTGAGAATTTTTAGTTTCTTGTCAAGATCATAGGGACTCCTCTCCATAAGAACAATATCAGCAAATTAGATAAGAGGGATGATGACTATACTATCTAGAGTCATTCTGACACAACCTAATTCTTTTAAGCAACCCTCTAACTTGTAAGTTTATATACCAAAAAGGGTAGAAGACATGGGACAAGCTTGTTTAACACCTATATTACAATTAATTTATTCTAAACAACTCTCAAGGTTCCTAAAATCATAAATAATATTCTTGTACAACCTTATCACAATAGCTCTCAACTCAAAAGGAAATTTTAATTCTTCTAGAATCTATTCCAAAGGTTAGTAGGCAGTGTGAAATTAAGCACATCAAATCTAATCAACAAGTAAATTAATTACAATAGATAAAACTCAGAAAATATGAGTAAACTGTGCAAAAGGCTTGCAACAATGCTCTATTGAACTCAAAATGGTAGAATACAATACAATATAGTAACAATGACTGAGTAATTCGAATTAACCAAGGAGGTCATTCGAATATACTGCATGGAATAGCTTGGCTCCAACTAGGAGTCCTTGTCATCAGATCAATGGAGTCATCAATGCACAAGTAACAGTCAACGAGGTGTTAAACTGAGTCTAACTGTGTGTGGTACGTTTAAATAGAACATGTAGTCACTAACTAAATCAAAGAGGCTCATTGGAGGGCGCATGAGGAGCTAACTGGAGTCAGAATAGGCAATCTAGTGTCACTGGGGGTCCAACGGAGTGATACAATCAGTTACGGAGTCAAACTAGCCTTAAATCAAGGAATAACTCAACTAACTTAAGTGAACTGAGTGGTAGGTGAAGAAGTGTGCCTTTCTCAAGTGGTAGGTGAGAAGTGGGTGCCTTCCTGACTAGGAGGGATAAAACTGCAAGGAAAGAAGCTCCCGGGTGCTGGAAAATTGGGGATAAGGTGCCGGAGGAATCAAACTAGTGACTGGGATGCATGCATGCATGTAAAGTACAAAACTAAGTGATGAGGTATCCTAACAGGAAGTAAGTAAATTTCTTTTCTAAAGTAAAAAAGGTGACACAAAATATTGATTTTATTATTCTAGCACTTGTCTACAACATATCTGAAGCATAGAAACTAGTATATGTAGGCTCTATATACCTTTGAGTTTATCAACATTTCAAGAGAAACATAAGAATTAGGAGATCGGGATACCATAATGAGACCATTTTTTGTTATTTAAGAAAAAAATTTCCTTAATTACAATGTTGTCTATAGCCTATTACTCATTGAGCTACTAGTCACTTTCCTATGATAAGGTCGTGTGCAATACATGCATACATTAGATACAAGGTGTAACAACAATCAAATTTGACTGAAACACTTGTACTACATGACCACTTGAACAAAAATTGTGTGAGCATATCCTTTGATAGGAGTTCATAGAAATTTTATGTTGGAGTCATTCTTAGAGTTTACATATTAAATATATGATACTATTATATATAATTATGCATTGTCATGATGACATAGAACATAGAACTTAGCACATCATTTATTAAACATAATAATTTCATTAGCCATAAAGAAACGTAGTAGGAGATTCAACATGTACCCATCTAGTTCATGAACCTAGAGTGAGAACAACAATCCACAATCATCCCTCTCTTGGGAGTTATCAAAATCCTAAGGGATTAGCATTAGAAGTATACAAATTGAAAATTAAGTTGAGTGAGCAGTCCACATACCTTCATGACATCAAGGGAATGATAGAGTCACGGGGATCTCAATAGAAAAGAAAAAAAATAGATCCTCAATACAAGAATTACCTAGCCAGGAAGAATCACTTTGAAGGTTTCGATATCAATTAAAGAAACATAACAAACCTACCTTCAAGGGGGATACTAAATAATGGAATGAAGGAGAGGCATAGGTTTCCAACAGTGAAATACATATTGTTACTATATGATTTCAACTCCTTTGAAAAGACAAGTTCGCTAGAAACAAAATAAACCTACCTTCAAGGGGTATATTAGAGAAGGCAATAAAGTGGAGGCATAGTTTTTTTATATTGAGAGACATATTGTTACTATATGAATTCATCTCCTTAGGAAAGAAAATCTCTTTAGCTGCCAACTAATGGATGATGCAAAACTATAGTGGGACCACCTATAGAATAAAGTAAAAGTTGATGAATATTTATAATGGAATAGTTTAAAGAATCATTTCAAAGATAAGTATATAAGTGAAATGTATTATTGAGGAAGAGAACATTAATATTATGCACTCAAGCAAGGAAGAATGACAAATGAAGAATACACATGAAAGTTTGCGGAATTATACAAGTATGCTCTTGAACCCAATGAGGAGTCATGACTCAGAATATTTATAATAGGAATCAAATATTGTTGGTGCAAAAGTAGAGATTGAGTTCTTGTGCATGGGCCAACCATAAGGGCATCATTGCGGTCTAGTATGCTGGAATTTTCAATCCCCTGAAGGAGAAGGTCTTACTCGAAGGACAACCAATACCTGTGTGTGATGAGGGGTGTTAATTGTAAGGATATAGTTGTGAAGGTTAATATTCTTCATGTTGCAATAACGTTAATTATTATGCTATCACAACATAGATTGATCACCTACTACATACAAATAATAAATAGAGGCATAATCTATCTATTTAGACAATAAACAGAATAATCCATGCACACAAAATTAAGAAGGGCCAAAATTCCTTCTTTATATTACTAATGAATTCCATTGCATAACGAATCCAGGGCCCTATGGATTTACATCATCCCAGGAACTATCTGTCACAGAAATACAAAGAACAAAGAAAAAAGAACCCATGACCCAATTACATCACCCAAAACCAAGATACGTCGAATCAGAATTTCATGTTTCTGTGCTATGGCTCGGTCTTTGTTCTATGTCTTCTTATTCTATCGGTTTATATTTTCCTTCTCTTTCGCTATGTTCCTTCTTCCCTTCCAATTTCCTTATGATTCTTTATATACTTGTGGGGATGGGTCCAAAACTATTGTGGCCATTAGGGGCTTCCACAACTCTCACTCATTTACCTTCTGCCTCCTTCTTCCATTTCGGGTCCTTTTGAAAACTGAAGGAGTCAACAGGCCCCAACCACAAGTGTTGACTTTCCCTCGAGTAAACTTGGTTGTATTCCTGAATCTTCCACATCATCTATTGTTGTCTCTTCAAATGAAGGAGCCAACTTGAATAATAAACATTATCAGTATACCACATCTTGTATTGAGCAACATTGGTATTTATATTGTGTATCAAGAAAACCAAATAAAATTACAACATATTTAAAAGAAGAGTAATGCCTTCAAGAAAGGATACTTGTCTCCTGGTTGTGGAAATATAGGGAGAGAAACTAACTAGTGTCTCTTTGTATTCAAAATATTCTTCTATGATAACATCTTTGGGAGTGTCATCATTCTCGAAATCAGTAGTCTCTCTTTCAACAAGATACCAGACTCTTTAAGAAGGCATTCTAGTCAACCATAGAAACAAGGAGACAAAGGAATGAGGATGTAGCATGAATAATAGTGTTTCCTAGCTTTCTCCATAAAAAATCCAAGAGCTCTTGCATGGATTTATTCATAAAATTTCTTCTGGTGTGAAATGTAGTTCAAAGTGATCGAGGAGGTGATATTCATGGGGACAATAGTTTTATAGCATGATTCCCCACACCTTATGCAACATTCCTTGATGGAATTTCATCTCCCTCTGTAAACTCATATCATCCCTTTTTCTCAGAGGAACCCCTAAAAAGCACTTTTTTGTTGATGTATGGGACGTATCAACACTACATCTTGTGTATACGCATGTTGATCCACTATTTCCCACATACATTAGGTTTCATGATCAAAATTAAAAATGTTTTGGGTTTTCCTTCTCAAGTAACAACCATGTCAATAGTTGGCCTTCCATATGTTGGAAAACGCTCTAATTCGACCCTCCACCTCCTTTCACGGTTATATATTGAGCCATTGTGGATATTTTGAGAGAGGACAAACTACAGATCAAGGAAAATATAGAGAAATTTTTCCCCATTTCCATTTGCTTGAGTCTACATCCCTTTTTCCTTGTTGTTTGAACTCTTTTATGTTCATATCCCAAGCTCTTCCATATCCTGTGAAGGAGGAACCCAATTACTCCTTGAACTTGTGAGCTTTCCTTTGCATGGAGGATTGAAGCGGTGTATGCCTAGGTGGAGGGAATTAGTTTCTCAGTTCCGACGATTTGCCGAAAGAAGGTCGTCACTTTGTACTTCTGTTTATTTCAATAATAGAAATACTCTTTTCTCATCCAATAAATGTTGCAAATGTTTATGTTATTTTCCTTGGGTATATTTGTTGAATATGTTGATGGATTATGCTAGTTTGTATGATAACAATGTATATCTATATTCCATATGCTTGTATATATTTGGTGTTGAGGAAAGTTGTAGGTTGTGAAAATCCTCACAACAGATCTAAGAGATGATGTATACCTCACAAGAGTAATTATGATTAAGCAGGAAGATAGAAGAAGAGTGGTCAATGCAGTGTAATGAGCAACATAATAATAATACAGTAGAACTTGGATAGAAGCAAAAATACTTCACACACACTAATTAATTAATCACAATATCGACAAATAAATAGTACAATGCATGAGGATTCGAATGCCAAGGTGGCAATTCAAATTAGCCTTCATGGAGTGATCAAAAGATCACTAGAGTGTCATCGGAGCACAACTAGAAGTCTATCCCATCATCACTGGAGTCATCAATGCTCAAGTAACTGTCAACCATCAATCAAACTAAGTCTAACTGAGTGTGGTAGGTGTAGCTGAGTGTAAATGGCACTAACTGAATGAAGGAGGCTCAGTGGAGGGTGCATGAGGAGCTAACTGGAGTCAGAATGAGTAGTCTAGTCACACTGGAGGTCCATCGGAGTGGTAAGTGTTAAGATTTAATATGCTAAGACAGAAAATAGCAGCATTACATTCCATTTCACAATAATAGCATATACAGGATCACTGAAGAAACAACAAGCACAGCATAAACACAAGAGACAGAGATTTATCCTGGGAAACCCTCATGGGGTAGAAAACCCAGCAAAGCTTCCTCAATATAGATGACCAGAAATATACAAAGATGAAACCTTGAGACATGATCTCCTCCTCCACAATAGCAGACCTCTCCTCCACAAGTGCGCTATCCTCAAGTGTGTGAGTGTATCAAATGAGGAACACACCTCCTCTATTTATACACTACTCTGATATGTATTTTACACAAGTACATGTAGGCTCGTATTTAACCATTAGGTTAAATACCCCATTATAAGTGACTGGGCCGACCCCCACATGGTGGGTCTAATAACCCTAGTTACCACACCCAACTCGGAGGAATAAACATCTCCAGATTTATAGTATAATCACATTGGAGGTATGGAACATCTCCGGAATAAATAATATACAAATATAATATTCTTTGAAGTTACAATATTTCAACACTCCCCCTTAACGAGAAGGATATTATAACAGTATCTGCACGAGCAAGGAGTCATCAACATCATACATGATACATCTATAAATCATTGGAAGCTTTCTCAACATCATCAGTAACTCAAGCAGTTACTGGAACATCTTCAATACTGGAACTTTATCTTCTGCAGCACTCGAACAACTACAACAACATCAACATCTGGATCCTCACGATCATTAGTATCATCATCTCACGATCATTAGCATCGTCATCACATGATCATCAGCATCATCATCACACGATCATCAGCATCGTCATCACACGATCATCAGCATCGTCATCTCACGATCATCAGCATCGTCATCACACGATCATCAGCATCGTCATCTCACGATCATCAACATCGTCATCACACGATCATCAGCATCGTCATCACACAATCATCAGCATCGTCATCACACGATCATCAGCATCGTCATCACACGATCATTAGCATCGTCATCTTGCGATCATCAGCATCGTCATCACACGATCATCAGCATCGTCATCACACGATCATCAGTATCGTCATCACACGATCATCAGCATCGTCATCAACACAGGTATCCATAACAATACAAGTATCCACATCATTAGTACAAGTATTCATGCCAATACAAGTATACATATCATCAATACAAGTATCCATACTGATACAAGTAATCATGTCATCAATACATGTATCCTACCGATACAAGTAACCACATCATCAATACAAGTATCCATACCGATACAAGTAACCACGTCATCAATACAAGTATCCTGCCGATACAAGTAACCACATCATCAATACAAGTATCCTATCGATACAAGTAACCACATCATTAATACAAGTATCCTACCGATACAAGTAACCACATCATCAATACAAGTATCCTACCGATACAAGTAACCACATCATCAATACAAGTATCCTACCGATACAAGTAACCACATCATCAATACAAGTATCCTACCGATACAAGTAACCACATCAAAAATCACTTTCTCGGAGACCATACGTCTACAGATCAATTCAGGGACCGAAGTCCGGGGATGATACAATCCCCACTTCTCGGAGACCAAACGTCTACGGATCAATTCAGGGACCTAAGTCCGGGGATGATACAATCCCCACTTCTCGGAGACCTCACGTCTATGGATCAATTCAGGGACCTAAGTCCGGGGATGATACAATCCCCACTTCTCGGAGACCTCACGTCTACGGATCAATTCAGGGACCTAAGTCCGGGGATGATACAATCCCCACTTCTCGGAGACCTCACGTCTACGGATCAATTCAGGGACCTAAGTCTGGGGATGATACAATCCCCACTTTTCAGAGACCATACGTCTACGGCTCTCTTTAGGACTGAAAGTCTAGGGATGATCCAATCCCCTCAACTGTCCACTAAGGACTTCATTCTCGGAGACCTCACGTCTACGGCTCTCTTTAGGACTGAAAGTCCAGGGATGATCCAATCCCCTCAACTATCCACTAAGGACTTCATTCTCGAAGACCTCACGTCTACGGCTCTCTTTAGGACTGAAAGTCCAGGGATGATCCAATCCCCTCAACTGTCCACTAAGGACTTCATTCTCGAAGACCTCACGTCTACGGCTCTCTTTAGGACTGAAAGTCCAGGGATGATCCAATCCCCTACCTGTCCACTAAGGACTTCATTTTTGGAGACCATACATCTACGGATCTATTCAGGGACCGAAGTCCAGGGATGATACAATCCCTACCTGTCCACTAAGGACTTCATTTTCGGAGACCATACGTCTACGGATCTATTCAGGGACCGAAGTCCAGGGATGATACAATCCCTACCTGTCCACTAAGGACTTCATTTTCGGAGACCATACGTCTACAGATCTATTTAGGGACCGAAGTCCAGGGATGATACAATCCCTACCTGTCCACTAAGGACTTCATTTTTGGAGACCATACGTCTACGAATCTATTCAGGGACCGAAGTCCAGGGATGATACAATCCCTACCTGTCCACTAAGGACTTCATTTTCGGAGACCATACGTCTACGGCTCACTTTAGAACATGTGTTCAAGGATGATACAATCCCCACATGTATTCTCATCAATACAAGTACAAGTATCCTCAACCATACACGTACATTAATCAATACATGTGTCATCAAAAGTATGTATTCTTACCAATACATCTTATCATCAAAAGCATGTATTCTCACCAATACATCTATCATCAAAAGCATGTATTCTTACTAATACATATAACATCAAAAGCATGTATAAGTAAAACTAAGTATTCTAAGTATACGAGTCCTAAATCTAAATATTTCTAAGTATCTAGGTGTAGAGAACAGGTTACCTCATCATCGACCTTGTTGTTCGATGAGACAATCTCATCATCAGTGACTATACTACTCCCCCTTTCGAGGAGGGTCCTTTTGAGCTACACCAAGCTTGTCTCGAAAGTATTCAAATTTCACTCAAGACAAAGGCTTGGTTAGTATGTTGGTAACTTCTTCACTCGAGGTAGAGGTTTGGTTAGTACATCGGTAACCTGTTACGAATTCAAACTTTATAGTTCCTTTCTGTGTCATATCTTGTTAGATCCCTATGATCTTTGACTTATCATGGAACACTAGATTCTATGTCATCTTGATACAACTCTATTTGTCACATAGGATCACAGTTGGTTCTATCTCTAAGTCAAACAATCCTGAAGCCAAACTTCTTCACAACTAGCAGAGCAAACAGCCATATATTCTGCTTGTGCTGAGAGCCACCTTAGACTGCTTCCAGCTAAACCACGAGATCATGGCTAATCCTAGACAATAACATCCTCTTGATGTGTTCTTCTTGTCTGATACACTTTCTGCCCAATCAGCATCTGAGTAGCCATCTGAAGTCATGATCTCCAAGATAGCACAGATCGAAGTCTATCGTATCCTTTAGGTGCCTCATCACATGCTTTGCAACTATCAGGTGAAAACATCTAGTTTCCACTAGATACTGACTCAAGGTATTCACAACAAAGAATATATCTAATCTAGTATATGTTAGAAACATCAATGACCCAATAATTTGACTGTACAGAGTTATATCCACTAACTCTGATGATTTATCCCCTAACAGCTTTAAGTTGGAATCCATAAGAGTGGCCATTCCAACACCTCAAGTCATATTTCTCATCATACTTTCCTGGGTTGAGAAATATTCCTTCTGAGCCTTGCCATACTTCCAGACCTAGGAAGTAAAGCGTCAATTTGAGATCTTTCATTTTCATTTCTGCATTGAATGATCTTCTGCATATCTATCTGTGCCATCTCTCGTTAGATGGGTCTACTAATATGAGCCTTAATATCATTCGAACTCTGTGGTGAGTTCCTTCTTGCATCCATGTCATTTGTGTATAGAAATCATATTCAACCTTGTAGCAAAGGTTGAGATCCACATCACCCATGGTGATCATTAAGCTTATCAATTTATTATCGATCCTAGGTACCTATACAGAACCTGATTCACACTTCTTCTTTAATTACACCATACTTGGAGCAAACATCTTGTCGTGATTCTCTTCCCCTTTCTAAGAGAATCTTCTAGCCATGAGCCTTCTATATTTTGTTTGATTTGTAAATCTTCTTGTTTGAACATCCACCACTTGTACGGTGTCCATCATTCTTCATGACCTTTCCTACAAATCAAAATTAAGTACATGATTAGTAATACTTCATAATCATCAAATCATATTGACATGATAACCTATTATGCATACAGATATCATTTACATAGTGATGCAACTATTTTGACCAATACTTTGGTACAACACTTTCCCATATCGTGTATGCATACAGTGGCTATCTAGATGCCTTCCATCTCTACCAGAACATAGTATCGAGAGTGTGCACAACTCTCAGCATGTCAGCAAAGAGGTTTCATTCTAGACAAACAACAATGGAATGTTTGACCAACTTACCAATCATATGCATATTAGTAGTATACTGTTCAATGTTCTATGAATATTTACACTCAGCATGATATATTATAGGAATACAAATATGCATACAACCTATTACAGGCAATATCATTACTATTTCAAATAATAACTCAAATACTTATCTTTTATGTTTGTGTGGCTGCCTCTCGCTTGATCTTTTGTATGTCTTTTGAACTTCTATTCATTCTGTACCACTGTGCATGCTCAAGAGTCATCCTCATGATCTCATACACAAACATACACTCATTAGTATATTCTAAATTCTATCAAAACATTATAGTACTAAATAATCTTGAAAATGTATAGTCATGATTATAGTTCATAAACATTAGTATTCAAGATTTCAGGGAAGTCTTCTTTTACTCATGCATATCATCAATCAAGATAAAAGATATAATATGCATAATCCCTTGATTACTAACTTTATGAATAAGCATAACCAATCATTCCAAGTATACTTATATAAGGGATCCTAACACAAGGTAAGATTCATGGGAAACATACCTGGATTAGTATACCTACTTGGTTATGTACAACATACCTAAACAATCTCTTCAATGATTTAGAGATCCTGAGCTAGAACCTGCATGTCTCATAGGTTAAGCATAATATAACAAAGTCATACATACCTCGTAAGTAGAACAAAGATTATGGATGAGTCTTTGTCTTCATGTTTTCATGGTCATGGAGCCTGATTTGTCTTTTGTGATGTACTTGTATCTTGTTAGTAGACAACATCAACCTCACACAACATCATAATGCATTAGTACAATCATAAGTGTCAACACCCTAACCAATGAATATCTTCTATCATGCATTCATAATTTTGTTAAGGTGATACAACAAATCTAAAATCAAGATTGTACTAACCGTAATAACATGAAGACAAACATACCATAAACTTAATCATGAACAAATGTCAAAACATGCCTCGATGAGTCATACCTGTCGAGATCGCTTGTAATCTCCTTATGTAAAGCCTTAGCCTCATCTCCCTCTGAAACAGTAACTCCTTCACTTATGCAGGTGACCAATCCATCTTCTTCTAGGATTAACCCTATCCACTTGATTTGCAAGAACTGGACCTGGAGCTGGATATGGGTTTGTCAGAGAAACCCCAAAAATTCAAACTTTGAATTTCAAACTTCCGAAAGGATAGAAATATGCGCCTTGATGAGCTGATCAAACTGATATATTCAGAATTTGAAAACTGCAAAGTTTCACTCCTCAATTTTGCCTTTGAAACTTCCGGATTCACTGGACATGAACCTGAACTGGGGTTTGGTGAATCCCACTCTTCTGCCCAATCAAAATGTTTGATCCAAAGCTCTAAGCTTCTATTTTTCTGAGGAGCTTCCAGCCATGGTCACAGATTTCAAAAATTCCCATTTTTACAGAAGCCCTAATTTTCCACTTTTCTGATCAAAGTCCCGAACTAGGGTTTGATCAAGCCCGGCCTTCTGCCCAACCAAAAAATCTGATCTTGGTCTCTAAATTTCTATTTTGATGAGTAGCATTCAGCCGTGGTCTCCGTTTACAAAAATTCCAACTTTCTTCAAAGCCCTAAATTCCGGAAGCCATGAATGAAGGTATTCAAAAATAATTATGTTTTGACAGAAATATGTACCTGATTGTTTCTGGTGTAACTCCAAACTTTTCAATCCACAGGGTCTGAAAAAGTTTTCTGAGATAGCCTGACCTGTTGTCTTTCCATCCTGATAGGTCTGACCTCAATTGGATTCTCTGAGAAAGAGTTATGTCAAATGTCGCAACGTGACCTGTTTTGGGATAAAACAGAAGAGCAAACTTGTACGGCATGCCACGTGTCACTGTTTAAACTTCGGCCTCTGAAAAAATTTTCTGAGGTAGCTCGGCCTGTTATCTTTCCATCCTGACAGGTCTGACCTCAATTGGACTCTATGAGAGAGAGTTATGCCAAGTGTCGCAACATGACCTGTTTATGGGATAATACAGGAGGTCAAACTTGTACGGAGTGCCACGTGTCACTGGTTCAACTCCGGCCTATGAAAACATTTTCTGAGATAGTACAGACTGTGTACTACCTGTCACTTTTTACGAAATTTCATTTGGAGCTTCCTAGCCCAATATATGACCTTTTTCCCAAGGTCACCTTATTTTGACTCAGATCTGGAAGAGGCAGAAACCCTATATGGTACAGATCATAAATCACAAAGTACAACGAATTAGAGGTTGTCCTTTGGACACAAGGTACCTGGAGATTTAATCTTCGTCCTGTAAGAATTTCAGATCCGAAAACTTCGCCAAAACGGATTTATAGCGAAAGTTCTACGATGACTGGTTTTTGCTATGTAAAACCCTAACCTTCAAATTGTCGTAAGTAAAGCAAGTGTCTTTAGTGCCATACCTTGTCTTCCTTCAGGTTAGCTCTGATACCATGTTAAAATTCAATATGCTAAGACAGAAAATAGCAGCATTACATTCCATTTCACAATAATAGCATATATAGGATCACTGAAGAAACAACAAGCACAGCATAAACACAAGAGACAGAGATTTATCCTGGGAAACCCTCATGGGGTAGAAAACCCAGCAAAGCTTCCTCAATATAGATGACCAGAAATATACAAAGATGAAACCTTGAGACATGATCTCCTCCTCCACAATAGCAGACCTCTCCTCCACAAGTGCGCTATCCTCAAGTGTGTGAGTGTATCAAATGAGGAACACACCTCCTCTATTTATACACCACTCTGATATGTATTTTACACAAGTACATGTAGGCTCGTATTTAACCATTAGGTTAAATACCCCATTATAACTGACTGGGCCGACCCCCACATGGTGGGTCTAATAACCCTAGTTACCACACCCAACTCGGAGGAATAAACATCTCCGGATTTATAGTATAATCACATCGGAGGTATGGAACATCTCCGGAATAAATAATATACAAATATAATATTCTTTGAAGTTACAATATTTCAACAGTAAGGTCAATTAAGAGTGATTTAAGCCTAAAATCAAGGAGAGAACTCAGTTAACTGAAGACAACTGGATTGGTAGGTGAAGAACGACACCTTTCTCATACAGTAGGTGAAAGGAGGGCTCACTAAGCACTAAGAGGGTTGAAACTCAGTGGAAAGAAGCTCCAGGGGATAGCTAACTGAGGGCTAGGTGTTGGGACTAATGATTGGAATGCATGCAAACCCTAAATAATGCGAGCAAATCCTAAAAGTGCATGCATGACTTAAAATGTTTGTAGGACTAGGATGGAGTATAAGAATATCCTAACACCCCCCCTTAATCCATGCTGAGCCCTGGTAACTAAGACCAAAGGTCACCCAATACAATGAATAATAATAGTCAATAAACCGAGGAAATGGGGAAAACCTCATGGTAAAAATTACCCCCCTCAAAATAGACTGTAAGGCACACACACAAATAAATGCTCCAAACTCAAGCAGGTGTGATGCTTGGTCATATGTCTGCAAGTATCTTCTTCTTGGGAAGAAGTGGATCATGCTCAGAAAGCATGTGCTTGTACTTTCTCTTCAGATTGAATGTGATGAGAACAAATCAAAAATTATGAGTATGATCCTTGAGCCTGTGATTCGAATCAGCTGAGGTAGGATCAAATCTATGAATGTGCAGATAGTCTTTTGTCTTCTCCTTCGAACCATCATGGGTGATATTATGCCAAAAAGAACCATCACATGATTGCTTGAAATCCAAATCACATTTAAGACTTGAAGAATAGTTTCTTGAGATCTCCTTTGAACCAGCATGGGTGAGATCAAAACTATCATATGCATGAGAAATTATCCCAAGTAGTGATTGCTTAGAATCCAAATTAGATCCAAGACTTGAATCATGGTTTCTTGAGATCTCCTTTGAACCATAAGAGGTGAGATTAAAACCAATAAATGCATGAGAAGTTATCCCAAGAGAATGGAAATGGTTTCTTGAGATCTCCTTTGAACCAGTAGGGGTGAGATCAAAACCATGATGTGCATGAGAAATTATATAAGCGAATGGAAATGGCCATATTCTTCAATAACCTTCTGAAAACATGGATAATGATCATATAGTAGTAAATAAGAGGTGATTTCTTGAGGATAGCGAATGCATTACCTCCAATAGACGATTTGACCTCCGAAACATTCAATAGATCATGATGCAGACCAACAGACTTTGGTGCAAGAGAGGATTTAGGATCTTCTGCAATATCTAGAGTGTGAGCTGGCACAAAAAGAGAAGAAATTTGGAGCATGAGTGTAGAATCTGCAAGTTCTTCTTCTTTGTGGACAACTTCAATATGAGATGTGTTTGATACTGGTTCATGATCAATGAGATCATCAAGGAGGGTGAATGCATCACTTTGCTTGCTCTTGAAGGGATTTGGACCAAAACCTTCATTCTGTTTGCCAAATATTTCATCCAGATGGGCCCATAGATCTTTTGGATTTTCAACATCATCAATTATTTGGTACATTACGTAATCAGGCATAGCAAGCATCATCCTTCCAAAGGCTTGGTCACCTTTATTCAACCAGTCAATCTTCTCTTCAGAGGATTTGAACTCTCTTTCAAAATAACAATCAAAGAGATCATGGCTCTTCAAATATGCTATCATTTGTGGTTTCCATTCATCATAGTTGAATGAAGAAAGAGGAGGGATTTCTTCTAAATACATTGAAGCCGTAGAAGACCTGCAAAAACAATAGAGAATATCTGCAATTGCTACTGCTGCAAAAATGCAGAAACTGCTGCACTCGAAATTTTGATAATAACCTGCAAAAAACTCTCAAGAATGGAGATAAACAATACTCTCAACATGCTATGATACCATGTGCAAATCCTCACAAAAGATCTAAGAGATGATGTATACCTCACAAGATTAATTATGATTAAGAAGGAAGATAGAAGAAGAGTGGTCAATGCAGTGTTATGAGCAACAGAATAATAGTACAGTAGAACTCGGATAGAAGCAAAAATACTTCACACACACTAATTAATTAATCACAATATGGACAAATAAATAGTACAATGCATGAGAATTCAAATGCCAAGGTGGAAATTCGAATTAGCCTTCATGGAGTGATCAAAAGATCACTATAGTGTCATCGGAGCACAACTAGAAGTCTATCCCATCATCAGTGGAGTCACCAATGCTCAAGTAACTGTTAACCATATGTCAAACTGAGTCTAACTGAGTGTGGTAGGTGTAACTGAGTGTAAACGAGTGTAACTGGCACTAACTGAATGAAGGAGACTCAATGGAGGGCACATGAGGAGCTAACTAGAGTCAGAATGAGCAGTCTATTCACACTAGAGGTCCATCGGAGTGGTAAGGTCAGTTAAGAGTGAGTTAATCCTAAAATCAAGGAGAGAAATCAGTTAAATGAAGACAGCTAGACTGGTAGGTGAAGAAGGGCGCCTTTCTCATGCAATAGGTGAAAGGAGGGTGCACTAAGCACTAGGAGGGTTGAACCTCAGTGGAAAGAAGCTCTGAGGGCTAGCTAACTAAGGGATAGGTGTTGGGACTGATGACTGGGATGCATGAAAATGAATGCAAACCCTAAATAATGCATGCAAACCCTAAAAGTGCATGCATGACTGAAAATGCAAATAATGAAAATGCTGCTAGGACTAGGATGGAGTATAGGAATATCCTAACATAGGTGAGGATCATTGGATTTCAAGCTCAATGGTGGTCTTCTTCAAACATCTGGCTGAGGTAATATTTTTATCTTTTGTTGTTGGCATTTTACATTTATATAGCATACTTGAGAATTGAGTTGATTTCCAGTGTCACTCTGTCTGGTGTGGTCTACCCCAAGCCATAGGAGGTTTTCTCTGTAAGAGAATTGGTGACCATACTAAGGAGCCTCCATTTGGGGTCTTTTTGGGCAATTTTTCCTTCTTATTGCTCTATGTTTTTCTGAATTTCTATGTCGCTAGTAGCTTGGCAGTCTGTGCATTGATTTTATCTTGAGTAATTTGGATTCATTCTTAAGTATTTTTTAGTATTTTTCTCCACCCACATGAGCTGGATGAGCTATGCCTACCGATGTGACCTATCAGTGTCTTACTCATGTATATATGTTGATGTTTTTAAAACAATTGCGTTACGCATACACCTCACTTTCAATCCCATATCTTGAGTTAGATGTTTGTTGGATGAATTATGAGTGTTGTTGAGTCTTCTTGGGCCTCTATGTGGTCTATTTGGTTCCTTTATAGTGATTGGGATCTCTCTCTTTATTTGTTTTTAATTAAGTTAGTTTTTGTCATTTATATCTTTTTGGCTTGCTTGAGTCATTCTTCTTGGTGTCTTTCCTTATTGGTCTCTTTGTACTAACTGCATAATCTGAGTAGTTCATGGTTCAATATTGCATTTTCATTCATATATTTTGTAAATACAAAGTACTTGTATTTTGAATTGTATTTGAACACTTGCATTTTTATTTGGAGTTGCATTAGTCTTGGCATTTGAAATTGAAAGACATCGTAGTTGCATTTTCATTTTGTGGCATACAAATTTATTTTGAAAAACAAGCCTAGCACTTAGCAATGTTTTAATGTATGATTCTTTATTTTTGTTGAGTCACAACATCATTAGTTGCATGACCATATACCCTTGAATAACAATAGCCAACTAAAATAACGCTTAATTTAAAATTGATAAGAAACATTTTTATTTGTAGGATGCGCCAACAAGTATAGGTTTTAGAGTCTTGGAATATGATTGTGTGAGTAAAATTTTCCAATACTATGAAACTAAAAATTAGGTGTCTTTCCAAGGAATGTTGAAACCCATGGTATAATTGGTGTTCTTAAGAGGATCTTCTTACACAAAATTTAAGCACGACGTGATGTGAACGTTGGTTGAGGAGATAACCCTTCACGACCTTCCTAACATTGGAGATATATCCTAGGTTTAGCCATATTTGTTGGTTTTTGAAGAACCTAAGTGCTTCTTGATATTCGGTCTTAGATACCCTACCCATACTGTAATGTACCAATTATATTTGATTGTACACTAACTGACTCTTCTACAATACTTAAGGCAAAATAGTGAACACTACTGACTTGACTAGCTGTAGGAAGGAAATTTCAAACAAATCTAGAAGGTATGAGGATTATGCTAGTTGAGAGATCCTTTGCACAATGTATTGGTACCATTAATGTTTCAAACATAATATAGGCTGAATTCTACTCCAAGGCTCCTAGTCACCCCAGCATATGCAAACTATAATTTCAACTTGGCACTATACGAGAGCTAGTGATGAAGTATTTTGACTCGGGAAGGATTTAAAAAATTAATTGACTATAAAATATCAGTTTGGGTTCACATCAACAAGTTAAATTAGGAATTTATGATGAGGTTTCAAAAGAAGAAGAAAAAAAAGCAAAATTGTCTCTCAGAACTGCACAACTAGTTCAATTTATGGATTCCCCAAATAGGTGGATAAGGATACGAATTATTGGTTTCATACATGGAATTATTTTGTTGACATTTTAAGTGATAGAAAAAACTAAAATAAATAAAATTGGAGTTGTATAAGTTCGTCTATTGCTCAAATACTGAAAACTAGTTATTTTCCATGGCAATCTAGACTAGGTAAAAGAAATTGGTATGAAACTCAGACTTCTCTTTATTAAATCTGTAGAATGGAGTTCAAAGGTTCATCGTTACATTAATGAGATAAATCATAAGTTGAAATACATCTCATGTAAGTCTTGGTAAATTAATACATAAGGGAAAGAATTATACATCATATAGAAAGACAAGAAATTATCAGGATTTCAAATGGGAGGCTTCTCAATCTCTGCAAACAAGATCAAAATTCATTGGATCAGACTTTAGGACATGAAATAAAATCAATGATGAATACTGGATTTCAACATCCTCTTAGAATAAGCATGGGCACATCTCCCAACTTGGACTAGGGGGACATCTCCCAAGTCAAAGAGACAAAATTTCTCTCAATCCAATTCTCAAACTGTCAAAATATGGGAATGTGGTGCACACTCCTTATTTTATATATTTGATGTGACTTTTGGATCAAGTAATCTAGGCTAATATTTTACCCTCATGGAGTGCATAAGGATAGCTTCCTTTGAAGCTTTTCTTTTTGCTTCACTTGATGCCTTTACTTTATCATGATTTTGCTTTTCTATCCTGTTATTCTACTTTTGACTGCTTTTTCCTTCTTTTCTTACTTATCCTTCTTTTCTTACTTATCCTTCTTTTCTTCCTTATACTACTTTTTCCTGCTTTCTTAGCTTTAGCTGCTTTCATCTTTTCTTCTTTTGCAAGCTATCTCTTGTTCAAAGCTTATCCTATAATACTCCCTTGTGGATCATTATCCACTTTATTTCATTAATATAAATATTTATTAATGAAAATTAAATTTTATCAAGTGCATCTCAAACTGAAGGAAATGAAATTAACAACTCCTAATTAATTAATACCTTCTCTTTCAAAATTAACCCCAGGTATATGAAACTTTATCCTTGACCCAAGGAATTGCTTAATTTAGGAACCCAATCTAGTGATCATCAATGAGGGGGTATGATAGTCCTCCCCTCCCAATATTGCTTTTCCCCAAGCAATTTCAAACTTGGATGATGTAATATGTGTTCTCCTTCCCAAGTAGCATCCTCACTAGGATAGCCTTCCCATTGCACCAAATATTCTTTAATGCTTCTGCTTCTTAAATTTCTTTCTCATACCTCCAAAATATTATCTAGAACTAACACCAAATGTCCCTCGTCATCAATGGGAGGCAACTCTTTTGAAACTTTAACTTGCTTCCCTATTGCCTTATTCAAACAGGACACATGGAAAACATTATGAATTTTTCTTTCTGGAGCCGCAATTCTAGTTCATATGCCACTTCACCATTCTTCTTTAGCACTTTGTATGGACCATAGAACCTTGGTTGTATCTTCTCAGCTCCCTTATACTTCAATGAGGATTTTATATAGGTTTGCAACCTCAAATAAATGAGATCTCCTTCTTGGAAGGGTCGCTTCACTCTTTTCCTATCTGCATTCACCTTTTGTCTATTTTGTGCTACTAGCAAGTTGTCCTTGAGAGTCTTGAGCATGTATTGACTCTCTTGGAGACAATACTTTTCCTTCTATGTCTTGCAATCACCAAATATCAGATCAGAAAAAGTGGGTGAATCATATCCATATAGGGCCTTGAACGGTGACATTCCAATTGATAGATGAAAAGTGGTGTTATAACAAAACTCTCCCAGATGAAGCCAAGTAGTCTATGTCTTCTACTAACTAGTAACATAGTTTATTAGGTACCCTTCAAGCCACTAGTTCGCTCTGTCTTTTTTACCATCATTCTATGGATGGTAGCTTGTACTCATGTTCAAACTTGTCCCCACCAACTTGAACATTTCTTGCCAGAAAATTGCTGGTGAAATTGTTATCTCTATCACTGATGATAGACTTGGGCATGGCATGAAGTTTGAAGACTTCTTGGATGAAAATTTCAACCACTTGGCTGGCTTCAATATTGGTTGTGACATAAAATAAATTTGCATACTTGGTTAGTCTATCAACCACAACAAAAATATTGTTTTTACCTTGTCTATTGGGGATTTCGGTGATGAAATCCATAAACACACTTTCCCATTTTTTCTCTTGAATAGCAAGAGGTTGTAGGAGTCTAGCTAGATGTGTATGTTCTACTTTGTTTTTCTGGCATGCCATGCATGCTCTAACATACTCCATCACTTCCTTATTTTGGCCCTTCCAAGAGAACCTTTTCCTCAATTTCTTATATGTCTTCACATACCTCGGATGTCCTATTAGGGGCACATCATGGGAAGCCTCTAGGATCTTCTTCTTTAATGATGATTATGGAACCAAGAAAATCCTATTCTTATGATGGATGATATCATTAAGAATATTGTAGGTATCATAATGAATTAGTCCATTAAATAAATCACAAGCAAACTAATTCTTTGCATACTGTATTCCTAGATGTGCCTTCCAATCAACATGAAATTTCATCAATCCAAGTACTGGTTTCCTAAGGAGTGCATCAACTACAATATTCATCTTACCCTTCTTGTATTCAATGTCATAGTCAAAATATTGGACCTTGCTTACCCACTTTTGTTTCCTATCATTCAACTCCTTTTGTGACAGGAAGTGTCTCAAGCTATTATGATCAGTTTTGATGATGAACTTATCCCCCACAAGATATTGTCTGAAATTGACTAGCACATGCATGATGGATAGCATCTCCTTGTAATAAAATGAGTATAGCCTCTGACGGGGCTACAAATGTCTACTTTCAAAGGCTATGGGATTTTTGTTTTGCATCAAGAAAACTCCAATCCCAATTCTTGAGCATCACATTCAAGAACAAAAGGTTGAGAAAAATATGGAAGTGAAAGAACAAGATAACTACTCATTACCTCTTTCATTATATTGAATGCTTGTTTAGCTTTTGTTAACCAACTAAAGGCTCCTTTCTTAATGATATTTTTCAATGGAGATGACATCTTTGAAAATCCTTTGACAAAATTTTGGTAATATGTACACAAACCAACACTAGTACAAAATGAGAAACTAGTGACTAAAAAAATGACTAAAATTCACATATAAACAACTATTTTTTAGTCGGCGACTAATAGTTGCTAATTTCTAGTATCTTATAGCTTGACTAACTTAGTCGTATTTATTTTAGTCATTAATAGTTGTATTATTTTAGTCGTATATTTGGTCATTGATTTAGTCATTAATTGTCATTGATTTCATAGCTAATTTCTAGGATCTTATAGCTCGATTGACTTAGTTGTATTTATTTTAGTCATTAATAGTTTTCTTATTTAGTCATATATTTGGTCATTGATTTATTCATTAATTGCACTAATTTCCAGTATCTTATAGCTTGACTAACTTAGTTGTATTTATTTTAGTCATTAATAGTTGCATTATTTAGTCGTATATTTGGTCATTGATTTAGTCATTAATTGTGGAAATTAATGACTAAATCAATGACCAAATATACGACTAAATAATGCAACTATTAATGACTAAAATAAATACAACTAAGTTAGTCAAGCTATAAGATACTGGAAATTAGTGCAATTAATGAATAAATCAATGACCAAATATATGACTAAATAAGGAAACTATTAATTACTAAAATAAATACAACTAAGTCAGTCGAGCTATAAGATCCTAGAAATTAGATACTAATAGTTGTTTATATGCGAATTTTAGTCATTTTTTTAGTCACAAATTTATCATTTGTAGTAGTCATTTATTGTTGTTAATTGGTCATTTACTTAGTAACTGATTGTGGTTAACTAGTCATTAACTGTAGTTAACTAGTCATTTTTGTAGTCATTGATCGTTGTTAACTAGATATTTATTTAGTCATTGATGCAGTGCCCTTGCTAGGCACTGGGTCTCTATTCCATGTTCATGTAAATACCAACTTTTTCCCTTATTGTTTTCTAAAAGAAAAGAATCCACCGTCTATGTTTCTGATATCTAAACGTTTATATGTTTGTTTTCTATATGTTTATATGTCTCTGCAATTTAAATAAACATAAGCTTAAGAATTTTCATTTTAACTCTGTTCTTTTTACATACGTAATTTGGAAATAAAAGAAAATACCTTTTATTTAAGCTAGCTCAGTAAAATACCTGGATCCGTAGATTTGTAGTAAGATAAGAAGGTTTCTGTAGTGGATTCTGTAGGTTCCCTTAGCAACCCGAAATGATGTGTCCACCCTGCCGATCAGCTATTATCTGGCTGACCCTAGGAAATCAACGGATTTCCTAGCCCCCGATCCCACAGACCGATAATCCCCATAGCAGCCTTGTCCTTAGTTCAATAACCATACAGTTTAGTGAGTTTTCCCCCTCCTCAATGGAGTTTTCTGCCTCCTCCATTCCTCGAGTTGTCCCCCTCCTCGGAATATTTCACTCCTCTCTACAAATCCTCACAGTCCTCCCACAATAACCCCCCTACTACTTTGTTAAAAAATCTCTTTATAGAAATCCTCCTCCTTCATAAAGTCATAACTTCCTTATCACTCCACCGCCCTAGCTGTCATGGTTTTAGGAAGTACAAATCATTAATGCAACACCCTTTTCAAGGTATAATGATGATTATATATATATTTTAAATCATCCAAGTTTCACTGGAGCAGTGGAATTATTAAATAATTTACTTAAACAAACGCTTTTAATTTACTTTGGAATGATTCTGTCCATTAATTAAATGAGTAATCTATTTAATAAATTATTCAATCCACTATGCTTTATAAAAAGGATTATTGTCATTATTATTATTAATTAAATAATAACAATAATAATTAATAATAATAGTAATTGATTTAATTGTGAATAGTAATTAAAATATTTATTTGTTTAATCGATAAGTGTCAACATAGTACCTCTGTGTATAAATAATGAAACATACTTAATGGTTTAATTAATCATGATCAACAATTATATAGTACACTCTTCTAGTATTAATGTTTAACTATTATACTTCATATTGAAGACACATTCATTTGAGGATACTTGCAATTAATGACACTTATTTTAATTGTTCATTATAATGTTTACATACAAAGACTAATTAACTTATTTTACACATTAGAACTTGATAATCTTTTACTAATTAAGTTCATTCACTAAATATTTAATTGAGTTATTTATGATAACTTATAACATTGTTAAATCTTGATAAGTATGTTGTAAACCAATATTATCGCGCATGTGCATAATGTGCATGCGTGGCCAGCGTATGCACAAGACGGACATGTACTATAAACATACGTCATATTTCCTATGCATCACAGCTAACTAATACTAATAATACTTTATGCAAACTGAACAAGTATACATTTATCATAATATTACTAAAACATCATCGGTTATTTTATCGATTAATCTTCAAGATTTTATTTCATTATTTTTATGATTACATTTGTTCAATCAATCAGGTACAAGGAAAGCTACCTACTACCACTAACTCAAGATCAATGGATACCCAACCCTCAACAGTACTAACTATCATATCCTCCCATCCTAACCTACGTCCACATCCTCCCTATCCTTCCTCTGCTAGTACAAAAGTGGGTGCCAGACTCACCGACATGACCACATAGAACTTGAGAGCGATAGCGTCGGCTGAAAAGCAGACCTATCCTCCCCTAGCAGGCATCCGACCATCGTCATCACAACTACATGGGGAGCGTGTCTCAGCACGGCCCTCCCACGACCTCGGGTATCATAGGAACATAGGGTGGGAAACACATCCATCCCTCTCAACATACCGGGTCTACACCCTTATCAAATCATGCTCGGCTGTTATCGAGATTATCGGTCCATGTCATCGTATCATCAATTTTGGTTTCTAAGGTTTACTGCATGGATAGGCTCCTATCCATATATAAGATCAAGTATCCGGCTATCCCATAGCCCTAGTGTCCTACAGGTTAGTACTCCGCAAAATACACAGTTTATAACAAGCATTTCCATTCGATCACCAATTGATCCATATCATCAACATCATTTGATTTCATGTCACAATTTTACCGCATCACAAGTATGTATGGAATATAACAGTTCTATCAATTTCATCATAGGTTGGCACCCACGTACAACACCATATATTTCACATTTCATCAATGAAAACGCAAAAACATATATTTTCATCATAAAAGCAATGAATCTCATGATAATCATAACTTAATAACTGCATGTGTAATATCCCTCTCTATATCCCTATCAAATTTATAAAGAAAGATATACATATTTAAGTAGTGTTAGGAAGTGTTACCTTCTTTTATATATTGATCACTTAGAGATCCATACATACTTAAATATGGTATATTAATAAAGATATATATATATATATATATATATATATATATATATTTAAGTGTAAGAATGATTACCTTCTTTTATATAATGGATCAAGTAGAGATTCATAGGCACTTAAATATGATATATTAATAAGGATGTAGACATATAACTTACTTGTGGTAGGAAGCGGTTACCTTATTTGTAATGGATGAATTAGAAATTCATAAGCCGGTAATCATGTTATATCCAGAAAGAAAATAAGTTATTAAAGATACAGTCAAATGAGAAGAAAGTTTATATGACAATTCATATGAGATTATACCTGTCTATTAGTGTCGAATAGAAGCATATGGGAACTCCTTGTTTACTAGTTAACTTCCTACCGTGTAAAAAGGAGAACGTTAGTGCTCAGTTTGTTTTACCTTGAGTGATTGAAGGAGACTACCTCCTTAGTGGAGCGCCTTCACCAAACTGTCGCCACCTGTCCCCAGCCTAAGTGTTCAATATTCCAGCTAGTGGAAGACCTTCTTTGCATGAAGAAACGTGGAGAAGATAAGAGAACTGGTTCTTATAAATAGGAGCGTTAGTAAGGGGGGAAGGGCACGGGAGTCTTGGGAAAGGTGAAATATGCATTTTTGAAAAGAGGGTCTCTCGATCCAAGCGGTTTTTCGATGAGAATAGGTGCAATTTTGTTGCTGATCGACAACATACAATTAGTAGAAGGGGACAAGGATGCTCAGAAAAAACGTCATGGGCTGCCATGGTTAGAGTAAGGGAACTGTTGGAGGATTGGATATTTTCTACAATGGTGTCTCCCGTCAAGTGAACAAGTGATCCTTGCGATCTAATCTGGTATGAGAAAACGTCTGCCTTCGCTTAGTGGTATGTTCCTCGACTTGATAGATGTTAGCCGGATCTTTTGACCTCTGCCAGAAAATGGAGGTCATTTGGGCTTTTTTTTAGTTTGACCTTTGCCTGGTGTTTAAGATCTCTGAAGATTTCATGCAGCGAGGGCGATACCTACCCTTCCCGTGCCTTTTCTTGCTTGTCAATTTCATACATAGGATATTATGCATCTAGTGTATATTTTTGTTGCTCCATCGATTTCTGATAGAGATTATGGTGCCCTCCTGTTTGTCGATTTGTTGCCACGAAATCATGGGCACGGTCTATAATTGTTGTCGATATTGCGGTTTTCTGGATGCTCTGTAGGTGATTCTACGAAAACATGGGATCTGAATAGGAAAAGGCTCTGGCCTCTGTGCTACCACGGAATCATGGACATAATTATGCCATTTCTTATGAATCTTCATGTCATTCGACTGTATTGAATTGTTGTAAACCATCACGCTGCATGATCTATTCAGGTTATATGATTTATTGGTTGCATGTTAAACTTCACGCTGTCTTGAAATTAGGGCACTATTATATATTGGAGACTCGATGTATGTGTTTCCAAGAAATCGTGGTTTGAATTCATTGCATTTCAGTTTATTAAAAACGTTAGATCTATACTGAACGGATAAGTTTATATGCTGTTTAGGAATAAGAATTTCCAGGATGAATCATTGTTAATATCAGCATGAAAACCAGAAGCTTGATAATCGCCGAGCGACCCTAGATCAATCAGTTATGTCGGGTATCATTATTATTATTTTAAATATGATTCCCGCTACTATTGATGATAAAGGGCGTTGTTACTTCTTAGGTCTGCATGCTATTAAGGAAATCGTGGTTTTGATTCGTTCCACTTCAGTTTATTAAACAGTGTTAGATCTATACTGAGCGCATAAATCTATATGCTGACGAAAATCGTGGTTGGAATTCGTTGCATTTCAGTTTATTAAAAATGTTAGATCTATACTGAACAGATAAGTTTATATGTTGTTTAGGAATAAGAATTTCCAGGATGAATCATTGTTAATATCAGCGTGAAAACCAGAAGCTTGATAATCGCCGAGCGACCCTAGATCAATCAGTTATGTCGGGTATCATTATTATTATTTTAAATATGATTCCCGCTACTATTGATGATAAAGGGCATTGTTACTTCTTAGGTCTACATGCTATTAAGGAAATCGTGGTTTTGATTCGTTGCACTTCAGTTTATTAAACAGCGTTAGATCTATACTGAGCGCATAAATCTATATGCTGACGAAAATCGTGGTTGGAATTCGTTGCATTTCAGTTTATTAAAAACATTAGATCTATACTGAACGGATAAGTTTATATGTTGTTTAGGAATAAGAATTTCCAGGATGAATTATTGTTAATATCAGCGTGAAAACCAGAAGCTTGATAATCGTCGAGCGACCCTAGATCAATCAGTTATGTGGGGTATCATTATTATTATTTTAAATATGATTCCCGCTACTATTGATGATAAAGGGCGTTGTTACTTCTTAGGTGTGCATGCTATTCAGGAAATCGTGGTTTGATTCGTTGCACTTCAGTTTATTAAACAGCGTTAGATCTATACTGAGCGCATAAATCTATATGCTGACGAAAATCATGGTTTGAATTCGTTGCATTTCAGTTTATTAAAAATGTTAGATCTATACTGAACGGATAAGTTTATATGCCGTTTAGGAATAGGAATTTCCAGGATGAAATCGTGTTGGGTTTACCTATTGAAGCCGAATGAGATTTTTACTGCTTAGGATTATAATTTCCGAATTATAATCGCTTTCTCTGATTGTTCCTGCATGAAATTGCTTTATCGTTGTTTTCTGAAGAAATCATGAGATCCGCTTAGAATCTCTACTTGGTTATAGATCCTGATAATTATTTTTGTGAAATCGTATCTCTATTATAAGTTTGCAATCCAGATTTGTTGAAAGAATTTGATAAAGGGAGACTCTGTGTAGCTATGGCAGAGCTCGATCCTTAAGAGTTATAGATCTGTTAAATTATTTTTGTGAAATCATATCTCTGTTATAAATTTGCAAATCCAAATTTAAATTATAGTTGAATATAGTATGGAGGAATTAGGATAAGACGACTGCCATATGGGTGATAGAGTCCGATCCTTAATATTTGAAATCGTTGTCGACATCATATGTTAATAAGGAAATGCTGGTTAGATTTAGAAGATTTTTATGGTGCTACGACGTGGTACATTTTTGGATCTATTGTATCTATCTACTTCCGGAATAATACGATTCTGTATGAGATCCCTATGGTTACCATGAAGGCCCATGAAAACTCAGTTTCAGTTTGCTGAGAGATCAAGGGTTGTTGGAATCGTATTTCTTGTCTAAGCTTACTGACACCCTGCTGCGATAAATAGAAAAGAGAAGACTTGTTCCAGAAAGGATTTGAGGAAAGTCTGTATTTGTTTAATGCACTGATGACGTTGCTATTGTAAATCTATTTCATGAATATAAAAAAATGCACACACCTTTTGTGGACTAGCCCGTGTACGGGTGAACCATGTTATCTTGGTCTCGTTATTTCTATGGCTTTTATTATATGCGTATGATCCTTTTGACGGTTGCATGATCTTTTCTTCTCAAAGGTGCTATCTTATAATTGATGATATAACACATTGGTCAAGTGCATCTTGGCCAGGGATAATTCATGTTAATGTTGTTAAATGGTAATTCATGTTAATGTTGTTAAATGGTAATTCATGTTAATGTTGTTAAATGATAATTCAGGTTAATGTTGTTAAATGATATTTCATGTTGATGTGTTGTGACGATCACATAGTTATGGACAATTCCGGATGCAGTTAACCTTAAGTTACTACTACACGGTAAGAACTTCATGAGAATGTTTCAAGTTCAAAGATGATGCATGATGAGTATTTTCAATTTAACTAATCACCAATTGTTATCAGGGATAATGTGTTCAGAATCTTGGTACTTACAGGAATGAATTGTGTTCTCTTTAGTTTCATTATTGTTATGCAAGCAACTAAAAATCCCTAATTTACTAACTCGTTTTATTTGGAGATGTTACATATGGTATCAGAGCACAGGTTGCAAACACTCGGGCTTATTTGGGCTCAATCGGGAAAACATATAGGAGTTTGTCGAACTGGCGACACAAGACGCAAGAGAAAATTTCATTTCAACGGATCGACAACAGGTAGCTTACCAGTCGTCATTGAATTGCAAGTAAGTATGTTTCATTTGGTGAAAGCATTATAATGGCGCAACATTGTTTGTAGGTAAGAATAGTATATGTTTCATTATGGAGATGAATGATCTGTTATTGGTAAATATTAGCTGATGAATATATCCTCCTATTTTACAATTAGATTCATTAGACGACGAGAAAATAGTCTTTATAAAGATAACGGTTAAGGGTTTGTGGAATGAGTCTTCGTGTATTGAAAGTCATCCTAGTTGTGAATGTGCTAAACTGAGGAACTCTCCTAAATTTGTTGATTTAATAATTCGTCTTAAATACTTATTACCTTTTCTACCTTTATTGTTATTCTTAGGAGTGGATATCTTTCAGTATCAGTAAACGCGTCATACGGGAGAATAGGGTTGATACATTTTGTTAATTGTTTCTGACTAGTCGAATTCTATTGATCCATTCGTCAGGATTTCCGAATATGAGATTCAGATAGATAAAATAAGCAACTTATATCTGTTAAGCCATTTATAACGTAATTATATATGCTAATATTTTACTAAAGAAGATGGTCTAATGTTTTGATTATGTTAGGAACTGTCAAGTTCCTTTCATATATAAATCCACTTTGAATGATAAATTTATGATTTTGACATAGCTAGGAAATTCTGATAACATACCTACAGCCGAACTAACCTTCCACAAGAAATGTAGACTTTCTCGTCTAGATTCTGTTAACTACAAACTAAGAGAGTTTGAAAATTTTCCCTATGACTGCGAGGGAAAAGTTAGATAAATAATAGAATATATGACGGAAATGCATAGTCTCATCTTCATGGATGTCGGAATACTATGAGTGGTAGTAAAAAAAAAAAAAAACTATACTTTTATGAGATCATGATTTATGATGACTTGTTGTCACATACAATTATATGTGGTGTCAAAATGATGATTTTGGTTAAGAGATAAAACTATATTTAATCATGTCGCTCACATAATGAATGCATAGATGTAATTAATGGTGAGTATGTGTTGTTGTATGAATAAAAGTATTGGAAAACTAGAACCGCCACGGAATGGTAATACATGACACTTTAATTTTCTGATGTCTTTATAATGACTGTTTTATATCAGCATTAGGACTTAAGGAAAAAAAAAAAAAAAACTTTTAATATCATGGAAGTTCCATGATAGATCAGAAGTAATATTTAACAATAATTGATGTATAAGCTTTTATGAAACAAGTCAAGGTGATGATTGACATATGTTTTAGGCATGATTGCTCTTATGATTTAATTACATTTTTTCTCTTTACGACTAACACATTTAATGTCGTGGTCGAGCAGAATGTTATATTCCCACACATCACTACAATAGTCAATAGGTAAAAATGGGATATATAGATGCATGTGATATTTAGTGTAATACTGATATGTGATGATACAGGTAAACTGGTACCTCGACATATGAGGATCTTATAAGGAGAAGATATGCGGCCACCCTTACAAAGGTATATGGTTATCATTACAAGGTATGCAAGTATGTTTTAGAAGATTGGTGATTTCTATGTGATGTTGGTATATACAAAGGAAGTTGTATAACTAAAATAGGAAGTGTGTTGAAATGGTGAAGGATAACATTCGAGGTTAAGAAATCATCATGTTCCATAGGAAGAATATTATTTCGTGTTCAAGGAATTATGTAATCCTATTAAGTAAGTTAGATATGCTTGGAAGGAGAAAAACGTTTACTTCAGATGATCAAGTATGGATATTGTAGTATGAAGAATGAATGATTTTCTTATTTAGAAATATTTTATTTTGTTATATAAAGTGTTACTAACAATTGAATTTGGCAGATGGCCAAAACTCGGTGGAACTTGCCGAAAGACAAAAGCGTAATATATTATGCATGGTAAAATAAAGGGGTGAGGATGAAAGATCCACATTGCAGCTTTTATTATTGTTAATTATTGTTGAATAAAGAACTCGACCAAATTGGTCAGAGAAATTGTAGGGTTATAAAGTATAATTGACGAAATAATTGATGAATTTGAATGAGATTTTCCTAGACTCAAGCGAGGAGGCTTGAGGGGAATAGATTCCTGGACTCAAGCGAGAAGGCTTGAGGGGAATTATGCGAGAGTGCGTTAAGGGAACTGAAACACTCCCGAGAAATCAGGGAGTTGACAGCCGCTAGGATTCTTGAAGGAATCAACAAGCGGTAAAGACCTAGGCAAACTATAAGAGAATGCATATGCGGGAGGCAGGACGCTGCTTAGTATGCATGAGAGAAGGTATTGCTGCGTGAGCACTACGGTGTTAGGCAAGAAATCTGTAAAATAATTGCTGTGTGAGCACTGAGGTGTTAGGAAAGAATTTCGAAAGGATTGTTGTGTGAGCACTCGGGTGTTAGACAAAAATTTTCTGGACCAAGTGAATGGTTTGTTGTGATTAAGTTCATAGTCTACATTGCTGGACCACTTGAATTATGTGTACTTGTGATAATAAAAGCACAAACAATGATTAAAATATATTCCATAGACTGAAAATGTTATGTTACAATAAATGACTCAGTGTTTATGAGTATGAGTTTGATTATGAAGTTGATGATAAGTTTTACTATTTCTTGAATTCCAGTTTTTAAATTAAAAAAAAAAATGCAGGGTGATTGATAGTGACTTGCGAGAAATTCATGAAAAACCAAAGAAGGTAAGAATAGAAATGATGAAGCAAGCAGAAAGGTGACTCAAGAAGAGAGGACGAACTGCTAGAATATATCAACACCGAGGACGGTGTTATCTTTAAGGGGAGAAGGATGTAATATCCCTCTCTATATCCCTATCAAATTTATAAAGAAAGATATACATATTTAAGTAGTGTTAGGAAGTGTTATCTTCTTTTATATATTGATCACTTAGAGATTCATACATACTTAAATATGGTATATTAATAAAGATATATATATATATATATTTAAGTGTAAGAATGATTACCTTCTTTTATATAATGGATCAAGTAGAGATTCATAGGCACTTAAATATGATATATTAATAAGGATGTAGACATATAACTTACTTGTGTTAGGAAGCGGTTACCTTATTTGTAATGGATGAATTAGAAATTCATAAGCCGGTAATCATGTTATATCCATAAAGAAAATAAGTTATTAAAGATACAGCCAAATGAGAAGAAAGTTTATATGACAATTCATATGAGATTATACCTGTCTATTAGTGTCGAATAGAAGCATATGGGAACTCCTTGTTTACTAGTTAACTTCCTACCGTGTAAAAAGGAGAACGTTAGTGCTCAGTTTGTTTTACCTTGAGTGATTGAAGGAGACTGCCTCCTTAGTGGAGCGCCTTCACCAAACTGTCGCCACCTGTCCCCAGCCTAAGTGTTCAATATTCCAGCTAGTGGAAGACCTTCTTTGCATGAAGAAACGTGGAGAAGATAAGAGAACTGGTTCTTATAAATAGGAGCCTTAGTAAGGGGGGAAGGGCATGGGAGTCTCGGGAAAGGTGAAATCTGCATTTTCGAAAAGAGGGTCTCTCGATCCAAGCGGTTTTTCGATGAGAGTAGGTGCAATTTTGTTGCTGATCGACAACATACAATTAGTAGAAGGGGAAAAGGATGCTCAGAAAAAAGGTCATGGGATGCCATGGTTAGAGTAAGGGAACTGCTGGAGGATGGGATATTTTCTACAAAGGTGTCTCCCGTCAAGTGAACAAGTGATCCTTGCGATCTAATCTGGTATGAGAAAACGTCTGCCTTCGCTTAGTGGTATGTTCCTCGACTTGATAGATGTTAGCCGGATCTTTTGACCTCTGCCAAAAAATGGAGGTCATTTGGGCTTTTGTTTAGTTTGACCTTTGCCTGGTGTTTAAGCTCTCTGAAGATTTCATGCAGCGAGGGCAGTTCCTACCCTTCCCGTGCCTTTTCTTGCTTGTCAATTTCATACATAGGATATTATGCCTCTAGTGTATATTTTTGTTGCTCCATCGATTTCTGATAGAGATTATGGTGCCCTCCTGTTTGTCGATTTGTTGCCACGAAATCATGGGCACGGTCTATAATTGTTGTCGATATTGCAGTTTTCTGGATGCTCTGTAGGTGATTCTACGAAAACATGGGATCTGAATAGGCAAAGGCTCTGGCCTCTGTGCTACCACGGAATCATGGACATAATTATGCCATTTTTTATGAATCTTCATGTCGTTCGACTGTATTGAATTGTTGTAAACCATCACGCTGCATGATCTATTCAGGTTATATGATCTATTTGTTGCATGTTAAACTTCACACTGTCATGAAATTAGGGCACTATTATATATTGGAGACTCGATGTATGTGTTGCCAAGAAATCGTGGTTTGAATTCGTTGCATTTCAGTTTATTAAAAACGTTAGATCTATACTGAACGGATAAGTTTATATGCTGTTTAGGAATAAGAATTTCCAGGATGAATCATTGTTAATATCAGCGTGAAAACCAGAAGCTTGATAATCGTCGAGCGACCCTAGATCAATCAGTTATGTCGGGTATCATTATTATTATTTTAAATATGATTCCCGCTACTATTGATGATAAAGGGCATTGTTACTTCTTAGGTCTGCATGCTATTAAGGAAATCGTGGTTTTGATTCGTTGCACTTCAGTTTATTAAACAACGTTAGATCTATACTGAGCGCATAAATCTATATGCTGACGAAAATCGTGGTTGGAATTCGTTGCATTTCAGTTTATTAAAAACGTTAGATCTATACTGAACGGATAAGTTTATATGCTGTTTAGGAATAAGAATTTCCAGGATGAATCATTGTTAATATCAGCGTGAAAACCAGAAGCTTGATAATCGCCGAGCGACCCTAGATCAATCAGTTATGTCGGGTATCATCATTATTATTTTAAATATGATTCCCGCTACTATTGATGATAAAGGGCGTTGTTACTTCTTAGGTCTGCATGCTATTAAGGAAATCGTGGTTTTGATTCGTTGCACTTCAGTTTATTAAACAGCGTTAGATCTATACTGAGCGCATAAATCTATATGCTGACGAAAATCGTGGTTTGAATTCGTTGCATTTCAGTTTATTAAAAACGTTAGATCTATACTGAACGGATAAGTTTATATGCCATTTAGGAATAGGAATTTCCAGGATGAAATCGTGTTGGGTTTACCTATTGAAGCCGAATGAGATTTTTACTGCTTAGGATTATAATTTCCGAATTATAATCGCTTTCTCTGATTGTTCCTGCATGAAATTGCTTTATCGTTGTTTTCTGAAGAAATCATGAGATCCGCTTAGAATCTCTACTTGGTTATAGATCCTGATAATTATTTTTGTGAAATCGTATCTCTATTATAAGTTTGCAATCCAGATTTGTTGAAAGAATTTGATAAAGGGAGACTCTGTGTAGCTATGGCAGAGCTCGATCCTTAAGAGTTATAGATCTGTTAAATTATTTTTGTGAAATCGTATCTCTGTTATAAATTTGCAAATCCAAATTTAAATTATAGTTGAATATAGTATGGAGGAATTAGGATAAGACGACTGCCATATGGGTGATAGAGTCCGATCCTTAATATTTGAAATCGTTGTCGACATCATATGTTAATAAGGAAATGCTGGTTAGATTTAGAACATTTTTATGGTGCTACGACGTGGTACATTTTTGGATCTATTGTATCTATCTACTTCGTGAATAATACGATTCTGTATGAGATCCCTATGGTTATCATGAAGGCCCATGAAAACTCAGTTTCAGTTTGCTGAGAGATCAAGGGCTGTTGGAATCGTATTTCTTGTCTAAGCTTACTGACACCCTGCTGCGATAAATAGAAAAGAGAAGACTTGTTCCAGAAAGGCTTTGAGGAGAGTCTGTATTTGTTTAATGCAATGATGACGTTGCTATTGTAAATCTATTTCATGAATATAAAAAAATGCACACACCTTTTGTGGACTAGCCCGTGTACGGGTGAACCACGTTATCTTGGTCTCGTTATTTCTATGGCTTTTATTATATGCGTATGATCCTTTTGACGATTGCATGATCTTTTCTTCTCAAAGGTGCTATCTTATAATTGATGATATAACACATTGGTCAAGTGCATCTTGGCCAGGGATAATTCATGTTAATGTTGTTAAATGGTAATTCATGTTAATGTTGTTAAATGGTAATTCATGTTAATGTTGTTAAATGATAATTCAGGTTAATGTTGTTAAATGATATTTCATGTTGATGTGTTGTGACGATCACATAGTTATGGACAATTCCGGATGCAGTTAACCTTAAGTTACTACTACACGGTAAGAACTTCATGAGAATGTTTCAAGTTCAAAGATGATGCATGATGAGTATTTTCAATTTAACTAATCACCAATTGTTATCAGGGATAATGTGTTCAGAATCTTGGTACTTACAGGAATGAATTGTGTTCTCTTTAGTTTCATTATTGTTATGCAAGCAACTAAAAATCCCTAATTTACTAACTCGTTTTATTTGGAGATGTTACAGCATGAATATAATAACATCATAACCGTAGTATCAGCATGGGCATAGTAACATCCTAAACATAGTAGCAACATATAATCATGTCTAACATGCCGAAAATATAGTTCACTCTGTCTAGCTGAGTCGAACAGATAACAAGCAAATAAGTGAAAGGTGTCTATCTCATAAACACGCCTAGTCAAAATACGGGGCGTTACAATTGATTGTTGTTAATTGGTTATTTAATTAGTCACTGGTTTTTGTATATAGGGAATGGAGGAATCGAACCACCAACCTCTTGCCTTTAAGGCAAGTTCTCTTCCATTTATCTAGCACCATTAAATAGAAGAATCAAAGTTAATGGAGTAAGAAGCAAAATCATGCGAGTTATTCAAATGTTACATAGAAAAAAAGGATAAATTACTCCATGTTTAAATGCCACAACTCTTAAGAAAACTAAATAGTAAATACAATTGATTCTTAGTTGAACACATATAGAGAAATAGAGAAGCAAAAATACATAAACCAATCATATAAGTACAATTCAATCTTCTCTCAGGGGTTTACTTTCCCATAAAATTCAAACAGAAGAACAATTAAGTAATATGACATAACACTATTCAAGCACGCAGAGGCCTTCTAGCAAGGAAAATATTTTAACTTAAATATCTCTATTATAATACATAGGGAAAAATAATGAAGTTTACCCAACCACCAATAATCAATTTTATCCAACTGATACCATTAGCCCATCAATATCATTCATGTATCAAAAATATTTTCCATAGTTTCCATTAGTCATCATTGTTAGTAGGAAAACTTGTAACCCTCAAACAAAACTAAGGGCAATGATTATTTTTGCAAAAAATAGTATAACTTAAGCCACTGATTATGACGAGCTCTATGACTAGCAATGTAAAAACTAAGCCCATGATAGGAATGCAACGTCTATCTTCCTTTCACTCACCATTCACCTCATGGATGAGTAGAAGTATCTATTTAATAGCAATATGCTCCACCTACTCTTTCTTAATTTTCATCTTCTCAAAAATAATGGAGCTATACTTGGAGTACAAATCCTTGTCACCAGCAGGGGAAACAATTTTACGAGACATCTATGTATCTTCTTATTTTTCTTAATATGGTTGTGAAACGGGTAACTAATTTACCTTCCTTCTGGCACACCCATGACTGAGTTTCCCTCTATGTAGCACACACATCAAATGATTACCACTTCATTGTTTAACATGTAGTTGTTCCTAAGATTCTCATAGGATGACAAAAATTCATTCTTGATGTAGCTTCTAAAATTTAATATTATCATTCTCATTCATGATTAACAATTATAAATTCTTTTGCTCAACGCCAGAATTGCAAGAAGTAGCAAACACAAAGAGTTAGCAAGTCCATTTTCATCTAAGAAAGTGAAAAAAAAAGATGAAATTCAATATTTTTTATAGATGGGCCTAGGAAATAAAATTATTTATGCAAGCACACCATCAAAAATTACTAGGCATAAAATACTAGATATGATGCAAACCCCAAGTTAATAGCTACTAAAAGTTGAAACCCCCGCCACCAACAAAAGAAAACAAATTTGGGAGGTGAATCAGGTTGACAAGTACGATAAGAAATACTCACCTCATTGGATCCAGTTGGACAACCCACGTAGAATTCTAAGGCAATATCATTCTTTCCTTGGAGCGGCATTTGAGATTCATCTACCAAGGATACCTCAAAAACCGGTTTTGAACCTACCCAAAATGTGAGCATGTTTCCTGCAACATAAAATGATTTAGAATCATTTGACAAACTTTTTATGCAATAAATCCCAAATTTGTTAACCTACCCAATGTTGAATATGAGAAGAGAATCTTCCATCTCCAAAATAGAAACTAGCTTAAGTGACCACAAGATAATAAGTTAAGAGGCCAACAACAAAGTTGCATAAAATTTGCTTTTCCCCAGTCATACGAGATTTATCAGTCAACAAAGAGTGGCCTTCAATAAGAATTCCATCTATAGGGAGCTGGAAAGAAAAATGCGTCTTCATAGCAAAGTTACTCAATTTATACAATGAAACATCAATAGCACATATACAATTTTAATATACCTTATCACCAATATTGAGGGGTATGACGTCACCAACAATGAGATCAAATATATAAACTTTAATTCTTTTTCCATCTCTGATAACCTAAAATTGTAATACAAAACATTTCTCGATCATACCTCTAAAAGTTGAACATCATGCATCTGACATATGCATAGAGACATGTCTATACAAGAAATTTCGAAGACAGATGAAGTTGGTGACAACAGATTCACCTGAAGTTGAATGTTTCTCTTCTCCTCATTCATATTTTGGAACTAAATTGATTGACTATAATCACTTATTGCTGCAAATAAAGAGGCATAATCATTGACATGAGCATAAATATAGTATAAAAAGAACAAACATAATGAATTATATTGCTTTTAGGCATGGTGGTGCAAACAATTGCAAACTTGAAATAGTGAGGGACTCTACTGGTAAGCCACCGGAGGTTGAGACTGAATATGTTCCAGCAAATTCCCCTGAAATGAATTTTATTCTAATTAATAGCTGTAAAATTAGAGAATGTCTACACTGTGCATTCAATATTCTATTAGGTATTAATGTTGCTAGATGAGATCATTGCAGAAACTAAACTGGGATACAAGATAACCTGATATTGTATGTTGAGACGCAGATTTGGATTCTTTAGCTAATACACTTTGAGAATGGAAATGACCTAATGGGTAGAGAGATGCAACTTGGGTTACCATCAGTTTTTTTCTGGTAGATAGCATTTTATGCAAATGCCTTAGAGGACCATGACCATCTTCTCCAGCTAGCAACTTGTTAGCTTCTTGTGCATTGTAATCAAATATTCAGTACTGGAACACCTACCTCAAAATAACTATCTCTGAAATTGGTGGAGAAAACTGTAAAATACCGTTAATATTAAATCTTCCTTAATGCAAAATTTCCAACCTAGGCAACAAAATTCTATATTCTTTTCTGACAGTCAAATTTCCATGTCTTTCACCCCTAGAGGAAATGCAAGAAAATTCACCTTCACAAAAGAGCAACACAAGGACTCTTCTAATAGGAATATCAACTCTGAAAAGAGAAAACTCAAAAAAATGAATGTACTGTGAAATGGTTTAGCATCTCATTCAAGATGACTGACAAATATTAATATTTTCTCTTCTTTTATTTTTTTCCCTATACCTAGGATCTAAAACCCAAAAAACTTTTCAAGGAAATCGCTTCAACAATTGAACTACTCACATTTGAAAAATCCAGAAAATGATGTTTAGCAGCCCAAAAATGTTACAATACATGATTTAATATTTATCTAATTGATAGAAAACCACTCTTCTCCCAATATCAAGAGGCATTGGAGCATGTTAACACTTCTTTTTGAGGGAATTATCCTCCTAAGAAATTTCCTACTTATGTTGCTTTGATGTCTTCCATCATTGATGCAGAACGTTCTAGATTTGAGGAGGAAAATGAGTAGGAGGTATGGCAAGATGCCATGACAAAGGAGTATAACTCCATCCTAAAGAATGGTGTCTAGGATATTGTTTTGAGACTAGTGGGGAAATCAATGATTGATTTTAGGTGGATATAAGGTAAAGCATGTGGCAGATGACAACATAGAAAAGTACAACATCGGGTCCATAGCAAGAGGATTCCCCCAAAGAGAGTGAGTTGATTACGAGGGGAACTTTGCTCCAATTTCCAAGTATGCTTACATCAAAGATATTGTGTCTTTAGCATCAGTTTTTTGTTGGTATTTATACCAAATGGACAATAAAATAATAATAGCAAGATTCCACCGTATTTAGATTTTCTACACGGAAATTTGCATGGAATTCGAAATTTGGTGAATATTCAACATAGTATGGATACAATGAAGTAAAGTTTAATATATTTACCATTTTTATCTTTTAAAGATTCAGGAAATGTTATTATTAAAATTTACTTGTTAAGATAAAATAATTTCAACTAAAATAACTATATCTTCGGCCTATAGTTGTTTTCTTATAAATAAATATAAACTGAAATCACATTAAAATTTTGATTTTTCAAAGCAAAACAAAGTAAAATCTAGACACACAAAAGCTTAGAATCATTTCAAATAAATTTGTGACTATATTTCCAGGTAATATTTTAAATAAATATTTAATAACACATAATACTTAATCAACATTAAAAAAATACATACATTGAGTCCATGAGCCCATACTTATTACTTAATCAACATTAAATAAAATACATACAATGAGGCCATGAGCTCATTCTTACCTATTAAACTCTATTTTCACGTTGTTATAGAATATGTTATGTTTCAAATTTGAGATATGTTGCAAATTGATTACAATGAATGTTACTTTAAAATTTTGATTGGCCACATATATTTTTTAATTTTAAAAATGCATGTTCTTTTATTTATGAGATGTCTAATTTTGTATTTTAATTGTACTAGAATTTTTCTTTAATTATTTTTTCCATACCGAATCACATTCGTATTTGTACTCGAATATTGCTACTATGGATAAAACTACTTTTATGAATGGTCTGATTGAGGAGGAAGTACATTTTAATCAACAAAGAGGTTTTGGGGTGCATCGACAAGATACCTAAGTGTGCAAGTTGAAAACAACCCTTTATGGATTGAAGCAAGCACCATGTGCTTGACACTACTGAGATTGTGCTTCACCAAAAAAACTACAGGTTCTAATATTTATTATTTGTTTGATAGATTTGATCTTCTTGTCTTGGTCTTGTATGTAGATGACTCGATCCTTACAAGGAATTGTGAGAAGCTCATTGCATGGTGCAAGATAATGTTGGCCAGCAAGTTTGACATATCGCTTTATGCATTATTTTATGGGTCTAGACTCTAGAGGTTTAGTAGGGTACAAGTGACGTCTTCCTTGCACAAGGGAAGTACACAGTGGATATTCAAAAGAGATTTCAAATGATAGATTACAAACCCTTGGTCACTCCTATGCTTCCAAATCTGAAGTTGCATGCTTATTTAGATTCAAATTTGTATATCCTTCTATGCAAAGGAAATGATTGGGTCCCTTATGTATCTGGTGAATACCAATCCTGATATATATTTTGCAAAAAATACTTTCAGCCAATTCAAGGCTGAACCTTGGCAGATTCACTGAATTATTGCAATGCATTTTCTCCCATACTTGAAGGATGCAATTCATTATGGCTTGAGGTGTGTCATTAAATGGTGAGTTATCATTTCATGGTTTTGTTGATTCCTACTAAGAAAGATATGCAAGTGCTAAGAAGTGCACTTCAAGTTTTTGTTCCAACTTGGATTCAAGTATGATATCCTGGTTCAACAGGAAGCATGCGATAGTTGCATTCAAATCAGGAAAGGTAGAGTATATGGTATCCATTTCCTATAGTTTTGAAGCCATCTAACTTCGCAAGTTGATAAAAGAGTTGACAAATCAGATGTTAAAACCTACACTTCTTTATTGTGACAATCAGAGTGGCATCACGCTCTATGAGATCCAATGTTCATAATCACTCCAAGCACATAGATATCCAGTACATTTCCTTAGAGAGAGGAATTCAGAAGGGGGAAATTATTCTTGAGTAGTTTCCTATAGATTTGCAAGTTGCATACATTTTGACAAAGCCCCTAGCAAAGGGAAAATTCAAGATATTGAGGGAGAGACAGGGCTTTGTAGAGAACACATTCCTCACACAAAGGAAATGTTAAAGTTACCTATTGCTTAGAAAATATTCTCCTTCTAATAGGTATGAGACACGGCAGCTCAATAGCTTGGCACAATAGTTCATTTCCTCAAACCTGTGCACAACTTCCATGGCAAAGGGACGGAACAACACTAGTTTCTTTGGGATCGCTACAGTTATGTAGGAGAAATTGAGGCTTCTTGCATGCACCATACTTAATTGTTTTCTAGTGTTTGATGTTGTTATAAAGTTAGAATAGTATGACTTTTCCTGTTTTTAGATTAGGCTCTAATTTTGTCATTAGTGAACTACTATACTAGATTTAAACTAGGTACAATGCTCAGGAGAGAATCCAAAAATAGGACAAACCACTGATCCCTGAACTATGTGGGAACTATATCCTAAGAGGTTATCTCATGTAGCCTGGGCACTGATCCCTATAAATATTTAGATTAGCATTTGCTTTCCCAATCTGGGCACCCACAAGGACGGGTTGTTTTCGTATTTTTCCTACCCTTCTTCATCTACAAAAGAAAGATAGGGTTGAGGTGTTTATACATTAAGTATGTGAGTGTATTTAGTATTTGAGCTGTTTCATTGTAGTTCTTGTTGTCAATTAATAAAACAATGACATGATTGAGAGTTCAGATCCGTACTTGATGTCCATATTATTAGAGTGTTGTGTATGCAGAGTTATTGTTCAAAGCTTATTGTTTTGAGAGTAGGTTCAAATGCAGTCCCTAGTAGATTAGAGTTTCAGTTTTGTGTTCCAATCTGTTTAGAATGATTTGAAAATTTAACACAATGGAACTCTTGTAGTAAACTAGACCAAAGAGATCAGCTGTACTGCCCCATATTTTGATTACGCATATTTATCAGTTAGACACGCTATAATTTATTTTCTTATATTCTGTTGAACTCAGCTCGACTGAGTAAACTATGTTACGATATGATGGACATCATTATATGATGTTACCTTGTTTTATTATTTCACTATGATTATGATGTTACTATGTTATGCGGTTACGATGTCATGATTATCATATGATTTCTTTATTTTACGATTACAGTATATGTTTATATGTTTTCATTAATAAGATGTGAAATATATGATTCGGTATATGGATACCATCTTCTTATATAAATTATAGAAGTGTTATATGTCATACGCATCTATGATGAACTAAGAAGGTTACATGAAATAAAATGATTTTTGATAACATGGATCAATTGGCGATCAATGGGAAATGCTTTCTATAAATTTGTATTTTGCAAAATACTAACCTATAGGACACAAGGGCTATGGGATAGCCAGTTACTTGATCTGATATATTGGAAAAAAATATATATATATTCGTACAGTAAACCTTACAGCCAAAAATGATGATACGATAACACAAACTGATAATCCCGATAGCAGCAAAGTATGAGTCGATAAGGGCGTAGGCCCAGTATGTTGAGAGGGATGGATGTGTTTCCCACCCTATGTTTCCATGAGACCCGAGGTTGTAGGAGGGCCGTGCTGAGACACACTCCCCATGTAGTTGTGATGACGATGGTCGGATTTCTGCTAGGGGAGGATAGGTCCATTGTTCAGCCGGCGCTATCGCTCTCAAGTTCTATGTGGTCAGGTCGGTGAGTCCGACATCCACTTTTGTACTAGCAGAGGAAGGATAGGGAGGATGCAGGACGTAGGTTATGACGGGAGGATGTGTTAGTTAGTACTGTTGAGGGTTGAGTATTCCTTGGTTCCGAGTTAGTGGTAGTAGGTACCCTTCCTTGTACATGATTGATTAAACTAATGTAAAGATAAAGATAATGATGTGAAATTGTAAAGAATTAACTGTTAAATAAATGAGGATGTTAAAGTAATTGTACTATATATATTATGCTTGTTCTTCTACATGGGGGTAAATAATACCATTAGTTAGCAGGTATGCATAGGCGGGATGGGGTTTGTCTATAGTACATTTATGATCTATGCATACGCTGGCCACGCATGCACACCTTGCACATGTACACTAGTATCGATATACAAACACTTAACATATTGAATAAATGTATAAGTTGTCATAAGTAATTATGTTAATCATGCATTGATCGAATTCAAACAATGAATATAAAGTTATTTAAGATGTATAAAACAAGTCAATTAAGCTATGTATTACTTGTTGGTAAACATTGTGATAAACAATTGAGACAAGTGTCGTCAGTTCACATTATCATCTTAGAATTGTTGTAAATAAGGTAATGGTACTGTCTAATTAATTGGTAAGATTGGTTAAGCCCTTAAGGGTGCTTTGTTTAGAAGAACGATGATGCTATATTGATGTTAGGGTACTCATGTGATAAACAAATGATTTAAAAGACAATTTTATTAAATTCACCATTTATTATTACCTTGTGGTGATTTAATTAGTATTATTACTTAATTGGTGTTATTTTAATAATATTACTATCCATGTCATAATAATTGCAATATAGGTAAAATTTAAATATTGATTAAGAAATGATTAGAGTGTGATTATTTCCATTTCTAAGTTAGACATAATAGGATAACAATTTTGGATTGGATGTGATGTGATGGAAAATGGTTTATTACTATTTAATTATTCAATACAAATCTTAGAATTTAAATCTCAAGATAAGTTATCTTGACGGATGAGGTAGACCATTAAGACCCACCTTGTCCAAATTGAAAAGTCAACTATTTATATATAATTTTATTATTTTATCGTAAAAACACTAAATATAAAGGTCGTGAATAGACTAGTAGTTAATAAACTTAGTCTCAAATGGATAACCTTTGGAAAATGATTCCCACTATAATAAATACTTACGACCATCAATCAAATCAAATAAATTTACCGTGAGTGTAATTAATTATTCAATATATTGAGTGTGAAAAATACATTTTTATAATATAACGTGTATGAATGAACTAAGTGAAAGGAGTAAATGTTTGAGGGGCTCAAGAGGGGGAGTTTGGGGTGGTGGAGTAAGCCCAAGGTCTTCTCGAGGAAGGAAATGTATATATAGGGGGAGAAAGTTGAACGTAAGGGGGGATTTTTGGGGAAAGAAATGATAAGGGGAGAAAGTTGAAGGTAACGAAGGAATAGCTCGAAGTGGAGGGAAGGTTTGAGAATAGAGAAAGGTTTGAGAACATAGTAAAGACTACTCTTGGGATTATCAGTTTGTGAGCTCGGGGGCTTGGAAATCCTTTGAATTCCAAGGGCCAACAAGATAATAGCTGGTCAGTAGGGTGGACACATCATCTTGGCTGACTAAGAGAATATAAACATAACCTTCTACAACCTACGGTCTACTAGCATCAGCACCAGGTAATTTCCTTGTTATTTTTTTTATTTGATTATTATGCTAAAACGTACTCTGAAACATACATATACCTTGCTATTTACTGATTTATTACTGTGAAACTTATTCTTATGCTGAAAACAAATTGTTGAAGGAAAATATTGATATGTTAGTTTATTTTTAAAATACGAACATATGGTTGATAAAGACAAAATAGTATACTAAATTTCATTTAGAAGCATAAAATTTTTATTAGAAATGTACTCACATATACCTGAATAAGTTTGATACATAGAAAATTAACTCAGAAATTTTACTTAGTGCTCTGTTGTAAAAACTAGAGCACTACAGATGGTATCAGAGCGAAGGCTCGTAAACTTAGACCTTAGGGCACACTAACCTTGGAATTTTCAGAAATTTCACACTACAAAGTAACTACATGCCAATTCCTAATACTATATTTTTTTTTAAATAAAAAAAGGAAAAGAAAATTGAACATAAAATTTTGAAATTCTGTATAAACATAGCCTCCTCAACCTCAACCTCAACCTGGAAACTTGAACAGAAACAACCTGAATCAAAAGCTACAATCGATCATTACAGTCACAACTATCTTGATTTCACCCTCCAACTTCTTAGTTGCCGTGCACACAACTCTTGCTTCTTGCAAGAGAAAAGTTAAGCTTAGAAAATAAAGAAAATAACTAGGCTGCAAAAACAAATGTATCACAGATGTAAATGAAGTAATGCGAACTACTATGAGATTGCAAAGACAATAATTTATTTCTAATTGCAAATAGTGTATAACAATACAAAATATATATGAATATTTTCTTTTGCAAACAATATATAAGCAATGATATATATATATATATATATATATATATATTTCTATAGATATATAGATATTGGCAAATTCAATTTGAAGTATCATTAGATCTTATTGCCTTGACAAGAACAGAAAATAGTACTCAACATTATAGCATATATGTTAATATATATATATATATATCTTACCTAATCTACCTATGTGGAGAGACATTTGATGACTTAGGGTTACCATTTAGATTGTAAAACAGACTTTTGGAGTAAAACAAATGCTATTTCTCTTGTTGTATTAGTTGGCATGGCTACCACCTTGGCACTAAATCACGTAGCCCTAATTGCCACAAGAGGAGTAAAAACCCTAACAACCAAGCTAGCGTTAAATTGAACAAGCTTAGGACAGCTACAGAGGGCCAGTTGATTTTGGCAGTCTCTCTGCCCGAAGATTAATGGAGGAAAAAGCAAGGTTAAATCTATACATGCATAGGTCGCAATTTTCTAAGTATTGGAAGTCTAGTTAAAACTGCAGTTTTTCTATCCGAGTGGGTTTCTCTAATTCTAATGCCCTTGAGTTTTTTAATCTCGATGCATTTTTAATTTTGTTGTTCTATTATTGTATGTAACTGAGTTATTCTGCTGTGTTTTTAGTAAACACCATTAAGATGTGTTTGAAGATAGTCGTAGGCAGGATAGCTGAATAAAAACAAAAACAAAACAAAAAAATCAATCCTAGCAGTAATTCAATTTGAACATATTTAAGTAAATTCAAAAAATTTCCCGTGCACCATTCAGGAAAGGCAGTAAGACTGGCGATTGCATCCATTTCCTATTAATGCCTATCAAGGATCTTAATAATTTTCGCAACTTATAAATAAGATTTTTGTGATTTCCATTAAACCTAAAATGAGAATGATAGTCTAGCCCATCAATCCAGATATAGATATATATATACATTGATTATGATCCCTAAATTTAAAATAATGGCATATTTGATGCGTTTCAAAACGGATCTTGTAAACACTAAAATAACTGCAGAACTTGGAAGCGTAGGAAACAAGGGAGAACCTACGAAACAATCTTGGAGTTGGTTTGGCAACAATAGGTCGAGGATGCAGGTCCCAATCTTTCTCCGTAGAAGGATGATATACTTGACAACGCAGGTATGTTTTGCATGTGGCAACCCCTGCTATCCATCCATGCCCAGGCCCAGGATCATTGTAATAAAAGGGTTTATTGGGCCAAGCCCTATCTCTCAGCATCGAGAGGAAATCGCATGACCAGCTGCCAAGCCTAAAGATTCCGACGCAGTCTACCCAATCGCCAAACCACACTCACCAGCAATGAAACCAAAACATTCCGTACTTAGAATTGAAGACAATGCGATGCATTGGAAGGTGAGCAATATCTCCACACTCATACTCTATCCATGTTCTTGTTTAGCGCTCTGTCTTCATAGCTTTCCAAGGTGTAATTCTCCAGACTGCAACTTTCCAAGAGAACTCTTGCACTTAAGGACTTCAACGGAGTGCCACTCCACTTCAACACAACACCAATGGAATGCCCACACTACCATGGAAGAAATCATAGCATTATTCTCCAAGCAACAATAAATTGATGGTCTCCAGCAATGGAAGCCTTCATAGCACGATATTCAAATTTTTGTACGTTGCAAATATTTTTATAAAGCCCCTAACATTAGGGAATTTTGGGCTCCAGGTCGTACCACTTGGAATAGAGACCAAAAATTGCTCTCAAGAAATATATATCATTCCAAAAACATACCAAAAAATATATCATTCCACCGTGCAGAAATATAACATAAAGAGAAAGAGGTTAAAACCTCATGCACCAGCATTTCTCTCTTTATAATAGGCCCATCCCTACCGCTCAAAAACGAGAGCCAATCGTGCAGCAAGTGCCAGGTCGAATGTAGACTCGCGTGCACCATAACGTCCAAGAAAGACAGACAAATCTCGTGTATATCTGGGTATGCAATATTAAAATACACTAAGATTCCGAGAAGAAGTCTCATGGAAGATTACATACCCTATTTTAAATTGTTAGCGTTAAATGTTGAAGAAGGGCGCAGCCCTGGGTCTTCTTTGACATGTCTAGACTTCAACCTTGCATTTAGAATGACTCTGGTGTGGGTTGCCGCTCTTGCTATGGCAAGATATCTTTCCTCCTCTGAGCATCTGAAAATGAGTGAGTGATAATGTTTGTATAATCATGCACCAGGAGATAGTAAGGGCACGTGCCGTAGCTTTAGTTATTTTATTACTTTCATTTGATATTTAAGCATTTTGCCCAGAAAAGAACAAAGGCGGCCTCATTCGAGAGAACGGGCCCGTTGATTAGTGTTTCTTAGTTATCTATATTGCTGTAAAGGAACAAAAGAGTGGACGATCTCCTTTTTGGAAGTATTTGACCCTTAAAATAATCCATTCCAGAACAAATGCCTGGGTTTGTTATTATCAAAAGACCCTTGCCGTAGAGCATGGTAGGGCATTGACTCTTCAATTATTTTTATATTTATATTAATTACAGTTAATGATAGAAATGGTGAAGCTCTTTGAGAGGGATATCCAAAAATACTCCCACCAAACTGGCTACCACCGTCACACCATGTATATCAGAGACACGCTTTCTCTAGGCGAGCTGTTTCATGAAGTTGGGACTAGGTGCAAAACCTGGGAGAATTTGGTGGAATAGATACCAAACCCACGGCTTCTCTGCCAAAGGCATCTAAGCTAACTACATTCCATGGTAATATTTCAAGAATGCGGAAGGGCATGGTCGCTACACCATGATAATAAGAGTAAGAAGCATCGTGTCCGGTAAAAGAAGCCAAAACAAATCCTCACCCAAGCACCTAAGGGCTTTGCTTTAATTCTAAAAGGGTCTGTACAAACAACCAATTAAGGAAAACAACTTAAAGGGAAGGGGGAAGCAATCACAACAACAATTCCTGAACTGGTTCAAAACCAGGGTATTTATCCCCAGATCACGAGAATTCAAGGTCATAAATCCGCACACGTATATGCACTAAGACAACTCAAATTCATGGAAGAAAAATATTGTCGAAATAAAGAACCCCTTTAGCCAGATCTAGCGAACACAATAGAATCTCGAAAAGGCCAAAAACCATGTAATTCATACGCAGATTTCCTTAATTCAATAAAAGGAAAGAATTTGATATCCTCTTCAAATATAATCCATGAAACGGACAAAACCTTCAGAGAAATTCCAAAAAAAAAAAAAAAATTCACATTCAGAGATTTACAGAAACTTTTTCCATTGATATTCAATAAAGCCATGTCCACATTCATGCAGAGGAGAAACTAGAAACTAGCTAAACAGACTAGTAAAAATGAAGAAAAACCCAACAAAAATTGAGTTGTAAAGGCACTGGACCTACACAGATGTGAAACTCACAAGTTTGGCGAGTCAATCTTGGGCCACAAGTCTCAGGCCCAACACACAAGCATCCAAAAGAGTCCACAAGGAGAGCGACGGATCCATAGCTCGAACACCCAACTAGCGTAAATGCTGGGTAGATTAGGAAATGAGAAATACCTATAACGGTCTCCTCAGGTTTGTGCCAGTGCTTCTACCATAGAAGCCGGATCAAAAGCTCCTTCCTGTCTGAAACCCTAAGCGAGTTTGCATGGAGTTGCAGAGCCGAGATTTCCCAAAATTGAAAGAGGAAATGACCGGCATCCCCGGGATTAACCCTTTTTAGGGATTAGCTGATTTTTTTAAAATATTTACTTGGTACAAGGCGGTGGGAGGAGGAGACCAGGACGCGTGTTCTTGGAAGGGCGCGGTGTTAGGTAAAAACTATAATTGTTGTTTTGTTCTTTACTTATATAAAATCTAATTTAATTTAATTTGTTCTTACTTTGTTTTGTTTTTAAAAAAACTTAAATGCCTTATGAAATATTGGTTTAAAATTAAAATGTTAATTGTAAAATTAAAATTTAATAATTTATTTAATTAATTTTAAAAAAATTGTTAAAAAAATTTAAATTATTTTATGTTTAAATGGAAATTTTAAATTTACATTTTAATATGAAAAAAAAATATATATTAGAACATAAAATGTTGTATTAAATGTCACCATGCAAGTTAGATTTTAATTTTAATTTAAGTTTAAGAAGAAATATTAATATTAGCAAAAGGTTAAACTAAATGTTAAAATTAAAGAATGAGTTAAAAATTGTGTATTAATATTAATACTATACTTAGACTTATATTAATGTTAATCATTAATTAATATGATTCACGACGTTCTAATGATAAAATGGTTAAGAATTAATGATGGTTAATTAATGATTAACATCTCTTTGGGTGAAGTAAATCTAACATGAGAATGGGGGGTAGCTAGGAGTAGCTTGGTGCAATGTCTTGCTAAACCATATTGTTGGTTAGGATTTTATTCCTTATGGTGGATGCCCTACCTAAGGATTGGATGCATTAGGGATTCATCACTTGTGATAAGAGTTGCGGACATCGTATCCAAAAATATATTGCCTTGGTTATGGAAATAAACTTATCGGGAGAAATCAGAGATATTGCAACACTGCTTGTGATAAGTTGTTGGCATGTAATTATAACTTCATTTGTTGTACGTATGAAGCGTACTTTGCTACCAAACTTCATGCGTCGCCTGTTCAATTTTCAGCTTATGTTCTCATGATGATATATCAAATTCAAGTGCTAGTTAGGTATGCCATCCAACATAAAGAGAAGATTTTGTTGAGTTGATAAGTAAATAGTGGAAATCCGTATAAATATTAGAATATTTACCTAAGAAAAAGTTTCATACCCATTTAGTAAAAGAGTAAGTTGTTCCATTAATTGAAGTTAGTTTTAAATCCAATAACGAGTAAGGGGCATGTTTGCCCTAATGTTGAGCTCCTTTGTGAAAAGAAGGCTTAGTAGGAGAGGATGTATCAAGTAGTATTAAGGCATAACAACAAAATAGGCTCATGTGATTGAAAGAACAAGAGGAATCCCAATAGAAGAAAGGACATATCCTTACCCCATTGAATATAGTACTAAAGAATGGCAAGGTAAGAGAATAATCGTCAAGGTGCAATGTGTGAGTACCATTATATGACATGGATGAAAGACATCATCGAAAAGGGCGTGAACATAGAGAAGTAAAAGAAAGAAGTGCAAATATAAAGATAGGTTATAGTTATAATGGACATGGGTATCGATGTAGTTGGTACATGGGTTGTAAATGGATATGCATATTAAGCCGAATGCAATTATGATCATCATTTGAGGTTAACTATGAGTAAAGACAAAATAATCAGGCACTCAATGGATCTCGTATACTGAAATGAGTAAAGGCATAGGATAAACATATTATTAAATGAAGTAATACATATTAAACAATGTACAGATGGGCTAGGTAATGTGAACACTAATGTAAAACCACTATGCGATAGAGGGTTGTTGTGCTTAAGTATGGTTGGTAAAGAGTAAAGCATGAGGAGACCCTATGTGATGGATTGTGTCAACAAATAACGTCTAATGAATGTGCATGAAATGACATGTACATTAATGTATGAAAGATGGGAGTAGTATCGAAGGAATAAAATGTAACTAATGTCATGTTGATGGATAGAGTTATACGAGAAAAATAAACAATTGAGCAAGGAGAGAAGTTAGTAATAGTATAATTATGGGATAACTTGATGAAGATTGTCTGTAAGTAGGGTATGGTTAAGTAAGGAAATAGAAGGGAATTATCATTAAGCCTTAAATGTACAATGCATATATGCATAAAGGAACATAATGATGAAATAACATGAATATGTTAGGGCATATAGCATCCCTATTAGGGAGAGTATGATAACGCATGATATACCCATAAGTTAATGATGAAAGAAGGTGGCGAGGAAAGCATATAACAATAATAATGAAGAGTAGATCATAGTAGAATGAACATGTGAAAGTGGTGTCTAGTCATGGGGGTACAAGAGACTAATTTTAGTACCTCAAGTAAAGGCATGCTCTTCACCTTCACCTAGTGAGGGTAGAATAAGAGCAGATCAACAATGCAGGGGGTTACAAAAACAAAAATTTATAAGGCCATGATAACTTGGAATTCATGGTGCAGCTGAGATGATGGTATTCTATAAGGGAGCGCACTCAAGTCAAAAAAAATAAAAAAATAAATCTATAACAAAAGGGGTAGTGCGAGATGCATGTGTCGGGGTTCATAAGGAGCATTAAGTAAGGATATGTAATTGATTGATGAGAGAGGCAAATTATGCATAGGAGGATAATAGGGTATATGATAAAACGTGGAGAATACAAATCATTATGATAATAAATGAGGGTGATATAAATAGAGGTCGAGGCATTAATATGTTTAGTGACACATACTTCCATATGAATGTTAGTAATAGGAAGAGAGGGGTGAAAGGATGAAGTATTTCAATCCTTATTAGATTAAAATAAGCGAATGCATAAATGAAATTTAGGTCTCATCATAGAAAATGACATGACAAGCATGCAAACTAATAATTTAACTCCATAGTATCAAAAGCAGGGCACATTACTAAGGTTACCAAGAAAGATGTGGTGATTATACTATCATATTACAGGAGTATTATAAGGGACTAATATCAAACAAATGGACTAGGTTAATATCGATAGGGACCAGTATAGCCCATGTTCTATTATTTAGGAATATGTAGAGCCTTGTGTCTTGAATTTCCCATACCATTACGAGTATAACTTCGGGACGAAGTTTCTTGAAGGGTGGGTGTATGTAACGCCCCATATTTTGATTAGGCATATTTATCAGTTAGACATGCTATAATTTATTTTCTTATATTCTGTTGAACTCAGCTCGACTGAGTAAACTATATTACGATATGATGGACCTCATTAAATGATGTTACCTTGTTTTATTATTTCACTATGATTATGATGTTACTATGTTATGCGGTTACGATGTCATGATTATCATATGATTTCTTTATTTTACAATTACAGTATATGTTTATATGTTTTCATTAATAAGATGTGAAATATATGATTCGGTACGTGGATACCATCTTCTTATATAAATTATTGAAGTGTTATATGTCATACGCATCTATGATGAACTAAGAAGGTTACATGAAATAAAATGATTTTTGATAACATGGATCAATTGGCGATCAATGGGAAATGCTTTCTATAAATTTGTATTTTGCAAATTACTAACCTACAGGACACAAGGGCTATGGGATAGCCAGTTACTTGATCTGATATATTGGAAAAAAAAAAAACATGTTCGTACAGTAAACCTTAGCAACCAAAAATGATGATACGATAACACAAACTGATAATCCCGATAGCAGCAAAGTATGAATCGATATGGGCGTAGGCCCAGTATGTTGAGAGGGATGGATGTGTTTTCCACCCTATGTTTCCGTGAGACCCAAGGTCATGGGAGGGTCGTGCTGAGACACGCTCCCCATGTAGTTGTGATGACGATGGTTGGATGCTTGCTAGGGGAGGATAGGTCTGTTGTTCAGCCGATGCTATTGCTCTCAAGTTCTATGTGGTTAGGTCGGTGAGTCTGACATCCACTTTTGTACTAGCAGAGGAAGGATAGGGAGGATGCAGGACGTAGGTTATGATGGGAGGATGTGTTAGTTAGTACTGTTGAGGGTTGAGTATTCCTTGGTTCCGAGTTAGTGGTAGTAGGTACCCTTCCTTGTACATAATTGATTAAACTAATGTAAAGATAAAGATGATAATGTGAAATTGTAAAGAATTAACTGTTAAATAACTGAGGATGTTAAAGTAATGGTACTATATATATTATGCTTGTTCTTCTACATGGGGGTAAATACTACCATTAGTTAGCAGGTATGCATAGGCGGGATGGGGTTTGTCTATAGTACATTTATGATCTGTGCATACGCTGGCCACGCATGCACACCTTGCACATGTACACTAGTATCGATATACAAACACTTAACATATTGAATAAATGTATAAGTTGTCATAAGTAATTATGTTAATCATGCATTGATCGAATTCAGACAATGAATATAAAGTTATTTAAGATGTATAAAACAAGTCAATTAAGCTATGTATTACTTGTTGGTAAACATTGTGATAAACAATTGAGACAAGTGTCGTCAGTTCACATTATCATCTGAGAATTGTTGTAAATAAGGTAATGGTACTGTCTAATTAATTAGTAAGATTGGTTAATCCCTTAAGGGTGCTTTGTTTAGAAGAATGACAATACTAAGTTGATGTTAGGGTACTCATGTGATAAACAAATGATTTAAAAGACAATTTTATTAAATTCACCATTTATTATTACCTTGTGGTGATTTAATTAGTATTATTACTTAATTAATGTTATTTTAATAATATTACTATCCATGTCATAATAATTGCAATATAGGTAAAATTTAAATATTGATTAATAAATGATTAGAGTGTGATTATTTCCATTTCTAAGTTAGACATAATAGGATAACAATTTTGGATTGGATGTGATGTGATGGAAAATGGTTTATTACTATTTAATTATTCAATACAAATCTTAGAATTTAAATCTCAAGATAAGTTATCTTGACGGATGAGGTAGACCATTAAGACCCACCTTGTCCAAATTGAAAAGTCAACTATTTACATATTATTTTATTATTTTATCCTAAAAACACTAAATATAAAGGTGGTGAATAGACTAGTAGTTAATAAACTTAGTCTCGAATGGATAACCTTTGGGTAATGATTCCCACCATAATAAATACTTACGACCATCAATCAAATCAAATAAATTTACCGTGAGTGTAATTGATTATTCGGTACATTGAGTGTGAAAAATACATTTTTATAATATAACATGTATGAATGAACTAAGTGAAAGGAGTAAATGTTTGAGGGGCTTGAGAGGGGGAGTTTGGGGTGGTGGAGTAAGCCCAAGGTCTTCTCGAGGAAGGAAATGTATATATAGGGGGAGAAAGTTGAAGGTAAGGGGGGATTTTTGGGGAAAGAAATGATATGGGGAGAAATTTGAAGGTAACGAAAAGATAGCTCGAAGTGGAGGGAAGGTTTAAGAATAGAGAAAGGTTTGAGAACATAGTAAAGACTACTCTCGGGATTATCCTTTGAATTCCAAGGGCCAGCAAAATAATAGCTGGTCGGTAGGGTGGAAACATCATCTTGGCTGACTAAGAGAATATAAACATAACCTGCTACAACCTATGGTCTACTAGCATCAACACCAGGTAATTTCCTTGTTATTTATTTATTTGATTATTATGCTGAAATGTACTCTGAAACATACATATACCTTGCTATTTACTGATTTATTACTGTGAAACTTATTCTTATGCTGAAAACAAATTGTTGAAGGAAAATATTGATATGTTAGTTTATTTTTAAAATACGAACGTATGGTTGATAAAGACAAAATAGTATACTAAATTTCATTTAGAAGCATAAAATTTTTATTAGAAATGTACTCACATATACCTGAATAAGTTTAATACATAGAAAATTAACTCAGAAATTTTACTTAGTGCTCTGTTGTAAAAACTAGAGGACTACATCAGCCATATTATCCACTTGAAGCTCTAGAAAACATGGAAAGCTGTTGCCCATTGTTTTTCCATGGTTTTGTTTGTAGAACTTCCTTATAAGGAGCAATTTTGCAAGTCTGATGATGAAAGTTACTTTATTCTAAAAAAATTGTTCTTTGATCAAATGTTCGAGAGCCTAAAGACCTACCTCTATAAGGATCCTTAGGTAAAGGATCTCAACATCAAGGGTTATAATATAATTTCTAGGGGAAACTATTTACCCATGAATGAGATCTTTGTTCAAAGTAAATAAGCTCAAAAAAAGTTTCGATCTTAAGGATATTGGTCATCTTTGACCAAGTCTCCTAGGGTTACAAATAAAAAATACAAAGTTAAATGAATGATTATTTTTAACCAATTCAAATTTGATTCCATTGAGAGAGGCAAGGTGGATCCTACAACCCAGTATTGGAGAGAAGAGATTGTAACATAATACACATTAACAAATATGTGTTTTTGTGTGCATATTAACATTAGAAAAATAAATCATATCAACAATCAAAAGAAGAGGAGTATCAGGAAATTCTGTTTGGCACCATTCCTAACTGTTTTTTATCAACCCACAGTATCAATAGTGAGCTGCATGATACCAAGCATTATATACATAGATATATAAAGAGATATGCATATATAAAGAGAGATAGATAGATAAATAAAGCACACCAGTATATATCCATCTTAAGTCAAATCTTTTAAATGTTGAGATATTTGCATCTTTTTTTTATTCCTATTAATATTTAATAGATATGGAGTTAAGATGGATATACTCTGATATATTTACAATGAAATATATTTTATAAAAATACAAAAAAATCAATAAATATAATGAATAATTGGACTATGTCTACTAGGAACTAGGGACTGGGTATGTCTACTATGGACTAAGTCCTGTAGTTTTCCAAGCCACATTGGTGGAAAAGGTAAATGCTAGAAAGACATGAAATCCACTCATCCTATACCCGCCTACAATTGGTATAACCAATACATCTATGGCTTGGAATTCCATTTTTCATATTGGACAACAGCAATTTGGATGGAAAAAGAGAATGATTAGGTTGAAGCATAAGCTTACTCCAAATGAAAACAAACACACACTGATTCAATTTTAAAAAGAAATTTGCGGAGATGGATTTATGTTCAAAATGTTTTGTATTTTGCAAGATATTGAAAATGAGAATTATGATTCGCCAAATAGGAATTGTGTTGGAGCTCAACGCCAAATATTTCAAATACAGGTCTTCTCTCAATTTAACATTTATCATCACTTGGCAGTAACAGAAAATTTAAAGAGTGAGAGAGAGACGGTAGCATCGACCTGGAGAATGGGATTAAGTTTTTGGAGAAGGGAATCCCTCTTGGATTTTTCCTTGTTCACGCTGCAGCTTAAACTCCACATGTGCACCAATTCCTTCTCATATTCCTCCCACTCGATCACCTTCAACTCTTTCTCCTCTTCCTCTTTCACCAAGTAATATCCCTCCTCCCCCTCCCCTTCCCCTTCTCCCTCATCATTTGGATTTGGAATTGGAATCAGAGTTGGAGTGATATCGCATGAGTCCATCAATGCAACTAGCATTCAAGCTCGCGCCTCTCCCCGTTAACATTAGCTCTCCTGCCACTGCCATTTCCATTGCCACTTCCACCACTTTCATCCTTTCACTGCAAACCCTTGCTCCCCCTCCTACAGAAAGAGTTTCATTATTTTGACAAATTTGAAAATGATGGTTCATTATGGGTGTGAAGTTGTCCAGATGGATGCAAGATAGCTGGATCGACCGACTTATGTGGGGGTTAGCATGGTTTAGATAGCTAGTCGTTACAGAAAATAATTATATGCGTGCTAGTCCCCTCGAAGTTGCTTCCCTCAAAAGGTAAAATCTAAAGGAAAAGATGCATTGGTGAAGCATATCGCCACCTACCATGTCCAACGCATTCACCAGCTAACTCTCTTACTAGGAGGATGGGCATGCATGAGAATATGGAGCAACTTGTTGTAGGCACAACAAATCCCATGTTTTATCCAAAATATGGGAGCCCCAATTCCACACCAGAGTAACTTAATCAATTTTTGGGGTTGTTCATCCTATTTTCCTTTCATTTTGTTGCCTTTGATTTGATTTAATTGAGCTAGTAAATTTTCCTTCTCGAAATTTATGCATTTTTAGTGTGTTTTTATCAATTGCGGAAATAAATTTCTTTTGGTTAAATTTTTCGATCATTCTGCGACCCGCAATGCGGATTGCGGACATTTTGGTTTGCACGTGAAGTTTTTCTTTCTGCAACCCACAACCCGCAATTGTGGATTGTGGGATGCAGAAAGGTTTTGTAAACAAATAAATAGTAGTTTATACTCCCACAACCCGCAATTGCGGGATGCAGTAGTGGTTTGACCACACATTGTGTTTACGTTCTGCAACCCACATTATAGATTGTGGATTGCGGAAGGGTGTATGTATTCACAAATAACGAATTCCCGCACTTGAAATCCCGCATCTCGCATCCCGACCAATGATATATGATGATCCGACAGCTCTAATTGCATATGGAAGAATGATTTGAATTTTTTATTTTTCGTTCTTTGGTCATTGTTTCCAAGTGTTAATCTGGTTTTTGTCGGTGTTATGCTTGATCAGGCATGAAATCTTTGAATGCAATGATTTCTTGATGATCAAAACTCTAAGATTTGACTGTTAATCACATGTGTTATGATGTGAATCTATCTTATCTTATGCCAAATTTTAATTGATGCATGATTGACTAATATTTCGCTCCCAGAGATGGTAATTGCAACTTGCACACCTGAGGCATCAACAAATGGTGCTAGAAGGAGGGCCATGTTCCAATCATTCCTAAAAAAAACTTAAACAGACCTCCTCTAGCAAGAGCATCGGTTGTTACATGTAGCCATACCCAAGATTCAACATCCACAAAACCACCATTACAAAATTCTCAAAATATTCCTGCCACCCCTGCCATAGAGCAGGAAACTAGCAGGGTCGATATAATGTTTGTATCACCCACAAGGGGACCCCTCACGCTTGAACATATTCTTAAAATTTCTTCTGATAGTGTTACTAGGTTACAACAAAGAATCGCTCAAGAGCGTAATATAGGACTAGCAGTAATTCAATATCACTAGAACACCGACCCACAAGTCAATAATTTGGATAATCAGAACTTAGGTGACCAGAGTGATGAAGAATGTAATTCACCTTGCTACAATCTGCTCCCCGATTTTAACCTTGACATATTATTTGGGGAAACGCAACAAGATCAACCACAAGTGACAATAGGTGGACCACTACCGTTGCCACCTCCGTCTTCATCTTCTTCGTCTGAAGAATCCTTAGATATTGATTCATCCTCAGGCTCATCTTGAGAGGGCATACCAATGGATGAGGGTCAAAATAGACCTTGGTTGTACCAGGATGTCGTTTTCATCCTAGGGGATCAACATAGACTCCCCAAGAATCCTAAAAAATGGTTGCCTAAGTTCGATCCTGATGAAAAGTCATCTACACTTGATCACATCAAGACATTCATGCAAGCCATTAGACTTAGAAATGTTATCCATGAAGATGTAGTTTGTAGGTTATTCCCATATACCTTCCAAGGGAAAGCATCCATTTGGTACTTTGCCTTAGAATCTAGGTCTATTACTTCATGGGATGACTTTGAGAAAATATTCATGCAAAAGTTTGGAGATGATAAGACACCCGAAGACTTGGTAATTGATTTGTCTTCTATGAAAATCCGAGGTAAAGAAAGAGTAAAATATTATAATCAGATATTTTCATATCTAAAAAATAGAATCCCTATTACTATTCTTCCTGCGGAAGAACTCCTGGTTGCATACTATGTGAAAGGTTTATCGGTTTCCATTGCTATGTGAGTTAAACAGGCACACAAAGACACCTTTCAAGAGGCCTTCTCTGAGGCCATTCAGGTAGAGAAAGATATTTTCGGTTTGAAGGATAATCCAGATACTTTAGCAGAACAACCTTCCACTTCACGTAAGAAAACTGATGTTCCCACAAAACCTATTGCACAGGACAAAGACCCTTTCGAAATGGGCGACATGAATAAATTCCTCCAGAAGATCTCTAACAAAACGGTTGACCTCAAGAGAACTAACATTGAGAATCAGAACACAAATAGGGGGTTCAACAGACAATCATTTAAGAGACCCTATCAAACTCAATAAAACCAAGTCCTACCCAATCCTAAGGAAGGGTTGAACTCTAAGGAAATGTTTTCCATATTCAAAGCCCTAGTCTTAGAATCCCATCATCCTCCTCACCACCTAGATCAAGAACTATAGGAGAATCAAGATCTTGAACCTCTGGATGAGGAAGAAGTTCAACAGATAAATACTATTAGTTTCTTTGCAGAACTTCCCATGGATGAGGAAGAAGAGGAGCCTAAAATAGTATTTAATGTCCAACACCCCTACAACACAAGAATCTTCTACTTCTACACCCACACAAAACAGAATCAAAACAACCATACAAAAGGATACAATTATCCCTGAGATAGAATACAACTTGATTGATGACTTAAAGAAGATGAAAGCTAATATCTCTGTATTTTAAATTTTGAATATCCCTGCTATGAGTGATAGTTTCCCAAAAGCATAATTGTCAACAAATCTAGGGAGACTCGAACAATAATCTAGAGACATATACCAAAACCAGCAACCCAAAATCTATTGGAAAAAAACACCTCCCTTTTTGTTAACCTTTGAGATCTTTAACAGGAACGTTCATAATTGTATGGTAGATTCAGGGGTTTCATCCAATGTGATGCCCTTATTAGTTCACAAAAAAATTAAATGCCTCTTGGGAGCCATGTCCTACTCAGATTGTTCAACTTGACCGATCCAAAGTGAGAGTAGTAGGGGAACTAAGGAATGTTATGTTAACTCCATCTGCTCACCCCAGGATCCACTAGACTATGGATATCATTATGGCTGACATCCCAGAGATGTATGGAATGTGGCTGAGTAGAGATTGGTCAGAGAAACTTAAGGGATAATTTTAAACCGATTGGTCTCACTTGGGTCTTCCTTACAATGTGAGGCCAAATAGGATAAAGATCAGTAGGGATCCTTATATGAAGAAAATTGTCATAGACTTGAATGACCCTAGTGAGCCTACTGCATACTTTATCTCACATATGGAACATTTCACTTTTGATACATTTTTTGGAGACTTACCTGTAGATTTTTCGCATGCTAAGAATGCACAGAATCAGTCTAAGATTGTCAATTTTACATATGTTCCATTCTCAGGTGATATTGTACATAATGTATATACTGTAAATACTAATTTTAAGTTAGATTTGAATGCTTGGACTCTTTTTTTCAATGGTTCCAGATCTAAGGATGGAGCTGGTGCAGGTTCTGTCCTCATCGATCCAAAAGGAACCAAAACCATGATAGCCTGCAAGCTTGAGTTCGAATGTACCAACAACATTGCTGAGTACGAGGCCTTGGTTCAGGGACTCAGGAAAGCAATCGATATGGATGCTCAGGTAATTGAGTGTTATGGAGATTAAGAAACAATAGTTAAGCAAGTGAGAAACAAGATTCATTCCATCTCCTCATTTACTTAATTATCGAAATTTGGAAAGGGATTTAACTAATTCTTTCTCTGCTTTTAATATTAAGCCAGTCCCAAGATCTCACAATTTCGATGTTGACCTACTAGCTAATACTGCATCCAGGCTGATACCTCTAGAAGGTTTGTCATCGAATAATTTTTCTATTGAATTAATGTACAGACCTTCAATTCCAGACAATATAACCAGTTGGAAAGTGTTTAATGATGACCAGAAAATTATAGATTTTCTTATAGCTTAGGACACGTTTCAAGATGTTGCCATTGATGAAATTGAGCATGAAAAATCTCTAACTGGTCCTACTTGCACTGCCAATTTGATTCCTAAGTCAATTATCAACTTGGAAAATTTTTACGACCTCGAAGATAAGTTCAAGCAGAAGATAAATTGTAAAACTCAGAGCTCCTCTCTCAATTATCAACAAGTAAATTTGGGAAATGAACAAAACCCTCGCATGATTAACCTAGGGGTTGACTGTTCACATGACGAAAAGAGAGCTTTTATCAAATTATGCAGAGAATTTAAGGACATCTTTGCTTGGTCATACGACGAGGTGAAAACCTTCAACACTAATATCATGCACCATAATATACCAATGAAGCCAGACACTAAACCCTACCAACGAAAGCTGAGGAAGATGCATCCTAGGTTGGAACCTTCTGTCAAAAGGGAGCTGGAAAAACTCCTTACAGCAAGAAGTATCTTTCCGGTCAGGAATACACAGTGGATCGCCAACTTAGTACCAATTCGCAAGAAAAATGGTGACATTAGGCTCTTTGTTGACTTTAGAAATCTTAATAAAGCTTCAGAGAAAGATAATTACCCTATTCCCCCCATGGAACATATTTTACAAAGAGTTGCAGGTTCAGATATGTTTGCTCTCCTCAATGGTTTTTCAGGGTATAACCAATTCTTGGTTGCTCGTGATGATCAATTAAAAACAACTTTCAGGACCCCTTGGGGAACCTTTGCCTACAGATGAATGTCGTTCGGGCTAATAAAGGCAGGTGCTACTTTCCAGCGAGCAATGGACATAGATTTTAGATGACTTATGCACAATTCTGTTGTTGTATACTTAGATGATATTACTATGTTTTCCAAAAAATGACATGAACATTTGTCTGCCTTGAAACAGGTATTCGAACGTTGCAGAAGATACGAAATTTTGTTCAATCCTAAGAAATCAATCTTCGCAATAAATGAAGGCAAGCTGTCCGGATTTATTGTTTCAAAAGAAGGTATGATTATCGATCCGAAATGTACAGAGGCTATCGCAAGGATCGGATTGCTAGGTATGCGCAAAGCTATGAAATATTTTCTTAGTAAGATAAATTTTGTTCACAGATTTGTTCCAAATTTTGCACAAATTGTTAAACCTTTACAATTGATGATTAAGAAGGATGCATAGTATAAATGGTTTTATGAACAATGAAGCGCTTTTACTAAGATTGGGAAGGCTATTGCGGAAGCTCCTGCCCTTATGTCTCCTGACTTCAGTAAATATTTTATATTATATACCTTTGCTACTGACTTTTCCTATGCGGTTGTTCTCACACAAAAGCACCCAGACAATCTTGAAATTCCCATTTCTTTCCCGAGTTCAACACTCAAAGCCGCAGAGTTAAATTACTCCCACATATATAAGCAAGATTATGCGGTTTATAAATCAGTTAAACATTTTAGGCCGTATTTATTGAATTCTAGAACTAAAGTGATTATGCCCTATGTAGCCATTAGAAATGTTCTGATTCAGAAAGAATTGGGAGAGAAAAGAGCTCACTGGATGATAGCTCTGCAAGAATATGACTTGGAGATCAGACCAGCAAAAACAGCAAAAGGCCAAGGTTTGTGTCTTCTTAGGGCTCATTCGAATGATCCTGTAAGACAAAAAATTGAGTGGGAGCAAGAAGAAAGCACCTCAGCAGGTTCTGTCAATGTTATCACTACTCAAGCATATGATTAGTATGATGAAATTAAATTTTGCGTAACTCATGGGTATGCTCTTGAAACCCTTGACTTTACAAGATGCAGAGCCTTACGATTAAAATCTGCTCCATATCAATTCATAGATAGTGTTTTGTTTAGAAAAACGATGGTGTTTTCCTTAGATGTCTAGAGAGAGCTCAAACTGACAATACTCTTGTGGAATTTCATGCAGGACCTACAGGAGGACATTTCTTAGGAGAAACCACTGCACATAAGATCTTAAGAGCGGTTTACTACTGGCCTACTTTGTTCAAAGACAGCTATGATTACGCCAAAATGTGTGAACCATGTCAGAAGTGTGTTGGAAAAATGAAGAAACTTGCATTTCCCTTGCAGCCAGTCACAGTTCAATTCCTGTTCCAGCAGTGGGGTTTGGATTTTGTCGGACCCATTAATCCTCCTTCTTCCTTGTAACAAAATTATATTTTGACAGCTACGAACTACTTTACCAGATGGGTAGAGGTAGTCCCTCTCAGACAAGTGAACACGAGCCAAGTGATTTCGTTTTTTGAAAGTTAGATAGTCACGAGGTTTGTTGCACCGAAATTTCTAGTGTTTGACAATGCTTCATACTTTTCAACTTTTGATTTAACTTAATATGCCCTTGAAAAAGGGATAAAATTAAAATTTTATGCCAATTATTATCCATAGGGAAATGGATTAGAAGAGTCTTCTAATAAGATTTTAATTAACATCTTAAAGAAGACAGTGGCTACTCACCACAAAAATTGGCATATCCAGTTATACAATGCTCTTTGGGCAGACCATGTCACTCCTAAAGTGGCCATTGGAAACTCCCCTTACTGCTTGGTTTATGGTAAGGAGGTTTTCTTACCATCCAACCTCATGATCCCTTCATTACAACTAGCATAGTCTGCACAGGAAGATGACTCTTTTCCACTCGAGCACAAAATTGATAAATTACTCAAACTAGAGGAGGACAGAGAAAAGTCTAAAAACAAGTTGCATCAACATCACTAGCTTGTGAAGAGGTGGTTCGATGAGAATTCTTCATCTGACAAGGAGTTCTCTGTGGGGGACTTAGTTTTAAAGTGGGACAAGCAACATAAGGACAAGAATGATTACACTAAGTTCCAACGATTATGGATAGGACCTTTCATTATTACAAAAAAGATTGGTACTGGTACTGTCCGGTTACAAACATTGGAAGGTTCTTCAGAAACCTACCCAGTGAATGTCCAGCAGCTCAAAAAGTACTTTGTTTGAGGAGAGCACGTTGGTCCACTTGTACATAAAGTGTGGTTTTCCTTCTTTCCTTTGGTTTTGATTGATTTTTCCTTTTATGATTCTTTTCTTTTCAATAAGTCTGCACATTTGGGAAAGGTTATTGATCAGTGTGTCTCTAATATTAATATAATCTGAAGTTTTCAGGTAGCATGCCAACTGTGATTTCATTCAGCCTATATTAGAAAATGCTCTTCATGGAATCAAACAGTCAATTTTTTGTAGGGCCTTGATTGATATCTTCTCACTATCATCAACATATTTTAAATATTTTCCTGATTAATTGAAGTTGAAGGGAATACTAGAGTTCTTTACCTTGTGTTTCATGAGTAAATGGCATAATATCTTGTAGCCTGGTTAGACTTATCTATTCTGGATGCCATTCTGATCACTTTCATAATAATTTACCTCAATACAAGTAGATTACAATATGGGGGGTTTCATTATGAGCTAACCCGTTATGTACATAGATGTTCAAGTGGAATGACATCTCCACATCAAGCCACCAAACTTGGGAGATGAATTTCATCTTTGTCTAGAAGATGGAAGATCATATCACAGGTTGGTCCATTCATGATCTGCAAAGCATCGGTGAGTAACATGGTTGTCATGTGGTCACCAAACCATGGTAGTGTCTTCTAACCTATGCACTAATAAATGTTTGTTTTCTTTTGTAAGATGGTTTGTTGTATATAACGATAAGGGGGGGTCTTATTACAAGTCATCCTTACCATGATCATAGATTTGATTTTGGACTGGAATTACCACCTATGGTCACCAAGCCATGGTAATTTCTTTTAGCCTAGAAAACTAAAAGACAAGGAGTCTCCTAACCGAACTAGCTTGTTCAGTTTCCATATCATGTTTGTGAATGGAATTTCCAGCATCTGATCACCAAGTCAGGACAACGGCCTTATATCAACATAAGTCTTATCTTATATATATATATATATATATGTACATAGATGAATAATTAATAAATCCAAGGTGATTCATGTATTATAATCCATAATGGCTTTGAGTTTATTACAAAGGTTAATCATAAATCTACCCTTCTATGATTGCATAAAGGTATAGGATTTTTGTTTTTCTCCTAGACTGCCTTACCAGATTAAATGTTATCATTAATTGGTTTTGGATGGGGATGTATCGATCATATGACTAACTCTGTTGTTTTGATTGTGTTTCCATGAGATCATTTTGTAGATTGCAAGTTGAAATATGAGTTGATTGGAATATCTGCCTTATAACTAAGGGTTTCATTTACATAGATAACTGGTTCTTCCCAGCCAGTCGCCATTTGTTGTAGGCACATAAGATCCCATGATTTATCCAAAATATGGGAGCCCCAATTCCACATCAAAGAGTAACCTAATCAATTTTGGGGGTTTAGCCTATTTGCCTTTCATTTTGCTTCCTTTGATTTGATTTAATTGAGCTAGTAAATTTTCCTTCTCGAAATTTATGCATTTTTAGTGTGTTTTTGTCAATTGCGGTAATAAATTTCTTTTGGTTAAGATTTTCGATCACTTTGCAACCCGCAATGCAGATTGCGGACGTTTTGGTTTGCACATGAAGTTTTTCTTTCCGCAACCCGCAACCCGCAATTGCAGATTGCGGGATGCGGAAAGGTTTTGTAAACAAATAAAGAGTATTTTATACTCCCGCAACCCACAATTGTGGGATGTGGGGGTGGTTTGACCACACATTGTGTTTACGTTCCGCAACCCGCATTGCGGATTGCGGATTTCGAAAGGATTTATGTATTCACAAATAACGAATGCTCGCACTTGGCATCCTGCATCTCCCATCCCAACCGTTGATATATGATGATCCGACGGCCGTGATTGCATCTGGAAGAATGATTTGAATTTTATATTTTTTGTTCTTTAGTCATTGTTTCCAAGTGTTAATTTGGTTTTTGTCTGCATTATGCTTGATTAGGCGTGAAATATTTGAATCCAATGATTGATTGATGATCAAAACTCTGAGATTTGATTTTTAATCACATGTGTTATGATGTAAATCTATATGATCTTACGCCAAATTTCAATTGATGCGTGATTGACTGATATTTCGCTTGTAGAGATGGTAATTGCAACCTGCACACCCGAGTCATCAACACGACTAAATATATTTTATGACACTATGAATAACAATTTTTTATTGATTTATTGTTAGTTCCTCCTAAGACTATTGTAATCGCCTCGATCTAAAATTTATATTACTTGATTTTCCTTCTCTTTTTATGCAAGGTTTTTTATAAGTATCCTTTATCGAAGGATTTTTATAAATATTTAATCATTTTTAACAAGTGGGATTTTATAATAGTGTTATAATAATAATTTATGTTTAAGGTCATAGTTGATTCAAACACCAATTTGATGTATGAGGCCCCCTTGTTTGTGGAACAAGAGACCCCTTCTATGTAGTGATGTAACTGCTAAAGTCAACAGAGGTGTACATACCTTACTCTCCTCTAAATTTGAACCTATAACCTCCTAGGATGAAACACATGTTTTTAATTGTTAGATTTATTAAATTAAATTTTTTGATAAATGAAAAATATTTTTTATTTAAATTTTAAATTAACACCTTTTCAAATTAATATTGGTTAAAAGATAATGAGAAGAATTAAAAATCCTTAAGAGGTGGACAATTCTTTTTTTTTATTTGCACACATAACAAATAATTAATATCTATATCTATATCTATATATATATATATATATATATATATATATATATATATATATATATATATATATATCACTCATCAGTGAAACGGATCTCACACTATGCATGCAAATATTTATAGTCAATGTATTGTGCACAGACACTTCACTCCACCTAGAAACCTGCATGTAATGAATGCACTGCGGACTGCCACTTCACTCCACTTAGAAACCTGCATATACTGTAAACACAATACACAAAGGAATTCCTATTCTGTTTACCTTACAAATATTACCATTTTTATTAACCTTCATATTGCCCCTAGTTTGTTTAATTTCTTTAACTTCTTGGAGTCCACTCCCCATCTGCTACAACAGTTGTCCTCCAATGTGTTGTTTCCATCATTTCTCTACTTTCGGGCACCCACCATTTTATGATTTTATTTACCTTCGATTTTCCCCTAGTTCACTTAATTTCTTCATCTGCTTACATGTACTCCATTTAGTGGTTGAAATCAGTTGAAGCCATGCCTACAATTTCTTCATCTACTTTCATATTCTTTGTTTGGTGGTTGAAACCAAGCGAAGCCACTCCTATGAAAGGTTTGGAAGTGATATTCCCCACCAGTGTTTGTTTGTAAGAAAATGAATTAGCTTAAATCTCACCAAGGTTAGTTATTTTTGTAGGCCTAAGTTTCTTTGTAGCCTAACTAACTAAGGCATTATCTAAATGGAATATGGAGGTATATTATATGGTTGGTTCATTTGTTGATTCATATTAAGAAAATAAAAAGAAAGATTTTATTCTCGTGGAAGAAAACATTAAACCTTTGTTATTATTTAGAAGTAAAGGGGAAACACATAAAGGTATGATGGGTTTTGTTTCCATGTGGGGTTCCATTTCTATACTCATTATGTGGTTTTATTAGAGTTGGCTGAGCCAAGTTTATTTGGTTCATTTTTTATTTACCTACCCAAGGAAGCGATGATGAGCGAATCTATGTTAGTGGAAGTTTAGATTGTATGGAGATTAAATCTTAATAGCAACAACAAGGGTATTCTTTCTCTAAGTAAAATCCAAGGTGTTCCGAGTTGAAAGCACAAGGGAAGGGATACGTAGTAGGTAAAGCGCATAGCAACAATTCCCAATTTCTGTGTTTATACTCCACATTCATTTGTTGATTCTAAGCTAATAATTCGTCAATGCCCAAGGAGTATAGGTGCACGCATAGGAATTCTCTTCACATGAGTCACATGTAGAGATGAGAAATAGGATCCTCCAACATGTTGCCGCCATTTTTTCTCTACTTCTGAGTGATGTCTAAGCGTACAAATTTTCTACCTGCAAGCTACGCATTACAAATAGGAAAATCTAAAACTAGCCATTAAATCTCATGCTTCTGTTAAATGTACAACATCAGGAGACATTCTCCAAACCAATCTTGTGCAACCAAGATTGATCCTCTCGTATAGCCTGAGTGGGCCTAATGATTAAGAATATGTGCTCCTTCCTAAGAGTTCACGGGTTCAAATCCAGATGGGGGCAGGGTATTTACACCTATATATACTTTAGCAGTTAAATCACTACCCAGAGGGGGGTCCCTTGTCCCACAAATAAGGGGATCTCATACACCAAATTGGTGTCTTGCTTGGTGGTGTCAAAATTGTAATTTTCCATTGCCGAGGTGACACGACTAAGAATGACTAACATAAATGACTAATTATTATTAGTCATTGTTAGCTAGTCATATTTGCATTCATGTGACTAAATTAGTCATTTACACTAGTCATTTTTATTTTACTCACTTTTTATCCAGTCATATATTTTATCCCGTTACTAAATTAGTCGTTTTTAGTTGGCTCACTTAAAATTGCTAAATTTTGGTCATTTATCCCTTGAAAAAACTATGGTGGCTAACTTTTCTAGTCGCCCAGTCACTTATCTGTCATTTTGTACTAGTGCAATGAACCCCCTCAATTCAGTAATATTTCTTGGCCTTGGAAAATCTAGAATTGCTTGGATCTTCTCCATGTGAACCTTAAACCCTTCTTTCCCAATCACATGACCAAGATATAAAATATGAGTCATTCCAAATTCACATTTGGACAGTTTAGCATCAAAATATTGATCTACCAAGATAGTTAGCACAATGTCCAAATGATGCAAATGCTCCTCCCAAGTCCTACTGTAAATCAGAATATAATCAAAGAAAACAAGAACAAACGTATGGAGTTGCTTGTTAAAAATTATGTTCATGCAATATTGAAAGGTTAATGGTGCATTAGTTAGGACAAAAGAAATAACTATATTTAAAAACTCAAACTATTTCCACAATGACATCAAAAGGTTGTCTTCTGAATGTCCTCCTCCAACATTCTGATTTGATGGTAACTAGAGAGAAGGTCAATCTTTTAAAAGTATTTGGCTCCATGTAGTTCATCCATTAGTTCATAAATCCTTGGAATAGGATATCTGTTCTTGATGGTATTTTTGTTGAGGGCTCTATAGTCTATACACAAGCGCATGGGCCCATCTTTATTCTTGACAAGGACTATAGAAGATGCAAAATGGCTTGAGCTCAATATGATGAACACCAAGTCAAGCAATTCTTTGATGGTTTTCTCTATCTCATCCTTGAATATTTTTGGATGCTTGTAAGGATGGACCTTGATAGGTGATGTTCCTATCGCCAATTCTATTCTATGCTCCACTCCTCTATCAGGTGGCCTACCATGAGGAAGGTCCCCAAACACCTTCTCATGCTTTTAAAGAAACTTGTGTCACTGTCTTCCAAATACTATGCTACCTACAAAGAGGTGCCTTTAGTAGTGATTAGTCACTTTGCATCCCATTCAATGTCTCCATGCCCCAATATGGATCTCATACTATGTGCAGATACTACTTGCTTTGGGTAGGTGTTGACCCCCTTCAACATTACCTCCTTTCCACCTTCATCTTGGAATCTCATCTCAGGGGATTTGTATTCTATGGTGTGCTTCCTAGTAAAATACAACCACTATACTCCCAAAACCATATTAGTATCAACCACATTCACAACATAAAATATATCTGTCACGGTGTAATATCCTATAGTGACTTGCAATTTAGGAATCCATCTAGAACACTCCATAGAATGATTGTCTATAATTATGATAGTGAAACCTTCAAACTTCTCAGAAGGAATCTTTCTTCTTTCCACCAAAGATGAATCAATGAAGTTGTGTGTTGATCCTCCATCCACCAACACAATTATTGATTTCCCTATCACCACTCGTTTGAATCTGAGAGTGTAGAAGCGAGGATCTCCTGACAATACTGCAATTTTGATTGTGAAAATCAGATCACATCCAAGAACTGATCAAGAAATTACACTCTCTCATAAGAAAAATCTCACACAACTAGTCAAAGACACAAAAATTATGCACAAGAGTAGATTTTTGTATTAACTTCTCTTGAATAAAATTACATCAACCAACATATGAATGTAATAGGCTGCTATTAAATAAATTTACAGCAGAAAATTGAATGGCTAAATATGCCAAACAAAGCTCCTAATCATCAAACTTGCTAAAGACACCCATCCCCCCTAAGTGGCAAGATGACTTTCCAAATCATCCCAAAAGCTCACGAATTGCTAAATTAGTGAGATGAAGGTCAAATATAGACAAAAGAAATGCAAAACATGAGATTTGGGTGGAAATAAAATTAAGGAAAGTTTTTGGTGTAAAAAACACTTTCCTAGGTTGACTAGCTTTTCCCTATGGGGGAAAAAGCAGTAAAAAGCAGCAGTTTTCCACAAGTGCACCTTTCTTCCTCAAACCTTATCCAAAAATATTTTGGAAGGAACCCAAGTGGCCTAGGTGGCTTGTAGATCACACCATGGATGTATTTTAGCCTGTTATATTTCCTTGTGGTCCACACAATGGCATTTTCCTTATTTATTACATAGAATTAACCAATACAAGATTAATTAATGCATCTTACGTAAATAAATGAATGTAGGGAAGGATTAATTATTCCAACACCCCCTCTTAAGTCTGACTTAAATGATCTAAATATCAGAAAATAAAATACTAAGGGCCCAGTAACAAGACTTGGTCACCCCATACAAAATACTGTCGGTCCACAAAACAAGGATAGAAGGAAAACCTCATGGGAAACACCTTCCCTCAAAACATGGACATATCAAAATTGAAAGGTTGCTGATCAACCCTTCACTCCACCACATGTTCAACCATCCCAAGCAGTGATCTAAGATAGCTGAATGTCTTCTTTATGAAAGCCTTGGTGAAGATATCTGCAGTTTGCTCACCTGTGGGGCAATACTGCAAATCTATGATCTGATCATGCACTAGGCCTCTAATGTAGCGCATATGAATATCTATGTGATTGGTTCTCTACCTCTATACTGGATCACATGAAACTCTAATTTCACTCTAGTTGTCACAATAAATGACAATAGGAGTACTGAAAAAAATCTCAAACTCAGACAAAATCCCCTGCAACCAACACACTCTGTAGCAGCATTCATTGCTCCTCTGTACTCTGCCTCTGCTGAAGATAGTGATATGGCATTTTGTTTCTTGCTGGACCAGCAAAAAGGGCCACCACCAAGCATGTATACAAATCTTGATGTGGATTTCCTATCAAGGCTATCACCATCCCAATCCAAATCTGCAAAACCCAAGAGATCCAAGCTCAAATATGCCACATAGTGAATCCCATCACTCTTTGTGCCCTGCACATAATGAAGGATTCTTTTTGTAGCCCTCCAATGTAACTCATGTGGCTGCTCCATATATCTATATGCCACACTCACAGCATATGCAAGATCTGGTCGAGTGTGCGTCAAGTAGATCAAGCTTCCAATCAACTCTCTATATAGAGTACTGTCAAAAAGTGATGTACATTCTGCTTCCTCCATTCTAACTCCAGAATGGAATGGAGTCTTAGAAGGCTTGAAATCATCCATATTAAACTTCTTTAATAGATCAGAATCATACTTTGACTGACATACCTTGGTTCCTTCTTTTGTTTGAGAAATCTTAAGCCCCAAAAATTGCTTAAGAATTCCCAACTCACTCATGGAGAATGCTTCGTGCATTGCGGTATTTAGTGATGCTATTTGTTTAGTGCTATCACCTGTGATCAACAAATCATCAACATACAACACTATTAAAATTATAAAACCATCATCAAACTTCATATAGATATTTGGGTTAGATTTACACCGAACATAGGATTGTGACAGCAGAAAACTGTCCATCTTTGCATACCAAGCCCCGGGGTCTTGCTTGAGTCCATACAAATATTTTTTCAACCTGCAAACAAGGTTTGGATCTGATGTGTACCCCTGTGGTTGCTGCATATATATTTATTCTTCAAGCTCCCCATGGAGGAAAGCACTTTTCACATCCATGTGATGTACTTCCCACCGCTTGGAAGCTGCCACTGCAAAAACTAGTCTAATGGAGTCTTTCTGAGCTACCGGTGCAAATTTTTCATTATAATCAAGTCCTTGGACCTAATAATACCCCTTTCCTACCAGCCTTTCTTTGTACTTAATGGTTGTACCATCCGCTGCACATTTAGTCTTATAAATCCACTTGCATCTTACCAACTTTCTTCCTGTGGGGAGCTTGACTAGCTCCCAAGTTCCATTCTTCTGCAATGACTGAAACTCCTCATCCATAGCAATATTCCATATAGGATCATGTGATGAATTATCATATGTTTTTGGATCAGAATCTATCATCATATAGAATTCCATAGAAAGATAAGGATCATTCACATTGAGAGCAGTCTCAAATTGTGATCTAGTCCTTCTTTGCTCCTGAGGGTTGCCTGCTAGTTCACCTGCTGCTTGCAAAGTTTTTGCAGACCACTTAGGCCTTGTAGGTGACTTAGAATCTGCAATAAATTGATCCTAATCATCAAAAATATTATAATAAAAAATATCAAGAACATCACTTACTTCTTCTTCAGTCTGTGGTGAAGATGAATCTCCAATTTTTGTGCTCTGAGAGGGCTTTTCCTCAAACTGCTCATTTCTTTCGATGAATCCTTTATGAGTGGTCATGTTCAACATCTTATAACCTTTGGAGTCATATGAATATCCAACAAACAAACATTGTTGGATTTGGGTCTGCATAGCCCTCCTCTTCTCAATCGGAATCCTAGCCCAAGCCTTTGAGCCAAAAATCCTGAAATGAGAGATGTCAGGTTTGTGACCTGTCCAAGACTCGAAAGGAGTGATACCTTAGAGAGATTTGTGTGGCACTCTATTCTGAATATAAGTGGCATAATTTATTGCTTCATCCCATAGCTTGGGAGACAAATATTTTTCCTCAAGCATGCATGTGGCCATCTTCTTAAGAGATCTATTTTTCTTGTCAGCAACCCCATTTTGCTGAGGTGTATATGGAACTGTATGTTGCATCTATATGCCCGATGAAGCACAAAATTGCTGAAACTCTGATTTCACATACTCAACACCATTATCATATCTTAACACTTTATATTCCTACCAGACTGATTCTCAACTGAGGCTTTGAATAACTTGAATAACCCAAAAACTTCTGATTTAAGCTTGATGAAATAAATCCAACAATACCTGTTGAAATCATCTATGAATGTGAGAATATATTTTGTTGAATTCAATGACTCATGAAGAAAATGGACCTAATATATCAGTGTGTATAATTTACAATGGTGCAGTGGTTCTCTCAGTGGCAGATCTCCCATACTTATGCTCAGGATGTTTTCCTAGGATACAGGATTGACAGACACCTTTGGAAATTTTGATATTGGGCAGCCCTATAACCATCTCTTTCTTGTGAAGTTGGGAAAGGTACTTGTAATTAAGGTGGCCAAATCTCTCATGCCATAGTTTGTTGGACTCATTGGCATGAGTTAACAGAGCAGAAGGTGAGGAGTTTAGCACAAAATGAGAAAACTTGTAAATTCTAGAACAATGATCAACAGTACCAAATGCAATAATTTTTCCTGTTGAAATATATGCTATCTCAACATCATCGGGGATAAAGGTTACTCTCTTGGGCATCCCTGTATGGGTCATCTGATAGATTGAAAATAGGTTTGCAGCAAGTCCAGGGACATATAAAACATTATTAAATGACCCAAACTCGAGATCTATGCTACCTTTGCCTTTGCTAGAAGTTTCAGAATTGTCTCCCAATACAATGTTCGGACCACTGGACAAGTCAAGTGAAGTAAAATACTTACTTGCAGACACCAAGTGTCTTGAAGCAATGTAATCAATGATGAATTATGAGGACTTTGATGTTTTGGCCATCAATGCATGAACTCTCTCTTTATTATCGGAATTTTGTCCTCCATCCTTCCTCCTTGCACTCTCTGGAAGAGGAATGTTGGCTTTCTCGAAGAGTGGAGTCAATTGGTCAAAGGTTTTCTCCATGCAAGAGCTTTCAGGATGAAATCCCTTGCTGCAATAATTGCACTTTGTCCTCTCATTCTTTTTGTTCGGATTCTTCTTGAAGTTTGATGACTCTCCATTAAAATTATGCTTGTCTTTCCGCTCACTGGTGGGATTCTTGAAGTTTCCTTTCTTCTCTACTTTCAAATTCTTTGAGTCTCCAACATTTAAATAGTGGTCTTTGGATGGATTTTTAATGGCTCCCATTAAGACCAGCTTGTCTTGTTCTTGTGTTAATGACTCCATGAATTCTGAAAGTGATGGGCTCTTCCAATTTTTAATTGCTTTCCAGGTGGAATGGAAGGTGGAAACAAAAATTGAATAGTCGGGGCCAATATTGGAGAGAATGGCCAAAACTAATTGCTCATCTTTCTTGTCTATTAAACATTTCTTCATCTGCAATATAAGAGACTTGAATTTGGAGAAGAAGTCTTGTAGATTATCAAAATTTTGCGGACTCAAAGGGACTAGCTCGTTATCCAATTAGTGGCCTCTCAATTCATCTGTTTTACCGAACAATTCCTGAAGTTTCATCCATACTTCATTGGGTGAAGTGAGGCCATAAAGATTAAATAAGAGTTCTCTGGATGTAGTGAGACATAACAACCCATAGGCTTCATCCCTTCGATTATGCCATTTTGATTTCTCCACTGCTGAGGTTGGCTCAACTTCTATTGCCATGGTCACCCTGTAGAGCCCTTTGCTCCTCAGTAGAATCTCCATCTGTGCTTTCCAATCAAAGTAATTGAAAGGAGTGAGGATGATCTGCTGTGTATGTTCGATTGCTGCAACTGATATAAACTTATGGACTGATTTTAGAACACTTCTAGATTCCAAATGTGCCCTGCAGAGAATAGAATTCACCCGGTGAATTGATCAATGCGCCCTTCCTAAGACTGTTGGATCCTGTAAGAAAATCAATAGATGAAGCTAGTCAGTAGATCTTAGGTTTACCATGGAAAGAAAGGTTCCTAGATAAGTAATGGATCTCCATTTTCTCTCAACGCAGAGCTCAAATTTTTTAGCTATTATATAAAGGGTGACTTCATCAACATTCATGCCATAAATTTGTATTTTATGTTATTTAATTGACCCCTTGATGCATTCAAGTATTTAGAAATAGAAGGTTTAACTCTTCTAGCCATAACAGTCGAAGCTATGCCATGTTGAAGGGTGGTGCCAGCAAAAAATTAGGAATGGCTTACAGGTTTGGTCCCCTGGACTAATTAAATACTCAAAAGCTTTCCATTGTTCTTTCTGCTTTTGGACCTCTTCCCAACACTTTTCCATAAGGATATATAAATAAGGGGAAAGTGGGAAGCCCTGCCTTAGCTCTTTAGTGCCATTGAAAAACCTCATGGGCCTTCCATTAACTAAGGGAGATACCCATTGAAAATAAATACATCCTTTTAACAAGGATATGAATTCTTCAGCAGAACCAAATAGTCCTGAAACTTTGAGAAAAAAGATTAATTCGTTCTGTCAAAGGTGTTTGCCATATGTACCTTTAGGAACCATATTCCTCCTATTGAAAGCTTTTGCTGGGTGGATGGCTTCAGAAACCACTCTGATATCAATGGTTTGAGGTGCCATGATATTATCTTGATTAGGTTTTATATGGGACATTGCCAAGTGATATAGGCCTAAACCTTCCTGAGGCATATGTGTCGATCTCTGCAGGAAACAATGTGAGAAAAGTGAGTTAATCCCTCAATATAAATCCTGGTATGAAAAGTGAGTTAATCCCTCAAAATAAAAAGCATGGTATGCTTTGTATTTTGATATCGTGCCTATAACCAAAGCAACTTAGTCCTTTGTCTCCAATATTCCTCCTCAATGTGACGGGTTCCGAAAAAATTGAGGTTGGCCTTTTTCTCTTCTTCCACCAGGGCATTGGAATATCCAGCAACATCAATATGTTTTTGTATTCCTTGAAGGATTTTCTCATAATATTTACTCTCACCAGGATCCTGAACATTTGATTTCATCAATTCATTAATATGTTTCCTAAGACTCTATATTGTATGTTCCCATATGAAATCTACAGAACCCTATAAACCCAGGGGGTAGATCCAGGATGAAGAAACATGACTCTGAACTGATGATGCTTCAACAAGATTAAACTGAAGTTAAAGGGAAGGAGGCCATAATTTTCAGGCTTCTGATTTCCAAACTGATAGACTTGTGATTGGAGCCTACTGACAGTATGATGGAGGAGACTAAATTGAGCCCATCATGTAAGAAAGAATCTTGAATAAGAAACCTATCTAAATACTCAAATCCAAGACCATTTTTCCAATATTAGTCCATGTATTATTTCCTTTCCTGGGTATAATGTCTTGGAGACCAAACTGGAACACCAAATCTTCAACAATTTCTCTACAAGGGTCCTGTATCCTAGATCATCCCTTTTATATTTGTTGTTAAGTATCAAGTTGAAATTGCCCATAATGATTCCATTGAAGAGGGGAGTGGAGGAAAGGAATTATGTTTTGAACATTGTTTTATTTTTCTGGAGGATTATTAGGGGCATACACATGGAAAACTTGACAGAACTAATTAGAAGAGACTAATTCCCAATGTAGAGCTATCCAATGATCAATTTTGACTTTACTCACTTTGATAATAGAAGGGTCACAAAGAATTGCAAGGCCTCCAAGGAACCTTCTTGATTCCTTATACATATTCAACTACCTCTGTTGAGATACTGAGAAAAGTGTAAGTTTCACTTTTAGTCATGACCAACCTTATATTGTATCATTTATTATATTTAAGGATCAAAAACCCTCTTGGGGAAAGTGACCTACACCTTGAGTTGTGTATATAGTAATATACTGTATATACACCAACCATAGTCACCAGACTTAGAATTGGCAATAAGTCAACAAGGATAATTCTTTCAAAAGGCTAAAGAGTGTATCAATTTTGATATTGTATCCTAGACCCATATGCTAGTCAAAGTAATTTTTCTGTAAGCTTGTATTTGTTATAGTACCCTTACATCGGTTTAATCAATGTTTTCCATTTTTTGTTAGTTTATAATATATATAGTTGTAATTTTAATTTCATATCAATGTCCTTTGGTCATTAGTTCTTTAATTTTTTATGTTCCCAGAAGTTCATAAGGTGTCACTTTCTTAAGCTCATTACTTTGTATATCTTTTAATTCTTCATTTTTCTTTTCAATTTATAGTTCACACACCTTTATTCAGATTGTTTGTGGTTAATAATCTTGATTTATGGTTGATTGCTCAAATGTAGGCGTGGGATTTAAGTTAAATCTGATGACAATAGGAGGGAAAAGGTTGAAATTAACAATTTGGGATACATGTATGTGGTCAACTTTTGAAATTGAAGCATGGGGATAAAAAGAAAGAGGAAGTAATACATTTTTTGCATAATATTAGTTGCATGCTTTACAAAAAAAAGAAAAGAGAAAAACATTCCAACTATCCTTCCCCAATGAATCCATGTATATATTTTGCAATAAGGGATTGGCATGTATTTCTTCGTTGACTTTTATGCACGTATTCTTAATGTTTTTCATATTATAAAATATAATTCATTTGCATCATAGTATTTGTTTTGGAGTTTTGGAAGACATTCCATTACAAGCTAATCTCATGGTTTAAGAATTCACCTTGAATATTTACTAAGATATAGTATGTGGCATACATTAGGATGATGACAAGTATTTTATATTTGAGTGGCTTCATACAATTGAAATGCTTTCTTGAGGGCATTTTTTGGCCTTTTCCCAAATCCTTGCGGACATTTCTGGGCCTTTTCCCAAAGCCTTGCAGGCATTTATAGGCCTTACTAAATGAAGGTGATTTCATTAACAATTTTATGATTTCTTTCATTTCCTTTCATTTTCATTGGATTAGTATGACCTTGTAATTCTTTTATGGTTATGGTGTTTAGCAATTTTGAAGCATACCCTGTGGATCTAGTATATGATAAATGTTAATTATCTGTAAACGAGGGACTTAAATCCAAATTTATTTACCAACATAGATCCTATGTGAAATTATTTATGTATATTTTTGTGGTTAGACATCTTTGGGGTCTCTTCAAACAATTCCAAAAGTTAGAAGGAGCTCAAGGCTTATTATGGTATATTTTTTTGCTTATTAGTGTGTTTTGAAAAATAAATTTGATTTTAAGCATGGTTGTCTTTGGATATTATTGTCTTTTCTTAGAATTACAAATGATGCAATCTGGGTGTTCATATTCTCCTCACCACAATTCTGAAAGGGTTCTAGCTCAATGGAAGAGCGACTGCCTTACAAGCAGGAGGTTGGTGGTTCGATTCCTCCATGCCCTATTGATATTGCAATATTGATACTTTTAATAAAATATATTTTGTTATGATTTACTATGGATATAGAGGGGGTTTCAAACTGTCTTTGTATCTTTCTACAAGGGGGGTTCTAAACCACCTTCATATGTCACTACGAGGGGGTTTTTAAGCCACCTTCATATGTCACTACGAGGGGGGTTCTAAGACACCTTCATATGTCACTACAAGGGGGTTTAGAACCACCCTTGTAGGTACCTACGAGGGGGGTTTGTAACCTCCCCCAAAGGCTTGTAATAAGGGATTTTATGGGGGGTTCTGAAGCGCCCCTATAGGTATCTCTGAGAGGGGTTTACAACTACCCCTAAAAGTCACTTTTTTGGGGGGACTAAGGGAAGAACCGTCCCCAAGGGAGGTTCCAAACTGCCGCTATACGACTATACGAGGGGGGTTCACAACCGCCCCTATAGGCCTCTATGAGGGGGGTTTGAAATTGCCCCTATAGTCCTCTACGAGGTGGAATCCAAACTGCCCCTGTAGGTTTGTATGAGGGGGCTTATGAGAGGGGTTCAAATCCTCCCTCGTAGGTCTCTATGAAGGGGGTTCAAAACCGTTCCCGTAGGTCTCTATGAAGGGTTCTACGAGGGGGGTTTAAAACCTCCTCTGTATACCTCTACTAGGGGGGTTTAAAACCTACTTCATGGACCTCTACAAGATTGGAGAGCGGTTCCAATCTCGTCAAAAACCTCCCTTAAAGGGAAAAACCGTTAACATCGGTTCCTTTAGGGGTGGTTTTTCCAAAACCGTCGCCAAAGCCAAAACCCCCCCATAGGTCACTTTTGGGGGAAAAAGACAACCCCCCCTAAAGGCCAAAAATGTAGTAGTAAGGTGTCAGAAAAATAATTTTTGAAGATGAAGGAGTAAGGATTCAGATCCAAATCATCCAAGGTCAAGTAAGCTCTTCCATCCATAGTGTCATTTTGTGTGATCGACAAGTTGATGTGATCACAGACGAAGTGCTAATCTGATTATAACACCAACCAATGGATCAGACTTCAGGACCTGCAATAGACTCATTGATGAAGACTAGATGTTAACATCCTTTCAGTAGAAGCATGGGACACATCTCCTAGCTAGGACCAACATAAATCCATCTTAAACCCGAATCTATTAAGCACCAAGAGGGATACAATTTCTTGAGGTGTAATTTTTTTTGTTTTTTCTTAAATTTTTTACACATTAAGAAAAAAATTACCCCTCAAGAAATTGGATCCCTCTCTTTTAAGTTTTTAATTTTTATTTTTTATTTTTTATAAGTTATGAGCGAACATGAAATTTTTAATTACTTTTGATTTTTTATAAGTTATGAGCCGACATGGAAACGTAACATGACAAATGTGACAAATGTGACAAACATTACAACATCTCCCCCATACTGGGTTGTAAGTGTCAAACGTGACAAATGTGACAAACATTACAACATCTCCCCCATACAAATGTGACAAACGTGATAAATGTGACAAATGTGACAAACGTGACAACATCTTCCCCATACTGGGTGGTAAGCACCTCGTTACACTCGGTGAAACTAGGGGCACATCTCCCAGGTCAATGAGGCAAAATTGCACTCAATTCAAATCACAAATGATCAAAAGATGTGAAATGGATTTTTAATCGTGATTTTATATATTTAGGTGACTTGTTGAGAAAGTAAGATAGGCTGAGGTGCTCTCATGAAGTGGATAAGGTTGCTTTTCTTTATGCTTCATCTTTTGGCTTACTTTCTGCTTTGCTTTGCTTTCTTCTTTAGTGTTTTCCTTGCTTTTTTCTTTGGTTTTCTTTCTGATTTTTTTTTTGCTTTTTGCTTTTGCTTTTGCTTTTCTTTATTTTTTTATGTTATCCTGCTTTTCCCTGCATTTCTACCTTATCCTACTTTTCTGCTTTGTCCTGTTTTTTTCTACTTTTCTGCCTTATCCTACTTTTCTGCTTTGTCCTACTTTTTCTTGCTTTTCTGCTTTATCCTGATTTTATGCTTTTTGTAAAATCAGGTTCTATCACTGAGAGGGGGGGGGTGAATCAGTGACATAGCTTTATACACAATTTTTACTTTTTAGAAAACATAAGAACAAAATTGAACACAATAATTTATCGTGGAACCCAATAAGGTAAACCACCAATGCTTTTCTATTATCTGCAAAACTTTGTTTTAACAATTATACAATAGAATAAGATGTTTTAGATCAGCACCGACTGTTCGGGATGTGCCCACACCCTTCTTCACCAGCTCCAACTAATAGGAGGATACGACCCCCTGTTTAGTCAGCTACAACTGGAAAGGAAGCACTGACTCCCTTTTGCAGGCAACAACCTGCCCTTGCAGCACCCTGCCACCCTTAAGATATTAATTCTTCACAAGCTTCTAGGACTGCATCTCTTCCTTTGGCCTAACTTCTTCTTCGAGTACATACATGAAGGATTGAGAGGAATACACTTCGAATGACTTTTTTTTTTCAAAATATATACTTCTCCAAAGTTCATGTGTATTTTGAAATGACACAACTTTTCAAAACTAATGCAACCCTTTTTTTCTTTCAAAAATGACTTTACATTTAAAATCATTTTTATTTTTATTTTTTATAACTCTATATGTTTTTATTGAATTAACCCTTTAAAAAATGACTTTACACTAAAATCATTTTATGTTTAAAACTAGATATATTTTTATTTAGTTATTTTAAAATTGGCGCTTTTACGATTTTGCACTAAGTCTTCATGTTCACTAACGCTTTAGCTTTTGACTACTCTGCCACGTCTGCCACATCTGATGACTCCTCTACCACATCAATGCCATGTATGATTTTTCTGTTCATGTCAACCACACGTCAATGGTCATCATCCACTTTGACGCCACATTGCCACATGATTTATTCCACGGCTGCATCATTTTTAGTCATCATCTGTGTCGAAGAAGCCACATGCAACAAAAGATAGGGGGCTACATAGGCATCCCAAGCTCCATGATGGTGTCCTTCTCGTGGAGAACAAAACACCCAGAGCTCCCACACTATCTTTGCACTACGCGTGGAGTAAGACTACTTAGCCTCGGCCTTATAAACGCATAGATACAACCTTTTGTGGACAATGTGGGATATATCCCAAAACAAAACCAATCACCGCTGTCCATCCCCAGATCGAGCGGCGGCTGAGTCTCGCTTACAGCATTTGGCCATTTCTTCTGAACCAAACTTATATCAGCCATTTCAAGTCTATGAATAGATACATGAGATGTTTTGGAGTTTGTGAACTGTCCCTATATTAGTGTAATCTGGTCATTTCTTCCACCCTCTTACACAACTCCTCTACTAGAACAATCATTGCCATTGCAATTTCCTCCATCTGATTTCTACTGTAATTTTTTCGATGCAAGGCTCTTCAAAAGCACATTGCTTTGCCAATGGTAACATTGCGGACATGTCAATTCCATAAACAATTCATCAGAAGTCAATAATTTCGTTGTATCTTTCAAGACGCGTAACCGGTGCCATGTACAACTTGTTTTCATCAACAAGTATCCCTCGAAGTCGCTATTGCTGGGAAAATATTGCTTCTTCAAAACAAATCATAATTTGTTGCATGAGAAGGAAGAATTATCCCTCCTGACTTGAGCCAACAACCTCTTGCAATAATTACACTAGCAATCACTCTCTCATATAGAAGCATGTAACCCATCCACTCCGATATAATGACATATACCTCCTCATCAATTTCAACCTCCTTTCATCATAGAGAACACAATAAAATTTGCAGTAACTGATTCCAACTCCCGTATTGATAACGATTGCCCATGTCAAGACATTTTCTGTAAACTCTAGACAAACTGTGCACTTCCTTAAATCTAGAGCTGCCCAATGTTTTGAGGATGGAGGTCATCGACATTATGAACAGAAAGGTTATTATTAAACATCATAACAACTTGTAAAAAATTCATCTTCATTAAATTCTTCAGACAGGTCAATCCCAAGAGACTTAATACCCACTTCTTCACAAGCTCTCTTCTACTAGAATAAGTTTCACTAAAGTCGTGGTTTGAATGCCATTTCCTGTGCAGCTATAACCTCATCATTCTGTCTCATCAATTCCCTTGCTTCATAGCACCTAAGCCAACCAGCTCTTCCGGCGTTGTTATCTCAACAATGTTGCTGCTCTATCTATTCTATTATGACTAGTTGCTATTTCCATATCTGATTGCCATCAATGACAGTCTACACCCTCTGCCACTACCATATTACCAACAATCTCCCCCTTTGACAATGATGGAAATACTGTCTTCATTTCTCCCCCTTTGACATTAAGGGAAAAGGGTTGAACAACTTCCCCTGAATTTGATCACAGTCTCCCCCTGAACTGATGCAAGTTTGATGCATTACTTTCTTGAGAGTTTAGATTGGAGAGGATATCACCCCTAATTTTTGCCTAAGATATTCAAATATATCTCTGTTTAAAGGTTTTGTAAAATTATCTGCCACATGTTCCTGTGTTGGGACATATTATAGTTTAATGTGCTTGTTCGCATCCTGTTCTCTTAAATAGTGATACTTTATAGGAATGTGTTTTGATTTTGAGTGTTGAACAGGATTCTTGGACAAACTTATAGCACTTGTATTATCACATTGGATAGTGATGAGATCTTCAAACACTATTTTGATGTCTTGTAAAGTTTGTCTCATCCATTCAAATTGGGTACAACATTTTTCCGCTGCAATATATTCAGCTTCAGTGGGAGACAGGGAGATTGAGGTCTGTTTTTTACTTATCCGAGCTACCAGTGACACTCCCAAAAAGAATTCCCCTCCACTTGTGCTTTTCTTATCATCTACACATCCTGCCCAATCTGCATCTGAATAGGCTTTTAAAGTGAATTAATTATTGCTAGGGTACCATAATCCAAGATCTATGGTTCCTTTTAAGTACCTTAAGACTCTTTTCACCGCTTGAACATGACTCTCCTTTGGTGTAGCTTGAAATCTAGCCACCATTATGACTACTTGCTTGACATCAGGTCTGGAGGCTGTCACATATAGTAAACTTCCAATAATTGATCTATAATGTTTTGGATCCACATATTTGGTCTCATCCTCTTTGCTTAATTTGCAACCTACTATCATAGGTGTACAAACAGGCTTTCAATCCTCTAGTTGGAATCTCTTCAGCATATCTTTAACATACTTGGACTGGTGGATAAAAATTCCCGTTTTGGACTGAACTATTTGAAATCCTAAGAAGAATTTTAGTTCACCAAGTAAGGACATTTCAAATTCTTGCTGCATCCTACTACCAAAATCCTTACTTATTTCTTCACCATCACTCCCAAATATGATATCAACAACATATACTTCCACAATAACCATACTATCATCAGTAAATTTATAATAAAGATTATTGTTTGCTAATCCCCTTTTGAATCCTTGTATTTCTAGATAGGAATCTAGTCTTTCATACCATGCTCTAGGTTCTTATTTTAGCCCATAAAGAGATTTCTTTAGTCTACAAACATAATATCCTTTATCAGTTAATTTAAACCCTTCTGGTTGCTCAATGTAGACCTCCTCTTCTAAGTTACCATTGAGAAATGTTGATTTGACATCCATTTGGTAAACTTTCAATTTTTTATGGCTGGCAAAACCTAAGAACATCCTTATTTCTTCCAATATGGCCACCGCTGCAAAGGTTTCTTCGAAATCTACTCCTTCAACTTGAGCATACCATTTACATACTAATATGGCTTTGTTCCTAATTACTTGTCCATTTTCATTCATTTTGTTCCTAAATACCCATTTAGTTCCAATGACATTCTTGTTTTTTGGTTTTGAAACCAACTCCCAAGTTTTGTTCTTTTCAATTTGGTCCAATTCTTCATTCATGGCATTGACCCAACTCTCATCTTTACATGCTTCTTTGATTGAGCTAGGCTCAATGTGTGATAAAAGTGCAATTTATGTCTGATATAACAGTTGTCTTCTTGTCTCCACTCCAGTGCTTTAATTTCCACTAATCATGTCTTTAGGGTGATTTCTTTGAGTTATTCTTGAAGGTGTATTTGTGTCTCTTCTTGGGGATTCTTCCTTTATCTCTTCTTCTCAAAATTCATCCTCTTCTTCTCTGGTATCCATTTCATCTTCTTCTGTCTCTTCCTTTTCTTCTATATCTGCTTGTGTATCAACTAGCTCACCATTAACTTCATCTTCGTTGTCCAGTATAGTGTCTTGATGTTTGAATTTATTTGTTTTTAAATCATCAACTTTAACATCTGCACTCTCAACAATTTTATGTAGTCTGAAATGATAGCATTTGTATGCCTTTTTGGTAGGAGAGTATCCAAGAAATTTACCTTCATCAGATCTAGCATCAAATTTTCTAAGAGTCTCATCAACCCTTTTGATGTAACATTTACTTCCAAAGTCTTTGAAGTATTTTATTGAAGGAGTTCTCCCATACCATATCTCATAAGGATTTTTATTATTGTTGATCCTGAGCTAAACTTTGTTTAATATGTATACAGTTGTGCTTACAACTTCTCTCCAATATCCATCAAACAAATTTGCCTCGTTGAGCATGGTCCTTGCAGCCTCCTGGACTGTTCTATTCCTTCTCTCAGCAATCCCATTTGGATGAGGTGTTCTGGAAACAGATAATTATCTCTTAATTCCATGGGTTTCACAAAAGAGATTAAACTCCTTTGAGGTGAACTCACCACCATTGTCTGATCTAAGACATTTTATTTTTGACTCTGTTTCATTTTCAACAAAAGTTTTAAAGATTTTGAATTTGTTAAATGGTTCCAATTTTTCTTTGAGTAAAAATACCCAAGCCATTCTAGTAAATTCACCAATGAACAGCATAAAGTAGGACTCTCCTTGCAAAGTTTTGGTCCTTGTAGGTCCACAAAGGTCAGTGTGAACCATCTCTAAAGGTTTCAAGGTTGAGTATTCTTTTGTTTTGAATCTAACTCTTGTTTTCTTCCCTAGTTGACAATGTCTACAGATGGGATTTGAACGTTTTGTAATTTTTGGCAAGTTCCTTACTGCCTCAAGATTACTAATTTTTAGTAAATTATCAAAATTGATGTGCCCCGTCCTCCTATCCCATAGCCAACTTTCATCCATTACATTTAAATGACATTCCTCATGCAATTTTGTGTTTAGAATGTATACATTCTTGGGATTTCTAGGAGCAGTACCAACCAACCTTTCTGACTCCTTTCTTCTAATATCACATTTATGAGAATCAAAGATGCAAATATGTCCCTAATCACAGGTTTGGTTGACACTAAATAAGCTAGGTTTCAATTTTTCAACCAGCAACACATTTTTGGCTTTGTCTTTTCCCAAATTCACAGTGCCTTTCCCAAGAATGTTACCTGAAGCATTGTCACCAAAAGTAACTTTTCCTTTATGTTTCTTTAAGTTCAAGAATTTTTTCTTGTCTCCTGTCATGTGTTTTGAACAGCCAATGTCGACATACCATAGATCCCCTTCATTTTGGGCCTTCATGGAAATAAGACATTCCTTCTTTGATGTTTTTTCTTTCCAAAGCTTCTTTTGCTCTCTCAGGTCTTTCCATCTTTCTGAGATCTCCATTATTATGCAATTGCTTGCTTTATGTCCATAATTATGAAATTTGAAGAATTCCAAATATCTTTCTTGCACAGGCGTAAAGGGGTTACAATTTCTACTCTTGACTTGATCAACTATTTGGATGTTTTTAAAGTTATAGTTCTTGCTCCTCAAGTTTTTCCTTCCATATGCTCTACAATTAATTGCTTTGTGTCCAAAGTTATAGAATGCAAAAAAATAACCAAAGAAAATGTGAGGATACCTATTTCGATAAAATTTATATGATGTCTTGTATTGCTTCTTGATGGGTGAAGATAATTTTTTGGAGTTCTGATTATTGTTTTCCTTTTCTTCAACTTTCTTCTTGACTGGACTGAGGAGAGCAGCTACATAATATTTTGATTTACCTTGGTTTTCTTCTGGTGAATAACCTACTCCATTGTTGTTACTTGGATCCCTTTGTGTGGTTATAATCTCATCCAAGATCTTAGAGTTGTTTTCATATTTTATTTTAACATGTTTTGTATCTAGTTCTTTTCTTAGGAGAGCTAATTCTACTTCAAATCTTTGACAGGTCATTTGTTTTTCTTTAAGAGATTTTTCCAGACTTTCCTCTATCTTGCTTGCTTCTAGAATTTTATCCTTTAGGTTGCTTATGATTTTCTCCATCTATTTATTCTTTTGTCCATGTTTTTCTTTTTTTTCAACTACAAAACTTTTCAACTATCTATATTTATGTTTGTATTTTCTTAGTTCATCCAAGGCACTAAGAAGTTCTTTCATATTAACCTCTGCTTTATCTTCTGACTCTTCCTCATGCTCAATTTATTCAATGCCTAAAAAAAGGACTTCTTCATCACCGTCACTAAACTCACATGAACTGTTGTTCTCTTATTTTGAGTAGAAATTACTTTTTTCTTTGTAATTCTTTTTGTAGTGGGATTTTCCTTTTTCCAGTATTGTTTATTTTTGTCATTTTCATCTTCAGAATATTTCTTAGGATAAGGACACTTAGCTGCAAAGTGCCCAACGTTTCCACAATTAAAACATTTGAAAGGAAGTTTTCCTTTGTACTTCCCTTATCCTTTTTGAAGCTTCTTAATAAAATTGGCTTCTTCTACATCAGATTCTTCGTGATGGTTGTCCTGAGATGTTTGCTTTTGATTTTTTATTTTCTTGATCACTTTGAAGGCTGCTTCTTCTTTTGAGGATTTATCAATACCTCGTCTTAGCGCATAGGTTGTGAGAATTCCATATAATTCCTCCATGGTAAGTTCTTCTATCTTCTCTCAGTCTTCAAGAGTGGATACTTTGGGATTATATGCCATAGGGAGTGTTCTTAGTACCTTTTCAACTAGCTCACTATCTGGTAACCCTACTCCCAAACCTTTGGCTGTATTAACAATATTTTAAATTCTTTCGAAGTACTCTGATATAGTTTCTTCATCCCTCATTTTTAGACTCTCATATTGTACTTTAAAGGATTGAAGTTTTTCCTTCTTTACTTTGGAATCTTCTGCATATAGGGTTTCCAATTTGTCCCAGATTTTTTTTGCACTCGTACATGTTAGTACTTTTGCAAGGATCTTTTTACTCACTCCATCTTGTAATGTGCTTAAAGATTTTGCATGTTCCCAATACTTCTTCCTTTCTTCTGCTTCTGTGGGAGTGACCTTAGGAACATCATATCCTTCTTCAACTAGTGCCCAAATTTCCATTTTAATGGACATCAAATAGTTTTTCCTTCTAATCTTCCAGAAGACAAAGTCTTCACCATCAAATGTGGGAACTTTCATTGATACATTCATCTGCTGATCCATGGTGTTTTAATAGGATCTTCCTTCCAATGATTTAAACTGTAGCGAAGGATCTGGCTCTGATACCAATTGTAGGATCAGGCTCTGTCACTGAGAGTGGGGGGTGAATCAGGGACATAGCTTTATACACAATTTTTACTTTTTAGCAAACATAAGAACATAATTGAACATAATAATTTATCGTGGAACCCAATAAGGTAAACCACCAATGCTTTTCTATTATCTACAAAACTTTGTTTTTACAATTATACAATAGGAGAAGATGTTTTAGATCAACACCAACTGATCGGGATGCACCCACACCGTTCTTCACCAGCAACAACTCATATGAGACTACAACCCCCTGTTTAATCAGCTATAACTTACAAGGAAGCATTGACTCCCTTTTGCAGGAAGCAACTTGCCCTTGCACCACCCTACCACCCTTAAGATATTAATTCTTCACAAGCTTCTAGTACTTCATCTCTTTCTTTGGCCTAACTTCTTCTTCGAGTACAGACATGAAGGATTGAGAGGCATACACTTCGAATGACTTTGTTTTTACAAAATATATACTTCTCCAAAGTTCATGTGTATTTTGAAATGACGCAACTTTTCAAAACTAATGCAACCCCCGCTTTTTTTAAATGGATTTACATTTAAAATCATTTTTATTATTATTTTTTATAACTCTATATGTTTTTATTTAATTAACCCTTGACTTTACACTAAAATCTTTTTTTATTTAAAACTATATATATTTTTATTTAATTATTTTAAAATTGGCGCTTTTACGATTTTGCACTAAGTCTTCATGTACACTAACGCTTCAGCTTTTGACTCCTCTGCCACGTCTGGCACATCTGATGACTCCTTTGCCACTTTGACACCATGTATGCTTTTTTGGTTCATGCCAACCACATGTCAATGGTCATCATCCACTTCGACGCCACATTTCCACATGATTATTGCCACGTATGCATCATTTTTAGTCATCATCCATGTCGAATAGGCCACGCGCAGCAAATGATAGGGGAACACATAGGCATCCCGAGCTCCAGGCTGGTGTCCTCATGGAAAACCAAACACTCAGAGCTCCCACACTATCTTTGCACTACGCGTCGAGTAAGACTACTTAGCCTTGGCCTTATAAATGCATAGATACAACCTTTTGTGGAAAATGTGGGATATATCCCAAAACAAAACCAATCACCGTCGTCCATCACCAGATCGAGTGGGTGTTGAATCTCGCTTATAGCATTTGGCCATTTCTTCTGAACCAAACTTATATCAGCTATTTCAAGTCTATGAACAGATACATGATATGTTTTGGATTTTTTGAACTGTCCCTATATCAATGTAATATGGTCATTTCTTCCACCCTCTTGCATAGCTCCTCTACTGGAACAGTCATTTCCATTTCAATTTCCTACATCTGATATCTATTGTAATTGTTTCGATGCAAGGCTCTTCAAAAGCACATTTCTTTGCCAATGGTAACATTGCGGACATGTTAATTCCATAAATAATTCGCCAAAAATCAATACTTTCATTGTATCTTTCATGATGCATAACCAGTGCCATGTACAACTTGTTTGCATGAACAAGTATCCCTCGAAGTCGCTATTGTTGGGAAAATTGTGCTTCTTCAAAACAAATCATAATTTGTTGCATGAGAAGGAAGAATTATCCCTCCCGACTTGAGCTAGCGGTCTCTTGCAACAATTACACTAGCAAGCATGCTCTCATATAGAAGCATGTAACCCGTCCACTCCGACATAATGACATCTACCTCCTCGTCATTTTCAACCTACTTTCATCATAGATAACACACTGAAATTTGCAGTAGCTAATTCCAACTCTCGTATTGTGACAGTACTACAATCAATTTGTTTGATAACGATTTCCCAAGTCAAGACATTTTCTGTAAACTCTGGACAAGCTGTGCACTTCCTTAAATGCAGAGCTTCCCAATGTTCTGAGGATGGAGGTCGTCGACATTATGAAAAGAAAGGTCATTATTAAACATCATAACAACCCCTAAAAACTTCCTCTTCATTAAATTCTTTATATAGGTCATTCCCAAGAGACTTAATACCCACTTTTCACAAGATCTCTTCTACTAGCATAAGTTTCACTAAGTTCGTGGTCTGAATTCCATTTCCTGTGCAGCTATAACCTCATCATTCTGTCTCATCAATTCCCTTGCTTCATAGCACCTAACCCAACCAACTCTGTTATCTCAACAATGTTGATGCTCTGTCTATTATGTCATGGCTAGTTGCTATTGCCATATCTGATTTCCATCAATGACAATCTACACCCTCTGCCACTTCCATATTGCCAACACTTTTGTCCTACTTTCCTTTCTTTGGCTGCTTTATATTTTCTTGTCTTGCAAGTTACCTCTTAGTCAACCTTATCCTCTAAGGCACACTTATGGAGCATTATCCACTTTATTCCAAAATAAAAATATCTAATTATTGAAAATTACTTGTACCAAGTGCATTTCAAACTTAGGATAAAAAAAAAATTTAACTTCCTAACTAATTAATTCCTCTACTTCATAATTAACTCCAACTGCATGAAATTTCCTCCCCAACCCAAGGGATTGGTTGGGATAGTAACTCCTTCCACTAATCATCAATGAGGATACATGACAGTCAGCTATGATGCAGGCATGTAAATCCTGTCGGTGTTCCATCAATACAAAGCCACACATATTTATGACCATATTCAGGAGTGGCATTGATGAAAGAGGTTGATCAAAGGGAATATTCCACCAGATTTTCTGTTGGAATGGCTCCTTAAGTCAATTTTACCTTATATTGTGAAGGATGTGTCAACATCTAGAGTCACGACTGAGGAACAAGCCGTATTTAAAGCTCAACAACTAGACTTGATATACGCTCAGTATGCGATTCTTTATGAGACTATAAAGGATGCACCGTGATCGAGCCACCAGTCCAAACCAACTCTAGGACCTCATGTTGATGGCATCATAGGTTCTGCAAGTGCTAAGGTTGTAGACCAAGTGACAAACTAGATGCATACTTTTTCTATTGACCAGTCTGCAGTAGGACAAGCTACGAATATTCCTCTCCAACCCATTTGTCGGATGTACACTCTGTGCATTCGACGAATCCAAAGGGGAACTAGCAACCTAGAGGAAATAATAAAAAGGGGAAGAAAAACCATAAAGGTGGGAACAACAATAATAAAAAGGGAAATTTGAATAATGAGAAGAATGACAACAATTCTAGTGGAGACAAGAAGCATAAGCGTTAGGTAAATTTTCCTTGTAATCTTTGCTCGCAAGATCACTTCGCTCGCCTGTGCCCTAGTATGGATGAAGCGTCAAATCTCATTGCACAGATCCAAGTTGTGTTGACGAATCCACTTCCTCATAACCAAAATATGACTTTGGTTGCTTCCAATACTAGGAATTGGTATGTTGGAACTTTAAACCCTTTGGCCCATGATGGTGGTCATGAATGCGTTAATATGGTAAAGTCAGAGGTTAATGTTTCTACTCACTCTCGTGATTATAATCCTTCATAGGCCTCTATGGGGAAAGCGCCTCTTCCTATGGAGATCCCATTTGTTGGACGCATCCCAAGTACAAGAAGTTTTGAAGGTAAAGTACAATTAGGTGAGGCCTAACATTGACCAGTTTTGGAAGAAGCAAATCTACAATTCCTGGGAGGAGGGTATGGAACAAAGCGCAGTTGACAGGAAAGGACCTGTCCCCTTAGTAAAGATGAAGTACAAAGGAAAACGAGAGGCAGCTGAAGCATTTAAGGATGAAGTGGCGAGCTGACAGCAACAGGAGAAGAAACTAAAGAAGTGAAATGGTGAAAAGGATGCGCCACTGCAGAGCAAATCTGCGCGGTCAGAACTGCATCAAAGTCAGAAGAAGCGGTGCAAAAGGACAGCGAAGTTACAACGAAGTTAAAGCAAAGTGTGGTCAACAAGAGAACTATGGTTTTTTGGGCTTAAGTGTACTATGGGGGTTGTACCATAGTTATTGTAATATGTGACCTTCGGGAAAATCTATATAATGGAAATTTTTTTATAAGGAAGGGTTAGATTTTGGATGGGATTTTGATGTCAGAGTTAGATCTAGACTGAGAGAGAAGAGATATAAGAGAGAAAACACTCTACAACTGAGTGCGTAGAGATCTATTTTAGAGAAGAGTATGCAGCTGAGTGCACAGAGTGCACAGTGTATGCAGAGTATGCAGAGATCTATTGTAGAGAAGAGTATGTAGCCAAGTGCATAGAGATCTATTGTAGAGAAGAGTATGCAGCTGAGTGCGTAGAGATCTATTGTAGAGAAGAGTATGCAGCGGAGTAGCACTAAGTGTGATGAATGCATAGTTATAAGAGAAAAGAAAACAGTGATTCAGCATAATCTGTAGGTTGTTGGTAACTACGAAGTGTGAAGTCACATGTTGATATTGTTATGTTAAGTATATGCTAGGTAAGAAACGCATTGCGAGGTCATTTTCCACATCTGTGCATCACCTCGGTTATAGAAACTTGATTTTGTAACCCCCCATCTTCTCCTCGGGTGGGAATCCATCCTATTCGCAAGTTGGTTCCGAAAGGGTCGGTGAAATGGGTTTGTTGGGTCTACAATATCTTCGTCGAACCAGGGTCAGCCCTAAGTGTATCACAATAATAGTTTTGTTTTCATGCTTGTCCATTTTAAGTGTATCCCAACAATGGTTCTGTTGTTGCACTTCGTCAATTTAAGTGTATCCCAACAATGGTTCTATTGTCGTCCTTGAACTGACATTTTGGTGATGTGTCATGTTGATGTGAAATCTAGAGAAGAAAGAAATATAGAACTTGGTAATTCAAACAGAACATGAGTTTCCGAAGAAAGAAAACAAGCATCCACGTCTTACCACAGGAAAATGGTTGTAGAGGTATATATTGACTGAGTTGCACGAAGTTTTCTTCACATATTTTAATAATGAACTACATGAAAGGATATCGAGGATATAAGAACGAAAAAACTGTTTTCAGGGTGAAGAACCTACATTTTCGAATCTAGAGTTGAGTCAAAGGCTTAAAGGGATTGCCAACCACATTTCCACAGCAGTAGAATTTTGGTGGGATAACTTACTGGAAGCCTATATTACAGAGTTTGTTGTGGACACTTTGAAGTCTTATAGCATAGCGGGAGGATATTTTTTCCAATCTTTTAGCGGTAAGTACCTGAAAAACCTGAGTTTATGCATTAAAATGCTATTAGCTGAAAAAGGTATCTTAAAAATGCAATCAGATTCATAGGGTTTGAGTCTGTAATGTTCAAAAACATAGATAGTGACACAGACAAAGACATTGGCATTTTGTGTAGTGGAAAAAGATATAAAGTTAACACTCAAAAGAGGTCTCATGAAGCTGAACCTCACACATTCTTAGAAACTGAGTTAGGAAGTGATAGAAATTCATATCAAGCTGAGTCTGAAAATGAAATAGAACCTAGACACATTGGCTATCATCCTATTACTCCGCAGAAACCTATAGTTGAGGAAAAAAATATTACTAGTTCCCATAACACTAGTAGTAGTAATACTACAGGAGTAGGAACTCAGAATCAACCAAGTAGTGTTGTACCTCCATCATTTCATAACCCTATACCTCCTAGAAGAAGGATGGAAGATGACATAAAGATACTTGTTTTTAAAGGAATTGGTCTAGAAGATACAGAGAAACATTGGTTTCTCTGTGATGTTGTCTGGAACATTAAGAAAGTACAAGAAGATGCTATAAAACAAACTCAACTAGTCACCACATTCAGAGACAGAGCTTTAACATGGTTCATGAAATATTCTGTGGGACATTAAAAAAACATTAGCTGATATCATAACTATGTTGATTAGGGAATTTAAGAATCCTAAGTCGAAATCTCAGTGCATTACAGAGCTAAAAGAAATAAAACATTAACCTAATGAGTGTGTGTGCGAATTTGATCAGAAATTCAAATCCTTATTGGATCAACTTATCTTTGATATAGCACTGCAATAACATCAAGAATGTTGTATAGCTACGCTATTTCCCCACATCAGATTACCATTTATGCAACAGAAGGTTGCTTCGCAAATATAAGCATTGGAAATTGCGATGAAACTAGAAGATTCACCCATAAGAGAAAATAGAATAGGCATGGTAAACATACAGACATAGCTATCAAACTTGACATTATAGTTACTAGATATAAAAAAAGGAAAGGAAGTAAGAGAAGAAGCTTGGTGTACTAAATGTAAAGGAGAAGGACATTCCAAGGAACACTGTCATGTATTCAGGGATTCCCTCACTAGTGGAGCACCGAACCCATTAAATCAACCTCAAGGACCATGGTGCTAGATTTACCGATCTAGAGGACATCGACCAAAGGACTAATACCTACTTCAGAAGTATGTACAGACACCAAAGAACCTGTACTGCACATTTTGTAAGCCAGTTGGCCATGATGATACCATCTATAGAGCATATGAACTTTTGATATAAATAAAATAGGATGTCTATAGAGTCTAAGGAGAACCAAAAAACAATAATGAAAATGTGCAATATGATCAAGGAACATACAGAGGACGTGGTGGATTCAGAGGAAGAGGACGTAACACTAGACAAGGATGAGGTAGAGGTTAGTTTGTCTGTTATAACTGTGCTCAACCTGAACATTTGGAAATATATTGTCAGAACCCTTGCACTACTTATAAGTATTGTAATTCATTTGACCATATCATTGAAGCATGTCCCATTTTCCTAAGCAAAATGAAAGAGAAAAGACCATAAGGACAAAACGAGAATATTTAAATGATCGCAGTTGAGAAAAGAAATGAAGACCGCAACATCCATGTTGTGACACGAAGTGGAGCCTTGACAAGAAATGACAGGACGAATGAAGCTTTGACTTCTAACGATCACATGAACAGACCAAAGCCTACTAATGGGCCTTGGGTAAGAAAAGAAGTTGGAAAAATTCATGCATTCAACCATAACAAAGAAAAAGAAGTATTCATGGAAGCAAGAAAAGGATTTCAGGAGGCCAGAACCTTCGACCACAAGGACCCAATTGCGAAGTAATCAGACACCTATATGAGATATGCCAACCTCATATGATGGATCACGAACTTCGCCAGAACAGACAAGTCCTATCACATAGTCTTTACAGAGCTGCATAAAACTACTAACACATGAAAATGCCTTAGTGGAATTATAGAACATGTTGGGACACTATGAACAGCATTGTACAGTAAACAATGCACACAGAGCCATCCATCACATCAAGAACCATAGAAGGACAGGAATAGAAATGAGTCTAAGCACGCAGATTGGAGATTTTGAAATGAACCAGGTCATTCTTGATCTGGGCTCAGAGGTGAATATGCTGACAAAACAAACATGGGAACAAATGGGGAAGCCAAATTTATCTTGGTCTCCTATATAGTTGAGATTAGATAACTAACAGAAGGATATACCTTTTGGGAGGCTATCAATTGTTCATGTTGATATTGAAGGAGTGTGAAGTAAAGAAGACTTTGAGGTTATTGAGATCATAGATTACAGTAACCCTTATTCTGCATTATTTGGGATTGACTGGGAAATTGATAACCTTGCAATTATCAACTTGAGGAAAAAACAAATGATATTTGAAGGACCGAATATTAGGGTCATCGCACCCTTGTATTTTTCACAAGGAATAAGGTATGTTGAACCAATACGAGAAGAATGCAGAGCTCAAGAACTTGATAATATCTACAAGATGATGGTTAATAAAGAAGATTACATTAACCTTGCAGATGATGGAACATTGAGTTGGAGATGTGACATTTCTTACGTATCACAATCAGATGCAGGACTGTAAAACTAGCAGAGCCGAATGCATGAAGTATCAGATAGACAATGTGCAAAGATAACAAATTCACTTCGTTGGATTCAAACAAAGGTAAGTTCAATTCATACCTATGATGGTTTGGGTAATATCCATGCATTCCTTCATGAATATTTAGCATCAGTTTCAAATGAACATAAGTTGGTATCTTTAGATATAGCATTGCGAGCTACACCTTTTAGGTGGTGGGATGCACACAAAGACAGCTTGAACACATGGGAAGAATGTAAGCACTTAATGGAAATTATATTTGTTGAACAAACTAATGTTTGTTGGCTCATAAACTGTTCTTGAACTTTTCAAGATAGACCCAAGTTATGTGCGGTTCAGTGAACCCACAAAACCCCCTTTTCACCAACCCTTTTGGCAACAGTCTGCGAGCAGATTGAGGTCTCACCGGAGGTGAAGTTGTGAGGAGGTTGCGGAATCAGGTTTCCACAACCCGGTGATGTGTGGTTCGAAAGACTAGGGGACTGCGCAAAGTTCCACCTAATTCGTAGTTAACACTTATGCTATCACACATCTAAAGACTCCGCGCTTCGAAATGGCCGCTTAACAACGGAACAGCGCAACTGAGGACTAAGTTACCTATTTAACAATCACACATATTTGGCAACCTTTACTTAATGTAAATTATGCATTCAACAAGCATACTGAACTATATTCTACCGACTTATGTAATATAATGAACTACAATGCAACTGTGCACTTCTGGTGCTGCGCTTCGAGGGAATCGCACTTATACAGGTTTTGCTGACTTAGTGTTTACCCAATACTCATGCATTCATCTTATTCATAAATACTTGCACATTCAACATTTATGCATACATGTTCAACACTTAGCATATTATTCCCATCTTTCATTCTTATGGAGAACACACATGAAATCAAAGATACATCTACTCATAAGCAAGAACATAAACAATTATCAAAAGCAAATGCACACATTCACATAAACCTCATTACACAACACAAGATTTAATGTGGTTCACCCCCGGGATGGGAGATACTTCCACAGGAACTGTTGTTTATTATAAATGGGAAGGGTTCAACAGTTCCAGTCTACGCACTTAGCTATAGACTCTCTTCTCTCTTCGATGGGTCTCTACGCACACAGCTGCAGAGCCTTTTTACAATAGTCTCTCAATAGAGATCAATATTGAACAATAATCCCATACAATATCAACAACAATTGACCCTTTCCCTTACAAAAATTCCCTTTTTATAGATTGTTCCCATAGGTCACATCTATTACAATGCATATGAGCCAAAACAAACCCTAAGGTACCCAAAATGGTGCGGTTACCCCACTAACCAAATATGTTAGGCTATGATAGCGACTTCATCGTCGTGGCCATCCCTCTGCACCATCTCTGGATTCTGGCATCTTCTGATTGCATGTAGTCACGTCTCTTTCAGCCCTTCTGCTGAGCGCATGCCAACGGGTCGCTTTCATCCTGTTGTTCATTATCTAACGGTCTTATGCGCCCGTTTGACTTAGTGTTTCCTTTGCTCGTCCGATCGGTCACTTTCCTTCTCTGCCACTCCTTACTCGCCTCTTGGGAATATCTAAGTATCTTCCCCAAAATAGATCGTCAACTGATCTTACCGGAACTTATGTTGTTTTTCGTCCAAAATTCTACCATGCTGGATCTTCGCAGAGCTGGCACTTCGCAGCACTGGATACTCACAGAGCTGGATCTTCACAGTGACATAACTCTTACTTTGTCGATGCTGCACTGCGTTGTAACTTCGTAGCTCCGAAACTAATTTTTCCAAAATTGGCTTAACTTGGGCCACGCCCAATAGGCACCTAACACTTATATGTGGCTTGTCCCCGAGCCACTCTCAGTAGGTTCAGTGGGATTTTCTTCTCCTTGCTGAGCTGTCTTCGCAGCAAATTATTCATAAGTTGTGCTTAGCTTTGTAACTGTATCCTTATCTTCCTACTCAAATTCCCTGACATTTCCAACAATTTTGGTGACAAGTATTCCTTAGCCCATTCTTTCCCTATCATCTCTGATTCGCAAAGTTCCTGCAATTTCTTTTCAATCGCTTGCAAGATGGAAGGAGCTTCTTCCTGGAGGGGCTGTAACTTTGCCGCAATCTCAGCCTCCCTTGTTCTCAAAACTTGGAGTTCCCTTTTTAGTTCATTGACTTCTACAAACTGTCGGAGTCTCTCTATCGTCGGCAGGGTATTCATCTGCGCATTCAGAGAATCTAACTCTACTTGTGTGTGTTGTACGTTGTTCTGGACCTGCAACAGCTGAAGGTACTCTTGTAGTGCAGTCCATACTCTGGTTGCTTCATCCAACAAGTTCTGGCACTTAGCTATTTCTCTAGATATATTTTATGCGGCGTCCTTTACTTCTGCTACTCTAATCTTTGTTTGATCTGGCGATGTCTTAGGGATATTCTATGCTTCCATGTTGGAAATATTTTCTTTGTAGTCCATATCCATGTCGGTCATTTCATCCTTGAGATTGCTTACTACCGAGCCAATCTTAATGATGGTATCTGCTAGTTGTGGTTGTTCATCACACTCTAGTATATCTGTGTAGACCGAAGAAACATCCTCCTCTATTCTTCGGCGCTACTCATTCGCAATTTCATGGTCCTTAGCTTTTTGCGCATTTTCTTCTTGCAATTGTTTGTAGTTTGCTTGTAAATCCTAGTGTTGGCTCAAAGTCACCATATCTCTGTCATGGATTTCCTCCACAACCTGTGAATTCAGATTATGTAGACCTTCTAGTGGCAACATCGTGATATCAATATCCACATGTGCTAGTCTCTATGCGCCTGCAGCTAATTCATCGCTTGGAAAAATTACACTTAGTGGGTCTATGCGAACGATGTGCGGTCGCAGTGCCATAGTTAGAGCTAGTGGTTTCTTCTTCTGCTGATGTGTGTCACCTGATCTTCCTTTTGAATCAGATTCCCGAACCAAGTCTCATTGGACTTGTTTGATTTTTGCTGCTATGCCCTGCAAGGTGGTGAGATTTTCTTTTAGACTCGCTTGAATCTGCTCATTTTTGTTTTCTTTTAGGGAGAGTGCGTCTTCCATATGTGCACTAACCCTACCTGTGATGATTTCATAATCATCATCATGCAACTTTGCTTCTGATGGGAGCTTTGTGGCTTTCTGCTTCTTTTTCTGCTCTTTCTCCTGTACCAAGCTTTATGGATCCTTCCTTTTTCCTCCTGATATTTCCTGAGCTTCGTCGGCTCCTTTGTCTTGCTCATCGTCGGTTTCTTCAATGAACTTCATCGCAGTCGGATTACTTTCATTTGAGTCACTGTCAATGACCATCATCCCTTCAACCTTCCATTCGTCTAACCACTCCTTCATGATTAGATCAATACCAACTTCATCAAGGTGATATTTTCCTACGAACCACTCTCGATTCTTCTTCTGCACATTGGGTGAGATATAAATGAAATGCATGTCAGCTTTAAAAGTCAACATGCGGATATATTTTGTTGTTACCTGCTTTGATATGTGCAGTGTGTGAACAATGACATCACACAATTGTTTGTAATATGTGAACATTACTTCATTTGAGGCGCATTGTTGGTTCAGCTTCAGACTTTCCCATAGATTTGCATATTTGGGTCCTTGGAAATCATGGTGTTGTTCAGAATTTCTACCTTATAGCGAGGAGATGGACACTACCAACTGGGGGGGGTTGAAAGATAAACACATTGATTATATTGCATTTAGTTACTGCAAAATAAAGAGATAGAGATTGAAAGAAGTACCTATTTTTGATGGCTGGTCCTAGCTTTCGCTCGATCTCCCGCTTGTTCTTCTGCTTGACGAACTTGCAACACAAAAGATACCTTCCTCAACATATCTTGACCATATAACATATGATGAAATTATAAAGCAATTTAACATCAACTATAATCAAGAATTAAGCCAAATAGACATGCAATCCAATAGATATCTGATTTGGGACAGGAAGGGTGTTTCGACCTTTTTATTGTCAAAGAAACATGAAATCAGTACAATATACCTGACGTGTAGAGATGTTTCTACAACTGGATCCTGAGCTCCTGCTCTTCACTCTAACTTGGGAATTCCTCCAGTGTAACAGTACTCCAAGTCTTCTCTCCAAGTTTTTCACACTTTCTATCTCTAGCCCTCTCATGGATCCTCCTTGTATTTATGGGACAAGGTAGGTAGTTTAGATCGAGAGGTGGTTGAATTGGGGGGTTGGGGAAGTTGTAGAACCAACTTCAACTAATCCCAATTCATCAAATTAATTTATTTTTTATTTAATCTTAAGATGTACGCGGGTATCATACAACAAGAGCAACATACAGGAAGCAACTTTTGGGCTTTACAACATGCATTTACAACTTTTTGGTAGATGTACGCTGGTTGTCCTTGAGAAAAGTAGGGTATTTTATCAAGGTGTACGATGGTATTCTATGCAGAGAGGGGCGTACATGTGGAAAAATCAGGAGAACTAGAATATTTTCAAGTGAGAAGTGTACTTCTAGCAGCAAATCATCCAAGGCAATCTAGCTCTTCAATCCTTTGTGTCCTTTTGTGTGATCTACAAGGCAAGGTGATCACGAGACAGAGAAATGCAGATTTGACCTATAAAAGATGCCCCCTAATGTGTGAGGTGAGAGGGAAATGATGGTCGAAATACATTATAATTCCAAGTTAGTGGAGGAGCACGAAATCGCAGATTCAAGTCACAAAAAACACTTGAAACGACAATCAAGGTCAGTGAGTAATTACAATCTCGACATCATATAGATGTTTAACATGATCTCCGATACATAACTAGGAGTTGTATATATAGCATGGCCACTGAAATACAAGCATGGATCCATGTCAAAGAGAGATCATAATGATAACAACAAACTGGATCTATGTATCATCAAGAGCCAAAATGAGTGAGGCTCAGTCTTGCGCAGCTTGGGCAATAACATAAATATGGTGATGTTATCAAAATCCCAAGGTCTTCATCCAAAACAGCCCAAGGTACAAACCCTATCCATGCGAATAAATGAGTTGAAGTTGAATATGGGGGTTATCGTTTGATTATCGATCATTGATGTACACCATTAACAAACGCGAGGGCTTCCATCGATAATGATAATGGGGTCCAAGGTACCTAGTACGATCCAACAAGTGTGAATAAGAGGACTTGAAGTCGAACACTTGAGGAACCTGTTGAATAAGAGGCATTGATGTATTCCCATTATTCAACAGCGAGGGAAACTACCACTGATGACTCCAATCCCCAAGGTACTAACCGAAACTCTAAACTTCGTTCCCAGAGCATAATGAGCTAAAGTCGGTGGGAAGAATTCCACTAGAAGGGAGGCATTAATGCATCCTCCATCATCCAACACAAGGAACACTCAAAGGTATGAGCTGATGTGGAGTAGGACAAATAACAAGATGAAACAAACTGACACCAAGATGGCTGACACATGAAGTCATGATAAACTGCAGAATGGCTGACACGGGCTGTATCCTTGAACAGTGAGCACGACACAAAGTGACTTACGCAGTTTTTCACCATGAAGGAAAAAATGATATAAGTCTTCTATGTAGGAGACATAACAGACCCTCCATATGGTTGGAAGACTAACCAATCGACGGATTACAAACTCGGAGATCAGGTTCACCCTAATGCCAAAAACTAAAACCCAACTGACATGAAAGACTCGAACAGGTGCTGTGTTCAAGGATATGGCTGACTGAACTGCCTTTGAAACTGAAGAAGATGTGATACACCCTTTGTTGCTTAGTTTTTCAACCAAGCATGTGCAAGGATGCACCTATTAACTTGTAATAGTAGTTTCAATATAAAACAAAAACAATTATGAATAAATTAATATAAATTGATCTAACATAAGCATGTGTAAATAAATAAAAAACTAGATTTCAAACATAAGCAATAAGATCTATAACAAAAGCAAGAAATTAAGAAATTAAATCTTTTGTATTACCTCAAGTGGTGAGGATGGTGAGTGTTGAGCAACTCCAAGGTTGAGAAGCTCCAATGTCCAATGGTCTCTTCTTCTCCAATGCTTCAATGGGGTTCTTCAAACTTGAAATGGGAGGCAATGGCTCTCAAATGGAATTTGGCAACATAAGGATAGGATGAAATGTGGATGAATAATGAGGAGTCCCTATCACCTTTTTATAGTTTTTGGGTGATGGGTAATACCATTATGGTTTTAAGGAAACCAATGGTATGAACTAACATGGTTTAGGTCTCTTTTTCCCTCTTTTTCCTTTTTTGAATATTTTTTATATTTTTATTCCCTTTTAATATTTTTGGGGAATTTTGGACCCTTTTTTAGGGTTTTTTGTGTTTTTTGAGGAAAAATACATATTTTGAGGGGGAAAAGGGATATTATGGTCTTTTTGGTGACCTTTTGAAGGTTTTAGAGGCTCAAATGGTGGAAAATGTGGACAAATAGGTCATGTGAATAAGGGAGTGAGCTAGTGAGCACTTTTTGGGTGTTAATAGATTGCCCCCTGATGTGTGAGGGCAGGAGCTCATCATATGGCCGATAGACATCATAGTTCTTTTGTCTTTTTTCCTAGGGTTTGGAGAAGAGAAGAGACTGATTGGAGACTAGAACAACGGCCCCTTGGAAGCTGCAAAAACTGAAAAAAATACATGGCCTCAAAATGAATGAAAAATAATCTATGATAATGGACGAGGTGGGCATACCCATGCTCATGTCAAGACATATACATAACAATTAGGCCCAAGAAGGGGGACCTAAATAATACATAAAAATATGTTGGTACATCATAATGGTCTAGAGGGGACATAATGCTGGGACTTACTCATGATCATACCATGACTGATTTCAATAACTGATACACTGGAAAAGAGCAACAACCATTCTGAAAAAGGTTTCAGAAGGGTTGATGAACTATTGGAGATGAAGGTGTCCAACATCTGTAAGGACTCACAGAATGTGAGCCAATCTCTGAGGAATTTATGTAACTGTATACTCAAGGGAGTATAAAACTCGGGTACATCTTGAAAACTATCGCTAAGCGCAACTCGGATATCCATAGGAATGTGTAACTGGTTGTTTTCTCAAAAAGACTCATAAATGTGGTAGAGTCAATTGATATCCGGGGTCTTCAACAAATAACTAAAAGGACTGATACCCTGTATGAGTCTCGACGATGAGATCAAGGTGTTGAACTCAAGCATGTGAGAAACAATCATTTGGAGAGGCATTGAGGACTCCTTTCAAAATGATCCGTAGGCACTCATCACTAATGGTGATGAGTCCATGGCACAGGGACCTCTGGGTCTATCCTATGGAATAGATTTGGTTGGCGTCGACAGAGGGAGACCGAAAACTACCAAGGCGATGATAATTCCTTGATAGGAGTGCGAGGTGTACAACTGAAGTGTGATAGTGCTGATGGTAGGACTGGCATACTTTCGAGATGGGGGATAACTGGGGTCATAGAGTGGGTGGACTCAACCTTCCTTTGTTCAGAGCATGATGACATCATTGACCTGGAAGCATATGAAACTGATGTTTATGGGGGTCATAGCTTTAAGGGATCAGGGGTATGTATTGTAGACTGAAGTGAATCTGGGGGGATAAGCTGATGGATGCTATGGGGAGATTTTCAGGGTGACATATTGCGGAATACTCTGAACAAAGGTGACCATAATGGGGAAGCTACCATATGAGTAGACATGATCTGTTGTGGTGCCGAAAAGCATCGTTGGGTCCTTCTTCATGGTTTTAATGAGCTCCAAGAAGGGAAAAAAGTGTGCTCTGAAATGGTACTATCCTGTGGATTTATGCGAGCCCAGGATTGTTCATGCTCATGAGTGCTTTCATTTTTAAGGAGTCTGAAAATGATAAGAAGACTCTGAATTAGTGGAGGAGTACCGTCCTGTGGATTTGTACGAGCCCAAGATAGTAATTGCTCATGGTTGCTTTCAATTTTAGAGAGTTTGAAAGTGGTAAGTAGACTCCATTGGTGTTATTTTTCGTATGTTAGTCTCCAAGGCCTGAAAGAGCATAAAATGATGCAAATGGAGAGCTCTTCTAGCTAATGTGACTAGAGTATTCCTTTTTCGTAATTAGTCTACAAGGTCCAAAAAAGGGGTAAACTTATACTAGGTAGACGCCCTTTCAGATACTTTTAGCGAGCATGAAAGGAAGCAAGATTGCTCGACGATATTTTCATTGTTTTAGGAGTCAGAAAATAGCTTAACATAAACTCCCTAAGTGCCTTTTTCGTAAAAGAATTGCTTGGCCCGAAAAAGGGGTAAAATTATATCAAACAAAAAGGTATTGGTGAGAGCGAGGAATTATCTCAAGTATCGTCACGATTGTGGAAAATTGAATCCGGCGATATAAAGATCGTAAAAAATGGGCAACGACCGAGGTGGCATGCAAACCGAGGTGATGAGTGGCATTTTGAAAAAATGCCCAAAAATTATGGAGGTGAGAGCGAGAAATGATCTCAAGCATCATCACGGGTGTGGAAAAATGAATCCTACGACATAAGACTCATAAAATATTAACCATGGTCGATGTGGCATGCAAATTGAGGCGACAAGGGGCGGGTGAAAAAATGCCCGAAAAATATGGTTGTGAGAGCGAGAAATGATCTCAAGCACCATCACAAGTTCGGAAAACTGAATCCAATGGTATAAAAATCGCCAATAAATTGACAACAGCCGATGTGGAACATAATTCGAGGTGGAGTGGGGCATGGAAAAAATGCCCAAAAGTGTTTGGTGAGAGTGATAAATGATCTCAAGCATCATCACAGGCATGGAAATATGAATCCGGTGGTGCAAATGGTGTGAAAAATGGAGGTCATAAGGACTCCGGAATGGTCAAAGGAAATAACTAGGTTAAAAAATGGCTACAAATAAAGGTGAACCCACCAAGCCAAGGACGCAGTGGTGGGGAGAAATGATGACCCGTGGGGGAAGAATACTAGGTGTATCAAATCAAATCAAATATACAAGTGATATGTGACCTCAAAATTGGTTGAGATCACGCATGTGAAAAAGTGAGCAGGGTTAATGACCTGCCCCCATGCTATGTGCATGGGGTTTATGATTGTGGATCATATATGTGTTGGTTTGTACAATGGGGTCATTGAATAAATGAGATAGATGTGATGGGGAAGGTTCAAAATGATTGATCATGCCCCTTATCCCAGGGTTGAGGTAATCTATTATGCCCCCTAACTCAGAGGTGTCAATGTGGTGTAGATGTTGTCTCAGAGAGGGATCAATAGGTCATTGAGCAACTGTTGGCAGGGGGGTATACCATGAGGCTATGGGTCATGGTGACATACTGAAGTGATGGTATGATGATGGGGGATTCCCCTTGTGGGGTGGATGCCCCCAATATCTCCGATGAGAATCACGATGATGATGAGTAGGCAAGGTTTTGGGCCTGCCCCAATGTTGTGGACATGTGGTTTCCTCGTCGATTTGAAAGGGTTGAACATGTGTGTCAAAGGGATCAGTGGAAGGGGCCGACTGAACAGAGGGGTCTCCGTGTTAATTTTAAACTAATTTGACTAGCAAGATCACTGAAAGAAACATAGTCACAAGATAGACAAAGATATTACCCTGGGAAACCATCATGGGGTAGAAAAACCAGCAAAGCTTTCCTCAATAAGATGATCAACCAAAATACAAGATGTGCTCCAAGACTTGACCTCCTTCTCTACCTCCTATGCAGACCTCTCAAACACAAGTGCGCTACTTTCTGAGCTGATAAAGTGTGGGATAAGTGAGGAGCAATCTCCTCTACTTATACTAGTTCTCGACTGACTAATTCCCTTATGGGGTCGACCTCTGCCAATGAAGTCTAATAACCCCTAATTAATTAACTCAGGGCCGACCCCCACATGGAGGATCTAATAATCCTGGTTACCACAATTCATCGGAGGAATAAACATCTCCTGATACATAATAGGATCACCTCGGAGGGATGAAACATTCCCGGAATAATAAAGTACAAATATAATATTCTTAGAGGTTACAATATTCAACACTCCAGTGGAAACCATGTAAATGGTGTTAACTGTGTAAATGGTGTAAACCATGTGGATGCCGAAAAGGGAGTTGGCTTCGATCGGTGCACACGTCAAATCAAGGGTTTTGGATCATAAGACAGGTAACCCATCATGGCTTAGCCACGGAAAGGGTCATTTCAGCAAAAAACATGATTTACCCCGAGGGAAGGCTGGATGCCATCGCCATAACTCTGACCAGACCAACATTGTTTCCCATCCACATAACAAAATTTCTAAAAATTCATTCCCCCGATGCAATCATGCCACAGTGGCCATTATTACGCCCTCATGATTATCCATATTTTTCACACCCTCGGAGTCAGTTCCCGAAAAGCCACACCACCTTTCTGTTTTCACCCTCACCACGTCAATTGAGCTCTTTTTCTCCCTGTTTCCCCATCTCTCCCTCAGTCCCGATTTGAGTAGCAGGCACCAGCGAGCAGGTTATCGATGAAGAAAGGAGGAGGAGCGGTCCTGAGAAAGGAATTAAGTGACATCTGCTACCTGGAGGGACACCCCGAGGTATGTCAATTTTTCAAGAATGTCGGCTGCTATAATTTCTGCAAAAAGCTATAGGGTTCTCATCAATAGGTGGCCGAATCATTTTCCCTCACATTTGACGACAGTAAGGCTGTTATAGGCAAGGAAGAATTCCAAGAGGATGAGGCCCTTATAGCCCAGGTGACAGAAATTCCAACAACCAGATAAAATTGGTTTAAGACCACTGTCAAAAAGGATTTCGAATTTCAATCATACCTGAAATCGGAGCATAGGAACTAGGTCTGGAAAAAAGACATTCCCATGTCATATCTGGAGGATGAATGGAATCTTTTATTGAAGTCCATTCTGGTCTATATAACCTGTGAGGGAAGGTATAACAGGGTGCTAATTTACCATTTTAAACTACTAGATCACTTCATTGGCAAGAGCCCTCTAAATCTCCTTTTCTACCTCCACAAGAGCCTCAGAAAAATGGCACATCAAGTAAAGGCTCAACCCACCAAAATTGCAGGAAGATTGTACCACCGTGGTCTGATAAAACTCTTGGTCTCTGAGTTATTATAGAGAAAAAGCATGAACTGGGATTTCTCCATGTTCTGGAATGGGTTCGAGACAGAATTGCAACCAGAAGATGGGAAGAATTCATCTACCCCTAGAAGTGGGAAAAGAAAGAGAAGGGCTATTCCCTTAATTCAAACTGAACCCCTTTCCTCAGATCCAAAGGTGAAGAAGGCCAAAAGGAAACTGGCATTGAAAGATAAGGCCAAGGAAGAGGGAGTTGTTTCAAAAGAGAGCCCTTCAAGGAGTGCTAATCCCTTAAGCCTCCCATACACCGATTCTGAGGAGGATGAATTACAGGAAGCTGGAGCAGAAAAAGAGGAGGTGGCAATAGAATAGGAACCCCATGAAGCAACCCCATCCATGATGGAACAAGAGAATTCCTATGTCAATTTTCCCTCTCCTATACCTGTGGAGGAACAAGGTCAGCAGGTAGTTGAGGGGCCAATTCATAACACAAAGATTTCTGCCTCGCAAAAAATCAATCGACTCCTCCAGCAGGAATATGAACATGAGGTACTCCAGAGAGTTATCAAGGAAAAGAATCAGAGGCTGACCGAAAGGTATAATGAGCTGTATGTCTCCTTCCAGGGGTTGACCAGGAAACATGGCAAAATGAGAGGGAGGAACATTAGGCTGATCAAGGAAAACATCAATTTGAGGAGGAAGGTCGAAGATTTGGAGGGTAAGGAAAAAAATCGAAGTCCCCATCCCATGGTGCATTCGGACCTGGAGACCTTAGCAGCAGCTGCAATCAACTTTTCCAACCCTCTGGCTTTGGCCCAGGAGGAAGAAAATTCTAGGTAGCAAGGGGATAGAAACATAGTTTTGCTAAATTTTTGTAGGATGGATCATACATTGTTTTCGGCAGCTTGGGCCAACACAGGAGCTATTCATCAGCTGCCAAATCCCATTTTGGTTGTTTACTACATGCAGGCAGTGCCCTCCCGGATACCGAAAAGAAATAAAGTTTTCCATCACTCTTAAGTGTTGGTGGTTTAGGCGAAGCATTAATCTAATTCATTAATCATCGAATGCCAGGATTTCGGTTGCTTATCACCTTCAAGCCCAGTTTTGTTAAATACCGAAAACTTAAAAAACGCACAGGTATGTCTTAGGGCATCAAACCCCCTTTGTGCCGGTCCTAGCATCTTGAAGGCATTTTCCAAGGGATGGATAAGTATTCAAGTGCACCATGATCACTTCTAGTCACAGACTGAGAGCGCTGGCAGACTTTATAGTGGAATATTCCTGCCTATTTTTAGAAAGACGCCTACAGATTTTTTACAGAACAGCAGTTCCAAACTCGCCCTTTAGCTCCCAGAGGCTCGTCTCAGCTGTCAAGCATAGGCGTACCAGCAAGGATCAGTTATTTTGATCATGACACACTATTACATATTTCTTGAACTGTTCTTAGATGTTATTTTTAGTATATTCGATCCATCTTTTGGGATCTGAAAAAACTTTGTAATGGCTATAAATCCCAGAACTAAAGTAGAACGTGGATTCGATTTTGGAGAGACTGATCTATATTTGTATTTTCAGACTTCAGTGACTTCTCAGATTATACAAGCTTCTTTTACTATTTTCCTTTCAGATTTCGTTTTCTCATGTTTCTGTATTTACAGTGGATGGTTTATTTCCTGTATTCTCACTTGTCTATGCTAAATAGCTGTTATCCTATTTTGGCATTCGAGAACTGAACATACATGTAATTTATTTTGTTGTGATTAACCATATATATACAAATTTCTATGTATGAGTCTACTGACATGATAAGGATTCACTCCCCTTAACCTTTTAGCAACCCTCTGAACAGCAGTAGTCAAAGCCCCTTCTCCCTAAGTGTCCCTATGTGCATTCTGAGTGTGTGAGTTTTGATCTCAGTCATCCAATTTGATCTGAACAAACCCCATCTTCTAAGACAAGTTTAAGTTACCAGGCATCTCTGAATACAACCTAAGAGACCTTCCTAGAGTGATAACAACATCATAAGGAGATGATGAGTACTTGACTCCATCGGTTGGTTTGTGTGTGCATCATATGTGATTTGTTGTTGTGGTGTTGTGGTGTTGTGGTTCCTTGAGGAGGATCCAAAGGACAAGTGTTCGCCACTGCTTGTGTGGGAAAAGGATTCTGCAGCACCATAAGTTTTAGTTGAGGAGGTGGCGCTGGTTGTGCCGTGTGCCCTTGGCATTGGGCTTCATCAGACAACAATTGGCACGCTCGCTCGAAATGGGAGCAAGTGTGTGTGTAATGGTCGTATACCCCGCATATGGAACATGAGTGGTTTGTTCATAAATTGGGGTTCTTACCCTGTTTCGGTGGTCGATCAGGATTTTGGTTGGCGAGGGCAGCGTTGCTGTTGTTTGTAGGATAAGTCTAAGTGACTGGAGGTTGTGGTGCAACAAGCACTACCTGTGGTGGGTAATAAGCCGCTGGGGCTTGTGAGTGAACAGGAGCATGTGTAGCCTGCTGATTATAATATGGAGATAGTGCATAAGCTGATGGTGCTTGCCCATAAAACTATGGTGGACATGAGGGTCCATGAGTGTGGTGAGTGTGCATTACTGGAGAATGAGATGTAGCCCTAGAAAGGTCTGGGGCGTTTTTTGTACTCATCATTGTAAAAGGTTTGTTTTGCAGGCAGATTGTACCACCATGGTCTGATAAAACTCTTGGTCTCTAAGTTATTGTAGAGAAAAAGCATGAACTGGGCTTTCTTCCTATTCTGGAATGGGTTCGAGACAGAATTGCAACCAGAAGATGTGAAGAAATCATCTACCCCTAGAAGTGGGAAAAGAAAGAGAAGGGATATTCCCTTAATTCAAAGCGAACCCATTTCCTCGGATCCAAAGGTGAAGAAGGCCAAAAGGAAACTAGCATTTAAAGATAATGCCAAGGAAGAGGGAGTTGTTTCAAAAGAGACCCCTTCAAGGAGTGCTAATCTCTTAAGCCTCCCATACACCGATTCTGAGGAGGATGAATTACAGGAAGATGGAGCAAAAAAAGAGGAGGTGGCAACAAAACAGGGACCCTAGGAAACAGACCCATCCGTGATGGAACAAGAGAATTCCTATGTCAATTTTCCCTCTCTTATACCTGTGAAGGAACAAGGTCATCAAGTAGCTGAGGGGCCAATTCATAAAACAAAGATTTCTGCCTCACAGAAAATCAATCGACTCCTCCAATAGGCATATGAACGCGAGGTACTCCAGAGAGTCATCAAGGAAAAGAATTAGAGGCTGACGGAAAGGTATAATGAGCTGTATGTTTCCTTCCAATGGTTGACTAGGAAACATGGCAAAATGAGAGGGAGGAACATTAGGTTGATCAGGGAAAACATCAGTTTGAGGAGGAAGGTCAAATCTTTGGAGGGTAAGGAAAAAAATCAGATTCCCCAGCCCATGGTGCATTCGGACCTGGAGACCTTAGCAACAGCTGCAATCAACTTTTCCAATCCTCCAACTTTGGCCCAGGAGGAAGAAAAGTCCAAGTAGCAAGGGGACAGAAACACAGTTTTGCTAAATTTTTGCAAGATGGATCATACATTGTTTTTGGCAGCTTGGGCGAACACAGGAGTTGTTCATTAGCTGTCGAATCCCATTTTGGTGGTTTACTACATGCACGAAGCGCCCTCCTGGATACCGAAAAGAAATAAAGTTTTCAAGCACTCTTAAGCGTTTTGTTGGTTTAGGCGAAGCATTAATCTAATTCATTAATCACCGAATACCAGGATTTCGGTTACTTATCACCTTCAAGCCCAGTTTTGTTAGCTACCGAAAACTTAAAAAATGCACAGGTCTTTCTTTGGACATCAAACCCCTTTTTTGTTGGTCCTAGCATCTTGAAGGCATTTTCCACGGGATCGATAAGCATTCAAGTGCACCATGATCACCTCTGGTCACAGGATGAGAGCATTGGCAGAATTGACAGTGGAATATTCCTGCCTATTTTTAGAAAGATGCCTACAGGCGTTTTGCAGAACAGCAGTTTCAAACTCGTTGTCTAGCTCCCAAAGGCTCGTCTCAGCTGTCAAGCGTAGGTGTACTAGCAAGGATCAATTATTTTTATCATGACACACTGCTACATCTTTCATTAACTGTTCTTAGTTGTTTTTTTTAGTATATTATATCCATCTTTTGGGATCTAAAAAAACTTTGTAATGGCTATAAAGCCCAGAACTGAAGTAGAATGTGGGTTCGATTTTGGAGAGACTGGTCTATATTTGTATTTTCAGACTTCAGTGACTTCTCAGATAATACAAGCTTCTTTTACTATTTTCCTTTCAGATTTATTTTTCTCATGTTTATGTATTTACAGTGGATGGTTTATTTCCTGTATGCTCACTTGTCTATGCTAAATAGCTATTATCCGGTTTTGGAATTCGAGAACTGAACATACATCTAATTTATTTTGTTGTGATTAGCCATTTATATACAAATTTATGTGTATGAGTCTGCTGAAATGGTAAGGATTCAGTCCCCTTAACCTTTTAACAACCCTATGAATAGTAGTAGTCAAAGCCTTGTCTCCCTGAGTGTCCTTATGTGCGTTATGAGTGTGTGAGTTTTGATCTCAGTCATCCAATTTGATCCAAACAAACACCATCTTTTAAGACAACTTTAAGTTACCAGGCATCTCTGAATAGAACCTAAGAGAGCTTCTTCGAGTGATAACATTTTGGCTCCATTGCTGGGGAAAGATTATTGAAGCAGCAGCTTCCCTGGGAGACGACACAGTTCCAGCTTTGATGATAGACAAAGCCTGGTCACTTTTTCGGTTGTAATAATCTATCTGGAAACTCCATTGGAATGAAGTGGCTTTGAGAAGACCAAGTACTATATCAAATCCTCAAAGGCCACCAGTGACACCTGTTTCAGATACTGAACAGATTATAACGAGAGGAAGGACTACGCAGAGACAGATTTCCAGAGCCATAAGGAAGACTATATCAAGCCTTACCAGAGGTATTTCTTTGGTCTCATCAGATGAAATTCCTTTTGAATCTCCATTTTCTGAAGCAACTGGTTCACAAGAAACTATAAGTAGAGTAGAATATTTATGGGCCCAAGTATCCTCATCTATTGCTGCTTCCCAAGTCGCTATCCCTAATTCTATTACCCGAGCTAACCTAGGAAAAGAAATCCTAGAATCTGTCAAAGAAGAACGTTGTTCCTCCTACCTGCATCCCTCATTGACTAAACCTGAAGAGAAGTTCCCCTTTGTTTACACCAATGTACTTGCCATAGAAAATATATTTCAGGACCTTTTAGACCAGCGTGAGCAAAGGCTATCCTCTTTACTTGCACAGTCCAGTAAAAAAATGGATTGCCTAGAACAGCCATCAATCTGCTTCACCCCCATTTTTGGTGACTCCATTGAAACAAAACCTCCATTTTCATCGTTTCCTATACCTCCTCAGCTACCATCCACATTCAAATTGCTTTTTTCCATCCCTTCAGTACCCACACCCACAATGGCTATCCCTCTAACCAAAATGGAGAAGATCCTCCTTGCTAGGTATGACCCTCTAAATTTTCCTAATCCCCTTTCTGCTATGCCTACCGGAGATTACCAAAAATATATGCCTAAATTCACCGTGGAGGGGGATTTTACAGCCAAGGAGCACTTGGAAGCATTTTATAGCTATGCTGAGAATATCAATATCGAGCACGAAGACGTATGGACTAGGGTGTTTATGCAAAGTTTGGATGGTCAGGCAAGAAAGTGGTTTAAAGAACTTCCCGTTGGATCAATAAATGACATCGAGGCCCTGGATGAATTGTTTTTGAAACATTGGGGGGGAAGAAGAGACCACCTTTATTATCTCACAGAATTTGATAACTTGAAGAGAGAAAGTGGCGAGTCTGTGTCATCTTTTATGAAGAGGTTTAATAAAATGTTTAGCAAAATCCCTGCTGAAATCAAACCTACGGATACCTCTGCCAGGATCACTTATGCTGACGCTTTTGACCCTGATTTCTGTCTTCATCTCTGAGAAAGAAGAGCTGCCTCTTTACTGCTCATGTAGGATGTCGCACTTGAAGTTGATTCAAACATGGTTGCATCTAAGATCCTCAAAGGGAAAATCGACAAGAAAAGGAAGACCCCAGATTCCTCCTCCTCGTCAGGAACTAACCTGGAAAAAATGGCTAAAATGCTGGACAGCCTGACCTCCGAAATGTCCAAGCTGAAATTACAAGGCCAGCCATCTGTGATAAGTAAAGGAACAAATGAGTTTGTTCCCAGGAAAACCAATGCTCCCCCTTACAGAGAAATGGCCCACAGGTTTCAACCCTCCAGAGAGATGAGAATTGTGCTGAAGAACAAAGGATCAGAGCCCCTTTCCAGCATGCAGTATTAGAAGAAGAATAGGAACTCATTCATGGAGAAGCAGAAGAAGAAGACAATGTCAACTGCATGGAGGATAAGGTTGACCTCTCCTTCTTAACACAATTCGATTATGAGGAAGCCCTCATGAATGAACACATCACCGAGGAATCACTATATCAGGATAATGATCAAAGGAGCTATGATTTGAGGTCCAGGACTGTTGCAAAGAAACCTTTAGCCCTTACTCCTGGGAAGAAGACTCCCGCCCCCACGAAACAACCTGTTGCTCTTGCAAAATAGTCTGTCACTCTATCAAAACAGCAGCCTGCTACTCCTACAAAACAGGTTACCGCTCTTGCAAAATAGCAGCAAAGACCATCCCAGCCAACTGTCTCAGATCCTAGCCAACTTACAGCTCCAGCCCAAGAGACAAGACTCCTTGACAAGATTCCCTACTCCTTCAATATCAAAACTGAGATTCATAAAATAAAAATCCCTTTTCCACTAATCGAGCTGATGAAAAACGATTCCTTCAAGTCATCCATAATGAAATCCCTCCAACCAAAAGCACCCGTGCATGCTGACTTTGTGAATTTACAAGATGATAATCCTACAATAACCTTAGGTCCCATGGTTGAAGAAAAAGATGGGTCCTGCCCACCTTTTTATTATATCCTTAAACATCCATGACAAAAATTTTCACAATTGCTTACTCGACTCAAGAGCCTCTCACAACCTTATGCCTAAATCTTTGATGGACGAACTTGGGCTTAGCATCACAAAACCCTACCATGACCTCTTCTCTTTTGATTCCAGAAAGGTTAGATGCCTGGGCCTCATAAAAGATCTTTTCATAAACCTGACTCAGCTGCCTTTGAAAAGTATGGTCATGGATGTAGTGGTTTCTGACATCCCACCGAAGTTTGGTATCCTATTGTCCTGGTCATGGAGTAAGCGGCTAGGGGGTACCCTATAGATGGATCTGACTTATGCTACCCTTCCTTTGTTTGGAGGATAAACTAAGAGGACATATAGGGAAAACCGGTTGGCATATGTCATCAGCAATGAGAAGAATTCTGTAAACCACCCCATTTATGCGGTGGATATAGATTTTGGAGCATGTATCCTACAAATAGATGATGAACAGCCAGCCCCTCTATAGCTCACCAAGCCCACTAGTCACCCACCTGAGGAAGTAACGACTGCTGTGTGGAGTATGTTTTTTGACGGTGCTAGTACCCAGGCTTCAACAGGTGCAGGTGTGGTTTTGATCTCTCCTCTAAAGGATGTAACCCTTTTTTCTTATAAACTGGAATTCAAAACCACAAATAATATAGCAGAGTACGAAGCTTTGCTATTGGAATTCAAGGCTACCAAATAAATGGGAATCATGTGCCTGAAAATTTTTGGGGATGCGGAGCTCATCATACAGCAATTGAATGGAAATTATCAGGCAAAGAACGTCAGGCTGAAGTCATACAGAGATGAGGTATGGAAACTCAAAGATTCCTTCATTTTTTTGAGATTTCTTATATCTCGTGATCCATGAACCACCTGGCTAACTCCCTTTCTATCTCTTCCAGCACATTCATTCCTCCCATGCCTCCTTAGTTGAATTATGATATCCAAGTCAGGTACAGGCCATCCCTACCCAACAATGTCAAATTTTGGAAAGTCTTTGAGAATGATGATGAGCTCAGTAGGTTCCTCCAGGTTGTTGACAAATTTTTTGAGATGCACATTGACCAAGAAAACCTTAACATAGAAGAGTCTTAGACATCTAAATTGAAGGGAAAAATAGGCCAACATGATATTGTCCAATTGCTAGGAAATCATATACCTAGGGTCCCAGTACCTCTCAAAAGGATTTTCGACCATAATGACATCCCCTTTAAACCTGTGAATGAGGAAATAGACCCAGCTATCCATGAACAAAACATAGGAAGCCAAGATCACCCTAAATTCATAAACCTGTCCACAGATTTGACAGCTGATCAGCAATCAGACTACTGCCACCTGGTAAAGAATTTTGCAGATGTCCTGGCTTGGGAATACATTGACCTGAAAACTTATGATGAAGACACCATTCAGCATAGAATTCCACTCGAAAAGGGCATCACCCCTTTTAAACAGAAGCTAAGGCCTATCAACCCTCTCCTGTTACCTATGATCGAGAGGGAAATAAAAAAGCTCCTTGATGCTAAGATCATAATCCCGCTGAGGTATTCTAAATGGGTCGCAAATTTGGTGATAGTAAGGAAGAAGAATGGCGAAGTCAGGTTATGTGTCGATTTCAGGAACCTAAACAAGGGCTCCCAAAAAGATAACTACCCTCTTCCCAAGATGGAGCACTTACTGCAGAGAGTGTCGGGAGCTAGGGTCATGTCTTTTCTAGATGGCTTCTTGGGCTATAATCATATTTTTGTGCACCTCGATGATCAGTAGAAGACAACCTTTACCACTCCCTGGGGTACCTTCATGTATGCTACGATGCCGTTTGGATTGATGAATGTCGGGGCCACTTTTCAGAGGGCCATGGATATCGCATTTGTGGGGATTAAGCATAAGTTTGTCCTCATATACCTCGATGATATTACAATTTACTCAAACAGTCATGAGGAACATTTGCAGCACCTAAGAGAGGTCTTCCTAAAATGCAGACAGTTTGGAATTTCTTTGAACCCCAAGAAGTCACAGTTTGGTCTTGGGGAGGGGAAGCTCTTGGGCCACATAGTTTCAGCACAGGGAGTAAGGATTGATCTGGTTTCGAGTCGAAGCAATTCAGAAGTTATCTATATCAAGGTCGAAAAAGGATATCCAATCTTTCATTGGTAAGATAAATTTCGTCAGGAGGTTTATTCCAAATTTTTCTGAGCTGGTAAAGCACATAACCTCCATGCTGAAAAAGGGAGCTGAAACCAAATGGACAGAACAGGAAAGACATTATTTCGAAGCCATCAAACAGGCCATCATGGAGGCCCCTACTCTAGTTATCCCATATTACACTAAGGAGTTCTACATTTTCTCTTCCACTTCCTGCGATATAGTGGTAGTGGTCTTGCTATAGAAAGATGAAGAGGGGCTCGATCATCCAATTGCTTTCTTCAACAAAACATTGAGGGATGCTGAACTGAAGTACGATCCCATAGAGAAACAGTCCTATGCTCTAATTAAATCATTAAAAGCATTCTGAATTTATATCCTGCATGCAAAGGTTATAGCCTATGTCCCTTCAGTTTCAGTGAAGGATTTTCTAACTCATCCTGACATTGATGGTAAGAGGGCCAAATGGATCGCCAAGCTGATCGAATTTGACATAGAGATGAATCCCACCAGGTTAATAAAGGGCGAAGGTCTGGCCAAACTGATGGCTGAAGAGAACTGAAAACTATTAGACATTAATTTCATCGGAACCAATTCTAAAAATTTGCCAACAGAAGCAGCTGCAGCGGAACAATGTAACAGCCAACAGGTGGCTGAAAATATTCTCTCATGCGAGTGGTATTCGAGTATCATTCATTCTCTACAGAATTTAGAAGTTCCACCGAAGCTTAGTTCAACTTAGGCACGATCTCTCAAGCTCAAATCTGCAAAATTCTGCATAAGTGGAAATTTGTTGTACTGGAAAGACCCCATTGGAGTTCTGTTAAGGTGTTTGGATGAAGAAGAATCAAGTCAAGTCATGCATCACTTCCATTCAAGAATGTGTGGGGGGCATCACTACTGGAAAACTACTGCCCATGAGATTGTGAGGGCTGGGTACTATTGGCCTTGTCTATTCTCTGACTTATACACTTTTGTGAAAACTTGTGACAAATGCCAAAGATTCACGGGAAAACAGTAGTTGAAATCCCTCCCCTTGAAGCCTATTGTGGTAAATGGTCCTTTCCAGCAATGGGGCCTCGACTTCATAGGGGAGATAAATCCTTCTTCCAGCGGTCAGCACAGATGGACCTTGGTAGCCACTGACTATTTCACCAAATGGATAGAGGCAATTCCCACCAGGAATGCTAACCATCAAGTTATCATCAAATTTCTGTATGAAAACATCTTCACCAGATTTGGCTCCCCGAAAAGGCTGGTAACTGATAATGAACCTGCTTTCAAAGATAAAGAGTTAGTCCATATGTGTGAATAAATGGGCATTCAGTTAGTTCACGCCACCCCCTACTACCCTCAAGGCAATGGCCTCGTTGAATCCACCAATAAAAGTTTGGTCAGGATCATCAAAAAACTATTGGAGGAAAATCAAAATAGTTGGGATTCTAAGCTAAAATTTGCTCTCTGGGCTGACAGGGTAACAAATAAGAAATCTATAGGGACCTCTCCCTTCAGATTGGTTTATGGAACTGATGCCATTTTCCTAGTCCAGTTAATCTTGCCAGTGACTAAATTCATTCAGGAGGAGTACGATGAACCGAATGATATGGTGAGAAGAATGTTGGATTTGGGTTAATTGCAATAGACCAGAGAACAACTAGTGGAAAGGTCAGAAGCTCATCAGGAAAAAATAAAAGGTACTTTTGACAAGAAGGCCAAGATGGACACTTTTCAGGTGGGGGACTAGGTATTGAAATGGGATGCCCCCAAGCAATACAAAGGCAAGCACGGCAAGTTTGATTCTCTTTGGACAGGTCCTTACGTGATAACTCAGGAAAAGTAGAACAATACCTTCAACCTACAAAGACTGGAAGGTCAAGAGATGTTTGGTGGCCCAGTAAATGGGTGTTTCTTGAAACTTTATTTCATCTGAGGCTTCACAGCCTAGTCACTGTAAATATCATTTTGTTTTCAGTTTTCTTTTTGTTTTGTTTGCAAATAACTCCATGCCCAATGGAACACTAGAAGTTAGAGTTACGATTTTGTTGTTTTAGGAAAGGCATTTGGTCTGCGGTTCTTGGAACCTCGCTAGGAGGTTTCCATCCCCACATAGGAGCCAGATGTTATCTCCTCAATAAACATAGACTAGTCATGGTGTCTAGGTGATAGGAAGTCTTTAATTTTTATTCTTTTACGTGTGTATAATGTCTGGTTTGATAGGTTGAAGAAGGAAAGGAATTCTGAAATAACTGTTTAAAGTTAGCTCTCCTTCAAAAGGAAAATTTCAGGTTTCAGTAGCTTAGGCGGGCTTGGCAATGATTTGTTAGCTACCGAAAACACTGTTTTTGGTGGCGTATCATGTTAAAGAAAATATGATCTAGCTACCGAAAGGGTAAAATCACAGCATGAGTTGTGGGGCAGTTTCGGTGGCTTGGGCGAACATGACAGTGTTCATTAGCCACCGAAAGGTAAATGTTTTCTGCAGTTCATGGTGCAATTTTAGAACCTTCCTTAGCTACCGAAAAGCAAAGTCATTTTCGCAATCCCTGTGACCGTTTCAGGGGTTTGGGCGAACATGACAGTGTTCATTAACCACCAAAAAGGAGGATACTTTATGTAGTTTAATATCCAATGTCTGGGATGTCTGCAGCCACCAAAAGCAAAAAGCACTGGTTAAGATCGTTTTCCAATTGCAGATGGCATTAAGGGCGGATTGCTGGCTGTCGAAAAGGGAGTTGGCTTCGATCGGTGCACACGTCAAATCGGGGGTTTTGGATCATAATACAAGGAACCCATCATGGCTTAGCCACCGAAAGGGTCATTTCAGCAAAAAACATGATTTACCCCAAGGGAAGGCCGGATGCCATCGCCATAAATCTAACCAGGTCAACATCGTTTCCCATCCACATAACAGCATTTCTAAAAATTCGTTCCCCTGGTGCAATCATGCCATAGTGGCCATTATTACGCCCTCATGATTATCCACATTTTTCATACCCTCGAAGTCAGCTCCCGAAAAGCCACGCCACCTTTTTGTTTTCGCCCACACCACGTCGATTGAGCTCTTTTTCTCCCTGTTTCCACATCTCTCCCTCAGTCATGATTTGAGCAGCAGGCACCAGCGAGTAGGTTACCGATGAAGAAAGGAGGAGGAGCGGTCCTGAAAAAGGAATTGAGCAACATCTACTACATGGAGGGACACCCCGACGCATGTCAATTTTTCAAGAATGTCAGCTGCTATAATTTCTGCAAAAAGATACAAGGTTCTCATCAACAGGTGGCCAAAGCATTTTCCCTCACGTTTGACGGCAGTAAGGCTGTGATAGGAAAGGAATAATTCCAGGTGGATGAGGCACTTATAGCCCAGGTGACAGAAATTCCAACAACTGGAGAAAACTGGTTTAAGACCAATGTCAAAAAGGATTTCGAATTTCAATCATACCTGAAATTGGAGCATAGGAACCTGGTCGAAAAAAAAGACATTCCCATGTCATATATGGAGGATAAATGACAGCTTTTATTGAAGTCCATTCTGGTCTATATAACCTGTGAGGGAAAGTATAATAGGGTGCTAATTTACCATTTTAAACTACTGGATCACTTCACTGGAAAGAGCCCTCTAAATCTCCTTTTCTACCACCACAAGAGCCTCAGAAAAATGGCACATCAAGTAAAGGCTCAGCCCACCAAAATTGCAGGAAGATTGTACCACCGTGGTCTGATAAAACTCTTGGTATCTGAGTTATTATAGAGAAAAAGCATGAACTGGGATTTCTCCATGTTCTGGAATGGGTTCGAGACAGAATTGCAACCAGAAGATGGGAATAATTCATTTACCCCTAGAAGTGGGAAAAGAAAGAGAAGGCCTATTCCCTTAATTCAAACCAAACCCCTTTCCTCAGATCCAAAGGTGAAGAAGGCCAAAAGGAAACTGGCATTGAAAGATAAGGCCGAGGAAGAGGGAGTTGTTTCAAAAGAGAGCCCTTCAAGGAGTGCTAATCTCTTAAGCCTCCCATACACCGATTCTGAGGAGGATGAATTATAGGAAGCTGGAGCAGAAAAAGAGGAGGTGGCAACAGAATAGGAACCCCAAGAAGCAGCCCCATCCATGATGGAACAAGAGAATTCCTATGTCAATTTTCCCTCTCCTATACCTGTGGAGGAACAAGGTCAGCAGGTAGCTGAGGGGCCAATTCATAACACAAAGATTTTTGCCTCGCAGAAAATCAATCGACTCCACCAGCAGGCATATGAACGCGAGGTACTCCAGAGAGTTATCAAGGAAAAGAATCAGAGGCTGACCGAAAGGTATAATGAGCTGTATGTCTCCTTCCAGGGGTTGACCAGGAAACATGGCAAAATGAGAGGGAGGAACATTAGGCTGATCAAGGAAAACATCAATTTGAGGAGGAAGGTCGAAGCTTTGGAGGGTAAGGAAAAAAATCAGAGTCCCCAACCCATGGTGCATTCGGACCTGGAGACCTTAGCAGCAGCTGCAATCAACTTTCCAACCCTCCGGCTTTGGCCCAGGAGGAAGAAAATTCTAGGTAACAAGGGGACAGAAACATAGTTTTGCTAAATTTTTGTAGGATGGATCATACATTGTTTTCGGCAGCTTGGGCGAACACAGGAGCTATTCATCAGCTGCCAAATCCCATTTTGGTTGTTTACTACATGCAGGCAGTGCCCTCCCGGATACCGAAAAGAAATAAAGTTTTCCATCACACTTAATTGTTTCGGTGGTTTAGGTGAAGCATTAATCTAATTCATTAATCATCGAATACTAGGATTTCGGTTGCTTATCACCTTCAAGCCCAGTTTTGTTAAATACCGAAAACTTAAAAAACACATAGGTCTGTCTTAGGGCATCAAACCCCTTTTGTGCTGGTCCTAGCATCTTGAAGGCATTTTCCAAGGGATGGATAAGTATTCAAGTGCACCATGATCACCTCTAGTCACAGACTGAGAGCGCTGGCAGACTTTACAGTGGAATATTCATGCCTATTTTTAGAAACACGCCTACAGGTTTTTTGCAGAACAACAGTTCCAAACTCGCCCTTTAGCTCCCAGAGGCTCGTCTCAGCTGTCAAGCATAGGTGTACCACCAAGGATCAGTTATTTTGATCATGACACACTATTACATCTTTCATGAACTGTTCTTAGATGTTATTTTTAGTATATTCGATCCATCTTTTGGGATCTGAAAAAACTTTGTAATGGCTATAAAGCCCAAAACTAAAGTAGAACGTGGATTCGATTTTGGAGAGACTGATCTATATTTGTATTTTCAGACTTCAGTGACTTCTCAGATAATACAAGCTTCTTTTACTATTTGCCTTTCAGATTTCTTTTTCTCATGTTTCTGTATTTATAGTGGATGGTTTATTTCCTGTATTCTCACTTGTCCATGCTAAATAGCTGTTATCCTGTTTTGGCATTCAAGAACTGAACATACATGTAATTTATTTTGTTGTGATTAACCATATATATACAAATTTCTATGTATGAGTCTACTGACATGATAAGGATTCACTCCCCTTAACCTTTTAGCAACCCTCTGAACAGCAGTAGTCAAAGCCTTGTCTCCCTAAGTGTCCCTATGTGCGTTCTGAGTGTGTGAGTTTTGATCTCAGTCATCCAATTTGATCTGAACAAACCCCATCTTCTAAGACAAGTTTAAGTTACCAGGCATCTCAATACAACCTAAGAGACCTTCCTAGAGTGATAACAACATCATAAGGAGATGATGAGTACTTGACTCCATCGGTTGGTTTGTGTGTGCAGCATATGTGATTTGTTGTTGTGGTGTTGTGGTGTTGTGGTTCCTTGAGGAGGATCCAAAGGACAAGTGTTCGCCACTGCTTGTGTGGGAAAAGGATTCTGCAACACCATAAGTTTTAGTTGAGGAGGTGGCGTTGGTTGTGTCGCGTGCCCTTGGCGTTGGGAATCATCAGACAACAATTGGCGCGCTCGCTCGAAATGGGGGCACGTGTGTGTGTAATGGCCGTATACCCCGCATATGGAACATGGGTGATTTGTTCATAAATTGGGGTTCTTACCCTGTTTCGGTGGTCGATTAGGGTTTTGGTTGGCGAGGGCAGCGTTGCTGTTGTTTGTAGGATAAGTTTAAGTGACTGGAGGTTGTGGTGCAGCAAGCACTACCTGTGGTGGGTAATAAGCCGCTAGGGCTTGTGAGTGAACAGGAACATGTGTGGCCTGCTGATTATAATATGGAGATAGTGCATAAGTTGATGGTGCTTGCCCATAAAACTATGGTGGACATGAGGGTCCATGAGTGTGGTGAGTGTGCATTACTGGAGAATGAGATGTAGCCCTAGAAAGGTTTGGGGCGTTGTTTGTACTCATTATTGTAAAAGGTTTGTTTTGTACTATAACCTGGCTAATAATACCGTCGGCGGCATGGGATGCCCTCGGCGCATCATTCCAGGATGGATATCCGCGTGGGGCGTTGGGTAAAATGGTGTATAGATATCCAGACTGGGCATATACGAGGTTGAACTGTTGGGCTTTTAAGATGGATTCTTCTTCCGACTGGGGTCGTTCAAAAGCTACATCTTTGGCTATAAGAGGGAGGTGTGATTTTAGGAACCAATCCAAAAAGATACGGTCATCAAGATTTATCTTACAGAAACTACGGCACTTATGCCACTCATGGATATGATCAGTGATGTGTGTAGTGGTGTTCTATGTACAAGACAAAAATATTTCCACTCCTACAACATAGCGTACAAGTAGTTGAAAGAAATGAAGGAAAGTTGAGGCAAGGGATGTAAATGTGGGGTGCATCCCATGTGGCTGCTCAATGTACCTCTTGGCTGTAGAGCCAGTGAAAGTTCTTTGTAAAAGTCTCAATCTAATAGAATCATCTACTATGGAGTTTGAGGAACACCATAGGTGAAACGACATGATATGGTTTTGGAGATTTTCTCTAGCTTTTTCTTCAAATTTTGGGATATTTGAGGGAAGATTTGTGGGCATGGGGGGCCACGCAGAGTCGTGTCTAATAGGGTCGTTGGTTAACCTTGCTAGGTCTGGTAATTTTAGACTAGCCATGTATGGCAGACTGGCAGATGGGTGTGGCATGGTCACTGGGGCATAATTGCTAATGGTGGCATTATGGATTGGTCCAATGCCTCCTAAGGGTATGCTAGGTGTGAAAGGGATGTGTCCTCCAGTCGATGTGGTGTGAAAGGGGCCTTTGCTCCCAAGTGCAACATGGGTTGCAGATGGGTTAGGAATGGTTCCAGTAATCACTGGGATCTGGGTAGTGGCGATGAGAGAGGGGGTGACCCCCATGTTGGGCATACCTAATATAGGTGTTGGTCCTGTGTTGGGCATGCCTAAAGCAGGTGTGGCCCCAATATTAGGCATGCCTAAGGGGGTTGTGCTACTGTGGTTGTCACGGTAGTAGCGGGGGTTGTTGATATAGCCCCAACATCACTGGTGAAAAGGGGGTCATATTGTGATCCAGCCATGGGGTTGGTTGGTGATGTCTCGGTAAGGTGTTCGGATTTGGCCTTAGAATCAGATGTGAAATGAGGTGCGTCAGAATTGGATGACTAGGTTCTATGCCGATAACGTGTGGAGTCAAGGGATAACGCTCTATGTTTATGACATGTAGAGTCAAGTGTACCGAATTGAGGTGGTTCACCCTGAAAACGTCGAGATCGTCTTAAGTTCTCAATAGTGAGATATGTCTAGAAATTTCAATGGATGGTGGTGAGATAAAAAAACTCAACACCCTAGTGTAACGATGTGTGCAGGAGGGGAATGTGAAAAAACAATGTCTCTCAGGCCAACAATCAACCTCAAAACACTTACTATAATAGTTGTGCTATAGTAAGTGGAGTTATCAAGAAAAGCGGTTAGAATACCAAAAATCAAGCGGCTCCTAGAAAAAAGTGGTATTCACTAGACCAAGGGGGGTGGAAGAGCATGTAAACACCTAAGTAAAAGTGGTATTATGACTCAACGAAACATATCCTGTGCAAAGTGATGAAATCCAAGTCAGACAATATGAGTAGTGGAATCAAAGGCTAGATATCCCCCTACTGGGAGGGATACCAGGTAGACAATCCTAAAAGTTTGGCCACTAAGATACCTCGTTCATGACACGTTCGGTTGGGTGAATCTGTAGTTTGGTTCTATCACCGTTGTACTCCCATACTGGTGGTACACCGAGAACTGCGAAAAGTATCCTTCGGTTACTAAATGGATAGCGCTATTCCACTCAGGCTTTTGGAACGAATCTGGCTACTTCAACCCTCCTAAGGGAGAGGCCTTCCCGATAAATTGGTGTATAACCATGTCAACAAATAATAAGGGATTTTGTTACCCTAAATGTCAAATCACTATGTCTCAACATGAAAAATAAGTGAGGGGTGTTATTTTGATACTTATCCCCTCAGTCCTACCTAGCTACAAAATTCTTTAAGTGTTCCCCAAGTGGGGTTAAAGTGTTTGTTGAGTTCAGGCAGATTTTAAGGCTCAGTTAATTACAAATGTGGCAGATTGGGTGCAAGTGTGATTATTTAACTGAAAAAGAATTTTCCTCGCTTGGGTGATTTATTACAAATTAAAAACAAGATGATTTCAGTTTGCAAAAAATAAAAGGTTTTTTCTCAAATGTAAATGCTTTAACAAAAAATAATTCAAAAACTATGGACTTTTGAAATATTTTTTTAAAGAAAAGCAATTCGGCAAGAAAAACTATGGACTTTAACAAAAATTTGCAAGAAATAAATGGATTTCTAATGCTTTGCTTGGGAAAAATATTGAGCAATTCAGAATGATGGTTCTAACCTTGCAAAATGTGAAACCTATAATATGAAAAAATGCTAAATAATCTCTCTTTCACTTAAATTAATTTTTTTTAAAGATTTAATAAAGAAAATGTAATAGAAAATAAATTAATAATGCTGCAAAATGAAATAGTAGGCTGTTCAAAAGTGTAGGGAAGATGGTGGGAAAAAATGGTCCAAAATGGGTGAACTTAAATGATAAATAACACTAAAATAAAAAATTAGAGAAATTTTTATAAATTTTTTTCTAAAATCTAGTAGGATATTCGGATTCCTTGTTCGAAAACACCCAATTTGAAAAAGAAAATCATCTCAAACGGAGTTCGGGAGAGGCAGATATGTGCGTTCGAAAGTTGAGTCACGCTATCAGGTGATTAGATCGTGAGTTTCGGGCTAAAACCTACGATCTGGATCGCGGTTTTCATGTTAAAACCTGCGATCAAGGATCGCGGCTTTCAGGATAAAACCTGTGATCTGGATCACAGATCTCTGGTCAAAACCTGCAACATGGATCGTGGCTTTCAGGTCAAAACCTGCGATCTGGATCGCGGCTACCTGCTAAAAAGCTGCGATGTAATCGCGGCTGTATGCTAAAAAGCCGCGATGTGATCGCGGCTATGGGTCAAAATCATGCGATCGTCCAGACGGAAAAAGTCGTCAAAAAATGAACCCAAAAATTGAAATTTTGAGTTGTTTTAGGCTGCAAAAAGGGCCAATGGCTAGGGCAGCTATCAAGAAGCTGACTAGTATGGCAGATCTACAATTTTAAATGGGAAAAACTACTAAAAGAAATATCTAAAGCAAATATTTAAAGTTTGAAACCCAGCGGAGTCGCCAAAAACTATTGCTTGGTTTTTCAACCAAGCATGTGCAAGGATGCACCTATTAACTTGTAATAGCAGTTTCAATATAAAACAAAAACAATTATGAATAAATTACTATAATCTGATCTAACATAAGCATGTGTAAATAAATAAAAAACTAGATTTCAAACATAAGCAATAAGATCTATAACAAAAGCAAGAAATTAAGAAATTTAATCTTTTGTATTATCTCAAGTGGTGAGGATGGTGAGTGTTGAGCAGCTCCAAGGTTGAGAAGCTCCAATGTCCAACGGTCTCTTCTTCTCCAATGCTTCAATGGGGTTCTTCAAACTTAAAATGGGAGGCAATGGCTCTCAAAGGGAATTTGGTAGCATAAGGATAGGATGAAATGTGGATGAATAATGAGGAGCCCCTATCACCTTATTATATTTTTTGGGTGATGGATAATACCATTATGGTTTTAAGGAAACCAATGGTATGGACCAACATGGTTTAGGTCTCTTTTTTCCTCTTTTTCCTTTTTTGAATATTTTTTATATTTTTATTCCCTTTTAATATTTTTTGGGAATTTTGGACCATTTTTTAGGGTTTTTTGTGTTTTTTGAGGAAAAATACATATTTTGAGGGGGAAAAGGGATATTATGGTCTTTTCGATGACCTTTTGAAGGTTTTAGAGGCTCAAGTAGTGGAAAAAGTGGACAAATGGGTCATGTGAATAAGGGAGTGAGCTAGTGAGCACTTTTTGGGTGTTAACACCCTTCTTATACCTTATTCTTTTTTGATAAAAGAATAGCCTTCTTGTTGTTTTAATGAGCCCAAGAAAGATATAAAACTCAATAAGTCCAACCATGTAATAAGTTTAATGAGCCCATGGGAGGAAGACTCGGGACCTTCTTCATTTTTTACAAAGTTCGAAGAAGAGATAGACAAATACTCTATAATATTGATCTCTGGATTTTAATATCGAGCTGAGATCTATTCTTGCTCGCCGGTGTTTACAATTTTAAGGAGTCTAAAAAACTTAAACAATAACTCCATACACCTACTCGTGAATTTCAATATCCATACCAAGTAGGTTAATGCTCGTCGATTTTTTCCTGTTTATAGAGTCTGAAAAACTTAAACAATCCTCTATTTACCCTCTCGTGTATTTCACATCGAGCCCGAGTAGGTGAATGCTTGCTTGGTGTTTTCATGTTTAGAGAGGCTCCAAAAGTCCTTTTTTGTACAGTCCGTCCCCTCCCCCGAAAAAGTATAAAACAATGACAGGAGAACTCTTCTAGCCATGCATGACTAGAGTATTCCTTTTTCGTAAGTGATCCGCCAAGGTCCAAAAAAGGGGTAAACTTATACTTAAGCAAATGTCGCTTCAAGTCCTTTAATGAGTCTCAAATGACAACTATACTCAGAAATCTTGTCATATTTAAAAAGTCAAACAAGAGCGTGAAAGAACTCTATAAGAATCTTTTTTCGTAAAGGTTTAATGAGCCCGAAAAGGTAAACTCACGACCTCCTTATTGTTTTTAATGAGCTCAAAGGAGATATAGAAAAATGCTCTTAACTTTCTTACTATTTTTAACGAGCTTGAAGTGAAGATGGAATAAATTCTCGTAACTTCCTTACTATTTTTAACGAGATTGAAGTGAAGATGGAAGAAATGCTCGTGGCCTCCTTACTGTTTTTAACGAGTTCGAAGAAAAGGTGGAAGAATGCTCATAGGTGGATCAATGTCCAAATGAATGGGAGACTGCATTATAGACTCTAGGAAAACTTCATCAAAGGGAAGTATATTATCTCAGATGGAACACATATCTAAACATTCAGATGGAGTCATCTCTTGGTCAATTGCTGGGACACAGTCCCGAGAAGGTAAGCATGAATTCAGAGGCTTCTTCTCAGTAGCAATTGGACTCAAAGAACAAGATGCCACAATATTTAATTGTGACATGGTAGTGCCTACTGGCAAGGGATATACTTGGTCTATAGTTGGGTAATAAGAGGGATAAAAAATGTAAGTTGATCGATAGTGACAACGCTTCGGTTGTGAGGAAAATGCATCACACGAAAGAGCGTAAACACCACAGCTTGCATAGCATATACGTAATCACACCCGAGGATCATATCAAAATCCAGAGGGTCCTTTAAAACCATAAAATCAACTAAGACTATTTTTCCACTCAAAGTAACAGGTACTTGAGGGAGGAATCCCAACGGTTCACTAGGTCTTTTGTCGAAAGTCAATGGGCAATTAACAGCTGGAACAAGGTTAGGAAAACCTAAATCTCTCCAAGCATAAGGGGATAAGATACTAACAGATGCTCCTTCATCTACAATACATCGATGAACCGCATGGTTTCTGATATCAACCTTTATATGAAAAGGTGTAGCAGAAGGAAGGCGAGATCTAATTAGACTATTCCAATCAAAGGAAATGATCCCAGATCTTGGTAGGGGTTCACTTGGCACATAGGAGGTGCCCCGAATTTCAAAGACATATGAACTGGTAATGCAGAATACTTCTGGGATAGGTGCATCAGTCTCTGAAGGACTGATGGGATTGGTTAAGTATTGCATCGATTCTATTACTTCACTCTCCGAAGAAAGACTGGGGTTGACCAAAGATTGCATTGGTTCAACCACTTCATCAACCAAAGGTTGATCAGGCTATTGGGAATCTATAGACAATTCAGGAGCAGAGTATCCTTCAGACATGGACCACACTCTTCGCACCTCTGGAATAGCAGGGCACACATGAGTAAGGTAATCTCCCTTACAAATTTTACAAGGGAACTTTGGCTTCTGTCCTATGAGATTAGATTCTTTACAACAATAGTACTCTCAGCATGACTAGCATTGGCTGATAGCGTGCCCCCAGCATGACTTGCAGTGGATGGTAGTTCAAAATCAGAAGTGTTTTAAACTACAGACCACACTCTTTGCACTTTTGGAAGTACAGGACACAAATATGTCAGGTGGTCTCCCTCACAAAACTTATAAGGGAACCTAAGCTTTTGTTTATTAGGTTTGTCAACAATGTTAGCATTCTCAGCATGACTTGCAGTGGTCGATTCAGTTTCTCCAGTATGACTCACAGGAACTGGTGACTTGTCATTAATATGACCTATAGTGATCAATGACATGTCCTGAACATGAGCAACAGTGGTTGAAGACATGCTTCCAGTGTGATTTGCATTGAATGAAATTTTGCTCCCGGCATGACCTCCAGAGGCTGGGTATGTTCCCCCAGCATGACTTCTAGAGGATGGGTGGGTGAGTTCAGTATGATTTACAGTGACTAAGCGAGTTCTCCCAACATGACCACTAGAGGTTGGGTAGGTTCCCCCAGTATGACCTTCGTAGGCTGAGTGGCGAAGTTCAGTATGATTTCCAGTGACTAAGTGAGTTCTCCCAACATGACCACCAAAGGTTGGGTAGGTTCCCCCAGCATGACCTTCAGAGGTTGGGTGGCGAAGTTCAATATGATTTCCAGTGACTGAGTGAGTTCTCCCAACATGACCACGATAGGTTAGGTAGGTGCCCCCAGCATGACCTCCAGAGGATGGTTTCATAGGTTCAGTATGATTTACAGTGACTGAAAGAGTTCCCCCAACATGACCTCTAGAGGTTGGGTTGGTTCCCCCGAAATGACCTCCAGAGGCTGGATGGTTGCGCCCTTGCTTTGGCATCTTCTTCCTATTCTTCCTCTATCTATTCCTTACAGACTAATGGTTACTAGTATTACTACTTTCACCACATGAGGTAGAAGGAGGAGGAGAAGATGTTACTGGCAAAGCAAGCATAGGGTTCTAATGCTCTTGATGTGAGGTGCTTACTTGAGAAGCATCAAAAGCATGCAAGGAATTTGGAGTGGAAAACAACCAAACTGATAGCCCTATAGTGAATCCCAGAAGATTCAAGGTAGCCATTAAGGGAGTACCAATGTTTCCAATGAATGGAAAAGCACAAGGATCCCCTTGAACAGGGGTTCCTTGATTAGTTCTCACCGGGATGCTATCCATGCTTCCAAATCAATAGGCCAAAAATATCTAAGGCCAAAAAACAAGCAGCACAAAGAGAACACCACTCAAAATTTCATAAGGTAATCCAAACCAAGAAAACAGATGCCTTCTGGAGGGAATTCTGGGATGATTAGGGCCCAAAACTAACCAACGAAAGGATGAAGAACAGTTACCTGGGGTCCACATACAGGTCCTCTGGGTGCAAGCGTTTGAATCACCAAATGGCCTTCCCAAATTTCTGTAGAGGGTTTCCTCCCACGTCTTTCCTAGGTACAACAGAAATAGCCTTTCGTTGTCACCTGTGTAGAGTCCTAGATGGTCAAGATACTAAGGCTACCATAAGTACAAAAAATTCTTGGGGGGATAGTCGTTAGTCTAGTCATAACGCATGGGAAGGGTAACAAATCCCAAAATCCAAAATGATCCCCGTACGCAAGACGACTCTGGTTTATGCTGTTAGGATATCTATACTCCATCCTAGTCCTCCTAGCTTTTCTGTCATTTTCATTTTCAGTCATGCATGCAAAATTAAAGTTTGCATGCAATTAGGGTTTGAATGCATTTAGCATGCATCCTAGTCATCAGCACCAACACCTAGTCCTCAGCAAACTAGCCCCCGGAGCTTCTTTCAGATCAGTTTCAGCTCTCCTAGAGCTTAGTGCGCCCTCCTTTCACGTACTGCATGAGAAGGGCGCCTTTCTTCACCTACCAATCCAGTTTAGTTCAGTTATCTTCAGTTCTTTCCTTGATTTAAGGATTAACTGACTCCTAACTGACCTTCCCACTCTGATGGACCTCTAGTATGACTAGACAGCCTGTTTTGACTCCAGTTAGCTCCATTTGTGCCCTCCATTGAGCCTCCTTCACTACATTAGTGCTTCCATGCACTAGTTACACCAACCACACTTAGTTAGACTTAGTTTGACTCCCGGTTGACCATTACTTGTGCATTGATGACTTCATTGATGAAAAGTTGGACTCCTAGTTAGGAATTGATGATTCTCCATTGATTATGGATCTGTGCATGAAGGCCAATTCGAATTCAACCTAGTGAATTCGAATCCTCATACTCAGCATTGTATATTTACCAGTTTATTATTCTGTTAATAGAAACATGTGAAATTATTCTTCCTCAATCAAAGTTTCTTTGGATCTAAGTTCTATTGCTTGTCTCTTCTTCTATTATTCCTAAATTCTTTTATTGTGAGGTTTACATCATCTTTTTGGATCTTATGTGGGAAATTTCACATGGTATCAGATCCATTTGAGAGTATATTCTACCTCCATTTTTGAGAGTTTTTTGTAGTTATTTCGAAGTTCCAGCAGTTGCAGCAGCAGATTTAGCAGTTTCTATTTGCACTTGTTCCAACAGTCAAAGATGAGCAATTCGAATGCTTCTTCTTCTTCTTCTCTTTCTCCCATGATTCTCACTCCCTTCAATTATTTTGAATGGAAGAGTGAGATGAAGATTCACTTGATGCACAAAGGGTATGAAAGATTGGTTTATGAAAGAGATGCCACACCACATATAGCTATAGAAAGAATCCAACATCTAACCAAATTGGATGAAGCCTTTGGATTCATATCCCTTTATATGTCCAAAGATCTATTGTTCCATGCTGAAGGATTGAAGTCTCCAAAAGAGTTATGGACCAAATTGGAGAGTCTTTTTGGCAAACAAGATGGGTTAAGAGGATACACTCTTGAAAATAAATTGGTTGCACTACAACCTAGCAATTTTGAGAGCATTTAATCATTTTTCTCAAAGTTTAAAAATTTGATTGAACAATGCAAGAATTGTGGCATCACTAAGAGTGATGAGCAATTGGTGCTCTCCATTTTGAGCAAACTTGGATCTCAATTATCTATCTTTGTATCTACTTTCCACTCTGGGCAAATTTCATTCCCTGGATGGAAGTTTCCTACCTTAGAAGCCTTCACTCAAGCCCTCATTCAAGAAGAGGACAAATTGTTTCAAATGGATGGCATCAAAACCTCCAAAGATCTAGCTCTTTTAGCTAGTGAATCAAGTGGAGTGAATGCAAAAGGGAGGCAAAAGGACAAAGGAAAGAAACATTCAAGATCCAAGAATGACAAACCAAAGAGACCAAATTGTTCCTACTACAAGAGAGGAAACCATCCTGGAATTGCTTGCATGCACAAGAAGATTAATCTTCTAGCCAAGCTTTTTGAACAAAACCAAATTGTTGTTCCAAAAGAAGCAAAGATGTCTGATTCTAGAAGTGGATTTGATGATTGTCATGCATTGATGGCTGGATTTTCAAAGAAAAAATCCCTCCTCATAGATTATGGAGCCTCCAACCACATGATTGCATCTGAATAATCCTTCTCCTCTTTGGATCTCCAAGATGGGCCTACCATTCACATGGGAGACAACTCTCAGATTTATGCCAAAGGATTGGGAACAGTTCATATGGAGCATGGTAAGTTCAAAAATGTCTTATGTGTTCCTTCTCTTATAGCTAATTTGTTGTCAGTTTATCAAATGACTCATACAGGATCGCCAAAGCAAGTTATTTTTAGTCCAAACACAGTAGAGATTATAGAAATCTCCACTGGAAAGGTTATAGCAAATGGGATTGCTAATCATGCCTAAGGCATATGAGTTCTCACACTCCATGCCTTTCTCTCCAACTATTCCTTCAGATTCTGATGAAGATCACAGTGACTCCTCTTCTTCTGATGAAGAAGAAGATCAAGATTTTGATGTTGAGATCATGGTTCAAGAAGATTCAACTCCAGAACAAACACCTATTCTCAGTCCAGATTCAAGGTCAATATGGGCTCACACAAATCTTTCTACTACTGAGAACACGGTTGATGACTTATATGATCACAGAAGTACTAGACTTCAGCATCATGCCAACCTTGCATTATGCCATCCATCTCTCCATGACAGATGCAACATGATGATGGGGTTCTCTCTTCCATCTTTTGGGAAGACTCCTCATGTTCCATTCGCTCCAGATACAGAAAGAGTTCCTGAAAGACTTGCTTCATTCTCCACACAATGGGAGACCTTCCTACAAGGGATCAGCTTGCCAAGTCTTTTACAAAAGTTTTCACTGATGAAAGCTTCTTTCTTTTCTGCATGGTATGATGGTTCCTTGAGTTATTTACTGTTCTTTTGGGGGGGGTATTTTTCCCATGAGGTTTTCCCCATTTCCTCAGTTTATGGAAAGTTCTTTATTTTTTTTATCATTTCATTGATTGTATGGGTGACCTTTGGTCTTAGTTACCAGGGCCCAGGATGGATTAAGGGGGGGGGTGTTAAGATATATATACTCCATCCTAGTCCTCCTAGCTTTTCTGTCATTTTCATTTTCTGTCATGCATCCAAAATTAGGGTTTGCATGCAATTAGGGTTTGCATGCATTTTGCATGCATCCTAATCATCAGTACCAGCACCTAGTCCTCAACAAACTAGCCCCTGGAGCTTCTTTCAGATCAGTTTCAGCTCTCCTAGAGCTTAGTGCGCCCTCCTTTCACCTACTGCATGAGAAGGACGCCTTTCTTCACCTACCAGTCCAGTTTATTTCAGTTATCTTCAGTTCTTTCCTTGATTTAAGGATTAACTGACTCCTAATTAACCTTACCACTCCGATGGACCTCCAGTGTGACTAGACAGTCTGTTCTGACTCCAGTTAGCTCCATCTATGCCCTACACTGAGCCTCCTTCACTACATTAGTGCTTTCATGCACCAGTTACACCAACCACACTTAGTTAGACTTAGTTCGACTCCCGGTTGACCATTACTTATGCATTGATGACTTCACTAATGAGAAGGTGAACTCCTAGTTAGGCATTGATGACTCTCCACTGATTATGGATCTTTGCATGAAGGCCAATTCGAATTCAACCTAGTGAATTCGAATCCTCATACTCAGCATTGTATATTTACCAGTTTATTATTCTGTTAATAGCAACATGTGAAATTATTCTGCCTCAATCAAAGTTTCTTTGGATCTAAGTTCTATTGCTTGTCTCTTCTTCTATTATTCCTAAATTCTTTCATTGTGAGGTTGATATCATCTCTTTGGATCTTATGTGGGCAATTTCACATATGCTCGAAAAGAAAGTGAGGGGTTATCCTCAACAATTCTAGTCTCACACGACCTCGTTCTTAGCTCTGGTTTCAGTAGAGTTTCCCAAGAGATTTTGATATAGATGGATTTACCTAAAAGATAGTCATACTATGATTGTTGAGTAATGAAGCCGGTTTCTAGCATTTTAAGGTGATTTAAGCTCGAAACTCTAGCATAAGCTAGTTGATGTCATGTATACCTAAAAAAGAAAAATGTTTCTAATTAATTTTATTAGGATTTTCTTTTAAATGGTTGTTCTTACTCAAATGTTGTAGTGAAGTGTGTGGTGTGGTTGTGACTGAAATGGAAAGTACATAAAAGTAAAGAACTTTAACTAAACTTTCTCATTCATTGTTTTCCAAAACTAAAGATAAGCAAACCTAAAACAAAATATTTTTGTATTTTCTTTTAATATTTCGAAGCAAACTATGCTACTTCAAAACTACGATAGACCTTATGTTGATGTATATGTAACTTCGGAATGTATTTCACATATATGTATATTGTATTCCTATAGAGATGTTATTATTCCTCTATATGGAACTGTCGTCATTTATATTGTAAGTGTCATAACTTATACTTGATGGGTTATTAGACCACCTTGTTGGGGTTGGCCCTATATAAGTCATGTGGGTTGAAGGGTTATTAGACCACCCTGTTGGGGGTCGGCCATGTGGTTCAAAGGGTTGTTAGACCACCCTATTGGGTGTCGGCCCAGTCAGCATTATGTTAAGTGGTTAAGTTGAGGCCGACCTAGTTGAGTAAAGGTCAAGTCAAGTTAGTGTATAAATAGAGAGTGTGTCTCTCTCATTTTAAACATTCTATTCTCTCACTCACACTTGGGGGAGTGGCGCACTTGTGGAGGAGGAGGCTATGCTACTAGGAGAAGACTGTCTCTTATATTCTGGTTGTATCATTGCTCTATCTATCTCTGAAGAAGTTATTGGGGTTTTTCACCTTTAGGGTTTTCCCCAAGTAAACTCTATGTCTCTTGTGTGCTTGCATTATTGTGTCCATGATTGATATGCTATAGATTTGTTGTACATGTTGTTCTCTCAGTTAATATCCTAGATCAGATTGAAGTAAATTCTGAAAATTTAACATGGTATCAGAGTTAGCCTGAAAGAAGGCATGATATGGCATGTATGACACTTGTTGCACTTACGATGCTAGGGCTTGATATAGCAAAAACCAGTCATCGTAGCACTTTCGCTATAAATCTGTTTTGGAAAAGTTTTTGGATATGAGACTTTTACAGGTCGAATATCAGATCCTCATGTACCTTGTGTCCAACGGACAACCTCTAATTCATTGTACTTTGTGATTTATGATCTGTACAATATAGGGTTTCTGGCTCTTCTAGATCTGAGTCAAAATCAGGTGACCTTGGGAAAAAGGTCATAACTTGGGCTAGGTAGATCCAAATGAAATTTTGTAAAATGTGACAGGTAGTACACAGAATTTACTATCTCAGGAAAAGGTTTTAGAGGTCGAAGTTGAACCAGTGACACGTGGCACACCATACAAGTTTGCTCTCGTGTATTTTCCCATAAACATGTCACATTGCAACACTTGGCATAAATCTCTCTCAGAGAATAAAATTGAGTTTAGACCTATCAAGATGGAAAGATATTAGGTTGGGATATCTCAGAAAAAAAATTTAGACCCTTTGGATCGAAAAGTTTGGAGTTACACCAAAAACAATAAGGTACATATTTCTGTCAAAACGGAATTATTTTTGAGTACCTTCATTCATGGCTTCCGGAATTTAGGGCTTCAGAGAAAGTTGGAATTTTTGTAATTGGAGACCACGGATGGATGATACTCATCAAAATAAAAATTTAGTGACCAAGATCATATTTTTTGGTTGGGCAGAAGGTCGGGCTTGATCAAACCCCAGTTCGGGACTTTGATTGGAAAGATGGAAAATTAGGGCTTCTGCAAAAATTGGAATTTTGGAAATCTGTGACCACGGCTGGAAGCTCCTCAGAAAATTTGAAATTTAGAGTTTTGAATCAAATATTTTGGTTGGGTGAAGCTCCGAGAAACTAAAACCCTAATTCAGGGTCCTCCCCAATGAATCCGGAAATCTAAAAGGCAATTTTGAGGGGTGAAACTTTGCAGTTTTCAAATTTTGAATATACCATCTTGATTAGCTCATCAAGGTGCATATTTCTATCCTTTCAGAAGTTTGAAATTCAAAGTTTGAATTTTTGGGGTTTCTCTAACAAACCCTATTACAGCTCTAAATCCAGTTCCTGCAAATCAAGTGGATTGGGTTAATCCTAGAAGAGGATGGATTGGTCACTTGCATAAGTGAAGAATTTCTTGTTTCAGAGGGAGATGAGGCTATGGACTTCCATAAGAAGATTACAAGCAATCTTGATAGGTATGGCTTATAGGTATGTTTCAAATTCTGTTCATGGTTAAGTTTATGATATGTTTGTCTTCGTATCATTACAGTATAATCTTGATTAATTACTAGACTTGCTGTATTATCTTAATAGAAGATATTCATTGATTAAGGTTTTAACACTTATGATTGTACTAATGCATTGTGATGTTGTATGAGGTTTATGTTGTTCGCTAACATAAAAGGTACACCAAGAAAGACAAATCATGTTCTACTTCAAGAACATATGATCATGGTGACATGAAGACAAAGATTCATCCATTGTCATGGATCACATAGAAGATCTACTTACGAGGTATGTATAACTTGGTTCTACAATGGTTAACTTATGAGACATGCAAGTTACTAGCACAAGTCACTGAAGAGAACCAGAAGACATTATGCAAGTATGTTAGACATAACTAGCTAGCATGCTAATCCAGGTATGTTTTTCCTATATCAAGCTAGAATCCTACCTTATGTTAGGATCTTATACTATTGTGTTGTTGATAATGATTATTCATGAAGTCATAGGTTTGAATAATCATGGTTGTATGCATATTATGTTTCTTACCATAATTGATGATATGAATAACCAAAAGAATCATGAAGGTATAGGTTTGAATAATCACGGGTTTTATGCATATTATATCTCTTATCTTGATTGATGATTCAACTAACCAAGAAGAGTCCTATGATCAAATAAGAATATGTATGAGTAAAAGAAGACTTCCCCGAAACCTTGAATACTAATGTTTATTATCTGTGAATGATCATGAATATACATGTTTAAGATTATTGTGTTTTGATAGTATTAAGATTATACTAATAAATGTGTGATTATGTACGAGACTTCAAGGATAACACAATGATGATACTAATAAGCATGCATAGTGATTAAGGATGGATGTAAGTTCAAGGACAAGTAATACAGGAAGCAAAGATCAAGAGGGAGTACACTCTAGTTGTTCCTGCAAGAAAGCAAAGGAGCACACTTCAGCAGTTTCTGCAAGGATGCAGATATTCAGAGGGAGTTGACCACTTCTCACAATCCACATAAGAATGGAGTTGCAGAAAAGAAGCAAAGACTGAGAGGGAGTCAACCCAACAAACAAACAAAGATAAGTATTTGAATTGTCATTACTTGCATATTTTATTGTTTAAATAATACTGTTCAATAATGTATATACTGATGTTCCTAGAATTAGGTTGTGTATTATGCATATTAGAATAGTTGCATTGATGAACAATATACTACTAATATGCATGGGTAAGTGGCCTATGGCACAGTACAACATTCCATTGCTACTTATCTAGAATGAAACCTCTTTGCTGACATGTTGCGAGTTGTGCACACTCTTAACAATGTTCTGGTAGAGATTGGAAGGCATCTAGAAAGTTACGGGATATGGATAAATGTTGTATTGAAGCATTGGCTAAGATAATTGCATGACTGTATGACATATTTCTTTATGTGTAAGAATTTGTTCTGAAAACTATGAGATGTTTTCTAATCATGCAATTCAACTTGTTGTGTAGGAAAGATCATATGCCATCACCTAAAAAAGAAGAACTACAACATTTGTTCAGCAACAAAATTATCTATTGAAGATATTGAAGTTCCTAGGATATGGGAAGAATGCCATGATCCGTCAATCATGAAGAATGATGTTTGGGATGTAGTCCCAAGACCTGAAGGGAAGTTTGTTATGACTTACATATGGATCTATCAAGATCAAGCATGCTGCAAATGGCAGCATAGAGAAATATAAAAGTGATGAAATAAAAGATACACCAAATGGATTTCAAGACAGCTTTCTTGAATGGTGTAGTTGAAGAAGAAGTGTATGAGGAGCAACCACTTGGTTCTGAGACACATGATAGGGAGTCATATATGTGCAGAACTTGGGTATGATGCACCACTTTATAGGTATGGAGGTGTGGTAGAGTGTAGATGGAATCTTCCTTGAACAACGGAAGTATGCAGTAGAGATCCTGAAGAGATTCGGGATTATGGACTGTGAGGCTATGGCATCGAACCTGAAGCTTCTGTGTGATGCTTCATCTAAACTAGTTGATGTCACTATGTATCGTCAGATGATTGTGTCCTTGATGTACCTGACGAACATAAGACCAAATATTTGCTTTGCGGTGAACACATTGAGCCAGTTCCTAACAGATCTGAGGAGTGTTCACCTGGTTGATGTAAAGCATATTCTGAGGTACCTAAAAGGTACAGTGGATTATGGGCTCAAGTATGAAGCAAATCAAAATTTTAACCTGCAGGGTTATGTTGATTCAGATTCGGCAGGCAGTGCTATAGATAGGAAGAGCACATTTGGGTGCTGCTTAAGTATGGGATCAGGTGTGATCTCTTGGTTCAGCAAGAAGCAGTCCTGCGTAGCACTGAGTACAGCTGAGGTAGAGTATGTTGTAGCTTGTTCAACTAGTTGTGAGGCAGTATGGCTACGGAAGCTACTGTTTGAGTTATTTGATCTCCCGTTGGATGCTACTGGTATCTTTTGTCATAACCAGAGTTGTGTGAAGCTATATGAGAACCCAGTGTTTCATGACAGGTTGAAACACATAGAGATCAAATATCACTATATCAGGGATATGGTGCAGAGAGGAGCTGTGAAGCTCTTGTACATTGCGACAAACGAGAAGATTGTAGATGTACTAACAAAGCCACTAGCCAGGGTGAAGTTTGAGTACTTCAGGAAGAGGTTTGGTGTTCTTCAGATTGATGACACTTCGAGGAAGAAGTGATGGACACATTTGCAGAAGCCATTCCAAGCATGTTGGAAGGAGGATCCTTCACATGGCTGTGGATGTAAGCGTTGGATTGTGAGCATCAGGATGATGCTCTAGTTACTGCCCTGTATACACATCATGTTGGATGCTGGATATGATCAGTTGGATCATTTATATATGTATGCATCATGTTGGATGTTGGATATGATCAGGTGGATGATTTATATGTATATGTATGTATGCATCATGTTGGATGCTGGATATGATCAGTTGGATCATTTGTATGTATTTTGTATATGCATCATGTTGGATGCTTGGACCATGTATCTATATATGTATCAGGTGGATACATTGCATGATAAGGTGGATCATGTATGGTGATATGTATCATGTATTTGTATTTGTATTAGGTGGATACACTATATGATCAAGTGGATCATGTATGATGATATGTATCAGGTAGATACTTGGTATGCATCAGGTAATGCATTGTATGATCAGGTCGATCATGTATGGTGATATGTATCATGTATTTGTATTTGTATCAGGTGGATACACTGTATGATCAGGTGGATCATGTATGATGATATGTATCAGGTAGATACTTGGTATGCATCAGGTAGATGCATTGTATGATAAGGATGATCATGGATGATGAGCTTCAGGATGTTGCTCCATATGACATGCAGCAGAATGTTGTAGTGATGATGATCAGGATGATCATGTGTACATCAGGATGATGTATGGTGAGTATCAGGTTGATACTCTATGGCCGTGGAACAGGTTGTGCAGATAAGCATGTAATTTGTGCCCTGGGATATTTGCAAATAGTCTTTCAAGGTTTTGCCTATGGCATGTAATTTGTACCCTAGGATATCTGGCAAATGCTCTTTCGAGGTTTTGCTTGGGAGGACATATAATTTGTGCCCTGGGAGATATGCAGATAGTCTTTCGAGGTTTTTTCTATGGCATGTAATTTGTGCCCTGGGATATCTGGCAGATTCTCTTTCAAGGTTTTGTCATATGGCATGTAATTTGTGCCCTGGGAGATCCGATAGGTTGAGCCATGTGCTTGTAATCAGCCCTGGGATGCTCTTTCGAGGTTTTTCCATGACCACATGTAATGTTTTCCCTAGGAGATCCGATAGGTTGAGCCTTGTGCTCGTAATCAGTCCTGGGATGCTCTTTCGAGGTTTTGTGGTGACCACATGTAAATTGTGCCCTGGGAGATCTGATAGGTTGAGCCTTTTGCTCGTAATCAGTACTGGGATTCTCTTTCGAGGTTTTGTGGTGGGGTCACATGTAATAATTCCTGGAGATCTGGACAGGATGAAAAAGGCCTCAGATGCTCTTTAGGGTTCTTGCTAGTCAAGAGACTCTTTTGAGGTTTTGTGACACACGTAACAAGTCCTGAGGATTCCACAGTATGGCTAGTGATGACGAAGACCTGTAGGTGGTGGGCCTACATCCAGTATGAAAAAGGACTGGCTCTGTAGAACTTCCTATGACGAGTAGATTCAGAGATTGATTGAGATAGCAGCAGCAGTGACGATGATCGAGAGAAAATGACTTGTGCTAGAAGACCTGTGTCGAGAAATACCTTCCTAGTTAAGAGGGAGTGTTGATGTATATGTAACTTCGGAATGTATTTCACATATACATATATTGTATTCCTATAGAGATGTTATTATTCCTCTATACGGAAGTGTCATCATTTATATTCTAAGTGTCATAACTTATACTTGATGGGTTATTAGACCACCTTGTTGGGTCGGCCCTGTATAAGTCATGTGGGTCGAAGGTTTATTAGACCACCCTATTGGGGGTCGTCCATGTGGTTCAAAGGGTTATTAGACCACCCTATTGGGTTTCGGCCCAGTGAGCATTATGTTAAGTGGTTAAGTTGAGGCCGACCTAGTTGAGTAAAGGTCAAGTCAAGTTAGTGTATAAATAGAGTGTAGGTCTCTCTCATTTTACACATTCTATTCTCTCACTCACACTTGGGAGAGTGGCGCACACTTGTGGAGGAGGAGGCTCTGCTGCTAGGAGAAGACTATCTCTTGTATTCTGGTTGTATCATTGCTCTATCTATCTCTGAGGAAGTTATTGGGGTTTTTCACCTTTATGGTTTTCCCCAAGTAAACTCTGTGTCTCTTGTGTGCTTGCATTATTGTGTCCATGATTGATATGCTATAGATTTGTTGTACATGTTGTTCTCTCAGTTAAGATCCTAGATCAGATTGAAGTAAATTCTGAAAATTTAACACCTTACTAATAAGCTACTTAAAACAATTTCTTGCTTTTCCTGATAATTGTAAAAGTGCAAGTAAGACCTAAAATTGAAGTGTGAGTAAGAATAACACCTAAATGGTTCAAAAAAAACAAATCAAACGATCTGAGGAAGCCTTGACTTACCAATTTTTTGCAAAAGAAAAACTTGAGACTTGGAAACAAAGTGTAAAAGAGATAGGGAAAAGAAATGCTCTTAAAGGAAAGGAAGACCTCACAGGATTCTCCTAAGCATCAAAACCCTAAGCAAACACTAATCCAATTAAAGGAGTAAGCAAGTGAACCAACAAGCGACCTTACCAAGCACACAGACTCGAAAGAAGACTAAATAGGAGCCTTTGACTCACTTGGACTAAACTGAAAAACAATCGGGACGCATCTAAACCAAGCAACCTTTCGGAAGCAACCCTAAGGACTCAAAATTGAAGGTCAAACCCTAATGGAAAGGATAAGAAAAAGAGAAAGCATGCTAATGTTGCCAAAAACAACTAATGATAATAAAGTAGGTTTGTATGACTGCAACCAACAACTAGGGCCAAAGCGTGCAGCTATGTCAAAAAGAGAATAGTGCATGAACTTCAAAAAGGAATAGAAGGCAGTGAAGACACTTAAACAAAGACTCAAGCAAGCAAAAACCAGCTAAGAGACATCGGAGAGGCAAAGAAGACTCAACAGAGACATGGATGGTCTCAGGTGTCAGTGAGGGAATAAAAACAACAGGATGGAAAAGAAACCAAAAGCCTGGAAATCAAACCCTAACAGCAAACTTGGCACTACAGGAAAATACACTACTGTGCAGTGCATAAAGTAGCGTATACTAGGAAAGATACGCTACTGTGTAGTAGACAAAGAAGGGTACATCAGCTAAAATACACTACTATGAAATAGACAAAGTAGGGAACATCAGGAAAAAACACTACTATAAGTAGGGTAAACCAGCGTACATGCCTCAGAAGACCACAAACAGGCTTTGCAAACAGTCAACTAAGATGAATCAAGAAAAAATGACAAATAACATAGACCTACAAGGCCTCTCAGACAATCAAAAAGACTGAAAAATGGGATGGAAGAACACCTAACTAGGTCTCCTAGAGTAGTGAAACACACGGTTACTCCCCAGTGGAGTCACCACTCTGCTGTTTAGGATTTCTACCTTATAGTGAGGAGATGGACACTACCAACTGGGTGGGGTTGATAGGTAAACACATTGATTATATTGCATTTAGTTACTGCAGAAGAAAGAGATCGAGATTGAAAGAAATACCTATTTTCGACAACTATGTAAGTTTTAAACCTTAACAGTGAAGTACAAACTTATATTGATTCTTAAGCATTAACATAAAATACACAATGGAACACACATAACACATAGATTTTCACCTAGAAACGCTTAACCGAGAAAAAACCAGCAAAACTTATAGTCGCACTGCTCCTTTTCATTATATGTTTATTCAACCATTTACAATACAATATATGGTATTCCGCAGCATCTAAAACCCTAATTCATTTACCCAAAATTAGGTTACAACCCTAATCCCTTTTACTGGGATTAGATAGAGTACAATGGGTCGAAATCGTGAAAAAACAAAAAACAACCCAATGGGGAGGGGATCATGTTGTACACGCAGCCACAATGTGAAGAGATATAACATTCCCAACACTCTCCCACTTGTTGTTCTCTTCACATAGAGGAGAAATTTATGACTTTAACAATTTAGGGAAAAAATGCCTATGTTCTCTTTACACCAAGAGAACTTCTGAGTACTCACAGACTTTGTCAAAGAGTCTGCAGCATTTACCAAAGTGTCAACCTTCTCCAACATTACTTTGTTTTGTTCAACCATGTCTCTGACGAAATGGTACTGCACATCAATGTGCTTTGTCCTCGAGTGATAAGCAGGGTTCTTTGCCAGAAATATTGCACTTGAGCTACCATAGCCAATCTTTACTGCATTCTGAACAAAACCAATACCTGAACACAATCTTTGTAACCATGTATCTTCCTTACTTGCATGGGTAGCTGCCATATATTCAGCTTCTGTAGTTGAGAGTGCAACTATAGCTTGTCTTCTGCTCCTCCAAATAGATTAAAAACGTAGCCACTTGTAGATATTCTGTGATCAAGATCTCCAACCCAGTCAGCATCAGCAAATCCTTGTATATCTATCTCTCTATTTAGACCAGGTCTTCCTTGGTAGCAGATTGCAAAATATGTAGTGCCATGCAAATACCTAAAGACCCTCTTTACTGCAGTCCAATGTTCCTTTCCTGGTTTTGACATGTATCTACTAAAAACTCCCACTACATGGGCTATATATGGTCTAGTACAAACCATGGCATACATCAGACTGCCAACTGCACTAGCATAAGGAACATGAGACATGTCCTCTACCTCTTCTTGTGTCGTGGGACACTATTCTGCAGATAACCTTACACCTACAGGAATGGGCACCTTCATTGGTTTGCTTTCCTGCATATTAAATCTCTTCAATATCGTTTCAACATATTTCCTCTGATTTAACCAGAGTTTTATGTTTTCATGATCTCTTTTTATTTCTATGTCCAAAATAAAATTTGCAGCACCAAGATCTTTCATGTCAAATTCAGATGACAACTGATTTTTGACATCCTTGATGATTTCCTTGTTGTTTCCAATTAGCAACATATCATCAACACACAATATTACATAAATACAATGATCACCAGTTAGCTTAAAATAAACACAGTGATAAGCTTTGCTTCTTGAGAAACCAAGTCCCAGTATATAAGTATCAAATTTTTGATACCACATTCTTGGAGATTGTTTCAATCCATAGAGAGATTTTTTCAGCTTACAGACAAGCTCCTTTCTTCCTTTCACCACAAACCATTCTAGTTGCTTCATATAGATCTCTTCATTAAGATTTCCATGTAGGAAAGTTGTCTTTACATCCATCTGTTCTACTTCAAGGTAAAAAACAGTAAAAATAGATAGAAGAAATCTAATAGAAGTCAATTTTGCAACAGGTGAAAAAACCTCACCAAAATGGATGCCCTCAATTTGGGAATAACCTTTCGCTGCTAGTCGAGCCTTGTACTTCTCCACTTTACCTGCTTCATTTAACTTCTTCTTGAATACCCATTTGCTTCCAACAGGCTTTCTTCCTTCTGGCAACTCAACCAGATCCCATGCCTCATTTTTGTCCAAGGCATCGATTTCTTCTATCATGGCCTTCTTCCATAGTTTACTATCTTCTGAATCCATTGCCTCTTTAGCAGTTCTAGGATCATCATCAGTAATAGATAACACAAAATTAGAACGAAAATCAAGGGGACTATACCTTTCAGCTTTCCTTCTTACTCGGTCAGATCTCCTCAATACCGGAGTCTGTGGATCCGCGTCTTCATCTGATTCAAAGGATTCTGCCTCCTCATCTGATTTAGACGAATCTGGTTCCTCAAAAGAATCACCTCTTTCATCCTTGATATTAAAGTGTAGCTTCTCTGAATCCTTTTCCTTTGGTAGATCCTAAATCTTGGAAGTGCTTTCAACTTCTCTGAAGATCACATCTCGACTGTAAATTGTTTTCCTTTTTACTGGGTTCCACAGCTTGTAACCTTTCACTCCATCCTTGTAACCAATGAAAATATATTTTTCCTCTTTATTATCCAACTTGCTCCTTTTCTCCTTTGGAACATGTACAAAAGCATCACACCCAAACACTCTGAGATGAGAGAGAGAGGGTTTCTTACCAGTCCAAACCTCATGAGGTGTCTTGTTAACCAACGCTGTTGTGGGTGTCCACATCAGATTTCCCAGTTTATCCCATAGCTTCTTTGCATTGTCTTCTCCAGATACGTTCACCAATACCAAATCTGCGAGACAAAGACGAATGGTGCTCCTTGATTTTCTTTCCAGCTTATCCCATTCTTCTTTTACTGCACCAGTGGGCATGGTACCTGGATCTACTACGATCCATTGTTCTCTATCTACTAGAAGATCTTCCATCTTGAGCTTCCATAGCTCAAAGCTCTGGCCATTAAATTGCTCAATCTCGAATCTAGAACTGCTCCCCATTCTTTAAAGAAAAATAAATCATCGTTGCAAAGCTCCCACTGAAACTAAGTTTATCACAAATCCAAGATCGAACCAAACACTTGGAAACAAAGGCATCCCTCTGAACCCAAAAATGCTCTGATACCAAATGTAAGTTTTAAACCTTAACAGTGAAGTACAAACTTATATTGATTCTTAAGCATTAATAGAAAATACACAATGGCACACACATAACATAGATATTTTCACCTGGAAACCCTTAACCGGGAAAAAACCAGCAAAACTTAGAGCCGCACTACTCCTTTTCATTATATGTTTATTCAACCATTTACAATACAATATATGGTATTCCGCAGCATCTAAAACCCTAATTTGTTTACCCGAAATTAGGTTACAACCCTTATCCCTTTTACTGGGATTAGATAGAGTACAATGGGGAGGGGATCGTGTTGTACACGCAGCCACCATGTGAAGAGATATAACATTCCCAACAGGCTAGTCCTAACTTTCGCTCGATCTCCCGCTTGTTCTTCTGCTTGACGACCCTGCAACACAAAAGATACCTTCCTCAACATATCTTGACCATATAACATATGATGAAATTATAAAGTAATTTAACATCAACTATAATCAATAATTAATCCAAATAGACATGCAATCCAATAGATATCTTATTTGGGACAGGAACGGTGTTTCGACCTTTTTATTGTCAAAGAAACATGAAATCAGTACAATATACCTGATGTGTAGAGATGTTTCTGCAACTGGATTATGGGCTCTTGCTCTTCACTCTAACTTGGGAATTCCTCCAGCGTAATAGTACTCCAAGTCTTCTCTCTAAGTTTTTCACACTTTCTATCTCTAACCCCTCTCATGGATCATCCTTGTATTTATGGGACAAGGTAGGCAGTTTAGATCGAGAGGTGGTTGAATTGGGAGGTTGGGGAAGTTGTAGAACCAACTTCAACTAATCCCAATTCGTCAAATTTATATATTTTTTTATTTCATCTTAAGATGTACACGGGTTTCATACAACAAGAGTAGCATACAGGAAACAACTTTTGGGCTTTACAACATGTGTTTACAACTTTTTGGGAGATGTACGCTGGTTGTCCTTGAGCAAAGTAGGGTATTTTCTCAAGGTGTACGCTAGTCTTCTTTGCAGAGAGGGACGTACATGTTGCAAAATCAGGATAACTGTAATATTTTTAGGTGAGCAGTGTACTTCTAACAACAAATCATCCAAGGAAATCTATCTCTTCAATCCTTTGTGTCCTTTTGTGTGATCTACAAGGCAAGGTGATCACGGGACGGAGAAGTGAATATTTGACTTATAACATATGCCCCCTAATGTGTGAGGTCAGAGGGAAACGATGGCCGAAATACATTATAATTCCAAGTCATAGGAGGAGCAAGAAACCACAGAACCAAGTCACAAAAAACACCTGAAACAACAAGTAAGGTCAGCGAGCAATTGCAATCTTGACATCATATAGATGTGTAACATGATCTCCGATACATAACTAGGAGATGTATATAGAGCATGGCAGAAGTGCATATTTGACCTATAACACCTGGATGAGAGAGGAAATACCAACATAATGCTTTGGTTCCTTCTAGCCTACAATGGCGATCAACACCATTAGCCAGCTATAATGAAAGGTAGTTCCAATTATTTGAGTGTCCCAGACATCGTCCGGGAACTTGCTCAGCAAATACTGACACTAGTTAAATACTACTCCCGTGGTTGTCTTCACAGTGAGGTGAACTGCTCCGGCTGGCACTAATGTTGATCTAGCAATCCTCGAGACTTTTCCTTCGAGTAGCTGCACTACAAACCACGTGGCATCATCTTGTAGGTCTTCTATGATGAAACCTTGTTTTCCTTTGGGGATGTTATATTCTTCTTTCATCTACACGGCAATCTCTTTGTCTATGGTTTTTCCCCCACAGAACTTTTTAGGGTCGTCACCTCTCTTACTTAGTCCTGTGATCCTATGGATCAAGTCTATGGTGATATCAACATTCATGTCTAGCCAGAGGTAGCCTTGGTGTGTGCATGTGTTGGGCTTGGCCCAAGTGGGGCATTTTTGTGTAAGTCATATTTTGGAACTGCGGAGCTAAGCGCATTTCAGGTGAAGGATTTTTCAGAAAGCAAGTTTTGGGATGTTGTGAATGTTAATATTTAATATTCTAAGACTGAAAATAGCAGCATTACATTCCATTTCACAATAATAGCATATACAGGATCACTGAAGAAACAACAAGCATAGCATAAACACAAGAGACACAGATTTATCCTGGGAAACCCTCATGGGGTAGAAAACCCAGTAAAGCTTCCTCAATATAGATGACCAGCAATACACAAAGATGCAAACCAAAGATATGATCTCCTCCTCCACCATAGCAGACCTCTCCTCCACAAGTGCGCCTTTCTCAAGTGAGTGTGTGTATCAAATGAGGAACACACCTCCTCCATTTATACACTACACTGACATGTATTTTACACAGGTACACGTAGGCTCGTATTTAACCAATGGGTTAAATACCCCACTACAACTGATTGGGCCGACCCCTCTAGGGTGGTCTAATAACCCTTTGACCCACATAACATATACAAGGCCGACCCCCACTAAGGAAGTCTAATAACCCGAGTTACCACATTCCGACGGAGGAATAAACATCTCCAGATATACAATAAGATATTCACGGAGGAATGAAACATCTCCGGAATAATAAAGTACAAATATAATATTCTTTGAAGTTACAATATCTCAACACTCCCCCTTAACGAGAAGGATATTATAACAACATCTGCACGAGCAAGGAGTCATCAACATCATACATGATACATCTATAAATCATTGGAAGCTTTCTCAACATCATCAGTAACTCAAGCAGTTACTGGAACATCTTCAATACTGGAACATCGACATCTTCAGTATTGAGTCTTTATCTTCTGTAGCACTTGAACAACTACAACAATATCATCATCTGGATCCTCACGATTATCATCATCACACGATCATCAACATCGTCATCTCACGATCATCAACATCGTCATCACACGATCATCAGCATCGTCATCTCACGATCATCAGCATCGTCATCTCACGATCATCAGCATCGTCATCACACAATCATCAGCATCGTCATCACACGATCATCAGCATCATCATCACATGATCATCAGCATCGTCATCACACGATCATCAGCATCGTCATCTCACTATCATCAGCATCGTCATCTCATGATCATCAGCATCGTCATCACACGATCATCAGCATCGTCATCACACGATCATCAGCATCGTCATCACACGATCATCAGCATCATCATCACACGACCAGCAGCATCGTCATCACACGATCAGCAACATCGTCATCTAGATCATCACGATCAGCAGCATCGTCATCTAGATCATCACGATCAGCAGCATCGTCATCTAGATCATCACGATCAACAACATCGTCATCTAGATCATCACGATCAACAACATCATCAATACAAGTATAAATATCATTAATACAAGTATCCTCATCAATACAAGTATACACATCATCAATACAAGTATCCTCATCAATACAAGTATACACATCATCAATACAAGTATCCTCATCAATACAAGTATACACATCATCAATACAAGTATCCTCATCAATACAAGTATACACATCATCAATACAAGTATCCTCATCAATACAAGTATACATATCATCAATACAAGTATCCTCATCAATACAAGTATACACAATAGCAGCATACCCTGCAACACACAAGATCCAATTACGGGATGATCAATCCCTCTCACTTTAGGACATAGGTCCAAGGATGATACAATCCTGATCCGCTTACGGGATGATCAGTCCCTCTCGGTTTAAGACAACTCTCATGTCCATGGATGATGCAATCCAGATCAACTTACAGGATGATCAATCCTTATCACTTTAAGACACCTCACCATGTCTAGGGACGAGGCAATCCCAATCTATTTACTGGATGATTAGTTCTTATCACTTTAAGACATCTCACCATGTCGAGGCAATCCCAATCTATTTACAGGATGATTAGTCCATATCACTTCAAGACATCTCACCATGTCTAGGGATGAGGCAATCCCAACCTATTTACAGGATGATTAGTCCTTATCACTTTAAGACATCTCACCATGTCTAGGGATGAGGAAATCCCAATCTATTTACAGGATGATTAGTCCTTATCAGTTTAAGACATCTCACCATGTTTAGGGATGAGGCAATCCCAATCTATTTACAGGATGATTAGTCCACTCAATCTCATTTAGGACTATCCTTCCTTTCAAAATTACTGGATTTACTGTCCAAGGATGATTTAATCCACTCAATTCATTTAGGACTATCCTTCCTTTTGGAATTACTGGATTTACTGTCCAAGGATGATTTAATCCACTCAATTCATTTAGGACTATCCTTCCTTTCGGAATTACTGGATTTACTGTCCAAGGATGATTTAATCCACTCAATTCATTTAGGACTATCCTTTCTTTCGGAATTACTGGATTTACTGTCCAAGGATGATTTAATCCACTCAATTCATTTAGGACTATCCTTCCTTTCGGAATTACTGGATTTACTGTCCAAGGATGATTTAATCCACTCAATTCATTTAGGACTATCCTTCCTTTTGGAATTACTGGATTTACTGTCCAAGGATGATTTAATCCACTCAATTCATTTAGGACTATCCTTCCTTTCGGAATTACTGGATTTACTGTCCAAGGATGATTTAATCCACAACCGTACATTTAGGACCAACGTCCAAGGATGACTTAATCCTCAACCGTACATTTAGGACCTACGTCCAAGGATGACTTAATCCTCAACCGTACATTTAGGACCTACGTCCAAGGATGACTTAATCCTCAACCGTACATTTAGGACCACGTCCAAGGATGACTTAATCCTCAACCGTACATTTAGGACCTACGTCCAAGGATGACTTAATCCTCAACCGTACATTTAGGACTACATCCAAGGATGACTTAATCCTCAACCGTACATTTAGGACTACGTCCAAGGATGACTTAATCCTCAACCGTACATTTAGGACTACGTCCAAGGATGACTTAATCCTCAACCGTCCACCAAGGACTTCATTCTCGAAGACATACATCTACGGCTCTTCTTTCGGACTGAAGTCCAGGGATGATCCAATCCCCTCACATGTTCACCAAGAACTTCATTCTCGAAGACATACGTCTACGACTCTTCTTTCGGACTGAAGTCCAGGGATGATCCAATCCCCTCACATGTTCACCAAAAACTTCATTCTTGAAGACATACGTCTACAGCTCTTCTTTAGGAATGAAGTCCAGGGATGATCCAATCCCCTCACATGTTCACCAAGAACTTCATTCTCGAAGACATACGTCTACGGCTCTCTTGAGGATGATGCAATCCTATCATGTCCACCAAGGACTTCATTCTCGAAGACATACGTCTACGGCTCTTCTTTAGGACCGAAGTCCAGGGATGATCCAATCCCCTCACATGTTCACCAAGAACTTCATTCTCGAAGACATACGTCTACGGCTCTCTTGAGGATGATGCAATCCTATCATGTCCACCAAGGACTTCATTCTCGAAGACATATGTCTACGGCTCTCTTTAGAACATATGTTCAAGGATGATGCAATCCCCTTGTCATCTTTGACCCTATCTAAGGACCATCCACCAACCTCTTTGTCGGCATCACTAATATAGGTATCCTCATTATCGACCTCACTGTCGATGCAGGCAATCTCATCATGAGTTATCACATCACTCCCCCTTTCGAGGAGGGTCCTTCTGAACTATATTAAGTTTGTCTCAGAAAACTTTACTTGAGGTAGAGGTTTGGTTAGTACATTGGATCAGTAGAGGTTTGGTTAGTACATTGTTACAAATTCAAACTTTTGGTTCCTTTCTGCACCATATCGTCTGTGTATAGAAACAATATTCAACCTTGTAGCAAAGGTTGAGATCCTCATCACCCATGGTGATCATTAAGCTCATCAATTGATTATCGATCCGGGGTACCCATATAGAACTTGATTCACACTTCTTCTTTAATTACACCATTAATAGAATGGTCTTATCTAGCCACTTGGAGCAAACATCTTATCATGATTCTCACAAGCCTTCTATAGTGTGTTTGATTTGTAAATCCTTTTGTTTGAACATCCATTGCTTGTTCAGTGTTCATCATTCATCATGATCTTTCCTACAAATAAAAATTACGTACATGATTAGTAATACTTCATAATCATCAAATCATATTGACATGATAACCTATTATGCATACAGATATCATTTACATAGTTATGTAACTATTTTGACCAATACTTTGGCACAACATTTTCCCATATCCTGTATGCATACAGTGGCTATCTAGATGCCTTCCATCTCTACCAGAACATACTATTGAGAGTGTGCACAGCTCTCAGCATGTCAGCAAAGAGGTTTCATTCTAGACAAGCAACAATGGAATGTTTGTCCAACTTACCAATCATATGCATATTAGTAGTATACTGTTCAATGCTCTATGAATGTTTACACTTAGCATGATATATTCTAGGAATACAAATATGCATACAAGCAATATCATTTACTATTTCAAATAACAACTCAAATACTTATCTTTTATGTTTGTGTGGTTGCCTCCCGCTTGATCTTCTATATGTCTTTTGAACTTCTATTCATTCTGTACCACTGTACATGCTCAAGTGTGCACTAGTGTCATCCTCATACACAGACATACATTCATTAGTATATTCTCAATATTATCAAAACATTCTAGTTCTAAATAATCTTTGAAAATGTATAGTCATGATTATAGATAATATTCAAGGTTTCAAGGAAGTCTTCTTTTACTTCTGCATATTCTTGTTTGATCATAGTACTCTTCTGGTTAATTAGATCATCAAGATAAGAGACATAATATGCATAAACCCTTGATTACTAACTTTATGAATAAGCATAACCAATCATACCAAGTATACTTATATAAGGGATCCTAAGGTAAGATTCTAACTTGTCATAGGAAAACATACCTGGATTAGTATATCTGCTTAGCTATGTACAACATACCTAAACAATCTCTTCAATGATTTAGAGATCCTGAGCTAGAACCTGCATGTCTCATATGTTAAGCATAATATAACAAAGTCATACATACCTCGTAAGTAGATCAAAGATTATGGATGAGTCTTTGTCTTCATGTTGTCATGTTTTAAGGAGCTTGATTTGTCTTTTGTGATGTACCTGTATCTTGTTAGCAAACGACATCAACCTCATACAACACCATAATGCATTAGTACAATCATATAGCCCTAATCAATGAATGTCTTCGATCATTCACATGCATTCATACTATTACTAGGGTGATAAGACAATTCTAACATTAATCAAGATTGTACTAATAAATAACATGAAGACAAACACATTATGAACTTAATCAAGAATCAGATTTCAATACATACCTGAACCTCAAGTCATACCTGTCGAGACTTCTTGTAGTCTTCTTATGTAAGGCCTTAGCCTCAACTCCCCCTGAAACTTGATCTAGTGCTTGATTAGGGTTTGCTAGAGAAACCCTAAAAATTCAATCTTTGACTTTCACACTTCCGAATGAATGGAAGGATGTGTCTTGCTGAGCTGATCAAACTAGCATACATCATCAATTTTGAAATCTCCAAAAATTGACCCCTCAAAATTGCCTTTCAAACTTCTAGATATTCTTGACAGGATCCCGAACTAGGGTTTGATGAAGCCCACCCTTTTGCTGAATCAAAAGGTTTTATCCAAGGCTCTAAACTCTTATTTTTCTGAGGAGCTTCCAGCCGTGGATTCCGATTCCAAAAATTCTAACTTTCTCCGAAACCCTAAATTCCGGAAGCCATGAATAAAGGTGCTCCAAAAATAATTCTGTTTTGACAGAAATATGCACCTGATTGTTTCTGCTATAACTCTGAAATTTTTGCTCCACAGGGTTTGAAAACGTTTTCTGTAGTAGCCTGACCTGTCATCTTTCCATCCTGACAGGTCTGACCTCAATTGGATTTTCTAAGAGAGAGTTATGCCAAGTGTCGCAACGTGACCTGTTTATGGGATAAAACAGGAGAGCGAACTTGTACGGCATGCCACGTGTCACTGTTTGACCTTCGGCCTCTAAAAACTTTTCTTGAGATAGCTCGCCCTGTTATATTTCTATCCTGATAGGTCTGACCTCAATTGGACTCTCTAAGAGAGAGTTATGCCAAGTGTCGCAACATCACCTGTTTATGGGATAAAACAGGAGAGCGAACTTGTACGACATGCCACGTGTCACTGGTTCACCTTCGGCCTCTGAAAACATTTCCTAAGATATTAAAGTCTGTGCACTACCTGTCACTTTTTACTAAATTTCATTTGGAGCTTCCTAGCCCAAGTTATGACCTTTTTTCCAAGGTTACCTGATTTTGACTGAGATCTGGAAGAGGCAGAAACCCTAACTTGTACTGATCATAAATCATAAAGTACAATGAATCTGAGGGTGCCCTTTGGACACAAGGTACCTGGAGACGTTATCTTCGACCTGTAAACTTTTCAGACCCTGAAACTTTTCATAAATGGATTTATAGCGAAAGTTCCACGATGACTGGTTTTTGCTATGTAAAACCCTAACCTTCAAATTGTCGTAAGTAAAGCAAGTGTCGTAAGTGCCATACCTTGCCTTCCTTCAGGTTAGCTCTGATACCATGTTAATATTTAATATTCTAAGACTGAAAATAGCAGCATTACATTCCATTTCACAATAATAGCATATATAGGATCACTGAAGAAACAACAAGCATAGCATAAACACAAGAGACACAGATTTATCCTGGGAAACCTTCATGGGGTAGAAAACCCAGTAAAGCTTCCTCAATATAGATGACCAGCAATACACAAAGATGCAAACCAAAGATATGATCTCCTCCTCCACCATAGCAGACCTCTCCTCCACAAGTGCGCCTTTCTCAAGTGAGTGTGTGTATCAAATGAGGAACACACCTCCTCTATTTATACACTACACTGACATGTATTTTACACAGGTACACGTAGGCTCGTATTTAACCAATGGGTTAAATACCCCACTACAACTGATTGGGCCGACCCCTCTAGGGTGGTCTAATAACCCTTTGACCCACATAACATATACAGGGCCGACCCCCACTAGGGAAGTCTAATAACCCGAGTTACCACATTCCGACGGAGGAATAAACATCTCCGGATATACAATAAGATCTTCACGGAGGAATGAAACATCTCCGGAATAATAAAGTAAAAATATAATATTCTTTGAAGTTACAATATCTCAACAGTGAAGATGAGCACAGCGCAACGTCGAAAGAGATTGGAGGTTCAACACTGCGAGGAGGACAGTGGTGATGTGTCCAGTCTATGGATATCTGACAAAGTAGAGTGTTGGATGGAAGACGACACGCATTCCGGTTAGACCATCGATGGTCAATTTTTAGTAAAGATGCCCTAGGAGTACCAAGCGGCAGGTAGGAGCAATGCAGAAGGAAAGCGACTGGTCGCACATGCAAAGAACCACTACCTAAACCAGTTGCACAAGACCGTTAGAGGAGGAATGGCTCGGTGAAAGCAATCTATTGGCGTGAGTGCGACAAGGAGGCTGAGAGCGACATGAAGCATGCATGACATATCGCCACGACGAAAGATTCACTATCAGAAACCAGCAGTTCGGTTGCCTGAAAACTGTGACAGTTTTGTAAACATAAGGGTTTCTGCCTTCGAATTGAAAAGAAATGACCTACGGGAATGATGTATAAATAAGGCACATTTTGTATGGGAAAGGGTTGTTAATTTTGTTACTCTTCATTGTTATTGGTTGAATAGATATCTGTTGAGAGACAATTTTGTAAAGGCTCTGCAAGTTGTGTTCATAGAGGCCTATCTAGAGAGAAGAGAGTCTGCAGCTGAGTGCCCAAACAAGAACTGTTGTACCCTTCCCAAAGACTAATACAACAACAGTTCTTGTGGACGTAGCCTCCATCCGGGGGGTGAACTATGTTAAATCCTGTCTAGTGTGATTGTTTATGTTTTGCACTTGTCTATTTGCTTACAACGAATGCTTGAATTCTGAGTTATTAGGTTTTATGCAAATGCTTTTATATGTATTCTCCAGAGGATAAATATGGGAATAATATGTTAAGTGTTGCATGAATGGATGAATGACGAATGCATAGTATTCTAAGTCTGTGAATGTAACAGTCGTTCAATAATCACATGTGCATTTAGATTTTGGGTTGTATAACTCTTTCGATGTGCAGCACCGGAAGTGCACAGTATTGTGTGTTGCATTTGTTTACATCAGTTATAAGGATAAATAATATAAGGCAGTGGATGAATGAACAAGGGTTAAGTAAAGCCATTGCAAGTGGTTAAGTATGAAGAGGGAGCATATAAGTCAGTTGCGTTATCCCGTTGTTTGCATCATGTCCGAACCGCGTAGTCCATGGATGCGCTGGTCACATAAGCACCTTATCTTGCATAAGTGTTGACCATGACGAAGGCCATCATCGCGCAGTCTTCAGTCCACAGTGCGAGCCCCACAGTGCGCTACGCAATAGTCTGTTTAAACAACTCATCACATCACTGTGGAAACCTGATTCCACAGTACCCCCATAGCTACACCTCGGGTGAGACCTCAGCCTATTCACATGCTATTGCCGAAAGGGACGGTAAGAAGGGGTTTTGTTGGTTCCATGAAACCACGAAGAACTTGGGTCTACATTGGAAACTATAGAACGGTCATTTAAGACAACAAATGGTTCCGTTGCTGTGCTAAGAATCCTTGATGAGTTGAATCTGTGATGTGCAACAAAGAAGAAGCTTCGTTGGGCATTGATGTTTGGCATCCAAACAAGAAAGAAATCTGGGCTTAGTGTGACAAGACAGAGAGAGACTTCGCAAGGAAAGAAAATAGACACCCACATCTCTCTGACATTCAATGGTTGAACAAATACCTATGGAAAGACGTTCACAAAATATTTTGGGAAACTTTTGGGAACGAGCTACATGAGTGGTTGTCAAGGCTCGGAGAGCACCAAAACTATTCCCCGTGAGACATACCGACCGAGTGGACACCAGAGCTTATTGAAAGGCTCAAAGAAGTATATATTCCATTCACAAGAGCAATCGACTTCTAAGTTGACAGTACACTACAGAGCTTCGTGATGGAGTTCACTGTGGACATGCTAAAGTCCTATAGCGCAGCCGAAAGAAAGTTTTTCAAGGGTTTCAGAGGTAAGTACCTAAACAACCTCAGTTTATACATTAAAATTCTTTTAGCCGAAAAAGGTGTTTTTAGAATGCAGTGAAATTTGTGAATCTATAATGGTCAATAGCATTTTTAGTGAGTCTGATGAAGAGACACATAATCTAAGAAGTGGGAAAAGGTATAAATACATACCTAAGAAAACTTCCACTAAACTTGGACTCCACGTTGATGTTGAGCCACAAGCAGAACCTGATAGCCAAACCGAACCTCTATCTTCCACCTATCAGCCCATTAATCCATAGAATCCACCAGTTGTGAACACCACACCTCCCATTGCAAAAAAATCAACCAGTTCAAAACCCCAAAGTTGTTAATATCCTTAGCACTCAGAACATTTAGCACAATACCATGTTTATCTTTGTCGCGCAAAACACTACGCAGAACCCTCCACCACCTAGAAGAAGCATGACTGGGGATATTAAGCTATAAATATTCAAAGGAATGGGTCTACAGGACCCTGATCAACGCTAGTTTCTATGTGAAGCCATATGGAGTTTTAAACAAGTCCAGGATGATGTTGTGAAGTGAGCGCAACTCATCATCACTTTTAGAGACAGAGCCTTGCATTGGTTCATGAAATATTCACAAGGACGGAATAGAACCCTAGTAGAAATCAAGGTTGCACTCTTAGCAGAATTTAAGAAGCCAAAATTAGAGTCACAATGTATAACAGAGTTGAAAGAGATCAAACAAAAACCTAATGAGACATTCTGGGAGTTTGATCAGAAATTTAAGACACTGTTGGACCAAGTAAGCTTTGTTATAGCACCGCAACAACAGAAGGAATGGTTTATAGCTGCGCTATTGCCCCATATCAGACTATCGTTGATGCAGCAAAAGGTGGCTTCACAAGTAGAATCCTTAGAGATTGCAATGAAGTTAGAATCTTCACCGATTGGAGAAACTAGCACTAGGATGTATCAGATTCAGAACCAATTGGCTACCTTAACACTACAACTACAGGATATCAAGAAAGGAAAACAAGAGAGACAGGAAGTCTGGTGTACAGGTTGTAAGGGAGAAGGACACACTAAGGATCATTGTCCTTTATTTCAAGACTTCCTTAACATGGGTGCACCAAACCCACTAAATCTGAACCAAGGGCCATGGTGTGAAATTTGCAGAGCTAGACACCGTCCAGAAGACTGCTACCTAATTTAGAAATTTGTAAGAACACCTAAAAACCTATACTGTAATTTATGTAAGTCAGTTGGGAATGATGAGTCCAATCATCGTGCATATGAGCTGATGTTAGAAAGGAAAAATGATATTGAGCATATGTATGGAGGAGTATACAGAGTCTAGGAAGACACTCCGTAGAAACAAGAAAATGCATAGCATGATCAAGGAGGATACAGAGGTCGTGTAGGATACTGCGGGAGAGGAAGGAATGTCGGCCGAGTGAAAGGAAGAGGCCAAGGTCAAGTAATTTGTTATAATTGTGGCCAGCTAGGTGATGTATATAGAGATTGTACTAACCCATGCACTACATGTAGTTATTGTAAATCATTTGATCATGTTATTGAAGACTGCAATGTGTTAGAGGAAGAAATGCAGAAACGAAAATGGAAAGATGCGCCAAACCCCAACATTTAGTTGATTGTAGCAGAGAGGAGACCTATGGATCTAAGTGTCAATGTTGTGACATGAAGTGGCACTATGATCAGGAGAGACAGAGGAGCAGAAGCTTTGACTTCTGGAGACTTTAACACTAAGTAGACCCCTCTTGAAACAATATGGATAAGGAAAGCCACTGGGAAAGCACCTGCTTTCAACTTGGAGAAGAACAAAGAAGCCTTCGAAGAAGCACTAGATATCATGAATGAATCAACACCCAAGTCGCCAAGAATCCCGCTGCAGAACGAAATACTGCATATAGAAGATATGCCAGTCGCTTATGACAAGACAAGCATCGTAGCAAAGACAGGCACAATTATTGCGTGGTTCCTAAGGAACTACATGAAGTTGCTAAAGAGAGTCGACGCTATAGCGGAGTTGCAAAAACTGTTAAACTAGTATGAGCCACAGAGCGAGATGGAAACTATCGATAGCGCAGTTCACCAAATCATGAAACAAAAAAGATCAGGAAGAGAAATGAGACTCAGTGCACAGATAGGAGACTATGAAATGGATGAGATCATCCTTGATCTGGGATCTGAATTAAATGTCTTAACTAAACAAACATGGCAGCAGATGGGGAGACCAAAGCTATTATGGTCACATATCTAGTTGAAAATGTCCAATCAGGAGAAATTCATACCCTTTGGAAGGTTAGCAAACGTTGTTGTTGACATTGATGGAGTGCAAAGTCACGCATATTTTGAGGTTATCAAGATTTTGGATGATAGTTAGCCTTATCCTGCACTGTTGGGGATTGACTGGGCTATGGATAACCTCGTTATTATAAACTTGAAAACAAAGAAGATGATCTTTGAAGGAAAGCATCGCAGGGTCATTGCACCATTGGACCCTGCAGATGGAGACAGATACAGCGATCCAATTCAGGAAGAATCTAGAGCTCAAGACTTGGACTGCCTTTACAAGATGACTGTGAACCAGGAAGATTATATTAATCCCACTGCGGATGGTACACTCAGCTGGAGATGCGACAGCTCTTACATCTCAGACTATGATGCAAGATTGGAGAACTGGCAAAGTCATATGCATGAAGTGTTTACGAGGAGATGCACGCAGGTCACAAAGTCACTATGTTGGATTGGAAAGGAGGTAAGCCCAATTCCCACCTATGATGGTTTATCTAATGTTTATTCCTTTATCAAAAGAATATACTGTAGAAATTGCCGATGAGCATCGTTTACCAGCACTAAACATGGCATTGTGCGAGACACTTTCCAGATGGTGGGTTGCGAATAAGTAGACATTGACCACATGGGATCAGTGCAGAATCAAGATGCAGATCAGGTTTGCTGATAAGGTTGCACTGCCCTTTGAAAAATATAATGGACAGACAGATCCAAGGGATCATATTCTACTCTATTCACAAGCATGGGAAGAGAGACCACATACAAAATGGGGGCCTCTCTTTGTGCATATATTAGAGGAAGAAATTCCAAAGAAATGGTACCTATATATGGAGTTGTGTGGGTAAACTACAGATTAGCCTACCCTCACTACAAACTTCCATAGGAGATTTAGTTTTGAAGATGAGAGTCCTACCATAAATGATGCATTGCAGATTATTAAGGAGAGAATATTTAGGCAAGAATGTCCACACAGAAACATGACATTAGAGGACTTATTTAGAGTTGACAGCGTACCTGCAAGCCTACAGTCAGAATGGAAGGAACAGGTAGAGCATGCCATGGAATGTTATAACTTAGCTAACGAGGCTAAAGATAAAGAATGAAGTGATGAGGGGGATCAGTGAAACATAAACATACCTGAGTCAGAGGGTGCGCACGACGTAGAGGGACCTCCGCTGGAAATCCAAGACATGAGCGGACCTGTGAAAACAAGGAAAGTGAACATTGGAACCAACGAAGAGCCAAAGTTTGTGTCTATCGGAGACTACTGGGATGATCATACTATTGCGAAGATTGCATATCTATTACATGAATATCAAGAGCTATTCCAAATAAAGTTTACAAAGATGAAGGGCATTTTGGGAGACTTAGGGGTGATGAAGATACCTCTTAAGCCAGGTGTGAAGCATGTTAAGCAAACGCCCTATAGACTGAATCCGCGATATAAAGAACGAGTCAAGGCAGAACTCGATAAGATGCTCGACACGGGAATCATTGAGCCGGTTGAAGAATCTGAGTGGATAATCCCTATGGTTGTCCAAGATAAGAAGGAAAAAGGAGAGATCAAGATTTGTGTGGACCTCAGAAAATTGAACGATGCTTCGATGCATGATCCATTTCCTATATCCTTCACAGATGAGGTGCTTGATAATGTTGGAGGGAATGAGGCATATTCTTTTACTGATGGGTTTTCAGGATATCATCAGATAAGAATCGATCCCGCGGATAGACACAAGACCACTTTTTCCACCGAATGGGGGTTGTTCCAGTACACAGTAATGCCATTTGGTCTGAAGAACGCGCCTGCCGTGTTTTCCAGAGTTGTGGTCGCAACATTCAAGGATTTCATGCATAAGTTATTAGAAGCTTATTTTGATGATTGGACAGTATTTGGGTTGTTGAAGGACCATTGCACCAACCTCAAATTGATGCTAGAAAAGTGTAGACAACATCAAATGTCGTTAAATCTGAAGAAGTGTATCTTTTGTGTACCCTATGGAATTCTGTTGGGACACATTGTGTGCAAACAAGGCTTGATGGTTGACCCTGCAAAGATCGCAGTTATTGTAAACTTCCCAACACCAAATTCAGTCAAGCAGTTGCGCACCACATTGGGGCATACGGGTTACTATAGGATGTTCATAAAGGGTTATGCGCAGATAACCACAACAATGGAAAAGCTATTAAACAAATATGTGCCATTCATCTGGAACGCAGAATGTGAACAAGGCTATGAAACATTAAAGGAGAAAATGGTCACTGTGCCAATTCTAGTTTTTCCAGACTAGGAGAAGCCATTTCATGTCCATGTTGATGCATCATGTATCACATTGGGCGTAGTTTTAGCACGGCCAGGAGAGGGAGGTATTGACCATCCCATTTCATTTTAAAGCAGGAAGCTCTCATCTGCAGAGAAGTTTTATACCACCATTGAGAGGAAAGGCCTACCTATGGTCTACGCACTGTAGAAGTTGAAGCACTATTTGCTTAGTGCGCACTTCTCTATGTTCACTGACCATTCTACTTTGAAATATCTGGTCAACAAGCCAGTGTTAGGGGGGGAATATACTGATGGTTGTTACTCTTTTAGGAGTACGACTTTGAAATAGTGGTTAAGCCAGGCAGATTGAACTTAGGACCTGATCATCTGTCAAGGATCAAGTCAGGAGAAGAACCTACAAACCTGGAAGACAATATGTATGATGCGTAGTTGTTTGCTATTCAGATTGCTAATGATTACTATAAAGACATCATATATTTCTTGAATACTATTTTAGCACCCATAGAGTTTACTACGCAGTAGAAGAAGCAGCTGGTAGTAAGAGCAGCAGACTTCACCATAATCACAGGTCAGTTATACAAACTGGGACTAGATGAAGTGCTTCGTAGGTGTGTGTTAGAGCTTGAGAAGCCATTTGTACTGGCTGATGCATATTCAGGAGTAGCAGGAGGTCACTATGTAGGAAGAGCCACTGCGCATAATATATTGTGCATAGGACTATGGTGGCCTACAATCCACAAAGACGCAAAGGATTATTGCCAGAGCTGTGATGTCTATCAGAGGAAAGGGAATCCATCGCAAAGAGATGAAATGCCATTGAATCCACAGTTGACACTACAGGAATTTGAGAAATGGGCCATTGATTTCATGGGGCCTATAAACCTAGTGGGAAAGAGAACTGGTGTGAGGTACATTATTACCGCAACTGATTACCTCACCAAATGGGATGAAGCGAAGCCAGTGAAGGACTGTAAGGCAATTACTACAGCGCAGTTCATGTTTGAGAACATCCTTACAAGGTTCGGATGCCCGAAGATCTTGATGAGTGATCAAGGCACTCACTTCCTAAACAGAACTATTGAGGCATTGACATAGGAGTTCCACATTCATCATCAGCGAAGTATGCCATACCACCCACAAGCAAATAAAATTGTTGAAGCATTTAATAAAGTAATGGAGAATGCGCTAACCAAGGTATGCAATGTTAATAGGGATGATTGGGACCTGTGCATTCCCTCCATTTTATGGGCATATAGAACTACTTGCAAAAATTTGACTGGCCACACACCTTTTAGGTTGGCATATGGACAAGAAGCAATAATTCCTATGGAGTACATTGTTCCCAGCTTAATAATAGTTGCATTCATAGGCATGGCAGATCGTGACACGTTAGAAGAAAGGATTCTACACTTGGTTGGTCTAGAGGACGATCGCTTCATCGCAGGCTTTCACCAACAAGTGTAGAAAGAAAGGGAAAAAGCATGGCATGATCGCCACATCAAGAAAAAGTCTTTTCAGGTAGGTGATCTAGTCCTCCTGTATGATAGCAAGTTCATGAAGTTTCCTGGAAAGTTTAAAATGCATTGGCTTGGCCCATATACTACTTTAAATGTAACTAACAGTGGTGTAGTCCAGTTAGCCACATTAGCAGGAGATAGCTTGCACGGCCTAGTTAATGGGAGTAGACTAAAACCCTATTGGGATAGTCCTGCTTTGCTGAACCCTTGATAATCAGAATGAAGGAAATTTTGAAGTGCCAAGTACAGTTGGAATTGGGCACTAGAAATGGGGAAGAGTCTGTACGCAATGTATGATGAGGAAATGTATATACAACGTAGCACTGTTAAGATGTGTCGCTGTGCCAAGAAAAGAAGAAGAAGAAAAAGTGAACCACACAGTTGTGAAATTCAAAATGCAGCTACGAAAATAAAGTGCTCTAAGGAAGGAGCTAAGCTCAGATGCAAGTAGTCAAGCACCGCAAAGTCACCATGCAAGAATAGTCATGACTGTCGTGCAATGCGACCCAACACTCCAGAAAAATAGCCGTTAGAATGACGGTCGAAAATATAGCCGTTATACAGTAGTTTGGCAGCGACCGCTTGGGCATTTAACGCACAAATAGCCATTCTAAACGAGTTAATGAAGTAAAGGACCAAAGAATCCACTGGATTTGGAAAACGGATACCGCAATTAATGCTTATCTAGCCGTTGAGGGGCATGGAGGAGGCTAGATGCACCTATAAATAATGTTGCATTCGGACTCGTGGGCGTTACCAAAACCTTAGAATTTTCTTGCGAGCATTACTTTGCGAGTTGTTTTCAGCAAATTCTCTGAAATCCTGTTGAGATCCATCCAGTGAATGTCTAAGAGATCATCCATTGAGGAAGAGTTCACGGTCTAGGAGACTGTGAAGGTATTCAAATATGGAGGAATCAAAGGTTTAATGAGAACCCCAGCCAAGAAAGTCGCCATAGAACAAGGTCAGGCATCCAAAAGATCACCAAGACACGGTCCAACAATGCAGGACAAAGGAAAAGATCCAGTGGGGATGAAAATGAAGCAACCAAAGATGAGTTCGACAGTGTCATAGATGTTGATAGGCGATAGGGAGATACCATTGAAGCTTAATCCTGACTATATCTTGCCGCGTGTACTAGACGCACCGGTCTTCAAGCTAATGAAGAATTCCAAATACGAGATACCACTCTCACCAATATCAAAGCATGTTGAGGTGGACAAAAATTTGTTGGGCAAGATCCCAGAGTGTAAGTGGGAAGATTATGATTTGCTTCAGATGCAGAAAGAACCCAATGAGCCTAGGTTCCCACAGTTCCATGCCGACCAGTACATGTGATGGAAGAAAGACGTGAAAGGCGACCTTACCATGGTTGCGGAAAGCTGGTTATCCGGAGTAGCCCAGTCGGGACTGCTCAATTTGTTGAGACTCCCACACTTTGACAGAACACCAGAGTTAAATGTGGTGGTGTGAACTCTGATGTCACGTATCCACTAGGGATATTTTTGTCTTGACCGCAATATTGACCTAACCATTGAGTTAATCCACCGAATAACGGGATTGAGCAAAAGAGGTAAAGATCCGAAGCAATTTTTCCAAGGAAAAAGAATAAAGAAGTAGCCACGAAGATGAAGAAAATGCAAGCCATCATCAAAATCAAGAGAGGCTTTCAAATGGACACCATAGATGATAAGTCCACTAAGTTTGTCATGCAACTTTTAGTCAAAAAAATTCTCAAAAAAGCGAGGCCTTTGGAGGTACCTGCGGGCGCAGTACTACTTGGTGCCGCAGTCATGAAGGGAGAGCAATTCAACTGGTGTCAATACCTATTGAATGAGTTCCTGGAGGAACTAAATGAAACACAAATCAATGGCCATAACTTCCATTTTACATGGTTAATGGTGTTGATCGCCTTCGTAGGATGGAAGGAGCCAATGGATTACGTTGGCGTAATCACCAACAACAATGACTGCAGAGGAGCCCGCTATTCAAACCTTTGGGAAAATTTGAATTCACAAAGACAACAAAAAATAGCTAAGGTCTTATATGCCTATTATGACCAGCTACGTGGAGCCATCATGCTCACGCCGTGGATAACAAAGCAGGTAACGAGTAAGTATATTCACACTGTTGATTTTTATGCTGACATGCGTTGCATTCAAATTTCAGCCAAAGCACAGACGAAGAACTTGAATGGTTCGCAAGAAGATACCATATGTATGAAGATGATATTGATAACATCATGAAGGAATGGCCTCTTAAATTTTGAGTCGAAATCGTGGATATCCAAAGTGAATCCGGCGAGGACAACCCCATTCCATGTCCTATTACTGAAGAAAAAGAGATAGGAAAAAGGAAGGAAGCTGAGAGCTTGGCACAACCAAAGGGGGCAAGAAAGAAACAGAAAACCACTAAAGGAATTTCAGAAGCAATAATTCATGATGATGATTTCGACATGATCATGGCAAAGGTCACATAGAAGATGGAAGATCTCATGACTGAGAAGGAGAAAAAGGACAAAGTGATTCAATAAGCTTTGAAGGAAAATATGACCACACTGCAGGGGATTACAAAAAAAATTGAAGAAGTACACAAAAGATTACCCTTTCGACGGGACTCAGAATCTGAAGGGAAGTCAGGAGGAACTTCGCAGTAGAAGACCCCGAAGCTAGCCATGACCGTGCCTACGAAATCCTGTATTGTCCATCTTGATCCATTGAGTGTAAGGTTGCCCCTACCAGAACAACTAATATTGGACACGAAGGAAGTATTGCGTGTGGAGCTCGATATTTGGGACTCTTGTTGAAGTGTGGAATCCGCTGTAGATTCAGAAGTCCTGACATCACGACTTCGAAAATCCAACTCTATGCTACCAACAGTGGATTGTTCTTCATGTCCATTTTTTGGTACATGTATCTATATGGCTGAAACTGAGGGTATTTCAGCTCATCAAGATCCTTGAGTTGTTGCAGTAAATGATGGTCTTCAAACTTGCAATCTCCGAGCTTTCCTAGCAAGTTTTCTTGTGGTTTGACATGACTGGACATCGGCAGAAGTGGTATGTAATATTTGGTGGTTCTGGAAAGCTTCAAGGCTGGTGCATCTGGTGCTTGCAGAGAGATATAGGCCGGTCTTAATTATATGGGAATATCTATGTCTGCTGCTGGGTATCTTTTTTCCTAGGGCCCATTAATTTTGGCTTTGACATCTCAACTATAGGTTCCTTTCCCTTGTGTTGCATTGCTGGAGGTTGGTGTGGCGAACGGCATGAACCCTGGCCTTTTTCTAGAACGAACTTCTTTGCAAGGGTTCTCATCAACCCTACAACTCCAGTTAGTTTAAATATGTGTACTACTTCGCTCAGAGAGGATTCTTCGGACATTCACTTACAATCGACTCTAAAAATAAAGAAGGTCTATGAATGCTCTCTCATACGCAAGCTTGAAAATCATGGTAACTGAATCACTATGCAAACTACAGTATTTATAGGCACTGGAAGCCTTAACCGTGTCCCGTAACAATTAGATTGGAATTAAAAGTTATGACCGTTCGGTCAAATCTCAGCAGATTGTGTGTACTTTCCTTCCTTAACTACGCCTTCAATGGGAGATTCCTCCTTAAATGTCATAATGGGTCGTTTCCAAAACGCTATATAACAGTCACTTTTGAGCTCTAACAGCTATATTCCCGTGTTTCGTCAAATTGTGCAGACGTTTGTCACCACTCCGGTGGGGTTAATTGCGCGGTGTTATACTTCTTCATTCTGAACTTCGCATCTGTCATGTTTCATTTAATCTGCATTTTGAACTTCGCAACTGCACATTCCTACTTTTCTCTTTTTCCTTCTTCTTCTCTGTTTTTTTTAATCTGCACAGCTTCATTTTAATGAGGGTTCGGTGAAGTAGGACTATCTCGGTAGGGTTTTAGTCTACTTCCATTAAATAGACCTGGTAAGTTGTCTCTGGCTAAGGTGGCTAACTGAGCTATGCCACTGTTAGTAACATGCATAACAATATATGTCCCAAGCCAATGCATTTTAAATTTTCCAAGGAATTTCATGAATTTACTATCATACAGGAGGACAAGGTCACCTACCTGAAAGAATTTGTGCTTGATATGGCGATCATGCCATGATTTTTCTCTGTCCTTCTACACTTCCTGGTGAAATCCTACAATGAAGTGATCTTCCTTTAATACAACCAAGTGTAGAAGCCTTTCTTGCAATGTCTCTTCATCTGCCATGTCTGTGAATGTGGAAATTCTTAGGTTGGGTACAATATACCCCATTGGCATCACAGCTTCCTGTCCATAGGCCAACCTAAAAGGTGTATATCCCATCAGTTTCTTACAAGTTGTTCTATATGCCCATAGTAGAGCTGGTATGCGCAGATCCCAATCGTCTATGTTTGTGTTACATACTTTGGTGAGCGCATTTTACAGTACTTTGTTAAATGCTTCAACAGTTCATTGGCTTGTGGATGGTATGGTGTACTCCTCTGATGATATATCTGAAATTATTCAGACAATGCTTCAATGGTTTTGTTCAAGAAGTGATTTCCCTGATCACTCATTAAGATTTTTGGGCATCCAAATCTGGTGAGGATATTCTCAAAGATGAATTGCGTGGAAGTAACCGCGTTGCAGTCCTTTACTTCTTTAGCTTTTTCCCATCTGGTGAGATATACTTTAGCAGTGATAAGATATCTCACACCAATTCTCTTCTCTGATGGGTTAATAGGTCCCAAAAAATCAATTGCCCACTTTTCAAATGATTGTAAAGTCAGTTGCAGTCTTAGTGGCATTTCATCTCTTCGTGATGGATTTCCAATCCTTTGGCACACATCACAACTCTAGAAATGTTCCATTGAATCTGTATGGAGTGTAGGCCACCATAGCCCTGCTCTTAATATTTTCTGCGCAGTATCTCTTCCTGCGTAGTGACCTCCAAACACTCATGAGTGTTCTTCAACCAATATAAATGGCTTTTCATGTTCTAACACACATATGCGCAACACTTCATCCAGTCCTAACTTGTAGAGTTATCCTGCGATGATGATGAAGTCTGCTACCTTTACTACCAACTACTTCTTCTGCTGCGTAGTGAATTTTGTAGGTGCCAACCCTATAGTCAAGAATTATACAATGTCTTTGTAATAATCATCTGTGATATGGATGGAAAATAACTACGCGTTAGGTAGATTATCATCCATTTTTGTGGGTGCTTCGCCTGACTCGATTCTAGAAAGATGGTCAGGTTCTAAGTTTAGTCTTCCTGGTTTAACCATAATTTCAAAGTCATACTCTTGAAAGAGTATTAACCATCTTCATATTCTCCCCCCTAACACTGGCTTATTGACCAAGTACTTTAAAGTTGAATGGTCAGTGTACATGTAGAATTGCACACCCAGCAAATAGTGCCTGAATTTCTTTAGTGCGTACACCATAGCTAAACCTTCTCTTTCTGTGGTCGTGTAATTTTTTTCTATTGAATATAACTTTCTTCTTTAAAATGCAATGGGATGGTCAATACCTCCCTCACCTGGTTGTGCTAGCAAAACACCAAGTGCAATGGATGAAGCATCAATGTGTACATGAAATTGTTTATTCCAATCTGGAAAAACTAGAATAGGCATAGTTACCATTTTCTCTTTTAATGTATCCAATCCCATTTGGAATTCTTCGCTCCATACGAACTTCACTTCCGTCTTCAAAAGTTTCTCCATCGGCGCGATTATTTGCGCATAACCCTTGATGAAATTTTTGTAGTATCCTGTATGTCCCAGCAAAGTGTGAAGTTGCTTTACTGAATTTTGCACTGGTAGATTTACAATGACTACAATATTCGTAGGATCAACCATCAAACCTTCCTTGCACACAATGTGTCCCAGTAGAATTCCACAAGGAACACAGAAAACACTTTTCTTCAAGTTAAATGAGATTTGATGTTGTCTACACTTAGCTAACATAATTCTAATGTTTTCACAATGGTTCTTCAGTAAACCAAATACAGTCCAATCATCAAAGTATACTTCTAGGAACTTATGAATAAAATCCTTGAATGCCGCAACAACAACTCTTGAAAATATAGCAGGTGCATTCTTGAAACCAAATGGCATAACTGTGTATTGGAATGATCCCCATTCAGTGGAAAATGTAGTTTTATGTCTGTCTGCTGAATCAATTCTGATCCAATGGTATCCAGAGAATCCATCAGTAAAGGAGTAGGCCTCATTTCCTCCAACATTGTCTAGCACTTCATCTATAAATGGGGTAGGAAATGGGTTGTGTAGCGAAGCATCATTGAGCTTCCTGAGGTCTATGCAGATTCTAATTTCCCCTTTTTTTTTCTTTTCCTGGATAACCATAGGGCTTATCCATTCTGATTCTTCGACAGGCTCAATGATCCCTACATCAAGCATCTTATCGAGCTCTTCCTTTGCTCTTTCCTTGTATCTGGGATTCAGCCGATAAGGCCTCTACTTGATGGGATTCATACCTAGCTTGAGAGGTATCTTCATGACTCGCAAGTCACCCAAAATGCCTTTCATTTTGGAGAACTTGGTAGGAAACAAGTCTTTGTATTCTCGAAGTAGATCCGCTATCTTTGCAATAGTATTTTCATCCCAATAATATCCTATGGAAGCGAACATTGGTTCTTCACTTGTGCCAATGTTAAATTTTCTTGTTTTTACCGGGCTGCTCAGATCTGGAATTTCTAAAGGTCTTTCTATATCGCGTGCTCCTTCTAATTCTGGTATATTGATATTGCGCAGATCCTCATCTTCTTCGTCTGTGCTGAGGTTATAACAGTCAAGGGCATGCTCGATCTGTCATTCCCATTCTGGTTGCTAATAAACAGGTTTTTGTATTTCTTTGAATATCTTCTCTTTGATAATCTGCAGAGCCTCATTTATGCTTGGATAGTCATCTTCGAAGCTGAAATTTGTTTGGAAGTTCGCAATCATGACAAACCAGTTTGTTGTTCCTCTACAAAGCTCTGCATCTGTATACCAATTATTTTAGAACTTCTCTAATGTGTGCACAAACAGATGGACCGACTCTGTTTGAGGTCTATTTTCCCATGTTTTTAAACAAATATCTATGTGATCTCTTGGATTCATTTGTCCGTTATACTTTACTATTGTCAACGTAGCTTTCTCTGTGGATATGATTTCCATCATCTACTTGCACTATTCCAATATGGTCAGACTCTGCTTGTGCACGGCCCACCATCTAGAAGGTGTAGCATGCAGTGCTGAATCTAATGCTAATAGCTTATAGTCATCTAGAATTACAGTATATTCTTGAAAAAATGAATGAATTCTACTTAAACCATCATAGGTCGGGATTGTACTTACCTCTGCTCCAACCCAACATAGTGATTTTATGATCTACACACATCGCCTGGCAAATACTTCGTGCATTCTGCTTTCCCAGTTCTCCAATCCTGCATCGGAGTCTGATATGCAAGAGCTCTCGTAGTGCCAACTCAATGTTCCATCATCCATGGGATTGATGTAGTCGGCGTGATTGGTAGTCATCTTGTAGATGTGATCAAGGTATTTTGCTTTGCATTCTTCTTGTATTGGTTCATTGTATCTTGGTCCTTGAGAAGGGTCCAAGGGTGTGATAACCCTAATATCCTGTCCTCCGAAGATCATCTTTTTGGTTTTTAGATTGATAATCACAAGGTTATCCATCTCCCAGTCTATCCCCGGTAATGCAGGATATGGGTTACTATCATCGATGATCTCAATAACCTCGAAGTCTGCTGAACTTCTTACTCCATCGATGTCCACATGTACATTCTAGTCTCCCAAAGGGAATAACTTTCTGTTGCTTTGCTAGTCTCAGTTGGATAGGTGACCATGATAACCTTGGTTTCCCCATCTGTTCCCATGTCTTCTTGGTCAAGACATTCATTTCTGATCTGAAGTCAAGTATGATCTGGTCCATTTCATAGTCTCCAATCTGCACACTAAGCCTCAATTCTCGGCATGTTCTCTTATGGCTCTTTATATGATGAACTGCGCTATGAACAATACTCATGCAACTACGTTGTTCATAGTGGTTTAGTAAGTTTTGTAATTCCACTAAGGCATCTTCACTTTTCAGTAGATTCATACAGCTCCATAGGGACTACACAACAGAAGTCCTTGTTTCTATTGCGGTACATGTTTTATCATATGCTGCTGGCATATCCTTCATATGCATTGTTTCACTTCACAATTTAATTCTTGGTGTTATAGGCCCTTCTTCTCTGAAGGTCTCTCTTGCTTCTGCAAAGACTTCTTTATTTTTGTCCAAATTGAAAGCAGGTGCTTTCCTCATTGCTTTTCTTATCCAGACCCCTTCAGCAGTTGTTTTCTTAGCTTGGTGGTCTTCAGAAGTCGAGGCTTCTGGTTCTTTATCTCTTCCTATTGTAGTGCCACTTTGCGTCACAGCATTAATATTTGGATTTCTAGTTCTTTTTTCTGTTGCGATCATTTGAACGTTTAGGTTCTTCCCTTCTTGTCTTTTCTCTTGCATTTTTTGCTTGCAAAACTGGGCATGCCTCAATGACATGGTCAAAAGACTTATAGTATCTACAAGTAGTACAAGCATTGGTATAGTCTCTGGATAGATGACCAGCATGACCATGGTTATAGCATATCATCTGACCTCTTCCTCTTCCTTGGCCAATATTTCTTCCTCTCCCTCGGAATCCACCACGGCCTCTATATGCACCTTGATCATACTGCGCATTATCATTGTGTTGTGGTGTTTCTTCTTTAACTCTATAAACATCATGCTTTCTTTGCATCATTAGCTCATATTCTTTATAGTTGGAATCACCATGGCCAACTGATTTACAGAATGTGCAATATAAATTATTTGGTGTTCACACATACTTCTAGGTCAAATAACAATCTTCATACCGGTGTCCTCTAGTTTGAAAAAATATCACACCATGGTCCTTGTTGTTGATTCAGTGGATTTGGTGCTCCACTATCAATGTAATCTTTGAAAACTGGATAGTGTTCTTTAAGGCGTCCTTTTCCTTTACACCTTGTGCACCAGACTTCTTCTCTCATTTCTTTTCCTTTCTTAATGTCTTGTAGTCGTAGTGTTAGGTTTGCTAGCTGGTTCTGGATCTAGACCATGCATGTGCTAGTCTCTCCTCTTGGCGATTCCTCTATTTTCATCGCCATCTCCAAGGGCCTCTTCTTGCGAAGTAACATTCTGTTGCATCAATGGTAGTCTAATGTGTGGCAACAACGCAGCGATGAGCCACTCTTGGTGCTGTTGTGGTGCGATATCAAAGCTAACCTGATCTAACAATGTTTTGAACTCATCTTGTTCGCATGACTACCTTGATGATACTTTACCTTTAGATGAATACATAATCGATTCCATGAATGGGCACAAGAATCCTTGGGAAGACCTTCATCATAGATCTTATTTTCTTTGGGAGCTTGAGAGGATTGAGCAAGATGAGTTTCGATTGACTCTAAGAGAGAAATTCAGTCACCCCATGGTCCCTTTGGATATGCATTGAATATATGCTAAAGGGAACATGGCTAATATATCTCCCACCATTCCAATTGACATTTCTCGAACTCCCGAAAAAGTGGAGAACGTATACATCAGTGCATACTACTCCCCTGAAGAAGTTCAAATATACATTGATTTATTTAAAGAATTTTGGGACCTGTTTGGCTAGACTTATGAAGAGATGCCAGTTATAGACCCTAGTATTGTCGAACATGAAATTAAAACTTATCCTTATGCTAAACATGTTCGGAAATTCCTGTGGGCAGTTAATCCCAAGAAGGCATCTTCTCTCAAAGCAGAGGTAGAAAAGCTCCTTAAAGCTGGCTTCATCTATCTGTTCCCTTTATCGAATGGGTTTCCAACCCAATTCACGTAGATAAAAAGAAAGGAACCATATGTGTGTGCACATACTTTAGAGATCTTAATAAATCATATTCAAAGGAAAACTTTCGCTTTCCTTTCATTGATATAATTTTGGATGAGTGTGCGGGAAGAGATATTTTTTCCTTTATGGAAAGTTTTTTAGGATATAATCAGATCTATATCAAGACCGAGGATTAACACAAGAAATAATTTATTTGTCCTTGGGTTACTTTAGCATACTGAAAAATGCGCTTCAGCCTTAAAAACACTGGATCAACCTTCTAGTGGGCTATGACCTTTGCATTTCACAACCCTAAATGTATTGTGGAGTCTTATCTCGATGATCTTGATGCTAACTCTCTTAAGAGAGTGGATCATCCATACCACCTTCATCTTGTATTTGAAATATACAGATGCTATAAGATTCGATTAAACCCGCATAAGTGCATCTTTTGCATGAGAACCGGTCTTCTTTTGGGATTCATCGTTTCAAAGGAGGGGATTAGTTTTGACAACTTAAAGTTTGAGGTAATACTTTGGTTGCCTCCCCCTGATAACAGTAATTAGTGCAGGGTTGTGTCTACACTAGTTCAACTATTTTACTAAGAATTGGTGAGATTCCATGTCAGAAATGAAGCAATTATCACAAATTTCTTAAGATCTAAGTTTACTCATTCAACATTCATTGAGATCTAAGAACATTTCAGAATTAGAATCATGCAAGATAAGCAAACATTCAACACTAAAAAGGTAGAAACTTGAATTACTTCATATTAAAACAATGAAGAAGATACATGATTACCATGGATATAGGTGTGCATCCTTCCTCCGTTGCCATAAGCTTTCCTTCCTTCACCCTTGCCTCTGAAGAATTTGACCTCTTTCTCCTCCTTCAAAATCTCTCCAGCATTCCTTTGCTCTTCCCTTGTGTCCTCTACAATGCCTCCCATGCCTTTCTTATATAGCATTGGAAAATGATCCCTCATGTTTCTCTTTTCAATGTGGGATTGTCCCTTTTCATCTTTTTTTATTATTTTTGCTCAAAACCCACTTTTCATATTTTTTAGGCTTTTTGCACAACTTTAGCATACTTTAAGTACAATTAATGCACTTTAATGCATTCATCCTCAATTTTTTATTGGTGTAGCTTAGTTTTGGACCTTTTATGAGTGGTTCAATCACTGAACTTGATCTCTTTAGGTTTTTACTATCTTCACCTAATCCTTCCATTTATGGGAGAAGTGATTAGATCAAAGAGAACTTGTCTCTGAATGTACTTGTTTTTTTGTCATCATGTTGTGGAGGCATAGTAAAAATGTGCTTCTTCCGTCACATGACTAAGGGTGTTAATTAGATTGTTAACAGATGCCCTTTAATGTGTGAGGTCAGAAGCAGAGCTGAGGGCCGAAATACATTAATGAAATTTGTACTTGGTATACTGATACTCTTTATACTGATACTCTTTGCACTGATACTCTTTATCATTTAAAGCAAGGACGAGGGAAGGAAAACTCACAAGTGCAGTATTGAGGATCATACCTACAAAACATAGCAATTTCTCAAATATATAATATATTCCTTAGGCGGGCATACCCATGCTTAGCAGTAAACAAGCATGGCCACAAACAATACATAGTGGATCCATGTCAAAAGAAAAAATTTCTGAAATGTAAACATGCACTTTGATGAGTGCGAGAACGAAGTCTTTATTGAACTTCTGACATGGTAATCTAATATTGCGCAGCTCGAGAAGTGCATCGATGAGTGACACAATTTTGTTTCCCAATGTATTCAATACAAACCAACGATAGTATGAGTTTATATCATGCAAATAGGTGATCTGATGCCGAGCATAATAAAACACCATCTGATTACCGATCATTGATGTATACCGTTAACATATGTGAAGAGACCCATCGATAATGATGATGGAATCTAAAGTACTGAGTACAAACTAACAAGCGTGAATAGATGTTCTGAAAATGAACACTTGTAGAATCAAACAATCATGGGTCATTGATGTATACCCACTGTCATTTTCAAGGAAACCTGCCACCAATGACTACAAGATCCAAGGTACTCTTGGGTTTCTAGATCCATGTCCTAGATGATGATTTGATGTTGATAGGAACAGATCCATCGGAAGGAGTGAATTTATGCATCCCACATCAACCAATGTGAAACAAAGATCAATAGTATGATATAATTTGGTAGAACTACAAGATCCAACACGGTATATTGACACAAGGAAGGCCGACATGATTGGTCAGGAATATTTGAGGAATGGCTGACTTGCTTTGGACTTCCCTTGAACACATAACACAATGCAGAATGGACACTTGGAAACATAGGACTTTGAGTAACCAACCTTAATGAAATCCGCTAATGCCAGATGCATTAACGAAAGCTCCATTGGTGACGGGAAGGATAACCCATCGACGGAGATCTGTTCAAAATACTAGTACAGTTTCCTAAGGGAAAATGTAGATGGTGTACTGACGACGGATACAAAATTATATGTTGTGTTCAAGGGCGACAAAGACTGACTGTTGCCATTTTCTTTGAAGTTTATAATATGAAGTGATTCAAGTATCTCCCTTTCTGGATTTTTGTGTTTTCCAATTTTTTTTAACCTTTTTCATTTATTAGCTTGAAAAAATAATAAAGCATGCTATGATACATTAAAGGAAACGAGTGTCTCAACGGCATGCGCCTAAATGTCAAGGGCGTGGGTTAGGCAAAGGAAAAGATCTGTATTGCAAACAAGGGCTGAGCTAGTTATGTACACTCTTACAGATGTTTCCTCCATGGGTATGGTTCAAATATACATTTAAGCAATGGTTTATAGGCATCTTGTAACAGAAAGTGACTATACAAGAAAATAAGCAACATAAGCAATAAGCAATGAAGAAGTTTGCATGGATGTTCAAGTGGATATTTTAACGCAAGCTTATGTAAAATGACAAAAAATTGGGATCCCATAAGGATATGGTCAGAAATGAATGAAAGAGAAATATGTGGTCTCAAACTCCAAGTCATGATGGGACTAATAGGGCTCCCGGGCCTATAATAATAACTCAGAATGGGCACCAAAATGGCAATGGGGTGCTGACTAGGGTGTCCCATGTTCAGTAGGCTCTACTGTCGGAATGGTGGAAAATACAGATATGAAGGGCTGACCCACCAGTTTCCAACAGGTTCGACCCTATGGTAATTTTAGGTTGCAAAAGGTTCAAATGCATCTTCAGAAAGGGATGGCCTAAACCTATATGCAAGTTTCCAAATATACCAAATAAGATCAAGGAACATTCAGATCATGCTCCTATACTTGGCTAGATTTATATCAAGTATGCTCCCAGTGGCCCCACAAAGATGTCCTTAGGTGGGTGCAACCAAATGTTTACAACTTCAGTGATATCTTCATTTGATGATAAAATGTAATCCAAGAAGTCATGTGAGCTGGGAGAGCTCACAGCCCAAATGGGCCAAGTAACTAGATCATATTACTCCATCAAGGGAAGATTTTGATCCGAATCTGCCGAAGTTATTTGAGTAGCTTGGTTTGAAACTTCTATGACAGATAGGGGTGATCCAAATGCTTGCCAACAATTAAATGACATTACATAAGTTGAGGTCCTTTCATCCACTATGGTTAGACAAATGTTCTTACCATGAATCATTACTTTAATCTGAAAAGAAACTTTGGAAGGGATCCTACATATTGAATGGTTTATGTCTGATGTGATCAACATCTCATCGAATGGATCAACAGCACCAATGGTAGATAATAGTTCCTTTCTTTGCGCAGAATGACATTGCACTACCTCCAAGGCCGACATGGCACATGGTACTTGAGCTAGGTCCTCAAGAACATTACCATTTTGAGAAAATCACATGTTAGTATTATGCATTGTTCTACGTAGAACACCTTTGGGGGGGTATGGTACTAAGCCGATGGCTAGTTTCCTAATGTAGAGATAACCACTTCGTTGTGATTCCGATTGATTCGATGTACTCGGAGAAACATATAATAATCAAGTCTTGTTTGAATGTTCATCTCAGTATCACACATGAAGACATTGGCATTAGGATCATTGCCCCCTTGTGGGGGGGTTGGCTGGTTTCCCCCTGGCAGAGGTACAGGCGTCGCAACAACCATCTGTTGTTGTTGGGGGAAAGGTTGATTTAGGACGGCGGGTTGTGGTTTCCCTCCTTGTTGTGTCAACATGCGATGAATATCATCCATATGAGGACAAAGATGAGTAGGATGGTCATTTTGGAAAATTTTGCAAGGGTACTTGTTCTTCTGATTTTCGTGATTTCCTCCATTAGGATTATTAACCTTAGGTGCATCTCTTGTCTTAGGGTTAGCATTGGGTTTCTTCTTTTGCTTCTCTAATAACAGTAATTAGTGCAGGGTTGTCTCTACACTAGTTCAACTATTTTACTAAGAATTGGTGAGATTCCATGTCAGAAATGAAGCAATTATCACAAATTTCTTAAGATCTAAGTTTATTCATTAAACATTCATTGAGATCTAAGAACATTTCAGAATTAGAATCATTCAAGATAAGCAAACATTCAACACTAAAATGGTAGAAACTTGAATTACTTCATATTAAAACAATGAAGAAGATACATGATTACCATGGATATAGGTGTGCATCCTTCCTGCATTGCCATAAGCTTTCCTTCCTTCACCCTTGCCTTTGAAGAATTTAAGCTCTTTCTCCTCCTTCAGAATCTCTCCAGCATTCCTTTGCTCTTCCTATTTGTGTCTTTACCATGCCCCAAATCCTTTCTTATATAGCATTGGAAAATGGGCCTTAGGCTTCTCTTTTGAGTGTGGGATAATCCCCTTTCATGATTTTAGGTCATTTTCACTTTAAAACCCCCTTTTTCCATAGTTTTTAGGATTTTTTACACAACTTAGCATACTTTAAGCACATTTAATGCATTTTAATGCATTCATCTTCACTTTTTAATTGGTTTATCTTAAGTTTGGACCTTTGATGAGCAGTTCGAGGACCGAACTTAGTCTCCTTAGGTTCTTACTGTCTTCACCTAATCCTTCCATTTATGGGAGAAGCAATTAGAATAGAGAGGACTTGTCTCTGAATGTACCCGTGTTCTGTCTTCATGTTGCGGGCGCATAGTAGAAATGTGGTTCGTCTTTCACATGACTAAGGGTGTCAATTTGATTGTTAACAGATGCCCCCTAATGTGTGAGGTCTGAAGCAGAGCGGAGGGCCGAAATACATTACTGAAATTTATACTTGGTCTATTGATACTCTTTATACTGATACTCTTTGCATTGATACTCTTTATCGTTCAAAGCAAGGACAAGGGAAGGAAAACTCACAAGTGCAGGATTGAGGATCATACCTGCAAAACATAGCAATTTCTCAAATATATAATATCTTCCTCAGAAGAGCATACCCATGCTCAGCAGTAAACAAGCATGGCCACGAACAATACACAATGGATCCATGTCAAAAGCAAATTTTTCTGAAATGTAAACATGCACTTTGATGAGTGTGAGAACGAAGTCTTTATTGAACTCCTGACATGGTAATCTAATCTTGTGCAGCTCGAGCAGTGCATCAATGAGTGATACAACTATGTTTTCCAAGGTCTTCAATACAAACCGATGATAGTACGAGTTTATATCATGCGAATAGGTGATCTGATGTCGAGAATAATAAAACACCATCTGATTACTAGTCATTGATATATACCATTAACAGATGTGAAGAGACCCACCGATAATGATGATGGACTCTCAGGTACTGAGTACAACTAACAAGTGTGAATAGATGTTCTGAAAATGAACACTTGTAGAATCAAACAATCAGGGATCATTGATGTATACCCACTGTCATTTGTGAGGAAACCTACCACTAATGAATGCAAGATCCAAGGTACTCTTGGGTTTCTAGATCCATGTCCTAGATGATGATTTGATGTCAATAGGAACATATCCATCTGAAGGAGGGCATTGATGCATCCCACATCAACCGATATGAAACAAAGATCAATAGTATGATATAATTTGGTAGAACTGCAAGATCCAACATGGTATACTGACACAAGGAAAGTGGACATGATTGGTCAGGAATATTTGAGGAATGGCCAACTCGGTTTCGACTTCCCTTGAACACATAACACGATGCAAAATGGACACTTGGAAACATAGGACTTTGAGTAACCGACCTTAATGAAATCCACTAATGCCAGATGCATTAACGAAAGCTACATTGGTGACGGGAAGAATAACCCATCGGCGGAGATCTGTTCAAAATACTGGTACATTTTCCTAAGGAAAACGTAGATAGTGTACTGACAACGGATACGAAATTATGTGCCATGTTCAAGGGCGACAAGGATTGACTGTTGTTGTTTTCTTCCAAGTTTATAATATGAAGTAATTCAAGTCTCTCCCTTTTTGGATTTTTGTTTTTTTCAATTTTTTTTAACCTTTTTCATTTATTAGCTTGAAAAAAGAATAAAGAATGCTATGATACATTAGAGGAAACGAGTGTCTCAACGACATGCGCCTAAATGTCAAGGGCGTGGATCAGGCCAAGGCAAAGATCTGTATTGCAAACAAGGGCTGAGCTAGTTATGTACACTCTTACATATGTTTCCTCCATGGGTATGGTTCAAATATACATAAGCAATGGTTTATAGGCATCTTGTAACAAAAAGTGACTATACAGGAAAATAAGAAACATAAGCAATAAGAAACAAAGAAGTTTGCATGGATGTTCAAGTGGATATTTTAACGCAAGCTTATGTAAAATGACAAAAAATTGGGATCCCATAAGGATATGGTCAGAAATGAATGAAAGAGAAATATGTCATCTCAAACTCCAAGTCATGATGGGACTAATAGGGCTCCTAGGCCTATAAGAATAACTCAGCATGGGCACCAAAATGGCAATGGGTGCTGACTAGGGTGTCCCATGTTCAGTAGGCTCTGCTGTCAGAATGGTGGAAAATACAGATATGAAGGGCTGACCCACCAGTTTCCAACAGGTTCGACCCTATGGTAATTTTGGGTTGCAAAAGGTTCAAATGCATCTTCACAAAGGGATGGCCTAAACCTATATGCAAGTTTCCAAATATACCAAATAAGATCGAGGAACATGTACATCATGCACCTATACTTGGGTAGATTTATATCAAGTATGCTCCCAGTGGCCCCACAAAGATGTCCTTAGTTGGGTGCAACCAAATGTTTACAACTTCAGTGATATCTTCATTTGATGATAAAATGTAATCCAAGAAGTCATGTGAGGTGGGAGAGCTCACAACCCAAATGGGCCAAGTAACTAGATCATATTACTCTATCAAGGGAAGATTTTGATATGAATCTGCTGAAGTTATTTGAGTAGCTTGGTTTGAAACTACTACGACAGATAGGGGTGATCCAAATTCATGCCAACAATTAAATGACGTTACATAAGCTGAGGTCCTTTCATCCACTATGGTTAGATAGATGTTCTTACCATGAGTCATTACTTTAATCTGAAAATTAACTTCAGAAGGGATCCTACATATTGAATGGTTTATGTCTGATGTGATCAACATCTCATCAGATGGATCAACAGTACCAATGGTAGATAATAGTTCCTTTCTTTGCATAGAATGACATTGCACTACCTCCAAGGCCGACATGGTGCATGGTACTTGATCTAGGTCCTCAAGAATGTTACCTTTCTGAGCAACTCACATGTTAGTATTATGCATTTTTCTACGAAGAACACCTTTGGGGGGTTATGGTACTAAGTCGATGGATGGTTTCCTAATGTAGAGATAACCACTTGGTTGTGATTCCGATTGATTCGATGTACTTAGAGAAACATTATAAGAAGCAAGTCTTGTTTGAATGTTCATCTCAGTATCACACATGAAGACATTGGCATTAGGATCACTGCCCCCTTGCGGGGGGGTTGGCTGGTTTCCCCTTAGCGGAGGTACCGATGTCAAAATAATGGGTTGTTGTTTCCCACGGCATTGAAGCACAGTTGGTGCATCTACCTTCCTAGAGTTAGCATTTCGCTTACTCTTGTACTTCTTCTTGTTTCCTCTAAGGTCTATGGATGAGACTATGAGGATGTTATAATTGTTGGAAGGATTAGCAGGTTCCTTCATTCCCTGGCCAGCTGTGGGTTGCAAATTCTGAATAGAAACTTGTCCCAAATGTGGGATAATCTGTTCAAGATGGTTGACGGAATCCATCATACCTTTGACATGATTTCCATGTGGAAACCTAACTGGAACAAACGCATGTCTTGCAGGTTGGTTCCAAAAGGATTGGTTATTTTATTGAACATGACCACTCCATTGTGGAATGGGGTTAATGGTTGGATTTCCCCCTTGCGGGGTTTGGCCCAAAAATGATTGGTTTCTTTCTAGACCCGTGCCACTCCACTGATGTGGTCCTTGGGTGTGATAATAATTCCAAGGTGGGTTTCCCCTTTGCGTAGGTTCACCCCAAGAAGTTTGGCTACCTCCTAAAACATGACCATTGGGTGGATTACCTTCTTGCAGAGGTGGTGCCCAAGAAGATTGGTTACTTCCTAGATCCCAACCATACCATGGCGGTTGAACTTGGTATTGAAAATCATTCCAAGGTTGAATTCATTTTTTCAGAGGTGGAATCCAAAAAGGTTGGTTACGTCCTGAATGTTTCCCAATCCATTGTGAACTAGGTTGCACATATGGATTGCCCCCTTACGGAGGTATGTTCCATTGAGATTGGTTACTTTGTGGAACACTACCATTGCATTGTGGGATATGATTAAAGGGTGGATTTCCCCCTTGTGGGGGTATGTTCCATTGAGATTGGTTACTTGGTGGAACACTACCACTCAATTGTTGGTTGGGATTGATGGGTGGATTGCCCCCTTGCGGGGGTGGGCCCCAATTAGATTGGTTACTAGTTGGAATCATACCACACCATTGGTTGTTTCCTTGGTTTGGATAAGCATTCCAAGCTTGATTTCCCCTTTGTGAAGGTGGGCCCCAAGAAGATTGGATACCTCCTGAAACCTCCCCACTCCATGGCGGAATGGGATTGATAGGTGGATTTCTGCTAGGAATTATGCTAGGATAAGTCAGAGGATAACCCCCCAAGAAATTTCCACTAATTTGAGGAGCATAGCCCCAATTGGCATAAATGTTCCATGGTTCATTGCTTCCGCTAGGAATATTACCATTCCATGTTGAAGGGTTTCCCCCGGAAGTAGAATTTGGAAAAGTCTTTTGTATACCATGAGTACTTTGGTTTACTCCTTGTGTTTGTTGACTCTGATTAGCCGAACCATATGGAAAACCAATGTTTGAGAAAGCGATGGGGTCCCTTGTTGTTTTGTGCATGTCATTCAAACTTTTAGAAAGAGGTTTGATATCACCTAGTGACTCATGGATAGTAAGTGCAATTGGTTCTGAAAGAGTCATCAAAGGAGGAATTTCATGAGCATGTGTGTGATGTTTCAATGTTTCAATTTCAACTAGAGTAATATTATCAACTATGTCTGTATTCAGTTCGTGATGTGAAGATGAATTCTTGATTTTGACTTTATGTTTTTCTTCTCGAGTAATGTTAATTGAGTTTAAAATAAGTTTTGTTTCCAAGTCATTAGGATGTGGTTTTTGTATATGTCTCTGCAATGTACCATGGCCTTCAATTTCTGGTGACTCACCTCACTGTCGCCATGACTGGCGGATCGGGAGAGTAGCCACTTCTAAGAATTTGATAAAAGGATGTGTTTAAAATGATATTCTTAATCAAACAATCCTAAGGCAAACTAGACTCAACAAAAAATAAAAAGTGACCACAGAATAAAAATTTCCTAGAGATTTCAAGCAAGCAAACTCACTATTCCAAATAACCGAATCTCAGTGAAAAGATGGATTAGAGGGCCTTCCGAAACTAGTAGTTGTTGAGGGATCTCAAGCCTCAAACAATTGCTAGCAGTGAAGGTATGAGAAACAATTACAATAAACTTTAATCGCCAGGGGTGCAAGCATTGGTTCCTAGCCAATCACCCTCCCAAGGAGTAAAAGTTCCAAAGTTTGTCTTAGGTATTGCAAGTGTGTCCCACTCACAATAGCCTATGTGATATCCTAGGAATAGCCACTAAAGTTACCACTTCACAATCGACAGTCGGGCAGAAAAGTCATAAGTCGAGGACAACTCTCATAACTAGGAACTCTAGAAACAGTGATGTCACCCTAAGGACTTGTCACTGAACATAGAATCCCCTCGATAAGCTCATGTCCCACTAAATAAGAAAAAGGGGGGAACCACCCTTACTTATCCAGATTGACCTTGTGCTCGACGCATTTTTTAGAAGCACTTTTCCAACAGGTGTTTCATGCTGCTAATTGATTTACTCTCATTAATCAATGCTAGTTTCAAAGTTTTGCAGCCCAAGAGTGTTAACTCCCCAAACATAATCCAGGGCACTAACCTAAACTTGTTGCTAACATGAAAATCAAAAGTTTGTCAATTTTAGATTTAGTGCCAATTTTAAGGGTAGTTTTCTTAGTTTCAGGGGTGGAAGTGAAACTGGTGGTATTTTGACTCGAAAATAAAATGAACCACACAATGCAAGATGCTCACTATGCTATCTTTTAGTTCGATGAATATCCTAACTAAAGGAAGGGTTAGAGGTTCATGAGCTTCTTTTAGACATGCAAAGTTTCTGGTAGATTTCTTATGTTCATGCACAGTTTTTCAGAAATATGGATAATAATTGATGTTTAATGACTAATGTAACACAAAAAATATACCAAGTAAAAGTGAATCTAATTCTATGACACGTAGGATCTTTGTTTCTCATTCAGAAGATCTCCCGAAATCCCAAGTGAAGAGGATACGCAAGGCCCTTTGGAATGTTCATGAATTAAATTCTAGACTATTACACTTGAGATCCACTTTCTCATTCACAAGATCGCCCTAAGGCCCAAGTGAAAAGGATACGGTGGCTCGAAAAACTGTATGCAAAAAATTAAATCTGCTCTGTTACACATGAGATCCACTTTCTCATTCACAAGATCGCCATAAGGCCCAAGCGAAGAGGATATGGTAGCTCGATATAAGAGGCTTTAAAAAAATCAACTCCTAAACTATTACAAGCGAGATACACTTTCTCATTCACAAGATCATCATAAGATGCGAATGAAGAGGATACGGGCCCTCATACACAATATATCTCAAGCAAACGGAATTCTAAAGGTGCAACTCTCTCTAATTATGCATGAAAATCATGAAAGCATTCAAACTCTTAAAATAAAATGTAATTAATTAAAGTTTGTTTATGTTTTGTGGAAAGAAATTGCTCTCAAATTATCTCAACATGTGATGTTTGAAGTGTGTTTATCAATGCAAATGAGTGTGAATGGCACTTTAAGTCATACAACTCCAAGTATAACTCAATTTTAATCCAAACTTAAATATTTAAAAAAGCTTCAAAAATTTTGCAATTTTTTTTCCTTTTTAATCTAATTAAAGATTTAGAAAAGCTTTACAAATTAGAAGATGTAGTTTGCTATTAGGGAGTTGGATCTGCAACATATCAATCTATCTTACTAAGAAATGGTGAGTTTCTTTGTCAACAAATGAAAGGATTATCACAAGTTTCTAAATATCTATATTCATTCATCAAAACTCATTAAGATCTAAATCCATTTAAGAATTAAATTCATACACGATAAGCAAAATTCAAACTCATAGATGGTAGAAACTTGAATCCATTCATATTAAAAAAATGAAGAAGTACATCCTTAGCATGGATCTTGGTGTGAATTCCTCTTCCATTGCCAGGAGCTTCTCTTCCTTCACCCTTGCTTTTGAATAATTTGAATTCTCTCTCCTCCTTCAGAATCTCGCTTGCATGCATTTGCTCTTCCTTTGTGTCCTCTACAATGCCTCCCATTCCTTTCTTATATAGCATTGGGAAATGAGCCCTCATGTTTCTCTTTTCAATGTGGGATTGTCCCTTTTTATCTTTTTTTATTATTTTTGCTCAAAAACCCACTTTTCATAGTTTTTAGGCTTTTTGCACAACTTTAGCATACTTTAAGTACAATTAATGCACTTTAATGCATTCATCTTCAATTTTTTATTGATGTAGCTTAGTTTTGGACCTTTTATAAGTGGTTCAATCACTGAACTTGGTATCTTTAGGTTCTTACTGTCTTCACCTAATCCTTCCATTTATGGGAGAAGTGATTAGATCAGAGAGATCTTGTCTCTGAATGTACTTGTGTTTTTGTCTTCATGTTGCGGGCGCATAGTAAAAATGTGCTTCTTTCGTCACATGAATAAGGGTGTTAATTTGATTGTTAACAAATGCCCCCTAATGTGTGAGGTCCGAAGCAGAGCTAAGGGATGAAATACATTACTGAAATTCATACTCTATATACTGATACTCTTTAAACTGATACTCTTTATCATTCAAAGAAAGGATAAGGGAAGGAACATCACGGGCACAGGATTGAGGATCACACCTACAAAACATAGCAATTTATCAAATATATAATATCCTCCTCAGGTGGGCATACCCATGATCAGCAGTAAACAAGCATGGCCACGAACAATAAACAGTGGATCCATGCCAAAAGCAATTTTTTTTAAAATCTAAACATGCACTTTGATGAGTGCAAGAACAGAGTCTTTATTAAACTTTTGACATGGCGGTCTAATCTTTCCCAGCTCGGGCAGTGTATCGATGAGTGATACAATTTTTTTTCTCAAGCTCTTCAATACAAATCGATGATAGTAGGATTTTATATCATGCGAATAAGTGATCTGATGTCGAGCATAATAAAACACCATCTGATTACCGGTCATTGATGTATACCGTTAACAGATGCGAAGAGACCCACTGATAATGATGATGGACTCTAAGGCACCGAGTACAAACTAACAAGTGTGAATAGATGTTCTGAAGTCAAACACTTGTAGAATCAAACAATCAGGGGTCATTGATGTATACCCACTATCATTTGCGAGGAAACCTGCCATTAATGACTGTAAAATCCAAGGTACTCTTGGGTTTCTAGATCCATGTCATAGATTATGATTTGATGTCAATAGGAATAGATCCATCGGAAGGAGGGAATTAATGCATCCCACATCAATCGATATGAATCAAAGATCAATAATATGATATAATTTGGTAGAACTGCAAGATCCAACATTGCATACTTACACAAGGAAGGATGACATGATTGGTTAGGAATATTTGAGGAATGGTCGTCTGGACTTCCCTTGAACACATAACACGATGCAGAATGGACACTTGGAAACATAGGACTTTGAGTAACTGACCTTAATGAAATCCGCTAATGCCAAATGCATGATCGAAAGCTCCATTGGTGATGGGAAGGATAACCCATCAGTGGATATCTGTTCAAAATACAGTTACAGTTTCCTAAAGTAAATGCAGATGGTGTACTGACAGCGGAGACCAAATTATGTTTCGTGTTCAAAGGCGACAAGGACTGACTATTTCCGTTTTCTTCAGGGATTATAATATGAAGTGATTCAAGTCTCTCCCTTTTTGGATTTTTGTGTTTTTTAATTTTTATGCTTTTTCATTTTTTGTTTTTAAAAGAATAAAGAATGTTATGATACATAGGAGAGAACGAGTGTTGCATGGGCGTACACCTATTTTTCAAGGGCACGGGTTAGGCCAAGGAAAATATCCATCTTGCAAATAAGGGCTAAGCTAGTTGTGCACACTCTTACAGTTGTTCCCTCCTAGGGTAGGCTATTTGAAGTAGGATTATGTGTCGATGGATGGTGAAGTAATACCATGTGACTAAGCTTATCCAATTTGGTGAAATGGCCAAGTAGGAATGTTTCAATGAGGTGTACTTTAGCTTGAGTCTTGTGAAGAAAACCAAAATCATAGATCATCAAGAATCATGGTCTGTCTTAACTACCTGAATCAAATAGTTTGAACTGTCAAAGTCTTCAAGTCCTGAAATCAAAAACCATTTCACTACCCAACAGTTTAGTTAGACACTGGTTCAGATGTGCATTTAATATCTAAAAAGATAGCCAAAAATGAGGAATTATGCATCTTTCTATCATTCAAAAGGATACGGTTTGTACATGTATGAATAAAAAATAAGTAAAAAATACTCATGATTTACCATATGTGTTTGTTGTTTAGTCGATGTATGAGAGGAAACATCCCCTTTCAGCTTGAATTCCTAGGAGCTATGAACCTTTAGTCTTTGATCTGCCAGTAGTGGGTTAGTTTCAATGTCGAACTAGAAAATTTTGAAATAGTTCGAACTATTTGATTGTTAACACCCCCGTGCATGATTACTCAACTTCAGAGTCTACAGTGGGAATATAATTTTCTACTTCACTTTGTAGTGAAATTTTCCACCCTTACTATGAGTTTCATGTGCCTCTTGAAGAAGGATGTTCCTTTTATCTAGGATGAGCGAGCCCAACAGTTCTTCGATGCTCTCAAGAAATCCCTAGTATCAACGCCTCTGCTACATCCTCCCGACTATAGTAGATAGTTTTTTCTATATATTGATGCATCTCAAGAGACAGTTGGCATGGTCGTAGTTCAAGAGGATGATGAGCTCTAGGATCACGTTATCTATTATCTTAGTCGAAACCTAATAGATGTTGAACTCAAGTATACTCAAATGGAAAAATTGGTGCTTGCGACTGTCCATGTAGTTCAATGATTATGTCACTATATTTTACTTCGGAATACCATTTTATGGCTTATATCAATCCATTTCAATTTGTCTTGGCACCACGTATGATTGGGGGAAATATAATAAATGGGTTGGGATTCTACAAGAGTTTGAACTTGATTTTGTTTCGACAAAATATAAGAAATATTTGGTCTTTGCGAAGTTGATGTTAGATTTCCCTAGGCTTGTTGAGGACACAGCTCATGATGAATCATTTTTGGATGAGCATATCTTCCTCATATCATCTTTGAACCCCTGGTATGGAGATATCATTATTTATCTCCAAATACTGAAGTTCACTCCACATATTTCGAGGGATGATGATGTCATATTTGTCATCAAGTTAAGAACTACCTTATCATCAATGTCACTTTGTATCGCTAATGGGTGGATTCCATTTTGCGTCGTTGATTAAATCATGAAGAAGCAAAGGCTGTGCTTAATGATTTCTATAGTGGGGCTTGTGGTGGTCACTTATATGGGCTTGTTGCAGCAAAAAATATTGAATGATTTGGCCCTTGCCAGGTTTTTTTTCGAAATATGTGCTCGCATTTTGCCCCTTTACATTCAATCATCACCATCAGTCCCTTCACAAAGTGGGGGGTGTATTTCATGGATTGCAACCCAGCTTTGGATGGGGGGCATCACTATATCATTGTGGCCATTGATTATTTTACTAAGTGGGAAGAGGCCATGCCGACTGTCAAATCCGATGGTTCGACTACATCCCATTTCATGTTCAATTAGATTATCGCTCGGTTTGGGATCTTGAAGGAGATTATCACTGACTATGGCAGTCAATTCCAAAATAAAATGATGGCATAATTGGAATTAAAACTTGGGTTTAAACAATATCATTCATCGCCTTACTATCCCCAAGAGAATGGCCAGCTAGAGGGAGTTAACAAATATCTTAAGGCCATTCTAGAAAAAACAGTAAAATAAACCAACTCGAACTATAATATCATGTTATATCCTACTTTGTGGGTGTGCCAAACTATAGTTAAAAATTCCACCGGTTTCTCAACTTTTCAGTTAGTTCATGGTGTGGAGTCTATCCTTCCTGTTGAATGCGAAATCCATTCCTTAAAGCTAGCCATTAAATTCTTACCTAACAAAATGGATTTAGAATTGCGTTTAATCCACCTCAAGCATCTTGATGAGCAATGTCTATATGTCATTGTGGCTATAGAAGCTAATAAACACCGTTTTAAGGCTCAATATGATAGTGATGTCCGTCCCCGATAGTACACTAAGGGTGACTTGGTCCTCTTGTATGACCAAGTTAAGGAATCGTTGGGGGAAGGGAAGTTCAACCCAATGTGGCATGGCCCTTACATAGTGAGGCATGTCCTATAGAAAGGATCTTATGAGTTGGAAGACTATGAAAGAAAATGCGATGAAGGAGCCTAGAAATGGACTCTACCTGAAGCAACACTATGCTTGAGTCTTCAGATTGGGCTGGTACCCTGTACATTATTGTATAGTTTTTTACATAGTTTAGATTTTCTTTTGGTGTATTGGGTGTTCTTATATGATTCCTCTTGGTTGGCATCTATCAATGGAGTCTTCGACGTTCTTAGGATTTGCGGATGGTGCCAATTGTCATACACATAAAATAGCTTGTGCCACTTGGTTCATTTACTCACCTAAGGGTCAACTTGTGTCTTCAGGAGGTGTATGTTTTGGGATAGCATCGAATAATGTGGCTGAGTATAGTTCCATCATTGACCTACTAAACAATGTCATTTCTAATGGTATTCACTCTTTAGAGGTTCTCCTATATTCATAATTGGTCGTTTCACAATTGAACAGTTGGTACCGTGTTAGAAATCCTATGCTGCTAATAAGATTCTTACCGGTAAGACTGTTGGAAAAAAATTTTAATTTTATCACATTTATTCATATACCAAGATGTTCTAATCAAGTCACCGATGCATATGAAAACTATATTTTAGATTGGAATTTGTCTCATAATTAATCAAAGGAAGCAACCATACATTCATTCATTCATATATTTATAAACAAATAATAGTAGAGATGAGAACCATAAGTTTTTTATTATCATAAATAAGTCCAAAAATTTGATGTCATAGTACAAAAACTAAGCTCATGACTCTGAAAATATACACGGTCAATACATAGAATAAGCATGGCATCTAAGCCTCAGGTACAGGATGCGTGTCATGATAGCATACTATGGCATTGGCTAGATGCCGTAAAAGCTGGACCCATGGACGGGGTACTCCTACTATGTCCCTCTGCATGGCCTCTGGTAGGTCCTCTATCTGAACCATTGGTACTATACGAGTCAACTGGGATAGGTTTCACTCTACATTCTGTAGTGTATGCTCTCCATCTCCACCAGTTGACTCCTCTCCTCAGCCTCTGCGTTGGTGACATGGGTATCCATTTAGTCATCATGGACCTATGTCTATGAAAAATATTTTAATGTTAATACTCGATACCACACCCAAAAAAAAATTGCTTTCATTAAAGTCAAAAATCCAAAAAAAAAATGAATAATGAAAAAATAAAAATAGTGCTTACCAATATCACCAAACGCATACCTTGGTGGTAATGGCATGTCTCTGTCACCACATAATTTGATACCCTCATAGGAATAGTTGTCTATGGTGATCACCTGTTGTTGACACTAGTGGAAGAAATCATCATTATATGGAGAGGGCACTCTGCCACCTCCCAACTATGTCATAATCTTAGTCCAGTGGTCCTGGGAAAGATCCTGCAGACTATGAGGAGGGACCTCCACCCTCGAGATAAGGCCGGGAATCCTCTCGAAAAATAAATTGCACAATATGCTCACAAACCCAAATTTTTTGGCACTTCCAATATTGCATTCAATAAGTTGGCACTTCATGGTTTCCAATAGTGATGTACACCATTCATACACTATAGGTATCAGACACTCTACCGCATAGAACATCATGGGTCTTGAATCCTGGTGAAGTGTAATCGAACCTGATATCCTACCGAGCACTAGTATGATGATCTTCATGTTGAGGCTCCTGATGGTTGTGATGGCGACTTGACTTCCCACCTTTTAGGTGTTGGGAAGATAGTATATAGAAATGTAGTCCTCTATATTCATTCCCCCTCCTATGCCACAAGCCCAAAGTTTTACTACTTCACCTCGGAGGGATAATCCTATAATGAAGTATATGTCTTCAACATTAATATTTAGAGGTTTCCCATCCAAATTGAAGGACTTGGTTTCTAGATCCCAATAGTCTATGAGCATCTAAAGCAACCTTGGTTGTGCCCTTAGGTTTCCAATATTTCAAAATTTATAAAGGCCACATCTTTGTAAAGCTTGTTGAGAATCCAAATCACCTTTCACTTCATTATCAATGGCATCATGCTCCCTCTCCCTCCACTCTATCATTATCCTGCAAAAAGAAGGGAGATATTTGAGTTAGTTTCATTAAAAAACAACCCTCAAAGCGATGTATGCGTGCAACAGTTATCACAGTCGTCCATGTACGCAGGTAGGCTTTGCTTTGTCTGCATGGACCTTGTTGAAATTTGGTTGAGCTTTGATCTTAAATTCTTTTATATGCAGAGACTTGAATCAATGAGACAATTCAATCCATGAAATTCATACAACCATAACATAATATATACCTTGGGGAAAATCCTCACAATTATGAGAACAAAAACCCCAACAATTCTTATCAGTATAATATAATGGATCAATAGAGAAGAGAGATCAATCAGATGTGTGCACAGCACAACAATACCCTACACAAAGAGAAGCGCCTTTCCTTCAATGGAGAAGAGAATTCACTTCGACCTAGATTGAACAATCCTGTATATAAAATGTATACATTCTTCTCTTCTATTTTTAACTTCTAACTTCAGCATAAACTCACCCTCAAACTAGATGTATTAATCTTGCATGGAGTGGTGCGCCCCACTTCTCATACAGTGCTTCATCTTGCTGAGTTGTCACTTAGGATGAAGTCGCCTCTTAACTAAAACCTTTCCCACTTAGTTAGGTGGATAACTTAATTGTTGACATGAAAGTAGCACAACTAACATGTCATCTTTTAGTTTAACATAAGTGTCTTCATACAATAAAACTTAGTTAACTAGATCTTCTTTATTGTCACTGAGTTAACTCTATTTAACTGAAGTGTCGTCTTTTAGTTTAACTAAAGTGTAAATACTTTAGTTAACTAGTCCCTTTTATTTAACACTTAGTTAAGTGAAATCATGTTGATTTATTTACTTGAAGTGACCACTATGAGTTCTTTAGTTAACTGAGACATATCTTTAACTAAAGCATTGATACTTAACTGAAGGTTTGTAACTGAAGCTTTAACAATTCGAGTTCTCTTTAATTAGCTGAAGTGTCTGCATGGAAAATTTTGAATTCTCTTAATCTCTATGCTTTATATTTTATTTATTTATCTCTTACTACATGTTCAATATGTGCTAACTTTAATTACCCATCAGATTACATTATACTAAGAAGAATTATCGGATGTTGTGCTCATATTATATTATTCCGGACCAAATGATTATATTCTAAAGTAATTCACTTCAGAGGTGATCAATCTCTAAAGGAGACTTAATAGAAATATGGTGATCATGGTTAATAATATGTCACACAAAATTAAATGCTTTCAACAAGTAAAGCATGACCTTTATACAAAAGGTCTGCCTCTATGCGGGAGGTCCATCTCATGGATACCTTTATACGGAAGGTTTGCCTCTATACGGGAGGTCCATTTCATGCATACCTTTATACAGAATGTTCACATGATAATCATGACTTGATGCACACAAGTTCAGAGCCTTTTACAACAATAATTTACAACATCATTACTTTGATCAATTAACTCTATACAGGAGGAATAACCTTTACACGGAAGGAAATAAAAGTGCTCACCTCTATACGGGAGGATCAATCTTGACTACACAATATTGGTTTGGAGAATGTCTCATGATGTTGTATATTTAACACTCCCTCTCAGTGAGGGAGGCATTCTATGCCATGCCAAGCTTATCTCAGAAGTACCTGAACTTTTTCACTAACAAAGGCTTTGTTAACACATATGCAATCTGTTCATCAGTAGCAATGTACTTAAGTTTCACTGTACCTTTCTGGACCATGTCTCGGATGAAGTGATACTTCATTTCAATGTGCTTTGACTTGTCATGAAACCTTGGGGGCTTGATTAATCCCATGTAGAGATTTCTTTAGTTTGCAAACATGGGACTCCTTCCCATGTACCACAAATCCTTCAGGATGCTGAATATAAACCTTTTCCTCAACCTCGCCATTGAGAAAGGTTGCCTTCACATCCATCTGGTGAAGTTTTCATCCTAGATTAAATGCAAATGCAATCATTTCTCGGATTGTGGTGTACCTTTCCATAGGGGAAAAGGTCTCATCATAATCGATGCCTTCTTTTTGATAGAAACCTATGGAAACAAATCTGTCTTTATACTTCTCAATGCTACCATCCGCAACATGCTTTATCTTGTAAATCCATCTGGAAGTCACAATAGACCTCCCATCAAGTTTGGGGACAAACTCCCAAACATCATTCTTCATTATAGAGTTGTACTCTTTTGTCATTACATATTTCCAAACTTCTTGTTATGCATAATCCTCATATCAGAATGGTTTTGAATCACTAATGTGACTCATAAGTGCAACATACCCTGAATATCTGTTAAGTTTCTTGTGCTCTCTGGATGATCCTTTTGGTACTCCATGTTTATCTGCATTTTGTAAGATGTCTCAGCACTGAGCAGGTCTTTTTTTAGTGTAAGGTTCATCAGGTGACCGCTCAACCAATTCTACTAGTTCTTTAGGAGCTATCAAATCTGAGGTATCTTCTGGTTTCTCCCTCTCTAAATCTGAAGGGGGGGATCAGACTCGGGATCCTCCATCTCTTAATCACATTGAATCTCTTTCGATCTTTTGAAAGCAACTTCCTCATGGAAGGTAAAATCTTGGCTGACTTCAATGTGTCTCTCACTAGATACATATATTTGGTAGGATTTGGATGACTCGCTATAGCCCACAAAGGTTCATTTATTTCCATAAGGCTCCATATTTGTTCTCTTTTCTTTCGGTACATGAATGTATATTGGGATCCCGAAGATTTTCAAGTGTGAGATGTCTGGCTTCTCACCGGTAAACACTTATTCTAGTATCCTCTCATCTAGAATGGCATGCTGGATTCTATTCTGGATGTACATAGATGTACAGGTGGCTTCTGCCCATAATGAGGTAGAAATTTCTTGATCATGCATCATGGCTTTTGCAGCCTCACATATGGTACGATTCTTTCTTTTGGCAAACCCATTTTATTGAGGGTTGTATGGTACTGTTAATTGTCTACATATTCCCGCATCACTACATAGCTCATTAAATGCATGTGAATCAAATTCACCTCCATTATCAGACCTTAATGCATGGATGTGATTTTCTTTTTATTTTCAACAAGGGATTTAAACTCTTTAAATTTGCTAAAATCTTCACTTTTATCCTTCATGAAATAAATCCATGAATTCCTAGAAAAATCATCTATGAATAGTACATAATATAAGAAGTCACTAAGGGAGGGGGATGACATGGGACCACATACATTAGAGTGTATTAAATCTAAAATCCCTTTAGATCTAGTAGAACTTCTAGAAAATATTTTCTTAACATTCTTCCCAAGTGCACAACCCCAACATACACTATCATGCTCAAAATCAAATATGGGCATACCTTTTACCATCTTTTTAAGTCCTAGCAGTGCTTTGTAGTGTAGGTTTCCAACTCTTCGCTACCATAGCTCACATGGAATGATAGTGTGGTGAATCATAGCTCGAATGTACTTCCTGGGTACCTTATAGAGTCCTCCCTCTTAAACTCCAATCATAGTAGTAGATTCTAGGCTTTTTTTCTTCTGCCATAAAAGTGCTTTGTTATCCATGAAGATAAATCGAAAGCATTTGTCTTCAAGAACTGAAACTAAGAGTAGGTTCTTCTTCAATCCTAGAACATATAGAATTTCCTCCACATGTAGAATATCAATGGTGCTCATTGGAATGAGGTGGATCCAACTCCTTGGATCGAATAAGTTGAGTTGTCCCCCAACTCTACCATGCATGTGAATTATTTCTCTTTTAGATCGGTGATGGTACTCTTGTAACAAGTCATATGTTTGGATGCACCACTGTCAATCAACCATGTGTCTGCATTTGTGTGACGGATCCCAAAAGGGATGAGACAAGATAATACTCCCTTATTGTCTCCTTTTCTTCGGATGCATTCTTCTGAGTGATTTCATCTTCTATGGAAGTAGAAGCATGAAACTTTCCCTTCTGCTTTGCTCTGTAATCTCTTGATAAATGGCCTTTCTTGTTGCAATTGAAGCATCTATCCTTTGACTTGTCAAAGTATTTGTTGAACTCCTTCTTCTTTGAATGAGAGAACTTCTTTTGGAAGAAGGGTTTCTTTCCTTTATTCATCCTTGTTGTGAGGGAAAGATTTTATTTTTTTATGCACACTGAGTTGCTCTGGATTCTCCCCTCCTCTTGGAGGTAGTCATGCCACAATATTTCAAAGTTAGGTTATACCTCTCGGCCATTTACTGAAGCCAAGAATGTCTCCCATGAGGATGGGAGACCATCAATAGTATTTTGGAGAACATCGTCTTCATCCACCACTATTCCAATACTAGCAAGATGATCTCTTACCTGAGATATCTTGGAAAAGAAGGAGGCCATTGTCTCATCCGTATCCATCTTTAAGTTTTGAAGCTTATTATTCAATGACCTCTTTTGACTTGGGGCCTTCTTCTCATATAGATTAGTCAATGTATCATAACATTCTTTCGCGGTCTTCAATGGTGTGATCATGGGAATCAAGTTATCTTTTACCAAATCATAGATGATACGTTTAGCCTTATATTGATTCTTCTTGAATTTGATGCACCCTGCATTACATGTGGGATCCTCCACCACAGTGGATACATATCCATCCAATTCATGTTCCTCTAGGGTGTTGAGAATCCTATCCTTCCAAGTGTTGAAGTTTGAGGTGCCCTCAAGGCGGTCTTCTGGTCGTACAGAGACTGATGCCATAGTATTCAAATCTTGTGCTCAACTTCTTAGGATCAACATAGGATCTAGATGAAATGCAAAATTGAGCTCCTTCACGCCTTGAGCTCTGATACCATGTTGAAATTTGGTTGATCATTGATCTTTAATTCTTTTAGATGCAGAGACTTGAAGCAATGAGACAATTCAATTCATGAAATTCATACAACCATAACACAAGATATACACTGGGGGAAATCCTCAAAATTATGAGAACAAAAACCACAGCGATTCTTCTTAGTATAATATAATGGATAGCAAAGAATGATTTCTTTTACAAAATAGCATATTTCTTTCAAAAGATAAGAGATCACCGAACTTCTTGGTGAAGATACGGAAGCAATAGAGAAAAGAGATCAATCTGATGTGTGCACAGCACAACAATAACAAGCACAAACAATAACCTGCACAAAGAGAAGAGCCTTGCATTCCATGGAGAAGAGAATTCGCTTCACCCTGGATTCAACAATCCTATATATCATATTTATACATTCTTCTCTTCTATTTTTAACTTCTAACTTCAGGATAAACTCGCCCTAAAACTGGATGTATTAATCTTGCATGGAGTGGTGCACCCCACTTCTCATGCAATGCTTCATCTCAATGAGCTATCACTTAGGAGGAACTCTCCTCTTAACTGAAAGCTTGCCCACTTAGTTAGGTGGTTAACTTAAGTGTTGACATGCAAGTGTCACAAATCACATGTCATATTTTAGTTTAACATAAGTGTCGTCATGAAATAACACTTAGTTAACTAGATCTTCTTTGTTGTCACTTAGTTAACTCTCTTTAACTGAAGTGTCATCTTTTAGTTTAACTAAAGTATAAATACTTTAGTTAACTAGTCCTTTTTATTTAACACTTAGTTAACTGAAATCATGTTGATTGATTTACTTGAAGTGGCCATTGTGAGTTCTTTAGTTAACTAAGACATATCTTTAACTGATGCTTTAACTAAATCATTGATACTTAACTGAAGCTTTAACAATTCGAGTTCTCTTTAATTAGTTGAAGTGTCTGTGTGGGAAATTTTGAACTCTCTTGATCTCTATGCTTTATCTTTTATTTCTTTATCTCATACTGCACGGTCAATATGTGCTAACTTTAATTATCCATCACATTACATTATACTAAGAAGAATTATCAAATTATGTGATCATATTATATTATTCCAGACCAAATGATCATATGCTAAAGTAATTCACTTAAGGGTGATCAATCTCTAAAAGAGACTTAATAGCAATCTGGTGATCATGGTTAATAATATATCACACAACGTTAAATTATTTTAACAAGTAAAGCATGAATTTTCTACGGAAGTTCCACCTCTATACGAGAGGTCCATCTCATGGATACCTTTATACGAAAGGTTCACCTCTATACAGGAGGTCCATCTCATGGATACGAAAGGTCCATCTCATGGATACCTTTATACGAAAGGTTCACCTCTATACAGGAGGTCCATCTCATGGATACCTTTATACGGAAGGTTCACATGATAATCATGACTCGATACACACAAGTTCAGAGCCTTTTCCAACAAGACTTTACAACATCATTACTTTGATCAATTACTTCTATACGAGAGGAATAACCTTTGCATGAAAGGAAATCAAAGTTCTCACATCTAAACAGAAGGATCAATATTGACTACATAAGATTGGTTTGGAGAAAATGTCTCAATGCTATATATTTAACATACCCACCCGTGTACGCGTCCCAATTATCTGCTTCCCACGTACACTGAGTTTTATAATTTGCGTGCTTAAAAACTCAAAATTACCACTAAAATAAAAAAAATTAACCAATGAAATTAAAAAGAGCATGATGAGGGCACTTACTTGGTCCATATAGCTCGTGATTTCGTCTCTTGTAGCTCTCGGAATCACCGATTGAAGAAAGAGGGAAAAATGGCTCCAAATGTACTATTGTGGTTAAAAAACCAAATAACAGAGTAAAAAACTTCTATTTTTTACTATTTGTATAAAACATTTACCCATTTTCTATATTTTTAACCATTTCTTTTAATATTTTATGAGTATAATGGTCTAATTCTATGGTGTATGGTACTTTTTTAAATAGTTTCTTTCGACGGTTATGGATTTCAACCTTTTTTAACATGATTTGTGCCTTCGGCAGGTATTTCTCATCCCCATCATATAGGTTAGGATTCCACTCTGCATGCATCGTTGCATTGAACTATAAATACGATTCATAAAATTTAGGTGCAATCCCACTTTTTATCAACACAGAACCTTCCGGATGCTTCTAGAAGTTTCGTTATTTAAGCAGTAGGGCCTTCCCAACCATGGGTAACCTAGTTAGAACAATGTTTTTCATTTGCTTCCCATGTTGTAGTTCCTCCTTAGGTATGGCAGTTTCTTGTAGTCCCTCCAAGACTTTGCATCGAAACCACATGTTTCTTCTCATGTTATATTCTAGATATCACCCACATAGACTCCTAATTATGTCAAGTTTTAAATGCATATCATTCACCTACTTGTCTCTATGAGCCTAGTGGTGGCTCCCACTTTGTCATTATAATCCAAATTTCCTAAGCACTTCTCAGTACTATCCAAGCAAAGCTTATTATTTATCCTTTTCAGCTTGAGTACCCTTTGACCCTGAGGTAGCATCCCCCGAGTTTCCTTATCTTGCACACATTTCCTTGCATTGAGCATAGGTATGTTCTAATGCATGGAACTAGTTTGCTTGCCTACGACACTCGTTCCCTTGTATGTGTATTATAAGCACTCTTTTATTCTTTTTCAAGATTTTATAATATGAAAAAGACCAAAAAAAAAACATAAAAAGCCAGATAGTAAAATTTCATTATCTTCTATTAGCAATCGTGTCACCTTTGAACATAGCACAAATATTGAGTTCATTCATCAATGGTTTGGGTTTAGTATGGCCTTAGGAAGCTAAAATTGTTACTCAAATATTAATCCTCCGACTGGTTAAGATTTTGGTCCCTATGGATATTCTATCGAAGCCTCCTGCATCACAGAATTGTGTCATTTTTCAGTCTTAAGTCTATGTTGCATGAGTCCCTATATGTCTCAAGCTCTTTTTCAAAGGAACTCTATAAACTTGAGTCGTCCATTCCTCATATCCCTTGAATTTGCATGTCGTCCATCCCTGTATAAGTATATTCCGATCACATGACATTTTTTGTCCTACCTAGCACCGTAGGCCTACTTTCATCATTGGTAGGTGACCTTGAACTTAGCATATGACATCTCATCATTTCTAAATGAATGAGTGGTTTCCCTTGTATTCAAAGGCAAGAAATCTATTCACACATCAGGATTCATGTTGTGTCTTGGATTACATTATACCTCATTGGTGGTTTCCTCACTTCTGTCAGTAGTGTTCATCATTGGCTACTATTCAGAAGGTCTTTTTCATGCACTACTTGCATCCGGTACACATGAGTTCTTCCAAATCCTTCATCCTAGTTGTGTACCTCATGTTGGTTGATGGGATATGCCTTAATTCCCTACTTCTATCATATCTCATCCATCGAATTTATATCACCTATTCTAGAATCGATATCTAGATTTAGATGAGTACCTTGAAACTTGCAATCATCAGTGGTAGGTCCTCTCATCATCGACAGTTAGGAATTCATAAATGTCCCCTGATCGATGGATTCTGCAAGTGTTTGAATGCAACACCCTTTTTCACACTTGTTGAATGTACTCAATGCCTTGACACCCATTTTCATCATTGGTGGGAAGTCTCACATCTATTAACAGTATACCTTAATGACTAGTAATCACATGATGTTTGATCAAGTTCGTCTCCAATACCTTTATTCACGTGATGGGACATGCACCATCGACGATTTGTGTAGAATACCTCATGCTATAGTGGCATTACACTATATGCTACTATCCATGATCGTGATAGTATCTATGGGACCTCAGTTCCCATGGTAGAGAATTTTGTACCTCAAATTGTACCAGATGTCTTCAGTTTAGTTGGAGACTGGACCTCACTGTATATGGGTCATGTTTGTGACCTATTATGACAAATATCTATGATGTATCGCCTAATCATGACCATTGTATCAAACTACTATGTACTTCAAGTTACCGATGTGTATACAAAGTCAGTATTGTATTATTTTGATGAATGGCTATTTCTTCTGGCTGGGTCTCCACTACTCCAGTTTTGAGAGTTATGATGTACTTCGGCCATCGTGATCTTCCCTATGACCTCATGCATTAGGGGGCATCTATTATAGCATGATTTAGAACACCTTATTCAACATGCCTTGATGGCCTTCCATGTCCCTCTATATAATCATATCATCCCTCTTGCTTGGAGAAACCCCTAAAAAGCACATATTTGTTGATGTATGAACCCTATCAACACTACATCCTATGTATATGCATTTTGATCCACTACTTCTTGCATACATCGGGTATCATGCTCAAAATTAAAAATGGTTCAGGTTTTCCTTATCAAGTAATGACCATGTTGATATTTGGCATTCCATATGCTGGAAAACACTCTGATTTGACCCTCCACCTCCTTTAAGGATTATATATTGATCCATTATGGAAAATTTGAGAGAGGAGAAACTAGAGAGCAAGGAAACTCTGGAGAAATGTTTTTCCATTGTCATTTCCTTGAGTCTACATCCATTTTTCTTTGTTTTTTGAACTCTTTTATGATCATCTCCCAAGATCTTCCATATCATGTGAAGGAGGAATCCAATTATTCCTTGAACTTCTGAGCTTGCCTTTGCATGGAGGATTGAAGTGGTGGAGGCCTAGGTGGAGGAACTTAGTTTCTAGGTTCCGATGAGTTGCTGACAGAAGGTTTCCACTTTGTACTTATATTTATTTCATTAATAGAAATACTATTTACTTGTCCAATACATGTTGCAAATGTTTATGTTCTTTTCCTTGGGTATATCTGTTGAATATGTTAATGGATTATGCTATTTTTTATGCTAACAATGTATATCTATATTCCATATGCTCATATATATTTTTTGTTGAGGACAAGTTGTAGGTGAGGAGCATTGGATTTCAAGCTCAACAGTGGTTGTCTTTGAACATCCAATTGAGGTAAGAGTTTTCTCTTTTGTTGTTGGCATTTGACATTTATATAGCATACTTGAAAATTAAGTTGATTTCTGGTGCAACTTTGTCTATTGTGGTCTACCCCAATCCATAGTATTTTTTATCCATTAAAAAATATAAAGGCGAATGGTGGGATAAGGAGCTTCATATATCAGGAGGTGGATAGGAAAGGGGGACAAGGGAATTATCTGCATGGGATTGTAGGGCGACATGCAAGGCCAAGACATATCATAATAGTGTGATGCATTAGCAGGAAGAAGTATTCACTAATAACGATGTAAAATGATTGCAGGGTGGCATTTTGCAATGTGTAGATTGGATAGAGAAATGATGCATCATAGATCTAGTGATAGGTGGAAATCATGATGATTGCGTCTACATGAGTTTTTGTTTAACTTTGTAGCTCGAGATGTCGTTCCTATGATGTTGCCTAACATGAAGGGACATTAAAAGTGGTCTCTCTAGAAAAGTGAACTTTATATTATAAAGAGATTTTATGTTATAAAGTTCAAGTGACTTTTACTTTATAAAGTTTAAGTGATTTTTATTTTATAAAGTTAAAATTGACTTTTTTCATTTAATGACTTAAACTGTATTTAATGAGAAATTAAATCCTATCCTTTAATGATGGGAGTGAATCTCATTCATTAGATCAAAAGAAGTTAAATTGCTTAGGTTTAGGTCATTAAATGAAGAATACATAAAGGTTATTAGAGAAGAGGCATTGTGATCATTGTGTGAGAAACATAAGAGAGAAAGGAGAGAGAGAGAGAGAGAGAGGGAAAAGAAGAAAATTTTTGAAAGAGATAGAAGCAAGAGGAGCACACCATTTGAGAAGGAAGGATGGCATGAAAATCGAGAGATATTGCAGCATTAGTGAACCTGATGTTTTGCACGTGTGAGACAATCCATACAGTAGATTAGCACACAAATTTCAAGAAGCAGTTGGCACAGTTTTCAATAGATTTGTTGATTGTAACTGTTCTGTACAGTTCATATTACTACAACATTAATACCTGGGTGTGATTCCCAAGACAGTGACAGAGATTGTTGTTGGTTTTATTTTTGTTTTGTACATAGGATCGTATAGAGAGAGTAATTGTGGGCATGACTTCAAAAGTTCCATATTGGAGATAAGTTATGTTTATTATTGTTTGGTACTCTTGTATGCTTTCAAAAATTTTGAGAATCCATAATAATTAATATTTCTTCTATTTGGTTTTCACCTTTGGGGTTTTTTCCAAGGCCATTTGACCAAAAATATCTTGTGCTAAATGTCTTTATGTTGACTGATGTTCACTAACATTATTTGGCTGCTATAAATTTCCATATTGCTTAACATATATGTTTCAGCTTATAAGATACATTGAAATTTGTGTACGTGATTTATATTAAATGTTGAGACTTGTAGAATACTGAAACCAGAGTTTGTGCCAAGTATTTGACAAAATCACTAAGTGAATTTTTTAGTGTTTTTGTGTGAATTTTTTAACATGGTATCAGAGCTAGGAATCTGGGGTTTAGTGAACGATTGATTTTGACATAGGTTCTGCAAGAGATTTGTGGGGGGTTTTTCCTAGGAAGAAGGGAAAAGGCCATTTGTTCAACCTATTTGACGAAAGTACTACAAGGGAGTTGTAGTGTTCATTCAAACTATTTGACGAAAGTACTAACAGAGAGTTGTTAGTGTTCATTCAAAATATTTGATGAAATTCTTGCAATAGAATTGCAAGTAGTTCACCAGTAAGAGTGCATCCCATTGAAGCAATTTTTATGGGCAATAGAAGGGACAAAATGTATGTAGTGCATGAGAATCATATGTATGCAGAATCTGGGTGGATATCAGATTCTAGATCAGTGTCAGATATAGAGGGAGATAAAGAGGCTTTGGAGATTGAGATGGTACCGAGTATTCAATCTTCAATTCGGGGAAGAGGGAACGAGGCTTCTTCAAGTACTAGAAGGAGGATCAACTGGTATGATACGGCACTAATGAATGAGTAGGAGCGAGATGAGAGTTCTCATTTTAGTGTTTTTGGCACAGGTCTCTAGTTCAGAGTCCAGGACAGGTAGCGAGACGAGATCAAGAGTCAGAGGGAGCTGCTATAGCATACAACATGATGGGTCTGGAAAGTGATCCTGGTGGAGGTGTCAAAAGTACCTCCCTCACTAAGAGGGAGTGTTGAAATTTGTAGCTCGAGATGTCCTTCCTGTGATGATTCCTAACATGAAGGGACATTAAAAGTGGTCTCTCTAGAAAAGTGAACTTTATGTTATAAAGAGGATTTATGTTATAAATTTCAAGTGAATTTTAATTTATAAAGTTTAAGCGAGTTTTATTTTATAAAGTTAAAAGTGATTTTTTGTATTTAATGACTTAAACTATATTTAATGAGAAATTAAATCCCAACCTTTAATGATGAGAGTGAATCTCATTCATTGGATCAAAAGAATTTGAAGTGGGTAGGGTTAGGTCATTAAATGGATAATACATAAAGGTCATTAGAGAGGAGGCATTGTGATCATTGTGTGAGAAGTACATGAGAGAAAGGAAAGAGAGAGGGAAAAGAAGAAAATTTCTGAAAGAGATAGAAGCAAAAGGGGTGCACCTTTTGAGAAGGAAGGAGAGCATGAAAATCGAGATATATTGTAGCATTAATGAACCCGTTGATTAGCACGTGTGAGACAATCCATACAACAGATTAACAAATAGTTTTCAAGAATTAGTTGGCACATTTTTCAAGGGATTTGTTGGATGTAACTATTCTGTATAGTTCATATTACTGCAACATTAATACCTAGATGTGATTCCCAAGACAGTGATAGAGATTGTTGTTGGTTTTATTGTTTTTCCGTACATAAGGTCTTATAGAGGGAGTAATTGTGGGCATAGTTTCCAAAGTGGCAGATTGGATATAAGTTATGTTTATTGTTGTTTGGTGCTCCTGTATGCATTCAAAAATTTTGATCCATCTCACCTTCTCCTGATTGAGATTATATAGCACCAAGGGAAATACCTAATGTGTCAACATGTACATGGAATTCGTTTTTCCAGTTGGGGAATGCCAATATTGGGGCATTAACCATTTTGTGTTTAAGTGTTGCAAAGGCCTTTTCACAATCTTCAGTCCACTTAAAAGATTCATATTTCTTTAACAATTGTTCCAATGGCATGGTGATCGACAAAAAGTTGCAGATAAATCATATATAGTATCCTTTATTCCCCAAGGTAGAGCACAACTTCTTGACTGATGTAGGTTCCTGCAAGTTGAAAATTGCCGCAATTTTCACGGGATATACTAAAACTACATTGCGAAATACAATGTATCCAAATAGGTTTCCAAAAGGAACCCAAAAAATGCATTTTTGCAAGTTCAAGAGATCCCCATTTGTTGACAGTGGTTTAACATTATTTAGAGTAACACAACATGATCTTTAAGCAAACTATAGGCTATCCAATCATCTAAGTAAACCTCCAAACATCTATGGAGAAACTCTCTAAAAGCTACGATTACTATCCTAGAGAAAATAGCAGGTTCATTCTTCAATCCAAATGGAATGACATTATAAGTGAATGACCCCCATTCCATTGTAAAGGTTGTCTTCTTTTTAAGTACTTATGCAATCCTAACCTGGTGATATCCCGAGAACCAATCTATGAAGGAGTAGGCTTCATTCCCTTCAACTTGATCTAATACTTCATTGCTATATGGTGTTGGGAATGGGTTGTGAACGCCTGCAATGTTCATGCTACAATAATCAACACAGGCTCTAATATCTTATGTATATTTCTTGCTTTGGATTACCATGGGGTTGATCCATTGTCAAGTCCCCTCTCGTGGACCCAATTCAAGGAAGGGAACATGATACCAGGTTATGAGGATTTTACATAATCTCAGCCCGATTCATTAGATTCACAGCAATAAAACAAATGTGTGCAGATGCAAATCAAGCAAACATGCACAGTGGAAATAAACCTCATCCACACACATTTCATATGCATTCAGCATATCAAAAATATAGATTAATTTAAAACATTGCAGAGACAAAACACATATATATAAAAACATGTATCTTTATTGTGATGTTGTCCCAAGCAACTAGCTATGTTGCTGCAACGTTCCACCCAACCATAGGTGTCTACCCATCCTGTAATATTTCAGCACTCAGAGACCACCCCTAAGCTGGGCATGATTTCTACAAGGAAAAGGGGAAATTCAAGCTCATACACAACCAAATAATCATGGCATCTAAGTCATGCCAGTCCACAGTTGGTTTTATCACGCTAAATATGAACCCTCTTCATCTCTGATACTAGTATTCAAGATCAAGTGAAAGCAATGGATACCCATAACCCATACCCCAACATACACTACTTACACACAGCAAAACTCCATCATTGGGCGTGGATACACATTTTAACAATAGGATTAGAAACAAGATGGCCATGGGTTTTCCCCAAAACATTTCCAGCCAAAAAAGTAGTATGGGGTGGGGAAAAACAATCACAGGGAGGAAAATGATTTCTTCCCCAACTATCTAAGCATTTAGCGGCCCATACGGTCTCTATGGAACCCCCAATTAGATTCCCCTTCTTCCCCATGGGTATACAACACAAAAATTCCCTTCTCTCTGCTGAGAATGAAGGAAAACACATAAATTTGATGGAGAAAAATGCCCAACCAACTCCCAAGTCGTGAGAGAGCCAAACTGGTTGATGGGTAATGGCTTGGAGAGAAATTCATGGCTCTTTTCTTGCCCAAGAATCCAAACACGATTTTCTATGCAGGGTGGCTTTCCCATACCTGAATCTGGACAGCCATACCTCCCATTCCCCAAGGCATTAACTACTTCAACCACTCTTGGAAGAAATAAATGATTGGTACCAAAAGTCAGCATGGGTAGTTGAGGGTTTTGTGGGTTCTCTCATTGTCACTTGGCTTGACTTAATTGGCTCAAGGGTTTGAATGTTTCCCTCCCAATTCCTTGTAAAATCATGCCCCCATCTCTTGTTGCATTGCATAGCTAGTTGTGGGTATTTTATTAAAATGCATACTTACATGACATTTGCAATTCCAATGTGCCTGGCTAGCACGTAAACCATATGCATCACTAAATCGATGGCAAGGCCTTGGACCTGAGATCCTCACCATGATTTTATAATAATGTTACACCATTTACATTTGAATGCAATGGGGTCAAACTCGGGATATGAAAATACCCTCCCCCTTAGAATAACATTGTCCTCGATATTCCAACACTTAGGAATAAATACCCACTTCACACATGTCCAAAATTCACAAAATGTGGCAGGTCTATCCTGCGTTTCATCTTTTTACTTTGACCCTTCAAGAACAAGTACTTTGGCTTCCACAAGATGCGCCTCCTGGATTTGATCTTCCTGTTGATGTATATGTAACTTCGGAATGTATTTCATATATGTATGTTGTATGTACTCCTATAGAGATGGTATTATTCCTCTATACGGAAGTGTCGTCATTTATATTGTAAATGTCGTAACTTATACTTGATGGGTTATTAGACCACCTTGTTGGGGTCGGCCTTGTATAAGTCATGTGGGTCAAAGGGTTATTAGACCACCCTATTGGGGGTCGTCCATGTTGGTCGAAGGGTTATTAGACCACCCTATTGGGGGTCGTCCCAGTCAGCATTATGTTATGTGGTTAAGTTCGAGCCTACATGATTTATGTAAAAGGCAAGTCAAGTCAAGTATAAATAGAGTGCGGGAGGCACTCTATTTACTCACTCACTTCTCACTCATGCACTCAAGGAGGAGTGGCGCACTTATGGAGTAGGAGGATCTGCTGCTAGGATATGTCTATCTCTTATGTTTGGGTTGTATCATTGCTCTATCTATCTCTGAGAAAGTTATTGGGTTTTTTCACCTTTATGGTTTTCCCCCAATTAAATCTTGTGTCTCTTGTGTGCTTGCATTATTGTCTCCATGATTGATATGATGTAGATATGCTGTACATGTTTTTCTCTCAGTTAAGATCCTAGATCATATTGAAGTAAATTCTGAAAATTTAACATGGTATCAGAGCTATCCTGAAAGAAGGCATGATATGGCATGTATGACACTTGTTGCACTTACGATGCTAGGGTTTGATATAGCAAACACCCGTCGTCGTAGAACTTTCGCTATAAATCCGTTTTGGCAAATTTTTTGGATCTAAAATCTTTACAGGTCAAAGATTAAATCCCCATGTACCTTGTGTCCAAAGAACAACCTCTAATTCGTTGTACTTTGTGATTTATGATCTGTACAATATAGGGTTTCTTCCTCTTCCAGATCTGAGTCAAAATTAGGTGACCTTGGGGAAAAGGTCATAACTTGGGCTAGGAAGCTCCAAATGAAATTTTGTAAAATGTGACAGATATTACACAGACTGTACTATCTCAGGAAAACTTTTAAGAGGCCGAAGTGGAACCAGTGACACATGGAATGCTGTACAAGTTTGCTTTCCTGTATTATCCCATAAACAGGTCACGTTGCAACACTTGGCATGAATCTCTCTCAGAGAGTCCAATTGAGGTCAGACCTATCAAGATGGAAAGATAACAGGGTGAGATATCTCAGGAAAATGTTGCAGAGGCCGAAGTTGAAACAGTGACACATGGCACGCCATACAAGTTCGTTATCCTGTATTATCCCATAAACAGGTCACGTTGCGACACTTGGCATAAATCTCTCTCAGAGAATCCAATTGAGGTCAGACCTATCAGGATGGAAAGATAACAGGTCGGGCTATCTCAGGAAATATTTTTCAGACCCTGTGGATCGAAAAGTTTAGAGTTACGCCAGAAACAATTAGGTACATATTTATTTCAAAATAGAATTATTTTTGAGTACCTTCATTCATGGCTTCCGGAATTTAGGGCTTCGGAGAAAGTTGGAATTTTTGTAATCGAAGACCATGGCTAGATGCTACTCATCAAAATAGAAATTTAGAGACCAAGATCATAATTTTTGGTTGGGAAGAAGGTCGGGCTTGATCAGACCCTAGTTCGGGACTTTGATAAGAAAAGTGGAAAATTAGGGCTTCTGTAAAAATGGAAATTTTTTAAATCTGTGACCACGGCTGGAAGCTCCTCAGAAAAATAGAAGCTTAGAGCTTTGGATCAAACCTTTTGATTGGGAAGAAGAGAGGGCTTCATCAAACCCCAGTTCAGGGTCACGTCCAGTCAATCCGGAAGTTTCAAAGGCAAAATTGAGGAGTGAAACTTTGCAGTTTCCAAATTCTGAATATACCAGCCTGATCAGCTCATCAAGGCGCATATTTCTATCTTTTCGGAAGTTTGAAATTCAAAGTTTGAATTTTTGGGGTTTCTCTGACAAACCCATATCCAGCTCCAGGTCCAGTTCTTGCAAATCAAGTGGATTGGGTTAATCCTAGAAGAAGATGGATTGGTCACCTGCATAAGTAAAGAAGTTCCTATTTCAGAGGGAGATGAGGCTAAGGCCTTACATAAGAATATTACAAGCGATCTCGACAGGTATGACTCATCAAGGTATGTTTCGATATTTGTTCATGATTAAGTTTATGGTATGTTTGTCTTCATGTTATTACGGTTAGTACAATCTTGATTTTAGATTTTTCGTATCACCTTAACAAAATTATGAATGCATGATAGAAGATATTCATTGATTAGGGTGTTGACACTTATGATTGTACTAATGCATTATGGTGTTGTATGAGGTTTATGTTGTCTACTAACATGAAAGGTACACCAAGAAAGACAAATCATGTTCTGGTTCAAGAACATATGATCATGATGACATTAGGACAAAGATTCATCCATTGTCATGGATCTCATAGAAGATCCATTTACGAGGTATGTATAAATTGTTTTTATAATGGTTAACCTATGAGATATACAGGTTACTAGCACAAGTCATTGAAGAAGAACAAGAAGACATCATGTGAGTATGTTAGACATAACTAGCTAGCATGCTAATCCAGGTATGTTTTTCCTATGTCAAGATAGAATCCTACCTTATGTTAGGATCTTATATTGTTGCATTGTTGATAATGATTATTCATGAAGTCATAGGTTTGAATAGTCATGGTTGTATGCATATTGTGTTTCTTACCATAATTGATGATATGACTAACCAGAAGAATCATGAAGGTATAGGTTTGAGTAATCACGGGTTTTATGCATATTATATCTCTTATCTTGATTGATGATTTAACTAACCAAAAGAGTCCTATGATCAAATAAGAATATGCATGAGTAAAAGAAAACTTCCCTGAAACCTTGAATACTAATGTTTATTATCTGTGTTTGAAATGATCCTGACTATGCATGCTTGAGATTATTGTGTTTTGATAATATTAAGATTATACTAATGAATGTTTGATTACATATGAGACCTAGAGGATAACACAATGATGATACTAACAAGCATGCATAGGGATCGAGAATGAATATAAGTTCAAGGACAAGTAATCCACGAAGCAAAGATCAAGAGGGAGTACACTCCAGTGGTTTCTGCAAGGATGTAGATATTTAGAGGGAGTTGACCATCTCTCTACATTCCACAACAGAAAGGTGTAGAAGAAGCTACTTCAGATTAGGACTTTAGTAGCTCCTGCAAGGAAGCAAAGACTCAGAGGGAGTCCACCCAACAAACAAACAAAGATAAGTATTTGAATTGTCATTACTTGCATATTTTATTGTTTAAATAATATTGTTCAATAATGTATATACTGATGTTCCTCGAATTAGGTTGTGTATTATGCATATTAGAATAGTTGCATTGATGAACAGTATACTACTAATATGCATGGGTAAGTAGCCTATGGCACTGTACAACATTCCATTACTACTTATCTAGAATGAAACCTCTTTGCTGACATGTTGGGAGTTGTGCACACTCTTAACAATGTTCTGGTAGAGATTGGAAGGCATCTAGAAAGTTACGGGATATGGATAAATGTTGTATTGAAGCATTGGCTAAGTTAATTGCATGACTGTATGACATATTTCTTTATGTGTAAGAATTTGATCTGAAAATTATGAGATGTTTCTAATCATGCAATTTAACCTGTTTTGTAGAAAAGACCGTATATCTTCACCTACAAAAGGACTACAACATTTGTTCCAGCAACAAAGATATTTATTGAAGATATTGAAGATATTGAAGTTCCCAGGATCTGGGATGAAGAAATGGAATGCCATGATCCGTCGATCATGAAGAATGATGTTTGGGATGTAGTCCCAAGACGTGAAGGGAAGTTTGTTATGACTTCCAAATGGAACTATCAGATCAAGCATGTTGCATTGGGGATCCTTTAGACTCTTGTAAAGTTAAATGCTACAAGCATTCTAATTCATCCAGATATGAGTTCTCATGTTCTACTTATGCACAATAGAGAGGAGACATCATCTTAGGAATCACAAATATGATGTAGGAAAATTCTTCCTGGGAGGGACATAATTCTCCTATAATTTCCATTGATATTTTGGTCACTAAATCATTCGTTGCGAAAAAAGAAAAATCCTAGAAGAATTTGGTGTGCATCATCTTCCAACACCCTGTTTGTCATCTTCTTTCCTCATGCAAGTACCAATACATGGGAATATGTAATTTCCCTCAGGGATATCAAATGGACTTAGGGACATATCATTAGATCTAAGAGGCTAATTACAAATTTTAATCACAATGGAGAAATATAATAAATTTACTTAATTTCAATTTTCACAAATTAATTATGACAAAATATTGATAATCACAAATTAATTAAAATAAAATTTACATATAAGCAAGCAACTTAACCAAGGATGGGAAATATTATCCAACACTGTCTAACACCATTATACATCCATCCCAATCCATAACATATGTTACTTTCACCCAAAAAGGTCATTGCCAACAATATGTCATTAACTAGTTAATTAAGGTAATTAATGTGCCGATTACGACACTTAACTTACAAATGATGACACTTAGAATAAAATAATTCATTCAACTAATTAACTCAATTTATCAATACAAATGGCTAATTAACACCTGCATCCATCTAAATATGTCCAAATAACCATTTTAAATAATTAAACATAATATACACAAAAATGAGATACCAAGACTAGTCAACTAGTTTCACTATGCAAACAACTAGTCTTGTACATTTTCAACACAAAACCATACCAACTATCCAAAAAGTGATCCTAAATCCATTATGTGCATAAATAATCTGCATTTACAACAAAATAAAAGTACATTTTAAGCTCTAATCGGAGTACATAAATCAACAATATTTCAAGTTTAATTTGTACAACTAGTTAATAAACACTACTAGGAATTCAATCAAACCAATCGTACTGAGTTCTGAGGAACATAGAGGTGAATGTACAGATAAGGAAAATATAATTCTATAGAAAAAATAAAGTACCAAAAATAGATCATGCGTCTGTACATTCATCTTTTACCAAAAACAAAGATTTGAATCCAAAAACTAGTTACCAATTTCACCATTTCAAAGCTAGTTCCCAACTCTACTTCTCAAAAGGAATTCAAAAATAAGGAATTGACGATCAGAGGTTAGGATAATAATATTAGAGTTCATATACAGTCATATTTATGTATCTTCATACTCATCTATAGTACACATTTCAAATCCCAAATCTAGCTATGGAAAGTTACCTCTCTGAAAAGAATAGCAATTTGAGAAATAGACTAGGATCGCGGTAACAAATTTTATAGACTATATTGGAATATATTTCACACATTTCATCAAAAATATCAGATGAAAATATAATATATTAATAAAATAAATCATATAGACATTTTAACAAACACTTCTCTTGCAAAGTCTCGAATCTAGCTAAAACTATTTTTCCGGAAAACTAGTAGTTGAAAAACAACTAGATTCATTACAAATGAATTACATAAAACTTTGTAAAACTCTTCCACATTTTTATAACAAATTCTACCAATATTATCATAGAAATAAAAATCATATATGTAGCATAGGATTCTCATAGATATTTTAACAAGCATTTCTCTTGCAAAGTCCCAAAACTAGCTTTCGCAATTTTTTCAAAAGAACTAGTAAAGGAAAAACAACCGAAATCATAGAAAAGGACATTTCACATTTGATTCACACATTCCATCAACTATTTAAGATTCATATATATCATATCATAAAAAAATAACCCATATAAATAAAATACAACCACTTATCTTGCAAATTCCCGCAACTAAAATTGACCATGCCACGATCCACATAGCCATAGACACTGTACAAGAAAAATATTTCTTTGCATAGGTCACTCCCAAGACGGAACCATGATGCCACAAGAAATATTGCACTCAACCATAAAAACCAACTATCATCGGTCCAACAACAATTCCAATGGAAAGTGGATTCCACATCACTTCCAATCCATAACAGTGGCTCCAAGACAAATAGTCAAAAGTCTAGCATCGGTCCAACTGTATTCCATCGAAAATAGATCCCACTATTTCCACACTAGGACATACTGTTGGGATATTCCTATACTCCATCCTAGTCCTAACAGCATTTTCCATTTTTTCATTTTCAGTCATGCATGCATTTTGCATGCAGGCATGATTTTGCATGTTTGCATGCATCCCAGTCATCAGTCCCAGCACCTAGCCATCAGTTAGCTAGCCCCGAGAGCTTCTTTCCTTGCAGTTTTAGCCCTCCTAGTTAGGACGGATCCCACTTCTCACCTACCACCTGAGAAAGGCACCCTTCTTCACCTACCACTCAATTCACTTAAGTTAGCTAGTTGTCTTTCCTTGATTTAAGGCTAGATTGACTCCTAACTTCTTGTATCACTCCGTTGGACCCCCAGTGAGACTAGATTGCCTATTCTGACTCCAGTTAGCTCATCATGCACCCTCCACTGAGCCTCCTTCATTTAGTTAGTGCCTACATGTGCCAGTTACACCTACCACAATCAGTTAGACTCAGTTTGACATCTGGTTGATTGTTACTTGTGCATCGATGACTCCACCGATGATGATGAGGACTCCTAGTTATGCTTTGATGACACTCTATTGATCTGATGATCACTCCATGAAGGCTAATTCGAATTGCCACCTTGGCATTCGAATCCTCACCATTGTATTATTTATTTGTCCATATTGTGATTAATGAATTAGTGAGTGATGTTATTCTGCTTCTATTTGAGTTCTACTGTATCATAATTCTGTTGCTCCTTCACACCACATTGACCACTCTTCTTCTATTTTCCTGCTTAATCTTAATCGTTCTTGTGAGGTATACATCAACTCTTAGATTTGTTGTGAGTATTTTCACACATACAGCTCTAGGATAGATAGAATCAATAAAACAGTAATCTACCATCGGTCCAACTACATCCAATGGAAATTGGATTCAACATCACTTCCAATCTAGGACAATCAGCTTCCATGATAGATAGACTAGAAACAACCGAGTCTCTTTGATTGGGCATAGGCTCAGCAAGGGTGCACAAACCATCCAAAAATACCAATGGATCACAGACTCTCACACATGCCAAGGGAATCAAATCAAATTCCCAAGTGCCAAATAGAAATTCACATGAGTGAACTAAGAACAAAGAGAAAGAAGCCAAGAACCACAAACAAGAACCAAGAAGAAAAAATCAAGGGAAAAATGAAGCACACACCACCCAATTTGAATTCCCCATGGAGAAATCAAGTTGGGGGAGAGAGAGAGTCACAAGAAGAGTTACTTCCCATAATAGAAAACCACTAAGGAGGAGTTACAACTTTCATGAGGGGCAACACCAAGTGGCACTCAAGGGGGTGCACTAGGAGAGAGAGTGACTCCAATTTCAATAAAAACCATCCCAGAATAATAAAATCAAGGATAAACACAACATACGAGGTTGCATAATTCAAGAGGGTCCACCAACATAGACAAAAAAAATTAGGAACACACTTTCCCACTTCCCCTCGCTCATAAAATCATGGTTCCTCGTACTCTTTTATGTGGCATCGGTTGATATCAGTTGTTTTATTTTGTTAATTAATAATAATAACATAATAGTAATAATGTGCAAACCATAGTCCTGGAACCTCATGCCATAATGTCACAACATCAAGATAATAATAACATGTCCAGGGGCTAAACCAGAGGATATTACATCCCCCTCCCCTTAAACAATGCATCATCCTTGATGCATATTGCATACATGCCTTTACAAAATGATAACAGACATTCCCATACATGCCTCAGAAAGATAACATCTTTCTAGACACAATACTTCCCACTACCACCTACATTCTTGTCTACTCCATTGTCAATGGGAGAACTGGAACTAGTAGAGTCGACTCAAGGAAGCAAGGGTTGATCTTCAATCCCCATCACAGGGTCTTCAATCCTCATTACAAGGCCTTCAAACCTTCAACAAAGATGCATCCACTTGAAAATCATATTTCAATCACTCATATGATTAACATCAGGTATATAAAAGTATGTGATACATGATATAAATATATTCTTCTACAAAGATATTTTTTACGTTCCAAAAAACATACAATCAACAACAAACATGTACATATACTTTTCATCTAGATACATAAAATACATCTTCAAGATACATGATACATGAAATAAATCACACAAAATACATTAGTATATACAAGATACCCCATTGATCATGTTGCATTCTTCTCAACCTTGTAGTCACTTGGAACAACTTGTCATCCCAAATGGTACTAGGATCCCATAACCATATTGGAAGTCCCTCAATTCCAATAGTTTTGAAGAATTTTTCCATTAGATCCAATAATGTTTGGATCTCTTCTTGTGACACATGCTTTCCAATCCATTCCATGGATGCATGTGTAATGGAGGCATCAAATTGATGCCATGAATATCTATGTCATTGCTCACATGACAAGAAAATGTCAGTTACATTAATAAAATCATGACAGAAACAAAAAGTATCTTTACCTCTGTTGGTGTCCATCTTCGCTCTATCCACCCATAAGGGCAGATCATGATCTCTTTGAATAAAAATGAGTGTGGAAAACACCCTCCATGTCAATGGATCCATCCAACCGAGTCAAGAATGATTCCCATGCACTTCTATGTAAACTGGAAGGATCATAAGGAAGCCATAGAAACTTTTTCTACTCTTCACAAGATTGCACACTAAATGATATGTCCATTAGTCTTCTACTAATGCAAGCAAGACTGGTGCATCCTTGAGTATGCATTTATGTTATGTACTTATCTAGCCAATCAATGGATAAATAAATACCTTTGGGATTATTCAAGGATTATGTTCCATAGGTGCATACGATCATTCTCTCATACCACTGTAATTTACCTCTTCAGAAAAAGACACACTACGCAAAAATTACAAAGGGAACTAGCTAGATAGTTTCAAAAATTCTTCAAACACCACAAAACCTTTCCTATTCTTCCCAAACTTTGTATTGAGGTTAACTACAACCTGAGGATATCCTACATGATCCTTATACAGACACCCAACTTTGACAGTTGCACATTATCTGGGTGCATCATGCTTGGGTAGACTCCTTTGGTAAAACCAAAGGCAATGGCCCCAGGACTTATGTGAAACCCAATGGCTTCTGGTGAATAACTAGAGGTGGTTGGTCTGTATCTACCATACCTTCTATTAAAACACTGATACTAACAATAGGGATTAATTTGGTGAAGTTTGGAAGCTAGAAGGAAAATTGGGGGTCAGGACATCTCAACTAAGAGATTTTCTACTTAATTTGAATGGTGCCCGGGGGTCACAAATTTTAGACCTAAATGATGGGATGAGTCCAAATATATGTATTCTTACTATAGAAGCTCATAGAATAGGATTTTGACAGGTGGAAGACATTTTATTACAACAATACTGTAAACAAGCTAAATCTAGCATCAAAACGAGCATAGGAGTAAGTATTCATTGAAGATAAAGATATAAATAGAATTTCTAGAATGGAAAGAAACTTTATTATACTGATTTGTAGAGGATATATTTTACATTATAAGTTTGTAAGTACATCAACAAACACCCATGGAATCACCATCCACCATCCATAACATGGACTATTACAAGATATTGCAGAAAGCACAATAAAAATGATGTAATCTTCAACACTACTAGAACAGCAGCTTGCTTTCCCGGAAGAGAAATGGACCTACAAATGACTAAGAATCCTTCAATGATATTCAGTAAGAAAGGATGAGGTCCTTCTTGCTCAAACTCTAGCTGAATCCTCAACTAGTTTGTGAACAAAAGGGGCACATATCCCAAGTCTTGAAAAGCTCAGAGCTCTTCAACTCAAAATCAAACTAGAAAAATATCCCCAAGGAGACTCTCATACTCCTTTTATAAACCTCTGGTAGCTTTCTTCCTTTCTTTAGAGCCTCCCTTCTTAGAATTCGAAATAGGCATGAATTGGAGACTTCTTTGGCAAGTTGCTTTTGCATTTGGACCCACTTGCCTCATCAATTTTTCCCTCATTGGCTAAATTTGGATCCTATAGCTTTTACATAGTTTCCTTGGTGATTTATTTCTGTTACTAATCCTTGTTGATCCTTATCAGCAAAAAAATGCCTTCTTTGATTGTCTGTTGCTTTTCCCACTTTTTCTGCTTTTTTGTTGCTTTTCCTGCTTTTAGTGGATTTCTTTCATGATTTCTTGAGGGATACAATTCATATGTCTTATCCTCTTCCTATGTTCCCTTTTGAGCCACCTAGATGACTTACAACTCATAAACAAATATTTGAAATAAATAAATAAACCAAAATTGTGGATAAACTTTCCCTTTAGCAGTTTTTGACTATTTTAGTGTTAGGAAAACATTAGAATCAATTTAGTTCCCAATTTGATGTTGAATACCACTTGGACCTATGAGAACCTAATAGGATAGTGGAGTGTCCATGGAGCCTCTAAAGTGGGGACATTACAATGTGTAATTGAAGATAAGAACGCCATCCCAAGAAATCACTACACCGAGCCTAAGAGATTAATGAAAGATCCCACTAATCCATTCAATAAATGTAGCCGATGCATTGGGGATATTAAACAACATCACCAACTATTCATAGAGACCAAATTTTGTCTTTAATGTTATCTTTTAGGTATCTCTAGAAATCATGTGAATGTGATTGTAACCTATAGGTAAATCTAGTTTGGTAAAGTGTGTGTCACCCTTGAGGTGGTCCCACATATCATCATTTCAAGTTAGTGAACATCAATTTTGGATACTAAGTATTTTGTTAGCATGATAGTTAGCCACTAAGTGCCATTCATCCTTCTTTGTCATAGGGATAATGAAATATGAGGATAAACAAGGAGAGGAGTTGGATTGGATATGCCCTCAATGCATGATTCTCTAAATTTGTTGTTCCAATTCATCAATGCCTTTAGGGAAAATTCAATAGGTTGATACCTTTGGGAAAGGTGCATTAGGTACCAAGTCTATACAATGTTGAATTTATCAAATAGGAGGGAGTCCTTGGGGTTGTAAGAAAGGGGTAATTCTGGCACTAGTATCTAGTTTGGCAAGGTGTGCTACATTCTAATCAAAGAGTTTATGGGTGGGAACAAGAGAGGTAGGTCAATTTGTAAAATTTAAGTCATAAATATTCTTATCATTATGGAGGCTATAAGTGTTTCTTTCAACATTACAAAAAGGATTGGAACTAATGTTGGAAGGGTAACCCTAATAGTAAATCAAAATGACATCACAAAGGATAATATTGTTAACTTTTCAGAATTTACTTCAATCTGATCTAGGATCTTAACTGAGAGAATAACATGTACAGCATCTCAATCATGAACACAATAATGCAAGCACACAAGAGACATAGAGTTTACTTGGGGAAAACCATAAAGGTGAAAAACCCCAATAACTTCCTTAGAGATAGATAGAGCAATGATACAGCCCGAGTACAAGAGATAGTATTCTCCTAGCAGTATAACCTCCTCCTCACAAGTGTGCCACTCTCCCGAGAGTGTGAGAGAGAATAGAATGATGAAATAGAGTGCCTCCCACACTCTATTTATACTTGACTTGACTTGCCTAATAACCTTTACTAGGTCGTCCTTAACTTAACCACATAACATAATGCTGATTGGGCCAATACCCAATAGGGTGGTCTAATAACCCTTTGACCCACATGGCTGACCCCCAATAGGGTGGTCTAATAACCCTTCGACCCACATGACTTATACAAGGCCGACCCCAACAAGGTGGTCTAATAACCCATCAAGTATAAGTTACGACACTTACAATATAAATGATGACACTTCCGTATAGAGGAATAATACCATCTCTATAGGAGTACAACATACATATATGAAATACATTCCAAAGTTACATATACATCAGCACTCCCTCTTAACTAGGAAGTTATTTCTCGACACAGATCATCTAGCACAAGTCTTCTTCTTTGGATCATCATCATCGAATCATCATCATCGTCACTGCTGCTGCTATCTCAATCAATATCTGAATCTACTTGTCATAGGAAGTTCTACAGAACCAATCCTTTTTCATACTGGATGTAGGCCCACCATATGCAGGTCTTCATCATCACTGGCCATACTGTGGAATTCTCAGGACTTATTTCGTGCATTACAAAACCTAGTGGTAGCATCCCAGGCTGTTACGAGCACACAGATCTACTTGTCGGATCTCCGAGGAACACATTACATGTGACCGATCACAAAACCTGGCTGAAGCATCCCAGGCTGTTACAAGCACACAGCTTTACCTGTCAGATCTCCCAGGAGCACATTACATGTTATCTCACAACAAAACCTAGCTGAAGCATCTGAGGCCTTTTTCATCCTGTCCAAATCTACCAAGAGCAAATTAGATGTGGTCCACCACAAAACCTGGCTGAAGCATCTGAGGCCTTTTTCATCATGTCCAGATCTCCCAGGAGAAATTTACATGTGGTCATGGAAAAACCTGGCTGAAGCATCTGAGGCCTTTTTCATCCTGTCCACATCTCCCATGAGCAAATTACATGCCATAGGACAAAACCTCAAAAGAGCATCCCAGGATGTTACGGGTGCACAACTTCAACCTAAAGGATCTCCCAGGGCGCTATTATATGTCCTCCTAGAGCAATGTCTTGAAAGAGCATCCTAGGCTGTTATGGGTACACAATTCCGACCTATAGGATCTCCCATACATGCTCATCTGCACAACCTGTTCCATGGCCACAGAGTATCATCCTGATACTCACCATACATCATCCTGAAGTACACATGATCATCCTGATCATCATCACTGCATCATCCTAATGCATGTCAACTGGAGAAGCTCATCATACAATGCATATACCTGATGCATACCAAGTATCTACCTGATACATGTATAGATACATGATCCACACACTATATCCATCAGCATACATGATCTACCTAATCATACAAAGATACATGATCCACACAATGTATCCATCAACATACATGATCTACCTGATCATATCCATCATCCAACATGATGCGTACATACATAAATGATCCAACTGATCATATCCAGCATCCAACATGATGCATACATACATAAATTATCCAACTGATCATATCCAACATCCAACATGATGCATACATGCATAAATGATCCAACTGATCATATCCAGCATCCAACATGATGCATACATACATAAATGATCCAACTGATCATACAGAGCAGAAACTAGAACATCATCCTGATGCTCATCATCCAACGCTTACATCCAAAGCCATGTGAAGGATCCTCCTTCCAACATGCTTGGAATGGCTTCAGCGAATGTCTCCATCATTTCTTCCTCGAAGTGTCGTCGATCTGAAGAACACCAAGCCTCTCTCTGAAGTACTCAAACTTCACTCTAGCTAGTGGCTTCATCAGCACATCTGCAATCTGCTCATCCGTTGCAACATACAGGAGCTTCACTGCTCCTCTCTGTGCCATATCCCTGATATAGTGATATTTGATCTCTATGTGTTTTGACCTGTCGTGGAACATCAGGTTCTCAAACAGCTTCACACAACTCTGGTTGCCACAAAATATACCAGTAGCCTCTAGCGGTAGATCAAATAACTCAGACAATAGCTTCTGAAGCCATACTACCTCACAACTAGCCGAACAAGATGCAACGTACTCTACTTTGACTGTACTCAGTGCTATGCAGGACTGCTTCCTACTAAACCAAGAGATCATACCTGATCCCATAGTAAAGCAGTACCCAAAGGTGCTCTTCCTATCTGCAGCACTGCTTGCCCAATCTGAATCAACATAACCCTGTAGGTTAAACTTTTGATTCGCATCATACTTGAGCCCATAATCAACTGTACCCTTTAGGTACCTTAGAATATGCTTTATAGCAACCAGGTGAACACCTATGGGATCCGTCAAGAACTGGCTCAATGTGTTCACCGCAAAGCAAATATCCGGCCTCGTGTTCATTAGGTACATCAAGGACCCAATCATCTGATGATACATACTAACATCAACCGGCTCAGATGAAGCGTCACACAGAAGCTTTAGGTTCGATGCCATAGGTGTGGTCATGGCCTTGCAGTCCATCATCCCAAACCTCTTTAGGATCTCTACTACATACTTCCCTTGTCCAAGGAAGATTCCATCTGAACTCTACCACACCTCCATGCCTAGAAAATAGTTCATCATCCCCAAGTCCTTCATCTCAAACATGGCAGTAGGCTTCTGCTACTTGTCGGCAATCAATCTATCCTTACCTGTAAGTAACAGGTCATCCATATACAAAAGTAGTATCACGGGATTGCCTTCCTCAACCTTGTAGTAAAGGTTTGAATCCGCTTTACTCTTGGTAAATCCCAAACTGGATAGAAAGTTGTATATCCTACCATACCAAGTTCTGCACATATATGACTCCTTGTCATGTGTCTCAGAACCAAGTGGCTACTCCACATATACTTCTTCCTTGACTACATCATTCAAGAAAGTTGTCTTGAAATCCATATGGTGTATCTTCTACTTCATCACTTGCTTTGTATTTCTCTATGCTGCCATCTACAACATGCTTGATCTTGTAGATCCACTTGGAAGTCATTACAGACTTCCCTTCAGGTCTTGGGACTGCATCCCAAACATCTTCATGATCGACTGGTACTCCTCGATCATGGCATTCTTCCCAGATCTAGGGAACTTCAATATTTTCAATAGATAACTTTGTTGCTGAGCAAATGTTGTAGTCCTTCTTTTGTGGGTGGTGGTATACGATCTTTCCTACAAAACAAGTTAAATTGCATGATTAGAAACATCTCATAGTTTTCAGAACAAATTCTTACACATAAAGAAATATGTCATATAGTCATGCAATTATCTTAGCCAATGCTTCAATACAACATTTGTCCATATCTTGTAACTTTCTAGATGCCTTCCAATCTCTACCAGAACATTGTTAAGAGTGTGCACAACTCCCAACATGTCAGCAAAGAGGTTTCATTCTAGATAAGTAGCAATGAAATGTTGAACAGTGCCATAGGCCACTTACCCATCACATGCATATTAGTAGTATATTGTTCATTAATGCAATTATTCTAATATGCATAATACACACCCTAAGCCTAGGAACATAAGCATATACATCATTGAACAATATTATTTAAACAAACAAATATGCAAGAAATGACAATTGAAGTACTTATATTTGATTGGCTGTAGGGTTGACTCCCTCTCAGTCTTTGCTTCCTTTCTGCAACTCCATTCTGATGTGGATAGTGAGAAGTGGTCAACTCCCTCTAAATATCTGCATCCTTGCAGAAACTACTGGAGTGAGCTCCCTATCGATCTTTGCTTCCTAGAGTGTGCTCCCTCTTGATCTTTGCTTCCTGGATTATCTGTTCTTGACCTTACATCCATCTTGGATCACTATGTATACTTACCAGTATCATCATTTTGGTATCCTCGAGATCTCACACACAATCATACATTCATTAGTATAATCTCAATCATATAAAAAAAAAAAAAATATTAAACATGTATAGTCATGATCATTTCATACACAGATAATATATCACAATTCTTTTACTCGTGCATATTCCTATTTGACCATAGGAATTTTCTGGTTAGTCATATCATCAATTAAAGTAAGAAGCATAATATTCCTAAGCCCATGATTACTTCAACCTATAACTTCATGAATAATCATAATCAATCATGCCAAGTATACTTATATAAGAGATCCTAACATAAGGTAGAATTCTAACTTGATATAGGAAAAACATACCTGGATTCGCATGTTAGCTAGTTATGTCTAACATACCCACATAATGTCTTCTTATTCCTTTTAAATGACTTGTGCTAGTAACCTGCATATCTCATAGGTTAACCATTATAGAACCAAGTTATACATACCTTGCAAATAGATCTTCTAAGTGATTCATGACAATGGATGAATCTTTGTCCTCATGTCATCATGATCATATGTTCTTGAACTAGAACATGATTTGTCTTTCTTGGTGTACCTTTCATGTTAACAGACAACATAAACCTCATACAACACCATCATGCATTAGTACAATCATAAGTGTCAACACCCTAATCAATGAATATCTTCTATCATGCATTCATAATTTTATTAAGGTGATACGACAAGTCTAAATTTAATCAAGCTTGTACTAACCGTAATAATATGAAGACAAATATACCATAAACGTAATAACGAACAAATCTCGAAACATACCTGTTGAGATTGCTTGTAATCTTTTTATGTAAGGCCTTAGCCTCATATCCCTATGAAACAGGAACTTATTCACTTATGCAGGTGACCAATCCATTCTCTTCTAGGATTAACCCAATCCGCTTGATTTGCAGGAACAGGATCTGGAGCTGGATTAGGGTTTGTCAGAGAAACCCTAAAAATTCAAACTTTGAATTTCAAACTTTCGAAAGGATAGAAATATGCTCCTTGATGAGCTGATCAAGCTGGTATACTCAGAATTTGAAAACTGCAAAGCTTCACCCCTCAAATTTGCCTTTGAAACTTCCGGATTCGCTAGACATGACCCCGAACTAGGGTTTGATAAAGCCCACCCTTCTACACAATCAAAAGGTTTGATCCAAATATCTAAGCTTCTAATTTTCTGAGGAGCTTCCAGCCGTTGTCATAGATTTCAAAATTTCCCATTTTTGCAGAAGCCCTAATTTTCCACTTTTCCGATCAAAGTCCCGAACTAAGGTCTAATCAAGCCCGGCCTTCTGCCCGACCAAAAATTCTGATCTTGATCTCTAAAGTTTGATTTTGATGAGTAGAATTCAGCCGTAGTCTCTGATTACAAAAATTCCAACTTTCTCCGAAACCCTAAATTTTGGAAGCCATGAATGAAGGTGCTAAAAAATAATTATGTTTTGACAGAAATATGTACCTGATTGTTTCTAGAGTAACTCCTAAATTTTTGATCCACGGTGTCTGGAAACGTTTCCTAAGATATCCCGACCTGTCATATTTCCAACCCCACAGGTCTGACCTCAAATGGATTCTCTGAGAGAGAGTTATGCCAAGTGTCGCAACGTGACCTGTTTATGGGATAAAATAGGAGAGCGAACTTGTATGGCATGCCACGTGTCATTGGTTCAGTTTCGTCCTCTAAAAAAGTTACCTAAGAAAGTACAGTCCGTGCACCACCTGTCACTTTTTACGAAATTTTATTTGAAGCTTCCTAGCCCAAGTTATGACCTTTTTTCCAAGGTCATTTGTTTATGACTGAGATCTGGAAGAGGTAGAAACCCTATATTGTATAGATCGTAAATCACAAAGTACAAGGAATTAGAGGTTGTCCTTTGGTAACAAAATACATGGGGATATAAGATTCACCCTGTACGATTGTTAGACCCTGAAACCTCGTCTAAATTTATTTATAGCGAAATGGATACGATGACTAGTTTTTGCTATATCAAGCCATAGCTTCGCAATTGCAACAAGTGTCATATATGCCATACCATGTCTTCTTTCAGGCTAGCTCTAATACCATGTTAATTTTTCAGAATTTACTTCAATATGATCTAGGATCTTAACTGAGAGAACAACATGTACAGCATATCTACAGCATATCAATCATGAATACAATAATGCAAGCACACAAGAGACGCACAGTTTACTTGGGGAAAACCATAAAGGTGAAAAACCCCAATAACTTCCTCAGAGATAGATAGAGCAATGATACAACCCGAGTACAAGAGATAGTCTTCTCCTAGTAGTAGAACCTCCTCCTCACAAGTGCACCACTCTCCCGAGAGTGTGAAAGAGAATAGAGTGATGAAATAGAGTGCCTCTCGCACTCTATTTATACTTGACTTGACTTGCATAATAACCTTTACTAGGTCGGCCTTAACTTAATCACATAACATAATGTTGACTGGGTCAACACCCAATAGGGTGGTCTAATAACCCTTTGACCCACATGGCCGACCCCCAATAGGGTGGTCTAATAACCCTTCGACCCACATGACTTATACAGGGCCGACCATAACAAGGTGGTCTAATAACCCATCAAGTATAAGTTATGACACTTACAATATAAATGACGACACTTCCATATAGAGGAATAATACCATCTCTGTAGGAGTACAATATATATATATATGAAATACATTCCTAAGTTACATATACATCAACAAATATCCACAGGGGGAACTAATAACAACAGTGATGTTCCATTGATGGATAATAAATGGGTGTGGTTTGTTTATTTGTATCCATAATATTTGATAAGGGGAAGGGTCTAGAGTGGTAGGAAATTGAAACCATTGGAAAAAATTGAGAGAGGGAGATTTTGTTGGTAACCATTGTTAAGAATGAGTTTTGTTAATTGGTTATGGATCTAGTAATTATTTGAGAAGGCCTCCTCTAATATTTTTATGTCTATGGTAATGGTCATTAATAGATAAGAAGAGGGAACTTGAGGCAATTGCATGGTTGGATATAAGGCAAGTGGAGGAGTAGTTGGAGCTATATAGGTCACATAAGATGATGACAGTAGGAATGACCTATTAAGAATAGGGTATTTGGAAGGCAATGTAGGATAATTATTGTGTGAAGGATGGTGGGGAAGGGTTGAGGAGAAGGATTGCTTAGAGACCATAATTTACACTACAAAAGAATGGTTAAAATCTTTCTCAAGGGTGGCATAATCAAATAAAAACATTTCATCTCTAAAATCCTTTAACAATCTACAAATAAATTTGGAACCAAGTACCTAGGTTGTATCAGTGATCTGGAGTTGTATCTAGAGTTTAGACAAAAAGAGGATGTAATGTTGCACATGTTGACTTGGGTGTTGCCTAAGCTAGAATCATTGACATAGGAGGTCTTGGGGTTAACCTAGTGGATAAAATATTTATCTTAGGACCTAATGAAACATCCCCTAGGTAGTAATACGCAGTTGTTTAGAAGAAGAGAGATATGTATACCACCATAACATGTAATGTCATCAAGTTAATTCCTAGCAAACACTAAATATTGTTGTTCAAACATAGTAGGGTATGTTTGAAAATATACTTGAAACATAGTGATCTATGAGTTGAACATTTGACCATTCATGTGACATTATACCAGGGAAGGGAGATTCTTATTTTAGACTAGAAAGGGAGAGTACATGTGATGTTGTGGATTGCTTGTGGAAGATCTAGTGTGACATGGGAAAAATATGATGAAGAATATGGAGAGATGACCATAAGAGCTAAATGAAATCTAAACAACAAGATCAATCTACCAAGATGGTGTTGAGATGAAACATAATTGGGAAAAGAAGGAGAGATAAAAAGCCCTAGGATAATATTTAAGGTTGGTGCTAAGGAAGCCCTAGGGAAAACATCTTGGGAGAAGAAAATTTTTTTTCGTTGAGAACAATGGCGTCAAGAGATGAAGGGTATTTGGAAAAGCACCGAGAGTGATTTGACATATGAGAAGTGTATGATATTGAAGATGAGGCAGGGATAAGGATATGTAGACAAGATTAATGTTGGGGCGGGAGGGTATCCTCCAAAAAAAACCCAATGGGTGTAGATTTGGGTGGGAATTGAGCCTAAGGAACCAAATAGCTAAAGTGATGTGATGAATTTGAGTTTGTTGTGTAGATCCAATGGGCAAGAGAATTATCTGAATAGACTATTGTTGGGGTGGAGGGAAATCCTAAAGGAACCTAAAGCCTTAGAATTTCTTGGGTGGAAAATGGGCCAAAATAATTTGGAGTAAGCCTATATCTCATTGCTTTGATACCACAAGATAAAAAACAATTTCACTACCAATAGAAAGAAAATAGCCAAATATATAAATTGTTGAAGTTGCTTGAAGAAATTAGAAAATGTGATAGATAAGAAGAAACAAGTGTAGTTGAACCATGAAGCCCAACCAATAAGATAGATTAGAATGGGAAGAATAATTCCATAGATTTGGCCAAGAACCTCTCTTATAGTCTTGCATTGAGTCCATAATCTAGTTAGCTAGCCCTCATAAAGTAATTTAAACTAGTCTACTAATATAAAATAATAAGATTATGCTAGTGCATGGAACACAAGGATATAAAGATACATCTATCTTAATTAACATGCTAAATAAACTAATGTTGTATATCCTGAACTATATGGCCCCTCATGGGAGGATCAATCATCTTCACTAGGGTGCATTGGCTTGGCTAGCAGTGCACTGGGCTAAGGAACCATATTCACTATCATGACTACTCATAATGTATTTAATGTATCATTACCTGAGAGGTATGTACCTCATGAAGGACAGTAGGGAGTTCCATACCAAACTCCTAATGATCATAGGAACTAGGTAGGAAGCTACAACATCCACAAACCAAAATTATTAACTAGGCCAAATATCATTGGCAACATTAATCAGAGGAGGATTACCATGGGGGATTCACTAGCAAGGAAATATCATATCACGTCCATTCATATTAGGGGTTTGAATACTCTTAAAAATACCAAAAATATATTTCTCCATATTAAGGGGTCAAGGGGGGTTTATAATTTGACATAGTAATATAAATATTGGGGGTTATTTTATTTGGGTGGGTTGAGGAATAACCTCCAAATCATGGGATGGATTCATACCTCCAAATCATGGGCTCAATTCATACTCACCTAAAACTTATAGACCCTCCATTTTTATTTGATATCGCTTGTCATCCTAAGTTTTGCATAAATCTAATAATAGCGTACCAATGATAATATTGATGGAAGTCTCTTTGGATTCCTAGCCTTGAGAAATCCTCATTTAATAGCTTATTTAGGCTTGGTTTGAATTGATGTTATATAGTTTTTCATCTTTAAGTTAAGATATGTAGCTAATCAAGAGTTCCAGTGTTGAACGATTGTATTATATTTTTCCTAAGCATTCGAGTAAAAGATCTAACTCTTTATTTTTTAGGTTGGGGTTTAGGTGGGTATTGAGATTCAATCAAACCTTGCACCATGAAAACCAAGAAAAGTAAGATCAATATTTCTTGGGTCACTGGAACCAAGATGTTTGTTTCGATAGGAAGGCAGGGGAGTCCATCCACAAAAGGGATTCAATTTTGCATTTTTATGGAGTTTAATTTATTAAGCTTATAGAAAACATGAGTTCACTATGGCTATATTTGTATTTACATGATATAAAATTGGTAGATTGGCAGATTGTGGTGTGAAACATTTGTAATTTTTATATTTTCTAAGCGTTGCACTAACTAGTGGACTATTAGTCTTTTACATTCTTTGATATGTTGATCTCTTGACTAGGTTTCCTTTTACACATTTTTCCTTCCCGGGTACTATTCTTTTGGGTCTTCCACTATCTAATGCTACAAATTGACGAGTCGCCCCTGCAATCCTAGTGGGATGATTATTAGCATTATACTATTATTTTATTTAACATCTTGTTTTCTTATACCAAGATGTGTTAGGGATCCTATTTGTTACAACTTGATAATATGATATAAAGGGGGTATTAAAAATGGGTTGAAAAAATGGATACCTACAATATCTAGTGAAACTAGGGGTTTTCTTAATTGGAATAGCATATTAGGAGGGGGGTTCAACAATACAATTTTACGAGGAATTTTCCAATATTTAGTGAAATTAGGGATATCCTTTAATATCATGCGAATGATCGTGCTATGTAACAAGTTCACTGAGTGAACCCCCCGTGAGGATTACACATGGGAATTAGATTCTAAGATTAGAGGATTTTATCCTTATTTATTTGTAGATAATTTAGCTTGAGTAACATAGCCTTTTTTAGGGGTAAGAGTTGTAACACCTTAATTTGTAACTTTCCTGCGTTATTCACCTAGATATAGATGGTTGACTTCTTTGACATTACATACATCATGAGACATTATTATTATTGTGGATGGAAACGATGTTAACTTCATTGGGTTATGCACCTCTACTTATCATAAGACATATGATTGCTTGGAATGTATTACATATTTATTTGACTTAGAACATGTACATGATGATTCGACTAAGTAAGGTAGTTGGAAGTGATTCAACATTTACATGGAATTAGTGAGGTAAACCATGTACAAGATGATTTATCACTTCCAACTACCTTTTATAGGGGATTACTCAAGAGTTAGTGTAGAGGAGGAGACACTAAATTAAAGGTGGAGAATACAGAACCTTTATCAATGATGGAAGATGAGATTGGGAAAAAACCCATTTAGAAAGAGATTAGTACTCTTGTTTTGTTAGTGTGAACATAGTGATAACCATTAGGAGTATTGGTTTTTTTTGTGTTGCATTGTTCTTTGGGCTATTTATTTTATGAAGGGAAATCTTTGTTTCCTAGTCTGTGAAAGTGATTAGAGTAGTTGAGAACTACTCGCAACATTATTTCAGTGCATAATATGAAGTTGGGGATGTACATAACCTCATGGGTTACCAAAGCTTATTTGTGTCTCGAATTGTTTTTAGAAGAGCTCCACTAATACAAGTGCTATGTTACGAGAGCCAAAGGGGTGGATTTCTTCCACAATGGAGCCCTAAGGGGAAAAGTATTGTTGTATCCAAAAGCCTCTCCACCACACAATTGCTTATATCTGTTTGAGATCGTGGAAAATGGTTTTTCGCGCTTAGACAAAGTGTTTTCTTCTTGAGTATACCCTCTTGGTGAACGAACTCCGATGTGTTTAAAGGAAAATTGGCATAGTGTGATTTCGAGATGTTGGAGTTGAAGGCCAATCTACACTATTTTGTTGGCCATTTCCAAGACTTAAATTTTTAAATAATTAAAAGATTCCTAAAAAACAATTCACTACTAATTTATGTGTTTGTTACTCTAAAATATTTATAATTAAAAATAATATTTTTATCATATTTAATAATGGAGAGGAATTTTCACCACTTTCCAATCCACTTAGCCTAGTGAAAATAAATTGGGATATTACATCATTTTAATATTAAATTTTCATCTTAACATGATATCAATCTAAATAAATAAATAAAACAGTTAAAACAATTCAATTAAACATGAAATAAACAAATACATATATATTAATGTCTGTCTTTAAATATTACATTTTAAATATTACATTTGTTACATGTATAACATTATAAAAATTATAATTAAAATCTGATTGTTTTAGATAATGTATTAACACATGGTCTTTAAAAATACATAATATAATTATAATTAAAATCTGATTGTTTTAGATATTGTATTAACACATGGTCTTTTAAAAATACATAATGTATTAACGGATGCTCTTTAAAAATAAAGGGATATAGGAATCCATATATTCTGAATAAATCTTATGTCTCATGTGATCTTGATCAAGCATGGTAAGTGGCTTTATTTGAATAAATCTTATGTCTCATGTGATCACTAAATCGAAGAAAACCCTCGTCAAGCTCCTCAAATATGGTAAGTGCCTTTATTTATATATATGAATGATTGGGTTAACCTATTTGAATGGATAGTTTTTCATAAAAATGTTATATAAAGTCAAGCTCCTCAAGCATGGTAAGTGCCTTTATTTGAATAAATCTTATGTCTCATGTGATCTTGATCAAGTATGGTAAGTGCCTTTATTTGAATAAATCTTATGTGTCATGTGATCTTATCACAAAACTCTATGGTAAGTGCTTTTATTTATATATGAATGATTGGGTTGACCTATTTGAATGCATAGTTTTTCATAAAAATGTTATATAAAGTGTATTTTAAACTTTTTCACATCTAAGGCTCTTCCATTGTGAACACAAACCAATTCCGCTAATTTATTATATCCATTCATTTGCATTATAATTGTCTATGTGTGATCGAATGAACTCTAGAGCTTTGCATTAGAGTTGTCTATCTGTGATCGAATGAACTCTAAGCTCTATTTTATGGGAAACTCACATATCAACAGCCAGAAGGTAGAAGGTACTACGTCGTAGTCAAGTCACTTATTATTGACCTCTTAACATGTCTCAATAAAATAGGAAAATTTTGGATAATGTTAATATGTTGAGTAAAACTCTTCACTGAGAGCTTCAAGTGGACTTTCTATTCTCGTTGCTCCCTGTCTCTAAATGTTCTTTTAATCTACGGGAGTCCTTTGATCTTGCGATGAAGTTTTGTTTTGAGTTTTTATTCTCTAAAAAATACTTGCAGATTTTTAAATCTTCTCCTTATCCCTAATGAATAAAAGTCTTTTAATTAAACTGTGAGAATCCAGGAGTATCTACCACTTTATTTTTCGTGGGGTGCCTAGCGAATAACCTTCCCCTTGTTTCTCCTTAATATACTACAACGGTGCTTTCCTGTTTGCCATGAAAGCCGCATCAAGCTTTATTGGCCATATGCTTGCAGAATAAATGGAAACAGCATTAATTCTACGAGAAGCATGAGCACATTGCCAGCTCTGTCTATTCTCAGGCTCACAGGTGCATTCTTTCAAATATAGGTCGGCAAGCCTAAGAGGTCTTAATGCTGCCGAGTACAAACACTACCATAGTACATGGAGAAGGAGAATCCAAGGAATAAAATTGCACTCTGGGTAGCAGCTGTTTATTGGTGTAGTGATGAAGAGATGCCATTAACTCCGCTCATAGTACATAGAGAAGGAGAATCCAAGGAATAAAATTGCACTCTGGGTAGCAGCTGTTTAATGGTGTAGTGAGGAAACGATGCCATTAACTCCGATAAGACAGCTGATTAGCTCTACGTTGACATGCGTCCATTGTTTATATTATTCATATGCCTCTTTTACATTCAGCAGCATCAGTGTCCCTTTCAATATCAAGAATCAAAGCTTTCATTTATTTATTTACTTTTTATTCGAGTTGTGATGGTCATTTCAACGATCAACGACAGAGAGGTTAATTCAACTTGACCTCTACTGCCTATTCTGTCTCAAATCCAAATCCAACTGACTTGTACGACCGAACGTAAAAATTTGATTGAATCCAGACAAAGTAGCTTTACTGTGATTTTAAATTTAAGAGTTTTATGGAGTCTCGTGCATTGCACTGCATAAGCTTTATTGGCCAATACCTGCTTTTTCAACGACTGATTATAAAATTTAGGTTTAGATAATGGGCCCAACTCCAATGGAACCGCTGGTAATTTCAAAATTTATCCATAATTTCATTCCGTTTGTCCTACTGAACTACGAAACAAGAATGGCGCCAACAACTATGGAGTATCATAATTTAGTCCTGTCATCCATGAATACTGTACGAAACAAGAACTATGGAGTATCATAATTTAGTCCTGCCATCCATGAAAAAAGAAGGTAGCATAGATGTATCCAATAATAATAACAATATGTATACACAGTGGCCTCTGAAAATCGTGCAATTCATTGTAATTATAAAATAAACGACGCACGGATTTGGATTAATAGATTGGCATTTTCATCCAACAGTACAAAATGGCATCAAACTGCCTATTTACTTTTGGATATGTCTTTCTGTTCTTCACAAAACAGGTATGACATATAAAAGATCTCCCCGGCAGTAAATTTTTGACATAATCTGCTATGATCCTATATGGTACAGCTATTCAACGACGAGGCCTATAAAATCCAGAGACACCGCCTTCAATGCCGCAATTTTTCAATACTTTTATATGTATTTGCAGGCCATCGCAACATGTATGATTCATTGTAGACTGCATTGAAACTCCATGAGTACCGTCCAGCAAGAGTACGTTTAGAAAAAAGCTACACCTAAAACATTGTGTATAAAAAGGATCTTGACTTGCTGTGCCCTTTCACACTAATGCACATGTGCAAACTTGCAAAGTGCATCCAACCATAAAAACATAAGATACACCCGCTATCTTCATACACTTTGTGCTTTGAAGTTTGAACGTTAACTGATCTTTTCTGGGCTGTATTAGTTTCGGTTGCATGTCAAGTGAGAACATGCAACTCCTTATTGCGAGAAAAGATTGGTGAACTAAGAAGTCATACGGGAAAAAAATGGCAAGGTTGGATCTCTTGGCCTTCTTTTTTATAATAAATACAAGTCATCCTTTGTGATTTCAACACAGAGCCTAGTCCAGCATCCTTATGTTTGCTTCAGATCTGCATTACAACAATTATAAGAACATTCAGCGATGATTAATAATTAAATATTACAAAAAACACTCAAGGCTTTCTCTAGACTCATCCAAGCACAGAGGGACATTAGACTCTTTACCTTGCCAACCCGGCCTGCCGAGAGTGAACTCTAAATTTGGCTTTCTGGGTATGGTCTGATTAATCTGAGAAGAGACTAACTGCGACAAAGTTGAACTATTGAAATGAGGATGCGGGCTCTCTGAGCTGCTGTGATGAATTGCATCGGTACTCATTCGATGCTGCAAGGTCGATTGCTTTTGCCTATTGCCATTTACCTGCCCCAAATAATAGAAGAAACGGTATCGTCAGTGTGTGAATAATTTTACAGGAGAATTAAAAACAGAATTATTTCTGGAAAATAAGATCATTTCAAAGTTATAATGTGGAACATATTTCAATTTCACATTGCGTGATAACCTGTTTGACCATGTTCGACGGATGGACATTTAATTCAAGTATAGGTCTCATATCTCAGTTCTCACCCTGTATTTATCAATATAGTCCTATAGAATACTGTTACAGTCACTTAACTTGTGGTGGGTGAATATGGATTTATCAATATAGCCATACAGCCATATAGAATATTACTACAGTCATTTAACTTGTGGTAGATAAATATAGCTAAGCCACAAGTTAAATAAGTTGTTTGTAATTATCCATATAGATCAGCTAAAAATTACTCATTCATCTACCAGTTATCAATACACCAATTACAAGTTATTTTTTATGTTTTTTTTTTTCTTTTATATATCTAAAACTACCAAATTTATGACTATATTTTGATGAAGACTCAAAGAGATTATCCTCTACAAAAACTGTAAATAAAAGTACAAATACCATTACAAAGCTAATTGATATATTTATCCATATAAACTCATTTTGTGAATAACTAGCCATTCAATTTTAAACTCCACTTAATCTCTATGCATCATCTTCACCGTTGAAAATTTATCCTCATAATTAACTTCAGTCTTGAGTCTACTAACATCTCGATGTCAAATGAGAGGGACTAACAGGGCTTCCCATTTCTCTTTTCAAAACTCAATGCCTATACTTATTATTAAAACACTTTGAAAAAGTATCCTTTAAACTTCAATCTTGAGCTTACTTAGTCCAAACACTTTGAAAAAGTATCCTTTAAACTTCAATCTTGAACTTACTTAGGGACTGGGAAGGCTTCCCATTTCTCTTTTCAAAATTCCATTCTTATATTTACTTGAAAAGGTTAGGCAAAAAAAACAAGGACCACTCTATATTGTAATCTCTTTGTGAGCAAAAGTATCCTTTAAACTTCAATCTAGAACTTACTTAGTCCAAACACTTTGAAAAAGTATCCTTTAAACTTCAATCTTGAGCTTACTTAGGGACTGGGAAGGCTTCCCATTTCTCTTTTCAAAATTCCAGTCTTATATTTACTTGAAAAGGTTAGGCAGAAAACAAGGACCACTCTATATTGTAATCTCTTTGTGAGGGTGATTCCAGTTAATAGTATGTGGTTGGTATCCTACACGATTCAAATATGTCATTTTGACGAAAAGCATCTTCAATTTTTGCTATTATCTTTGGGGATTTCAGGCCAAATACCCCATTGAGAGAAAAGAGCATAAATCACTATCCAAACCACTGGTTAAAAGGTTCTTACTTGTATCTTGTGATAACTTGTGATTTCAGAAATCTTGTGTCCTGTAATAACTTGTGAATCCGGAAAGCTTAATCAGTACTGTCCTAGGATCATGAAAATTCTCAAATATAATTAATAGCCATATAGATCAAGGTAGAGGAGATCATAACTTGACTGTACTTGCGAGTTTAAAAGGCATTGAGGGTTAAGCTTCAAGGTACATATAATATAATGACTATTTATTTAACCGACAGTACTAGGCTGTGATTAATCAAGAGGTTCTTTACACTTTGCTAATCATGCACATATCATGTTGGGAGAGTTTTACCAAACAAATGCACTTTGCTACTTTTATCCAATAGATTTAATGAGTATGAAATAAAAAAGTGACGAACAAATGAACAAAGCAGCATTCCAAACTCCAAAAGTTTAGCCTCTCTTTTTGTTCTACATATACACATGTAGATTGCACCTAAATAAACCCTACAGTTCTTACTTGTATACAGCTACCTTTCATAATACTTACACAATTATCTATAAATATAAATATTAGATTACCGCCCTTTCAACACTACCACTTAATCTATTAATATACAAGAAAATTAGAATTTATAAATGATGATGTTGTACTGAAACTTAGTTACAGTGATATGCAAAATGATTTGATTTTTGTTGAGTAGAATATTCTTTGTATAGCTAATTAGGGGATTTTTCAGTGCTCATCTTTAAGTTGACAAGTGTTCTTTTTAAAAATAATAAAAAATAACATGTCAGCTCAAATTAGATTTAAAATATTTACAACACACATATATATAACTACAAAGATAGGTTCCTCATCATTTACATTCTCAAAAGGAGTTTGCAACTCTAGAGATTTGATTCTTCTAGGTCCTTGGTAGATCCTCTTTTTAAAATAGATCTATACTGTATAACTAAAACTTCACAAAAAAGTGCATCAGTCAATATATCCCTATCCCCACACCCCATACATATATAGTCTATGAAAGCACTCTATATGTTGTTCTTGGATATCACTATAGCCCTCTCAGATTGTCCTGATTGATTTTTTTCGCGTCTGGCTAGACAAACTGTTTCCTTTGCTGCATGTGGATAGACTCATACTCTACTTCAAAGTTGAGGGGTTGAAGTTTCTTGCTGTGAACTAAAACTTTTCCTTTCCTGATCATATAAAACATAACATGCGTGGTAGATCTTCTTCTATCAAATTCACTTTCAACTTGGGAAAATAGCACACATCCCAAGTCAATCTCATCTCTATACTAAATGTTTCATTATCATCGACACATATCCTTCGTGCTCTATCTTAACCTAGAGTATATCACCCCAAACTTGTGGTTGAATATCTATTTACTTTTCATAGACGCAATTCCATATACTAGCTTTCATGTACAAGAATCAAGTAATGCTTTCTTCCACTGATTTGCGAAATGACTACTTAAACTTCGCTTTGAAATTTTGAGGAGCAACTATTGCAATCACAAGCATAGCCGTTTTGATCAAGCTGACCTAATTATGGAACGAAATGGATCTATTCTCTTAGATTCCACTTAAGCTGATAATCCCTAAGGAAGCCTTTTTGTCCATCTGCTTGCCGAGACCCTTGCTCTCCGATAAATTTCCATGTTAAGTGTGCAATCATAGGTAATTGTAATCTATTCGAATTACACGGATAGGGATCTCTAACTAGCCCCTTTGGTCACATAGATTTTTAAATTAAAAAATAAGTGAAGGGATTAGAATCAGTTAATCTTAAATGAGGTTTTAGTTATTTTGAAATTCTACCAGTCAGCTATTGAATTATTGAATGATTAATATTGACGAAGAAAAAGATCTGTCCATACTATGTTAGTTTCATTTCAGCCACATTTTATATGGTTATGCTAGGTATTTGTTACAAACTTACAGCTATAAGTTTTGAAGCAACCCTTTATTCAACAATTCCAATATTCTTCCTTCGGGGAATTATATGGTTTGCTTATTGAATGATTAATATCGAGGAAGGAAAATATCAGTCTATAATATGTGAGAATGTGAGTTTCATTAGAGCCACATTTTATATCGTTATGCTAGGTATTTGTTAGAGCTATAAGTTCTGAAGCAACCCTTCGTTCAATGTTATTCGTATGAGAGATTATATGGTTTGCTTCCACAACTCTCAAACATAGTCAGAATCTGTTAACTAAATATTATAGTTCGTTTAGGTTTTAAATAAACCATACACTTCTCTAACATTTTATTTTTAATAAACTGTGCCCCTCATTAATAGCAATAACCAATAAGGAAGGTCTCTCATCTTCTTACAGGTATATAAGCATAGACAGCATAATCAAATATTCTTAAGTCCTTTCGGAAAATCTTTACTGTAATGTTAATCATGCATACAGATTTCTTTACGGCAATGTTACTCATGCATACAGATTTCACCAATTGCAAAGTTGTTGTGGTGTCACGCTAAACCTCTTACAGTTTACTAAACTTTATTACTTATTTTGAAACAATGTGGTGCATTGACAGCCATGAGGAGCACTCAGTGCCAAGTCTACAATATTTTACCCATATGTAGTAATTAGAAGAAGGAATAACAAAGAGTGGTTTATACATAATGTGATCATTCCCATGGGACCTTACCACCTAGTGTCGTTCAACGTTTCTAATTATGCACTCTTTTGTTAATAATTGTAATCTCATCCGTCTACTATCCATCATAAATGTATTAATTAGTTGAGTGATTAGTTGGTTAGTTTGACTAGGACACTTTGATGTCCCATAGTATTATCTATTCCATGGTATTTACTCGTGGTTTATGGTGAGATGTAATCCTATAGAAGCTTATGGTTAATATTGAGAAGGAAAGCTATTGCCCATGGTGTTTTCCTCTTCTTCATGTGTTATAAACTTTAATATGGTATCAGAGTTGCATGGCCTGATCCATAACTGTTGATTTGGGGTAAGCCTTTTCACACAATGGAAAGCACACACATGAGATGGGAACACATCAGCATGGAGGAGTTTCTTCACAGCACCATGGCCGTATTTTTATTTATTTTTTGCTTTGGAAGCACCAATGCACCTGTCCCTATCGGAAACCACGGCACCCTTCCATCAACACACCTTCTGCTCAGGAAAAACGCATCGCTGGCGCACTATCTGGACAGACTAAGCACGTCGTTGATGCACTTGTTTTCAAAGGAAAGTGCGGCGAACACTTGACACGCATTTTTCCCTACACACCCTATGACACACTATGCTAGTTATACACTTTGCGGCACTATGTTAAAGGATCTAAATCCTTTATCAAATCTCCAAAACCAGTATTGAAGAGCAAGTATTGCTGACGCTGAGCCAAAAGATTGGACGACGTTCCAGCATTGTTTAGATTAGATTGAAGAAGATCGATTCTTGCAGAGATCGATCCAAGAAGAGCCTGTGTATAAAAGGGTAGAGAAGATATGAAGTTTCCATCAAATCCTTCATCAAAATTTCCAAGGATTTGAAGTCTGAAGGACGGTTGATATCGAAGAAAAAACGACCAAGAAGATAGAATCTTGAAGATGGTGCTAGAAGAGCTACGAGAAGAAATCGAAGAGGTAAGAAATATGTTAACATCAATAGGATCATGGTAGACCTTTGATGGAAGCAATTATAATCAATGGTCTTTAAAAATAAGGAATTTGTTAAGGTCACAAGATTTGTGGCATTTTGTAGTTGAAGAGGATCATATTGATCTAGCAGAATTTAAGAATTTGACAGAATTTTAGAAAGAAAAAAAAAAAGTTGTTTCTTTAAGTCTCATACAAAACAGTATAGAATATTTCATTTATCGTAGCATTGCTGAAGCTTATACTCAAAAAGGAGCATGGGATATATTGAAGGCCAAGTTTAGTGAAGAGGAACGAGTTGTAGAAGAAGATGAATTTGCTAGCCACGCAAAGCACCAAGAATCCCACTGTGAAGTGGAAGAAAGCCAAGAAGACTATGTTTATGAGGAAACCAGTGATCAAGTAAGCCCAACAAAGCTTTTTGATCTAGCTCTATTTGTTGATGACAGTGAAAATAAACCTGTCAATGTAAAAGTCCCAAGTGACATGAGTGATAGTCTCTCAGAGAAAGATATAGTTGATAGTAGGATAGAAGTTGCACCGGTAGACAATTAATCACAGAACAATAAAACCAGAAGTTTGAGGGAGCTATATGAGCAAAATCCTATTATTGATTAGCAACTACAGTATGCTTTGTTTCCCTGTCAGCCCATAGTTTTTTAGGAAACAGTAAAGGATGCACATTGGGTTAATGAGAATGAGGAACACGAAGATGTGAATGCTCTCCAAGAAGAGCTGAAAATCATTGAAATAATAGAAGAGGAAGATGAGGAACACGAAGATGTGAAAGCTCTCCAAGAAGAGCTGAAAACCATTGAAACAAGAGAAGAGGAAGATGTGAATGCTCTCCATGAAGAGCTGGAATATATTCATATTTTTCCTGACAAAAAATTGGAATGTGCCGCGGTGCACTATGTTCCATTACCATTGAAAAGCAATAAAATTGTAAATATCCCGCAAAAGCTAAAGAAGACACTGAAGAACTCCTACTCGGCACCAAGATCAAGAAGCCAAAGAAGAAGTAGTTCAAGTACACATCAAGACAGAAAGTAAAGCTAAAGTTTTTTGAATGAAATGTATGCCTAGCTGAGACATAGGAGACATAGGCTTGATAGTGTTGAATATTGTCCTGGTTGAGATTATCACCAGTCCACTACTCGTCATAAGTGCATTAATTAGTTGAGCGATTAGTTGGTTAGTTTGACTAGAACACTTTGATGTCCCATAATATTATTTGTTTCATAGTATTTACCCGTGGTTTATGGTGTGATGTAATCCTATATAAACTTATGGTTAATATTGAGAAGGAAAACTATTGCTCATAGTGTTTTCCTCTTCTTCCTATGTTAAAAAATTTAACATTTTTAAAGATTTTTAAAATCTAAATATCTACTTAAAGAATACAGAGATCCCTTTAACATGTTTATGTGCAGAACATCATTAGTTATTTTGCACATAAGTTGTCATAGTACGTTTCCCAATGATCTAATTGCAACTGCTATTCCTTCACAAGAAGCTCATGTACGTAAACCACTCGTATGTGGTGTCAAACGCTAGGTAACAACTCAGTGCAAGAACAAGAGATCGTCTACATTTGCTAAAATTCTCATATATGCCATAAATAAAAAGTCTACTCAGTAGATAATGTTAATTGTTTGTCCTCGATATTCCTTACCATAATGGTAAGCACATCCTTTCTCAAAACCTACTCATCTTAAGTTCTTAACTCACTTATAGGCTTCTTGGCTAGATTAAGTCCTTTCTTCTGTTTAAACACTGCAAACTAGTTACTCAACTTCTACTCAATTCTAACTGATCTAGAAAGGATTTAAATTCATTAAGAGACCTATCATCTTCAGACAGTCGATCTGAATTCTGGATGCTTTCCTTTGCAAAAATAGCTTGCAAACGTGAGAGAGGCTTCATGTCACTCTTTACCAAAAAAAAAAAAAGAAGAGCACCATGGATACACTAGTTGTCATCTTAATCAGCTTACCGCAATTGAATTGTCAATGTTATACACAATAACCATCTTAGGCCATCTATTGCTATTATTAAAAAAAAGAGCACCATGGATACACTAGTTGTCATCTTAATCAGCTTACCGCAATTGAATTGTCAATGTTATACACAATAACCATCTTAGGCCATCTATTGCTATTATTTTAGCAAGTGGGGAATTCTCATTTCAAACAGCCTTGGTGTTCATATAATTCTGTTCGCATGAGACATTGTTTTTAATGTGATCATCGCCAAGTAATCTATAGCCTTATACAGTGTGGATTTTAAAATTAGAATTGCAATAAAATGTATACTAATTTGTTATGTTTTTATTTAAAAAACAATGATGTGGTTGTAAAGAGTATCACATAATTTAAATTCCCCTCCATCCATGAAAAATGACAAAACCTTAGTACACAATAAGCTTCACATACCTTATAAAAAAATGTATAATACATTTAAAATATCTGGGGATGTCGGAATTGTTTTTATGACAGGTCTATTTTTTCATATAAAACCATAGTACACAATGAGCTTCACATACCTTAATAAAAAATTATTAATACATTTAAAACATGTGTGGATGTTGAAATTGTTTATATGACATGTCTATTTTTTTTATATAAAAAATAAATTCTAAAATGTAGTTCACAAGAACATAAATCCTTCCATTATATTATGATTATTATACTAGTAGTGGTAGCCATGATACCTTAAGGCTTATGTACTTAAAAATCATACTTGGAATCAACTATACACTAGAGCTAGAACATTTTGTTGAGAAAACGTTGAGATGGACTATGCAATATGATTGTTTACACTCTTCATTGAGTGGGAGTGTTGTAAATGGGCATTGAAAAATATAAAAGTGAATGCACTCAATAGCAAGTGGTGAGTTACTTTCAATTATATAAAACTATTGGAGTTACACATAGCATTTTTTTTTTCTATAAAAGTTTTAATTTTAATCTCTTAAAACCATGTGAAGAAAGGTTTTATTATTTTTTATATAATAATGCTTCTTAGTTTGGAATATCAAAGAGGATATGATTTTTGGAGGTGGAGAAACTAATGAAATTATAGGTAAAGGCACTTTCTCAATCAAGCATTCATTTAATTTTTGAAAGAAAAGTTAAAAGACAATGGAATGTTTTAATATGTTTTTTGCTTCAATAAAGAAATATATTAGATATATGGTTACATAGGTATTTAAGGCTTTTTGTGAGCCATAAAACATCAAACTTGAATGTAAATTTACATTGCTTTAGATTTTGAAACAGAATGGAAGAATAGAAAAGAAAAAATATAGAATTAATAAGAGATTCAAGGTGTAAGTTGAACCAAATTATTTTTGGGAAAAGCCATTCACCAAAGTAACATATGCTGACCTACAATAACATCAAAGCCAAAAAAAAACTAAACATCATATGAAAGAAAGACAAACATTAAATATGCGAGTCAAAGCCAAAAAAAACTAAACATCATATGAAAGAAAGACAAACATTAAATATGTGAGTCAGCCAAAAAAAACTAAACATCATATGAAAGAAAGACAAACATTAAATATGTGAGTCAAAGCCAAAAAAAACTAAACATCATATGAAAGAAAGACAAACATTAAATATGTGAGGGCTTAAGTTCTCTTACATATGCATGTACCCAATCGGAAGCATAAGAAGCTAAAGGGAAAAGTAAGAAATGCATCATGACTAGTTATGATGGTGATGCTGGAATTTAAGGTCTTATGATCGAGTGGAGAAGAAAAATCTTAGAAGTAGTAATGTGATCTTAGTGGAGAAGAAAATTATTAGAAGTAGTAATGTGATCTTTGATGCAAAGGATAGTGGAAGATGTTGCAAAGGAAAATAAATCAAATATTTGATGTAGTAATGTGATCTTTGATGACTTGTAATTCTCTATAAGAAAGTGGAAGATATTGCAAAGAAAGAAAATCAAATGTGTGATATTTGGGTTTGATAATGCTCGTTGGTGTATTCGAAAGCATCAACAAAGATGTAGGAATCAAATCCCTACATAATTTGTAGTGGAAGGACTTGTTAATTTGGGGAATAATGAGGATTCGAGTCACATCCTAGACCATTTGATCTTGAGGAATTGTAGGAAGTTGTTCTCAAATCATTGACTACTTGAATATCAATGAGAGATCATATGCTAGCAAAAAATTATAGGATAATATTCTAGTGTCAAGTGACGAATCATAAGTTTAATTTGAGAGTTATCAAGCAAATGATTTGAAGCATGCAATGGGGTTATAACATTTTGCAATGAAGGTTTTGATATTGGCTTTGAAAATGATTATGTTCACAATTAATTATGTGGCAGTGTTGTAAGTAGGTCTTGACAATGTTGTAAATAGGAATTCATAGTCTAAAATTTAATTATGTTAATATATTTTTGATATATAATAATGAAAAGCAAACAATTTTTATCATTTTAAGTATTTAGAAGCATTATTGATAATCTAACTAAATTCTATTTTTGCTATTAAAATCTTGATTTCCATTCATGTCTACTTAAACTTGAAGTGAAGACCCTTTATCAATGCTTACAAGAATTTAGAGAAGTCTCTCCACTCATGTCTACTGGGATTGAAATTGGAACCCTTTATGAAAGCTTACAAACATTTAGAGAAATCTCTCCCCTCATGTCTACTCTACTGCAATTGAAGTTGGTACACTTAGTGCACGAGGGCTTCACTAGAAGGCAATATAATATCATGTTCATTCATATTGCGGTATTAAATATTCATGAAAACCTAAAAATTATATTGCTTATATATTAAGGGGCAAAGGGTTTTTTTTATTTAATGTAACAATACAAAAATACTTTGGGGTCTTTTTTATATGGGAGGGCTGACAAATATCCGCCAAATGGAGATGGCGGGATCATGACCAGATGAGAAATCAGGTTGAGGCAAGGCTCGGGCTTACTAGTACATAGGGAAATCGCGTCTTGAGACATGATTGAGGCCAGGGGTTTCATGGTGAAGTGGGTTTACAGTCGATCATAGTCGAGAGATAGTGGGCATTGATAGCCAATTGTTACCAATAGCACTCAGCCATTTGTTACCAATAGTCTTAGGAGGCTCTAAGCCTCTAGGGCGTGTTATAGTCCTTCGATAGGCCTTGGGGGCTTGAATACCCAACCACTCGTGCCTATTATAGGCCTTGGGAGGTTTAGTTAGCCTTCTAGAGCTTGTTATAGGCCCTGGAGGCTTGGATACCTAGCCCACAACAGGCTTAATCAACAATTGGGGAACTGAAACATTCAATCTAAATGTTGTACAGTGTGCATTGGCTCTAGTGACATACTAGAAATGATCTCCTATCTCTTCATTAGACCATTAGATGTTGCGAATCATAATGATATGTGGTTGAGTAATTGCATTGTGGGTGAAGTAATGTGCATCCACAATATACATTGAAAGAAGCAAGGTGCATTGTAGAATGCATGTGGGGTCATAAGAGGGGTATCATATCAATATACTAGGTAGAAATATAAAGGGATATAAAAAATGTTAATGAAAAAATTGATACATACACTATCTAGTGAAAATAGGGGTTTTTTTAAATTGAGAAGGCATATTGGGAGGGGGTTAAAAAAAATGATTTTGGAAGGTATTTTCCAATATTGAGTGAAATTAGGGGTATTGTTTCAAATGCCACGAACGAACGTGCTATGATAGCGGTTTATTGAGTGAATCCCCCGTGACTTAGTGAATGCTTACAAGCATTTAGAGAACTCCCTTAATAGTTTCATCTTTCGGTTTTATTGAATCAAAATGGACATTTATGATGAGAGGCATGGGAATCCTTAGGAGTAGTGTTATCATGTTATCAAAACTCGATCCTCGATTAGAACTTGTAAAACTTGCCAATCCGACCATTTTTGGGTTTTTTCTAGTTAGTTTAGTGTTTTTGTTCGAAGATGGCTAGTTCTATATGGAATTGGCCAATTCTGTACTTAAAATTCACATTCTCATTATTGTTCAATTTCTATCCATTTACTTAAATTTTTGACATTTTTGACATTACCATTAATTTTTCAGGACGCTTGAGAGTGGCTCCAACCTAATCAGACTTCATATGCAAAAAATAGAATTTTAGATCCCATTAAGAAAACAACAAACTTAACAGTTTAGGATTTAGGATTGCAATGTTTCCATGGGATTCTATCATGTATGAGGGTATGGGATTGGCATTTAATCAAGCACACAAACTCCTCTATGTACCTTGATGTTGGTGGTGTTTATTGTTGAACTCTATGTCATGACCTGCAAAAAGTGTAACCTTCACTCAACACAAATCACTTATTACGCATGGTAAGTTTTGTGTGCCTTATTTTAATGCTTGGATGAGGAAGTTTCATCAAAATTGTAAGGTGTTGACATGTCCTTGGAGGAACAACTTCGAGATTGGAGGTAGAGGCAAGGGTGGAACCTAGAGGAGGGGGGCAATAGGATTCCAATATAGGAAATGATTTTGATGATCTGTATAGTTATTTGTTGCAGCATGAAGTTTTTTGGACTCTAGATGCCATTAAGGGCCTCTTTGTTTATGTATTTTGGGTCATATATAGATTGCACTAGATGCTATTTTTGTTACATGCACCCTTACTTGCTATATACATGAGAAACTTTGCATATTTGTGTATAATGGTTTGGATTCATATGGATGTGCATGAATATATATGAATATATATGTATTTTCAAAATTTAAATATTTTATGTATTTTTTGGTCTATTTTTTTTGGTGCGATTCAAAGTTTTGGTGATAACGTTGCTTAGAAGTCATACCCAAACAAGAGCTTTGTGTCCCAAATTGGTTATTAGATAGCATTATAAGGATATGAGACCCAAAATATTCTCTTTTTTAAACATGGGAATCAATAACAACCAGGCCTAGGTTCAAAATGGACATCTCACACTATAACCCAAGAGTATATCCAACATCCTACAAGCAAGATATGCCAAGAACTTGTGACTTAACAAGGACCGAGAAGTCCTAGAGACAAACCCAATATGGAGGTTCCTCTCTCAATATAGGAGTCTCACTCACCAAGGGCACCTACCCTTATAGCTTACCACAACATGCTAATGTCTCAATGGGGATTTGAAAGGAGTAGGGAGAGTGCAAAACTTACCTCCTCAACATTAAAGTTGTTGATCCCTAAACCAAACCCTGAATATCATCATTCAAATTTACATTTATTTGCACACTTCAAACAAATTACATTTATTTACACAGTGCAAAAAAATAATGAGCAACCCTAAACTTATAAATCCTTATTTCTACCAATCCATGGTCAATGTTGATCAATGTTATGAGCGTGCTTGTTGCTCGAAGCAGTGGGAAGGCATGGGATGATTTCAGTTCTCATCTTAATTTAACGGGAAAAATCCTCAAGCCAAGTTTATGTTTTAAAAGATCTCATCTTGTTACATGAAACATGAAGGAAAACTCTAAGCTGAAATTGTATGACTCTCGACCCTAACAATTTTAGGAGGCATCGACACAATGACATTTATTTGATGCCCAAACTTGAATCCAAGTCTTGTGACATGAGATGAAAAACAACTGTATATTGTTGCCAGTCTAGGTAAAGTTGTCTTTGATAAGTCCACGAATATTGTCCCCAACACACTTCTCATGAAGCAAGAACTACAATCCCCAAAAGTTTGTTGAAAAGATTGGAATTGAAACATCCAAAGTTTGTTGAAAAGATTGGAATTGAAACATCCAAAGTTTTTAATAATAATAAGTCAGCTTATGGCTAGAAGTAGCTACTCTACACTCAACCATATTGATTTTTTTAATTAAATAAGGGTTGGAGACTCAGTTCTAAACAACGGACTAGGTTATCCTGACTTCACACTATTTGGAAATCATTGGTCGAGGACAAGAAGGTATTTTTTCCTTGGTCCCTCCTATGTGGCTACCTTCTAAGGTACACCTTAGTGTCACAAGCCAAAATGCCCCTTTTGGTGGGCCGTGAGAAGCTTAAGCACATTCTCTGATTCTGTAGCTACGCTAAATCTGGATGGAGATGCCATTCGTCGAGCCGAGCAAGGCCTTTAGGCTTTTCCCCGGTCTGCTTTCTTTGGCGACCGTATAATGAACCTCACAATCCAAAATGCCCCTTTTTTTGGCCTCTATGAGAACCTTAAGCGCATTATCTGATTATGTTACTATGCTAAATCTGCATGGAGCTAAATCTCCAAGTTTTGTCGCTGGTTCCTCCCCATCTCATCACATGGAAGGCAGTAGTTTTGGGTTTCAATAGCCTGTTAAGTTGACTTTCAAGCATAATTGGTAGCTAATCACAATTAAAGTCGTGCTTCTAATCTGGAAGAAACTTAGACTATTTATTAAATGCACAATCTGCACAGTTGCTCTGAAGCCCCCTCTCGAGGCGCCTACTGGGTTCGTCCGGTCTAAAAAATCTGCTATCGGCGTATTGGGTATTACCACAACATAGCCTACTTCGAAGGGTGTAGGGTAAATGTTCTAGGATCAATTTTGGGAAAATGAATATAGTACATATTGACGATGGTTATTGTTAATAATAGTTAGAATCCAAACTTCAGATTTGAATTATCAACATTTATTTTAGTTAATTAAATCTAGATTTAATGATTATAAAATAAATATTATCCTCCCACCCAAATAAAAAAAAGTCCATCTTTAATGATGGTAGAATGGGTGTTATCGTCCCACCTAAATAAAAGATATATTAAACCCAAAGGCTCAAACGCTCAACCCTTAAAAAAAAGTGACTTTAAAACGCATAAGTGTGACATAAAGATCTCAAGCTGTATAACACCGTATCGAAAAATCTCTGCAATTGTGTCAGAAATCTAAACATGTTAATCTAAACATGTTACAAACCTTAAAAGTCAGCAACCTAACTTGCCACCCACATTTATTGTCTGGATTCCCAAATAAAGATTAATGAAACCAAAGTCATCACTCAGCGAGTACTAACTTCCCACGTGGATGCACATTTATTGACTGCGATACAAAATAAATACTAGTGAAACTTAAGTTCGTTGAGCCAGAACCGAAAGGTAAAATGACCCAATGCTTTGATGGGTGGTGCTATGCCCTCTATTGGGGAATCGCTTGTTCAGATGCTAATCACGTGCCTTTCTGATATTGTTTCTCACTCCAATGTGTTGAATAAGTTATACCAAAAGTTCGTATATCACAGGACTATTCAGCTTAAATATAGGAAAAAGCTTTAGAGTGCAATGCAGAGTATATATTTATAATCTGAAGAGTATCTTTAAATTCTGCCTCATTTTTTCTTTTGAACAAATTCGCATTCTCAGAACGATTATACAGGAGCAAATAATGCAATCAACTAATATGATATTACAACACAATCTGATAACTTTTAACAGTATCTGCAAAAATGCAAAGAATTTCATGGGATATGAAGGCACAACATACCTCTAACAAATTGGCCGAATTTTGTCGTAAGGCAAAGGAGCGTTGATCATCAGCAGAGATGTGCAAATTGCTCTGATCGACTGTAGAGAGGTGCAATCCTTGAAGCTGATCTCGCGTTGACCAGGATCCTTTGCTGCAAACATTGAAAGTTTATTCCCGTAAGTAAAAAGAGAATGCAGCTTTTTAGAGTCCTAACAATGCCTACTAAATTCCATTCTTCCCACTAAATGCACTGATGCCACTCTATGTCATTTCTGAAATTTTTTAAGCATTCCATTCAGAACTTTAATATGCATCGAATAGAATGTAAATATTCCAAACCCGGGCTTCAATTTAATATCAACTGTCTAATCTATGATCCATCCCAAAGCCCAATTATTCACTGTGCATATATTGAAATGTAATTATTGTTCAAGAATCCTCTTTTTCGCGTCTGGGTACGATGTATATGACAGCATATATTCTTTATAAAATCACCTTCCCAGAGGTTATAAAGGAAAATGCCAAGTATGCAGAAAGTAAAATAAGAAAGACTGCTCATACTTTTGCCCCTTGAATTGTTTTTGTCATTCATGGAGAATTACAGGGTGAACTACATGGCAGAGATGAGATTATAGCATTAATGATATTTATAATTTTGTAACTTACTCAAGAAACTAAAAGGTAATACCAATGTTCATTTGTAATTTAGATCATGCAAATAAAATGGGATTAAAGTTATTTTAAGTAAATCTAAAGATCAAAGTTATTTGTTATTTTCAATCACAATTATAAGTAAATTTCGTAAGTAACATGTTGAGTTATTAACACGCATATTGTTGTCATAGCCTATTGACAAAAACTTATCAAGAGATATGTATATGATAGAACATTTAACGGAGAAACAGTGAAGAATGGCAAATGTTTTTCTTCTCTGCACATATTATATTTCTAAGAATCGAAAGCAGAATTGCTCCATGTGAGGCAAAAATATTCGATTGGCAGAGATGATGTAACAATCTAAGATAGTGGGAAAATGGATCTTTTGAAGACTAGTGACCTAAAAACTTTTGTTTTTTCTTGGATTTGTCTGCTGGTATAATGTTGAAGTGGTCACGGGAAGGAAGAAGAGATACTGTTGACGTCCCATCACGTAGGCGACATAGGAGAGTGGTTGATGACAGAAATTTGTCTAGGGAAAGATACTGAATGAATGGCTTTAAGAACCCACGTGGTGTCCATTCACTTAAAACAGGACATTCGAAGAGACAAAAAGGCTGTCTCTCACATTGATTTTCTACGTCAAAAATGTCCACATTCTCATCCCCACCTTAATTTACGTACTCCTAATTGCTTGATGTTTCATGACCGCCATTTTTTCATGGAGGACCTGTTAACCACTACGTGGAGAATCAGGATTTTTGCACTCGGCTTGCATAAAATTAGGTTCGTACGTTAAAGTCTGTGTTGGATATTATTCTAAATTTGCGTGGTACAAAAGGAAGCTGCACCTGGTGATTGAAATAAGATTCGATGGAATTTGCATGATAAAAGATGGTTAGTGGTAGAAAAAGCTCATGGAATAATGGCACTTGCATCTATGTTCCTTCGATAAGACAAATCTCGTTTCAAGTTCCTTTTGTTGTAGTGACACTTGATTTAGAAACTCCCAGAGGGCCATGATGCTGCGAATGGAAAATCGAAAGCATAAATTCTCCTTTGCAAGAATATAGTAATGTAAACCTATGGCCAACGTCACCCTAGCGCGTGTGCCAAAGATTTCGACAACCACTTTTGCAGGAGAAAACTAGTTTAATATGAGAATAGCTTACTTTAATAACAGATATTGTGATTTGCAAATTCATGCAAGATCTAGACACAAATGGTAGGATGAGAGCTCAACCCTTTTACACACGAAAGAACAAGTTTAATATGAAAATAGCTGTGCTATAACAACAGATAGTGGATGAAAGCTAGAGTTTGTAAAGCAAAAAACTCGGAAATGTGGAAAATTGATGCAAGTTCTAAACACATATAAGAGGATGAGGATGAAGTTTATGTTTGTAAAGCGAAAAATCAGAGAACTGCTCGAGAAATTCAAAATAACTTTAGATGATACGTAGTGTCCCTTTTTATATTTATATTGACACATAAGTATATATATATCTTTAGATAGATAACATGATATTATTCTGTGTGTTTGAAAACTTTTGCAATAAAAGTGAATTCAATTTGCAAGTTAAATTTGACCTAGATTTGTACTCAAAGTTATTTGATATTTATTTTGTGTTATACTCAGGTCATCTCTTCATTGTTTTCAAAGTATTCAATTATTTTAATATATTCAATTATTTTATAGGTAAAATATTCATTACATTAAAAAATAAATAAATCTACGTTTTTTAATTTTATATATGTATATATATATATTAAAAAGTAATTATATTTTTAAAATAAATTAATATATAAATAATTTAATATTTAATTTTATAAAGAAAAAATTTATATATCAAAATTTATATATTAAAACTTTTTAAAGATACAAAATTACATTAATTTATAATCATCATATATAAATGATTCTCTATCATTTTTAATTATAGATTTTGAATCAATAAAGTGAGAAATTCATTAAATATTTTTAATATAAAAAATATGAAGATTTTTGAATTAGGATCTATATTTAAGATAGTGTGGGTCATGAAATAATTTAAGTACAAAAACACATTCAAAATTAAAAATAAAGATTGAAAAGCACATACATAGAATATTAAAATTTTAAAATATATTAGAAATGGTTAATAAAGTTTAGATTGAGTGATTGTTAGCATTGGGTGTGAAACTCTCCACCCATAACACAATACTACAATTAAAAACAAAATTGTTAAACTTTAAACAACCTCTTAATTTCTAATATCTTTACAATACATATTTATAAGTTATTTCAATTTCTTTAATAAATTAATAAAAAATACTTTCCACCCATAACACAATAAATAAAAAATATTCTCCACCCATAACACAATAGCTAGCTTAGTGAACTACAATTAAACAAAATTGTTAAACTTTAAACAACCTCCTGATTTCTAATATCTTTACAATACATATTTATAAGTTATTTCAATTTCATTGATACATAATAAAAATACCAAGAATTGAAGTGATCATATTCAATACTATCCATTCTTCCCAACCACCCAAGCTACAACCAATGTTAAATTTATGTTGACAATTTATTTCTAGAATAATATTTATGGAAAATTTTCTAATTTTTCAAAATGATCAAATTTTTTGAAGTACATAAGTTTCCTCTATATTTTAGACTTTAAAAAAAGTTTGCACATTAAGGGATATGATCCCCTTAGAGACTTGGTAGATTTGGAGTTAAGATGGATTTATACTAGTTTAATATGTAAAGCTATGATATCTAAATCCTTGATGTAATGGTTCTCCAGTCCTAGATTGCATAGCAAGGAATATCCAAGTTTCATTTATTTTTTTAGTTTTAATTAATTGAAATATATATAATTTTGGTTTTGAATATTGTAAAAGTTTTATTTACTTAATATTTTATTATTTTATTGAAGTGTCATAGTTCAAGATTCAGAACAAAATTACTATTCTTCCTCATCATGTTGATGTAATAACAATTTATTTATAGGACAACATTTATGTGGGAGTTTTAAGGATGGAAAATAGCCTTTTTACTCTTAACTATGATTACGACTAAGGTTTTTAACCTAATCCTTATAGAATTGTTGACCAACACTTTGCAATGAGGCTAGGTATTAATAAGAGTTGCAATGGTGAGGCTTTGCCCCAAGTATCTTTATTGGACTCTATTTTGTAATGACTATGAATCATGTTAGCTCATTATCATTGTCTATGTGGGTGACATGGATTTTGAGAAAAAAAGGTAGTTCTTTAGAGTGTGATAAATCCTTTTGATCATTGATCCTTGCCTTAGCTTACTTGAATAAACATGTAATTTGTTTTAGAAATTCGATGAAATCCATAAGCTTGAGATCTCTTTTAGAAGTCATAAAAAAACCTTGTGATTTTTGAGCAAGTACTTGTCGAAAATTTCAAATAAGCATGGCCAATTATAAAATCCCGAGCCCCTGGATTCAAAATAAATTGGTTCCCAACTTAAAAAGAAGACTTTAGAATTACTTATGCCATAAGGTTTTTTCAATTTTCATTGGTTTTTCCCGTTTTCATTTCTAGTGATAGAGATTTATTTGTCATAATGGTTTGTGGTATTTTTAAGAACAAGTGCTCTATATATGAATCAATAAATCAACCATCTCTAAAATGGTTTTAGTAGGGGAAAGTGTTGTTGTTTCGATGATTTATGGTTTTTAAGAACAAACACTCTATATATGAATCAATGTTCTCTATAATGATCTTAGTAAAGAAAATTATTATAAAAGAAACTATTGTTATAGTTTCAATGTAGGTCAAGTTCCTCATATCCCTCTTACCCTTTATGAAAATGAAATGCTTTCGAAAAATATAAAAATGGGGAGATATCTAAATAGAGATAGACTTATATTCACACAAACTCATAAGGAAATTTATCTATTTAGGAAAAACATGAGTAAAGCTCTAGCAAAATGGTGACAAACACTACCTCTACCACGAGGGAGTGTTCAAACTTGAAATCCCCCTCCTTCAAGTCCTATCGCCTACGAAACATAAAAATCTAAAAGAGATTTCTAAAACAGAAGCAAATCCAAACAAGGTCTGGACTGACAATCCTTGGTAGCCAAATATGGCTTAGACATTTGGAGTTATATACAAAGTAAAACTATGCTATGAGGTCATGAGGAGCCGGAATTTGTTTTAAAAGTGCTATTTTTTTTTATTTTTTTTAATGAAAAATGGGTTTAAAAAAGTTCATAAAGGGAAAATTTTTACATCTTATTATTTTTATATTTTTTATAATTCAAATTTTTAATAAAAAATAATTTATTTTATAATAAATATTAAATTAAATATAATAAAATCATTTATTTAAAATAATTTATATTTACATTATCATAAAATATAAGAAAATATAAATTACCATTTTTATATGTAAACTTTATCAATAAGAAAACATCTATAAATTTAAAAGATTAATATTCTATTCATTTACATTATCTAGTTAATACTACAATTACTAATAATAATAATAATAGATTTTTAGGTAGAAAATGAATCTTTTTATAAAAAATTAATATTATTATTATAAATGATTTTAGATTAAATACACTATTAAAAAATGTATTCCATTATTAAAACTATAAACTATTTATTATATATATATAATGGTTTCCCCCTCTCTCCTATTTTTTTTTGCATTTACATCGATAAACTAAAAAGATGTTTAGAAGAAATAGGTTGTGTCAGCACGATCTTAGCTAGGATAGTTATCATCCTCCTTTATGCTGATGATATTGTTCTTATGGCAAGGTGTCATTTTGACAAGACAAAAGTTATAATTATAAAATCTAAGAAAGACATCTACGCAAATTTTATTTATGATAACAGTAAACTGGAGGAAGTGACTTCTTACAAATATCTTGGAATTGATATTCATCACAAGCTCAATTGGAACCATAGCATTTAGAAAATGATTAATGGAGGATGGAAAGCTTATTTTGGTCTTGAAAATAATTGTAATTCAACCAACCTGGTCATGTGGGATAAAAAAAGGTTCCTCTTTGAAACTCTTGTCATCCCTGTTATCTTATACAGTTGTGAAGTATGGGGGTGCAACATTTCTAGAAAATATTGGAGAAAGATTGAACAAATCCATAAGCGGTTTATAACTTATAACCTCAAAATTAAAAGCAATGCACCTTAACCTATTCTCCTCATAGAAGTGGGCCTTTCCCCCATCGAGAACATGGCTATGACTAGGTACTTGATGTACAAGCACAAGATAAACAACATGGGACACAAGAGACTTCCTAAAATTGCTTTAAATTCAAGTCAAAACCAACTACGCCTCAAACGGAGTTGGTGTAAAAATACATTGGCTAGATCATATAAGCATCGGTGAATAAACAAAAAAAACATAAAACATTTTTGAGATATTAAAATTTAAAAAAATATATATTTAAAATAAATAAATAATACATAATATAAAAATTTTAAAAATATATTTAAAAAATAATTATAAGTTAAAAACAAAAATTAAAACTTTAAAAATTATTATCGAAACATTGCTACATAAAAGCTAAAGTAAAGATAAGTAAACAACACTTAAAAGATTCGTGAATGGGCGAGGAGGCCACTATATCATGTCCCTTTAGCGTAGTGTTTGGAGGGTGTAGGTGGCAATACGGTTGGGTGAGGTGGCAATGTTTATGGGGAGGCGGGGTGTGTGGAGGAAGGCCGAGAGGAAGCCTAAGCACGGGAGCTTTAATGCGTTCACCGTGCGAGTGGTCATTAATGTTCGATCTGTGTAGATGTTAGCTTTGGACATTCATGGTACTCATTGAACTAGTCCTGCATCTTAGATATGGGGTGTGCCTCGAATCCTAGCTCAACCATGAGCTCCTTAATTGCTCCCTCAACACAGTTTATGTGAAGGCATCTGATGTGAATGGGCTCATGCTCCCTCAACACAGTTTATGTGAAGGCATCTGATGTGAACGGGCTCATGGACACTGCCAGCCATGCTTGGACTGTGCACGGAATGTGTTAACTCCTCGTTTGGCACACATAGCTTGGATTTGGAACAACACCGGCCTCCATAGGAAAATAATTGGGTCATGTTGGCAGCATCAATGCACTAGGTGCAAGCAAGGGGGAGGAGCTAGGAAAAATCAGTTGGAAACGCGATAAATCAAGGAGATGCCATGGCCCATTAGGTTTGAGATATAGAACAACTAGAGGCAAGCCTCTTTGCAGATCTCCAGGAGCACATGATGGAGACTAAGGATACCATTCGGAGGAGGGAATTCATGTCCTGGATCCTTATTTGGTCTTGAAAACCCTCTTTGGAAAGATCCTTATTGGGTCTTGAAAATCCTCTTTGGCATGATCCTCATGGAAATGTACCAAACTTAGGCAAGCATTCATTTGGTCATGACCACCATTCAAGACAATGGCAACAACATTAATGCCAAGCTAGAGATCTTGGTAGAAGCAACAAATACTATTTTGTAGATAGTTGATGGACCTCTTGACAGAATGAAAATATATTCTCAAACTTTTAATTTGGTCTAGTCTTCTTCTCGAATTCTAAGTTTTTGAAGATGGACAATAGTTATAGTTCCATTAAAAACTTTCCAGTTGGTTTTTGTCAGCTAAGAATTCTCCAAGTAAGATATCTTAAAAAGGGGGGAAAGCTCTTGTTTCCCTATATAAGACATGCTTCCCCTCTTTGGTTTGATTTTGTTAATTTTGATTGTCTATTTTAAAGCCTAACTAAACTTATTTTAGTGGTTGACATGGTTTCCACTGTGACAAGTCGGTCATTAATATTTTTTTGTATTTTATCAATAATACAAAATTTCATGACAGGCTCGGAGAAGATATAGGTCGCTGCATTCCTAGTCTCCATGACAGCAAAGGTTCGGGCATTGGCATTCAGCAGGACAAATCTCTGGAAAGCGTCCCTGGCCCTCCTACTCAGCATCAACGTTAACCTGGCTTCTCTTCAAAATCTCTGGTTTTTAACCAACAGTTCTTTTTTTTTTTCAAATACTTTGACTACTAGTTTTATTATGAAAATTATGACAGTTTATCTCTATCATATAGTCTCTAGAATAGGAGCATTTTTGAACTCCATTACCATAAACAAGCTGATACTCTGTTACATCTGGGTTCTGGGTAAACAAACAGTTCCTTTTTTATATGTTTTGCTTCTTTATACTCTTACTTGGGCAATTTGTAAGAAGATATAGTCATCACAGTTTAGGGATCTTTCGAGACAGCCTCATTTTTGTAAAAGAAGATCAAGATGTCATGGACATAAACTCCCTCTGGGATCAGTCCCTCTGCATATTTCTGTAATTTTCACTCTCTTTTTAATATAAATGCCCTTAAACCATTCTTGTTAAAAAAAATATAATACAAAATTTCATAACTACCTAAAAAAACAAAAATTAAAATTAAATTAAATTAAAAAATAAGAATAAATAGAGGGAAAAAAATTACAACTAGTACAAAAGAAGAAGCTAAGGAACTATCATCAAAGAAAAAAATACCCATAAATCAAAGCAAAAAAACTACACAAAATCCGCGAAGATTTTGTTCAAATGAGAACAAACACAGACAAATTAATAACATTATTATAGCTTAACATTGAGATGCTTGTCAATGTCAATTACTTTTGGTGATATGTTTTTGAATGATGATTAACCATAAGAATAACCTTATTATCTTTCAAGAGTATATGATACATAGTGCGCTAAGAATGATGATGATCAAGGATAATGGAAAATTTGAATGAAGATGATCAAGGATAATGTGAAAATTTAAATATGACAAGTTAGTATGGGTGCATTTAATAGAGAAATTTTGAGGTCAAAAAAGGGTTTCAAAACAAAAATATTGTACAACAAAAATAACCAATAGAATTCAAGATGATGATGTCATCCATGGGGATGAATAGCCATTTTTGGGATAAAAGAGTAAAAAGGTAGAAAGGTAAAAACGTGAAAAACTTCTTTTTCTACTCGTATTTTCAACTTATCTCCATGTATATTCACGTAAATTTCAAGCGGAGCACTCGTTGGATGGGAATTCAATTCTTCATCCATTGGGTGCCCATGTGGCATACTTTTGATGGACCTCGGTACCCAAAAGCAATAAATACATGAAAAAACGCGATGTTGATGTCAACATCACATTTTTTCATGTATTTCACATTTTTCAGGAAGCGGCTCCATCAAAAGTATACCACATGGGCAACGGTTGGATGAAGAATTGAATTCCCCATCCAATGAGTGCTCCTGCTCAAAATTTGAGTGAATATAGGAGATAAGGTGAAAATATGATTTGAAAAAAAAAGTTTTTTATTTTCCTCCAAAATGTAATGAGGTATGCTAATATTATTTTATTATTTCCACTATTATTTTATAATTTTCTTTAGTAAGGCCATTTTTCACAATAAATGCCAACACCTGCTATTTCAATTAGGTATGGTTAGAAATACAATCATTACAATAGGGGCTCAACAAGAGCATAATGTCACTTATGAGAATTGAACCTCGATGGAGAGAGTAACAATCATTCCTGCCAAATCACCCAAGCTACAACCAATGGATTTAAATATTAGGAGGACAGGAGGATGAGCTTTGATCCACTTACATATCCACGTTTTTAAAACATATACTTAAACACATAAAAAATACAATTCTTATTTTTTTTTTAGTAAATTACAATTTTAATTGAATTATTATTTTTTATTAAGTTATTATCTAAAACTTTAAAATATCTAAAAATAACCTTAAAATGATATACAAAACATCTCCTAAGAATGTCTAACCTATAAAAAAAATCACCCCCTCAAAACGTCATTGTATATATGTGTCTTTCATGGTAGTAAAGATTACTCACTATATACAAAACGCCATTGTATATATAAGTCTTTCATAGTAGTAAAGATTATATAAATTAAATGTACTTAAAATCAATAAATAATTAGTTATTTAAAAAAAAAATTTAAAATAATATTTATAAATTTATAAATTATTTCTTTATTAATTAATATTAAAATTTAAATTACTCTATCAAATATCTATTTTATAAATATTCTAATGTGTAATAATAATTAAATGAAAATACTATAAAATAATTATTTATAAGATAAGACTTATCTTATATGATTTAAAGATAATTTAATGAAAATACTATAAAATAATTATTTATAAGATAAGACTTATCTTATATGATTTAAAGAGAATTTTTTAATTGAATTAAATAAGTTTTGGTATACAAAATAAATAAAATAAGTCTCGATACAAACTAGTGAAGTAGCGAACAATATTAATAATACCTAATTAAATAAATTATTTGAACTAATTTAACATTAATAAATTATATATATAAATCTATACACACTAAAACAAATAATAATAATTTAATATAATAAATACACTATAATACTTACTCTTTATAAGATATAAAATCCTAAAATATATTGTAATGTAATAAATATTTTCATTCTAATATGGGTGAGGATTGAGATATCATGGAAGAGATTTGTCTTTAAAATAGAGTACTTACTTTTTATAAGATATAAAATCGGTGAGGATTGAGATACCAGAGAAGAGATTTGTTTTAAAAAATAGTATTTACTTTTTATAAAATTAAAATTGTAAGGATGAGGATTGAGATATCATGGAAGAGATTTGTCTTTAAAAAATTATGAATCAAGATATAGAAATAAAAATATGTTATATATTAAAATATGAAAAATTAACTAAATCATATAAAAATTTAAAATGGTATTAATAATAATGAATTTATTATATTTTATTGTTTGGGACTAATATGTAGAGTGAAATCTTTAGATTTAATTAATGAAAGAAGCTTTTTTTATTGTGGATAGGATAAGACAAAACAAGAAATCAGTCAATAATGTATCCAATTTATAAAGCGATTTTGTCAAACATTATCCTTCGCTTCGAAGGTGGTTATCTTGGAAAGTTGGGAATGGAAAATAGGTGGTGTTGGCATCGATCCTTATTTAGGGGGTGAAGATTACTTTAATCTATTTATTCCTTTAATCTCCTATCCCTCTAATATTGGAATTAATTTCCTGGAAAATGTCAAGAAGCCTAACTGGATGGGACTAGGTATGTTGTCGTCTATAGGTTTGATTCTTACTAGAGATTTGGCTATAGAATGGAATAATTATATCAAGGGACTCAAACATGCAAGTATTAGATTGATTGAAGTGGGAGATTCTCTAGTGTAAACTGGGAATGTTACTCGACATGTTAGTGCTACTAAAATTGAAATGCTTTCTATGGATTTGTCTAGAAAATAAAATTTTAATTTGGGATAACTTATTAAGAAGAGGATGATATGGGCCAAATTATTGTATAATGTGCCAACATGGGAGTGAGTATGTGGAACATTTCTTTGTCCATTGTGTTTTTACAAAGATTATAATGCAGGAGATCACAGCTAGATTACAAATCGTTGATACTTGGGATGCTTCTTCTTTGGCTCAAAATTTAGAACACTAGGCAACAAATGTTAGAAAATATAAAGAACTCCCCGTCTTGGGGGATATGGAGATATAGGAATGAGGCAATTTTCAATAACAAAAAACAAAATATATATGTTGTTTTCTCAAAAATCATTGGTTTTTGTAAGGAATATTTTAAGGAAGAGAAGAAGATTAAACAAAGAACTATTATTGCACCTCTTCTAACTGGAACTGTTGCAGTTGGATACTTTGACGGGGCTGCTCAGATTGGTGTTTGTGGTGGTGGTATGGTCCTTTGACTAAATAATGATCATTGTTTCTTCATTTGGATGGGATGTGGTTTTGGTATGAACACAAGAGCAAAACTTTTGGTGTTATTGGCCTTATTGAGTTTTGCTACTAATGTTGGTATTGTGACTTTACAAGTATTGGGAGACTCGAAAGTGATTGTTGATTAGGCTACAGGGAGATCTAATATTCATGTGATCACTTTGGTGTCAAAGAATTAAGGACTTGATCATTTCTTTTGATTTTATCACATTTCAGCACATTTTCTGTGAATTAAATTATGAAGTTGATACTTTATCGAAAAAGGTCATTGGCTTGGAGGAATGTTTATTATACTTTGAGGAACACAAGGAAAATGTGAGGGTCACAAGTGGTACTTTGTCTTTGATCTAAATTTGTCAGTTTTTCTATTTTGGGAAGATTGTAATATTATACTATGACTGATGTTACATTTTTTGTTTGAGTCATCACTTTAGAAGTATTTATGACTGTAGTATGGGACTGTTAATGATGATAAGAATGTTTTTTGTTGGGTCATTTTGACAATATAATAGAGATATGTGATAAACATAGAAGGAAAGTTAGTTTTATAATGTAAAAGAACAATGCTATTTTTGATTCCTATTGAATAACAAATAACAAGTCATTTTCTTTAAATATATATATATATATATTTTTATATTTATATATTATTTAAAAAATAATACCATATATTTATTTAAATAAAATAAAAATGTTATTTTTATTAATTTTATGTTTTAAAAATAATACTTTCTCTTAATTTATTTTTTAATTATATATTTTATAATAAATAATATTAATACTACCATTTATTTAATTAATAAGTAGAATTATTCACTTTATTAAAATTTAATTGAATTAAAAAAAACAATATGGACTCTATTCAATGTTTCAACCATGTCTTTCTCACTATCATTATTTGAGTTTCCCCCTCTAAGTTAATTTTTCCCTTTCGTGTATGTGGGAATGGTGAAAACATACCACTCTTGGGAAGATTCCATAAGTTATCCATATACATTATAGTTTTGGTTTTTCTTATCAATTTGGTCATCGTGTTGAGAAGATTTTTATGGTCAAAATTTTGTGGAAATTATTCATGGTGTATGGTCAATTCGTGTATATTCACCTTGTTTTAGAGTGAGGATGGTCTAACTTAACAAATATCAAACAATAATGGGTTGTTTTATTTTTTAAATGGTTTGTCCAATATGTATTTGGAGAGGATCTATGAATGATGTTGTTCATATTTTAAATTTCTCATGAGATTTACAAGTTTATAGTAAAGTGTCAAGGTTATTTTTAGTAAGTGATATTATTTTTGGTCATTAAACCATTCAGTGTTAAAGAATTGTGGAAACACTAGAAATTGTTAAGTGTTTATGGTTATTTAGTGTATATGCACCTTGCTCTAGAATGAAGGTAGTTTAAGATTGATCGATATCAAGTAATAATGGGTTGTTTCATATTCTGAATGGTTTATTTAGTGTTTATTTGAGGAGGATCTATGGATGCTATTATACATAACAAATTTCTCGCGAGATTCATAAGATCAAAGTGAAGGGTTATTCCTTAATAAGAAACATTATTTTTTGTTACTACATTATTTCAATATTAATAAATTTAGAAGTGTGGAAAAAGAGTGACTCGTATGCTTACATGGTGCTGGATTCTCTATATAGAAGGTGTTGATATTGCTTTCCATTTGATCTAGCATTGGAAATGTCATGGCTCCACCTATATTAATATTAACAAATACTATCCTAAGAAGTTAGATTGAAAAAGGATTTTATACTATCAAGATCTATGGGGAATGGAACCAATTCATGAAAGACATGATATATCTTTCATGTCACTTTGGTTCTTTTGTCTAATCATTTTACTATCCATGATCCATGGCCTTCAATAATTAATCCCACCTAATGAACCTTATAATATTAATATTCACAATCTATGGCTTAATCATTTTACTATCCATGATCCATAGCCTTCCATAATTAATCCCACCTAATGAACCTTATAATATTAATATTCACAATCTATAACTTGGTTCGTATATCTAATCATTTTACTATCCATTATCCATGGCCTTCAATAATTAATCTCACCTAATAACCCTTATAATATAATTAATCTCACCTAATAACCCTTATAATATTAATATTCACAATCTATGGCTTACTCAAGATTAGGTGTGATCATAGGCTAACCCATTTTAGTTTACACGTACATCATTTTCCTTTTAAGTCAAGTTGAATAGGCATTAGGCTCTTTGAAATGTAGAGGAAAGGGTGAAGAAATGTGTGTGAATTTCCTTTAGATAGTTTGGTCATTTATATTTTCCTTCAAACAAAAGCTGGTTCCCTAGTTATTATTGATTTATAAACGTCCGCCCTTCAAGGAGTATCGGTTTAAAACAAGGTTTGTAGATGCCGCATCTCCACATTGTAGAGACATTGAAACTATGTGGCACATATTTTGTAATTCCAAGAATGCTTGGGAATATGAAATAGTTGTTCTAACTCGTGGCATCATATTTTGATCAATAAGAATAATTGGATGATGTTAACTCCATTGGTCATTTTTGTTTTAGAGTTGTTGGTATTATATTTGAGTTGCCAAAAACAGAAATTTATTTTGAGCTTGTGCTCAAGTTTTTAAATATGAAAGAGTAGAAAAAGTACAAGGAAATATATATAAAATAACTTGGTTTTTTACGGTGTTTCAAAGCCCATCATTAAATGTATTAATGGTTTTATTTTTTATTTGAAAATTTTCATTAAATCTACAAGGATTTAATGAGGAAGGGAATTTTTTAAGAATGTAAGTTTAATTATGTAAGAGAATTTAGTAATAAAAATATTGTCGATTGGTTGGAAAACTAAACCATTCTACCTAGATTTTCTTAATCTCTTTCTTTAAAAGGTTCTTACATGAAGAAAAAGCTCACCATTAAGTGTATTCATGGTTTCATCTTTTATTTGAAAATTTTCATTAAATTCACAAGGATTCAATGAGCAAGAGAATTTTTTAAGAATGTAAGTTTAATTATGTAAAAAAATTTACTAATAAAATATTGTGGATAAGTTTAATTATGTAAAAGAATTTACTAATAAAATATTGTGGATTGGTTAGAAAACTAAACCATTCTACCTAGATCTTCTTAATCTCTTTCTTTAGAAGGTCCTTAGAAGGTCCTTACATGAAGAGAAATTGGACTCACAACATTATTGATTAGATGTTTACAATGGAGCTCTCTTTCTCCCACTATATCCCATGGCATCATTTAATCATGGATATTTATGTGGTAAATGTGTTTTTAATTTCAATGTGGTTCCTACGACTTCCTCGACACGGTAATGCATCTCATTTAATTATGCATTTTCTCAAGATCTAACCTTTAAGTTGTATCAATATGATTCATTGTAACTCTTTGATGGCAGGTCGAGGTAAGTGATCTAATGGTTGGCCTAGGTATTTAGGGTGAGGAAAAAGGAGTTTGTCCCAAATCCATTAAATATCCATGAAAGATATATGCAAACTTCTTGTCTTAGTAGTGTATCCATTCTTAGTGAACAGGCTAGATTTTCTAGTTTAAAGAAACAAAAAAAAGTAATAAAATTTTTATTGAAAAAATGTATTACATACATTTTAGGTTCAATAAGTGTTTGAAGATATAGAAAAAAACATATTTTTGTTAATAAAAAGAAGAAGGCCTTTTCTCTTTTACAAAATTTATATACCTATTTAATTTCTAATAAATATATACTCATCCTTCTTTTATAGAATTGATTTATCTATTAGAAATCTTAGGAATTCAAAAAAAAACATTTTTATATAGAAAATATATTTGTGTCGAGCAATCTATGTATGGAGGTTGAGTTTGTCATGAAGAGACATTTTAACTAACTAAAATCGAGTCAAGGTAGCATAAAAATAATGATATATTTCAATTTAATGATATGCTATGTTTTTTAATCTAATTTTAGTTTTCTTTTATGAATCTTAAGTTAGCATGGATGCTTCCTATGTTTGTGAAGGAGAAGGCAATTTCCCTAGCTAAAATTAAAATTATTTAAAAAAATAACAAATTCAATTTGACTTATTAATATTCTCAATTTAATTTAATATAAAATAACTTAAAAGTAATAATATTGGATCTCACTTACTAATACTTCCAATTTCATATATTATGTTGCTATATTTTTCTTTAGTTTTTACTTTATAAAAAAACACAATAATTTATATATATCATCATATTACATTAACACTAAGTTAACTAAAATGAGTTAGTAACATCATGTATGATGGACTGCTACAATCTTAATTTTCAAGCTGATTATGTTGATGTATGGAGATGTTATTATATAAATATATACATTTATATTATGCTATAATTTTCTTTAGTTTTCATTTTGTAAAAAAATACAACAATTTATATAATATCATTATCATATTACATTAACACTAAGTTAAAATGAGTTTATAACATCTTTTATGATGGACTGCTATAATCCTAATTTTTAAGCTGATTATATTGATGTATAAAGATGTTATTATATAAATATATAAATTTATATTATTTTTAAATGACTATTAAAATATGAAAAGGTTCTACTAAGTTATGAAAATATTATTTTTAAATATTTTCATTTAATAAAGTTAGATAAATGTTGTATTTTACACTACCTTCTCTACAACCACCTTAAAATTTCCTTCGAAACATACTGATCTCAAAATTCTATTAGATAGACTATTACATATAAGAGTGGATTACTGTAGCATTTCCATCAACTTCAAGAAAAGAAACAACTTTAAGGATTACTGTAGCATTTCCATCAACTTCAAGAAAGGAAACTATTTTAAGGGGAAATTTTTGGTCCATGCAGCAGCACAACGACTAAATTGTGATTTCTTTAGCTTCGGGCAGTTGAAATAGCGACTAGGTTATTTGAAAATCTGCAACCGTGTGCATGTCAATTTCTTAGGTAGTAGTTGTTTCCAAACCCAAATCTTTATAGAAAAGTCAAATCAACCAGATAAATAATTTGTTGTGAAAGTGGGTGAAGTGTTAGGTTAGCTTTAGCTCTTAAAAATTTCACTAATCCCTACGTTCGATGGACTGTACTGCTAACAAAACTTTGGACGATAGGTGGCCGGATTTTGGATAGCATGGTAATTGGCATGCAGGCAAAAACCTATGGCAAGATCTACGAAGATTCATGCTTTTATCTGTGATATCTTTCTATTATATTGGACATACACTCCGAAAAACCCAACAGAAGAGGATAGTGGAATCCTTTGTACTGAATTTCAATCTACCCTAATCCTTAGAGTGTACTGAATTTCAATCTAGCCTACTCAGTAGGTTCTCTAAATAACCTGCACTAGTATTTTCTAGTAGGTTAAGCGGTTCCCTCGTAGATAATTTCGAACGCTAATTCCCGCTCATTTGCTAGGCTGTATCCCATGAATACTTTCTCTGGCTATTTCGATATTTGTGAAATCGAGTCAGAGAGTTATTCCTATGACATTGAATGTTATACCTTCGCGGGCCAAATTTGGCAGACTATAATTCGTTGTACATCCAGTACGTTTTGACTACGTTGTTCATTCGTAAATTCTTTTACTATCCAATGTCCACGATTCCACACAGCAATCGAGTCCAGCTACCTCAATACGAGGCGAACTACGCAATTCGAGTCCACAGACCTCATGGCGAGCACGTTTTTCTATCTCTGGTCTGGGAGTATAACTGTTGTTGAATGGTTGTTCTGAATTTCTGAAAATAATGGTGAGATGTCAAAGCTTAAACAGTTGGGCTAAAGGTCCTGGTCGAATTTACCGAATGTGAACCCCGTGACGTGTGGTCGAGTTTCACGTGGCTTAACATTAATATGCTACGGTCTTTTCTCTTATTTCGATAATATTGACTACGACGATAACTGCGACACAATATGCCTATTTATCCAGTGGGTATTGTCCAGAGAAAATTTATCTACGCTTTTTTTTAACTACTGCTTTAACATGGAGAAAATGCAGGTGTACCTTGAAGAGATGCTCCATAAATTTGAATAGTCGTCCTGTTGAATCGGTGATTTGCTCTGCACTGATAGCATGGAATCTCGCCCGTTTACAATCCGACCATATTTGAGAGCCTCGGTGCCTGAATTGTTAAATTGGGGTTTCTCGGTTATGAAATCTTCTGGTGTTTCTCCGCTTGAAGTCTCGAACGTTTCTGATTGACCTGAAATGGGATCGAATGGACATTCGTTAGAATGGATACAGTAAATAGTAGCAGATCCGAAATTATCATCTGATAACTAAAAACAACACCCTCCCCCTCTCCCAAACATATAGAGACACACAAAGGACACTGAGTAGGTTAATCTAACAAGGATATATAAGGGAAAAATAATCAGATCAGTGGGAAAGTTAGATTGGGATGTTCCCCCTGCTGGCTCGTCAGAGCGAGATGAACAGTCTGAATAGGCTTTTGACATGAGAGGTTTGTAGTAAACGATGAAAACCATCTCCCATAAGGAGAAACGCCTGTGCGCTTTTAACTTGAGTTCATTTCCCCCTGTGTATTCAGTAAGCGATCGGAATATATTAGAGGGAGAAAGAGATTTTATGGATCCATGCCACAAGATGGGAGGAGGGGCGAAAGGAGATTTATAGTTCTATTCCGACATGCCACAGTATAGGTGTATCTAACTGTTGTTTGACAAAATCATCTACACAACACGTCCCAAAAGATAAGAGACAAATATACACCTTAAATTAGGACATGGTTCGAAAATCCTTTAAATTTGAAAACGCCATAAATTGCATTCACCTGAGGAGGCTGCAGGTTTGTCTGTAGTCTTCACAGTTCGATACATCTGCAACCATATAGAGATTTTTAGTGAAACATATTTCACTCAGATTAGATTACAGAAACTACTATTAAGACCTCGAATATCATGAAATCAATCAAAGCACAAATCGGTTGACTTCGCCTCTATGTTTTGATTCATCAGAAACACTAAGTAGGTATAGGTTTGGTTTGAGCTTGGACCTGCTAGTCCTACATGTGTCATGTAGGTATAATCAACTAACACACTGTCGCGGAACCGGTATGACTAGCTCTCAGAATTTATTACAATGATTTCGATTAAAAGAAGCATATTAGGTATACCTGCAAGTGACTCTTTACATGGGCTAAGGTCAGATCCTTGACATTCATAAGCTCCAATACTGACTTTGGAGTAGCTCCTGGAACAAACAGGAAAATAATGTCAGAACTCTAGTAGATCTGCATGGCCAGAAAAATGATACAGATTCATTTGCTTATAACATTAATTTCTGTATTTGTTTTTGGCAAGCCTATGAAAAATGGGGTTCTGAAGATTTAGTGCAACCACATGTTTGAATTTGTTAATACAATAAACCGGTATACAAAAGGGGCTTGACTGCAGTTACACGTTTCAGATTGTGTAGGGGAGAAATTCGAATATTGAAAAGGACTATCGTTGCTTGTGTGATAAGTTCAATGCAAAAGTAGGTGAAGGGGGCACTGCAACTCTATATAGGGGCATTTTTTGGAGTTGATACCTCTAGGAAGAACATGGTTGAAGCGAAGCCTAGGAGATACAAACCCTAGATTATTCCCAAAACCAGATTAGTTCAGATTTTACTTTGGGAATGGCGACCTGGAAAAATTGATTTCATGTGAAGACTGACAATCGAGAAGAAACTAGTTTTTTGTTTCATGGGCATGGGAAGAAATACTTTATTCTGAAGGGAAAAACACTGGAACAAATGCGCATACTTTCATGGCCTCCAAGCAGCTCAACCGCGTGAACGAAATGTGCATGTAGTGTACTCGTCCAGCGCATTCGCGGGGCCCTCATGCTCCTCTTGGAAGGCAGCTTCGACATGAATCTCGATCTCAATGAACTTTGCGAATCAGAAAGGCTTGAAGGAGGACGGGATGCCACAGCTTCAAAACTTCCCATGCTTTGATGGTCGACATTAATTCCAACGCTGCCTTGTGATTCCATTATATCTTCGTGAGGAGTTCCCAGCTTCAGCTCCGAACGAGAATAGGGATAGGGATTATGACGTTGATGATTATGATGATGATTGGCATTCAGCATCCTATTTGGATTGTCCAGCTCGGTCAGGCCAAATCTTATAGCGTCGATCCCCCTTTGATCCCTCGCTAAATCATTGGAGCAATTATAACCTCTGGATGGCAGAATGGCCTGGCCAGCGAGAGATTGATGGAGGGTGGAGGAGGATTCGACCTGGGAACCATAGATGCCACAACCCAGTGTGGGATTCTCATGGAAGCCATTTTCATGCCCTCTGTATAGATTGGCAGGCCTCCGAGCCTCTACAGTGGGCTGCAAAAATGGAAACGACTGAGAACGATTATGATACACTGGAACCCCTTTTATAGGACTGCTAATTCTCTCATTGGGCTGCAGCTCCAGCAACGCCAGCGTCGACTGCAGACGCTGATTTCCTTCCTCAACGCGTCTGCTTTCATGGCTGCTGCAATCAACGGAGCCATAATAATTATTATTACTATTATGATGATTAGCAGGATGCGACAAACACAAATCTATGTCCCCGGCGCCCCTTCTCTCGCTAGCACCGCTTGAATTACTAGAACCCTCGCTTAGGTTTCCATTCGACTTCAGCGCCCTCCGCCACAAATCAAACCCAATGTCATGCTCCGCGCTACTGGAGGTGGATGCTGGCTTGCTATTTGGAGGGCTTATGTGTAGAGACAAATCCGGAACATCGCCAATATAGAACCCCTCTTGTGGCTGCATCCTCGTTTATCCAGATCCACAACTTATTTCTAGATCCTCCAACCCTCTTACTGCACACTAAGCCAACTTGCCAAATCCGCCAAAACAGCACATCTCCACCCACAGTGGCTGCACGAAGAAGCCAGTGGTGGACAAGCCAGCCCTCTCAGGTGGCATTGAAGAATGCCATCATTCCAGAACTGTCTGAGCTCCTACACAGAATGGATTGAACCTGCAACCAAAACTTATAATATCATAGGAACCCCCAAGACTATCTGAAACATGGAAGGCAATGACAAAACAGTAGAATATGGCTACCTTCTGGTGTTTTAGAATAGTTTCTCTCCTAACCAGAAAACATGGAAGGAAAACATGGAAGGTTATGAGACAATGACAACAAGTAGTAAGGATAAGGCCTATCCTTCTACCATAAGAAAATCCCCACTCTTCCTCTTCTACTAAAAATCAAATTGCACACACAGCCTGCTCCTCTACCTGCCCAGGCGGATCGGAAACCATCACACAGCGAGAGAGAATCTGAAATACGAAACCAAAGCAGAGAAAACAGCAGTGGCAACACAGATGGGGAAGTAGACGACGATGAATAAGAAAGAACAACAGCAACAGCTGCAGAAATAGAAGAAGAAAGAATGAATGAAGGAAGGAGGATATAGATTAGACAAAGTATGAAAGTATATCTCGGACAGAGACAGTCAGGAACTTAGTCAATATAACAAAAACAACGCACACGAAAACCCAATAAATAAAATCAAAAACCTATTCGCTCCTCCTCACGAATTACACCCCCAGCTCAAATCCTGTGGCTACCCATATAAACTCTGTAACTCTGCTTTTATTCTCGTTTTCTTTCAATCTTTTTCAGTCTCACTAACCGAAGCAGCTTGCTTGTAGTAGGGTTAAAGGTCAGTATATAGCATGTTCCTAAACCCTAGGTTTAGCCCGGAGAATATGACCCAGCAACCGGAACCAGCACCCGTCCTCCGGTAACGGGAGGGCTAGTACCCTACGCAGGGGATGTGCGTCACGGGCACATGCTCCCGAGTCCCCCCTCCCCGCTCGCCTGCTCTGCTCTGGTTTCTTCCGTTGACCGATACCTTTAATTAGTGTGTGATGATGGTGAATGGAATCATTTGGTAATAATAAGAAAATTATAGGCTCCCAAAGATTATTCGTCCTATTGTTTTTATTTATCTTGTCTTGTCTCTTTTTACCCTGGGTAATAGTCAGCGAACGATCCGGGCGATCATCATAGGAATCCGCGGTCAAGTTTCCACACCTAATGCTTATTTTTTTGGGTTTTTAATATTCGGTTTGTGTTTTTAACGTACTGGGAGAGCGGGTTTAAAAAAGGTAAGTAAAAAGGCTGCTTCTCACACGCAATATGACAACGACGTCATTAATCAATTTTATAATTATATTTTTATCACTATTTTCCATGAGGAGGCAAATGAGAACAAGAATAAGAAACCACCACCATCATCATCACATTCATCATGGAAAAAAACACCATCATGACACTCATCATAACTTGCCGGCATCCATGCATACAGATACAAATTGTAACGAGAATAATAATAAAAGATTTCCCAATTTCCCATTTTTAAACAAAATTAGCCAGATCTTTAGCGTTCGTATTGTATTTTATTTTAGGTGGGTGCGGCTATTGTTGAAATCGATATGCTCTCTCTTGTCATTTCGTCTCTGCTACCTTACCACTTTGGTCATGACTTTAAAAGGTCCTTCTATATTTTACTTTACAAGGGTAGGTTATCTTATTCTCCAACTCTTTTGCGTGTGGAGTTCCCTTGCTGTCATACTGAAGACAAAACAAATTCCGTGGCTCCTGCTATTATATTCTCCACTCAATAAGCCAAGTTGTTATTCTCTAAAAGTGGAAGATATTCATACATGTTTAGAAGTGAAACAAGGAGATAAGAGCAACCAAAGAAACCATGGGATTAAAGCTTATTCATATTAGAGGGTGTAAAGGTTATACATAGTATGTGGAAATGAGAGTGGAAACGTAGTAGCTTTTATTTTATTTTATATAGTATATTTGTAAATTAGGTAGATGTAGAATTTGTATATTCAATTCTCAGAATTAATGTTTGAGAAAGATTTAGTACAAGGTATAATAAGGTTGATTAAAAAATGATGTTGTAAAAAGCACATATAGATAATGTAGAGTGAAGGGGACAACTTAGTTCAAAGTAGCCCATGTCCATGACTTGGGATCAATGATTACACCACTAGCTTGAGTTATCGTAATTTTTTTTCTTATTCTCTTAGAAGTTGGCCCACATAATGTAAACTTTTTAGCCACATATGGCCATTCAATCTTGTGGATGTTGGACAGTTTAATACAATCTATGTATCTACTTATATATCATTGCTAGTGTCCTAAAATTGTTTCTAGTTAAAACCAATTCCATGTGTATATTTGGGTCCTTAATGCGTAAACTTGTTTGTACTTTATTGCCTCAATATGGAGTATGGGTTGTCTTTCTTCTTTAGCATTTAACTATCTTAATTCTTATCATCAAAATTTATTGCATGTTGCTATCACTTTTGAATGGTCCATGAGGGATATCTTTGTTGGCATTGTTAATAGGTATGGATTCAGCTTTAAGATCTATAATGACAAAATATAACACATTTAACCAATTTAAGGGGTTTTTTCATTCTCAAAGAGCACCCACTATCCCTAAGTTTCAATATGACGAATGCCAATTCCTTTATCTCTAATAGATCTTTGTTTAGCTCCCCATCTATCAACTTTAAGAAATCCAAAATGAAGTCAAGTCGACAATATTAATTCCATAATCATTTTTCTCTTATAACTAATTAAGGAACTAAGCTTATTGTTTAAGTGGCATTTCCATATTTCCAAAAAATGGTCCTAGGAAATTGATCAATGGGAAGGGGATGCCTAGTTTTGATTTTTTTTTATAAACGATGTTATAGCTATAATCTATTATGAATAACAACTTGGACAAACTAAAAAGTTCTTGTTTTTAGAAATACGTTTTATAGACTTATTTTGGCTAAGTTGTCGTGTTAAGAGGGAGACATTTATACTATCAAAGTCACCTACACCTTGCACCTAGCCTCATCTTCATCGAATTAGAATGTTTGAATCCAATTCTCCATGTTAATACAAGTCCTATCACCTCACTACTTGTTGCTAGACCATATGCTCGTGTGAACAAATAATATTTTTTGTCAAAACTAGTTATGGACAATTCGGATTGTTAAATCTCATTCTTTTTTTTATATTTTTATAACATACACCCATTATTGAATTATGATACCAAGGACCCACAGATTTAGTTGTACACAATTACCTGCTTTTGATTTTACATTATATTGACGTTTTGAAAATAAATTTAACAAAATTTATATTTCATTCTTTTTATATTTACATTATTATTTTTATTATAACATAAGTGAATGTTATAATAATTTTCTTCTTATCAAATATAATCCAACTTAATATCAACCATTTTTACATCAACTATTTTTAATTTTTAATTATCTTATTAATTCACCCATTAAATATCAACATGATGTTTTAAATTTAAAAACAAAACCTAAACTTGTCAAATATTTTATTTAAGATATTCAAACTAAACTTGTCCATCTCTATTTTTTTCAATATTTTAGTACAATATTTTATTACAATAATATATTATGTTATCTTTATTTTATTTTTAAAACAGAAAGCATAAAACAACCTTTCACATTCCTATTTTGATTTTATATTAAAAGAGTACTCATCAAAACTATGTCACTAACCTTTAGATTTTTCAAATGTGGGTAAGTTATTGTGTTGTTATCAATCAACGTATAGTTACCCAAAATTTTGTCCAACCCACTCTCTCCATTTTGTTTGTTTGACATCTATCGACCGTGACATTGTCATATATATATATATATAATTGCCAATATACCATTAACCTTATAGAGCAGGTGTCTACCCTTTCGAGTTGTGGATGTGGGGTTATTGTAGAGAGGGATAGAGGGGACATGTGCATAATGTGACAAGTATGGCCAGGGTGTGAATAGGAAGCCCATAAATGGAGAAGTCATTCACTAGCAGCTTTTTCAAATTGAGAATTTTGTTGTGAGCAAATTGTATGTCATCTTACATATAGATTGCCAATATGTTGCTATCACCAAGGTATCAAATTGCCCCACCAATATCATGATGGCATGAAACGGTAGAGATAATACAAACCGTGTGTCTCCTAAGACTCACATGTGTACAAGATGTGATGAAACATGTAATGTCAAAGTTTAACCAAACCATACATCTTCTCATATAAAAAGATTTTGAATATTATTGCTTAACAATAGAGTGGGACATAGCCAAAAAGGCAAAGGACAATATAATTACTTTACTAGCATATGGAATAAAAGCATAAGATGAAGAAGACTTGTCCAACCAACAACCAAACCATGATGGTATCAATCATATAAATATGATATTCCCCAATTTTTTTCGTTCCCTTTACACAACATCCACAATTGCGCTTATGTTTTACTACTTGGACAAAAAACTAATAGTCTAAAGAATACCTAACAAAAAAGTGAACTCCATATACATCTTTCTCACTTAATTTATTTAATATTTTTACAACATTATTATCATATGATTTGAAGACCTTATCCAACACTCCAACAAATTATTTTCTTCTTTTACTCATTAGAGTGTACTAAGCCTTTTCAAAATAAGAATTTGAATTTAGTTTGACGCATAAATTAACTTATTTTCTCTTTGTGATCCACTAAATTAGGACGCTGAATTGAATTTCCTTAACTTGGTTAAATTTTCTAAGTTTATTTTGCTTGAATAACATAAGAATTGTAAAGTACATGGAGGTTTAGCAAGAGAAAAAGCCTTTAGTATTAGCCATTCTTTTACCTTTTTAATTATACTTTGTGTTATATTTGCTTTATTCCTTACTTTATACTAAAGTCAACAATCCTACATATGAAAGTAGTTTTAAATGTACTTAAGAACCTAATCTAAAATAATAGCTTTCTATGTTATAATAATTCTTACATCTTTTTCTTCTTTTATTCTAATAATTTTCACTACCATCTTAAGAATAAGGAAATATCTTAAAAAATATTATATTAGGATATTGTACAAATCATTCTTTCAATTTATAATTAAGGAATATTTTATATTTATAATTTGGTTAATATAATTTTATTATTTATAAATATATATTTTTTTTAAATAAAAAATATTTTATTAATGATATATAAATATTTTTAAAAGATATTCATATTTTAATTTAACATAATAAATATAAATTTACTTCTTACATAGTTATATTTTTGTTTCATATAAAATCATTTAATATTAGTTTGTATTTTTATTTTTAATTATATTTTGTATTTTCATATGCTTTATGTCTTACTTTACATTAAAGTTATCAATTCTATATATAAAAGTAGATTTAAATGTACTTAAGAACCTCATCTAAAATGATAGTTTTATCCTTAAATGATAGTTTTCTTTCGGTATAATAATTTTTACAAATTACATAATCAAGGAATATATTAGTAAGATAATATTCATGTTTTGGTTAATCAAACCCTAACTTTCCCCTTTCTTTTCAATATTTCTAAATAAATTGTGAAGCTTTTCCTTTTTTCCTCTTTTTAACATATTCTAACCAAATTCAATTTAATTTTGAGCTTTTCCTTTCCTTTTATAAGAGCATATTCTAAACAAATTCAATTTATTTAAAATACAAATAAAAAGTATTTAGAAAAAACTAAAGAAAGATATAAAATTTTAGTTAATCATTATTATATTAAAGATTTAAAATTTTGATAAAATTTTATCAAATTATCATAAATTATATTAAAATTTTCAAAAATTATCTTTTAATATAAATTTAGTATTAATGAAATAAATTGTATTAAAGTTTTAAAAAATTATCTATTAATATGATTACCATTAAAAAAATTCAAATATATATTTTGATTGATATTTACTCATTTGTTTTTACTATTCAAATTTAAAACTAATTAGGATGAATGGAAGGCAAAGTTATAACTAAGACATACGCCAATAAAAAGAGAAAACACACACCTAGTTATGTGTAACATATCATCAAAAGTTAATTGGCATTACGAAATATACTTAATCATAACATTGGAATACAATTGTATCATTAATTATCAAAATTTAAATGTGTAAACCATAAAACATAAGATATTTTATGTGTTGAATATAATTGTATTATTAATTATCAAAATTTAAATGTGTAAACTGTAAACCATAAGATATTTTATGTGGAATACTAAAAATATAATTAATATCATTTTCAAGTAATAGAATAGATATTTTGATTGGGTTGGTGTGGATGTGGGTGATTTTAACGACTTAGATGCCCCTGGTTTGTAGTTTTTTAGCCAAAAGAAAACCCTGCAAGTAAACCGTACCACTTGCCAACAAAAAAAAATATATTTTGACTATATATAATAATATTTTTATGAAATTGTTAATATTTAAAATTTATTATATGATGAATAATATTTTTTCCAGAGAAAAAACATCTTTTATATTCCCGTGTAAAATAAAAAACACATTTTTTAGATGAGCTAAACAAATCTTCCACTTAAGGCTCTAATAAAGCTAATCAAAATCTAGTTTCAAATACGAAATTATTCTTCAAAAAAAACCATATATGAACCTAGTCTACCCAAACATTAGCAATAATCGTTCATTCCTTATACAAGTAATGTTTCCTTCGAGCTCATCATCAATATGAAATGCACCCTCATACAATAGTAAACCTAATTTTGATAAAGCATCAATAGTTTGTTTAATTCTTTGTAGACTTGAGTAAATGAAATTACATTAAATAATCGTGTATTCTCTTGTAGTTATTATACAAGTGAACAAAAGGAAATGTTTTGGATCTAAAGAAGCTTGTTCATCCAATTCGCGACGAACAATGAATCAACAACCACTTGAATTTTGTATTGTCTCATATCTAGTGCTAATTTCACTCATTATTTTAGCCTCATGAATTCTCCTAATTATTGGTTCCTTTACCTAAATTCTATTTGATCTAAATGATGAGAGGTAGTAAGATAAAGGACTCCCCTCAAGCTGTAGATTGCATCTAACCCCTAATAGGCACCATCAAAGTAGCCATAGGGAAATGACTCATCTATCATCAACTATCTTACCTGTCTAGTGGGTTTGGGAAGACTATTAGATTTGTAGTGTTGGAATAATACATAAACCTATGTTGAATATAGAAGGTTGGTTGTAATTTATCTTCAAAGATCACCAAATTATGTGTTATCCGTGTTCCCCAAGGTACTAGAAAGAGTATATAAGAATGTTTTTTCAGTCCCCTCATCTCAAACCAAGCCTTTGGGAAAGCCTCGACATAGTCTTCATTCCATATATTATGAATGCCAAGCCACTAACCCATATCTTTCCAAATATTCTTTACACAAAAGCATTCTACAAATAGTTATATAGTAGTATTTTCTCTCTACCTCCATATAAAACAAATACATGGCCCTTCCTTATGTATTTTCTAAAGCATCTCTTGTATTATCACTTTATTATTCAAGGCTAATGATGTGAGTAATTTGGTCTTCAATGGTTCTTTAACCTTTTATATTTTGTCCCGCCTCCATTTTGAGCCTAGTGGTTCATTACCTTAAAATGCCTTAAATCCACATTTGCCAGTATACTTTCCTCCTTACTTGTTTTTGGCCTAGACTAGAACATTGGCTCCTTCTTTAATCTTATGTTATTTTTCCTAAGTTCTAACATAAATTCCTAGGTTAAGTGTATACTTTTTTCCTGCAAGTCTTATATCCTAGACTATTAACCATCCTTGATGCCAAATAGTAGTGGAAGTAGGATCTCCGAAGAGATTTAGGGTACATCTACCAATATCTTGTATTAATTGGAATATATATGTAGGGAGAAGTATTCCATTTCCACATATCATTATGGAATTATCCCCTACCCTGACCTATGATCCATTCCCAACTTGTCAATCCAATTAATTACCAATAAGAGGAAATGTTAATGTTAAATCCTTCCAATTGTTGGAGAATTATTTTATGCTTTTCCTATATCTCTGGATCAAATCTAGTAGTATACTTGGTACTATATAATTATTTATTATAATCCTTTGAACCAAAGCCTCTCTTTTGTAGCTAGGGTCCAGAGTGTTTTTACTACAAGGGAGAGAGCAATGATATGGATATTCTTAAGCCCCCATCCTCCCCCAGCCTTAGGACTTTATATTGTCTTCCAACTTGCTATGTGTATGAAAATATTGTCCATGCTCCCTTTCCAAAGGAAAATATAGCAAATCCTTCTTATCTTCTCCAATATATCCATAGGGATATGTGCTAGTGAGTGACGACATACAAGAATGGTCTCCAATGTTAATTTAAATAAGGCCAATCTACCCCCCAAATTGGAAAGCCATCTATTAGAACATAAATATAATTTATTCTCAACCTCGGAAAGGATCATTTCCAATCCCTATTACCATATACATTAGGTTTTAGTCTAGATCTAAGGTACTTCATACCATCCCGAAAATAAAAAATACTATAAGGAAAATAACCCCTTAGGGTGTGAACCACTTCCTCTTCAAGTGCACTAAAAAATATTGCAGAGTTGTCAATGTTTATTTCCATATTAGTTCCCATTATTATAAAGCCGTAGAATCTCCTTATGCTGCCATCCCTCCTTGATTGTTCCATAAAAAAAAATTCCATAATCTATAAATAAAATACATTTCAGTGTTACAATATCTCCAGTCTTAATTCCTTCAATGGGTGTAGTCCTCTTGTATTCTAGAATGGACCTGCTCAACATTTCATCAACTCGTAGGAGACAGTAGGAATAAGTAGGGTTACAAGGGGAAACCTTGTCATGTAACCCTTTGGAAGGCTTAAAAAACTTGAATTCTAATCCATTGATCAAAATAACACATGAAACATAGGTAATACATCCCATGATCCAGTTTACTAGAGGTAAGTTGAAACCAATTTGACATAAAATAAATCTCAAATCAAGCAAACACACCCTATCAAAATATTTAGATACATTGAACTTGATCACCATCACTAGAAAATATTTTATTTGAATAGTATAGTAATTTTATGCAAAACCAATTGTTCATGTATTTGATGACCTTCTAGAAACCCAAAATATTCTAGAGATATTAACATAAAAGGTAATGTCTTCAGTTTGATAGCTAGCACCTTAGAAATTATGTTCTAAATATAGTTACACAAAGCAATAAGATTGAAGCTATTGAATGACTCTAGCTGATCCACCTTTTGTATGAGTGCAATAAAAGTCAAGTTGAAAGACTATGGTACCTTAATAAATGTTCTCACTTCTTCCATTACTTGAAGCAATTTCGCACCCAACATTTTGAAAAAAACTAGGTATAACTTCTTAGTCCACTTGTTGGGATCTAGGCTCTTGTCCTTATGGAAGGAAGATAAAATACTCAAAATTTCTTCCTTGGTGACCTCCTCATACAACCACTGGTTGTCCTCCTTCATAACAAACATTGGAAAAAATGAAGCAATTTTAATGATCTCGACAATGTTTATTTTTCAAGCTTGTTGGCTGCTTTTTGGACAGACCCGGGTTTTAATGAGGCGCAGCAACAAAACCCCTTGGCGCACTGGCCCTCTCGGCAATGAGCTGCGCAGCAGCTCAAGGTCTCACCCAAAGTGGCTATGGGAGGGCTAAGGAATCAGGATTCCTTAACTTAGGCGACGCGGAGACTGCGATCTTCTCCCTCTCTTTCTCCTTAAGAGGATTCCTCAAAGCGGAACGTCTTACCCTTCCGCAGACTTCTCAGCGCAACAGCGCTGAAGCTCACACTTACCAGCCTAGCTGCGCGGCATCTCTGCTTTTGCGCACGAGGTAATTACCCTCTGCGTCGGTACTCTATGTATTGTTTCTACTTGTGCGCCCAGCGTAGCAACACTCTCCTCAATCGCCGCAGCAACAACGTTCTACAGATTCCTTCGACACTTAACGATTATAACTACCACAGAAGCCTTGAGAGCTTACTTAACATATTCATAAAGATAACGCAATGTTCATGTATACACAGATAGTGAACTAAAACATGCAATCACACACAACATAGCCTCATAACACGAGAAGTGGGTAGTTCACCTCCACGGGGAAACCACGTCCATGGGAAGTGTATCTTATATTAATCAGAAATGGAATTACACAATATGCTGTGCACACAGCTGCAGCCTTAGATCTTTCCAAGAAACTCCACGCACACAGCTGGGAGCCCTTCTCTAGATCTAGTCTCTTCCTCTACAGAGATTACAATAGTTCAGACGTCGACTCAGACTGTCTGCAACTCAATGACTAGCTAACATATCTCAAACAACTAGCCTACCTCTAACTCTTGTCTTCTAACACACAATAGAAAACAATCAAAAACCAACCTTTCTCCCTTACAATTACACATATATATAGGTGGCCATGACGGTCGCACCTTTACAAAACTGTGGGCCTTTCCCAGCAGTAATCCCCAAAAACCCTAACCACGGACAAGGCTAGGTGTACTGCAGGCGCCGCTTACAGTCACGTCGCCGCTTCTTGCAAGGTCCGTGACTTCCGGCGCAGATTGCGGGTATAGGCGCCGCTTCTTCATTCACTGCTCTTTGTCCTTTGCCTTCAATGCTTTGGTCCGTTGCTCTTCCTTGATCAAAGAAACCATAACTTTTGTACTTAGCCTTAATGAGGGTAGCTGAGCCCTCTCTTCCGTTGCTTCATTTATTGTGGTAGTTGAGCTCTCTACTCGGCCACATTCATTCTCCTTTGACGTGTGCGCGCGAGCTCCACGAATTCCGGTCCATAATCTGCGCTGAGCTCATCCATCTGGCACCGTACTACGCACCGTTTACTTTTGCCCAAAAATTGGTGCTTATTCAAAATTAGCACTTTCCCTTCAACACTTGTGCTTTTTTCCTCAAAATTCGCAACTTTACCATAGCTGCGGCCTAGGCTCCAACAGGCCCCTAACACTTACTTGTGGCTCATCCTCGAGCCACTTGCACTAGCGTGTGGTCGCTTCACTTGCGCATCTGCTTTTTCTTGGGTCTCAGCAAATGTTTTCTTCCACTGCGCAATAGCTGATTCCATTTCATCGACGCATTCCAGAGCTGTCTGCACCATTTCTGCAGTGGCTTCTTCTTCAATTATGCCATCAACCATTTGTTGAGATTCTGCAATTTCTTTAATCTTTGCCTCGGCTTGGGCAGCAAGTTCAACATACTCATCCATAAATGGCTGAATGCTATTTGTGAGTTTAGCATCTTCGTTCCTGAGTTTGTGCAGTTGCTGTTGGATTCTGCGCACTTCGCTCATTTCCTCATTTTTCCTAAGCCTTCTAATGCCTTAGCTTCTTCAGTCAGAACAGTTAGGGACTGTTCTGCTGCTTGTACTTGTTCTAAAATACCAACTTTGAAAGGGAGCTTCTCAAGCTCCGTCCAAGCCTCCATAGCTTGGGTCATCAGGGTCTCGGCTTCATCTGCTCTGCTCTTCATTTGTGTGGAAGTTCTGCGCAGCGCTTCAAATTGTTCCTGCCTATCATCTATAGAATGCGCTGCAACACGAGCTTCCAACTCGACGATCTGCGTTCTATGGTCTTCAGCCATAACAACTATTTCCTGCTCTAGGGCTTTCACCCTTCCAACAATAATTTGAACTTTCTCAACCAGAGGAAGGTCTGGTTGAATCTCGCAGGCCGGCAGCTCTTGGGCAATTTCATCCACTACATTTCTTATCCCAGTGTCTTGTGCCTCATAAATTGCAAGTTTCTCAGAGATATTCTTGTAGCCTTCCTTCCGCTCTATCTCCTGCGATTGCAGTCTTTGGTTTTCATGGAATGTGGAGAGCTCTGTAGCTCTCAGCTCGATAGAGACCTTCTCTTGCACTAACTGCAAAGTCTCTATGGGAATTAAAGACAAATTTACTTCAATGGGGCCAACTGCGCTTACCTGTAGTGCAGCCAAAGGATCCGGAAGTGTCATGCTTGTAGGCGGAATGTGCACGACATTATGCCTCTGCAAGTACTTCAACTTGCTCGGTACTTGGGGTTGCTTGTGCTGCCTGTGAAGTAGATGCTGGCGCATGGGTCTGCGCAACTCTTCCTGCGAGACCTTTTAATTTCATGAACTGTAGGTTTAAAGCACTTATGATGTGAGCGTGCGCAGTCCGCAGCTCGCGAAATTGCTCCTTTAAGTAGTGGTCGATCCTCGAGGGAATGGTCTCAGAGGGATGCGACACCTTTTGCTTCTTGGTCGCTGGTTCTGTTGAACCTCCATCACTTCTTTGCTCAGGCACTTCCTTGCCCTTATCCTTCTCTTGCGCTGCAGGAGGTGGCATCACGGATGCGAGTTCGGCGGCCTCCCTCCATTCATCCAACCAAGACTTGATAGTTTCTTCAACATCTTCAGTGGTCATCCTGTAAAGGCCTACGGACCATTCTTCTTGAATGCCGCAAGGGTGGAGGTAAATTTCATGCAAGTTGGCGGAAAAAACAAACTTCCCTTCATATATTTTTGCTATCTCCTCACTCAGCCTCGGCATTTCCTGAATGGTATTTTTGAGGAGATGGTAGTATTCACAAAATACAGTGCGGTTCATCTTGCGCTTCACGGGATTGCTAGAATCCCAGAGGTTGACATAGCGCATGCCTGCAACCTATCCTGCGCAGCGTGGAAGGAACTGAGTATTGGGGGGCTCCTTCCACCCGACCAAGGTGCATAAAATTAAAAGCCAAGAAAAATGGAACATCTGACCAGGGGTGTCTTGGACGTTCCGGTAGTCTTCCAAGAAAGAATTGAGGAGGAAGAGAGACCAATTGTACTGTTCTCCCTCCTCAGCTGCGATAGCGAGCTCCACGACAGCTCCAGTGACTTCTTTAGGTCTGCACTTTGTGAGAAGTCTGCCTGCAAGCAGACTACCGGTGAATCTAAGTGCTTCATCCTCAACTATAGTGAGGTCATAAGCCCGACCTCCTCTTGTCAATTTTTATTTCTGCACCAACTGTGCAACTAACTTTCTGTCTTTGTCCTTTCCAACAAAATGAATATTGGGGTCCTTACCAACCTTAGATAGGCCGGTAATGCAATGAATCAAGTTGACGTTCAAATCGATTGGCCTCCCCAGCCAAAGGTAACCACCATGAACGCCGGATAGCAGTGCTTTAACAACTACATTGACTTCATTGCTACGCCCAAAGTGCGGTAGCTTTAACAAGTTCAATCAATCCAGACTTCTCTAAATTTGCTGCGAATTCCTTTGGGACGAATTCATCAACCTTTCTGGTGGGATTGTGGACTACCGTCAGATAGCGATCTGGCGCAAACTTAGGATATGTTCTGTAGTCGCGCAAGTTGAAATCGAAAAACTTAACCAGTGGAAGGTGTCCAAGAAGGGAACCTTCTTGTCACACGCCTTCCGGTAGTGGTGGCAGCGGAATCGGATACTTTGCATTCTTCGGAATATACACCTCTGGTGCATCATCTGGACGCGGCGGAATGTAATTCACCATGGTGGCCAACGGCTCTGGAACGAGCTCGTTCGGCTGCTGCGGTTGAGACGCCCTCGTTCGTGGAGATTGTCTGGGATCATTCCAACCAGGGTGCGTGTAAGCCGAGGTTGTCACCGGGGTAGTCATGCTGAAATCTAAGCCTCTGCGCTTAAATTGACGAATAATGTCTTCAGTGGACAGGTTCTCCGTCGTGAACTGGTATAGACAACAAGGACTTGAATAGAGAAATGGCGGAACAGCGTAGGATACGAACGCTGAAAACAAAGGAAGCACTCTACAAAACTCGGCTCTGAAAACAATAACTTAGATTCTCAAACAAGACTATGCAACTCAAGAAAAGTAACCCGAAAATATACAAGTGTGGGGTATTATAGGTAAAGGCGGTAGTAAATGCAGACAAGTGGGGTTACTAGCCGTAGATTCCTATGCATGAGTTGACAAGCCCCCTACCCCTGCGCTTCTGCGGTGCATTAATTGTGATGGACGGGCTCTGACAGCCTTCCGGGAGAAGCTAAAGCTTTCGGCGCATGACATACATGCGAATCTTCGGGAGATCAAGCCGACTCTGCAGAGCGGATACAATTAAATGGAGAGCTTATCCTTCATTAATATTCAAAGTGGCTATAGGACTACTGTAATTCAAATTTTTCGGTGGGTCATTTCAGCATAGGTAACTGTGCATATAGAGGGGTCCACAACAAGAACTCCTCAAGCGGCAACTTGACACAGGGAACTCCGCAAGAGCGACGGTTTGACGAGCCAGAAAAACACTTCACAAGAGCGCAAAAATAGGGTTTCTCAAAAACAAACTTTATTTACATGCGCGGATGTTTCAAGGGACTGCGCAAGAAGCCAGAGATTGAAAGTGTCTCGCGACTTCCGTGTAGACTGATAATGCGATGCCTATTTCAACTACACTGGACATCTGCACTTCTTTAGCAATGTATTAAGTCGACAGGGCGGAGTGGCCGTCACGATAAAGGTTGAGCCGACTCCCATTGATCATTGTAGGTAGCAATTCTCCATTCAGCTTCACAAGCTGAACTGCTCCTCCTTCTGTTATCTTTATGACCCGAAAAGGGCCTAACCAATGTACACGAAACTTGCCTGGAAACTTGATGAATTTACTATCATAGAGGAGTACCAAGTCTCCTTATAAGTGTTTATTCTTAATATGCCTGTCATGCCAAGCTTTCTGTCTTGCCTTCTGTACTTGTTGATGGAATCCGGCTAAAAGTCTGTCTTCTTCTAAGGCAAGCAATTGTGAGAGTCTTTCACTCATAGTATCAATATCTGCCATTTCTGTAATTTGCGCAATTCTGAATCTGGGAACAATGTATTCCATGGGCATAACTGTTTCTTGTCCATACACCAAACTGAAAGGTGTGTGACCTGTTATTTTCTTGCATGTGGTTCTTTAAGCCCATAATACAGCTGTGACTCTAAGGTCCCAATCATCTCTTTGTTGATTACAGATCTTCGTCAGGGCATTCTCGAGAATCTTATTGAATGCCTCCACCGTACCATTAGCTTGAGGGTGGTAGGGTGTACTCTTATGGTGACTAATGTGGAATTCTTCAACAAGGGCCTCTATAGTCTCATTCAGGAAATGTGTACCCTGATCACTCATTAGAATTATTGGAAATCCAAACCTAGTGATAATGTTCTCAAAAATGAACTGCGCAGCAGTTCTTAACTGGCTTCGCCTCAGCCCATCTGGTGAGGTATTCAGTAGCTGTAATGATGTATCTTGCGCCAGTTCTTTTTACTGGTGGGTTGATAGGTCCTACAAAATCAATGGCCCATTTATCAAAATCACGTAGTGTTATCTGGGGTCTTAACGACATTTCATCTCTTCTTGAAGGTTTTCCTGTTCGCTGGCACACATCGCAACATTTGCAGAATTCCTTAGTATCCTTGTGCAATGTTGGCCACCAAAGACCTGTGGCTAAGATCTTCTGCGCAGTCGGCTTTCCTGCGAAATGGCCTCCTGCGGTTCCTAAGTGTGCTTCTGCGATGATGGAGTTCTTCTCATGCGGTAGGATACATCTGCGCAAGACTTCATCGGGGCCCAACTTGTAGAGCTGGCCTGCTATCAAAGTGAAGTCTGCGGCTTTGACAACAAGTTGCTTCTTCTGTTGGATTGTAAACTCAAGTGGCGCTTGCCCGGTAGTGAGAAACTCAAGAATATCGAAATAATATTCATCTGCTGCTTGAACAGAAAACAACTGCGCATCAGACAGATTGTCCTCCAGATTTGTAGGTTCGTCCCATGACTCTAGCCTAGATAAGTGGTCAGGTCCTACATTCAATCTACCTGGCTTTACAATAACCTCAAAATCATACTCTTGGAAGAGCAGTAGCCATCTGCAAATTCTTCCCCCTAACACTGGCTTAGTGACCAAGTATTTGAAAGCAGAATGGTCAGTATACATTTTAAAATGTGCACCCAATAAGTAGTGTCTGAACTTCTGTAGGGAATACACCATAGCTAGTCCTTCTCTTTATGTAGTGGTGTAGTTCTTCTCGGCCGTGGACAGCTTTCTGCTGGAGTAAGCAATGGGGTGGTCAATACCTCCTTCTCCCGGTTGTGTAAGCACAACCCCCAATGCTATGGAAGAAGCATCTACATGAACATGAAAGGGTTTTCTCCAGTCTGGGAAAACTAGAATAGGCGCAGTGATCATCTTTTATTTAAGTGTATCCAAGATCTGTTGGCATTCTTCTGTCCATTGGAACTTCGAATCCCTTTTCAGTAATATTTCCATGGGTGTAGTGATCTTTGCATAACCTTTGATCAATTTTATGTAGTACCCTGTATGTCCCAATGTAGTGCGCAATTGTTTGACTGAGTTGGGCGCAGGTAGATTAGCAATGATGGCAACCTTCGCAGGATCCATCAGGAGTCCTTGTCTACATACAATATGACCCAACAAAATACCAAAAGGAGCACAGAAGATACATTTTTTCAAGTTTAGGGAAATCTGATACTGTCTACATTTTTCTAACATCATGCGCAGGTTCCCTATATGGTTCTTTAGTAAACCAAACACAGTCCAGTCATCAAAATAGACTTCTAAAAACTTATGAATGAATTCTTTAAATACAGCAACAACGACTCGAGAGAAGATAGCAAGAGCATTTTTAAGACCAAAGGGCATTACCGTATACTGGAATGAGCCCCATTCAGTCGCAAAAGTGGTCTTATGGCGGTCATCTGGATGGATTCTGATCTGATGGTATCCCGAAAAGCCATCAGTGAAGGAGTAAGCCTCTTGTCCTCCAACATTATCAAGCACCTCGTCTGTAAATGGGGTAGGAAATGGATCATGCACTAATGCGTCATTCAGTTTGTGCAAGTCTACACAGATTCTTATTTCACCTTTTGTCTTCTTTTCTTGTACCACCATAGGACTAATCCAGTCACTTTCCTCTACGGGCTCAATGATACCTGCTGCGAGCATTTTATCAATTTCTTCTTTAACCTTTTCTTTATATCGCGGATTCACTCTGTACGGGCGCTGTTTTACAGGCTTGGCATATGCTTTCAGAGGTATGCGCATCACTCCTAAATCTCCTAGGATGCCTTTCATTTCTGTGAACTTGGTAGGAAAGATATCCTGGTAGTCACGTAATAAATCTGAAATATGCCCAACAGTTTCATCATCCCAATAATATCCTATAGAAGCAAACTTGGGTTCGGCTTCTGTACCAATGTTAATCTTTTTGAGCTTGATGTGTTCTGTAATGGCAGTGATATCAAGTTGAGGACCTTCGACTTTGCGTGTCCCTTCTGACTCTGGAATATTGATGTTGCAAGGATCATCTTCCTCTTCTTCAGTGGTGAAATTATAGCATTCGAGGGCATGTTCTATCTGGACAGCCCAATCTGGTTAGGAATATTCTGGTAATGGACATTGTTCAAATACCTTCTTTTTAATACACTTTAAAGCGTGGTCGATGCTTGGATGTTCTGACTCAAAGCTGAAGGTAAGTTGAAAACTTTCTATCATAAGAGGCCAAGTGATAGTGCCTCTGCGCAATTCTGTTTCAGCATACCAGTTCCTTGGGACTGTATCCAATGTGTGGATGAAGAGGTGAACCCACTCATCCTCCAGAATATCTGACCATTGCTGAATACATGCTTCAACGTGTGACTTGGGGTCACTCTCTCCATCATATTTGTGCAACACTTCTGCTGTAGTTCCCTGAAATCTGCGTAGTATCAATCTACGACAGTCTTGCCATGTGTGAATATTCTCTTTATGCGCACCCCATTATCTTGCGGGTGTAGCGCACAGTGCTATATCCAGTGCTTGTGTTAACACCTAAAAAGTGCTCACTAGCTCATTTCCTTATTCACATGACCCATTTGTCCACTTTTCCACCATCTGAGCCTCTGAAGCCAACAAAAGGTCACCAAAAGACCTTAGTGCACCCCTTTTTCCCACTCAAAAAGATTATTTTTCCTAAAAAAGCATAAAAAACCCTAAAAAAGGGTCCAAATTCCCAAAAATATTAAAAAGGGAATAAAAATATTAATTTTATTCAAAAAAGGAAAAAAGGAGGGAAAAGTACCTAAACCATGTTGGTCAATACCATTGGTTTCCACAAAACCACAAATGGTATTCCTCACCACCAAAACCTATAAAAAGGTGGTAGGGGCTCCTCATTTCAGATCCATCCATATTCCTATCCTCATGCTGCCAAAATCTCCCTTGAGTTTTGGCCATTGTAGCAACCTTGGAGAAAGGACCCATTGGAGATTGGAGCTGCTCACCATTGGAGCTTCCCGAATATCTTCATCAATCGAAGGTATTATTATTGCAAGCATCTGCTTGCCCCCCATTGTCAATACAAAAATTATTTTTTATCTTTCTTGTTCTTGTTTTTTAATTCAAAATGCACATGCTAGTTTAGTTTAGTTTAGATTTAGTTTATTGTTATTTATTTCTATTGAGACTGCTGCTACTAGTTAGCAGGTGCCCATAGCACTAAGCTTGGTTGCAAAACCAAGCCAACAATTTTTGGTGACTCCGCTGTTTTTTGAATCTTTAGATCTCACTTTTGCTTTAAATCTTACTTTTTGATAGTATTTGTTAGTTTAATTCATAGATCTGCCACCCTAGACAGTAGATCCATTGCTGTTCTAGATCTTGGCCCATTTTTTAGCCATTAACAACCCGAAATTCTCAATTTTCGGCTTCGTTTTTCGGCATCCGCGTACGGCTTTCGCCTCGCGGATTTTTTCCCAACAGTCGCGCGGCTCATCGCGACTTCGCGGCTTTTTTCCACGCGGTTCACCACGGCTTCGTGGCCATTTCACGTGCTGCACATCGCGACTTCGCAGACCTTTTCCGCGTTGCACATCGCGACTGTGTGACGAAATCCCGTGCTGCACATCGCGGCTTCGCGGTCAAAACCCGCACTGCCCATTGCAACTGTGCGACAGAAACCCGCGCAGTCCATCGCGGCTTTTCTGCCAGAACCCGCGATGCTAATTTTTTCATTCGGCCGAATCGTTTAAAAAATTAATTTCTTACTGTATTTTCTGCCCACATAGCACATTTTCCAGTATTAGAAATCCTGCATATTTTACAGCCATAGAAATTTTTTTACTATTTAGAATGCACATGTGAAAAAGTCTTTTTAAATATTTTCAGAAATTGAAAGAAGGATTTGATTGCATTTTATCTAGATTAAAATTGTTACTGTTTACTTCTTTGATATTTTTGCCCATAGCATAATTTTAAAAGAAATCCATTTAGTTCGCAAAGAAGTTTTATTATTTGCTTTCCTATTTCAAAAGATCCTTTGTTTTTTGAATAGTCCTTGAAAAGCATTTAATTTCCATTTATTGAAAAAGTCATAATATTTGCTTTTTATTTCAAAAGATCCTTTGTTTTTTGAATACTTAGCATTTACTTTTTCAATTTCAGTTTAAAATATCACACGTGCACCCACTCAAACACTAATTTTAAACTGAGCCTTAAAACTTACCCTAATTTCAACCCACTTTTAACCCCACTTGGGGAACACTAAAAGAACTTTGTAGCTAGGTAGTATTGAGGGGATAGGTGTTCCAATAACACCCCTCAGTTATTACATCTGAGACATAGTTGTTGTCCTTTAGGGAGCTAAAATCTCTTAGTATTTATTGGCACGGTCACAACCGGTTTATGGGAAGGCCTCTCCCCTAGGAGGGTTGAAGTCGCGAGGATGGTTCCGGAAGCTTGAGTGGAATACCGAAATCCATTCAATAACCGAAGGGCTACCATTCGCAGTTCTCGGGATATCCCTGTATAGGGGTATTGCGATAAAGGACCAAACAACAGATTTACCTTTTCTCGACGTGTCATGAACGGAGTATCCTAGCAGCCATTCTTTAGGATTGATTACCCGGTGTCCCTCCCGGTAGGGGGATATCTAGCCGTTGACTCAACACTCATATTGTCTAACTTGGATTTCATCACCTCGCATAGAATATCGTTTGTTGATTCACAATACTTTTAGTTAGGTGTTTGCATGATTCAACCCACCTTTGGTCTAGTTACACCTATTTTTTCTACAAGCTGTTTGCATGTTGGTACTCTGACCATTTTTTGCATCCCTCCACTTATTGTAGCACAGCTGCTATAATAAGTGCCTTTTTGAGGTTGATTTTTTGTCCTGAGAGCCTTCATTTTCACTCCCCTTCTTTCACCCTTGGTTGCATTAGGGTTTTGAGTTTTTTATACATTATCATTTTACACATACAAATTTTTTACACAAAAACTTATTTCTCACCATTGAGAATTTTAGACGCTCTCGTCGTCTTCAGGGCGAACTCCCAGAGTTCAGTCTACTTGGCTCGCCACGTCACAGACGCCGAGCCTTATCCCTTGACTCGACACATCGTTGGTCAACCAGACAGTCATCCGATTCTGACATGCCTCACTTCACTTCTAATTCTGAGGCAGAATCCGAAAAACCCACTGCGTTTTTCCCAACCAACCTTATGGCTGGAACACCATTTGACTCACTCTTTACCAACACCATAGGTGATACATCCACGGACCCTTTTACTGTGGTGCCATCCATGGCAACACCCACCCCCCTAGGTATGCCTAATATGGCGGACACTCCACATTTAGGAATGCCCAACACAGGGCCACCTCCTGTTATAGGAATCCCCAACATAGGGCCACCACCTGTTATGGGTATGCCCAACATAGGGGTCACACCCTCTCTGATTCCCACAACCCAGATTCCAGGAATCACCACTACTATTCCTAACCCAAGTGTAACCCATGTTGCACTTGGAAGCGCTGGACCATACCAGACCACACCTATTGGAGGACACATACCTTCAATACCTAGCATAGCTTTAGGCGCTACTGGACCCCTACATCATACCACCATGACTAGACATGTCCCAGTCCCAGTCACTACATCTGCTAGCTTAGCGTACATGGTGAGTCTGAACTTACCAGACTTAGCCAGGCTCACCAATGACCCTATCAGACACAATCCTGCGTGGCCTCACATGCCCACCAAAATCCCCTCCGACATCCCTAAGTTTGAGGGCAAGGAAGGTGAGGACCCCCAGAACCATATCATGTCCTTCCATCTATGGTGTTCCTCCAACTCCATAGTGGATGACTCTGTCCGCCTCCGTCTATTACAGCGCACCTTCACTGGCTCTGCAGCTAAGTGGTATATCGAGCAGCCCCATGGGACACATGCCACCTTTACCTCCCTTGCCTCGACCTTCCTGCAGTTCTTCCAGTTACCTGTCCGCTATGATGCGGGAGTTGAGATCCTACTGTCTTGCAGACAGAACACGGCCACCCACATCACTGACCACATTCATGAGTGGCGTTGACGCCGAAGCCTCTGCAAAATCAAGTTAGACGACTGTATCTTCCTAGATTGGTTTCTAAAATCCCTTCTCCCTCTCATTGTGAAGGATGTGGCATCTGAAAGACCTCAGTCTGAAGAAGAGGCCATCCTCAAAGCCCAATAGTTTGATCTCATTTACGCCCAGTCGGGTTATCTGTATACCATTATATCGGACGCCCCTCGGGGCGAGTCATCCCAACATGATGCGCCGGGGGCATCCCATGCCGCTGATGGCATCATTGGTCGTATGGCCTCGCATCCCCAACCCTTTTCCATTGCACATCCTAGCCATGGTCCCGACCTTTCGCGGGCTACATCTCAGTCTAGAGCAACCAGTTCATATGCTCCCATGGCACATCACCACCATACCCATGGACCTTCATGTCCACCTCAGTGTTTTGGTCATGCACCACCTGCATACGCCCCCCTAGCTGTACCTCAACCAGTATACTACCCACAGCAAGTTGTGGCAGCCAACCCAACACCTCCAATAGCTCAGGGTTACCAACAACCCCAGCAGGGAACTGGACCACCTCTAGCCCCACGTGCTTATTATGCACCACCACCTGCTCCTGCACCTGCGGCGAACCAAAATCTTCCCACTGCTCAAGGGCAAGTGTACACAGCACAACCAACACAACCAAGGTGCGCAACAGAACCGTGGTAGAGGTCGTAACCGCGGTAATAACCAACAACATCAGCAAGGTCCTCCACCTCCCAATCCTCCACAGAATAACAATGCCGCTCCTCCCAACCGCAATCCGGATCGGAATCCCAAGTAGCCTAGAAATAATAACCTCAGAACAAACCACCCTTGTTCTATCTGTGGGGTATATGGTCATTACACACATTCTTTCCCACATTTGGAGCGAGCTCGGCAACTCTGGACCGACGATGCCCATCGTCAAGGGAAAGCGGCTCCTCAGCCGCCACTCAACCCTCCACCACCTCAACATCAACCTTTGGTGCTGCGAAACCGCTTTCCAAACCAGGGTGTAGTGAACACTCAACCGTTAGCTCCCCCTCAGGGCAACATGCCACCACAGCAGATCACTTATGCAGCCCCTGATCAACCCATGTTCGATTCAGGTACTCACCATTTGTTGATGATGTCGACTGCCGATGCCAACCTCCAAACCCGTCGGAACCAATATGGCTCCACTTCTGAATCCCCTCCCACCGACAAGAACACTAATTTTAATCCCACAGATCAAACGTTACATATACCTCCGGCTCCACTTGATGGCGCTCCCAAATCACCTTGCTTCCCACTTCGCCGCATCAACAATAATCCCAATACTCGCGCTGCGTCGAATTACAACATTATCGACGACTTAGCCCAGTCTCCTGCAGCCATGTATGCTTTAGAGGTCTTGAAAAATTGTCCTTCACAGCACAAGACTTTACTCTCTTCCATTGGCGCCATTGACCCCAATGATTCACAGCTGATCGCATTCGATTCAGACCAGTCTGAACCATGCCTGCCTTCCTCTTTAGCATTCCAAGTTTCCGTTTCTGTTCGGAATCTTGTCATCCATCGGTGCATTATCGATGAAGGGGCCTCTACATGCGTCATGTCCACATTCGTTTGGTAGAAGTTGGGATCCCCTACTCTCCAGTAGTCCACCACTGCATTACGAGCCTATGACAGCCGTTCGACTCAACCCCAAGGTCTTTTAGCCAATGTCCCTGTCCAGCTGGCGGGTAAAACCGTACTCATTAACATTGAGGTCATCAATGCCCAACTGGACTATAACCTCTTACTTGGTCGCAGCTACATGTATGCCACGCGGGCGGTCGCCTCATCCGTATTTCGCACCACGCAGTTCCCCCATGAGGGACGCGTGGTCAAGGTTGACCAGCTCACCTATTACGATCCCAAGGCCCCCGCCACACCTGAAAATGTTCTCCCCATGGTTGAACAACCTGTTTGTGGGGAAACTACCTCATTCATTTCCTCAGTAGGACCCGGACTTTACTCCGAGTGCCGATGACCTCTACATTCCAGGCCATTCCACCACCGTCACCGGAGACCCACGTCGCAAACCTCTGTACTCTTTCACAGAATACACAAACACCCGGTAATCAACCACCCTTGTTCCCTAAACCACCATTGGTCCCTAGTCACATCGGTATTACACCCATCCACACAATCCCCTTTCTATTTCCTCCTTCGGGTGTAGTAAGCGCCCCGGTTATGGCTACCCTTAGTCTCCCCGGGTTAACATTGGGATTACCCGTGTGGTATATTTCGCCTCCCGTTCCCCCACCGACACCAAATGTCATCCTGCAACCGGTGCAACCCATTGTCACTTCTACCCAACCACCTCCCGGTATCAATACTCTTTCGTCATCGATGAATCCCCCTCCACTCATCAGGCCCACTGGGGGCAGAGGCCCACAACCATACACTGCGGTACCCCCACCCAAGGCAGTTAAACCTCCCCTCGTATTTCGTGCTCCTTTAAAATGCTCGTTGTGTGATGAGTTAGGCCATCCAACCCATCAGTGTCCACAGTTACCTGCATTACAGGAACACATGCAAATGTTGGACGACGACCCCAACATCCCGGTGGTCAAACTCGATCCAAACCCCATGCCTCGCGACAAATCACTGCGTACCAACCACCCATGTGCGATATGCGGTATTTACGGCCACTACTCCCACAACTGTCCTGACATCCCAGTTTATAGAGCATCTCTCTACGAGATGAAAAATTTGGACCTTCAGACGACACCCCCTACTATCGAGGAGATCTACCCTCCCGCACCATCCTCATCTGGAGAGATTAACACCATCTATATGATCTCTTCGACTACCATTTTCAAACCAGAACCCCTTGATTTATGGTCTGATTACTTCCGTACTGATGAGCAAATTTTGGAAACGCTCACTGCACCCAACTACCCGTGGGAGGATATGCATCATCGCTCATACTTCCTTCCAGAGGAGCCTACCTCCACCACATCTAATCAGCTATCGGTCAAATCAAAATATTTTGATACCCACTAAGGTCGATTGGCTCAAGGACCCCATCCCAGCACCGGATGCCTTCGAAGAAGGGAACATGTCAAACATTTCCCCCATTATACAAATTGATATTTCCACCACACCTGGAAAACCTGAACTCATCTCGTTGGGTGCATCCTGCACTCAAGCAGAAACTCAGGCATACAAATTTTTTTTTCAAGAATTCTGTGATGTCTTTGCCTGGTCCTATATCAAAATGCCTGGTCTTGACCCCGCCATTATAGAGCACCACATTGACACATGGCCTGATGTCCCCCCCGTTCGTCAGAAACAACGACCCATTCATCCTTCCAAGCTCCCCGCTGTGAAAACCGAGGTTGAGAAACTTTGCGAAGCAGGATTCATTTATCCTATTCCTTATACCACATGGGTTTCAAATCCCGTTCCCGTCAACAAAAAACAAGGCACCCTTAGAGTATGCACTGACTTCCGTGATTTAAACCACGCTTGTCCCAAAGACAATTTCCCCATGCCATTCATTGACCAGCTCATTGATGCGTGTGCGGGACATGAAGTCCTATCTTTCATGGATGACTTTTCCGGATACAACCAGATTCAGATCCGTAAGGAGGATCAGTACAAGACTGCCTTTACTACCCCATGGGGCACCTTCTCCTATTGTGTCATTCCTTTTGGCCTCAAAAATGCTGGCGCCACCTTCCAGCGGGCCATGACCTATTGTTTTTACGACTTGGTCCATATCCTGCTGGTTTATCTTGATGACCTTACAGCTCGTTCCCGAAAACGATCAGACCACCTTAACGACCTCCGGCAAGTTTTCCTGCGTTGTCGCAAATATAAAATACGCTTGAACCCACACAAGTGTGTCTTTTGCGTTCCTGCAGGCCGTTTGTTGGGTTTCATTGTTTCCCAGGATGGAATCACTGTTGATCCCCTGAAAGTCAAAGCCATCTTAGACCTTCCCTCTCCGCGCACGCTTCGGCAACTCCAACGTTTGCAGGCGCGGTCCAATTTCCTTTGTCGCTTCGTACCTGATTACGCCACCAAAGTTCATGGATTCTTACGCCTACTTCACACCCACATACCCTTTGTTTGGGAGGAGCAAGCAGACATGGCATTCAAAGCCCTCAAGAAAGCTCTCACACAATCCCCCTTGATCTCCCCTCCGAATTTCTCTCAGGACTTCACCCTTTACGTCTCGGCATCTGAACATGCCGTTTCCGGAGTCTTGGTCCAAGAAGATGCCTCTCACCAAGAACATGTCATTTATTACGTCAGCCAAACCTTGTCTGGCCCACCCCTACGTTACCCATACGAGGAAATATTAGCCCTAGCGGTAGTCTTTTTCGTCCATAAATTCTGACACTACATTCTGCTCAGTCATACCACAGTCGTCGCCGACTCCAACCCTATGGTCTATCTCCTAAACCGGCGTCTCCTACAAGGCCGTGTTGCTAAATGGGTCATTATCCTCCAGGAATATGACCTCACTTTCAAAACTCCCAAGAGCACCAAAGCCCTCGCAATGGCCCATCTGATCACTGACCTCCCATCCTCTTCATCATCACCCGCTATCCAAACGGATCTGATTGACGATCACATCTTCATTATTTCATCTGACGACCCATGGTACGGTGACATCCTAGTTTACCTCCGCACGCATAAATTTCGACCCCATATCAATCGTGACGGACGCCGTCGTATACGTCACCACGCCCCCCGATACCTCTTGTTAGGGGATGTGCTTTATCGATGCGGCGTTGATACCATCCTACAACGTTGCCTATCCCATAGTGAGGCAGAAAAAGTCCTCAAGGATTGTCATAGCGGTGCCTCTGGAGGCCATTTCTCCAGCATGGCCACCGCCCAAAAGATCATTCGTGCAGGTTACTTTTGGCCGTCATTATTTACTGATTGCATCACCGCAGTCAAACATTGCCAAAATTGTCAACTTTTTGCCCCTAAAGCAAGAACCCCACCCGCCCCCCTTCATCCAGTCATTACTGTCGGACCATTCTGCAAATGGGACATTGACTTCCTTGATTGCAATCCCACGTCAGCCAGCGGTCACAAACATATTATTGTGGCCGTCGATTATTTTACCAAGTGGGCGGAGGCAATGCCAACTTACAATTGCACAGCCGAAACCGCTGCACGATTCTTTCTCAACCATGTTATCGCACGTTTTGGAGTGCCAAAGCAACTTGTATTAGACCATGGCTCTCACTTTGAAGACGTCATCTGGAAAGAACTATCCACCTTACTGAAATTTGAACACCATTTCTCCTCTGCCTACTATCCCCAAGGAAATGGCCAAGTCGAAGCGATAAACAAAATTTTGAAAACCATCCTCCAGCGCACTGTAGACAAACACAAGTCAAATTGGCACCACATGCTCTTCCCGACACTATGGGCATACCGCACATCGACTAAAACCGCCACCGGTTTTACCCCTTTCCATTTAGTTCACGGTGTCGAATCCATCCTCCCCATTGAGTGCCAGATTCCAACCCTACATATGGCCGTTGAACTCCTACCAGACACTGCCCCAATTGAGCAACGCTTACTACTCCTGGAGCAGGCTGATGAAGATCGGCGCACAGCCCTTCAAAACATGGAAGCAGCCAAGAACCAATCCAAATTGAATTATGACAAACATGTCCACCCAAGAACTTTTTCCGAAGGGGACCTTGTCCTCGCCTACGATCAGGCTCATGACAAAACCGGGAAAGGAAAGTTTGTGTCCATGTGGCAAGGCCCATATATTATACACTCTTGCCTCGGACAAGGGGCATACATTCTGACCGATTCAGAAGGCAACCCCCTCCGCAACCCACGCAACGGGTTGTACCTCAAACGATTTTACCCATAATACCGGATGCACACCACCGTCCATTGAATAACTTTATGATAGTCCTTTCCTTTTACTGTTTTCACCAGGTCCATTTTTTGACCATTTTTTGGGCACCCTCGTCGCCTCGATTTACATGCCACATCGGTCTTCATCCGTTTTTGGCATGCCTTATATCGCCGGATTCAGTTTTTCGCGCTCGTGATGATGCTTGAGATCATTTCTCGCTCTCACATCCAGATTTTTTGGGCATTTTTTCCATGCCCCCTCGTCGCCTCAGTTTGCGTGCCACATCCGTCGTTCTCCATTTTTGACAATCTTTATATCGTCGGATTCAATTTCCCGCGCTTGTGATGATGCTTGAGATCATTTCTCGCTCTCATGCCCATAAATTTTTGGCCATTTTTTCAAAATGCCCTCTCATTGCCTCGGTTTGCGTACCACAAAGCCGCAGCCCCCTTTTGACAATCTTTATGTCACCGGATCCAGTATCCCACACACATGATGATGCTTGAGACCTTTTCTCGCTCCCATCTATCCATTTTTGTTCAGTATAATTTTATCCCTTTTTCGGGCCGAGCAATCCCTTTTTACAAAAAAGGCACTTAGGGAGTTTCTGTTAAGCTCTTTTCTGACTCCTAAAACAATGAAAAGATCGCCGAGCAATCTTGCTTCCTTTCATGCTCGCTAAACGTATCTGAAAGGGCGTCTACCTGGTACAAGTTTACCCCTTTTCCGGACCTTATAGACTAATTACGAAAAAGGAATACTCTAGTCACATCGGTTAGAAGAGTTCTCCATCTGCATCATTTTATGCTTTTTCGGGCCTTGGAGACTAAACTTACGAAAAAGAACACCAACAGAGTCTTCTTATCGCTTTCAGACTCCTTAAAAATGAAAGCACCAATGAGCACGAACAGTCCTGGGCTCACAAAATCCACAGGATAGTACCATTTCAGAGCACACTTTTATCCCTTCTTGGAGCTCATTAAAACTACGAAGAAGGACCCAATGGTGCTTCTCGGTGCCACAACAGATCACGTCTACTCATATGGCAGCTTCCCCATTTTGGTCGCCTTTGTTCAGAGTATTCTGCAGTATGTCACCCTGAGAACCCCTCGACAGCACCCATCAGCTTGACCGCCCCTGAGTCAATACATACCCTTCAGTCCTTAAAAGTTATGATCCCCACACCTACAATTCAGTTCCCTACGCTGCCAGGTCAACCATGTCATCATGCTCTGAACAAAGGAAGTTTGAGTCTACCCACTATATGACCCCAGTTACTTCCCATCCCCACAAGTATGTCAGTCCTACAGTACTACCACACTTCAGTTCTACACCTCGCGCTCCTATCAAGGAAACATCATTGCCTTGTTAGTTGTTGGTCTCTCTCTGTCGACGACAACCAAATTTATTCCAGAGGATAGACCTAGAGGTCCCTATGTCTTGGACTCATCACCATTTATGATGAGTGCCTACGAATCATTTCGAGAAGAGTCCTCAGTGCCTCTCCAAATGGTTGTTTCTCACATGCTCGACTTCAACACCTTGATCACATTGTTGAGACTCGCACAGGGCATTGGTTCGTTCACCTATTAGTCGAAGACCCCGGATACCTTCTGACTCCTCCACATTTGAGAGTCTACCTATGGATACAACCAGTTACATTTTTTTTATAGATATCCGGGTTGCGCATGGCGATAGTATTCAGTTGTACACCAGTTTCATACTCCCTTGAGTATACAGTTACATTACTTCTTAGAGATGGCTCACAGTCACTACGTCCCTACAGATGTTGGACTCCTTCAGTTCCAGCAATTCATCAGTTATCTAGTGTATCAGTAATTGAGATCAGTCGTGTCATGATCATGAGTACATCCCAGAATAATGTCCCCTCTGGACTATTATGATGTACCAGTATATTTTTTATGTATTAGATCCCCCTTCTTGGGACTAATTGTTATGTCTTGATACGAGCATGGGTATGCCCGCCTCGTCCATTATCATAGATTATCCCTCATTCATATTGAGGCCATGTAATATTTGTTTATTTTTTGCAGCTTCCATGGGACGTGGATCCAGTCTCCAATCGGTCTTTTCTCCTCCCCAAAACCCTAGAAAAAAGACAAAAGAACTATGATGTCTATCGGCCATACGATGAGCTCCTGCCCTCACACATCAGGGGGCAATCTGTTAACACCTAAAAAGTGCTCACTAGCTCATTTCCTTATTCACATGACCCATTTGTCCACTTTTCCACCATCTGAGCCTCTGAAGCCAACAAAAGGTCACCAAAAGACCTTAGTACACCCCTTTTTCCCACTCAAAAAGATTATTTTTCCTAAAAAAGCATAAAAAACCCTCAAAAAGGGTCCAAATTCCCAAAAATATTAAAAAGGGAATAAAAATATTAATTTTATTCAAAAAAGGAAAAAAGGAGGGAAAAGTACCTAAACCATGTTGGTCAATACCATTGGTTTCCACAAAACCACAAATGGTATTCCTCACCACCAAAACCTATAAAAAGGTGGTAGGGGCTCCTCATTTCAGATCCATCCATATTCCTATCCTCATGCTGCCAAAATATCCCTTGATTTTTGGCCATTGTAGCAACCTTGGAGAAAGGACCCATTGGAGATTGGAGCTGCTCACCATTGGAGCTTCTCGAATATCTTCATCAATCGAAGGTATTCTTATTGCAAGCATCTGCTTGCCCCCCATTGTCAATACAAAAATTATTTTTTATCTTTCTTGTTCTTGTTTTTTAATTCAAAATGCACATGCTAGTTTAGTTTAGTTTAGATTTAGTTTATTATTATTTATTTATATTGAGACTGCTGCTACTAGTTAGCAGGTGCCCATAGCACTAAGCTTGGTTGCAAAACCAAGCCAACAGCCTGTATGCACTGCTCATCTGGAATCTGTTGTTCATATGTATGTATGAATTCACTTACTTCAGTTAAACCATCAAAAATTGGAGTATCAGTCACTTCTGTGCCAATCCATCTAATGGATTTAGTCATCATGGCGCAACGCCTTGCAAAAACCTCATGTAAGTGATTCTACCAGTTTTCCAATCCTGCTTCTGAATCTGATGTGCGCGAACTATTGCATCGCCAACTGATATGGCCGTCTACGGTGGGATTGACATAGTCACTCTGACTAGCAGTCATCTGATACAAACTTTCCATGTGGCGCACTTCTTCTTCTGCCCGAATGGGTTCAATATACCTTGGTCCTTGAATGGGATCAAGTGGTGCAATGACCCTAATCTGGTCATCTTCAAAGGTCATCTGTCTTTTCTTCAAATTAATGATAGCCAAATTATCAAATGCCCAGTATATGCCTAAAAGTGCTGGGTAAGGTCTACTATCATCCAGAATTTTAATTACTTCAAATTCTGCAGAACTTCTTACTCCCTCAATATCAATAGGTACATTGGGTAATCTGCCCAATGGAGAGACTCGTTGCTGATTCGCGAGTCTTAGTTGGATAGGAGATCTTGTAAGCTGAGGGCTACCCATCTGTTCCCATGTCTGCATGGTGAGAACATTAACTTCTGAGCCCAAGTCCAAAATGACTTCGTCCATTTCAAATGCTCCAATCTGCGCTGTGAGCCTCATCTCTTTTCCAGTTCTAGTATGACTCCCAATCTGGTGAACAGCACGCTGTGGTGTGTTCATCGAAGCAGATTGTTGACACTTATCCAATAGGCGTTGAAGTTCCATAGTTGCTTTTTCATTGCGCAACAACTGTAAGTAGTTTCTCAGGAAAGCATGGACACTGCCTAGTGCATATTCATCATCAAGCCTTCCAGATGTAGTGGCTTGTTCCTGTACCAGGTTCTCTTGTATTAGCACTTGCGATCTGGTATCATTATGCGGAATTGCGACAGAACTTGAAGCTCTCGGATCTGAAAAGTACTCTTGAGCTTGCTTGAATGCTTCTTTCTGCTTCTACAGGTCGAGCGGGGCTGATTTAATATTAGCGCGGCACACCCATTGTGTCGCTTGCTTTCCAGTTCCCAACTCTGGCGCACCAGTGGTTGCTCCACTGCGCGTTACTATATTAAATGTAGGATCTGGTTCTCTTTTTTCTGCTCCAATCAGCTGAATATTCTGATTGACCTGTGGCGTCTTTGCTTGCATCTTAGCCATCAACTGAGGGAATTCTTCAATGACATGATCATAAGATTTACAATATCTGCAGATGGTTGTATGATTTTGGCAATCCCTTGCAAAATTACCTTGAGCTCCGCAATTATAACAAGTGATTTGTCCTCTTCCACGACCAAAATTTGTTGCGCGTCCGCGACCCCTATAATTTCCTCCTCGGCCGTCGCGAGTTTGGTCATATCGTGGACCTGCTGTGGGTCCTTATGCCTCTGACTGTACTCTATAAACATCATGTTTTCTTTCCATCATAAGATCATATGCTCTGCAATTGTTCTCATCATGGCCTACTGATTTACAGAAAGTGCAATATAGATTTTTTGGAGTTTGTACATATTTATGTAACAAGTGACATTCTTGTGGTCTATGACCTCTAGTTCTACAAATTTCACACCAAGGCCCTTGTTCCTGTGGTAAAGGGTTAGGTGCTCCAGTTGCAATATACTCTATGAAAACGGGACAATGGTCCTTTGAATGACCTTGCGCTTTACATTTTATACACCAAATTTCTTCTTTAACTTCCTTGCCTTTCTTAATATCATGCACTTGCAAGGTTAAGTTTGCTAACTGGTTCTGCAACTGTGCAACATCGTTGCTTGTTCCAGCAATTGGTGAAGCTTCTAGTTTCATAGCCATCTCTAGAGCTTGTTCCTGAGTAGTGAGATTCTGTTGCATAAGAGGAAGTCTAATGTGTGGAAGCAGCGCAGCAATGAACCATTCCGTATGCTGTTGCGGTGAAAACTCAAAGCTTACTTGATCTATTAAGGCTTTGAACTTCTGGTCAAAGTCCCATATTGACTCTGTAGGTAACTGTTTTACTTCTTTGAGATCTGTTATACACTGTGATTCTGATTTAGGTTTCTTGAATTCTCTAATCATAGCATTTCTTACATTAGCAAGCGTTCTATTCTGTGCTGCTGAGTATTTCATGAACCATGTTAAGGCTCTTTTTCTTAGTGTGGTTGCTAACTGAACCAATTTAACAGCATCACCATTAATTTGCTTAATTTCCCAAATGGCTTCACATAGGAACCAGTGCTGCTCAGGGTCTTCTATCCCTGTTCCTCTAAAAGTTGGTAGCTTCATGTCATCACCCATCCTTCTTGCGCTAGGTTGAGGTGGAGGTGCTGTAGCACTACCTCCAGGATGGTTAGACAACGGTGGTGCTGAGGTACTAGAAGTACCATGCGGGCTACTAGAAGGTGTTACTGCGGGGTTATACTGAGCCCCGTCTGGCTTTTGCGGTGTGAAGGGGTGATAAGGGATATGAACACTCCCTTGTCTCTCTATATGGCTCACTCTAGGAACTTGACTATCTTCTGGGATAGACTCAAAAGAATGCTGGTCAAGGCCTACTTTATATCGTTTTCCACTACGAGTGCAACCAATAAGTTCAAGATCACTATCAGAATCTGCGGACATTACTTGTCTATGCTATTCATCGGAAGCTATGCATAGTTTTCCTTTTTCATACAGAAGCATTTTAATCCATAAGTTCAGAGAATTTAAGAACTTACTTCTGTGTGCTCTGAAGAAACTCCTCTCAGCTTCGCTGAAACTCTTTCTCGTATCTACTGCAAACTCGGTGATGAAGCCTTCCAGCAGACTATTCAACCAAAATTCTACTGCGCGGGACACAGAATTATCTACCCGCTTCAAACTGCTAACGAGCTCAGGCGTCCAAGCGACGGGTCGATCAACATGCACAGTGGGTCTAGTATCTGCTAGCTTGGATACCCACGCATGCAACTCAAGTGCAAATGTGACAAAGAAAATTTCGTGAAGGTCAGTATAGATATACTTCTGCAACCAGTCTTCTGTCTGAAGCCTAGAGCTTTTATTTTCTTGTTCAGTGAACTCTCAGCCTTTGAATCAAACCAGTCTTGAATTTCATTAGCTGTAGGATTCCAATAGCACATTGCCTTCAAAGTAATAGGGTCAAAGTCAGAAATGGAAGCATTTGTTGGCTTCACAAGTCATAAGGCAACAGAACCATTTGTTGGCTTCAACAGTCGCAAGGCAACAATCTCACACTTCGCCAGAATAATAAGTCTCAAGACAACAGAACCATTTGTTGGCTCCTTCTTTCTCTGGGTTTCGCATCAATCTCGCACGTCGCCGAAATAACAAGTCTCACAGTAACAAGTCACAAGGAAATGGAACCATTTATTGGCTGCTTTTTGGACAGACCCGGGTTTTAATGAGGCACAGCAACAAAACCCCTTGGCGCACTGGCCCTCTCGGCAATGCTCTGCGCAACAGCTCGAGGTATCACCCAAAGTGGCTATGGGGGGGCTAAGGAATCATGCTTCCTTAACCTAGGCGATGCGGAGACTGCGATCTTCTCCCTCTCTTTCTCCTTAAGAGGATTCCTCAAAGCGGAACGTCTTACCCTTCCGCAGACTTCTCAGCGCAACAGCGCTGAAGCTCACACTTACCAGCCTAGCTGCGCGGCATCTCTGCTTTTGTGCACGAGGTAAGTATCCTCTGCGTCGGTACTCTATGTATTGTTTCTGCTTGCGCACCCAGCGTAGCAACACTCTCCTCAATCTCCGCAGCGACAGCGTTCTACAGATTCCTTCGACACTTAACGATTATAACTACCACGGAAGCCTTGAGAGCTTACTTAACATATTCATAAAGATAACGAAATGTTCATGTATACACAGATAGTGAACTAAAACATGCAATCACACACAACATAGCCTCATAACACGAGAAGTGGGTAGTTCGCCTCCACGGGGAAACCACGTCCATGGGAAGTGTATCTTATATTAATCAGAAATGGAATTACACAATATGCTGCGCACACAGCTGTAGCCTTAGATCTTTCCAGGAAACTCCACGCACACAGCTAGGAGCCCTTCTCTAGATCTAGTCTCTTCCTCTACAAAGATTACAATAGTTCAAACATCAACTCAGATTGTCTGCAACTCAATGACTAGCTAACATATCTCAAACAGCTAGCCTACGTCTAACTCTTGTCTTCTAACACACAATAGAAAACAATCAACAACCAACCTTTCTCCCTTACAATTACACATATATATAGGTGGCCATGACGGTCGCACCTTTACAAAACTGTGGGCCTTTCCCAGCAGTAATCCCCAAAAACCCTAACCACGGACATGGCTAGGTGTACTGTAGGCGCCGCTTGCAGTCACATCGCCGCTTCTTGCAGGGTCCGTGACTTCCGGCGCATATTGCGGGTATAGGTGCCGCTTCTTCATTCACTGCTCTTTGTCCTTTGCCTTCAATGCTTTGGTCCGTTGCTCTTCCTTGATCAGAGCAACCATAACTTCTGTACTTAGCCTTAATGAGGGTAGCTGAGCCCTCTCTTCCGTTGCTTCATTTATTGTGGTAGCTGAGCTCTCTACTCGGCCACATTAATTCTCCTTTGACATGTGCGCGCGAGCTCCGCGAATTTCGGTCCATAATCTGCGCTGAGCTCATCCATCTGGCACCGTACTACGCACCGTTTACTTCTGCCCAAAAATTGGTGCTTATTCAAAATTAGCACTTTCCCTTCAACACTTGTGCTTTTTTCCTCAAAATTCGTAGCTTTACCATAGCTGCGGCCTAGGCTCCAACAAAGCTCCTTATAGACATTCTCAAATGATTAACCCCTAGCTCAACCGAACATGAAAATATTATAGCTTGATTTTCTTCCTCATAAGTCATCTCCCAAATGGTAATGACACTCTTCTTATGATTAGAAAAATTGTGGAAATTTTTGATGTTGTGATCCCTATCCAGCCATGTAGATTTTTCTTTTCATATTCCAATCCATCTCCCTTTCCCTCAAAAGATTAATCTTCTTAGATTCTAGGCCTTTTAGTCTAAACAACTCCTACTTATAAAAGACACCACCCCCATATCCATCAAACAATAACCTTATTTCCCCTTAAACATCCTTTAGTAGCTTATCTATGTTCCCTTTTCTTTCAATAACCCAACTAGCCACTCTCTCCTGTTTTAAGAGATATAGTAAACTAAAAAGTTGAAGTTCCCATCTCTAGGTCATATGTTTCCTACAAGTCTTTGAACATATAATTGAATTCATCATATTCCATCCACTTAGATTGAAATTGAAGGGTTAACTATCTTTGCATCGTTGAGTTCTAATTCCAAAAATATTGGATTATGGCAAGAGCATCTATTAGTATCTATCCAATATTTATACCTATAAACACCTTGTAGAACCAAATTTCAGACTAGCAATCTATCAACTCTCTTAGAAACACTACCCATACCAATCTTATCAATTGTCCATGTAGAAATTGTTGTAATAGGTTCTAAATTGACTAGTCAAGAAACTTGAATATGAAAATTAAAGTAGTCACATCTATCTAATGCAACAATATCACTCCACACTTACATTCTATTAAAATTCAAATTAATATCCCTTCCAAGATCATGTTACCTTTAATGATACACTATACATTAAAAGTATTCTCCCAAAATTGTAGCTTATCCTAATAAGGTCTATACATGTTTTATATAGTTAGAGGGGTCCCAAACTCTTACTAAACAAACTGTGCATATATCTTAAATGAAAACCTATGAATTAGTTAGAAACATAGTTTGTGAGATGTGAATGGTAATGCTTTTAGAGAGTTCATTAGAATCCATTTCTAAAAGGTTCCAACCAACAAAGAGTTTTTCAAATCACCCACTACATTGATCCCATTACCAATCATTTCTTGTAGTAGAAATAAATTAGGACTTTCGAAATTTAATAAATGTTTGAGAGATAATTCCTTGTTATAGCCTCCCAAACCCCAAATATTCAGAGACATCACCTTCATTTTAAACATGTGGGAAGGGGAATACCCGCTTTTAAGTACACTAAAATTGGACATTGACATGCTTGTTTGATTTCCTTAATAAATTTCTCCTAAGCATGGTAGAATGAGGATTTCCTACTTGCTATAGTAGGGCCTAGGTCTATGTTAAAATGTTTTCCCAACAAGCCCCATCCTGACCCCTGAGAGTGTCATGTCTAGTACCCCTTTATGTTTTTCAAGTTCTAATTTATAGTGACCTATCCTCTTATTGTAATATCCTCCATTAGATCATCAAGATACTTGGGTATTGGTGTTCTAACACCAACATGTACCAAAAGTACCTACAAGGGGCTATGCAATCTTAGTTACCGAATCAATAAGGTTGAGGGAAGCTGAAATAAATAGACAAAATACTTCATTATGCATGCAATGTAAGATAAGGGAAACTAGTTAAAAGGAAACAAAACATACATATGAAGAATATTGGTTTTGTATTAACAAAAAGAATAGAGTTGAGACACACCTTGGTGTTAGATGTAGTTAATGTCAATATCTGCATCCAATCTAGTGGATGGTTCTTTTGATCCTTTGATGCTCTATTCCCAACCAAGTGATGTATGTGTAACATCCCAAATGGTGAAAAGAAAGATATATCAGAGGATCTTTGTGTGTGTGTGTGTGTGTGTGTAATCCAAGAGCATAACCTTGCTATTATGGATAAGGAATCCATTTTTGAATGGCCTTGAGGATTTATTCAAAGGAAATAATGTGAACGCTTCTTAGATCTAACTCTAATGTGAATAATACCTTTTCATTAATTACTTAGTTAGAAGATAGGTATTGGAGACCAAAGCAAACACTAATTTTGGTAATAACATTCTGGGAATGTCTACTTTCAGCCATTAAACATTTTTAGGAAGCATGCAATAATTAAGAGTAACCAAATTATGTTTTTGGGTTCCCGTTGTGATTTTGAGGCTTCTAGTGTGATGGGGTTGTGTTAATTTTAAAGAAATTCCATGCAATGACCTTTTATGGTCAACTTGTGACTTTAGTTCATTTTTGGTCATATTATTGAGGTCATGTGGTGACGAAGGTGATAGAAATGGGGCTAATACTTCCACAAATGATATATAATAGTGATGATGCTTCTAAAAAATTAGGTGATAAAAATTAGCTTTTTAATAAACTCTTCATTAATTAATGTGAAATCAAAGTTGGTTTGAAATTCATTTAATAAAGAGACTAATTTTATTTCCTCGACACTCAAATTCATTAAAACTAGTAGAGTCTCAAGTTTACAGTTCCTACTCTAAGTTCTACTTCCACCTAATCTTATAAACATATGAGGGAGGCATTCTTAAAACCATATAAAAAGAATTTTGATTTAGGATGTGAAGATTAGCCGTTCTAGAATACTTACCACCTTTTTGAATCAAGAGGTTTAATAGATTCCAATAGTATGTCTCCAAATGGAAGACACACTATTGGACTCTATGAAACCTCTTGATTAGAATCCTCGAGGTTTAATAGATTTCAATAATATGTCTCTGAATGGAGGACACACTATTGAACTCTATGAAACCTCTTGATTAGAGTCCTCCAGATTCTAGTGTGAAGACCTCTTGATTAGAGTCCTCCAAATTCTAGTGCAAAGATGTATTGAAATTAAGACATTTGATCACCACAAAACTATGTGCCATACATAATGAATAATAATAATCACATTAAAAATATTATTAGGTCATGATATCATTTAAATGAAATGTTCATATAACAAATCATATTGAATGGAAGGAAACATCTTTCCTAAAAATAGAAGTTTAGTCAAATGTTTTTTCATTATATATATATATATATATATTTATTTATTTTAAGATAATTTTATATTCTTTTCTATTTATTATTTTTTTTTTCAGCGAAAAAGCTATTATTGATATTCAAAGAGAATCAAATAAAATATGAAAAAATCTCTTTACTTGTTTTTTTTATATTTTTAATATCTCTTTAAAAATTTTCATATAAATTAATAATTGATAAATATATAACATTTACAAATTTATTTATCTCAAATTTTACACTATAATGTGTGTCATAGTTGGTTTCCTACTCAATTCTCTAGTTCAAAACCAAGGATGTTACTATATTCAATGATTGATTTGTATTCCTTTGTGTGTGCACGCACTTGCATGCATTCATTGTGCATACTAAGGATATTGAGAGGAGGTGAAGAAACTAGGGATATTGAGAGTTTTGAATATAATCCTCCTATAATGATTTGTTTTTATTTTTATTGTTCACATGACTATTATCCTTCTCGATATTGGTACTTTCCATCTTGAGGAGTGTTAATGATTGAATTGTATTTTGTTGTGTGTGTGCACGCACTTGCGTGCGTTCATTGTGCATACTAAGGATATTGAGAGTTTTGAATATCCTCCTATAATGATTTATTTTTATTTTTATTTTTCACATGACTATAATCCTTCTCGATATTGGTACTTTCCTTAGAAAGTGAAGTAATTCAACTATTAAGGTATTGTTGCACACTCTTACAATGCCAATGTGAACCTCTAAATCTAATAAGTGATTAGATTCTTGCATGGAAAAAAAGACTGGGGATCTTTGTCATACAACATGGATTTCCTTCCACTATGGATGGGCAATAATTGGTCACAAGTAGAATGATATGAAAAATAATAATGTAATGTGAAATAATATTATTTTTGGAGCACGAAGATAAATGTACATTAATTAACATCTATTGAGTTCAATCATAGAGAAAAATGGTGAAAATTTTAAATTAAAATTAATGTAATAAACAATAAAATAAAAATAAATCATTAAGTTATATGTGTTTATGTGATCTCAATAATGATACAATAAGTCATTGATAATTAATGGAATGATCATAACCCAACTATTTATTCCAATATATAAAAATATTTATTTTGAATTTTTATAGTATATTTCTTATATAAGAATGTAGGAATGAGTACAAAATTGTAATATAGATCTTAACATTGTGAATAGTATTATGTGCTCAAATTGTGTGAGGAATGTTATGTCACAAAGATTAAAAAAAACAGAGAGTTTTCTACCAACTACAAAGAGCTAAGAAGATGGATGGAGATAGGTATTCCTCTTCTTCATCTACTTTTATTTCCAATTCTAACTATTATGTTGAGTTAGCATGTTTCTTACAACAGTACACAATACATTGCATTAGGGTTTTTGTTATAATGATGAGAAAAATCCCTTTATTAGAAAGATACTAAGAAAACAATAGGAAAATGTGAAAGTGTGGGATAAGCACAAGAGTAGATATAATGACCTATAATCAAGAAGTCTAGAGTATTAGCATCATTAAGCTATGAATGTAACAATCAAACACAATTCAAATTGCAAATATTTTAAGGAAGAAACAATACCCATATTATTATCCAATGTAAAGGTAATAAACATAAAATACCATCCCGATGAGAGCAAATGGCATAACAAGGGCTTCAATCCTCTCCTTGGGAGGGTCCTCTTCCTCCTTGAATGTTCATGCTCTAACTTTTGTGAATTTGGTAGCATGCCCATTTGATGAAAGTAAAACAAGAAAGCAAGAGGGAAAAATTGAAGAAATGAAAGAGAATAGTTATGGTCTCCAATATCATTTCTTCAACATCCCTTGCAATGAATTTATCCTCCATAATGCAATTACATGGCTTCTTTTTATATGTATATTTGGAAATTATACAAGAACTAGTTCATGTGTGAACTCACTTCCTCCATTATATAGATTCCTCATGGTAGGTAAGCCATTAAGGAAATCCATAGGATGAAGAAATCCTAGAGAGAGTTCCTCTTTGGTCTATTTTCTAGCTTTATATTGGTCATGTGGTTCTCATAGGTATTTTCATGCTATTAGTGCAATTGATACATGAATATGCCATGCAAATTTGATAAGTAGTGGACTAAGAACATCACTTAGCTTAATGAAGGGTACAGACACCCATGGATTTGTTAAGATTTAATATACTAAGACATAAAATAGCAGCATTGCATTCCATTTCACAATAATAGCATATACAGGATCACTGAAGAAACAACAAGCACAACATAAACACAAGAGACACAGATTTATCCTGGGAAACCCTCACGGGGTAGAAAACCCAGCAAAGCTTCCTCAATATAGATGACCAACAATATACAAAGATGCAAACCAAAGACATGATCTCCTCCTCCACCATAGCAGACCTCTCCTCCACAAGTGCGCTACTCTCAAGTGAGTGAGTGTGTGTAAAATGAGGAATACACCTCCTCTATTTATACACTACTCCGACTTGTCTTTTACACAAATCATGTAGGTTCGTATTTAACCATTGGGTTAAATACCCCACTACAACTGACTGGGACGACCCCTCTAGGGTGGTCTAATAACCCTTTGACCCACATAACACATAAAGGGCCGACCCCCACTAGGGAAGTCTAATAACCCAAGTTACCACATTCCGACGGAGGAATAAACATCTCCGAATATACAATAAGATCTTCACGGAGGAATGAATCATCTCCGGAATAATAAAGTACAAATATAATATTCTTTGAAGTTACAATATCTCAACACTCCCCCTTAACGAGAAGGATATTATAACAGCATCTGCACGAGCAAGGAGTCATCAACGTCATACATGATACATCTATAAATCATTGGAAGCTTTCTCAACATCATCAGTAACTCAAGCAGTTACTGGAACATCTTCAATACTGGAACATCAACATCTTCAGTACTGAGTCTTTATCTTCTGCATCACTTGAACAGCTACAACAACATCAACATTTGGATCCTCACGATCATCAGCATCGTCATCATACGATCATCAACATCAGGATCATCTCGATCTACAGCACCTGGATCATCATGATCTACAGCATCTGGAACATCTCGATCTACAACATCTGGATCATCATGATCTACAGCATCTAGATCATCTCGATCTACAACATCTGGATCATCTCGATCTACAGCATCTGGATCATCTCGATCTACAACATCTAGATCATATCGATCTACAACATCTAGATCATCTCGATCTACAACATCTGGATCATCACGATCTACAGCATCTGTATCATCTTAATCTACAACATTTGGATCATCACGATCTACAACATCTAGATCATCTCAATCTACAGCATCTGGATCATCTCGATCTACAACATCTGGATCATCACGATCTACAACATCTAGGTCATCTCGATCTACAGCATCTGGATCATCTCGATCTACAACATCTGGATCATCACGATCTACAACATCTGGATCTACAGCATCTAGATCATCTCGATCTACAGCATCTAGATCATTAGTATTAGTATCCACACTAATACAAGTATACACATCATCAATACAAGTATCCTCATCAATACAAGTATACATACAAGTATCCTCATCAATACATATCATCAAGACAAGTATCAAAACATCAATACAAGTATCCTCATCAATACAAGTATACATACAAGTATCCTCATCAATACAAGTATACATACAAGTATCCTCATCAATACATATCATCAAGACAAGTATCAAAACATCAATACAAGTATCCTCATCAGTCATAATAGCAACATACCCTACAACACACACGATCATATTAGAGGATGATCAATCCCGCTCTCTTTAGGACATAGGTCCATGGATGATACAATCCAGATCAAGTTCCAGGATGATCAATCCTTATCACTTTAAGACAAGTCTCATGTCTAGGGACGATGCAATCCCATCATGTACATTTTGAACCCAGTTCATGGACAATGCAGTCCTCACATGTACCTTTAAGACAAGTCTCATGTCTAGGGATGATGCAATCCCAACACATACAGTTTGAACCCAGTTCATGGACGATGGAGTCCTCACACATACCTTTAAGACAAGTCTCATTTCTAGGGATAATGCAATCCCATCACGTACATTTTGAACCCAGTTCACGGACGATGCAATCCTCTCATGTACCTTTAAGACAAGTCTCATTTCTACGGATGATGCAATCTCATCACGTACATTTTGAACCCAGTTCACGGACGATGTAGTCCTCTCACGTAACTTTAAGGCAAGTCTCATGTCTAGGGATGATGCAATCCCATAACGTACATTTTGAACCCAGTTCACGGACAATGTAGTCCTCTCATGTACATTTTGAACTGAGGTCCAGGGACGATGCAGTCCTATCTTCAATTCTCGGAGACATCAGTCTATGGATCAATTCTGGGACCAAGGTCCGGGGAAGATACAATCCCCTACCTATTCATTCAGGACTACATTCTCGGAGACCCAGTCTACGGCTCAATTCTGGGACCAAAGTCTGGGGAAGATACAATCCCCTACCTGTTCATTCAGGACTTCATTATCGGAGACCCAGTCTATGGCTCAATTCTGGGACCGAAGTCCGGGGAAGATACAATCCCCTACCTGTTCATTCAGGACTTCATTCTCGGAGACCCAGTCTACGGCTCAATTATGGGACCGAAGTCCGGGGAAGATACAATCCCCTACCTGTTCATTCAGGACTTCATTATCGGAGACCCAGTCTACGGCTCAATTCTGGGACTGAAGTCCGGGGAAGATATAATCCCCTACCTATTCATTCAGGACTTCATTATCGAAGACATCATGTCTACAGCTCTCTTTAGTGTTGAAGTCCAGGGATGATCCAACCCTTACATGTCCACCAAGGACTTCATTCTCGAAGACATACATCTATGACTCTCTTTAGAACAAGTGTTCAAGGATGATACAATCCCTCTTCTTTCTCGGAGACATCTGTCTACGGCTCACTTTAGAACAAGTGTTCAAGGATGATACAATCCCTCTTCTTTCTCGGAGACATCTGTCTACAGCTCACTTTAGAACATGTGTTCAAGGATGATGCAATCCTCACATGTCCATGAAGGACTTCATTATCGAAGACATCTGTCTACGGCTCCTTTTAGAACATGTGTTCAAGGATGATGCAATCCCTCTTCTTTCTCGTAGACACCTATCTACGGCTCCTTTTAGAACATGTGTTCAAGGATGATGCAATCCCTATTTTTTCTCGGAGACACCTGTATATGGATCTTATTTTAGAACATATGTTCAAGGATGATGCAATCCCCTTGTCACCTTAGACCCTGTTTAAGGACCATCCACCAACCTCTCTGTCAGCATCACCAATATAGGTATTCACATCATCGACCTCACTGTCGATGCAAGCAATCTCATCATAAGTGATCACATCACTACCCCTTTCGATGAGGGTCCTTCTAAACTATATTAAGTTTGTCTTGGAAAACTTTACTTGAGGTAGAGGTTTGGTTAGTACATCGGATCGGTAGAAGTTTGGTTAGTACATTGGTAACTTGTTACAAATTTGAACATATCTTGTATATAGAAATGTCAGATCTCTATGTGCTTTGACTTATCATGGAACACTGGATTCTCTGCCATTTTGGTACAACTCTGTTTGTCACATAGGATCACAGTTGTGTCTATTTCTAAGTCAAACAATCCTAAAGCCATACTACTTCATAACTTAGCAGCGAAATCATCCATATATTCTGCTTGTGCTAAGAGCCACATTAGATTGTTTCCTGCTAAACCACGAGATCATGGCTGATCCCAGACAATAACATCCTCTTGATGTGCTCTTCCTATCTGATACACTTCCTGCCCAATCAACATCTGTGTAGCCATCTGAAGTCATGATCTCCAATATAACATAGATCAAAGTCTATTGTATCCTTTAGGTACCGCATCACATGATTTGCAACTTATCAGGTGAACACATCTAGTTTCCACTAGATACTGACTCAAGGTGTTCACAGCAAAGCATATATCTTACCTAGTATTTGTTAGATACATCAATGACCCAATAATTTTTCTATACAGAGTTATATCCACTAACTTTGATGAGTCATCTGCTAACAGCTTCAAGTTGGAATCCATGAGAGTGGCTATTCCAACACATCAATTCTTCTCAAGATTTCTCAGCATACTTTCCCTAGTTGAGAAAGATTCCTTACGAGCCTTGCCATACTTCTAGACCTAGGAAGTAATCAATCTGAGATCTTTCATTTTCATTTCTACAGCCATCTTCTTTTTTTTTTTCATGATTTGTTTCTCATTCCCTATCAGAAAGATATCATCTACATACAATAATAGTATGATCCATAACCTTAAGGTAAAGGTTAGGAACAACTTTACTTTTGGTAAAGCCCAAGCTTATCAAGAAACTGTCAATTCTCCCTTTGTGACTGAACATCATTCACACTCTGCATTGAATGATCTTCTGCATATCTATCTGTGCCATCTCTCGTTAGATGGGTCTACTGATATGGGCCTCAATATCATTCAAACTCTATGGTGAGTTACTTCTTGCATCCATGTCATCTGTGTCTAGAAACCATATTCAACCTTGTAGCAAAGGTTGAGATCCACATCACCCATGGTGATCATTAAGCTCATCAATTGATTATCGATCCTAGGTACCCATACAAAACCTGATTCACGCTTCTTCTTTAATTACATCATTAAGAGAATGGTCTTATCTAGTCACTTGGAGCAAACATCTCGTCATGATTCTCTTCCTTTTTCTAAGAGAATCTTCTAGCCACGAGCTTATATTTTGTTTGATTTGTAAATATTCTTGTTGAACATCCATCACTTGTTCGGTGTTCATCATTGTTCATGATCTTTCCTACATATCAAAATTAAGTACATGATTAGTAATACTTCATAATCATGAAATCATGTTGACATGATAACCTATTATGCATACAGATATCATTTACATAGTTATGCAACTATCTTGACCAATACTTTGGCACAACACTTTTCCATATCCTGTATGCATACAATGGCTATCTAGATGCCTTCCATCTCTACCAGAACATACTATCGAGAGTGTGCACAGCTCTCATCATGTCGGTAAAGAGGTTTCATTCTAGACAAGCAACAATGGAATGTTTGTCCAACTTACCAATCATATGCATATTAGTAGTATATTGTTCAATGCTCTATGAATGTTTACACTCAGCATGATATATTCTAGGAATACAAATATGCATACAACCTATTACAGGAAATATCATTTACTATTTCAAATAACAACTCAAATACTTATCTTTTATGTTTGTGTGGTTGCCTCCCGCTTGATCTTCTGTATGTCTTTTGAACTTCTATTCATTCTGTACTACTGTGCATGCTCAAGTGTCATCCTCATGATATCATACACAAACATACATTCATTAGTATATTATCAATGTTATCAAAACATTATAGTTCTAAATAATCTTGAAAATGTATAGTCATGATTATAGATAATATTCAAGGTTTCAGGGAAGTCTTCTTTTACTCATGCATATTCTTGTTTTATCTGGTTATTTAAATCATCAACCAAGATAAGAGACATAATATGCATAAACCTTTGATTACTAAATTTATGAATAAGCATAACCAATCATACCAAGTATACTTATATAAGGGATCCTAACACAAGGTAAGATTCTAACATGACATAGGAAAACATACCTGGATTAGTATACTTGCTTAGTTATGTCTAACATACCTAATCAATATCTTCTTTGTTCTCTTCAATGATTTAGAGATCCTATGCTGGAACCTGCATATCTCATAGGTTAAGCATAATAGAACAAAGTCATACATACCTTGTAAGTAGAACTTCTATGTGATCAAATATTATGGATGAGTCTTTGTCTTCATGTTATCATGGTCATGGGACTTGATTTGTCTTTCGTGATGTACCTGTATCTTGTTAGCAGACAACATCAACCTCATACAACACCATAGTGCATTAGTACAATCATATAGCCCTAATCGATGAATGTCTTCTATCATTCACATGCATTCATACTGTTACTAGGGTGATAAGACAATTCTAACATTAATCAAGATTGCACTAATAAATAATATGAAGACAGACATATTATGAACTTTATCAGGAATCAGATTTCAAGACATACCTGTATCTCCTTAGTACATACATGTCGAGACTTCTTGTAGTCTTCTTATGTAAGGCCTTAGCCTCAACTCCCCCTGAAACTTGATCTGGAGCATGATTAGGGTTTGTTAGAGAAACCCTAAAAATTCAATCTTTGACTTTCACACTTCTGAATGGATGGAAGGATATGTCTTCCTGAGCTGATCAAACTAGCATACTTCAATTTTGAAATCTCCAAAATTTGACCCCTCAAAATTTGCCTTTGAAACTTCTAGATCTTCAGGACAGGATCCCGAACTAGGGTTTGATGAAACCCACCCTACTGTCCAATCAAAAGGTTCGATCCAAGGCTCTAAACTCTTATTTTTCTGATGATCTTCTAGCTGTGGTTACATACTTAAAAAATTCCAACTTTTGCTGAAGCCCTAATTTTCCATATTTCCGATCAAAATCCCGAACTGGGGTTTGATCAAGCCCGGTCTTCTACCCAACCAAAAAATTCGATCTTGGTCTCTAAATTTTGATTTTCCTGAGTAGCATTCATCCGTGGATTCCAATTCCAAAAATTCTAACTTTATCTGAAACCCTAAATTCCGGAATCCATGAATGAAGGTGCTCCAAAAATCATTATGTTTTGACAGAAATATGTACCTGATTGTTTCTGCTGTAACTCTGAAATTTTTGCTCCACGGGGTCTGAAATTTTTTTTCTGTGATATCCTGACTTGTCATATTTCCATCCCAATAGGTCTGACCTCAATTGGATTTTTTGAGAGAGAGTTATTCTAAGTTTCACAACATGACCTGTTTATGGGATAAAACAGTAGAGTGAACTTGTATAGCATTCCACATGTCACTGGTTCAACTTCGGCCTCTAAAAACGTTTCCTGAGATAGTAAAGTCTGTTTAATACCTGTCACTTTTTACGAAATTTCATTTGGAGATTCCTAGCCCAAGTTATGACCTTTTTTCCAAGGTCACCTGATTTTGACTGAGATCTAGAAGAGGCAAAAACCCTAACTTGTATTGATCATAACTCACAAAGTAAAACGAATCTGAGAGTTCCCTTTGGACACATGGTACCTGGGGATGTTAACTACGACTTGTAAACTTTTCAGATCCTGAAACTTCGCATAAATGGATTTATAGCGAAAGTTCCACGATGACTGGTTTTTGCTATGTAAAACCCAAACCTTCAAATTGTCGCAAGTGAAGCAAGTGTCGTAAGTGCCATACATTGACTTCCTTCAGGTTAACTCTGATACCATGTTAATATTTAATATGCTAAGACAGAAAATAGCAGCATTGCATTCCATTTCACAATAATAGCATATACAGGATCACTGAAGAAACAACAAGCACAACATAAACACAAGAGACAAAGATTTATCCTGGGAAACCCTCATGGGGTAGAAAACCCAGCAAAGCTTCCTCAATATAGATGACCAGAAATATACAAAGATGAAAACCAAAGACATGATCTCCTCCTCCACCATAGCAGACCTCTCCTCCACAAGTGCGCTACTCTCAAGTGAGTGAGTGTGTGTAAAATGAGGAATACACCTCCTCTATTTATACACTACTCCGACTTGTCTTTTACACAAATCATGTAGGCTCGTATTTAACCATTGGGTTAAATACCCAACTACAACTGACTGGGCCGACCCCTCTAGGGTGGTCTAATAACCCTTTGACCCACATAACACATACAAGGCCGACCCTCACTAGGGAAGTCTAATAACCCAAGTTACCACATTCCGACGGAGGAATAAACATCTCCGGATATACAATAAGATCTTCACGGAGGAATGAATCATCTCCTGAATAATAAAGTACAAATATAATATTATTTGAAGTTACAATATCTCAACAGGATTGATCTCATATGCTACAATATGTGACTTGTATATGAGTTGGTGATGTTTCCAATACAACCACCCAAATGACTAGGTAAGAAAAATTAAGGCGATTACAAATTGTCCCTATTGTGTGAGGTTATGAGCTTTCTCGTATAGCTGAAAAACATTATGTGCTTATTTATCGAATGCTTGTTTGTATAAAAATCCAAAGAGAATAAGTGAGATAACCAAGGAGGGTGGATTACCTAAGAATAAGTGATGAAGGCCAAACAAGGACAATGTGATATATACACATATAATCTCTTTTTGAAAAATGAGGCAAGTATTATGATGCTCATGAAAATGTCAAAGTATGTTACAATAGGATAAATGGGCACTTGGATCTAAATCTTAACACACTTTTTTCATGCATGAATATAGATTTAATTACTAGTAAAGAGGGGATCAATAAGTAAAACACAACATAAGTAGACAAGATATGATGTCTAAATGCTATTTTAGAAATGTACTTGAAGGGATGGGTAGTGGGACTTGGTTGAAGTGCTGGGAATAGATGAATCCTAGATGAAACCTTGACAGACATGAAAATGATATCATAGTGTAAAAATTCTCATGAAAATGAAACCAAGAGTGCGCATGGTTCAGAAAATGGGTTTGTGATCTCATGTACCAACAAAAAGAAAATGGGGACATAAATAATGGATCCTACATGAAGTACATATACACAATAAACAAACCCCATGGTGTGAACAAGATCAAGAAAATTAATGCAATGATGAAAATGAGACAAAAAATATAAATCCTATACTATTGTTGTATGAACCAAAAAGGAGATTGGGTTTAAACATATAAATAGGGTTAGGAATGTAAATTGAAAATCATTTGTGTCCAAATGATTTGGTGCAATTATGGGATCCTTAATTTTCTTGTCTCTTATTGCAATCAATTTGACCAACATAATTAGATTATGTGACCTTCATGTGATATTATTTATTTCATCTTCATTTTCATTAGTTTGGCTTTGTGGTTTAGGGATTTGGTGACCCATGCAAAATCCCATTAGGGATTTATGTTGGGTCATGTAGATGTCAAGGGAACAACCAGATCGATGGTGCAATTGTTCCTTTCATTGTTACACTATGAACATATATGGGGACCACATGTTGTGTGACCACTTCAAATGAATATTCAATGAAAAATCACATGAAGGAGCACGACTATTTCACAAAAGATTGCATGATTATGCAATTAGAGAGATTTTTGTGTATGTGACTAACTAGTGCACCTATTGGTGGGAAATGTGCGATCACATAAATTATTGTTGAATGTGTGGATGATCATGTAGCCGTCTTATGGATGGTATATATGCTTATTGAATGCATACATGATGGCATTACTATTAGAGGAACAATTGCATGAATAATGTGACGAAGAAATGGATGACTTACTTGATACTAATGAAATATTCTTATTTTCTTTGATAGGTGAGGAAGATGTCGAAGATATGGAAACATGATACTATCATCAACTTCATGTGGATGTGTAGTGATCTATGGGCATAGAGACAATTGGTTGAGTCTGGGATATTGATCTTGTTCGTCTAACACATGGTATTTCCAAAAGATCGAACACCTTGAGCAAATGATCACACAAACAAATCCCTTTCCACACATCAATGTTTTACATGGTTAAAACCCTTAAAGAGAGAAACAATTCATGAACCCAACCAAATAGCTACTTGAGGAAATATATTAAGCAAAGGAAAAAATATTTTACATATGAGTTTCCCACAACGGATCATCAAGAAAATGACCCTCCATGCTCTTTAAATAGAGCTCATGGACCAATCTAGTTCTAAGCCATGGATGAATAGTTGCTAATATCGAGGCGAAATGAACTATCAGATCACTCTATGTCTAGAACATATTGCAACCATCGAATTACACCAGTACAAATGTGTACTAAAGAAATGAAATTTACGTAAATACACATTATACCAAGTTGATCTTAACTAACTCTTAAGTGTCTAAATATCCTAACAACCCCTCTTAAGAACAACTTGGGATAGGATTGAAGATTTTTGAAAGTGACAAAATAGGAGAAGGAAGGAGGAATTAGAGCCTATCCCCCCTTAATGAAAAATTCATGAACTATTAACATAGATCAAAGTTTAGAAAACTTCACTTCTATAAGATACTTTGTGCAAATGTTTGCAACTTGATCACTTCTAAGGAAAAGAGAACTTCAAGAATGTGATACTAAACATGATTTCTAATGAAGTGCATCTATATCTCAATATGTTTGTTGCGCTAATGTTGAAATGGATCTTTGGAGAGCTTGATGGTACTCTAATTATCACAACAAAGGGTAGTCGGATGCCACTCCTTGAATCCAAACTCTAAAAGGATTTTTCAAAGCCACAAGGCTTCTTGACTTGCGTTAATGACACCTTGATACTCTGTTTCTACTGAAGAAAGAGAAAGATCTTGTTGTTTCTTACAAGCCCAAGTGAGATTTTCTGGAACCAAGAATGAAAACATAACCTATAGTAGACTTAAGATCATCAAGTTCACCAACCCAATTTGAATTGGTGAAAAAAAAAAAAGCATCATTCCTAAATTGTAATGAATCCCAAACTAAACTATACCCTAGATATACTGAAGTATACTTTTTACTAATTTCCAATGAATTTCATAGGTTATTTGTATATACTAGGAAACACGACCAACAACAAAGGAAATATAAAGACTGGTATTATTCAAGTATTGAAGACTACCAACTAACTGTAAGGTATAAGGTAGAATCTACTTCGAGTGTAGTGCAAGCGTTAGTAAGTTTGACTCTAGACTAGAAGGGAGAGGGGGTTGGTTTACAATCATCCATGTGAGATTGATGAAGAAGGTGATAAGCAACATACTTGGACTGAGAAAAAAAATTCCTTCTTTGGTTTGCAAGACTTGGAAGTTAAGAAACTATTGCAAATTTCCTAATCCTGTCATTTCAAATTTCTTCTTAAGGATGGATTTCACATGGGTTAAAAGGTTATGGTCACTGCTAGTAATAATAAGGTCATCAACATAAATAAAAAGGATGATGAGATCATTTCCTTTTTTATTGGTACATACATTGGGGTCAGAATTGCATCTAGAAAACCAATGTTAAGGAGAAAGCTAGCCATTTTTGGCATACCAAGTGTTAGTAGCTTACTTAAGGCCATGGAGATATTTCTTAAGGCAACAGACAAGGGTGGAATCATTGGTAGAAATTGGAGTTTTCTCTATGAAATTGGAGTTCATGTCATCCTGCGAATTCTCAGCTCATACCAGGATGGATTCATTCTAAACATAGCTAGGAGGGTTTCATGTGAATTTCTTCTTGCAAATTCCCATGAAAAAAGGACTTGACACATCCATTTGATGGACCTCTATTTATAGAAAACTAAGTTGTTACAAAACAGTCCAAATGACCCATTCTACCTAACTAAATGATAACTTGTGCTTTCACCGGTTTCCTTATTCTCCTCGAATGGTCCTTTCTTCCGCGAATACACTCTTTGTCGTTGTCGACTTCAGCACTTTATGCGCTCTAACCCCGTTCCAACAGGCCCCCAACACAAACTTGTGGCTCGCCCTCGAGCCACCTCAGCTGGACACCTTTGGTGTGTTTACTTGTTGCCTAAAGTCATCATACGCATCTTTGATTTCGATCATTTCCTTTAAAGATACTTTGAATTCTGTACATTCTTCTACCTATTGTTCTGTGGGGTGTTCGCAATTTCTTTATTGCACTTCCTCCAGTTGCTGCTTGACGTGTGTCATGTCCGCCACTGCTTTTGTTGCCAATAATTCTGCCTTTGTTTGTAAATTGTCAAGGTGTGTAGTCCTTCTTTGCTGCCTTTCTCATGCCTTAGTTACCCGACGCTGCATTTCTTTTAGTTTCGCATCCTTCGTCATTTGTATGAGTGGGGGTATCGCTTTAAGCGATCCATTCAAGGATTCCAACTGTGTCTTCGCCTCGCTGAGTTGCACATTTAGTTCAACCGACTGTTCATCTTGGACTAAGCTTCCCCAAAACTCCGTGACACCCTCTGCAATTGTCTGGACTGTCTTTTCAATATCCATTATCTCCGTCATATCTTCTTCGATCACATTCTGTCTACCCTGAATCTTCTCTAGTGGTATGTTGGGTACCACCCTTGCCTACAACGTCTCATTTTCTTTTCACAGCTCAGTGATCAATACACCTAAGAAGATGGATTTTGCTTCTGGTAGTATATCCTGATCTACCTCAAGGGCTTCCTCACATGCCTTGGGTATCGTCTTCTCCAACCGCTCTCGATCCTCCATAGCCTTCTCTTTTTCAGCCAGGGTTTGGGATTTTTCTTCTTGGAGATGTCGTTCCTCTATCTCACTATTGCGTGCCTGTTGTTTATATCTCACCATCTGGTCATGCATTGCAGCCTCGTAGTCACTGATTTCTACACTTGCTGCGGTTTGAGTTCTCTATAGTGACAATATTGGCAGTATATTGAAATTTACCATGATTGAATCATGCTTCCTTAATTCCATGTCTAACCCCTCATCACTTGTTCACATTGCATTCGACAAAATTTGTACTATCGTTGGGTGTGTGCCGATCTCTACCTCGACCCTTCTTGTCAACAAAATTGGTGGGAATTTCCCATGTGGTACCCTTACCTCTATGACGGCATTAGTTAGTGTTGATCGTAGTTGATTCGCCTAGTGAAAGTATTTTGTTGCATGTTGTGTGAATTTTGCACGGTTTTCTTCTGCAATTGCTGTTATTTTCTCCAGGAGCCTGTTAACTTGCTCCTCGGGAAGACCACCACTCGTGCTTCCTTCGCCATGGTCCATCCTATGCTTTGTTCTTGTTTCTTCACGCTGTGCCTCTAGTTCTGAATCCGTCGGGGTGGCCGATAAGGCTCCATCATGACTGAGAGTATGTGACTGTTCTTTCACAGGATCACCTTCTTTTGTGCCCTCTTGTCGACTGGCTGAGTCCTTATCATCTGCTAGTGGATTTGGTCGAGTTTCCGACTGTCCATTCTCCAAATTCGACAGTTCCTCCTCTACGACTGGAATTTTCCATTATGTTTCCAATCCTTCAATGATGACATCCAATTCCTCCTCGGTGAGCTTGTACTGTTTTGGAAAGCAGTTCCTCTGCTTATCTGCCTATGCTTGAATGTAAATTGTTTGGGATTCGACCGATACCCTTGTGATCGATTGATACTTCCTTTCTACTTGCTCGGTCATTTGTGATATTGCTTGCGAATCTATCCACATCATGTCTAGGAATAGGTGGAATTGCACAATGTTGAATTATTTCCCTTCTCTAACAGTTGTCGCCCATAAGTTTTGGTACCGTGCACCTTCTCGTATACTGGATTCTATTGTTTCCATGCCTTGATAGTTCTCTGGATCCCTCCATCCTACTAGTGTGACCAACATCAAGATCCATGAATATGTGAATTCCTTCCCCTTCTCTTGTGCTTCAACGATGTCCTCCATCAATTGATTTAGCAGGAATTGTGACCAGTTCATTTGTACTCCCGCGACACATTGTTTTGCGGAGGAGATGATTCCCGAAGTGCATTCTTTCGTACTATTCTTCTGCACCACCTTGACTACTAGTATCTTCGATGCAACCCTAATAGTTTGGTCCTTAATTTTGTCGATTAGGTATCCTCTGTATTTTTTCTCCACTCCATACTTCATTTTTATCCGCATGACTAGCTTCTTGTTGTTGTCCTTCCCCTGAAAAAATTGGGAAGGGTCTTCTCGATCCTTGGGTAGTCTGGTGATTCTTGAAATCAGGTTGACTGTGACCGGAATCTTTTCATGCAACCATAGGTATCTTCCATGAAAACAGGATAATAACTGCTTGACACACGCGTTCACCTGCACCGATCTCCCAAAGTGAGGTATTTGGGTGAGGCCCAGTAACCCTGATTTCTCCAATCCCAATGCCCACTCTGTTGGTTCCTTCATATCGGGCCTCCTTCTCCATGCAAAACATTGATGTATGTGGCTTCTGTGCATTCTGGGAAGTTCATGAGTTCATGGTTGATGTATTGTATCTTTTGCAAGTTTTCTGCAATATTCCTGGCATGAGGAACTCCTTTCGGTATTGGCGACATATTAATTACATATCATGCCTTCTTGCTCAACAGAATCACTGGTGTCCCTTTCTTGCTTGGTAGTACATACCCTGGTATTGTTGGTCTAGGGTTACCTCCCTACGATGTTGTTTCCTTTTAAGCAGTGCCCGACGTGCCTGCTTCTCCTTCTGCAAGTTGCACTAAATTACGAGTCCCTCTATTCGGCTCTTGGCCGGTGTCTGCAGGTCGATTGGCACTCCTCTTCTTTCTGAATGATATTCTAGACATGATCTCCGGTTGCTCCTGCATGATCAATGTTGGTTTTGGACGTTTGGTACTTGTGCTCCAAATGTAAACTGCCATGCGCTATCTTGCAGGTTCTTTCTTAACACATAGTGCATCAAGTTGTCCCCTTTCCCTACATTTATAGTGTTGATTTTCCGCGCTCATCCATTTTACCGATTTTGTACAATCATTACCAAATCCAATGTTGATTTACCAAATCCATTGCATGCGTCGGGTATTAATTGTACCATTTTTCATTTTTGCCGCTATTCGTCTTGGCTTAAATGCTGCATTTATGACTGGATTTGACCCTTTTGCGTCGTGGAAGCCGTCGACAAATGCCAAATCTTGTCGCTTCTTTTGTAGTCTGCAATTATTTCATTGATAGATGCTGAACCTTATTGATTCTACTTTTTTTTTCATGCTATCCCGATAGGGCCGTAGCCGACTCTGCTTCGTCAATCCTTCTCTCTATGTCATATTTATCTCGCTCCTTATATCTTGGGTTCAACCGATACGGTCGCTGCTTCATTGGTTTCACATCAGGCTTCAGTGGGATCTTCATCTCTCCCAGTTCCCCGGAAATGCCTTTCATTTCTGAAAATTTTGTTGGGAATGGATCATGGAATTCGTGTAGTAGATCCATGACTTTTGCGATGGTCACATCATCCCAATAATATCCGATACTAGCGAACTTTAGGTTTTCCTCTGACCCAATATTAACTTTCTTCATGCGTAATGGTTGTTGAAATTTGTTAAAGGGTATCTCAGGTGCCTCAACATTCCGGCTTCCTTCCGAATCTGGTATGTAAGTGGCCCATGGATCATACTCGTCATCGGGTTCTCCTGTAACATTGTAGCATTACATTAGAATATCTTGTGTCGCAGTCCACTGTAATCCCATTGGTTTCTCCATTGGGAGTGCTTCAAGCACATTCTCCCATACCACCTATAGAGCACTATGGATGAAGGGGTTTTCATCCGAGAAACTGAAGGTCCGGCTAAAGTTGATAGTTAGTGCCTCCCATGTAGTCGTTTCATGTCACAGTTCTGTTGCAACGTACCGGTTTCATGGTACCTCATCCAGTGTGTGGACGAACGCATGGACCCACTCTTGTTGCGGTCTAAGTCCCCATGCATTTTGACATTCCTCCAAGTGATCCTTTGGGTCGCTTCGTACATTGTACTTCTTAGCATAGTATCCTTTATCTTCGCCAAATCTAGCCTCCATTAGTCGTCGACATAATGGCCAATTTTTTATTGTCGACTTATGCGCCGCCCACCATCGTGCTAGTGTAGGATTTAATGCTTCCTCAAAGGCCAACACTCTCTGTGGTTCTGCTACCTTTTCTTCGAACTCGGCGATAAACTCATTCAGGTTGGGAAAAGCATCGTATATTGGCAGTTTTCATACTTTTGTTGCCACCCGTCGCAACAATTGGGTAATCCGTGCACACCTTATGAACGACACTTCATGTAGTCAGTTGTTCCAGTTCTTGAGTGCTTCATCAGAATTTGATGATGCTGAGCTAATGCTCTTCCATCCCAACTCTCCATCAGCGGTGGGATTGACATAGTCTTCTGAGATATTAAAAACATTGTCCCAACCTTCTGTGAATTCATCCCGCATTGGTTCGACATACCATTGTCCTTTTGCTGGATCCAGGGGTGCGACTACCCTCATGTTGCGATTCTTGAACGACATGGTCCTTTTCTTAAAGTTGATGATGGCCTAGTTCTCCATTTCCCATTCTATCCCCAACAATACCGGATAGGGGCTTGTGTTGTCGAATATCTCTATTACATCAAAATATGCATAGGTCTTCATACCCTCTATCTCAACTGGGATATGAAACAACTGGCTGATAGGTGTGACCTTACTTTGGTTCACTAATCGAAGATGTACGGGGGACCATTGCAGCTGTGGTTTCCCCATTACCTCCCATGTCTGTTTTGTCGAGATGTTGACATATGACCCCAAGTCGAGAATAATTATGTCGACGTCGAATGCACCAATTTGCGTATTTATCCTCATCTCTTTCCCTATATTCCTCTTATGCAGTCAGTTTACTATTCGAATTTTTCATCCGTCCTCTTGTCGATGTAGTAAGCTACCTATCTCTGCCAATGTATCCTGATCTTTTTCCAACTCTAGGAAGCTCTCTAGGAAGGTTCTTAATGTGTTAATATTTTTCTGTGAATTCATCGTGTCAAATATCGACGACATCTCATAGGTGAATTCTTTTTTAATAGTAGTTGGCTACCTTATCTACCTCATTGTATCTTGTGCTTTCAAGAAAGTCTCCCTTTCTGCTTCCACATCGAATTAGACTTGCTTTCTCACTGTCGGTCGAACACTTAATTGTGGTCTGTCTTCTCCTGTCGCAGCTCCTCCCCTGGTTACTACTACGACGTTCGCTTGTCGACTTCTTATTTCTACCAAAATATTATGTACGTTAGGAGGTGGATTTGGACCCTGATTTGGATTCTCTTGAGGTTGGGGTGGGTTTTTGTTTTTCCACTTCGCAATCAGCAGGGGACAGTTCTCCACATTGTGGTCCGGTACATTGCAATACGTACACTGCAGAACTGAGATTTGACAATCTCTCTGATACTGCTCGACTTGACCACAATTCTAGCATACAACTGGCCCTCGACCTCGTCCAAAAGTTCCTCCTTGACCAACACCTTCACCTCGACCTCTATACAATCCTCCTCGTAGTTGGCCATATGGAAGTTGGGTATATTGCGCAGTTTAATACTGCAGTTGGCCGTACTGCGACGGGGTTTGACTGTACATTGGATGTGGCTGGATATAATGTAGTTGTGGTTGGTTATACTACTGATTGTAATGTGGTTGCTGGTTGTACTGCGGCTGCAGCTGCGCTGGGGGTTTCTCCTCCCCCTTCATCAAATATGTGTTTGCAGTCCTTTCCTGGAGCAAGTCGTATGCCCTATAATCGTTTTCTTCATGACCAATTGATCGGTAGAAATTGCATTAAATATTTGCCGGTTTTGACACCATCTTCTGTAAATATACGCAATCTTCGGACCGACACCCCCTCGTATGGTAGATCTTACACAATGAAATCCTTCCCTAGCTCAGTGGATTTGGTGCACCAGACTATAAATATTCGCGGAAATTTGGGCACTAGTCCTTGTGGTGTCCTTTCGACTTGCAATGGGTGCACCATATTTCCTCTCGCACTTCTTTTCCCTTTTTAATATCTTGGAGTTGGATCGTCATATTTTCCTACTACCCTTGAATATGATTCATGCCTAATCCTGCTTCGCCAACTGGCGAAGCCTCCAACTTCATTACAATCTCCAGTTCTTGTGCTTGGGATGTGATTTTCTGCTGCATCAGTGGTCCACGAATGTACGAGACTAAACCAACGGTAAACCATTCTTTTTGTTGTATGTCACTCATCCCAAAACTGACTTTCGCCATTAAAGTTTTATATCATTCGAAAACTGCTTGATTTCTTTCAACTCTATGATATACTATGACTTAGATTTTGGTTTTTTAAATTCATCAATAAATCCCGACTTGATCTGCAGCAGTGTTTTATCTAGAATCTCTGTCGGTAACTTAGTAAATTTCATAAACCAATCTAGTGCATGACACCTGAAGGTCGTCGCTAGTTGTCCATTTTTGATGTCATCGTCCTATACCTGTAATACCCCCAATTTGACCCTTAGGATATATTAGCCTTTAATGTAAATAATGTGTACATGTGATGTATGTTTTCCTAGTGTGGAGCTCAAGGCCAAGGCCCCGCTAGTGAAAGCCCGAATTTTATTTAAAGGGCAAGTATTTGATATTTTGATACCATGTGCTCTGAAGCCATGGAACATTGTAAAAGGATGTAAATAAACATCATGCAATATAAAATTTCCAAGACTGGCTACGGAGGCAACAAATGAGAAGGGGCCACGTGTATCCACTAGGGAGTGGTGAGGGGGCTAAGGGAGTAAACCCTAGGTTGCCACATGTCATTATGAGAACCCATTGACTTTTCTAGATGACATTTATGCCTGTTGTAAGGAAGTGGTTGAGATGTCAGCCCATGGCTTTAATGGAGGATGGGCAACCCAGAAATTCGTATGGGTAGGTATGGGCTCTGTTTACTTGTCCCAAAAGTCACTCTACCTCATGGGAGGTTGCTTCATTCTCATCCCCATTCCATGGGGGAGGAACCCAACATCATTCATCATCCAAAAACGAGCTCCCAGCAGTGAGAAAACTAGAAATCGCGACTTGGAATGAACTCATGTTTTGGGAAGCCAAAAACGCCTAGAATGGGTATTGGACAGTGAAATCCAATGGGGGATCCGTTGGTATGAGCCTTGGGGCGAATTTGGGAGCAATAGCTACCCCAAAATCCATGGGAAAACCCAGTTTTAACTGCCCAAAAAATCAGTGACGGATTTGGGGTTATTTATGACAGAGTTGTGAGAAATCCAAGTGTGGATGTATGAACAGAGGAAGGGATTGTTGAGTCCAGCTTGAAGTGTATGTGGCTCTGGGATTGAGCTCAGTGGACTAGCATCCTCCTCCATCTCCTATTGCATGCTTGAAAAACCCAACTGTGTGTTGGCTTAGCATGGCTGTTTGAGTGAAACCCTGACTGTGAGTGAGCCATCTAGTTCCTCCTTAGTGGATACACAGCCCAGCTTGGGGGTGATCTCTCAGCTGAAAGAATACATGTTGGACAGAGATCTATGGTTGGGTGGAACGTTGCTCTCACGTAGCCAGTCGTTGGACATTTGCATTGCAAGATAATTATTCTTCGTGGATTAAATTATATACAATCTGTGTTCTGCAATGTGCTAAATCTGAATGTTATTTATTCATGAGGTTGAAATTGAAATGAAGTTTGTGCATAGCATAAGAATGGGTTTGAATCCCTGCATATGGAATCATATTCTGTTTGTGCTTATGTGTGTTGTTATGTTTAATTCTGCTGTGTTTTATTGAAGTTTGCATCTGTATAGAGAAGTTTTTAATTGTTGTGAATTTTATGAGGAAAAGAATTGGGGCTAAGTCTGCCAAAAGCCCCGGTGTGATGTTGATGTTTCCTTCCCTGCAATTGAAAGAGAGAAGGGGACATTACAATACCTACTTCACATTCCACACTACTTCACACAAAAACCAATACTATTTGGGCTCCTCGATCTCGTCACCCTAGAAAATTGGGATTTTTACGTCATCACCTGCCATTCTTTCCCTCCTACTATTATTTACGGATCCACTAATTTTACCACTGTTTTGACACTTTGGACAACACTATGATGAACTTATGTTTCATCCTCCAAAATTTGGTTAGTGCGTGGGGTTGTGGGTATGTTGTAACTTTGGGTCCGTCCTTCAGCTTCAGGGGCAGCTTAGTCGGGTTCTTCATCATAGTGAGGTCGCTTCATCTCGTGTGGTCCTATCTCATAGTCCTCCGTTCCAGTCACCTTAGGAGACTCTCTCTCTCTCAGTCTTCCTCTTCTTCTCTTGACTCCGAAACCTCACCCCACTTCGTAGGGTACCACAACCTTCCTCAACTTCTCTTAAGAACTCGTCGTCACTCATGTCCATCTACCCCACATCATTCTACCAGACCCGCATTCATGTGGTACCCACAACCTCTGTACATCGTGCTCTACTCGTCAGATTTTATCTTCAATATACCCTTTTCGCAGATAAGCATTTTAATCCACAACTTGAGCGACATGAGGAACCTTCTGCGGGGTCCCTTGAAAATTTTTCTTTCTGCGTCACTGTATGACTTGATCCCGTTGATGGAGAATTCAGTAATATATCCTTCTAGAATTCTATCCACCCAGACGTCGAAAGCTCTAGATGCCCTGTTATCCACCCGCTTTAATTGCTGGATCAACTCAGGTGTCCAATGTTCAGGTTCGCCAGCTTGGAAGTTCTTCTTTTGGAATGTCAATTGTGCCAACCACTCATGCAGCAGTATTGGGAATTCATAGAAAAATATCTCATGGATGTCGGAGTATATATATTTCTGTAACCACTGAGTCATCGACCATCTGGGTTGAAGATTCTCTTCTTCAACAAACTCTTGTTCCTTTCTGTTGAACCAATCCTTGATCTCCGGTTTCATCAGATGCCACAACATGTCCTCTCTTTTTCTCTTCGCACTAGGGTCCCGACAATGGAACCATTTGTTGACACATTTTTGTTTACAGGGGTTCACTTCGCACTGCTGTCAACAAACAACAACCAAACACCCTTAGGCATCGGCCCAGAAAGGTTTTACCCTTTCCAACAACTCTCGTAGAGTGAGTGAGGTATCACCCGAGATGTCCAAGGGGTGCTGCAGGAACCACATTTATACAGTAGGGAGAAGACATGCATTAACCCTTACTCAATTGCTACAGAAACCAGAGATCTTGTCTTCGCATTATGCTAACAAATCAAGTATATATTCAACATGTAATTAACATTCGCAATATAGATTAATCGATAGAACAACAAAGCCTTAAAAAAAACGCAACATTAAGATAACATTCATCATTCACGACATAACAACACAAATAGATACATAATCAAACATCCTCATGCATTAACTCATCTCAAAATCTGTAGTACAACCTTCACAGGAACAGTTCCAAGCAACTTATTGCGAATCCATATAAACAAAACATAACTTGCCAAAAACAGGGAAATACATAATCAATTCGATTCTAGCTAGAAAGATCGATTCCCTTAGGCTTACAATCATGGTTCTATTTATAAACAACTAAGTTGTTACAAAATGGTCCAAATGACTCATTCTACCTAACTAAACCATAACTTGCACTTTCGTCGGCTTCCTTATTCTCCGTAAATGGTCCTTTCTTCCGTGAATACCCTATTTTTCATTGTCGGCTTCTGCACTTTATGCGCTTTAACCGCATGCCAACATGCCCCCAACAAAAACTTGTGGCTCTCCATCGAGCCACCTCAGTTGGACACCTCTAGTGCACTTACCTATTGCCTAAAACTTGCAGAAGCTACAATATAGGTCATGGTTATACTGTTGATTGTAGTGTGTCTGATGGCTGTGCTGCGCCGAGGGTTGCTCCTCTCCCTTCATAAAATAGGTGTCTGCAGTCCTTTCCTAAAGCAATTCGTATTCCCTACAATCCTTTTCTTCGTGCCCAACTGATCGACAAAAATTGTAGTAAATATTTCCCGGTTTGGACACCATCTTCTGTAAATATACACAATCTTCTAACCGATGCCCCCTCGTCTGGAAGATATTACACCATGAAATCCCTCCATGGATTAGTGGATTTGGTGCGCCAGGCTGTAAATATTCATGGAACTCTGGGCACTGGTCCTTGTGGTGTCCTTCTGACTTGTTGTGGGTGCACCATATTTCCTCTCGCACTTATTTTTCGTTTTAATATCTTGGAGCTGGATCGTCAAATTTTCTAGCTGCACTTGAATATGATTCATGCCCAATCCTGCTTCGCAAACTGGTGAAGCCTCCAACTTCATTGCAATATCCAGTGCTTCTGCTTGGGATGTGATTTTCTGCGGCATTAGTGGCCCACAAATGTGCGGTATGAAACATGCGATAAACCATTCTTTGTGTTGTACGTATATCATCCCCAAACTGACTTTCGCCATGAATTTTTATATCGTTGATCGAAATCCCACACTGATTCATTCGAAAACTGCTTGATTTCTTTCAACTCTGTGATATACTATGACTCAGATTTTGGTTTTTTAAATTCATCAATCAATCACGCCTTGATATGCGACATTTTTTAATCTGGACTCCCAGTTGATACCTTAGTAAATTTCATAAACCAGTATAGCGCACGACCCCTAAAGGTTGTCGCCAGATGTCCCTTTTGATGTCATCGTCCTGGACCTGCTTCACAGTCCACACCGCTTCACACAAAAACCAATACTGTTCAGGATCCTCGGTCCTGTTACCCTGGAAAATAAGCATTTTTACGTTGTCACTTTCCATTCTTGCACTGCTACTATTATTTACGGATCCACTACTTTTACCACTTTTCTGATACTTCGGAAAACACTACGATGAACTTATGTTTCATCCTTCGAAATTTGGTGTAGTGAGCGGGGTTGTGGGTATGTTGTAACTTTGAGTCTGTCCTTCAGCTTTAGGGGTATCTTGGTCTTTTTCTTCATCGCAGTGAGGTTGCTTCGTCCCGTGTGGTCTCGTCTCGTAATCCTCCATTCCAGTCACCTCAGGAGACTCTCTCTCAATCCTCCTCTTCTTCTATGGCCGTCGGAACCTCACCCCACCTCATAGGGTACCATAACCTTCCTCAGCTTCTCTGAATAACTCATCGTCACTCATGTCCATCTACCCCACATCGTTGCACCAGACCCGCATTCATGCGGTACCCTCAACCTCCACACACCGGGCTCTACTCGTCAGAGCTTATCTTCAATATACCCTTTTCGCAAATAATCATTTTAATCCACAACTTGAGCGACAAAAGAAACCTTCCATGGGGTCCCTTGAAAAATTTTCTTTCTGTGTCACTGTATGACTTGATCGTGTCGACGACAAATTCAATAATATATCCTTCTAGAATTCTATTAACCCAGACGTCAACAACTCTAGATGCCTTGTTATCCACCTGCTTCAATTGTTGGATCAACTCAGGTATCCAATGTTCAGGTTCGCGACCTTAGAAGTTCTTCTTTTGGAATGTCAATTGTTCCAACCACTCACAGAGCAATATTGGGAATTCGCAGAAAAATATCTCATGGATGTCGGAGTATATATATATCTGTAACCACTGAGTCATTGACCATCTGGTTTGGTAACTCTCTTCTTCAGCAAAATCGTGTGCCTTTCTGTCGAACCAATCCTCGATCTCCAGTTTCGTCGGATGCCACATCATGTCCTCTCTTTTTCTCTTTGCACCAGGGTCCTGGAAACAGAACCATTTGTTGACACAGTTTTGTCGATAGGGGTTCACTTCGTATTGCTTTCAACAAACACCAACCAAACGCCTTTAGGCATCATCCCAAAAAGGTTTTACCCTTTCCAGCAACAGACGTAGAGTAAGCGAGGTCTCACCCGAGATGTCTAAGGGGTGCTGCAGGAACCACATTTCCGCAGTAGGGAGAAGACATGCATTAACCCTTACTCAATCTCTACAGAAACCAGATATCTTGTCTTCACATTATGCTAACAAATCAAGTATATATTCAACATCTAATCAACATTCACAATACAGATTGATTGAAAGAACAACAAAACCTTAAACACAACACAAAATTAAGATAACATTCATCATTCACATCATAGCAATACAAATAGAGACATAATCGAACATCCTCATGCATTAACTCATCTCAAAATATGCGGTACAACCTTCGCAGGAACAGTTCCAAGTGACTTATCGTGAATCCATATACACAAAACAGAACTTGCAAGAAATGGGAAAATACATAATCGATTCGATTCTATCCAGATAGATCGATGGATTCCCTTAGGCTTACAATTATGGTTCTATTTATAGAAAACTAAGTTGTTACAAAATGGTCCAAATGACCCATTCTACCTAACTAAACCATAACTTTCGCTTTCGTGGGATTCCTTATTCTCAGCTAATGGTCCTTTCTTCTGCGAGTACCCTTTTTGTCGCCGTCGGATTCTACAATTTATGCACTCTAACCCCGTCCCAGCAAGGGGAAATTTTTTTATTGTAGTCAATTCCTTCAACTTGGAAAATACTTTGGAAACTAACATTGCCTTAAGTCTTTGAACGCTTTCATTAGATACATACTTAGTTATATAAAACCATTTACATTTGAAAACTTGTTTTCCTTTCGGAAGAGGTACAAGATCCCAAGTATCATTCACCATTAGGGAATGATATTATTCATTCATTAATGCATCCCAACATGGATGGATAGAAGCTTATGTAAATGTCTCTAGATCACGAGTCTATGAAACTTGATCCAAAAGAGAATAGCATCAATGGAATTGTGAACGTGTTCGATACTGATCTTTGGGATTCTCGCCACGATCACCATCTACTTCACATGTTGTATGAACCCATCTATAAAGTGATTGTGTTGGTGCAAATGGAGGAAGCTAAGCATGTAGAGGTGGATTTTCATCATCATTGTCATCTTCAAAAGAAGAAGCTAGAGTAGGAACACTACCAAATAAGTAGGGAATAGAAGGTGGATTATTTGCTGAAGATGGATCACAAGTTGAAGATGGTAGATATGCTAAATTAGGATTGCAAGCCAATATATTTTCATAAGATTTTACTTCTATTCTAGTAATAATTTCATTGGATTTTAGTTGAATAAGTCTATAACCTTTTACATCTTCAAAATATCTAACAAATATGCATTTTTCACTCTTAGGTTGTAATGCTTTCCATTTTTCATCGGGAATGTGAGCCTATGATTCAATACCAAACACATCTAAGTGGTTGACATCTATTTTAATGTTACTTCATGTTTATTCTAGTGTTAAATATATCTCTTAGAGACTTGGTGGGAGTGTTATTGACTATATAATTGGCACACTTAATGGCTCCATCCCAAAATTAAATACTTAATCCCTAAGCTTGGATCATACAATTAATCATTTCATTTAATGTGCGATTGTTTCTCTTAGCAACACCATTTTGTTGTTTTGTGTATGGAATAATATGTTGCATTTGAATTCCCTATGTAGTGTAGTAGTAAATTTATGGTTTAGATATTGGCCTCCATTTTCTGTCCATAACCTTTGTATTTGATGTCCATATTGTTTTTCTACAAGGGGTTTGTAAGCCAATATCTTGTCAAAAAATTCACTCTTAAGTTTTAAGAAGTAAACCCAAGCATGTCTAGAGAAGACATTAATGAATGCTAATAAATACTTGAAGCCAAAAAAAGAAGATGAAGCAGGAAGACCATGCAAATCACTATGAACAAGATACAAGAGGGACAAGGCATGCCAAGAGGGATATTTTTTAAAACCATCCTGGTGATGTTTGTTAAGAATATAACTAGGGAAAACACTGTCTTTGCAATAAATGAGAGGAATACTAGTCACCATTTTCTAATTACATAGTTTTTGCAATGAGCAATAGTTTAAATGACCAAATCGCTTGTGCTAAAGTTTACTCAAGTCATCGTTATGACCAATGAAAATTGAGGGAAAAGGTGATGACCCAAAGTTGTTGAATTTGTACAACTTGGTAATATCATCAATAAATCCAGTAGCTAGGACATGCTTAGGATCTTTGAAATCCTTGGTTACAGCTTGGTGAGATGCTACCTTCACCAAAATGAGTGATTTGATAGACTGACAACAAATTGTAGGAAATTATTGGAACACATAATACATCATTGAAATGGCCATAATCTAGCTAAATTTTTCCAGGCCCTACACTATTAAGTTATCTATCATCACCAAAAAATATTTGTTTGGTGTTACATTCATTTAGAGAAGAAAAACGATTTTATCCTTATCCATATGATAAGGTTCTCTTGAATCAATGATCCACTCATTGGAAGAAGCAAAATAAGAAGAAGACAATGCATTGAAGGAAAAACCAAAAGCAAAAAGTGCATGTCCATGAAAAGTAGAGTTAGAAGAAGAATCAATGTTAACATTGTGCTTCTTAATTGCGGCTTCCAAGGATGCCATCTTCTTGAAACATTTATATTCCACATGACCATGTTTCCCACAAAAATTGCATTGGAACTCAGTTTTCTTACCTTTTGATTTGGTTCATTTGTCACCATTGCAAGGATGAGATGGTTGAGAGGGTTTGGGACCCTTGTTTTTATTATTGTTGTGTGGATGTTTTTTCTTGGGTTGAATGAACTTATCATTTTGTTGTGTCACTAAGGATTTGCTAGATGTATCAACAATGTTGATCACTATAGGATGTAAGAGCTTATCTTTCTCTCAAATCAAAGAATAAAAAAATTGTTCAAGTGTGGAGTCTTTATAAGTAGACCCCATAACTCTTCGACGGAGTAAAAATTAGATACAAAAACATAATAAGCAAGACCAAGCTTAGAAAGAATATGATAAATACATTTCTTTTCCATTTTTTTGATGTTGCATTTTTCAACTAAAAATCTAAGGGTTTTGTATTGAGATAGATAGTCTTGAATTCAAGTGAAATCACTTGGATTTAAAGTAACCAATTAAGTTTCAAGTTGGTGACCTCAAATATCCTTATGTTTACCAAATATGGTTTCTAAATTTTTCCAAGCCATATCTAGTTCATAAATTCCTTAAAGGTGGAATCGTAACTCATGAGAGATGGAAATCCTAATTAATCCATGAGCTTCATCACTTTTATTTTCCATTTTATTTTCTTATCAACATTAGTGTGGCTAGTTTATTTTCCCAAGGTAATCTAGTAAAGTCCCCTACTTTGTAGGACATACTGGATTTCCATGAGAAGTAGTTGGTAGTGGTAAGAATAATATAAATTGGAGTGGCCATATTAGAATATGCACGTAACAAGGATTCAAACACAAAAAATGATGGTCTAAATGCAAAGATCTAAAAAAAAAGGCATTTTTAAAACAAATGACACTCAAAACATACTCTATATGTCAATGTTATGCCCTTTTGAAGAACAACATAAAAATGAACCAAAGAGCCATGTGGTGGGAAGAGGTTGATCCATGTGGTGATTGGAACAAAAAATGTAGTAAAGAATTCCCTCACTTACTAAATTTGTCTATAAGGTCACTTTTACAAATAAGTTGCTTTAAAATAAGTGACCCACTTTTATAAAAGAGGTGGGCAACACTTTTACAAAAAGTTACTTTATAAATTAAAGTTACATGAACTTTTGCAAAAAATATCAAAAGGAGAACTTGAACCCAAGACATCTTATTAAAGTAACTTTCACCAAGTGAGTTAAGCAAAATATTTAGTAATATTATGGAGAATAATGTTGTTGTTGAGAGAGCATGCTACCAAAAAAACCTTTCTTTTTGGTTTGCAAGACACTTTACACAACCAGACAAAAATAGAAAATAAAATTATGAAACTGAAATTTCTAAAATTTTGGGTTAGTCCTTTTTTAGTTTACCAAGAAATGTAAGTTTTATCACTCTTTATGGTTTATTGAGTTCACAAAAGGTGCAAGGAAAAGAGCATATGTAGTTAAGAAAACCCTTACTACAATATTTCTAAGTTTTCGAGTTCAAACAGAGCGGATGGAAAAGAGCATATGCAAACTGAAAAGGTGGGAAAGTAGGAATAAAATAGAAAACTGGGCTAGAATATAAAAGAATATGAGAAAGTTTTTTTTTTTCAAATCCATAAATGTAAATAGTGTACCTCTAGATCTCGTAAAATGGCCATATCTTGGGAAAACAAAAACCTTTTTCAGTGAAATGAAAAGCATTTCCAACTGAAAGAAATAGTCTGGATGCAATGGAACACCTCTCTAAGAACAAAAATACATAGAAATAGCATAATATAGAAATCCTTTGATGCACATTTCTACATTAGTTCAAGATCTCGATCAACAAAAAAAGTGGGACTTCATAAGCACTCAGATACCATGTTGGACTGACACAATGTATTTCCAGAAGATCTAACACCTTGAGAAACTACTCCCACAAAATGATCATAGATCAAAACATCATTTTTTTACGTCGTTTACACCCTCAAATAAGGAAATAGTCCATGGCCCCAACCAAACAACTATTTGAGGCAATATATTATTCAAAGGAAAGATATTTTACATATGAGTTATGAGTTTCTCACAATCAATAAAGAAGCAAATGAACCTCCATATTATTTAAATAGATATCATGGACCAATCAGGTGTTGAGCCATGGATCAATAGCCATTAAAATTAAGGTGAAGATGAACCATTGAACGACTCTACATCTAGAACATATCATGACCATTATCTTACACAAGTATAAATGCGTACTAAAGAAACACACTTTACACAAAGACACATTATACCAATTTTATCTTAACTAATTCATAAGTGTCTATATATATTAACAAAGTTTCTTAAGTGTCTATATATTTTATGGGATATCATGCATTATGGGGTTGATATCCCATAATTATCATTGGGATGTTGCACCTCAATGTGCATTATTTTGATTTCAGGGGTCATTGATTGGTTATAACCCTCTAGAATATATAATTATTTACTACACTACCTTTTATAGAGATGACATGTTATATACATCCCCAAGTTAGGAGGATGGGGACCATTGATAAACTCATCACATAATACCAGAGAGGTAAGAAGGACAAAGTGGATGGGGTTATTTTGATCACCCATATCACATCTTTAGGGATCAGATCTACTATGTCTATAACGGTGTGAGTGATGGACTCCCTTGGATCATGTAGGATCTCCAATTGATAGGTGAGGCACTTGGAGCAAGTTCCAGTAGAGACCCTCTTTAATTGGGTATTGATGTTGTATTTGGAGTTGATGTTATATCTAAAATAGTCAATGATGGAATATTTAAACCCACTCATGTCATTTAATACCTTAGGATAACATTATTAATTATTTTTAATTAATTCGTAGGTGTTAGACTAGGTAGTTGGCTAAAATAATCAATATGTGGACCACAAGCCATCTTTGTGTGGACCACAGTTCTTCCTGGTGTGGAAAAAAAGCATACTAAGTCACTTGGGCGGATTTATGAATATTTTGGAAAATATTTTTTCTAATACTGGAATGAAAGGAGCCTTACTGCTTTTTACCTCTTTTTGGTGAAAGGTGAAAAGCTAGTTGACTAGTTTTACTGATTGTTAGCCAAATCACACTCCATAATGTTTATTCCTTACATATTCTGGATTTAGCATGTGTTTTTATCCCACATCACTATCTGATCACTAAATCAGAAATTCCCGAGCCTTTGTGGTGACTTGTAACACACACTTTCCACCTAGGGGGTTTTTGCATATTTTTAGTAAGCCTTCTTTTGTGAGGATTCGAATGGCATCCTTATGCATTAAAATCTATGATGTAATGTTATATATTGACATCCTATTACTTTCCCAAGGTTTTCTGATGTATTATTACTCATGAGAGTAATTTTGTTTGCATCATATGTGATTGTTTTTCAGTGTTCTTGACTAGTTGTGTGAGAATTACTTGTGAGAGTCGTAATTTCTTGATCAGATATTGGTGTGAACTAAATTTCACATGGTATTAGGTATATCAATCTATTCTTTTTTCCATTGATTATCTTGCAGGATCCAACCAGTATTAAGGATGGCGCATTCAATCACCCAAAGGGAACAACAAATCATCTTGGGGCGCACCCAAACCAATCTAAAATCTATTTCAGAGCTACCATGGATTAGTCACATTAGAAATCCTCACTCCATTCAATTATTTTGTTTGGAAAGCGCAGATTGAGATCATGTTGAGGAGCAAAGGCCTCTACAGGGTGACTATGGCAACTGAGACTGAGCCAACCTCAACAATTGAGAAATCAAAGTGGCATAATCAAAGAGATGAAGCCTATGGTTTCCCGTGTCTCACTACATCCAGAGATATTTTATTTCATATAGATAGTCTTACCTCTCCCAATGATGTTTGGCTAAAGATTCAAGAATTGTTTGGCAAGACAGATGAATTAAGAGGCCATCAACTGGGTAATGAACTAGTTTCATTGAGTCCACATAATTTCGAGAACCTCCCATATTTATTCTCAAATTTCAAGTCACTTGTTCTACAGTTGAAGCAATGTGGAATTGATAAAAAGGATGAGAAATCGATCTTGGCTATTCTCTCCAATCTTGGCCCAGATTATTCAGTATTTGTCTCAACCTTCCATGCCACAAGGAAGGCAGTTCGAAACTGGAAGAGCCCCACACTATTAGAATTCATGGAGTCTCTTACATAAGAACAAGACAAGTTGGTCTTGATGGGAGCCATAAAAAATCCATCAAAATAACACTGTTTGAATGTTGGAGATTCAAAGGGTTCGAAAGGAAAGAAGAAGGGAAAGTTTAAGAATCCCACTGGTGAAAAGAAGGACAAGTAGAAAGTCCATGAAGACTCTTTGAAATTCAAGAGAAATCCAATCAAGAAGAATGAGAAGGAAAAGTGTACTTGTTGCAGTAGGGGATTTCATCCTGATATCTCCTGCATGAAGAAAACCATTGATCAAATGGCTCAACTCCCGGAGAAATCCGACATTCCTCTTCCTGAGAGCATAAGGAGGAAGGACGGAGAAAAAAATTCCGAAGATAAGGAGTGAGTGCATGCATTGATGGAAAGCACATCTAAGGATACTTCATTCATTATTGATTCTGGAGCTTCAAGGAACATGGTTTCCACAAGAGAGAGGTTCTAATCTCTTGACTCTTCCAGTAGTCCAACCATTATGTTGGGTGAGGATTTTGAAATTTCAAGCTAAGGTAAAGGCATCATTGATCTAGATTTTGGTACATTCACTAATGTTTTATATGTTCTAGGAATTGTTGCTAACCTTTTGTCAATATACCAGATGACTCACATGGGATCACCTAAAAAGGTGGTCTTTACACCTAATGATGTTGAGATCTGTGAAATTTCAACAGGACGAATTGTTGCCTTAGGTTCTGTTGACCATAGCTAAAAAATATACAGGTTTTCTCATTTTGTGCCATTCCCCTCACCTTCTTCTCTATTAACCCATGCCAGTGAGTCAAGCAAATTATGGCATGAAATATTTGTCCACCTAAACTATAGATACCTTTCCCAACTCCATGAGAAAGAAATGGCCATAGCGCTTCCCAATATCAAGTTTTCTAAAGGTGTTTGTCAAAGATGCATCCTAGAAAAGCACCCTAAGCATAAGTATGAGAGAGCCAAAACTGAGCGAACCTCAAAACCCCTGGAGCTTATTCATAGTGACATATTAGGTCCATTCCCCCATGATTCTTTGAACTATGACAAATACATCCTTACTTTCATAGATGACTTTACCCGGTGCTGTTGGATTTATTTTATCAGGCTAAAGTCTGAAGTGTTCGGTATGTTCAAGGTTTTCAAGGCCTCAATTGAGAACCAGTCTGGTAGAAATATCAATATCCTTACATCTGATAATGGTGGGGAGTATATCAAATCTGATTTTCAGCAATTTTGTGCCTCTTCGGGCATACAAATGCAGCATGATGTTCCATACACACCTCAGCAAAATGGTGTTGCTGAGAGGAAGAGCAGATCTCTTAAGGAGATGGCCACATGCATGCTTGAGGCCAAGTCCTTGTCTCCAAGACTTTGGGTTGAGGAAATAAATTGTGACACATACATTTAGAACAAAGTGCCTCACAAAGCACTAAAAGGAATCACTCCTTTTGGGGCTTGGACTGGGCACAAACCTGATATTTCTCATTTCAATATTTTTGGTTCCAAGGCTTGGGCTATAATTCCACTTGAGAAGAGGAGGGTTATGAATCCCCAAATACAACCTTGTATTTTTGTTGTCTATTCATAGGAATCCAAAAGATACAAGTTTCTGAACATGGTCACTCAAAAATCCTTCATTGAAAGAAGTGTTCAATTCGAAGAAGAGTCCTCTCAGAATGTTGAAATTGGAGAACCCTCTACACCACCACCTCAAGAAGTAAGTGATGCTGCTCTTGAATTTTTTTATTTTGATATTTCTGATGATGAGGAGCATTTTATTACAAATCCTAATTCACCAACAAGGCCTAAATGGGCCGCTAATAATTTGCAAGAAGCTGGTGAACTAGTGGGAAATCCTCAAGATACTAGGAGGACTAGATCACAATTTGGGAATGCTCTCAGTGTGAATGATCCTTACTTATCTGAGAGATGCTATATGATGGTGGATTCTTATCCTTGAACATATGATTAAGACTCACATGACCCAATATGGCAGGATACTATGGATGAGGAGTTTCATTCACTGCAAAAGAATGAGACATGGGAGCTAGTGAAGCTCCCCCCAGGCATAAAATTCGTAAGGTGTAAGTGGATCTACAAAACCAAGTGCGCAGTTGATGGTGAAACAGTGAAATATAAGGCTAGGATGGTGGAAAATGAATTCTCCCATGTCCATGGCCTTGACTACAATTATACCTTTGCACCAGTTCCACAGAAGGATTCGATAAGACGAGTTCTAGCAATCTCTGCATCCAAGTGCTGGGAAGTGCATCACATGGATGTCAAGAGTGAATTCCTACATGGGGATATTGAGGAGGAGTTTTATATGCAGCATCCAGAAGGCTATACATATGATCCTAACTATGTGTGCAGTTTGAGGAAGTCCTTATATGGGCTTAAGCAAGCCCCCAAGGCTTGGTATGCCAAAATGGACAACTTTCTCTTGTCACAATCTTTTGTGAGATGCAAATATGATCCTAATGTTTACATGAAGCTGATTGATGGCTCAATTATGATTATTGTGTTATATGTTGATGACCTACTAATCACAGGTAGCTCTATTGATCAAATTGCTTCATTAAAGAATGCTTTGCATCAATATTTTTCCATGACTGAATTGAGAATTCTTAAGCAATTTTTGAGGCTTGAGATTTCTCAAACTGAGAATGGAACTAAGGTATCTCAGTCCAAATATGAATCTGAACTGCTAAATAATTTAAATATGGATGATTGCAAGCCTTCAAAGACTCCTTTTCTTTTAGGAGTTAGACTTGAAGAAGCATAATCTACACCATTGGTGGACATCACCTTGTATAGGAAGCTTGTTATACTTGACTCATACTCGACCTGATATTCCATATGCAGTGAGTGTGGCATCAAGATACATGGAGAAGCCACATGAGCTTCATTGGAGATATGCAAAAACTTGCATTATGTGAAAGGCACCAAGACTGATGGGATTCACTATGTTGCAGATTCTAGCCTAGATATTCTTGGATTTACTGACTCAAATTGGGATGGTGATAGACTTGACAGAAAGTCCACATATGGATTTGTATTCATGCTTGGAGGTGGTCCTATTTGATGGTCTAGCAAGAAATAGAGTGCAATTGCACTATCTTCAGCAAAGGCCGAGTACAAAGGAGAAGTGAATGTTGCTACTCAGTGTGTGTGGTTGTAGGGTATTCTTTCAGAGTTTGAGATTTCCTTTAGTACTCCTACTGCCGTCTTTTGTGACAATTAGAGTGCTATAAGGGTATCAAGTGATCCCGTACAGAGACAGAGGACCATGAATATTGAGATGCATATGCACTACATCAGGAGTTTAGTGCATGACTAGATCATTGATTTGTAGTATTGCCTAATAGGTGAGCAAACTGCAGACATATTCACCAAAGCTTTTACTGAGAAGACTTTCAACTATCTGAGATCACTATTTGGGATGGTTGAACATGTGGTGGAGTGAAGGATTGATCAGCAATCGTTCAATTTTGATATGTCCATTTTTGAGGGGAGGTTTTTCCCATGAGGTTTTCCTTCTTTCCTTGTTTTGTGGCCAATGAAGTATTGTTACAGGGTGACCATGTCTTGTTATTGGGCCCTATATTTTAATTTTGATTTTTAGCACATAAATTCATGCTTATGGGGGGGTGTTGGAATATTTAAACCCGCTCATGTCATTTAATACCTTAGGATAGTATTATTAATTATTTTTAATTAATTCCTAGGTGTTAGACTAGGTAGTTCGCTAAAATAATCAATGTGTGGACCATAAGCCATCTTTGTGTGGAACACAAGTATTACTGGTGTGGACCACAAGCATCCTAAGTAACTTGGACGCATTTATGAATATTCTGGATAAGATTTTGTCCAAGCCTGGAATGAAAGGCACCTTACTGCTTGTTACTGCTTTTTACCTCTTTTTGGTGAAAGGTGAAAAGCTAGTTGACTATTTTTACTGATTTTTAGCCAACTCACACTCCATGATGTTTCTTCCTTCCATATTATGGATTTAGCATGTGTTTTCATCCCACATCACTATCTGATCACTAAATCAGAAATTCGTGAGCCTTTGTGGTGACTTGGAACACACACTTTCCACCTAGGGGTGTTTTGCATATTTTTAGTAAGCCTGCTTCTGTGAGGATTCAAATGACATCCTTATGAATTTGAATCTCTGATGTAATGTTATATATTGAAAGCCTATTACTTTACCAAGGTTGGATGATGTATTATTATTAATGAGAGTAATTCTGTTTGCATCATATGTGACTGCTTTTTCAGTGTTCTTGACTAGGTGTGTGAGAATTACTTGTGAGAGTTATAATTTCTTGAGCAGATCTTGGTGTGAACTAAATTTCATGGACACTTCTTCACTCATGATGACAGTTCAAAAAGAGGACACTTAAAGTGTCAATGTATATTAAAAAAAATGACATTCATGGATGGAAGAGGCTATAAATTGACTCTTATTTGGTGGCCATAAGAATTAGAAATGAAACCCTATCTCTTTCATATTCATTATGAAGGGCTTAAACCTTAAAAAGAGTAATTCACACCCTATGAAATAGAAAGGAGCATGCCATTCACTCGTGTCACGTCCCCATTTTGACCCCCTTTGCATTAAATCGTAAATGATGTAAATATTATAACTTAATCATGGTGAGGAGCTCAAGGCCAAGGCCCCACCATTGATTTAGCATTTTATGTACCGGAAATCAAAGAGATAGATGCCTGTGGTCCATGTGCTAGAAGGGCACGATGTAAATAAGACATCATGTAAATACGAATTTAATGAAAGATACCCACAACCAGCTACGCAATGCAACAAAGAGATGGGGGCATGATCTTTACAAGGAATAGGGAGGGAAAATAACCAAACCCTTGAGCCATGGTGTTAAGCCATTTCATTGAGGAAACCCATGAACTCTCAACTACCCATTTGGTCTCATGCACCCAATCTTTTAATTATTCCAAGAATTGGTTGAGGCAATTAATGCCTTGGGATGGGAGAGGTATGGCTGTCAATTTTCATGTATGGGCAAGACAGCAACCTGGGAAATCGAGTTTTGGCTTGCTGGGCAAGAAAACCCCAACGAAATTGGCCCAAAGCCATTCTTCACCCACGACCATTCTTCCTCTCACGCAGACTGAGCTTACTGGAGTTGATCCCCACGTTTTTCACCATAACCCTGCGTTTTTGCATGTCCAGGAACTCGTTTTTGGTATTGGGTAGTAGTTGGGAGAGGAGGGACGCGATTTTGGGCTGAGGGAGAGGTCGTTTTTTCCCTTGGGGCGTTTTTTTGGAATGGGTTGCTCTCCCAGTCGAATTTACCCAGTTTTCCAATTCGTTTTGAGTCTACCCACGTTTTTTTGAAGCTCAAGAAACCCCATCTCGTGCATTCCACTGTGGAAACGTTTTTCTCATGCCAGCACTTACACTTTTGCTGTTATATGCATCCCTCTCCTAGCAACCTCAGAAACCCAACTGCTGGTTGGTATGGCTGATTCTGGTGTATCTATGGTCATGTGAGACCCTGTTGTTCCCTAGTTCCTTGTGGAGATCATGCTCAGATCGGGGGTGGCAGTGGTGCTGAGAGATTAAGGAGCACACTGGCCTACGGTTGGGTGGAACGTTGCAGAAGCGTAGCTGGTTGTTTGGGACTACTTTATTAAGATACGTATTCTCTTGTGCTATCTTTCAATTGTTTAATTGATGAATATCTTGAATGTATGATGGATGTGTTAATGAATTTACTTCCGCTGTGTATTCAAATGTTTATTCAATTGCTTTAGTTCATCTTCTTCTTAAATTGAATGTTTAATGACTGATTTATGGGGCTAGATGCCCGGTTTGGGATCACGATCCTCTCCATTGCACTAGTATAATGGGAGGGGACGTGACAACTCGCTATCCTTGAGAAAGTTTTGAATTCACATGTTTCCCTTGCTTTAGGTTGAAATTTTCTAAAAAAACCATAAAAAATAAATAAAAATTTGAAAATGAGGGAAGTTAGGAGGTTGCAAACCAACTTGCTTGGTTGTAAATCCTCTAAACACTTGGTAACCATCCTTAAATTATTCCTTCAATCATAAAAAGGAATGGAATGGACCAAGAGGGGGGACACCCAAGATAGTAATGTCATGCTGGAGGAATCACTCACTTGTTGGAATATTCTCACCATCATTTATATATTTGCATGCATCCAGTCATCAGTATGGTAGTCTCCCCAGCACCTAGATCTCATATTCATCCCCCTAGAGCCTAATTTTATCCCTTAGTATCCCTCCTACCTACCTAGTGCGCCCTTTTTTCCTCATCTGGATGACAAATACACCCTACTACACACTCTTGGATTCCAACAGTCAGTTCTTGCATTGATTGCACAGTTTATGCATTGATTGCTTAGTTTAAATTCATGTAGCTTCTAGTTGTCTGTATCGGAGTGCCACTTGACTACTGACAGTCTCTCATGCGCCCACCCTGGAGTCTTCTTCCCTATATTAGTGCCACATGCATCAGTTAGACTCAAGTAGACTCATTTGATTGATATTTGACTATTTATGACTACTACCATTGATTAGGTGATGTCTCCAATGTTGTCCAAGCCACACATTGAGGGGAATTCAAATGAACTTAGGTGTATTCAAATTCATCTGATTGTATTGAGATTGTATTCATATTAGAGTGTCGGCTTATGGCTGATGTATGATTATACAATAGATTTTACCATTTTCGAGTTAATGTGTGAATATTGACTCAATTCTTCTTCTTCTTCTCTACAATTCATGAGTGATATTTGTGAGGATTGTTCAAGCTGAGTGATCTGCCCTGTATAATATCACATGGTATTGGATCTTGATACAACGATTCAAACTGCAACAGTTTACTAAATAACTGTTTTTCAGTTGAGCACCAGAAGCCTCTGGATTTCCAGAACAAATCCTGGTTCCACTGCATCTAATTCACTGGAGCAATCCAGTGAGGTCTAGCCAGGTGTGAAGGATCCAGTCACATGTGCTCATTGTCCTAAAGCAGTGTTCTTTATATTTATGTAAAATCTCAAGCACAGCTGAATCTAGCTACTGTGGATTCCTCACTGGTGAAAGATTGCACAACATTTGCAAGAATGGCATAAAAAAATTTAAATGAATGAAGAACAATTACACATGAAATGGTGAATAATGTCAATATTATTAACTGTCCAACCTTAACAAAGGTTAAGAACACCCATATATACAAATCTGGAAGAATTCAAATCCATCTGGAGTGTTCACACTGATCTAGCTTAGAAAAAGCTCAAACCCCCCTAGGTTGACCAAAATATCCCAAACCATCCCAAACTGGTTCGAATCTGCAGTGTGAATGCTGGGAATGACTGGACAGGCCCATGTGACCTCACACATGTGAAGAAACTGGTTGGCTAGAGGTTTGGAGTCTAAAATTGGTCAAAAATGTGACAAAACAAGGCAAGATTGTCCACAAAGAGAGCAAATGCGCCCTAGGTAGAAGAGAAGCATGCTGAGTGCATTAAATGACCTGAGGAGGGCGCTCTAGGCATGCTGAGTGCATTAATTGCCCTGGGGAGCGCTCCACATAGCTGGTTTGACTCAGCACTTGTTCACATTTGCTATCTAGTTCATGATAATTGACCATTTAGTAGCTAATCAACTTAGGGATGTAATCATTAATCACTTGGGCTAATTAATCATCATTAATAAATGATTAATGTACATAGGTGGAAAAATGTTCTAACACCCCCCCTTAAGCTAGACTTAGTGAAATATCAAAAATTAAGGCCTTGGCAACTAGGCTCAAGTCACCTTTTACATCATAAAATTTATTTGTCCATGTAACCAAGGTAAGGAGGAAAACCACATGGGAAATAAAACCTCCCCTCTAAAATGGACATGTGGCATATATCAAAATACACCAATCATCACCATGCATCACTCACCCCAAGCAAAGATCTAAGGTGAGTGAAGGTCTTCTCGGTAAAACACTTGGTGAAGATATCAGCAGTTTGCTCACTGGATGGGCAATACTGCAATGCTATGATCCGGTCATGCACCAAACCCCGAATGTAATGCATGTGTATCTCTATGTGCTTGGTCCTCTGTCTCTGTACTGGATCGGTAGAAATCTTGATTGTACTTTGATTATCACACCAAAGAATAGTGGGTGAATCAAAGACAATCCCGAACTCTGCAAGAATACCTTGCAACCAAACACATTGTGTGGCTGCATTGACTGCTCCCCTGTACTCGGCCTCAGCTGAAGATAAGGAAATAGTGCTCTGTTTCTTGCTTGACCAGCATATAGGTCCATGTGCAAGCATAAAAACATAACCGGAAGTTGACTTCCGATCAATACAATCACCGGCCCAATCAGAATCTGTAAATCCTACTAGTTCAAGGGATGAACCAGCAGCATAATGGATACCAAAAGACTTAGTACCCTGAACATAATGAAGGATCCTCTTGGATGCCTTCCAATGGATCTCATGAGGCTCTTGCATGTGCCTTGCAACAGCCCCAACAGCATAAGACAAATCTGGTCGAGAGTGTGTAAGATACAACAAACTCCCAACTAGTTGTCTATACAACGAACTGTCAACTAGTGGTGAAGAACCCCATTCTGTAAGCTTAACTCCTGAAAGAAATGGAAATTTTGTAGACTTACATTCAGCCATCTTAAATTTCTGCAGCAAATCTGAAGCATACCTTGACTGACATACAGAAATTCCATTCACAGATTGATCAATCTCCAAACCCAGAAATTGTTTTAGCAATCCTAGATCGGTCATGGAGAATGCACTGTGCAATGCTCTCTTAACTGAGTCAAGTTCTTTGGTGCAGCTACCAGTGATCAAAAGATCATCAACATACAGTACAATAATCAATATCAGATCACTAACATGCTGCATATACACATTTGGATCAGACTTACACCTTTCAAACCCCAAAGATAGCAGACAATTGTCCATTTTTGCATACCATGCTCTAGGAGCTTGCTTGAGCCCATAGAGTGACTTGGTCAACCTGCAAACAAGTGTATGATCAGAAATAAAACCTTCAGGCTGCTGCATATATATCTCCTCATTCAGATCCCCATGAAGAAAGGCACTCTTTACATCCATGTGATGAATCTCCCATCGCTTGGAAGCCCCAATGGCCAAAACTAGTCTTATGGAGTCCATCTTTGCCACCGGTGCAAATGTTTCTGTATAGTCCACTCCTTGGACCTGAGAGTAACCCTTAGCCACCAACCTGGCCTTATACTTCAGATCAGAGCAATCAGATCCAATTTTGGTTCTATAAATCCACTTGCATTGCACTAGTTTCCTCTTGGGAGGAAGAGGGACCAAATCCCAAGTTTTGTTCTCATGGAGTGAGTTCATCTCCTCTTGCATGGCTGATTGCCACCTTGGGTCTGTACATGCTTCTGAATATGACATTGGATCAGATCCAACCATCAAATAACAGGCCTCACTCAGATCAGAATTATTATATGCAAAGGAATTGTGAAATTGAGATCTAGTTTTCCTAGCATCTTGGGGATCTCCCACTAGCTCTCCGGCACTTTGAATTGTTTTCTCTACCCACTTGGGCCTTGAGGGAGGGATATGTTCAGAATCCATATCAACATCATCTTCAGCAATATCAGAATCAGAAATATCAGAGAATGAATCACTACTTACTTCATCATCAAGACGAGGGAATGAGCATTCCCCATCACCTTGTTCACTAGCTTGCAAAAATTCTTCCTCTTCGAATTTGACACTTCTTTCAATGAAAGTTTTGTGAGTGGATGGATCAAAGAGATTGTAGCCCTTGGAATCCTCTGCATACCCAACCATGATTGACTCCTTGCTTTGGGGCTGCAATGCCTTTCTCTTCTCCGGTGGAATTCTGGCCCAAGCCTTTGAGCCAAAAATTCTGAAATGTGAGACATTTGGTTTGTGGCCCATCCAAGCTTCAAATGGAGTGATTCCTTGCAATGCTTTGTGTGGTGCTCTGTTCTGAACATATGCTGCACAATTCATAGCTTCAGCCCATAATTTAGGAGACAAATCCCTTGCTTGCAACATGCAAGTTGCCATCTCTTTCAGTGCTCTATTTTTGCGCTCTGCAACACCATTTTGCTGAGGTGTGTAGGGCACTGAGTGTTGCATCTGAATGCCATGCTCTTGACAGAGCTGTTGCAAATTGTTGTTGACATACTCTCTACCATTATCAGTCCTCAAAATCTTCATGGCCTTCCCACTGAAGTTCTCAACCATGCTCTTAAAAATCTTGAAACAATCAAAGACTTCAGATTTTTGCTTAAGGAAAAATAACCAGCAGTACCTTGAGTAGTCATCGATGAAGGTGAGCACATATTTGCTGCAGCCATAGGAGGGTGTGGGGAGTGGCCCTATGAGATCAGAATGTACTATCCCAAGAGGTTGATCAGCCCTCCTAGCCTTCCCTTTGTCATACTTCCTTTCAGGATGTTTCCCAATCATGCAACCCTTGCATGTTCCACTCGAAAATCTGATTTGGGGCAGCCCTTCTACCATATTTTCTTTGCTTAAAACTTGAAGATATCTGTAGTTTAGGTGACCATACCTTTGATGCCATAGCTTGCTGGTCTCATTCCCATGTGACAGCAGCACACTTGGTGAAGAAAATTCGAGGAAGTGGGAGAACATGTACATCTTCATGTCATGGTCTGCAACACCCTTTGCAACAATTTTCCCGGTGGAAACTTCTGATATCTCCACTTCATCCTGAGTGAAGACCACCTTCTTTGCTGCTCCAGTATGAGTCATTTGATATACAGAGAGCAAGTTTGCAGCAAGATTTGGTACATACAGCACATTGGAGAAGAAGCCATTCTCCATAGAGATTTTCCCAATGCCATGAGCAGGGATTTCTGAGTCATCTCCCATTCGAATTGAGAGACCACTGTAGGGAGCAAGTTCAGAAAACGAGTCTCTTGAGGAAGCCATGTGCCTTGAGGCACCTGAATCAATGATGAACAACGGTGAATGAGATGAGCTAGCCACCAAAGCATGGCAGCTCTCCTTGTCTTCAGAAGCGCACTCCTTCTTCTTGGAACTTTCAGGAAGAGGAATGTTATTTTTCTGTAGGAGATGTGTCATCGTGTCTATGGTTTTCTTCATGCATGAGCTCTCTGGATGAAAATCTCTTTGACAGTAGCTACATTTCGTCTTCTCAGCCTTCTTTCCCTTGTTCTTGACAGGATTCGAAACCCCCTCAGAGGATTTGGGCCTCTCATCCTTTCTCTTCTTCTCTTGAGGTTTCGAACCCTTGGGTTTTTGCTTGCCTCTTCCACATTTCGAATCTCCAGCTGCAAGCACTTGATATTTTTGCTTGATGGAGCCCATCAAGACCAGCTTGTCTTGCTCTTGAGTTAGCATCTCCATGAAGTCAGCCAAAGATGGCATCTTCCATCCTCTAACTGTGAGCCTTGTGGAGTTGAAGGAAGACACAAAAACTGAGTATTCAGAACCCAGTTTGGAGAGAATGGACAACACCAACTGTTCTTCTTTCTTCTCTATGCCACATTGTCTGATCTGCAAGACCAAGTTCTTGAACTTGGTGAAGAAGTCCTGGATGGAATCGAAATTCCCTGGGCTCAGTGAGACAAGCTCATTTTCGAGCTGGTGGCCTCTCATCTCATCAGTCTTTCCAAACAGTGTCTCAAGCTTGAGCCACACTTCATTTGGAGTTGCTAGACTTTCTACATGAAACAGGAGGTCTCTCGAAATGCTGAGACAAAGGAGGCCAAATGCCTCATCCATTCTGTTAAAAAACTTGGATTTCTCCACAGCTGAGTTTGGCTCAACCTCAGTGCCCATCGTGATTCTGTAGAGACCCTTGGATCTCAGCAAAATCACCATTTCTGCCTTCCAATCGAAATAGTTGAAGGGAGTGAGCACGTTTGGGTGAGATGGCTCCATTCTCCTCTGCTGCAATTCGCACTTGCTGACAATGCTGATCTTCAGTACCTGCAAACAACTCTCAAATCACTCTGGAGGGATCTACACTGACAGATTCGAACCCTGTATGGATAGTGGGTGCATTCGGGAGAGCATCACACCTGAGAGGAGCCACTAGATTTCTCCAGTAAGCTCAAGGCAATGGCCTCAGGAATTATGTGGTTTCTCCACTGTTTCTGGCAATCCACTACAACAGTCTGCTGGTTCGAATTCTAGCTCCAAGAGCTCTGATACCATGTAAAATCTCAAGCACAGCTGAATCTAGCTACTGTGGATTCCTCACTGGTGAAAGATTGCACAACATTTGCAAGAATGGCATAAAAAAATTTAAATGAATGAAGAACAATTACACATGAAATGGTGAATAATGTCAATATTATTAACTGTCCAACCTTAACAAAGGTTAAGAACACCCATATATACAAATCTGGAAGAATTCGAATCCATCTGGAGTGTTCACACTGATCTAGCTTAGAAAAAGCTCAAACCCCCCTAGGTTGACCAAAATATCCCAAACCATCCCAAACTGGTTCGAATCTGCAGTGTGAATGCTGGGAATGACTGGATAGGCCCATGTGACCTCACACATGTGAAGAAACTGGTTGGCTAGAGGTTTGGAGTCTAAAATTGGTCAAAAATGTGACAAAACAAGGCAAGATTGTCCACAAAGAGAGCAAATGCGCCCTAGGTAGAAGAGAAGCATGCTGAGTGCATTAAATGACCCGAGGAGGGCGCTCTAGGCATGCTGAGTGCATTAATTGCCCTGGGGAGCGCTCCACATAGCTGGTTTGACTCAGCACTTGTTCACATTTGCTATCTAGTTCATGATAATTGACCATTTAGTAGCTAATCAACTTAGGGATGTAATCATTAATCACTTGGGCTAATTAATCATCATTAATAAATGATTAATGTACATAGGTGGAAAAATGTTCTAACAATTTACATCAAATATTCATCAAAATTTCACTTGTTTTATTGCAGGTTATTCCATCTTCAATAGATTCGAATTCAATAGCTACTATGGATCTCCATTGTTTCTGTAGGTTATTTGAAGTTCTCTACAGTTACAGCAGTTCCCCGCAATTATAGCAGTTTTGAAGTATTCTGCAGTTGCAGTATTTTTGAATTTTTCTGCAATTGCAACAGTGTTCTGCAGTTGCAACATTTTTCTGCAGTTGCAGCAATAGATTCGAATTCAACAACAACTTCCATGGATTTGAAAGAATTTCCTTCTCTCTTTCTGTTGGACTATGATGAGTGGAAACCAAAGATGACAACATATCTGAAGAGATATGGTCTTTTCAATATGTGTATTGGCGTTAAGAGAGATTTTGCTTCCTATGAAGAGGAATAAGATTGGCTAGATGATTGTGATAGAGCCTCAACAACAATATGTACTGCTATGCTTTCCAATATTGAGTACTTCATTAATACTGATGAACATCCAAGTGATACCTGGACGAGATTGGACAGATTATTTGGAAAGCAGAAGAAAAGGATGATGTTATCCATTTCGAGAACAAGCCCAGTAATATTGCCTTCAGTGATCTCTGTATTTATGATTAAGACTCAATCATCTCTCATGATGAAGTTGTTCAAGATGAAGAAGAAGCTACAGATTCAATTGAAGAAGAAGATGAAGAAGACATTCCTTTCTCTGTTTCTCTATAAGTTGAAGATTGTTTCGAATTGTCTACTTCCCATGTCCAGAAGCAAATGAAAGTAACACATCTGATGGAGTTGATCCATCTTCTATTTCGAATTTTGAAAAAGATATGTCAACTACTACTCTAGAAGTTGAAGAGACTTTCAAAATCTCTACTTCCCATGAGCCTACTGATGTGCAAGATGATGATCTACTGGTTCTTTTGGAGGATAAATCATATTTTGTAGGTGATGCATTCTCCCTTCTTGATCAAAAGCTTCCTATGAACTTCTATTTGGTCATTGGCACATGTTTTCAGAGTTTCACAGAAGATGGAAGACACTACCATTCGCTTGGGTTGAAATCTCATGCACATCCTTGTGATTTTGGTTTTGATCTCACCCCTGCTAGTTCAAAGGAAATCATAAGAATCCATCTATAAATTCTTGGAGCTAATTTGAATTCCAAGCCATCACCATTATTTCATGGTTCATTTGGTTTTGATATCACCCCCCTGATGGTTCAAAGGAGATCATAATAAACCATTTATCAATTCTTGGAGCTGATTTGAAGTCCAAGATACCATCATCATATCATAGTTCGTTTGGTTATGATCTCACCTATGTTGGTTTAAAGGAGATATAAAATAGCTATCTAAACATTCATGGATTTGATTCTACCTCAGTTGGTTCGAATCACATGCTCCATAATGATCTTCATATTTTTGGATTTGTTCTCACCATGCTTGGTAGGAAGAGCAAGTTCAAGAAGCCTCCAGATTCACTTGCATCCATTGTTGGAGAACTCAAGCACATGTTTCTGGTTCATGATCCACTTCTTCCCAAGAGGAAGATAACTCTTTTTGAGCAAATGTTAGATCTAGATCCAAAAGAACCTAAATATCTAGTACTTGGTAGTGAAGATGAGTGAATGTTAGATCCAGATCCACAAGAACCTAAAGATCTAGCAACTGATGATTCTCCTCTTCCGAGATGGGAATCCACAACTCTTATATATGTCGGTGATTTTGTTGGAGATCCACTTGATCCAAGGAGAACTAGATATTATTTTCAAAATGGAAGGTTTCATCCTTCTCACATTGTTCATTCACACATTGATCCATTTCTTGCCGATAGATCCTTTCTCGGTAAAGAAGGTCACTTGCCTCCTCTTGGGGTGAGTGATGTACATGATTGATTACCTTCTACAATCAATATTGAGGGGGGGCTTTCTTCCCACTGTTTTTTCCCTCTTTCCTCACTTTATTTATTTAGATTGTTGTACGGGGTGACCTTCGGTCTCAGTGACCAGGGCCCTACTAGTTTTTAGTTATGTGTTTCCTCATAGTCCGACTTGTGGGAGGTGTTGGAATATTCTCACCATCATTTATATATTTTCATTCTTTGCATGCATTATGCATGCATGCATGCATGCATACTGCATGCATCCATTCATCATTATGGTAGTCTCCCCAGCACCTAGATATCATTTTCATCCCCCTTGAGCCTGTTTTTAGCCCTCAATAGCCCTTCTACCTACCTAGTGCACCTTTTTTCTTCATCTGGATGATAAATGCGCCCTACTACACACTCTTGGATTCCAATAGTCAGTTCTTGCATTGATTGCACAGTTTATACATTGATTTCTCAGTTTAACTGCCTGTAACTTCCAGTTGTCTGTATTGGAGTGCCACTTGACTATTGAAAGTCTCTCATATGCCCAGCTTGGAGTCTCCTTCCCTATTTTAGTGCCACATGCATCATTTAGACTCATTTAGACTCATTTAGACTCATTTGACTGATATTTGACTATTTGTGACCACTACCACTGATTGGGTGATGTCTCCAATGTTATCCAAGCCACACATTGAGGAGAATTCAAATGAACTTAGGTGTATTCGAATTCATTTGATTGTATTGATATTGTAGTCAGATTAGAGTGCTATCTTACAGCCAATGTATGATTATACATTATACTTTACCATTTCTAAGTTAATGTGTGAATATTGATTCAATTATTCTTCTTCTTCTCTGCAATTCATGAGTGATATTTGTGAGGTTTGTTCAAGCTGAGTGATCTACCTTGTAGAATATCACATCGCTATCACGCCTATCTTTCCCTTCCATTAGTAACCCTTTCTGATAAACCTATGTATCCCTGCATATTGAAACTGCTACACTCAAGTAGTTTCTTCCTTTTATGTGTTGAGTGGATTGGAGTGGAATTGTGGGAGTGCATGAGTAGGAGAGACAAAAATATTTAGGTTTGCAGTCAATGTTTCAAAGCAAAGAAGAGGTATATATTGTACTTTGTTTCACTATTTCAATAGAGATTTGACATCTTTCCCTTCCCCAAATATTGAGTCAATTTTGTGATTAATAGTTGGATTGAAGGAATTATTGTTTTTTATATTGAATTTGATTAGTAATCTTATGTTCTTTTCATCCTTTAATTTGGTAATATTTTTTAATTTTGTCAAATTGGTTTGAGGAAGCTTGGTTCTCTTTTGTTTTTCATGTTGAAGGTTTGGAAATCAAGAGCATATCTAGAAAGAAGAAGGAGAATCTTGGATCAACCATCATCAAAAGGTGCACAAGCTTTCTTCTTATCATATCTCATTAATTTATTTTGCTTATTATCAATTTGTATGTGGTATTATGCACGGGTATGAGTCTTTTCTACCTGCCAATAGAGACTTATATGTCAGTCTCCTCTTATTCATTATATTGGTGATCTTCCCTAATCATAAGATTTATTTCCTAACAATAGAATTGGCGATTCCACTGGGGAGAAACCAACTTCTATGGGTCCTTATATAGTTTTTTCTCTATCCTTTATTGGGATTTAGAGTCTCTTTTAGGATTAGAATGTAACGACTATAAATTTTACTTCCTTAATAAAACATCACAAATACACTAATTAATATGAGAAACATGTCTATAACCATAGAAATCACAAATAACCAAAGTATAACATGAATATAAACATTAACATACCGAAAAGTACCTCTTGAATTCCGAATTTGTCAAAGAATGTAGTAGAATCCTTCATCCTCTTTTGATTCCCATAATGAAATTATACCTCCCTTTCAACTAGGATCCTAGATGGCTTCCTACTTCCAAGAAACGTTTTGGTTTCTTGGCCTTCCATGCCTGTGAATTTAAGAACAATAATCCACAATACCTCTAAGAACTTGGTCCATGAAAATATTTATTCCAAGAAATATTCAAGAATTCCTCCACCTCTCAACAAGCTCAACTCCTCCACGACTCCAAAAGAAATCCAAAAGAACTCCTCTTCACCCTTTCTATTTATCAAATTTCCATACACTTTTAACAAGTCTCCTCAACCACCCTCATTTATGGGACATCAAACACCCTTTCTAGATTTTAGGAAAAATATCTAAAATAAAAATAATGAATTAAGTAAAATAAATATAAAATAAAAAGTATTTCTTTTCATGCTAGCTTATAAGTGAATATGACATTTTCCCCCAAATTTATTACACCCCACCATACCTATTTAATTCATTATATCAACAATTAATGAAAGTAAAAAAGGGTATTTAATGCTACTAGATATTTATATGTACTCCATATACTCCATACAATTAATAACCATTCATTCAACAATTAATACATCAATTAATCATATTAGTATATATGCACAATGTAGGAATACATAGCTAGTGGATGCATACATGTGCATGTACTAATTATAAACAATCATTCTTCTAACGCATAGTTCCTTTATATTCTCATTCTCATCCAAGTATGCACGATAACAAATATAAATCTTAACATCTAACAATCACACTAGTTTACAATAACTCAATATAAACAACACAACATAATCATATCCTCACACATGAGTAAAGCAAGACTTTGAGAACACAAAAGTAATAATCTCATTAAATAACTAACTCACATCTTTCTAATTTAATTCTAGTCATCCTTCCTCCCTAACCTACTTCCATATTCCACATCCTATCATTTTCTCTCCTGGAATATGTTGAAGTGTCAACTATATTGACCTGACCCAAGATAGAACCCATAAGTTAAAGTGGAAGTGTTGAATATATCGACCAAGACTCCATAGAAGGAACCTAGCAACCATCATCACACAAATTGGGGAGCATGTCTCCGCAAAACCCTCCTATGAATCCAGGTTTCAGAGGATACATAGTGGGAAATTCCTATACCCCTCTTGATATAACTAGGGTCGACACCCTATATTGAGCCATACTGTGCAATTATTATTCTTATAGTCACATCATTAAACAACCATTCTGGATAAGTTACGCATCCTGCCAAAGCCACACTTACCCATAGATCATGGTAGTGTTTGAAATTCATAATTAAATAATAAGAAAATTAATATCACTTCATTATCCTCTTGATATCTAGTACATATTGTACCCCTTGGCACATTAGGAATCTATCTATCTCATAGCCAATAAACATGTGGGTTATCTCACCACTAACATAAATATCATGTATAAGCATATCCAACTCTTTCAGGTGATACTTTATATCACTCAAATGACTTTTAAATAATTATATCGTTTCCTTTGTAGTATATGTTGTAGTTTTTCTATATCCAAAGTACAAAATAAATTAGAATCCACATATTGATATTCCACATTCAATTTGCATGTTAAAAGAAATAACATGTTCATCGTTATTATTAAAATAAAACGATAAATTCCATTTACAATCCACACATCTAGGGAGTCCACATGTTCATATAATGACAATATTAATCAATTTAATTGAGTAATAGGAAATTAAAATCTTAAGCTAGCTCCCATTATATTTTTAATTATCGAATGTCAAAATATGGGGTATTACATAGACATACCCAGAACACCTTAAGATTTCAATATTTTTGTATTTTCCTGAGCTTTCTACCTTTTAGTCCACTAAAAGATCTATTCACTAGAAATCGTACTTACATAAGGAAATGGTAGGGTGTATTTGCGCCTAATGATCAAGACATATGCAAATGGTATGCAGAAAACCTTACATAGAAGCAAATGCCTTGTGTTTGAGATAATTTCTCATTTTTTACCTTCTTTTTTGAAAAGTCCTTGTTTGTTTGGATTGTCTGAGTAGTGTAGGATTCTTTGTGGACTTCCTAGAATATTATGGGTGGTGTTTGAGGTTGTTTAACCTAAGTTTGAGTCAAAAGTTTATGAAAAGTTTTTGAAAATTTTGAAAGTGTTGAGTGCTTACATATCTTTTCATTTTTTAAAGTGATTGATAAGCATGGAGTGTGAAAGCCCAGAGTATAATCTTGTTGTTTGTGCTCCTGGTTGATATACCTTTGAGCAAAATTGGCTTCCAAAACCTTTTACCTAGTAGAGCTATTATCTTGTTTGAATCTAATAACTTGTTTCTTCTCGAACTTGGTTGTGTCTTATGGTTGAAGAGTCTAGTGTTAGAAGTTATTTTCACTAGAGTGATAGGCATATATTTCTCATTTTTGTAGCTTGCATTGGTTTGAGTTGTTGTTCAAAAGTTACATTTGTTAATTTTTGAGGTTTGAAAAGTGCTTCATATTTCATTTTAAAGAGTGAACAAATGCATTTGCATTTGAAAATATTTAGTTACACTTAATTGTGCTTCATCTTTTATTTTTAAAAAGTGTAAATGAGTGCTTTTGCATTTGAAAATATTTAGTTACACTTGATTTCTTCTCCTTCGAAAAGTCTCTGAAATTGTTATTTTTGAAAAGCAAAAATATCTAGGAGATTTTCTTTTGATAGAAACTCATCTAATAGTCTAGGTTCTAGGACCTTGGAGATATGTGTTGTGAGTTAAATCCTCCAAGGCCACATAATATTGAGACTAGGAACATTTAAAGAGTGCTAAATCCATTAGTATCATGAAGTACTTGTTGGGAAAGCGCCTCTCAAACAAGTGTGGTAGCTAAAACTAGTGAGGAAGATTGTCCTCCATTGCTTGTATTAGTGAGGTTATGTGAGTTTGGGATTTGTTCAGGTGTGGCAAGTCCTTGAGGTGACACCATTGCTCACTGAAAAATTCATGTCTAGGACTTGTGCCCTATGTTCCCTATCCATTTGCAAAATCTCTTTTTGATGACCGTTCCGCCTGGATACCTAACATGGAACAATAACCTTAGTTTCCTTTCTTAGGATCCCCATAGGTCATTGCATGGGGAATATCTTGTGACACCTGATACAGACATAAAATCTTCATCTTATCTCCTTGGAAGGTATTTGCTGAAGGAAAGTTCTTTTACCCATAGTGATTGATGCATGAATATTAGGGTAACTCCATCTCGATCTTCGTTGGTTGGACTTGGGCCCTAATCATCCCAAGATGGCCTTTAGAAGACCCTTAGTTGTGGCACTTCACTAATTATTATTTGGTACTAAAAAACCAAATGCTTGTCATTGGAAGAGTATTTCTACTTGTGTAAATATTTTTAGGAACTTTTTAGTTTGTGTTGTTTGTTTTATTTGTTAGTTTTGTAAGATTACTCCTTTGTGTCTTCTATGAGTCACCATAGCTAATCCATGAGGATCTCCACAAGTCGAAGAATGCATAAGGTCTCCAATAGCTTTAAAGGAATTCAGTTGACGAAGAGCTCGCATAAATATTCCTGATGCAATTTGAATGGAGTCGAATGGATTTCGTATGTGAAATCAATTGCAGGTTGAAGTTACAACTAAAAAGGAGGTTTATCCAATAACAAGTTCATAAAGTGTTTCATACAAACATCAATGAAATGTTTTGTAAAAGGGAATTAGATGAAGATGCTCATATAAATTCTCATTTAATTAGTTAAAAGGAAATTAAAAAAAGGTGTGAGAATCCACCTCCTCAATTAGTTTCCTAGTCCTAAGGGGTGTTGATATATTCATGGAGGAAGATGATACCTTTTCTCCACATACCCCCTTAAGGTGTCTCTTGATCCTAATTTAGGGGATCATGGGAGATATTTTCTCCTTAACATGAGTGATGACTAATCACCCATGAAAAAACTATAAAAACCTCTCATTTGGAGAAGGAAGTAAGCTTTTGTTAGAGAGAGTTCTAGTAAGATTTGTATGAATAATTTCATCCCAACATGGGAGAAATAGTTCAGTTCATGTGAGAGCCTTGGTGCTTCTTGGTGAAGAAGGGAAAGACATCCTAATATAGGAATGAGCCACTTGAAATGAAGAGCATACAAATGTACTTATGAGGTTGTATATCTTTGAAGGAGATAATAAAGAGACTCAAGATCCATGAGTCTAGAGATGTAGTCAAGAGGCCTGATGAACTCCTTAACAAATCTGGTTTGCATATCTTTTTCATATGTGTTTTTTGTGAAAATATTCAATTAGTTGCAGATCAGAATTTAATTGATTATGCCAATTTATTTATGTTTAATATGAAATTGAGAGTTTATTAAGCATTTGTTAATATAAGGAAAGTAAGTTACCCATTTTCGGATCAAGTTTTGTATCAGAGCAGTTTCGATCTGGTTTCAGATTTATTTATTTTTATTTGTGGACATTTATTATCTCGATTATAGATCTAATATGGAAAGTATACAAAACAATACTTCTATTTCAATATATGCAATGTTGGGATATTCCTATACTCCATCCTAGTCCTACCAATATTTTCATTATTTTGCATTTCATTCATGCATGCATTTTTGCATGTAGGCATGCAATTGCATGCATCCCAGTCATTAGGTTGGTGTCTCCCAACACATAGAGCTTAGTTTACTAGCCCCGTGAGCATGTTTTTGCTAAGTTCCATCCCTCCTAGTCAGTAATGCGCCCTCCTTTCACCTACCACATGAGAAAGGTGCCCTCCCTCACCTACCACCAGTTACACTTCAGTTAGTTGAGTGATGTGTGGACCTATTCCTTGATTTGAGGATAGATTGACTAGTTTACTGACTAAGACACTCCGATGGACCTCTAGTGAGCCTAGATTTCCAGTTCTGACTCCAGTCAGCTCCTCTTGTGCCCTCCTTTGAGCCTCCTTCACTACATTAGTGCACCATGCATGTGTTACACTTACTACATTCAATTAGACTCAGTTTTCCACCTGGTTGATAGTCACTTGTGTATTGATGACACTCCACTGATGATGATTAGGACTCCTAGTGGTGTATTGTTGACACTCCACTGATGATGATGATGACTCCTAATGCAGATAAGCCATGCCCATGCAGGCTAATTCAAATTTCCACCTTGGAATTTGAATCCTCTCCATCATTGTATTATTTATTGTTCATATTATGATTAATGAATTAGTGTGTGATGTTATTCTGCTTCTATCCGAGTTCTAATGTATCATATTTCTATTGATCCTTTACACTGCATTAACCACTCTTCTTCTATTTTCCTTCTTAATCTTAATCTTTCTTGTGAGGTATACATCAGCTCTTAGATCTGCTGTGAGGATTTTCACATGGTATTAGAGCCCGTTGAGAGTACTGTTTATCTCCATTCTTGAGATTTTTTTGCAGGTTCTTATCAAGATTTCGAGTGCATCAATTGCAACAGTTTCTGCACCTTTTGCAGCAGTAGAAGTTGCAGATATTTCTATTGTTTTTTGCAGGTCTTCTAAAATAGCTTCCATGAATCCAGAAGGAATTCCTCTTCTTTCTCCATTCAACTATGATGAGTGGAAACCAAAGATGATAGCACATTTGAAGAGACATGGTCTCTTTGATTATTGTTTTGAAAGAGAGTTCGAATCCTCTAAAGAAGAGAATGATTGGTTAAAGGAAGGTGACAGATCCTATGCAACAATGATGTATGCTATATCTCATTTCATGGTAACCGACTTCCTTTTTGCTGAATCTCCAAAAGAGCTTTGGGCCCAACTGGATGAAATATTTGGCAAACAGAATGAAGGGATTGGTCCAAACCATTTCGAGAGCAAGTCCAATGATGCATTCTCCCTCCTTGATGGTCTCTCTGATCATGAATCAGTATCAAACATATCTCATAATGAAGTTGTCCACGAAGAAGAATAACTTGCAGATTCTACACTCATGCTCTCAATATCTTCTATTTCGAATTATGTGCCAACTCACACTCTAGAAACTGCAGAGGCTCTTAAATCCTCTCTTGAACAAGAGTCTGTTGGTTTGCATAATAATGATCTCATGAATGTTTCGAAGGTTAAATTAGTAATTGGAGGTAATGCATTCACTCTCCTTGATCACTCACCTCTTATGTACTACCGTAAGATCATTTGTACATGCTCTCAGAAGTTTATTGAAGATGCAGGGAATTTCCATTCACTTAGGATAATTTCTCACGCATTTCATGGTTTTGATCTCACCTCTAATGGTTCAAAGGAGATCTCAAGAAACCATTTTTCAAGTCTTGGACCTCATTTGGATTTCAAGCAATCACTATCATGTGATGGTTCTTTTGGGCATAATCCCACCTATGATGGTTCAAAGGAGAAAACAAAAGACTATCTACACATCCATGGATTTGATCCTACCTCAGCTGATTCGAATCACAAGTTCCAGGATCATTCTCATACCTCTAGATTTGTTCTCATCACATTCGATTTGAAGAGAAAGTACACACACATGTTTTTTGAGCATGATCCACTTCTTCCCAAGAAGAAGATACCTCTTGTCACCTACCAAAATTTTGAGACTATTTATTTCATTGCAAAAACATTATGTTAAATTATAATTACAAAGTTTTGTAATTATGACCAAATCTGGTCAAGGATGATTGTAATGACATATTATTATTATTTAATAAATTAAAATAGGAGACAAACACCAAGGGAACTGTTGAATGAGTGTTCACGGACCCACTAGGAGGAATGGAAGCTGTTAGAAGGCTTGGGACAGGTGTCAGCATTTGCACTCCACCACTAGCTGTTGGTTATGGGACAACTACCCCTAAATTTGTGGCATTATCCCCCAGGTGGGTGGAATAGAGCTGTTAACTCATTAATGATAAGGTTAACCACTAAAAAGGAATAGGCATCCTAGAGAAGGCAATTCGAATTGAGCAGGGAGCTCCATAATTATTTTTTTGCAAAAATAATTCCTCAAGTGTATCAGGTGATCACTGAGAGATTCGAATAGGGAGGCTAAGTGGAAGTGGATTGTGAGTCTGCTGAGATTATTATGAGAAGGAAACCAGAGGTGCTGGTGTAGGTCTCTTTGATTGTTAAGTCTACATGACTGAATGACCTAAATTGTTGCTGCAAGTTGATGACCTAAAGCTTCTATAGATTCTTCTTCCTAGTGGTTCAGTGAACAGGCTCGGGGGTCCTAAGGCAAGTAATTTGGCTGTCTTCAGGAGTAGGTTGGGTGGAATAGGCTCCTTGGGTTGTTTGTTTCCCCTACATTCATTAGGTTCTACTGTTCTGTCTTGTTTATTTTCAGTTGAATGAACGAAGTTGTTGTATTAAACCTCTAACCCTTTTTCCTAGTTTGATAATGAAGACTTATTGACAAAATTGTTTAGCTGAACTGTATATTCTGTTAAGTTAGGATAGGTTAGAATAGCTCTATTTTTGAATAAATAAATTACTTCCCTGTATTTTTCAACACATCAGAGATGTCGTACTCTAGTACAAGAGGTGGATAATTAAATAGGATAATTAAAAGATGTAGGATAGAAAATAACACTTCATAATACAGGCATTTAAATATTTTCTTTTACCTACTGTTAGAAAATAAATATCCCATTTATGTATAAAAATCTAGGGTTTACACTTTACATCATCTACTTCATTTCAAAATACACATACTATGCATTTTTTTATCAGTTCATTCAAAAAATGTAAAGGACTATAACCTCATTTCATTTCTTTCATCAACATTAATGGATTAAACTTAGCATTTTTCCCATTATTTAAAACAATCTGCTATATCCCAAAATTTGTAGAAAAAAGGAATATTCTAGGTTTTATTTCCAAAGTCTTCCACCTAGTTTTATAAGCAAAAACATTTATCACAGTCTCGTAACACTTTTCATTTTTCTCTCCTTACGGTATTTAGCCTTTTTGAAAAATAGTTGTAATACCAACTTAGAAAATCCATGATATTTCAGTGCTATAGTCTTCTATATTTTTACGCAACATTTTATTTAATTGAATTTAACTCTTCCATGTATTCCAAATTCTTGCAGTAAGAGTGTCTTTGATGTTTAGGATCATAATGCATTATCTTCTTTTGAATCCCTAGATACTGATTATATTCTAAAGAAAACATTTATCGTTCTGCAAAAGAAGTTACAAGACTAAATTTCAACTGTACAAAGTTTGCAAAGACCTGCGGGTTCGATTTTAAAACTCTAAGGCCATTTTATAGCTAGCTTACAGCTGAACTCTTTAAATCGTAATCCTAAATTAGTTATATCAAATTTCCAAAACCAAATGCATTACTATTGTTCAACTATCACATTTACGATAGCTATCTATTTGTACAAGACAAACTCAGACAAGAGTATTATTTTTTTTATCATTCATAATGGGTATTTTAAGTTATGTTTCAATGCAAACTCGGTCCCATATCACATTTCAAACAAAGGTATAAACATTGTAGCATAGAACCTTCTATTTCACAGAAACGATTAAGCTCTTTGCTCTCGACTATTCTTTAAAACACTGTATTCCCATTAAAATGACCGAGGGTTCATCCCTTTAGCAATTACATCCTAAACAAGTTTACTTTTTCAACAAAAATTATAGTGAAACACTACAAAGTAGAGTAACAAGACAAGCCGAGGATCTCATCCTTTGGGAACTTTGTCTTTTGGATCTCAAAACATAACATCGGCCAAAAACGTTGCCAGGAACCACATACCAAACTCTCGTCAAACATCAAGCATCGGCCACATCGGGCCAGGAGAACCTATGAGGGAAAGAACCACCAAGGATTACCGGGTTGTCGAGCAGGTTTCTTCCATTGAGCTTCAAGAAAGTAACTCTTCGACAAAGTAAAACCTCCCGGAAGAACCCATAAGAGGTTAAATGAGAAATTACAGAGATAATTATAGACAAAACATATAGCATTAACACTTCAAGTTTGAAACATTACCTGTGTAATGTAGCTCTAAGAGTAGAGACGCCTATAGAAAACGCAGCGAAAAGGGAAATCAAATTCTGAGAACCATTCTTATTATGCTATGATAATCAACCCTGGTCCAAACTTCACTCTCAAAGACTAACATAAAAACTCTAGATACTATCCCTAACACACCACCAAATGTTGCATTACGGCTTGGCTCTACAGGAGAAACAAAACCTAGAACTAGTAAGTTTTCCCACAGGTCCAGGGATCGAAACTGAGGAAGGAGCCCTCCGATCTTCAACTACCAAACCCTACATCTTAGCAGGTGGTCGGCCTCTCCACCTTACCACCACCAAAGCAAAATGAAGGCCAAAGAACCACTTGAACACTAAGCATAACGAAAGACTAGGGTTTCAGTTCAAAGCCCAAAAACATATGAGATTAACGATGGAGATGATGCCATCCAGGCACGTCGAGAATTGGGAAACAACCACATTTATTTCATATTGATTATCACTTCCACCATGACATCCAACTCAGTAGACCCGAGGTTAAAAGCATTGCACAAGACGAAATCTTGGTAGAAGTTTGTGAATTCTATCACGTGAACCACAACCACGATGGCATCCACTAAGACTTCTACTCAATGCAGAAGGAAGGTGACTTAAATGCCAAGGCCAATTATGATATCCTGCCAGCATGCTAGTACCAAGACATTCAATGCCCTGTCATTATCACATTCAGCACAAAGACTTAGGGTTGCAACACATATTTCATTTCATTATCCAAAGTATGTAGTCGACACCTTATTGTTGGCAATACATTTCTAATGTATTGGTTATAGAATGCATGGTTGATATATGTTGCATATTTTTCTCAAATGACATAAGTATCCTTTTATAGAAGACATTCGATACTTGGTTTATAGTTTAGAATTTCATAAAATACATTGCCACTTTTGTTTGCAATGCTACATTATTATTAATCAATCGTATAGATATTAAACAAGGATTGTTTAAAGTTCTATAGTTTTATAATTCCATACTAGTAACATCATATTCATGATGGATACAAGATATCAAACCCTTACTACAAAAGTATGGATCTTCGTGTAATTATGTATTGAGGAATGCATAAGATATTTAGTTACATTTGTGATTCTAGTCAATCCACTTAATAAACATCAATTTGGCTCACGTTTCTATAGTATGAAGTAACACAGAAGGTTAGTACTTTCACATAAATAAACACATGATGTTATCATTCTTTTCAAATAGGCAAATAGAGATAGTAGTATGTTAAGCATATAGACATTGTATCCTAGGTAAGGTTTAGTAACATTTACATTATTTTTGCATGGGACAAGTTATTAAGACTCTAGTCTATTAATTGGAAGTTGCGATTATGTGACTCTTATTATGTTTAATAAAACTAATTGAAACAAGAATAAAATTCATACTGTGAAAGAACTCTTAGGCATGGAGTACTAGAGCTATCACAATGCATTTGGCGGCTAACTAAAAATATAATTAAAACTTCTTAGAGTTATTAGAAGTGCTGGAACATGTCGTAATACTCTTACCTATGGATCTGCGAAAAGAAACAGATTCAAATGCTTTAGCTAGCATAGCTAAGTAAGCCTCAGGTTACCCCGTAGGATCCCTTCGTCATCATCCAAAAGCAAACTGTCAGTATTGTGTCAAGAAGATTGTATCGTAAGAGAGTTTAAATAGAGCAGATAGATTTACAATTTAGCACAACCAAACTATCGTCGTAATTTGTTTTAAGAATTATGAAGTGTCGTTATCGTTAATTGTTATTAGTTAAAAGATTTAGCCATTATTTTATTTCCGCATTAGCAATTTCAACATTTAGTGCTACCTTAAAAATTTTAAATTTTTGTGAATTTTTTGGGATGTTACATGTGGTATCAGAGCTCATGTTCGAACTCTCGGCCTGAAAAGGTCCAAAGAACATGCAACAAAATTTTTTTATGATAGCAAAAATATTTACTAATTCTAGTTAAATTATTTTGCTATACAAAAAATTGTTTTCTAAATTACAGGTATGGAAGGATCAGATGAACACATGGAGGGCAGATTTCGACCAACCAGTCATACCAACAATAGCACTGGACAACATTATGAAGAACAAGTCCATGGTGAATTGAATGACAATTCATCGGAATTGTTACATGCATTTCAGGAGTTGAAAGAAGAAATAAGATCTGTTAAACATGATAATGAGAGAATTCTGAAGGCACAAGAGGAACTGAACCAAGTACTATTCGATCAGTGCCCAACTGATGAACAAGATAGAAGGGTTGAAAATACCTCCAAGATTGAAGAATTACCTCATCGGAACAAGGGTAAGAAAGTGAAAATTGATGACGAAAATAACAGTTCAACATCATCAGGAGCTGCCAATGAGATACGTAAAAAGAAACGTAATTATTCAAGTGATAGCAGCGAAGGGGATTAAAAACCAAAAAGAAAAATCCATAAACAGTATGAGCAGGTTTCTGGAGAGTTCAAGAAGATCAAACCCCCAACCTTCAATGGTGAAACTGAGAAAGGAGAGACAGATGAAGCATGGCTATCCGACATCTAGAAATACTTTCAAATTTATGATTATTCAGAATCATTGAAAGCAAAGATGGCCATATACAACTTGATCGGGAATGCAGGAATTTGGCGGAAGGACATCAAAAGAGTGAAGGGCATCAAGGAAAAGGATGTGAATTGGATCACTTTTAAACGATACTTCAATAAGAAGTTACTATTTGAACAATATTACGAAGAAGTCCAAGGAATTTTTTGATTTAAAACTGCGAACCATGAACATGAAAGAGTTGAAAAACAAATTTATGAATTTGCTAAGGTATGTGCCATACCTTGTGGAGGAGAAACCAAAGATTCAAAGGTTTCTGAGTTGTCTACCTTTCAACATCAAGGACAAAATAGAGTATGACAATCCAAATACCTTAGAAGAAGCCATGAGTAAAGTAACTTTCTTCCATGAACAGAACCATAAAAGAGAAGGGATATCTATCTATAAAAATAATAAACCCAACAACTTTGAGCTGAAGAAGAAGAATTTCAGGTTCAATGGAAATTCTGGTTTTCAAAAGAAAAATTTTCCAAATCAAAATTTCCAAGGAAACAGACCCAGAAATAATCAACCGCAGAATTTTACAGCTCCTAGAAATACACCCAATGTTACTAGAACTAATGACCAGAGGACACCTATAAAATGTTTTGAGTGTCAAGGTCCTCATTATGCTTCAAACTGTCCCAATAAGAAGCGGACAACCAATAATATTCACTCCATACAAGCTAAACCTACTGTGGGGGACTTGACAAGAGAGATGCCCAGAATTAATGCAGCTCTAGACAACATGCAAGTAGAGCATCAAGTCTCTATGGTAGAGATTGAAGGTATGCTACAAAACCACTGTGTTTCTATTTTGATTGATCCAGGTGCTAGCCTGAGTAATATATCTCCAAATATTGTAGAAAATTTTAATCTAAAACAGAAAAATTTAATAAATCTTGGTTAGTTAGACTAGCAACAGGATTAAAAATAAAAGTGTTTGATTTTTTTGAAAGTTGTGTTGTATCTATGAATCAGTTAAAGACACAAACCAAGCTAAATGTTTTACCGTTGGGATACTATGACATCATAATTGGAATGGACTGGTTAGAAGCACATCATGTTATTTTGAATTGTTATGAGAAAAGTTTTACCTGTCTAGATGATGAAGGAGAAATAGTAGAAGTGGAGGGTATTCCTAGAAAGACATCACTTAGACAGATTTCAGCTATGCAAGTAAAAAGAGTAGTTAGAAAAGGATGTAAGATGTTCGTAGTGAATGTAGGACATGAGGAGTCAATTACAAAAGAGGAAAAACTGAAACTAAAAGATATACCTGTCCTAAAAGAATTCCTGGATGTTTTTCCAGAAGAGATTCCAGGATTATCCCTGAAGAGGGATCTAGATTTTACCATTGAGCTGATACCGGGTGTGGTACCGAACTCCAAAGCTCCATATGGGATGAACATATTGGAATTAAATGAGTTAAAATCATAGTTGAAGGAACTGATTGATAAAAACTATATAAGACCCAGCGTGTCTCCTTGGGGAGCACCTGTTATTTTTGTTAAGAAGAAGGATGGCACTTTAAGGATTTGCATAGATTATCGCCAATTGAACAAGATGACAATCAAGAATCGATATATGTTTCCACGCATCGATGATCTATTTGATCAGCTGTATGGAGCAACGATATTTTCGAAGATTGATTTAAGGTCAGGATATCATCAAGTTCGTGTGAAGGATGAGGATATTTTTAAAACAACCTTTAGAACTCGTTATGGACATTATGAGTTCATGGTCATGCCATTTGGGTTGACTAATGCCCCGACAATATTTATGTGCTTAATGAATAATATTTTGCACAAGTATTTGGATAAGTTCGTCATTGTATTCATTGATGACATTCTAGTATATTCTAAAAGTAAGGAAGAACATGACGAACATCTACGTATTATTTTACAAAGTCTGAGAGATCATCAATTATATGCTAAGTTTAGTAAGTGTGACTTTTACAAGGATAAGATTCAATATTTAGGTCACATAATCTGTAAGGAAGGAATTTTAGTTGATCCCGATAAGATAAAAGCCATTAATGAATGGTTGGTTCCTAAGGATGTGTCGGACGTACGATCATTTATGAGGATTACAGGATATTATAGAAAATTCATAGAAGGTTTTTCAAAGATTGCAAACCCCATAACCTCCTTACAGAAGAAGTTTGCATGGGATCAAAAGTGTCCAGGAAGTTTTAAGAAGTTGAAGGAATTACTAACTACAACACCTATTCTAAGAATTGCAGATCCCAATAAAGATTTTATAGTATGCACTGACGCATGTAATGATAGACTCAGTGGAGTCCTAACACAAGAGGGACATGCTATTGCATATGAGTCTTGAAAGCTGAAAATACATGAGAAAAAATATTCTACATATGATCTGAAATTATTAGCAGTAATACACGCCTTAAAAATGTGGCGTCACCATCTTATTGGCAAAAAATTTACTTTGATGACAAATAACATGGGGCTGAAGTATTTACTAGATCAAACGAACTTGAATGCTAGACAAGGTAGATGGCTAACCTTTATAAGTGAATATGATTTTGAAATTTAGCATATAAAGCGTAAATAGAACAAGGTTGCTAATGCTTTAAGTCGTAATGCAAAGTTAAATTTTATTTCAGCCATCAGTACATATACAACAGATTTAGAAAATCAGATTTTTGAAGGGATTAAAACGGATGAAGAGTACAAAAATTTACATGAAAAGACAACAGAAAGTAATTCTGAAAATTCTATGGCATATTTCAGGTTAAAATAAAATGGATTGTTGTTGTACAAGAACAGATTATATGTGCCCAACATACCAAAGATAAAAATTCTGATTTTAGATGAGATGCACAAAAGTCATTATTCTGGTCATCCAGGTTATCATAAAACCATAACTATGTTACGGAAAGATTATTATTGGCCCAGGATGAAGGATGAAGTAGCAGAATATATAGCTAAATGCATTGAATGTCAAAGAGTAAAGGTTGAACATCAGCATCCAGTTGGACTGTTACAGCCATTACCTATACCTAGTTGGAAATGGGAGATCATAAGCATAGATTTTATTACCGGACTACCCAAGAATCAGAAAAAAAATGATTCCATCATGGTGGTAGTGGATAAACTTAGCAAGGCAGTACATTTTATACCAGTAAAAACTATTTATAAGGCTTCAAAAATTGCAGAAATTTTCATGAAACAAAATTTTCAATTACATGGAATACCAAAAGTGACAGTTTCAGACCGTGAGTCTAATTTTATTGGAAACTTATGGATATCCTTGTTTAAAGGGTTGAATACAACCTTAAACTTCAGCACAACATTTCATCCACAAACGGATGGACATACAGAAATAGTAAATCAGATATTGGAAGACATGCTAAGGATGTATGTTAAGGACCAACCTGGTAAGTGGGAGGACTACTTGCATTTAACAGAATTTGCATATAACAACCATTACCATGCATCAACCAGGTTTAGTCCTTTTGAAATTCTTTATGGTAGGAAATGTAATACACCAGTTTCTTGGAATGACCCAGTTAATAGAGTTATTTTTGTTGATGTATATGTAACTTTGGAATGTATTTCATATATGTATATTGTACTCCTATAGAGATGGTATTATTCCTCTATACGGAAGTGTTTATATTCCTATAGATATGTTATTATTCCTTTATATGGAAGTGTCGTAATTTATATTGTAAGTGTCGTAACTTATACTTGATGGGTTATTAGACCACCTTGTTGGGGTCGACCCTGTATAAGTCATGTGGGTCGAAGGGTTATTAGAACACCCTATTGGGGGTCGGCCATGTAGGTCAAAGGGTTATTAGACCAACCTATTGGGTGTCGACCCAGTCAGCATTGTGTTATGTGGTTAAGTTGAGGCCGACCTAGTAAAGGTTATTAGGCAAGTCAAGTCAAGTATATATAGAGTGCGGGAGGCACTCTATTTGATCATTCTATTCTCACATACATGCTTTGGAGAGTGGCGCACTTGTGGAGGAGGATAAGTCGATACTAGGAGATGTCTATCTCTTATGCTTGGGTAGTATCATTTCTCTATCTATCTATGAGGAAGTTATTGGGGTTTTTCACCTTTATGGTTTTCCCCAAGTAAACTCTGTGTCTCTTGTGTGCTTGCATTATTGTGTCCATGATTGATATGCTGTAGATATGCTGTACATGTTGTTCTCTCAGTTAAGATCCTAGATCATATTGAAGTAAATTTTGAAAAATCTAACATGGTATCAAAGCTAGCCTGAAAGAAGGCATGGTATGGCATGTATGACACTTGTTGTACTTACGATGCTAGGGCTTGATATAGAAAAAACCAATCATCATAGCACTTTCTTTATAAATCCATTTTGGCAAAGTTTTCGGATCTAAAACTTTTACAGGTCGAAGATCAGATCCCCATGTACCTTGTGTCCAAAGGAAAACTTCTAATTCGTTGTACTTTTTGTTTTATGATCTGTACAATCTAGGGTTTCTGCCTCTTCTAGATCTTAGTCATAAACATGTGACCTAGGAAACAAGGTCATAACTTGGGCTAGGAAGCTCCAAATGAAATTTCGTAAAACGTGACAGGTAGTTCACGGACTTTAATTTCTCAAGTAACATTTTTCAGAGGCCAAAACTGAACCAGTGACACGTGGAACGCCGTACAAGTTCGCTCTCCTATTTTATCCCATAAACAGGTCACGTTGCAACACTTGGCATAATTCTCTCTCAGAGAATCCAATTGAGGTTAGAACTGTGGGGTTGGAAAGATGGCAGGTTGGGCTACCACAGGTAGAAGTTTCAAACCCTGTGGATCTAAAAGTTCGGAGTCACACCAGAAACAATTAGGTACATATTTCTGTCAAAACAAAATTTTATTTTGAGCACCTTCATTCATGGCTTTGGGAATTTAGGGTTTCGGAGAAAGATGAAATTTTTGTAATCAGAGACCACGAATGAATTCTACTCATCAAAATCAAAATTTACAGACCAAGATCAGAATTTTTGGTTGGGACGAAGGCCGGGCTTGATCAGACCCTAGTTCGGGACTTTGATCGGAAAAGTGGAAAATTAGGGCTTCTACAAAAATGGGAATTTTTTAAATTTGTGACCACGGCTGGAAGCTCCTTAGAAAAATAGAAGCTTAGAGCTTTGGATCAAACCTTTTGTTTGGGTGGAAGGGTGGGCTTTATAAAACCCTAGTTCATGGTCATGTCCAGTGAATCTAGAAGTTTCAAAGGCAAATTTGAGGGGTGAAACTTTGCAGTTTTCAAATTCTGAATATACCGGCTTGATTAGCTCATCAAGGCGCATCTTTCTATCCTTTCAAAAGTTTGAATTTTTAGGGTTTCTCTGACAAACCATAATCCAGCTCCAAATCCAGTTCCTGCAAATCAAGTGGATTGGGTTAATCCTAGAAGAGAATGGATTGGTCACCTGCATAAGTGAAGAAGTTCCTGTTTCAGAGGGAGATGTGGATGAGGCCTTACATAAGAAGATTACAAGCAATCTCGACAGGTATGACCCATACAGGTATGTTTAGAATTTTGTTCATGATTAAGTTTATGGTATGCTTGTCTTCATATTATTACGGTTAGTACAATCTTAATTAAATTTAGACTTGTCGTATCACCTTAATAAAATTATGAATGCATGATAGAAGATATTCATTGATTAGGGTGTTGACACTTATGATTGTACTAATGCATTATGGTTGTGTATGAGGTTTATGTTGTCCGCTAACATGAAAGGTACACCAAGAAAGACAAATCATGTTCTAGTTCAAGAACATATGATCATGGTGACATGAAGACAAAGATTCATCCATTGTCATGGATCACTTAGAAGATCTATTTACGAGGTATGTATAACTTGGTTCTATAATGGTTAAAGCTAAGAGATATGCAGGTTACTAGCACAAGTCATTGAAGAGAACAATAAGACATCATGTGGGTATGTTAGACATAACTAGCTAACATACTAATCCAGGTATGTTTTTCTTATATCAAGTTAGAATCCTACCTTGTGAGAGGATCTCTTATATAAGTATACATGGCATGATTGATAATTATTATTCATAGGTTTGAATAATCATGAGTTTAGGCATATTATGTTTCTTACCTTAATTGATGATATGAATAACCGGAAGAGTCATGAAAGTATAGGTTTGAGTAATCATGGGTTTAGGCAAATTATGTTTCTTACTTTAATTTATGATATGACTAACCATAAGAGTCCCTGAATACTAATGCTTATTATTTCTGTTTGAAATGATCATGACTATACATGCTTAAGATTATTGTGTTTTGATAGTATTGAGAATATACTAATAAATGTATGATTATGTATGAGATCTCGAGGATATCACAATAATGATACTTGTAAGAATCCATAGTGATCGAGGATGGATATAAGTTAAAGGACAGGTAATCTAGGAAGCAAAGATCAAGAGGGAGCACACTCCAGTAGTTTCTGCAAGGATGCAGATATTCAGAGGGAGTCGACCACTTCTCACAATCCACATCAGAATGGAGTTGCAAAGATTCAGAGGGAGTCCACCCAACAACCAAACAAAAATAAGTATTTGAATTGTCATTTCTTACATATTTGTTTGTTTAAATAATGTTGTTCAATGATGTATATGCTTACGTTCCTAGACTTAGGTTGTGTATTATGCATATTAGAATAATTGCATTAATGAACAGTATACTACTAATATGCATGTGACGGGTAAGTGGCCTATGGCACTGTACAACATTCCATTGCTACTTATCTAGAATGAAACTTCTTTGCTGACATGTTGGGAGTAGTGCAAACTCTTAACAATGTTCTGGTAGAGATTGGAAGGCATCTAGAAAGTTACAGGATATGGATGATTGTTGTATTGAAGCATTGGCTAAAATAATTGCATGACTGTATGACATATTTCTTTATGTGTAAGAATTTGTTCTGAAAACTATGAGATGTTTCTAATCATGCAATTTAACTAGTTTTGTATGAAAGATCATATACCTTCACCTACAAAAGAAGGACTACAACATTTGTTCCAGCAAATATATCTATTGAAGATATTGAAGTTCCTAGGATCTGGGATGAAGTAATGGAAGAATGACATGATCAGTTGATCATGAAGAATGATGTTTGGGATGTAGTCCCAAGACTTTAAGGGAAGTCTGTTGTGACTTCCAAATGGATCTATAAGATCAAGCATGCTGCAGATGGTAGCATGGAGAAATACGAAACGAGGTTTGTAGCTCGTGGATTCTCCGAGAAAAAGGGATTGAGTATGAAGAGACTTCTACACCTATAGCCAGGCACACTTCCATCAGATCAATACTTGCTCTAGCTGCAATGATGAAATAGAAGATACACCAGATGGATGTCAAGACAGCTTTCTTGAATGGTGTAGTTGAAGAGGAAGTGTATGTGGAGAAGCCACTTGGTTTTGAGACACATGATGGGAAGTCATATATGTGCAGAACTTGGTATGGTAGGATAGACAGCTTTCTATCCAGTTTGGGATTTACCAAGAGTAAAGAAAATTCAACCCTTTACTACAAGGTTGAGGAAGGCAATCCAATGATACTACTTTTGTATGCGGATAACCTGTTTGTTATAGGTGAGGATAGATTGATTTCTGACACGCAATGGAAGGTTGCTGCCGAGTTCGAGATGAAGAACTTATGGATGATGCACTACTTTCTAGGCATGGAGGTGTGTCAGAGTGTAGATGGAATCTTCCTTGGACAAGGGAATTTTGTAGTAGAGATCCTAAAGAGGTTTGGGATGATGGACTGCAAGGACATGGAAACACCTATGGCATCGAACCTGAAGCTTATGTGTGATACTTCATCTGATTCGGTTGATGTCACTGTGTATTTGTCAGATGATTGGGTCCTTGATGTACCTGATGAACACGATACCAGATATTTGCTTTGCGGTGAACACATTGAGCCAGTTCCTGATGGATCACCATACATGATCCACCTGATCATACAATGTATCCACCTGATACATATACAGATACATGGTCCAAGCATCCAACATGATGCATATACAAAATACATACACGTGATCCAACTGATCATATCCAGCATCCAACATGATGCGTACATATAAGTGATCCAACTGATCATATCCAACATCAACATGATGCGTACATATAAGTGATCCAACTGATCATATCCAACATCAACATGATGCATACATACATACATAAAAATGATCCAACAGATCATATCCAGCAGAAGCCAGAACATCAACCTGATGCTCATCATCCAACGCTTACATCCACAGCCATGTGAAGGATCCTCCTTCCAACATGCTTGGAATGGCTTCAGCAAATGTGTCCATCACTTCTTCCTCGAAGTGTCCTCGATCTGAAGAATGCCAAGCCTCTCTCTGAAGTACTCGAACTTCACCCTGGCTAGTGGCTTCGTCAGCACATCTGCAATCTGCTCGTCCGTCGCAACATACAGGAGCTTCACAGCTCCTCTCTGCACCATATCCCTGATATAGTGATATTTGATCTCTATGTGTTTCGACCTGTCATGAAACACTGGGTTCTCGGATAGCTTCACACAACTCTGGTTATCACAGACGATACTAGTAGCATCCAACAGGAGATCAAATAACTCATACAGTAGCTTCCGTAGCCATACTGCCTCACAACTAGATGAACAGGCTGCAACATACTCTGCCTCAGCTGTACTCAGTGCTACGCAGGACTGCTTCCTTCTAAACCAAGAGATCACACCTGATCCCATACTGAAGCAACACCCAGATGTGCTCTTCCTATCGGCAGCACTGCCAGCCCAATCTGAATCAAGGTAACCCTGTAGGTTAAACTTTTGATCCGCCTCATACCTGAGTCCATAATCCACTGTACCCTTCAGGTACCTCAGAACATGCTTTACAGTAACAAGGTGAACACTCCTCGGATCCGTCAAGAACTGGCTCAATGTGTTCACAACAAAGCAAATGTCTAGTCTCGTGTTCGTCAGGTACATCAAGGACCCAATCATCTAACGATACAAAGAGACATCAACCGGCTCAGATGAAGCATCACATAGAAGCTTCAGATTTGATGCCATAGGTGTGGCCATGGCCTTGCAATCCATCATCCCAAATCTCTTCCGGATATCAACTGTGTACTTCCCTTGACCAAGGAAGATCCCACCTGCACTCTGCCACACCTCCATACCTAGGAAATAGTGCATCATTCCCAAATATTTCATATTGAATTCAGCAGCAAGCTTCCTCTTAGTATCTGCAATCAGTCTGTCATCTCCTGTTACAAATAAGTCATCCACATACAGAAGTAGAATCACAGGATTCCCTTCCTTAACCTTGTAGTCAAGGTTGGAATTCGCTTTACTCTTGGTAAAGCCCAAACTGGATAGAAAGTTGTCTATCCTACCATACCAAGTTCTGCACACATATATGACTACACCATGCTGTCTTGAAATCCATCTGGTGCATCTTCTATTTCATCACTTTTATATTTCTCAATGCTGCCATCTGCAACATGCTTGATCTGATAGATCCATTTGGAAGTCATAACAAACTTCCCTTCACATTTTGGGACTACATCCCAAACAATATTCTTCATGATCGATGGATCATGGCATTCCATTTCTTCATCCCAGATCCTGGGAACTTCAATATCTTCAATAGATATCTTTGTTGCTGGAACAAATGTTGTAGTCCTTTTGTAGGTGAAGATATACGGTCTTTCCTACAAAACAGGTTAAATTGCATGATTAGAAACATCTCATAACTTTCAGAACAAATTCTTACACATAAATAAATATGTCATACAGTCATGCAATTATCTTAGCCAATGCTTCAATACAACATTTATCCATATCCCGTAACTTTCTAGATGCCTTCCAATCTCTACCAGAACATTGTTAAGAGTGTGCACAACTCCCAACATGTCAGCAAAGAGGTTTCATTCTAGATAAGTAGCAATGGAATGTTGTACAGTGCCATAGGCCACTTACCCATGTATATTAGTAGTATACGGTTCATCAATGCAACTATTCTAATATGCACAATACATATCCTAAGTCTAGGAACATGAGCATATACATCATTGAACAAATTTATTTAAACAAACACATATGCAAGAAATGATAATTAAAATACTTATCTTTGTTTGTTCGTTGGGTGGACTCCCTCTAAGTCTTCGCTTTCTTGCAGGAGCTACTGGAGTCCTAATCTGCAGTAGCTTCTTCTACACCTTTCTGTTGTGGAATGTAGAGAGATGGTCAACTCCCTCTGAATATCTGCATCCTTTCATAAACCACTGGAGTGTACTCCCTCTTAATCTTTGATCCCTGGATTATCTGTCCTTGAACTTATATACATTCTCGATCCCTATGCATGCTTGTTAGTATCATCATTGTGTTATCCTCTAGGTCTAATATAAAATCATACATTCATTATTATACTATTAAAACACAATAATCTCAAGCATGTATAGTCATGATCATTTCAAACAAAAATAATAAGCATTATCATTCAAGGTTTATGTAGGATTCTTATGGTTAGTCAAATCATAAGAAGCATAACATGTCTAAACCTATAATTACTCAAACCTATGACTCTTTAGTTGAATCATCACTCAAGATAAGAGATATAATATGCATAAAACCTGTGATTATTCGAACCTATACCTTCATGATTCTTCTGGTTAGTCATATCATCAATTATGGTAAGAAACATAATATGCATACAACCATGATTATTCAAACCTATGACTTCATGAATAATCATTATCAACAATAGTATAAAATCCTATCCCAAGGTAGGATTCTATCTTGATATAGGAAAAACATACCTGGATTAGCATGATAGTTAGTTATGTCTAACATACTCACATGATGTCTTCTTGTTCTTCAATGACTTGTGCTAGTAACCTGTATATCTCATAGGTTAGCCATTATAAAACCAAGTTATACATACCTCGTAAATGGATCTTCTATGAGATCCATGACAATGGATGAGTCTTTATCCTCATGTCATCATGATCATATGTTCTTGAACTGGAACATAATTTGTCTTTCTTGGTGTACCTTTCATGTTAGTAGACAACATAAACCTCATACAACACCATAATGCATTAGTACAATCATAAGTGTCAACACCCTAACCAATGAATATCTTCTATCATGCATTCATAATTTTTTTAAGGTGATACGACAAATCTAAAATCAAGATTGTACTAACCATAATAACATGAAGACAAACATACCATAAACTTAATCATGAAAAAATCTCAAAACATACCTCGATGAGTCATACCTGTCGAGATCGCTTGTAATCTCTTTATGTAAAGCCTTAGCCTCATCTCCCTCTGAAACAGGAACTCCTTCACTTATGCAGGTGACCAATCCATCTTCTTCTAGGATTAACCCTATCCACTTGATTTGCAAGAACTGGACCTGGACATGGATATGGGTTTGTCATAGAAACCCCAAAAATTCAAACTTTGAATTTCAAACTTTCGAAAGGATAGAAATATGCGCCTTGATGAGCTGATCAAACTGGTATATTCAGAATTTGAAAACTACAAAGTTTCACTCCTCAATTTTGCCTTTGAAACTTACGGATTCACTGGACACGACCCTGAACTGGGTTTTGATGAAGCCCACTCTTATTCCCAATCAAAAGGTTTGATCCAAAGCTCTAAGATTCTATTTTTCTGAGGAGCTTCCAGCCGTGGTCACAGATTTCAAAAATTCCCATTTTTACAGAAGCCCTAATTTTCCACTTTTCTGATCAAAGTCCCAAACTAGGGTTTGATCAAGCCCGACCTTCTTCCCAACCAAAAATACTGATATTGGTCTCTAAATTTATATTTTGATGAGTAGCATCCAGCCGTGGTCTCGGATTACAAAAATTCCAACTTTCTACGAAGCCCTAAATTCCGGAATCCATGAATGAAGGTACTCAAAAATAATTCTGTTTTGACAGAAATATGTACCTGATTGTTTCTGGTGTACCTCCTAATTTTTTGATCCACAGGGTCTGAAAAAGGTTTCCTGAGATAGCCTGACCTGTTATATTTCCATCCTGACAGGTCGGACCTCAATTGGATTCTCTGAGAGAGAGTTATTCCAAATGTCGCAACGTGACCTGTTTTGGGATAATACAGGAGAGCGAACTTGTACGGTGTGCCACGTGTCACTGTTTCAACTTCGGCCTCTGAAAACTTTTCCTGAGATATATCAACCTGTTATCTTTCCATCCTGACAGGTCTGACCTCAATTGGATTCTCTGAGAGAGATTTATGCCAAGTGTCGCAACGTGACCTGTTTATGGGATAATACAGGAGAGAGAACTTGTACGGTGTTCCACGTGTCACTAGTTCAACTTCGGCCTCTGCAAAATTTTTCTGAGATAGTACAGTCTGTTTACTACCTGTCACTTTTTACTAAATTTCATTTGGAGCTTCCTATCCCAAGTTATGACCTTTTTCCCAAGGTCACCTTATTTTGACTCAGATCTGGAAGAGGCAGAAACCCTATATTGTACAGATCATAAATAACAAAGTACAACGAATTAGAGGTTTTCCTTTGGACACAAGGTACTTGGAGATTTAATATTCGACCTGTAAAAATTTCAGATCCGAATAATTCGTCAAAACGGATTTATAGCGAAAGTACTACGTTGACTGGTTTTTGCTATATCAAGCCCTAGCATCGTAAGTGCAACAAGTGTCATTCATGCCATATCATGCCTTCTTTCAGGCTAGCTCTAATACCATGTTAAATTTTCAGAATTTACTTCAATCTTATCTAGGATCTTAACTTAGAGAACAACATGTACAGCATATCTACAGCATATCAATCATGGAGACAATAATGCAAGCACACAAGAGACACAAAGATTTACTTGGGGAAAACCATAAAGGTGAAAAACCACAATAACTTACTCAGAGATAGATAGAGAAATGATACAACCATGAGAGATAGAAATAACCTAGCAGCAGATCCTCCTCCTCCATAAGTGCGCCACTCCTCCTTGAGTGCATGTGTGAGAAGTGAGTGATCAAATAGAGTGCCTCCCGCACTCTATTTATACTTGACTTGACTTGCCTTTTTACCTAACTCATGTAGGCTCGAACTTAACCACATAACATAATGCTGAGTGGGCAGACCCCCAATAGGGTGGTCTAATAACCCTTTGACCCACATGACTTATACAGGGCCAACCCCAAACAAGGTGGTCTAATAACCCATCAAGTATAAGTTACGACACTTACAATATAAATGATGACACTTCCTTATAGAAGAATAATACAATCTCTATAGGAATACAATATACATATATGTGAAATACATTCCGAAGTTACATATACATCAACAAAAGAGAGTTCTATGCTCCAAGGTGAAGAATGGATTATAATATTCTATCCTCTTAGGATGCAGAGGAGGAAAATCAAGAACCAGAAATAGATTACGAAGAATAAGAAAACAATTATAGTTCTAGTGAGTCTGAGAGTTCATTCGAGGAAGGACACCTTAGGGAAAGTGATGGTCAATTGAATAACTCCCCTAGAGTTGCTTCTCCTTATCCTAAGGATAAACTAGGTCCTATTTCTATAGATGATATTTCAAACCCCGAAGGAATATTAAACCCAACGGAGAGTCCTAATTTTGTTCAAAACCAAGAACTTGGGTTACATACCCCTATAGTAAATAATCCACCATTTGAGTGTGCTAGTATGGAAAACACAAGGGAGATTCCTATTACTGGAGATGTTACAACCCCAATTATTTTAGTTGAAAAATAGAAGGAAACTTAAATACGTCATCTATAGGATAATTTGGATGGTTCCCACAATCTATAATGGTGCTTATTGGAGGATCTTCATCTATGCCACAAAGCTCTAATTATTTTTTCTTTGGGATGACTTTTCTAGGTTTCCAAACCGTGAGTGCCAATATTCCTCCCATTTAAACAAATACCACTACCCCTGGCAGTGTTCCATCAGTTCCATCCTACACTTTCTCACACTATAGTGGACATATGTTCATTCCAAACCCTTCCATAGTGTCTAGGGTCATTCTTGGCTCCAGCCTACCTTGAATGAACATACTTTTCCAAGGAATGGGAGGTATGAGTACTAGCTTTTCTTTAATATAATATGTGCCAAAAAACAATATAGTTAATCTTGGAATAAGGGGCACCGCTGTCGTATTTCCCTGGGGGAATGATATGCACCAAGGAAATGTCCCTTCATTTGGGGTAGGAGGGATGAACATGACCAATAACTCAAATTTTAATGCCTCCCAAGGAATCCAACCATCCATGGGGGGCATACTTGGAAGCAATATGACTCATTTGTACAAAATTAGTTCGGTTAAAATCAAAACTTTTGATAGAATAATCAACCCTTCATGAATCCCGTGAATCCCTATATACTAGGTCAATCTTTTGTTAATACAAACCAAAAGGAAGCAAATGCTCCTGGGCCTTGGAATTCTATGGAACAATCAAATTTACCCTTTTTGGATACTTTGAATCTACCATATTTAATGAAGTTAACCGATGACCCAATGTTACATGATCCTAGATGCCCCCCTATCCCTACCAAAATTCCTTCAGACATACCTAAGTTTGAAGGGATCATAAAGAAGATCTAGCAAACCATGTGATGAATTTCCATATTTGGTATTATTCGAACTCCTTGATGGATGATTCTATTAGGTCCCTTCTCATTCAAAGGACCCTAACAAGGGTATCAGTGAAGTGGTACATTGAGTTACCATGATCTTCCTTTCACAATTTCAATGCGATTGCAATGAAATTCTTAAACCAATTATAGTTACGAGTGTAGCTATGAGACTGACACAGAAATCATGACTTCATTCAGGTAGGATAAGTCCATGCACATCTCCAATTACATTCATGAATGGAGAAGGATACATAGTTTAATAAAAGCACAAATTCTTGAAGATGATTTCTTAACTGATTTTTTCATTAAATCATTGCAACCTTTCATTGCGAATTATGTGGCACCCTATGGAGTGAAAAAAAGAGAGAAATCTATAATTAAGTATCAACAAATTGATTTGGTGTATTCACAATCAAGAATGTTAGATGAGATTCTTCCCACTACCGCTAAAACATATATTGATCCAACCAAACCAACCCTTGGACCTCATGTTGATGGCGTGATTGGTTCAGTTGAGATTGTTGAGGTCTGTCAAGGTAGCAACTAGAATGCACCTAAATCCAAAAAATAACAATAAAAAAACCCCAAACCCAACCCTCCCACAAATTTTTTATCAGTACAAAAAATTAATACCAAGGGAAACCAATAACATGGAGGGAAAAAGAATAAGAATAAGAAAATGGGAATAAGGGAAATAATAAAGAAAACAAGAATAAAAATAATGAGAGTGGGGAAAGAAATAAAAAGGAAAGTGAAGTTTCCATTCCAGTTGTGCACCAAAGGCCACTTAAGCTATAAATTCCTCAAGTTACTAACTTCTCAATTGTTGTTGGCAGAACAGGAATCTTGCAAGAAACCAATTGTGCTTACTAATTTTTTCCTTCCACAACATCAACAGATGATTAGCATTGCTAACTCAAACCATGTATCCTCGCAAGGAGGAAACTGGGGTGCCTCTTCAAAAGGGGGAAATCCAAGACAAAGAGAAGTATTCACGTGTCACTGAGAAATGGACCTCCATCCAAGGAATACAAATTATGAGTCAACCACATCTAGATCTAAGGGAAAATAAAATCCTAAAATTTAAACAACTCAACCATTACACATAGAGAAACCAACCAATGACAGTATGCCCATAATACCGAAAGGTGTCCTGAAAAAATCCACATACAATCCAAATGTGTGTGTTGCTCAAAATTATAGCATAGTGGAATATCTGGCCCAAGCTCCTTGTGCAATGTCCACCCTCGAAGTCATACAGAGTTGTCCTACTCAACAGAGATCCCTCTTTCAGCTATAGGGGCTATGGATCCTTTGGATATTCAATTGTTGACATTCGATTTAGACAATTGGAAGCCTCGCTTACCTCATCATGAAACTGTTTAGATTCAATTTTCAATCAGAAGGTCAAACATCCATCGAACCATTGTATATGAGGGAGTATCCACTTGTGTAATGTTCTTATCATGTTGGAAAGATATTGTCTCACTTGAAGTTTTTCCCATGGTAACCATGCTAAAGGATTTTGATGGTCACTTATTCCAACCCCATGCAGATTCATCCTATCTCTTCTAATATCTGGGGGCAAGACAATTAATATATAAGCGAAAGTTGTTGATGCTCCACTTGACTACAATCTGTTACTAGGTAGGAGTTGGAATCATGCCATGATGTATGTGGTATCTTCGATATTTCAAGTGATTAAATTTCTTTGTGAAAGAAAGATAGTCTCCATTGATCAATTATCTTTCCAAAAAAATGATTCTACCCTTAACTCTGGGATGAATACCCCCCTAGTAATCCATTTCGAGAAGGACTGTGAAAATGTTAGTGTGGGAATTTACCGTACCCTAATGGGAACATTCCATTATTCCTAGTCAACTTAGGTGACGATGTAGCTTTGATACACACGATATCATCTTTTGCTATTACTTCCACAAAGAAGGTCTCTCAATTTAGAAGCTTCTATTTTGAATATCCTTGGGTAATACTAGAACCAACACAAGGAACTGGGTGTAGGAAAGCCTTGTCATTTCTATCTGCAGTTGATATGTCCTATCAATCCATAGAAAAAACAGACTAGGAACATCATCCCATACAAATGGAAGTTGATGATTACTACTCCATACACATAGAATGTAAATACCTATCTTCGAATTTATCTAGCGAGCTCTTACTAGACACTACCCAATTAGAAGAATGTTTAGTATATTTGGAACAATTGGATAAGCATAGAATGGATACAATTACTACAATGAATCACAAAAGAAACATGTGAAGGATCAATATGAAAAATATATCCATCCTCATGCCTTCTCTAAAGGGAACATGGTGCTTGTCTAGGACCAACAACATGATGATATTGGGCCGGGTAAATTCAAGTCAATGTGCCTTGGTCCTTATATTGTAAAACAAATGTTTAATAAGGGATCATATGAGCTAGAATATTTTGAGGGAAACATTCTAGGGCTAAGAAATGGGCTCTATATGAAGAGGTATTATCCCTAGAACCTTGTGTCTAGGTAGAATATCCTTGTAATTATTATATTAGAAGTTTTTCATAATATTTCAAAAATACAAAAAAATGGAATATTTGAAAAAATCTTAATTACCAATACTAATGCTAGTACAAGAGATATTGTGAACTAGACATTAAAGCTAGAATGAAGGCTCATTTTCTCCAATTGGTGGTTTGATGAAAGTGATCATGCCTCTAAACTAGCATATAGGGTAGGTCATCCCCATAATGCATGATTTGCATCAACCCTACCATTTTGTTCACAACTCAGGATCATAACACATGGAAATGCAACATTAACCTTTTGTTCTTAGAAAAGTCATAATTATCCATGTGAGAGATTACCAAATCATGGGTACCCTAGTTATAACCTTGTTTTCTTCTAGTGACCATGTTGAAGTTTATGTTATGATCAAAAGTCCCTAAGTAGCCTCGCCATGTCATTGAAATGAAGCCTCATGATCCTCTCTAACTCTTATTTTGGCCACTAGCCAGGGGACTCAAACGTTTTTGTATTTTGTGATATTGCATTTGCATGCAGTTGCTTGTGCTTTTGAGTCTAATTCCTGCTTCAGTTTTCTTTTATCCGCTTACCACCAATTAATTATCCAAAGACTACTCACCTTTGCTACCTATTGCAGTCACATATTTCTATCCTGACCAGAGAAGACATGCTTCAAGAGAATCGACATCCTACACATCCCTTTTTTGCATTTCTTGCATATGTATATTCCATGCACTTGAAATGTAGTTTCACACCCATGCGATGTTCATATTCTCCAACACACTATAGAATTATTTTATTCTTTTTTCAGGATTTATAATATGAAAAGACAAAAAAATAAAATATTACAAAAAATAAAAAAGAGGGAAGAGAAAGATATCAAATGTTTATCAATGCGGTGGTAGCAAGTCAAGTCATCCTTGAATAGGGCTTCGATCTTGAGTCTCTCAACAAGTTGGGTTCTATTATTGGATTTAGGATTTAAACCTTGATGTCAAAGTTATTGCTCCTATGGTTGGTTACTCTTCCAATCATATGGAGAATCTATCAATGCCTCTTACAATGCATATTTGTATCGTTGTTCCTTTTGTTTCAAAAGATTCCCAAGTCACTACTGTGTCATGATCACTTTTCAAGGATGTATCTTGTGTCAACCATTCAATAGTTTCCTTGAACTCATGTGTCGGCCATTCTTGGTGTTATTTTGTTCTCATCATGTATCATTGTAATCATTGTTCGAACTTGTGCTTATGTGAAAGGTACCTATTGGCTTCTCACATCCGACGTGTGTCTCATCAATGATGACTCATCTTCTCTAAGGAATTAACCTAGATTCATAGCACCTTGGCCCTGTTTACATCATTGATAGGTAATATTGCACTCAACAGATGACAATTCATCATTGGTCACTGATTGAGTGGTTTCCCTTTATGTTTGACATCAAAAAATTTATTCACATTTGGGGTTCGTGCTATACCTTGGATTTCATTTTTATAATTGGTGGATGTCCTTGCACTTGTCAATAACTTTCATTATTGGTATTCAGATATCCATATTGACATAAATCCACTATGTATTTATTCATGGCTATGATATTCTGACTGACATGGATCCACTCTGTATCATCTTCGTGGACATGACCAACCTATATATATCACATGGATCCACTATGTATTATTTCATGGCCATGATCACTACATTCATACATGTCATGGATCTATAGTGTATACTATTTGGCGATCATGTTCTATCACTTTGACCATGGATATGCCCATCCTAGGGAAAGTTATGTTTGACACATATTTTTTGTTTCAGGTTATTTGATGAAACTAAGAATCTTGGAATATTATCCATGTTACTCCACATTTCACTCCACATTTGGTTATAGTGTATTTTGGCCATCATGTTCCCTTTTGACCTCGTAGAAAAGGGGTCATCTATTATAGCTCAAATTGAGTCTTCTTCATTCAAGATGACAATTCAAAAAGGGGACACTTAAAGTGTCACTACACATTCACAAAAAGGAAATTTATGGATGTACGAGCATATGATTTGAATATTATATGGTGGCCCAAGCATTAGAAATGAAGCTCCTCATTCATTATGAAGAGTTTCAACCTTAAAAATAACAATTTGCACCCTATGAACTACAAAGGAGTGTACCATTCGCTCTCTATTCTTGATAAAGGTGCGAATTCACATGTTTCCTTTTATTTAGGTGTGAATTCCCTAAAAACCATAAAAAATAAATAAAAGTCCGAAAATGAGAGAAATTAGGAAGTTATGCAAACTAAGTTGCTTGGTTCTAACTCCTCCAACCAATTGGTAACCATCCTGAAATTTTTCCTTCAATCATAAAAATGAATGGAATATAACAAGAGGGGGGACACCAAATATAGTAAAGTCACACTAGAGAAATCACTTGTTTTCATGCCCATCTTTCCCTTCTATCAATAACCCTTGTTGATGAACCCCTATATCCTTGCATACTGAAATTGCTACCCTCAAGTAGTTTATCCCTTTTATGTGTTCAGTGGATTGGAGTGGAATTGTGGGAGTGCATGAGTAGGAGAGACAAAAATATTCATGTTCAGTAAGGTGCCATAGAAAATAAGAGGTATACCTTGTACTTTGGTTCACTGCTTCAATAGATATTTGACATCTTTCCCTTCCCAAAATACCGAGTCAATTTTGTGATTGATAGTTGGATAAAGGAATTATTGAGGAAGGTTGGTTCTATTTGTTTTGCAGGTTGAAGGCTAGGCAATCAAGAGAATGTCTGGAAAGAAGAAGTAGCAGCTCTGATCAACCATCGTAAATAGGTGAACAAGATTTCTTCTTATCATTTCTCATTAATTTATATTTTCTTATTATCAATTTTTATGTGGTATTATGCATGAGTATGAGTCTTTTTTGCATGCCAATGGTGCCTTATATGCTAGTCTCCTCTTATTCAGTATGTTGGTGATCTCGCCCTAATCATAGGATTTATTTCCAAACAATAGTTGACCCACTATTTCAAGGATGGTGGGTCTATTTTATATTTGTCTCTCTCATTCACTCCTTTTTAAGAGTAGTTTCCCTCAATATGATTACATTATGTAGTAAGGGTTGGATTCATATGAGAGTTGAGGATGTATTTCTTGGGAGAGTTAATGACTTACCTAGGAGTTCGTATAGTGGGCCATGCATTTTCTATAGCCTTTTTTGGCTACTAGAATAAACATCTAATAGTCGTGAGGAGTACCCATACATTTGTATGGACTTCAAACTAGATATTGATCTACCAAGACCATTATACAAGTCATGATGACTCATGGGTAAGTGTCGTTATTTTCTTTTTCATGTTTACACTAGTGTAGATAGTTAGCTAGTTCTCTGCTTCAATTTACAATATACATGAGACGTTGATGACCTTGTTTTTCTCATGTAAATATGAAACCAATAGGGGGAGCACCACCACCATCCACACCAACAGAGGTAGGGTGGTGTAGTGCCATCAAGATTTTGAGGTATGACCCTCCACTCAACTAAATCGACATGATGTCATGGTGGAAGTAGAGAGGAGGACAATGAATAACTTGTGGTGATCCTTGGAATGCATTCTATATGGGGTATTTGAGTGAGGTTCATAGGATCTTGATGATGAAAAAAAAAATTCATGAATGGGGATTCCCTTAGAGTGGTACCCAATTATAATTCGCATTGTGATGGAATGCTAGATAATGTAGGATATAGTAAGAGGCAATGTATGATGTGTTGGTGATGAACCTATTTTGGGGGACCTAATATCCATGGACATGTTTCCCCCACTATAGTAGTGGGAGGATTATATGTATTGGAAATGTTCCTCCATTTTGTATATAGGATTTAATGTATATGTATCCATATGGGGGAGATATAGATTTATTATAAACAATATTTTTATTATATTACACACAAAAACACAGACATGGTTTTGTTTCTTTCATTATTTTATGAAGTGATCATGATGAAATGTGTTTATATGTTATTTTATTTACATGATTTATGGTTATCTTGTTATGATTTATATAAATGCTATGATATGTTTTCTTTCCTAATTGAAAAAATACTAATGTGATAAATGCCAATCCAAAACTCAATTTTCTTTGTTATTTGCAAAGTTGTTGCAACTTCTAGGAATATCAATGAATGTGATGGGTATTAAAACATTGTGAAACCTAAACCATGGATACGTTTTGAAACACATGTATGAAGAACAATGTAAAAGTTATTGAATGTGTAAAAAATAGATGATAATTGAAATAGACATTGAAATGTAAGATATGTAGTTGGATTGCATCATCATGTAATCTAATCGTAACATCACATTTATCTTGGTTATTGGTTGTAGGGCCAAAGTAGACACTAGTAGAGAAGAGTAGGGTATGTTAGGGTGAGTAAATGGCCCATGTTATTGAGTAAATATTAAAATTCTAGTGTCTCATGCCATTAAAAAAACTTATGTGACAAGTAGGTTGTGGAATCATATGGGCTAGATGAAGAAAAAAACAAGGGGGGGAAACCATTTGTCATGTCCCCTCAACAGTGAACATTTGATCAAGTTCCTAACCCAACAAATCCATTGGGTTGAGGATACAATGTAGCTAGGGTTTTCACCCTAGCATGTGCAACTAAGCACCTACTAAGGAGAAGGGACTCCTTAGTAGCAGTTCAATAAACAGTAAATAAAAGTAGTAAAACAGTATGAAATTTAACCTAGCATGAGCATTAACATAAATGACAAAACATGAAAATATGGTAAAGATTTCTCTTTTTTGTATTAAAAATTACCTCAGGTGTAGAGGTTGGTGGAGCCTTTGTAGCAGTCCAAGAGGGTTGCTTCCAAGCTCAAGTGTTGTTCCTTCTCCTTCTTCCAAAAGTGTTTTGGAAATTGGGCCAAATGTGGTTCTCAAGTGGAAAGTAGCTCCAAAGGGAGAGCTAGGATTTCGTGAGAATTTTTGGCAGAGTGAGGATAGGGATGATTGTGGATGAAAAATGGAGAGCCTCCATCACCTATTTGTAGGTTTTTAGTGGTGGAGTGTTGACCCATGGTTTTGGGCACCATATGGTTTAGGTCAGCTGTATAGGGTTTTTGCTTCCTTTTTTCTCTCTTTTTCCTCTTTTTTTGTATTTTTTATTCCCTTTTTAGAGGGTTTTTGCTATTTTTGAAGGAATTTACATTATTTTGAGGGAAAAGGGGGGTTTTTGGCCTTTCAGAGGTTTTTTAGTGGTTTTTTGGCCTTTTGGAGGCTTTTTTAATGGTTTTTTGGGTTTTGGAGGCAAATATGGTAGGACATATGGACAAATGAGTCATGTAATGGGGTAGATGAGGTAGTGAGCACTTTTTGGGTGTTAACATACAACTTCAGTATCATGGAGTTAATTTTGAATTCCAAGCATTTAATTTATTAGAAGTGTGAATTAATTTTTATCCAAAGTTTATTATGCACTTGGAATATTTAATTTTCATGCATTTAATAATTTTATGAGAAATACATGAGGATAATGATCCACTAGGGTGCATTAGTGGATAAGATTTACTTGGAGAAGACTTGGAGGATAAGTTAAGGAGAAAGCACCTACATCTAGAAAATCAGGAAACATGAAAGAAAGATGGAGCAAATCAGAAAAGCAACAAAAACTCAGGAAAAGCAGCATAAAGCACAAAGCATCACAAAATCAGAAAGCATGATAAATTAGAAAATCATGAAAGTTTAGAAAAGCAGGATAAATAAAAAAATCCTGGAAAAAAAGAAAAAGCTAAAGTAGAAAGTGGAAAAGAAAACAGAAAAGGAAAAAAGAGGAAAGTAAAGCAAAAAGGAAAAGGCAGGAAAGCTAGCTTTCCTTATCCACTCATGGAGGGTGAATTAGCTAAGGAGACTTGATCATCAAGTCATCCTCACTCTATAAATAAACCAGTGTGCACCCTCTTTACATATTTTGTTAGTTTGAGTATTGGTATGAGAGCAATTGTGCCTCGGAGACTTGGGAGATGCGCCCCTGCCTACTGTGAGAGGATGATGGTATTCAACCATTATCATTGATTTTTATTGCAGGTCCTATATCTAATCCAAGGCTGGGTCTAATTTCATAAAATCCTCATGAATTCTATCATTCAACTCTTAGAGCTTCGTGTTGATTTCCAGTGCTAGATTATTGTGTTGAAGAGGAGAGGAGTTTTTGTAATATTTTGAGAAGAATATTGGCTCATATATGATGTAATTAAATTAATTATAACTATATTATATCATTCATCAAATTTAATATTTCATAATTTTGATATATTAAAAGTTTTCTCCACCGCTTCTAGATTTGCCTAGAATTTGACTAGTTTTCAGAATGCATTTAATAAATGAACGAGTCTTGATCCAAATGAAGTAATGATTGTTCCCGTAGTTTCTTAATATTTCATATGTAATATTACAAGTCTCATATCATAATTTCGTGAGCCTTTATTGACTTTTTGGGAGTCCTGAATTCTCACTAGTTGTGCAATCCTAGTAAGCAATTTTTGTGAGACTTATTCCAAAATTTATATAAATTTATGGAATGAAAAATGAATGTATATTGAATTTAAATTTATTTTATTTATCCTCCTAAAGTCATAATCCTTCACCCATATCTTCCAGTCAATGAATGTTGATATACTAGTTTGCATATGTTGGGGTGCCCAGGAGCATTGTATTAGAATTCAGCCTTGCTTATTTTGAACAATCAATGGTCCCATTTCTTTGTGTAAAGTTATTATCAGCCATCATAGTCCTCCTCACATCTAGAGTGCTTGATATTTCCTACCTCAAGTAAAACTAGCCCTTTGAATTCATTGTTCTTAGTTGAGTATGGTAGGAGTTAGATTTAGTGTATCATCAACCCTTGTTGTTACAATACAGTGGTATCAGTGCATGGTGCTCTGAACCTACTCTTAATTTACTTCTATGAGTCCAATAAGATATTTAGATTCCAAGAAGAAGGATCCTTTGTCAGAAGGAGAAGAGGGAGAGGAGATAAATTATACTGAACAAAAACTACAAGGAGAGTCACACATGTATCACAATGGAGACAAAGAGGAGTTCAAACTATTTGTTCAATTCACGATGAAACAATTTCAAGACATCTCCCACAATATTGTTCATTCCAGGAAAGAGACCAGATATTTCTTAGCTCAACAGTTAAGAAGTAAGAATGAGGAGGGGAGCAACAATGGTACCCCACATGGCGAGAGGAAGTGAAATAATGGCCATATTTTCTCAATCACTGGTCCTTACAAATCGCCTTGATGAATTCAAGATGGAATCCCAAGCTCACTCCAGGCCTACTATGCACAAGTTTACTGAAGATCAAAGAGAGGAACTTGAGGTTTGAAATGGAGGTCTTGCTTCATGGGAGGACAAGTATGTTGAGTACCTTACATTGAATAAAGAGTGAAGGAGTACTTTACCATTCAAAGACTTCTGTTATCTATAGTACAAGACCATCCCAAGAGGAGGCTTCCAGATGCAAAATCAGAACTATGAGCTAAGAAATGCTATTGGTAAGATTTCTTTACCTTATTTTGATGGTTCACATAAATGTAGTTCTAACTCTTGGATTCAAAAGCTTGATACATATTTTCAGTTGAATCCTATGTTTGAGAGAGATGCGATCAAGATGGATACTCTACACTTAGATGGAGATGCAAATTACTGGTGGTTTCATGGCCTAAAAAATCTTGGGCATGATCAAGTGACCACTTATGAAGAGTTCACAAGAAGGTTGGCTGAAATTTTCAAAAGAAGATATACTGAGATTACCTTCAGGGAACTAGCACATGTGAAGCAGACTTGAACTCCTCTTACATTTCTGAGTTTCAAACTATCTATGATGGTCACTGATATTTCAAAAGCTAGATTGTTCTTGTTGTTCATTGAAGGGTTATCAAAACCTTTGAAATGTTTGGTGAAGGATTATAGACCCTCTACCTTGCAAGATGCACTAAGTCAAGCTAGAGACTTGCAAGAATCTATTTCGAGGACCATATTTCCTCCTAGGACTTTTGGTCCTACTCAATTCAAGAATCAAAGGCCACCCATGAAGAGTAATTTTGGAAATTTCAGAAAGGATAACTTTCTAAGGATCAAGATGAATTGAGAAGAAGGAAGTTGTGCTTCACCTGTCAGGAGCCATGGGTTCCAAGACATAGATGTGCTAAGGGAAAATTACACTACATTGAATTTTTCTTAGAGAGCGAAGTTGAGGAAGAAGAAGAGGCCCTAGCAGATGCAGAAGCAGTCTATGAGACTGTAGAAGAAGAACCTATTAGTTTTTCAAAAATTTCAATCTGATCTAGGATCTTAACTGAGAGAATAACATGTGCATCATATCTACAGCATATCAATCATGGAAACAATAATGGAAGCACACAAGAGACACAGAGTTTACTTGGGGAAAACCATAAAGGTGAAAAAACCCAATAACTTCTTCAGAGATAGATAGAGCAATGATACAACCCAAGCATAAGAGATAGGCATCTCCTAGCAGCAGCTTCTCCTCCTCCACAATTGTGCCACTCTCCAAAGAGTGTGTGTGAGAATAGAATGATCAAATAGAGTGCCTCCCGCACTCTATTTATACTTGACTTGACTTGCCTAATAACCTTTACTAGGTCGGTCTTAAATTAACCACATAACATAAAGCTGACTGGGCCGAACCCCAATAGGGTTGTCTAATAACCCTTTGACCCACATGGCTGACCCCCAATAAGGTGGTCTAATAACCCTTTGACCCACATGACTTATGCAGGGCTGACCCCAACAAGGTGGTCTAATAACCCATCAAGTATAAGTTACGACACTTACAATATAAATGATGACACTTCCATATAGAGGAATAATAACATCTCTATAGGAATACAATATACATATATTTGAAATACATTCCGAAGTTACATATACATAAACACTCCCTCTTAACTAGGAAGGTATTTCTCGACACAGGTCTTCTAGCAGAAGTCTTCTTCTCTAGATCATCATCATCATTACTGCTGCTGCTATCTCAATCAATCTCTGAATCTACTTGTCATAGGAAGTTCTACAGAGCCAGTCCTTTTTCATACTAGATGTAGGCCCACCACCTGTAGGTCTTCATCATCACTGGGCATACTATGGAATCCTCAGGACTTATTACGTGCGTCACAAAACCTTGCAAGAGCATCCAAGGACTTATTACGGGCACACATCCCAACCTATCAGATCTCCCAGAGAGCTATTACATGTGACCCCACCACAAAACCTCTAAAGAGAATCCTAGGACTAATTACGGGCACACAACTCAACCTATCGGATCTCCCAGGGTGCTATTATATGTGGTCACCACAAAACCTCGCAAGAGCATCCCAGGACTTATTATGGGAACACATCCGAACCTATCGGATCTCCTAGGGTGATATTACATGTGGTCATGGAAAAACCTTGAAAGAGTGTTTGCCAGATCTCCCAGGGAGCTATTATATTCCAGCGACAAAACATAGAAAGAGAATCTGCAAACCTCCCAGGGTGCTATTATATGCTTATCTGCACAACCTGTCCACGAACACATAGTATCAACCTAATACTCACCATAGTATGTACACATGATCATCCTGGTCATCATCACTGCATCGTCCTGACGCATGTCATTTGGAGCAACATCCTGAAGCTCATCATCCATGATCATCCTGATCATACAAGGCATCCACCTGATGCATACACAGTATCTGCCTGATACATATCATCATACATGATCTACCTGATCATACCTGATACTTATCAACATACATGATCTACCTGATCATACAATGTATCCACCTGATACATCTACAGATACATACACATTATCCAACTGATCATATCTAGCATCCAACATGATTCATACATACATATAAATGATCCAACTGATCATATCCAACATCCAACATGATGCGTACATACATATAAATGATCCAACTGATCATATCCAGCATCCAACATGATGCATATACAGAGCAGTAACTGGAGCATCGTCCTGATGCTCATCATCCAGCGCTTACATCCATAGCCATGGAAGGATCCTCCTCTCACCATGCTTGGAATAGCTCCAAGAAATGTGTCCATCACTTCTTCCTTCAAGTGTCGTCAATCTGAATAACACCAAGCCTCTCTCTAAAGTACTCGAACTTCACTCTGGCTAGTGGTTTCGTCAGTACATCTGCAATCTGCTCATTCGTCACATTATACAGGAGCTTCACTTCTCCTCTCTGCACCATATCCCTGATATAGTGATATTTGATCTCAATGTGTTTCGACCTGTCGTGGAACACTGGTTTCTCAGATAGCTTCACACAACTATGGTTATCATAGAAGATACCAGTGACCTCCAATGGTGGATCAAATAACTCAGACAATAGCTTCCTCAGCCATACTACCTCACAACTAGTCGAACAAGCTGCAACATACTCTTCTTCGGCTGTACTCAGTGCTATGCAGGTCTGCTTCCTACTAAACCAAGAGATCACACCCGATCCTATACTGAAGCAACACCCAGAAGTGCTCTTCCTATCTGTAGCACTACCTGCCCAATCTGAATCAACATAACCCTGCAGGTTAAACTTTTGATTCGCATCATACTTGAGCCAATAATAAACAGTACCCTTCAGGTACCTAAGAATATGCTTTACAACAACCTGGTGAACACTCCTAGGATCCGTCAAGAACTGGCTCAATGTGTTCACCGCAAAGCAAATATCTCGTCTCATATTCGTTAGGTACATCAAGGACCCAATCATTTGACGATACACTGTGACATCAACCAGATTAGATGAAGCATCACACAGAAGCTTCAAGTTCGATGCCATAGGTGTGGCCATGGCCTTGCAGTCCATCATCTTGAACCTCTTAAGGATCTCCACTACATACTTCCCTTGTCCAAGGAAGATTCCATCTGTACTTTGCCACACCTCCATGCCTAGAAAGTAGTGCATCATCTCCAAGTTCTTCATCTTGAACTTAGCAACAAGCTTCTGCTGCATGTCGGCAATCAATCTATCCTCACCTATAAAAAACAGGTCATCCACATACAAAAGTAGTATCACTGGATTTCCTTCCTCAAACTTGTAGTAAAGGTTGGAATCTTCTTTACTCTTCGTAAATCCCAATCTGGATAGAAAGCTGTCTATCCTCCCATACCAAGTCCTAGGAGCTTGCTTCAAGCCATACAAGGATTTCTTCAACCTGCACACATATGACTTCCTGTCATGTGTCTCAAAACCAAGTAGCTGCTCCACATACACTTCCTCCTCGACTACACCATTCAAGAAGGTTGTCTTGACATCCATCTGGTGTATCTTCTATTTCATCACTGCAGCCAGAGCGAGTATTGATCTGCTGGAAGTGTACCTGGATTTAGGTGCAAAAGTCTCTTCATAGTCAATCCCTCTTTCTGGGAGAAGCCACGATCTACAAACCTTGCTTTCTATTTCTCCAAGCTACCATCTGCAGCATGCTTGATCTTATAGATCCATTTGGAAGTCACAACAGAATTCCCTTCAGGTCTTGGGATTGCATCCCAAACATCATTCTTCATGATCGACTGGTACTCCTCGATCATGGCATTCTTCCCGAATCCTAAGAACTTCAATATCTTCAATAGATAACTTTGTTGCTGAACAAATGTTGTAGTCCTTCTTTTGTAGGTGCTCGTATACGATCTTTCCTACAAAAAAAGCTAAATTGCATGATTAGAAACATCTCATAGTTTTCAAAACAAATTCTTACACATAAAGAAATATGTCATACATTCATGCAATTATCTTAGCCAATGTTTCAATACAACATTTATTCATATCCCGTAACTTTCTAGATGCCTTCCAATCTCTACCAGAACATTTTTAAGAGTGTGCACAACTCTCAACATGTCAGCAAAGAGGTTTCATTCTAGATAAGTAGCAATGGAATGTTGTAAAGTGCCATAGGCCACTTACCCATGTATATTAGTAGTATACTATTCATCAATGCAACTGTTCTAATATGCATAATACACAACCTAATTCTAGGAACATCAGTATATACATTATTGAATAGTATTATTTAAACAATCAAATATGCAAGAAATGACAATTCAAATACTTATCTTTGTTTGTTTGTTGGGTTGACTCCCTCTCAGTCTTTGCTTCCTTTCTGCAACTCCATTCTGATGTGGATTGTGAGAAGTGGTCAACTCCCTCTGAATATCTGCATCCTTGCAGAAACTACTGAAGTGCGCTCCCTCTTGATATTTGTTTCCTGGATTACCCGTCCTTGAACTTATATCCATCCTTAATCACTATGCATGCTTATTAGTATCATCATTTTTTTATCCTCGAGGTCTCATACATAATCACACATTCATTAGTATAATCTTATTACTATAAAAACACAATAATCTTAAACATGTATAGTCATGATTATTTCAAACATAGATAATAAACATTAGTATTCTAGGTTTCAGGGAAGACTTCTTTTACTCATGCATATTCTTATTTGATCATAGGACTCTTCTGGTTAGTCAAATCATCAATCAAGATAAGAGACCCTTGATTACTTACAGTTCTAACTTTATGAATAAACATAACCAATCATACCAAGTATACTTATATAAGGGATCCTAACACAAGGTAAGATTCTAACTTGATATAGGAAAAACATACATGGATTACTATGTTAGCTAGTTATGTCTAACATACCCGCATGATGTCTTCTGGTTCTCTTCAATGACTTGTGTTAGTAACCTGTATGTCTCATAAGTTAACCATTGTAGAACCAAGTTATACATACCTCGTAAGTAGATCTTCTATGTGATCCATGATAATGGATGAATCTTTGTCTTCATGTCACCATGATCATATGTTCTTGAAGTAGAACATGATTTGTCTTTTTTGGTGTACCTTTCTTGTTAGCGAACAACATAAACCTCATACAACATCACAATACATTAGTACAATCATAAGTGTCAAAACCTTAGTCAATGAATATTTTCTATCATACAACAAGTCTAAGGTTAATCAAGATTGTACTAACCTTAATGAAGACAAACATATCATAAACTTAATCAATAATATATCTCGAAACATACCTGGCTAAGTCATACCTGTCGAGATTGCTTGTAATCTTCTTATGTAAGGCCTTAGCCTCATCTCCCTCTGAAACAGAAACTTCTTCACTTGTGCAGGTGACCAATCCATTCTCTTCTAGGATTGACCCAATCCACTTGATTTGCAGAAATTGGATCTGGAGCTGGATTAGGGTTTGTCAGGAAACCCTAAAAATTCAAACTTTGAATTTCAAGCTTCTGAAAGGATAGAAATATGCTCCTTGATGAGCTGATCAACCTGGTATACTCAAAATTTGAAAACTGCAAAGTTTCACCCCTCAAATTTGCCTTTGAAACTTCCGGATTCACTGGACATGACCCCGAACTAGGGTTTGATAAAGCCCAGCCTTCTTCCCAATCAAAAGGTTTGATCCAAAGCTCTAAGTTTCTATTTTTCTGAGGAGCTTCTAGCCTTGGTCACAGATTTAAAAAATTCCCATTTTTGTAGAAGCCCTAATTTTCCACTTTTCTGATCAAAGTCCTAAACTAGGGTTTGATCAATCCCGACCTTCTGCCCAACCAAAAAAAATGATCTTGGTCTCTAAATTTCAATTTTTATGAGTAGCATCCAGCCATGGTATCTGATTACAAAAAATCCAACTTTCTCCAAAACCCTAAATCCCTGAAGCCATGAATGAAGGTGCTCCAAAAATAATTTTGTTTTGACAGAAATATGCACCTGATTGTTTTTGGTGTAACTCTAACCTTTCCAATCCACAGGGCCTGAAAATGTTTCCTGTGGTATCCTGACCTGTCATATTTCAAACCCCATAGGTCTGACCTCAAATGGATTCTCTGAGAGAGAGTTATGTCAAGTGTCGCAACATGACCTGTTTATGGGATAAAATAGGAGAGTGAACTTGTATGGTATGCCACATGTCACTCGTTCAGTTTCGGCCTCTGCAAAAGTTACCTGAGAAAGTACAACCCATGAAATACCTATCTCTTTTTAATAAATTTCATTTGGAGCTTCCTCACCTATCAAAGTACACCCCTACAAGCATGTTGGCAGGCAGTTTGATGAGGAAAGGTCGCGATACTGCTGACATCGCGACACGTTAGATGAAGGTGCAAAAGGAGTATTTTGGGCCAAAGGATACCACACTTGGCGGGTTTTGGGTCACTTGGAGCACATATTTTGTAGTATTGAGTCAAGTATACTACAGTTGGCAGGTTTTTGGTCATGTATTTTGTAATATCAAGTCATTGTATCGTGGTATGCGGGTGTTTGGGTCATTAGACCAAGTCAGTTAGTAGATTGTCCATAGCGTTGGTTAGGAAAGTGGACAAGTATTGTAATTGGAGGAAGCCTATAAATAGATGAGAATTGTAAGTGTTGGATAAGAGGCAAGGCATGTGGATAGATATATGAATGAAGAGAAATGCTATATGTGGAGATTGACAGAGATAATGCGGATGTTTCTATACTGCTTTTGTGTTGCCGAGTAATATAAGGACGATGATTTGGTGCAATCTATGCATAATGTTGCTGGATGTTCATGTTATTTATTCTTAATGCAGTTATGTGTTTTCTGTTTCTATACTATGAATGCTGCGATAATGTGTTATCTTTCTATGCTGCGATTGAATTAATATGCAATCTCTGTTTTCTGGTAATGATAAGTGCTGCGATATGTTAGAAATTCACGGTGAATGTTTGGAATTGATGTTGGTATCATAGTGCCACAAGCCACCTCCTCCCTCGGTGGAAACATGGTTCCGTCTGCTCTTCTTGGATGCCTCGGGTGAGACCTCATCCGCTCTGCGGGTGTTGCTGGGCAGGCTCAAACCTGCCTGGGTCGGTGCCCAGGGAGACTGTGGTATGGGTCGACAGTCGGTGGACCCCTGTCGACTGTGAGGTCGCGATTCGGTCAACAAGTGAGCTATTCAATTTGGTCATAATGGACAATGTGGCCCCAAAATTCAACTATTTCCGCGGTGAGCTCGGTTGCCTTTGTCTCCAGGTCATCCATTTGGTTGGAAACTTCCTCAATTTCCTGTTGTCGGTCATCCACTTCGGCCTAAGGTGTAATTGGTTTCAACTAAGCTGTCAGCCGGTCGTTCTCCTGTCTTAACTGAACAATGGCAGCCCCCAATTGCTAAACTCGATGGAGCACGTCTACCTCCTTAGTAGGCGCCAAGACATGCTGATATGCTTATGCAACCGCTTGATCAATACGAGCACTGTCATCCCACATGCAAGTCTTTTCCACAACAAGGAAGTCTTGTTCCTTTTTGAGTTCCTCAATGGTGCGAGTGCTCTCGGCCCACTCCTGCTTCAGGCCAGCTTCAAGGTCATCCACTACTTTTCGTGCTTCAACAGCTTTGTTTGTCATCTGCTCTTTCTCAGTGATCACAGTTGCCTCTTTGTCCTGCAATTGTTGACAACGATTACTGATTTTGTGCATTCTATCTGCCATTTCCTGGGAGGTGCTCTTCTGCATTGTCATCAGGGGCATTGCCGATAGTGCATTAACATTGACAATCACCTGGTCAATTGATTGCAGCACCTTTTTCAACTCCTCGTTATCGGTCACAACCGCAGTCGGGGGAATGGTGACGTTCTTTTCCCGCGGCATGGAGCAAGAAAGTGAAGCACTTCCCGCCGTTCAAAAGTATCAACAATAGGTCATGGAGCGGCTTGTTGATCATCCATCCACCGAAGATGTGGTCACAAGTCAGGCACCAGTCTTGGAAGCTCAGGAGTTGGTGAGGAACGTTGAACAGCCGTATGCCGATTTCAAGACAAAGACTGCGATGTATACTCTATCCAGCAGTTGACGTGGCTCGAGGGCGAGCCACAAGATTGTGTTGGGGGCCTGTTGGTAGGTGGTTTGATGAGGAAAGGTCGCGGTACTGCTGACACCACGACACGTTGGATGAAGGCGCGAAAGGAGTATTTTGGGCCAAAGGATACCGCACTTGGCAGGTTTTGGGTCACTTGGACCACATATTTTGTAGTATTGAGTCAAGTATACTGAAGTTGGTGGGTTTTTGGTCATGTATTTTGTAATATCGAGTCATTGTACCGTGGTACACGGGTGTTTGGGTCATTAGACCAAGTCAGTTAGTAGATTGTCCATAGTGTCAGTTAGGAAAGTGGACAAGTGTTGTAATTGGAAGAAGCCTATAAATAGATGAGAATTGTAAGTGTTGGATAAGAGGCAAGGTGCGTGGATCGATAGAAGAATGAAGAGAAATGCTATATATGGAGATTGACAGAGATAATGCGGATGTTTATGTACTGATTTTGGGTTGCCGAGTAATATAAGGACGATGATTTGGTGCAATCTATGCGTAATGTTGTTGGATGTTCATGTTATTTATTCTTAATGCAGTTATCTGTTTTCTATTGCTATACTATGAATGCTACGATAATGTGTTATCTATCTATGCTGCAATTGAATTAATATGCAATATCTGTTTCTGGTAATGATAAATGCTGCGATATGTTATAACTTCATGGTGAATGTTTGGAATTGATGTCGGTATCATAGTGCCACAACCCACCTCCTCCCTCAGCGGAAACATGGTTCCGTCTGCTCTTCCTGGACGCCTCGGGTGAGACCTCATCCGCTCTGCGGGTGTTACTCGGCGGGCTCAAACCTGCCTGGGCCGGTGCCTAGGGAGATTGTGGTATGGGTCGACGGTCGGTGGAACCTTGTCAACTGTGAGGTCGCGATTCGGTCAACAAAGCACCCAGAACGATTCAAGGATGAGATAGAGTGAACCATCAAGGAACTGCTTGACTTGGGATTCATTAGACCAATTTCAAGTACTTTTTCCTCATCGGTAGTCCTTGTGAAGAAGAAAGATGGGACCATGAGGATGTGCATAGATTACAAAGCTCTTAACAAGAAGACTTTCAAGAACAGATGTCCTATTCCAAGGATTGATGAGATTATGGATGAGCTCCATGGGGCCAAGTACTTTTCAAAGATTGACCTTCGATATGGCTACTTTTCAAAGATTGACCTTCGATATGGTCACCATGGACACTTTGAGTTTCGGGTTATGACTTTTGGCCTAACCAATGCACCTGCAAATTTTCAATCTTGCATGAACAGAGTGTTTAGCAGGAAGCTCCATAAGTTTGTACTTCTTTTCTTTGATTATATTTTGATCTACAGTAGAACTTGGGAAGAGCATTTGCATCATTTGGATATTGTACTAACAATCTTGGAATATCAATCTTTTTATAGAAATCTAACCAAGTGTGAGTTTGGAATGACTGATATTTTGTATCTTGGTCATGTGATTAGGCAAGATGGAGTTAAAGTTCACATTGAAAATATCCAAGCCATTCTATATTGTCCAAGTCCTAAAAATATCACTGAATTGAGAGGTTTTATTGGGCTATGTACCTACTACCGAAAGAGTTTCAAGGGATTTTCCAAGTTGACATCTCCTTTGGAAGATCTCACTAATAAAGGAGCTTTCCATTGGTCAGAAGAATCTGAGCAAGTGTTTTATAGAATGAAGGAGGTAATGAGAAGTTGTCCTGTTATTGCACTTCGATATTTTTATCAACCTTTTGTTCTTAAGTGTGATGCTTCAGGGAATGGGATTGGAGCAGTATTGATGAAAAAAAAGCACCCCTTGGCCTTTGAGAGCAGAAAGTTGTAGCCCCATCAAATGTTATATTCAGTCTATGAAAAAGAGATGCTAGCCATCATGCATGTGCTAGTTAAGTTCATATAGTTTTTGGTAGGGGGTAAGTTCATTATGAAGACTAATCACAATAGTTTGAGGAAATTTGTTGGGCATGGCCGACAAAGAGGAAGTTAAAACAGTTAGGTGAGGCCTGAAATTGACCCTTTTTGGGAGAAATGGGACTTCACAAATCCTGGGAAGAGGGTATGGAGCGAAGTTCAGTTGAGAAGAAAGGACCTATTTCTTTAATAAAGAAAAAGTACTAAGGATAGCCATAGGTGGTTGACACAGTTAAGGGTTGAGAGACATGCTGGCTTCTACAAGAACATGAATTTAAGAAGAAGAATGGTGTAAAGGTCATGCCATTACAAAAGTTGGGGGTGCATTGTCAGAGAAAGCGGTAGAGTCAGAGGAAGCGGCTCCAAAGACACAACAAAGTTAAAGCTTAGCGTGGTCTACAAGATAACCATGGGTTTTTTGGGTTTTGGGTACTCTGGGGGTTGGCCCATAGTTATTGTAATATGTCACCTTTGGGAACACCTATACATAAGGGTATTTTTGTATGAGGAAGAGTTAGCTAGACGAGAAGGAAGTGGATATTCTGATTGTAATAGAGAATAGTGATCAGAGAGAGAACAAACTCTACAACTGAGTGTGTAGAGATATGATTATAGAGAATAATCCGTAGCTAAGTGTGCAGACTGGAACTTTTACCCTTCCAAGCTAATAAAAGAACAGTTCCTGTGGACATAGCTCCTGCCTGGGGGTGAACTACGTAAATCAATGGGTTTATGTATATGAGTTTATGATGTGCTTTGTATACAAGTTTATGGTGTGTTTATGTATTTTCTTTCATATGTATGCGAATGGTAATTGTATGCCGAGTAAATGGAATACATGTGTATGAATGCTATGGAATAACACTTGGAATGATGAATGCGTAGCTAACTGGTGAACACATTAGAGATTCAGTGTAGTTTTGTATACTATTGACTAGCTGCGAAGTGCGAAGTCATCTGTTCATTCTATTCTTTTAGTCGATGTTAAATAGGGATTTTAGAAGGTTGTTGAACACATGCACACATCGACATGGTTACAAAATCTTGATTCTATAAACCCCCATATTCACTTTAGGTGAGACTTCATCCTGTTTACAAGGTGATGCCAAAAGGGCCAATGAAAATGGTTTTGTTGTTGCTGCATTAACTTCACCAAACCAGGGTCTACCGAGTATCCCAACAAATAGTTCCATTGCCCAATTTGTACTGATATTTCGGTGATGTGTCATGTTGATGTGGAATCCAAAGAAGAGTGAAATATAGAACTGGGTGATTCAAACAGAACGTGAGTTTGCGAAGAAATAAAACAGACATCCTCGGGTTACTACAAAACAATGGCTACAAAAATACATATTTACTAAGTTGCATGAAGTTTTCTTCGCATCTTTTTCTAATGCGTTACATGAGTGGATATCTAAGGTACCAAAAAGAAAGAACTATTTTCAGGGTGGAGAACCTACAGTTTGGAATCCAGAGTTGATTCAAAGGATTAAAGGGATTAATAACCATATTTCAAGAGCAATAGAATTTTGGCTGGATAACTTGTTGGAAGGCTACATTACAGATTTTTTTGTGGACACTTTAATGTCCTACAACGCAACTAAAAGATAAATTTTCAAGGGATTTAGTGGAAGTACTTGAAAAACCTGAGTTTATGCATTAAAATGATATTAGCTGAAAAGGGTGTGTTAAGAATGCAGTCAGATTCCTAGGATTTGAGTCTGTAATTTTAAAAAACATAGACAGTGACACAGATGAAGACGCTGGCATTCTACATAGTGGAAAGAGATACAAAATTACCACTACAAAGAGGTCTTGTGAAGGTGAACCTTGCGCATACCTATAAACTGAGTTAGAGAGTTATAGAAACACGTCTCAAGCTGAGTCTGATAGAGAAACATAACATAGACATATTAAATATCATCCTATCACTCCGTAGAAACATATAGTTGTTGAAAGACATATTACTAGTTCATAGAACAGTATTAGCAGTAATACTGCAGGAACAAGTACCAAGAATCAGCTGAGTGGTGGTGTACCTCCACTATTTCACTCCACAGGTAGTACTGTAGTATTTCAGAACCCTACAACTCCTAGAAGAAGGATGGAAGATGATATGAAGCTACCTATTTTTAAAGGAACCAGTCTAGAAGATCAAGAGCAACATTGGTTTATCTATGATGCTGTCTGGAACATTAAACAAGTACAAGATGATGATATAAAGCAAGCCCAACTAGTCACTACATTTAGAGATAGATATTTAACATGGTTCATGAATTATCTTGTTGGACATAACAAAACACTAGTTGAAATTAGAGGTGCATTGATTAGAGAATTTAAGAAGCCTAAATCATAGTCTCAATGCATTATAGAGTTGAAAGAGATAAAACAAAAACCTAATGAGACTGTATGGGAATTTGATCAGAAGTTCAAAGCCTTGTTGGATCAAGTTAGCTTTGAAATTGCACCACAACAACACCAAGAGTGGTTTATAGATATGATGTTGCCCCACATTAGATTTCCATTGATGCAACAAAAGGTTGCTTCGCAAACATAAGCATTGGAAATTGCGATGAAGCTAGAAGATTCTCCCTGTTAGGATATTCCTATACTCCATCCTAGTCCCACCAGTATTTTGATCATTTACATTTTCAGTCATGCATGCACCTTTTAGGGTTTGCATGCATTCTAGGGTTTGCATGCATTTTGCATGCATCCTAGTCATCAGTCCAGCACCTAGCCCTCAGTTAGCCAGCCCCCAGGAGCTTCTCACTATTCAGTTTTAGCCCTCCAGTTGCTTAGTGCGCCCTTCTTCCTTGATTTTAGGGAGCAACTCGCCCTTCTTCACCTACCAGTTCAGTTACACTCAGTTACAGTCAGTTACAGTCAGTTACACTCAGTTACATTGAGTTACACTCAGTTACACTCAGTTACATTCAGTTACAGTCAGTTACAGTCAGTTACACTCAGTTACATTGAGTTACACTCAGTTACATTCAGTTACTCTTAGTTACATTGAGTTACACTTAGTTACATTGAGTTACACTCAGTTACACTCAGTTACACTGAGTTACACTGAGTTACACTGAGTTACACCTACCAGAGTTAGTTTGACTGATGGTTGACAGTTACTTGAGCATTGATGACTCCACTGATGATGATGAAGACTTCCAGTTGCGCTCCGATGATCATGAGGACACCTAGTTGTGCTCCGATGACACTCCAGTGATCCTTTGATCACTCCATGAAGGCTAATTCGAATTGCCACCTTAGGCATTCGAATTCCTCATGCATTGTATTATTTATATGTCCATTTGTGATTAATAATCTAGTATGACCGAAGTATTATTGCTTCTATCTGAGTTCTACTGTACCATATTATTCTGTTGCTCATTATACTGCATGTATCACTCTTCTTCTATTTTCTTGCTTAATCATAATTATTCTCTTGTGAGATACATCATCTCTTAGATCTGCTGTGAGGATTTTCACATGGTATCAGAGCATGTTGAGAGTATTGTTTATCTCCATTCTTGAGAGTTTTTTGCAGGTTATTACCAAGATTTCGAGTGCAGCAGTTGTAGCAGAATCTGCATTTTTGCAGCAGTAGCAGTTGCAGTGATTCTATATTGTTTTTGCAGGTCCTCTACATCTTCAATGAATTTAGAAGAAATCCCTCCTCTTTCTCTATTCAACTATGATGAATGGAAACCAAAAATAATAGCATATTTAAAGAGCCATGATCTCTTTGATTGCTATTTTGAAAGAGAGTTCGAATCCTCTACAAAGAAGATTAAATGGTTGAATAAAGGTGACATGCACATTGGAAGAATGAAGCTTACTATGACTGATTACATATTGTACCCGACCATATTTGAAATTGAAACTCCAAAAGAGTTATGGGCTCATCTGGATGAAAGATTCGGTAAAAAGAATGATGGTTTTGGTCCAAATCCCTTCAAAAGCAAGCAAATTGATGCATTCGCTCCACTTGATGGTCTCTCAGATCATGATGCATTCGCTCCTCCTGATGGTCTCTCAGATCATGTTGCATTCGCTCCCCTTGATGATCTCTCAGATCATGAACCAATATCATCTCATATTGAAGTTGTTGACAAAGAACTTGCAGATTCTCCGCTCATGCTCAAACTTTCTTCTCTTTCTGTGCCAGCTCACACTCTAGATATTGCAGAAGGTCCTAAATCCTCTCTTGCACCAGAGTTTGTTGGTTTGCATCATGATCACATGATTATTTCGGAGGTGACATCAGCTATTGGAGGTAATGCATTCGCTCCTCTTCAGCAAACATCTCTTATTTACTACTATATGATCATTAGCACATGCTTTCAGAAGGTTATTGAAGAATATGGCCATTGCCACCTGCTTGAGATAATTTCTCATGCATATGATAGTTTTGATATCACCCTTGTTGGTTCAAAGGAGATCTCAAGAAACTGTTTTGAAAGTTTTAAATCTGATTTTGATTTCAAGCAAACATGTAATAGTTATTTTTGGCACAATCTCACCCATGTTGGTTCAAAGGAGAAGACAAAATACTATATGCACTTTCACAGATTTGATCATACCTCAGCTGATTCGAATCACAGGTTCAAGGATCATTCTCATACTATTGGATTTGTTCTCATCACATTCGATCTGAAGAGCAAGTACAAGCACATGCTTTTTGAGCATGATCCACTTCTTCCCAAGAAGAACATACCTCCAGACATATGACCAAGCATCACACCTGCTTGAGTTTGGAGATTTTATTTTTTATGTGTGCCTTACAGTCTATTTTTTGAGGAGGGGGTATGTTTCCCATGAAATTTTCCCACTTCCTTGGTTTATTGATTGTTATTATTCATTGTATTGGGTGACCTTTGGTCTTAGTTACCAGGGCCCAGGATGGATTAAGGGGGGGTGTTAGGATATTCCTATACTCCATCCTAGTCCCACCAGTATTTTGATCATTTACATTTTCAGTCATGCATGCACCTTTTAGGGTTTGCATGCATTCTAGGGTTTGCATGCATTTTGCATGCATCCTAGTCATCAGTCCAGCACCTAGCCCTCAGTTAGCCAGCCCCCAGGAGCTTCTCACTATTCAGTTTTAGCCCTCCAGTTGCTTAGTGCACCCTTCTTCCTTGATTTTAGGGAGCAACTTGCCCTTCTTCACCTACCAGTTCAGTTACACTCAGTTACAGTCAGTTACAGTCAGTTACACTCAGTTACATTGAGTTACACTCAGTTACACTCAGTTACATTCAGTTACAGTCAGTTACAGTCAGTTACACTCAGTTACATTGAGTTACACTCAGTTACATTCAGTTACTCTTAGTTACATTGAGTTACACTTAGTTACATTGAGTTACACTCAGTTACACTCAGTTACACTTAGTTACACTGAGTTACACTTAGTTACACAGAGTTACACCTACCAGAGTTAGTTTGACTGATGGTTAACAGTTACTTGAGCATTGATGACTCCACTGATGATGATGAAGACTTCCAGTTGCGCTCCGATGATCATGAGGACACCTAGTTGTGCTCTGATGACACTCCAGTGATCCTTTGATCACTCCATGAAGGCTAATTCGAATTGCCACCTTAGGCATTCGAATTCCTCATGCATTGTATTATTTATATGTCCATTTGTGATTAATAATCTAGTATGACCGAAGTATTATTGCTTCTATCTGAGTTCTACTGTACCATATTATTCTGTTGCTCATTATACTGCATGTATCACTCTTCTTCTATTTTCTTGCTTAATCATAATTATTTTCTTGTGAGATACATCATCTCTTAGATCTGCTGTGAGGATTTTCACACTCCCGTAGGATAAACTAGCGCAGGTATGGTAAAAATACAGACACAACTAGAAAACCTGACATTACAACTACATGATATACAAAAAGGAAATGAAGTAAGAGATTAGGTTTAGTGTAATAGATGTAAAGGAGAAGGAGATTCGGAGGAACATTGCCTTGTATTCAGATATTACCTCACCAGTGGGGCACCAAGCCTATTAAATCAACCTCAAAGACCATGGTGCGATATTTGTCGATGTAGTGAACATCAACCAGAGGACTATTACCTACTACACATTTTGTAAGTCAGTTGGCCATCCTGACACAAACTATAGAGCATACGACCTCATGATAGAAAGAAATCATGATGTCTAAAGATTCCAAGGAGAAATACAAAACAACAATGAGAATGCAAAGTATGATCAGGGTACATATAGAGGACATGGTGGATTTAGAGGAAGACGACATAAATCTGATTCCTAACGTGAAACCTCCACTCGAAAAAGGATTCACACTAACACTAGGGGTTGACAAAGGAGGAATCCCTCCTCCAACATTCAAAGAAGATGGAGGGATGTGACCAATCCTAAACTGATAAGCAGTATAAAGGGGGTATAGTGCCCCCAATCCCAATGCTAGAGCCAACATGATTATCGAACATGGTGGGAGTATTATTCAGCATAAAACTAGTCATACCCAATGAAAAAGGATCTGAGGTCATAGGGATGCACGTAGAACCAAAAACTAACACACCCATAAATGCACTATATGGAATACTCGATGACAATGTATCATCGAGTGGGTTCATACTAGTGGGTTGGGATGTACCCAACCCATGAGGAGTGATGTGTACTGAACCTCCTTCCCAATCAGTCCTCGAAGAGTATATGTGAGGAGGGGAATTTTGCTTCGGACTAGCGGACAATTTTGAGGGGACCCCCAATGTTCCAGATGAGTAACTCATAATGGGATCTCTCTGAAGCTCGTAAGATGTGAATAAAGGACCAATGATAGTCTTCCGATGCCTCTTATGTAGAGACTATGACATATCGCTAGTTGGTAAACCATCCAACCGACGAGATCGATGGGGAGCCAGATCTAGATCCATGATGACTTCAAAGAGTCAACAAATAAACGTCTCCTAACGGCTTGATAAATTGTCACAGAGCACACACCTAAACGAAACTACAACCAAAATTCACACAACAGGGGACTGGCTTGATGGACCTACCGACACTATAGCCAGTATGTCTCGCCTAGGAGAGGCTTGAGACTCCCAAAATATAACCGGAGGTAACATAATCATTTATAAGGGCCCTCAGTCTTCACTGTGCGAACACAACTGTTTTGTCTGACCCCTATATGATTCAGGACACTCATAGAATAACCACTGCAAATTCCCTATGTGATACCTAGGTAAAGCAACTATGGCCACCACGTATAACCAATGCTCAGGAGAACAACTGCAGGTGGGATCCGTGTATGGGAAGGGTAGCTAATCCTAAAACTCAAGAGGGTGAAATCCCCCAAGAGTCCCCAGATACGAACAAATCTTGGATATATCTCCCACGTTCAACAAGTATTGGAGGGATATCTTCGCAACCAACCTCCCGTGACCTCGTGCTTAACTCTTTTTTAAGTAGGGCATCCTGAGAACACCAATGTATACCATGGGTTTCACCACTCCCTAGTTAGACACATAATGCTTGTTTAATAGTCTTGTATTGTTAACTCACAGAAGATCTATTCCAAGACTCTAAATCTATACTAGTTGGTACACCCTAGAAAAGAATATGTTCTAATCAAGTTTAAATTAAGCGTTAATTTTATTGGCTATGATTAGTCAAAGGGATATGGTCGTGAAACTAGTGATTTGAGATGACTCAATGAAATGCACACCCCAAAAGCATTAGACTCTTCTATCAATGGAAAAAATATGCCACTAAATGACGGCCAAACCAACGTTTTGTGATGCACCTGCAACACTTAATTAATAAGAATATGCGAAATAGGAAAAATAATAGAACATAATCACTTTTATATTGATCACGGGCCACTTCGAGGGGGAAACCTCCTTTGAGCAAGCTCAATACAATTAACTTCACGCTGCCTTCAATGACCTCAACACACACTTATATACTAAGTCTATGCCCAATACTATGAGTCAAAACCATGGGACATATAATACTACAGGATGACTTACAAAGCATATGCGTCTAATACTATGGGTCAATACTATGGGCTAATATAAACTATGGATCAACAAATACTACGGGACGACTTACAAAGCATATGCATCCAACAACAATATACTAACATAGTAAAGAGAAGGGTTGACATAGGTTCCTAACATCCCCTCTCCCTTAGAAAAAGCATTGTCCTCAAAGCTTTGGTTGGAGAAATTGCTGTAGAATCTGAAGGAGTGGTTCCCCAGTAGCATCCTTGGTTTGCATTTCGGGCCACTGACGCCTTTGGAGTGTCAAGGAGGATTGCTTGGAAGGCTGTAGATGAAGAAGAACCCTGTCAGCTGCGTGGAAAATGCACTCAGAACGGTGTTGATCAGCTTGTTGTTTCCGGTGAATTCTGGCCATGTGAAGATTGTCCTGCAGAATGAGAAGAATCTGATCGCGGTTTCGAAGAACCGAGTCAATTTCCTGAACTAGGGAGCTGCTATGGGTGTATGGAAGAAGAACTTGCAGTGTTTATCCATAGACTGCATCATATGGTGTCCTTTGAGATGTGGTATTGTACCACTAGAGTGCTGCTAGGAAATCCATACAAATAGTTGGCCAAAGCTGTGTAGGGATGGGCAAGGGTTTGATCAATCCCGAAAGGAGTGTCGGTTCCCCCTTGTTGACTTGGAAAGTATCATCGTTAGCCACCATCTGTTGAATTGTCATTTTTAGTCCCGGCCAAAAGAAGTTACATTGTTCCTGGTCATACATTTTGCAGAACCCAGAGTGCCCTGTTGATGAAGAAGCATGGAGTTCATAGAAGAGATATCCCTGTTGAACATATTGCAACCAATTTGGAACAAGCAGAGAAAGAGCTGTAAGAGAAACTGGGTCATCAATTGTGCGAGAAGGAGCATCTTCCACCATATTGTCCTTACCCTTCTTGTAAGTGATCAAATAGGGATAACCCATGAGTTGGATAACCCATTGCAGTTGTGTTGGGGAGGAGACCCATTGTTCCAGAAAATTTTCCAGACTCGGGAGATCAGTCTTGATGGAGAAATAATTGCCTAATAGGTATGGCTGCCACTTCTGTACTGCATGCAAAATTGCCATCATTTCCTGCTGAGAGGTAGATGTGGCTACATTCTTACCAGAAAGGTCTCTTGGAGGCAGCAAGCTCATTGGTTCAGCAAAGATACCTGCATATCTATCCAAGGAATTAGAGGAGACTGTTGATGGGTGCATCTGAATGGAATTGAGCTGAGCGATGACACCATGCGAATTTTTCTTAAGGATTTTTTCTAGGCGATGTGAATTGATGATGCAAAGAGACCCTGGTTGTAAGCCCCTAAATTTGTGTTGTGCCCCATTGAATTTAAACTGCATCCAAAGTTCATCAAAATCCCATAAGATGGGGCCAAGTGTGCGTAACCATTGAATGCCCAAAACCACATCACATCCGCCTAAGGACAAGGAAAACATGTCGGAGCGTAGGTTATAATCTTCCATAGAGATACGCACATTGTGACACTTCCCCTTGCAAGGTAAGGTGCCCCCATTGGCAGCCATGACTTCAAAGTTGGAGCAAGGATGGACAAAACAATCAGCCTGTTTGGCAATTCGAGGGTCAATGAAGTTATGAGTGCTACCAGAATCAATGAGTATGGTAAGAGGGAGCTTCTTGAAGTATCCCCTGACCCGCATTGTTTGTGGGGTGGTGACACCGGTTACAGCATGGATAGAGATCTCGGGTGGTTTGTCCTGAGATGGGGTGTCAACAGGCGGGTGTTGCATGTCGACCGGATCATCTACTATATCTGTAGCTTCTTCACCAAGTTCTAAGGCAGGCGGAGAATCCACATCCAAGAGATAGAGCTTTTGTTGAACACATCTATGTCCCCGAGTGAATTTCTCATCACAATTATAGCAAAGCCCTTTTTCTCGGCGTGCCTGCATTTCTATTTCAGACAAATCCTTGATAGGAGTTGGTTGAGGAGCAGGCGTGATGGGAGGTCGTTGGGAACCCATATTTTTGAAGGGAACAAAGGTGGGTTTGGAGCATTGTTGAGCTGCGATATTGTCCTCGGCCAACTTAGCCAACCCTAGGACTTCCATCATTGTGTTGGGACAAAACATTTTGACCTCTGAGCGGATTTCATCCTTGAGACCACTGATAAAACAACTCCTATAGAATTCATCAGACAATCCTTCTGTGTGATTGGCTAGTTTCTCAAATTCCATCTGAATCTGATACTCTCTCATTGTGCCAGTTTGGTGAAGTTTAGTGAGTGCTCCTGTGAAGTCGTCAAAAGCACTAGGACCAAATCGTGGCAAAATGAGTTGGCAAAAATCTGTCCAGTTTGGCTCGGAATGAGCTTTGATGTACCAACGGTACCATTGAAGGGCTTCCTGTTCCAAATGAAAGGATGCAAGTGGAACTTTCTGAACATCAAAAGTATTATGCAGACTAAAATATTGTTCTGCTCGGTATATCCATCCAGTCGGATCAGTACCATTGAAGCAAGGAAAATAAAGCTTCGGCCCACGAAAATTGCTAGAAGCAGAGAACCCGGTGGCTGCAAAAGATTCTGGCTATCTGGTATTGTTCATGGCTGAATGCTGAAGATGGAGGATGAGAAATTTTTCATCCAGATCTTGGAGTTTGGTTTGGATGGCTGCAAGTGCTTCCTCCATGGTGTGTGCTCCTGCACGGGTGATTTTTTTTTTTTTTTTCCAGAAATGGATCGGCAATAGCGGCGTGGAAGGGGTCCACAATAGATGGATCTGCAATGGCACGGAAGGGATCGAAAACGACTGGATCTGAAATGGTGACACTAGATCTGGAACGACTTTCAGAATAGATCTGAAACAGCTGGATCTGGAGCGGAAGTGATCGACAACAGTTCAACTGAAAATAGATATGGACCCCAGGTATGTGCGGCTTCCTAACATTTCAGGTGTTTCACTCAGCCACCAGTGATGTCTGACGCCTTGCGTATTGGGGCAGTACCCTCACTCCACGGCTCAGGTAAAACTGATAATCGCTTTGCCACAAAGGACAACTCTTGTTTTACCTCACGGGTGGGAACTAGTCAATCAGGTAGGGGTCGTTTCCCTTTTCGCTGGAAGGTCCTCTCAATGGACCAGCTACTTTGGGGTTCCTGTGGTACTCCTCACAATGAGTTTTAGGGCTTATACCCAAGTACTTCCCACAATTAAGAGGATAGGGATTATTCCCAAATCCGAAGCTGCAATAGATGCGGAAAAAAAAAATTGGCAGAAATTCCACCCAACGAGCCCAAGAAAGTGCTTTGATACTAGATGATACGAACTGTTACACCAAAACCTCGAGATGTTAGTGAAGGCCACCCACCAGGATCTTAACATCCCACCATGCTCCGCAGTCCAGACTCTGGGATGGATGTGCGCCTATATGGTGGTGTCCCCTTTGCGCCGTACCAGATGTGATGCACCTGCAACAATTAATTAATAAGAATATGCGAAATAGCAGAAATAATAGAATAGAATCACTTTTATATTGATCACGGGCCACTTCGAGGGGGCAACCTCCTTTGAGCAAGCTCAATACAATTAACTTCACGGTGCCTTCAATGACCTCAACACACACTTATATACTAAGTCTATGCCCAGTACTATGAGTCAAAACCATGGGACATATAATAATACAGGACGACTTACAAAGCATATGCGTCCAATACTATGGGTCAATACTATGGGCTAATATAAACTACGGATCAACAAATACTACGGGACGACTTACAAAGCATATACGTCCAACAACAATATACTAACATAGTAAAGAGAAGGGTTGGCATAGGTTCCTAACACGTTTCTTTTCATAAATAAAAATGCAATCTATTTAATATTTCATGCACAAACAAGCCCTAATGAAAGCACAAGCACTCTAATGCAAAATGCAAATACATAAAGAATTCTTTTTTATTTTCACTATAAATGAATGAAAATGCAAGTAGAATCAATTTTTTTTAGAAAAGAATGTAGAGAATGTAGTGCAGATAACCCAGTAAACCCCAAAAATCAAGACTAAGCTAAGCTAATGAGCTATAAAAATAAAACTGGTTAAAAAACCAAATTCTCAAAAACAAAGAAAGAGGAGCTTCCAGTCACAAAAAGAGGCAAGGAACAACCAATACATAGGCTAATAAAGACTCAAGAACACCCAGAACTCACCTGGCATCAACCAAACACCAAAAAAAAGGTTAAACCGGAGTTGTATGCGACTGTTCAGTAAACAAATGCATATGTACATGGGCTAGTGAACTATTAGCAACGTGTAAACGCACGAAAACCATAGTCGACTCCCGTATAGGGAAAGATAGGTGACCAAACAATGAGTGGAAATGCCAAGAAACCTCAAGATTTTTCTATAAGGACCTGAAAAACTACCAACGACACATAAACTCGAAAGAACAGAGACCCAAAATAATGAAAATTGCCCCAAAACCCCAAATGGATGCTTTTCCCTAGCGGAGTCACCAATTATGTCATAGAGAAAAACTTCCTATGGCTTGGGGTAGACCACAATAGACAGATGAAACCGAGAAACCAACTCAATTCCCTACATATGCTATATGAATGTAAATGCGAATAAACAACACAGAGAGCCTACTTCAATCTGGACGTTTGATGAAGAATTCCGTTGAGCTTTCAAATCACCACACTTGAACCTGCAACTTAGTCTCAACAATAAACACAAACAAGTGCATATGATGTATGAAAGATGTTAGCATATACAAGAGCATGATCCATGATACATATAAGAAAATGTGCTCAATTATAATAAACAATCATTAACAATATCAATTGGATGAGAGAATGAGTATTTCTATTAATATGAACATGAGATACAAAATACAACCTCCTATCGACAACTCATCTGAACCAAGAACTAGGTCGCTCCACTTGTGCCTCCACCACTTCAATCCTCCATACAATGGAAAACTCACGAGTAAAAGAATGAATCCTTCACAAGATATTAAAGAGTATGGGAGGTGAACATAAAAGGTTCACAACAACTAGGATCAATGGATGTAGACTCAAGCAAGGCAAAATTTCGATAGAGTTTGAATGCTCTTCTCTTTCTCCCCTCCTTCCATGCATAATGGCTCAATATATTACCCTCCAAAGGCAAGTGAAAGGTTAGATCGAGTTGTTTCGAGATACATGGAGGGCCAAAGGCCACAATGGCCGCCTTTTGGAGTGGAAAAGGATATTTTACTCTCTTTTACCAATTAACTCGATGTACGCAGGCTATAATGGTGCAGTGTACATATGCGCGAATTGCATTGAAGCAGCTCGCGTATACGAGGGAAACAAGGGTTCTAGGAGGACAAAAAGTGGTTATGAGTCCATAAATGGATAATGGAGGCCAAGGAAAGCTAATGCTCACAAGGTGGAAAAATATGGTGTAATAATATTGGCCTAGGACGAGGTAGAGGTCAAATTGTTTGTTATAACTGTGGTCAACCTGGACATTTGGAAAGAGATTGTCAGAACCCTTGCACTACTTGTAAGTATTGTAAATATTATGACCTTATCATTGAACCATGTCCCATTTTGTTAGGAAAAATGCAAGAAAAAAGACCAGAAGGACAAAACTAGAATATTTAGATGATCACAACTGAGAAAAGGAACGAAGATCGCAACATCCATGTTGTGATGCGAAGTGGAGCTTCGACAAAAGATTACAGGAAAAATGAAGCTTCGAATTTTGATAATCACATAAATAGACCAAAGCCTATTGATGGACATTGGGTAAGGAAAGAAGTTGGAAAGATACCTACATTCGACCCTAACAGAGAAAAAAAAGTATTCATGGAAGCAAGAAAATAATTTCAGGACTTGGGAACTTCGACTACAAGGATCCCTTTGCGAAGCAATCTGACACTTGTACTAGGTATGCCAGTCTTGTATGATAGGTCACGAGCTTCGCCAGAACAAGAAATTCCTGTAACACAATTTATAGAGAGTTGCATGAAGATGCTAAGGCATTAGAACAACTTAGGGTAATTACAAAATGTAATGGGGTATTATGAGCAGTGCAGTACATTAAATTATGCACATAGAGTAGTACATCACATTAAGAACCATAAAAGGATAGGAAGATAAATGAGGTTAAGTGCACAAATTAGATATTTTGAAATGAACTAGGTCATTCTCAATCTAGGTTCATTGGTTAACATGTTGACAAAACAAACATGGGAGCAGATGGGGAAACCAAAGCTATATTGGTCTCCTATACAATTGAGATTAGCTAACCAACAGAAGGTTATACCTTTTGGGAGGCTATCAGGTGTTCCTGTTGACATTGATGGAGTGCAAAGTAAAGTAGAATTTGAGGTGATTGAGATCATAGATGATAGTAGTCCTTATCCTGCACTATTAGGGATTGATTGGGAAATTGATAACCTCTCAATTATTAACTTGAAGAAAAAATAAATGATATTTGAAGGACGGGATATCAGGGTTATTGCACCCTTGGATCCTTCACAAGGAACGAGGTATGTTGAGCCAATAAGAGAGGAATACATACCTCAAGAGCTAGATAACATCTACAAGATGAAAATTAATCAAGGAGATTACATTAATCCTACAGAATATAGAATATTGACCTACATATGCGACAATTCCTATGTATCAGTTTCAGACACGGGATTGGAGAAATGGCAAAGTATAATGCATGAAGTATAACTAGATGGTGTGCGAGGATGAACATGATGCATTGTTATAGCTTGAAATGACACCTCTCCGTCCGTGACGACACTTTTCCCTTGGTCGCATGACGAAACTTCTTGAGATCAAGTTCAGTCACACAACAGGACATTTGTGGATGGAGGAGTCATTTGGGACATTAAAAATGGTTGAAATTACCTCATTCTTGACCCATTTGATGTATATGACCCTTAGGAACATTTTTCCAGACCAAACCATCTCCTGAAAATGAGCAGAAAAGCCTGTTTTTGGCCATTTTTCAACATGAGCGCGACTCCACTATTATAATAGTAGCGTGTGTATGCGACTTTACCTCATTCAAAGTAGCGCCCATTTCCATTTGTACGCGATTTTGTCTACTATAGAGTAGAGTACACACCTGTTTTGGTCAAAATCTCGAAATTTGAGTAAGTTAAGTTGGTTGGGAAACCTCTTGAGTGGTTGTAACTTCTTTTCCTCTTCCTCACTGACTATATAAGGAGGGTAGAAGGGTCATGTGAGGGGACTAAGCCCAATTACAAAGTTATGCTAGAGGAATGGAGACCCTCATCCCCCTCTCTTGTGCTTCAGTTTTGGTAAACCCTAGTACAATTGCTTAGAGGTTGGGATCCTTGGAGAACAGAAGCAGGAGACCTTGAATCTAGGTTTCGTGAAGTGCCAAGCTTGAAGGAAGGTATAATTGTATGTACTTGCTTTCATTCATCAATAAAGATCAGACGTTCTTCTCTTTTCAAATATGACCTATTAATGTGTATTAGATTTGATTACATTTTGTTTATAATCTGATGTCTTCTTCTATTATGAATATCAGTCTTATATATGTAGTCAAATGTGTTTGAGAAAGGTATCAAGTTGTTTTGCAGGTCTGGGCATTGCGATACTGGATAAGCATTGAAGAGCGAGGGAGGCAAAGCGAGGATCAACCTTCTGAATAAGGTGCTTACATCTCTAAACCCTAATCTCTTCATTTATTTGTTGTACTTGCAGAATACTTGTAAGTCTATCTTTATCACCGTAAGTTGGTAGTTTCTCCCCTGAACTATAGGTGCATTTTCCCCACAACAGAATGGCGACTCCGCTGGGGAAAGCCTAACTGCTTAGGGGTATCCAAGGTCATTTCTTCAGTCTTGTTTGATGGTATTTGTTCATTTTCTTGATTAGGATCAGTTAGTAGGCTCTGTTTGACCCTCTTGGGCTTTTTACAGACCCTTCCCAGCCCTTGCAAACCTTTGTGGACCCAGTTTGGGGGTTTTAACCCCGTTTTTTAGATTTTTTTTCTTGTACGCTACTGTTTGTACCACATAGTAGCGCCCATACGCTACTGTTCCTCTGCACAGTAGTGCCCATACTACTATGAGCGCTAGTTTCCTTCATACACAGTACCGCTCAAAATCTGGGTTTGATTTTTTTTGAATTTTTGGGTTGTGGACCCAAATCTGGGGGCTGTGGCTGCATTTTTGGGGTCCCTGATGACCCTAGGTCTGAGTTAAACCACTGTAAGTGGTCTCCCATCCTTGTACTGATCCTACATTCATGATTTGAACCTCTTTTGATCAATTTGGGCTTGTTTGGAAATTTTTGGGGTTTTTTGACTTAAGTTGGGGGGTTGTGGACCTGTTTGGTGTTTTGTACCCTAATTTGAGTCTGTTTGAACTTGCTTGCCCCATTTCCACTGGATTTGAAACCTCTTGAGTCATTTTGACCCTGTTTGTATCTATTTGAGTGAAATTTCTCTTTTAGGTTGGTTTCTTGTCCTCCCTTATGCTTTTAGTTTTTCTTTTGTAGTGAAAGCTCAAGTGTTTTGGCTGTTGTTCAAGACCTTGTTTGCATTGTTTACGTGCAGACCTGACTTTACCAAACCATACTTCTTCGTAGTTCATTTGCTTCGTTTGGGTCTAAAAGTAGTTTTTGTACTCTTTTCCCAATGTTTGGCATGCTTACATCAATAAGAATTTGAAAGTCATATTTGGTAGCTTTTACTGTTTCATAAAGAGAACCTGAAAGTTTCTTTGCTTTGCTTTGATAGTAGGTTAGTTTCAGTTTTTGTTTCTTACCTTTGAAAAGCATAAAGAATTTTGATTTATCTTCTGAATAGAGTACCTTGCAAGTGGCTTAAAAGATTTTAGAGTGCTTTGCATCAAAAAGAACAAGTTTTCTTTTGCATACCTAGTTGCTTGAGTAGCTGCATTCTTAGGTTTTGGGTTTATTTTTCTTTATTTTTACCTTTTTTGCATTCGAAATATTAAAAACTGCATTTGCACATGCATTCTAGATCAGAATTTTAAGACTTGCATTGAAAAGAAAAAGATTTGTTTGGTGGTAAATATTTCATTTTCAGTACTCTATCTCTATTATAACCACTCGCACAGACCCACTACCTTTTTGAGTAAGCAAGTAACCTTTAAAATGAACTCTAATAAAATGAACTAGCAACATTTTATTTTCTAGGTTACACTACACCAACTAGTTTTGGTTAGGGTCTTGGGTTTAAAACACCTTAAACCACCCAAGATCACACATTGCGTAAAAATCGTAGTGAGACTATCATCAGGTAAACCCACCTCACTCAAAACTTGCCTGGGATATATGCAGCAGGTCATTGCGAGTTCAATTTGTGGGAATACTCCTCCTACTTGTTGTTCGAGCATACGCCAGGATCGGATTGCGTATTGGAGACTCTTTCGAGTTTCGGTCTTAGCTACCCTGCCCACGCTTTCTGATTCGACCGGTGACTGTTCCCCCAGGAGTTTTCGGTGTTGTGGTATCCATAGTATCAGACTCTAGGTTCATACACAGGTGACAGCAGAGGGTATATCTGGTGTACCTAAGACAGACGTGGGAGGAAATCCCTTGCAGGTCTTTGGGAGGGTGGTTGGGTGATTCCAGCGCTTGCACCCTTAGTCATTGTATTGTGGACCCCGGATAACTGTCTTTCTTCCTTCGTTGATCTGTTCTGGGCCCTCATCATCCCAGACTCTTCTCCGGAAGGCATCTGTTTGCCTGGTTTGATTCACCTAGGACCTTTTTAGTGGTGTGCTCTTTGTGCTACTTTTTTTAGTTTGCCTTAGAGAACTTATTGTTCATTTGAGCAGGAAACTATGTCTAGCATTCCGGAGAGTGCCAATCAAGGTACCCCTGTTCCGGGGGATCCTTGTGCTGTTCCATTCATTGGAAACATTGGTGCTCCCTTAATGGCTACCCTGAATCTTCATGGATTCACTATTGGGATGTCGGTTTGGTTGTTTTCCACTCCGAATGCCTTGCATGCTCCTGACGCTTCTTTTGTGAGCACCTCAAATCAAGAGCATTAGAACCCTGGGCTTTCTTTGCCAGTAACATCTTCTCCTCCTCTTTCTACCTCATGTGGCGAAAGTAGCAATACTAGTAACCAGCAGTCTAAAAGGAATAGATGGAGGAAGAATGGGAAGAAGATTCCAAAACAAGGGGGCAAGCACCCTGCCTCTGCAAATCATGCAGGGGGAACCTACCCAGCCTCTGGAGGTCATGGTGGGAGAAAAATTTTAGTCACTGAAAATCATACTGAAAGTTTGTCTTCAACCACTGTCAGTCATGTTGAGGACACGTCATTGATCACTGCTAGTCATATTAATGACAAGTCACCAGTTCCTGTGAGTCATACTGGAGACACCAGATCAGCCACTGCAAGTCATGCTGAGGGAGTTGACATTGTCGACAAACCAAACAAACAGAATCTTAAGTTCCCTTGTAATTTTTGCGAGGGAGATCACCTTACTTAATTGTGCCCTGTACTTCCAGAAGTGCAAAAAGTGTGGTCCTTAGTTCAAAAGTCTTCTGTTTCTGAGCAACCAGCCTCTGTGAATCATGCTGGGCGCAAGCTGTCAGCCAATGCTAGTCATGCTGAGAGTACTGATGTTGTAAAGGAGTCTAAACCGATAGGATGGAAACCAAAGTTCCCTTGTAAACTTTGTAAGGGAGATCACCTTACTCACCGATGCCCTGCCATTCCAGAGGCACGAAGAGTGTGGTCCATGTCTGAAGGAACCTCTGTTCCTGAGTTGTCCATATATTCCCTACAGTCAGATCAACCTTTGGTTGATAAAGTGGTTGAACCAATGCAATCTTTGGTCGACCCCACTCTTCCTTCGGAGAGTGAAGTGATTGAATCGATGCAATCTTCGACTGATCCCATCAGTCCTTCAGAGATTGATGCACCTACTACTGAAGTCTTCTGCATTTTCAGTTTGGATGTTCCTGAAAAAGGGGGCACTTCATCTGTGCCATGTGAACCCCTACCAAGCCCTAGGATTGTTTCCTTTGATTGGAATAGTCTAGCCGAGCCTCGCCTTCCTTCTTCGACACCTTTCCAGATAAAGGTTGATATCGGGAACCATACGGTTAATCGATGCATTGTTGATGAAGGTGCTTCTGTTAGTATCTTATCCGCTTATGCTTGGAGATATTTGGGTTTCCCTAATGTTATTCCAGCTATTAATTGGCCGTTGACCTTCGATAGAAGACCTAGTGAACCGACCGGATTCCTTCGTCAGGCACCTGTTACCTTGGGTGGAAAAACAGTCTTAGTTGATTTTATGGTTCTAAAGGACCCTGTGGACTTTGATATGATCCTTGGGCGTGATTACATTTATGCTATGCATGCTGTGGTGTCTACGCTTTTTCGTGTGATGCATTTCCCTCATAACGAAAACATTGTCACCATCGACCAGCTTGCATTCGTTGATCCTCCTTATTACCCAACTGAAGATCAGTCTGATCCCTCGTCATTAGGCACTACTATGTAACATGAGCCTTATGTGGCATATTGTTCCTTGAGTTCAACTGCTACTGAGAAGAAGTATCTGAGTTCATGCTTACCTTCTCGGGACTTGGTCCCAGCTTTTGACCAAGTGACACCTCCATCTGAATGTTTAGATATGTGTTCTATCTGGGATGATATACTTCCTTCCGATGAAGTTTTCCTAGAGTCCATAGTACAGTCTACCATTCATTTGGATGTTGATCCAGTTGCAGTTATGTCCAGCCCCGGTTTGACCTTAAAGTCTGATCTTCCTACTGTTGAGTCTTTGGACTCTCCTATAGATCCGCAAATCGGTGTTCCTGCTGAGTTTGATTCTGCTTCTAGAATTTTCAACTCCCGTGATGATGAATTTGTTTCTGCAGATTCCATCATGTCCTTCAACTTTGATATTCATCCTGAAGTCGATCTTGTTGATTGTAAGTCCTCGGGCTTGGGTACCATAGAGTCTTCATTTGAAAACTCTGCCTTGTTTATGCCTGTTGTTGATGATAGTGAAGTTGAAAGTATTTCTACCACAGTGACTTGTATCGGGTCTTTCCTTACATATGTTTTAGATATGATCCTGGTACTAATGTTTCTTGGAGATAGGATTCTTAGCTGGATGTATACTTGCTTACTAGTCCTTTTCGACACCTTGTGCAACCATGTCAGGTATATTCAGAACCTTGCATATAGGTTTAGTCTTCCCCACTGTTATGTTGCATCTAAACCTTTTGCCATCCGAATTCGCCATAGGGTCGAACCTGTTGAATATTGGTGTGTTAACCATCTCTTTATGCATTGTGCACCAGTCCGACAGCAGAGCCTACCTAACATGGGTCACCCTAGTCAGCACCCCTATGCCATTCTAGTGCCCATGCTGAGTTTTTCTCATAGGTTCGGGAGCCTTTTTAGATTTACCATGACTTTGAGAAGAAGCCTCATATCTTTCTTCCTCATATATTTCTGGCCATCCCTGATAAGGCTCCCATCTTTGTGTTCAAATTGCATATGCATCTATTCTGATCCCGCTTGCGCTAATGAGCCTGAAGTCGGCTTCCACGCTTTTAGCTTGTTGTATAAGCCTCCATCTCTGATCTCATTTCCGCTAAGCCCTGTATCATTTTTCCTTCGTGATTTGACACCTTTTACCTAGAGGAGACACACCCCGAGTGTACTTATCTTGCTCATGTTCCTTGCATTAGGCATAGCTTTGTTCCATGCGCTTGGAGCTAGTTTTGCATGTCCCTGACACTCGTCTCCTCCCATTGCGAGCATTCTTCTTTTACTTCGAGCTCGTTAAAAACAGTAAGTAGGTTTCGAGCATTCTTCTTTTACTTCGAGCTCGTTAAAAACAGTAAGTAGGTTACGAGCATTTATTCCACCTTTCCTTCGAGCTCGTTAAAAACAGTAAGGAGGCTACGAGCATTTCTTCCACCTTCCCTTCGAGCTCGTTAAAAACAGTAAGGAAGTTATGAGCATTTTCCTATCTCCTTTGAGCTCGTTAAAAATAGTAAGGAGGTCATGAGTTTACTTTTCCAGACTCGTTAAACCTTTATGGAAAAGATCCCTATGGAGTTCTTTTAAGCCCTTTTCAGACTCCTTAAATAGGAAAAGTTTACCGAGCATAGTTGTCTTTTCGGGCTCGTTAAAATAACTGAACCGACATCCACTTAGGTATAGAATTACCCCTTTTCCGAGCCTTGGTGGATAATTTACGGAAAAGGTATACTCTAGGTATACTCTTGTATGCGCTAGAAGAGTTCCTCTTCCATCATTTTACACTTTTTCGGGGAAGGAGACTAACTTTACGAAAACGGACCTTTGGAGTTGTCTTTAGGGTTTTCAGACTCTCGAAATGTGAAAACACCAAGCGAGCATTCACCTACTTGGGCTCGATGTGAAATCCACGAGATGGATGATAGAGGACTGTTTAAGTTTTTCAACTCTATAAGCAAGAAAACACCGCCGAGCACAGACCAATCCGGGCTCGATATAAAATCCACGGATAGGTGTATGGAGTTTTCTTCTAGGTTTTTCAGACTCCTTAAATATGAAAATACCGTCGAGCATGCTTTAGTTCTTTGTCAAGATCGCTAAAAATGAAAAAGGAAAGGGAAGGGAAGAATGTCAAAATATCTTTCAATATGATGGTAGCAAGTCAACTATTTCCTTGAACAAAGCACCCGTTTTGAGTCTCTCAAACAAGTTGGGTTCTAGCGTTGGCCTTAGGGTAATCCTGATCTCAGAGTTCCTACTCCTCCGTTTGGTTAGTCTTCCAATCACTTGGAGAATCTGTTAATGTCTCCTACATTGCAGACTTGCATCATGGTCTCTTTGTGTTCAAAGCTGCCTAAGTCACTCTTGTGTCGTGCTCACTGTTCAAGGATATAACCTGTGTCGACCATTCTGCAGTTGCCTTGACCTCATGTGTCGGCCATTCCTTGGTGTCAGTATGTTTCATCATGTGTTTAGTCCTACTCCAAATCAGCTCATACCTTTTGAGTGTCCCTTGTGTTGGATGATGGAGGATGCATTAAGGCCTCCCTTCCAACGAACGTCTTCCCATCGACTTCAGCTCATTGTGCTCTGGGAATGAAGTTTAGAGTTTCGGTTAGTACCTTGGGGATTGCAGTTATTAGTGGCAGTTTTCCTCGCTATTGGATAGATGGGAATACATCAATGTCTCCTATCCGATGGATTCTTCAAGTGTTCGACGGCAAGACCATCTATTCGCACTTGCTTGAATGTACTAGGTACCTTGGGTTCCATTTTCATTATTGGTGGACACCCTCACGTTTGTTAACGGTATACATCAATGACCGGTAATCAAACGATACCTCCCATGTTCGACATCAACTCATTTATTCGCATGGATAGGTTTTGTACCTTGGGTTGTTTTTGGATGAAGACCTTGGGATCCTAGATAGCATCACCTCATTTATGTTATCGCCCAAGTTGCGCAAGACTGAGCCACACTCTTTTTGGCTCTTGATGAGACATAGATCCAGCTTGTTCTCTATGGCTATGTTCTCCAGTTTTGACGTAGATCCACCTTGTATTTATGTGGCTATGTTTACACTTATGTTCCTCATGGATCCACGCTTGTATTATAGTGGCCATGATATATGCATCAGTATTTTGGATCATTATTGTATCCTCTTGGAGATCATGTTCCACCATTTGAACATGGATAGTTACCCCATGGATAAGTTTTTCTGATTTTGCCTTTGCTTTCAGGTACTTCATTTGAGCCTATGATTCTTGGTTTCTCCGTTCCTCCACGATTCAACTCTTTTTTATTTTATAATGTATTTCGGCCATCGTTTCCCGTACTCCCTCTGACCTCATACATTACGGGGCATCTGTTATAGCTTGAAATGACACCTCTCCATCCGTGACGACACTTGCTTCCCTTGGTCGCATGACGACACTTCTTGAGATCAAGTTCAGTCACACAACAGGACATTTGTGGATGGAGGAGTCATTTGGGACATTAAAAATGGTTGAAATTACCTCATTCTTGACCCATTTGATTTATATGACCCTTAGGAACATTTTTCCAGACTAAACCATCTCCTGAAAATGAGCAGAAAAGCCTGTTTTTGGCCATTTTTCAACATGAGCGCGACTCCACTGTTATAATAGTAGCGTGTGTACGCGACTTTACCTCATTCAAAGTAGCGCCCATTGCCATTTGTACGCGATTTTGTCTACTATAGAGTAGAGTACACACCTGTTTTGGTCAAAATCTCGAAATTTGAGTAAGTTAAGTTGGTTGGGAAACCTCTTGAGTGGTTGTAACTTCTTTTCCTCTTCCTCACTGACTATATAAGGAGGGTAGAAGGGTCATGTGAGGGGACTAAGCCCAATTACAAAGTTATGCTGGAGGAATGGAGACCCTCATCCCCCTCTCTTGTGCTTCAGTTTTGGTAAACCCTAGTACAATTGCTTAGAGGCTAGGATCCTTGGAGAACAGAAGCAGGAGACCTTGAATCTAGGTTTCGTGAAGTGCCAAGCTTTAAGGAAGGTATAATTGTATGTACTTGCTTTCATTCATCAATAAAGATCAGACGTTCTTCTCTTTCCAAATATGACCTATTAATGTGTATTAGATTTGATTACATTTTGTTTATAATCTGATGTCTTCTTCTATTATGAATATCAGTCTTATATATGTAGTCAAATGTGTTTGAGAAAGGTATCAAGTTGTTTTGCAGGTCTGCGAATTGCGATACTGGATAAGCATTGAAGAGCGAGGGAGGAAAAGCGAGGATCAACCTTCTGAATAAGGTGCCTACATCTCTAAACCCTAATCTCTTCATTTATTTGTTGTACTTGCAGAATGCTTGTAAGTCTATCTTTATCACCGTAACTTGGTAGTTTCTCCCCTGAACTATAGGTGCATTTTCCCCACAACATGCATGACGCAAAGTATAGTGCATGATGGTTTGAGTAGTATACATGCATTCTTTCATGAATATCTAGCATCCGTTTCAGATGAACATATGCTATCAAATCTAGATATATTATTGCGAGTTACACCTGCTAGGTCGTAGGATGCGTACAAGGACAAGTTGAGCCCATGGGAAGAATGTAAGCACTTAATGGAAGTTAAATTTGCTGAAAAAACTGAGAATGTACAAGCAAAGTACAATGGATAGACTGATCCTAGAGATCATATAAAATCTTGCTTGAAAGCATGGAGGCATATACCAAAGATAGAGTGGGTCCATATTTTTTTGCACACATTGGATCCAATAGCAAATAATTGGTATATAGAAACATAAATTTGTCATGGTACAATAGATTGGCACATGATGATAAAGAGATTTTAACTAACTTTCATTTTTTAGGATGACTTTCCAAGCATTAATGAGGCTCTACAGATCATTAAAAAGAAGATATTTGATGATGTCCCATTTCCAGTGTATAATCAACTAGATTGGGAAATACAGTTGGAGCATTCCCTTGAATGGTATAATTTTACACTGGATGAGAATGAAAATGAAGATCCTTGCGATGTGAATATACTAGAATCTGAAGGAAAAAGCGATGTACAAAGACCTAACTTAGAAATTAAAGATATGAGTAACCCCATTAAGACTAAAAAGAACAATATTATCATGGATGAAGAACCAAATTTCACCTCTATTGGATATTACTATGATGAAGAAAGAGTGGGACAAATCGCAAACCTATTGCGTGAATGTCATGACTTGTTTCCTACCAAGTTTTCTGAAAAGAAAGGCATTTTAGGTGACTTGGAAGTTATGAAAATACCTTTCAAGCATGATGTGAATCCTATCAAACAAAGACCTTACAGATTGAACCCCACATATAAAGAAAGAGTGAAAGAAAAAATTGATAAAATGTTGGAGGCACGGATCATTGAACCAATAGAAGAGTCATAATGGATAAGTCCCATGGTGATTGAAGACAAGAAATCTAAAGGAGAAATCAGAATTTGCATGGATATAAGAAATTTGAATGATGCATCTTTGCATGACTCGTTTCCTACTCCATTCATAGATGATGTAATAGATAATGTAGGTGGACAAGAGGAAAACTCTTTCACTGATAGATTTTCTCGCTACCATCAGATCAAAATTTCTGCAAAAGATAGACAAAAGACTACATTTACTACTAAATGGGGGTCATTTCGGTACACTGTTATGCCTTTTGGGTTGAAGATTAAACCTGCGATCTTTTCAAGGGTGGTTGTAGCTTCATTTAAGGATTATATTCATAAATTACTGGAAGTTTACTTCAATGAATGGACAGTATTTGGCATTTTGAAGGACCATCATGCGAACTTAAGGGTGATGTAAGCAAAGTGTAGACATGATCTAGGTGGATATTGGTGGCCGCCCACCTCTTCCTACTGGCTCAAAACAATCTTCTGGCAATTTTGGCAAATTACTATTTTTAGCAGTTTTTCGGGTCCTAACTTCTAGAGCCGTTTTAAGGCCCTAAACGACGTTTTTTCGGCATCGAATGGTCGGGCAAGTATGAGTACTGGGCGCCTACCATTTTCATGTTTCAGAATTGAGATTTTTCGACCCTTTTTTTAATCCTTGAATAGATCTTTCCAACGAGCTATTGTGCACCCCAAATGGATATCGTATGCGAACGTCACGACCCCGGGACGTTGATGTACTAACTTACCCAAGTGGGGCCCACATGACTTTTGGCGCTTCATCTCCAAGGGTTAGGTTTTTAGATGTTTGGGATTCTTTCCCTCATGTTTATGATAAATAGGCCCTTTTGGCCTCTCTTTGTTGTTGATGTATTTGTAACTTCGGAATGTATTTCATATATGTATATTTTATTCCTATAGAGATGTTATTATTCCTCTATATGGAAGTGTTTGTATTCCTATAGAGATGTTATTATTCCTCTATATGGAAGTGTCATCATTTATAATGAATGTGTCATAACTTATACTTGATGGGTTATTAGACCACCTTGGTGGAGTCGGCCCTGTATAATTCATTTGGGTCAAAGGGTTATTAGACCACCCTATTGGGGGCTGGCCCTAACAACGTTATACTATGTGGTTAAGTTGAGGCTGACGTAGTAAAGGTTATTAGGAAAGTCAAGTCATGTATAAATAGAGTGCACGAGGCACTCTATTTGATCATTCTCTTTATCACTCATACTCTCATTGGAGAGTGGCGTACTTGTGGAGGAGGAGAAGTTGCTGCTAGGAGGACTATCTCTTATGCTTGGGTTGTATCATTGCTCTATCTATCTCTGAGGAAGTTGTGGGGTTTTTCACCTTCTTGGTTTTCCCCGGTGAAACTCTGTGTCTCTTGTTTGCTTGCATTATTGTGTCCATGATTGATATGCTGTAGATATGTTGTAGACATGCTGTACATGTTATTCTCTCAGTTAAGATCCTAGATCAGATTGAAATTTCTGAAAAACTAACATCTGTATTCATCTTGGCACGAATGAGCATAGAGGCCACATCTCTTCTCAGAGATAGCTACCACCATTCTAGCTATTGTATTTTACAGTTAGTTCTATTTCCACTATAGAGAGTTGGGTCTCGAACTATTTTCACTTGGGGAAGCCCACTATCGCCGCCCCAAATGGCCTCCCATGGTGAAAGAAAAGAGAGATGACGGAGCAGTAGATCCTATCAATTTGTTGCTCGAGGAAGCCCTCGCGTGATAGAGGAACAAGATGATGGATAATTTCACCCAGATCCTTCGACGCATGTCGACGACAACAGATACAACTTCGACAAGCAGCCGTTTCAGAGATGCGACTCCATTCAAGGTACAAGTTAATTTTGATATCCCTTTATTTGAAGGCCAGATCGATGTCGATGCCATAGATAAATGGTTAAATCTACTAGAAGGGTATTTCTCTGTCCACAATTTTTATGACGGGGAAAAGATCGTCTTTGCACTCCTCAAGGCCGTCCCCCATGTCAAAAATTCGTGGGAAACTTATTGTGAGCAAAACTCATCAGATGAATCTGGATTGTTTGAATATTCGAATCCCACTTGGTCCTCTTTTATAGATGCCATCAAGGAACAATATTACCTTGTTGGAAACTATGATGACCAGTACAAAAAATGGTCCATTCTGCACCAAGAGAGGGACCAAACGATGTCGGAGTACACCAACAAATTTCATACCTTGCGCACAAAGCTAGGTATCAAGGACTCCAAGCGATACCTAGTACTGAAATATTGTAGTGGCCTACACTGGTACATATGAACATAGATGGATTTCCTGGAAATCTCTTCACTCGGATCTGCCTATCGATATGCTGTCAAAATTGAGCAGAAATTTCAGCAAAAGAACAAGCGTGACTTCAGACTTGTGCAGAAGCAGGGTAAGGGAAACTCTGGCTCACAGAACACAGGACAAGGAAATCACAATTAGTCCCAACCACAAGAAAAGAAGGGTAACAAAAAGACAAAGAAGGACACCAGGAAGTGATGCGAGTTCAAAAAATCCCCTGGCACAACACTGATGAATGTTGCTCAAAATAGTTATCGGTGGCTGAGATAAAAGCTTCAGAATTAGATCCCAGTTCTGATTTTTAATCGGAACCTAATTTTACAATTGTGCAAAAAGGGAAGCAGATCATTAATGCAGAACCTAGTGCTGCTGTTGCCACCATGCAGATTCAACCAGATGCACAATTGTTTTCTATTCACATAGTAGATGACTACTTCAGAGTCATTGTAGAATTTCTAACCACACGGTTAGAACCTATAGAATTCACTATTAAACAGAAGAAATATTTAGTGGTACGATCAGGTGATTTTACCTTGATTGCAGGACAATTATATAAATTGGGACAAGATGAAGTGTTGCGTAGGTGTGTACTAGAGCATGAGAGACCTATCATACTTGATGAAGAACATTCGGGAGTATCTGGAGGACACTATGTAAGGAAATCCACTGCGCAGAATATTTTGAGAGTAGGACTTTGGTGGCCTACTATACATAAAGATTCAAAGGAACATTGCAGGAGTTGCGATCTATGCTAGAGAATAGGGAAGCCATATCGTAGATATGGGCTTCCATTGATGCCATAGTTGAATTTACAAGCATTTAATAAATGGGATATTGACTTTGTGGGACCTTTTACCCCACTAGGGAAGAGAACTGGCTCGAGATACATCATTATAGCTACAAATTATCTAACTAGATGGGTAGAAGAAAAACCAGTGAAGGAGTGTAGCGCGGCTACAACAACACACTTCATATTTGAGAACATCTTGAAAAGGTTTGGATGTACAAATATTCCGATGAGTGAACAAGGAACTCACTTCCTGAACATAACCATTGAAGCCTCGAAAAAATAATTTCTGATATATCATCAGAAGAGCACACCATATTATCCACAAGCTAATGGAACAGTTGAGGCCTTTAATAAAGTATTGGAGAATACATTGACCAAGGTATGCAATATAAACATGGATGATTGGGATCTCATAATACCAACAGTATTAAGGGCATATAGAAAAACTTGTAAAAATTTGACAGGTCATACACCTTTCAAGTTAGCGTATGGATAGGAAGTTGTCATGCCCATGGAATACATAGTACCAAGCTTGAGAATTGAAACATTCACAGACATCGTCGATGCTGAAAAATGGATGAAATACTATTAAAGTTAATTGGATTGGAGGAAGACCACTTCATCGCAGGATTTCACCAACAAGTGTAGAAAGCTAGAGAAAAGGCATGGCATGATAGACACATCAAGCACAAGATATTCCAAGTAGGAGACCTTGTTCTCCTCTATGATAATTTTTTTTTGAAATTTCCTCAAAAATTTAGAATGCATTGGTTAGGGCCATACGTTGTTAAAAATATTACTAAAGGTGGCACAATGCAGTTAGCCACATTAATTGGAAAAAAATTAGGACTTGTCAATGGGAGTAAGTTAAGGCCTTAAATGGATGGCCATACTCCTACAACCAGAAATTAACAAACGAAAGAGTGTTTAAGTGTCAAGTGCAATTGAAATTGGACACTAAATGGATAACAAAGTCTGCACACATCAATTTTTCCATAATGCGAAGTTCACAGATATGAAGATGTACTACGAAGAACACATAGCAAGTCAAGTTGTAAAGTAAAGAAGGGGGTAGTGTTACAAAGTTACATCAAGATAAGGGGAACACAAAGTGGCCTTCGTCACTCACTTGACCTTCAGCGAAGTAGAGAAAACTAGTCGTTACAGTTTTTGTTTGGAAAGTAGCCATTATATAGTATTTTTGGGAAATCAGATATTTCTGCTTTTAAGGCTTACTTGTCCATTGAAGACAAATTTAATGCAAAGAAGGAACACAATCCAAGCTATATTTGGACAACGGACATAGCATTTAATGTTAACTTAGTCATTTTTGGGTGCGCCTTAGTATGGGTTATGGATACATATAGCGAAGAAGTGCACAGTTACTTGTTTTACTGTGATTGTTATTTTTACCGTGAGTAAATTCTGAGCTTTTACCAATGCAGAAAAGAGCCTTCCAACAGTACATGTCTGAGCAAGAAGAACTACAAGAGGTATTAAATAAATTCCAACAGTCCAGTCTACAAGTAGTTATGAAAACACTTATGAAGAAAGAAACTTAAGAGAAGGGTGGGCCCTCTACGGCCTCACCTTGGCATACAAAATATTCTAAACAAAAGGATAAGAGTAAATAAAAACAACCACAAAAGCCCCAGGCTACAGAAACACCACAAGAGAACCCGACAGAGCGACCCCGTGAGAGGGAGATTCTGTTGATACCTGAGTCATTCCACCATGAAAAGATGATGCACCGGCGATAGTATTTATGAAGAACCCACAATATGACATCCCTCTGCCACTGATGTCAAGCCATGTTTGGGAACAGGACAAATTGATGGGAAAGATCCCAGATGTTAACTCACAGATTAAAATTTGCTGAATGTGAACAAGTATTCGCAGTTCCAACTAGACCAATATATATGCAGAAATTTCGATGAAGCCACCAATAAGATGACCATACAAGCACAGGATTGGATTGTACCGTTACAGTCTTCAGGACTGCTGAACCTCTTGAGAATTCCACACTTTTAATGAAGTCCAGAGCTAACAGCCATCGTGCATGTGTTGCTGTCATGAAAACACCAGGGATACTCATGGCTAGACCGCAAGATAGATATAAATATTGATCCGATATACAGGATAACACATCTCAGCAAATGAGGTACTGAACCCGCAACAGAATTTTTGGTTAAGAATAAGAGTGAAATCGCGAACCTGAGAAAAACTTTTGTGACAAACAGAGTGAAAAAAAAGAGCGCAAGCGGATGATCACACGAAAATAAGTCAACCTCAAACTCTAAGCCAAGATTTTTGAGATTTCAAACTCTCATCCGAGAGTTTGAAAAAACTCTAGTCCGAGAGTTTTGAGATTTCAAACTCTCGCCTGAGAGTTTAAAAAAAATCTAGGCCGAGAGTTTGAACCAATCGCCGCGCTATATTTTTAAAAAAACTCTCGGATGAGAGTTTGAACTAAACTCTCGGTTGAGAGTTTGGAAGATATTTTTTCGACCGAGAGTTTATGGTCAACAAACCTGCGAAAATATATGGCATCTTTGCGGAACCTACAACTTCAGCAAGCCTGAACCCTTGCAAATTCTAAATATTATTTGTCGGACTTGGTAGCAATGGATTCATATCTGAATCTAGTTTCCAATGATATAATAATTGTTTCATTTCGACTTGAATTTATATTTATTAATATTTTTTTCTAAACCTTATCCCTTAAGAATTTTATTACTTTGAAAATCACCCAAAATGAAAATTCAATATCATAACAAAGACAACACCAAAAAATTTGAAATTTCACAGAGATCATAATTCGATCGTCCTCTTCAAAAGGGTACTTTTATTTTTTCTAATAAGAGTCACATTTGAAAGAAAATGTGAAGACAAAAACATGTGTCGATAATGCACCATTTTCTGAACATACGTTGTTTCGATAAATAATAAAAAATAGTTCCCAAGTATTAAAAAACTCAAAATATAGTCCAGGTCTAGTGTAGTGTGTGTAGATTATGAGCCTACAATTGTTTTTCCCTAAAATGAATAACCATCTATCAAAAAACCGTCACCAACACAGGTCACTCATTATCCATAACTAAAATTTTCAAGTATATGCCGTCTGTTGACAACAAATTTGTCCCACAATATGTCCATAAAAAAATTTAAAAAAATATGAGTAGAAAGCTAATTCAATTCTCTAAAAGCTTTGTGTTTACTTCAAGTTGAAATTCCTAAGGGAGATATGGGTTTGAAGAGGTCGAAGTTGAAAAACATAAAATTTAGCAATTTCTTTTGTAAAAAACAAGCCAAAATTGTTTCCCAACTTCATGTTTTCACCCATAAAGATAAATACCTCACCAAGAAGATGAACAGAGATTTCAGATTAGTTTAAGGAACTCGGGGCTATCAGGAAGAACACATTGAAGATGATGCCACGAGGTTCACAGTACAGTTTCTCGCAGGAATGGTACTAAGAAAATGTAGACCGACAGAAGTTATGGCTGCTATGATCTCCCTAACTGCTAAGGATAAGGAGGGGATACCCTTCAAATGGGCAGGATACCTGCTAAATTAATTTATGGACGATGTAGAGGATGAAAAATACAATGGCTATGAGTTTCACTATAGTCGGATGATAGTACTCATTTCATTTGTGGGATGGAAAGATCCAAAGAACCAACAGAATGTACTGGTGTTCCCTAGCGACTGTCGCAGACCTTAGTATGCAAATATGTGGAGTAACACAAGGCTGTAAAGACAAAGGTTGAACAATGTGTAGTTATACACATTCTAACAACAATTATGTGCACTTCACGTATCCCAAACGAGGTGACAATGGTGTACATCCAGAAGATGAGATTCAGGGCCAATCTCCATTCTATGTTTATACAGCCCAGAGAGCCAACAAAGTTAGAATGGTATGAGGGTCAATATAAGCTAGAAGCACAGAATATTGACCTCATCATTGAGGATTGGCCACTAGAAAGGAAATTTTATGTACCAGAAGAACCGATTACGACATTTGAATATAGCGCCAATGAAAATGACAAGCAAGAGAAAGATGGTGCTGGAGGAGGCAATGATCAACAGGAAGAAGAGCAAGAACAAGAATAGTAGCAGACTGGCGATCCACCAGTAGGAGAAAAGAGGAAGAACCCCAACACAAATGTGCCAGAGGGGTCAAAAAGAAAGAAGTAAAAAGAGACTAAGACTTTGTTTGATGCGAAGTTGGAATATGATGACTATGACTGCATCGCATCCAGATTCCACGCCCATATGGAAGAAACACTCGCAGAAAAAGAAAATAAGAAGGAGCATATTCAAACATACATGGCAGCGAGGATTGTCGAGCTAAAAAATATGATGGAAAGAGTAGAGAAGGTACAAAGGTATATAAGAAAGGATTAGACTCTGAAGATAGATCAGAGGAAACAAGCCAGAGAAAAAGGAAAGCACCTGCACTAATGATGCGACCTTGGCTGGTGCGCATCAAGCCGACAAATGTCACATTACCATAAGAGGAAGTCACTGAAGGTGCGAAGTAGCTCACACACTTAGACATTAATTTGTGATTTTTACCCATAGAAGGACTGCATGATCTACACTTGCAGGTCGTAGAAGAGATCAATGATAGGGACATGATAGCATACAAACATCATCTGAAGCTAGAAGAGAACTACAATGAATTGAAGAATGAATTCTGACTAAGGACCAATGAGTTAGTAGACGCTTCTGAGAGGTAGAAGAAGCTGAAGAAAGTCATAGAGGAAGTCTGTGCTAAGATCCAAGACTTTGATGAAGAACCCGAAGTAGAAGCGACTATAGTCAAGATTGGTACTACAGTCTGTTACATTGTAATCTTCCACCCTGTGAGCATCAACATTATTTGGCCTGTAGGATCCATTTCAGTGACTTAGATCCACTTATATCCTTTAGAGATATTAGTTTTCCCTATTTTTATTCCTACCTGCATGTTGCATCACTATCGCATGCATACCCACGAGTTGCATCACTATAGCTTGCGGGTATCAAGTAAAATGATAAAAACCACTATTAATTACTTTTTACTCCCAAAAAGCGGTCATTGGGTGACCTTTGGATCTCCATCTGCCCGAGTAATGCCTCGATGTGTCCTTTCACCTACCTTTGAGAGGACTATATATTGAGCACATATGTCTTATGGACGGGAGGAAGAAGAGAATAGCAAGAGAACACTAGTGGATTTTTTCTCTATCTCAAGTCTGCACTCATTGATCCTTGTAGTTGTGGACCTTTTATGTTCACCTTCCAAACTCCTATCTAGTTTGAATTTTCCATTCATGGAGGATTGAAGTGGTGGAGGCACAAGTGGATTGATCTAGATCTTGGTTCAGATTGGTTGCCAGCAATAGGTCTTATCACTTTGTACTTCTTCTTGTTCATTAATATAAATACTCATATTCTCGTCCATTCATGGTGTGAATGTTGTTTATTATACATTGGGTTACATTTGCTTATGATATTATGGACCATTGTTATTGATAATGTTAATTTCATTTATACATTATATGTACTTGTTGGATATTGGCTGTCAAGATGAATTTGCAGATTACAAGTGCATGGATTGAAATCTCCAACGGGGATCTACATCAAACGTTTGGATCGAGGTTGGTTACATTTATCCATTATCTTAATGTTGTAATTTATAATAGCATTGCTTTGAGAATTGAGTTGATTTCTGGTAGTCATCTGTCTGTTGTGGTATTCCCAAGCCATAGTGAGTTTTCTCCAATACAGAAATGGCGACTCCACTGGGGAAAACATCCATGTTTGGGAAATTTTTTGAGCATTAGTCCTTAATTAGAGTTGTTGTTTATCGAAGCTCTGTGTCACTGAGTGGCCGTTAAGATACACTGTAGAAAACTTGCTTTTTCTGAGCCATTGGACTCTTTATTTGCCCATTTTCCTTTCCTCACCCATGGGCTAGCTTAGCTCAACTCGCGTCTACCCGCCTCTGTTTACTCTACTGCTTGCGGGTACCCACAGGTATTCCTTCGAGAGTAGTGTGTAACTCTGGCTTTTGTTGGTTTATGGCTATTGGTTGTTGCTGGGTTGGCTTTGGTTGTTCCTGAGTCTTTGTTGGCCTCTTTCTTGACTGTTTCATGCCTTGGTTGTGACCAGAGCTCTTCGTTTCTCTTGGTTTAGCCTTCTTGGGTTTTTACCAAACTTTGGATTTAGCCTCTTGTTTTTTTCCTTTTGAGCTCTTTCCTTTGGCTGAGTCTTGTTGTTTAGGATCTGCTGGGTCGTCTTAGTGATCTTCTCGGCATTTCAGTGACTTAATAGTAGGATTTTGCTTGCATTTTTTCATTCCATTTATATTGAAAAAATACAAAAATATACATTTAGTTTTTTGCATTCTCCTTTTTGTTTATAAGCAAAAATACAAAATATTTTACTTTCATGTACTGTATCTTGCATTGAGTGTTTGTTTCCTTCATTTAGGTTCTTCTTGTGCATCAAAAAGATAAAAGATTGCATCTTTATTTCGGAATTGTTGGTTGATTTTGCATATAGTGACATTGTTTTATTGGATAGATGAGTCTAGGATTGGACAATTTTGCATACTATTGAGTCTACACATCACTATTTTCACGATCATATCCCTTGAGTAACCACAACCACTAAAATTAACGCTTAATCTTAAAATTTATTAGACTAATTTTATTTATAGGGTACACCAACTAGCATAGGTTTAGAGTCTTGTAATAGATCATTGTGAGTTAACAATCCAAGACTACCAGACGAAACATTAGGTGTCTGACCAGGGAGTGGAGGAATCCATGGTATATATCGGTGTTCTCAGGAATCTCTACTCAATCCAGAGTTAAGCACGAGGTCACGGGAGGTCGGTTGAGGAGATATCCCTCTGATACCGGCTGAACGTGGGAGATATATCTAGAATTTTTTTGTATCTGGGGGTACCGGAGGTTCGTCCTCTTGTGCTTCAGGCTTAGCTACCCTACCCATATGATGGATCCCACCTGCAACTGTCCCCCTGAGCATTGGTTATATTGCGGTGACCATAGTTTCCTTACCTAGGTATCGCACAGGGTACTTGTAGTGGTTATGCTGTTTGTGTCCTGAGTCAGATAGGGATTGGACAACACAGTTGTGTTTGTGCAGTGGACTTGACGCTGTATACGCAGTGAAGCCTGGGTGTCTCTATAACTAATTCTGTTACCTCCGGCTATAGTTTGGGAGTCTCAAGCCTCTCCTAGGCAATACATACCGGCTCTAGTGTTGGGAGCTCATTTAGCCACTGTTAACACCCAAAAAGTGTTCACTACCTCATCTACCACATTATATGGCTCATTTGTCCATTTTCCTACCATATTTGTTTTAAAATCCCCAAAAATCCCATTTAAAAGCCTCCAAAAGGCCTAAAATGCCTCCAAAAGGCCACAAAACCCTCAAAATAGCCTAAAAAAGGCTAAAAAACCCCTTTTTCCTCCAAAAATATCCAAAATTCCTCAAAAATAGCAAAATCCCCTAAAAAGGGAATAAAAAATATAAAATAATGAGGAAAAGGAGGAAAAAACCCTATATAGCTGCACAAAACCATGTGTTTCCCAAAACCATGGGTCAGCACTCCACCACCAAAAAACTATAAATAGGTGATGGAGATCCCTTATTCCATATCCACAATCACAAGCACCCTTACTCTGCCAAAATCTCTCTCGAAACCCTAGTTCACCATTGAACTACTTTCACCTTGAGAGACACCTTTGGCCCATTCCCACCATTGGAGAAAGAGAAGGAGCATATTGGAGCTTGGAGAATCCTCTTGGACATTGCAAAGAGCTTCATCAAACCTTCACATTGAAGGTAATATCAATACAAAAAGCCATTCTTTAAATTTGATGTTTATGTTTCATGCATGTTTTAGAAGTAATTTAATTTCTGTTTTAGCTTAATTATTTACATTTACTGAACTGCTACTAAGGAGTCCATTCTCCTTAGTAGGTGCTCATTTGCACAAGCTAGGGGTAAAACCCTAGCCACAGTTTTGGCGACTCCCCTTGATTTTGAATTTCTTGTTTCGTTTATAATTTTTTCTTTTCGGCTGTCCCTTTCGGCCGCCGCACACCGCGATTTTTCCCTCTGTAGTCGCGTCCCGACCGCGTCTTTCAGGCCTTTACCTGTGACCCGACCGCGGCTCTCAGATGGTTTCTGACGCCCTGCCGGCGGATTCAAGTCTGTTACCTGCGATCCGGCCGCAGCTAATCCGCCTGTTTACTGCGATTTGACTGCGCCTGTCGGCCATTTTCCCGCGTCCCGACTGCGGCTCTCTGCCTCTTTCGAGCGTCCCGACTGCGTCTGTTAGCCCTTTTGCCGTGACCCGACTGCGTCTTTTTCCCTATTTTCTGCGTCCCGACTGCGTCTGTTGGCCCGAAAGCCGCGACCTGACCGCCACTGTTGCCCTCAAACCCACGGTCTGCCTGTTCTGTTTCGCCACAGACCCGCGGTCTGATTTCTGCATTTTTCCTGTTTTGAGCCCAGCCCCTTTTGCTGCAATATTTTCTGCATCTGAACAGCCCCCTGTCCTACCTGCAGCTCACTTCCTTACAACCTTTCTGCAACATAATTTTTGTTCCCTTTACATAATCTTTTTAAAATTTCAGTATTTTTAATTCAGAACATTTTGCAAGTTAAAGTTTCAATTCCAGCATTATTGATAGTTAGAAGTTGCCCCCCTTGTGGCACTTCTATTTTGGGTTCATAGCCTCACAAGCACACACTCTGTCACATAAATCAAGTGAGCCTTAAAAAGTACCTAACTGAACCAACATTCTAACCCCACTTGGGGAACACAAAAGAATCATTGTAGTTAGGTAGGATCGGGGGGATAGGCTTCCAATAACACCCCTCGGTTACTTTCACTTGAGACATAGTTGTTGTCCAAATAGGGAACCAAAATCCCCTAGTACTTTTTGGCATGGTCACGACCAGTTTATCAGAGGGCCTCTCCCTTAGGAGGGTTGAAGTCGGGAGACTGGTTCCGGAGGCCTGAGTGGAATACCGCACTCCATTCAGTAACCGAAGGGCTACCTTTCGCGGTTCGCGGGATATCCCTGTATAGGGGTATTGCGGTCAACAAACTAAACGGCAGATTCACCTTTCTGGACGTGTCATGAACGGGGTATCTTAGTTGCCATTCTTCTAGGATTGACTACCCGGTATCCCTCCCGGTAGGGGGATATCATAGCCACTTGGCTTTCCTACTCATATTGTCTGACTTGGATTTCATCACCTTGCAGAGGATATGTTTAGTTGAGTCAGAATACTTTTAGTTAGGTGTTTGCATGCTCCTTTACCTCCCTTTGGTCTAGTGAGTCCACCATTTTTTCTTTTTAGGAAACCTGCTGCTTGTTGGTATTCTGACCATCTTTGTTGATACTCCACCTATTGTAGCACAGCTGTTGCAGTGGGTGTTTTGAGTTGGTTGTTGGCCTGAGTGCCTTTGTTTTGAGCTCTCCTTCTGCACACTCGGTTGCATTAGGATTTTTTGAGCTGTTTTTCTACTCACCTCAACCCACAGAGATTTGACACCATCCGTCACCATTGAGTCCCCAAGACATTCTCGGAGCCTCAGGGGCGAGCCCCCACAGCACGGTTCTCTTGACACCACACGTCATAGATTCCGATCATTATCCGTTGATACCACTCATCACAGATCTAGAGCCTTGTCACTTGACTCCACTCGTCAGCGACATAGGACTCTGTCACCAGATATTGACGCTCCTTACTTTACCTCTGATTCTGAAGAAGAGTCTGAGAACCCTATTTACACTACCCCTACTAGCCCCATGGCTGGCGCGACTTCCACTCCTTTCGCTATAGGGACCATTGGTGGCACATCCACCACTACACTAGTTACCACACCTGCTCTTGGAATGCCCTCGATGGGGGCCACATCCACCATCCCGGTTACCATTCCTATTCCCGTAGCTGGCCTACATACCACCACTACTTCAGTGGCTCACACAACCCATGGTGGTGCTGGACCATCCTCCACCACCTTAGTCCCCCCACTTGGGGGCACCATCCCAAATCCTGTCCCTCCACTTGGGGGCATTGGCCCCAACTTGGTCCAACCCACTACTGTGTCACATCCTTCTTCCAGTTTTCCATTCATGGCTAGCCTCAACCTACCTGACCTGGCCAGATTGACCAACGACCCTATTCGACACGACCCTACGTGGCCTCATATCCCTACCAAGATCCCCTCTGACATCCCTAAGTTCGAGGGCAAGGCCGGTGAGGACCCACAAAACCATATCATGTCTTTCCACCTATGGTGTTCCTCTAACTCCAAGGTGGATGACTCTGTTCGCCTCCGTCTCTTACAGCGCACCTTCACTGGCTCTGCAGCCAAATGGTATATCGAGCAACCTCATGGGACCCATGCCACCTTTGCTTCCCTTGCCTCGACCTTCCTGTAGTTCTTCCAGTTGCCTGTCCGCTATGACGCGGGCGTTGAGATCCTCCTATCCTGCAGACAAAACACGGCTACCCATATCACGGACCACATCCATGAGTGGCGTCGACGCCGTAGCTTATGCAAGATCAAACTAGACGACCGTATCTTCCTAGATTGGTTCCTCAAATCCCTTCTCCCTGTTATTGCTAAGGATGTGGCATCAGAAAGACCCCAGTCTGAAGAAGAGGCCATCCTTAAGGCCCAACAGTTCGACCTATTTTATGCCCAGTCGGGTTACCTTTATACCATTATACCTGACGCCCCTCGCGGCGAGTCCTCCCAGCAAGATGCGCCGGGGGCATCCCACGCTGCAGATGGTATCATTGGCCGTGTTTCTTCGCATCCCCAACCATTTTCTATTGCACGTCCTATCTCTGGCCCCGACCTTTTGCGGGCCACCTCACAGTCTGGGGCCACCAACTCATATGCTCCCATGACACATCACCATCACCATGGACCCTCATGTCCTCCTCAGTGCTTTGGTCATGCGACTCCCGCTTATGCCCCCCCAGTCGCACCTCAACCTTACTACTATCAGCAAGCTGCCCCAGCTCCTGCGCCTTCACAAGCCCAACCAGTTTCTTACCCGCCACAGGCAGCCCCTGCGGCAAATCCACAACCTGCTCTGCAGACATATCAGCAACCTCCTCAAGGTGCCGCACCTGCGCAGCCTCCACCTACATACCATCCACCGTAGCCTGCTCCCGCTCCTGCACAACCTCAAAATCCACCTGCTGCCCAAGGGCAAGTTTACGCCAAACAGAACCCGCAGCAAAACCAGAACAACCAACGCAACCAGGGCCAACAGAACCGCGGCAAAGGCCGTAATCGTGGGAACAACCAACCTACAGACCAAGCTGGTCAACCGGCTAATCCCCCCGACAACAACAATGCGGCCCCCGCTAACCAAAACCCTGACCGCCCGCCCAAGCAGGCTAAAAACCCCAATTTGCGAACAAACCACCCTTATTCTATTTGCGGGGTCTATGGACACTACACGCATACTTTCCCACACTTAGAGCGAGCTCGGCAGCTCTGGGTTGACGATGCCCATCGCCAAGGGCATGCGGCTCCTCAAGCACTGCCCAACCCCCCACAACCTCAGCAGCAACCTTTGGTGCTGCAAAACCCCTTACCAACCCAAGGCGTGGTGAACACTCAGCCGTTGGCCCCTCAAGCTAACGCGCAACCCCAACAACAACAGATCACATATGCTGCTCCTAATCAACCCATGTTTGACTCAGGTACCCATCACTTGTTGATGATGTCTTCCAATGATGTCAACCTACAGACCCGTCGGAACCAATATGGCTCCACCTCTGAAGCCCTTACCGCTGATAAAACTGCTAACGCTCATCCCACTGATCAAGCGTTACGTATCCCTCCCCCGCCAGTCGATGGCACTCCTAAAGCAGCTCGTTTCCCACTTTGCCGTATCAACAACAACCCCAATGCGCGCGCTGCGTCAAACTACAACATTGTAGACGACCTAGCCCAATCTCCCGCAGCCATGTCTGCGTTAGAGGTCTTGAAGAACTGCCCTTCCCAGCGCAAGACTTTACTTTCAGCCATTGGGGCTATTGACCCAAATGATTCAAATTTGATGGCATTTGATTTGGACCAGTCCGAACCACGCCTGCCTTCCACCTTAGCATTCCAAGTTTCTGTTTCCGTTCGGAATCTTGTCATCCATCGATGCATCATCGATGAGGGTGCGTCCACATGCGTTATGTCTACATTCGTATGGCAGAAGTTGGGATCCCCTACACTCCAGCAGTCAACCACTGCGTTACGCGCCTACGACGGACGTTCGGCTCAGCCCCAAGGTCTCCTAGCCAATGTCCCTGTCCAGTTAGGTGGTAAAACTGTCCTCATCGATATCGAGGTCATCAATGCCCAGCTTGATTACAACCTCTTACTCGGTCGCAGCTACATGTATGCTATGCGGGCGGTCGCTTCCTCGGTCTTTCGTACCATGATGTTCCCCCATCATGGACGCGTGGTCAAGATCGACCAACTTACTTACTATGATCCCAGTTCTCCCGCGGCACCTGAAAATGTTCTCCCCATGGTTGAACAACCTGTTTCTCGTGCCACCACCTCGTTTATTTCCTCTACGGGGCCTGGAGTCTACTCAGACGCGCCGATGACTTCCACCTTCCAATCTATTCCACCTCCCTCGGCCCCCACGGATGTGTCTGACTTATGTACCTTGTCCCACGACAACCAACCACCTAACAATCAACCACCTTGTTGCCTAAACCACCATTGGTACCTAGCCACATTGGTGTTACACCTATCCATACGATCCCCTTCCTAGTTCCTCCATCGGGAGTAGGAAGCGCCCTGGTCATGGCTACCCTTAACCTCCCTGGGTTAACTTTGGGATTACCCGTATGGTATCTTTCGCCTCCCGTTCGCCCGCCGACACCAGACGTCGTCCTCCAACCGGTGCAACCCATGGCTACTACCACTCAGCCACCTCCCGGTGTCTCTACCCCTTCGTCCTCCATGACTCCCCCTCCTACTCCCAAACCCACTGGGGGCAGAGGTCCACAACCTTACACTGCTGTACCACCTCCCAAGACAGTAAAAAAACCTCCAGTGTTTCGTGCTCCTCCCAAATGCTCGCTGTGTGACGAGATGGGCCATGCAACCCACCAATGCCCACAGTTACCAGCATTGCAAGAGCACATGCAGATGCTAGATGATGACCCCAACATCCCAACTGTCGAACTCAACCCCACTCCCAAGCCTAAAGAGAAGTCCCTACGCACTAACCACTCCTGTGCCATATGCGGTGTTTACGGGCATTACTCCCATCATTGTCCCGATCTCCCGGATTACAGAGCGGCTCTCTATGAGATGAACAATCTAGATCTTGAGACGGCCCCAACCACCATTGAGGAGATCCACCCCCCGGCCTCTTCCCCTTCTGGAGAGATTAATACCATCTATATGATCTCCACTACCCCCTCGTCAACCGATTTGACGACGCAAACTTTCCGTACCGATGAGGAGATTCTTGAGGCCCTTACCGCTCCAGATTATCCCTGGGATGATATGCACCACCGTTCCTATTTCATCCCAGAAGAATCCTCCTCTATCACAGCTACCCAATTCACAGTTGAGTCCAAAAACTTCCTTCCCACTAAGGTCGACTGGTTCAAGGACCCTATTCCGGCTCCTGATGCCTTCAAGGAAGGTAACATGGCCAACATCTCACCTGTTATCTAAGTTGATATCGCTGCCCCAGGACGTGCCCCTGAACTCATCACTTTAGGAGCATTCTGTCGTAAACAAGAGATTGAGGATTATATAAACCTTTTCAGAGAATTCCGTGATGTCTTTGCCTGGTCCTATACCGAAATGCCTGGTCTTGACCCCGCCATTATAGAGCACCACATTGACACATGGCCTGATGTACCCCCCGTCCGTCAGAAACAGTGTCCTCTTCCTCCCTCAAAGTTCCCAGGACGTGCCCCTGAACTCATCACTTTAGGAGCCTCCTGCAGCGAGCAGGAGATTGAGGATTATAAACAACTCTTCCAAGAGTTCTGTGATGTCTTTGCTTGGCCCTCTACTAGAATGCCTAGGTCCGACCCCGCCATTCTCAAACATCACATGGACACACGGCCAGAGGAACTTCCTGTTCGTACTGAAACCGACTCTAAAGGCCTTCCTTTGCGCAACCCCCATGCTGGGTTGTATCCTCAGGAGTCTCTATCCCTAGAATAACTGGCAACCTCATTGGTCCGCATTGTACAGTTTGCTCTCTTTTTTTTTTTCACTTTTTTACCATCATCTTACATTCATCATTGCTGCATGATTACAGATGGACCATCTTCCACCTTGTTACACTGGCTTCGCTGATGGGGTAAGCCGCTGGTATCCCAACCTGGCCTCTGCAGCATGGGTCTTGTACTCCCCTTCCAACGAAATGATTCACCTTGACGGAATATGTATAGGCGCTGCTACCAATAACCAGGCGGAGTATGATGCTGTGACCGGTCTTTTGACTGCCGCCCTCCAAATGGGCATATGTCACCTTCATGTGTTCCTTGACTCCCAGCTACTTGTCTCCCAGCTCAACAACTGCTACTAGGTGCGTGATCCCTGCCTTTTTAGAAAATTCCTGCGCACAAAACAACTCAGCCGACAGTTTGAATCCATCACATTCACACATGTCCCCAGAGCCCAAAATAGTGTCGCAGACCAAATGGCCAACAACATCCTAGATTGGCATATCAATCACACCACGTAACATCATGCATCACAATCCCATAGCATCTCATGAAAATATATAAAAACCCAAAAAGATTGCATCGCATCCACAATTGCATCCATGTACATAAACCACATGCATATCCATAGGGGCATCCATGTGCCTAATCATACATACATCATGTCGCATCACATAAAATAAACAAGGGGCATCCACGTGCCTAACATCCTAACCTACTTGCATCCACGTGCAATATAAACATATCACAACTCATAAAGCGCATCCACGTGCGTACAAATAAAACAACATTATACAAAAATGTGCATCCATGTGCATATATATATATATCAAAAAATATACATGTTCAGTGCTATACATGTCCTGAGTACCCCTGTACTCAGCTATACAAAATGGATATACATGCCTACAGCCTCATCTACATACATGCCGTAGCTACAAAACTCGGGGGGAGTCCCCTGTACTCCCTAATGAGAGTCGTATCCTGCATCACTGCCTGCATCGACTGCCTTTGAGTCCTCCCCTCGCTCCTCCTCCGGCAAGTCCTCATCTCCTACGGGCTCCTATGCCCGTGCTCGGTCCACCAAGATCGCCACTCAGATCGCGATGGATCTAAACTCCCGGGGTGCCATCATGCAATCCTGAACTACATCAGGATCAACATCCCGCCATCCCTTGTCGGTCACCCCTATCAACAACCGATCCAGTAGTGCCCGCACCAACTCCAGTGTCCCCTCTGCATCTTGGCGATGGACCCCACCTCGCCCAGGCAGAGCTGGGACGACCACAATACCCCTCCGTGCCACATGTCCTGGAGGCGGCCTCGGGACCACATCTGCAAGGTCACCCATATGTTAGTCACAATATACCAATCTACTATCATATAAATAACACTTGACATACATAACATGTAAGCACAAACACATACGTACCGTCGGGACCCCATGCCTGTCCTGGCGCTCGTGGCGCCTCCGGATCTCCCGTGAAATCCATGTCCCGATACGGGAAGTCGTCCAGTGTCAGTGGTATCTGGAGCCACTGCAGGTACAACTCCTGCGTGAAATACCTTCCCACGTCGCCGCCACCTCGGCGACGCATCATCTCGCCCCACCGCACCATCCGCGGCTCCCTCATACCTCCTGCCCTGATCGGCACCCGTGGCCGCAGTGTGGGTACCCTCTCCATAAAGAAGGCACATAAGAAGGAACCAAAACAAAAGCCCTTGCCATCTTCCTTCGCTGCCGTCAGCTGCTGCTGAACGCAGGTCAGGAACATCTGGCCCCACGCGTAGTACACCCCATCCAGTACGCGCTCTACCATCTGCATCTAGCCCCCAGACACATTTTCAGGTGACTGGGAACCCAATACCCGCACCACACATGCCGCTATAGCCTGCACGGCCGGCTCCTGTAAGTCCCTCACCAGGAGTGCATTCCTATGCACCCTCGCCTCAGGACCACAGCATCTCTCCAACATGTCCTCCATGTCGACGTCCGCGGCGACCCGCGGCTGTGTGTCTGCTACCTTGCCCAGGCAGGGCAACCCCGTTAGAAAGTACACATCGGTCAGGTTGAGGTCCACCCTCTCACCCTGTACCCGGAAAGCCTGTATGTCCGGCTCCCAGAAGCTGATCAGACGGTTCAGTAGCAATGCTGCTGACCGTATCATGGGTATCTGTGCGAACTTCAGTAGTCCGCACAGTCCCAACACAGATCGCACATGACGCTCCTCTCGGATGCAGGTCATGATCTCGTCGGGAATCTCCCGCTCTCTCCATAGAGCCTGCGGCATCCTGTCAATCACACAAAGGCAAATCATCAAACTCATGTCCCATAAATAAGTCTTGTTCCCTTTCCCGGAAGACCCTACTAGCTCGGCCCAAAACCGCGGCTATCGGGCTTCCTGCTACAGTTTCCGACCGTGGCTGTCAGGCCTATGGTCGCGGTTCTTAACCGCGCCTGTTAGCCCTAAACCCGCGGTTTGGAACCGCGTGTTCCTCCTTGGAACTCGCGGTACTAGACCGCATATCCATCAAGGAAACACACGGTCTCTAACTGCGTGGTTCACCCCGAAACTCGCGGCCTCCAACCGCGGTTTCGACCCCCTAACCCGCGGTCCACCCCACGTGGACCGTACAAATAAGCCCTGGGACCCACTACCCAACCCCCAACCCTAAAAAACATGCAGGTATGAGTTTGACGGAATACCTGTATCTCCCGGATCTGAAATCAGCCAGTCGGATCGTCCAGAAATGCCACCTAAGCTCTGGTCCTCTCTGATCACAAGTCAAAGTCAAACAAGTACAAATGACACATGTCATGTTGGACCCACCACTATTTATAGTCAGTTGACTTTTTCTCGTTTTGGCCATTCTGACCCCATACAGAGTCCGTTTTTCGAACCGCTTCCACCACTGGAAACAGCACGCCGAGACCGTCATGATGGTCATCTCGTTGCATTATTTTTACACCGTCATTTTTTGCCCATTTTTCAGACGCCACTAGTCGCCTCGGTTTACGTGCCACATCGGCTGTTCTCCATTTTTCACATGTTTTATATCATCGGATTCATTTTTTCGAGCTCGTGATGATGCTTGAGATCATTTCTCGCTCTCACCCCCATATTTTTTGGGTATTTTTTCCAAAATGCCCTCGTCGCCTCGGTGTGCGTGCCACATCGGTCGTTACCTGTTTTGACACCCTTTATATCGCCGGATTCATTTTTTCGAGCTCGTGATGATGCTTGAGATCATTTCTCGCTCTCACTTGGTACAATTTTAACATTGTGACCCAAACACCTTGTTGCCTCGGTTTGCGTGCCACATCGGCCGCCATCGGATTGTTCCACACTTTTACATGAGCCCTCCACTCCTGTCATACTGCAAATGCTTCGTCACTTTGCCACCATTTCAACTACCCCGCAAGGAGGCCCACCAGTGTTCCCCACTACCCTCGTTCTTGATCATCATTACTGATCCTTGATTGAACACTTCCTCCTTGCCTGGCCATTCCTTTTGTTCGGTATAGTCTTATCCCTTTTTGGGGCCGGACAAGTCCTTTACGAAAAAGGCACTTCGGGAGTTTCCGTTAAGCTCTTTTCTGACTCCTAAAAGAATGAAAAGATCGCCGAGCAATCTTGCTTCCTTTCATGCTCATTAAAGTACCTGAAAGGGCGTCTATCTGGTATAAGTTTAACCCTTTTCCGGACCTGGTAGACTAATTACGAAAAAGGAATACTCTAGTCACACCGGCTAGAAGAGTTCTTCATTACATCCTTTTATGCTTCTTTGGGCCTTGGAGACTAAATCTACGAAAAAGAAACCCCCTGGAGTCTTCTTATTTTCTTTCAGACTCTCTAAAATTGAAAGCAACCATGAGCATGCACTGTCCCGGGCTCGTAAAATCCGCACGACAGTACCATTCCATCACTTCAGAGTCTTCTTATCGCTTTCAGACTCCTTAAAATTGAAAGCAACCACGAGCATGAACTGTCCTGGGCTCATAAAATCCACACGACAGTACCATTTTACACACACTTCTTCTAGTTCATTAACCCATGAAGAAGTCTCCTCTCGTGCCTCTTGGCACTATGATCGATCATCTCGGCAGCACCCCCAATCAGGTCGCCTTTGTTCAGAGTGTTCTACAGTCTCCTGCCATTTTACCCCCGCTTGAGTCTCCCTCAGCCCAGTTACCCTCCCTGATCCATTACAGCTATGATCCCTTTCCCCTCAGTCAGTTTCATATGCTGCCAGATCATTCCCATTATCATACTCTGAACAAAGGAAGTTTGAGTCCACCCACTCTACTTGCCCAGTTGTCACCACCAGTTTGTCAGTCCTGCCCTCAGTACTATCACATTTCGGTTCTTCACCTCGCGCTCCTGTCAAGGAAACATCATTGCCTTGATAGTTGCAGGTCTCCCTCTGTCGACGACAACCCATCTATTCCAGAGGATAGGCCCATAGGTCCCTATGCCTTGGACTTATCGCTATCTGTGGTAAGTGCCTACGGACCATTCTGAGAGGAGTCATCATTGCCTCTCCGAGTGATTTTTCCTCACATGCTCGACTTCAGCACCTTGATCGCATCATTGAGGATCGCGTAGGATTATATCCCATCAGTTTTTAGTCGAAGACCCCAGATTTCCCCTGACTCTAGCACATTGCTGAGTCACTTCGAAACGACCAGTTATATGTTCCCGTGGATGTCCGGGCTGCGTTGGCGTTTGTATTCGGAAGCCATCCAGTTACATGCTTCCTTGAGTACCCAGTTTCAGTCCCAGATCAGTTCCAGTTCAGTGTACCATTGCGAGTGTACCCCTTGTCACTCTGATCCAGTAGCTCATTAGTTCCTTTGGTACCACATTCAGTAGCACTGTTGATTGTTCCAGTGTATCAGCTCTTCAGCACAGACATGGTCAGCCCAGCAGTATGTCCCAGATTTGTGTCCCCTCTGGACTCTTATGATGTACACAGTGGCTATGTATCTTACAGGTCCCCCTTTTCGGGCCTCACAGTTCTGTTTATGTATCTTGATACGAGCATGGGTATGCCCGCCTCGTCCATATATTGAGATTATTCCTCAGTCAGTATTTGAGGTCATGTATATTTCAGGTCCCCTTTTTGGACCCCATTGTTATTGTTATGTTATATCCTGATACGAACATGGGAATGCCCGCCTCGTCCATATGATCAGATGATTCCTCATCCATTTTTGAGGTTATGTACTTTTAGTTCTTGCAGTTTTTCGGGATCGTTGTTCCGGGCTTCAGTTTGTTTCTTCTCTTCTCTCCACACCCCAGGAAAACCATTCATGACTTATGATGTCCATCGGCCATACGATGAGCTCCTGCCCTCGCACATCAGGTGGCAATCTGTTAACACCCAAAAAGTGTTCACTACCTCATCTACCACATTATATGGCTCATTTGTCCATTTTCCTACCATATTTCCCTTAAAATCCCAAAAAATCCCATTTAAAAGCCTCCAAAAGGCCACAAAACCCTCAAAATAGCCTAAAAAAGGCTAAAAAACCCCTTTTTCCTCCAAAAATATCCAAAATTCCTCAAAAATAGCAAAAATCCCCTAAAAAGGGAATAAAAAATATAAAATAATGAGGAAAAGGAGGAAAAAACCCTATATAGCTGCACAAAACCATGTGTTTCCCAAAACCACGGGTCAGCACTCCACCACCAAAAAACTATAAATAGGTGATGGAGATCCCTTATTCCATATCCACAATCACAAGCACCCTTACTCTGCCAAAATCTCTCTCGAAACCCTAGTTCACCATTGAACTACTTTCACCTTGAGAGCCACCTTTGGCCCATTCCCACCATTGGAGAAAGAGAAGGAGCATATTGGAGCTTGGAGCATCCTCTTGGACATTGCAAAGAGCTTCATCAAACCTTCACATTGAAGGTAATATCAATACAAAAAGCCATTCTTTAAATTTGATGTTTATGTTTCATGCATGTTTTAGAAGTAATTTAATTTCTGTTTTAGCTTAATTATTTACATTTACTGAACTGCTACTAAGGAGTCCATTCTCCTTAGTAGGTGCTCATTTGCACAAGCTAGGGGTAAAACCCTAGCTACAGCCACTCTGTTTGTCTGCTCTTGGCTGTAGTTTCTCTAGGTGTGTGCTTTTGATTTACTGTTTTTGATCGATAGTTGGCCTTTAGGGGATGTTTTGATTACATATTCTCTCCGGAGATATTGTGGCGCGGAGCCCTACTCTCCACCGGTCCCATCTGTTCGCTGGTTTAAATCTAGTGGAGCTTTCACACCGTGTTGCTGGAGGACACCGGAGGGCTCCCTCTGAGTCTTCAGATTCTTAAGTGACTTACGTGCATGATGTCATGGCTGCACATCCTTGATACTGAGGAAAAACCTTCCACTCCTTCGGGTAGAGTTGACCATAATTCCGATCTCCATACTCCTCGTGAGGAGTGGGGAGGTGATCCACTCGAGACTCAACTTGGTTCTATTTGGCCTAATCCACTTGATCGAGATATGTTTGATCCTTCGCATATTGATAATTATCTTTACGGAATTCCTGACTTACCCGAGGATGAAGAACAGGACGAGCCTTTCGTTCCTTCGTTTCCATGCAGTTATAGATATGGGATGCCTGAGTCACATGATGAAACTGGCCCTACGATCAACCCCATCGCACTCTCTTTTGGTATGCCTATTCATAGTATTGTCGAACCTTCCACTACGGTTGGTAGTCACACTGGCACTAGTCAAAGTGTTAGCCATACTATACCCACTGGGGGCCCTACCCTCACTGGGGGCACTATGCTTCCACCCACACACATAGTATGGGGATTGGTCAGATTCCTAACAATGATAATGTTGGAAGACGACCACCTCCTGGGATTACCCAACCTAATCGTAACATTGTTTGAAACACGACTCGCCATCCACCACCTAATACACATGTCGCTACTCGTCAACCCATGACTACTTTTACAAATGATTATGTTCCTCCCAACCATGGGGGTGGACACATACTGCATACTTTTCCGTCCGCTGCCGCCACTAGTAATGCTAATGTAGGGGGTGGGAATACTTCCTATCCACATGGACATCACGCCACCATCCCTACTACTAGTCACACCAATATTGGAGTTGGGAATACTTCTCAAGCTTATGGTCATCACACGACTAATCAAGCTAACCCTAATGCTGGGGGTAAGAACATACCATATAATTACGGTCATTACAACACGGTTCCCGCTATGAATAGTACATACATGCCCCATACTCATGGTGAAAACCATTACTACAACACAGTCGGTGCTAGCCACCAGTATCACCCACCACCCCAATATGGTGCCTAGAACACGCATATACCTGCTTAGTCTAAAATGGATCAGGTAAGAGGAGGTTATCAATCTTATGGCCATGGGAAACCTTATGGACCGTCAGGTCCTCATTATCAACAGTTTAATCCTCATGGTCAAGCTTTTGGTCTATCTTATAACACAGTTCCGTTTAGCCAACCTTTTATGGGGGCTTATAATCAAGCTTTCCAACCTCATCTCCCATTCCTTGCACGGTTGAATCTCCAGGATCTTTCAAAGCTCATGAATGATCTAGTGTGTCACGACCCTACTTGGTCCCCGGTCCCTACCAAGCTCCCTTCGGACATTCCAAAGTTCAAGGGGAAAGGTGGTGAGGACCCAGGAGATCATGTCACGATGTCTCACCTTTGGTGCTCCTCCAACTCTTTGAATCATGATTCCATTAGATTACGACTATTTCAACGCACCGTCGCGGGGACAGCTGCGAAGTGGTATGTGGAGTTTCCTGGAAACACCTATAGGGGATTCAACGAGATTGCTTTCATTTTCTTAGACCATTTCTAGTTGCCGATTCGTTATGATACTGGTACTGAGTTGTTGTCCACCTTCCGTCAGAATAAGGCCACACATATTTCTAACCACATTCAAGAGTGGCGTCGGCAAAAGAGATTAGTTAAAGCCAACATTCCTCCAAAGTTCCTTTTGGAATGGTTCCTTAAGTATTTACTTCCTTACATTGCTAAGGATGTTTCGATGTCCGACATTGTGACTGAGGAACAAGCTATCTTGAAAGTCCAACAGTTAGATCTACTTTATTCTCAGTTTGGCATTTTGTATGACATTATTCCTGATGCACCGAGAACAAGACATGAGTCTACATCAGTTCCTGGACCACATGCCGATGCAATTGTGGGGTCTGCATGCACTTGCCCTGTATACTTGGTAGCTAATCAAATGAAAAATTTGTCGCGAAACCAGTCTGCTCCCGAACAGGTTCACACCTTGTCCACTTCCACTCCGTCATCTGATGTACACAATGTGCAATCAACGAAACCGTTGGGTAACCAACAACCTAGTGGTAAGAAAAAGGGGAGAAATAATCGTAGGGGTGGAAACAATGGAAGTAATAACAATAGTAATCGTAATACTCCTCGTAAAGAGAATGCCAACCCTCCTCGAGAAGGCAGTAATGCTAGCGAGGATCGTAAACCTAGGCGTAAGGTGAAATTCCCTTGCAAGCTTTGTGGGGAGGATCATCTTACTCACTTATGTCCTTGAATTGAAGAAGCATCGAAGCATCTAGCACAGAGCCCAGCTGTGTTGAAGGATCACCTTTCTCATCATCAAAACATGGCTTCACATGCTCCCACCACTGGTTATGGTATTAATGAAATGGCAACATCCTCTTCCAATACTAGTGGTTATGGATGTGTGAATATGGTTCAATCGGAGGTTTGTGTTGCTACTCGTCAGCGCGATTATGGTGCACCACAACCTAATTTGGGGAATGAGCCTCCCCCTCCTTCTGACAATTCCTTGCATATCGAGAAGCCCTCCTTTATGTCGCAGATACCGAATGGTGTTCTCAAGCTCTCCACGCATAACCTCAATGCTCGAGCCGCCCATAACTACTCCATCATAGAAGATTTGGGCCAAACTCCATGTGCCATGTCGGCTATTGAGGTTTTGCAAGCCTGTCCTTCTCAGAAGCATGCTCTTTTGAGTGCGTTAGGAGTTCAGGATGGGAAAAATCCTAGTGTTATCAAGTTTGATACTACTGATGTCCAACCTAGCTTACCTTACCACGTGGCTTTTCAAATCCAGGTGGTTTTCCTTAAGAGCTTCGTCAAATGTACTATGGTTGATGAAGGTGCCTCCACATCAGTAATGTTGTTAACTTGTTGGAAAGCTCTTGGCTCTCCTCCTCTACTTGTGTCTAGAACTACACTCACTGCATCTGACGATAGATCTTTTATGCCACATGGAATTATCCCTTCCCTTGTTGTCTCCTTGGGAGGTAAGTCTGTGCCTATTGAAGTCGAAGTGGTTGATGCACCCATCGACTACAACCTTTTACTGGGTCGGAACTGGATGTACGCTATGAAGGCTGTCGCGTCTACTGTATTCAGAGTTATCTGCTTTCCCCATGAAGGCAAGATTGTGACGATCGATCAGCTGGATTTTGTTGGCACTCCTTCCGTAGCATCCACGGGATCTGTAGTCCCGCAGGTTACTCATTCTCAGCCGAAAACTAGGAACATAGGTGTTGGAATGTACCCCTCACTGATGGGAACATATAACATTTCTGCACTTGTGAATTTTATTGGAACCATTACCGACAATGCGTCTCCTCCTTCGAATAATATGTTATTCCGGACCTCCTGTTTAAATGATCCGTGGACTTTACCATCCACAAGTTTCACATCTGGAGACATTGCGCATGTCGGTATGTCTATGCCTTCATCTGTAGCTGAGCCTGCTTACTAATATTTTCAACAAACCATTGCATATTCGGATCTATGTTCTTCATGGACAGTAGAGGAAGATCCCGTTATGCTGCCCGCACGTGCAGTCGACCTATCTTGTTCACATGATTTGCTCGATGGTATTCTACCTTCAGATGAAGTTTTTATTGAGGCCATGAATGGTACTGACAAGCCTTGGGAGGATTCTCATCATCAATTTTATTTCCTTCCCACCCTTGATCTTATTGAACGAGATGAGCCTCGAGTACAACCTGCCATGCATTTAGATTTTGATCCTGGCATAGTTTTGTCTAGCCTCGGTTTGACATTAAAGTATGATATCCCTAGTGATGAGTCTGTAGACTCTCCTATAGATCCCTAAATCGGTGATCCTGATGAGTTCGATTCTACTTCTAGAATTTCCAACTCCCGTGATGATGAATTTGCCACTACAGATTCCTCCATGTCCTTCAGCTTTGCTCTTCATTCCGAAGTTGATCATTTTGGTCCCTCAGGTGTTGGTACTATGGCACCTTTAGTGGTTAGTTCTCCCTGTATCAGATTTTTCTTTATGTATGTTTTAGAGATGATCTTGGTACTTATGTTTGTTGGAGACGGGATTCTTAGTTGGACTCATACTTGTTCACTGGTCCTTTTCGACATTTTCTTTGGTCATGGAAAGCATATTTGGAACCTTGCATATAGGTTTAGGCCTCCCTGTTGTTATGATGCATTTGAACCTTTTGCCATCCGAATTCGCAGACACCCCCTGAGTATCCTTATCTTGCTCATGTTCCTTGCATTATGCATAGCTTTGTTCCATGCACTTGGAACTAGTCCCACATGCCCCTGACACTCGTCTTCTCCCATTACGAGCATTCTTCCATCTCTCCTTTGAGCTCGTTAAAAATAGTAAGGAGGTCACGAGTTTACTCTTTAGCGCTCGTTAAACCTTTACGGAAAACATTTTTATAAAGTCTTTTTTAAGCCCTTGTTAGACATTTCCAAATCAAACAAGATTGCCGAGTATACTTGTCATTTCAGACTCGTTAAAGGATTTGAAGCGACATCCACTTAGGTATAAGTTTACCCCTTTTCGATACCTTTGTGGATTAATTACGAAAAAGGTATACTCTAGTCATACATGACTAGAAGAGTTCTTCTCTCATTGTTTTACACTTTTTCGGGTGAGGAGACTAACTTTATGAAAAAGGACTTCCCTTTTATGTCGAGTTGTGATTGAATTGCATCATCCTGCTTACTGCTTGAGCCTTGTGCCAGCTCCCGCTTACTCAGTTGTTAGCCTGGTGCCTGAGCACTTTTCCCTGTCGAGCCCTACAGAGCTTATATTTGCCCTTCACAATTTGATGACCTTTTGACCCTAAGGGAACATACCCCCGATTGTCCACATCCTACACGCACTTACTTGCATTGATCATAGGTATGTTCCATTGCTTGGAACTAGTCTACTTGCTATTTGACACTCGTTCGCTCACTTCTTGTACTATAAGCAATTTTATTTGTTTTCAAGCTTTCCCAAATATGAAAAAGACCAAAAAAAATCAAATATTCCAAAAAGCCGGACGGGATTATGGTCACTATTTTTTGTTGGTAGTTGTTGTGTCGCCTTTGAATAGAGCATTCATTCCACTCCGTACATTATGAGTCAGGACTATAGTTGGGCCTTAGAAGCTATACTTGTTTCTCAGTTTTCTCCACCGATTGGTTAAGCTTCCAGTCATTATGGAGCCCTCTGTAATGACTCCTGCATTGCACAGTTTATTTCAAGTCTATGATTCCTGAGTCTATCCATCTGCTCATGGTCTTGTTCAAAGGAAGTCCTAAAACCAGTGTAGGCCACTCCTCAGACCTCTTGACTATTACATGTCGGCCATCCTTATTGAGTTAGTCCGTTTCACCTGAGATCTTCCAAATATTTCAACATTGCTGGTACCTCGTGTTGGTCGATGGGGGACGCCTTAATTCCCTCCCTCCAGCGAGTTTCGTTCTGTCAACTTCAACTCATTAATTCTGGGACTTGAGGCTTAGAGTTCAGTTGAGTACCTTGAGGCTTGCAGTCATTAGTGGCAAGTTCTCTCGCCATCGACAGTTTTGGGAATACATCAATGTCCCCTGATCGATGGATTCATCCTAATGTTCGACTTCAACCCATTTATTCACAATCTGATGATTGTGCTCTGTGCCTTAATGCCCATTTTAATCATTGGTGGTTCATCTCACATCTGTTAACGGTATACATCATTGACCGGTAATTAGACTATGTCTCATCAGGTTTGACCCCAACTCCTTTATTCACTTGATGGGACTTGCACCATCGAAGACTTGTGTAGAATACCCCAGGCGATTGTGGCATTCAATATGCTACATATGACTTTGACTTTACATCTGAGATATCACCTCTCAGATTTCAGCAGTTTGTACCTCCATTTTTGCACCAGTTGTATTCTTTTCAATAGAAGACCATATCTTACTGTAGAGAGATCATGGCTATGATCACTTATGACATGTATCTATTACACTGCCTATTTCATGGCCATTGTATCAGATTGTTATACTATATCGACAAGTATTCAAAGATACTATTGTATTATGACGAGTGAGCTGCTCTTTCCACTTGTGTCTCCATCACTCCACTTCTGAGTTTTATAATGTATTTCATCCATCGTAGCATCAGTCTCTGACCTCACACATTAGGGGGAATCTGTTAAATCGTAATCTTCCACCCTGTGAGCATCAACATTATTTGGCCTGTAGGATCCATTTCAGTGACTCATATCCACTTATATCTTTCATAGATATTAGTTTTACCTATTTTTATTCCTACCCACATGTTGCATCACTATAGCATGCGTACCCGCGAGTTGCATCACTATAGCCCGCTGGTATCAAGTAAAATGGTAAAAACCACTATTAATTACTTTTTACTCCCAAAAAGCAGTCATTGGGTGACCTTTGGCTCTCCATCTGCTCGAGTAATGCCTCGATGTGTCCTTTCACCTATCGTTGAGAGGACTATATATTGAGCACATATGTCTTATGGACGGGAGGAAGAAGAGAATAGAAAGAGAACTCTAGTGGATTTTTTCCCTATCTTGAGTCTGCACTCATTGATCCTTGTAGTTGTGGACCATTTATGTTCACCTTCCAAAATCCTATCTAGTTTGAGTTTGCCATTCATGGAGGATTGAAGTTGTGGAGGCGCAAGTGGATTGATCTAGATCTCGGTTCAGATTGGTTGCCGACAAGAACTCGTATCACTTTGTACTTCTTCTTGTTCATTAATAGAAATACTCATATTCTCGTCCATTCATGGTGTGAATGTTTTTTATTATACATTGGGTTACATTTGCTTATGATAATATGGACCATTGTTATTGATAATGTTAATGCCATTTATATATTATATGTACTTGTTGGATATTGGCTGTCAAGATGAATTTGCAGATTACAAGTGCATGGATTGAAAGCTCCAACGGGGATCTACATCAAACGTTTGGATCGAGGTTGGTTACATTTCTCCATTATCTTAACGTTGTCATTTATAATAGCATTGTTTTGAGAATTGAGTTGATTTCTGGTAGTCATCTGTCTGTTGTGGTATTCCCAAGCCATAGTGAGTTTTCTCCAATACACAGTTGACAATATTAAAGAAAAGAGGCAGGACATGGAAATCAGATACAAAGAAAATATTGCATACTTGGAGGCTAGACAACAACCTAGCACTCCACTAGAAGTAAAGACTGCAAGAGTTGAAGTGTTAAAACATTTGACATAGAGCATATTTGCCGAAGTTGCGAGGTGCCAAGACTTGTTAGAAGAAGTGACCAAGTCATGGGCCATACTACAAGAAGACCCAAAATTACTGAATATCCAGGGTGAAGTATAAAAGAATCAGAAGGACCTTGACTCAGTGAACATGGTGATGAAGGACTTGCCACTGAGGCAGAGAATACATAATTTTGCATAAACAAAGGAGCTCCACAAAGAACTGAAGGCATTAAGGACCAGGGAAGAAAAAACTGTAGCAAATTTGCAACCAATGGAGGAAGAGGCATTGGCTCTTTCTGAAGATATTGAGGTGAAGCTGCAAGAGATTCACACAACAAAAAATTCATTTTAGGACCAGATGCAAGAACTGATATCTACAATGTTGCTCAACACAGTAAAAGAATGCGAGTAGGAAACTAAGGAGGTTGTTGCAAAGTTGAGCGCAACATGCCAAGAGTTCATAGTGAAGATGAAGATCCCAAGTGACGCGAAGTCAACAAAACCCAGTGAAAGTGGCTTGGGGGCGAGCCATGAGTAAGTGTTAGGGGCTTGTTGGACGTGGCCTGAGAATAGGAAGTTAAGAAGGAAAATACAATTAGGCGAGGCCTGAAATTGACCATTTTTGGGAGAAAGGAGACTTTGCAAATCCTGGGAAGAGGGTATGGAGCAAAGTTCAGTTGAGAAGAAAGGACATGTTTCCTTAATAAATACAAAGTACTAAGGAAAGCCAGAGGTGGTTGGCATAGTTAAGGTCTAAGTGACGGCATGACTGCTACAGGAACAGGAAGTTAAGAAGAGAAATGGTGTAAAGGACACACCACTACAGGAGTCAGGGGTGCGCTATGAGAGAAAGTGGTAGAGTCAAAGGAAGCGACCCCAAAGGGACAACAGAGTTAAATATTAGCATGGTCTATAGGAGAACCACAAGGTTTTTGGGTTTTGCGTACTATGGGGGTTGGCCCATAGTTATTGTAATATGTGACCTTGGGGAACACCTATTTATAAGGGTATTTTTGAATGAGGAAGAGTTAGCTAGACGAGAGGGAAGTGGATATTTTGATTGTAATAGAGAAAAATGATCAGAGAGAGAACATACTCTACAGTTGAGTGCATAGAGATCTGATTGTAGAGAAGAGTCTGTAGCTAAGTGCATAGGATGGAACTGTTACCTTTCCAAGCTAATAGAAGAACAATTCATGTGGACATAGCTCCCGCCTGGGGGTGAACCACGTAAATCAATGGGCTTATGTATAAGAGTTTATGACGTGCTTTGTATACGAGTTTATGGTGTGTTTATGTATTTTCTTTCATATGTATGTGAATGGTAATTGTATGTTGAGTAACTGGAATACATATGTATGAATGATATGGAAGAACAATTGGGATGATGAATGTGTATCTAACTAGTGAATACAATAAAGATTCAACATAGTTATGTATACCATGCACTAGCTGCGAAGTGCGAAGTCATCTGTTCATTCTATTCTATTAGTTGATGTTAAGTAGAAATTTTAGAAGGTTGTTGATCAGATCTACACATCGCCATGGTTACCGAAGCTTGATTTTGTAAACCCTCATAATTGCTTTGTGTGAGACATCATCCTATTTACAGGGTGATGTCGAAAGGGTGAGTGAAAGGGGTTTTGTTGTTGCTGCATTAACTTTGCCGGACCTGGGTCTTCCTAGTATTCCAGCACACTTATTAACCCAAAAGGAGCTGAATGATAGGAACCAGAAGTGGGTGAGAAATGTCCAAGAATTTGAATTTGATATTGAATATAAGAAGGGTAAGATTAACATTGTAGCTGATTCACTTTCTAGAAAACCTACACTTGCATTGCTTAAATTTCATGATGATTGGAAAGTACAGCTTGGGGTAGAGTACACAAAGAACCAGTTTGCTTGTGATTTGTTTGATGTATTAATTCATGATAATGCTTACAAGATTCTCAATTATATTATCTATTATAAGGATAGGATATTCTTGGTTCCAGAATCCATACTAAAGAAGAATATCCTTGAGGCTGCCCATGATGTGCCTCTAGCAGGACATCCGGGGTTTGTGAAGACTTACAGGAAAGTGAAGGAAAGGTTCACATGGAAGGGGCTGAAGAAGGAGGTGATGGAATATTTCAGGTCATGTGTGGCATGAAAACAAAACAAAGTAGAGCATACTCATTTAGTAGATCTCTTTCAACCACTTTGCATTCCTGAACAAAAATGGGAAAGTGTATCGATGGATTTCATCACCGGGATTCCAAAAATCCAAGGTAAAGACAATATATTTGTTGTGGTTGATAGATTGACTTAATATGCACATTTATTTGCTGTCATAACTAATATTGCAGCCATCCAAGTGGCTGAAATTTTCATCAAAGAAGTCTTCAAACTTCATGGCATACCCAAGTCCATCATCAGTGACAAAGATAACAAGTTTACTAGTATTTTTTGGCAAGAACTATTCAAATTAGTGGGGACAAGTTTGGACATGAGAACTGGATACCATCCACAGACTAATGGCCAAATAGAAAGAGTGAACCAATGGATGGAAGGGTACTTATGAAACTATGTCACAGGCCAACAAAAGTCATGGACTACTTGGCTCCATTTGGGAGAGTTTTGTTACACCACTACTTTTCACCTCTTGATTGGTATGTCTCCTGTCAAAGCTCTATATAAATATGATGCACTCACTTTCTCTAATATGATATTTGGTGACTATAAGACACATAAGGAAAATTATTTTCTCCAAGAGAGTCAATACATACTCAAAACACTCAAGGACAACTTGTGGGTAGCACAGAATATGCAAAAATTGAATGCTGACAAGCATAGAGCTGAGTGAGCTTTCCAAATAGGATATCTGGTAAATTTGAGGTTGCATCCCTATAGATAGTCGTCATTGAATTCTAATGGATTTGAGAAGTTTCAACTAATATTCTATGGTCCCTACCAAGTTTTGAGAAAGATGGGGGAAGTGGCTTATGAGCTAGAGTTGCCTCCGGGCAGCAGGATTCACAATGTTTTCCATGTGTCCTATTGGAAGAAGGAAATAGGGAAGCAAGTCCACGTTTCAAAAAATTTCCCACCCCTTGATGATGAAGGAAATTTGGTGTTGATCCCTGAGAATATTTTGGAGGTCCAAGAGAAGAATCTAAGGAGCAGAATCCTTAAGCAATTTTTGGTACAATGGGCAGGGTTGCCTAGTGAGGATGCTACATGGGAAGGAGAACACATCTTACAACATCCTAGTTTGAAATTTCTTGAGGACAAACAATCTTGGGTGGGGAGGAATCTCATGTCCCATCAACAGTGAACGTTGGATCAAGTTCCTAACCCAACCAATCCCTTGGGTTGAGGAGACAACTTCAGTATCATGAGGTTAATTTTGAATTCCATGCATTTAATTAATTAGGACTGTGAATTAATTTTTATCCAAAGTTTATTATGCACCTGGAATATTTAATTTTCATGAATTTAATAATTTTATGAGAAATAAATGAGGATAATTCTCCACTAGGGTGCATTAGTGGATAAGTTTCACTTGGAGAAGCCTAGGAGGAGAAGTTAAGGAGAAAGCACCTAAATCTAAAAAATTAGGAAAAAAGAAAGAAAGATGGAGAAAACCAGAAAAGAAACAAAAACTCAGGAAAATAAGCATAAAGTAGAAATCAACACCAAATTAGAAAGCAGTATAAATAAGAAAAGCAAGAAAGTTCAGAAAAGCAAGATAAATCAGAAAATCCAGAAAAAAGCAGAAAAAGCTAAAGTAAAAAGTGGAAAAGGAAATAAAAAAGGAAAAAGGAGGAAAGAAAAGAAAAAAGGAAAAGGTAGGAAATCTATCTTTCCTTATCCACTCATTGAGGGTGCATTAGCTAAGGATACTTTCTCCTCAATTCATCCTCACTCTACAAATAAAGCATTGCACACCGCCTTCACATCTTTTGTTAATTTGAGTATTGGTATGAGAGCAATTGTGCCTTAGAGACTTGGGAGATGTGCCCCTAGTCCAAGCTGGGTGATGTGCCCTTGATTCATGTGAGAGGATGATGGTATTAATACATTATAATTGAGTTTTATTGCAGGTCTTGTAGCTGATCCAAGGCTGGGTAGAATTTCATAAAAGCCTCATGAAATCTATGGTTCGAATCTCAGAGCTTCTTGTTGATTTCCAGTGCTATATTGTTGTGTTGAAGAGGAGAGGAGTTTTTGTAATATTTTTATAATCCTATTGTATCATATATTATGTAATGATAGTAATTATAAATCTCTGCTATAATTCATAAGATTTAATATTGCATAATTTTGATATATTCTATTTTTTCTCCACCCCTTCTAGATTTTCCTAGAATTTGAATGAATATTGATCCAAATGAGGTAATTATTGTTCCGAGATTTGATTAATATGTCATATGTAATATTCCAAGTCTCATATCATAATTTTGTGAGCCTTTATTGATGGTTTGGGAGTCCTAAATTCTCACTAGTTGTGCAATCCTAGTAAGTAATTTTTGTCATATTTTTGTGAGACTTATTCAGAATTTTCTCTAACTTTCTGGAATGCAACCTGACTATATATTGACTTTAAAATGATTTTATTTATCCTTCTAAATTCATAATCCTTCACCCATACCTTCTAGTCAATGAATGGTGATATACTACTTTGCATATGTTGGGGTGCCCAGGAGCATTGTAGTAGAATTCAGCCTTGCTGATTTCGAACCATCAATGGTCTTAGTGATTTGTGCAAAGGTATTATCATCCATCATAGTCCTCCTCACATCTAGATTGCTTGATCTTGCATACCTCCAGTAAAACTAGCCCTCTGAATTCAATGTTTTTATCCGAGTCTGGTAGGAGTTAGAGTTAGTGTATCATAAGCCCTTGTTGGTACACTACACCTTTAATTTGGAATGGGCCATAAAAATATGCACAAACAAATGCATATATACTTACATATGAAATTGGTGGTGTGTGTAAAGTTATGATTAATATATTCAAATACAACATGTTGACATGTTTCTTTAGGACATCACCATTATGATAAGAAAACACATATAATGTCCCTTTTTCCAAGCAACATTTGATTATTTAAGGGCCCTATGAAAGGGACTGAAAGTTTCTAGGGATTAAATTTTCTTTAGTTTCTTCATAGGAAAGAACTAAATTATCTTCATGAAAGGTGTGAAGATGGGCTTGTCGGTCATAATGGTATTTGAAACATTTTTTCATGGTCTCATTGTTTTTTAATGTGATGTGCTGGTATTCATTCATGTATTTAAAAATGAATAGTGTTCTCTTTAAGGAAATGGTGTTAGGGAGGAGTTTGATGGCCAAATGGATAGAGGAGATCTCATATTTCATAGGTAAACAACCTATACACCATGGACAAGATGGAAGTGTGTGAAACTAGTGGCATTTTTTTACGGATTTTATATAGAACAACAAGGTTGATAAGAGCTTGTGATTCCTATTAGATTTATTTTAATTGATGACCTCAACTTGGCCATTAGCCTATTGTGGTGTAGTTAAGCCTACAAGTTATAGAAATAACAAGATAAATAGACATAAACCATTGCCAAAAGCACAATATTGTCATGCATAATAACTGAGAAATAGAATAAGCAAGAGAAATACAATAGAAATGGATATTTATTATAATAATAAAATCTAGAAACAATGTTCACATTCCTCATCAATTTGGGAGATCTTTCACTTGAGAAGAGCTCTGATACAACAATTATTGATGAAATAGTCCATAGATTTCTATCTCTTTAAATAGATTTCAATATCTAAAACCCTACTTACTTGACATGGTAAAATAATTATTTGAATGCCAGCATCATAGTGGAACTTAATTAATAGTGAACCCTTTTTACATATTGTTCATTACTAACAACTCAACCTTATTCAAAATACATGGAATTAGACATTAGTTGATTAAATACTAAAGTGAGGGGGGTAGGGTAGGACCCTAACATGCCCCCTCTTCAAAATCAAATTTGTCCTCAAGGATGAAGGTGTGGAAATTACTACAGAATCCCTTCTTGTTCCTAGGAAGCATAAATTATAGTTGCACATATTTCCACCATATCAAGACTGTTAGTTTTTCATCATTTAATTCAATATGATCTAGGATCTTTAACCAGAAGAAAAACATGTACAACATATCAAGCATAAGAGACAAGATACACAAAGCATTTCACTGGGGAAAACCAAGAAGGTGAAAAACCCCGCAACTTCCTCAGAGATAGAATAAGCACACTAAAAAAGATCACCAAGATGAATCCCCAAAAGATAAATGTATGCAGCAACTACTCCTCCTCCACTTGTGCACACTCCTCCTCTCTCTCACTAATGCGAAGTGCGTGTGTGAGTGAATGGAATGAGAGAGTCACACTCTCTATTTATACAAGGACTTGACCTGCCTTAACTCTAACCGGGATGACCTCCCTTAGGAGATTCTAATAACCCATTACCACTTGTCACTGGGCCGACCCCACTAGGGTGGTATAATAACCCTTTTACCCACATGACTCATACAGGTCCAACCCCACCAAGGTGGTCTAATGACCCATCAAATAGAAGTTACGACACTTGTAAATACAAATGATGACATGTCCAACCGAAGGAATAATACATCTTTGTTGGGGATACAATAAAGTGCAAATATAATATACAAGTGAATATCCTCCGAAGTTACAAATACATCAACACTCCATCTTAAATAGGAAGGTATTCTCTTAACACAAGTCATCAATACATATAGGCACAAGTCTTCAATACCGGAGTTGGATCATCGTCACTGGATGACATAGCATCATCGTCACTGCTGCTGTACTTGTCATCTCGATCACTGGTGCTATCTCTCAATTCTTCTCGTCATATGAAGTTCTACAGAGCCAACCCTTTTTCATGCTGGATGTGGGCCTAGCCTCTTGTAGGTCTTCATCATCTCTGCGAGCATGCCATCTTGTCGAATTCTTAGGGTTGATTACATGCATCAACAAAACCTCAAAAGAACATCCCAAGACTTTTACGAGCTTACTGCTCAACCTATCGGATCTCCCAGGATCTTTTACATGTGATCTTCACAAAACCTTAAAAGAGTATATTGCAACCTGCAAGATCCCTAAAGAGCATCCCATGATATTTTCCATGCCTAGCACAACCTGTCCAGATATCCAGGATCTTTTACATGTGAACTCGCAAAACCTTAAAAGAGTATCTTGCATCCTACAAGATCTCTAAAGAGCATCCCAGGATCTTTTCCGTGCCTAGCACAACCTGTCCGGATCTCTAGGATCTTTTCTATGTGACCATTGCAAAACCTTAAAAGAGTATCTTGCATCCTGGAAGATCTCTAAAGAACATTCCAGGATCTTTTCTATTCCTAACACAACTTGTCCAGATCTCCAGGATCGTTTCTATACAACTGCACAACCTGTCCACGACCACGAAGTATCATCCTTATACTCATGATCCCACTGATCATCTTCTTCGCATGGAGCATCATCCTCATGCTCATGATCATACTGATCATCATCATATAGTACATTCTCATGATGCACAACATCTAGAGCATCGACCTGATGCTCATCACATATGATCGTCCTGATCATTATCATACAATACATCATCCCGATGTACAACATCTGGAGCATCGACCTGATGCTCATCACATATGATCATCCTAATCATAATCACATCATCGTCTTGATTCATATCATCTAGATCATCGACCTGATTCTCATCACACACGATCAACTTGGTCATCATCATAGCATCGTCATGATGCATATCATCTGGAGCATCTCTTGATGCTCATCACACATGATCATCCTCATCATCATAGCATCATACTGATGCATATCATCACATATGATCATACTGATCACCATAGCATCATCAAGATGTATATCATCACATATGATCATCCTGATCATCATAGCATCATCTTGATGCATATCACACATATGATCATCTTGATCATCATAGCATCATCCTTATGCATATCATCACACAACACTTACATCCACAACCTTGGGAAGGATCTTTCTACCACCATTATTGGAATGGCTCCTGCAAATGTGTCCCATCACTACCTCCTTGAAGTATCTTCTATTTGAAGAAAACCAAGCCTCTCTGTGAAGTACTTGAACTTCTCTCTGGTTAGTGGTTTGGTCAACAAATCTGCAATCTTCTCATCTGTCGCAACATACATGAGCTTCACTACTCCTCTCTGCACCATATCTCGGATATAGTGATATTTGATCTCTATATGCTTCGACTTGTCATGGAACACTGGGTTCTTAGACAACTTCACACAACTCTGGTTGTCACAGAAGATACAAGTAGCATCCAACTAGAGATCAAATAAATCAGACAGTAGCTTCCTTAGCCATATTGTCTTACAACTAGCCGAACAAGATGCAACATACTCTACTTCGGATGTACTCAGTGCTACGCAGGATTGCTTCTTGCTCAACCAAAAGATGTTACATCGTAATCTTCCACCCTGTGAGCATCAACATTATTTGTCCTGTAGGATCCATTTCAGTGACTCAGATCCACTTATATCCTTCAGAGATACTAGTTTGCCCTATTTTTATTCCTACCCGCCTATTACATCACTATAGAAGGAGTACCCGCGAGTTGCATCACTATAGCTCGTGGGTATCAAGTAAAATGGTAAAAACCATTGTTTATCGCTTTTTACTCCTAGAAAGCGGTCATTTGGTGACCTTTGGCTCTCCATGTGCCCGAGTAACACCTTGATGTGTCCTTTCACCTACCTTTGAGAGGACTATATATTGAGCACATATGGCTTATGGACGGGAGGAAGAAGAGAATAGCAAGAGAACTCTAGTGGATTTTTTCCCTATCTTGAGTCTACCCTCATTGATCCTTGTAGTTGTGAACCCTTTATGTTCACCTTCCAAACTCCTTTCATAGTTTGAATTTGCCATTCATTGGGGACTAAAGTGGTGGAGGCACAAGTCGATTGATCTAGATCTTGGTTTAGATTGGTTGTTGGCAAGAGGTCGTATCACTTTGTACTTCTTCTTGTTTATTAATAGAAATACTCATATTCTCGTCCATCATGTTGTGAACGTTGTTTATTATACATTGGGGTACCTTTGCTTGTGATATTATGGACCATTGTTATTGATAATGTTAATGTCATTTATATATTATATGTACTTGTTGGATATTGGCTGTCAAGACTAATTTGTATATTTCAAGTGCATGGATTGAAAGCTCCAACGGGGATCTACATCAAACGTTTGGATCGAGGTTCATTCCATTTCTCCATTATTTTAACATTGTCATTTATAATAGCATTGTTTTGAGAATTGAGTTTATTTCTTGTAGTCATCTGTCTGTTGTGGTATTTATAAGCCATAGTGAGTTTTCTCCAATACAGAAATGACGACTCCGCTGGGGAAAACATCCATGTTTGGGAAATGTTTTGACCATTAGTCCTTAATTAGAGTTGTTGTTTATCGAAGCTCTATGTCACTGATTGGTCGTTGAGATACACTATATAAAACTTGCTTTTTTTGAGCCTCTAGACTCTTTATTTTCCCATTTTCCTTTCCTCACTCGCGGGCTATCTTAGTTATACCTGCGTCTACCCACCTTTGTTTACTCTATTGCTTGCGGGTACCCATAGGTATTCCTTTGACAGTAGCGTATAACTCCGGCTTTTGTTGGTTTATGGCTATTGGTTGTTGCTGGGTTGGCTTTGGTTGTTACTGAGTCTTTGTTGGCCTCTTTCTTGACTGTTTCATGCCTTGGTTGTGACCAGAACTCTTCGTTTCTCTTGGTTGAGCCTTCTTGGTTTTTTACCAATCTTTGGATTTAGCCTCTTGGTTTTTTTCCTTTTGAGCTCTTTCCTTTGGCTGAGTCTTGCTGTTTAGGATTTGCAGGGTTGTCTTAGTGATCTTCTCGGCACTTCAGTGACTGAATAGTAGGATTTTGCTTGCATTTTTTCATTCCATTTATATTGAAAAAATACAAAAATATACATTTAGTTTTTTGCATTTTCCTTCTTGTTTATAAGCGAAAATACAAAAATATTTTACTTTCATGTACTTGCATTGCATGCTTGTTGGCTTTATCTAGGTTCTTCTTGTGCATTGAGAAGATAAAAGATTGCATCTTTATTTCAGAATTGTTGGTTAATTTTGCATATTATTGACATTGTTTTATTGGATAGATGAGTCTAGGATTGAATGATTTTGCATACTATTGAGTCTACACATCACTATTTTCACGATCATATCCCTTGAGTAACCACAACCACTAAAATTAATGCTTAATATTAAAATTGATTAGACTGATTTAATTTTATAGGGTACACCAACTAGCATAGGTTTAGAGTCTTGGAATAGATCATTGTGAGTTAACAATCCAAGACTACTAGACGAAACATTAGGTGTCTGACCAGGGAGTGGTGGAATCCATGGTATAGATCGGTGTTCTCAGGAAGCTCTACTCAATCCAGAGTTAAGCAAAAGGTCACGGGAGGTTGGTTGAGGAGATATCTCTCTGATACAAGCTGAACGTGGGAGATATATTCCTAGATTTGTTTGTATCTAGGGGTACTGGAGGTTCATCCTCTTGTGCTTCGGGCTTAGCTACCCTGCCCATACGACGAGTCCCACCTGCAACTGTCCCTCTGAGCATTGGTTATATTGCGGTGACCACAACGTCCTTACCTAGGTATCGCACAGGGTACTTGCAGTGGTTATGGTATTTGTGTCCTCAGTCAGATAGGGATTGGACAACACAGTTGTGTTTGTGTAGTGTACTTGACCCTGTACACGCAGTGAAGCCTGGGTGTCTCTATAACTGATTTTGTTACCTCTGGCTATAGTTTGGGAGTCTCAAGCCTCTCCTAGGCGAGACATACTAGCTCTAGTGTCGGGAGATCATTTAGCCACTCTGTTTGTCTGCTCTTCGATGTAGTTTCTCTAGGTGTATGCTTTTGATTGACTGTTTTTTATCGATAGTTGGCCTTTAGGGGACGTTTTGATTATATATTCTCTCCGGAGATATCGTGGCGCGGAGCCCTACACTCCGTCGGTCCCGTCAGTTGGTTGGTTTAAAGAAAACCGAGCTTTCATGCCGTGTTTCTAGAGGATGCTGGAAGGCTCCCTCCGAGTCTTCGGATTCTTACACGACTTACATCCAAGACGTAATGACTGCTACACATTCCAATACTGAGGAAAAACCTTCGACTCCATCGGGTAGAGTTGAACATACTTCTGATCCCCATACTCCTCGTGAGGAGTGGGAAGGTGATGCACTTGAGACTCAACCTGGTTCTGTTTGGCCTAATCCACTTGAATGAGATCTGTTTGATCCTTCGAATCCAGATAATTATCTTTACGGAATTCCTGACTTACCCGAGGACGAAGAACAGGATGAGCCCTTCATTCCTTTGTTTCCACGCAATTATAGATACGGTATGCCTGAGTCACATGATAACACTGTCCCTACGATCAACCCCACCACACTCTCTTGTGGTATGCCTAGTCATAGTACTGTCGAACCTTCCACGACGATTGGTAGTCACGCTGGCACTAGTCAAAGTGTTAGCCATACTATACCCACTGGGGGCACTACGTTGTCCACTCACACACATAGTATGGGGACTGGTCAGATTCCTAATAACGCTAATGTTGGAACGCGACCACCTCCTAGGAATACCCAACTTAATCGGAACGTTGTTCGGAACACGAATCGCCATCCACAACCTAATACCGGTGCCCTTACTTGTCAACCCAGGACTACTTTTACAAATGATAATCTCAACCATAGAGGTGGACACATACCGTATACTTTTGCATCCACTGCCACCACTAGTAATGCTAATGTAGTGGGTGGGAATATTTCCTATCCACATGGACATCATGCCACCATCCCTGATACTAGTCACACCAATATTGGAGCTGGGAATACTTCTCATGCTTTTGGTCACCACGCGACTGCTCAAGCTAATCCTAATATTGGGGTGGGAACATACCATACCATTATGGTCATTACAACACGGTTCCCACTATGAATAGTACATACATGCCCCATACTCATGGTGGAAACCCTTACTACAACACAGTCGGTGCTGGCCACCAGTATCACCCAACACCCCAATATGGTGCCCAAAACATGCACATACCTGCTTACTCTCAAATGGGTCAGGAAAGAGGAGGTTATCAATCCTATGGCCATGGGAAAGCTTATGGTCCGTTAGGTCCTTATTATCAGTAATTTAATCCTCATGTTCAAGCTTTTGGTCCATCTTATAACACAGTTCCATTTAACCAACCTTTTATGGGGGCTTATAATCAAGCTTTTCAGCCTCAGCTCCCGTTCCTTGCACACTTGAATCTCCCAGATCTTTCGAAGCTCACGAATGATCTAGTGTGTCACGACCCTACTTGGCCCCCGGTCCCTACCAAGCTCCCTTCGGACATTCCTAAGTTTGAGGGGAAAGGTGGTGAGGACCCGAGAGATCATGTCACGACGTTTCACGTTTGGTGCTCCTCCAACTCTTTGAATCACGCTTCCATTAGATTACGACTATTTCAATGCACCCTCACGGGGGCAGCCACGAAATGGTATGTGGAGTTTCCCGGAAACACCTATAGGGGATTCAACGAGATTTATTTGGTTTTCTTAGACCATTTCCAGTTACCGGTTCGTTATGATACCGGTACCCGAGTTGTTGTCCACCTTCCGTCAGAATAAGGCCACACATATTTCTGACCACATTCAAGAGTGGCATCGATGGAAGAGATTAGTGAAAGCCAAAATTCCTCCAAAGTTCCTATTGGAATGGTTTCTCAAGTCTCTACTCCCATACATTACTAAGGATGTTTCGATGTCCGACATTGTGACTGAGGAACAAGCTATCTTGAAAGTCCAGCAGTTAGACCTACTTTATTCTCAGTCTGGCATTTTGTATGACATTATTCCTGATGCACCAAGAACAAGACATGAGCCTACGTCAGTTCCTGGACCACATGCTGATGGCATCGTGGGGTCTACATGCACTCACCCCGTAGACTTGGTAGCTAATCAAATGCAAATTTTTTCACTAAACCAGTCTGCTCCTGGACAGGTTCACACCTTGTCCACTTCCACTCCGTCGTCTGATGTACACAATGTGCAATCAATGAAACCGTTGGGTAAACAACAACCTGGTGGTAAGAAAAAGGGGATAAATAATCGTAGGGGTGGAAACAATGGAAGTAATAACAATAGCAATCGTGATACTCCTCGTAAAGAGAATGCCAACCCTTCTCAGGAAGGCAGTAATGCTGGCGAGGATCATAAACCTAGGCATAAGGTGAAATTCCCTTGCAAGCTTTGTGGGGAGGACCATATTACTCACTTATGTCCTCAAATTGAAGAAGCATCGAAGCATTTGGCACAGAGCCCAGCTGTGTTGAAGTATCTCCTTCCTCATCATCAAAACATGGCTTTGGATGCTCCCACCACTGGTTATGGTACTAATGAAACGACAACGTCTTATTCCAATACTAGTAGTTATGGATGTGTAAATATGGTTCAGTCGGAGGTTTGTGTTGCTACTCGTCAGCGCGATTATGGTGCACCACAACCTAATTTGGGGAGTGAGCCTCCCCCTCCTCCTGACAATTCCTTACATATCGAGAATCCCTCCATTATGCCATGGATACCGAAAGGTGTTCTCAAGCGCTCTATGCATAACCCCAATGCTCAAGCCACCCATAACTACTCCATCATAGAATATTTGGGCCAAACTCCGTGTGCCATGTCGGCTCTTGAAGTTTTGCAAGCCAATCCTTCTCAGAAGCATGCCCTTTTGAGTTCATTAGGAGTTCAGGATGGGGGAAATCCTAGTGTTATCAAGTTCGATACTACTGATGTCCAGCCTCGCTTACCTTACCACGTGGCTTTTCAAATCCAGGTGGTTTTCCTTAAGATCTTCGTCAAACGTACTATGGTTGATGAAGGTGCCTTCGCGTCAGTAAGGTTGTTAGGTTGTTGGAAAGCTCTTGGCTCTCCTCCCCTACTTGTGTCTAGAATTACACTCACTACATTCGACAGTCATTCATTTAAGCCGCATGGAATCATCCCTTCCCTTGTTGTATCCTTGGGAGGTAAGTCTGTGCCTATTGAAGTCGAGGTGGTTGATGAGCCCATTGACTACAACCTTTTACTGGGTCAAAATTGGATATATGCCATGAAAGCTGTCGCATCCAATATATTCAAAGTTGTATGCTTTCCTCACGAAGGAAAGATAGTGACCATCGATCAACTGGGTTTAGTTAATTCTCCTTCCGCAGCATCCACGGGATCTTTAGTCCCGCAAGTTACTAATTCTCTGCCGACAACTGGGAACATATGTGTTGGAATGTACCCCTCATTGATGGGAACTTATACTCTTTCTGCACCTATGAATTTTATTGGAACCATTACCAAAAATGCATCTCCTCCTTCGAATAATATGTTATTCGGGACCTCATATTTTAGTTATCCGTGGGATCCACCTTCCACGAGTTCCCCATCTAGAGACGTTTCGCACATCGGAATGGATATGCCCTTGTTGACCGAATTGCGACCTCACAGTCGACAGGGTTCCACCAACTGTCGACCCATACCACAATCTCCTTAGGCACCGTCTCGAGCAAGTTTGAGCCCACCCAGCAACACCCGTAGAACCAATGAGGTCTCACCCGAGGCGTCCACGAAGAGAAGATAGAGCCATGTTTCCATCGAGGGAGGAGGCAAGTTGTGGCAATGTGATACTACCAACAATTCTAAATATTCATCGCAGAGTTCTAGCAAATCACCTTAATTGCAACATTTAACATTATCATAAACAGAGATTGCACATTACTCTAATCGTAGCATTTTCACATAGACCGACAACACATTATTGCAGCATTCAGATTATAGCAACAGAAAACAGATAATTACATTAAGAATAGGCAATAACATAGGCATCGAGCAACATTACACATGGATCGCACCAAATCATCATCCTTATATTACTGCGACAAAACAGTACATAAATCTCTATGCAACATCTGTATTATCCCCGCATATAGCACTTATCCTAATCCACCACTATCCACTCCTCTAACACTTACAATTCTCCTCTATTTATAGGCTTCCACCGATTACAATACTTGTCCACTTTCCTAACCAACACTATGGACAATCGACTAACTGACTTGGTCTAATGAACCAAAAACCCACATACCGCAGTACAATGACTTAATATTACAAAATACATGGCCCAACACCCTCCAATGGCGGTCTACTTAACTCAATATTACAAAATACATGGTCCAAGTGACCCAAAACCCACCAAGTGCAGTATCCTTTGGACCAAGATACTCCTTTTGCTCCTTCATTCACCGTGTCGCAGCATCAATAGTACCACGATCTTTACTCATCAAGCCGCCTTCCAATAGGCCCCCAACACAATCTTGTGGCTTGTCCTCGAGCCACGTCAACTGGTAGACAAAGTACACGTTGCGGTCCTGGATTTGAAGTCTGCATATGGTTGTTCGACATTCCGCACCAACTTCTGAGATTCCATGAATGCTTCCTGACTTGTGACCACATATTCGACTGATGGGTGATCAACAAGCCTCTCCATGACCTGTTGCCGATACTTATGAATCGTGGGAAGTGCTTCGCTTGCCTGCACCATCAATTTCCCTCCAGTTTCCTGGAATTCTTCTAACTGGGCTGCACGTAGCTTTTGGCGTTCATCGGCCTTGATAACTCACTGTTGCAAGTCCTTTAGTTCACGTGACTTAGCAACTTGCTCCATTGGGGCCAAGGTTCTCATTGTAGCCTTCAGTGTCACCACCTGGCCCTCCGCTTCCTGCCGACGCTTAGTGAGCTGTTCAATTTGGTCATCATGAACGATGCGGCCCCAAAACTCTACTATTTCAGTGGTGAGCCTTGTTTCCTTTGTCTCCAGTTCCTCCATCTGGTTGGCAACTTCCTCAATTTCCCTTCGTCGTTCATCCACTTTGGCCTGAGGCGTACATGGTTTCAACTTAGCCATCAGAGAGTCATTCTCCTGTTTTAACTAAACAATGGCAGCCCCCAATTGCTACACTAGGCGGAGCACATCTACCTCCTCAGTAGGCTCCAAGACACGCTGATATGCTTCGGCAACCACTTCGTCAATTCGAGCATTGTCATCCCACATGTGAGCCTTTTCCGCAACAAGGAAGTCTTGTTCCCTTTTGAGTTCCTCAATGGTGCGACTGTTCTCGGCCCGCTCCTGCTTAAGGCCGGCTTCAAGGTCATTGACTACTTTCCGTGCTTTAATAGCTTTGTTTGTCATCTCGTCTTTCTCAGTGATCACGATTGCCTCTTTTTCCTACAATTATTGACAATGCTTACTGATTCTATGCATTCTATCCACCATTTCCTGGGAGGTTCTCTTCTGCATTGTCATCAGGGACATTGTCGATCGTGCATTCACATTGACAGTCACTTGGTCAATCAACTTCAGCACATTTTGCAACCTCGTTGTCGGTCACAATCGCAGTCGGGCGAATGTTGATGTTCCTTTCCCGGGGTGTAGTGTGGATCGTGACCATCTCCTATCGAGAGACACTGCCTAATTCCATTTGTAATACTGCATGAACCAGAGACTCCATACGGGAAGTGAGTGTAGAGAGTCCCTCCTCCACTTTGAAAGACATTTTATCAGCAGCTGCCATGGCAACATTGTTAAGGGTTGTGACTAACCGGCCCAACTGCGCCTCAAGTGGTAAAGACATCCCGCCCGTGATGTTGTTTTGTCCGATTTTCCTCCAAAGCGTTGTCGCTATCGTCCTCAGTTAGTGTTCGCTTGGACTCTTGCTCGAAGCTATGATGACTTTGCTGATCCTGTGGTGATCCTTGATCTGGGGGGACCTCCAGTGGACCTCTAGCGTCAATTTCTGCAAGACTCATGGGAATGCGCTATGTCTCCAACCACTTGTTCATGATGGCCTCCAAATATGTCATTGTCACTCTGTACTTTGTTTGCAACCATTGTTGATTAACCTCACGGCAAGCCTGTATATGTATAACACTCGGTCGTATTGCAAATTCCATGATCGATGTGAAGCATGCCACAATGTCTGCAGATATCCATGGGATCTGGGTTGCGGCAACACAAAGCATTTCTGAATACAGCCAAAACTATACTTGACACTCCCGGGTTCGCTCTGGCTCGCGCACAACCCACAGATTCTGATAACATGCCCCATGTCTTTCCTTGGCAACCGGGTAGTCCATACCCTGGTAAGTATCAGGCTCTTTCCATGTGACTAGAGAAATAAGCAGCAACAACCAACTATATGAAGATGTGCCTCTCCCTACTTGGACATCTATGACATCCTCCATGAGTTGATTTAGAAGATATAAGGACCAATTCATCCAGACTCCTTCCGCGCATTGCTTGATGCAAGCAACTATCCCCGAGTTACATTGGTTAGGGAGACCTCCCCTAATCACCTTATAGCACAGAATTTTAATGCCAGTGAGTACCACTTGATTGTTGTAGCTACTGATGCGATATCCGCACCCATTCGATTCCAAGTCATACTTCCATGCCAATTGTCGTCCTCGCTTCCTCTCATTGGCCTTTCCTTGAAGAAAGTATGACGAGTCAACACCATTCTTGGGTAAGCCGGTAATCTCAGAAATCAAGTCAACAGTGACTGGGACTTCTCTGTCCAACCATAGTGAAACTCCATGGAAGCATGACAAGAGCTGCTTTACACAAGAATTGACTTCCGTCAAGTGTTCGAAATGCGGCATGTTAATTATCCCAAACAGGTCGGCCTATCTCAATCCGCGTGCCCATTCATGTATCACTGGTTCCGGTAAATGGCGTGTCTCTTTGACATATGGTGCGGAATCAATTGCAGGGTGGGCCACCATGTCATGGTCATCGTAGTGCAGGCGCATCAACATCGGCCCAATATCCGTCGATCACTCCAAGCCTGCCGAGAGTGTGGGTATCTTCACACTGAATTTCGGCTTCGAGGTGATCTTACGTGGGGTGAAATCCGGTCGAATAGGAGGGATGTACCTAAGAATATTACCAGTGGACTGGCCTAGCCATTGGGAAGATGTAGTCGCAGGGTGACTGGACTGTCCCACTTGCTCCGTAACTCCGCTAGCCGTTGTATATCGAAGTAACCTCTTACTTTTTGGGGATTCAAAAGGCTGACCTCCTCGAGAATTCTTAGCAACAGTTGATGTTCCCATTGTCATGGTGGCGACCTCAACTCCAAGATAAACAGTGGCCGAAGATGTACCTTCTCATTCAACAGTAACCGGAATAAACGGAGATTTGACTTCACTACAAATGTCAACGGGCTCTGATTCACCTTGGATCCCTCAATACTCCTTGTTATATACTCAGTAGCAAGTAGCTCAGATCACTACAACACTCCACAACAATACTGCGTGCTAATTCCTTCATGTCTTCCGACCGATGCAATGGCATACTTATAGCATTCCCTCAATCTACCCTAATCATGACTGAATCGTGCATTAACTGAACCAAATCCTTGTATTAATGAGAGAAATATGTCAACGATCTTGTTCTCCTCTCGGCCTTATCTACCATTAATGCCCCTAATTCAAACGCGTCATTAATTAACTATCTCTACTTTTGGCATTTATTACTGATCTGACCAGACCGCCAGAGATTGCTAACTGTGCCAAACTTGTTGTAGAATCCTCCCTACTGTCGCATACCTTCTTCTGTTGGTACGCCATCTTCCACCAAGCAACCTGCGATAATCATCATCATCCATTTCATCATTTTTTTTCCCCACATAATGCGACTCAGACATCGCACTGCTCTTAGCCTGTGCGATAGGGCTTCAACCTGTGACCATTTACTAGCTTGGGGAGCATCCCCCCATCCAATCGATGCAATTGAACCGCTCCTCCTGAAGTAATAATAATGATGCGGTAGGGACCCGGCCAATGCATCTGCAATTTTCCTAGATGTTTCATAAACTTACTGTCATACAATAGCACTAAGTCACCTTGCTGAAACTACTTATTTTTGATGTGGCGATCATGCCATGCTTTTTGGTGATCCTTCTCCACTCCTTGATGAAATCTAGCAATAAATCGATCTTCTTTGATTTCAACCAATTGTGCTAGATGCTCCTCTAATGCAGAAACATCATCCATGCCTGTAATAGCTATGATCCGTAAACTTGGAACAATGTACTCCATAGGCATAATTGCTTCCTTCCCATATACCAGCTTGAATGGTGTCTGACCAGTCAACCTTTTACATGTGGTGTGATAAGCCCATAACATCGCTGGAACTTTCAAATCCCAGTCATCGCGGTTTGCATCGCATACTTTTGTTAATGCATGCTCCAATACTTTATTAAATGCCTTGACCGTCCCATTCGCCTATGGGTGATAGGGTGTACTCTTCTTGTGTTGAATCTGCAATTCCTCCGTTGATGCACTGATAGTGCGATTGAGAAAATTGCTGCCTTGATCACTCAGCAGAATCTTGGGGCAACTGAACCGAGTGATAATGTGATCAAACAAGAACCAGGCAGCTGTTGCTATAGAACAATCAACTACAGGGGCTGCCTCCGCCAATTGGGTCAAATAATTTGTCGCTGTGATAATATACCGCGCACCTATACATTTCCTTGGTGGATTGATCGGCCTGACAAAATCCACAACCCATTTCTCAAATGGTTGTAGTGTTACTTGAGGTAGTAATGGCATCTCATCGCGTTTGGATGGTTTTCCAATTCGTTGACAAACATCACAAGACCATGCATAGTCTGTCACATCATTATGTAGTGTGGGCCACCAAAGCCTTGCACACAATACCTTCCGAGCAGTCGCCCAATTGCCATAATGTCCGCCTGTGACTCCGCCATGTGCTTCAACCAATATCTGCACCTGCTCATGTGGCAAGACACATCTGCGCAATATCTCATCAGCACCCAATTTATACAATTCTCCCGTGATTAGTTGAAAGTCAGCAGCCTTGATGACCAATTGTTTCTTCTGAGCAGTGGTAAAGTCATCGGGCGCTGTGCTGCCAAGAACCGAAGGATGTCATCAAAATAGTGACCAGCAATGGCAACATGAAATAGCTAGGCATTTGGCAATCCATTTTCGATATTAGTCGGTTCCTCCCCTGTGTCAATTCGTGTCATTTCTCTCTCTCACCCCATACTTTTCAGGCATTTTTTCAAAATGCCACTCATCACCTCGGTTTGCATGCCACATTGGTCGTTGCCCCCTTTTTGACAATCTTTATGTCACCGGATTCAGTATTCTGCACGCATGACGATGCTTAAGACCTTTTCTCGCTCTCATCAATCCCTTTTTGTTCGGTATAGTTTTACCCCTTTTTCGGGCCGAGCAATCCCTTTTACGAAAAAGGCACTCAGGGAGTTTCTGTTAAGCTCTTTTCTTACTCCTAAAAAAAAATGAAAATATCGCCGAGCAACCTTGCTTCCGTTCATGCTCGCTAAACGTATCTGAAAGGGCATCTACCTAGTATAAGTTTACCCCTTTTCCGGACCTTGTAGAATAATTATGAAAAAGGAATACTCTAGTCACATCGGCTAGAAGAGCTCTCCATTTGCATCATTTTATGCTTTTTGGGGCCTTGGAGACTAACTTACGAAAAAGAACACCAATGGAGTCCACTTACCGCTTTTAGACTCTCTAAACATGAAAGAGACCACAAGAAATCACCATCCTGGGCTCGTAAAAACCCACAGGACAGTACTCACAACCACTGCAGAGTCTTCTTATCATTTTCAAACTCCTTAAAAATGAAAGCACCCATGAGCATGAACAGTCCTGGGCTCACAAATCCACAGGACAATACCATTTCAGAACACACTTTTATCCCTTCTTGGAGCTCATTAAAACTATGAAGAAGGACCCAATGGTGCTTCTCGGCGCCACAACAGATCACGTCTACTGATATGGCAGCTTCCCCATTTTGGTTTCCTTTGTTCACAGTATTCTACAGTATGTCACCCTGAGAATCCCTCGACAACACCCATCAGCTTGACCCCCCAGAGTCAATACATAACATTAAGTCCCTAAAAGCTATGATCCCCACACCTACAAATCAGTTCCCTGCACTGCCAAGTCAACCATGTCATCATGCTCTGAACAAAGGAAGTTTGAGTCTACCCACTCTATGACCCCAGTTACTTCGCATCCCCACAAGTATGTCAGTCTTACCATAAATACTACCACACTTCATTTCTACACCTTGTCCTCCTATCAAGGAAACATCATTTCCTTGTCAATTGTTGGTCTCCCTCTGTCAACGACAACCAAATTTATTCCAGAGGATAGACCTAGAGGTCCCTATGTCTTGGACTCATCACCATTTATGATGAGTGCCTATGAATCATTTCGAGAAGAGTCCTCAGTACCTCTCGAAATGATTGTTTCTCACATGCTCGACTTCAACACCTTGATCGCATTGTTGAGACTCGCATAGGGTATTGGTCCTTTCAGTTATTGGTTGAAGACCCCGGATACCACCTGAATCTTCCACATTTGAGAGTCTACCTATGGAAACAACCAGTTACATTTTTTCTATAGATATCCGGGTTGCGCATGACGACAGTATTCAGATGTACCCCAGTTTTATACTCCCTCGAGTATACAGTTACATATACTCCTGAGAGTTGACTCAGAGTCATTGAGTCCCTATAGATGTTGGACACCTTTAGACTCAGCAGTTCATCAACCCTTCTGAGACCTTGTTAAGAATGGTTGTCGCTTTATTCCAGTGTATCAGTTATTGAGATCAATCATGTTATGATCATGAGTACATCCAAAAATAGTGTCCCCTTTGGACCATTATGATGTACCATCAGATTTTTTATTTAGGTCCCCCTTCTTGGTACTAGTTGTTATGTATATGTCTTGATACGAGCATGGGTATGCCCACCTCATCCATTATCAGAGATTATTCCTCATTCATATTGAGGCCATGTAATATTTTTTTATTTCTGCAGCTTCCAAGGGCCGTGGATCCAAGCTCCAACCGGTCTCTTCTCTTCCCCAAACCCCAGAAAAAAGACAAAATAACTATGATGTCTATCGGCCATACGATGAGCTCCTACCCTCACACATCAGGGGGCAATCTATTAACACCCAAAAAGTGCTCACTAGCTCATTTCCTTATTCACATGACCCATTTGTTCACTTTTCTACCATTTGAGCCTCTAGAGCCATCAAAAGGTCACCAAAAGACCATAATACACCCCTTTTTCCCCTCAAAATGAATATTTTTCCTCAAAAAGCATAAAAAACCCTCAAAAAGGGTCCAAAATTCCCAAAAATATTAAAAAGGGAATAAAAATATTCAAAAAAAGAAAAAGGAGGGAAAAGGTACCTAAACCATGTTGGTCAATACCATTGGTTTCCTCAAAGCCATAATGGTATTCCCCACCACCAAAAACTATAAAAAGGTGGTAGGGGCTCCTCACTATCCATCCATCCATCATCCTATCCTCACGCTGTCAAAATCTCTAATGAGACATTTGGCCATTTTCAGCATCTTGGAGAAGAGACCTTTGGAGCTTGGAGCTACTCACCTTAGGAGTTTCTCAACACAAATCCTCACCATTTGAGGTATCTTACTACAAAACATCTAATCTTTTATTTCTTGTTCTTGAATCGTTTTTAAAAAATTTGTTTGTTATATGCACATGCTAGTTTAGATTTAATTTATAGATATTTTTTCTTTCAATATTGAAACTGCTATCACATTGTTGATAGGTGCCCATTGCACAAAGCTTGGTTGCAAAACCAAGCCAACACTTGGGCGAAATATAAAGCAAATTAAAATTTTGGTTTCAACTTGCAAAATATGAAATGTCTAACTAAAAAATGCTTTAAAACTTTTTATTTCAATAAACTGATTTTCTTTTAAAAATGATGTAGTAAAGCAAGTAGTAGAAAGGGAAAATGGGTCTCTAAGGTTGCAAGTAAGACAATGGGCTGTAAAATTGCAGGAAATATGGTTGGAAAAAGTGGGCCGAAAGCGGTGACAAAATGTCAAACGAAAAATTACTGAGTTAAGGACGAAATCATGACTGTTTGTGGCAAATCCCGCGATGTGGATCACGACGATCTGGGTGAAAGGTGTGATGTGAATCGTGGCTCCGGGGGGTGGGAAGGCGCGATGAGAATCGCAGATATAGAGCTAAAACCTGCGATGTGAATCGCGGCTAACAGGCAGAAAACCTGCGATGTGTATCGCGATTGATAGTTAGAAAACCTGCGATGTGAATCGTGGATGACAGGAAGAAAACCCACGATGTGAATTGTGGCTGACAAGTAGAAAACCCGCGATGTGAATCGGGGCTGTGGGTGCTAAAAATTGCGATTTACGGACGGAAAGAATTCATCGAAAATGAACCCGAAAATTGAAATTTTGGGTTGTTCAGGCTCTAGAAAAGGCCAATGGCTAGGGTAGTAAGCTATGGGCTTAGTAGTAGGCCAGATCTACACTATTAAGGGTAAATAACAACTAAAAAATGAAGAAATATAAATATAAATCAAATATTTAAAGATTCGAAATGAAGTGCAGTCGCCAAAAAACTATTGCTTAGTTTTTCAACCAAGCATGTGTTGATGAGCAACTACTAACTTGTAGTAGCAGTCATGATTAAAACAATAAAAACTAATACAAAAAAAAATTTGGGCTAAGATGTGCAAGAAGGTAAATCTACATAAAACAGTAAAATATTGAATGATCCATGTAAAACAATTTTTATTGATGTAAAAAATAGCTTCACAAATAATATATTACCTCAAAGGGTGAGGATGGTTGAGCTTGAGCAGCTGCAATGGTGAGATGCTCCAATGCTCCAAGGTTCTTTCTCTTCTCCAATATTCTAATGGGGGAATGGCCACAAAGGGTACTCCAAAAGTGGATCTAATCTCAAATGGAGGCTCAAGATCTCAGGAGTGAAATGGGAAGCATAAGGATAGGATGAATGTGGATGAATAGTGAGGAGCCCCTATCACCCTTTTATAGTTATTTGGTGATGGGGAATACCATTGTGGTTTAAGGAAACTAATGGTATTGATAAAAATGGTTTAGGTTTATTTTTCCTCTTTTTTCCCTATTTTTCCTTTTTTGAATATATTTTATATTTGTATTCCCTTTAATTGATTTTTGGGAATTTTGGACCCTTTTTGAGGGTTTTTTGTATTTTTTGAGGAAAATTACATATTTTGAGGGGAAAAAGATGGATTTTGGTCTTTTTGGTGACCTTTTGAAGGTTTTAGAGGCTCAAATGGTGGAAAAAGTGGACAAATGGGTCATGGGAATTGGGAAATGAGCTAGTGAGTAGTTTTTGGGTGTTAACACAAGGAAAAATGATGTCATACTAGGATCATGCACATCAAGTCAACATCAGGGTAGGTTACCTATCCTTCTCAACTATATGTGGTCATACATCTCAAGTGTCTCATGCGAAGAGTGGAAGCTCATAATCATCATCCCTGGATAAGGAAGCTCATGTGGTCATCCCATCTTTCTCATGTCAACTTAGCAAGGGGTGGCCAGCCCTTGAGGATAAGCATAGTCCTCGGAAGATGTCACACATATTAAAAAATAAGCAATGCAACAAAGTGAACAAAAATTTCGCATGCACATTTCAAAAAGCACAAATATATGTATATTAATTGTTCTAATCAACACATTAATATCAAACAGAGAGCTACAATAATCATTGAAGTACTGAAAAAAAATAGTAATAACAGTAGAAATATATATCAGATTTAATTCCTTTACTCAGTCAAATACAAATCTTAAATGTTTACAACTATATTTTTTATGTTTTTTTTTTCTTCAGAAATTGGAAGAGGGGGACTTCATCTATGTTGTGTTGACCCATTGTAGTTGTTGTGCCCTCTCTTTCTGTTGATTGTGTGGGCATTCTCTCCCGTACCATACTTCTGGTACATCGATTAGCTAGACATGGAGGTCAATGGAGAGGGGCATCATCTGCAAAAACCAAGATAGTTATACAGATATAAATGCATAGTTATTATTGAAATACGTATTTCATTATTTCCAATATCATTACAATGATATTTACCTATTGGATGACTAGCTGAGACAACTGGACTGTTCATTGGTTCTTCCATTTGTTCCTCTCGGTTGAGCATGAGAAGGTACATGCTCTTCCATTCACAGAAGAATATTAATTCATACACATCATCAATTATGTATTTAAAACCATATTAAATACTTATGTTTTATATCATACATACATGAATGGATAGGCTACTTTCCACCACCATGAGGCAGCTCCCCACCATCACGTGGTATCATTTTGGTACCACTACCCTCAATGATTTTGTTTCTCTCACACTTAAAACAAAAAAAGTATATTTATTTTTCGATGCAATCATTCATGAAACATTATAATGATGGCCTTATTGATTTTATTTACCTATACATGCATCAATGGTGAAATTGGGGTTTTCCCCAAGCTTTTTTTACATTCCAGCACATGTTGAAAACCGTACTTGAAATCGAGCCTGAAGTATTCTTCAGTGGCTGCCTCTTGAAAATCACTTCCCTGCAATGCATAACACCATGAAAATTGCTTGTGATAAATCAATTAATTGTTTGCTACAGTTAGAAAAAATTTGAATACAAATAATGATCATTTGGTTCTTACAATTCATGTCGTTAGTTTCTAATATCCACCCTGGCCCAGTTTGTACTGCCCATGTTTTTCTACTCTTTCCTTTGTCTCTTTAGATGTTTCGTGGAGACTCTAAAAGGTTGCAAATATGTTAGATATCGCAACTTAAATATATTTAAAAGTTAAAATAAATTGAACATTGTTCATTGAAAATATGATATGTGTCATACCTTCTTGAATTGATTGGCCGAGTCTTTCCTTGTTTTCTCAATGCCTTCTCCTTTGCATCATCCATGAGCACCTTCCACTCCTTCTCTGGAACCATCAGAGGATGCTCATACTTATGGTTAATTTGAAAATTTTCCCTATAATCTGCCCTTACATGTTTCAAATTTAAGCTAACTGCTACGGTGACACCTTTTCTATTGAAGGTATCACCAAACAAGCTGACCATGTGGTTCATAAAATAATCTTTCAATTTTTCATTTTGGGCATTCCACCATGTACGAATGGTGGGCCCAAAAATATCCAACTCCTTCTCATGCAAGTTATTATAAAAAACATTATTTCCTGCAAAACAAATATGATCATTAATTAAAACTAATTTGAGGTATGTGGCTTTGAATTACATGAAAACAAACACTGAATAGATTAAATAATACCTGCAATCTTTGGTATCTTGATTGGAACACATTCTTGGTCCACCAAGAAGCTAATGGGAAATGATTCCCTGCTAACCACATGTACTATGCTAGGATAGAAACTTCGCATTCGGTGCTACTGTCCTCTCTAACATCCTATGAAGTAGTGTTGGTTGAAAGGCCTTGTTGACCTCCAACTTCCGGTGAGGTCGTAGCATCTAAAGTGCATTTTTGGTCAAGAGAGTCAAATAGCCTCATTGGTACGGTATATTGACGATATGTTGAACCATCGCTACTACCAATACCTACCTCTGCAGCCTGTACTCGATGCACATGTGTTATCTCCAAAAATTCCTACAAAAAGAAAACTTCAATTGATTATATCATATCAAAAAAAAGAACTAAAGTAACATAAATAAATATTATTATGTCATACTTTGTAAAATATTTCAAAGATTGCACTTACCCCGTATTGTTCTATTTTTTTCCTCAAGTCATCAATTTTTGGTTTAATTTCTTCAGACTCGGGTCTGATTACAATCAGTCTAAGAAGGTCTTGATTGTACTTTTTCAAATCCTTCTTCATAGTTTCCATTGCGTTGGTTGAATAAAATATATCTTCCTCAATGATCACCTCATCATCCTGATGTAGTGTTCTTTACGAACATCAATCAATAAAAGAAGTTAATTTATTTTTATCGTTACAAAAAATCACGTAAAGGAAAGAAAATGCATATAATAACAAAAATAAGTACTTTAATCATGTTTAGGTACTATTACGCTATCATTTACATGATGCGACAGTATTGGTGACTTCCCACGGTCACCCTACCACAATACAAGAAGCAAGACATATTCATATCGAAAAGTAAAAATTGAACCATGTATAATAAATGTGATTAATGAATACAAACTTTATTGTTAATATGACAATCACATTTACATGTCCAAAAGATGTAGGTGTGCTCTGAGTACCGCCCCTCTGCCAGAATACAATAAGAATGATATCATCTTGAAATATTGATATCATAAGCATAAAAAAGGTCAAATGATAACAACTGTAATATAATCACGAATTGTGGTTACTATTACATTGATTCTATTGGGTACTACTAAAGTAACATTTACCTCATGCATCACCATTTGTGACTTTCCACGGTCAGCTTGTGGCATATGGCCATGATCACCCTGCCACAATATAAGAATTAACACATATTAAAAATGAAAATTACATATTTAATAATGTCTCTTAAACGTGATTAATGAAAAGCATGACATATAGTTAACCATGTGTATATTATAAAAAGCATGACATATAATTAAATTTGTTGCAAGAGAAAAATAATAAGTCATCGATCAAAGGTTGAGTTAAATGTCGTATAAGAAAATTACCCCCATAATAGAAAACCCCGCATCTATTCAATTCAAACCATAATCAATCAACAACTCTTCACCTGCAACTATTCATTTTGTTGCACATACGAATACATGATTTCCTTCACGCCCCTCAAATATGCAGTTGGTTAGCTTATGTACTATTGTCCCTGGTCGTTACTATTTATAAACCATGCAATATTTTCGGAAGCTTTTGGCCTTTCATCAATATACATAGTAGCTCCTTTATTTATATTGTTGTCCAGTAGTTGACAATAATTTGCTTCCACTCCATATGTACACATACTTCGTGTATATTGGACCAACAACAACCAGTCATTGTATTTGTAGCATGGTACAACATACTCCATCAATTCAGTTTCAGTGTTATATTTGACCTTTATTCCATCCATGGAAAATATCCCCAATCCATGTAAATACAATGGAGCAATGCAATAAATCCTCCCATTGAGGAAGAAATACATGTCCACTTGGGGTAGCTCCTTGGGTGGCCATCATTTGACAAGATGTCTATACCGTAGGGGCAACTCAATGTCACCTATGCTCTCATTATCATAATCACATGATCATCCTTCAGAAAGAAAAAGTTCCATGTGTCTAAGAAATTTTCTCCTTAGCTTTTCACCTCTAGTTGATCTTCACCTATTTGATCTTTTAATAGATGTCTCGCTTTCAACCACTTCTAGTCTATCTTCCTCACTTGAGGAAGATAGATCTGAAAAGTACCTATTTGGTGGTACCTACAATCATTAAAATGAGACATGTTGTAGATAAATTTTCAATACTGAAAACATCATTCATGGGTCTTGCTCTTGCAACAAAATAAAGATGGGATTAGTAACGAAGATAACAAGGACTAGAGTAGTAAATTGCAATGAATAAATCATATTGGGATACAATTTATTTATGGATAGGTTTCCATTTTCAATGACGGTAATTTGGGATATGTTTCCATTTCATAGGACAATCCATGCATCATAAAGCTTAAGGAGTCAAATTTTCCTAGCTTCTTGAACCCTTTTAAAGGATATGAAATTTCATTAAATTCCTAAGGTTGGATATATGAAGTAACTTGTGTAAATTTTAAAGAACATGAAGTGTGAATTCAAACTAAGATAATGGATGTGAAATTCCTAATTAACATTTAATTTCAAACATTAGTAATTAGCCAAAATTTTAAACAAAAACATTCAAGTACCGAAGATATGTTAGTGCCACATGGAAATACTAGTGTATGCCACATATCTGATGGAAATCTTCATGTTGATGTGGAGTTCTTTTGAGATTTCCATGTAGTACTTTTGACTGAAATCCTTGTGCATTCCTTGAGTTATGTTTGAAATGTTTTATAACTGAATTTGTTTTATATAGTTTGACTACCACTTTCATTTTCAAGGGTTAGGTTCCATGTGAGAGATAAGTCTTATGACCATACAACAACCAGGGGGATGAAACGGTCTCTCACTATCCCATCCCAATAGCATTTGATCAAGGATATCTCCCAACCCAACGTAACCTGTGATTACTAGCATAGTTCAACACCTATCTTCTAGGAAGGATATCCTGCTACCTTATATAAGTATATATCCCAAGATATGAAACTAAAGAATATTATTTTTGGAGTGTTATATAGTGACTAATAAGTGGAAAATACAAAGATTTTACCCACCACTTATAAATCTATCATCCATCATGAAAATTTGAAATATCCTATGTACTCTAATGTACCTATCCATATATTTGATTAGGTACTTCACCATAAGGAAAACTATAGATATAGGAATGCCTTAAATGATGGTTTTATGGGGTAAGATCCTTATATAGTTACTATATTATTTTCATCACCTTAAAAGAACATTCCATTTATCCATATAGCTTTGTTAAAAGGAAATTATGTTTTGTCTCTCTTATAGTCACCAATTACTTAGAAGGATCTGACCTAGGTTACATCACCAATATTGCATACAAAAAGTATGATGTATGAAGTATGAGCCACAATTGGGTAAAATAATTCATGTCATAATGAATTGGGGGATCATTCCTAGATGTTTGTATGTAATCATGGGTGGAAGACATGAAAACCACCCAAAATGTAATGATAGTTTAATTTTTAGGGATAGTTTTTAAAAACCGTCTTATTTTTTGAAACTACTAAAAAATAAGTTTTTAGTGGAAGTTTATAGAAACCACATTAAAAAAATATTTATTGAATAACCAATACAAATATTAATATATCTATAAAAACTTCACATTCAAAACAACATTTATGTTCCATGCATGAGGCTTTATTCCATCGCAATGTCGTCAGATAGGGAATATTTGTCATGCATGGAGATAGGGTGGCATTTTTTAGATTTAAAATACCATGCATGGTTATGAAGGAATAGGACATGGTTTGAGGCTAATAAATGTAAAATTAGTCACAGCAGATCTAATGAACAAGTAAATCAATCACAACAGATGAACATAGAAAATATGGTGCAAAACTGTGCAAAACATGCAGCAGTGCTCTCTATCCCAGAAAGGGTGAATGAATTACAATACAAACTGTCACAATGACTGAGCAATTCGAATTACCTAAGGAGGTCATTCAAATCACTGAATGGAGTAGCTTGACTCTATCTAGGAGTCCTCATCAATCATCGGTGGTGCTCATCAATCACAACAACCAGTCATTTAGGTGTCAAACTGAGTCTAACTGAGTGTAATAAATGTAACTGAAGTGTGTAGCACTGATATAGGATCTGGAGGCTCAGTGGGGGTGCATGGGAGGCTAACTGAAGTCAGAACAAGTCACCTAATCAAACTGGAGGTCAAACGAAAGTGATACACTCAGTCGGGAGTGAAACTAGCCTCAAATCAGGGAGAATCGGAGCTAACTGAATGTAACTGAAGTGGAACTGCAGTGGTAGGTGAACAAGTGCGCCCTTCTCTGGCAGTAGGTGAGAAGTGGGCGCCTTTCAGCTTAGGAGGGATAAAACTCTGTGGTAGGTGGCTCCCGGGTGCTAGAAGAAGGTGGATAAGGTGCTGGAGGCATCAACCTGGTGACTGGGATGCATGCAAGTGCATGCAAAACCCTAGATTCTGCATATCCTGAAATAGATCATGCAGGATCCTGAAATAGATGATGTGGATATCCGAACACCCCCCCTCAATCTAGACTATGATGTGCCAACTAAAATACTGTGGGGCCCTGGTAACTAAGACCAAAGGTCACCCCAATACAATAATCCAAAAAATGCTGAAAATAAACTAAGTGAGGAAAGAGGGAAAACCCAGTGGGAAGAAAGCCCCCCCTCAAGCTAAAGCATAGTAATGAATCAATCTGTCTCCACCATGATGGAACTCACCCCCAACAGTGAACGGAGGTAAGAGAACTTCTTCTCAGTGAAGCTCTTGGTGAAGATGTCTGCAATTTGCTCATCAGTCGGGCAATATTGCAGAATGATGGTGCGGTCATGCACCAACTGTCGAATGTAATGCATATGAATCTCAATGTGTTTGGTCCTCTGCCGCTGAACTGGATCTGTGGAGATCTTGATAGCACTTTGATTGTCACAAAATAGGACAGTCGAAGTAGTGCCACCAAAACCAAACTCGGAAAGAATACCCTGCAACCAAACTGCCTGAATGCAGGCATTGAATGCCCCTCGATACTCTGCCTCTGCTGAAGAAAGTGCAATGGATGCTTGCTTTTTGCTGGACCAGCAAATAGCACCATGACCAATCATGAAAACATAACCGGAAGTGGACTTCCGATCAATGCTATCACCTGCCCAATCTGAATCACTAAAACCAATGAAATCTAGCTCAGAATCTGCAGCATAGTGTATGCCAAACTGTCTCGTACCTTGCACATACTGCAAGATCCGCTTGGCTGCTCGCCAATGAAGCTCATGTGGATGCTGCATATATATTGACACGGAAATCACGGCATATGAGATGTCAGGCCGTGAATGTGTCAAATAAAGTAGTGAACCAATCAACTGTTGATACATACTGCAATCTGCAAGCGGTGTGGAATCTCCCTCCTCAAGACTGATTCCTGAGAGGAATGGGAACGGGGCTGCCTTACATTCAGCCATATTAAACTTCAATAACAGGTCGGAAGCATATTTTTGCTGAGATATAGTGATCCCATCGAAATTTTGAGCTATCTCCAAGCCCAAAAAGTGACTCAGCAAGCCCAAATCGCTCATGTCAAAAGCTAGATTTAAGGCAGATTTTAGCTTGTTTATTGAAGTAAGTGTGCTACCAGTAATAAGCAAATCATCAACATAAAGCACAATAACCAACAAATTACCTTTAACTTGCTGAAGATACACATTCGGATCAGATTTGCATCTTTGGAAATTCTGAGAAAGAAGGAAGGAGTCCATCTTTGCGTACCAAGCTCTTGGGGCCTGTTTTAACCCGTACAAAGACTTCTTCAATCTACAAACCAATGATGGATCTGATGTATAACCCTCTGGCTGCTGCATATAGACCTCTTCAGCAAGGTCTCCATGTAAAAATGCACTCTTCACATCCATGTGGTGCACTTCCCAATGCTTGGATGCGGCAATAGCTAAAACAAGGCGGATGGAATCCATCTTTGCAACCGGTGCAAAGGTCTCTGTGTAGTCCACTCCTTGGACTTGGGAAAAACCTTTTGCCACCAACCTTGCTTTGTATTTGCTGATAGTGCCATCAGCAGCAACTTTAGTATGGTAGACCCATTTACACTTCACTAATTTTCTTCCAGGTGGAAGAGAAACTAGCTCCCATGTATTGTTCTTTTGAAGAGAACTGTACTCTTCATCCATGGCACTTTTCCATCTCGGATCTCGATGGGCTGAATAATATGATGTAGGATCTGAACCATCCATCAAATAAAAAATCTCAGGAAGAAATGGATCAGCAATAGAAAGAGCCATACCTGCTCTTTGAAAGTCCCCTCTTGTTCGTCTCGGATCAGCAGGATTTCCAAGATTCGAACCAGCAGATTGTAGAGTGTTTTGGGCCCACTTTGGTAACTGAGGGGGATCATAATGGTCGGATTCCGAACCTGATATGTCATGATCATCATATGCTGCTACAATATCAGAAATATCAGAACTCATACCTTCATTATCGCTGCTCGAATCTTCTTCCGGTGAAGGCGGTGAATCGACAGTTTTCTCCTCAACTAGTTGCAATTCTTGAAGTGGTTCTTCAAACTGCACACTGCGCTCTATGAATATCTTTTTAGATCTGATATCCATGAGTTTATATGCTTTTGATTCTTCCCCATATCCTATCAATATGCACTCGATACTTTGTGGATCCAAAGCTCGTCTCTTCTCAGAAGGAATTCTAGCCCATGCAGTAGAGCCAAAAACTCTCAAATTTGACACATCCGGTTTGTGACCAAAGAATGCTTCGAAAGGAGTCATACCTTTCACGGATGAATGTGGAACACGGTTCTGTATATATGCAGCAACATTGATTGCTTCAGCCCAAAGATTTGCAGCCAAACCTTTCGATTCAATCATGCATGTAGCTATCTCTTTCAGTGACCGGTTTTTCCTTTCCGCTACACCGTTCTGCTGGGGTGTGTAGGGAACTGTATGTTGGATCTTGATTCCGCTTTGGGCACAAAGTTGCAGCAACTCGGACTTGATATATTCCCCACCATTATCAGATCTAAGAGCTTTGATCTTGCTCTCAGTGGTGGTCTCAACAGAAGCCTTAAAATCCTTGAATTTTCCAAGCACTTCTGACTTGTTTTTGAGAAAGAATACCCATGTAAAGCCGGAAAAATTGTCAATAAATGTCAAAACATACCTTGAACCATTTAATGACATATGGGGCAGCGGACCACTGATATCAGAATGGATCAATCCCAAAATAGTAGAGGCTCTGCTAGCCTTGCCGCGGTCGAATCTGTGCTCGGGGTGCTTCCCAATAATGCAACCGGTGCATATTCCCTTCGAGGAACGGAGTTGTGGAAGCCCATCTACCATGGATTTATTTGATAGAAGCAGCAAATACTTATAATTTAGATGTCCAAATCTCTCATGCCAAATCCTACTAACCTCATTACCATGTGTGCGAAGAGAAGTGGGCTTTGTAAGCGGAATAAAGTGCGAAAACTCATAACATTTTGCAGTGTGGTTTGCCTTTCCAACCGCAACTAGTCTTCCACTTTTGATATCAGAAATTTCAACTGTATTAGGGCTGAATGTGACTTTCTTTGGATCACCAGTATGTGTCATTTGATACACAGAAAGGAGATTCGAAGCTAAGGAAGGCACATAGAGAACATTGTGAAAGCTTCCATGTTCTACATGAATCGTACCTTTGCCCTTTGAAGAAATTTTTGAGTCATCTCCCAAATGGATGGGGATGGAGCTGTTTGGATCGAATGAGGAAAAAGAATCAATATTTGCAGCCATATGATTTGATGCACCCGAATCTATCAAGAGAGTAGTGGGCTTCGAAACCGTTTCCATGAGTGCTTGTCCTCTTTCATGATCATCATTCCGATCTTTCTTTCTTGCACCGTCAGGAAGGGTTATGTTGTTCTTTTCCAAAAGGAGGGCCATTTGATCTATAGTCTTCTTCATACATGAACTTTCAGGATGAAAGCCACGGTTACAATAAGTACATTTAGATTTTTGGTTACCTTCTTTGCCCTTTTGCTTGGATTTCGAACTGGATGGTGCATCCGTTTGCTTGCCTTTGTCTTTTTGCTTGTGAGGCTCGAATTTGGGCTTCTCCTTCTTTAGCTTTCCTTTACCATTTGAGATCTTGGGTCCTTGAACAAATAGGGTTGAATCTTTGGAGCTTATGGACCCCATTTGAATCAACTTGTCATGCTCTTTCGTAACGGACTCAATGAAGGCATTCAAGGTAGGCATCTTCCAATTCGGGGTAGTTAGCCGACCGGAATTGAAAGTGGAGACAAATACCGAATAATCTTTCCCAAGCTTGCTTAGAATGGAGAGGATCAACTGTTTATCCTCTTTGATAACACCACTGTTCTTCAATTGCAAGTTCAAGTTCTTGAATTTTGTGAAGAATTCATTGATGGTCTCGAAATTCTCAGGATTAAGGCCAATCAATTCATTCTCTAATTGAAAAGCCCTAAGCTCATCCTGCTTGCCGAATAGTGTTTCAAGTTGCTCCCATATGGCTTTTGGAGTCTTCAATCCGCTGATATGGAAGTGAAGATCCTTGGAGATGGAGAGACAAAGAAGACCATAAGCTTCATCAAGCTTGTTGTAGTGTTTGGTTCAATCTGATACATTGTTTGGCTCCAATTCAAGACCAATAGTGACTCGGTAGTAACCTTTTGAACGTAATATGATCTCCATATCATCTTTCCAATCAAAATAATTGAATGGGGTGAGGATAGGCTTTGAAGAAGAGTATTCCATTGCAAGGATTGAGTCAACTGATGAAGAGGAAGCTTGCATGCAGACTATAGCGAATGCAATTGCTGTAGAAAGGCTTGCATGCAGAAGATAGCGAGTGCAATTGGAGTAGAAAGGATTGCATGCAGAAGATAGCGAGTGCAATTGGAGGAGACAATAAACCTGCAAATCACATCAAAACAACCACAATAAGGTCGAACAATCCACCCTTTGAGAGTTGCATCGCACCTGGGATTGGATTTCAAGCAATGTTGAATAGGTCCAATGTATCAGATCCAGGAATTATGTGGTAACTCAAGCTTCTGGAGTGGTATTGGAATATTTTTCAAGCTTTGCATGCACAGGAGCGAATGCCCTTGAGATATCTCATGCCAAACTTTTTGCAATTTTTAGCAATTCAGTCAAATCTTCTTGTATAAACACCTATAGAAAAGAGATCTTGTCCCTGCAATGGCTCTGATACCATGTAAAATTAGTCACAACAGATCTAATGAACAAGTAAATCAATCACAACAGATGAACATAGAAAATATGGTGCAAAACTGTGCAAAACATGCAGCAGTGCTCTCTATCCCAGAAAGGGTGAATGAGTTACAATACAAACTGTCACAATGACTAAGCAATTCGAATTACCTAAGGAGGTCATTCAAATCACTGAATGGAGTAGCTTGACTCTATCTAGGAGTCCTCATCAATCATCGGTGGTGCTCATCAATCACAACAACCAGTCATCCAGGTGTCAAACTGAGTCTAACTGAGTGTAATAAATGTAACTGAAGTGTGTAGCACTGATATAGGATCTGGAGGCTCAGTGGGCGCGCATGGGAGGCTAACTGAAGTCAGAACAAGTCACCTAATCAAACTGGAGGTCAAACGGAAGTGATACAGTCAGTCGGGAGTGAAACTAGCCTCAAATCAAGGAGAATCGGATCTAACTGAATGTAACTGAAGTGGAACTGCAGTGGTAGGTGAACAAGTGCGCCCTTCTCTGGCAGTAGGTGAGAAGTGGGCACCTTTCAGCTTAGGAGGGCTAAAACTCTGTGGTAGGTGGCTCCCGGGTGCTAGAAGAAGGTGGATAAGGTGCTGGAGGCATCAACCTGGTGACTGGGATGCATGCAAGTGCATGCAAAACCCTAGATTCTGCATATCCTGAAATAGATCATGCAGGATCCTGAAATAGATGATGTATCCTAAAATAGATGATGTGGATATCCGAACAATAAATATGGTTTAATACCAAACAATTGTCTATATTTCATCATGCATGGTACCATAATTAATCACATAGGAAACATTTACCTTATGATTGATATATTCTCACCAATTTTAGGATTAACACAACATTTACCTTATGACTGATCTATGCTCACCCTAAATCTTGTCCTTTCTTTACAAACCTTGTCCTTTCTTCAGTTTATCCAACTGAGATTGACAGGATTCCACTTGACTTGCAAGCTCTTTTTCTTCTTCCCAATAAAGGTGACTCTACCCTTTTCAATAGTTGTTTCTGGTGACACTTTCCATTCAATGATCTCTTCAATAGTTTCGTAGTAGGTTCTCTCAAGTTCTAATAAAGAAGTCCTTTGTATTTCAATTTCATCCAATTGTTCTAGTGTTGTTTCAATGGATCCTCTTATTTGTGAAAGTGAACCAAATTTTTCCATAATTGTAGGGTTGTGTGAAAGAATTGATTTTACTGTTTATGGAATTGCACGTCCAACCAGCTAACCCACTAGTCTTTGAATTTGAATTGATTCCTAGGGAGAAATGCCTACGTACATATATTGAAAAAGAATGAAATTAAATTTAAATTAATGACCTAATAGTCATATGATAGTGTAAGACAAAAAAATATTTCATAATGGTAGAGTGAATGGAGTGAAAATCTATTTTATTTTATGTGTTGCGATGATTCAACATCACAAGCCAGGTATCTAGAGGTATGTTTAGGGATTCACCATGATTTGTTTGGTGGGGACTTGCTTGTTTTCTGAATTCCTAACAATAGCCTACATAGATTCATGATTATATTGGGACATCGAGAAGAAGTAAAGTTTGAGTTCACCTAAGTATTCCTACGCATGGAAACTGGAGCATTTATTGTAGTTTGAGGTAAGGATGGCCATTGAGAAAGCTGAAAACGTCATTTAAAGCAATAAAAAATTTCCATAGTTTTAATCGCTTTCATATGAATATTCAATTTTACTAAAGGATTCATAGAGTTGGGAGGATATCTTGATCTTTGGAATCCAAATCTATTTCAAAGGGGACCCCAACAATTTAAATTCAAACATTCACTCTTACAGAGACCAAAACTCTTATGTGCAAGATATCAAACATTTTGACACCAAAAACTAAAACATGGACAAAGGCGAGATTCATGCTTGGCTCTATCAGCCTTTAATTGAACTTCATAAATTTTACAAAAAATGCATTATCAATGCTTAATGGGGACTCAGAAACATAAATGTTGCTAGGTTCCATGTTCTTCTTATTCCAAATGCTATGTATGTTGATCTCAGTCTAAGATCATAATATATAATCACTTTATTACTAGCATAGCAGTTGTTGTGATTAGTCAATTATGTGGACCTCTAGAAAAAAGCAATTGGTGTTTGGATGTCTATTGTATTTAGTACCCTATGAGTATTTCCAGTAACTTAAACTAATACTTCAAGACATTTTCAAGCTCATTAAAATATCGTAGAAGCTAGGGACTACAAATTTCTGAAGTCTTTCTAGCATTGCAACACATATTAAAATTATTCTTTATAGCACCGTATAGTTTAGGGTATGTATAATATAGTTATTTGGGGATACAACTCCATACCCCTAACCCCTCCCTAAAAATATCACATAAACATACTACTAAGAAACTTTGGGAATCTTAATGGAATCTTATGCCCTATGGATGCCCTCTCCTCTCATTTGACCCTTTTAAATTCATTCTATTCGTTGTTAAATTTGTTGAATTCAATAAAGGATCCATGATTTTAGTGTTTGTTTGAGATGATGACTGTACATTCCATTAAGTTTTCTTTCATCCTTTAGAGAAATATTCTTGTATCTTAAAACAGACCCCATTTTGGGAATTTAGGAACATTCATTCTTTTCAAATGGTTTGATAGGAAACTTCCATCCCAATAGATTTGCATGTTTATGGCTTTGCATTATGGTTTTATGATTTCATCTTAAAAATTCTATGTAAAACACCTAAGTACTTGAAGGGTTTTTCTATACTCCATCACCTTGGTATCAATTAGATTATTGTCTGTAGCCATATATCCAATTCTCTATTTTTCTAATAAATTTAAGAAAAACTTCATGTAATCTAGTGATTTGTTGTACTTTATGTGTCATGAAATATGCATAGAGATATTCTTATGTGAGCACTATGAAAGGGCATGTTGGATAGAATGTATATACAATGGAGAAACAAACTAACGAGGTTTAATTATAATGTTGGTTGCTCTAGGATCAAGGTTTGGGCGTATGTATTTAATGAAGGAGGGGGTGTTTTTAATGACAAGTTTGACAATGGTGGTGGTAGATAGAGGGGATATAAATCCCCTTGAAATTTTAAGTTTTTTTCATATATTTGGTCTTAGTTAATATTTCCAACCAATCCGTTGGAACAAGAGAACCTATTAAATGTTCACTTCCATCCTTCCACGAATGAAAAATAAATCACGATAGACATTGGCGTCCTATACCTACCCTATCTCTTTTTGGAAATTCTTGCAATGACCCTTCATTTCCATTGCAGCACATACAATCCAATCATGAATCCTAGGGTTCTACTCTTCTCAATAACAAAAATTGCAGTATATAGGGTTTGAAAAATCCACTTACCGAAGATATCGTCAAGGTCTCCTTTGTTGATGGATGGCTTGCTATGCTTAGTTAGGATGGGTTTCTCTGCTCATGGGCTGGCTGGCTATGCTCAACCTACCTCTTCCCTACACAACAAAACAAATACTTGGCACAGCCATGGGTCTCCAATGATTCAACACAAACAGCTGAATAAAAACCAGAACTCCAGGCGCACCCACGAGTCTCCAATGATCCAGTTAGGTCGGGTTGTGGTCTGCTCACAGGTTGGGTTTCTCGGGTTGCTCTACTCAGTCTCACTCTCCCCTACAAGATCACAATATGAAAATGATAATTGCAAACTATTAAAATAATAATAATAAAACTTGAGGAGAAAATAAAAGTAAAACCCCTCCATTACTATAGTACAAGTTGCGTTCTTTGGGTCTTTTCTTCAATTGATGAAAAACTTAAAGTGCCTACCATTTAGAAGGAAATCTAGTCACTTCCCTTACCAAGTTATTCAAATTAATGCATTGGAAATATTTACACAAAATTTAAAAATTACATATGTTCTTATCCATAAGTGGTTTTGAAACTTTTCGTTTTTACTAGGGTCCTGGCATTCGTTATCCCATAGTAATACCAGGTCTCCCTCCTAGAAGTCTATTTGTCTAGATTTCTTTTTTTAAAGACCTCCATGTAAACTAATACTCTTTAAACATGTGATATACTAGATCCCTTTTTGTTATATCTTGAAATGACACCTCTCCGTCTATGACAACACTTGCTTCCCTTGGTCGCATGACGACACTTCTTGAGATCAAGTTCAGTCACACAACAGGACATTTGTGGATGGAGGAGTCATTTGGCACACTAAAAATGGTTGAAATTACCTCATTCTTGACCCATTTGATGTATATGACCCTTAGGAACATTTTTCCAGACCAAACCATCTCCTGAAAATGAGCAGAAAAGCTTGTTTTTGGCCATTTTTCAATATGAGCGCTGGTACACAGGCATGATAGTAGCGTGTATACCCTTTTGAGCGCGAATCCACTGTTATAATAGTAGCGCCAATTTCCATGTGTACGCGACTTTGTATACTATAGAGTAGCGTACACCCCTGTTTTGATCAAAATCTCGAAATTCGAGTAAGTTAAGTTGGTTGGGAAACCTCTTGAGCGGTTATAACTTCTTTTCCTCTTCCTCACTGACTATATAAGGAGGATAGAAGGGTCATGTGAGGGACCAAGCCCAATTACAAAGTTATGCTGGAGAAATGGAGACTCTCATCCCCATCTCTTGTGCTTCAGTTTTGGTAAACCCTAGTACAATTGCTTAGAGGCTGAGATCCTTGGAGAACAGAAGCAGGAGACCTTGAATCTAGGTTTCGTGAAGTGCCAAGCTTGAAGGAAGGTATAACTTTATGTACTTGCTTTCATTCATTAATAAAGATCAGACATTCTTCTCTTTCCAAATATGACCTATTAATGTGTCTCATATTTGATTACTGTTTGATTATAGTTTGATGTCTCTTTCTATTATGAATATCAGTCTTATATGTGTAGTCAAATGTATTTGAGAAAGGTATCAAGTTGTTTTACAGGTCTGGGCATTGCGACACTGGATAAGCATTGAAGAGCGAGGGAGGCAAAGCTAGGATCAACCTTCTGAATGAGGTGCCTACATCTCTAAACCCTAATCTCTTCATTTATTTGTTGTACTTGCAGAATTCTTGTAAGTCTATCTTTATCACCGTAAGTTGGTAGTTTCTCCCTTGAACTATAGGTGCATTTTCCCCACAACAGAATGGCGACTCGACTGGGGAAAGCCTAACTGATTAGGGGTATCCAAGGTCATTTCTTCAGTTCTGTTTGATGGTCTTTGTTCATTTTTTTTTATTAGGATCAGTTAGTAGGCTCTATTTGACCCTCCTGGGATTTTTACAGACCCTTCCTAGCCCTTGGAAACCTTTGTGGACCCATTTTGGGGGTTTTAACCCCATTTTTTAGACTTTTTCCACCTGTACGCTACTGTTTGTACCACACAGTAGCGCCCATACGCTACTTTTCCTCTACACAGTAGCACCCATCCTACTATGGGCCCTAGTTTCCTTCATACATAGTAGCGCTCAGAATCTGGGTTTGATTCTTTTTGAGTTTTTGGGTTGTGGACACAAATCTGGGGGTTGTGGCTACATGTTTTGGGGTCCCTGATGACCCTAGGTCTGAGTTAAACCACTGTAAGTGGTCTCCCATCCTTGTACTGATCCTACATTCATGATTTGAACCCCTTTTGATCAATTTGGGATTGTTTGGAAAGTTTTGGGGTTTGTTGACCCAAGTTGGGGGGTTGTGGACCTGTTTGGTGTTTTGTACCCTAATTTGAGTCTGACTGAACTTTCTTGCCCCATTTCCACTGGATTTGAAACCTCTTGAGTCTTCTTGACCTTGTTTGTATCTATTTGAGTGAAATTTCTCTTTTAGGTTGGTTTCTTGTCCTCCCTTATGCTTTTAGTTTTTCTTTTGTAGTGAAAGCTCAAGTGTTTTGGCTGTTGTTCAAGACCTTGTTTGCATTGTTTATGTGCAGACTTGAATTTACCAAACCATACTTCTTCGTAGGTCATTTACTTCGTTTGGGTCTAAAAGTAGTTTTTGTACTCTTTTCCCAATGGTTGGCATGCTTACATCAATAAGAATTTGAAAGTCATTTTTGGTAGCTTTTACTGTTTCATAAAGAGAACCTGAAAGTTTCTTTGTTTTTGTTTTGATAGTAGGGCAGTTTCAGTTTTGTTTCCTACCTTTGAAAAGCATAAAGAATTTTGATTCATTTTCTGAATAGAGTACCTTGCAAGTGGCTTAAAAGATTTTAGAGTGCTTTGCATAAAAAAGAACAAGTTTTCTTTTGCATACCTATTTGCTTGAGTAGCTGCATTCTTAGGTTTTGAGTTTAATTTTGTACATTTAGACTTTATTTTTACCCTTTTTTGCATTCGAAATATTAAAAATTGCATTTGCACATGCATTCTAGATCAGAATTTTAAGACTTGCATTGAAAAGAAAAGATTTGTTTGGTGGTAAATATTTCATTTTCAGTACTCTATGTCTATTATAACCACTCTCACACACCCACTACCTTTTTGAGTAATCAAGTAACCTTTAAAATGAACCCTAATAAAATGCACTAGTAACATTTTCTTTCTAGGTTACACTACACCAACTAGTTTTGGTTAGGATCTTGGGTTTAAAACACCTTAAACCACCCAAGTATCACAGGTGAACCCACCTCACTCAAAACTTGCCTGGGATCTATGCAGTAGGTCATTGCGAGATCAGATTGTTGGGAATACTCCTCCTACTTTCTGTTCAAGCATATGCCAGGATTGGATTGCATATTGGGGACTCTTTAGAGTTTTGGGCTTAGTTACCCTGCCCACGCTTTCTGATTCGACTGGTGACTGTTCCCCCAGGAGTTTTCGGTGTTGTGGTATCCTTAGTATCTGACTCTAGGTTCATATACAGGTGATAGTGGAGGGTATATCTGATGTACCTAGGATAGACATGGGAGGAAATCCCTTGCAGGTCTTTGGGAGGGCGGTTGGGTGATTCCAGTGCTTGCACCCTTAGTCATTGTATTGTGGACCCCAGGTAACTGTCTTTCTTCCTTTGTTGATCTGTTCTAGGCCCTCATCATCCCAGACTCTTCTCCGGAAGGCATCTGTTTGCCTGGTTTGATTTACCTAGTACCTTTTTTAGTGGTGTGCTCTTTGTGCTACTTTTCTTAGTTTTCCTTAGAGAACTTCTTGTTCATTTGAGCAGGAAACTATGTCTAGCATTCCGGAGAGTGCCAATCAAGGTACCCCTGTTCTGGGGGATCCTTGTGTTGTTCCATTCATTGGAAACATTGGTGCTCCCTTAATGGCTACTCTGAATCTTCCTGGATTCACTATTGGGCTGCCGGTTTGGTTGTTTTCCACTCTGAATGCCTTGCATGCTCCTGACGCTTCTTTTGTGAGCACCTCAAATCAAGAGCATCAGAACCTTGTGCCTCCTTTTCCAGTAACATCTTCTCCTCCTCCTTCTACCTCATGTGGTGAAAGTAGCAATTCTAGTAGCCATCGGTCTAAAAGGAATAAACGGAGGAAGAATAGGAAGAATATGCCAAAACAAGGGGGCAGCAACCCAGCCTCTGTAAGTCATGCTGGGGGAAAGCACCCTGCCTTTGCGAGTCATGCAAGGGGCACCTACCCAGCCTCTAGAGGTCATGCTGGGAGAAAACTTTTAGTCACTGAAAATCATACTGAAAGTTTGTCTTCAACCACTGTCAGTCATGTTGAGGACATGTCATTGATCACTGCTAGTCATAGTAATGACAAGTCACCAGTTCCTGTGAGTCATACTGGAGACACCAGATCAGCCACTGCAAGTCATGCTGAGGGAGTTGACATTGTCGACAAACCCAACAAACAAAAGCTTAAGTTCCCTTGTAAGTTTTGCAAGGCAGATCACCTTACTTACTTGTGCCCTGTACTTCCAGAAGTGCAAAAAGTGTGGTCCTTAGTTCAAAAGTATGATGCTTCTGAGCAACCAGCCTCTGTGAGTCATGCTGGGGGCAAGCTGTTAGCCAATGCTAGTCATGCTGATAATACTGACATTGTAAAGGAGTCTAAACCTATAGGACGGAAACCAAAGTTCCCTTGTAAACTTTGTAAGGGAGATCACCTTACTCACCGATGCCCTACCATTCCAGAGGCACGAAGAGTGTGGTCCATGTCTGAAGGAACTTCTGTTCCTGAGTTGTCTATAGATTCCCTGCAGTCAGATCAACCTTTGGTTGATAAAGTGGTTGAACCAATGCAATCTTTGGTCGAACCCACTCTTCCTTCGGAGAGTGAAGTGATCGAATCGATGTAATCTTCGACCGATCCCATCAGTCCTTCAGAGATTGATGCACCTACTGTGGAAGTCTTATGCATTACGAGTTTGGATGTTCCTGAAAAAGGGGGCACTTCATCTATACCATGTGAACCACTACCAAGCCCTAGGATTGTTTCCATTGATTGGAATAGTCTAGCCGAGCCTCGTCTTCCTTCTTCGACACCTTTCCAAATAAAGGTTGATATCGGGAACCATATGGTTGATCGATGCATTGTTGATGAAGGTGCTTCTGTTAGTATCTTATTGGGGATATTTACAATGAAAAATACCTAGAATAAAATGATATGCATGAAATATTGGATCAACTATTGATATCATTAAATGTTATAAAGGCCCCTCCCCTCCCCCACATCACTCTCAAATCCCTAATACCCATGATCACATAAAGAAGAACATGTAACATACTAAATAAAAAATGGCATAACTAAATAATTTAAACATAATACATTATGCAAAAAGATATACTCACATACCTCCTAGATTCCAACATGTCACACCCCCTCCCATCATTCAAAACAACAGAGGGAACATGACTGACATTCTAGGGCTTATTTGGTAAACTCAACCCCATACATTATTAAGAAATTCATCATAAATAAAAACCTCTGTGTGCAAATTCATACTCAATATAAACAAAACAGAATTAAATCATATTTCCACACATACAACTGTAATGAATCAACATATCTATCACAAGTAGATGATGATTCAATATGAAGAGAATCAATCCCCTTATCATGCCATGCATAGACTTCATATCAATTCCATTAACATGAATAATTATCATTCAGAAATAACACATTGCAGAACATAGAATGCATATAATTTAAATACAAACAACACTTATCTTTGAGATGAAGCTGTCCAAACAACTGGCTATGTGAGAGCAACATTCCACCCAACCATAGATCTCTTTCCAACCTATATTCTTTCAGCTGAGATATCACCCCCGAGCTGGGTTGTGTATCCACTAAAGAGGAACTAAATGGGCTCACTCACAGCCATGGTTTCACTCAATAGCTATGCTAATCCAACACACAGTTGGGTTTATCAAGCATACAAGAGATAAAGGAGGGAAATGCTAAGCCAGTGAGCTCAACCACAGAGCTACAGGCATCTCAAGATAATTCAAACAGTCAAGGCACCCACAGTACCTACCACACCCAACACAAGGAAGGTCCCCTTCTCTGCTACACAGTCCCTCAAGCGTCCCTTCCCTATAATGCTCTTCAGGATGGGAATAGAAAGGTCCAAGCTTCTAAATCCTTGAGATTCCATCCTTAATTAGGTTTATCAAGCATTCCCAACCTCTGCTCAGTCATTCACACTTGGATTTCTCACAATTCTGTCATCAAATAACTCAATCCCGTCACTGGATTTCTGGGCTATAAAAACTTGGTCTTCCAATGGATTTCGGGGTATCTAATACTCTCAAAAATTTTCCCCAAGTTTCATATCTATGGATCCCCCATTGGATTTTATTGTCAATACCAAATTCTGGGCATTTATGGCTCTTCGAAACGTGGGTTCTTGCAAAGTTGTGATTTTCGGTTTTTTTCACTGCTGGGCATTCATAATGGATGCAAACTAATGATGGGATCCTCAACAATGGAATGGGAATGAGGAAGAACCCATTCCCATGAGGTAGAGTGACTTGTGGTACAAGAAAAACAAATCCCATACCTACCATAAGAATTTCTAGGCTTTCCATGCTCCATTGAAGCCATGGACTGAATTATTCAACAAATTCCTTACAACAGAATTAAATGTCAGCAAGGAAAGTCAAATGGGTTCACAAGATGACATTTTGAAGCATATGGTTAATCCCCACAACCCCCTCACCACTCCCTATTGGAATACACATGGCCCCTTCTCATTCATTGCTTCCATATCCAGTTTTGGTATTCTATTGAAATATTAAATATTTACATCAATTTACAATATTCCATGGCTTAATAGCACATTTGTAGCAAAATATCAAATACTTTCCTTTCTAAATAAATCTGAGGATACACTAGTAGGGCCTTGTCCTTTATCTCCATGCTAGGAAAACATAGATCGCATGTACACAATATTTACATTAAAAGCCAACATATCAGAATGGTCAAAATTGGGGTATTACACAACTTTGCTACAATATCATTGATATTCTTCTTCATTTAACTCAACATCTGTATCACCATCTAGTTCAGAACCGCTATCGTTGAAAGGATCGCTCATATCAACATCATTATCAACTTCATTTGCTATTATATATTCATCATCAATATCATCACTGACTACACTATCTACTACGTCATTTGGATGATCAACTTCTTGATCGGATTCTTCATCTGAGACATCGACGCTAATGACCAACTGCTCTTGATCTGCATCACCTTCTTCTTCAAGATTGTCTTCTTCCCCTTCATTATACTTGAATGGTATTCCTCTTGGATCATATATAAAAATGTATGACCAACCTACTTTACCTGTCAGCTTAGCAATTGAAGATGAGGATCATGATGAAGATGATGATGAAGATGAGGATGGTGATGATGATGAGGATGATGAAGATGACGATGATGATGAAGACGACGACGATGATGATGATGATGATATCCATGATGATGATGATGTCAATGATGATGATGTTGATGTTGATGATGGTGATGATGACGACAACGGTGATGATAATGATGATGATGATGATGATGATGATGATGATGGTGATGACAACGACGATGATTATGAAGATGATGATGATGATGAAGATGAAGATGATGATGATGATGATGATGATGATGATGACGATGATGATGATGATGATGAATATGGTGATGAATTTGAAGACGATGATGATGACGATGATGATGATGATGATGATGAAGAAGAAGAAGAAGAAGAAGAAGAAGAAGAAGAAGAAGATGATGATGTCGATGATGATAATGTTAGTGATGATAATGTCGATGATGATGATGGTGATGATGATGACAATAGTGATGATTATGATGATGAAGATGATGATGATGATGATGATGATGATGAAGACGATGATGATGAAGATGATTATGAATATGATGATGATGATGACGATGATGAAGATGACGATGATGAAGATGATGATGGTGATGAATATGATGATGATGAAATCGATGATGATGATGATGATGATGATGATGATGATGACGATGATGTTGATGAAGATGATGATGATGAAAATGTTGATGATGATGAATATTTTGAAGATGATGATGATGATGGTGATGATGATGAAAATGATGAAGATGATGAAGATGAGAATGATGAACATGATGTTGATGAAGATGATGATGACGATGACGGCGATGACGACGACGACGATGATGATGATGATGATAGTGATGATGAAGATGATGATGATGATGAATAAGATGAAGATGATGGTGATGACGACGACAACGATGATGATGAATATGGTGAATATGATGATGATGATGATGATGATGATGATGACAATGAATATGATGATGATGATGATGAAGATAATGATGATGATGATGATGATGATGACGATGACATGATGATGAAGATTGTGAAGATGATTATGGACATGATGAAGATGATGGTGATGATGACGAAAATGATGAAGATGATGACGATGAAGAGAATGATGATGATGAGGAGGAGGAGGAGGATGAAGATGATGATGACGATGTAAGATGATAGATAAAAAATGACATAACTAAATGATTTAAACATAATACATTATGAAAAAATATGTACTCACATACCTCCTATATTCTGACATTACTATAATGTCATTGATATTTTTCTTCATCTGAATCAACATATGTATCATCATCTGGTTCAGAATCGCTATCATTTAAAGGATTTCTCATATTTGCATCAAAATCAATGTAATTTTCAGTTGTATATTCATCATCAATATCATCAATGACTATGTCATTGTATTCTACATCATTTGGATTATCAAATCCTTGATCGGATTCCTCATTTGACACATCTACGTCGGCGAATAGGTACTCCTGACATGCATCACCTTCTTCTTCAACATTGTCTTCTTCCTCTGCATTATACTTGACCGGTCTTTATCTTCGATCATATCTAACAATGTATTACCAACCTGCTTTACCTGGAACCTCTAAGTAAAAGACCTGATCACATTGAATTGGAAGAACATAAGGCTCTGTACTCGGTTCAAGTGCCCCTGTATTAACCATGGTAAATCCATTGGCATGCTTAATAATAGTTCTTTTGGGATCACGTTCATTCATTCGTAGCCTGTACCATGTGACCTCAAAAATAATTATTTTAAAGTAATTAAAGTCACACGCAATTATCTCTTCCAAATCACCATAACACATATTTTCAGATACTTTTGGATGCCTATCACTTCTAGAGGAAACATTTGTTGATGTATATGTAACTTCGGAACGTATTTCATATATGTTGTATGTACTCCTATAGAGATGGTATTATTCCTCTATACGGAAGTGTCGTCATTTATATTGTAAGTGTCGTAACTTATACTTGATGGGTTATTAGACCACCTTGTTGGGGTCGGCCCTGTATAAGTCATGTGGGTCGAAGGGTTATTAGACCACCCTATTGGGGGTCGGCCATGTGGGTCAAAGGGTTATTAGACCACCCTATTGGGTGTCGTCCATGTGGGTCAAAGGGTTATTAGACCACCCTATTGGGGGTCGGCCCAGTCAGCATTATGTTATGTGGTTAAGTTCGAGCCTACATGAGTTAGGTAAAAAGGCAAGTCAAGTCAAGTATAAATAGAGTGCGGGAGGCACTCTATTTACTCACTCACTTCTCACACATGCACTCAAGGAGGAGTGGCGCACTTATGGAGGAGGAGGATCTGCTGCTAGGTTGTGTCTATCTCTTATGGTTGGTTGTATCATTTCTCTATCTATCTCTGAGGAAGTTATTGGGGTTTTTCACCTTTATGGTTTTCCCCAAGTAAATCTTTGTGTCTCTTGTGTGCTTGCATTATTGTCTACATGATTGATATGCTGTAGATATGCTGTACATGTTGTTCTCTCAGTTAAGATCCTAGATCAGATTAAAGTAAATTCTGAAAATTTAACATGGTATCAGAGCTAGCCTAAAAGAAGGCATGATATGGCATGTATGACACTTGTTGCACTTACGACGCTAGGGCTTGATATAGCAAAAACCAGTCATTGTAGAACTTTCGTTATAAATCCGTTTTGGTGACGTTTCCGGATCTGAAATTGTTACAGGACGAATAGTAAATCTCCAGGTACCTTGTGTCCAAAGGACAACCTCTAATTCGTTGTACTTTGTGATTTATGATCTATACAATATAGGGTTTCTGCCTCTTCCAGATCTGAGTCAAAATCAGGTGACCTTGGGAAAAAGGTCATAACCTGGGCTAGGAAGCTCCAAATGAAATTTCGTAAAATGTGACAGGTAGTACACAGTCTTTAATATCTCAGAAAACGTTTTCATAGGCCGAAGTTGAACCAGTGACACGTGGCACACCGTACAAGTTCGCTCTCCTGTATTATCCCATAAACAGGTCATGTTGCGACAATTGGCATAACTCTCCCTCAGAGAATCCAATTGAGGTCAGACCTATGAGGATGGAAAGATAACAGGCCGAGCTATCTCAGCAAATTTTGTTAGAAGCCGAAGTTCAAACAGTGACATGTGGCATGCCGTACAAGTTCGCTCTTCTGTTTTATCCCAAAACAGGTCAAGTTGCGACAATTGACATAACTCTCTCTCAGAGAATCCAATTGAGGTCAGACCCATCAGGATCAGGCTATCTCAGAAAACTTTTTCAGACCCTGTGGATCAAAAAATTTAGAGGTACACCAGAAACAATCAGGTACATATTTCTGTCAAAACTGAATTATTTTTGAGTACCTTCATTCATGGCTTCCAGAATTTAGGGCTTCGTAGAAAGTTGGAATTTTTGTAATCAGAGACCACGACTGGATGCTACTCATGAAAATGGAAATTTAGAGACCAAGATCAATATTTTTGGTTGGGCAGAAGGTCGGGCTTGATCAAACCCTAGTTCGGGACTTTGATCAGAAAAGTGGAAAATTAGGGCTTCTGTAAAAATGGGAATTTTTGAAATCTGTGACCACGGCTGGAAGCTCCTCAGAAAAATAGAAGCTTAGAGCTTTGTATCAAACCTTTTTATTGGGAAGAAGAGTGGGCTTCATCAAACCCCAGTTCAGGGTCACGTCCAGTGAATCCAGAAGTCTCAAAGGAAAAATTGAGGAGTGAAACTTTGCAGTTTTCAAATTCTGAATATACTAGCTTGATCACTCATCAAGGCGCATATTTCTACCCTTTCAGAAGTTTGAAATTCAAATTTTGAATTTTTGGGGTTTCTTTGACAAACCCATATCCATCTCCAGGTCCAGTTCTTGCAAATCAAGTGGATTGGGTTAATCCTAGAAGAAGATGGATTGGTCACCTGCATAAGTGAAGAAGTTCCTATTTCAGAGGGAGATGAGGCTAAGGCCTTACATAAGAAGATTACAAGCGATCTCGACAGGTATGACTCATCGAGGTATGTTTCGATATTTGTCCATGATTAAGTTTATGGTATGTTTGTCTTCATGTTATTATGGTTAGTACAATTTTGATTTTAGATTTGTCGTATCACCTTAACAAAATTATGAATGCATGATAGAAGATATTCATTGGTTAGGGTGTTGACACTTATGATTGTACTAATGCATTATGGTGTTGTATGAGGTTTATGTTGTCTACTAACATGAAAGGTACACCATGAAAGACAAATCATGTTCTGGTCCAAGAACATATGATCATGATAACATGAGGACAAAGATTCATCCATTGTCATGGATCTCATAGAAGATCCATTTACGAGGTATGTATAACTTGGTTTTGTAATAGTTAACCTATGAGATATACAGGTTACTAGAACAAGTCATTGAAGAAGAACAAGAAGACATCATGTGAGTATATTAGACATAAATAGCTAGCATGCTAATCCAAGTATGTTTTTCCTATATCAAGATAGAATTCTACCTTGTGTTAGGATCTTATACTGTTGTTGATAATGATTATTCATGAAGTCATAGGTTTGAATAATCATGGTTGTATCCATATTATGTTTCTTACCATAATTGATGATATGACTAACCAGAAGAATCATGAAGGTATAGGTTTGAATAATCACAGGTTTTATGCATATTATATCTCTTATCTTGTTTGATGATTCAACTAACCTGAAGAGTCATAGGTTTGAGTAATTATTGGTTTAGACATGTTATGCTTATTATGATTTGACTAACCATAAGAATACTACATAAACCTTGAATGCTAATGCTTATTATTTTCTGTTTGAAATGATCATGATTATACATGCTTGATATTATTGTGTTTTAATAGTATACTAATGAATGTATGATTTTATATGAGATCACAAGGATAACTCAATCATGATACTAATAAGCATGCATAGGGACCAAGGATGAATATGAGTTCAAGAACAGGTAATTCAGGAAGCAAAGATCAAGAGGGAGCACACTCTAGTTGTTCCTACAAGGAAGCAAAGACTCAGAGGGAGTCCACCCAGTAAACAAACAAAGATAAGTATTTTTAATTATCATTTCTTGCATATGTGCTTGTTTAAATAATACTGTTCAATGATGTATATATTGATGTTCCTAGAATTAGGTTGTGTATTATGCACATTAGAATAATTGCATTGATGAACAGTATACTACTAATATGCATGGGTAAGTAGCCTATGGCACTGTACAACATTCCATTGCTACTTATCTAGAATGAAACCTCTTTGCTGACATGTTGGGAGTTGTGCACACTCTTAACAATGTTCTGGTAAAGATTGGAAGGCATCTAGAAAGTTACGGGATATGGATAAATGTTGTATTGAAGCATTGGCTAAGATAATTGCATGACTGTATGACATATTTCTTTATGTGTAAGAATTTGTTCTGAAAATTATGAGATGTTTCTAATCATGCAATTTAACCTGTTTTGTAGGAAAGACCGTATATCTTCACCTACAAATGGACTACAACATTTGTTCCAGCAACAAAGATATATATTGAAAATATTGAAGATATTGAAGTTCCCAGGATCTGGGATGAAGAAATGGAATGTCATGATCCGTTGATCATGAAGAATGATGTTTGGGATGTAGTCCCAAGACTTGAAGGGAAGTTTGTTATGACTTCCATATGGAACTATCAGATCAAGCATGTTGCAGTTGGCAGCATTGAGAAATATAAAAGTGATGAAATAGAAGATGCACCAGATGGATTTCAAGACAGCATGGTAGGATAGACAGCTTTCTATCCAGTTTAGGCGTTACCAAGAGTAAAGCGGATTCCAACCTTTTCTACAAGGTTGAAGAAGGCAATCCATTGATACTACTTTTGTATGTAGATAACCTGTTTGTTACAGCTAAAGATAGATTGATTACCGACACGCAGCGGAAGCTTTCTACCAAGTTTGAGATGAAGAACTTGGGGATGATGCACTATTTGTTTTTGGCATGGAGGTGTGGCAGAGTGCATATGGAATCTTCCTTGGACAAGGGAAGTATGTAGTAGAGATCCTGAAGAGGTTCGGGATGATGGACTGCAAGGATATGGCCACACCTATGGCATCGAATCTGAAGCTTCTATGTGATGCTTCATCTGAGCCGGTTGATGTCTCTTTGTATCGTCAGATGATTGGGTCCTTGATGTACCTGACGAACACAAGACCAGACATTTTCTTTGCTTTGAACACATTGATCCAGTTCCTGACGGATTCGAGGAGTGTTCACCTGGTTGCTGTAAAGCATGTTCTGAGGTACTTGAAGGGTACAGTGGATTAGGGGCTCAGGTATGAGGAGAATCAAAAGTTTAACCTGCAGGGTTATGTTGATTCAGATTGGGCTGGCAGTGCTGCAGACAGGAAGAGAACATCTGGGTGTTGCTTCAGTATGGGATCAGGTGTGATCTCTTGGTTTAGCAGGAAGAAGTCCTGTGTAGCACTGAGTACAGCTGGGGCAGAGTATGTTGTAGCCTGTTCAGCTAGTTGTGAGATAGTATGGCTACGGAAGCTACTGTCTGGGTTATTTGATCTCCCATTGGAGGCTACTGGTATCTTCTGTGATAACCAGAGTTGTGTGAAGCTGTCCGAGAACCTAGTGTTTCATTATAGGTCGAAACACATAGAGATCAAATATCACTATATCAGGGATATGGTGCAGAGAGGAGCTATGAAGCTCCTATATGTTGCGACAGACGAGCAGATTGCAGACGTGCTGACGAAGCCGCTAGCCAGAGTGAAGTTCGAGTACTTCAGAGAGAGGATTGGCATTCTTCAGATCGAGGACACTTCGAGGAAGAAGTGATGGACACATTTGCTGAATCCATTCCAAGCATGTTGGAAGGAGGATCCTTCACATGGCTGTGGATGTAAGCGTTGGATAATGGGCATCAGGATGATGTTCTGGTTTCTGCTTGGATATGATCAGTTGGATCATTTATGTATGTACGCATCATGTTGGATGCGGGATATGATCAGTTGGATCATTTATGTATGTACGCATCATGTTGGATGCTGCATATGATCAGTTGGATCATTTATGTATGTATGCATCATGTTGGATGTTGGATATGATCAGTTGGATCATTTATGTATGTATGCATCATGTTGGATGCTTGGACCATGTATCTGTATATGTATCAGGTGGATACATTGTATGATCAGGTGGATCATGTACGGTGATATGTATCATGTATCAGGTGGATACATTGTATGATCAGAAGGATCATGTATGATGATATGTATCAAGTAGATACTTGGTATGCATTAGGTGGATGCATTGATGATCAGGTGGATCATGCAACAGGATGTTGCAGTGATGATCAGGATGATCATGGATGATGAGCTTCAGGATGTTGCTCCAGATGACATGCAGCAGGACGTTGTAGTGATGATGATCAGGACGATCATGAGTACATCAGGACGATGTATGGTGAGTATCAGGTTGATACTCTATGGCCGTGGATCAGGTTGTGCAGATGAGCATGTCTGGGAGATCCTATAGGTCGAAGTTGTGTACCCGTAACAGCCTGGGATTCTCTTTCGAGACATTTGTCTGGGAGGACATGTAATTTGTGCCCTGGGAGATTTCAGGTCGGAGTTGTGTACCCGTAACATCCTGAGATGCTCTTGCGAGGATTTGTCCTATGGCATGTAATTTGGGCCCTGGGAGATTTCAGGTCGGATTTGTGTACTCGTAACATCCTGAGATGCTCTTTCGAGGTTTTTCCATGACCACATGTAATTTGTGCCCTGAGAGATTTCAGGTCGGAGTTGTGTACCCGTAACATCCTGAGATGCTCTTGCTAGGTTTTGTGGTGGACCACATGTAATTTGTGCCCTGGGAGATTTCAGGTCGGAGTTGTGTACCCGTAACATCCTGAGATGCTCTTTCGAGGTTTTGTGGTGGGGTCACATGTAATAGCGCCCTGGGAGATCCTACAGGTTGGAGTTGTGTACCCGTAACATCCTGGGATGCTCTTTCGAGGTTTTGTGATGCACGTAATAAGTCCTGAGGATTCCACAGTATGGCTAGTGATGATGAAGACCTGCAGGTGGTGGGCCGACATCCAGTATGAAAAAGGACTGGCTTTGTAGAACTTCCTATGACGAGTAGATTCAAAGATTGATTGAGATAGCAGCAGCAGTGATGATGAGGATGACTCGAAGACGATTATCCAGTGACGATGATCCAGAGAAGATGACTTGTGCTAGAAGAACTGTGCTGAGAAATACCTTCCTAGTTAAGAGGGAGTGTTGATGTATATGTAACTTCGGAATGTATTTCATATATGTTGTATGTACTCCTATAGAGATGGTATTATTCCTCTATACGGAAGTGTCGTCATTTATATTGTAAGTGTCGTAACTTATACTTGATGGGTTATTAGACCACCTTGTTGGGGTCAGCCCTGTATAAGTCATGTGGGTCGAAGGGTTATTAAACCACCCTATTGGGGGTCGGCCATGTGGGTCAAAGGGTTATTAGACCACCCTATTGGGGGTCGGCCCAATCAACATTATGTTATGTGGTTAAGTTCGAGCCTACATGAGTTAGGTAAAAAGGCAAGTCAAGTCAAGTATAAATAGAGTGCGGGAGGCACTCTATTTACTCACTCACTTCTCACACATGCACTCAAGGAGGAGTGGCGCACTTATGGAGGAGGAGGATCTGCTGCTAGGTTGTGTCTATCTCTTATGGTTGGTTGTATCATTGCTCTATCAATCTATGAGGAAGTTATTGGGGTTTTTCACCTTTATGGTTTTCTCCAAGTAAATCTTTGTGTCTCTTGTGTGCTTGCATTATTGTCTCCATGACTGATATGCTGTAGATATGCTGTACATGTTGTTCTCTCAGTTAAGATCCTAGATCAGATTGAAGTAAATTCTGAAAATTTAACAACATTAGTGACTCAAAAACTACATTTATCCCACAATCAAATGTTTTCTTCTTTTCATCCAACTTTTTTATGCGAAATTTACGACCATTGCACCACATAGCCTTGTGGTGTATCAACTGCATCATGCTTGAATCGGTAAATAAATATATAATAAGAAATAAATGAAAGAAATACATTGATGTAATGGGAAACAATGAAAAAATGAGCAGGGTAAATATACTTTCCTTTTTATCTTTTAAACCACATGCTAAATCAATTTCCCTTTGCATAAGTTCATCAGGATATTCTTCTCGGTAACGATGCATTGTTTTAATCATTTTACTAACCCCTTCCCATGATAAGGTACCATAGAATTTTGTACATTGTTCTATCCATTCCTCCATCCAATCAAGATTGTTTGCAATGTATAAATGTAGTGTATCCCACACGTGACCAACTATATGAAAAAATAACAATTAAGAATTGTAAATTAGTTATCATTAAAGGAAATTAAGCTTACCTTAAAATACTTATGCAATAATAAAAATTATATATATATATATATATATATATATGTGAAATTGAAAAATTAATTGTATAACAAATTAAATCTACACCATTCAATTATCTTTCACTTTTATCGTCCTACCTTTCGCCAACATGACCTCCCCTTCAAATTTCTTGATGGAGTTGACATGCCAAATGCGAGGCAAATTTATATTTTTGCTAAATTTGGAAGATACTAACTAATGTACACCATGGATTGATATAGCATATATCCCTACACCATAGAACCCTCAGTACGTGCTCTTTGTCTAACAAAATCCTTCAATGACTTGAAATGACTTTCCACCATCCACATTGACCTTGAGTTTACAGGTCCACACAATTCAATCTCATCAACTTGATGTATGAGATAGTGTTCTTGTGCATTAAAAAATGTTGTAGGTAAATAATTCTACATTTCACACATTAGATGAGGAATTTCTCTCTTCCAATACCTAATATTTTCTTTATGAATTTATTTAGATGAAAGCCACCTACAAAAGATGCAAGAAAAAAAAAGTGATCAACAAGATTGAGGCATATATAATAAAGTTCCAAGATGTAAAAACCAATATGTCAATAATCTATGCAACCAAAAGAACAAACATTTTCATGCATACAAATTGTTAAACTTACCTCATGTATTTACCAAGATCATATATGACTTCTTTTATCTTGTCGTCAAAGCTACCTGGGAGAGATAGAGGTAGAAAGTACTATAGAAAAAAGCAAATCATTATTTAATGTTTTCAAATAGGATATAAAAATTACTAAAAATATGTACTAAATGGAAATTATATACGTAAATAATTACCTTAATGAATGTATGCCAGTCATGAGTTTTAACACCGCCAAAATCACCTATTTTGGTTAAGATATTTTGTATGTTCCAAGAAAACCCTGTTGGAAACCTTATTTTCTAAATTACCTCTTTTATAGCATTGCTTTGTTACTCTGTCAATAACCATGGAATACTAATATTTCAGTTCCCATCTACGGCATATGAAATAATTACACTTTGCAATGCGTGATTGGCTCATGCAATGTCACTACAATGTTTTCCAATTTTATCTTTGTCAAACCTTCCATCTAATATCCACAATGTAATCTCTGTTACATTCATCCTAATATGCATTGTATCGAACATATGAGCTATTTGTAGGTGCTTGTAGAAAGGAAACCTACTAAATTGTATGGGATAACTCTTCATTCCTCATGGAATCCCATTCATGACTTAAAGACATGCATTAAACATAAACAAAAACACATTAACGATAATTCATGGCACCCATGGTAGAGAAAAATCAGTAAAAATATACAAATCATAATATTACGTGTTTATATATGCTACATATACAATTTGCATACCTCAATGATTTCTGTTATATTCCGAATTCCATAGGTGAGGTGTCATTCTTCGTGGTTTCTTTCCATTCTCTTCTTTACCATTAATTTTTTTTTCTTGGTAGTTCGATACCTATGGTTCTTAGGGAGGAATTTCATGTACTCATCGAAGAACTCCTTTTCTAAACCTATTGAACGGGGAGATTTTATCCTAGAACCACATACTGGAGATGCAAATTTGCCCTTTTTTTGAAGACCTGCAAGATATATGTACTAATGTTATAGTATCAAAAGATTATTAGTTTTAAAAAAATGCATCTTATTTACCTTAAAAACATATAATTTTAACGACGTGCAACTGAAAGTTACATACCACAAAAATGTGTTAACCCAGGAGCGTCATGAATTTATCCATGCAAGTTTTAGATGGAACTGAAATTGTTTCTTCCCTATTGGTCTGGATATGTCATACATAGTGATTCCATCCCATAACTTCAATAGCTCATCGATAAGAGGATCAATATATACATTCATATATTTAACTTGGTACTTACCTAATTTCTCATTCAACATACAATATTGGTATTTAGTTATGTGTCCCAATATATAAAAGGTGTTCTCATGCAACAATTAAACAAATAAATTAATGAAATAATATAATTACTTTCAAAAACATACCTGGAATAATCATTTCCAACATTGTGTGCTCTCTCTTTATCATCATCCAAGGAGGAAGGTTATTGTTTATGATGAAAAAAGGCCACACTGAGAAAGTATAAAGAAGCTCACCAAATGGATTGAAACCATCAGCTTCCAATGAAAGTATAACATTACGAGGTTCATCTTTAAAAATTGGCCATTTTTCTTCAATGTTCTTCAATGCAGAATGATCGGCAGGCATTCTAAGAACACCATCTTCACTTTTTTTATTTGCATGGTAATCGATAAACTATTATATACTTTGGCACCTGAATGGTCATTGGAAATGTGGAATTATGGGAATATAATGAAGCACTTTGCGAGACACCTCTTTTGTTGCTTGATCAGTTCGATATCTACTAATTTCACATTATGGGAAGTTGTTCTCTGATGCATATTGTCCATAATATATATTATTATCATTAGGACATGCATCAATAGCTTGATACTCCATTCCAATTTATTTCATAATCATGAATACCTCTCGACATGTGCGTGGTAAATTATTTGATTATGGTAATAGAAATTAACCCAACAATATGCAACATTGACAAAAAATGAAATGTAAACAATATATGTCATAAATATTGCATATCCCTAATTTACGAATTAATTAACACTAAAAATAGAGGAAAACAGTCAACTTTACATACCTTAGGAGCTGTGTGAAACAAGTGTTCGATAAACCATTCACAACCTTCAAGTTCACCAACAACAATATAGCCGATCGAATATTGGTTGTTGATCCTTCATAAAGAGGTTGTTGGGACTTCTCGCATAGAGGAACATCATGAATATCATGTAGGTTTTCCTCATCCAATGGATAAAATGTGTCTTGGAGAAATCTATTTATCTCATCTTCTCCATCTTGGAGTATTAAAAAACCCACTTATACCATTTTATACTTAGGATATAATTAATTAATTAATCATTTATGATTAATTTCCTAAGTTTTGACTAGGTAAATAGGGCCAATTTTGTCTTTTAGTGGACCACATGCTATCCTAATTCACCAAAACAAATTTGGATAGATTCTGGATAAGATTTCCTTGGATTCTGCTTGATTTTATTCTATTCCCGAATTAGAAAGACAATTGCCATATTTAGACAGCTTTATCTTGTTTTTTCTACTTTCTAGTGGATAAGGAAAAGTTAGTTGACTTGGAAACTCTTACCACTTGGGAAATTTGACCTCCACATATTTTATGCTCTCCTAAATCCATAATTACATTCAATTTACCTCACTCATGAGCTTCCATACCATATTCATCCAGTTTGTGAGCCTTTAGACTATTTAGGAAAGTGTTTTTGACACCTAGGGTTTTTTTTGCCTTTAGTAAGCCTTTTCGTTTTGTGCTTTTCAACTTGCCTCTAAGGCATTCGATTTTATACATGGAAGATGTATTATATATTTTAATCATATTGATGAATAAGATACAGATATTTTTCCACAAATTATGTTCTTTATCCTTCTTCTCTCATTCTCATAAATATTCCATGTGAAGTTGTCTTATTGAATCTAGATCTAAGCCATTGCAAATCTCACATGGTATCAGAGCTAGACTGATTCAAAAAAAGTTCCAGAATGTTTTTTGCAGGGTATTTCCATCACCAGGAGCACAACATCATGGATAAAAATCAAGCTAAATATGTGACTCTCAGTCCCTTCAACTACTTTGACTGGAAGGCGCATATGATCATCCAACTTCGAAGCAAAGGATTGTATACAGTCATTGTGAGGATTGAAACTGAGCCAGGAGTTGTTGCATTAAAATACAAATGGTTTAATAGGATTGATGAAGCTTACGGCTTAGTTTGTATATCTGTATATCCATATCTTCTATTCCATATTGACTTACTATCCACTCCAAATCAAGTGTGGACAAAGCTAGAGTATCTCTTTGGAAAACAAGACGAGCTCAGAGGTCATTTATTGGAGATTGAGTTGATCTCACTTAGTTCAAGTAATTTAGATTCAATGGAAGAGTTCATCTCAAAATTCAATAACTTGGTGCTTCAAATAAAGTAATGTGGAATAGATAAGAAGGATTAGCAACTAATCCTTACCATTGTGTCAAAACTGAGCTCTGAATACTCGGTATTTGTGTATACTTTTCATACTACAAGACTTGCAGTTCCCAGTAGGAATATGCCAACCTTGGATGCATTCATTGATTCGCTCACTAAGGAGAAGGAAAATCTGGTACAAATGAGGGATATAACACCCTCCAAGGAATTTTAACTTTTTTCTCATGGAGCAAAGAGTTTCAATAATGACAAATCCAAACAAAAGATGTTGACAGATGAAGAGGAATCTGATGAAGATTCCAAAGACAAGAAGATAAAGAAGGAAAAGCCCAAGTGCTCTTATTGCTGCAAAGGAACTCATCCTGAGAAATTTTGTTTCAAAAATAAATTGTACATCATGTCCAATATTATTGAAGAGCATAACATAGATGTTCCTGACTTTGAAAGAAAAGAACAAGGCTAGCTTGTTGTAGAGCAAGAACATTGTCTCCAAGCCTCTCCCAAAGGTAATCATGCTTATGCTTTAAGTAATAGAGTGAAAAATACTTCTTATTTCTCTGATTTTGATTCAAATTCTTATATATCAGAATCATAAACCTACACCTCTCCTTGGTACAATCTCCAGTCAGTTCACCCAAGTCTCCTCTCAAACCTAGTCATTTTTCACGAGTTTATGACTTGTCTTATGAAAGGTCTTTCCACCTCCATTAAATTATTTTAGATTATGATTTTGAATATGATATATATTATTATATATAGGTCATGACACCTCCCACACCATTTTCCCAACCATTGGATGCAAAAAATACCCTACAACCCCCAAGTTCTCCAGTTAAGAAACCACACAATTCCATGGTTTCCTGCAGTGTGTCACTTGTCTCTATTGTTCTTATGTCTGTCATATCTTTAATTGGTTGGACATCCATGTACTTGGCCATAATTGGACTGATATTTCACACATATGGACCTGAACCCATAACTCATGGTTCAAAAGTCAAGTCCTCAAACTCTCTAGGCTCGCTCAGCTATCAGGGTGACCTAGTTGTTCACTCTTTTCCTACTGAAACTCTATTCGATAATGGAGACTCTCTTGTTGTTTGATGGTCCATATGAATCAAATTATGATACTTCAGAGCCGCATGATCTCCTTTACAATATCATAAATGTTCTTCATCAGTTTGAGAAGAAGGTACAAGAATTAGTGCACCACATTGCAACTGCACAAGAAGTTGATCCTATTGAGTCCATTGATGCTCTTTGGGAAGGAGTTTGCATAGATATTATTTCCATCATTGATTATGTTTACATATACGATTATATATGTTATAAAATAAATAAGAATTCATATGATTCTCCATCAACAGAATATGAGCTTGATGGAACCTCTACAGATGATTCCTTCCTACACCACATTGATGCACTGATGCATGATCATGACATTCACAATATCTTCATCAAGTATGTTACTTAGAAGCAGCACATTTAGCTCATTCAACTCCTCCAAATGAGTAATAATACAGTATGAATACTTCCAAGCATGTCCATTTTTTAGGGAGGGTTTTGTTCCCATGAGGTTTTCCATGTTTCCTCATTTTACAATGACTAGTTATTTTTGTATTGGGGTGACCATAATATTGGTTGCTTGGGAACTATATTTATGATATTTTTCTGATTTCCACCACATAAAGTCAGGATTAACGGGGGTGTTGGAGTATTAAAAAACCCACTTATACCATTTTATACTTAGGATATGATTAATTTCCTAAGTTTTGACTAGGTAAATAGGGCCAGTTTTGTCTTTCAGTGGACCATATTCTATCCTAGTTCACCAAAACGAATTTGGATACATTCTGGATAAGATTTCCTTGGATTCTATCTGATTTTATTCTATTCATGAATTAGAAAGACAGTTTCCTGATTTAGACAGCTTTATCCTGTTTTTTCTACTTTCTAGTGGATAAGGAAAAGCTAGTTGACTTGGAAACTCTTACCACTTGGTCAATTCGACCTCCACATATTTTATTCTCTCCTAAAGCCATAATTACATTCCATTTACCTCACTCATGAGCTTCCATACCATATTCATCCAATTTGTGATCCTTTAGACTGTTTAGGAAAGTGTTTTGACACCTAGGGTTTTTTTTCCTTTAGTAAGCCTTTTCTTTTTGTGCTTTTCAACTTGCCTATAAGGAATTCAATTTTCTCCATGGAATATGTATTATATATTGTAATCATATTGATCAATAAGATATATAGATTTTTTAGATTTGAATGGCGAGGAAAAGGGTCTGCTAGGGTTTGAAGTCGGCCCTCGACGATCTTGGCGGCCATGGTTTTTTCCATGGCTGCCCACAGGCGACGGCGGAGGGGGCGTCTATCGGCGACGGCGGAGGGGCGTCTGTATGGTGGCATGGAGCACTACGCGGCGGCGCCTGAGAGCGTCGAGGTGGTTTGGGGTGAGCGATTCAAGGCCGGCCGCCCGGTTCCGGTGATGAAAACTGAGACGCTGAGGGCAAACGCAGACCCCGGTACGAGTCTTTCCCCGTCGAGAACGAAGCTGTGATCGCAGTGGCGATGTGTGGGGTTCCAGACAACGAAGCTGGTTTCACCGTGAAGGGCAATGCAGCATTCTTCCTCAATCGACCGCCTCGAGGCAGACGACACAGCAGCCGTCGGAACGTCGGATCGACCTGATCAACATGCCGCCTTTGAAACCCCGGTTTCTTGGCATTTCTTGCAGTTCTTTCTTAGGGTTTCTTTCACACATCTGCAGATCAATTGATCGAAACGCTCATGGGTCAAGATCCATTGCTTCGGCGGTCTCTGGCTGGTTCTGTCTGGCCGTTTTCTTCATCAGGAGATGCTGGCTGAGTTCGCCGGTTTGGGAGATCTATAGAGTTTGATGCACGTCCACAGACTTGGATCTACTATTTCTTCTGTTGAGGGTTTCGGTTCTGATGGAAGCTGTTAATTGTCAAGGGTTCTTGGTGGACGGTGGGGGTAGAGGCACATTCCGGTGGCCCTACCTGCTGTTCAAGATCTTCTTCTTATGGCAACGTTCGGGATTCTCTTTGCTGTTCAAGATTTACATCTTATTGTGGCAAAGTTTTACTTTGGGTTTCTCTTTTTTGGATCAGCTCTAAATAAGCTGTTGTTTTTGCTTATATGGGACTGAAATATGTGAAAATGTAGGGATCCTTGTTGATTCTACTACATGTGCAATATGTAATTTTAATCATCTTTTTGAAATAAAATTACGGACATTTTCCCAGGAAAAAAAAAGATATATAGATTTTTCCATAAATTATGTTCTTTATTCTTCTTCTCTCATTCTCATAAATATTCCATGTGAAGTTGTCTTAATGAATCTAGATCTAATCCATTGAAAATATCACACGACATTTGTATCAATAACGTCATATTCGCCCATACGATCATTAAGAACTCGATATTCAGTATCCTGATCTCCATGTTCCTCACCTTGTAAAGTAGTATTTCTACTATTATGTGGCAAATAGCTCTCTAGTGGTCAACATTTAGGGGGCATTGTCTTTATATTTACAAACAATGCAATATCATTAGTGTATAATATACAACACATATATTTAAAGTGATAAAACATTTTGTGAATACATGATCATTACTATTACAAGAAGTACATTATGTAATGAATAACGTCTTACCAATGGATGATATTCAATACCCCCCTTCAGCATGCCCCTTCTCCTTACATTTTTTTTCAACTGTTGTTCTTAAAATTCTTCTCATTCGCAAACCTCTGCAATCATTGCAAGGGAAATAACACTTTCCATCACCCTTCTCCTCCAATGCTGCCTTAAACTCAGCATACCTCTTATTATTTTCTTCCCAAGTATATTTATTTGGCATTCTGATAGCATATAAGAACAAAAAAAATCAATCAATATATAAGTAAATTGAATAGAGTATATATATATATATTAAAGGAGGCATAAAATTGAAGGACTCGATTAGAGGATTACCTAAGCATGTGTAGAGGATTACCTAAGTAATTCCCTTGGATTACTACATGTTGTTCCAATAAGAATTAATGTATGATGGGTAATGGTTATTGATTCTACATAACATGAATTTAGACATTGCCTTAAAAAAGGGGCTAAGGAATTGTGTTAATGATGTTACAAATTAGGAGTTTACATATTACTTCAATTCATGTGTTGGCATGTTAATAGAAATGGGGTTTCCTGATAAAGTAATGAATTTCTATCTAAATGTCCAAGTGAGTTAGTATGTTGGATTGTAAGTGTATTTCTGAAAGGAGTTGTTACATCATTTTTCCAAGTGGTAATACCCATATGATATTGAGTTGTTAATTGGTTCCCTACATTGGTTTATAATTATTAATTGCAAGAAGGTCTACATTATGGTGCCAATGGATCTAATGTATAAGAAATTGAGGGTCCAATAATATTGTTCATATTCATTATACTAGAGATTAAAAGGTTTCAACACATTGTAATGATATTGCCACATGGGATTATGAATATAGATGTAGACCCACCCAAGTAGACATAAATTAGTTTTTTTATTTTGCGTCATCCAGAAAGGGTGTTACAATTATTAAGTGCATAATTAACAATTTGATTTATTCATGGTATAGTGATGATTCCATTTACAAAGGAATTGGATGGGAAACACACTAGTGAAGGACAAGCCCATTCAAATGGAGAGATCTCACTCTAGGATAGAACATATTAATGGCCTCCAAGGATTCCATATACCATGTTATTTTTTTTATTTTTTTTAACTTTGACTTTAGAAGAAATGAGTATCAAAGTTTGAAAGGATACTCCATTGTGGTCTCATTGGTTATCTATGAGGGGGCTAGTTAAATCTAATTAGATAGTGTTGAAATCTACAATGATGGTCGTATTGATTACAATGACAATGATTTCATTATCATCATCATCATCATCGTCACTGATGATGATGATGCTGATGATGATGACGATGTTGGTGGTGTTGTTTTTAATGATGATGATGATGATTACTAACGATCACGAAGATGCTTATGATGATGATGATGTTCTTGGTGATGATTATGATGATGATGATAATGATGATAATGATTATCATGATGAGAATACGGATTGTGTTGATGGTGATGATGATGATTGTCATCGATGCCGATGTTGTTAGCATCACCATCACTAACATTGTGTTCCAAGTTGCTAGGTTGATGTGTGAGTTGTTTCTAGTTATACACTAGACTAGATCAATTGTTAAACGATTCTAGGAAAGGGATGGAAAATAAAATGTGATCGATACATAAGTTATGTATCGGAACATTCCAATTTCAGTACTAACATTGGAAATGATATTAATTCCATGGATTATGGGTGCTCCATTAATACATTGAAGCCCTAGTTGGAACACAAAGGGCGCAAACACAAAACCGACTAGTGCATTGCAGTCCAACTAACCTGGAAAATGAAGGAGATCAAAAATTTGATGTGTCAACCCAGTATCAGACTCTTGAAATCATAGAACGAACAATCAACAGAAAAATTCTTGCAACTATAGAAAATAATTTGTGGAAATGTGTCTTAAGAACATGTATTTATAGATCAATGAGCATCGTTGTTTCAACGAAAATGCACAACGATCAAATTTAAAAAATAACAAAAAGTCAATAATCGTTACTTTGATAACCATTGACGTTGCACGTGTAACTTTTACCGTCACTATAGCGACAAACTCATATATGTCTCTATAGCAATGAATGTTCATCGCTATAGCAATGAAATGTTACTTCCATAGCTAGAGTGACGATTCTCAGCAGCCAGAACATTTTTTTTCAAAAAAATTACCTATTTATCCACAAAATTTTCTATTTTGACTTATTTGTGGTAATATTTCGTGGAAATTTTGAGCCATATGTACTAGTGTGCCATTTTCCTGCACTAAAACCATACCAATAGTTGAGGTAGAGAAAGAAAGACAAAGGATATGATCCTTGATGTAATCAGGTGGCTGTATTATGGGTGCATGGGTAATGGTGTGCTTGAGATTGTCAAAGGCACTTTGGGCATAGTTATCCCAAATAAACGAGATTTATTTCTTTAACAATCGCATATAACTGTGTTTTTTTTCCAAAAACTTACACACAAAATGATGCAAGTAGTTTTCCTTGCGCAAAGAAATTTGAAGTTTGGTGATGTCTGTATGTGGGGTAGGGATAGAATAGACTATATGTTGAGGGGATCGATGCATATCCCATATTTTGAAATGATGAAGCCAAGTATACATCCGGAATCCACATAGAATATGCACTTGTGGGTATTTAAGCAGATGTTAGAACGTCAACATATGAGAAAAATTCCTTGAAATGATTGATGTGAAACTCACGATGATTTTAATGAGATGGAAAGTCATCGAGGTAGGGTTCCAAAAAATCCTTAATATTGTTAAAGGCATACAACATGGACCTCCAGAATGTGGCACCATCATTTTTAATCCCAAAAGGTAATTTGTGGTATGAAAATGTACCCCATGGGTAGATAAATGCGGTCTTGATTTGGTCTATTGGGTGGATCTCAATATGATTGTAGCCAAAAAAGACATCCATCAATGAGAAGATGACACTTTTGGCACAATTATCAATAATTTGGTCTATAAACGAGGTACGGTAATTGTCCTTAGGACAAGACTTATTTAGATCCTTGTAATCAACACAAAATCTGATTGTTCCATGTTATTTTGTAATCAGAACACCATTAGAGACCTAATCTATCAAGGGGATAGGATAAATGAAACCATCTTTCAACAACTTTTCAATTTTTGCTTTAATAGCCGCATTCTTTTGAGGGTGCACTGGGTGAAGTTTTTTCCAGGTAGGTTTTGCATCGGGATATGTTTTGATTTCATGCACAATGATCGCAGGATAAATATCAGACATTTCTTCATAGCTCCATGCAAATACGTCAAGGAATTGTTTGAAAAAGGCCGTGTAAGTATTGATTTTGTCAGAAGAACAACTTCAGACAATGTGTATATGTTCCACGACACTTGGTTTCACCGAGATGTCAATGGTGGTGCTAGGCATAATGTTTGCAAATTTCCCTTCAGTTACTGTATCTTGGGTGTGAATAGGAGGTTGAGGGTTAGGAATGACATCCGATGAAACAATAGTGTGGATCGCATTCTCTACCGTGTATAAAGGCGGGAGGAAGTACAATTGATGGTGATTGTATGCCATGGAGGATCATCCAAGCTCATAATCTCCATGATTGATTCATCATAGTGAAAAGTCTTGAGGATATGATCTAACGATGGAGAGGATGAGTTCCTTCAAGATGGAAGAGAACCTGATTTGGATGCCACCATATGGTGGTCATCGGGTGAATCAGATGTCGATTGGATGGACTCATAAGTGCATTCAAATGGGATGAGAGGCATCTGATCTCCAATCTAATCAATGTTCATAATATCGGGAACAATCCAAGGGTCTTCCGATTTGGAGGAGGATGGGATCATGGATGATATCATGTTCACCATGGAAACATGTGATGAGGGATCAAGTGTTGTAAAGACTCCCATCAGAGATGAGTCTTTTAGGATTCCTACCTCTACAATCTCATATATTTGCGAAGAGTGTCCTAAAAGAGGGACATTATCTGCAGGATGAGCTGTGGTGTTCGGTGTACAAATATCTAATTGGTCGATAGTGACAAATTTTCCATGATGGGAAATTGCACAATGTGGAAGATGGAAGATGCAACCGTAATAATAACATAGAACCAATTTCGACCAAGCAATAAGTTGTAATCCAATGGAGCTGCAACTACTTACACATTAATAGAAATAGTCTTACCTCCCAACTCAACGGCTAAATATTGTAGGAGCTCATGTGGTTGGAATGCACATCCATCAAATGATTTCAGAGTGGTAGGGGAATGATTTAATTTGAGAGAACCAATGGTTGTCCAGTAGGACAACGACATTACCAAAGTAGAGGATCATTTGTCTAAAATAGTACGATGGATATTTTTCTTAGTGACATTGGTAATGATTTGAAATTCGAATTGGTGGGAAAGACTTGATTTGAAGTATTCCAATATAAACATGATGGTGTTAGATGAATATGGATCCACTATTACAATAGCAGATAACGTAGTCTTTCGCTGATTGGGACATTTTTGTAATACTTCAAGAGTCGACATAGAACATGGTTCCTGGGCTAGATCTTCCACAATGTTGTAGTTTTGAATGGACCAGGCATTGGGATTGAATATTTCCTTTCAGATTGTGCTTTTTGGTGGATGCAATACTTCATTTGGTATAGGTTTTTCTATGGTCAAAGTACCTTGCGACAGAGAAATAGTGGATGTAGATGTGGATGATTTTTCAGTATTACCTGCATTAGATTCCTTTCCAGGAATAAAATCGTATGTATGTTCCCTGGTAGATAAGTTGAATGTTTCACTACACATCATGAGAACATGAGTAGTCATGAATGGTTCTCCTTGATGATGGGTTGGTTTTTGTGCAACCATTTGTTGTTGTTGTGTGGGGAAGGGGTCTATTAAAACTGCGTGTGGAGGGTTTCCTTTGAGAGACTTGTGTAATTATTCATGATGTGGGAATTCTTTCATGAATTGGTCGTCACTGCACAGTAAGAAGGGATATTTAGCCTTCCATCCATGTTTGGTATCAGGAGGTTCGATATTGTTTCTATGTTCCTGCTGGTTAGAAGATTTCTTGGATTTACCTGTGTTTTTCTTCTTACCACTGGATTTCTAAGATGAAGCTGATTGGATTGAATTCACCTCTGCAGTGGAAGCAGGATTGGGTGACTATTGGTGTTATTACCATCCTGTGACGATGTGCGGGCTGGAGCCATGTAGATTTGTGATCCAACCGATTGAGTAGCATGCTGAGTATGAATGGAACCAATGATGCCATTGGCATGTGATCCTGTGGGGGGTTTTGTTGGGTTGTATGTAGGGAAAGGGGAATTGGGAATTATGTCATATAATGTGCCATATTGAGTGTAGACTAAGTATAAATACTAAGCATGGGAAATGGCTTGTTCTTCCATAAATTCTCTTCCCATAAAGACATATTTGGCTATGATAGGTAACAATGACTTGGTAAACCAATCAGCCAGTAATCAATCCAGAATGGGATTCTTAATGAGCCGACCTATTCTTCTCCATTCATGAATATTATTAGAAATATGAGTAGAGGTTGATTGTTGGAGATAAGTTAAAATATTCATGTTGGTTTCATAGAAGATCGAAAATTGGAAATGTGTAAGGAGAGCCATAGCCAAGGATTGAAAATCAATGAAAGAGTGAGGCAGTAACTTGATGTACCATTTGGAGGCCATGTTGGTGAGGGTTCGTTCAAAGAGCCTCAAATGGATAGAATCATCCATCAATGAGTTCGAGGAACACCAAAAATGATACGTCATGACATGGTTTTTGGGATCCTTGTTGGGTTTGCCATCAAATTTGGGTATGGAAATTTCACAGGAATGGGTGGCCAATGCATGCCATGTTGAATGGGATTATTGGTCAAACGTGATAGGTCTTGCAGAACTAAAGTAGCCAGAAATGGTAATTGTCAATTTGGTTGTGGATATTGATAATATTGGTAAGGCATTTGAGTACCAGTAGGACCATATATAGATTGATTATAAGCTCCTCTAATAGAGGGTTGGTCATTTGGAGGTGGTCCTCCCGTGTTAGGAGGTGGACCCGATGGGGGTCATCCTCCTGAATGTGGGGGTCCTCTAGATGATGGAGGTGGAGGTGGGTTAGGTGGTGGTGTAGGTGGTAGTGGAGGTGGTGGGACACCGACTGGAGGTCTAGTCGGTGGACCATTATGATATCTCGATGGGGTATTCATGTTTCCGGGGTAAGGTGCTCCAGGATAAATATTTCTTGGATTATTTTGATAGGTGTGACTTATTTCTATATTGTGATTACCCAGATATGTGTACCCCCATGGGGGTTGAGTCCAGACATATATCCCCCCATGTGATGATCCCATGAAGGTTTCCCATTATTGGATATGGACCTCCAATTATATTGTAGGGCATGAACGAAGGTTGTCCTCCACTTGTATTTTTTCCGCTAACTAGGGGTTTCCCCCCAGTTAAATATTATCCACTAACTAGGAGTTTCCCTCCAACTAGATATTGTCCGCCCCCCGAAGTTTGTCTAGTGATTTTCTTTTTACCACTAACTACAGGTTTCCCTATAGTCATCTATTGACCACTAACTAGAGGGTGGCCTCTGCTCGAATTTTGCATTGGAGGATGTGTTGTAGTTATGAATTTAACAATGGCTGAAGGTTTCCCTCCAATTTTTGGGGTCAACATAGGTCTAGAATAGACCAAATGACTTTGATGTGCATTAGGCAGAAAATATGGTTGCCCTGGTTTGTAGGTGTTCATGTTAGGCACAAACATTCTTGTGAAGGGAGAGGAAAAGAATTTATAGGAAAGTGGTGTTCGGGAATGGCTACCTCCGAAGTGGATTGGGAAGGGAAACTCTATTTCCTTACACAATCTCCAAGTGTCCGTAAATTAGCCACAGTCTCTTGGAGGGGTTTGAAAAATTCCATGTTTGGAAGAAGTCTAGTAGGGCACGAATGTGGTGGAGTCTCCATAATCGATGGTGAGAAAAAACAGAAATGACATGTACTAAGTAGGTCCCCCAAAATGATGCAGTTGGACCAAAAGAAGCTTCTATCAAGTCATTTTGGGGTCGAGTGTTGATCCAATCGACAACACTAGGGTGACCTTCTAGGGAGTGATGTAAATATTTGTCATATGAAGGAGGTTGTTCTACCAACAATGGTCTTGTAGGATCAATGATGGGTGGATTTACAGGAGGAGAAAAGTTTCCCCTTGATTTAGTGATAGGAATCCCTTCTTCGCGCGATCCAGATATAGTAAGTTGGTCCATACTTGCTCCTGTATTTTCTTGTTGAATGCGAGGATATTCAAGTGGCAAGTTTAGTATTCTATGGGATCTCCTTAAGCGTTTTTAAGCTAGAACGGATGACGAAAGTATCCTAAAATTATTCTAAATAAAAACACACTTCAAGTCCTACTTAATCTAAAGCCACAAGGAAGATTATATGATAGGTGGGATTAAGGGTTGGAACCTCACGAGAGTATCAAGGCGTCGCAACTCGTGATATAATACAAGGTCCAACAGTAATAATTGGCCCAATATTTCAGAGCATTAACTAAGGAGGATTAGGACCATACCCCTGACCGCATTACCCGACTACCTGAAAGTACGTGCATAGTAGCTCCCTGAGTGTTTTTCTCAGTGTATTTCCATGCCAACACAACCAACGGTTGACTCATATGGTTTCAAGATCCCAGTGGCGTCTCTTTATATATGCAAGGCACATGGGAGCTCCAATCCATAGTACTGGTTTCTAATGCACAACCATTCAACATGAGCGTTCATATATACCATCGAGTACGTGAAGTACCTTTCTATATACTCATAGGTACGTGAAAGGTCGTTCACTATACTGACTAGTACATGGAAGAAACGTAAGCCCTCGGGATGTAGTACATGAAAATAATGACAACTATTATGTTTAAAGATGTCGGAACATGTCTCTATCCTATCACATGAGTTTCTACAAATTCTAACTTAGGATAATGCTTGATTGTATCTTATACAGTTAGGTGAATGCATGAAGTGTAGACCTATAGGAATATTTACGAATAAGCTAAATGAAATGCAAGTCTTTTGTTTTTTCGATGAAAACTATCTAAAGAGAGGAGATATATATTTCTTTCCTTAAGATGAATGAACAAAGCACTGCTTTTCACTTTCTTTTCCAATCAAGCCAAAACACTAAATACCACTCTTTCATTCAATCCAACAAACCAAAAACAAAATAACAAACCAAAACGAGAAGATGAACTTCTTTCATTTGCAATGTCTCTAATTTTCAAACCAAGGGATAAAAGAGGTAAAGAGAAATCCAAGAAGTATGAGAGCATTCACTAGCTTTTCCAAAATATTTGGAAAGGCCTAACATCCACTTATAATTTTTGGAGAGATGAATACGAACTCTTTTTAAAACCAAGAATAAATAAGCATGCACAAATTTCATCTCTTTCAAAGTATTTCAAACAATCATAAAAAACACAAATACTCTTTTTAACAACCTCAAGCAATGGACATGAGATGAAGATAGAAAAATTCTTGATTTTCTCCAAAGTCATTCAACAATTGCAAGAATGATATCACTTCCTCTAACATGCTTCGAAATATGAGAGACTACTCATTATTGTAATCTTTAAATAAAAATTTCTAAACAATTCAATCACCCAAAAATGTAACAATTCAATGTTCACACCTAATGGTACCAAAACCACACCAACACAAACTCCTCAAAGACTTAGAATACAAAGCAAAACAGATCATGGATCCTCAACGACTCACAATACTAGTTGCACTTGTGAGGGATTGGAACTACCCAAGACCAAGGAGGCAACCACTTTACTATTTAGGACTGCTAACAAGTCTAATAAATCTCTAAATATCAAAGTAAATCAAACAAAGAAGCAATCTGGATCTGAGGAATATTTTCCTGAGACAAGCAAAACACAGATCTCAAAAATCCAATCAAGTCAAATTTTTGTAGTAAATTCAACCCTAAATGCCAAGCTTTACATGGTGATGCAGAATGCAGCTATGCACCAGGGCGTCAGAGCCTCAACAACACAATTCGCACATAGGGATGGAGCACCAATGATGCTTTCTAAACACTGGAAAAGTGCATTAGTGATGCGATTTTCCTTAAGGCAATGTGCGTCAAAATTACAGTGACGCATGTATGACATTAACCAGGTGCATCTGGGGAGATCTAATATTGAAAAAAAAATGCCAAACCAAAAAGAGCGAACTCGCTGAATAAAATATCCCTAACAAAGACTTGATCACCTAGTAACTCGCAGGAAGGCAGATCCAAAGGAAAGAGGTAAATTGAAAGGCTTTAAGAGAATAAACAAAAATCAATTCAAATCACAGCTTAGACAACCTAAATACTATGGAATCTCACCAGTATGGTCACCAATTTTGTTTGTAGACACTTCGTCTATGCGGACAAGGACAAATCTCTCTAGTCTAAATGTGATAGATCTAGAACAAAGCACCACAGAACATGCAATATTTCCTAGATTAAACAAATTACAAGATTGCAGATGGATTACTCACCTTTGCAAACATAGTGATGTCTCCTTAGTTGATGCATCCCTTGATCTTCAGCTACAAAACAAGAAACAACAAAAAAATGGAAACATACAAATGATAGTAATATGCAATATTAATTAATCTAAACTAGTGTTCAAGGAAACTAATTCTAAAGATCTATAATGAACAACACATATTTATGGAAATAATGTATATTACTGTATTAATGAGAATAAAAGAAGAGGATATTACAACCAAGCATTGACATTGCAATTTATTCCAAATGAACTTTTCCTCAAGGATCCAATCTTGCCTTCAATAGAAATGATTCTCACTTTAGCAGAATTTTACCAGCATTTAGATGTTCTAGTCCTTCCTCCCTTCACCATGGAGAGGAGGATTGAATATATAGGCCAAAATCGATAGAAGGGGTTGATTATTTGATGGAGAATTCTAAGGGATAATCACAAGAAGGTAGGCAATCGAATACCACCTTGGATGATTTCTTGGGATAAGCCTCCATGAAGATCATCATTCTAGAAGGCGCTTGAAGCTTCTCGTTTTCCTTTCCAACTGACAGTGACACACTTTGTCAACTAGAATCTCGCATCTTTGAAGGGTGATGCACTTTGTCCAAAGGAAATTAATGTTAGCAACGCACTCTGTAAATGTACATATCATGTCATCAATGATCTGATGCACTTTGTCAACGTGGAAGGTGTGTCAACATGAAAACAAAAGGAAAAATCATAACAACTCCCTCCCTTTGGTCAATTTGGGGTCAATGCTTTAGGGATTAGGACAAGTGAAGGACACATAAATCATGATGAAAATATTTTGGTGTAATAGAGAACCCTACAATCAATCATATGTTTAGCAATATAGATCATCGCCAAGGTAGGCATACCCATGCTCGGAATAGGAACAAAGAATGGATGCCGGAAAATATAATACAGATCCATGGGGCCAAATATGAGATCATAGATATGAAAATTACATTGTATATCCATGTCATGACACACAAGATAGCTACTGACCAATACAGTGTGTATCTATGTGAACGAATGCGATCATAGCCACCAACCAATACAATGTGGATATATGTGAACCAATGATATCATAGCCACTAACCAATACAATGTGGATCTATGACACAACATAAAGTGGGAAGAAAAATAGAACACTGGTAGTGCTATGATATTCCTTTGGTACTCAAGAGATATAATCCATCACAGCTTGGGAAGGGTAACCATAATGATCACTGAATGTCCCCTACACCCAAGGTCTTAGTATCATCCATCGAGGGTATGATTCACACAACATGTGAATATATGTGTTGATGTCGAGCATGGGTGAAACAATTTGATTACTGGTCATTGAGGTCTAATTTTAACTGACACGCGGGGACCACTGATGATGATAATCCCCCCCAAGGTACCTAGTACAATCTAACAAGTGTGAATGGATGAAATACGTTCGAATACTTGTATAATTGTTCAAACATGAGTCACCAATGGGAACCCACTACTAAACACGAGAAACCTGCCACTAAGGGCTGCAAGCTCCAAGGTACTTATGGTTTATAGACTCACTTCCTAGATGGTGAGTTGGTGTCAATAGGAAGGAATCCAATATTATTGGTTGAGACTTCGTAGTAGTAATTATGTGTAATCAAGTTTGGATTTGGTATCGTGATCGGTTCCATAATATTGTTGACATTTTTAGCCAATTGTTGTGGCTTTTCTTCAGGATAAAAACAAGAACCACAACGGTTGGCTCGAAACATCGACAATATTATGGAATCGATCATAGTACCAACTACAAAATCGATTACACATAGGAATGGATCCTTCAAAGGAGGGCCTTAATGTATCCCCCATCATATGACGTGAAGCAAACTCTAAGAGATGATGTGAAGAGATCATGTCACCAAGTACAACTGACTCAAGGATGGCTGAGACAAAAGGGTAATAAGGTCATCTAGACTGTAGATGGTCGAATCAAGTTTAACTTCCCTTGAACATGAGACATGACACAAAACATGAATTGGAAGCTTTGACAAGAGGGCACTGATATAGAGTAACAATATTGGAGGCACTAAAGCCCTCTCCATAAGGCTTGGAAGAGTAACCAATCAAAGGAATTAAAAAACTTATAAAGCTCATAGGCCATGTTGAAGGGTGATGCAACTAATTGCTACCACTTCATGGAATAGATAGAGACTATAGTTTCCCCCCTATTTTCTCTTTTTAAGAGTGTCTTGTTCATGGTTTAACAATTCTGAAGAAGTAAACTCGGGTCATTCTTCATATTTTAACAAGCTCAAAGAAAAGAGAAAAGAATGCTCAAAGAAATACCACCCCATGGATTTTTATTTATCCCAGGTTGATAAATGCTTGTTTGTATTTTCATATTTAGAGAGTCCAAAAAAATTAAAGAAGACTCTAGAGTTGTTGCTTTTCATAGATTTAGTCTCCAACGTTTGGAAAAGCATAAAATGATATGAGGGAGAACTCTTCTAACCAAAGTTGACTATAGTATTCCTTTTACATAATTATTCCATGCGGACTAGAAAAGGGTTAAACTTATACTAGATGGATTTTATTTCAAACCTTTTAACAAGTGCAAAAGGAACAAGATTACTCGGCAATCTGTTCAATTTTAAGGAGTCAGAAAAGAGCTTAAAGAGGACTCCAAATGAACCTTTTTCATGGAAGTTTAATGAGATCGAAAAGTAAACTCAAGGCCTCCCTTGGTTTTTAATGAGCTCGAAGGAGAGACGGAATAATGCTCATAAGGGTACCTTGGCTATGTAATTTTAATGAGCATAGAAAAGTGAAATAGAATCCATTTTTATTTTGTAAGGAGCTCAAAGAAGAGAGAGAAAAATGCTCCATGGAGTGCCCTTTTTTTTAGTTTTAATGAGCCCAAAAAATGGATAAAAGGATCATCAGTATGTTTTTTTGTCAGTGTTTCACGAGCATGGAAAAGGGATAAGAGTAAAGTTAGTGCGAACCCCCCTCCGGTTAAGGATATCAATAGATAAAGAGAAGGATAATGAGGCTCCATTAATGCATGAGAGAGACTAAGGAAGAATTCAACACCTACAAGAAATAGCGACATGGGTGCCAATTGGAAATCAAAGTGCTACTCTAGGGAACCCATGTGAGGCAGGCACTACCACACAAGTTACAACGTACAATGCAAAGTGTTAGGATATATCATCATTTAGTTATGTACTTTGCATGCATTTTGCATGCATCCGCATGCATCCCAGTCACTAGTTTGATGCCTCCAGCACCTAGTCCCCAGTCTGCCAGCACCCGGGAGCTTCTTACCTTGCAGTTTTAGCCCTTCTAGTGCTTAGTGTGCCCTCCTTCCTTGATTTTAGGATACCACCTGAGAAGGGCGCTTTTTCTCACCTACCACTCCAGTTCACTTCAGTTAGCTAGTTGTCTTTCCTTGATTTAAGGCTAGATTGACTCCTAACTGCTTGTATCACTCTGATGGACCTCCAGTGAGACTAGACTTCCTATTCTGACTCTATTTAGCTCCTCATGTGCTCTCCACTGAGCCTACTTCATTCGGTTAGTGCCTACATGTGCCAGTTACACCTATCACACTCAATTGCACTCAGTTAGACTCAGTTTGACACATGGTTGACCGTTACTTGTGCATTGATAACTCCACTGATCTGATGATGAGGACTCCTAGTTGGAGCCAAGCTATTCCTTGCAGTATATTTGAATGACCTCCTGGGTTAATTTGAATTGCTCACTCATTGTGACAATATTGTATTGTAATTCTACCATTCTAGATTATAGAGCACTGATGCATCTCTCTTGCACATTTTTTACTCCAATTTGTTTTACATCATTGTGATTGATATTCTTGTTCAATAGATATGCTGTGACTAATTTTACATGATATCAGAGCCATGGTAGGGACAAGATTTATTTTCTACAGTTGTTCAACATGAAGAGAGAGCAATCTTCGCTCACATTGCAGTCGTTTTCTACAGTTGCAGCTATTGCTGAAAACATAATGTTTGTTTGTTTGTGATTTGCAGGTTCTTACTTCCTCCATTTGCATTCTCTATTGCAAATATGGAGACTTCTTTTTCACAAAATATTCTTACTCCATTCAACTATGATGAATGGAAACCAAAGATGATTGCATGCTTGAAGAGACAATGTCTTTTTGATGTGTGCATTGGTATTACAAGAGATTTTGATTCTAATGAAGAGGAGAATGATTGGCTTAATGATTGTTACAGAGATTTTGGGACAATATGTCTTGCTATGTCTCCTTGTATGTGCTACCTCAGTACTACTGCTGAAAATCCAAGAGATCTATGGGCCCAACTCAATAGAGAATTTGGAAAGCAGGACGAAGAGGATCATGCTAGCCTTTTGGAGAACAAGCCTAGTGAGATCTCCTTATGTTCTCTCTTCGATTATGTCTTGGCCTCATCCATTGTTCAAGATGAAGAAGAAACTGTAGATTCAACACTCATTCTCTCAAAGTCTTCTATTTTGAATTCTGACCAAGATAAACCAGCTCATACTCTAGATTCCGAAGAGGTTCTTGAATCCTCTCTTTCACATGAGTTTGTCGGCATGCAGAATAATGATCTACTTGATGTTTTGGAGGTAAAATCTGATTTTGGAGGTGAAGCATTCATCCTCCTTGATTGCATGCCTCCTATAAAATGTTGTTCTATCATTTGCACAGTTTCTCAGAGTTTTACTTAAGATGAAGAGTAGTACCATTCGCTTGAGTTCAATTCTCATGCAATTTTTGTTGACTTTGGTTTTGATCTCACCCTTGTTGGTTCAAAGGAGATCTCAAGAAACCATTTGTCAAATATTGGAGCTGATTTAACTTCCAATGATAAGAATTTCAAGTTTCAGGATCTATTTGATCCGATTGGACCTATTCCTACCTCACTTGGTTCGAATCACAGGTTCTAGGATCATCCTCATATTTTCAGATTTGTTCTCACCATTTTCGGTATGAAGAGCGAGTTCATAAAGTCTCCACATTCGCTTGCATCCGCTGATGGAGAATTCAAGCACATGTTTTTGGAGCATGATCCATTTAATCCTAAGAGTAAGATACCTCCAGACATATCTACTTGAGTTTGGAGCAGTTAAATCTTTTGGTGTGTTACAGTCCATTTTTTAGGGGGGTTTTTCCCATGAGGTTTTCTCCATTTCCTCGGTTCATGAACTGTTATTTATTTGGATTATTATTGTATTGGGGTGACCTTTGGTCTCAGTTACCATAGTATAGCTTGAGGGGGGGTGTTAGGATATCTAATCATTTAGTTCTGTACTTTGCATGCATGCATGCATCTCAGTCACCAGTTTGATGCCTCCAGCACCTAGTCCCCAGTCTACCAGCATGCGGGAGCTTCTTACCTTGCATTTTTAGCCCTTCTAATGCTTAGTGCACCCTCCTTCCTTGATTTTTGAATACCACCTAAGAAGGGCACCTTTTCTCACCTACCACTCCAATTCACTTCAGTTAGCTAGTTGTCTTTCCTTGATTTAAGGCTAGATTGACTCCTAACTGCTTGTATCACTCCGATGGACCTCCAGTGAGACTAGAATTCCTATTCTGACTCTAGTTAGCTCCTCATGCACCCTCCACTGAGCCTCCTTCATTCAGTTAGTGCCTACATGTGCCAGTTACACCTATCACACTTAGTTACATTCAGTTAGACTCAGTTTGACACCTAGTTGATCGTTACTTGTGCATTGATGACTCCATTGATCTTATGATGAGGACTCCTAGTTGGAGCCAAGCTATTCCATGTAGTATATTTGAATGACATCCTTGGTTAATTCAAATTGCTCACTCATTGTGACAGTATTGTATTTTAATTCTTCCATTTTGGATTATAGAGCACTAATGCATCTCTCTTGCACAATTTTTACTCCAATTTGTTTTACATCATTGTGATTGATATTCTTGTTCAATAGATCTGTTGTGACTAATTTTACACAAAGGAGGTCTAATATTTCAACACAACAGGTGGGACCCTAAGGCATGATGATGGAGAAAATGTTGGTTTGAAATGCAATGGATGTGTGTAGGAAATAACCTATCCCTATATGTCAGTTTAGGGATCATACCTCAAGGAAAGTGGATGTTGCCAATAACCCATGTCTCGACTATCAAAAATTCACATGATAGCTAAAATAAGGTCCAAAACACATGTTAAAAAACCCAAAAATATCAAAATAAAAACAAATGCACCAAGGATAATTTTAGGGGCGAAATTTAGCCCATGGGCTATTTTTCCATGTTTTTTTTTCCAAAAAACAATTCACCAATTTGCATTTTTTGAAGCCCCATTTCGCCCAATTTTGATGGGGTAAACTTTTTTCACTCTAAAAATCACCAAATTATTATATAAACTATATAAAATCCTTATAAATTGAAATAATTTTAGAAAAATATCGCCAAATATTTTATAGTTGACATTTTAAGAATTGGTAAGATTCGCCAAGGTCTATACACTTTTAAATAAGTATGGGTCCTTAAAATTATCCTTAAAATGCACCTATGAGATGTTTATAGATTTTTTAAAAATTTCAATGTGTTTTTTGGGTTTTTTAGTCTTTTATAATTTTTTTGAATTCCGTACATATATGTATTTTGGAACTGATCGAGACATGCCACTCACACGCAAAAGGAAAATGCACACCACACCAATATATAGTATATAGCCTACAAAGCACAACATGGAGATGTGGCCCATGTGTAACAGTATTTGTGAGAAAACCCATGCCCCACTTGCCTAGGATTCCCACAAATAACGCCACTTCCGGCATGATTGGAGGTGGCCGGGTGTTTCTGTTAAATTTTGAGCATTAATTCACAATACTATTGGATCTTTACTGAGAGAATAGCATATACAGTATATCAATGCATAACAATCACAATAAGCATGACAAGCATCACAAGAATCAAAAGCATGAGAGACAAGAGACACAGAGTTTCCGTGGGGAAAACCTTAAGGTGAAAAACCCCACAACTTCCTCAGAGATAGAGAGAGCAATGGCTCAACCAAAGTACAACCAAAATACACTTGAGATAGTCTCCTAGTAGCAGATGATCCTCCTCCTCACTAGTGCGCCACTTTCTGAGTGAGAGAAGTGTGACTTTCCGAATGATCCAAATAGAGATCTCCCGATCTCTATTTATACTTAACCTGTTTTCCCAGTTACACTATGGGGCCGACTTGTCTATCTAGATACATCCACAATATAATATATATTTCAGGCCCGACCCCACACATGGTGGTCTAATAACCCATCGACAAGTACACACACTTGTGACACTTGTCAATCCACATGACGACATTTCCTTATAGAGGAATAATGCATCTCTAATAAAGGTACAATAAATATATATGAAATACATAGATGAAATACATTCCAAAGTTACATATACATCAACACTCCCTCTTAACTAGGAAGGTATTTCTTGACACAGATCTCCTAGACAAGTCTTCTTCTCAGGATCATCGTCATCATCATCGTCACTGCTACTACTATCTCAACCAATCTGTGACTCTACTCATCACAGGAAGTTCTACAGAGCCATTCCTTTTTCATACTGGATGTAGGCCCACCACCTACAGGTCTTCGTCATCACTGGCCATACTGTGGAAATATCAGGACTTATTACATGCGTCACAAAACCTTAAAAGAGTCTCTTGACTAGCAAGAACCCTAAAGAGCATCTGAGACCTTTTTCATCTTGTCCAGATCTCGAGGACTTATTACATGTGACCCCACCACAAAACCTCGAAAGAGAATCCTAGGACTGATTACGAGCACAAGGCTCAACCTATCGGATCTCCCAGGGTACAAATTATATGTGGTCACCACAAAACCTAGAAAGAGCATCCCAGGACTGATTACGAGCACAAGGCTCAACCTATCGGATCTCCCAGGGCACAAATTACATCTGGTCATGGCAAAACCTCGAAAGAGCATCCCAGGACTGATTACGAGCACACGGCTCAACCTATCGGATCTCCCAGGGCACAAATTACATGCCATAGAACAAAACCTCGAAAGAGCATCTACCAGATATCCCAGGGCACAAATTACATGCCATAGGAAAAACCTTGAAAGACTATCTGCAGATCTCCCAGGGCACAAATTATATGTCCTCCCAAGCAAAACCTCGAAAGAGCATTTTCCAGATATCCTAGGGTACAAATTACATGCCATAGACAAAACCTCGAAAGACTATCTGCAAATCTCCCAGGGCACAAATTACATGCTTATCTGCACAACCTGTTCCATGGCCACAGAGTATCAACCTGATACTCACCATACATCATCCTGATGTACACATGATCATCCTGGTCATCATCACTGCAACATCCTGCTGCATGTCATCTGGAGCAACATCCTGAAGCTCGTCATCCATGATCGTCCTGATCATACAATGCATCTACCTGATGCATACCAAGTATCTTCCTGATACATATAATCATACATGATCCACCTAATCATACAGTGTATCCACCTGATACAAATATAAATACATGATACATATTAACATACATTATCTACCTGATCATACAATGTATCCACCTGATACATATACATATATATGGTCCAAGCATCCAACATGATGCATATACAAAATACATACACATGATCCAACCAATCATATCCAGCATCCAACATGATGCGTACATACATATAAATGATCCAACTGATCATATCCATCATCCAACATGATGGATACATACATATATAAATGATCCAACTGATCATACAAAGAAGAAACCAGAACATCATCTTGATGCTCATCATCCAGCGCTTACATCCACAGCCATGTGAAGGATCCTCCTTCCAACATGTTTGGAATGGCTTCAGCAAATGTGTCCATCACTTCTTCCTCAAAGTGTCATCAATCTGAAGAACACCAAACCTCTCCCTGAAGTACTCGAACTTCACCATGGCTAGTGGCTTCGTCAGCACATCTGCAATCTGCTCGTCCATCACAATGTATAGGAGCTTCACAACTCCTCTCTGCACCATATCCCTGATATAGTGATATTTGATCTCTATGTGTTTCGACCTGTCATTAAACACTGGGTTCTCGGATAGCTTCACACAACTCTAGTTATCACAAAAGATACCAGTAACATTCGACGGGAGATCAAATAACTCAGACAGTAGCTTCCGTAGCCATACTGCCTCACAACTAGCTGAATAGGCTGCAACATACTCTGCCTCGGCTATACTCAGTGCTACGCAGGACTGCTTTCTGCTAAACCAAGAGATCACACCTAATCCCATACTAAAGCAGCACCCAGATGTGCTATGCAGCACTGCCAGCCCAATCTGAATCAACATAACCCTGCAAGTTAAACTTTTGATTTGCTTCATACTTGAGCCCATAATCCACTGTACCCTTCAGGTACAGGTACCTTAGAACATGCTTTACAGCAACCAGGTGAACACTCCTCGAATCTGTCAGGAACTAGCTCAATGTGTTCACCGCAAGGAAAATATCTGGTCTCGTGTGTGTCAGGTACATCAAGGACCCAATCATCTGACGATACATAGAGACATCAACCGACTTAGATGAAGCATCACAAAGAAGCTTCAGATTCGATGCCATAGGTGTGGCCATGGCCTTGCAATCCATCATCCCGAATCTCTTCAGGATATCTATTGTGTACTTCCCTTGACCAAGGAAGATCCCACCTGCACTCTGCCACACCTCCATACCTAGGAAATAATGCAACATTCCCAAATCTTTCATATCGAACAAGCTTCCTCTTTGTATCACACCAAGTTCTGGGAGCTTGCTACAATCCATACAAGGCTTTCTTCAATATGCACACATGTGACTCCTTGTCAGGTCTTGGGACTGCATCCCAAACATATTTCTTCATGATTGACGGATCTTGGTATTCCATTTCTTCATCCCTGATCCTAGGAACTTCAATATATTCAATAGATATCTTTGTTGCTGGAACAAATGTTGTAGTCCTTCTTTTGCAGGTGAATATATACGGTCTTTCCTACAAAACAAGTTAAATTGCATGATTAGAAACATCTCATAATTTTCAAAACAAATTATTTACACATAAAGAAATATGTCATGCAGTTATCTTAGCCAATGCTTCAATACAACATTTATCCATGTTTCACAACTTTCTAGATTCCTTCCAGTCTCTACCAGAACATTGTTAAGAGTTTGCACTACTCCCAACATGTCAGCAAAGAGGTTTCATTCTAGATAAGTAGCACTGGAATGTTGTACAGTGCCATAGGCCACTTACCCATCACATGCATATTAGTAGTATACTGTTCATTAATGCAATCATTCTAATATGCACAATACATCTCCTAAGTCTAGGAACATAAGCATAATATTATTTAAACAAAAATAGGCAAGAAATGATAATTGAAATACTTATCTTTGTTTGTTTGTTGGGTGGACTCCCTCTGAGTCTTTGCTTCCTAGTAGGAGCTGCTGAAGTAGCTTCTTCTACACCTTTCTATTGTGGAATGTAGGAATATGGTCAACTCCCTCTGAAAATATGCATCCTTGCAGGAGCTGCTAGAGTGTGCTCACTCTTTATCTTTGCTTCATGGATTACCTGTCCTTGAACTTATATTCATCCTTGCTGACATCAATCTTCTTGAAACCTGGAAAGTATAATCTATAAGCCTTCGAGCTTTCACTGTAACCCACAAAGATACCCTTCTTTCCTGAAGGATCTAGTTTGGTCCTCTTTTCCTTTGGGACATGTGTGTATACTGGACAACCAAATTTTCTGAGATGGTTGACTTTAGGTTTCTTACCATAGAAGACCTCTTCTAGAGTTTTGTTGTCCAATATCTTGTGGGGTGTTCTATTCTACACATATACAACTATTCTAGCTGCTTCTACCCATAAATGCATAGGTATATCCTGGGCATGCAACATTGCCCTTGCTGCTTCCATGATTGTTCTGTTCTTCCTTTCTACAACTCCATTCTGTTGAGGATTATAAGGAGTAGTCAACTCCCTCTTAATCCCTGAATCACTGCAAATCTTCTTGAAGTCACCTGAGGTGAATTCTCTACCATTGTCGGATCTAAATGTTTTGATCTTCTTGTCAATTTGATTCTCCATCAAAGTTTTGAATTCCTTGAACTTATAAAAAACCTCATCTTTGTTCTTCAAAAAGTATACCCAAGTCTTCCTGGAGAAGTCATCAATAAACGAGACATAGTAAACATACCCACTTAGAGAACTGGATGACATAGGACGTCATACATCTAAGTGGATGATTTCCTGGATATCTTTTGCGTTGCTTTCACTGCTTGGGAAAGCCTTCCTAATGTTCTTACCTTTTGCACATCCTTTGTAAACACCTTCATGTTTGGTCTTGATTTCGAGAAGACCCTCTACAACCTTGCTTGCAATTGGAAGTGTCCTATAGTGCATATGAGCAAGTCTTGTATGCCATAGTTCACTTGGCTCCATGGATTCATGCACCATGGCATGTTCAGGTGGTCCCTTCAATTTATACAAAACTCCCTCTTGCTCTCCAATCACTATTGCATCATCTATGGTCTTTCCCTTTGGCCACATTAGGACTTGGGCATCCACAAATGCAACCCTCATACCTTTTGAACCCAATGCAGAGATGGAGAGTAGGTTCTTCTTGAGCCCGGGTACATAAAGGACTTCTTTCATCTTCAAATATTTTCTAGAATTTAGGTTGTAGGAGGCTTCACAACTTCCTTTGATTGGGTATTGATAATCATCCCCAAGTTTCACTTTATGGGGTGATTCATGTTCAGACAGATTTACAAAAGATTCTTTAAACCCAGTCATGTGTTTGGAAGCCCCACTGTCAATCAACCAATCATTACAACCATGGGATATAGTACCTGTGAGAGTGGAAATTAGAACATACTCTTCTTCACTTGATGAGTCATCATCACTATCACTTTCTACCCTAGCCTTCTTCTTTGGGGGTTCATCATCTTCGGCGGCATGAGCATGATATCTTCTTTTGTTATTCTTCTTCTTCTTGTTTAAGTTGTTGTTGTCTTTCTTCTTCTTGGGACAATCTGAAGCAAAGTGTCCCTTCTGATTGCAATTGAAGCATCTGAGATCTTTCTTATCTTTATGATAATGGTGGTGTGAGAATTTCCTGTTATGAGATGATTCCTTCTTGGACTTGCCTTTCCTGGCATGTGCTGTGAGAGCTTGATCTTCATTTCCATCTTTTCTTCTCGGGCCACAAGCCTAGCTTCTTCTTGAGAGCATTCTTCCCACAATCTGTTGAAGGAGATCAACTTCTTTCTTGTACAAATTCCTTGAATAAAGGAATCCCATGACTTGGGTAGGCCATTTAGAGTGGTCATCACCACTTCACCATTCTCCACAATTTCATCCAATGCTTCTAGTATTTCCTTGATCTAGGAGACCCTTGAAAAATAAGATTGAATGGTTTCTCCATTCTGAAAATTTACTCCTTTCAATTGGTTCCGTAGGGTCATCTTCCGATTTATATTCTTCCCTTCAAATAGCTTGGTCAAAGAGTCAAACATCTCCTTGGGTCTCTTTAGAGAAAACACATGGGGTATGAGATGGTCTTTGATAGAATCAGAAATGATTCTGTTTGCTTTTACCAAGTTCTTCTTATGCAATACCTTAGCCTCTTCATCCTCTGGGATAGGGATGTCTTCTTTTACATATGAGTCCAACTCATTCTCTTCCAGGATTAACCCAATCCTATACTTCCAAGCTTGGAAGTTATCCGCTCCTTCAAGCTTATCCTCAAGCTTGGTGTGGTGAGACATCTTAAAGAGTACTTCAAATGGAAATAGAAAATATTTAGGTCTTACCACTTGAAATGATGAAAACTGGATCTGGTCCCGGATTAGGGTTTGTCGAAAAAACCCTAAAAATTCAAAATGTGAATTTCAACTTTCTGAAAGGATAGAAAGATGTGCCTTGATGAGCTGATTAGCCTGGTGTATTTAGAATTTGAGATGAGCAAATCTTTACCCTTCATATTTTCCTTTTTGTCCTCCCGGGTTCACTAGGGAGAGCCTTGAATTAGGGTTTGAGTTTCTCGGAGATCTACCTAGCCAAAAATCTCGATCCAAAGCTCTAAACTTCGAGTTTTGCAAGGAGCTTCCAGCTATGTCTTCAGATTTCATAAATTCCTATTTTTGTGGAAACCCTAATGTTTAGGGCCAAATCTGAAAATGCTCAGAATTGAATTCTGATTGGACAGATAGATTCTCCGTGATGAGTAGAGTCAATCTACTATACTGCTTTTCCAAAACCTATGGAGAGAAACCCGATAAACAAGAAACTCAAGTTTCCATCACTGCAAAAGTTCTTCTTCCCAGGTTAGCTCTGATACCATGTTAAATTTTAAGCATTAATTCACAATACTCTTGGATCTTTACTGAGAGAATAACATATATAGTATATGAATGCATAACAATCACAATAAGCATGACAAGCATCACAAGAATCAAAAGCATGAGAGACAAGAGACACAGAGTTTCCGTGGGGAAAACCCTAAGGTGAAAAACCCCACAACTTCCTCAGAGATAGAGAGAGAAAAGGCTCACCCAAAGTACAACCAAAATACACTTGAGATAGTCTCCTAGTAGTAGATGATCCTCCTCCTCACTAGTGTGCCACTTTCTGAGTGAGAGAAGTGTGACTTTCCAAATGATCCAAATAGAGATCTCCCAATCTCTATTTATACTTAACATGTTTTCCTAGTTACACTATGGGGCTGACTTGTCTATCTAGATACATCCACAATATAATATATATTTCAGGGCCGACCCCACACATGGTGGTCTAATAACCCATCGGCAAGTACACACACTTGTGACACTTGTCAATCCACATGACGAAACTTCCTTACAGAGGAATAACACATCTCTAATAAGGGTACAATAAATATATATGAAATACATTCCGAAGTTACATATACATCAACAGTTTCTTCTCAACATGATTTCCAGTGATTGGTGAGATTCCCCTAGCATGAATCATAGAGACTAATATATTTCCCCTAGTAGGATTACTAGAGGCTAGTGTCTTTCCCCCATGAGGATTAGCAGAGGATAATGGTTTCCCACCACCAGGATTATAAAATGCTAATGGTTCTCTCCCTCATCTTGTTTTCTTTTTCCTATGCCTACATTTCTTCTTGGCCATGGAGATGTTTCCCAAGATCCCTATCAAAATCCCATCATGTGCCGTAATGGGCACATGCTAGCCAGGAAATGGCATGAGATCAAAACATGGAAGCTCATCATGAATGGATGATGAAGAAGGAACATAAGAATTTGCATGCTCTATTGATGGCAACCCCATATGTATCAATGAGCCTATAGGGATCAGTGATGATGTAACATAACAAAGCGGAGGGGGTAAAGGAAAGGTACCCATAAGGGAGGTGTCCTTAAACATCCCATCCCTATAATGCACCCACCATTACACTAGACTTAAAATACACTAATAATAATATTTTGTTTTCTAAAATGTTACATGCAAAATGCTTATGTACATTCTTTTAACCAATGCACATTAATGCATAACAAATGCATAATAGACATAAGTATTTTAGCATAAGCATGGAATATTCTATGAGACCCATGTAATAAAATAAAATACTACACATACTGGTTTTATACATAGATTCCCACACTTAAGTATTTCCAAAATTTTCCTTATAAATTCATTCATGAGAACTGTGCAGTAACCATTTTATTGAGAACTACATAGTAAAAAATCTACAGTAAGAACTGCACATTAAAACATTATCTTAGAAACTTGAGAAGTAAGAATATTTTATCGGGACTGCGCAATATGGACCACATAAATGAAACAATGAAACAAAGGGATTATAACCATATACATAATCAATATTCCAATTATGTAACATTAAATGGATAAATTAAGTAGGATAGAAATTACCAATTTATCCAAAGTCTTAGGAACTATGCAGTAGTGTTACATGCATAAATTAAGTAGGATAACAAATTCCAGTAATCAATCCAAAACATGGAATGTAATAACAAACTCCTTACTAATTTAATCCATGGTATTTAACATGCAACCCACACAAATCCAATACTTGTAAAATAAAAATAAATACCATTCATTATTCGCCCATGGTATTTGTAAAAATGAACTAGGCTAAATTTAAATTTCAACATAAACATTTAAATTTCTTTTAATAAGAAAAATTAGCATGTGGTTTCTATATACAAAATACCATTCAATGCAAGTCTCAATTACCAAGGTTGAATTTAAACTTCAACATAAAAATTTAAACTTCTTTGAATAAACAAATTCAACCCATGGTTTCTAAATACAATATACCATTCAATGCAAGGAATAGTAGAGATGCCTTAGCACATGGTAATTGTAAAGTAGAACAAGCAAATTCCACGATTTTCAAAAACATTAATACCACTGAATGCAAGGCACAATAAACAAGCCTTAGCACATGATAATTGTTTAAAAACTACCTATTAAGCTAAAATGGGTCAAGCCTATCCTTGACATAAATGTTTAAACTTCTTTAAATAACTATTTCAAACATTTCATTTAATTCTTTTAGGAACTATTTTCTCCCAATTAAATATATTAACTGCGTGGTAATAATTGTCTTAATGAATATTTTCTTCCATTTATATGGAAAATAAGGAATTTAAAACTCCTCAAAATATTTTGAATAATCAGTTCATAAACATTTCACTTACGAACCTAGAAATTAGCAATTTATATAGGAAATGAATTTCCTAGACTTTGACTTAATTAGTAAATGGGTATTCATAAAATTTTAGTTTCATTTGAATAATTTATGCATTATTATCAAGTATGCACTCATTCCATAAATGAGAATTCAACTTAGCAACGCATAAACTGATTCTTCATATCTAATTCAGAAATTAAAATAGGAAAACCATGAAAATTGCTTTACCATTCATCAAATAAACAACACTGAGAAATTAAAACATCATTTCCTAGAATTAAAACTTATCTACAAAAATATTGAAATGGGAAACTAGCTATGCGTGAAGCACACTCCACCTAACCTTAGGAAAATTTTCTCATTAATCTCTCATCAAAATGTCACCCTCGAGATAAGACTCATGCATTCACCAGGTAGACATCTCACCGGTCCCATAATTTATCAGGATTAAACTCTTCGCGATCAGGAAAATTGGCTTAAGTCTAATTCCATGTCAAATAGTACATTTCACCTCCTTAATTTCCTTCTGACTACACAACAGTGAGACACATCACTTCCATTTGTGCTCATAATTCCAAGGAAGGTATATCCACCATTTTCCACTTCATTGGAATGACCATAAGAAAAATGGACATAATTTTAGTAGAAATTCTCCAACAATTTGGTTCACAGGTTTAGAAATTCTTATCAATTTCATTCTCAAACAATCATTACCTCCCCTGCCCGCTCATACCTTAACCCACCATGTGCTTGGGAAAAATTTCCAATTTCATTTTGCATGGTAACTCTCTTCCCATGTGGCCTCTCCCATGACCCACGTTTCACATTTTAATAAAAAACTAATTATCCGCTTAATCACACTTAATTCTCATCATGCCATTAAATCATTTTTAAATTAATAAAAATGGCATTTTGGCTTAAATCATGAATTACGATAAAATTTAGTGACTTAAAGGTTTAATGGGGTCATAACATGGTTCCCCCCGCAAGACATTCTAACCCCCTTACTGTCTCTAGTGAATACATGAGTCCCCGATCACTTCCGCATACTACCTCAACAAAACCAGTTGTGGATTTTAATATTAATAATTAAAAAAATACAATGTGTTCATCCTTGTAGGCATTCATAACCATAGTGATTTTGGAATTGGAGTTAATACTGATAAGGGGGGGTGAATCAATATTAGTGCAGTTATTAGTCATTTGTACCTTATTTAACAAATTCTTCTCAACTTCATCTTGATCTTTATTTATGCATCCAATATAAATGAAATCATTCATCCATATATGCACCAATACAAAGAACACAAAACACACAATATTTTGACGTGGAAACCCAAATGAGAGAAAACCATGGAATTCTCTTTTGTAATGAAAATATTACTTTCAAGGAAGCGTTGACTTCTTGTGTTTAACAGCACTAACTGAAAGGAGCCACTGACCTCCTAGTTTTACTGGAACCAACCTGGAGGAAGCACCAACTCCCTGAGTTCTACAACACCATACGAAAGGAGGCTATGACCTCTGCTCTAGAATGTCCCCGTTTTAGAGGCTCCATGATAATTCCACTAACCCATTCATCCCCATGGGTTCAAGAAGAAATAAGATAAATTAGCTAGGAATAATTATAGTCCATGGTCATTTAATTTAATTAAATCTCACTTTAGAGAAATGTTATAGCCTTAAAATGTAAATATTTTATTATCATTTAATTTTGTTATGAGTTATTAATGCATAGGAGGGCCCAAGAGGGAACATTGAGGTGAGTTGGTCTTCTAATATGTTTCCAAAATAAAATTAGAAGAAAGTAGCACAAATCAACATGTCAGTGAAAAGAAGGAAACTAGAAGAAAAGCGGAAAATATGGAAGGTAGCAACAAAAGCAGGGAAACTCAGAAAATCAAGAAAGTAGTAATAAAAGCAAGAAATTTCTCAAAAGAAAAAAGAAAGAAGTTTCTTTATTTTTGCAAGTCAAGAAAGATTAGAAACAACCAACTAAATCTACAAGGTCTAAATTTAGCTAAGGATGGCACATTAGTTGAGATCAAGAGGGTCCACATGAGCTAGCACTTACCAAAATACTTCTCAGGCATGATTGGTTCAAATTCCTAGAAAGAAGGGCATGAAAGAAGGAAACAACAATTCAAATAAGTCTAATAAAAGGAGTATGAGAGATCCATTTCACATATTTTGGCTAATTATATTTTGGTGTTGATATCTCTTGAGCTTTCAATTGACTTGGGAGATGTGCCCCTCCTGCTTCTTCTGCTAGTTGATTCTTCAGCTAAGATTCTTGGAGGATGGAATAAAACCATCATCACTGATATTTTTTAGGTTATTCAAGTGTTTTTAGGTCTGATTTAATTATTTGAATAAGTATCCATTGACATTTAGTTCAAAATTTAGAGATATGTGTTCTTCACAATCTTTATTGGATATAATGAATGTTGGAAAGTGTTATGACTATGATATGATTTTTCTGAGCGACCTATGAGAATATATTTGCTGTAATTTATGTTATGAATACCTTCCATGTCCTTTATGCAGTGAATTCTATAAATAATCATAATTTTATTGGATTTTTGCAAACCCTTTCTAGATCTTCTCACAATTTTGAGTAGTTTTCCAGTTTTATGTGGTTAACTTACTTATGCTCTATGAATTTGCATTATGTCAGTTGTTGGTGTTATATAAGAGTCTGAAGAACATTATTCAAGTATTGTTTCTGTTGTCTCGTATATTGTTATTTAACTTTTCAAGATAGACCCAGGTTCTGCGCGGTTCAGGGAACCAACAAAACCCCTTTTCATCGGCCCTTTTGGCAAGAGTCTGTGAGCAAACTGAGTTCTTACTCGAGGTGAAGTTATGGGGTGGTTGCGGAATCAAGTTTAGACAACTTGGTGATGCGCAGGTCGAACAGATGGGGGACTGCGCAGAATTCTACCTACTTCGCAGTTAACTCTTATGCTATCACATATCCAGGGACTCTACGCTATGGAATGGTTGCTTAACAACATGAAAACAATTGAGTACTGTGCTACCTCTTTAACAATCACACATCTTCGACATACTTTTACTTAGCATAAATTACTCATTCAACAAGCATATTAGACTGCGTATTTCACAAATTTATGCAATATGATGAACCACGATGCAACTGCGCACTTCTGGTGCGAAGCTTCAGGGGAATTACACTTACATAGGCTATGATGACTTAGTGTTTACCCAATATTCATGCATTCATATTACTCAAAAATACTTGCACATTCGACATTAATGCATACATGTTCAACACTTATCATATCATTCCCATTGTTCAGTCTCATGGAGAACACATATAAAAGAAAATATACATTTACTCATAAACAATAACTTAACCATTCAACAAAAAAAATACACATTCAATCATACAACACAGTGATTTAACGTGGTTCACCCCCAGGATGGGATCTATGTCCACAGGAACAGTTGTTTTATTATAAATGGGAAGGGTTCAACAGTTCTATTCTACGCACTCAGCTATAGACTCTCTTCTCTTCTTCGACGGGTCTCTACACACACAGCTGCAGAACCTCTTACAATAGTCTCTCAACAGATATCAATATTTGAGAATCACCAAAACAAAGATTAACCCAAAACAACAAAAACAACATCAACCATTTCCCTTACAAAAGATGCCCTTATATAGATCGCGTCCTTAGGTCACACCTATTACAATGTGTATGGGACAAAACCCTAAGTTTGCCAAAAAATGATGTGGTTACTCTGCCAACCTTGCCTGCGTAGTCAAAAGCTACTCCACTCGCTTTTGGCCGCTTTGTTGGGCTACTCGTGGCTCACACGCCCCTCTGACAGCCGCAGTCTTCATGAAATAGTTATAACTACATCATGGCGTGTTGCTTTCTGCCCCTCTATCCTGCATGTCACTGTCAACTTTGTGGCTTAGCTTCTAACGATTTTCCAGCCACTCTCACTGACAAGTTGATTTCATATACCTCCACGCCACTCCCTACCCAACTGCCGGGAGTTATGTAGTCAATTGCCCAAAACAAGTCGCTTTTATCTACTTGACCTTTTCCCAAAATAATTGTTGCACTGGCACTGCGCATTAGCAAAACTGCGCTATGCCTCAACTTCGCATTCCCATCTGTGCTGCTTGGACTTCGCAACTCGAATTGCACTTTGTGCGAAAACTGTGCCAAATGAAGTTTGCAGTCCGAACTGTGCAACTTCCAAAACTGTACTTCATCAAAATTGTGCCAACTTGGGCCATGCCCAATAGGACCCTAACACTTACTCGTGGATGGCCCCCAATCCACTTTCGTTTGGTGAGTTGGGCTGCAAGTCCTCTGGGGGACTTACCCTTTTAGTAAACTCTTGAAGAGTTGTGATTAGCTTCGCAACTACTTCTTTTGTTTCCTACTCGAAATCCTTAACTGTTTACATCATCTCTACTGAGACCTCCTCTTGAGCATACTCATGTACTGTCTTATCCGTGCTGTGGATTTCCTGCAGTTTCTGTTCGATCTCATTACTGAGGGCCAGTGCCTCTTCTTGCACTGGTTGTAGTCATGCTGATGTCTCTTGCTCCTTATCCCTAAAAAATTTCAGCTCTTTTGTTAAGCTCTTCACCTGTGCGAACTTCTGAATTTTCTCCTTGTTCGACAAGGTCTTCATGGTCGTATTGACATCGTATAGCTCTTCTTGCATTTGGTTCACATCATTCTAAAGTTGCTGCAAGACATGGTTGTCCTGTAGCATGGTACATACTTTAGTTGCTTTATCCAACAAGTCTTGACACTTTACTACTTCGACAAAGATTTTTTTTGCTGAAGCTTTCATTTATGCGATTCTTTCTTCTCCCATACATGTCGGCGTGCTAGGAGGCTCCTGGGTTACCGTTTTAACAAGCTCTCCTTTGTGCATGATCTCCATATCGGCCATTTGTTGCTTTTTTTTTCACCCAAGATTATGTTAATGAGCACCTACTACGGAAAATGGATTCCTTGGTAGCAGTGTCAAGAAAATAGTAAAAAAGCTAATGTGAACAGTAAAAACTAATGGGAAAACATAGGTGCTGCAATTTTGCTATAACTTTATATAAACCTTCTGTAGTAGCCTATTTTCCCCAAGAAACTCCACACATCCCTTTGTTTGACCGGTGGGGGTACGGTTTTAATAACGGTAACTTTTTCTTGATCAACTTCAATTCCTCTTTGGGAAATATGGTGTCCCGGGACTATGCTTTCTTGCATGAGCATCCTACATTTATCATTTCTGAGGCATAAACTCATTTCAATGCATTTTTTTACGACTAGCTCTAGATGTTGTAATGCTTGGAAAAACATTTTCCCATATGGTGTGAAGTCATCCATGTAGACTTCCATTTGGTCATTGATAAAATCAGAGAATATACTGAGAATTTCCCTTTGGAAGGTAGTTGGGGCATTATCGAGACCAAAAGGTAGTACTCTATATGGATATGTTCCCCATGTGAAGGTGAATGTGGTTTTATCCTATTCAGTAGGGTAGATTTGGATCTGGTTGTATCCACTAAATCCCTCCAAAAATGAGAAGAATTTGTTTCCAACCAAGGTGTCCAAAACTTGGTCAATAAATGGTAGAGGAAAGTGGTCTCTTTTAGTTTATTTATTGAGTTCCTTGTAATCTACACAGATCCTCCACTTCCCTCCTTTCTTAGGGACTATCACCAATGGTGAGACTCACTCACTATCTAATATTGGGTAGATGAACCCTACATCCAATAACTTTTGTAGTTCCACTTTAAATATATCTTTCAAGGTTGGATTCATTCTTATTTGGGGTTTCCTGATTAGTACAATGCCTTCTTTGGTATATATATAATGCTTTCAAATGTCTGGGTGGATGCCTTTCATATCAGTATATGTCCATGCAAAATCCTTCTTGTTTTATGAGAGTAATTTTATGAGTTGTTGCTCCTGTTTTGGTTCCAAATTTGAGTTAATATTGACTGTTTCCCAGGAAGGATCTCGATTGTTTTGACTTGCGGTGGCTGTTGCTCAATTGAGAGTGTTTTTTCCCACATTCTTTTAGTGTTGTTAGGAGAATCCAGAACTTCCTGCTGTTTATCTGTTTCAAAAATTTATGCAAGAATATTATGATTAGGAGATACATTCTGCAAACATTTATCTAAATGGCCATCTTCATCATTATCCTTTAGAATTAGGTTCATTCCTATGGTGAGCACAGGTCGTATGTTTTGGTCATTTATATCGTCATAGTCATCTGTCCAATTTTGATATTCTATGTCTATAGATCTTCTTGCTATCTAGCAGATATATTGTGATCTTCTCTCTAGCCTATCGACTTGTGATTGTCATATTTCCTTATCGATAGCCTATACAGGCATTTACTGTTTCCATACATGGCCTCCCTAGGATGATTGGGTACCCACTGAACTTACTCTTGACTTCTATAACTATAAATTCGGATGGATACTCCCAGGATTCGATATTGATTATGATATCCTCAAGCATTCCTTCATTTTTTACAGTGGAAGTGTCAGCCAGCGGTAGCACAATACTAGTTGGTATGATTAGTGATTGAAGACCTAGGGCTATCATTGTATCATTTTTCATTTCATTGATTGCAGCCCCTAGTTCGATTAGACTGTTTGAAATAGGTTTGTTATTTATGGTCACATTGATAATAGGGTTTCCTGGGTCGAGATAGTTAGGGTTAACAATGATACCCAACATTAAGTCTGCTAGTTGGCCTACCACATTTATAGTTGGTGGATCTCGTTTCCTTCACCCAGGATTCTTTAAGTAGTTCTCTTTTATAAAATTATTACATATTGGCACATCTCTTATTGCTTGCAAAATGGGGATTTTATGCTTAAATTTTTTAATTCATTAGGTATAGCATTATCCTCCTCTTCTTTGGTGTTTTGTATCATTTTCTCAGGTAATGGAGGATTTATGTTTGGTATTTGAGGTTGATTTTCCTCTTCCTGTGGGTGTGTCATGGTTGGATGTTGTGGTTCGAGATATGTGTTTTGTTCCTGAGATATATGTTCTTGGTTATCTTGCATATGGGATCCCTACAACGTCTTGCCAGATCTTAGCTGGATTTCATTTAATTCTAGTGCATCCACGACATAGGTAGGAAATTGCACCACTTAATTATTATAGGGTTGTTGTTTCCCTGTTCTATTATTATTTGGGTTTGGACCGGTTGGGCAAGGATTGGAGGTGGTTTGGGGGGTGTTTGGTTCTGTGGAGGTGTCATTATGAGTGGTTGTTGCAATGGATCCCTCCAATTCTCTATATATGGATATGGATTTCCATAATTCAGCTGTGGCTGAGAAAAAGGTGGGGGGTATGGAGAATAAGGTTGGGTGTAATATGGTTGTTGATATTGATTGGTTTTGCTGCCATTGGCTTGGAGATGCTTGTTGTGGTGGCCATGTATTTGGTGCTGAAGGGTTCCAATTCTATTGATTACTTTCTTGATTAAAATATGTTTGGTTGTTGGGATGGAAGGGCCTAGCAAAATTGTTCCTCCTCTAACTAACGAAGTAGAGTTGTTCCATAGTAACTTCTGGTGTGGGATCCTGTATGGAAGCTTTGAATGATGAAAAAAAAGGGAATTTATCATGAGTATGATCATCGGCGTAGATCCCACATATATCTATTGCATTTAATGGGCATTGTCCCTTTTCATGTTTCTTTCTGCACCATGGGAAAAATACTGCCAGTGCTTGGTTGGTATCGTCTTGTTTCTTTTTATTTTGGAGTGCACCTAGCTACAGTTCTAGGTACTGGAGGATATCAATTTTCATATCATCAAGAATATTTCCCAAGTCATACTTTGTGAGGCTTGGTTCTGAAAAGGATGATCCTCCTCTTAATGGATGTGTATCTCGTATTTCATTTTTACCTTTTCTGGATCTAGAATAGTTCTTGAAGATTTGTAGAATTTGATCATAGGTTTTCTAGAATATATCCCCATCTCCTAACAAGTTCAAGACTTCTATATATTCCTCCTTTCTTCCTCTAAGAAGGACAAATTACAATGATTCCTAATCTAGGGTACAGTGACTAGCCTATTTGTAACTGAGTTCAAAGTGTTGTACATAGTCCTTTAGGCATTCTTTTTCTCCTTATTGCATCTTGAAATTTTTATCTCTTATGTCTTTTTCTTTACAATAAACCTTATATTTTTCCAGGAAGGATTGTTTCATCTGGTCCCATGTGAAGATATTGTTTCCCTCCAGACTTATAAACCATCTGAGTGATAAATCTTTTAATGTAGAAGGAAAGAGTCTCAGTTTTTGTGCATCAATGGTATAACAAAAGGACCTACAGACTACCTCAAATTCAAATAAGAATGTATCAGGGTCCTCTAAGGTTAGTCCATAGAAGTTTGGCAGATTATTGGGGTTGATATTTTTCATTCTAGAATCCCCAAGAGGTACACTAATAGGGAAAGTAAAAGTTTCTCTGTGTTCCTCTTCCTCCTCTGCCATAGTATTGTTTGAGCTAGAGCTAGCGAAGAAGTTATCATTGTTTGGACCGTAGTTGGAATCAGCTTCTTCGTTAGAGTTAAGGAATTCAAATTGAGAGTGTTCAAGAACTGTTGTTTCTCACAAGGAGGTTAGGCAGGAAGCGTCCAAATTTATCCCTCTTTCGTCGAGGCATTCATGGTAAAAAAAAATGATTTTTTTTAAAAGATTTGTCTCCTATAGTTTAAGCACTGCCCCAGTAACGACGCCAAAAAGTGATGGACTCCAGGTATACCCATTTGAGGTAGATGTACCCGACATGTACTTTAAATATCAACCAAGGAGCGTACAAACTTGAGAGGTACTCGGCATTGTATGTGCACTATGGGATAATCTTTGTCGTTTTAAGTGTCTTATGTGTTCTAAAGGATATTCTAAGGAAGTAGGAAAATATTGTTCTAGGAAGACTGAAAAGCATAAAATGGAAGCATATGAATCCTATCTTATCAAAGCAGGGGATGAGAGCAGATCTATTTTATAAAAACCAGGAAATGAAAGCATGTAAATCTATTGTATTAAATTCAATGCTGAAAGCTAATAAATCTAATATATCAAATTGAATGCTGGAAACTGATAAATCTAATCTATCAAATTGAATGTTGAAAACTAATAAATCTAATCTATCAAATTGAATGTTGAAAAATAATAAATCTAATCTATCAAATTGAATGTTGAAAACTGATAAATCAAATATATGAATTTGAGAAATAGAAGCATGCATAACTTTGATTTAAGAAACTTGAATCTAATCTAAAAAGGTTGAGATCGATTCTATCATTAATCACCAATTATTATCTTAGAAGCACGAAAATAGAGATATGATCTTTTTCTGGAAATATTATCAAAATATCGAAATTCAGATATGAAATTCTCCTATGTGGATGGCATGTACAGGTTTATAGATAGTGTGTTACAAAACTACACACACAGTGTTATTCAACTACGAAAGAAAAACGCTTGTGCTGAAATCAAAATCTGATATTTAAATGGATGCTGAAGTTAATTCACACACAATGATAATGGAAATAATTAATGGAATGCATGAGAAATACCTGAAATAAAACACGAAACTAATGATCTATGTATTGAGGGGCCCCTCCCCAACACGTGTTTCAGGAGGGGAAGAAACTTATGAACTCACTAGATTAATAAAACGTTGGTCTTTCATTATTTGTTCATAAATCCATGCTACAAAAAATGTAACATGAATATGTCTCAACTGCAAAAATGTTGAAGACTGTTTTTTAGAAAATGTCTCTAGACCCTCTACTACTCAAGAAATCCCTATTTATCATTACTTCTAACCTAGATCTACATAGAAAATAACGATGCTAGTTAACATGATTATTCCTATAAATCAAGAGGAAATGGGATCGTTGTGTCTCCTACGATCTTCGGTTTGGATCTTGGTCACTTGTTATTCTTCCATGTCACCTGCGCCCTATCACACATGTCTTTATTCATATGATTAGTAATTAGAAATGCTAAAACATAAGAAAATATAATCACTACATTTCTTCATTTAATCATCAACCAAAATGCATTCTCCCCTGCAAAGAGGTTCTTTCTTATCCTTTCTGTGTTTATGTGTGGCATTTGTGATTAGTATGGAGTACCTATATCCTAGGCTCATCACTACGTAAACCATCGCCAGACCTTCCCTTTTCATCATCGTGTAGTTCTTCTCTGTGGTGGGCAGCTTTCTACTTGTGAATGTGATTGGATGGTCAATCGCTACTTCTCCTAGCTAGGACAATATTACTCCAAGTGTGACTGATGACGCATCGACATGAACATGGAATTATTTTGTCCGATCGGGAAACACTAGATTTGGTGCTACAACCATCTTTTCTTTTAGTATATACAAGCTCTTCTAGCACTCTTCATTCCACTCGAACTTGGCATCATTCTTCAATAGTATGTCCCATATCCTTCATATCCACTCTTCTATTTGTCATGATCGCTGCATATCCTCTGATAAAAATTTTGTAATACCCAGTATGTCCCAACGTCGCCCTTAGTTTCTTCACTGTCGTCGGTGGTGGAAAGTTGACAATGATTGCGATCTTCGTAGGGTCAACCAGCATCCCCTTCCTGCATACAATGTGTCCTAACAGAATCCCAACTGGAGCATAGAAGATGCACTTCTTCAAGTTTAGCGAAATTTGGTGTTGTTGACACATCTCCAGTCCATATACTATCCAATCATCCATGTATACAAAGAGGAATTTATGAATGAAATACTTAAATGCAGCAACAACGAGTCTTGAAAATATTGTTGGGGCGTTTTTAATACCAAATGGCATTACTGTGTATTGAAAACAACCCTATTTTGTTATGAAGGTTGTCTTATGTACATCCTCCTTTGCAATATTTATTTGATGATATCCTGAGAATCTGTCTGTGAATGAATATATCTCTTATCCTCCCATGCCTTCTAGCTCTTCATCTGTGAATGGTGTTGGGAATGGATCATCCAAACATGCATCGTTCAGTTTCCTTAGGTCGATGCAAATCCTGATTTCGTCTATTTTCTTATCTTGGACCAGCATCGGACTGATCCATTCAGATTCTTCTACCGGATATATGATTTCTGCATCCAAAATTCACTCTATTTTGGCTTTCAAGCGCTCCTTGTACCTGGGATTCAATCTGTAAGGTCATTGATTTGTCGGTTTCGCATTAGGCTTCAGTGGAATCTTCATTTATCTGAGTTCCCCGGAACTGCGTTTCATTTCTGAAAATTTTGTTGGGAACAAATCCTAGAATTCTTGTAGTAGATCTACGACTTTTGCAAATGTCCCATCATCCCAATAATATATGATTCTTGCAAACTTGGGGTTTTCCTCCAACCCAATATTAACTTTCTTTATTCACAATGGCTGTTGGAATTTGTCGAAGGGAATATCGTGTTCTTTGAAATTCCAGCTTCCTTCTGACTATGGGATATAAGTGGCTCATGGATCATCCTCATCAGCAGGTTCTTGTGTCACGTTGTAGCATTCCATCAACATTTATGGTGTCATAGTCCGCTCTAATCCCATTGGTTTTTCTTTCGAAACTGCTTCGAGTACCTTCTCCTCAATCTCTTGCAATGCGCTATGGATGAAGGGGTTTTCATCTGAGAAGTTGAAAGTTTGGTTAAATTTAATAGATAGCTCTTTCCACGTAGTTGTCCCGTGTTGCAGTTCTGTTGCGACGCACCAGCTTCACGGTACCTCATCTAGTGTATGTATGAACACATGGACCCATTCTTGTTGTGTTCTGACTCCCCATGTGCTTTGAACTCCTCCAAGTGATCCCTTGGGTCACTCCTTCCACTCTATTTCGTTCCATAGTATCCTTCAAACTAACCAAATCTAACTTCCATTAGTTTTCGACATAGTGGCAAGTTTGTTATTGTCGACTTTTGTGCCACCCACCAGCGCGCTGGTGTAGCCTTCAGTGTTTCCTCCAATGCTATAATTCTCTGTGGTTCTGCTATTCTTCAAATTTGGCGATAAATTCAGTCAGATTAGGAAAACCTTTGTATGTTGGAAGTTCATATACTTCTGTCTCCACCCATCGCAACAACTGGGTAATCCAGGCGCAGCTCCTCAATGATACTTCATGTAGTTAGTTATGCCAGTTCTCAAGCGCTTCATTAGAATCTGACAATGCCAAACTAATACTCTTCCATCCCAACTCTTCATCAACGGTAGGATTGATGTAGTGTTCTGAGATGTTGTAAACATTATCCGATTCTTCTGTGAATTCGTCCTGCATTGGCTCGACATACCGTTGTCCTTCTGCTGGGTTGAGGGGTGCGACTACCCTCATGTCCCGATTCTCAAACGACATTTTTTGTTTCCTAAAGTTGATCACAACATGGTTTCCCATTTCCCAATCTGTTAAGTTTTAAACCAAATAGACTAGCAAGATCACTGAAAGAAACATAATCACAAGATAGACACAGAATTTACCCTGGGAAACCCTCATGGGGTAGAAAACCAAGCAAATATTTCCTCAATAAAATTATCAACCAAAATACAATATGTGCTCCAAGACTTGTCCTTCTTCTCTACCTCACATGCAGACCTCCCAAACACAAGTGCACTACTTTCTGAGTTGTGGTAGTGTGTCAAATGAGGAGTTCTCCTCCTCTACTTATACTAGATCCCGACTGACTAAAATCCCTAATGGGGCCGACCTCTGCTGGAGAATTCTAATAACCCCTAAAATAGAAAATCAGGGCCAACCCCCACATGGTGGATCTAATAACCCTAGTTACCACAAACCATCGGAGGAATAAACATCTCCGGATACATAATAGAATTGCCTCAGAGGGATGAAACATCTCTGGAATAATAATGTACAAATATAATATTCTTAGAAGTTACAATATTCAACACTCCCCCTTAACGAGAAGGATATTATAACAACATCTACAGGAGCAAGGAGTCATTGACTACATCATACATGATACATCTATACATCATCGGAATATTTCTTCAATACATCATCATCAGTAACTCAACTAGTTACTGGAACATCAACATTATTGTCATTGCACAATCATCAAAATCATCATCACATGATCATCAGCATCGTCATCACATGATCATCAGCATTGTCATCACACGATCATCAGCATTGTCATCACACGATCATCAGCATCGTCATCACACGATCCTCAACATCGTCATCAACATTTTCATCACACGATCATCAGCATCATCATCACACAATCATTAGCATCGTCATCATACAATCATCAACATCGTTATCAAATGATCATCAGCATCGTCATCATACGATCATCAGCATCGTCATCACACGATCATCAGCATCGTCATCATACAATCATCAGCATTGTCATCACACGACCATCAACATCGTCATCATATGATTCGTCATCACATGATCATCAACATCGTCATCATACGATCATCAACATTGTTATCTCAGCATCGTATACCCTGCAATACACATGATCTTATTATACAATGATCAATCCTGCTCTCTTTAGGACATAGGTCCATGGATGATGAAATCCTGTCATGTACCTTTTGAATTGAGGTCCAAGGACAATCCAGTCCTACCATGTACCTTTTGAACCGAGGTCCAGGGACGATCTAGTTCTATGATGTACCTTTTGAACCGAGGTCCGATCCAGTCCTATCATGTACCTTTTGAACCGAGGTCCAAGGACGATCCAGTCCTACCATGTACCTTTTGAACCGAGGTCCAGGGATGATCCAGTCCTACCATGTACCTTTTGAACCGAGGTCCAGGGACGATCCAATCCTACCATGTACCTTTTGAACCGAGGTCCAGGGACGATCCAGTCCTATCATGTACCTTTTGAACCGAGGTCCAGGGTCAATCTAGTCCTATCATGTACCTTTTGAACCGAGGTTCAGGGATGATATAGTCCTATCATTCAATTCTCGGAGACCTCATGTCTGCAGATCAATTCAATGGACCGAAGTCCGACAACGATCCAATCCCCTACCTATTCATTCAGGACTTTATTTTCGAAGACATCTTGTCTATGGCTCAATTCAAGGGACCAAAGTCCGAGGATGACCCAATCCCTTACCTATTCATTCAGGAATTTATTTCGGAGACATCTTATCTAGGGCTCAATTCAAGGGACCGAAGTCCAAGGACGATCCAATCCCCTACCCGTTCATTCAGGACTTTATTTTCGGAGACATCTTGTCTACGGCTCAATTCAAGGGATCGAAGTCTGAGGATGATCCAATCCCCTACCTGTTCATTCAGGACTTTATTTTCGGAGACATCTTGTCTATGACTCAATTCAAGGGACCAAAGTCTGAGGACGAGCCAATCCCCTACATGTTCATTCAGGACTTTATTTTCAGAGACATCTTGTCTATGTCTCAATTCAAGGGACCGAAGTTCGAGGACGATCCAATCCCCTACCTATTCATTTAGTACTTTATTCTCGAAGACATACGTCTACGGCTCTCTTTGGGACTGCAGTCCAAGGATGATCCAATCCTCTCATAAATACAGGTACAAGTATCCTCATCCATACAAGTACATTAATATATGTGCATATATCATCAATACAAGTATTCTCATCAATACATCAATATGTAATAATACAAGTATTATCATCAAAGCATGTAACCTCATCAATGCATCAAAGCACATATACATATATCATGTATCTTCATCAATACATATATCATCAAAACATGTATCCTCATGAATACATATATCATCAAAACATGTATCGTCATCAATACATATATCATCAAAGTAAAAACAAAAATAATGTAAGTATTCTAAGTGTAAGAAATCTAAATCTAAATAAGCATAAATATCTAAGAGCGGTAAACAGGCATCCTCATCATCAGTGACGATACTACTCCCCCTTTCGAGGAGGGTCCTTTTGAACTACACCAAGCTTGTCTCGGAAGTATTCAAATTTCACACGAGACAGAGGTTTGGTTAATATATCAGCAATTTGTTCCTCAATACTCACATACTCAAGTTTGATATCTCCTCTCTGCACCATGTCTGGTATATAAAAGTATCGAATCTCTATTTGTTTTGACTTATCATGGAATATAGGATTTTCTGTCATTTTGATACAACTTTGATTGTCACACATGATCACAGTGGGATATATCTCTAAGTCAAACACTCCAGATAATAGTTTCTGAATCCACACTGCTTCACATCTAGCAGAGCAGGCAGCTATGTATTCTGCTTCAGCAGTACTGAGAGCCACACTAGATTATTTCTTGCTGAACCATGAGATCATGGCAGATCCAAGACCATAACATCCACCTGATGTACTCTTTCTGTCTGAGATACTTCCTTCCCAATCATAATCTGAGTAACCATGTAATCTGAGTTCATGATTTCCCAGATAATATAGACCAAAATCTAATGTACCCTTTAGATACCTCATTACATGCTTTGCAGCTATTAAGTGCACCTTTCTAGGTTATACTAAATACTAACTCAGGGTATTTACAGCAAAGCATATATCTGGCCTAGTATTTGTTAAATACATCAAAGATCCAATTATTTGTCTATATAGAGTTATGTCCACTAATTCTGATGAGTCATTAACTAGTAACTTCAAGTTGGAGTCCATGGGAGTGGCCATGGATTTACACTCCAACATATCAAATCTTTTTAGAATCTCCACAGCATACTTACCTTGATTTAGAAAGATTCCTTTTGGTTCTTGCCATACTTCTAGACCTAAGAAGTAGTGCATTAATCCGAGATCTGTCATCTCGGATTCTGAAGAAAGCTTCTTCTTGCATTCAATAATTTGTTTCTCATTTCCGGTTAGAAATAGATCATCTACATATAACAATAGTATAACTGGTTCATCATCCATTACCTTGAGATAAAGATTAGGGTCAGCTTTACTCTTGGTAAAGCCCATGCTTGTTAATAAATTGTCAATCCTTCCGTACCAAGCTCTAGGAGCTTGCTTCAATCCATATAATGCCTTCTTCAGTTTGCATACATGAGTTTTCCCGTCTTTAACCTCAAATCCTTGTGGTTGCTCTATGTACACCTCTTCTTCAATTACACCATTTAGAAAAGGTACCTTAAAATCCATTTGGTGTAATTTCCACTTCATCATATATGCAAGTGCCATGATAGTTCTAATTGAAGTATATCTAGCAACTGGTGCAAATGTTTCTTCATAGTCAATTCCCTCTTTCTGAGAGAATCCTCTGGCTACAAATCTTGCCTTGTATTTTTCAATGCTACCATCTGCAGCATGTTTTATCTTGAAAATCCATTTGGAAGAAACCACACTTTTAGCTTTTGGTTTGGGAACTATATCCCAAACATCATTTTTCATTATTGACTGATATTCTTTTGTCATTGCTTCTATCCATTCTTTCTTCTGAGCTGCCTCTTCATAGCTAGTAGGTTGTTGATCCACAAGATCACACATCAAGGCCACATAGTTGGATACTAGCTTTGGTTTCTTTCTTTCTCTAGTGGAGCCTTCAGGAGCTCCACATCTTTCAGCTCCTTGAATAATGTCTCTAGCCCATGCTGGCCTTCTTTTCCTAGATAAGCTTGTAATAGAGGGTTCTTGTGGTTCCATCATGTCATGGTCCTCTTGTGTATCATCTTCAGGAATGTGCACAGCTTTTGTGATTCTAGAAGGTGTATCTTCTTCATAGATTTCTTCAAGTTGACACTTCCTGGATTTCTTGAGAGCTGCTTCTTCATCAAATGTTACATCTCTACTTATTTCCATATGATGAAAACCTAGTATGTAAATTCTGAAGGCTTTGGATGATTCACAATGTCCAACAAATATTCCCTTCTTACCAAAAGGGTCCAACTTGGTTCTCTTTTCTTTTGGAATGTGAATTTACACAGGACAACCAAATATTTTGAGATGACTTACCTCAGGCTTCTTTCCTGTGAACATTTCTTCTGGAGTCTTGAATTCAAGAGCACTATGGGATAGTCTATTCTGCACATAGACTGTTGTCTTAGCTACTTCAGCCCATAAATACATGGGTAGATCTTGATCATGTATCATGGTCTTTACAGCTTCCATGATGGTTCTATTGTTTCTTTCAGCCACCCCATTTTGTTGGGGATTGCAGGGAGTGGTTAGTTCCCTCTTGAGTCCATCTTCCTTACAAAAGTCTTCAAAGTCCTTTGATGTATATTCTCCGCCATTATCTGTTCTGAGAATCTTGATTTTCTTTTCTGAGAGATTTTCTATTAGGGCCTTGAACTCTTTGAATTTTCCAAATACTTCATTCTTACCTTTCACAAAGTATATCCAAGTCTTCCTTGAATAGTCATCGATGAATGAGAGATAGTATTCAAACCCACTTAGGGAAGTGGTGGGCATGGGTCCACATACATCTGAGTGTATTAGCTCCAAAATGTTCTTAGTCTTAGTTTCACTCTTTGGAAAAGGGTTCTTGACATTCTTCCCTTTTTCACATCCTTTACATGAGCCATTATGATCAACCTTCAAGTCTGGTAATCCTATGACCACCTTGCTTACATAGGGTAGGGATTTATATTTAATGTGAGCTAATCTTCTGTGTCATAGCTCACTGGGGCTGGAGGTTTCATGAACAAGGGAAACTTTTGGATGTCCCTTGAGCTTATAGAGACCTCCTTCCTCTTCACCAATGACAACTGCATCCTCAATAGATTTTCCTTTGGGCCACATAAGTACTTGACCATCTATGAAGGCAACTCTAAAACCTTTCTTATCTAGTGCGAGATAGAGAGTAGGTTCTTCTTCAAACCTAGTACATATAAAATTTCTTTCATCTTCAAGCGTGTTCCAGAATCTATCTTGTAGCTTGCTTCACCAATTCCCTTGATGGGATATTGGTAATCATCTCCTAGAGATACCTTTTGTGGAGAAGAATTTTCTTCAAGTTTTTAGAGAGTCTTCCTTTGACCTGTCATGTGCTTTGAAGCACCACTATCAATGAGCCATGTATCTTCTCTAGGAGATACAGATCCAAAGAGTGCAGAGAATAGGACATATTCTTCTGGATCTTCTTTCTTTACTTTAGATCTTTTCCTTCGAGGCCTTTCCTCTTCCTCTTCTTCTTCTTCTTCTTCTTCTTATTCTTCTTCACTATCATCTTCTGCCATATGTGCATGGTGTCTTTTGTGGACAAAATTCTTCTTCTTTTGTAGAGGACAAAATCTGGAAATGTGTCCTAGTTTAAGACAATTGAAACACTGGCCTGTGGAGAGGTCTCTTTCTGGATTGGGTCCTCTTCCCCTCTTAAATCTAGAGAAGGATTGAGATCCTTTGTGGTCAACTTTCTTGAAGTGACCCTTTCTTCATCTTTTGGTGTGAGTAGCCAAGGCTTGGTCATGCTCCTTGAGGATTGCTTCTCTGTTGGCTACCCTAGCCTCTTCTTGAACACAATCCTCCCACACTACATCAAACTTCATACTTTCTTTTCTGGAACACATAGTTTGTATAAATGACTCCCAAGGTCTAGTGAGACCATTTAGAGCAGCCATCACAAGTTCATCTTCATCAAGCGTATCACCAATGGCATCTAGTTGCTCCTTGATTTGCGATACCCTTGAGAAGTAGTCTTGAATGGATTCTCCTTTGTGCATCTTGGTACTCTTCAACTGAGTTCTTAGGTACATCTTCCTATTGATGTTCTTTCCCTCATACATTGTTCATAGGGCATCATACATTTCCTTTGGAGTCTTCTTGGAAGCCACTTGGGGAATCAAGTGGTCTTTAATAGAATCAGCTATGATTCTCTTTGCCCTAATTAAATCCTTCCTATGCTTCTCTTTGGATTCATCTCCTTCAGGTTCTGCAACTTCATCCTTGATATACTGAGCAAGATCATTCTCTTCAAGAATGAGACCAATTCTGTATTTCCATGCCCTAAAATTCTCTATACCTTCTAACTTGTCTTCAAGCTTAGTGCTTGGAGCCATCTTCTCTTGGGGGAGTCCAAGAGGCAAGAGATAGAATAGTACTTACCTGGAAACTTTAACTTTTTTACTTTTCTGGATCTGCAACAAAATTTATGGTTTATCACACTTTTGGTAAAACTAGGGTTTGACTTTCCCACTGTTCTACCCAACCAAAAACCTCGATACAAAGCTCAAAAGATAGATATTTAGAAGGGCTATTCAGCCATGCAATTAGAATCCAAAAATACTAGTTTTTTACAGAAACCCTAATTTTGGGAGAGAGAGAGAGAAATATAATTTCACCTTGTGAAAGATGTTCTATTCAGGCTAGCTTTGATACCATGTTAAGTTTTAAACCAAATATACTAGCAATATCACTGAAAGAAACATAATCACAAGATATACACAGAATTTACCCTGGGAAACCCTCATGGGGTAGAAAACCCAGCAAAGATTTCCTCAATAAGATGATCAACCAAAATACAAGATGTGCTCCAAGACTTGTCCTTCTTCTCTACCTCACATGCAAACCTCCCAGACATAAGTGTGCTACTTTCTGAGTGGTGGAAGTGTGTCAAATGAGGATCTCTCCTCCTCTACTTATACTAGATCCCAACTGACCAAAATCCCTAATGGGGCCGACCTCTACTGCAGAAGTCTAATAACCCCTAAAATATAAACGCAGGGCCGACCCCCACATGGTGGGTCTAATAAACCTAGTTACCACAAACCATCGGAGGAATAAACATCTCCAAATACATAATAGAATTTCCCCGGAGGGATGAAACATCTCCGGAATAATAATGTACAAATATAATATTCTTAGAAGTTACAATATTCAACACAATCTATCCTTGGAAACAACAGATAGGGGCTTTTGTTATCAACTATCTCTTTCATGTCAAAATCTGCATAGGTCTTTAGGCCCTCTACCTTGACTAGGACATGACATAATCGTCCAATGGGCGTGACCTTGCTATGTTTCGCTAGTCGAATCTGTATAGGGGACCATTTCACCTGTGGTTTCCCCATTGCCTCGCATCTTTGTTTCATCAATATGTTGACATTTGAGCCCAAGTCTATAATAATATTGTCGACGTCGAATGCACCAATTTGCGCAGTCATCCTAATCTCTCGCTCTTTCTTCTTCCTTTGCAATCAATTTATTGTTCTAATTTTTCGTCAGTCCTCCTATCAGTGTAGTAGGCTGGCTAGATTTGCTAATGCATCCTGATATTTTTCCAGCTCCAAACAACTCTCTAAAAAATCCCTCAAGGTGTTAATATTTTTCTGTGAGTTTGTCGTATTGAATACCGGAGGCATCTCATAGGTGGGTTCTTTCTGGCCAATAGGTGGTTTCCTCATCCATCTCATTATCTCTTGCACTTCTAAGAAAGTCTCTCTTTCTGCTTCCACATCAAATCAGACTTGTTTTCTTCCCGTCGGTTGGATGTTAGGCTGTGGCCTGTCTTCCCCTATCGTAGCCCCTCCTTTGGTCACCATTGTGACATTCATTGCTCAACTCATAATCTCCATTGAGATCTTTTGTACATACGGAGGTGGATTCTGATTCTGATTTGGATTTGGTTGAGGTTGGGGTGGATTCTTAGTTTTTCATTTTGCAATCAACTAGGGACAATCCTCAACACTATGGTCCAGTGCACTGTAATAATTACACTGTGGAACCGGGTTTTGGAAATCTCTTTGATAATGTACTACTTGACCAAAATTATAACATATAACCGGCCCTCTACCTCATCCAAAATTTCCTCCTCAACCAACACTTCCACCTTGCCCTCTGTGGAATCCTCCTCTGAAACCTCCTCATGGTTGGCCATATCGTGGTTGGTTATATTGTGCAGTCTGATACTGCAACTGGCCGTATTGTGGCGGTTGGTTGTACAATGAATGTAGTTGACTATAATGAAGCTGCGGATGGTTATACTGCGGTAGTAGTTGTATAGGGGGTTGCTCCTGCCCCTTCATAAAAAACGTGTCGATGGTCCTCTCTTGGAGTAAGTCGTATGCTCTATAGTCCTTTTATTCATGTCCAACCGATCAACAAACCTTGCATAACAGATTGACTGGCTTTGAAACCATTTTTTGAAAATATACACATTCTTCTCATCGATGTCCCCTCGTCTGACAAATCCAATACCATGGCATCCCTCCCTGACTAAGTGGATTAGGTGCACCGGCCTGTAAGTAATCACAAAAATACGGGAACTAGTCCTTATGGTGTCCTTCTAATTTCTAATGACTGCACCATATTTCCTCGTGCACTTATTTTCCCTTATTGATATCTTGTAGTTGTATCATCAGGTTTGCTAGCTACACTTGAATGTGGTTCATGCCTAACCCTACTTCGCCGACTGGTGAAGCCTCCAACTTCCTTGCGATTTCCGCCTGAGATGTGATATCCTACTGCATTAGTGTCCCACGAATATGTGGTACTAATCCTAAGATGAACCATTCCTTGTGTTGTACGTCGGTCATCCCAAAACTTACTTTTCCATCAAGGTTTTATATCTCTAGTCAAATTCCTTCACTAATTCATTTGGAAATAGAATTATTGCCTTTAGTTCTTTGATGTATTGCGACATAGACTTCGGATTCCTAAACTCATCAATTAGTCCATCCCTGATCTGCGATAGTGTTTTATCCGAACTCCCTGTAGATACTTGTATGAATTTCATAAACCAATCTAAAGCACGACCCCTGAAGGTTGTCACTAGTTGCCCCTTTTTGATATCTTCATCTTGGACCTATTTCACTGTCCATAATGCTTCGCATAAAAACCATTACTGATCAGGATCCTCGATCGTGTTACCCTAGAAAATCGGCATTTTTACATCATCACCTGTGATCCTTGATCTCCTACTATTATTTACGTACCCACTACTCTTACCGATGTTCTGACAATTTAGATAGTAGTGTGAAGAACTTATGTCTCTTCCTCTGAAATTTGGCATGGTACGCGGGGTTGTGGGTATGTTGTAACTTTGGGTTTGTCCTTCTTCGTCTTTAGGGGTAGCTTTTTTGCTTTCTCCATAAGAGTAAGGTCGCTTAGTCCCTTTTGGTCCTGTTTCGCAATTCTCCATTATGGTTTCCTTAAGAGACTCTCTCTCAATATTAGTCCTCCTCTTCTTCTCTGGCCTCCAGAACCTCACCCCACTTCACAAGGTACCACAACCTTCCTAAGCATCCCTTAATATTTAGTCATCGCTCATGTCCATATACCCCACATCATTCTATCAGACCCACATTAACAAGGTACCCACAGCCTCCACACACTGAGATTTAGTCATCGGAGTTCATATTCAGTATACCCTTTTAGCAAATAAGCATCTTTATCCACAAATTTAGTGACAAGAACAACCTTCCTCTGGGTCCCTTGAAAAATTTCCTTTCTGCATCGTTGTATGACTTGATTGTGTTGATAAAAAATTTAGTGATGTATCCCTACAACATACAATAGACCCAGAATTCTACAACCATAGAGGATTTGTTATGTACTTGCTTCAATTGCTGGATGAATCCTAGTGTCCACTATTCAAGATCACTGCCCTGAAAGTTCTTCTTTTGGAGTGTCAGTTGTTCCAACCACTCGTGTAGCAATATCAGGAATTCGTAGAATAATATCTCATGAATGTCAGAATAGATATAATTTGTATCGAGTGTGTCATTGACAATTTAGGGTTCTGATTTTCCTCCTCAGAAAATTCTCGTGCCTTCTTATCAAACCATTCCACGATTTCTATTTTTGTCGGATTCCACAGCATGTCCTCTCTTTTTCTCTTTGCACTATGGTCCTAGAAACGGAACCATTTGTTGAAACAGTTTTGTCAACAAGGGTTCACTTTGTACTGTTGTCAACAAACACCAACCAGACACCCTTAAGCATCAGCCCATAAAGCTTTTACCCTTTCCAGCAACACCCACAGAGCAAGTGAGATCTCACCCAAGATGTATAAGGGGGGCTGCAAGAACCAAGTTTCCGTAGTAGGGAGAAGACATGCGTTAACTCTTACTCAATCTCTACTGAAACTAGAGATCTGTATTCGCATTATACCAACAATTCAAATATATATTCGACATACGGATCAACAACATGTAATCAACATTCGCATCAATTAACATTATAGATTAATTGACAGAGCAACAAAACCTTTGATACATCGCATCATTAAGATGTCACTTATCATTCATAACATGGAAACAGAAATATGAAACACATAATAGAGACATAACCAAACATCCTCATGCATTAACGCATCTCAAAACCTACGGTATAACCTTCTCAACAACAGTTCCAAATGACTTAACACGAATCCATATACTCAGAGCAAAACTTGTCGAAGGTAGACAAATACATAGATGCAATATATCACCATCTAAGATCAATGCCCTTAGGATCACAATTGTTGTTCTATTTATAGACAACTATGGCAGTTACAAAATTGTTCAAATGACCCATTCCAACTGACTTAGACCTAAACTTGCACTTATGTCAGCTTCTTATCCTTTGCGAATGGTCTTTTTCTCCGCTGATGACCCCTTTGTTGCCGTCGGCTTCCACACTTCATGCACTCTAACTCCATGCCAACACTTGGCCACATGAGTAAGAAGGGAATGCAGATTCTCCACTCAAGGAATTTGTTGCCAGAACAAGTTATACAACTTGACGAGAACTCGACATTGTACTTGTTTCTTTTATAAGCGTCAAAACCACCAAAAAAAAACCATGTATTGAAAATTGGTGCTACTGGTAGCACCACTTTTTTTTGGGGGGGATAAAATTACAATTTTTTTGTAACCTCGAGTGGTACAGCATGGTGGCGCTGTAATAGAAATTTTAAAATTGACCCTTGAATTGAAAATGGTACAACACAATTTTCTTTACGGGGCTAAAATTACAACTTTTTGACATCGCCTCCTTAACAACCAACAACTTTGCAATGCAAATGCTGAAATATACGGACGAAGTGAAAAGAAGTGTTACCAATGGCAGTGCTTTCCTTCGTTATGTTACATTTCTAGGTATTGTTATACCATGGCCTAAAAATATTTAAAGTTGTTTTTAAAGGTATTTGAAAAATAAAATTAAATACTTGAATGCAGCGACAACGAGTCTTGAAAATATTGTTGGGGTGTTTTTAATACCGAATGGCATTACTGTGTGTCGAAAACAAACCTATTTTTTTACGAAAGTTGTCTTATGTCGATCCTCCTTTGCAATATTTATTTGATGATATCCTGAGAATCCGTCTGTGAACGAATATATCTCTTGTCCTCCCACGCCTTCTAGCTCTTCGTTTGTGAATGGTGTTGGGAATGGATCATGCAAACATGCATCGTTCAATTTCCTTAGGTCGATGCAAATCCTGATTTCGCTTGTTTTCTTATCTTGAACCACCATCGGACTGATCCACTCAGATTCTTCTACCGGCTCTATGATTCCTGCATCCAACATTCGCTCTATTTCGGCTTTCACACGCTCCTTGTACCTAGGATTCAATCTGTAAGGTTGTTGATTTACTGGTTTCACATTAGGCTTCAGTGGAATCTTCATTTATCCCAGTTCCCCAGAACTGCCTTTCATTTCTAAAAATTTCGTTGAGAACAGATCCTGGAATTCTTGCAGTAGATCTAAGACTTTTGCGATTGTCGCATCATTCCAATAATATCTGATTCTTGTGAACTTGGGGTTTTCCTCCGATCCAATATTAACTTTCTTTATTTGCAATGGCTGTTGGAATTTGTTGAAGGGAATCCCGGGTGCTTCGACATTCTAGCTTCCTTCCGAATATGGGATATAAGTGGCTTATGGATCATCCTTGTCATCAGGTTCTCCTGTCATGTTGTATCATTCCATCAACATTTATGGTGTCGTAGTCCACTGTAATCCCATTGGTTTTTATTTCGGAACTGCTTTGAGTACCTTCTCCTGAATCTCCTGCAACAGGCTATGGATGAAGGGGTTTTCATCTGATAAGTTGAAAGTCTGGTTAAATTTAATAGATATCTCTTTCCATGTAGTTGTCCCGTGTCGCAGTTCTGCTGCAACGCACTATCTTCACAGTACCTCATCTAGTGTATGGATGAACGCATGGACACATTCTTGTTTTGTTCTGACTCCCCATGCACTTTGACACTCCTCCAAGTGATCCCTTGGGTCACTCCTTCCACTCTATTTCTTTCCAAAGTATCCTTCAAATTAACTGAATCTAACTTCCATTATTTTTAGACATAGTGGCCAGTTTGTTATTGTCGACTTATGTGCTGCCCACCAGCGCACTGGTGTAGCCTTCAGTGCTTCCTCCAATGCTATAATTCTCTGTGGTTCTACTACTCTTCGAATTCGGCGATAAATTCAGTCATATTATGAAAACCTTCGTATGTTGGAAGTTCATATACTTCTGTCGCCACCCATCGCAACAACTGGGTAATCCGGGCGCAGCTCCTCAATGATGCTTCGTGTAGTCAGTTATGCCAGTTCTCAAGCTCTTCATCAGAATGCGACGATACCGAACTAATACTCTGCCATCCCAACTCTCCATCAACGGTAGGATTGATGTAGTGTTCTAAGATGTTGTAAATGTTATCCCATCCTTCTGTGAATTCGTTTTGCATTGGCTCGACATACCGTTGTCCTCTTGCTGGGTCGAGGAGTGTGACTACCCTCATGTCTCGATTCTCAAACGACATTTTTCCTTCCCTAAAGTTGATCACAGCATGGTCTCCCATTTCCCAATCTATCCCTGGAAACACTGGATAGGGGCTTGTGTTATCAACTATCTCCTTCACGTCGAAATATGCATAGGTCTTTAGGCCCTCTATCTTGACTGGGACGTGACATAATCGTCCAATGCGTGTGACCTTGCTATGTTTTGCTAGTCGAATCTGTATAGGGGACCATTTCACCTATGGTTTCCTAATTTCCTCGCATGTCTATTTCATCAATATGTTGACATCTGAGCCCAAGTCTACAATAATATTGTCGACGTCGAATGCACCAATTTGCGTAGTCACCCTCATCTCTCTCCCTTTCTTCTTCCTTTGCAATCAATTTACTGTTCGAATTTTTCGTCCATCCTCCTATCGGTGTAGTAGGATGGCTAGCTTTGCTAATGCATCCTGATATTTTTCCATCTCCAAATAGCTCTCTAAAAAATCCATCAAGGTGTTAATATTTTTATGTGATTTTGTCATATTGAATATCAAGGTGTGAATGTTGTTTATTCTACATTGGGTTGCATTTACTTATAATATCATGGACCATTGCTATTGATGATGTTAATGTCGTTTATATATTATATGTACTTGTTGTATATTGGCTGTCAAGACTAATTTGCAGATTCAAGTGCACGAATTGAAAGATCCAACGGGGATCTACATCAAATGTTTGGATCAAGGTTGGTTATGAGGTTGGAATACAGATTTTTGGTTTTAAGTTATGAGCTTATAAGAGAGAGCCGAGCCTCGTCTACTGTATAAATAATCCTTCTTTCTCAGCAATGAAAAATGTATACTGTGTAACTTCTGTATAAATAAGTCTGTGTCAAAGGGCTTGTAGCCGTAGATTGATAACGTGATTTTCGTCTTAGTCTAGGGTTTGTAAGATTTTGTTTTAGAAAGATAACTCGATAATGAATGCTATTTGTTCTGTGTAGAAATTGTTTAAGTTATCAAATGTAATGTTGTAGGTTGTCAAGGTGAATTTTCGTTTCTATACTTAGGTTATGTGAAACTTTGCCTCAGATGAAAGCTCTCTCAAAGAAACTTTTGAATTAGTTTTCTATCTTGCTTGAAGATGAAAAAGAACAGGACTAAACCTTAAGTCGAGTTTTTCGTTTGAGTAGAAATATTTAAAATTATAAGTTTTTGAAATGGCTTGGATTTCGATTTGCAATCTATGTAAGTTGAAATTGTTTTGATTGTAAAAAGAAATAAAGATACAAGGAAATCGAAAACCTAACTAGGTTTTGATAAGAGTCTTATCTTGGAAATCGATACTTTCAGTTAGAATATTTTTTGTAAAATAAATAACTATAAGCAATGTATTGTTTAAAGCATTTTCATTCTCTAGTTTGAATTGTAAAGTTTTAGGAAAAAGATAAAGTAAGAAATAAACACAATGTGTGTATATGCAATGAGAAATACTGTGTGATGACTATATGTACAGTCTTGGTATGATAAACACCTTCATCTATTTATGGTTATGTTAAAAATGCAGACATAGTATGATATGTAATAAATATAATTTTTTTAATCTATTTCTATATGTATAACAATAATAAAACAATGTAATGCAACTGTACAGATAGTATACATTGTTTATTTTTCTTTTAACTCAGGATACATGTATAATATATGTTTAGACATTATACATAACTTTCTGCTATATTTAACTATAATGCAGAAAAATAAATAACATATATATATACAGAGGAAGAATAATACTTATATTCTATGAAACAATACAGTAATTTAGGATCTCCTAGATTTTTATACAATAAATTCTATTATTGTTCAGTATAGGGTAGAATGATGAAAACAAAATCAATCACTTTACAATTTATCGAATCAATGGCATTTGCCTATCTTCTAATCTACTTTTAATTTGTGTATCTATACTAGAGTACGATGCTTCAAAACAACATGTGGAAAAATATAGATATTGGTTTATCAATTCAAAAATCATTAAACTTAAACATTTCAGACTTAAACAAATCCAGGATTGAATTCTCTTTCGAAAACAAAAAACAAAAAATGCTAATTAAACAAAACAGAATTATTATTTGAGAATAAGTAGAAAACCTGTAGAACCTGAGAAAATCTGTAGGGAAACAAACAACCCAAGAAGACTTTTCCACCCAACCAATTCCTGAAAACATTCAAGTACTGTCTTAGGACCCCGAGCCTGTTCACTGAACCACCAAGAGGAAGAAACTCAGGAATTAGAACTTCTTCTTGCAGTAGCAATTAACTTCTGAATTTTCAATAGCTAGCAGTCCAATGGACCTACACCAGCATCTCTGGCTCTTCTCAGCAATATTGCAGACTTAATATTACAGTCACCACTAGCCTCCTTATTCGAATCTCTCTTGTGATCACCTGATTCACATGAGGAAAATATTCTGCAGAAATATTGATCAAGAGCTGCCTACTCAATTTGAATTTTCCTTTATAGGCTGCCTAGGCCTTTTCAGATGTTACCGTGTCATTAAATGAGATTCCTACTTACTCCCTCTACCTAGGGGAAAATGCCCTATTTTTAGGGGTAGTTGTCCCATAACCAACAACTAGTGGTGTGCTTCCTTGAAGGACTATGAATGGATGGAGTTGTGACCTACTCAAGTACATGTGCCTTATGTACTTCTTCACAATGGATATTCATGATGTACCCTTGGATACACTTCTTCATAATAGATGGAACTTCTAGATATACTTCTTCACATTGGCATCCATATCCTTTACCATCTTTCTTGTGCATATACTTCTTCAATGTGGCTTTACTATAATTCTTCAAGATGGCATGGGAATGTTGAAACCACTTGAATTCAGTTGATATCAATGACTCAAATTGAATCATTTGACATCCTATTTGACATTAGCTAAAATCAATGACAACCAAAGTTCAACAAGTTACATATGGCCATCATCAGACTAGGGGTTTCAAACCAGGGGCGTGACATTCCCCTCCCCCTTAAAGTCTACACCATCATTGGTTTTCTAATGCTTATAGACATTTATACAATGTTTACATACATCAAATATTAAAAAAACTACAAGGTTGTCCTAGCATTTTAGCTTTCAAGCTATTTCTTCAAAGATGAATAAGGTTCACCAAGCTTTGCCATACTTCATCACGTTGCTTCTGCTCATGACAACATGAGCTTGTTCCACTCCACTTTAACTTTTAAGACAGCAACAACCGACTTTCAACTTAATTTTTCCTTATGAAATTCAATCACCATGTATTCATTAGGCCAACATATTAAAAATTAGCCATTTTATTTACTTAAATAACCAATATTTTTCAAGCTTTGTACATAAGACATTTATGCATTTCATGCTTAGCTCAACATTTTCATATAGATAGAGATGATTTCAATGTTCTTCATTTTCTTTTATACAATTTTTAACTACATCAACATTCATTGTTTATTTCAAACAAAAATAAACAAAACAAATTTTCAGCTGTAACATGCATTTCAACAACTTTTTCTTTCTAGAAAGTAATAACATAAGTAAAAAGTGAATGGTAAGAGTTCCCCCTCTTTATCGGATCCAATATGGAGTCCCACGTTCATGTCTTTTCCACTCCTTCGAATCTTATATATAGAATGAAAGTGCTCAACCTTGTTACAACCTAATCTGCCACCTTGTGAGCATCAACATTCTTTGGCCTGCAGGATCCATTTCACTGACTCAGATCCACTTTATATCCTTCAGACACACTATTTCCTCATTTTTCCCTTGTACGCTTGTTGCATCATTACAGTCGGCGTACCCACGAGTTGCATCACTATAGCCCCACGGGTAGCATGTAAAATGGTAAAAATCACTAGTTAATTACTTTTTACTCCCAAAAAGCGGTTGTTGGGTGGCCTTTGACACTCCATCTGCCCAAGAAATGCCTCGATATGTCCTTTCACTTACCTTTGGGAGGACTATATATTGAGCACATATGGCTTATGGATGGGAGGAGAAAGAAGAGCAAGAGAACTCTAGTGAATTTTTTCCCTATCTTGAGTCTACACTCATTGATCCTTGTAGTTGTGAACCCCTTATGTTCACCTTCCAAACTCCTACCATAGTTTGAGTTTGACATTAATGGAGGATTGAATTGGTGGAGGCACAAGTGGATTGATCCAGATCTTGGTTTAGATTGGTTGCTGGCAAGAGGTCATATCACATTGTACTTCTTCTTGTTTATTAATAGAAATACTCATATTCTCGTCCATTAATGTTGTGAATGTTGTTTATTCTACATTGGGTTGCATTTACTTATAATATCATGGACCATTGCTCTTGATGATGTTAATGTCGTTTATATATTATATGTACTTGTTGTATATTGGTTGTCAAGACTAATTTGCAGATTCAAGTGCACGGATTGAAAGATCCAACGGGGATCTACATCAAATGTTTGGATCGAGGTTGGTTACATTCTCCATTATCTTAGCATTGTCATTTATAATAGAATAGTTCTAATAATTGAGTTAATTTCTAGTAGTCAGCTGTCTATAGTGGTCTACCCCAAGCCATAGTGATTTTTCTCCATTACAGAAATGGCAACTCCGCTGGGGAAAACATCCATGTTTGGGGATTTTTGAGCATTAGTCCTTAATTAGAGTTGTTGTTTGTCGAAGCTCTGTGTCACTAATTGGCCATTAAGATACACTATAGAAAAATTTCTTTTTCTGAGCCATTGGACTCTTTATTTTCCCATTTTCCTTTCCTCACCCGCAGGCTAGCTTATCTCTGCCCGCATCTACCCGCCTCTGTTTACTCTACAACTCATGAGTACCCGCAGGTTTTCCTTCGACAGTAGCATACAACTCTGGCTTTGGTTGATTCATGAATTTTGGTTGTTGTTGGGTTGGCCTTAGATGATCCTGAGTCTTTGTTGGCCTGTTTCTTGACTATTCCATGCCTTGGTTGTGACCAGAACTCTTCTTTTCTCTTGGTTGAGCCTTATTGGTTTTTTACCCATCTTTGGATTTAGCCTTGTTGGTTTTTTCCTTTTCAACTCATTCATGTGGCTGGTTCTTATTGTTTGGGATCTGGTGGGTTGTCTTAGTGATCTTCTCGGCACTTCAGTGACTAAATAGTAGGATTTTGCTCGCATTTTTCATTTCTTTATATTGAAAAATATAAAAATATACATATAGTTTTGCATTTTCCTTTTGCTTATAGGAGAAAATACAAAAAAAAAATTACTTTCATGTACTGCATCTTGCATTGAGTGCTTTCTACCTTCATTTAGGTTCTGCTTGTGTATCGAAAACATAAAATGTAATATCCTGGGCAAGATCTGATCCAGATATTAACTCCACTTAAAAAACTTTTACAACTTTTACTAGTGAAATTTTGTGGCAAATCCTTTGAACTGGACAGGAGGTAAGTGAGGGGTACTGGTGTACAGACTGAGGATGGTGGGATGAAAGTTTGATTCTGGAATTCATATGGGATTAGGTGCAGCAGCAGCAAAATATGTTTTTAGCAGGACTCCTTGGCACAAGGTACTAGAGCCATTCACTTTTCAGCAATAGAACGAATCTATTGCCTACTTCGAGGCTTCCTAGGATTCTAGCATATGTCAACAAGATTGGGTAAGGGTTAAAGGTGTTTAGGATAGAGATATATCAGTCATTCAACTCATAAAATAGGCTGGAATGAATACTAGGTGAATTTGGAAAAGTTTGGACTGATTTGGGGCTTGATTGCACTCTGTGGACTGCTGAACTAGTTAGATTACAGCCTTTCCAAAATGAAGTTAAAATCATTCAAATTCTTATTACAGGGACTGATAGGGATATAATATTGAACTAAGAAGCTCCTCCAACTGACAGAATGCAAAATGGTTCCTCAGAAAAGAGTCAGCAGCAAATATGGTGAAACTAGTCTAGATTAAGCACCAAACTAGCTAGTCTTGCATTTTAATCCCTTAAAATGCTCCAATAAATGATCTGATATAACATACTGAACATATGCAGGTCGAAAATAATATATCAGAATCCTTCTTTTATTGATTTAACTGTCTCGCAAAACAACAGTGCCTCACAGGCTAAATATTCATTACATTTGATGGAGTATGAAGAGAAGAAATAGAGTATTACTGTGGCTCTGCTATGGAGATAGGATCAGGTCATCTACAGGTCATGTGACTATAAATGGCTGCTTACTGAGCTTCTGAACTTGTCTGGAGCGCATTCACTAATTCATCCCTCTCCTTCAGGGAAAACTCCTCTAGATTTAGTTGTGAATGGAGAACGAGTGAGAAGAGAAGTATGGATCTGATCTGAAGCTAGTTACTGATCTTGTACACCTATAATGTCTGGAACAATGGCTTCACCAAATCTCCTTCATCCCCTGAACACACTCCCAAGTTCTATCTTCTTCAATGGATGGATCTTCACCAAAACTAGCTGGAGAATCACTGCTAGAGGAACCTGTTCTCCCGAATGGCTATAGATCTTCAATGGAGGCTGGAAGCATATGTTACTAGCTGCAATATATTGACATAGACCTGCACAACACTCTCTGTAAATTAAGGGCCTTGGGGCACATCACCCAAGAAGCACAGTTGAGGCACATCACTCAACTAGAGAAGCATCAAAGCTCTCATGAGAAAACATAAATGATCAAAAGTTCTTTATTGGAGTTGGTTGGCTTCTTTTATAAACTTTATGATGAACTGTTGAGTAAGTTACTTAGCTTTGGTGACTTGTGAGAGTAGGTTACCACTTTCCCATCCTACTCCAAGTCATGTAAGTGCCTTCTTGGAATAATTAGCAAGTTTTGTCTTAGAAAAACTTGCCAACTTTTGTCTCTCTTCACCCAAGATAGAAACTATGCCTTAGTTAGCTTTCTGGATGTTGCTAAATCTTTACTTACAACTTTTCTTGTTCTTTCCACTTTATTTACTTTCCACTTTCCAGCTTTTTCCTGCTTTTTCCATCTTTTTTGTTTGCTTTTGCTAGTTTCTAATTTGTTTGCCTTGTCTTCTTTCCTCCTTTGCACTCCTTACTTTTCCTAAGATTTGCCACTAACGCAAGAGTGGTCCACATGACCAAATTTGACCTCCTATCCATATTATCACCACTTGCCAATATTTATTAGCAATATTTATCAATAAAAATATTCCAACTCAGAATTAATTCCAAATTCAACATTTAAGGAATTAATTAATTCATGTGGTATAATTGCCTCAAAATTAACCCGTCCTCCAATTTGGCAACATCTTCCACATGGGTTCCCTCTTGGACCACTTTCTCATTATTCATTAATTTTATTTATCAAAATTACCTTTAATAAATAAATTTTCCAACTTGGGAGACTTAGGCCAAAATTAATTCTAAGCAAATAGAACTAATACCATTTAATTCCCTTAGGGGTTGATTTTGTCCCCTTTCACCCATGGTACTGGATAAACCAAAATTGGGAACATGACAGTCCTCCCTTCCAAAGATTGCTTATCCTCAAGCAATGTTAGGATTCCACCAAGCTTCTGCTGCACCACTCTGATTTTATTTGTGCCCGTCCACTGAACAATCTGAAAATTAAATTTGGGGCCTTCAAATAAATCTAAGTAAAATGTAATATGACTAAACTGCACTGTAAACTCTATCTACACTAAATCATGAACAAAATTATTAAGCCAGTTAATATAACTAAGTAGAATTGCTGTATCCCACTACTTCCTCTGCAAGGACCCATAATTTTCTGTCACCTCTAGAAAGTTATCACTCCAAGGAATTCCCGGATCCCAAAGTATCAACTGCATTTTTCCAATCTCTAAGCATGTGAATTCCCTCCACATAGGCCAACTTCTGCACGTAATCATTAATTCATCTTGGGAACTTTCTTACTTAGCTGCCTTCCCTTGACCATAAGCAAAAACATTTTTGCAAGGCGATTTCATGTCTGTCAGGTAATCTTTCACCCAATCCATATGTGGATGAGTGACATTAGATGGCTGCAAATTATGCCTTTTCTGCTCCTTGCAAATCATATAAAAATCAGCAATGATGAAAACAATTTTCTTGCAACAAAACATAAGATTCTTACCTTCTAGGTTTTCCTTTTCAGTGATGCCTCTATCCATCCAACCAATGGATGGGAAAACACCTTTATTTGTTGAATCATATGGGATGTGACAGCCATATGTTTGTCCTCTTCATATAAAGAGAACTCATGATTTCTACGATACTCCACAAGTGTTCCCCTCTTCATCCAATAGCTCAACTCTCTGCCATTGATGCAAGGGTGCCAAACTCCATCACATGACTCACATGTTGAAAGTAAGTGTGGATCTGATGCCTCCTTGTCAAAAGTGGTTGCACACACATGCATGGGCTGCCTCCAATGCTGCAGGTTAAGGAACATGTCATCTGACTTAAATTTAGGATCTTTCTGCTCATCATGTGACACAAAAAAATAGAATCCTTTTACCCAATTTTCATTCCCAAGGTTTGTGGCTGAATGTGAAGTGGGGAATGAAGGGTGGTGAGCCATGCTTCTGAACATTTCATCTACCGAAGTTGTAGATGTATCCTCTCTATTGATGGTTGAACCCTCTATGGTGAAATCAACTACACCTTTCTTGGAAGAAAGATCTTCTTCAATGATCCTCTCATGTTCATTCTGGAAAAAATCATGCACTTGCTTTTCACCCACTTTTTCTACACATTCTTCAAGCACATACTGCATAGACTGCTCCTCATGGTCCACCCACTCATGAGATTTCTTCATGTAATATTTTATTTTATTGACCCAAAAGGGATGACTCTTAGGAAAAATTGAGGATTCAGTCAATTCTTTCCACTCTTGCTGGAATTGTTCTACCTTCATTTGGGATTCTAAGAGAGCACTTTGAGTCTATCTCAAAGAATCTTTGGTGACCAAAAACTCACCTTTGAGCTTGTAGTTCTCTTCTTCATATCTACAAATATTTTCTTCGCCATGCAGTGATGCATCCCACAACAATTCAACAAGCTCACACATGTAATTTTTATCTGAAAGCAACCGTGAGAAATTACCTTTGATTGTGGACATCTCTTTTTGGATATTCTCCATGGCTGCAAAGAAATATTGATCTTCCCTTAAAGAAGCTTCCCAGCACAACCTCGACACTGAAGAATGAGTGTCATGGAGAATTTTTAGGGCCTCTTGGATCTTCTGTTCATCCATCTTCAATGACCTTGGAAGAAGATGAGGTTCTTGCAGATGTTCCTTCTCTTCATTCCCCATCACCGGATCGATTTCAAGAAGTGCACTTGAGGTTTTGAAATCTGATCCAGATGTTGTTGCTGAAATATATTCATCTTTTAGGTCCTCAATAACATAATTTGGGCTGCAACATAAGTGCTCATTCATCCTTTGTGCAATAGAAATATCTTCTCTAAAAGTTTCATCCTTCACATTGCTTTCATTCTTTACACTAGAATTATGAACCTCATCACTAGGGGGCTCAAACATTCTTATATTTTCAATGGACATGGCTGCCATCTCAGTTTGACCTAATGACACATAAAAATCAGATATTACTAATTCACCATGTGTCATGTTCTCCTCCTTATCTGGTGGAATTATGATGGCTTGTTCATCCACCCATTTCTCTGCTTCACACCCTACTGAGATGTGCTCAATTTCAGCTTCCTCGTGAGGCTCAAGTTGTGCCTTTGGATCTGATTTATGTTTTACTTTTGGATATGATCTGAAATATGGTTCAACACCCCTAACAGTACCAATCTCATCCAAGATGATTTTGAGATCCTCATCATAGAATCTTGTAGTAGATTCTTCTTGTATTTTGTCAACAATCTCATCATTGGGTTTTGGGTCATGTTTCTCCTTGGTTGTCTTAGGATGAATATTATTGGAGGATCTTCTTCAAGAGGATCCAAAAACTCTTGTGAAGTCACATGCATCCAATGAAACTTTGATATCTTTTATTATATCTTCCATAGAAGGTTTACCTATGACTGTAGAACATGCAACTTTTTCCTGAATATGGCTATCAGAATAACCATAGTCTATTCTGTCAATCATGATCTCATGGGAGATGCTTATGGAAGGTACTTCTTGGGAATTCTCTTCCTCATAATGTCTGCAATATTCTTCATACTGGTCATCATAATCTTCATCATATTCCTCATAAGAATAATCTTCTTCCTCATAAATCTCAAAGTCTAAATCTTCCATAATTGGAACTAATTCCACATCTGCAATCTTGAAGATAGTGCTGAGATATTTTCGCAATGAGAATTACTTTCCACAGGATGAGCCAAGGGAAGTGCTATGATACCACTGTAATATCCTGGGCAAGATCTAACCCAGATATTAACTCCAATTAAAAAACTTTTACTAGTGAAATTTTGTCGCAAATCCTTCGAACCGAATAGGAGCTAAGTGAGGGGTACTGGTGTACAGACTAAGGATGGTGGGATGAAATTTTTATTCTAGAATTTATATGGGATTAGGTGCAGTAGAATAAAAATATGTTTTTATCAGGAGTCCTTGGCACAAGGTACTAGAGCCATTCACTTTTCAGCAATAGAACGAATCTATTGCCTACTTCGAGGCTTCCTGGGATTCTAGCATATGCCAACAAGACTGGGTAAGGGTTAAATATGTTTAGGACAGCGATATATCAGTCATGCAACTCATAAAATAGGCTGGAATGAAGACTAGGTGAAATTGGAAAAGTTTTAAATGATTTGGGGCTTGATTGCACTCTGTGGACTACTGAACTAGTTAGATTATAGGCTTTCGAAAAAAAAATTAAAAGCATTCAAATTCTTATTACAGGGACTGATATGGATATAATATTGAAATAAAAACCTCCTCCAACTGACAGAATGCAAAATCGTTCGTCATAAAAGATTCAGCAGCAAATATGGTGAAACTAGTCTAGATTAAGCACTAAACTAGCTAGTCTTGCATTTTAATCCCTTAAACTGCTCAAAGAAATGATAAACTCTACTATGAAATTAAATAATAATCTGATATAACATACTGAACATATTCAGGTTCAAAATAATATATCAGAATCCTTCTTTTATTGATTTAACTGTCTCCGAAAACAACAGTGCCTCATAGGCTAAATATTCATTACAGTTGATGGAGTATGAAGAGAAGAAATAGAGTATTACTGTGTCTCTACTATAGAGATAGTATCAGGTCATCTACAGGTCATATGACTGTAAATGGATGCTTACTGATCTTCTAAACTTGTCTGGAACACATTCACTAAGTCATCCCTCTCCTTCATGGAAAACTCCTCTAGATTTAGTTGTGAATGGAGAACGAGTGAGAAGAGAAGTATGGATCTGATCTGAAGCTGGTTACTGATCTTTTACACCTCTGATGTATACAATAAATGGATGCACCAACTCTCCTTCAGCCCCTGAGTGCACTCCCAAGTTTTATCTTCTTCAATGAATGGATCTTCACCAAAACTAGCTAGAGAATCACTGTTGGGGGAACCTGATCTCCCGAATGACTGTAGATCTTCAATGGAGGCTGGAAGCATGTGTTACTAGCTGCAATATCTTGACATAGACCTGCACAATACTCTCTAAAAATTAAGGGCCTTGGGGCACATCACCCAAGAAGCACAGCTGAGGCACATCACTCAACTAGAGAAGCATTAGAGCTCCCATGAGATAACAGAAATGATCAAAAGTTCTTTATTGGAGTTGGTTGGCTTCTTTTATAAACTTTATGATGACATGTTGAGTAAGTTGCTTAGCTTTGGTGACTTGTGAGATTAGGTTACCACTTTCCCACCCTACTCCAAGTCATGTAGGTGCCTCCTTGGAATAATTAGCAAGTTTTGTCTTAGAAAACCTTGCCAACTTTTGTCTCTCTTCACCCAGATTAAAAACTGCGCCTTAGTTAGCTTTCTGGATGTTGCTAAATCTTTACTTACAACTTTTCTTGTTCTTTCCAATTTATTTACTTTCCACTTTTCTGCTTTTGCCTACTTTTGCCAGCTTTTCTGTTTTCTTTTGCTAGTTTCTAATTTGTTTGCCTTGTCTTCTTTCCTCCTTTGCACTCCTTGGTTTTCCTGATATTTGCCATGAAGGAAAGAGTGGTCCACAAGACCAAATTCGAACTCCTAGCCATATTATCACCACCTGCCAATATTTATTAGCAATATTTATCAATAAAAATATTCCAACTCAGAATTGATTCCAAATTCAACATTTAAGCAATTAATTAATAATTAATTAATTCATGTGGTATAATTGCCTCAAAATTAACCCCTACTCCAATTTGGAAACATATTCCACATGGGTGCCCTCTTGGCCCACTTTCTCATTATCCATTAATTTTATTTATCAAAATTACCTTTAATAAATAAATTTTCCAACTTGGGAGACTTAGGCCAAAATTAATTCTAAGCAAATAGAACTAATACCATTTAATTCCCTTAGGGGTTGATTTTGTCCCCTTTCACCCATGGTACTGGATGAAGCAAAATTAGGGACATGACAGTCCTCCCTTCCAAATATTGCTTGTCCTCAAGCAATGTTAGGATTCCACCAAGCTTCTGCTGCACCACTTTGATTTTATTTGTGCCCATCCACTGAACAATCTGAAAATTAAACTTGGGGCCTTCAAATAAATCTAAGTAAAATGTAATATGACTAAACTGCACTGTAAACTCTATCTACACTAAATCATGAATAAAATTATTAACCCAATTAATATAACTGAGTAGAATTCCCGGATCCCACTGCTTCCTCCACAAGGACCCATAATTTTTTGTCACCTCTAGAAAGTTATCACTCCAAGGAGCTCCTGGATCCCAAAGTATCAACTGCATTTTTCCAATCTCCAACCATGTGGATTCCCTCCACATAGGCCAACTTCTGCACGTAATCATTAATTCATCTTGGCAACTTTCCTTCTTAGTTGCCTTCCCTTCACCATAAGCAAAAACATTTTTGCAAGGAGATTTCATGTATGTCAGGTAATCTTTCACCCAATCCATATGTGGATGAGTGACATCAGATGGTTGCAAATTATGCCTTTTCTGCTGCTTTCAAATCATATAAAAATCAGCAATGATGAAAACAATTTTCTTGCAACAAAACATAAGATTCTTACCTTCTAGGTTTTCCCTTTCAGTGATGGCTCTATACGTCGAACCAATGGATGGAAAAACACCTTTATTTGTTGAATCATATGAGATGTGATCAGCCATATGTCTTTCCTCTTCAGATAAAGAGAACTTGTGATTTCTACTGAACTCCACAAGTGTTCCCCTCTTCATCCATGGCTCAACTCTCTGCCATTGATCCATCACATGGCCCACATGTTGAAAGGAAGTGTGGATCTGATGCCTCCTTGTCAAAGTGGTTGCAAACACATGCATGGGCTGCCTCCACTGCTGCAAGTTAAGGAACATGTCATCTGACTTAAATTTAGGATCTTTTTGCTCATCATGTGACACAAAAAAATGGATTCCTTTTACCCAATTTTCATTCCCAAGGTCTGTGGATGAATGTGAAGTGGGGAATGAAGGGTGGTGAGCCATGCTTCTGAACATTTCATCTAGTGAAGTTGTGGATATATCCTCTCTATTGATGGATGAACCCTCTATGGTGAAATCAACTGCACCTTCCTTGGAAGAAAGACCTTCTTCAATGATCCTCTCATGTTCATTCTGGAAAAAATCATGCACTTGCTTTTCACCCACTTTTTCTGTACATTCTTCAAGCACATACCCAATAGACTGCTCCTCATGGTCCACCCACTCATGAGGCTCCTTCATGTAATATTTTATTTCATTGACCCAAAAGGGATGACTCTCAAGTGAAATTGAGTATTCAATCAGTTCTTTCCACTCTTGCTGGAATTGTTCTACCTTCATTTGGGATTCTAAGAGAGCACTTTGAGTGTATCTCAAAGAATCTTGGGTGGCCAACAACTCACCTTTGAGCTTGTAGTTCTCTTCTTCATATCTACAAATATTTTCTTCACCATGCAATGATGCATCCCGCAACAATTCAACAAGCTCACACATGTAATTTTTATCTGAAAGCAACAGTGGGAAATTACCTTTGATTGTGGACATTGCTTTTTTCATATTCTCCATGGCTGCAAAGAAATATTGATCTTCCCTTAAAGCAGATTCCCAACACAACCTCAACACTGAAGAATGAGTGTCATGGAGAATTTTCAGGGCCTCTTGGATCTTACGTTCATCCATCTTCAATGACCCTGCAAGAAGATGAGGTTCTTGCAGATGTTTCTCCTCTTCATCCCCCATCACTGGATCGATTTCAAGAAGTGCACTTGAGGTTTCGAAATCTGATCCAGATGTTGCTGCTGAAATATATTCATCTTTTAGGTCCTCATTAAACTAATTTGGGCTGCAACATAAGTGCTCATTCATCCTTGGTGCAACAGAAATGTCTTCTCTCAAAGTTTCAGCCTTCACACTGCTTTCATTTTTTACACTAGAATTATGAACCTCATCACTAGGGGGCTCAAACATTCTTATATTTTCAATGTACCTTGCTGCCATCTCAGTTTGACCTAATGAAACATAAAAGTCATAGATTACTAATTCACCATGTGTCATGTTCTCCTCCTTATCTGGTGGAATTATGGTGGCTTGCTCATCCACCCATTTCTCTGCTTCACAGCGTACTGAGATGTGCTCAATTTATGCTTCCTAGTGAGGCTCAAGTTGTGCCTTTGGATCTGATTTATGTTCTACTTTTGGATCTAATCCAAAATATGGTTCAACACCCCTAACAGTACCAATTTCATCCAATATGATCTGGAGATACTCATCATAGAATCTTGCAGTAGATCCTTCTTGTATTTTGTCAACAATATCATGATTGGGTTTTGGGTCATGTTTCTCCTTGGTTGTCTTAGAATGAATATTATTGGAGGATCTTATTGAAGAGGTTCCAAAAATTCTTGGGAAGTCACATGCATCCAATGCAACTTTGATATCTTTTATTATATCTTCCATAGAAGGTTTACCTATGACTGTAGAACATGCAACTTTTTCCTGAATATGGCTATCAGAATAACCATAGTCTATTCTATTAATCATGATCTCATCGGAGATGCTTATGGAAGGTACTTCTTGCAAATTCTCTTCCTCATACTATCTTCAATATTCTTCATACTGCTCATCCTAATCTTCATCATATTCCTCATAAGAATAATTTTCTTCCTCATAAATCTCAAAGTCTAAATCTTCCATAATTAGAACTAATTCCACATCTGCAATCTTGAAGATAGTGCTGAGATATTTTCCCAATGAGAATTAATTTCCATTGGCTGAGCCAAGGAAAGTGATCTGATACCACTATAATATCTTGGGCAAGATCTGACCCAGATATTAACTCCACTTAAAAAACTTTTAAAACTTTTACTAGTGAAATTTTGTGGCAAATCCTTCGAACCGAACAGGAGGTAAGTGAGGGGTACTGTTGTACAGACTGACGATGGTGGGATGAAAGTTTGATTCTGGAATTTATATGGGATTAGGTGCAGTAGCATAAAATATGTTTTTAGCAGGAGTCCTTGGCACAAGGTACTAGAGCCATTCACTTTTCAGCAATAGAACGAATCTATTTCCTACTTCGAGGCTTCCTGGGCTTCTAGCATATGCCAACAAGACTGGGTAAGGGTTAAAGGTGTTTAAGACAGATATATGTCAGTCATGCAACTCATAAAATAGGCTGGAATGAAGACTAGGTGAACTTGGAAAAGTTTGGAGTGATTTGGGGCTTGATTGCACTCTGTGGACTAATGAACTAGTTATATTATAGGCTTTCCAAAATGAAGTTAAAAGCATTCAAATTCTTATTATGGGGACTGATATGGATATAATATTGAACTAAAAACCTCCTCCAACTGACAGAATGCAAAATGGTTCCTCAGAAAAGATTCAGCAACAAATATGGTGAAACTAGTATAGATTAAGCACCAAACTAGCTAGTCTTGCATTTTAATCCCTTAAACTGCTCCAATAAATGATAAACTCTGCTATGAAATTAAATAATGATCTAATATAACATACTGAACATATGCAGGTCGAAAATAATATATCAGAATCCTTCTTTTATTGATTTAACTGTCTCCCAAAACAACAGTGCCTCACAGGCTAAATATTCATTACATTTGATGGAGTATGAAGAGAAGAAATAAAGTATTACAGTGGCTCTACTATGGAGATAGGATCAGGTCATATACAGTTCATATGACTGTAAATGGATTCTTACTGAGCTTCTAAACTTGTCTGGAGCGCATTCACTAAGTCCTCGCTCTCCTTCAAGGAAAACTCCTCTAGATTTAGCTATGAATGGAGAACGAGTGAGAAGAGAAGTATGGATCTGATCTAAAGCTGGTTACTAATCTTGTACACCTTTGATGTCTGCAACAATGGCTGCACCAACTCTCCTTCATCCCCTGAGTGCACTCCCAAGTTCTATCTTCTTCAATGGATGGATCTTCACCAAAACTAGATGGAGAATCACTGCTGGAGGAACCTATTGTCCCAAATGACTGTAGATATTCAATGGAGGCTGGAAGCATGTGTTACTGGCTGTAATATCTTGACATAGACCTGCACAACACTCTCTATAAATTAAGGGCCTTGGGTCACATCACCCAAGAAGCACAGCTGAGGCACATCACTCAACTAGAGAAGCATAAGAGCTCTCATGAGAAAATATAAATGATCAAAAGTTCTTTATTGGAGTTGGTTGGCTTCTTTTATAAACTTTATGATGACCTGTTGAGTAAGTTGCTTTGCTTTGGTGACTTTTGAGAGCAGGTTACCACTTTCCCACCCTACTCCAAGTCATGTAGGTGCCTTCTTAGAATAATTAGCAAGTTTTGTCTTAGAAAAACATGCCAACTTTTGTCTCTTCACCCAGATTAGCAGCTGCACCTTATTTAGCTTTCTAGATGTTGCTAAATCTTTACTTACAGCTTTTCTTGTTCTTTCCACTTTATTTACCTTCCACTTTTCTGCTTTTGCCTACTTTTGCCAGCTTTTTTGTTTGCTTTTGCTAGTTTCTAATTTGTTTGCCTTGTCTTCTTTCTTCCTTTGCACTCCTTGGTTTTCCTGAGATTTGCCACGAAGGCAAGAGTGGTCCACATGACCAAATTCGACCTCCTAGCCATATTATCACCACTTGCCAATATTTATTAGCAATATTTATTAGCAATATTTATCAATAAAAATATTCCAACTAAGAATTGATTCCAAATTCAACATTTAAGCAATTAATTAATTCATGTGGTATAATTGCCTCAAAATTAACCCCTACTCCAATTTGGCAACATCTTCCACATGGGTGCCCTCTTGGCCCACTTTCTCATAATCCATTAATTTTATTTATCAAAATTACCTTTAGTAAATAAATTTTCCAACTTGGGAGACTTAGGCCAAAATTAATTCTAACCAAATAGAACTAATACCATTTAATTCCCTTAGGGGTTGATTTTTTCCCCTTTCACCCATCGTACTGGATAAAGCAAAATTGGGGACATGACAGTCCTCCCTTCCCAAGATTGCTTGTCGTCAAGCAATGTTAGGATTCCACCAAGCTTCTGCTGCACCACTCTGATTTTATTTGTGCCCGTCCACTGAAAAATATGAAAATTAAACTTGGGGCCTTCAAATAAATCTAAGTAAAATGTAATATGGCTAAACTACACTGTAAAATCTATCTACATTAAATCATGAACAAAATTATTAACCCACTTAATATAACTAAGTAGAATTCCTTGATCCTACTGCTTCCTCCGCAAGGACCCATAGTTTTCTGTCACCTCTAGAAAGTTATCACTCCAAGGAACTCCCGGATCCCAAAGTATCAACTGCATTTTTCCAATCTCTGAGCATGTGGATTCTGTTGATGTATATGTAACTTCGAAATGTATTTCATATATCTATGTTGTATGTACTCCTATAGAGATGGTATTATTCCTCTATATGGAAGTGTCGTCATTTATATTGTAATTGTCGTAACTTATACTTGATGGGTTATTAGACCACCTTGTTGGGGTCGGCCCTGTATAAGTCATGTGGGTCGAAGGGTTATTAGACCACCCTATTGGGGGTCAGCCCAGTCAGCATTATGTTATGTGGTTAAGTTCGAGCCTACGTGATCTATGTAAAAGGCAAGTCAAGTCAAGTATAAATAGAGTGCGGGAGGCACTCTATTTGATCACTCACTTCTCACTCATGCACTCAAGGAGGAGTGGCGCACTTATGGAGGAGGAGGATCTGCTACTAGGATATGTCTATCTCTTATGGTTGGTTTGTATCATTGCTCTATCTATCTCTGAGGAATTTATTGGGTTTTTTCACCTTTATGGTTTTCTCCAAGTAAATCTTTGTGTCTCTTGTGTGCTTGCATTATTGTCTCCATGATTGATATGCTGTAGATATGTTGTACATGTTGTTCTATCAGTTAATATCCTAGATCAGATTGAAGTAAATTCTGAAAATTTTACATGGTATCAGAGCTATCCTGAAAGAAGGCATGATATGGCATGTATGACACTTGTTGCACTTACGATGCTAGGGCTTGATATAGCAAAACCCCGTCATCGTAGCACTTTCGCTATAAATCCGATTTGGAGAAGGTTTCGGATCTGAAATATTTACAGGTCGAATATTAGATCCCCATGCACCATGTGTCCAAAGGACAACCTCTAATTCGTTGTACTTTGTGATTTATGATCTGTACAATATAGGGTTTCTGCCTCTTCCATATCTGAGTCAAAATCAGGTGACCTTGGGAAAAAGGTCATAACTTAGGCTAGGAAGCTCCAAGTGAAATTTCGTAGAAAGTGACAGGTATTACACAGACTATACTATCTCAAGAAAATTTTGCAGAGGCCTAAGTTGAACCAGTGACACGTGGCACGCCGTACAAGTTAGCTCTCCTGTATTATCCCATAAACAGGTCACGTTGCGACACTTGGCATAAATCTCTCTCAGAGAATCCATTTGAGGTCAGACCTATTAGGATGGAAAGATAATAGGTCAGGCTATCTCAGGAAACTTTTTTCAGACCCTGTGGATCAAAAAGTTTGGAGTTACACCAGAAACAAACAGGTACATATTTATGTCAAAACAGAATTATTTTTAGTACCTTCATTCATGGCTTCCGGAATTTAGGGCTTTGGAGAAAGTTGGAATTTTTGTAATCGGAGACCACGGCTGAATGCTACTCATCAAAATAAAAATTTAGAGACCAAGATCAGAATTTTTGGTTTGGTAGAAGGCCAGGATTGATTAGACCCTAGTTCGCGACTTTGATCAGAAAAGTGGAAAATTAGGGCTTCTGTAAAAATTGGAATTTTTTAAATCTCTGACCACGACTGGAAGCTCCTCAGAAAAATAGAAGGTTAGAGCTTTGGATCAAACCTTTTGATTGGGAAGAAGAGTGGGCTTCATCAAACCCCAGTTGAGGGTCACGTCGAGTGAATCCGGAAGTTTCAAAAGGAAAAATTGAGGAGTGAAACTTTGCAGTTTTCATATTCTGAATATACCAGCTTGATCAGCTCATCAAGGTGCATATTTCTATCCTTTCGGAAGTTTGAAGTTCAAAGTTTGAATTTTTGGGGTTTCTCTGACAAACCCATATCCAGCTCCAAGTCCAGTTCTTGCAAATCAAGTGGATTGGGTTAATCCTAGAAGAAGATGGATTGATCATCTGCATGAGTGAAGAAGTTCATGTTTCAGACGGAGATGAGGCTAAGGCCTTACATAAGAATATATCAAGCGATCTCGATAGGTATGACTCATCGAGGTATGTTTCAATATTTGTTCATGATTAAGTTTATGGTATGTTTTTCTTCATGTTATTATAGTTAGTACAATCTTGATTTTAGATTTGTCGTATCCTCTTAACAAAATTATGAACGCATATTCATTGGTTAGGGTGTTGACCCTTATGATTGTACTAATGCATTATGGTGTTGTATGAGTTTTATGTTGTCTGCTAACATAAAAGGTACACCAAGAAAGACAAATCATGTTCTACTTCAATAACGTATGATCATGGTGACATGAAGACAAGGATTCATCCATTGTCATGGATCACATAGAAGATCTACTTTCGAGGTATGTATAACTTGTTTTTACAATGGTTAACTTATGAGACATGCAGGTTACTAGCACAAGTCACTGAAGAGAACCATAAGACATTATGCGGGTATGTTAGACATAATTAGCTAGCATGCTAATCCAGGTATGTTTTTCCTATATCAAGCTAGAATCCTACCTTGTGTTAGGATCTTATACTGTTGTGTTGTTGATAATGATTATTCATGAAGTCATAGGTTTGAATAATCATGGTTGTATGCATATTATGTTTCTTACCATAATTGATGATAGGACTAACCAGAAGAATCATGAAGGTATAGTTTTGAATAATCATGGGTTTTATGCATATTATATCTCTTCTCTTGATTGATGATTTAACTAACCAGAAGAGTCCTATGATTAAATAAGAATATGCATGAATAAAAGAAGAATTCCTTGAAACCTTGAATACTAATGTTTATTATCTGTGTTTGAATTGATCCTGACTATACATGCTTGAGATTATTGTGTCTTGATAATATTAACATTATACTAATGAATTATGTATGAGACCTAGAGGATAACACAATGATGATACTAACAAGCATGCATAAGGATCGAGAATGTATATAAGTTCAAGGACAGGTAATCCAGGAAGCAAAGGTCAAGAAGGAGCACACTGTAGTAGTTTATACAAGGATGCAAAGATTCAGAGGGAGTCCACCCAACAAACAAACAAAGATAAGTATTTGAATTGTCATTACTTGCATATTTTATTGTTTAAATAATACTGTTGAATAATGCATATACTGATGTTCCTAGAATTAGGTTGTGTATTATGCATATTAGAATATTTGCATTGATGAACAGTATACTACTAATATGCATGGGTAAGTAGCCTATGGAACTGTACAACATTCCATTGCTACTTATCTAGAATGAAACCTCTTTGCTGACATGTTGGGAGTTGTGCACACTCTTAACAATGTTCTGGTAGAAATTGGAAGGCATCTAGAAAGTTACGGGATATGGATAAATGTTGTATTGAAGCATTGGCTAAGTTAATTGCATGACTGTATGACATATTTCTTTATGTGTAAGAATTTGTTCTGAAAACTATGATATGTTTTCTAATCATGCAATTTAACTTGTTGTGTAGGAAAGATTGTATGCCATTTCCTACAAAAGAAGAACTACAACATTTGTTCAGCAACAAAATTATCTATTGAAGATATTGAAGTTCCCAGGATATGGGAAGAATGCCATGATCCATCGATCATGAAGAATGATGTTTGGGTGTAGTCCCAAGAGCTGAAGGGAAGTCTGTTGTGACTTCCAAATGGAACTATCAGATCAAGCATGCTGCAGATGGCAGCATAGAGAAATATAAAAGTGTTGAGATAGAAGATACACCAGATGGATATCAAGACAGCTTTCATGAATGGTGTAGTTGAAGAAGAAGTGTATGTGGTGCAGCCACTTGGTTCTGAGACACATGACAGGGAGACATATATGTGCAGAACTTGGTATGGTAGGATAGACAGCTTTCTATCCAGTTTGGGCTTTACCAAGAGTAAAGCGGATTCCAACCTTTACTACAAGGTTGAGGAAGGCAATCCAATGATACTACTTTTGTATGCGGATAACCTGTTTGTTACAGGTGAAGATAGATTGATTGTCGACATGCAGCGGAAGCTTACTACCGAGTTCGAGATGAAGAACTTGGGGATGATGCACTATTTATTTTTGGCATGAAGGTGTGGCAGAGTGATGGAATCTTCCTTGGACAAGGGAAGTATGCAGTAGAGATCCTGAAGAGGTTCGGGATGATGGACTGCAAGGATATGGCCACACCTATGACATCGAATCTGAAGCTTCTTTGTGATGCTTCATCTGATCCAGTTGATGTCTCTATGCATCGTCAGATGATTGGGTCCTTGATGTACCTGATAAACACGAGACCAGATATTTGCTTTGCAGTGAACACATTGAGCCAGTTCCTGACGGATCCGAGGAGTGTTCACCTAGTTGCTGTAAAGCATGTTCTGAGGTACCTGAAGGGTACAGTGGATTATGGGCTCAAGTATGAAGCGAATCAAAATTTTAACCTACAGGGTTATGTTGATTCAGATTGGGAAGACAGTGTTGCAGATAGGAAGAGCACATATGGGTGTTGCTTCAGTATGGGATCAGGTGTGATCTCTTGGTTCAGCAGGAAGCAATCTTGCGTAGCACTGAGTTTAGCTGAGGCAGAGTATGTTGCAACCTGTTCAGCTAGTTGTGAGGCAGTATGGCTATGGAAGCTACTGCCTGAGTTATTTGATCTCCCATTGGATGCTATTGGTATCTTCTGTTATAACCAGAGTTGTGTGAAGCTGTCCGAGAACCCAGTGTTTCATGACAAGTCGAAACACATAGATATCAAATATCACTATATTAGGGATATGGTGCAGAGAGGAGCTGTGAAGCTCTTGTATGTTGCGACGGATGAGCAGATTGCAAATGTGCTGATGAAGCCACTAGCCAGGGTGAAGTTCAAGTACTTCAGGGAGAGGCTTGGCGTTCTTCAGATTGATGACACTTCGAGGAAGAAGTGATGGACACATTTGCTGAAGCCATTCCAAGCATGTTGGAAGGAGGATCCTTCACATGGTTGTGGATGTAAGCGCTGGATGATGATGAGCATCAGGATGATGTTCTAGTTTCTGCTTTGTATGATCAGTTGGATCATTTATATGTATATGTATGTATGCATCATGTTGGATGCTGGATATGATCAGTTGGATCATTTATATGTATGTACGCATCATGTTGGATGCTGGATATGATCAGCTGGATAATTTATATGTATGTACGCATCATGTTGGATGCTGGATATGATCAGTTGGATCATTTATATGTATGTACGCATCATGTTGGATGTTGGATATGATCGGTTGGATCATTTGTATGTATTTTGTATATGCATCATGTTGGATGCTTGGACCATGTATCTGTATATGTATCAGGTGGATACATTGTATGATCAGGTAGATCATGTATGTTGATGGATACATTGTGTGGATCATGTATCTATGTATCAAGTGGATACACTATGTATGATGATATGTATCAAGTAGATACTTGGTGTGCATCAGATGGATGCATTGTATGATCAGGATGATCGTTGATGACGAGCTTCTCCATATGACATGCAACAGGATGTTGCAGTGATGATGATCAGGGTGATCATGTGTACATCGGGATGATGTATGATGAGTATCAGATGATACTTTGTGGTCGTGGATTAGGTTGTGTAGGTAAGCATGTAATTTGTGCCCTGGGAGATTTGCAGATGGTCTTTCGAGGTTTTTCCTATGGAATGTAATTCGGTTCCCTGGGACATCTGGCAAATGCTCTTTCAAGGTTTTGCTTGGAAGGACATATAATTTGTGCCCTAGGAGATCTGCAGATAGTCTTTCGAGGTTTTTCCTATGGCATGTAATTTGGTGCCTTGGGATATCTGGCAGATGCTCTTGCCAGGCTTTGTCCTATGGTATGTAATTTGCTACTAGGAGATATGGATAGGATGAAAAAGGCCTCAGATACTTCAGCAAGGTTTTGCCATGACCACATGTAATTTGCTCCTGGGAGATCTGGACAGGATGAAAAAGGCCTCAGATGCTTCAGCCAGGTTTTGTGGTGAGATCACGTGTAATGTGCTCCTGGGAGATCTGACAGGTAGAGCTGTGTGCTCGTAATAGCCTGGGATGCTTCAGCCAGGTTTTGTGATGGGTCACATGTAATGTGCTCCTGGGAGATCCTACAGGTAGAGCTGTGTGCTCGTAATAGCCTGGGATGCTGCAGCCAGGTTTTGTGATGCATGTAATAAGTCCTAAGGATTCCACAGTATGGCCAGTGATGACAAAGACCTGCAGGCGTTGGGCCTACATCCAATATGAAAAAGGACTGGCTCTGTAGAACTTCCTATGATGAGTAGATTCAGAGATTGATTGAGATAGCAGCAGCAGTGACGATGATGATGACTCGATGACAATTATCCAGTGATGATGATACAGAGAAGATGACTTGTGCTAGAATACCTGTGCTGAGGAATACCTTCCTAGTTAAGAGGGAGTGTTGATGTATATGTAACTTCGGAATATATTTCATATATGTATGTTGTATGTACTCCTATAGAGATGGTATTATTCCTCTATACGGAAGTGTCGTCACTTATATTGTAAATTTCATAACTTATACTTGATGGGTTATTAGACCACCTTGTTGGGGTCGGCCCTATATAAGTCATGTGGGTCGAAGGGTTATTAGACCACCCTATTGGGGTCGGCCCAGTCAGCATTATGTTATGTGGTTAAGTTCGATCCTACATGATTTATGTAAAAGGAAAGTCAAGTCAAGTATAAATAGAGTGTGGGAGGCACTCCATTTGATCACTTACTTCTCACTCATGCACTCAAGGAGGAGTGGCGCACTTATGGAGGAGGAGAATCTGCTGCTAGGATATGTCTATCTCTTATGGTTGGGTTGTATCATTGCTCTATCTATCTCTGAGGAAGTTATTGGGGTTTTTCACCTTTATGGCTTTCCCCAAGTAAATCTTTATGTCTCTTGTGTGCTTGCATTATTGTCTCCATGATTGATATGTTGTAGATATGTTGTACATGTTGTTCTCTCAGTTAAGATCCTAGATCAGATTGAAGTAAATTCTGAAAATTTAACAGATTCCCTCCACATAGGACAACTTCTATACGTAATCATTAATTCATCTTGGCAACTTTCCTGCTTAGCTGCCTTCCCTTGACCATAAGCAAAAACAATTTTGCAAGGAGATTTCATGTCTGTCAGGTAATCTTTCACCCAATCCATATGTGGATGAGTGACATCAGAAGGCTGCAAATTATGCCTTTTCTGTTGCTTGCAAATCATATAAAAATCAACAATGATGAAAACAATTTTCTTGCAACAAAACATAATATTCTTACCTTCTAGGTTTTCCCTTTCAGTGATGCCTCTATCCATGCAACCAATGGATGGAAACACACCTTTATTTGTTGAATCATATGGGATGTGATCAGCCATATGTCTATACTCTTCAGATAAAGAGAACTCGTGATTTCTATGGAACTCCACAAGTGTTCCCCTCTTCATCCATGGCTCAACTCTCTGCCATTGATCCAAGGGTGCCAAGCTCCATCACATGACCCACATGTTGAAAGTAAGTGTGGATCTGATGCCTCCTTGTCAAAAGTGGTTGCACACACATGCATGGGATGCCTCCACTACTGCAGGTTAAGGAACATGTCATCTGACTTAAATTTAGGATCTTTCTGCTCATCATCTGACACAAAAAATAAGAATCCTTTTACCCAATTTTCATTCCCAAGGTTTGTGGTTGAATGTGAAGTGGGGAATGAAGGGTGGTGAGCCATGCTTCTGAACATTTCATCTACTGAAGTTGTGTATGTATCCTCTCTATTGATGGTTGAACCCTCTATGGTGAAAACAACTGCACCTTCCTTGGAAGAAAGACCTTCTTCAATGATCCTCTCATGTTCATTCTGGAAAAAATCATGCACTTGCTTTTCACCCACTTTTTCTCACATTCTTCAAGAACATACCGCATAGACTGCTCCTCATGATCGACCCAATCATGAGGTTCCTTCATGTAATATTTTATGTCATTGGTACAAAATGGATGACTCTTAAGAAAAATTGAGGATTCAGTCAATTCTTTCCCCTCTTGTTGGAATTGTTCTACCTTCATTTGGGATTCTAAGAGAGCACTTTGAGTGTATCTCAAAGAATCTTGGGTGGCCAACAACTCACCTTTGAGCTTGTAGTTCTCTTCTTCATATCTATAAATATTTTCTTCACCATGCAATGATGCATCCCGCAACAATTCAACAAGCTTACACATGTAATTTTTATCTGAAAGCAACTGTGAGAAATTACCTTTGATTGTGGACATTGCTTTTTGGATATTCTCCATGGCTACAAAGAAATATTGATATTCCCTTAAAGAAGCTTCCCAACACAACCTCAAAACTGAAGAATGAGTGTCATGGAGAATTTTTAGGGCCTCTTGGATCCTATGTTCATCCATCTTCAATGACCCTGCAAGAAGATGAGGTTCTTGCAGATGTTCCCCCTCTTCATTCCCCATCACCGGATCGATTTCAAGCAGTTCACTTGAGGTTTCAAAATCTGATCTAGATGTTGCTGCTGAAATATATTAATATTTTAGGTCCTCAATAAACTAATTTGGGATGCAACATAAGTGCTCATTCATCCTTGGTGCAACAGAAATATCTTCTCTCAAAGTTTCATCGTTCACATTGCTTTCATTTTTTACACTAGAATTATGAACCTCATCACTAGGGCGCTCAAACATTCTTATATTTTCAATGGACATGGCTGCCATCTTAGTTTGACCTAATGACACATAAAAATCAGAAATTACTAATTCACCATGTGTCATGTTCTCCTCCTTATATGGTGGAATTATGATGGCTTGTTCATCCACCCATTTCTCTGCTTCACAGCCTACTGAGATGTGCTCAATTTATGCTTCCTAGTGAGGCTCAAGTTGTGCCTTTGGATCTTATTTATGTTCTACTTTTGGATCTAATCCAAAATATGGTTCAACACCAATAAAATTACCAATCTCATCCAAGATGATCTTGAGATCCTCATCATAGAATCTTGCAGTAGATTCTTCTTGTATTTTGTCGAAAATCTCATGATTGGGTTTTGGGTCATGTTTCTCCTTGGTTGTCTTAGGATGAATATTATTGGAGGATATTCTTGAAGAGGATCCAAAAATTCTTGTTAAGTCACATGCATCCAATGCAACTTTCATATCTTTTGTTATATCTTCCATAGTAGGTTTACCTATGACTGTAGAACATGCAACTTTTTCCTGAATATGGCTATCAGAATAACCATAGTGTGTTCTGTCAATCATGATCTCATGGGAGATGCTTATGGAAGGTACTTCTTGGGAATTCTCTTCCTCATACTATCTTCAATATTCTTCATATTGATCATCATAATATTTATCATATTCCTCATAAGAATAATCTTCTTCCTCTGAGGAAGTTATTGGGGTTTTTCACCTTTATGGCTTTCCCCAAGTAAATCTTTATGTCTCTTGTGTGCTTGCATTATTTTCTCCATGATTGATATGTTGTAGATATGTTGTACATGTTGTTATCTTAGTTAAGATCCTAGATCAGATTGAAGTAAATTCTGAAAATTTAACAGATTCCCTCCACATAGGCCAACTTCTATACGTAATCATTAATTCATCTTGGCAACTTTCCTGCTTAGCTGCCTTCCCTTGACCATAAGCAAAAACATTTTTGCAAGGATATTTCATGTGTGTCAGGTAATATTTCACCCAATCCATATGTGGATGAGTGACATCAGATGGCTGCAAATTATGCCTTTTCTGTTGCTTGCAAATCATATAAAAATCAACAATGATGAAAACAATTTTCTTGCAACAAAACATAATATTCTTACCTTCTAGGTTTTCCCTTTCAGTGATGCCTCTATCCATGCAACCAATGGATGGAAAAACACCTTTAATTGTTGAATCATATGGGATGTGATCAGCCATATGTCTGTCCTCTTCAGATAAAGAGAACTCGTGATTTCTATAAAACTCCACAAGTGTTCCCCTCTTCATCCATGGCTCAACTCTCTGCCATTGATCCAAGGGTGCCAAGCTCCATCACATGACCCACATGTTGAAAGTAAGTGTGGATCTGATGCCTCCTTGTCAAAAGTGGTTGCACACACATGCATGGGCTGCCTCCACTGCTACAGGTTAAGGAACATGTCGTCTGACTTAAATTTAGGATCTTTCTGCTCATCATCTGACACAAAAAATAAGAATCCTTTTACCCAGTTTTCATTCCCAAGGTTTGTGGCTGAATGTGAAATGGGGAATGAAGGGTGGTGAGCCATGCTTCAGAACATTTCATCTACTGGAGTTGTGTATGTATCCTCTCTATTGATGGTTGAACCCTCTATGGTGAAATCAACTGCACCTTCCTTGGAAGAAAGACCTTCTTCAATGATCCTCTCATGTTCATTCTGGAAAAAATCATGCACTTGCTTTTCACCCACTTTTTCTCACATTCTTCAAGAACATACCGCATAGACTGCTCCTGATGGTCCACCCAATCATGAGGTTCCTTCATGTAATATTTTATGTCATTGGTACAAAACGGATGACTCTTAAGCAAAATTGACGATTCAGTCAATTCTTTCCCCTCTTGTTGGAATTGTTCTACCTTCATTTGGGATTCTAAGAGAGCACTTTGAGTGTATCTCAAAGAATCTTGGGTGGCCAACAACTCACCTTTGAGCTTGTAGTTCTCTTCTTCATATCTATAAATATTTTCTTCACCATGCAATGATGCATCCCGCAACAATTCAACAAGCTTACACATGTAATTTTTATCTGAAAGCAACTGTGAGAAATTACCTTTGATTGTGGACATTGCTTTTTGGATATTCTCCATGGCTACAAAGAAATATTGATCTTCCCTTAAAGAAGCTTCCCAACGCAACCTCAACACTGAAGAATGAGTGTCATGGAGAATTTTTAGGGCCTCTTGGATCCTATGTTCATCCATCTTCAATGACCCTGCAAGAATATGAGGTTCTTGCAGATGTTCCCCCTCTTCATTCCCCATCACCGGATCGATTTCGAGCAGTGCACTTGAGGTTTCAAAATCTGATCCAGATGTTGCTGCTGAAATATATTAATATTTTAGGTCCTCAATAAACTAATTTGGGCTGCAACATAAGTGCTCATTCATCCTTGGTGCAACATAAATATCTTCTCTCAAAGTTTCATTGTTCACATTGCTTTCATTTTTTACACTAGAGTTATGAACCTCATCACTAGGGCGCTCAAACATTCTTATATTTTCAATGGACATGGATGCCATCTTAGTTCGACCTAATGACACATAAAAATCAGAAATTACTAATTCACCATGTGTCATGTTCTCCTCCTTATCTGGTGGAATTATGATGGCTTGTTCATCCACCCATTTCTCTGCTTCATAGCCTACTGAGATGTGCTCAATTTATGCTTCCTAGTGAGGCTCAAGTTGTGCCTTTGGATCTTATTTATGTTCTACTTTTGGATCTAATCCGAAATATGGTTCAACACCAATAAAAGTACCAATCTCATCCAAGATGATCTTGAGATCCTCATCATAGAATCTTGCAGTAGATTCTTCTTGTATTTTGTCGACAATCTCATGATTGGATTTTGGGTCATGTTTCTCCTTGGTTGTCTTAGGATGAATATTATTGTAGGATATTCTTGAAGAGGATCCAAAAATTCTTGTTAAGTCACATGCATCCAATGCAACTTTCATATCTTTTGTTATATATTCCATAAAAGGTTTACCTATGACTGTAGAACATGCAACTTTTTCCTGAATATGGCTATCAGAATAACCATAGTTTGTTCTGTCAAGCATGATCTCATGGGAGATTCTTATGGAAGGTACTTCTTGGGAATTCTCTTTCTCATACTATCTTCAATATTCTTCATATTGATCATCATAATATTCATCATATTCCTCATAAGAATAATCTTCTTCCTCTGAGGAAGTTATTGGGGTTTTTCACCTTTATGGCTTTTCCCAAGTAAATCTTTATGTCTCTTGTGTGCTTGCATTATTGTCTCCATGATTGATATGTTGTAGATATGTTGTACATGTTGTTCTCTCAGTTAAGATCCTATATCAGATTGAAGTAAATTCTGAAAATTTAACAGATTCCCTCCACATAGGCCAACTTCTATACGTAATCATTAATTCATCTTGGCAACTTTCCTGCTTACCTGCCTTCCCTTGACCATAAGCAAAAACATTTTTGCAAGGAGATTTCATTTCTGTCAGGTAATCTTTCACCCAATCCATATGTGGATGAGTGACATCAGATGGCTGCAAATTATGCCTTTTCTGTTGCTTGCAAATCATATAAAAATCAGCAATGATGAAAACAATTTTCTTGCAACAAAACATAATATTCTTACCTTCTAGGTTTTCCCTTTCAGTGATGCCTCTATCCATGCAACCAATGGATGGAAAAACAACTTTATTTGTTGAATCATATGGGATGTGATCAGCCATATGTCTGTCCTCTTCAGATAAAGAGAACTCGTGATTTCTATGGAACTCCACAAGTGTTCCCCTCTTCATCCATGGCTCAACTCTCTGCCATTGATCCAAGGGTGCCAAGCTCCATCACATGACCCACATGTTGAAAGTAAGTGTGGATCTGATGCCTCCTTGTGAAAATTGGTTGCACACACATGCATGCGCTGCCTCCACTGCTGCAGGTTAAGGAACATGTCATCTGACTTAAATTTAGGATCTTTCTGCTCATCCTCTAACACAAAAAATAAGAATCCTTTTACCCAATTTTCATTCCCAAGGTTTGTGGCTGAATGTGAAGTGGGGAATGAAGGGTGGTGAGCCATGCTTTTGAACATTTCATCTACTGAAGTTGTGTATGTATCCTATTTATTGATGGCTGAACCCTCTATGGTGAAATCAACTGCACCTTCCTTGGAAGAAAGACCTTCTTCAATGATCCTCTCATGTTCATTCTGGAAAAAATCATGCACTTGCTTTTCACCCACTTTTTCTGTACATTCTTCAAGCACAGACCGCATAGACTGCTCCTCATGGTCCACCCAATCATGAGGTTCCTTCATGTAATATTTTATGTCATTGCTACAAAACGGATGACTCTTAAGCAAAATTGAGGATTCAGTCAATTCTTTCCCCTCTTGTTGGAATTGTTCTACCTTCATTTGGGATTCTACGAGAGCACTTTGAGTGTATCTCAAAGAATCTTGGGTGGCCAACAACTCACCTTTGAGCTTGTAGTTCTCTTCTTCATATCTATAAATATTTTCTTCACGATGCAATGATGCATCCCGCAACAATTCAACAAGCTTACACATGTAATTTTTATCTGAAAGCAACTGTGAGAAATTACCTTTGATTGTGGACATTGCTTTTTGGATATTCTCCATGGCTACAAAGAAATATTGATCTTCCCTTAAAGAAGCTTCCCAACACAACCTCAACACTGAAGAATGAGTGTCATGGAGAATTTTTAGGGCCTCTTGGATCCTATGTTCATCCATCTTCAATGACCCTGCAAGAAGATGAGGTTCTTGCAGATGTTCCCCCTCTTCATTCCCCATCACCGGATCGATTTCAAGCAGTGCACTTGAGGTTTCAAAATCTGATCCAGATGTTGCTGCTGAAATATATTAATATTTTAGGTCCTCAATAAACTAATTTGGGATGCAACATAAGTGCTCATTCATCCTTGGTGCAACAGAAATATCTTCTCTCAAAGTTTCATCGTTCACATTGCTTTCATTTTTTACACTAGAATTATGAACCTCATCACTAGGGTGCTCAAACATTCTTATATTTTCAATGGACATGGCTGCCATCTTAGTTTGACCTAATGACACATAAAAATAAGAAATTACTAATTCACCATGTGTCATGTTCTCCTCCTTATCTGGTGGAATTATGATGGCTTGTTCATCCACCCATTTCTCTGCTTCACAACCTACTGAGATGTGCTCAATTTATGCTTCCTAGTGAGGCTCAAGTTGTGCCTTTGGATCTTATTTATGTTCTACTTTTGGATCTAATCCAAAATATGGTTCAACACCAATAAAAGTACCAATCTCATCCAAGATGATCTTGAGATCCTCATCATAGAATCTTGCAGTAGATTCTTCTTGTATTTTGTCGACAATCTCATGATTGGGTTTTGGGTCATCTTTCTCCTTGGTTGTCTTAAGATGAATATTATTGGAGGATATTCTTGAAGAGAATCCAAAAATTCTTGTTAATTCACATGCATCCAATTCAACTTTCATATCTTTTGTTATATCTTCCATAGAAGGTTTACCTATGACTGTAGAACATGCAACTTTTTCCTGAATATGGCTATCAGAATAACCATAGTCTGTTCTGTCAATCATGATCTCATGGGAGATGCTTATGGAAGGTACTTCTTGGGAATTCTCTTCCTCATACTATCTTCAATATTCTTCATATTGATCATCATAATATTCATCATATTCCTCATAAGAAAAATCTTCTTCCTCATAAATCTCAAAGTCTAAATCTTCCATAACTGGAACTAATTCCACATCTGCAATCTTGAAGATAGTGCTGAGATATTTTCCCAATGAGAATTAATTTCCACAGGCTGAGCCAAGGAAAGTGCTCTGATACCACTATAATATCCTGGGCAAGATCTGACCCAGATATTAACTCCACTTAAAAAACTTTTACAACTTTTACTAGTGAAATTTTGTGGCAAATCCTTCGAACCGGACAGGAGGTAAGTGAGGGGTACTGGTGTATAGACTGAGGATGGTGGGATGAAAGTTTGATTCTGGAATTTATATGGGATTAGGTGCAGCAGCAGCAAAATATGTTTTTAGCAGGTGTCCTTGGCACAAGGTACTAGAGCCATTCACTTTTCAGCAATAGAACGAATCTATTGCCTACTTCGAGGCTTCCTGGGATTCTAGCATATGCCAACAATACTGGGTAAGGATTAAAGGTGTTTAGGACAGAGATATATGATTCATGCAACTCATAAAATATTCTGGAATGAAGACTAGGTTAACTTGGAAAATTTTGGAGTGATTTGGGGCTTGATTGCACTCTGTGGACTACTGAACTAGTTAGATTATCGGCTTTCCAAAACGAAGTTAAAAGCATTCAAATTCTTATTACAGGGACTGATATGGATACAATATTGAACTAAAAATCTCCTCCAACTGACACAATGGAAAATGGTTCCTCAGAAAAGATTCAGCAGCAAATATGGTGAAACTAGTCTAGATTAAGCACCAAACTAGCTAGTCTCCCATTTTAATCATTTAAACTTCTCCAATAAATGATAAACTGCACTATGAAATTAAATAATGATATGATATAACATACTGAACATATGCAGGTCAAAAATAATATATCAGAATCCTTCTTTTATTGATTTAACTATCTCCCAAAACAACAGTGCCTCACAGGCTAAATATTGATTACATTTGATGGAGTATGAAGAGAAGAAATAGAGTATTACTATGGCTCTACTATGGAGATAGTATCAGGTCATATACAGGTCATATGACTGTAAATGGCTGCTTACTGAGCTTCTAAACTTGTCTGGAGCGCATTCACTAAGTCATCCCTCTCCTTCAAGGAAAACTCCTCTAGATTTAGCTGTGAATGGAGAACGAGTGAGAAGAGAAGTATGGATCTGATCTGAAGCTGGTTACTGATCTTGTACACCTATGATGTCTGCAACAATGGCTGCACCAACTCTCCTTCATCTCCTGAGCGCACTCCCAAGTTCTATCTTCTTCAATGGATGGATCTTCACCAAAATTAGTTGGAGAATCACTGCTGGACGAACCTGTTCTCCCAAATGACTGTAGATCTTCAATGGAGGCTGGAAGCATGTGTTACTGGCTATAATATTTTGACATAGACCTACACAACACTCTCTATAAATTAAGGGCCTTGGGGCATATCACCCAAGAAGCAGAGCTGAGGTACATCACTCAACTAGAGAAGCATCAGAGCTCTCATGAGAAAACATAAATGATCAAAAGTTCTTTATTGGAGTTGGTTGGCTTCTTTTATAAACTTTATGATGACCTGCTGATTAAGTTACTTAGCTTCGGTGGCTTGTGAGAGTAGGTTACCACTTGCCGATCCTACTCCAAGTCATGTAGGTGCCTTCTTGGAATAATTAGCAAGTTTTGTCTTAGAAAAACTTTTCAACTTTTGTCTCTCTTCACCCAGAGTAGCAACTGCGCCTTAGTTAGCTTTCTGGATGTTGCTAAATATTTACTTATAGCTTTTCTTGTTCTTTCCACTTTATTTACTTTACACTTTTTTTCTTTTTCCTGCTTTTGCCAGCTTTTCTGTTTGCTTTTGCTAGTTTCTAATTTGTTTGCCTTGTCTTCTTTCCTCCTTTGCACTCCTTGGTTTTCCTGAGATTTGCCACTAAGGCAAGAGTGGTCCACATGACCAAATTCGACCTCCTAGCCATATTATCACCACTTGCCAATATTTATTAGCAATATTTATCAATAAAAATATTCCAACTCAGAATTAATTCCAAATTCAACATTTAAGCAATTAATTAATTCGTGTCATATAATTGCCTCAAAATTAACCCCTAGTCCAATTTGGCAACATCTTCCACATGGGTGCCCTCTTGGCCAACTTGCTCATTATCCATTAATTTTATTTATCGAAATTGCCTTTAATAAATCAATTTGCCAACTTGGGAGACTTAGGCCAAAATTAATTCTAAGCAAATAGAACTAATACCATTTAATTCCCTTAGGGGTTGATTTTGTTCCCTTTCACCCATGGTACTGGATGAACCAAAATTGGGGACATTACATAAAAGGATTGCATTTTTATTTTGAAATCGTTGGGTTGATTTTACATGTTAGTGACATTGTTTTATTGGATAGATGAGTCGAGGATTGGACAATTTTACATACCATTGAGTTATATACATCACTAGTTTCATGGCCATATTTTTTGAGTAACCACAGCCATTAAAATTAACGCTTAATCTTAAAATTGATTAGACCAATTTTATTTATAGGGTACACCAACTAGCATAGGTTTAGATTTTTGGAATAGATCATTGTGAGTTAACAATCCAAGACTACTAGATGAAACATTAGGTGCCTGACCAGGGAGTGGAGGAATCAATGGTATATATCAGTGTTCTCAGGAAGCTCTACTCAAACCAAAGCTAAGCACGAGGTCACGGGAGGTTGGTTGAAGGGATATCCCTCTGATACCGTCTGAACGTGAGAGATATTTTCAATATTTGTTCGTATCTAGGGACTCTTGGGGGATTTGACCCTCATTGAGTTTCGGGCTCAGCTACCCTGCCCATACGATGGATCCCACCTATGACTCTCCCCCTGAGCATTGGTTATATTGTGGTGACCATAGTTTCCTTACCTAGGTATCGCATAGGGTACTTGCAGTGGTTATGATGTTTGTGTCCTGAGTCAGATAGGGATTGGAAAACACAGTTGTTTGTTGCCGAGGGTTATGACCCTTTGCACGCAGTGAAGCCTGGGTGTCTCTATAACTAATTCTGTTACCTCTGGATATAGTTTGGGAGTCTCAAGCCTCTCCTAGGAGAGACATACCGACTCTAGTGTCGGGAGCTCATTTAGCCACTATGCTTGTCTTCTATTGGCTGTAGTTTCTCTAGGTGTGTGCTTTTGATTTATTGTTTTTGATCGATAGTTATCCTTTAGGGGACGTTTTGATTTTATATTCTCTCCAGAGATATTGTGGCACAGAGCCCTGCTCTCCGTCGATCGCGTCGGTTGGCTAGTTTGCAGCCCACCGAACTTTCATGTCATGTTGCTAAAGGACACCAGCGGGCTCCCTTTGACTCTTCGGATTCTTACAAGACTTATGTCATGACCGCTGCACAATCTGACATGGGAGAAATCCCTACGAGTCCATCACGTAGAGTTTAACACACTTCTGACACCCCTACTCCTCATGAGGCGTGGGGAGGCTATCCACTTGAGACCCAACCTAGTTTGTTTGGTCCAAACCCACCTGAGGATGACCCGTTCGATCCTTCATTTCCACATAATTATTTATATGGGATGCTAGAGGTCCATGGTGATATAGGCTCTACGATCAACCCTACCACATTCTCATATGGTATGCCAGATTACACCACAGTTGATCCTTCCACTACTTTTGGTAGCCATGCTGGCATCGTTCATGGTGTTAGCAACACTACACCCACTGGGGGCAATAGCCTCGCTAGGGGCACCACATTGTCCACTCACACACGTAGTATGGGGACCGGTCACGTTCCTCTTAATAATGCTAATGTTTGAATACAACCGCCTCCTAGGGTTACCCAACCTAATAGGAACAATGTTCGAAACATGACTCGCCATCCACCACCTAACACACATGTCGCTACCCATCAACCCAGGATAACTTTCGCAAATGTTAATGCTCCTCCTAACCACGGGGGTGGACATATACCATATACTTTTGCATCCATTGCTGCTACTAGTAATACTAATGTAGGAGGTGGGAATATATCTTATCTACATGGTCATAACGCCACCATTCCTGCTACTAGTAACACCAACGTTGGGGTTGGGAATACTTCTCATGCTTTGGGTCACCACATGACTGCTCATGCTAATCCTATTGCTAGGGGTGGGAACATACCTCACCATTATGGTCATTACAAATCCTTTCCCACTACGAATAGTACGTATATGCCCCATACTTATGGTGGCAACCCTTACTACAACACAGTCGGTGTTGGCCACCAGTTCAACCCACCTCAATACGGTGCCCAAAACACTTATATACCTGCTTACTCTCATATGGGTCAGGTCGGAGGAGGTTATCAACCTTATGGTTGTGGTCAAGATTTTGGTCCACCTTATAATTTGGTTCCGTTCAACCAAACTTTTATGGGAGCTTACAATCAAGCTTTCCAGCCGCAAATCCTGTTCCTTGCAAGTTTGAATCTTCCTTATCTTTCAAAGCTCACGAATGATCTAGTGTTTCATGACCCTAATTGGCCCCCGATCCATGCCAATCTCCCTTCGGACATTCCTAAGTTTGAGGGGAAATTTGGTGAGGATCCGAGTGATCATGTCACAATGTTTCACCTTTGGTGCTTCTCGAACTCATTGAATCACGATTCCGTTAGATTACGACTATTTCAACGCACCCTCATGGGGGCAGCTGTGAAGTGGTATATGGAGTTTCCTGGGAACACCTATAGGGGATTCAACAAGATTGCTTTGGTTTTCTTGGACCATTTCCAGTTGTTGGTTCGTTATGATTGTGATACTGAACTGTTGTTTGCCTTCCGTCAAAATAAGGCCACACATATTTCTGACCACGTTCAAGAGTGGCGTCGGCGGAAGAGATTAGTGAAAGCCAACATTCCTCCATAATTTATGTTGGAATGGTTCCTCAAGTCTCTACTCCATAAATTGCTAAATACGTTACGATTTTTGGCATTGTGACTGAAGAACAAGCTATCTTGAAATTCCAGAAGTTAGATCTACTATACTCTCAATCTGGCGTTTTGTATGACATCATTCCTGATGCACCGCGAACATGACATGAGCCCATGTCAGTTCCTGGACCACATGCCGATGGCATCGTCGGATCTGCAAATACTCGCCCTATAGAATTGGTAGCTAATCCAATGAAAAATTTGTCATTAAACCAGTCTACTCCCAGATAGGTTCACACCTTTTCCACTTCCACCCCGTCGTCTGATTTACACAATGTGCAATCAACGAAACCGTTAGGTAACCAGCAACCTGGTGGTAAGAAAAAGGGGAGAAACAACCATAGGGGTGGAAACAATGGGAATAAAAATAATAGCACTCACAATACCCCTCGTAAGGAGAATGCCAACCCTCCTTGGGAAGGCGGAAATGCTGGTGAGGACCGTAAACCTAGGCATAAGGTGAAGTTCCTTTGCAAGCTCTGTGGGGAAGATCATCTTACTCACTTATGTCCTTGAATCAAAGAAGCATTGAAGAATTTGGCACAGAGCCCAGCTGTGTTAAAGGATCCCCTTCCTCATCATCAAAACATGGCTTCGCATGCTCCAAGCACTGGTTACGGACCTACTGAAATGGCAACGTCTTCTTCCAATACTAGTGGTAATGGATGTGTGAATATGGTTCAATCGGAGGTTAGTGTTTCTACTCATCAACGCGATTATGGTGCACCACAACATAATATGGGGAGTGAGCCTCCCCCTCCTCCTAACAATTCCTTGCATACCGAGAAGCCCTCTAATATGCCACGGATACCGAAAGGTGTTCTCAAGTGCTCTACGCATAATCCTAATGCTCGAACCACCTAGAACTACTCCATTATAGAAGATTTGGACCAAACTCTGTGTGCCATGTCGGCTCTTGAAGTTTTGTAGGCCTGTTCTTCTCAAAAGCATGCTCTTTTGAATGTGTTAGGAGTTCAAGATGGGGGAATTCCCAGTGTTATCAAGTTTGACACTACTGATGTTCAACCTAGCTTACCTTACCACGTGGATTTTCAAATCCAGGTGGTGTGCCTTCAAAATTTTGTCAAATGTACTATTGTTGATGAAGGTGCTTCCGCATCAATAATGTCGTTAGCTTGTTGGAAATATCTTGGATCTCCTCCTCTACTCATGTCTACAACAATGCGCAATACATTCAACGGTCGGTCATTTAAGCCGCATGGAATTATCCCTTCCCTTGTTGTCTGCTTGGGAGGTAAATCTGTTCCTATTGAAGTCGAGGTGGTTGATGTGCCCATCAACTACAACCTGTTACTGGGTTAGAATTGCATGTACGCTATGAAGGATGTCGCGTCCACTGTATTCAGAGTTATCTACTTTCCTCATGAAGGTAAGATTGTGACCATCGATCAGCTTGATTTCATTAACACTCCTTCCACAGAATCCCTAGTCCCGCAAGTTACTGATTCTCAGTCGACAACTGGGAACATGGGTGTTGGTATGTACCCTTCATTGATGGAATCTTATGATTTCCCTGCACCCGTTAATTTTATTAGAACCATTTCTGACAATGCGTCTCCTCCTTTGCATAATGTACTGTTTCAGACTTCATATTTTGATGATCCATGGACTTTACCGTCGACGAGTTCTACGTCTGGAGACATTCCGCACGTCGGGATGTCTATGCCACTGTCTGTAGCTAAGCTTGCTTACCAGGATATTCAACAAGCCACTTCAGAGCCGGATCTCTCTTCTTCACGGACAGGGGAAGAAGATCCCGTTATGCTACCCATGTGTGCAGTCGACCCATCTTGTTCACATGATTGCCTCGATGGTGTTCTACCTTCAGATGAAATTTTTATCGAGGCCATGAATGGTAATGACAAGCCTTGGGAGGAGTCTCATCATCAATTTTATTTCCTTCCTAACCTTGATCTTATTGAACGAGATGAGCCTTGAGTACAACCTACCATGCATTTGGATTTTGTTCCAGGCATATTTTGGTCTAGCCCCAGTTTGACATTAAAGTCTGATCTCCCTAGTGATGAGTCTATAGACTCTCCTACAGATCTGCAAATCGGTGATCCTGATGAGTTCGATTCTACTTCTAGAATTTCCAACTCCCGTAATGATGAATTTGCCACTGCAGATTCCTCCACGTCCTTCATCTTTTCTCTTCATTCCGAAGTTGATCATTTTGGTCCCTCGGGTGTTGGTACTATGGTACCTTCAGTGGTTAGCTCTCCCTGCATTATGTCTGAGGGTGATAGAAGTGAAGTTGAAAAATTTTCTACCACAGTGACCTGTATCAGATTTTTCTTTACGTACATTTTAGAGATGATCTTGGTACTTATGTTTCTTGGAGACAGGATTCTTAGCTGGACTTATACTTGTTTATTGGTCCTTTTCAACATTTTCTTTGGTCATGGAAGGAATATTCAGAACCTTGCATATAGGTTTAGGCATCCCCATTGTTATGATGCACTTGACCCTATTATTATCTGAATTCGTAGACACCTCTTGAGTGTCCTTATCTTGCTAATGTTCCTTGCATTATGCATAGCTTTCTCCCATGCACTTGGAACTAGTCTCGCATGTCCCTGACACTCGTCTACTCTCATTACGAGCATTCTTCCATTTCTCCTTTGAGCTCGTTAAAAACAGCCAGGTCACGAGTTTACTTTTTCGGGCTCATTAAAATTTTACGAAAAATATTTTTATAGGCTCATTAAACTTTTACAAAAAATATTTTTATAAAGCCTTTTTTAAGCCCTTGTTAGACTTTTTCAAATCAAACAAGATTACCAAGTATACTTTTCATTTCAGACTCGTTAAAGGATTTGAAGCGACATTCACTTAGGTATAATTTTACCCCTTTTCTAGACCTTTGTGGATTAATTATGAAAAAAGGTATACTCTAGTCATACGTGACTAGAAGAGTTCTTCTCTCATTGTTTTACACTTTTTTGGATGAGGAGACTAACTTTACGAAAAAGGACTTCCCTTTTATGTCGATTTGTGATTGCATTGCATTATCCTGCTTGATGTTTGAGCCTTGTGCCGGCTCCCACTTACTCACTTATTAGCCATGTGCCTGAGCACTTTACCTTCCGAGCCAAGCAGAGCCTTAATTTATCTTTCACAGCTTGATGACCCTTTACCCTAAGGGAACATTCCCCCGAGTGTCCACATCCTACACATGCTTCCTTGCATTGATCATAGGTATGTTCCACTACTTGGGACTAGTCTGCTTGCTATTTGACACTCATTCCCTCACTTGTTGTACTATAAGCAATTTTATTCTTTTTCAATCTTTTCCTAAATATGAAAAAGACAAAAAAAAATCAAATATTCCAAAAAGTTGGACGGGATTATGGTTACTACTTCTAGTTGGCAGCTGTTATGTCGCCTTTGAACAGAGAATTCATTCCACTCCATACATTATGAGTCAGGACTATAGTTGGACCTTAGGAGCTGTACTTGTTTCTTAGTTTACTCCACTGATTGGTTAAGCTTCCAGTCATTATGGAGCCCTTTTTGGTGCCTCTTGCATCACACAGTTTATATTGAGTCTATTTTGCCTCAATCTATCCATATTCTCATGCTCTTGTTTAAAGGAAGTTCTGAAACCAGAGTCAGCCACTTCTCATATTTATTGACTATTGCATGCCAGCCATCCTTACTGAGTTAGTCCGTTTCACTTGAGATCTTTGAAATATTTTAGCATAGCTGGTACCTCGTGCTGGTTGATGGGAGATGCCTTAATGCCCTCCTTCCAACGAGTCTCGTTTCGTCAACTTCAACCCATTTATTCTGGGACTTGAGGCTTAGATTTCGGTTGAGTACCTTGAGGCTTAGAGTTCGGTTGAGTACCTTGAGGCTTGCAGTCCTTAGTGGCAGGTTCTCTCTCCATCGACAGTTTTGGGAATACATCAATGTCCCCTGATCAATGGATTCATCCTAGTGTTCAACTTCAACACATATATTCGCACTCTGATGATTGTACTATGTGCCTTGATGCCCATTTTCATTATTGGTGGGTTATCTCGTGTCTGTTAACGGTATACATCATTGACTGGTAATCAGACCATGTCACATCAGGTTCGACCCCAACTCCTTTATTCACTTGATGGGACTTGCACCATAGAAGACTTGTGTAGAAGACCCCAGGCGATAGTGGCATTCAGTATGCTACTTATGATTATGACTATACATATGAGATATCACCTCTCATATATCAGCAGTTTGTACCTCCAGTTTGCACCAGTTGTTTCCTTTTCAGCAGGAGACCATATCTTACTATAGAGGGATCATGGCTATGATCACTTATGACATGTATTCACTATGTACTGCCTATTCATCGCCATTGTATTAGATTTTTGTACTATACTGACATGTATTCAGGGATACTATTGTATTATGATGAGTGGGCTGGTCCTTCCACTTGTGTTTCCATCACTCCACTTCTGAGTTTTATAACGTATTTCGGCCATCATAGCATTAGTCTTTGACCTCACACATTAGGGGGCATGTGTTACAACGTAATCTACCACCTTGTGAGCATCAGCATTCTTTGGCCTGCAGGATCCATTTAACTGACTCAGATCCACTTTATATCCTTCAGACACACTATTTCCTCATTTTTCCCTTGTACGCTTGCTGCATCATTACAGTGAGCGTACCTGTGAGTTGCATTACTATAACCCGCGGGTAGCATGTAAAATGGTAAAAATCACTAGTTAATTACTTTTTACTCCCAAAAAGCGGTTATTGGGTGACCTTTGACCCTCCATCTTCCCAAGAAACACCTCGATGTGTCCTTTCACTTACCTTTGAGAGGGCTATATATTGAACACATATGGCTTATGGATGGGAGGAGAAAGAAGAGCAAGAGAACTCTAGTGGATTTTTGCCCTATCTTGAGTCTACACTCATTGATCCTTGTAGTTGTGAACCCCTTATGTTCACCTTCCAAACTCCTACCATAGTTTGAGTTTGCCATTCATGGAGGTTTGAAGTGGTGGAGGCACAAGTGGATTGATACAGATCTTGGTTCAGATTGGTTGCTGGCAAGAGGTTGTATCACATTGTACTTCTTCTTGTTTATTAATAGAAATACTCATATTCTCGTCCATTAATGTTGTGAATGTTGTTTATTCTACATTGGGTTGCATTTACTTATAATATCATGGACCATTGCTATTGATGATGTTAATGTCTTTTATATATTATATGTACTTGTTGTATATTGGTTGTCAAGACTAATTTGCAGATTCAAGTACACGGATTGAAAGCTCCAATGGGGATCTACATCAAACGTTTGGATCGAGGTTGGTTAAATTCTCCATTATCTTAGTATTGTCATTTATAATAGCATAGTTCTAAGAATTGAGTTAATTTCTGGTAGTTAGCTGTCTGTAGTGGTCTACCCCAAGCCATAGTGAGTTTTCTCCAATACAAACCTGCATCTAATAGAGGGATTCATTACTAGTGGACCCCGGTCACCACCAATTCCACATTATCACCTCTAATAACAGAGTTTCAGAACTGGCTACAACCAGTTCTTTTTCTTTAGCTTGAAAGTGTTCAACTTGCATAGTATTTTTCTTTAGTATTTAACATGCAAGTGCTCGACTTGCGTAATTACAATCTTCATGTAGAGGAAAACACATCCTCACAAAAGTACCTTAGGCATCATGACATCAATGCCTAGAATTCGACGTATCCATGGATCAATCCTTTTAGGCACCATGACATCAATGTTGATACCATACTACATTATATATATTATATTATTATTATTATTATTATTATTGGATTCGTTTGTTAGACCTGGTGACTCCCTCCACCTTTGGATTTTGTTATTAGGTGAGAATTTTGATTAATTTATTATTCTTTATTAACTTATTATACTAATTCAACCTTTACTCCAACACCAACTTGCAAAATTTTATGCTTCTTCAGAGGAGAAAAATCCTTAATGTAGGCACTCGGCTATGCATAATTTTTAGTTAGAGGAGACCCATCATCAATGTAGGTTCTTGGCTATGCATAATTTTTAGTTAGAGGAGACACATCCTCAATGCAAGAAATCTATGAGAACTCATCCTTGCATTTGCATAGTCTTCTTATTCTTTATCTTTTCTTGTGTGCCTAATGGATACACTATAACTAGCAACGTTCATCAGTATCATGATGTAAATCACAAACATTTATCATAATATATTATCATAAAAATAAAAACATAGTATTATGTAAAATATACTTCCCGACATTGAAACACCAAGAATGCATCCATTCCCTTGGGGTGTAATCAATGTCAGCAACCATGACACAACACAACATCAGGAGTACGTACATTCCTTTCATGTGTGTGCCATGTCGGTTGGACTTATATCTTAATTATCTTTTCAAAGTAAAAGCTTTTTCTAAATATTATATCCTATAAAAATGATTTTCAATATTAAATCGAGGTTAGGGTAAATATATATCCCTTCTTCCTCAAGGATTGAGCAATTTTTTTTTTTATTTCATTATTTCTGCCCTATTCTTCAATCAAACATGATGAAGAACCTCTTGGATGACACTAGAGAATCTAATATTGCAATCAATAACACTCTTACAAAGATAAGGGATGGCTCCCTTAATACTTTGCAAGGACACTCTCAATGAATGGAAAATGAAGTTTCAACCTTGTAATTGCTTGAATATGTATATAAGTAACAAGACAAAATAAAATTGGAAACTTAAGATGTCACTCACATGCATAAACAAGCTGAAAATGATAGTCACAATAGATTTCTTTCAACATCAAGTAAAATTTTGGACCATACACCATGAAAGGGTAAAAACTATGTTTCAATACTTTCAATATCAAAGACTCTTTAGCAAGAACCAAAGAAACCTTATATGATGTGTACGCAGTCACAAAGGAACTGTAGCAAGTAAACCGATCACTTCTTCTCAAAATAAGCAAGAATTTCCCCCAAACAACCAAAGGGTCATAAGATTGAACTTAAAAAAATTCAAAATATAACCACTAAAATACTGAACTAGGAACCTAATAGGAACTAAAAACACTCACCAAAACAACAAACAAGCAAGACCAGATGACAAAATGGGCTCAAGATTTAGACAATCAATTTTCCCAGCTTTGGTCGCACCTACAGTGTTGGAGTCATTTTCCAACAACACGTCATCTATTTGGGCTTAAAAGCATAATTACCACTTATCCTAAGTATTTTGAATCAAATATTTTCTTAAATCATCAAATTCAGTCAACTAGGCCTCCTTCATTCAAGGATCCAACTGGGTCATCAAATTCAGTTAACTGGGCCTCCTCTATCATTCAGGGATCCAACTGGAGTGATTTTCATGATTAATGCGCCCTACTAAGTCCAAATGGGTTTGTTTCACCTAAATATCAAGTAACTTTAGTCACAAAAGCTCCCTCCTACTCATTTTGACCTAATTTTGGGTAATCTCACCTAAAAACCAATTAACTGAATTCAGAAAGGTGCCCTCCCCTAATTTTGGGAAATCAGTTGAGTTCTAGACTTAGTTAGAATCAGTTTGACAGTTTCAGAGTCTGTTAGAGTCAAATACTTGGAAGTTAAGTGGTTAACTGGTGTGCCGAGTGGTGTTAACTAACTAGTAAGCTACTCTCATGCATTCAATTTGAATGACCTCTGTAGGATTCAAATTGCTAGTCTATTATTTCCATTGTTACACATTGTAATATATCTTCTACGTTAATGTTAATGCATGAATTGTTGCAAATCTTTCGCACTAGTGTTTTGACACAAAATTTTCCGCATGCATCTCTAGTAATTGTTTTTCTTGTTTCTTAGATTTGTTGTCCTTGAATTTGAGATGGTATCATAGCCATGGCAGGACAAGGAAAATATTCTACAGAGTTTTTTAGATGAATATAGAGCAAGTTTACTCAAAATTATTCCAACACTGCACTAGAAGCAGAAATGTTTCCATATAAATCCTGTATAATTGTGCATCCAGTTTATCAAGCTTGCTTGATAGGATATGCCAGGTGTGATGCAACTTGAATAATGCAGGTGGTCGACCTAAATATTTTTTTTGTTTGTTTTTTGTTGTAGGTTTCTCAAAGCCTCCTATTGCATTCCCTATAGCTAAGATGGACTCTTCTTCTAACCATATTCTTACTCCTTTCAAGTATCATCAGTGGAAGTATGATATAAGTATTGCGCTCCAAGCGACTCTATCGAGTTACTATGGGCACCTAACCAGAGCCTAATGCAGTTATAGAGAAGTCCAATTTCTTCAATAAGATTGATGAAGCTTATGGTTTCTTATGTCTCAATATTTCGAAATACCTTCTTTTCCATCTCAGCAAATTGAAGACTCTAAAACAATTATGGGAAAAACTTGACACACTATTCGGAAAGAAGAATGATATGAGGGATTATTAGTTAGAGAATGAGATGATTTCCCTAAATCCTGAAAATTTTGAAACCATCAAAGAGTTTTTCACCAAGTTCAAGCATTTGGTGCTTCAGTTGAAGAAATGTGGTGTCGAGAAGAAGGATGATCAGTTGATCCTTTCAATCCTTTCAAAACTAGGAGGATATTATTCAATGTTTGTATCTACCTTTCCTTCAAGAAAACTCACCATTCTAAATTGGAAGATTCCATCCTTGAATGCATTCATTGATTCCTTAACAAAAGAGAATGAAGGTACTAGAGCACCATTAGGTGTATTTTCATATTCATCAACCATGTCATATCATCATACATTCCATGTCATTACTTCCTTTGTTATTCCTTTGTCTTTCACTGATTTTTCCCTGCCATCATGTCTTTGGTTATTCCTTTTTCATTACTGAACTCCTTTGACATCAATGACAATCACATTCAACACCTTAGTGGGTGCCTGGTGTACTGTTTTATCCCGCTTTGGTGCCTTGTTGGTATGCAGCTTCGATTCTAGTCAATGAGAGGCAGAGATTATGGAGAAGGCAAGAGGAAGAGTTCGTGGAGGAGGTGATCGGAGGTAGAGTTCACGAAGGAGGCAAGATTTGGGTGGGAGAATGAGGTATAATGTTTGTGTTTTGATTTTTGATTTTGTTTTTTTTAATTAATAGTTTTTTATTTTGAATTTTGTTTTTTATTTTTAGTATTTAATAATAGTTGTTTTTAAATTAAATTTTGTTTAATTTAATATGTAATATTAGGTTTATATCTATGAGTTACATGTTAGGGATAGTTCCATGGGCTAGATGTATTATTAGGTGTAATACAAGTTAGGTTCATCTCTCATGTTAGGTGTGTTTCTTATATGTATGGGTGTGCATAACAATGGGTGGGTAGGCACATAGGTTAGGAGAATCATAATATTAGTTGTGTCCTTTATGTATTTTTCATTTTATGTACATGTGTTAAAAATGAATAAGTTAACTATTGGTTCATGTGCATGAGTTAGATGTTTATATAGTTACATAGGTTGCATGCATAACTTGCTCAAGTTTATTAGGTGCATTTCCCTAAGTGAATAAGTGTGTGGGCAGGTGAATTAGTGCATATCTTAGGTAAATGGGTTAACTATGAGGGTTACGTGTGTGGGTTGTTAACTCAATGGGTTTATTTGTGCATAGGTGCATATGACGAGTGCATTGCTTATTTTAGTTATGTTCTTAATGTGGGTGTGTGTGTGGGTTATATGTGTCTCTTAGGATAACTAAATTCTCTTCTATCTATTTGTAGGTCCATATCAATTTCCTAACATAATAAACTTCTAAACAATGATAAAAAAAATGTTATAATTGTGGCAACAATCTAGCCCTTAGCCAATAAATTGCTAGCATCATGAACCCATACTCTATTAGTATACATGTCTTATTTAGTTTAATATCTTAGTTTTGATAGAATCTGTGAATTCTTCTTGAGTCTTATCGACATTTGCAGGACGTCGATAGCATAGATTTAGCATCTAACTCTTAGGAATCTCTTCTATAGCATCTCTTAGGAAGAAAATATATGTCAATGCCGAGATAAATTGTAATGTTAGGACTTCTATATGAGACTCAAAATCCCTCACACCCAGATTCCATCCATTGCTAGGATAATTCTTAATATTAACGATTCAAGGTAGACTCATTGCATCAACATGTCTACCATGATACTAGGTAAACATAGTCTCAATCCTTCTATAGTGTCTTATTAAAAAATGGCTAATTTAAGGGTTGCTAGGTACTTGGATCATGTTTTAAGTAAGAAAAGTACCTCATTTCTAAGCCCTATGGATGAAAACTCTAAGGATTTTTTATCCTCTCCCATGATCAATGAGAACCCCTTAAAGGGATGAAATAAGGTATGTCATCTCCAATTTTAACAAATGTAGTAGTCTATTAAATACCCACTATTCATCTATAGGGAGTCACCAGGGTACAAAGGGTTCATTGAAGTAGATCTAAATCATCTATTCTAACGCAAATAGATCATGGGAAAGAGGGTGGTTTCGAATTGAATGACCTAATATCCATTTGGATCTAGAAGGTGGAAGAACATGTTTAAGTCTATGGATGAAAAAAAAACTAAGATGTTTGGCTTGTAAATAACCACTTATTAATGGAACGAATTAGGGGTTTTGCAACTAAAAACTCTAGATAGCTTAATTATGCTAAGTTATATAGGTAGGCCCTAAAACAATTAAGGACCTCAACCTAGTGGACTATGAGGTGGAAGACAACCTATATTTGTAACTAGTGTTTATATCTCATTAGGAGGTACTTCAAATATGGGAAGTAAGAGACATTTAAAAATGATAAGAATGTTGACAATGGATATATCCGAGTAATTAAAAATAGTTTCAAAATAAATCCTTCAAACTTTGTAAGGAGAATTTTCTTAGCAAATTTTGAAGTCAGTGGTTCATTCATAATCATCTTGAAGAACAAATCCAAAGATCTCATTTTGGACACATGAATATGAAACAGATCACTTGGTGGTAGGAATTCAATGCAAGTAGGTGTCCTATTCCACTGTATAATATATCTATTTATGTCTTCTTTGTAAAAACACATTATATGGCACTTGTGTTATTTCTTCATGATTTAACTTTGCACTTCCATTTTGTTGTCTCATTTCCTCTTAGTGTATGATTTTTATGGTCACATTTAAAATTCACTTAAGTTCTCATACAACATGTTACACTAGAATTACCAATGATCAATAAATGAAATATGCCCTTTCTTTTTTTTCTCGGGTATTCTTAGGAGATGTTTCTTAAGAGACCTGTAACCAACGACAATGCAATGCCATCTACATTTTCTAGACATCGATAGCATTGCATCGGTGTCGGTTACACATCACTTAAGCGGCATGTATAAAAATATATAATAATATAAATTTTAATGTGGGGGACTTGCTAGATGAGCGTGAATGTTGCAAACTATTAGGAGGATTTGCTAGATGTCACTCATTTTTTTCTAGAGTGGATTTCCGTCATGATGTGTAGATGGTACATTAAACTATGGCTATCATGCAGTGTGAGGATTATTCAAGGGATAATCAACCCTTTGAAAAATTAGAGAATAAATTACCATATTAAATATGACAATCGACTATTTGCATATCCATCCTTGCTTGCATAAGAATTATTGTAACGTACACCCAATTGACTTTATCAAAGGCATTTTTGAAGTCAACCTTAAGCACTAGTACAAACATCTTGTCATATTTAATACAATGAAAACCCTCCCAGGATGTACCCACAACATCTGGATCTATCTAATGAAGAGAAAACTAAATTGTTCCTTAGAGATGAAGGAATACAACATCCCTTTCAATTTGGTAGTGATCACTTTTGCATTAGTTTTGTAAATAAGTTGCATAATTAAATTGGTCTAAAGTCATCAAAGGAATCGGGGTTTCTCTTTTTGGGGATGGGTGTGATAAAATTTGAGTTCAGGGAACCAAGAATGTTCTCGAAGACCTCAAATTCCTCATCTACTCTTAAAATTTCCTCTTATACTAGGTCATAGAATCCTAGGTATGACTTCCCTTTCCATCCACTAGAGTATGGAATTTTTTCTTTCTTAAAAGAAAAAGAACAACCTTGAATTCTTCCTTTTTGACTTTAGCCTCTAGGGCTTCGTTCATCATATGATAAAAAATACTGAGAAAATTTCTAACTACTTTTATTAAATCACCAATATCAGTATTATTGGGATCGTTAAAAATATTTTGAAAATTACTCGTGCCTACTCTTGGGTTACATGTGAAACACACTTTGAAGCATTCGGTGGTGAACATTGTGTTACTTTTGCTTCATAGTTGTGCAACAAAATGATATCTTGTGTTGGTTTTGCACATTAAAATGACACTTGGGCATTGTATTAGTATCAAAATTTTCACTATCTTGCATTTTGATGAAAAATTAATTTTGTGTCGCACTGCAATACAAAATTCATTTTTTGTTGCTTTGCAATGCAAACTTTTTCATTCGGATTTATTAATGTTAAAAAGTAATAATTGTTATTTATAATTGCATTAACTTCCTTTCGAATATAATTTTGTTATATATAAAAAATTTACATTTTATAGATGCATGATCACATTCCAAAAATAGTTCCCCAATGGGAATACCATAAAAAAGGTTATACAAAATCCTTCTCCAAAATATCCTTCCAACTAGTGCAGAAAAAACAAAACTACACTATCCAATACACCCATTGGATATCCCATAAAATAAAAACCATAAAGCTACAAAGAGTTTCCCATAAACCATAAACCTACAAAGAGTTTCTCTAACAAGCTACAAAGAGTTTCCCTAATAATTATGTAATTGGTCATGGACCCTTGAATATGCCATACTCCTACATCCAATAACAATCAAATCTTTGAGAGGGCATGTACATCCTTGTTTCTTTCTATGAAAACATGGGATATTGTTAAAAAAATCCATTTTAATCTCATCAAATAAAAGCCTTGAATTAAAGATCCCCTCAAAATGAAATGTCATCTACAGCCAAGGTTCATCATTTATTTAAAAATGAAATTGTTCCTTCATGCAATTCTAGTGAGGGATTTCTCTCAAAGATGATCAATATTTCCACTTGAGAATATATCTAAATAGGTAATAAAAAGCATTGGTGAGTCAAAACAACATGGAAAGGTACACTTTCATCACTTTCATGCATTTATTCTATAATTGTTCCGTTGGATTGTCGAATATTTGTTTGTGTGAGCCATGTTTGAGTCTCAAACCCCTCCCATACCGTCAACACATGTGTCTACTCTAACCATGTGAAATTTCAGTCCACACGAGCACAAATTGAAAAAATATCAATGTTGGCCCCATTCACATGTCATCGGTGATATATAGTACTATTGTATGGGTGTAATGTACCAACTTAGGATTATGGCACAAAAACTATAGACTTCTCAAAATTGACTAAAACAATCATTGTGGAAGATAAATGGACTGAGAATGGATTAGATCAAAGTATTGGTATGAATATAAAACTATGATGTGGAATGATACCTCTGCACAAACTACTGATACCATTTATGTTTCAAGAACATCCTGGCTGAACTCTACTCCAATGCTTATGGACTTCTCAGCATATGAAGACTAGTATGGGTGGAAACTTGAATGGAGGATGGGAATGAGTGTTTTAGACATAAGATAGGATAAATATATTTAAAATACATTCATTACAGAGAAATATATCACTCCAAAAAGTTATATGAATATCTGGACAAGTCTCACAAAAAAACTAGTAAAATTGCATTTCAGGACTACTTAACTAGTTAGAATTATGGACTCCCAAAACGTCCTCAAAGGATTAAAAAATTATGAAAAAGGACTTGTATCATGACATATGGTATTTTAATCAACTCCAAAAACATGAATGGATTCATTTTGACTTATACTCATTTACTTATGAATTAAACACTGAAAGCTAGTCAAATTATAGCTAAATCTAGAAGGGGTGGAGAAATAGAAGAAGGAATCAGAGTTCTGGAATTTATATTAAATGGAATGAGATCAGAACATTACATAATAAATAGGCCAATATTACTCTCATAAATATATAGAAAGATCTATATTCTTCTCCAAGAAAAACTAGCTGCAGAAACTCATAGAAGGCTTGAAGATTTGAACTCTGAACTGGATGATGATGCTTCTGAACTTCATATTCGACTTGATAAGATACAGAACCTTAAAATAAAACTTAGTGAAAATGGCTGAATTTCGTCATCCTCTCACAAAAAGCTGGGGCACATCTCCCAAGTCTAGAGGCACAATTGCACTCATACAAATTCTTAAACTAACAAAAGATGTGAATGTGGTACTAATGGAATTATTTATAGAACTTGGATGAATTGGGAAGCAAGTCTCCTTGAGGAATGCGCCTTCCTTGATTGGATGAGGAAAGATTTCTTTCCTTCCTTGCTTTGCTTTGATTTGCTTTGGATTTCCTTCTTTTTCCTCTTTTCTTGACTTTCCTTCTTTTCTGAACTTTCTTGCTTTTCATACTTTCCTAATTTTCCTGTTTTATCCTGCTTTTTGGATTTATGCTTCTTTTCCTGAAATATTCCTCTTTTCTCATTTTTGGCATCATTTTTGGGCTCATGTGCTTTACTTTACTTCTTCCTCAAGTCACTCATCCAACCTTATCCACTAATGTGCCTTAGTGGAGAATTCTCTCCATTTATTCAGCATAACAATAAAAATATTAAATGCACCATAAATATTTATTCCAAATGGATAGCAAACTATGGATAAAATAAATGCACACTCCTAATTAATTAATTGCTTGGAATACAAAATTTAACCCCATGGTTATGAAACTGCCTCCTCAACCCAAGGGATTCGTTGGGTTAGGAACTTGTTCCAATGCTAAATTTTGTGGGGACATGACAGTCCTCCCCACCCAATATTGCTTGTCCTCAAGAAATTTCAAACCAAGATGGTGTAAGATGTGTTATCCTTCACAAGTAGCATCTTCACTAAGTAGCCCTTCCCACTACACCAAAAATTCCTTAAGGATTCTGCTCCTTAGCTTCTTTTCTCTGACATCAAGAATCCTTTTAGGGATCAGCACCAAATTTCCTTCATCATCAAGGGGTGGAAATTCTTGTGAAACTTTGACTTGCTTCCCTACTACTTCCTTTAAATAGGACACATCGAAAACATTGTGAATCCAGCTTTCAGGAGGCAACTCTAGATCATAAGCCACTTCACCGATCTTTTTTAAAACTTGGTAGGAACCATAGAACCTTCAAAGAAAATTATCAGCCCCTTTATAATTCAATGATGATTGTCTATAGGGATGCAACCTCAAATAAAATAGACCTCCCACTTGGAAGGCTCACTCAACTCTATGCTTGTCTGCATGTACTTTCTACCGATTATGTGTTACCTGCAAGTTGTCCTTGAGAGTCCTGAGTATGTACTAACTATCTTGGAGACAATCCTTTTCTTTTTGTGTCTTACAATCACCAAATATCAGATCAGTAAAAGTAAGTGCATCATATCCATAAAGAGCTTTGAAAGGAGTCATACCAATTGAAAGATGAAAAGTAGTGTTGTAACAAAACTCTCCCACATGGATCCCATTGGTCCATGACTTTTGTTGACCAGTGACATAGTTTCTTAGGTACCCTTCCAATATTTGGTTCACTCTCTCTATTTCGCCATCAGTTTTTGGATGGTATCTTGTGCTCATGTCCAAACTTGTTCCTACTAGTTTGAATAGTTATTGCCAAAATTTGGTAGTAAACTTACTGTCTCTATCACTGATGATGGACTTGGGTATGCCATGAATTTTGAAGACTTATTTGATGAAACGTTCAGCCACTTGTTGATGTACATGTAACTTCGGAATGTATTTCACATATATGTATATTGTATTCCTATAGAGATAGTATTATTCCTCTATAAGGAAGTGTCGTCATTTATATTGTAAGTGTCGTAACTTATACTTGATGGGTTATTAGACCACCTTGTTTGGGGTCGGCCCTATATAAGTCATGTGGGTCAAATGGTTATTAGACCACCCTATTGGGGGTCGGCCATGTGGGTCAAAGGGTTATTAGACCACTGTATTGGGGGTCGGCCACTCAACATTATGTTATGTGGTTAAGTTCGAGCCTACATGAGTTAGGTAAAAAGGCAAGTCAAGTCAAGTATAAATAGAGTGCGGGAGGCACTCTATTTACTCATTCACTTCTCACACATGCACTCAAGGAGGAGTGGCACACTTATGGAGGAGGAGGATCTACTGCTAGGTTGTGTCTATCTCTCATGGTTGGTTGTATCATTGTTCTATCTATCTCTGAGGAAGTTATTGGGGTTTTTCACCTTTATGGGTTTTCCCAAGTAAATCTTTGTGTCTCTTGTGTGCTTGCATTATTGTCTCCATGATTGATATGGTGTAGATATGCTGTACATGTTGTTCTCTCAGTTAAGATCCTAGATCAGATTGAAGTAAATTCTGAAAATTTAACATGGTATCAGAGCTAGCCTGAAAGAAGGCATGATATGGCATGTATGACACTTGTTGCACTTATGATGCTAGGGCTTGATATAGCAAAAACCAGTCATCGTAGCACTTTCGCTATAAATCCGTTTTGGAAAATTTTTCGGATCTGAAATTGTTACAGGACGAAGATTAAATCTCCAGGTACCTTTTTTCCAAAGGACAACCTCTAATTCGTTGTACTTTGTGATTTATGATCTGTGCAATATAGGGTTTCTGCCTCTTCCAGATCTGAGTTAAAATCAGGTGACCTTGGGAAAAAGGTCATAACTTGGGCTAGGAAGCTCCAAATGAAATTTCGTAAAAAGTGACAGGTAGTACACCGACTGTACTATCTCATAAAACGTTTTCAGAGGCCGAAGGTGAACTAGTGACACGTGGCACGCCGCACAAGTTCGCTCTCCTGTATTATCCCATAAACAGGTCACGTTGCGACACTTGGCATAACTCTCTCGAAGAGAATCCAATTGAGGTCAGAGCTGTCAGGATGGAAATATAACAGGCCGAGCTATCTCAGGAAATATTTTCAGAGGCCGAAGTAGAAACAGTGACACGTGGCATGCCGTACAAGTTCGCTCTCCTGTATTATCCCAACACAGGTCACGTTGCGACATTTGGCATAACTCTCTCTCAGAAAATCCAATTGAGGTCAGACCTGTCTGGATGAAAAGATAACAGGTCAGGCTATCTCATAAAACGTTTTCTGACCCTGTGGATCAAAAATTTCAGAGTTACACCAGAAACAATCAGGTACATATTTCTGTCAAAACAGAATTATTTTTAAGTACCTTCATTCATGGCTTCCGGAATTTAGGGCTTCGGAGAAATTTGGAATTTTTGTAATCGGAGACCACGGCTGGATGCTACTCATCAAAATAGAAATTTAGAGATCAAGATCATAATATTTGGTTGGGCAGAAGGCCGGGCTTGATTAGACCCTAGTTCGGGACTTTGATCAGAAAAGTGGAAAATTAGGGCTTCTGTAAAAATGGGAATTTTTGAAATCCGTGACCACGGCTGGAAGCTGCTCAGAAAAATAGAAGCTTAGAGATTTGGATCAAACCTTTTGATTGGGTAGAAGAGTGGGCTTCATAAAACCCCAGTTCAAGGTCACATCCAGTGAATCCGAAAGCTTCAAAGGCAAAATTGAGGAGTGAAACTTTGAAGTTTTCAAATTCTAAATATACTAGCTTGATCAGCTCATCAAGGCGCATATTTCTATCCTTTCGGAAATTTGAAATTCAAAGTTTGAATTTTTGGGGTTTCTTTGACAAACCCATATCTAGCTCCACTCCTAGTTCTTGCAAATCAAGTGGATTGGGTTAATCCTAGAAGAAGATGGATTGATCATCTGCATGAGTGAAGAAGTTCCTGTTTCAGAGGGAGATGAGGCTAAGGCCTTATATAAGAAGATTACAAGCGATCTCGACAGGTATGACTCATCGAGGTATGTTTCGATATTTGTCCATGATTAAGTTTATGGTATGTTTGTCTTCATGTTATTACGGTTAGTACAATTTTGATTTTAGATTTGTCGTATCACCTTAACAAAATTATGAATGCATGATAGAAGATATTCATTGGTTAGGGTGTTGACACTTATGATTGTACTAATGCATTATGGTGTTGTATGAGGTTTATGTTGTCTACTAACATGAAAGGTACACCAAGAAAGACAAATCATGTTCTGGTCCAAGAACATATGATCATGATAACATGAGGACAAAGATTCATCCATTGTCATGGATCTCATAGAAGATCCATTTACGAGGTATGTATAACTTGGTTTTGTAATAGTTAACCTATGAGATAGACAGGTTACTAGCACAAGTCATTGAAGAAGAACAAGAAGACATCATGTGAGTATGTTAGACATAAATAGCTAGCATGCTAATCCAGGTATGTTTTTCCTATATCAAGTTAGAATCCTAACTTGTGTTAGGATCTTATACTATTGTTGATAATGATTATTCATGAAGTCATAGGTTTGAATAATCATGGTTGTATGCATGTTATGTTTCTTATGATTTGACAAACCTTAAGAATTCTACATAAACCTTGAATGCTAATGCTTATTATTTTCTGTTTGAAATGATCATGACTATACATGCTTGAGATTATTGTGTTTTAATAGTATACTAATGAATGTATGATTTTATATGAGATCACAAGGATAACACAATCATGATACTAATAAGCATGCATAGGAACCAAGGATGAATGTAAGTTCAAGGACAGGTAATCTAGGAAGCAAAGATCAAGAGGGAGTACACTCCAGTGGTTTATGCAAGGATGCAGATATTCAGAGGGAGTTGACCATCTCTCTACATCCCACAACAAAAAGGTGTAGAAGAAGCTACTTCAGATTAGGACTCCAGCAGCTCCTGCAAGGAAGCGAAGACTCAGAGGGAGTCCACCCAACGAACAAACAAAGATAAGTATTTGAATTGTCATTTCTTAAATAATACTGTTCAATAATGTATATACTGATGTTCCTAGAATTAGGTTGTGTATTATGCATATTAGAATAATTGCATTGATGAACAGTATACTCCTAATATGCATGGGTAAGTGGCCTATGGCATTGTACAACATTCCATTGCTACTTATCTAGAATGAAACCTCTTTGCTGACATGTTGGGAGTTGTGCACACTCTTAACAATGTTCTGGTAGAGATTGGAAGGCATCTAGAAAGTTACGGGATATGGATAAATGTTGTATTGAAGCATTGGCTAAGATAATTGCATGACTGTATGACATATTTCTTTATGTATAAGAATTTGTTCTAAAAATTATGAGATGTTTCTAATCATGCAATTTAACCTGTTTTGTAGGAAATACCGTATATCTTCACCTACAAAAAGGTCTACAACATTTGTTCCAGCAACAAAGATATCTATTGAAGATATTGAAGTTCCCAAGATCTGGGATGAAGAAATGGAATGCCATGATCCGTCGATCATGAAGAACGATGTTTGGGATGTAGTCCCAAGACCTGAAGGGAAGTTTGTTATGACTTCCAGATGAAACTATCAGATCAAGCATGTTGCAGATGGCAGCATAGAGAAATATAAAAGTGATGAAATAGAAGATACACCAGATGGATTCAAGACAGCTTCCTTGAATGGTGTAGTTGAAGAAGAAGTGTATGTGGAGCAGCCACTTGGTTCTGAGACACATGATAGGAAATCATATATGTGTAGAACTTGGTATGGTGAAGATAGATTGATTGCCGACACGCAGTGGAAGCTTGCTTACTACCGAGTTCGAGATGAAGAACTTGGGGATGATGCACTATTTGTTTTTGGCATGGAGGTGTGGTAGAGTGCAGATAGAATCTTCCTTGGACAAGGGAAGTATTCAGTAGAGATCCCAAAGAGGTTCGGGATGATGGATTGCAAGGCCATGGCCACACCTATGGCATCAAATCTGAAGCTTCTATGTGATGCTTCATCTGAGCCGATTGATGTATTATGTATCGCCAGATGATTGGGTCCTTGATGTACCTGACGAACACGAGACCAGACGTTTGCTTTACTGTGAACACATTAGGCCAGTTCCTGACGGATCCGAGGAGTGTTCACTTGGTTGCTATAAAGCATATTCTGAGGTACCTGAAGGGTACAGTGGATTATGGGCTCAGGTATGAGGCGAATCAAAAGTTTAACCTGCAGGGTTATGTTGATTCAGATTGGGCTGGCAGTGCTGCAGACAGGAAGAGCACATCTGGGTGTTGCTTCAGTATGGGATCAGGTGTGATCTCTTGGTTTAGCAGGAAGAAGTCCTGTGTAGCACTGAGTACAGCTGGGGCAGAGTATGTTGCAGCATGTTCAGCTAGTTGTGAGATAGTATGGCTACAGAAGCTACTATCTGGGTTATTTGATCTCCCGTTGGAGGCTACTGGTATCTTCTGTGATAACCAGAGTTGTGTGAAGCTGTCCGAGAACCCAGTGTTTCATGAAAGGTCGAAACACATAGAGATCAAATATCACTATATCAGGGATATTGTGCAGAGAGGAGCTATGAAGCTTCTGTATGTTGCGACGAACAAGCAGATTGCAGATGTGCTGACGAAGCCACTAGCCAGAGTGATGTTCGAGTACTTCAGAGAGAGGCTTGGCGTTCTTCAGATTGAGGACACTTCGAGGAAGAAGTGATGGACACTTTTGCTGAAGCCATTCCAAGCATGTTGGAAGGAGGATCCTTCACATGGCTGTGGATGTAAGCGCTGGATGATGAGCATCAGGATGATGTTCTGGTTTCTGCTTGGATATGATCAGTTGGATAATTTTTATGTATGTATGTACGCATCATGTTGGATGCTGGATATGATCAGTTGGATCATTTTTATGTATGTATGTACGCATCATGTTGGATGCTGGATATGATCAGTTGGATCATTTATATGTACGCATCATGTTGGATGCTAGATATGATCAGTTGGATCATGTGTATGTATTTTGTATATGCATCATGTTGGATGCTTGGACCATGTATCTGTATATGTATCAGGTGGATACATTGTATGATCAGGTGGATCATGTATGGTGATATGTATCATGTATTTGTATCAGGTGGATACATTGTATGATCAGGAGGATCATGTATGATGATATGTATCAGGTAGATACTTGGTATGCATCAGGTAGATGCATTGATGATAAGGTGGATCATGCAGCAGGATGTTGCAGTGATGATCAGGATGATCATGGATGATGAGCTTCAGGATGTTGCTCCAGATGACATGCAGCAGGATGTTGCAGTGATGATCAGGATGATCATGGATTTTGAGCTTCAGGATGTTGCTCCAGATGATATGCAGCAGGATGTTGCAGTGATGATCAGGATGATCATGGATGATGAGCTTCAGGATGTTGCTCCAGATGACATGCAGCAGGATGTTGCAGTGATGATCAGGATGATCATGGATGATGAGCTTCAGGATGTTGCTCCAGATGACATGCAGCAGGACGTTGCAGTGATGATGATCAGGATGATCATGTGTACATCAGGTTGATGTATGGTGAGTATCAGGATGATACTTTGTGGCTGTGGATTAGGTTGTGCAGAGGAGCATGTCTAGGAGATCCTATAGGTCGGAGTTGTGTACCCGTAACAGCCTGGGATGCTCTTTCGAGACATTGCTCTGGGAGGACATGTAATTTGTTCCCTGGGAGATCTTTCAGGTCGGAGTTGTGTACCCGTAACATCCTGGGATGCTCTTGCGAGGTTTTGTCCTATGGCATGTAATTTGGGCCCTGGGAGATTTCAGGTCGGAGTTGTGTACCCGTAACATCCTGAGATGCTCTTTCGAGGTTTTTCCATGACCACATGTAATTTGTGCCCTGGGATATTTCAGGTCAGATTTGTGTACCCGTAACATCCTGAGATGCTCTTGCTAGGTTTTGTGGTGACCACATGTAATTTGTGCCCTGGGAGATCCTTCAGGTTGGAGTTGTGTACCCGTAACATCCTGGGATGCTCTTTCGAGGTTTTGTGGTGGGGTCACATGTAATAGCGCCCTGGGAGATCCTACAGGTCGGAGTTGTGTACCCGTAACATCCTGGGATGCTCTTTCGAGGTTTTGTGACGCACGTAATAAGTCCTGAGGATTCCACAGTATGGCCAGTGATGATGAAGACCTGCAGGTGGTGGGCCTACATCCAGTATGAAAAAGGACTGGCTCTGTAGAACTTCCTATGACGAGTAGATTCAGAGATTGATTGAGATAGTAGCAGCAGTGACGATGATGATGACTCGATGACGATTATCCAGTGACGATGATCCAGAGAAGATGACTTGTGCTAGAAGAACTGTGCTGAGAAATGCTTTCCTAGTTAAGAGGGAGTGTTGATGTATATGTAACGTCGGAATGTATTTCACATATATGTATATTGTATTCCTATAGAGATAGTATTATTCCTCTATAAGGAAGTGTCGTCATTTATATTGTAAGTGTCGTGACTTATACTTGATGGGTTATTAGACCACCTTGTTTGGGGTCGGCCCTATATAAGTCATGTGGGTCAAATGGTTATTAGACCACCTTATTGGGGGTCGTCCATGTGGGTCAAAGGGTTATTAGACCACCGTATTGGGGGTCGGCCCACTCAGCATTATGTTATGTGGTTAAGTTCGAGCCTACATGAGTTAGGTAAAAAGGCAAGTCAAGTCAAGTATAAATAGAGTGCGGGAGGAACTCTATTTACTCACTCACTTCTCACACATGCACTCAAGGAGGAGTGGCGCACTTATGGAGGAGGAGTATCTGCTGCTAGGTTGTGTCTATCTCTCATGGTTGGTTGTATCATTGCTCTATCTATCTCTGAGGACGTTATTGGGGTTTTTCACCTTTATGGTTTTCCCGAAGTAAATCTTTGTGTCTCTTGTGTGCTTGCATTATTGTCTACATGATTGATATGGTGTAGATATGATGTGCATGTTGTTCTCTTAGTTAAGATCCTAGATCAGATTGAAGTAAATTCTGAAAATTTAACACCACTTGGTTGGCTGCAATATTATTTGTGACAGAAAATAAGTTTTCACATTTATTCAACCTATCAACCACAACAAAAATATTGTCTTTACCTTGGCTTTTGGGCAGCCCCATGATGAAATCCATTGATATGCTCTCCCATTTTTTCTCCAGAATGGGGAGTGGTTTTAGGAGCCCTGTTGGATGTGTATGTTATAATTTATTTTTCTGACATGCCACACATGATCTGACATATTCCATCACTTCTTTCTTCATCCCCTTCGATGTGAACCTTTCCCTCACTTTCATGTAAGTCTTTACAAACCTCGGATGTCTTGCTAAAGGCATGTCATGGGAAGCTTCAAGAATATTCTTCTTGAGTATGGATTCTGAAAATATAAAGATCCTGTACTTATAATAAATGAAAACATTAAGAATCTTATAAGCATCATCATGAATCAATCCATCAAATAAATCACAAGCAAACTGATTCTTGGTGTATTCTACCCCAAGCTGTATTTTCCAATCATCTTGAAATTCCAGCAATGCAAGTGTGGGTTTTATAGAAAGTGCATCATCTACTATGTTCATCTTAACCTTCTTATACTCAATCTCAAAATCAAATGCTTGGACATTTCTTACCCACTTTTTTTGTCTATCATTCATCTCCTTTTGGGTTAAGAAGTGCCTCAAACTATTGTGGTTAGTTTTGATGATAAACTTGCCTCCCACCAAATACTGTCTGAACTTGACTAGCGCATGCATGATGGCTAGCATCTCTTTGTCATAAACTGAATACAACCTTTCATGTGGCTACAACTTTATGCTCTCAAAGGCCAATGGATTTTTATTTTGCATCAATACATCCCCAATACCATTCCCTAAAGCATCACACTCAAGAACAAAAGGTTGAGAAAAATCTGGAAGTGCAAGAACAAAACAAGCGCTCATTACCTCCTTCATTCTATTGAATAGTTTTTTGGATTCTTCCGACCAATGGAATGATCCCTTCTTAGTGAGATCTTTCAAAGGAGATGTTAGCTTGGAGAACCCTTTGACAAACTTCTAATAGTAGGTGCAGAGCCCAATGAACCCTCTCAATTTAGTGAGATTTTTAGGACTAGGACAATCTAAGATAGCTTGGATCTTTTCCATGTGAACCTTAACTCCAAGGCTTGACCAATCACATGACCAAGATACAAGATATCAGTCATTCCAAACTCACACTTGGTTAGCTTTTCATAAAAATATTGATCAGCCAATATTGTTAGTACAATATCCAAATGATGCAAATGCTCTTCCCAAGTGCTACTATAGATTAAAATATCATCAAATAATACAAGTACAAACTTACGAATTTGTTTGCTAAACACTCTGTTCATGCAATATTGAAAAGTTGTAGGTGCATTTTCTAGGCCAAAAGGCGTAACCAAAAACTAAAAGTTCCCATGGTGGCACCGAAAGGCTGGATTCCATTTTTATTATTCTCTCATGTTGATTTGATGGTAGCCAGATCTAAGGTCGGTCTTTGAAAAATACTTGGCCCCATGGACCTCATCCATAATTCCATCTATCCTTGGAATAGGATATCTATTCTTGATAGTCTTCTTGTTAATATCTTGGTAATCTATGCACATTCTCATGGTCCCAACTTTCTTCTTCACAAGAACTATTAAAGAGGAAAAAGGACTTTAACTAAGCCTAATGAAACCCAAGTCAATCGACTCCTTAATGGTTCTCTCTATTTCATCCTTGAATCTCTTTGGGTGCTTGTAAGGATGCACCTTGATAGATGAGGTTCATATATCCAACTCAATCCTATGCTATATTCCTCTATTTGGAGGCCTACCATGAGGAAGGTCCTCAAATACCTTCTTATATATGCTTTTGGAGCAGCTTTTGAATGTCTTTAGGACAATGAGAAACTTCGAATGAGCTGTTCTTAGTGGTGATTAGGCATTCAGCAGCCCACTCAATGTCTCCATGCCTTAGGATAGAGCTCATACTGTGTGCACTTACCACTTGTTAGGGATAAGTGTTGATTCCCTTCAACACCATCTCTTTTCCATTTTATCCCTTAGATATCATTTCAGGGAATTGGTAGTCCACTGAATGCTTCCCAATGGAGTGCATCCATTGTACTCCCAATACCATGCTAGTATCAACCACATCAACAACATAAAATATATCTGTAATGGTATCCTCTCCTACACAAATATGCAATTTATGAATCCATCTACAACAGTTCATAGAATGATTACCTGGAATGATAATAGTGAAGCCTCCAAATTTTTCAGTGTGTAGCTTCCTTCTTTCGACCAAGGTTGAATCAATGAAGTTGCGTCTGGATCCTCCATCCACTAATACAATAACTGATTTTCCTTGAACCACTCCTTTGAATATGAGTGTATGGTAGCAAGGTACTCCTAAGAGTACTGCAATATTTCCTACCTTAGGGTGAGGTCCTTCTTCTTGCAGACTCATAGGTCACTTCCGCATCTATTGGAGTCTCTTCTTCTTCCTCCTTAGCTTCACTCTCTGAGTAGACCTCAATGTAATGTTCCTTCCCTTTGGCACATCTATGCCCAAGAACCCATGGTTGTTGACAAGTGAAACATAGCTTCCTTCTTCTCAACTCATCTCGGTCCTTAGCAAAGTTATATTTTCTAAAATTTCCATGAGGACTCTTCATGGCAGGCCTTTGATTATTCCTTTGGTTCTTGAACTGAGTAGGGCCAACATCCCTTGGAGGAAATCTGGTATATGGGAGAGAGTCTTGCAAATACCTGGTTCGACTTAGTGCATCTTGCAAGGTGTTGGGTCTGTAGGCTTTTACCAAGCCTTTCAAAGGTTCTGCAAACCCTTTTATGAACAATAAAATCATCCTATATTATGAAATGTTAGAGACCATCACAACTACCTTTTGTAACTCAGATATGCAGGCTTCTGGAGTTCCAGTTTGTTTTACATGTGCTAGTTCCCTAAAGGCAATCTCAAGATACCCTCTTTCAAACCTTTCAGCCAACCTTCTTGTGAATTATTCATAGGTGGTTACTTGGTCATGCCCAAGAGTCTTTAGGCCATGAAACCACCACTCATTTTCTTCTCTATATATGTGTAGAGAATCCATATTGATGGCATCTATTTTATCCATAGGATTCAACTGAAAATATGTGTCAAGTTTCTGAATCCAAGAGTTCTTAGTGCATTTTTTAGAACCATCAAAATAGGGTAAAGAAATCTTATCAGTGACATTTATGAGTTCAAAATTCTAATTGTGCATTCTGAAGCCTCCTATTGGGTTGGAATTATATTGCAGATCACAAAATTCTTTGAATGGTAGAGCACTTGTGCATTCTTCATTCAATGTAAGGTACTCAATGTACTTGTCCTCCCATGAAGCAAGACCCCCATTTCGACCCTCAGGTTCTTCTCTTTGTTCTTCAGTAAAATTAGGCATTGTAGGCCTTGAGAAAGATGTAGTGTTCATATTGAATGCACTAGCCCTATAGTGAGGCCCATTCTTTGAGAAAATGTGACCACCACTACTCTTCCTCTCACCATGTGGAGTGCCATTGCTGCTCCCTTCTCCTACCTTGGCTCCTAGATGCTGAGATAAGAACTCCCCGGTTTTTTTCCTGATTGCACAATATTGAGAGAGATTTATTGAATCCCTTTCATAATTACTTGAAAAAAGATTTTGAACTCTTCCCTATCTTCATTATGAGACATATATGATTCTTCTTGTTATTTCCCTTCAGTGGAATTGATCTCCTCTTCCTCTTCTCCTTCTGACAAAGTAATTTGCTTCTTGGAATATGTATATCTTCTTGAACTCATAGAATAAAATTAAGAACAGTTTCATAGGACCATGCTTTGATACCACTATAATGTACCAACTTAGTATTGTGGCACAAAAACTCTAGACTTCTCAAAATTGACTAAAACAGTGATTGTGGAAGCTAAATGGACTAAGAATGGATTAGATCAAAGGATTGGGATGAATAGAAAAATATGATGTGGAATTATACCTATTAACAATGTACTGAGACCATTTATGTTTCAAGAACATCCCGGTTGAACTCTACTCCAATGCTCCTGGGATTCTCAGCATATGCGGACTAGTATGGGTGGAAACATGACTGGAGGATGGGGATGAGTTTTGAATACATAAGAGATGATAAATATCATTCAAACACAATAATTACATATAAATATAGTACTTAATAAATTTATGTGAATATCTTGACAAGTATCACAACAAAACTAGTAAAATTGCATTTCAGGACTGCTCAATAGTTTGAATTTTGGACTCCCAAAAAGTGCTCAAAGGCTCACGAAATTATGAAAAAGGAATTGTATAATTTCATATGTTATTTTACTCAACTCAAAAACAATAATGGATTCATTTGGACTTATACTCATTGACTTATGAATTAAACACTGAAAGCTAGTCAAATTCTAGCTAAATCTAGAAGGGGTGGAGAAATAGAAGAAGAAATTATAGTTCTAGAATTTATATTGAATGTAATGATATAATAAAATTACGTCCTCTTTTATTACATCATAAATAGGCAAAGGTTCCTCTTGTAAAGATATAGAAAGATCTCTCTTCTTCTACAAGAGAAACTAGCTGCAGAAACTCATAGAAGGCTTGAAGACTCGAACTTTGAACTGTATGATGATGCTTCTGAAATTAAGATTCAACTTGATAAGCTACAGGAAATGAAAATGAAACTCAATGACAATGGTTTAGTTCGATCATCCTCTCACAAAAATCTAGGGCACATCTCTCGGGTTTGACTAGGGGCACATCTCCCAAGTCTAGAGGCACAATTGCACTCATACAAATTCTCAAACTAACAAAATATGTGAATTTGGTCCTCATGGAATTATTTATAGAACTTGGATGAATTGGGAAGCAGGTCTCAGTTAGGATTGTGCCTTCCTTGACTGAATGAAGAAAGCTTGCTTCCCTTCCTTGCTTTTCTTTGCTTTGGATTTCCTTCTTTTTCGTCTTTTTCTAACTTTCCTTATTTTCTAAAATTTCCTTCTTTCCATACTTTCCTGATTTTCCTATTTTGTCCTGCTTTCTAGATTTATGTTGCTTTCCCTTAAATATTCCTCTTTTCTCATTTTTGGCATCATTTTTGGACTCATGTGCTTTACTTGACTTCTTCCTCAAGTCACTCATCCAACCTTATCCACTAATGCACCTTAGGGGAGCATTCTCTCCATTTATTCAGCATAACAATAAAAATATTAAATGCACCTCAAATATTAATTGCACCATAAATATTTATTCCAATTGGATAGCAAACTATGTATAAAATTAAATGCACACTCCTAATTAATTAATTGCTTGCAATACAAAATTTAACCCCATGGTTATGCAACTGCCTCCTCAACCCAAGGGATTGGTTAGGTTAGGAACTTGTTCCAATGCTCAATTTTGTGGGGGGACATGACACTGGGTGAGTCATATTTGAGTCTGGAAAGACTCCCATATCATGAAGGCATGCAAATAGTCTTCTTGGGTCAAATTTCAGTGCATACTCAAACAATTTATGGAAATTTCAATGTTGGCCATGTTCAGATGTCATTGGCATTGGCCATGTCTACTGACAGTACAATGTATTTTAGTTGTTCCTTTCAAATTTGGTTTGAGACTCAATTCTCGCATCTAGTGCAAGGTAAATAATGTTGATAAATAGGATCTTCATGATAAATTGTAAAAGCTTCATCATCTATTTCAAAATGAAATGTCATCTACAGCCAAGGTTCATCAGTTATTTCAAAATGAAATTGTCGCAAACTCTATAAATGGGAGTGTATCTTTGTTCCTTCATGCAATTCTAGTGAGGGATTGATCTCAAATATGATCAATGTTTCCACTTGATATATGTTTAAATAGGGAATACAAAGCATTGGTGTGTCAAAACAAGATGGAAAGGTACACTTTCATCACTTTCACGCATTTATTCTATAATTTTGTCGCTTGATTGTCGAATATTTGTTTCTATGAGTCATGTTTGAGTCTCAAACCCCTCCCATACCATCAACACATGTGTCTACTCTAACCTTTTCAAATTTCATTCTATACAAGCAAAAAATGAAAAAATCTCAATGTTGGCCCCATCCGCATGCCATCAGTGACATATAGTACTATTGGTTGGGTGAGTCATATTTGACTCTGGAAATCCTCCCATATCGTGAAGGGATGCAAAAAATATTCCAAGTTCAAATTTTAGTGGATACTGAAACAATTTGTGGAAATTTCAACGTTAGCCTTGTTCAGAGGTCATTGACGTTGGCCATGTCTACTGACATTACAATGTCTTTTAGTTGTTCCTTTTAAAGTTGGTTCGAGACACACATTCCTGAATCTAGTGCATGTGAAATAATGTTGATAAACAAGTACTTCATGATAAATTGCACAAGCTTCATCAGGTATGTCAAAATTAAATGTCATCTACACCCAAGGTCCAATGGTATAAAGATGAATGAGCTTCTCTTGGTTTCAATAATATTTTATTCTCTACTGAACAAGGCCAACCATGTGAAGTTGGAATCACATATCGCATATCCCCTCCCCCTCACATCGCTCTCAATTCCCCAATACCAGATCCACAAAATATAAAATAATCGAAAGAAACATACTAATTAGATTCAAGCATAGAAACTACCCAAAAAACAACATATAACATAGGATATAAAAAATTGCATAAAAATTATAAAAATGTAATAAACCCACTTATGTAAATTATTTAAATAGAATAACTCATACAAATTAACATATATAGCTATGTACCTCATCCAACTCAATATCTGTATCATTTTGCTGTCAGATCTTCTTCTTCATCCAACTCGACATCTGTATCTACAACATCCAATACATAAGCAATGTTCAAAGTGCTAAGATTCAATATGCTATGATAGATAACATCAATGTTCAATTCATTTTCACAACAATAGCATATACAGGATCACTAAAAGAATAACAAGCACAACATAAACAAAAGAGACACAAATTTATCTTGGTAAACCCTGTAGGGGAAGAAAACCTAGCCAAAATTCCTCAATATAGATGATCAAAAGTACAAAGAAAAAACCCCAAACAAGTGCTCCTTCTCCTTGCATATATATCTCTCTCTCTCTCCATTGCGAATTACACAAGTGAGCGTGTGTGTCCAAATGCGGAGCACGTCACTCCTATTTATACTTTATCTTCCACTTGACTTTTTCCCTAACTAGGTCGGCCCCAACAACTTAACCACTCAACTTAATGTTGATTGGGCCGACTCCTCTATGGGAATTAAACACCCCATTACAATTGACTCATAAGGGATCTATTGCCCCGACTTACAAGGGAGGATTTACCTCAATGAATTTACATAATCAAATACAATAATGACATCCAGATAGAGGAATAAAACATCTCCGAATAAATTACAACAATAAAATATAATAGAATATTCTTTGAAGTTACAATATTTCAACACTCCCCCTTAATGAGAAGGGTATTCTACTGACAACATCAACATCAACTATAGGAGCAAGGAGAGAGAGCATCATCAACAACATCAAGGTGATACATCTAAAAATCATTGGAAGTTTTCTTCAATAGCATCAGTAACTGGAACAGTTACTAGAACATCTTCAATATCTTCAACACTTTAGTATTGGAGCATCATCTTCTACAACACTGAGTCTTCATCTTTGGTCTTCCATCTTCTGTAGCACTCGATCGCTTGATCGTCTACAACAATACTTTATCTCTTGATCAACAACATCATCTTGATCTTTTGATCAGCAACGTCATCATCTTGATCTTTCGATCACATGATCCAATTATGGGACGATCAATCCCTTTCACTTGAAGACATAAGTCCAAGGATGATGCAATCCTGATCCAATTATGGGATGATAATTCCCTCTCACTTTAGCACATAAGTCCAAGTATGATGCAATCCTGATCCAATTACGGGATGATCAATCCCTCTCACTTTAGGACATAAGTCAAGGGATTATACAATCCCACCACATTCTCAAGGATAGAAGTCACCGGATCAGTTCTGGACTGAAGTCCAAGGATGATACAATCCAACCATATTCTCGAGGACAGAAGTCACTGGATCCATTCTGGATTGAAGTCCAAGGATGATACAATCCAACCACAGTGTTATTCCTTTTCCATACTAGATGTGACCTAGATCAAATGTAGGATTTTCCACCACAGTGCCATTCCTTTTCCATAGTGGACGTGACCTAGATCATATCTAGTATTTTCCACCACAGTTCTAGTCCTTTTTCATACTAAATGTGACCTAGATCAAATATAGGATTTTCCACCACAACATCATCATCATCACATTCTCAGAGACAAGATTCTACGGATCCCTTTAGGCCATGTGTGAAAAGATGATACAATCCCACTGCAACATCATCATCATCACATTCTCAAATACAAGAGTCTATGGATCCCTTTAGGACATGTGTCCAGGGATGATACAATCCCACTTCAACATCATCAGAATCAAATTATCGAAGACAAGATTATACGGATCCCTTTAGGCCATGTGTCCAGGGATGACACAATCCCACTGCAACATCATCATCATCAACATGAGCACTTATCCCCCTTTCAAGGAAGGTCCTTTCGAACCACACCAATCTTGTCACGGAAGTACTCAAACTTCCCTCGAGACAAAGGCTTAGTCAAAAAATTAGAAACTTGCTCATCAGTGCTCACATACTACAGCTTTATATCTCCCTTCTATATCCTATCTCATATATGAAAATATTGAATTTCTATGTGCTTTGACTTGTCGTGGAACATTGGGTTCTCTGTCATATTTATGTTGATGTATATGTAACTTTGGAATGTATTTCACCCATGTATTTCATATATGTATTTTGTACTCCTATAGAGATTGCAATATTCCTCTATACGGAAGTGTTTGTATTCCTATAGAGATGTTATTATTCCTCTATACGGAAGTGTCGTCATTTATATTGTAAGTGTCGTAACTTATACTTGATGGGTTATTAGACCACCTTGTTGGGGTCGGCCCTGTATAAGTCATGTGGTTCGAAGGGTTATTAGGCCACCAAGTGTGGGGTCAGCCCGGATTAAGTTAACCATGGGTTAAGCTAGACATATAGGCCCCATTAGTTTATTGGGCAGGACAAAACAAGTATAAATAGAGATCAGGAGATCTCTATTTGATAATTCATTCACACACTTCTCTCATTCGGAAAGTAGTGCGCTTATGAGGAGGAGGCTATGCTGCTAGGAGAAGACTATCTCTTGTATTCTGGTTGTATCATTTCTCTATCTATCTCTGAGGAAGTTATTGGGGTTTTTCACCTTTATGGTTTTCCCCAAGTAAACTATGTGTCTCTTGTGTGCTTGCATTATTGTGTCTATGATTGATATGCTATAGATTTGTTGTACATGTTCTTCTCTCAATTAATATCCTAGATAAGATTGAAGTAAATTCTGAAAATTTAACATGGTATCAGAGCTAGCTTGAAACAAGGCATGATATGGCATGTATGACACTTGTTGCACTTACGATGCTAGGGATTGATATAGCAAAAACCAGTCATCGTAGCACTTTCACTATAAATCCATGTTGGTGAATTTTTCGGATCTGAAACTTTGACATGTCAAATATAAGATCCCCATGTACCTTGTGTCCAAAGGAAAACCTATAAGTCGTTGTAATTTGTGATTTATTATTTGTACAATATAGGGTTTCTGCCTCTTCCAGATCTCAGTCAAAAACAGGTGACCTTGAAAAAAGGTCATAACTTGGGCTAGGAAGCTCCAAATGAAATTTCATAAAAAGTGACAGTAGTAAACAGACTGTACTATATCAAGAAATGTTTTTAGAGGCCGAAGTTGAACCAATGACATGTGGCACGCCGTACAAGTTTGCTCTCCTGTTTTATCCCATAAACAGGTCACGTTGCAACACTTGGCATAAATCTCTCTCAGAGAATCCAATTGAGGTCATACCTATTGGGATGGAAAGACGACAGGTCAGGATACCACAGAAAAAATTTTCAAACCCTGTGGATCGAAAAGTGCAGAGTTACACCAGAAACAATCAGGTACATATTTCTGTCAAAACAAAATTATTTTTTAGCACCTTCATTCATGGCTTCCGAAATTTAGGGTTTTGGAGAAAGTTGGAATTTTTGTAATCGGAGACTACTGATGAATTCTTCTCATCAAAATAGAAATTTAGAGACCAAGATCAGAATTTTTGGTTAGACAGAAGAATGGGCTTGATCAGACCTTAGTTCAGGACCTTGATTGGAAAAGTGGAAAATTAGGGCTTCTACAAAAATGGGAATTTTTTTGAAATCTGTGACCACGACTGGAAGCTCCTCAGAAAAATAGAAGCTTAGAGCTTTGGATCAAACCTTTTGATTGGGAAAAAGAGTGGGATTCATCAAACCCTAGTTCGGGGTCACGTCTAGTGAATCCGGAAGTTTCAAAGGCAAAATTGAGGAGTTAAACTTTGCAGTTTTCAAATTCTGAATATACGAGCTTGATCAGCTCATCAAGGTCCAGTTCTTGCAAATCAAATGGATTGGGTTAATCCTAGAAGAAGATGGATTGGTCACCTGCATAAGTGAAGAAGTTCCTATCTCAGAGGGATATGAGGCTAAGGCCTTCCATAAGAAGATTACAAGCAATCTTGATAGGTATGGCTTAGAGGTACACCAAAAAAGACAAATCATGTTCTACTCCAAGAACATATGATCATGGTGACATGAAGACAAAGATTCATCCATTATCATGGATCACATAGAATATCTACTTACAAGGTATGTATAACTTGTTCTACAATGGTTAACTTATGAGACATGCAGGTTAGTAGCACAAGTCACTGAAGAGAACCAGAAAACATTATACGGGTATGTTAGACATAACTAGCTAGCATGCTAATCCAGGTATGTTTTTCCTATATCAAGCTAGAATCCTACCTTGTGTTAGGATCTTATACTGTTGTGTTGTTGATAATTATTATTCATGAAGTCATAGGTTTGAATAGTCATGGTTGTATGCATATTATGTTTCTTACCATAATTGATGATATGACTAACCAGAAGAATCATGAAGGTATAGGTTTGAGTAATCACGGGTTTAGGCATATTATGTTTCTTACTTTAATTTATGATATGACTAACCATAAGAGTCCTATATAAACCTTGAATACTAATGCTTATTATTTTTGTTTGAAATGATCATGACTATACATGCTTAAGATTATTGTGTTTTGATAGTATTAAGAATATACTAATGAATGTATGATTATGTATGAGACCTCACCGATAACACAATGATGATACTAATAAGCATGCATAGTGATTAAGGATGGATATAAGTTCAAGGATAGGTAATCCAGGAAGCAAAGATCAAGAGGGAGGACACTCCAGTTGTTCCTGCAAGGAAGCAAAGATCAAGAAGGAGCACACTTCAGTAGTTTCTGCAAGGATGCAGATATTCAGAGGGAGTTGACCACTTCTCACAATCCACATCAGAATGGAGTTGCAGAAAAGAAGCAAAGACTGAGAGGGAGTCAACCCAAAAACCAAACAAAGATAAGTATTTGAATTATCATTTCTTACATATTTTGTTTAAATAATGTTATTCAATGATGTATATGTTTGTGTTCCTAGACTTAGGTTGTGTATTATGCATATTAGAATAATTGCATTAATGAATAGTATACTACTAATATGCATGTGATGGGTAAGTGGCCTATGGCACTATGCAACATTCCATTGCTACTTATCTAGAATTAAACCTCTTTGTTGACATGTTGGGAGTAATGCAAACTCTTAACAATGTTCTGATAGAGATAGGAAGGCATCTAGAAAGTTACAGGATATGGATAAATGTTGTATGGAAGCATTGGCTAAGATAATTGCATGATTTTATGACATATTTCTTTATGTGTAAGGGTTTGTTCTGAAAACTATAAGATGTTTTCTAATCATGCAATTTAACTTGTTGTGTAGGAAATATCATATACCATCACCTACAAAAGAAGGACTACAACATTTGTTCAGCAACAAAGTTATCTATTGAAAATATTTAAGACATTGAAGTTCACAGGATCTGGGAAGAATGCCATGATCGAGGAGTATCAGTTGATCATGAAGATGTTTGGGATGCGGTTCCAAAGGGTAGTCTGTAGTGACCTCCAAGAGGATCTACAAGATCAAGCATGCTGTAGGTGGTAGCATAGAGACTTTTTCTCCTGTAGCCAGATACACTTCCATTAGATCAGTACTTGCTCTGGCTGCAGTGATGAAGTGGAAGATACACCAGATGGATTTCAAGACAGATTTCTTGAATGGTGTAGTTGAAGAAGAAGTGTATGTGGAGCATCCACTTGGTTCTGAGACACATGACAGGGAGTCATATATATGTGCAGAACTTGGTATGGTAGGATATACAGTCTTCTATCCAGTTTGGGCTTTACCAAGAGTAAAGCGGATTCCAACCTTTACTACAAGGTTGAGGAAGGGAATCATGTGATTCTACTCTTGTATGTGGATGACCTGTTTGTAACAGGAGATGACAGATTGATTTCCGACACGCAGTGGAAGCTTGCTTCCAAGTTCGAGATGAAGAACTTGGGGATGATGCACTATTTTTTTTTGGCATGGAGGTGTGGCAGAGTGCATATGGAATCTTCCTTGGACAAGGGAAGTATGCAGGAAAGATCCTGAAAAATTTTGGGATGATGGACTACAAGGCTATGGCCACATCTATGGCATCGAACCTGAAGCTTCTGTGTGATGCTTCATCTGATCCGGTTGATGTCACGATGTATCGTCAGATGATTGGGTCCTCTATGTACCTGACAAACATGAAGCCAGATATTTGCTTTGCCGTGAACACATTGAGCCAGTTCCTGACAGATTTGAGAGATGTTCACCTAGTTGTTGTAAAGCATATTCTGAGGTACCTGAAGGGTATGGTTTATTATGGGCTCAAGTATGATGCGAATCAAAATTTTAACCTGCAGGGTTATGTTGATTCAAATTGGGCTGGCAGTGCTGCAGATAGGAAGAGCACTTATGGGTACTGCTTCAGTATGGTATTAGGTGTGATCTCTTGGTTTAGCAGAAGCAGTCCTGCGTAGCACTGAGTACAGCGAAGTAGAGTATGTTGCGACAGATGAGCAGGTTGTAGATGTATTGACCAAGCCGTTGGCTAGAGTGTAGTTTGATTACTTCAGAGAGAGGCTTGGTGCACTTCAGATCGAGGTTCCTTCCAAAGGGAAGTGATGATTCCAGAAGATGCAGATGCACATGAGCTTTTCTGACATGGTTGATGTGTTCTCCCATGGTTGTGTTGTAATTGCTGATCCATTCTCACATGGTGGTAGATGTGTTCTCCCATGGTTTAGATGTAAGGGTTGAAGCCATTTTTCACATCGTGGTAGATGTGTTCTCCCATGGTGAAAAAGTAAGGGCTGGAGCCTTCCCCGAATGGTGGTAGATGTGTTCTCCCATGTCGGTGGTGTAAGTGCTGGATGATGTGCTTCATGGAAGATGAGATGATTTGAAGAAGACAATGCTATGATGATCAAGAGGATCATGGATGATGAGCATCAGAACGATGCTCTAGTTACTGCTCTATATGTATATGTACGTATCATGTTGGATGCTAGATATGATCATTTGGATCATTTATATGTATATGTATATGTACGCATCATGTTGGATGTTGGATATGATCAGTTGGATCATTTATATATATGTGTATGTACGCATCATGTTTGATGTTGGATATGATCAGTTGGATCATTTGTATGTATTTTGTATATGCATCATGTTGGATGCTTGGAACATGCATCTGTATATGTATCAGGTGGATACTATGTATGATCAGGTAGATCATGTATGTTGATATATATTAGGTGGATACATTGTGTGGATCATGTATCTATGTATGTATCAGGTGGATACATTGTATGATCAGGTGGATCATGTATGGTGATATGTATCAGGTAGATACTTGGTATGCATCAGGTATATGCATTGTATGATCAGGATGATCATGGATGATGAGCTTCAAGATGTTGCTTCAGATGACTTGCATCAGGACGATGCAGTGATGATGATCAGGATGATCATGTGTACATCAAGATGATGTATGGTGAGTATTAGGTTGATACTCTGTGGTCGTGGACAGGTTGTGCAAAGGAAATCCTAGATTTGTTCTAGGTCACATCCAGTATGAAAAAGGACTGGCACTGTGTATCACATGTAAGACCTGGGAGATCTGATAGGTTGGGTTGTGTGCCCGTAATAAGTCCTGGGTGCTCTTTCGAGGGTTTGTGATAGTGGGCCACATGTAAGACCTGGGAGATCCAATAGTTGGGATGTGTGCCCATAATCAGTCATGGGATGCTCTTTCGAGGGTTTGTGGTGGGGTGCTACATGTAAGACTTGGGAGATCCGATAGGTTGGGTTGTGTGCCCGTAATAAGTCCTGGGATACTCTTTCGAGGGTTTGTAGCAGAGGTCACATGTAATCAGTCCTGGAGATCTTGTCGGTCGTGCTTAGGAACATAAATGTTCCTGGGATGCTCTTTAGAGTTCTTGCCGGTCATGCTATGCACATAAACGTTCCTGGGACACTCTTTTAAGGTTTTGTGACTATCACATGTAATAAGTCCTAGAGATCTGGACAGGATGAAAAAGGCCTCATATGCTCTTTAGGGTTCTTGCTAGTCAAGAGACTCTTTTAAGGTTTTGTGACGCACGTAATAAGTCCTGAGGATTCCATAGTATGGCCAGTGATGATGAAGAACTGCAAGTGGTGGGCCTGCATCCAATATGAAAAAGGAATGGCTCTGTAGAACTTCCTATCATGAGTAGATTCAGAGATTGATTGAGATAGCAGCAATAGTGACGATGACGATGATTCGAGGATGATGATCCAGAGAAGAAGACTTGTGCTAGCAGATCTGTGTCCAGAAATACCTTCCTAGTTAAGAGGGAGTGTTGATGTATATGTAACATCGGAATGTATTTCACCCATTTATTTCATAAATGTATTTTGTACTCCTATAGAGGTGGCATTATTCCTCTATACGGAATTGTTTGTATTCCCATAGAGATGTTATTATTCCTCTATACGGAAGTGTCGTCATTGATATTGTAAGTGTCGTAACTTATACTCGATGGGTTATTAGACAACCTTGTTGGGGTCGGCCCTGTATAAGTCATGTGGTTCGAAGGGTTATTAGACCACCAAGTGTGGGGTCGGCCCGGATTAAGTTAACCATGGGTTAAGCTAGACATGTAGGCCCCATTAGTTTATTGGGCAGGACAGAAAAAGTATAAATAGAGATCGGGAGATCTCTATTTGATCATTCATTCACACACTTCTCTCATTCGGAAAGTGGTGCACTTATGAGGAGGAGGCTCTGCTGCTAGGAGAAGACTATCTCTTGTATTCTAGTTGTATCATTGCTCTATCTATCTCTGAGGAAGTTATTGGGGTTTTTCACCTTTATGGTTTTCCCCAAGTAAACTATGTGCCTCTTGTGTGCTTGCATTATTGTGTCTATGATTGATATGATGTAGATTTTTTGTACATGTTGTTCTCTCAGTTAAGATCCTAGATCATATTGAAGTAAATTCTGAAAATTTAACACTTTATACAACTCTGGTTGTCACATAGAATCACTATGGTATCCAACTCTAGGTCAAATAGTCCTGACATCAACTTCTGAAGCCATATGGCATCACAACTAGTAGAATAAGTTGCTATATACTCTACTTCAGCTATGCTGAGATAAACATTGGACTGATTCCTGCTAAACCATGAGATCATGGATGATCCTAGACAATAATATCCACCTAAGGTGCTCTTCCTATCTGAGACACTTTTGGCCCAATCTGCATCTGTATAACCATACAATCTGTACTCATGATCTCCAACATAGTATAGACCAAATTCTATCGTACCTTTCAGGTACCTCATCACATTCTTTGTAGCTACCAGGTGAACAAGTCTAGGTTCAACCTGGTATTCGTCAACTACAGCATCTGCCTGTAAACTGTAGAAACCACCGTCCATCATCCCAGATCTCTACTTCACATTTTCCTTAGTTAATGAAAAATCTCAGCCACATATCTAATCACAAGAATCATGCCAAGATTCTTTAACTCTGAGATCTACTCCCTTTGAAGTGGAGTCTTCTACATCTGAGTATTGTCCTCCCTATGAGACTGAACATCATGCACACTCTTCATTGAGTGATATTCTGCATATCTATCTACGCCATCTCTCGTCATATGGGTCTACTGATATAAGCCTCAATACCACTCGAACTCTATGGTGAGTTCCTTCTTGCATACATATGAGAGAAGCATGTCATTTGTATATAGAAACCATCTTCAACCTTGTATCAAAGGTTGAAATCCGCATCACCCGTGGTGATCATTAAGCTCATCTAATGACTATTGGTCCTTGGTACCTGTTGAACCCGTACAAAGATTTATTCGATCATGTGATTCTCTATCAAATCTCAGGAGTTTGCTTGATATGCACTTCTTCTTCAGTTACACCATTCAAGAGAATGGTCTTGTCATCCATGGGTGTAATCTATCTCTGGAAGTGTGTCTAGCCACTGGAGAAAACATCTCATCATGATATTGTCCCTCATTCTAAGAGAATCCTCTAGCCATGAGGCTTCCTTTGTACTTCTATAATATGTTTGATTTGTAAGTATTCTTATTGAACACTCATCACTTGTTCTTTGGAACACAAAGAACAAGTGTTCAACATCCTTTTTTTGTAGATCATAGAAAACGATCTTTCCTATAAATCAAATTCAATTACATGATTAGTAACACTTCATAATCACCAAATTATGTTGACATTTCAATGATAACCTATTATGCATACTGATAAGTTTTGGGTGAAGAGAGACCAATCACCTCTCTTTTTCCATCATCTCATGTTTTATTGCAGGCAAGTGCTAGGTTTTTGCAGGTCCTTTCCAAGAAGAAGGTCAATGCATGCACGAGTGACTCTTGAATACTTTTTCTCAATTTTCAAATGGATTGAGCACATAAAACAAATAGAGAGATTGATGTGAAAACCATACAGAGGCCAAATTTTCCGAATTCAAGTCCCATTGCTATAGGCCAAGAATCCTTTCATACCAATTGTTTCCAGAAGAAACCTCTTAAGAAGCCAATTGTCCTATGATATATTCATTCACCCTCTTCCTTTCAAAGCTCTAAACATCCATTCATGTCGAAGTCCCATTTTCCACTGCTTATGTAGTCAACCTTGACCTTTTTATTTGCTATCACTACTACATCATGACTTCACATATACTTTCCACTTCTGAGTTTCATGTTGGTACTATTTGTCACTAGGATTCTTCACAATCATTTTTGTACTCTTATTGGATGATGTGGAATTCATTAAGGTCCACCTTCCAATGGTCTTGTCCCATAGACTCCAACACATCATCTCGGATTGAGATTAGAGTTTTATAGCGCCCTGGGATCTGCATACATCAATGGAATATTTCCTTGTTGTTAATCATGGGGATTCATCAATGCCTCTTGATTGAAAAATCTTCCAGGTGACTTGACTCCAACACATTCATTCGTACTTGTCAAGATGCACTAAGGTAATTTAGAATTCACTGTCATCAAAGGTGAGTTGATTCACATTGGTTAATGGCATACATTAATGGCCGGTAATCCAATGATTTCTTTCCATGCTCAACTTCAGCACATTCATTTGCATGGTAAGAATTGTACCTCGGTTTTGTAGCAGCTAAATATTATGTGATCTAATGGTTTCAACAGTGACTTGCAGCATCAATTGTTACAGTAGTTTTGCAATTCCTTTTCTTCTAGCAGTTAGGAGTCTTACATGCAGCCAGTACAACACAGTTCGGATCAGATTCAACCTCATTTACTTTCAGCTCTCATATACATCTCTCTCAGCAACAGTTTGGCCTACATCAGCTCTAGCAGACATCAGTCTATCCATGGCAATCAAAGATTCCACGGAGGTAAAACTTGAGGTAAAATAACATGATTTTTTTATTTATTAAAGATTTAGGAAAATGTCATGAAAAACCATTAAGCTTTATCCATTTCCATTTTCTATATAGCATTTTCTATCCATCCATTCCCATCCTTTCCCACTCAATTCTAACACTTCATCATTTCAATTCATGCACATCCAAATCAAGTCCTTCCCTACACCTCCTACATCCATGTATGAAGAGATGCCTTGTTGCTGCCACACAAGAACCAAAAGAGAGTAGAAAAGATATGTTGTTGTTGATCCACAAGAAAGAACAACCCTATAAGCATTCCACTCTACACATGCATGAGCCTACAAATTACTGGAAGAATAAAGTTGATAAGAAAAGATGCTCTGCTGTCACATAAATACCAACAGTAAGAAGAAATCAAGCAGTTGATACACATGTTAGGGAAACCATTGGAAGAAAGGAATAGGTTGTCCACAAGAACCTATAGTGCATGAAGCTGTTATAGAAGCCTATGCTTCCATACAACATAGAATACATGCAGAGGTATGATTTTATTCACATCTTGAAAGGTTGCTATGAATATAAATCAAACTGAGATTTATTACACTATCATTAATGAGAAGGAGAATGCATTGTGAGCCTATATACATGTGGTGGCAATATATTTCTGAGTATGGTATTTTTAGAAGCATGGAGCAGAGTCAATTATATAGGTCTGAGCATATTAAAGCATTTCCATTCTTCTACCTATAGTGCTTAAAGGAAAATCTTGCCCTCTTTTAGCAATTTGTAGCAGCACTCTCTTATACATTGAAAACTTCAAATGCAAGGAATTGCATAAGTAAGAGAAGTGTTTTGAAAGTGTCTAACATTTGGTTCAAGGTCTCATTTTGGAGCTCCAAACTTACATGTTCTCGGAACAACCTTCATCTAGAATGATAAGTTCATATAAATTCAAATATGATGGGGGTAAGCGTGGTAAGGACAGAGATTTATTTTCATGGATATGAGTATATGCCATAGTCCTCCATCCCTATTTTTCATTTGGAAAGATATTCTCATGGATTTTCATTTTCCAAATGTCTTGGAAAATCAAATAAACAGAGGACTTTGATGCACATATTCTTGTTGGTCATATAAAATCTCATTATGTTTACCACAAATCTTGCATTTTCCAGATTCAATGTATGCTCTCTCAACAAATTGAAGAAGCTTCCTTGCTAAAGTTGTGAACTGTTGATTTAATAATTACATTCCAGTCATGGGTTACAAAAACTAAGAGTTCAGAGTCTTATGGGGAATCAAATTAAAGCTCGCTTTGAAGAATGTTGAATGGGAAATTTTGTCATACACTTTGGTTTGTCTCTTACCAACCATGATGATCACAAATGAAGTGGTTTCAGCCTGTTATAATAGCTCTATAACAATTTTTCAAGATCTAGTATGAAGTTTACTCCAACAATCATGTAGCAACCTTTGGAACTCCACTTTATATTCAGATTTGGGCACACAGTCTTTAACATGATTCGAGCCTTTTGTTGTGAAACAAGCACATACTTCCATATATCAAGGTCTCAAACAGAGGTTTGTGAATTGCTTTTATGGTTCATTGGTTCATACTTGGACATATTGAGCAATACACCTCAAGTCACAAAGAAAAATGAAATGAAATTAGTGGAAGAAATTTTTGGGGTTTTATGAATAACATTGTGATCAAATTTGAGTTAAGAGACAACTATGTATGGAACATCATTTTTAGGATTCACTCTTCAGGGGTTTTTTTCATGCCTGCATATGTCATTTCATGTTCATCATTTTGAGGTTTCAGTTTGGGGGAGGATTGATGTGTAGATCAAAACTTGTTTCATGCTTTGAAGAGTTTCATCACACCATGACATGATGTATCCTCAGTCTGGGGGAGAATAAGATGCATTCCACCGAATCTCATATATCAAGCTAATAATGACAACTTAAATTCAAGCTCACATATTTATTCATGTTTGTCTACAAAAGTGCAGAAATTGAAGTGAACATATCTTGCAATTGGCAAACTGGATTCTCATGATTTTTGGATAGGGAATGCATAACATCATGAAGAACAACTCTGGTAAGTTTTAGCCCAATCCAATGCACAGTGTTCGAGAAAATGGCCATCATCACCTACAGCCATTTTGCCTATATCTTGATATCCGTGCATCAGATGAAGTTGAGCTTTGGGGAGCAGAAGAATTATGTTAAGAGGAAGATACTCACCAATTTTCAGGTAAAAATACCTCACGGATTGCGAACAAATGACCATCATCACCTAAAGCCAATTTGCATTTTTCTCAAAATCCGTGATGTGGGTATCTCATATTTTTGGTGTGGCGATGCACTGGACTTGTAGTAACTTGCTTGCAAAATTTCAGCGAAACCCAGATTGTATTTTTTGAGATATTAGCTCAGGAAGTTTGTTGAAACACCAGTTGCAACTCTACCAAATTCTCCATTTCCGCCAAATTTTCTGCTTAATCCCCCACTAAGCAGCTGCAACACCACTAAATCCTCAACTAAATGGATGCGACACTGCCAAATTTTCCACTAAATGGCTGCAACATCGCCAATTTTTCTGCTAATTCCTTCGCTAAATGGCTGCAACACCGTCAAATTTTCCGCTAACTTCTCTGCTAAAGTTTTCGCTAAATTTTTCGCTAATTGCTGAAACTCCATTAAAATTGCTAAAGATCATTTGAAGGCTATTTTTTTTCTGAAGATTATCCTTTGATGAGAAATGCAACAACCATTGTTTGAAGGAGTTTCAAGTACTGTTTGAGAAGAAGCATCATATTCCATTAGCGTCATTAGTGGGCAAGCAGATTGGTTTTGCTCATTATGCATGGTAAAATGAAAGCAACAATTGAATGAGTCCTTCTAGTCTGAATCCTACACAGGTATTGGGTTGCATGAGGACATGCAACAAGTTCAGTTTGGGGGAGATGTTGGGTCACGGATTTGTCCCTATTTTCATTACTTATCGACTTTTTTTTCATCCATTTCCTTCCTATTATCACCCATCGATCATTCCATTTTCCATCCATTTGTTGTAATTGCTCGAGAAATGCCATATTAATCTCATTGATGCTTTAGTGGTTAATCATGATTATTTTCCTTTATTTTTTATGAATTGAATACTATTATGCATAAATTTACTGATGATGGTTTATGGAGTGATTTGTCATATTAATAGCAGCAACACTCATGGTTCAAGCTTCCAAAGTTGGCAAGCTAGCACACATCCACATGGATATTTCACAACATAGTTTCATCTTATGATTAATTATGTGGATTTGTGATTTCAATCCATGCCCAAGTCCAACATGGCAACCTCTAGCTCATGATCAAACGGCCTTAACAAAAAATGCATGCCAGATAACAACACATTGATTTGCGTCGCGATTTGCGGGCAAATGGAGAAAACTATAAAAAATCTGAGACATGGGTTTTGTGTGCTACGGTTTGAGATGTACAACTTGTTCTCTAAACGTATAATTCTCAGATTTATTGTTGCAGCCGGTTTTACAAATTAGCAATTGGTTGAAACATATCACAAGTTGGGGATTCGGTTTCGCATTCTCTTGGGAGGATTTTATGTATAAATATGTAATCATTCTGATGTATTGGGGAAGAGAGAGAAGAGCAAGTAATGTAGAATTGCTTATTATTTAGTTCATTCTTTCATTCATTAGATTTCTCATAGTTGTATGCTTTCATTCATTAGATTTATCATAGTTGTTTCCCCGTGAATTCGTTTGATAGATCGTTGGCCAACATAGCACTTATTTTAGATTCATGCAATTAGATCTTGCTTCATAAAGAATTGATTTTGTTTTAAGTTAGATTTACAGTGTGATTTTATGAATAGGTTTAAGGTTTGATTTGTTTTCAAGAAGGTGTGATCTAGTTTACAAATAGCTTTGATTTCATAGCAATAGATTACAGTGTCGGGTAGAAATTATGCTTGCATAGATTTTGCACGATAGCTTTGAAATAAAAGACTTCCTCGGATTGACAATTTATGTTCTGGTAGTATCAGTTGTTTAATTAATTAGACAATTCACCCACCCAACAAACACCACAAGTGCATTAGTACAATCATAAGTGTCATAACCCTTAATTAATGAATGTCTTCTATCATTCACATGCATTCATACTTTTACTAAGGTGATCAAACAAATATAAAATTAATCATGAGTGTACTAACCTCAATAATATGAATACAAACATATCATGAACTTAATCATCAAATAAATAAAACATATTTCAAAACATACCTGCATCTCCTCAAGTCATACCTGCCGAGATTGCTTGTAGTCTTCTCTATAAGGGTAAAACCCTAATCGTACAAGGTATATCACTTGTAGACATCTTATATATATTCATGGTGCTAGGATGATAGAATAACAATGCCATTTAAACCTCCTTCATTGCTTCCCTATGAGTCTCCCAACTTCTTACTAGTAGAACCCGAAAAAAAAAAAAAAAAAACTAATTTTCAATCTCATTTCTCCTGCAACATTTAATGGAAGATTAATATATATGATGAAGGAATTCCAAATCCATTTTCAAAGTTTCCAATGTTGCATCAGGTATCTCCAGCATTGTATCACGTCCTTCCATACCTAAAAAACTGAAAACCCTAAATGAGAGCTTCTTCCTCCTCTTCTTTGATTTCCTCCATTGAGATATTTCAGATGTGCCTTATTCTTTCTGGTTTATATATTAAATTTAGGATCCTTAGGGTCTGAAATGTCGGCCTTTGATATCTTGACCCGTCATATTCCCAACCCCACATATTTGAGCTTCATTGGATTCTCCATGAGAGAGATATGATCATTTTCCCAACATGACATGTTTATGCGATGAAACAACATAGCTAACTTGTACGGAGTTCCACGTGTCACTATTTCAACTTCTTCCTCTAATAATCGAACCTCTAAAACTAAAGTTTGTGCCCTAAATATCACTTTTTACAGAATTCCATTTGGAGCTTCCTAGCCCAAGATATGATCTTTTTCCATAGGTCACCTATTTAGGCATGCATTGTGTAAGAGGCAGAAACCCTAACTTGTACGGATCACATATCACAACGTACACTGAATATGAGGCTGAAACTAGGACACAAGGTACAAAAAAATTTAATCTTCATCCTGTCCAAGTTTCAAATCCCGAACCTTTTCCAAAATTGATTTATAGTGAAAATTCCAATATGACTATTTTTTGCTATACAAATCCCTAGCTTTCAAATTGTCGCAAGTGAAACAAGTGTCGTAAATGCCATACATTTCCTTCTTTCAAGATAGCTCTAATACCATGTTAAGATTCAATATGCTAATATAGATAACATCGGTGTTCAATTCAATTTACAACAATAGCATATACAGGATCACTGAAAGAATAACAAGCACAACATAAACACAAGAGACACAGATTTATCCTGGAAACGCTCTAGGGGAAGAAAACCCAGCAAAACTTTCTTAATATAGATGATAAAAAGTACAAAGACAAAACCCCAAACAAGTGCTCCTCATCCTTGAAGATCTCTCTCTCTCTCTCTCTCTCTCTCTCTCTCTCTCTCTCTCTCTCTCTCCATTTCGAATTACACAAGTGAGTGTGTGTCCAAATGAGGATCACATCACTCCTATTTATACTTTATCTTCCACTTGACTTTTTCCCTAACTAGGTCGGCCCCAACAACTTAACCACTACTTAGGGGACTTAATGACCCCATTGCAATTTACTCAAAGGGGGTCTATTTCCCGGACTTACAAGGGAGGATTTACCTCAATGACTTTACATAATAAAATACAATAATGACATCCCGACGGAGGAATAAAACATCTTTGAATAAATTACAACAATAAAATACAATAGAATATTCTTCGAAGTTACATTATTTCAACACAAAGGATTTTTGATATCATCATGATGGACATCACTTTCAGTTTAAAGCATATATTTGTTGACACAAACCCAGTCGACAGCGGTTCCTCATGCTGTCGAAACTCAAGCCACTACAATCTCCCTGAGCACCGGCCCAGACAGGTTTAACCCTGTCCAGCAACACCTGCGGAGCAGATGAGGTCTCACCCAAGATGTTCAAAGGAGAGTTGACGAAACCATGTTTCTGCTGAATGAAGGATGATGTTGTGGATCAATTGATTAACTTATTGCAAACGTTCAGAAATAGATCTAAGCATTCAACTCAGGCATTAAGCATAATCACGACATCATTCAACAGATCTTATCATTGACAGAATCATAAACATGCAACAGATATAATAGTAAAGCATTAATCGTAGCAAGGAAACATTGCATCATTCACAGATTCGTATCGCATAATGCATTTACCACAGAGAAACGAAAAAGACACAATGATTCTGCTCAAAAACTTTGTCACATCATATTTATCTCCGCAAAAACCCAAATACAACAAGATACTCAATCAACATACCAAGACCTCAAGATGTTCTTCTCTTCGGCTATCTAGGTCTATCAACACTTACAAACCTACATCTATTTATAGGCTTGCACCTTTACATTTATGGTCCCCTTAGGAAACCTCCTAACTACTTCTTAACAAAATTCTACAAAAACTAACACAAAAACCCACATAATACGATCAAATGACCCAAAACCCCCATAGTGCGGTCTAAATGACCCAAAATACACATGACACAGTCCAAATGACCCAAAACTGCAAAAAGTACTTGTCGCCTTGTGCACTACTTTCCTCCTTTCGTGGTACCTTTGGCCTTGCACAGCATCTGTGATGCTGACTCATCAAACCACCTGCCAACAAGCCCCCAATACAATCTTATGGCTCGCCCTCAACCCATGTCAACTGGACAGGGTGTACTTGGACTCGTCTATCGCTGGACTATGTCTCTGCAACTGTTCTTGTTGTGTCCTACTCCCTCTACTACGAGGATTGTCGGCTCACTATCATGTACTTCTCACCCTAAACCGACGATCTTTCGGCTTGCTGTCATGCACTTCTCAAACTCATCCTCCAGTCTCTAGGAAGCTGGTTTAAGTTGAGGACAAGTTGATGAATGGCATCGAGGTGTTAAACAGGCCAACTGCTCTGGCACATCTATTTCACACCTAGGAGCCCATACTACCAGGACAAGGGGGCTGCCACCCCCATCATTTTAGTGGTCGCAGGGACCATGAAACTTCAAACTTCCACCATATGCCTAGACATCTCGGATGAGACTTTGCCTCTATGACACCCGAGTGTCCATGCCGCTTCCACCTCCAGGAACTCATGGAAACGCATCATTCGGGATCTCATAGCACCCGGTGTGCTACCACATGAAATGAAATGAATCACTTCCACAGCCTCCTTGGAATTCCTCACTTAGCTAGATGCCTGACCCTCTCATAGCATGAATTCCTATCATCTGTTAGATACCTCTTTACTCAGCTAGCATCTGGTTCCTGTATTTATGCATCGCCGACGTCTGGACGTTTGCCTCGAAAATCAGTCGCAAAACCTGTTCACGTAAAGTGCCAATCATACCAATCTGTTGGGCCCAGCGTGTGTAGACTAGACTCCTGATGTGCGGAGTGGCAACCATACTCCCATCAACTGTCATTCGTGCCAAAGTTTGCGAACCATCACCCCTGGTGCCACTGGTCATGCTTCCACGGTGTGTTTTGTATGCCAAACGTGCTTTACTCTTGCGCCAATCCAAGCCAGCTAACGATCATACCTACCAGAAGAAAAAGTTCTATTTGCTAATGATTCCTAATGATTACTGATTTGACCTGGTCGCGACCCTGCCGCTGTCACGACCCAGTGCCTAAACTACAATATAGCGCTCCAACATGTGCATTATGTTCCTTCTAGTGCGCCATCCTGCCACCTAGCATTCTGCACTTTTTTTTTTATGCGACTCAGGCATTGCACTGCTCCAAACCCGTTGTGTAGGGCTTCAACCTACTACCATTTACCAACTTTGGGAGCATCGCTCCATTTAACAGTTGTAGTTGTACTGCTCCTCCTGAATTTATGCTATTGATGCGATATGGACCAAGCCAATGCATCTACAATTTCCCTGGGTGCTTCATAAACTTGTTGTCATACAACAGCACCAAGTCATCCTGCTAAAACTATTTTTTCTTGATATGGTGATCATGCCAAGCCTTTTGTCGGTCCTTCTCCACGCTCTGGTGAAAACCTGCGATAAAGCGATCTTCCTCAAGCTACACTAGTTGCGCTAGACATTCTCCTAATGCTGCTTCATCATCCATGCATGTCGTTCCCACCATACATAGGCTCACAACAATGTACTCCATAGGCATAATCGCTTCTTGCCCATACACCAATTTGAATGGTGTTTGTCCTGTCAACCTTTTACAAAAGGTGCAATATGCCCACAAAACCACTGGAATCTTCAAATCCCATTCATCGCAGTTCACATTACAAACCTTTGTCAGTGCATGATCCAAGACCTTGTTGAAATATTCTACTGTCCCATTGGCTTGTGGATGATATGGCGTGCTCTTCTTATGCTGTATCTGCAGCTCCTCTGTCAATGTGCTGATGTTGCGATTGATGAAATGGATGCCCTGATCATTCATCAATACCTTCGGGTAGCTGAACCGAGTAACAATGTTGTCAAACAAGAAATGTGTTGTTGTTGCAGTGGTGCAATCTATGACTGGTGCAGCCTCCACCCATCTTGTCAAATAATTTGTTGTTGTGATTATGTATCATGCAATAGTGCGCTTCCCAGGTGGGTTGATAGGGCCCACAAAATCCACTACCCATTTTTCAAATGGTTGTAGTGTCACTTGAGGTATTAATGGCATCTCATCCCTCCTAGAGGGTTTCACAGTTCTTTGACACACATCGCAGGTCCGTGCATAATCCGTCGCATCATTATGAACCATGGGCCACCAAAGCCTTGCGCAAAGCACCTTCCAGGTAGTCGCATGACCGCCATAGTGCCCACCAGCTACTCCTGCATGTGCTTCTAACAAGATCTTCCCTTACTCATGAGGAAGGACGCAACGCCTCAAGATCTCGTCGGATCCCAGTTTGCACAATTGTCCTGCAATCAGCTAGAAATATGCAGCTTTGACCACCAACTGCTTCTTGTGACTGGTGGTGAGACCCTCCAGTGCGGTTCCTGTCGCCAAAAACTAAATGATCTCTTCATAATATTCATCATCTAATTCAACCTTAAAATATTGTGCATCAGGCAACCATCTTCAATGGTGGTTGGTTCCTCTCCTATCTCAATTCGCGATAGTTGATCTGGCCCTGCGTTCAAGCATGTTGGATTCATGATCACCTCAAAATCAAACTCCTGGAAAAGAAGTAGCCAACAACATATCTTCCCCCCCAACATAAGCTTATTGAATAGGTATTTCAGTGCAGAATGGTCTGTGAATATCTTAAAATGACCGCCCAGCAGGTAATGCCTAAACTTTTTCAACGCATATACCATCTCTAGACCTTCCCTCTCTATGGTGGTATAGTTTCTCTCTACATATGACAACTTTCGACTCGCAAAATCAACGGGGTGATCCAGATCCCCTTCCCCTAATTGCGTGACCACTACCCCCAACGCGATCGATGATGCATTGACGTGGACATGGAATTTCTTGCTCCAGTCCAGAAATACCAGCATCGGCGCTGAAGCCATCTTAGCCTTCAGTGTATCAAAACTAACTTGACATTCAGGGCTCCATTAAAATACCGCATATTTCTTCAACAATTTCTCCATAAGGGTCGTGATCACTTCATAACCCCGGATGAACTTGTGATAATACCCAGTGTGTCCCAACGTCACTCTCAACTGATTGACATTAGTCGGCGGTGTTAAGCTCAGAATGAGCGCAATCTTTGTTGGGTCAACCAACAATCCCTACTTGCAAACAATGTGACCCAGTAATATCCCAAATGGTGCACAAAATATGCACTTCTTCAAGTTCATCGATATTTGATGCTGTCGACAGTGCTCCAACATCAATCATAGATTTTCCAAATGATCATTGATCAATCCATAGACTGTCCAGTCATCCATGTACACCTGCAAAAACTTCTGAATGAAATTCCGAAAAGCAGCAACAACGACCCGAGAGATTATCGTCAGTGCATTCTTCAGCCCAAACGACATCACCGTGTATTGAAAACAGCTCCATTCTGTCACAAAGGTTGTCTTGTGGCAGTATTCTTTCACAATTCTGATCTGATGATAGCCCGAGAACCCATCCGTGAAAGAATACATCTCTTGGCCACCCACGCCTTCTAGCACCTCATTAGTGAACGGTGTTGGAAATGGATCATGAAGACATGCGTCATTCAGCTTCCGCAAGTCAACACAAATGCGCACTTCCATCGTCTTTTTTTCCTGCACCACCATATGAATAATCCATTCTGATTCCTTAATTGGTTCAATGATGCCAGCATCCAACATGAGATCAAGTTCTACTTTGACCCTCTCCTTATGGCACGGATTTAGTCGATATGGTCGTTTCCTTATTGGTTTTGCATCTGGTTTCAACGGGATCTTCATCTCCCCTAAATCCCCCAAGATTCCCTTCATCTCCGAAAACTTCGTGGGGAACAAGTATTGAAATTCATGCAATAGGTCTACGACTTTCGCCATCATCTCGTCATCCCAATAGTCCCAACATTCACAAACTTTGGACTTCCCTCTATCCCAATGTTGACCTTCCTGAGCTTCAGCGGCTAACTGATCGAATCAGTTGGTGCATCAGGGGTGAAAACATCACAACTTCCTTCTAATTCCGGAATATTGACATTCTGCGGATCATCACCATCCTTTGGCCCACCAGTGATATCATAAGATTCCTTCATTGACTGCATCTTGCAATGCGTATGCAAATCCATGGGATATGCCACTGGAACAACCTTAAGAAGCACGTCGCGGATGAGCTGCAAAGCATTATGGACATTTGGGATGGCATCTGTGAAGCTGAAAGTATGAGTAAAACAAACTGTCAACTCTAACCAAGTGGTATTTTCCCTTCGCAATTCGGCTGCAGTATACCATGATCGTGGCATCTCATCCAGAGTATGGACAAAGGCATGGACCCACTCATCCCTTGGTTGTGATACCCACAACATCTGACATTCCATCAAATGACTGCCAAGGTCGTTCCGTCCATCGTATTTCCCTGTCTGGTAAACTTTGGTGTTGCTAAAGCGAACTGTCATCGGTCTCCGGGATTGCGACCACCCAGCAATCGACTTATTATGTGTCGCCCACCAACGTGCTAGAGCACCCTTCAAGGCTTCCTCCAATGCCAGTAATCATTATGGTTCTGAGACCTTTTCCTCGAACGCCACGAGAAATTCAGACAATCTGGGAAACCCTTCATATACCGACAACGAAACAGTTTCAAACGCAATACGGCATAATGACTGCGTGAACAACCCACACTTGTGGAGTGACACCTCATGCAAGCGATTCTGCCAATTCTTTAGAACGTCATTAGAGTCGGAAGACACAGAGTTGGAGCTGCGCCACCCAAGCTCACCGTCGGTAGTCGGATGAATGCAATCTTCTGAGATATTGTATGCATGGTCCCAGCCGCTGGGAACTTCATCCTTTACTGGTTCAATATACCTATGTTGTTCAGTCGGATCCAATGGAGCTATGACACTAAGGTCACGGTTTTCAAAAGTCATCATCCGCTTCTTAATGTTGATGACTATTGCACTGTCATTAGCCCATCCAATCCCCAACAATGCAAGATAGGAGCTTCCCCCTCCAACTACTTCGATAACATTGAAATCAGCATATGTCTCCATTCCCTCAATGTCCACAACAAGGCATGGAACTCTCCCAATCGGTGTCACCTTGGACTGATTAGCCAGACGGAGCTGTACGAGAGACTAGCTCAGTGTTGGACTCCCCATTTTCTGCTAGGCCTACTTAGTTAGGATGTTGACATCTGAACCAAGATCCAAAATAAATGAATCAACTTCATAGTCTCCAATCTGAATGTTCATGTGCATCTCCTTACCTATCTTCTGCCTCTGTAAGGAGTTTACTGTGGACTCTCGCCATCCCTGGGCTTGTCGCTGTAACATCTCTTCGATCTCGGAAAGAGCATCAGGATCCCTTACCAGTGATAAACAACTTTCAAAAATATTATGTAAGGTACCAGACTACCGCGATGGACCTGCCTCTGAAGTGGCATAAAAAACAGAGGGCATGTCTCAAATAATGGCCTTACCGCTATCTTTTTCTGTTGCACAACGTGCTTGAAAGAATGCATCATGCTCGGAACAATGTCAAACATCAACTTCTTCTGCCCTGCTAACCAGAGGAGTTGATGTGGACCATCTTCTCCTGTTGTCTCACCTCCACGAGTGATAACTGCGAGAACAGCATCTTGTGTCCTTGGCTCCGCATAAATTGTCGCGATGGTTGCACCCTGAGTTTGGTTCAGTGGCGGATTACAAGGTTGGTTTACATTCTTGTTGACATTCTGATTTGGACGCTGGTTCTGGTTCTGCGGCAGGTTTTGATTCTGCATTGGTTGGTGCACTTAATTCTGGTTCTGTAATTGTTGAACATTCCCCGCTTTCCATCGCGCAACCAACTAGGGACAATTTTCCATAGTGTGATCAGCAACAAAACAAAATGTACACTATGTTTGAAATTGTGGGAAATCTCGCCAGTAGTGTCCCAACACTCCATAATTATAACACTAGATAGGTCCTCGACCTCTTTGTCCTCCTCCGCGACCAAAGCCTCCGCCGTGTCCTCCCCGGAATCCTCCATGGAATCCCCCTTGCTACTGATATTGAGGTTGATTGAACTATTGCTACATTGGATTCGGTTGTTGAACGTACTATGGTTGTTGAACATATTGTGGCTACTGTGGATCCATTTGCATCGGCGCATATTGTGGCATAAACTATTGTTGTTGCTATTGCGGTACAAACTACACCTACAGTTTAGGTAGCAGTTGAGCCACCTGCGACTGTGGTTGTGGTTGTTGTACATCACGTTGGTTGTCCTTCACATAGAATGCATCATACGTTCTCTCCTAAATAAATCCATATGCATGGAAATATTTGTCTTCATGTCCCACATATTTGCAGAATGTGCAATATAAATTCATTGGCTTTGTGACCATCTTTTGCATGTATTGACACTCCTCATGTCAATGGATATATACCTGACAGATGCGACACCACAACATACCGCTGCCGCTCAATGGATTCAGTGCTCCTGATACCATATTATTGCGGAAGTCTGGGCAATTATGCTTAGTATGCCCCTCTCCACGACATTGCGTACACCACACTACTTTGTGTTGTTCTTTACCCTTCTTAAGGTCTTGCAGCTGTATTTTTAAGTTGGCCAGCTACGTCGGAATCTGCGACATACCAGCTACGTTCTCACCAATTAGCGAAGATTCTAACCGCATCGCAATTTCCAAGGCTTCACTCGGTGTTGTAATGTTCTGTTGTATCAGTGGTAGTCGACTCTGAGGGAGCAATGCCACGATGAACCATTCTTTGTGCTGAACATTGCTCATGTCAAAGCTGACCCTTGCAGTCAATGTTTTGAACCATTGTTCAAAATCCCACATAGTTTCATTGGGATACTGCTTAATCTCTTTTAGTTTTGTAATATACTGCGCTTCAGATTTGGGTTTTCTAAACTCTACAATCAATCCAGCTCGAGCTTCATCTAGCGTCTTTTCTGGAGTGCCTATGGGAACTTGCACAAATTTCATGAACCAATCTAATGCGCGGCCCCGAAGAGTTGTTGTCAATTGTCCTTTCTTGGCATTATCATCACTAATTTGCTTCACAGTCCATACTGCTTCACATAAGAACCAGTATTGCTTAGGATTATCTGTTCCATTTTCGTGGGACAGCGGTAACTTTGCATCTTTGCCCGCCATCCTGGGATTCCTTCCTATAGTCGTTGAGCTACTAGCAATCAAGTTTTTTTGACCTGATGAACACGATGGTGTCAAAGTTCTATTTCTTACTGGTTGAGAGATAGTGAGTGGAGGTGTGGGTATGTTGTTGTTGGGGGTTGGTCCTACCTCTATCCTGAGCGTAGCCTAGTTGTCCTTGTCAACACTGTGAGGTCACTTCGTCCTTTTTGGCCTTCTTTCGTGGCTTTGCATTTTGATCACAGCAGGACCTTCTCCTGTCCTCTACCTCTTCTCCTATTGAAACCTTGCTCCTCCCCTCATAAGACCACTCTCCTCCTCGGCTTCCTTCATACTGTCATCATAACCTGCACCCATCTACCCCTTATTATTCCATGTACCGCCCCCCTGCCGTTGCAGTATCCACAGCCTCTACCCACCAAGGTTCTTACTGGTCTAGGTGCATCTTCAATATGCCCTTTTCACAAATGATCATTTTAATGGACAACTGTACCGGCAACAATGTAACATCCCCAAAAATTCACCAAAATTAAAAAAAAATCAAGTAGCAATAAATGCTTGTGTTCGCTATGCGGAAATAAAAGTATTAACTTAAACACAACTGAACACTAAACAAAGTGACTTAATGATAAAAACTTCTATAACCTTTCATTGTTGATTACCAGTTTTAGCTTACTTAGGAATCCTAACAAAATTGTAGCAGTTGTTAACTTAATATCTGTCTTAAATGTCGTAACATCAATATCGTCAAACAAACGTCAGGATTCTAAATATTTCAAATGTTTACAATATGTACTTTGTTTTCCAATTACATATCGTCACTTTGGTTTTAGTTATAAATTTGATTCTATAGACTAACTGCTTGTCTTAATTAAATGAAGGGTCCCTTAAGCATGCCCCGAGGCTTACTTAGCTATTGATAGCTAACGCTCTACGAATTCTACATACAGATTACAGGTAAGAGACTAAATTCAATTGCAGCATCACATTGGTAAAAGTTGCACCATAATTCACCTTGATGATAATTAAGAGTATGAGAAGATTCTTATCCTATACTCAGGTATGGCCGATCCTACCTAGAGTATCATTCTCATAATTAATTATCTGTCCTTGGTATGTGTTTTTCTACTTACCTTTAATATCTCAATCTAATAGGATAATAAAATTACCATACTTCTTTTATGGGTTTTAACATTATTCTCATATGTTAGGTATAAGTGAGTTGTATACAAATTAATGGTTGGTTTAGAACCAACAATGGTTTTCTATTTCCACTATTGTAATTATTTCAGTGTTATCCTAATCCAAACTATTTACGCAGAAATTGATGTTTTAATAGTGTCTACTATTGTATTCACAACTATGGTAAATTGTACTGTATTTGCAAGACATATTATTTCATCCAACTATGGAGAAAATAATGTAGTATTTCATCATCTCCATAGATTATAAATATATTAATTTTGTTGCGTAATATAACATACCTTTGGAAAAACTATGGAGAGAATAATTGTGTTAAAATTACATATTATTAGGGTCTAACTATGGGAAATGGGTACAATGTAATGCATTCCAACTTGCATGGTGTTTGAAATTATACGTAACTTATTAGGGTCAAAATGCATTATCATAAATTTAAAACTATGTTTATATGCATATCTTAAATGCATAAACCTTATGCATGGATACTATAGCAAAGTATCATGATTAACGTATGATATGGATTAACCTCCATAACGATACCACCTAAAATTTTATACCTAGTAAACCATGTATGCAATGTATTAATGGCTTGTAACATGGAAGTGGACTGTGCGTTGGCAGGTTGGTAACTGGAAGCATGGTAATTATAGTTCATTAAATTTCAACTCGGTGGAACTCCTATTGGAAGCCTTCGTGGCAGGCCTTCATGAGCTAAGCTTTGCAGTGAGGGTGGAACAACTCTGCAACATAATACTTACACGGTGAGTTGTGCATGGAAGATGTATGGGTGGAATTGTGTGTTGGCAATGCACTAAGTTGAGGTTTTAAAATCCATTTAATGGAGTTGTTGTTCGTAAGATGGCTCATCCCCGTGGCATGATCCACACCATTGATCTCCAATTTGGTCTCGGGTTTTAGGTTTAACGCTAGCCCGTATTGATATCACCAAGACTGTTGTGTGTCATTTCATTTTGCAGTTTACGAAATGAGGTCGACAGGCTTTGCAATTTTTTCAGGGTTTGGAGCATGGCTCCATTTTCTCCCAGGGTTTCAATGCTGAGACCTTGAGTTTGCATAGTTTAAAATCTAGGTTTTCTTACAAGGTTTAAGGGTTTTATTTGTAAATCAACTGGTTGTTATAATACAATGAGTGTGTAACACCCCTTGTTTGTTTGATGAAGGAGGTCGATGATACAGTAATTGGACTAGAAAGCAATGGTTCGACGTTCCTGGTTTCAACCTAGAAGGTAAGGAAAAAGATTACTAAAAGACTATTTCATGTTATAGTTTTACAATATGTAGATCTTTATGATAATAACTGAACCCTCACAGTTGTGACTGTTGGTTTCAAGGTGAACCGGTTTCTTTCAGTCGAAGCTGGTCATGGGAGTTTATCCTGCTACACACCGACCATGGTAAGCCTCGGTGGTTCCTCCATGGCTCTTCACATTGAGATTCTAAAGTAGGGAAGAAAATGGTGATAGTTTAAGGCAATGCTGCTAGTTGTAAATATTTAGCTTACAGTTTGGAATAGACTCCAAGTCAATTTCACTGTTGGCAATGTTTGAATCTTTAAGATGCCAAATGGGCAGGTTTTGAAATGGAAGGTTTTCGCTTCCGAGCTATAATGCTCTCATTCGTTCCCAACATTTTCCCTTTATTTGGTACAGTGTAAAAATAATGTTTATATATATATATATAACAGGTTTGTTCTCCTCTACAGAAGCGAGTATGGTTCTTTGGTTAAAAACTTAGCATTTTAAAAGTTTTTGGGGCAAAGTCAGGTAATAATGGTGTAATATAGTTAAAATAATGTTTTACTTTGTTTGTGGTAAGGATGGACGCGAGCTTGGATTCAATGCCTGGATAAAATATTTATGTGTTTTCTTTTATATGTGGTTTAAGGTTGTCGAGGATCGAACCCTCGAACCTGTCCTGTAAATAAAGTAATGTATAAAAGAAAATACTTGGGGTTTTGTTTAAGTTTGTTATAAAAGAAAAATGTTCAAGGGTTTGAGTTTTGTATTAAACTGCTAAATGTGGAACAACAAGATGCCTGTGTTTTTAATCTTTGTTTTCTTAATAAAACTATAAGGATGGGCTTACAAACCCTAGACCTTCGACAGAGAGCTATTATCGTTTTTGTAATATTTGTAGTTTAGTTTGTCATATTTTATCCACTTAATATTGTAAGTGATGATAATCGTATTCTAGTACTGTATAGGGAAATATAGTTCGACCTATTTACAGTTATTTAAAATTTCAAGATCATTTATGAAAACCTACGATTAGGGTTTGCAAAGTCATTAATTTAATTATGATGATATTATCTGTTGATGTTTTAAGAAATGAATCGATGATTAAAGTGTTACTAATATATATAATTAGTAAGTTAGTATCTGAATTAAATTTATGTATATGTATACAAAAATATTTAATTCTGATAAGTGTACTTGTTGTGGTTTAGCATTCAATAAATAGATACTTAGTATATTTAAACTATTGTGAATGAGAATCAAGGATTTTAGTGCTAAACCTAAGCATGATAAAACTTATGATTCCTAGTTAATTTCTGTAATAGTTACCTGGATGACATTATACTTGCAAAGAAAGGAAATAAAATAGATTTGTATAAACTTTCAATATTACAAATCCATTTACAACAACATATCAGTCGAATCTACTTTAATTTTGTCTTCCATGTACTAGAGTACGGCATTTTAAAAAATGTGTGGAAAAATGCAGGGAATAAATTTATTTCTATTACTCTTTAAATAAATCTTAACTAATCATTTATCAAATAAATATAGCAGATGTTAAATCTTTCAGAATAAATAAATTGCAGAAAGAAACATTTGTTGACAAACTAGAATATCTAATGATGAAATGGAAAACTGATAGCATAATAACATCAAATATGTACTAATAATCTTGACATAAGTAAAATAAGATAACACAAGATAAACCTGGTAACTTGTAGAAGAAACAAACACCCAAAGGAGCCTGTTCCACCCAACCTGATCCTGAATACAGCCAAGTTACTTGCCTTAGGACCCCCGAGCCTGTTCACTGAACCACCAGGATGAAGATGTTGTGTGGAGTAATGGAATAATTTCCTTGCAACTCAGCAGTAGTACTTCTTGCTTTTAGCAATATTGAACTCAGCAATGTGGTTGCACTAGATCAGAATGCAGTCTTAATTCACTCAATCACTTCAAACTTTCCCCTCATCAAATATCTTGTGCTCAGAAATTATCACAAGGTAAGAATGAACAGCCTCCTGCTGAATTCGATGGGTAGAAAAGTAGCATGGCTAGGTCTTTCGTCATTTTATTTCAGTAAATGATCCACCTGCTCAATTCCACTTTCTTGGGGCCATGACCATAAATGTAGGGAAGTTGCCCCCAGTAACAGTTAGAGTGAGTTGAGGATGCTGGAAAGTGTCAGATTGCTCTCCACCACAGTCCATTCCTCCTAGTGGTTCAGTGAACACTCATTCAACAGTCTCCTTTGGATGTTTGTCTCCACTTTTATTTATTTATAATAAAATATTCAAAGTAATTAATTACAGTCATCCATGACCCCACTTGGTCAATAGTCATAAAACTTTACAATAAAAATAAAACATAATGTTTTCTGCATAACATAAAATGTCTAGAGTTTGGGTATGTGAAAAACACCCCCTATTAAGTTCAACATCGCCCTCGATGCTACTTTATTCATCATCCTCTTGTTCCTCCTGGAATAGCATTGGATATGCTACCCGCATATTACTTTCCAATTCCCAAATCGCTTCGTCCGGACTAAGGTGCTTCCACTGCACCTTAACTTGTCCAATGGTACGATTACGAAGCAAAATTCCCCTCTTGTCAATTATATAGTCCGTTCCACCAGAAAATCTCCTTCTGGTTCCACTTGTACATCATTCCAATTAATCACATGAGTAGCATCATGCACATACTTTTTCAAAAGAGAGATGTGAAATACATTATGTACTTTAAGATTCGGTGGCAATGCCAACTGATATGCCATTGGTCCTACCCTGTACAAGATTTCAAAAGTTCCACAAGACCTTGGTGCTAATTTAGCACAGCTTCCCAATCTTAGGGAACTTTTCTTAGGTTTTACCTTGAGGAACACATGTTCACCAACCTGAAAGTCTTTCTGAGTTCTTTTGAGATCTGCATGACTTTCCTGTCTATCTTGTGCAATTTTCAAATTGCCTTGAACATGTTTCACGGTTAGTTCCATTTATTTTAACAAATCAAGTCCTAGCATTAACCGGTCAACTGGATTACTCCAACAAATAGGATTATTACATTTTCTGCCATATAAAATTTAAAAGGGACTAAGCTTTGTTGATGCTTAGTAATGGTTATTATAAGAAAATTCAGCAAGATGTAAATAATCCTCCCATTTACCTGGCTGATCTCTAACATACAATCTTAACATGTCCTCAAGAATTTGATTAACTCTTTCAGTCTTCCCATTTGTTTTTGGGTGAAATGATGTACTGAAATTTAAAGTAGTATCTAAACCTTTAAATAAAGATTTCCAGAAATTTCTTGTAAATTTCAAGTCTCTATCAGAAATTATAACTTTCAGAATACCATGCAAATGAAAAATTTGCTTCATAAAAATTTCAGCAATGTTAACATCTTTGTAAGCTGTCTTAACATGTATGAAGTGGGATTCTTTGCTAAGATTGTCCACAACTACCATGATGGAATCATTCTGATTCTGATTTCTAGGTAAACCAATAATAAAATCAATACTAATTATATCCCACTTCCAATCTGGAATAGGTAGTGGATGCAATAATCTAGTTGGGTGTCTGTGTTCATCCTTTACTTGCTGACACTCTATACACCTAGCAATATATTCAGCTACTTCACTTTTCATACATGGCCAAAAACAATCTTTTCTCAGCATAGTTATCATCTTCTGGTAACCAGGTGTGCTGAGTATGGACTTTTATGCATTTCATTTAAAATCAACAACTTAATTTCAGCAACATTAGGCACATAAATTATGTTTTTATGCAGCAGTAACCCTCTTTCATCAATTCTAAAATTTGTTATAGAATTTTCAGCATTATCTTTAGCAATTTTATTAAGTAAATTATGATATTTTTCATCCATTATGATTCTTTCCTTAATCTGATTTTCCAGATCAGTTTTATAAGTACTGATTGCTGAAACAAAATTTATCCTAGCATTTCTGCTTAAGGCATCAGCAACCTTATTTTCCTTTCCTTTAATGTGTTGAATTTCGAAATCGTATTCGCTAAGGAAAGCTATCCATCTAGCTTTCCTTGTGTTCAGATTCAGTTGATCCAACAAATATTTTAATCCTTTATTATCAGTCATTAAAATAAATTTTCTTCCAATTAAATGATGTCGCCACATTTTTAATGCATGTATTACAACATCCAACTCTAGGTCGTAAGCTGCATAGTTATTTTCATGAATCTTTAACTTCCTAAACTCATATGCAATAGTGTGACCTTCTTGTGTTAAGACCCCACCAAGTCCGTCATTGCATGCATCTGTGCATACTATGAAATCTTTGTTGGGATTAGGAATTTTTAAAATAGGTGTTGCTATTAATAATTCTTTTAGTCTCTTAAAGCTTTCTTCACATTTTTTATCCCAAACAAATTTCTTACCTTTCTTTTGTAAAGAGGTTATAGGATTTGCTATTCTAGAAAATCCCTCGATAAACTTACGATAGTAACCTGTAATTCCCATAAAAGATTGTACACCAGTGACATCTTTTATGGTAGGCCATTCATTAATTAATTTTATCTTGTCTGGGTCTACTGCAACTCCATCCTTGGATATCACATGCCCTAGGTACTGTATTTTATCTTTATAAAAATCACATTTTTTGAACTTAGCATAAAGCTGGTGTTCTCTTAACACTTACAAATCAAACTTATTTTAAAGTGTTCGTCATGTTCCTCTTTCGTCTTAGAATAAATCAAAATGTCATCTATAAAAACAATTACAAACTTATCTAAGTACTGATATAAAACATTATTCATAAGGCACATGAAAACTGCTGGAGCATTGGTCAGCCCGAAGGGCATGACCATGAACTCATAGTGTCCATAGCGAGTTCTGAATGTAGTCTTAGAGATGTCTTCATCTTTAATTATGACTTAGTGGTACCCCGACCTTAAATCTATTTTAGAGAATATCGTTGCACCGCGTAGATGATCAAATAGATCATCAATGCAGGGAAAAGGATATCTTTTCTTTATAGTCATTTTATTTAGCTGACGGTAATCTATGCATAAACGCATAGTTCCGTCTTTCTTTTTAACAAAAATTACAGGTGATCCCCATGGAGACACATTGGGTCTTATATAATTTTCATCAATCAATTCTTTAAGCTGTGATTTAAGTTCATTAAGCTCCAGAATATTCATTCTATAAGGAGCCTTTGAGTATGGTACCGCTCCCGGTACTAACTCAATGGTGAAATCAAGTTCCCTTTTCGGAGGTAGTCCTAGAATTTCTTCTGGGAATACATCAGAAAATTCCTTAAGAATGGGTATATCTTCCAGCTTTAACTTATCTTCATTAGTGGATTATTCGTTGTTAATTACATTTATAGAAAACAACTTACACCCTTTATGAACAGCTTTGTTAACTTGTAAAGCAGAAATTTGTCTAATAGATATCTTTCTAGGAATACCTTTTACTTTTATTGTTTCACATGCATCATTTAAACAAGTAAAAGTATTTTCAAAGAAATTTAATACTACTATATTCTTTTCTAACGAGTCCATTCCAATCGGAACATCGTAAGAACCTAAACGTAACACATTCAGTTTAACATGAGTCCTAAACTGATTCATCAGTAAATCACATTCTTCAACATAATCAGTCACCTTTATTTTCGTGCCAGTATCTAATTGAACCAACCATGATTTATCAAACTTATCTATTTTCAGATTGCAACATTTAACTAAATCAGGTGAAACATAGCTAAGACTTGCTCTGTGATCAATTAAAATAGAAATAGGTTTATCTTTCAACATATCTTCCACTTCAACCATGGAAGTTTGATGATCATCTTATCTGTTCTCCAGGGATGCATTTATCCTAGGCATCTCCCTTTCTAAGTCACCAACAGTAGTATCCTCCTGTATACTATGTATGTTGTTGACCACCTTCTTCCAGAGTGGGAATTTGATGCATAGTGAGGTCCCTGACAATCCCAACATTTAACAGGTTCTTTCTGTTCATTATTTTTAACAAAATTCTTAGGTGGATCACTGTCCCTTGCAGTTGTAAATTTTGACTGTGTATTTCTTGCAGCATTATTTCCTAGAAACTTTCTGTTAGAGTAATTACGTGAATTATTATTCCCAAAATTACGATTAAAAGAAAACTGCTTCTTCCTTTGCTCAAAGTTGTTAGGCCTTTTTTTTCCAACTTGGTATACCTTCTCTTTTCTTATTTTGTTCATAACAGATGTTTTCCTTCCTCATGCCCTCGTCAAGGGTTCGAGGAATATCATATTCAATCCTGTCTTTTATGTGAGAGGGAAAGCAGCTCAGAAACCTCTGTACCTTAGGATTTTCTTCAACAAAATAAGGTACATACCTTAATAAATTCAGAAACTTGTTGTACAACTCTCTCATATCCATGGAACCTAGTTTTAACTCATAAAACTCTTTAGCTTGTTCCTCATAATACTGTTCTGACAAAAATTTTCTTTTAAAATATTTCTTAAAATTACTCCAATTTACACTTTTCTCTTTTAAACCTTTAACTCATTTCAGATCTTGCCACTAGATGTATGCTTTTCCAGTTAAGTTATAAATTGTCATTTTAGTTTTTAAATGACTTGAATAATTATAAATATGGAAATACTTATTCATACCGGATAGCCATGCTTCAGCTGTCTCGCTCTTTTCCATTTCTCCATTAAAAGTTGGTGGTTTGATCTTTTTAAACTCGCCAGAAATTTCTTCGTAGGGCCTCTACTTCTTTTTCTTAGTGTAGCAATCACTATCACTACTATCACTAGAATACTTATTATTTTTCCTGTATGCCCTTGCATCAAATTCAAAAGATGAACTGTTGTCATAATTAGTCAATTTTACCTTTTTATCATTTCGTTGGTAGGAGATAGTTCCAGATTCAACATTATTTTTTGTTTTCTTATCTTGATCATTTTTATGAAAATTATCCATGAGGATTTGATTTAGCTCCTCTTGAGCTTTCAAAATACGTTTGTTTTCTTCCTTAACATTGTTTATCTCAATTTTTAAATCTTTCACTGTCCATAATAATTCAGATGAATTATCATTCAATTTGACAAATAGATTTTCTGCATTAATGTGTCCTTGTTCATTATTATTCTGTTCGTTATTAAGGGACCTATCCTCAGCCGAATCCGTTGGTCCTTCCATACCTGCAAACTCAATTTATAAAATGCTAAAACTGGTAACAAAATAAATTAAATCAGTAATTTGTAATTCTGTTATAAATTTTCATTTGCGTGAATGAGCCACTTCAGGCCTAGTATTTGAACTTGCGCTCTGATACCACATGTAACATCCCCAAAAATTCACTAAAAATTTAAAATTTTTCAAGTAGCAATAAATGCTTGTGTTCGCTATGCGGAAATAAAAGTATTAACTTAAACACAACTGAACACTAAACAAAGTGACTTAATGATAACAACTTCTATAACCTATCATTGTTCATTACCAGTTTTGGATTACTTAGGAATCGTAACAAAATTGTAACAGTTGTTAACTTAATATCTGTCTTAAATGTCGTAACATCAATATCGTCAAACAAACGTCAGGATGCTAAATATTTCAAATGTTTATAATATGTACTTTGTTTTCTGATTACATATCGTCACTTTGGTTTTAGTTATAAATTTGATTCTATAGACTAACTGCTTGTCTTAATGAAATGAAGGCGCCCTTAAGCACGCCCTGAGGCTTACTTAGTTTTTGATAGCTAATGCTCTATGAATTCTACATACATATTACAGGTAAGAGACTAAATTCAACTGCAACATTACATTGGTAAAAGTTGCATCGTAATTCACCTTGATGCTAATTAAGAGTATGAGAAGATTCTTATACTATATTCAGGTACGGCCGATCCTAGCTAGCGTATCATTCTCAGAATTAATTATCCATCCTTGGCATGTGTTTTCATACTTACCTTTAATATCTCAATCTAATAGGATAATAAAATTACCATACTTCTTTTATGGGTTTTAACATTATTCTCATATGTTAGGTATAAGTGAATTCTATACAAATTAATGGTTGGTTTAGAACCAACAATGGTTTTCTATTGCCACTATCATAATTATTTCATTGTTATCCTAATCCAACCTAATTATGCAGAAATTGATGTTTTAATAGTGTCCACTATTGTATTCACAACTATGGTAAATTGTATTGTATTTGCAAGACATTTTATTTCATCCAACTATGGAGAAAATAATGTAGTATTTCATTATCTCCATAGATTATAAATATATTAACTTTGTTGCGCAATATAACATACCTTTGGAAAAACTATGGAGAGAATAATTGTATTAAAATTACATATTATTAGGTTCTAACTATGGAAAATAGGTACAATGTAATGCATTCCAACTTGCATGGTCTTTGAAATGATACGTAACTTCTTAGGGTCAAAATGCATTATCATAAATTTAAAACTATGTTTATATGCATGTCTTAAATGCATAAACCTTATGCATGGATACTATAGCAAAGTATCACGATTAGCATATGATATGGATTAACCTCCATAACGATACCACCTAAAATGTTATACCTAGTAAACCATGTATGCAATGTATTAATGGTATGTAATATGGAAGTGGACTATGCGTTGGCAGGTTGGCAACTGGAAGCATGGTAATTATGGTTCATTAAAATTCAACTCGGTGGAACTCCTATTGGCAGCCTTCGTGGCAGGCCTTCACGTGCTAAGATTTACAGTGAGGGTGGCACACCTCTGCCACGTAATACTTACATGCTAAGTTGTGCATGGAAGATGTATGGGTGGATTGGTGTGTTGCAGACGCACTGAGCTGAGGTTTTAAAAGCCATTTAATGGAGTTCTTGGTCGTAAGCTGGCTCATCCCCATGGCATGATCCACACCGTTGATCTCCAAGGTGGTCTCAATTTTTGGGTTTAACCCAAGCCCGCATTGATATAACAAATATTATCATGTGTCATTTCATTTTACAGTTTGAGAAATGATGCCGACAGGGTCTGCAATTTTTTCTGGGTTTGGAACATGCTCCATTTTCTCCCTTGGTTTCGATGTCGAGACCTTGAGTCTGTACAGTTTAAAATATAGGTTTTCTTACAGGGTTTAATGGTTTGATTTGTAACTCAATTGGTTGTTGTAATACAGTGAGTGTGTAACACCCCTTGTTGGTTTGATGAAGGAGTTTGACAATACAGTAATTGGACTGGAAAGCAATGGTTCGACACTCCTGGTTTCATCCTAGCAGGTAAGGAAAAAGATTACTAAAACACTGTTTCATGATATAGTTTTACAATATGTAGATCTTTATGATAATAACTGAACCCTCGCATTTGTGACTGTTGGTTTCGAGGTGAACCGGTTTCTTTCAGTCGAAGCTAGTCGTAGGAGTTTATCCTGCTGCACATGGACCATGGTAGGCCTCGGTGGTTCATCCATGGATCTTCATGCTGAGATTCTGAAGTAGGGAAGAAAATGGCGATAGTTTAAGGAAATGCTGCAAGTTATAAATCTTTAGCTTACAGTTTGGAATAGACTCTAAGTCGAGTTCACTGTTGGCAATGTTTGAATCTTTAAGATGCCAAATGGGCAGGTTTTGAAATGGAATATTTTCACTTCTGAGCTATAATGCTCTCGTTGGTTCCCAATGTGTTCCCTTTATTTCTTATTGTGTAAAAATAATGTTTATATATATATATATATATATATATAACAGGATTGTTCTCCTCTACAGAAGCGAGTATGGTTCTTTGGGTAAAAACTTAGCATTTAAAAAAAAATTAGGGCAAATCCCGGTAATAATGGTGTAATATAGTTAAAATGATGTTTTAATTTGTTTGTGGTAAGGATGGCCGCGAGCCTGGATTCAAAACCCTGTTAAAATATTTCTTTGTTTTCTTTTATATGTGGTTTAAGGTTGCCGAGGATTGAACCCTCGAACTTGTCCTATAAATAAAGTAATGTATAAAAGAAAATACTTGGGGTTTTGTTTAAGTTTGTTATAAAGGAAAAATGGTCGTGGGTCTGAGTTTTGTATTAAACTGCTAAATGTGGAACAACAAGATGTCTGGGTTTTTAATCTTTGTTTGCTTAATAAAACTATAAGGATGGGATTACAAACCCTACACCTTCGACAGAGAGCTATTATCATTTTTGTAATATTTACAGTTTAGTTTTTCATAGTTTATCCATTTAATATTGTAAGTGATGATAATCATATTCTAGTACTGTATAGGGAAATATAGTTCTACCTATTTACAGTTATTTAAAATTTCAAGATCATTTATGAAAACCTAAGATTAGGGTTTGCAAATTCATTAATTTAATTATGATAATATTATATGTTGATGTTTTAAGAAATGAATCGATGATTAAAGTGTTACTAATATATATAATTAGTAAGTTAGTATATGAATTAAATTTATGTATATGTATACAAAAATATTTAATTCCGATAAGTGTACATGTTGTGGTTTAGCATTCAATAAATAGATACTTAGTATATTTAAACTATTGTGAATGAGAATCAAGGATTTTTCTGCTAAACCTAAGCATGATAAAACTTATGATTCCTAGTTAATTTCTGTAATGGTTACCTGAATGATAGTATACTTGCAAAGAAAGGAAATAAAATAGATTTGTATAAACTTTCAATATTACAAATTCATTTACAACATATCAATCGAATCTACTTTGATTTTGTCTTCCTTCTACTAGAGTACGGCATTTTAAACAATGTGTGGAAAAATGCAGGGAATAAATTTATTTCTCTTACTCTTTAAATAAATCTTAACTAACCATTTATCAAATAAATCTAGCAGATGTTAAATCTTTCAGAATAGATAAATTGTAGAAAGAAACATTTGTTGACAGACTAGAATATATAATAATGAAATGGAAAACTGACAACATAATAACATCAAATCTGTACTAATAATCTAGACAGAAGTAAAATAAGATAACACAAGATAAACCTAGTAACTTGTAGAAGAAACAAACAGCCAAATGAGCCCATTCCACCCAACCTGCTCCTGAAGACAGCCAAGTTACTTGCCTTAGGACCCTCGAGCATGTTCACTGAACAACCAGGATGAAGATGCTGTGTGGAGTAATGGAATAAATTCCCTTGCAACTTAGCAGTAGTACTTCCTTCTTTTATCAATATTGAACTCAGCAATGTGGCTGCACTAGTTCATAATGCAGTCTTAATTCACTCAATCACTTCTAACTTTCCCCTCATCAAATCTCTTGTGCTCAGAAATTATCACAAGGTAAGAATGAACAGCCTCCTGCTAAATTCAATGGGTAGAAAAGTAGCATGCCTAGGTCTTTGGTCAGTTTATTTCAGTAAATGAGCCACCTGCTTAGTTCCAATTTCTTGGGGAACATGACCATAAAAGTAGGGAAGTTGCCCCCTGCAACAATTAGAGTGGGTTGAGGATGCTGCCAAGTGTCAAATTTCTCTCCACCATAGTCCATTCCTCCTAGTGGGTCAGTGAACACTCATTCAACAGTATCCTTTGGATGTTTGTCTCCACTTTTATTTATTTATAATAAAATATTCAAAGTAATTAATTACAGTCATCCATGACCCCACTTGGTCAATAGTCATAAAACTTTACAATAAAAATAAAAAATAATGTTTTCTGCATAACATAAAATGTCTAGAGTTTGGGTATGTGACAAACAGAAACCTACCCCTTGGCTCATTGAATAATTCCCTTTCTGTTTCACTGTAAGATTTTATTGTATCAACCGCAAACTCAATGATGTATCCTTCCAATATACTGTCGACCCAAATCTCAATAGCCTGCGATGCTTTGTTGTCGACTTCTTGCAGCTCCTGGATCAGATCCAGGGTCCAAGCTGTCGGCTCACCACCTTGGTAGTTCCTCTTCTGGAAGGTCAATTTTGCTAACAACTCATATAGGATGATTGGGAACTCGCAAAAACAATATTCATGTGGACCGTCGTGGATATACTTCACCAACCACCAATCTGACGATAACCCAGGTTTCTTATTTTTTTTTCAGCGAACTCTCGCAACTTTAGGTCAAACCAATCATGGATCTTTGGTCTTGTCAGATTCCACAACATATCCTCCTTTCACTTCGCGCTACGGTCCCGGTAACGGAACCATTTGTTGACACAAACCCAATCGACAGGCGTTCCTCACGATGTCAACACCCAAGCCACTACGATCTCCCTAAGCACCAGCCCAGACAAGTTTAACCCTATCCAGCAACACCTACAGAGCAGGTGAGGTCTCACCCGAGATGTTCAAGGGAGAGCTGACGGAACCATGTTTCCACCGAATGAAGGAGGATTTTGTGGATCAATTGATTAACTTATTGCAATGTTCAGAAATTGATCTAAGCATTCAACTCAGGCATTAAGCATAATCGCGACATCATTCAACATATCTTATCATTGACAGAACCATAAACATGCAACAGATATAACTGTTAACACCCAAAAAGTGTTCACTACCTCATCTACATCATTACATGGCTCATTTGTCCATTTTCCTACCATATTTCCCTTAACAACCCTAAAAATCCCACTAAAAAGCCTCCAAAAGGCCACAAAACCATCAAAAAAGCCTAAAAAAAGGCTAAAAAACCCCTTTTTCCTCCAAAAATATCCAAAATTCCTTTAAAATAGCAAAATCCCTCTAAAAAGGGAATAAAAAATATAAAATAATGAGGAAAAGGAGGAAAAAACCCTATACAGCTTCCCTAAACCATATGGTTCCCAAAACCATGGGTCAGCACTCCACCACCAAAAAACTATAAACAGGTGATGGAGATCCCTTATTCCATATCCACAATCAAGTATACCCTTACTCTGCCAAAATCTCTCTCGAAACCCTAGCTCACCCTTGAGCTACTTTCACCTTGAGAGCCCCTTTTGGCCCATTCCCACCATTGGAGAAAGAGAAGGAGCACATTGGAGCTTGGAGCAACCCTCTTGGACATTGCAAGAACTTCACCAACCTCCACATCGGAGGTAATATCAATACAAAAACCATTATTTACATTTTGTTGTTTATGTTTCATGCACACGTTTTAGAGTATTTTACATTTCTGTTTTAGCTTAATAATTTACATCTACTGAACTGCTACTAAGGAGTCCCTTCTCCTTAGTAGGTGCTCATTTGCACAAGCTAGGGGTAAAACCCTAGCTACAGTTTTGGCGACTCCCCTAGATTTGAATTTCTGGTTTCAGTTTAAAAAAAAAAAAATTCTTTCGGCTGTCCCTTTCGGTCGCTGTACAATGCGTCTTTTCCCTCTACAGTCGCGTCCCGACCGCGTCTTTCAGGCCTTTACCTGCGACCCGACCGTGGCTCTCAGACTTTTTCTGATGCCCTACCAGTGGATTCAAGTCCGTTACCTACGATCCGACCGCGGCTAATCAGCATATTTGCTACGATCTGGCTATACCTGTCGGCCATTTTCCCGCGTCCCGACTGTGGCTTTCATCCCCTTTCGGGCATCCCGACTGCGTCTGTTAGCCTTTTTCCCGTGACCCAACTGTGCCTTTTTCCCTGTTTCCCACGGTCCGACTGCGTCTGTCAGCCGAAAAGCCGCGACCTGTCCGCGCCTGTTTCCCTTAAACCCACGGTCCGCCTGCTCAGTTTCGCCACCAACCCGCGATCTCATTTCTGCATTTTTTCCCTGGTTGGAACCCAGCCCCCTTTTCTGCAATATTTTCTGCACAGCCCTCTGTCCTACCTGCAGCCCTACTTCCCTACATCCTTTTCTGCAACATAATTTATGTTCCCTTTACAGAATATTTTTAAAATTTCCGTATTTTAATTCAGAAAATTTTGCATGCTAAAGTTTTGAATTCAGTATTATTGTTAGGAAGTTGCCCCCCTTGTGGCACTTCTATTTTGGGTTCATCACCTCACGAGCACACACTCTGTCACATAACTCAAGTGAGCCTTAAAATCTACTTAACTCAACCAATATTCTAACCCCACTTGGGGAACACAAAAGAATCTTTGTAGTTAGGTAGGATCGGGGGGATAGGCTTCCAATAACACCCCTCGGTTACTTACACTTGAGACATAGTTGTTGTCCAAATAGGGAACCAAAATCCCCTAGTACTTTTTGGCACGGTCACGACCAGTTTATCAGAGGGCCTCTCCCTTAGGAGGGTTTAAGTCAAGAGACTAGTTCTGGAGGCCTGAGTGGAATACCGCACTCCATTCAGCAACCGAAGGGCTACCTTTCGCAGTTCTCGTGATATCCCTGTATAGGGGTATTGCGGTTAAAGGACCAAACGGCAGATTCACCTTTCTGGACGTGTCATGAACGGGGTATCTTAGTTGCCATTCTTCTAGGATTGACTACCTGGTGTCCCTCCCGGTAGGGGGACATCTTAGCCACTTGGCTTTCCTATTCATATTGTCTGACTTGGATTTCATCACCTTGCAAAGGATATGTCTAGTTGAGTCAGAATACTTTTTAGTTAGGTGTTTGCATGCTCCTTTACCTCCTTTTGGTCTAGTGAGTCCACCATTTTTTATTTCTAGGAAACCTGCTACTTGTTGGTATTCTGACCATCTTTGTTGATACTCCACTTATTGTAGCACAGCTGTTACAGTAGGTGTTTTGAGTTGGTTGTTGGCCTCGGTGCCTTGTTTTTTGAGCTCTCCTTCTGCACACTCGATTGCATTAGGGTTTTTGAGCTGTTTTTTACTCCCCACAACCCACAGAGATTTGACACCATCTGTCACCATTGAGTCCCCAAGACATTCTCGGTGCCTCAGGGGCAAGCCCCCACAGCACGGTTCACTTGACACCACACGTCATCACCACAGATAATCATCACTTGATACCACTTATCATAGATCTAGAGCCTTGTCACTTGACTCCACTCGTCAACGACATAGGACGCCGTCACTAGATATTGACGCCCCTTACTTTACCTCCGATTCTGAAGAAGAGTCTGAGAACCCCATTTACATTGCCCCTACTAGCCCCATGGCTGGCGCAACTTCCACTCCTTTCGTTGTAGGGACCATTGGTAGCACATCCACCACTACACCAGTTACCACAGCTGCTCTAGGAATGCCCTCGATGGCAGCCACATCCACCATCCCAGTCACCATTCCCATCCCCGCAGCCGGAATACCTATGCCCACTCCATCAGTGGCTCACACTAACCATGGTGGTGCAGGACCATCCTATACCACCTTAGTTCCCCCACTTGGGGCCAACATCCCACACCTTGTCTCTCCACATGGGGGCATCAGCCCCAACTTGGTCCAACCCACTACTATGTCACATCCTTCCTCCAGTATGCTATTCATGGCTAGCCTCAACCTACCTGAACTAGCCAGACTGACCAACGATCCTATCTGACACGACCCTGCATGGCCTCACATGCCCACCAAGCTCCCCTTTGACATACCTAAGTTCAAGGGCAAGGAAGGTGAGGACCCTCAAAACCATATTATGTCCTTCCATCTGTGGTGTTCCTCCAACTCCATAGTGGATGACTCTGTTCGCCTCCGTCTGTTACAGCGCACCTTCACTGGCTCTGCAGCCAAGTGGTATATTGAGCAACCCCATGGGACCCATGCCACCTTTGCTTCCCTTTCCTTGACCTTCTTGCAATTCTTCCAATTACCTTTCCGCTACGACGCGGGCGTTGAGATCCTCCTATCTTGCCGACAAAACACGGCTACCCACATCACAGACCACATTCATGAGTGGCGTAGACATCGTAGCTTATGCAAGATCAAATTAGATGACCGTATCTTCCTAGATTGGTTCCTCAAGTCCCTTCTTCCTGTCATTGCTAAGGATGTAGCTTCCGTGTAATGTCCCTTATTAGGAATTTTATTAAAATTGCAATTTTCCACTTTTTTCCTTGGTTCGACCTTTGACTAGTTTCGATCTCTGGGTCCCAAATTTGCCCCAAATGATCTCAAATCTTCTGAGAAGGTATATGAATGATATTAGAACATAAATATGTGTTTCAGGGATGCCTTTGTACCTTTAAAACACTTCTGCAAATACTCTTTCAATTCTGGTCAATGTAGGTAACTTTACTAGTGATTTCCCTTTGACTAGTATTGGTCTCTAGGTCTCAAATTGACTCCAAATGCCTTCAAATCTTCAAGGAAGGTTTATGAATGATATTAATAATTGAATATGATGTTCAGGGATAACATATGTCCACCAAAATACCTCTTCAAACTCTCTTAAGATTCTGGACCAAGTATGCAATTTTACTAGTAATTTGGGGTTCAAATCCCCCTAAGGTAAGTACTGAAAATGGCTTCCCAAATGCCTCCAAACCCACTCAAATTTATGAACAGAGGTATGTAATGTGTTAAGTATGTTATTAAGGTCTCATATGCACCATTAATGGTTTATTACAACTGTTCTCACCCTCTCCCATTCAACTGCAAAAATCCCCAATTCGACCCTTGGGGAAATGGCACTATTTCTTCTCCCAATGCAATTAAACTGAGTAAAAATGCTTCAAATGCTCAAGTACAGTACATGAAACTTGTATAAGACATCCATGGCAGTATATTTATCACAAATATATCAGATAATCATCCATTCATTCGAAATCATCATCAATACATTACCTCACAACAAGGTAGTGGGGAAATGGCATTGTTCTTCCATTAAAAATGAGATTTATACATTTCTACTTGGAATTTCGACCTGAAACTTTTTGGAGATGAATAAAAGAGTTGTTAATTCATATTACAATAGAAATGGGGCATTAGAAGCTCCCCGAAAGAGTACAATAGCTCACCAAAAACGCCCTCCCTCAAGGATCAAGAATATGCCATCAAAACTGGAAATGGTTGAAGGAGCGAGCTGCAATAGAAGAAACCATGAGCTGCCCTGTAGCTTACACCTGCAAATAAAGACTCCATTAAAGCTCCAAATGAAAGGTCTGAATGGCCTTTCCAATTGCCAACTTGGATGGGAATCTTTCACCCTCGAAATTGGCTAAGGCAAGAAACTAGTCATCCACTAGCTCTCCCTCTTCACAAATGCAATTGCAAATTCTACAAATGATCAAAATCTGGTTTCATTCTTTGTTATTGAAATTTATAAACTTCTAATGTCCTCCATGGGTCGAATTCCTTCCAAGAGACTCATGCCAACTCAAGTTGGGAAGAGATTCCAAAGAACGCCACTTGTACAACAATTCCTAGTCTCCCATTTCCACCAAATCACATGTGGAAGCATCTTAGCTGCCCTAAAACCCTTGAGCGCCCTCTTGGAGTCTATTTTTAGCCCTGACATGTCATATATGTCATATGTCAGCCTTCAGGTCTGATTTGTGTCATAGGCGTCATAGCATCTTCATCATTGTTGTCATAGAGCTAGGGAATCTAGCCCAAGTGTCTCACTAGCTCCAAATTGCCTCTTCCTCTTCCATGGGAGTTACTCTTCCTCTATATTTCGACCTTGGATTATTCATGCAATGAATAATACCTTTTGGACTCCCCCAAGTAGGTTACCATTCACCTTGAATTCGAATTGGTGAGAGAATGATGCCAAGTGTAGTGGAGAAATCTAGCCATATGTGGGTCCCACTTCCTCCATGTGTCTACATGATGAAATGCCACTTTGATTTTCACTTGTATATATTTATTTATCTCCTTTATTAAATATTTATGCCATTCTAATGTTCAAACATCATTTATTATCCCCATTATTCCAAATCCCAAAGCTTCCACCCCAAACCTAGGAAACTAGTAATTTTCCTCCTTGGCAATTATTTGACCTTTAGCATCAATTTGACAAACTCTAATGAATAGGGCCAATGTGATTAGGCCATTTTGACCCAATACCAAATTTGGGACATGACATTCTGAAAGACCCCAGTCTGAAGAAGAGGCCATCCTTAAGGCACAGCAGTTCAACCTCATTTATGCCCAGTCGGGTTACCTATATACCATTATACCTGATGCCCCTCGTGGCGAGTCCTCCCAGCACGATGCGCCGGGGGCATCCCATGCTGCAGATGGCATCATCGACCGTGTTTCTACGCATCCCCAACCCTTTTCCATAGCACGTCCTACCCCGGGCCCCGACCTTTCACGGGCTACCTCACAGTCTGGGGCTACCAACTCGTATGCTCCTATGACACATCACCATCATTCCCATGGACCCACATGTCCACCTCAGTGCTTTGGTCATGCGGCCACCTCTTATCCCCCCCTGGTCGCCCCTCATCCCTATTACCACCAGCAAGCTACACCAGCTCATGCGCCTTCTCAGGCCCAACCCGCTTATTACCACCAACAGGCTGCACCACCTCCTGCGCCTTCCCAAGCCCAACCAGCTTATTACCCGCCATAGGCAGCCCCTGCGGCAAACCCACCACCTACTCCGCAGACATATCAGCAACCTCCTCAAGGTTCCGCACCTGCGCAGCCTCCACCTACCTATCATCCACCGCAGCCTGCTCCTGCACCTGCACAACCTCAAAACCCACCTGCTGCCCAAGAGCAAGTGTACACCCAACAAAATTAGCAGCAAAACCAGAACAACCAGCGCAACCAGGGCCAACAAAACTGCGGCAAGGGCCGTAATCATGGGACCAACCAACCTACAGACCAAGGTGGTCAACAGCCTAATCCCCCAGACAACAACAACGTGGCCCCCGCTAACCAAAACCCTGATCGCCCGCCCAAGCAGGCTAAAAACCCTAATTTGCGAATGAACCATCCTTGTTCTATCTACGGGGTCTATGGCCATTACACACATGCTTGCCCACACTTGGAGCGAGCTCGGCAACTTTGGGTTTATGAGGCCCATCACCAAGGGCATGCGGCTACTCAAGCACCGCCCAACCCCCCGCAACCTTAGCAGCCACCTTTGGTGCTGCAAAACCCCTTATCGACCCAAGGCGTCATGAACACTCAGCCGTTGGCTCCCCCTCAATCCAACGCGCAACCCCAACAACAACAGATCACTTACACCACTCCTGATCAACCCATGTTTGACTCAGGTACCCACCACTTGTTGATGATGTCATCCGCTGACGTCAACCTTCAGACCCGTCGGAACCAATATGGCTCCACCGCTGAAGTGCCTCCCACTGATAAACCCACTAACGCTCATCCCACTGATCAAGCGTTACGTATACCTCCACCTCCACTAGACGGCGCTCCTAAAGCACCTTGTTTCCCACTTCACCGTATCAACAACAACCCTAATGCGCGCGCTGCGTCCAACTACAACATTATAGACGACCTAGCCCAATCTCCCGCAGCCATGTCTGCGTTAGAAGTCTTGAAGAACTGCCCTTCCCAGCGCAAGACTTTACTCTCAGCCATTGGGGCTATTGACCCAAATGATTCGAATTTGATGGCATTTGAGTTGGACCAGTCCGAACCACGCCTGCCTTCCACCTTAGCATTGCAAGTTTCTGTTTCCGTTCAGAATCTTGTCATCCATCGATGCATCATCGATGAAGGTGCCTCCACATGCGTTATGTCTACATTCGTATGGTAGAATTTGGCATCCCCTACCCTCCAGTAGTCCACCACTGCGTTACGCGCCTACGAAGGTCGTTCGGCTCAGCCCCAAGGTCTCCTAGCCAATGTCCCTGTCCAGTTAGGTGGTAAAACCGTCCTCATCGACATCGAGGTCATCAACGCCCAGCTTGATTACAACCTCTTACTCGGTCGCAGCTACATGTATGCTATGCAGGCGGTCGCATCCTCTATCTTTCGTACCATGATGTTCCCCCATGATGGACGCGTGGTTAAGATCGACCAACTCACTTACTATGATCCAAATGCTCCCGCTGCACCCGAAAATGTTCTCCCCATGGTTGAACAACCGGTCAGTGGTGCTGCTACCTCATTTGTTTCCTCTTTGGGACCTGGAGTTTACTCAGACCCACCGATGACATCCACCTTCCAATCCATTCCTCCCCCGTCATCTACACCCGAAGTGTCTGACTTATGTACCCTCTCCCATGATAACCAAACAACTACCAATCAGCCACCCTTGTTTCCTAAACCACCACTGGTACCTAGCCACATTGGTGTTACACCTATCCATACAATCCCCTTCCTAGTCCCTCCATTGGGAGTAGTAAGCGCCCGGTCATGGCTACCCTTAGCCTCCCTGGGCTAACCTTGGGATTACCCGTCTGGTATCTTTCGCCTCCCGTTCCCCTGCCGACACCAAGCGTCGTCCTCCAACCGATGCAACCCATGGCTACTACCACTCATCCACCCCCCGGTGTCTCTACCCCTTCATCCTCCACGAACCCTCCTCCTACTCCCAACCCCACTGGGGGCAGAGGTCCCCAACCTTACACTGCTGTACCACCTCCCAAGATAGTAAAAAAACCCCCAGTATTTCGTGCTCCTCCCAAATGCTCATTGTGCGACGAGTTAGGCCATGCGACTCACCAGTGTCCACAGTTACTTGCATTACAGGAACACATGCAGATGCTCGACGATGACCCCAGTTTACCGGTTGTCAAACTAGATCCCACCCCTAAGCCTCGCGACAAATCACTGCGCACTAACCACCCCTGTGCGATATGTGGTGTTTACGGACATTACTCCCATCACTGTCCCGATCTCCCCGATTACAGAGTAGCTCTCTATGAGATGAACAATCTGGATCTTGAGACGGCACCACCTACCATTGAGGAGATCCACCCTCCGGTCTCCTCCCCTTCAGGAGAGGTTAATACCATTTATATGATCTCTTCAACCACTACTCCCTCGTCAACCGAGTTGACAACCCAAACTTTCCGTACTGATGAGGAGATTCTTGAGGCACTCACTGCCCCGGATTACCCCTGGGATGACATACACCATAGTTTGTATTTCCTCCCAGAAAAATCCTCCTCTAATACCGCTACCCAGTTTTCCATTGAATCCAACGATTTCCTTCCCACCAAGGTCTTAAGGATCCTATTCCTGCTCCTGATGCCTTCAAGGAGGGAAACATGGCCAACATCTCACCCGTCATCCACATTGATATTGCTGCCCCAGGAGGTGCCCCTGAACTCATAAATTTAGGAGCCTCCTGCGGTGAGCAAGAGATTGAGGACTACAAAAAACTCTTCAAAGAGTTCCGTGACGTCTTTTCCTGGTCCTATACCGAAATGCCTGGTCTCGACCCTGCTATTATAGAGCATCGCATTGACACCTCTGAGTCAAGGGGCATAGTAGATTACCTCGACCCTGTGATAGGGGGCATGGTCAATCCTTTTGAACCTTCCCCATCACATCTATCTCAGCACGTCAATGAACCCATCGTTCAAACCAACACATATGTGATCGACAATCACAGACCCCATGCACATAGCATGGGGGCAGGTCATTAACCCTGCTCACTTTTTCACATTTGTGATCTCAACCATTTTTGAGGTCACATATCACTTGTATATTTGATTTTATACACCTAGTTATTTTCTTTGACCATTCCGGAGTCCTTATGACCTCCGTTTTTCGCACCATTTGCACTGCCGGATTCATATTTTCGTTCCTGTGATGATGCTTGAGATCATTTCTCGCTCTCACTAGGACCAATATCAACATTGTGTCTCGACACCTTGTCGCCCCGGTTTGCGTGCCACATCGGTTGTAGCCCATTTTTGATATACTTTATATCATCGGATTCATTTTTCCGAGCCCGTGATGATGCTTGAGATCATTTCTCTCTCTCACCCCCATATTTTTTGGGTATTTTTTCCAAAACGCCCCCTGTCACCTCGGTTTATGTGCCACATCGGCCGTTATCTATTTTTGACACTTTTTATATCGCCGGATTCATTTTTCCGCGCTCGTGATGATGCTTGAGATCATTTCTCGCTCCCACCTGGTACAATTTCAACATTGTGTCCCGACACCTTGCTGCCTCGGTTTGTGCACCACATCGACCGCCATCGGATTGTTCCACACATTTACATGAGCCATTCACTCCTGTCATATTGCAAATGTCTCGTTATTTTGCCACCATTTCATTCACCCCGCAAGGAAGCCCACCAGTGTTCCCCCTCACCCTTGTTCTTGGTCATACATGTTCCTTGATTGAACACTTACTCCTTGCCTGGCCATTCCTTTTGTTCGGTATAATTTTATCCCTTTTTCGGGCCGGACAAGTCCTTTATGAAAAAGGCACTTAATAGGGAGTTTCTATTAAGCTCTTTTCTGACTCCTAAAACAATGAAAAGATCGCCGAGCAATCTTGCTTCATTTCATGCTCGTTAAAGTACCTGAAAGGGCGTCTATCTGGTATAAGTTTAACCCTCTTTCGGACCTGGTAGACTAATTACGAAAAAGGAATACTCTAGTCACACCGGCTAGAAGAGTTCTTCATTGTATCCTTTTATGCTTCTTTGGGCCTTGGAGACTAAACATATGAAAAAGAAACCCCCTGGAGTCTTCTTATTTGCTTTCAGACTCTCTAAAATTGAAAGCAACCACGAGCATGAACTGTCCTGGGTTCGTAAAATCCACACGACAGTACCATTCCATTACTTCAGAGTCTTCTTATCGCTTTCAGACTCCTTAAAATTGAAAGCCACCACGAGCATGAACTGTCTTGGGCTCGTATAAATCCACACGACAATATCATTTTACACACACTTCTTCTAGTTCCTTAACCCATGAAGAAGTCCCCTCCCGTGCCTCATGGAACTGTGATCGATCATTCCGGCAGCACCCCCAATCAGGTCGCCTTTGTTCAGAGTATTCTGCAGTCTCTTGCCATATTATACCAGCTCGAGTCTCCCTCAGCCCAGTCACCACCCTTGATCCATTACAACTATGATCCCTTTCCCCTCAGTCAGTTTCGTATGCTGCCCGATCATCCCCATTATCATACTCTGAACAAAGGAAGTTTGAGTCCACCCACTCTACTTGCCCAATTATTCCCCCCCGTTTGTCAGTCTTGCCATCAGTACTATCACATTTCGGTTCTCCACCTCGCGCTCCTGTCAAGGAAACATCATTGCCTTGATAGTTGCAGGTCTCCCTCTGTCGACGATAGTCCCTCTATTCTAGAGGATAGACCCAGAGGCCCATGCGCCTTGGACCCATCACCATCTGTGGTGAGTGCCTACGGACCGTTTTGGGAGGAGTCATAATTGCCTCTCCAAATGGTTGTTTCTCACATGCTTGACTTCAGCACCTTGATCGTATCGTTGAGAATCGCACAGGATTTAGATACCTACTATTATTTGTTGAAGACCCCGGATTTCCCCCGACTCTAGCACATTGGTGAGTCACTCCGGAACACCCAGTTGTATGTTCCCGTGGATGTCCAGGCTGCGTTGGCGATTGTATTCGGAAGCCATCCAGTTATATGCTTCCTCGAGTACCCAGTTCAGTCCCAGATCAGTTCCAGTTCAGTGTACCATTGCGAGTGTACCCCTTGTCACTCTGATCCAGCAGCTCATTAGTTCCTTTGGTACCACATTCAGTAGCACTGGTGTCCTTCTAGTGCACCAGTTTTTTCAGCTCAGACATGGTCTTCCCAGCAGTATGTCCCAGATTTTGTGTCCCCTCTGGACATTTATGATGTACCCAGTGGTTCTCTATGTATATTACAGGTCCCCCTTTTTTGGGCCTTACAGTTGTTTTTATGTATCTTGATACGAGCATGGGTATGCCCGCCTCGTCCATATATTGAGATTCTACCTCATTCAGTATTTGAGGTTATGAAGTCCCCATTTTTTGGACCGCATTGTTATTATTATGTTATATCCTGATACGAGCATGGGAATGCCCGCCTCATCCATATGATCAGATGATTCCTCATCCATTATTGAGGTTATGTACTTTTAGTTCTTGCAGTTTGTTCGGGACCGTTGTTCTGGGCTTTAGTTAGTTTCTTCTCTTATCCATTCCCCAGGAAAACCATATATGACTTATGATGTCCATCGGCCATACGAGGAGCTCCTGCCCTCGCACATCAGGGGGCAATCTATTAACACCCAAAAAGTGTTCACTACCTCATCTACCTCATTACATGGCTCATTTGTCCATTTTCCTACCATATTTCCCTTAACAACCCTAAAAATCCCACTAAAAAGCCTCCAAAAGGCCTAAAATGCCTCCAAAAGGCCACAAAACCATCAAAAAAGCCTCAAAAAAGGCTAAAAAAACCCTTCTTCCTCCAAAATTACTCTAAAATAGCAAAATCCCTCTAAAAAGGGAATAAAAAATATAAAATAATGAGGAAAAGGAGGAAAAAACCCTATACAGCTGCCCTAAACCATATGGTCCCCAAAACCATGGGTCAGCACTCCACCACCAAAAAACTATAAATAGGTGATGGATATCCCTTATTCCATATCCACAATCAAGTATACCCTTACTCTGCCAAAATATCTCTCGAAACCCTAGCTCACCCTTGAGCTACTTTCACCTTGAGAGCCCCTTTTGGCCCATTCCCACCATTGGAGAAAGAGAAGGAGCACATTGGAGCTTGGAGCAACCCTCTTGGACATTGCAAGAGCTTCACCAACCTCCACATTGGAGGTAATATCAATACAAAAACCATTATTTACATTTTTTTGTTTATGTTTCATGCACATGTTTTAGAGTAGTTTACATTTCTGTTTTAGCTTAATAATTTACATTTACTGAACTGCTACTAAGGAGTCCTTTCTCCTTAGTAGGTGCTCATTTGCACAAGCTAGGGGTAAAACCCTAGCTACAATAACAGTAAAGCATTAATCGCAGCAATGAAACATCACATCATTCACAGATTCGTATCACATAATGCATTTACCACAGAGAAACGAAAAAGACACAAGGATTCTGCTCAAAAACTGTCACATCATATTTATCTCTGCAAAAACCCAGATACAACAAGATACTCAATCAGCATACCGATATCTCAAGATGTTCTTCTCTTCGGCTATCTAGGTCTATCAACACTTACAAACCTACATCTATTTATAGGCTTGTGCCTTTACATTTATGGTCCAATTAGGAAACCACCTAACTACTTCTTAACAAACTTCTACAAAAACTAACCCAAAATCCCACATAATGCGGTCAAATGACCCAAAAACCCCCATAGTGCGGTTTAAATGACCGAAAATACACTTGACACAGTCCAAATGACCCAGAATTGCAAAAAGTACTTGTCACCTTGCGCGCTGCTTTCCTCCTTTCGCAGTACCTTTTGCCTTGCACAACATCCGCGATGCTGACTCATCAAACCGCCTGCCAACAATATTCATCTATATCATCATCAAGATATGGTACTACATTGTCTCCTACGCCTATTTCATCCTCTCCATCTTCTACGTTTGTTGACACATCAGCCTGCTACAGCTAATCTACATCATCTTGATCTTCTTCAATATCATATTCTTCCTCTACAGTGTGCTTTACTGGCCTTTCTCTTGGATCATATCTAGAAACAAATGACCAATACCTCTTACCTGGAACCTTTGAGTAAAATACATGTTCACACTAGCTTGGAAAAACGTAGAGATCGTTTTATTTTCAAACATTGTTTTTTAATTATCAAAAATCAATTCGCATGTTGATTAATGGTTCTCTCCTCATCACATCCATGCAGTAGTAATCTATACCATTTGACATCAAACAGAAGTAATTTGAAGGAATTAAATTCACGCTCAATTATATCATCCAAATAACCATAGTATTGATTCAGTTTATCAGGGATGTCTGTCTCTACTAGAGGAAACATTTGTGACCTAGAATACTGTAGTTATCCCACTATCAAAATTTTTCCTAGTGTCATCCAACATTTTGATACGAAATTTACGGCCATTGCACCACATATCCTTGTGGTGTTTCAACTGCATTATGCAAGACATGTAAAACATGGATTGAAAATGAATAAACATATTTATATAACTTGGAAAGTATCTGAAAAAACACACCTAGAGACACATTAATATAATATAAAATAACTGTATAAAATGGGTGATTTTTCTTTCCTTGCCATATTTCGGACCATATGCTAAATATTTTTCCCTTTCTATAACATCGGCATCTCCATTACAACCAGCTTCTCTAACCAATTCAGACAATTGTTTCCATGATATCCTACCACCATGACGTTCTTTACATCTATCAATCCTTACCTTCATATATTCGAGTTTTTTTGCAATGTCTAAATGTAGTGCCTCCCAATATCAATGACCTTACTCAAAAAATCATAAATCAACAATATTAGAAATTACTTATAACCATGGTAAATATTAATAAATGATGAAAGAATACATATTAAATGAGTATGAACATATATTAAAAAAACGAAGAAGTTGTATGTATCATAAATCTACACAATTTAATTATTTCTCAGTCTCTCATTCTTCATTTCCCCAACAACTACTCCCATTCATATTTTCGGATGGAGTTTACATCCCAAATACAATCCACTGCATGCATAGATCACTCTGCTAACTTAGGAAGATAGTGACTAATATACACCATGGTTTGATAAGGTAAATCTAGTTGACTTTGAAACTCTTGCCACTTGACCAATTCGACCTCCACATCATTAATTATCTCCTAAAGCTAGCATTACATTCCATTTACATCACTCATGATCTGCCATACCATATTCATCCAATTCGTGAGCCTTTAGACAGTTTTGGAAACAGTTTTTGACACCTAGGAGGTTTTTATGTTTTTAGTAAGCCTTAAATTTTGTGCTTTACAACTTGTCTTTAAGCCATTCTATTTTATCTCTTGATATGTATTATATAATGGATTCATATTGAGGAATAAGATATGAGATGATATTTCCATCAATTGAGTTCCTTCTCTTATGTTTCTGTCTCAATATTTCTTCTTCTTATTCTTCAATATATTTGAATAATTATTTTGAGGACTTCTTTGCTTCAAGATTCTTGGCCATTAGAATTATTTCATGGTATTCAACCTTTATAAAATTCTCACAATGCTCGCATCTCTGAAGATTGGTGTCTCCCATATTTTTATGTAACTCCATAATATATATATATATATACACACACAAATATATATATATATATATATATCTGTGTGTGTGTGTGTGTGTGTGTGTGTGTGTGTACATACATATATGTATGTATGTATATGTGTGTGTGTATAGATATATATGTACAAATACATATATATATATATATATATATATATATATATATATATATGCATACATATATATTTGTACATATATATGTATGTATATAGATATATATGTATATATGTATTTGTACATATATATGTGTATGCATATAGATATATACATATATATGTACAAATACATATATACATATATACATACGTATATATATGTACAATATATACATATATACAAATATATCTCTATCTACGTATATATATACATATATGTACAAATATATCTATATATACATATATATATATATATGTACAAATACATATATATCTATATGCGTGTGTGTGTGTGTGTGTGTACACACACACACACACATATATATATATATGTTTCTTCAAATATTTGTGCACTATTTGGTTTTATTGATATGGTTTTAAATAGCAATTGGTGCATGTTTTAAAAAGTGAGTTATTTGTAAATTTGTGCATGATACAAATTCACCTCCCTCTTAGTATCATTAAGAATTCCAACACTGGGTTGAGAATGTGTCAAGTCAATCGTTCACAAGTGAAGAAAATTACTTGCAACCCAATTCATTAAGTGACACAACAATACAAGATTGAGTGATGATTGGTATAACATTATCCTAACGAGAGTGAAAACTTGTAAAACAATTGATTTAGGGTTTAGAATGGTGATAAATTAAATTATGAATCCCAACCACAATATATTCACATGGAAGGCCAAGCAAGGAAATGCTCTCGACCTAGCTTTCACACATGAATGAAAATGAATAGATAAGTAATAAGAGAGAAAAAAAATAGCAAATGGAAACTCAAATTCTTGTTGTTTCCTTCATATTGATGATAATTTAGCTTTGAAATGCATAGAAACCCTAAATGCAAATCCCTAGTAGTTCCAAAGTGCATTGGAACGTTGAATGCAAATCCCTATTTGTTGCAGAGTGACCCAAGAAAAAAAATTTACAATGAATTTATACTAATTGACAATTCTATAGCAATTGTTGAAGGGTATTTTGATTCCAAATTAATTGCAAAAGTCGTCTCCAACTCTCAATTCCTTGTCCACCTTTTTAGAAGTCTCGACATTCTCTCCATGGTATTTCTCTATGTAAATTGCAATATATACCCAATTCTCAAACTCCTTTCCTCAAACTGACGTCATGAATAGTTTCTTAAATGCCCATTGAAATTCCAAATAATTGCCCTGAAACTCCTCTCCTCAATCAAATCATAGAGAAAAAAAATTAACTCCTCACTGATTACCACTCAAAACCCCACAAAACGTCCCTTTCCCACCAAATACAAACATTTGGTGCCAAATACACCTCCTTCAAGGTTTCACATCTTCATGATGGTTCTGGTCAGCTTCATGGTCATTCTTGTTTTGTGTCTCCTCCCTAATTTCCTCTCAAAACCCCTCAAAATGTTCCCTTCCCACAAAAGCCAAAGATTTGGTGCCAAATATAGCTTAGATGTAGGACCTCATTCGATTTCTAGAAGTAAGGTGTGTTCCTTAGGTACCCCTTTCCCATGGTATATATCCCTTGGTAACTATTTTGACTCACTTCGACTCCTCAAGGCACCCATTTATCTAGTTGGGGGTGAAAATCCCTTAGTGAGATTCATGGTCATGTAGGATGCCTTAATTTGGATCCATAACTACCCAAACTCAATTGAGACTTGCTATTTATGGATTCATGTAAATCAAACCCACAAACCTAACTAATATCTTGGTGCTAACCAAACCATGGATTTTCTTAGGGTACCACGATTGTCATTCTACAAGTCACATAATAGATGGTCATTTTAGGCCTTAATGCCCCTAGTATCATTATACCAAATTGATAACACATAATAAAAAGACACAGTATGATGGTTATGTATGACTCAAGTATCATCATGGATAATCCAACATTCTATTATGTGTCAAGGTAACTCCATTACTTCTTTATAGTTTTCTATTCCTCTTTTTAGTCTCTCTAAACTCTTCCAATTTAATTTTATTTTTGAAAACCCAATATATTATTACATATAATATTACTAACACATGAGAAAGATCAATATAGATTTTCCATTACCTCCAAATCATGTGGAATATCAATCTTCAAGGAATGATGAGAATGGGATGGTTATGAAGACCATACCCTATAAAGAATCTCAATCAATATGAAGGTAGTACAAAGGCTCTCCATACTACAATAGTGAAAACACCTATCTATGAGCAGAACAACCGCATTCTGGTGTGTCATAATGGCATAATCTAGGGAAAGGAAAAAGACTTGATGGCTATGAAAAGTGAATGTTAGCACTATTGACCATCTTAAGTAAGAGAGTCCCTAATCCTTTTGAAACAAGAGATTGGTTCAAAAAAATCATAGAATTTGTTGGATTATGATATCAAGAAGGAGGTAGAACTTCTAAAGCAATTCTAAGAGTCAACGTCATGAAAGAATTTCAAATGTGAGCAAAGGAACCTAAAGAAAGCTATGCAATGTGGGAGAAATATTTTATAACCTAAATTACATTGAGGCTAATAGTCTATCAAGTATAGTCTATAAATTGGTTAAGCTAATTGATATTCAAGAGTGGATTGATATCTAGTGACTCTTTCAAGTTATGTGCAAATTATTTTATTCAAACATAATGTGCTAAGGGATTTGATCAACACCTCGTGGAGGAATCCATATAACAAAGACACCAAAGAATTATATAATTACAAATATGAGGAAGCTCAACCTCCTCTACAACCACATGACTGCAAGCCCCTTATATAGCCTACTAGGTAGATTCTATACTTACTCTTGGACAACATGCTCAACCACAATAATCTGTCAATAATATACTTAAGCGATGTTGGTTGAATTTGGACTGAAATTAATATATAAACATTTGAGAAACAATATATTTTTGGGGGGATGGCTGACATTAAGCTAGCTGGTGAAATGTGGGTTAGGATCAAGTTTCAATTCATGATAAGTAATTATACTATACATGTTATTGGGTGTGGTGTTGCAAAGCATAGAGGACTCATCCATGGTTACTGTAAAAATGAATTCAACATGAAAAATCCTAAGCATGAACAACATGACAAAGCACACTAAAATGACTACACTACCAAAACCCAATTACATATAAGTAAAAAATACTACTAATTTATATTCACGTATTCATTATCTAGTTGTATTAGTAGTGTAGGTTGGTCATTTATAGATACATCACTTAAAATTGCTCAAATGTGGCAATATTTATCTTATAAAAAATGTCGTGACTAACTTTTTTGGTTGCATAGTCACAAAATTTGTCATTTTTTGCTAGTGTAATGAAGTGATGGGTACTACCAAAATCAATCAACACAATTAACTTTTTCTTTTTGATATATCCTTCGATCCTGAGAGTTTGAGTGATAATGTTGGCCAATGCATGGTAATATATGGTTTAGGTAGTATCTTCTAGATCTACTTCTTGACATTATTCTAGTTTTATATCTTCTTCCTCTTCACAAACTATGTAGAATAATGTATTGGCATTGCACATATGCCCCTTACTGTATTTCTTTTCACAGTTGAAAAATAGTCCATTTCCTCTTATTTCCTCCAATTGTTGAGGACTCAAACTTGTAATCTGAGTGAGAAAGGAGGAGGAAATATTTCCTTCTATATAGTTGTTAGTAGCAACCCTTCTAGTAACCATATTTTTACTTTCAACTTTCCTTGACAAACCAATAGAATCCACCAATGATTTAAGTTCAAAGAGGCATACCTTAAGTTGAATTCTCTCCTTTAAATTGCCCATAAAGATACAAATTATCCTCTTGAACGTTCTTCACTCTAGGACTCAACTTCTGAAAGTTCTTAATGTTCTTTGTAACTGGACATTTTTGCTTGGGATTTATCAATTGTCTAAAGAAGGTGTCTCTCTTAATATCCCCAAAATATTTTATTAATTCATCCATAAACATAGACAAAGAGATAATAGAGTCATTTTTACAAATGTAAATCCATTAGTATGATACAAATTAACCAAGTTCTAAATACAAGGATGCAATTTAGTTACCTTTTGTAAAGTCGGCACTTGGTGTAGATCGAAGAATCACACAATCTAGAATATCGATGTTATTGGATCATTGTCATAAAACTTTCTCATACCAATCTCGGGAATGGAGTATTCATTGGTACTGATTTTAATCCATGACGACGTGACGAATGATCAAATTTCAAGGACTTGAACCTCTTGCTCTCAACCTGTGACTAAGACAAGTCCCTCTTTTTCTCATTATCCTCTTCTTAAGGAGATGAATTGTGAGGAAAGTGGTGTCTCATCTCATTCAGAATTACCCCCTTCATAACTTCAATATCCTATTTCGTGCACATATTTTCAAGAACCTATTTATTAGCCATCTTTTAATCTACCTTTTTTAACCCACTTTATATATATATATGTATTTTGTTTACCAATTAAGCATGTGTTAGTGACATATCATTCAATTCCTTAACCTTGGCCTCCAAATTGTATAATTGGTTACACATTTCTTCATTTTATTCATGAGTCATGGTTGAGCTTTAGAGAGGTTTAGAAGGTGAAGTAATGTTTTATCCACCTCTTCCAATAGATCCCCCTGATATTTTCCAAGGTTATTTTCTATTTCCTCTCTATCACACCTTCTGAATCACCAGAAACAAATATTTCAATTAAAATTCATGTGGGTTTCAAGTTAAAATACTTTTAAAAACCTTGGTTTGTAGGTTGTCTTGCTAGCTGGCCTTTCTCCTAAATTATCTCTAAAACTTTGGCACCTATGAGACTAATTTTTTTCTGAAGTAGCCCGGTATGTCTTGTCTGCAATGCCAAAAGGTTGACATAGCTATGATGTACCAATGGAGAGTTTGCGAAGCTTTCCCAAAATTTGTTATTTTTGTCCATTTCAGGAGAGCAAAATTGTATGGAATGACACGTGTTTGATTTTCCTTTTTTGCTTCTAAAATTTTTAGCACAAAAATTAAGGTTTTTCTTCCTTCTAATGCAATAGGTGGAACTCAATTTGGATCTCTCAAACTTAAGATATAACATTTTTACAATTTGAGGCTAGTTTTTGGACTAATAAAAAACCTAACTTACATAAACTATAACTACAAACTTATAATGAAACTAGTGTTGAAAGTTTTGCCACATATACTTTGATATGCCCTCTAAGGATCCTCCAAAGTTGGCTATCTGATATTTTACCCAGAAAAGGTTATAGCAAAAGTGGCTCAAATACCAAATGTTATGCAACAAATTACCAAAATAGCATAAGAAATAGAAAGAAAGAGTAACCCAATGCCTTGAGAATGAAATACGAGATGAATAAGAATCCCCTTCAAGGGGAAAAAATCATACAATGTATTGAGTGCACAAGACAAGAGGATATGATCTTATAAGTAAACCTCCTTGGTGTGTGTGTGTATGTGTGTGTCTATATATATATATATATATATCTAGGAGACAATGGGTACAATTATAATTCTAACTGACCATACAATTACAATTAAGTTCCTAGCTGACCAATAAAGACAATACTAACATAATAATAGAAATGTAATGTCACACTATATAGGGATTAACACCCTTACCAAAAGCTAATATGTTTATGAAACTTCAGGCTATGCTTTAAGAAGCTAAAATTTTGGGGGAAATGTATTATAATTCCACCTCTTAAATCTCTAGAGCGTTGTGCTGATAGAGGTTGTTGGATTAGTAGGATTTAGTAGTTCATCACATATATCTTCTAGAGATAGATATCCGATAGGTGATGGTCAATTATAAGATTTAACTAAATGGCCGATTAGTCGGTTAACTAATGGGTTGACTAGGCTCTTGGCTAGTCAGGCTAACTAACCAATGGAGGAACCAACCGAATGACATGTTGGTCAAGTAGTTAGAACAAAACCATCGACTGTGGATCAAATCACTAGTACAAAATGAGAGATAAGTGACTAGGCGACTAAAAAGTTAGTCACCACTGTTTTTTTAAGGGATAAACGACTAAAATTGAGCAATTTTAAATAAGCCAACAAAAAATGACTATGATAAACGACTAATTTAGTTGCAAGATAAAAAAATATGACTAGATAACAAGTGAATAAAATAAAAATGACTAATTTAGTCATGGGAATATAAACATGACTAGCTAACAACGATTAATGTGAATTAGTCGTTTATGTTAGTAATTTTTAGTTGTGTGACACTAACAATTTTGATAATGAATTAATTGTACAATATTTTACTAAATTTTAACAATGCGGATGAATTTAGAGACCCTGACCCCTTTAAAGGAGGTCTCTAAGTACTATTAGAGTACCCTTTTCAATTTTCGGGGGGTGGGGGTCAAGATCACCATTGCTTACACATATTGGTTGTTTAGTTTTTAGGTTATCGCGTGCTTAGCTAGTCAAGATCACCATTTTCAATATTGTTGTTATCATGTGCACTCAAAATTATAGACTCAATTAACATGAACTCAATCATGACCATGCTATGTTGACCAATATCCCCATAGCTATTTTGTTTGATCATTAAAATATGTATTAAAAACTTATAATATATAAAAATTTGCAATATATAATTTTTATATTATTAAAAAACATATATTATAATACTGCATAATACCATATTAAATACATACAATATAATAACAAAACATTATACCATATAATAAGCAACCCATATTATATATTACCATCTAATATCACAAAACATACCATATATTATACTAACCCAACACATATATAACAATATATTTGGACATTATTGCCATGTACACTAAAAATGGACTCGGTTCACAATTCAATCCTAATTAACATAACCTATAAGTTTGTGGCTAAGTAAAAGAACATGCTGACCATATTGCTATGACCAATATCCTTGCCCGTTTTATATCCCTAAGATTAAGAAAGTGAGACCTAGACAACCTAAGTTAGTATACAACATACTTTAGGGGGGCTATTGATACATTTAATAACATGTCAATACCAAACCAATTAAGAACTGACGATCAACCTAGATAGAAAAAACTCTATTGTACCGAACCACGTCTAGACATCCACAGAGGTAGATAGCAATGACAAGGTACACTTGGTTGGAGCACTTATCTATCCAAAAATACACAAAACAAATTATATTACATACCATATTTTTTTTATTTGTTAGAATTTCCCTTACTTGCGAGAGTGAACTCTAGTCTAATAAACCATGACCCAGGGGCATCTAAGCCGTCAAACTACCTTTGGATCGCATTCAACCTAGGCCACACCAACCCTCAAGAAGTTGGATTTTGGGTGTCTCCTCCCAACCAATTCACCCCTAAGGAGAATTGAACTCGGTTCGTCCTATTGATGAGACCCACACCTTAACTAAATGAGCTAGCGAGAATCGACATTATATGCCATCTAATTACAAAACATTCTCTCTCTCTCTCTCTCTCTCTCTCTCTCTCTCTCTCTCTCTCTCTCTGTATATATATATATATTATATTATATTACACAACATACTAATATATATATTACAAACAAAATCTATAATATGTAAAACCTATAATATAATAAAACATAAAACATAGTAATATATTAATACACAAAACATGTAAAATAAACAACATATATAATATATAAAACATTTAATATGATATGATAAACATTAAACATATAATATAATATATAACATATAAAATAATAATTAATGTAAATCTCCATTATCTTTGGAATCTAAACACTAAAAACCATTAAACTCCCACCAGTTGCTTGAGTTCAAATTCATGGAGGATTATCTTGAATTCATGGAGATTACTTCCTCGAATTAGCCCCATAACCAGTCCAACTAGCCGGTTGGCGCCAAATAACCAATCCAAGTCCAAATTATTGATGTTTTGCAGCTATTGATTTTCTGGGAGATCAATTTGAGAATTTTCAGCTCTGGAATGGGCCATATATGGGTATAGTTCTGGTTCTTGACATTCAAAGTTGTTTCAAACAGTCAAAACCCCAAACCATAACAGCAAATTGATAATATCACAAGGGATTCAACTCTGAAACCCTTCGGATAGGTTATTATTCAGCGTGTGTGTGAGAGAGAGGGGGAAAGAATCCTTAGAACCCTAATTGAAGTGCCATGGAGGGGATTAAAGGCGATGGTGGATCTCTCTTTTTCCTAGCTAGATGGAGAAATGAATTATCTTGGATATTTCAATATTACCTTGACAAATCAACGCCGCACCTGTTTGGGAGATGGATTGGCTCTATTGCTGCAGTTATTTCATTTTCAGATTGAGACCCAACCCTTTCAATTTCATCCAATGAAGCAGTAGATCCATTTGTTCCAGCAGGTGAGATTTTCCTCCGATCTCAATGGTATAAAAATTCGATTCATTCATGTATATTTGGAGTTGGATAATAATCTTTGCCTCTATCCTTAAGTCAGGTATTGAGATCTTCAGATCAAGACATACAATGTGACCAGGGGTTGGCATGTTAAATGATTTCCTTCCCAGACATTTTCTTAATGTTTTTTCCTTTGAGATGGTGCATTCTAGTGAAGATGATTTTCCTTGGGGAAGGGCTAATGAGCTTACAAAATGGTAAGAGATATGGGTTTTGATCAATGAATGGGGTTCAAACATAATTTTCAATCACTTAAGTAAGGTGCAACATATCTAGATTGAGATCGAGATCCCTCAAAAGACCCCAAACAGAGGTGCATGCAGCAGGGTGAGGTTGTGCCCTAATCTAAAAGAAGGATAACCGTCATCTACGGCTTAGATCACCAAATACGTCCATCTGTCATCCTAGTATTTATTTTGGAGTTTCTTCCTGGAATTAAAACAAATGAAGTGTCCACCATTGAGGAGCCAAAATTTCACGTGTCAACAAGTGACTGAAAATGAAGTCAAAACAATACGGATGGACCACAAGAAGCTCCTTGACAAAATCTTGGACCGACATATGACACTCAGATACCAGTTAGATAGTGAAGTTGTTTTCCAACATTTTATTATCTGTTGGAAAGGTCAATTCCTTAGAAGCCTTTTATATATTAATTATAGGTACCAGTAATTTTAATATTAAGAGGCTTTTGGCCATATTTAGATCCAGATTTACGGGGCAACTCAATTTTGCTCATTTTATTGCTATACTGGATTACCAATTTCATTTCCTTTTTTTAGAAATTAGTGTTGTTAGACACCATAAATAAGCTAGTTAGTTGATTTTAACTGTGCATAATTAGTTGGGATATGTCAAAACTATTAATTCACAATAAGTTAGCTGTGTAGGACTCGATAAATGTTTCTTCAATCAATTGGATTTAATCTTGATTTAGACCATGACTGACTAGCACATCAAGTGGCCCTTGCAGTCATCACCAGTTCTGAGACTTATTGCACATGCATATCTTAAGAACTAATGTTTATCTCCCAGTAATAAATATGGTCTATTGAAGTAGTGTTCGTAGAATCAATATTGAGAGTAGTAGGAAACAATTTCTTTTCATTTTCCTTTCTGAAATTGCATCAAAAATTTCTTTACTCTTCAAAGTTGAATCGACATCTTTCCTGAAAATATCCATCCTGGCTAAGAGTTGTATAGCCAACTTTGAGGCAAAATCTGTTAGTTCTCTCAAATGCACTGGATTAGTTTCCTGATGAAATGTTGCTTGACATTGTCTTTTCCAAAAGGAAATGCTTGTTAGTACAATCAAATCCCACACATCCCTTCCTGACTTTCAAATCATTTATTTATTCCCCCAAAAGCCCCTTTCCAATGAAGAGGAGCAGGAAAAAAAACATTGTACCCAATAGCAATCCATTCCCAAAATGAATTTTTGCAACCCTGTAATTCCACATAACACTCTTCACCTTTTCTGCTTTATGGAAATCCCTACAATATCCATTGGGAAAGGCAATGCGATGCATTTGATCCCAGACTGCTGGAATGTTGTTATGAAGAACCAACCACCCAAGCACCTAAGACAAGAAGAAGAATGGGACTTCTAGATTCCTTGACTCTACTTAATCCATCTTGTCTCATGATCTTAAAGGGTCCAATTTTGATTAAGGCATCATAATATGGCCAAATCTTCGAGTAGAGCTCCTTGGTTTTGTAATCCACAAATGACTTCTGGTAGGAACATTGATAATCTTTCAACCATTGATAATGTAGCAGGTGCAAGAATTATGAGAACAGAATTATAATCTACCAAATTCCTTGGAATCATCATCTAGAGTGCCTCAATTATCAAGATATATGATTAACTTAAATAATTTTAATGTAGTTTTGGTTTCTCTTGTAGCAATCCACATTTTGAAATTATCCATTCTTTATGCACCTCGTAATCCATGTTTAGATCTATCAAGACTATGCTTTCTTTACTTTGGTATTTAGTTTCTGTATTTTTTGGCATCCAAGGTATCACTTTCTAAAATTTGTAGTTCTGGTTGATAAAGAAATTGATGATATTGTCCTATATTCTGCAAGCTCTAATTTTATCCATATATTTTGCAGTTGCTTCAAGAATTGAATAGAGGGAAAATTCTTGCTTCTGGTAGTAGTGATATGGACATCAAAGTTATCATGGTACTTGTGATTTGTGTCTTAGTGTTTTAACACATGCTCAATATTGTTGAAATATTGAGAAAACAAAATTGACTGCCTCAAATTGTTCTATTGCAGAGTGGGAGAAAACGTCACTAGCCAAATTAGTTCATCTTTTCATATCAACATCCCTACAACCACTTCTCAGTCACTTCTTAATTTGAAGAATGAAAAACACAGTATCCTAGACATCCTTCTCAGAAATTCAATGCTTATTACTATGTTATGCTTAGATTTGAACCATAAGAAGAAAGCATTGTCAATAGTGGAGGTTGTGGGGGTTTGAGGAAGTAATGGTGACCATAGGAGAGGAACGTCACTTCAAAGGAGTATCTGCAGTGTTGAGAGTGCCGTGAGAGCTTCTTGAGAAGAGGGATGCGACACAAAGATAAATCAGCTCTAGTTAAATACCAGTTTGTTCAAGAAGAGGGTGCACTCCACTGTACAGGAATATTATCAACAAAGTCGAGTTTGGATGTTGTTTATTTGCTTGAAGAGGACACAAAACAGGACTGGGCATTTCTATTTGGAAACCAGACCTCACCATCACTCTCACAACAGTAAATTGTGACCACTAAGGGAGTCCATCTGCTGATAGAAGGTATGGTATTTTATGCATATGTACCAGACAAATATTTAAGAAAGTTCAGACCTGTTTTTTCTGAGTCTTAAACTCAGTTATCATAGAGGCATTTAAATATTTTTCTCACAAGAAGACTGGTCGTAATTTCCATTGGAATCAATGTCAATTATTAATGTTTGTGATCAATATGTATGATGAGGAACCATTAAATTTAGCTCTGAACATTATCAAGGAAAAATGTCTTCTCTTTACACAGTATTCTTATGCACATAATACTTGTGAGACCTGAAATAACCTAGTGTATGTCTTCATAATGTTGTATTCAGTGTTCACTGTATGTTGCAGTCTGAACATGCAAATGAAAGACTCTTGAAATATATATAGTTATTCTAGAAATAGAGGTAAAGTTTTACGAGTCCATTATAAGCACATGGAAAATAATTTTATTTGAACTAGTTTATGTTACATAGACTTTATCCTACTATCCTGTGGCTATAGGTAACATTACATGAGAAACTATGGCATGTACTAGGGAAATTAGGCACATGATCAAGAATTAAACAATGAAATAAATGCACAGTATGTTAGACTGTCAGCTGAGAAAACACTGAACAGCACCAGTCAAACTCAAAATATTTACCTATAGGCTATAGGTTGTAGTTGGATGTCTCTTTTTTTGCTGCGGTGATCTTGTTGGGTTTATGCCACGTTTCCTTGAAATATTTGATGTCTAAAGAGCTGATGCAGTTGCTCCACACTCAGTCTGCCTCTTACAATGTCTTCACTATTCAGACAAACAAATCTCTTTGAACATTTGCTCAGTGTGTTGTTGTGTTGGAAGTGGGGGAAGGGCCATATTATAATGGTTGAAGTTTACATAAAAGACAATAACCTTAAAATCAAGACAACACCTAAAAGTTAAATGCAATCAGATTGGGATCCATGTGTGGTGGGGTGTCTAGTTGCTGGATTGGCCTCCATATTTTGGGATCTGCCTCCAAATATGTGGAACTCTCTCCAGTTCACGATATTTTTTTCCTAGTTTATGGGAACTACCTTTCTGGTGGATCCTGTGTGGATCCGGATCTAGATCCAATTCGGAATTGTGGATACATGGACCCTAGAGATAGCCCCTGCAGATCCAATAACACAGAGTTTTTCTAACTTGCTTCTCTACATAGCTTTGAATTTTGTAAACATTTCCATCACATCTGATTTACACTAAAGAAAGTAAACACATTTTTCTAGAGTAGGCATCAATAATTTTAATAAAATAGCCTTATATCCCCTGTCACAAGGTTTGCATTGCACTACATATGTTTTGAGTGCATCAACTTCATTTTATCTACAATGATTTGGCTTATAACGGATTACCTGCACCAAAAATATTTTGCAATCTGTAAGTTGACTTTGAAGTTTGGGTTTTAAGTTCTCAGATTGATGTGATGGCATACTCCTTCACTTTGGTATTAATATAACAAGTGGTTTTGGTTTCATGCCTCATGGGTGTTTGTCTTGTGGTTTCTATCTATGAGATGTTGCAAGCTACCTTATTACAATATCATAACCCTATGTTGGGTTTTCATACCTCACTATTACTGCCCTTCTAATTGTTTGCATGTTGTGTGTGAGGTGTGAATAATCCCTCATTTATAATTGTGAGATAAAGATTGTTATGGGGCATTACCCTCACCAAAAACATTTTACATCCGGAAGTTGGCTTTAGGTGTAAGTTGTTTTGTTGATGTGATAGCATCCTCCATTTCAGTATTAATAATGTTGATGGTTTTGGTGTCATGTCTTGTGAGTTGTATTAAGCTTGTGGTTTTATCTATGTTATTGCAATCTCTCTTACTACAATGTCATTTCCCTATGTTGGGATTTCGTTCCATATTGATACTCTCCTTCTAATTTTGTATGTGTGTTGGGTGTGAGTTTTGAATAATCCCACATGCATAACAATTGTGAGACAAGCATGGTTTCTAAGGCATTGCTTGCAACAAAAAGCTTTTCCAATTTGGAAGTTGGCTTTGGGTTGGAAGTCCCTAGGTTTATGTGATAGAATCCTCCACTTGAGTGTTAACATTGTCGACAATTTTGGTGTCATGGCTTGCGAGTTGTTTTTGGCTTGTGGTTGTTATCTATGCATTGTTGCAAGCTAGCTAAGTACAATCATATATACCCATATTGTGATTTCATTCCACATCAATGAATTCCCTTCTAATTTTGGGTGTCTATGAGTCATGAATAATCCCACATGCATAACAATTGAGACACGTTGATGTTTTATAAGGGTTTACCTGCACCAAAAATATTTTCCAAATCGGATGTTGACTATGGCGTGCCAGTCCCCATGTTGTTATGAACATTGTCAATGATTTTGGTGCCATGCCTTATGGGCCTTTTTTGGCTCGTGGTATCATTGTGATCTTGCAATTTATCTTATTACGGTGGCATATCCTTATGTTTGGAGGGTGGCTCAACTGCCAACCAGAATAATGGCTAGTAACCCAATGGGACTTGAACCTCAGTTGGACAAGAACCAGGGACCTCACGATGAAATATGCCTTGAAACATTCCATTTGAAATGATTGAGCTCTTGGCCAAATCTATATGATGCCAAGTGTCTGTTTCAATGATTTCCTTAACATATGTGCTTGTAACCAAAATGTCCACATGTATAATCAACATTTTCTCCACTTCTCTTGTTGTTCCTCCCCTTGAGAAAGAAAGTACACACTTATAAATGTCCAACTTGACTGGCAAATACAAGTCAAGGTTTTCTACAAGGTGGTCCGTTTTAACATATTCAACGGCTACACATTTGCATTCCCCAATTCTATGATGCCAGCCGACTGCTTCAATGACTTCATCTACAATGTGCCCATATCCAAAATGTCTGAGTGTGGAAGCTCCATTTTCTCCAATTTTCATCTTTTTCTTTCCCTTTAGAGATAGGAAGGAAAATACAAATTTAGGTTCTCTACAAGGTGTTCAACATCTCCAGGTAATGTGTGCTTAACATTGCCCAAATCCTTGATTCCAAACGACTGTGTCAATAAACTCATCTTCAGTGTGTCATTTCCAAATGAAACTACTTCGAGAACTACAAAATTAAGAGGAAATACAAAATGGAAAATGATCTCAGTGAAGCTCCAATGATGGAAAACAATGCCAAAAAACAAAAGCGAGTGGGGGCACTTGCACACCTGTGAGTGGATTGCACTGGCAAATTTGAACATCGAGGAAACTTCTCCAAGAAACTGTGTTGCTTATTTTCTAAAGTCATAAGCTTATTTACAAATTAACTCATGTACTGCCTAATAAAGATGTTGTGTTTAGGTACACAGTATGCCTTCCCTAAGAAATCTTTGTCCCCAAAGCTGAAAGACCAAGACAGTAGTGCCCTAAGCTGAAAATTTTAATGAAAACATGCATTCCCTCCTTAATATAAGTTTAAAATATACATAATAGATCCAAATATGTGGAAACATTCTTCTCAATTCAAGAAATTGCCAAAATTTGTCTTTTTTGAAGTGTGCTATTGTAAGTAGTATGGAGGAGACTATTTGGGCCAAGAGCAATGTCTATACTTCCTTAGACTTGGATTCAGTTGGTATCCATACTTTCTCAGGGAACTACATATTTATGTGTTGAGGATTTCGACATTCAGGTGCTGTCACTAGTAGCTACCAGTGTTTTTCTTCTTCTCTTAGTACTATAGAATTTGCTATCAAATCTACTATTGGAAAATTGTTGGACTTTCTGTTGTAAGTGATGGATCTGTTGTTCCTGGTTTATGATCATTACTACTTTTTTTTTGTTCTGTTGTTTATCGTTGTTAGCACCTATCAGTTTTCAGATTTTCCAAAGGAAAAAAGATCAGATTGTGTAACTGTAGACAATCATTTTTCTAAGAGCCAATCAATGATACCAGTATCTAGACAATTAAGGTATTGTTGAGCCCAATTAAATGATGGATGCCAATTGAGTTGAAAGCCTTGCTTTGTTTTCAAGGCCATGTCGGAGTGGCATTTTCACATGAAATAAAAAAGGGAGTCATAGCCTTAAAAGTTGCAAAGCCTAGGCAACTTCAAAATACGCATGCCAACTGTTAAAGCACGAGTTGAATTTCTTAACCACAGCCACGACTGGATCAAATCTAAGAGTCAAACTTCTCAACGCTGTTTTGACTATATTCTGATCTGGGAAGATTTCACCACTAGTGCTCACTTGATTTACAAGTTTCATAATAGGAGACCTTTATCTTATTTGTTCCTTGATATTCACTTTGTAGGATATCCTAGGCTTCTTTCGACTTGGTTGTTGCTGCAATTCTCAGGAATGTTGACACATGAATAGAATGATGTGTATTTAAGTCCCTTAGTTAGTAGGCCATGGGTATCTAGTGTCCACTAGATCCCACAAACCCTGAGAAGAATTTAACTTCAATATGCCCTATTTTAAATATCGGAGGCATCACTGGCAAGAAGATGTAGTGAAAGGAATATTACCAATTATGGTAGTAGAGTCATCACACATTGACATCTCTCTCTTCCTACAAAATCTAGCAGCAACTCAAGTTCTACCAGTTGTCAAATTTTGCCTTCAATAACTTTTTTGTCAAGTTTAGTGCAAGTCCAACATCAAGTCCAAGTCTTCAAAGAAATTTATCAGAAGACTTACAATAAATATGATATTGTTAATTTTTCTATAGTTTCTTAGGTTGGAGTAGAACCAAATTATTATGAAGATGCAGCGAAGCATAGAGTTTGGCATGAAGCAATGGATGTCAAAATTGATGCACTAGAAGGAAATGAAACATGGGAATTGATTGATCTCCTTTGAGGCAAGGATGTCATAGAAATCAAATGGATCTACAAAACAAAGCATAAGGCATATGAATTAGTTGAAAGGTGCATGGAAAGATTGGTGGCAGAGGCCTTCTCACACAAACCAGGGATAGATTATAATGAAATTTTTGTTCTTGTAGCAAGATCATATACAAAAAGGACTACTTCAACATTAGCAATTTGATTTAAGTGCAAAGGTTTTTAGTTATATGTCAAAACAATGCTTTTCAATGCTTTCTTGGATGAGGAGGTGTTTGTGGAGCAACCAATAGGGTACGAAATTCCAAGGAATAAACACAAGGCTTACAAGTTGAGTAAGAAATTAATTGCATTTAAGCAATCTCCAAGGGACTAGTATGGAAGAACACGTGAGTACCTCAACAGAAGTGAAACCGAACCAACTCTCTTTCTCAAGTTCAACTTTTGGGGTCATTTCTGATCTTTTTGGGTCTATTCCTTGGACTTGAAGCTAGACATTATCCTAGTGCTCATCACTAAACCATGGTTGAAATCCAACTATCTCGTTATTAATTGTAACAAGCAAGGGAACTAGATCTTGCATTGTGCTTGTATGCAAAATTGGAGGAGAATATGGATATGGAAATGGTGCATAGTTAGATCACAAGTCATAAATGATGGGTAGCCTGTTTATGAGACATAAACAATCATTAAAATATATTAGTGATGATTGGAATCATCCTGGTGATAATGTGCATGTATAAGCATCTCCAATACCAATAGGTTTTACATAGCGAAATATGGAAACCCACCCTGTAGAGTCTTCATCCTTTGTCCTTGGTTCATAGTAAGTGCCTTCTATATCCCCTTTTCATGGCCTACAAAAGTCCAAATCCCACTTTGAATATAATGGGAGTTTGGCACAACCAAACAACAATAATACACTACAACAAAACAAGCAGAAATATATTAGGGCATGTAGACAACAATCCTGTAAGCACCCATTGGTCGATATGGAGCAATATTTTAGGCTTCAATAGGTGCAGTCTCAGTGCAGCAAAAGGGTACGTAACTGAATATTGTGAAAAACTGTTGAAGATGAATTTACCTACAAAGGGATGATATTGTTGTGTGAACAAACATAAGGAACATACACTTCTATTTCCCCTAACCTACCCTATAAAGCATCATAGTTTCCACAGCAAAAAGAACCAATCTAACAAACCATATCATTTTAAATAACCTTAAAAATCAATGGGCATATTGAAACTTTGATTTGTGACAATGAATGTTGAAATCCTCATTGAAGGATTTATAATTTTGCAAGTTAAGAGAAAATGGAACCATTAGAGTGATGAGAAAACTGATAATCTTTGATTAACATAGGGAAAACAAGTCTCCTATCTGAAATGAAACAATCCACTAGTATGTGCATGGGAACACTCGCCCAACAATACTAAAACAATGTACTATATTTTAAGCCCTGTGGAGTGACTAGCTGCAAAGACATTATTGAGCAGTGGTAGCTGTGGGTTTGATTGGCATAGAGCTATGTGAATGAGTAGTCATGGGTTTAATTCTTACGCTGATGTTCTGTCCTAAGTCGAAAGTTCAATGCTTGAGCAATTTTATAGAGTTTGAATGTTTCTATGGGTTCTCTTGATTGAAGTTTGTGTTATGGCCATGGTTCTAATGTTGTTATGGGTTCTTGTTGAGTAATTTTAGTTTGTTTTAACTTCTTAGTGAGAATATTGTGATTCAATAATCAAAATTTCAATGCACAACTGATTGTGATAAGTAGTTATGAGTTTGATTCCATAGTGCAATTGTCAAGCAGTAGTTTTGTGTTCAATGCCCAACATTTTCAATTAGTAGTTGTGAGTTGTGATGTAGCATGGGTTCTAAAGTCGTTGTGGGTTCTTGTTGATTTTAGTTTTTGATCCATGAAACAGTTTTCAATCAAAAATCAAAATTTCAGTGTGCAGAGAATTGTTGATTATAGTGCAAAGAGTTGTGTGAATGAGTAGTTGGGTTGTTGGTGACTAATTTATTTGATGGAATGTGTTTAAATTTCTGAGTTTTATATTTCAAGACTAATTCCCACAATATGACTGGTAATATTGATACACAAAGATAACATTCAATAGGTCATGAATAAAGTTCAAATAACATTCAGAGTAGATAAACATGGACAACATACTAATGTGTGATGTAGATGACTAAAATTCTCAGTTGTTTTAGCAATAATTGTAATATCTACAATTACATTGGATTTCTAAAATGAATCAAGTATTGATATTGCCTATAGGTTATTAGCATGCTGGTACATAATAGATTATTCTTCTTCTCAACCACACGTATAAGGCATAAATTGATGAGGTTTTTCCCTATAGATGAAAACTTGCTAGTGTGGAATTGATTATCTCCCTTTGGCACACAAAAATGTAGAAAAAACATGATGTGGACAACTCCTAGCCACAACAATCAATCCCAGCGATGAATAATTCCTCCTTGGAAAATCAATTTGTTGGATAGCAATGTATATCAGTTGATTTAGAAAGTGAATATGCCCAGCAGTATAGTGAGTTTCCCCTTTTAACCTCAGTTTCAAAGCTCTAACCAGCAAAAGTGAAGAAATGAGTCCCATAGCCCTCTTGGGGTTGTATCCTCCACTAGAAATAATGTTCCCTCTCCCACTAATCAAAGTTGCAGCTATTATTGTGGTGCCCATGGTATCATTGTAAGTGCCTATTTTGCATAAGTGGATGTTTACTTTGGTGCTACATTGGTAATTTTTCTATTCATGTCGATGAATAAATCCTTGGATTTACTAGTGGTAGCCTGGAGCTTGTTTAGTTGTGTGGATCTTATCAATGTGTTGTTGGTATCCTTGGTATACTCCATTATTTATTTAAATTTATGGTTTTATAATGATATTTTTCTTCTGTTGGTAGGTTGTTTATGATGTTACTGATTAGGAGAGTTTCAATAATGTGAAACAATGGTTGAATGAGATTGATCGCTATGCGAGTGAGAATGTCAATAAGTTGCTTGTTGGAAACAAATGTGATTTGATTGCTAATAAAGTTGTTGATTATGATACAGCCAAGGTAATGTTAAATGCTGAGTAGCTGTTGATTGTTGGTATCCTTGGTATACTCCATTATTTATTTAAATTTATGGTTTTATAATGACATTTTTCTTCTGTTGGCAAGTTGTTTATGATGTTACTGATCAAGAGAGTTTCAATAATGTGAAACAATGGTTGAATGAGATTGATCTCTATGCGAGTGAGAATGTCAACAAGTTGCTTGTTGGAAACAAATGTGATTTGACTGCTAATAAATATGTTGATTATGATACAACCAAGGTAATGTTAAATGATGAGTAGTTGTTCATTGTTGGTATCCTTGGTATACTCCATTATTTATTTAAATTTATGGTTTTATAATGATATTTTCTTTTGTTGGCATGTTGTTTATGATGTTACTGATCAGGAGAGTTTCAATTATGTGAAACAATGGTTGAATGAGATTGATCGCTATGCGAGTGAGAATGTCAACAAGTTGCTTGTTGGAAACAAATGTGATTTGACTACTAATAAAGTTGTTGATTATGATACAGCCAAGGTAATGTTAAATGTTGAGTAGCTATTGATTGTTGGTATCCTTGGTATACTCCATTATTTATTTAAATTTGTGGCTTTATAATGATATTTTTCTTCTGTTGGCAGTTTGTTTATGATGTTGCTGGTCAGAAGAGTTTCAATAATGTGAAACGATGGTTAAATGAGATTGATCGCTATGCGAGTGAGAATGTCAACAAGTTGCTTATTGGAAACAGATGTGATTTGACTGCTAATAAAGTTGTTGATTATGATACAGCCAAGGTAATGTTAAATGATGAGTAGCTTTGGCATCATGTGCACTGCTATGTGTTTGATTGTATGCATCATCATCTTTGACTTGGTGAGGATTTAAATATGAGTGTGCCTTGAAGTTGTTGGTGCTCTGTTTTTTGTTAATTGCAACACTATGGCAGTTTGTGGTCTTAAGTTTGTTGACTTGGCTTGTAGATTCTTTTTTTTATTAATCTCAAGGGTTATTTTTTTTGTCACTTTTCAGTCTACATTTTTCTTGACATTCTTTGTGTATTTTTTTCTTCAAGGCATTTGCTGATGAGATTGGCATTCCATTTTTGGAGACAAGTGCGAAGAATGCAACAAATGTGGAGTAGGCTTTCATGACCATGGCTGCTGAGATAAAGAACATGTGCACTTTTTTGTTATGATGTTTTCCAACCTTTAACAAGTTCCTATATTATGCAATTGTGATGTTAGATCTTTGTTTGAATCCCTAATTTTAATTATGTGTAATGGTGTAAACCTGTGTCGGCAAATCCTAATGAATCTGATTGAGATTCTACTTTTTCTATGATCCTGCTATTTATGATAAAGGTAAGTGCTGATAAAGTAATCTATAGGAAGCCACTTATTGAACCTTCATCTCTGTCAGCAAAATAAAGAGTGTTGGATGTCATAATAATTGATTTCATCCTCATTTGAAGCAAACACGACCTACAAATATTTGTGGAAATATTTCATGCACCTAGTTGTTGCTGCATTTTTCTAGAGGAGACAATTTCCTACAGGAAGAGGGTTACTGGATTTTATATTAGATTGTATTTGACTTCTTTAGACTATTGAAAGACTGAAATAACTTCAATATTTCTTAGCCTAAATCTCTAAACTAGTGGTGTCTTCTACAACACTCAAGGGATTACTTACTGATACAAGAGGTGTGCAAAAAGAACTTAGATTTGCTTCTCAGGTTTATCCAACTCTTGTTTGAAGAAGTGGCAATGATTTACATTAGATGGAAGGTTGTTAGAATCAACATATTCTATAAAGGGACAAGTCTACTTATCTCAGTAAAAAGAAACACTTCTAGGCATGTAATACAGTGAATTCTGATTATATATCAGTCCTTGTATTGTTGCTTCTCATTTTCTGTTTCAGTTTGTGTATTTGTGTTTTCTTGTTAAGATATGAATATTTAAATGATCTATATATCATACATGGCCCTAACCTTGAAACCACAAGTTACTATGCCTTGAAAACACAATTAGAAGCTTTAAAGGAGAGTGCAAGAATCATATTTGAACTAAGTTGTGAATAAGTTAGTGGGTAGAGGAAGTGTTTAATGAAATATCAAAACCAAAATATTCCATACAATATATCTTCAAGCCTCTAGACTCCAATAGTACACTACAGTAGATGGAAAGTGAAGTGTTTGACAAAATCATGATTTAAATAACCCTTACAGTAAGCCTAACCATTATCAGTTGGCAAGAAAAAAAAAAGTAGCAGTAGTTTAAAAGAGGAGTGGTGGTATAAACATGTTTTCCCTAGTAACTTAGCATGCCAACTCGAAACTTTGTCCTGACAGCCCTATAAGTTGATGAGAGCAATAAATTTAAGGATCATTCGCACTTATTAAGGCATAAAAAACCCCAAAATATCGAACTTCAATGCACTTCCAAGAATCTCAGATATGGAATATTACCAAGATCCATTTCGAGTTTATGTCCATTCCGAGTCCGTGATGGTCATGGGACTCTGTAAGCCTCAATTCCTAATGCCATTGCCCATCTAACACGGTAACACCTTCCATAGATCCCTGTATAGCTGCGTTAATTAATTTTAATTTCCCACTAGCTATGGCAAATTAATTTTGATTTCCCGCCTACGCTCTCTTGAAAATCTATTTAAAGATGTCTCATACAGTCTCCAAACCAATTCTGAGCCCGTTTCTAACTTGGCGCTGCAGACTTCAGTTGGTTTAGGTAATTTTTTATACTGTCACTATTTTAACGTTTTATTATTTCTTAATCAAATTTTATATGAGAAATTGAGTGTACTTTGCATGTTTTCAGTGAGAATGCTAACTGATAATGGTGGGAGGGAGATCTTCCTTATGGTACAAACAATCCAGCCAAAGCGGGGGAATCTCCTCGTACCTTATCACTACGGTCATCGTTGTGCATCTGCATGCACTGGAAAAGACAGAGAAGGTCACCCTCCAAGTAAAACCCTAGAACTTGCAGTTACGAGACTTCGTCCGTAACCTCTAAATGAAAGTAAGTGTATAACTATTCTTTGGGCGAGCGACTTAACGTTCCTCGCTTCCTCTCGAGTCTCCTTTTAGTTTAGTCAGCTTAATGCATCCTCGTTAAATCCTCTAATATATTACCCTAAGCCATTTTGGCTTGCTTCAACCAACACTATACATTTTGCTTCTATAATGTATTAATTCCCTGGGATGTAGATAGACTACAAGAGGTAATATATATATAGGAATATAAATTATAGTACAAAGCCAGTTAGAGATTAAGCTCTTGGACCGGGTAGAACTCTCTATTAACTCCATGAAATGCTTTAATTATTGCAACAATTTTATTAAACTCTGATATGTTTTGATGTAGTTGCTATTTGATTTTTTTTAATTATAAATATTTGGAAAGACACTATTTTATTTTCACATTTTTTTATTGAAGGGTTAATTTAATTTACACTTTTCCATTGAAATGCAATTATTTTTATAACTTTTCATCCTTGAAGGGTTGGACAGTTACATGCCCTTCCAAAAACAATTATGACCAACCCTTCAAATTTGACCACTGCTGATGATGGGAGGTGTAGGGTCACCAATAATCAATCATTAATGGTTGGTTGAAAAATTATGTAGATGATCCAGGGTAATAATTTGAATGGCGAGAAAATAAGTTTTACACTTTCTTATTTAGGTTTAAATCTTGAATGAGACATACGAATGAACCTTATTTTCAATGTGTTTTGAAATATTCTTACCTTTGCTAAGTCATAAGTTTCTCACTAAATATTGATTTACAAAATTTTGACATTAAACTAAAATTTATAATAATAACTAATCAAATTTAAATTTAAATTGTACTAAAATAATCCCAACCAAATATCAATTCCCATAAACCTAAATAAAATAAAATATATAAATACGGTTATAGATATACCTAATGAACTCGATCACATAGACATAGTTAAAGTGTTGAAACCGACCCAACGAGATGCCCAACCGTTTCCCAAATATGATGTTGTTGTGAATATATTATACTTCAGTTTAACTATAATATATTATGTTATATTTAGACCACATAGACCTCCTAACTAGACCTTAGCTTAGATGTAACTTTTGACTTGAATTTTAAAATGTCATAAAATGATGCAATGGTTTTTGTTTTTTTCAATATATGCATGCATGTTTCAATGTTTAAGATTATAATTCTTTACTTAATTAACCAAATATTCTGTAAATGTATTTAACTCTCTAGGTATATGGGTGTATGTAATATAATTAAACTTTATTTCTAACAACTCGACCAGCAAAAAAACTAGCTTTATCGTTATCATTTGGATACAAAACTAGCTTTACGAGTACCATGCCTCTGACCCACCATTTGTTTCTTGAGTACCGGCTTGAGTTCGGCCTCGTAGAGGTCGCTAAGCCTCAACTTAGATGTACTATTGGCTATATAGAACCACCTTTTGTATCACTTGACATTATTATCTTTTGATATAACTATACACAAGGAATTGTGTATCAACCTAAAAGATATGTATAAAATGACACAATGGTTTTTTTTTAATACTTTCACGTTTCAACTCTTTCCTATAGATGCCAATCCAAATATAGTCAAATAATTTGTGGATGTATTTATCTCTATAGGTAAATGGATGGATACTTGTAACATAATAAAATTAATATTCTAACAACTTTACCAACAAAGACATTTTAAGAACAAAATGATCTTGAATGCACTAAACATCATTAAGTTGCGACGTTGCTAATCATGAATCTACGTAGATAATTACACTTTGATGCATAGTGTTATGTTGTTTACCAATGACTTCATCTTGGAAGTGCCCTAAAAGTTAGGAAGCTAGATTACTTATTTAGAAAATATGTGAAAAAGGGGGATGCGGTTACTGATCCATTGTTATTCACCTGGTGTTGGTAGCTCCAACAAATTAAGAGGACCTAGTAAACCGCCAACATTGGGTAACCAATAAGGTATCTACTCAACATTTATTTAGTGAATTGTGTAAGTGTAGAAGACAAGACCACGTTTGACCAACCTCTACCTCTAATTGTACATCAAAATGATGTTTCCTAGGTTCTACTCTTTGGAAGTGGTCTTCTCCCCTCAATGGGCAGATCAACTTAGTTGAATTTGATGGCCTTGGAGTGTTTTCTCACCACCTCTAGTTCAAATCCCTAATGCTTACATTATAATGTGTTTGATTAAGAAAATCATTTCTAGTTCTTTTCATTATTTGCATTTTTACTCTTAGTATGGATGTTCCTTACTCAATGTTAGGGCACTAGCAAAATAAAAAAACCAAGATTGAGTTACTTGCAACAGATTGAATCCAAAAACTAGATTAGAAAAGAAAATGACTAATACCAATTTTTCATTTTTTCTACTATCAAACTAACATGATATGAGATATTGTCAAATGAATTTCATATAGGTGTGTTACTTGTTCACTTAAAATTAACAATGTTTAAGACTAAGTCATAAGAGGTTAGCTAGGTTAGTTAAAGCGGGGGTTATTTAAGACTATTAACATTATTTAGTGAATTGGCCACTAGGCTTCAAATCTAAAAAAAGTGGCCAATTCACACCCTTATATGATGGTCAAATGAGATAGAACCATCATGGTTATTAAATTAGGCCAAGTGGCCTCATGTCCCCTTTGGATTAAAAAACCTCAAACAATGTCCCACCCTTAGGTGATGTAATTGCTTTCCATGATTATGGATCTTGGATGATTTCTTTGGAATAATTCTCAAATCCAATGCTATTGAAGACTTATAAATTGTGTGCTTAGTTCCTACACATTTGTATCAAGTAATCACAAATGTTCTCATATATTTCCTAGAGAAGATACCCATTTAGTTATCTTCCCCCTCATAAAATTACCTGGAAATACATCACCTTCATCTAGCATGGCTAATGCATCAAGGAAATCTTCAAGTGGGAAACACCCTCCTCTTCCCCTCCCCTCCACGTAGAGGGATTCCAAATGTTGGAGGGAACACAAATCCATCTCTCCCATCTCAAGGTTGTTAGAGAACTAATATGCCCTTCATGGCTAACTTGAAGCTACTATAGTTAAATCACTTCATGAACAAATGCATTTGTCTTAGTGTGAATCGTCCTACTATGCCCAATCAATTACCCTCAAACATCTTGTGTTTGAATTAAAACATGGAAAAGGTCCTTCTAGAAATATAGATTCCTTCCATCTATGGTTTCATCGAACAACATTACAAAAAATTCTGTAAGACTTAGATTTTTCTAGCATACCCTTATAGGTATGGAAACTAGGTGGTATATTGGATTTACTATAGGGACATAGACTTTGTTTATGGTTATAGCCCTTGATTTCTTAAAACATTTCAGCCAATAATTTACCCATTTGAAAATAGATCGGTACTCAACTCCATACTGCTTGTGACCAATTGGCCTCTCCACATATTATTTATCATATACATGAGTGGAGACATAGTATAAGTTTGTGTTAAATCCCCTTGGATACATATATCTTGCTGGATTGGTTTCTTTCAATTCCTTATTCATATCATTGCCAAGGATGTACCTTGTTGAGTCTCCAAAAAAAGGAAGATGAAATCCTTAAGGCCCAATAGTTAGATCTTACATACTGACATTTGAGATGATTGTATACCATTACACCCAATGGTCATATATCCTATCATGTTGGTTAACCCTCTATGTTAGGGGCATTTTATGTAGTCACTATCCTTCTAGGATTGACCCAAATTGAAATGGTATATTACACCAATAATTAGTTTAATTTCATGTCCTTATTTGGTGGTCCTAGCCATAATGGAGATCTAAACATTCCTAATTTGATTTCACTATCTTATACTCTAAATGTCCAATATGTTCTAGTGCTCCACAAGCATCCACCTCCTATCAAGGGGATCCATTCTACCTTAAATAATTGACTTCATCAGAATGTAACTTGGTTCAACTCCCTCCTCCTCAACATGGTTAAAATTTGGTCACCAGTTATGACCAAATAGTAATTAATAACCAAATCAATGGAAGAATAAAAAGAAACCAAACGGATTTGAAACCATGAGCATCAAAGGTGAAATGAAACTAATAATGATATCAATGCTAGGGAAAATAACAATCCAAACTAGAGTCAAATGTAAGGAAAGTATGTAAACTTAAAATCCGTATGTTATATGTTGGAGGGATCATTATGCCCCCATTATGCAATGATCATAAATAAATTTAACAACAAAGGTTATACTTTCCCAATTAGATTGACCTTCAAGTTCCTTGAAATTTTGCAACATTCTCTTCCCTAATAGAACTTCATGGATTCATTAAGTGGATATCCTTCATCTTCGGTCTCTTTTATTTCCCTCTAAGATGTTGAACCATCATACCACAAAGTTCTTATGACTACTAGCAAGATAAATACCCAAACAAATAATCACAGTTATGACACAACAAAACAACATATATCCAATAAGGAGTAAAACACCTCCATCTCTCAATATTTCATTGCAAATCACTAAACCTTAGGTTAGAACTACTTTGATTGTTCCCAAATTCCCCTTGAAAAGGAGCACACATAAACTTCATTATATCTCGATTGGTTGTGGAACCTCATGGTGCTTACTTTCTTACCGGTCTCGTACCTTGACACGACTTACTCACCTCACCAGATTCTTCTCTAATATTTCATAACAGTCGCAAGCTAGAAGTAAAAGTCGTATTAGTTATGTCAATACAGCTTACTATCTTCACTCAGATAAAAGTGCTTGGACTAATATACTCTTTATTTCGGCTTGGCTTCTCCGCTAGACCAAAAATAGTTCTTCGTGCATAGCAATGGATTACAACCAGAAGAGTTATATTAAGGTGTGGTAGTTAAAAGCCAACTTTGATTGTTCCCAAATTCCCCTTGAAAAGGAACACACATAATCTTCATTATAGATATTCTTTAGACTTTAACGTTGTTACAAGTTTATCCAAGTCATCTTGCACAATGTTTACCTTAGAGATCCTTCAAACATGCACTTATAAACATTAAGAAATTGTTTCCCTTTCGAGGACTTCACCATTTGGATTATAGGGTGATTCAATTTGATTTAGACAACAAAGAACATGTCTTTCCCATTCAATGGTTTTTTAAATCTTAACCACTTTTAGGAATTTCAAGATTCATCATTGCACCATTAATGAGGGGTTTGCACTAGTATAATGTCTAGGATCTCATGATCTCATTCCCTTTTTTATTACTTTATGAGATTAGAATGGTAATCTTCTCAAATTAGAAGGACATTTTCCTAAGTTGTCTATAAAGTGAGTTAATAAAATTGTCTTAATCAATGTAGAATTTATCAAATACTTAATCAAAATACAACATAGTAATTGGTAGAACCTCTTTCTATATATCATGAAAGTGGTATCATATTTTGTCTTTAATTTCAAATAGTTTATTAATGAGGGAAGAGTGGTCACAATGGATTAGGTTGCATGATGACCATCTTTATACCAAATTCAAGTTTAGATGGACACACATTCACATAACCCAAAATCTTGTATAATTATGTATTAGTACTTTTTCTATTTGATTATTATACTTTTGCTTTCACACATTCACATGGAAAAGAAAACATTGATCAGGTTAAAAAGTATAATTACAATACAATACACTTGTTGCAATAGCTATATTACTATGTATAAGGCTCAAGTAAGACCTTAATAAAATTATATAACTCGAATGAGTATAACTTTTTTCTTAATAATAATATACAACTCTCAAGATACCTCATGTGTAACTGCTCAAACAAATTTTTAGAATAATTTTGAAATAATAAATTTTACAATGTGCTATTAATTATCTTTAAGGGTGATAACTTTATATCATAGAATATTATTCAATTGAACCTAGTAAACTTAATTTTTTCAATTTAGAAACATAAATATATTAGAAAATAGGTAAGAAAACCAGTTCAACATTATATATATATATATATATATATATATATATATAATAAAAAATGTTAATATACATTCAAAGTAGTGAATTAAGTAATATTTTACATTCTCATTTTTAAAAATTCTTATTTCACTAAAAATTTAAATTCTAGATTCATTGTTAAATACCATATTTAATGGAATATATATTTATCATAGAAAACATTTCACTATATATTGGCTACTATGAAGGGCATAACGGGCATAACCATAGGGAAACTTTGATAATAGAAATTAAAGAAGAAAAAATAATTTAATGACAATGATTTAGTCACTAAACATAATAAACTCAATCATCTAATCAACAAACAACCATAATTATCACTATAGAGGCTTTATACTAATAATAAAAAAAACAAGATATAATATGTGTTCAATTACGATTTCACGTGATTAGTAAATAGGATTCAGGAACATGTAAATAACCACACAAGATCACCATGGAAGTAATGTTTAAGTGGGAAAATTTGAGCATCATGAGGAAATCTAGTTGTAAAAGAGGTCGAAGACCATTGCTTAAAAGTTAAGTATTACAATGGACCATCATTGGAATGTTGATTACTACCATGTTGATTTCTATAGTTCATAAATCAGTTTTTCATAAGAGAAATTCCATTCACTTCTTCTACTTGATATAGTCAACTTTGACCACTAGGTTAAAGTGCCCCCTCAGTTAGCTTGATTTGATCAACATTTTATTACATAATACATATGGGCATTAATTTAAAAAATAAGGGTGTTCACGCCCACTAGAGTGCTCCCAATTTGAGTATTTACAAAGAGTATATATATGTGAGGAAGCTCAACTTCCCCCACTATTTTGGAATTCCATTACTAATCAAAATCCCAGGCTTTGTAGCAACCTTTCCCATCACTGCAAGCCATTGTACAAGTAGGCGCATTAAAGGGATTTTAAATTTTGACCTTAGAGGCAATTTCCCCATAATATCAATAGATTAAACCTCCCAAGGAGGGCCACAAGAAATGAAATGCATGCATGATGTGAATTAAGAACACATCATATTAAATGAGCATAAATTCATAGAAATTAATGGCAACCTAATTCCCGTGAATAGATTCAAACACAATCACACATAGCACCCATCATACATAAACATTTATGACATAAAATATCATGAATTTTACATTTTCATAAACAACGTTAATGAATTTATATTTTAGCTAAAGAAAATCCAAGAAATTGGTCACATAAGAGAAATTTTCCACTCAACCATAGGTCTCTAGCCTAGATATCACCCGCAAGCAAGGCTATGAGGCCACTAGGGTCAAGGAACCAAGTTACAAGCTTTTTTCTCTCTTATCCCAAACCATATGCTAACATGTTCAAGTAATATGTTCACTACATATCATTATAGGCATCTCATACAACCATAAAATAACCATGGAACCTTTTTTCCACTACCCCACAGAACAAAAGGAAAATATTCCCTTTCTATACTTGATTGTGCCTTGGAGATATTCTTCATTCTAGTATTACTCTATATGGGTAGAAAGACCCTAATCTACTATATGCATTATAGGATTTTCCTATAATATTAACACATGTCTCTCAAGCATCAAAAGAGAAGAAAACACATAATGGATGATAGATTCCTAACTTTCCCGAACTCTATGCTTGCCTACAACCATCTAGTTTTCATTCCAGGTCTATATCCCTCTTCATGTGATGATTTTGATTCATTTGCAAACTGTTAATAATTATCAATCGAGAACATTTAATGAGTAGTCTACAACATGAACATGAGAATGTCATAATGAATGCTAGTGAAAGAAAATGAGAGGATTGGGGGAAATGATGGTTTAAATTATTTCTAACAAGATGATTATATGAATATTACACTTCCCGTGATGATTGCACTCAACCCATGCTTCTATAACTACATGATAATACTTCCCCACCAACATATTATATGCAGTATATGATTGGTCTGATAATTCATAGTTGGATAGCTTTATTTAAGACACATGGAGGAAAATATATGATCTCTAAGGCTCACAATTGGAAATAGGTACAATTTACTTTCCCACGGGCTCCCTTTCATCTTCCTTTTTAGTGGAATCATAGCCCCTATCATGATCTTTGTAGTTATCTTGAACCATTATGTACTATGTTCTAGCATGAATATCTATGTAAATTGATCTCATCACTTCTCTCATGATATTTGAAAATGTGGAAAGAGACCCTCAAATGTTGATCTTGCATGGGGAATTATATTTGGGCCATTCATTATAAGACATCAATTGTTAAGGTATGCTCACATGTAATGCAATGAAGAGGTGTGGGCTATTAATCTCATGACACAAATGCAATCTCAACTGTTCTTGTTAGAATTACTTCTCATGCTCAAGTTCCTTTGAAAATGCCACAAGGATTTTTCAACCAATAATCTAAACCATTGGTTGCAATCTAGGTTATTTGCATAAAAGACCCTCCAAGTGATTGATGTTCTTTTATTGCAAAAGTTAATTTCTTTTCAAGTTAAATAATTAATCATTGTTTAGTGCTCTCTATTTTCCCCACAATAGTTGTAAAATTAAAGACCTACCATTGAATGCATTCAACATATCTAAACTTGGACATGCCCAATTCACCCCATTTTGATCTACAATGTTCCAATAGTGCAAAATTATCAATCCAACCATGCATAACAACGAATAATATAAGTTTACTATTCATTTCCATACCAAATTGCGTGGAAAATTCACATATGTAATGTTTGAATTGTCTAGTGCATGTAAGCTTATGTGGAGCATCAACTATAGTGAATTTGTACATTTAATAGGATCCCAAAGAGTGTGTGATAATTTTGTTTGTAAAGCTAATTCACCTGCGAATGACTAATCTTGTGCGGCTTCCCTAGCTACCCTGTGACCTAACCATTCTTGTTCACGCCTCGGCTTTTTCCACAGGCCTCTCCTACGCAGGCCAATATGGATCGTCCCTCATCCCATTCCCCTAAGGAATGCAGGTGGTTGCTGGATGTTTCCTTCTGCGCGCTTGTTTCCTCCACCCCCCCTCTGTCGTCCTCCTCAGACGCTTCTGAAGCCAACTTTAGCAAATGAGTGACAGCCCCTCGCAGTCAGATCCTGTCAGCAGCTTCCAGACTTAAGGCCCTTGGATTGAGAGAGCGTGGGTTGATTGGATAGTTCACAGGGATTTGGCCGTTTCCAAAATCCATGGACACCTGGATCAACAAGAACTAGATGCCCCTGATCTCTAGGGCCCTACAACATTGCTTCTACGGTAAGGGTTTTTTTACCTTTCTTTTCGAGAATAAAGATGATAGAGATCTCATTTTTAGAAGTGGCTCATACTTTATGGGTCCCCACAGCTTGTATTTAAATAGATGGAGCCTCTCCTTTGACCCTGAGAAGGATGTCCCCTCTGCGGTCCCTGTCTGGGTTCGCCTTCCTCATCTTCCCTTACATTGTTGGAATGACGAAACCCTGCAAGCCATTGGGAACTCTCTAGGAAAATATATTGATAAAGCAGAGCCAAAAGGTCCCCTCTTCTCCTGTGCTAGAATTTGTGTAGAGGTTAATTTGGAAAAGGTCTGTCAGACGAGGTAAACCTTCTGATGGATGGATGGGAGCACATGCAGAAGGTTGACTATGAACAACTACCATTCAAATGTAAAAAATGGCATGAATATGGACACTTTGTAAAAACCTGTCCAAAAGCAATCCAAGAGGTTCCGGAAAAAACTCAAGAGGAAGGCTGGCAGCGGGTCAAAAAAGGAAGAAAAACCATCCCAGCTTCTCAACCTCCTAAAGGGGCTCAAATAAAAAATAACCAAGAAATCCCTAAAGAAACCTAGGAAGACCTTCCCAGCAATAGATTTCAGGACTTACCCATCGAAGAGGGAGAAATTCCAGCTTTGGAAGCAGTCACAGTAGAACAAGACAAAGAAGATATGCTCATCCCTCCCTCCTCCCCCAGAAAAGAGCAGATTGGTACAAACATAGGTGGATCTAGCACTCTTGGTAGCTCATGGGCAGATAAGGTTAAAAGCAATTTCATTCCGCTCTCCTCATCTTTGGACATCTCTTTGGAATCCCTCAAGAGATGGATGTTATTCAACCACCTAACATAAGAGGCAGAAAGTCACACAGGTACCACAGAGAACTTGAAGCAGAAAGAGAAATCGAAATGGGAAGACAAAAAATCTTGGAAGAAACAAAATTTCTTCAGAATTCGAAATCATAGATTAAGGTAAGTAGTAGGTCTCGAGCAGGACCTCAACTAGCAAAGAAGTAATGTTGGTAGTCTCTTGGAATTGTAGGGGTCTAGGAAGTTTGAACAAAGTAGAAGCAGTTAAAAATCTAATTAAAACTGAAAATCCTAACCTTATGTTAATCCAAGAGACAAAAATGCCGGACGTAGGTCATGGCTCTCTCATGCTCCCTATGGAAGGATTGCCATGGAAAATCTCTTGGTGCTTGTGGAGCTTCTGGAGGAATCGCTACTTTAATTTCTCCTAAATTCTCAATGGTCTCTTCTACCGAGAACAATCATTGGATGCTAACCGAAATCAAAGAGAATGGAAGTGCTAATCCTTTATTCACCTGCAACGTCTATGGACCCACTCATTATAGGGACAAGAACAAATTTTGGGAAGACTTCAGTGATCTCAAAGAGAGCATGAATGGGAAAAATATCATTATTGCTGGTGATTTCAACGTCACCAAATCTCAGTAGGAAAAATGAGGAGGAAATTTAGTTTGTGACCCCTTCGGGGAAAAACTGGAGGACCTTATAGCTGATTTGGATCTTATGGACATCCCACTGAAGAATGGAAAGTACACCTGGAATAATAAGAGATGCGATGTAGGGTACATTGCTGCCAAGTTGGATCGCTTTCTGGTAAGCTCCTCCTTCTTTATCTCTGATCTTTTAGCATGTTCCTACACACTTCCTTATGCCTCTTCTGATCACCATCCCATCACCTTATCCCTCTCTCCCCCTGAAAACCTTGGGCCGATCCATTTCCATTTTAAATCCCTCTAGCTCTAGGATCCCATCTTTCTCGACCTTGTCAGATCTGCATGGAACTCAAGCTTTGTCAAATCCCCCAGTTTAATTTGGGAATCCAAGGTTCGAGCTGTCAAAACGTTGCTCAAAAGTTGGGCTAAGACTTCTTTCAAAAACCCTTGTCATGTTAAAGTTAACTTGCTTCCGGAGCTAGTTGCACTCCATTCAAAGATGGATACGATGGAAGTGATGCCCACCCTTTTATGTCAGGAAAAGGATCTGGATCTAAATATCTTCATAGCATCCAAACGGGAAGAAGAAGAATGGATAATCAAGTCTCGGCAATTATGGCTGAAAGGAGGGGACAACAAGACTTCCACAATCAGGCAAAATCTCATCGCAGCAAGAATGATATCAGGGATCTGAAAGGCTAGAACAACGAAAGGATTAGCGGGCAGGAAAACTCAAAAAATCATGCTTTCAATCATTTCAGCGATCTCTTCATGGATAGTGGGGACTCTGATCCTATAGCTCAAGCCGATCTTTTGGAAAACATCCCCTGTCTGGTCTTGGACAACGTTAATAGAGACCTCTCTAAACCAATCTTGGAACATGAAATTTTGAACTCCATTTGGTCTATTCATGATGATAAGGCTCCAGGACCGGATGGTTTCACCATCAATTTCTATAGAGCCACTTGGGAAATCATCAAGGAGGATCTTAAGCGTATGCTCAACTGGACTAGGAAAAAGGACAAAATTGTAGGTGTGACCAACTCCTCCTTTCTTTCTCTAATACCCAAAGATAAACTCCCCTGCACCATAGACTACTTCAGACCAATCTCCTTATGCAACACTTCTTATAAAATTCTCATTAAGATCCTTGCCACTAGAATGAAGAAGGTTATAATGGGTAAACTGATCACTGATGCACAAGGGGGATTTATTGTTGGTCGACAAATCCTAGATAATATCCTCATCGTCCAAGAGGCAATACACTCAAGCACGAAAAATAAAAATCAAGGTATGGCCAACAAACTTGATATGGAAAATGCTTTCGATAGGGTTAATCATCACTTTATCTTTGAAGTCATGTCTAAATTTGGTTTCTCAAGAATATTTGTTCGGTGGGTAAAAGCCTGTATAAATAGCCACTAGATTTCCCCCTTGGTCAATGGCAGACCCACCAATTTCTTCCGTGCCTCTAGAGGTTTGAGACAAGGCTTCCCTTTGTCCCCCTTCCTTTATCTCTTAGTTGCTGATTCCATGATCAGAAAGCTTTAAGTGATGCAAGATTCAGGAGAATTAAAGGGAAAAAAATTTGCCCGAGGGGTCAATCCATCTAGTCACTCTCAATTTGCACATGACACAATCCTTCTAGGGGGGGCCTCCATCACCATCACTGAAAGATTCAAGCATGTTCTCACAACTTTCCTTAAAGCTTATGACGAAAAAATCAATGCTGAAAAATCCAAAATCTATGGCTGGAACTTCTCTCTAGGGGTCCTTGCAAGAATAGCTAGAATTTTTGGATTCGAAGGAATCTTAGATTGGAACTCCTTCAATTATCTAGGAATTCCTATCTTCAAAGGAAATAAACGAGTTGCTGATTGGAAAGGGATGATCGATAAAATTAAAAATAAAAAATCAATTACTGGGGCTCTAGGTTGCTCAATCATGCTGACAAGCTGATCCTGATCAACTCCATCCTCTCATCCTTTCCCCTCTACTCTTGCTCCATCTCTCTCGCCCCAAAAACTATGATGCTGTAAATTGTCAAAGATCTAAGGAAATTCTTATGGCAAGGAGGTAAAACCAATCAATCCAAAAAATTTCACTTGATCAGCTGGGACACTGTGTGCAGACCCAAGCTATGGGGGGGGGGGCAGGGATCAAAGATCCTTCACTTATGAACCTTTCTCTTGGCTCCAAACTTCTATGGAGGATTAGTTCTGGTAAAAAGGCCTGGTGGAAAGAGATTTTCTACAAAAAGTATATGTCTCGAAGCAGAATCCATTGTGTGGAAAATATTGATCAGAATAAAAAAGGGACTGTTGATGTATACGTAACTTCAGAATGTATTTCATATGTGTATATTGTACTCCTATAGATATGGTATTATTCCTATGTATGGAAGTGTTTGTATTCCTATAGAGATGTTATTATTCCTCAATACGGAAGTGTCGCCATTTATATTGTAAGTGTCGTAACTTATACTTGATGGGTTATTAGACCACCTTGTTGGGGTCGGCCCTGTATAAGTCATGTGGGTCGAAGGGTTATTAGACCACCCTATTGGGGGTCGACCATGTGGATCAAATGGTTATTAGACCACCCTATTGGGTGTCGGCCCAGTCAGCATTATGTTATGTGGTTAAGTTAAGGCCGACCTAGTAAAGGTTATTAGGCAAGTCAAGTCAAGTATAAATAGAGTGCGGAAGGCACTCTATTTGATCATTCTATTTTCACACACACTCTTTGGAGAGTGGCACACTTTTGGAGGAGGAGAAACTGCTGCTAGGAGATGTCTATCTCTTATGCTTGGGTTGTATCATTGCTCTATTTATCTCTGAGGAAGTTATTGGGGTTTTTCACCTTTATGGTTTTCCCCAAGTAAACTATGTGTCTCTTGTGTGCTTGCATTATTGTGTCCATGATTGATATGCTGTACATGTTGTTCTCTCAGTTAAGATCATAGATCAGATTGAAGTAAATTCTGAAAAATTAACATGGTATCAGAGCTAGCCTTAAAGAAGGCATGGTATGGCATGTATGACACTTGTTGCACTTCCGATGCTAGGGCTTTATATAGCAAAAACCAGTCATCGTAGAAATTTCGCTATAAATACATTTTCGTGAAGTTTTCAGATCTGAAAATAGTATAGGGTGAAGCTAAGATCTCCATGTACCTTGTGTCCAAAGGACAACATCTAATTCATTGTACTTTGTGATTTATGATCTGTACAATATAGGGTTTCTGCCTCTTCCAGATCTCAGTCATAAACAGGTGACCTTGATAAAAAGGTCATAACATGGGATAGGAAGCTCCAAATTAAATTTCGTAAAAAGTGATAGGTAGTGAACGGACTGTACTTTCTCAAGTAACTTTTTTAGAGGATGAAACAAAACCAGTGACATGTGGCACGCCGTACAATTTTACTCTCCGGTTTTTATCCCATAAACAGGTCACGTTGTGACACTTGGAATAACTCTCTCTCAGAGAATCCATTTGAGGTCAGACCTATGGGATTGGAAATATGATAGGTCGAGCTATCGCAAGAAACGTTTTCAGACCCTTTGGATTGAAAAGTTCAGAGTTACACCAGAAACAATCAGGTACATATTTATTTCAAAACAAAATTATTTTCGAGCACCTTCATTCATGGCTTCCGGAATTTAGGGTTTTGGAGAAAGTTGGAATTTTTGTAATCGAAGACTATGGCTGAATGATACTCATCAAAATCAAAATTTAGAGACCAAGATCAAAATTTTTGGTTGGGCAGAAGGCCGGGCTTGATCAGACCCTAGTTTGGGACTTTGATCGGAAAAGTGGAAAATTAGGGCTTCTGCGAAATTGGAAATTTTTGAAATCTGTGACCACGGCTGGAAGCTCCTTAGAAAAAATAGAAGCTTAGAGCTTTGGATCGAACCTTTTGATTGGGCAGAAGGGTGGGATTTATCAAACCCTAGTTCGGGGTCATGTCTAGTGAATCTAGAAGTTTCAAAGGCAAATTTGAGGGGTGAAACTTTGCAGTTTTCAAATTATGAGTATACCAGCTTGATCAGCTCATCAAGCCGCATATTTCTATCCTTTCAAAAGTTTGAATTTTTAGGGTTTCTCTGACAAACCCTAATCCATCTCCAGATCCAGTTCCCACAAATCAAGTGGATTGGGTTGGTCACCTGCATAAGTGAAGAAGTTCCTGTTTCAGAGGGAGATGAGGCTAAGGCCTTACATAAGAAGATTACAAGCAATCTCAACAGGTATGACTCATCCAGGCATGTTTCGAGATTTGTTCATGATTAAGTTTATGGTATGTTTGTCTTCATGTTATCACGGTTAGTACAATATTGGTTAATTTTAGACTTGTCGTATCACCTTAATAAAATTATGAATGCATGATAGAAGATATTCATTGATTAAGGTTTTGACACTTATGATTGTACTAATGCATTGTGATGTTGTATGAGGTTTATGTTGTTCACTAACATGAAAGGTACACCAATAAAGACAAATTATGTTCTACGTCAAGAACATATGATCATGGTGACATGAAGACAAAGATTCATCCATTGTCATGGATCACATAGAAGATCTACTTATGAGCTATGTATAACTTGGTTCTGCAATGGTTAACTTATGAGACATGTAGGTTACTAGCACAAGTCATTGAAGAGAACCAAAAGACATCATGCGGGTACGTTAGACATGACTAGCTAACATAGTAATCCAGGTATGTTTTTCCTATATCAAGTTAGAATATTACCTTGTGTTAGGATCCCTTATATAAGTATGATTAGTTATGTCTATTCATAAAGTTAGAAATGTAAGTAATCAAGGGTTTATGCATATTATGTCTCTTATCTTGATTAATGATATGACTAACCAGAAAAATATTTTTACGAATATGCATGAGTAAGAGAAGTCTTCCTTAAAACATTGAATGCTAATGCTTATTATCTGTTTTTGAAATGATCATGACTATACATGTTTAAGATTATTGTAGTATTGAGATTATACTAATGAATGTATGATTATGTATGAGATCTCGAGGATATCACAATAATGATACCTGTAAGCATGCATAGTGATCGAGGATGGATATAAGTTCAAGGACAGGTAATCCAGGAAGCAAAGATCAAGAAGGAGCACACTCCAGTTGTTCCTGCAAGGAAGCAAATATCAAGAGGGAGCAAACTCCAGTTGTTCCTGCAAGGAAGCAAAGATCAAGAAGGAGCACACTTCAGTAGTTTCTGCAAGGATGCAGATATTCAGAGGGAGTTGACCACTTCTCACAATCCACATCAGAATGTAGTTGCAGAAAGAAGCAAATACTGAGAGGGATTCAACCCAACAAAAAAACAAAGATAAGTATTGCAATTATCATTCCTTTCATATTTTATTGTTTAAATAATACTGTTCAATAATGTATATACTCATGTTCCTAGAATTAGGTTGTGTATTATGCATATTAGAATAGTTGCATTGATGAACAGTATACTACTAATATACATGGGTAAGTGGCCTATGGCATTGTACAACATTCCATTGATACTTATCTAGAATGAAACCTCTTTGCTGACATGTTGGGAGTTGTGCACACTCTTAACAATGTTCTGGTAGAGATTGGAAGGCATATAGAAAGTTACGGGATATGGATAAAGGTTGTATTGAAGCATTGGCTAAGATAATTGCATGACTGTATGACATATTCCTTTATGTGTAAGAATTTGTTCTAAAAAATATGAGATGTTTCTAATCATGTAGTTTAACTTGTTTTGTAGGAAAGATCGTATACGAGCACCTACAAAAGAAGGATTACAACATTTGTTTCAGCAACAAAGTTATCTATTGAAGATATTGAATATATTGAAGTTCCCAGGATTCGGGAAGAATGCCATAATCAAGGAGTACCAATTGACCATGAAGAATGATGTTTGGGATGCAATCCCAAGACATGAAGGGAAGTCTGTTGTGACTTCCAAATGGATCTATAAGATCAAGCATGCCACAGATGGTAGCATGGAGAAATATAAAGAAATATTTGTAGCTCGTGGCTTCTCCCAGAAAAAAGGGATTGATTATGGGCTCAAGTATGATGCGAATCAAAAGTTTAATGTGCAGGGTTATGTTGATTCAGATTAGGCAGTCAGTGTTGCAGATAGGAAGAGCACATATGGGTGTTGCTTCAGTATGGGATCAGGTGTGATCTCATGGTTTAGTAGGAAGCAGTACTGCATAGCATTGAGTACATCCGAAGCAGAGTATGTTGCAGCTTGTTTGGCTAGTTGCGAGGCAGTATGGCTCCGGAAGCTATTGTCTGATTTATTTGATCTCCCGTTGGAGGCTACTAGTATCTTTTGTGACAACCAAAGTTTTGTGAAGCTATCTGAGAACCCAGTGTTCCATGATAGGTCAAAGCACATAGAGATCAAATATCACTATATCAGGGATATGGTGCAGAGAGAAGCAGTAAAGCTCCTGTATGTTGCGACGGATGAGCAGGTTGCAGATGTGCTGACAAAGCCACTAGCCATAGTGAAGTTCGAATGCTTTAGAGAGAGGCTTGGTGTTCTTCAGATTGATGACACTTCGAGGAAGAAGTGATGGAGACATTTGCTGAAGCCATTCCAAGCATGGTGTAAGGAGGATCCTTCACATGGCTATGGATGTAAGCGTTGGATGATGATCATCAGGATGATGCTCCAGTTACTACTCTGTATATGCATCATGTTGGATGTTGGATATGATCAGTTGGATCATTTATATGTATGTATTTATGCATCATGTTGGATGTTGGATATTATCAATTGGATCATTTATATGTATGTATGTATGCATCATGTTGGATGCTTGTTATGATCAGTTGGATCATGTATATGTATATGCATCATGTTGGATGCTTGGACCATGTATCTGTATATGTATTAGGTGGATACATTGTATGATCAGGATGATCATGTATGTTGATATATATCAGGTGGATACATTGTATGATCAGGTGGATCATGTATCGGTGTATGTATCAGGTGGATACATTTTATGATCAAATGGATCATGTATGATGATATGTATCAAGTAGATACTTGGTATGCATCAGGTGGATGCATTATATGATCAGGATTATCATGGATGAAGAGCTTCAGGATGTTGCTCTAGATGACATGCATCAGGACGATACAGTGATGATGATCAGGATGATCATATGTGATGACATGTATCAGGTGGATACATTACATAATCAGTTGGATTATGTGTGATGAGTTACGAAGACACAGATGCACATGAGATTTTCGGACATGGTTGTAGATGTGTTCTCCCATGGTCGCGATGTAATTGCTGGGATTTTCCGACATGGTGGAAGATGTGTTCTCCCATGGTCGTGATGTAATTGCCAGGGCCATTCGAGCATGGTTGTAGATGTGTTCTCCCATGGTTGTGATATAAGTGCTGGGCCATTTGAGCATGGTTGTAGATGTGTTCTCCCATGGCTGCAATATAAGTGTTGTGCCATTCTCGCATGGTTGTAGATGTGTTCTCCCATGGCGTACATGTAAGTGTTGTGTGATGTGCATCTGGGTTGTGCTTCGTGAAGGATGATCATGAGTATCAGAATGATACTTTGTGGCCATGGACAGGTTGTGCAAAAAAGCATATAATGCAGCCCTGGGAGGTTTGCAGATAGTCTTTCAAGGTTTTGTCTATGGAATGTAATGTGGCCCTAGGATATTTGGAAAACGCTCTTTCGAGGTTTTGCTTTGGGAGGACATATAATCCAGCCCCGGGAGATCCGACAGGTAGAGCTGTGTGCTCGTAACAGCCTGGGATGCTCTTTCGAGGTTTTGTCCTATGGCATGTAATGTGCTCCTGGGAGATCCGACAAGTAGAGCCGAGTGCTTGTAACAGCTTGGGATGCTACCGCCAGGTTTTTCCATGACCACATGTAATATGCTCCTGGGAGATCCGACAAGTAGAGCCATGTGCTCGTAACAACCTGGGATGCTACAGCCAGGTTTTGTGGTGAGATCACATGTAATGTGCTCCTGGGAGATCCGACAGGTAGAGATTTGTGCTCGTAACAGCCCGGGATGCTTCAGCCAGGTTTTGTGACGCACGTAATAAGTCCTGAGGATTCCACAGTATGGCCAGTGATGATGAAGACCTGTAGGTGGTGGGCCTACATCCAGTATGAAAAAAGACTGGCTCTGTAGAACTTCCTATGACAAGTAGATTCAGAGATTGATTGAGATAGCAGCAACAGTGATGATGACGATGACTCGATGATGATTATCCAGTGACGATGATCCAGAGAAGAGGACTTGTGCTAGAAGACCTGTGTCGAGAAATACCTTCCTAGTTAAGAAGGAGTGTTGATGTATATGTAAATTCGGAATGTATTTCATATATGTATATTGTACTCCTATAGAGATGGTATTATTCCTCTATACGAAAGTGTTTGTATTCCTATAGAGATGTTATTATTCCTCTATACGGAAGTGTCGTCATTTATATTGTAAGTGTCATAACTTATACTTGATGGGTTATTAGACCACCCTATTGGGGTTCGGCCATGTGGGTCAAAGTGTTATTAGACCACCCTATTGGGTGTCGGCCCAGTCAGCATTATGTTATGTGGTTAAGTTAAGGCCGACCTAGTAAAGGTTATTAGGCAAGTCAAGTCGAGTATAAATAGAGTGCGGAAGGCACTCTATTTGATCATTCTATTCTCACACACACTCTTTGGACAGTGGCGCACTTGTGGAGGAGGAGAAGCTACTTCTATGAGATGTCTATCTCTTATGCTTGGGTTGTATCATTTCTCTATCTATCTCTGAGAAGTTATTGGGGTTTTTCACCTTTATGGTTTTCCCAAAGTAAACTCTGTGTCTCTTGTGTGATTGAATTATTGTGTCCATGATTGATATGTTGTAGATATGATGTACATGTTGTTCTCTCAATTAAGATCCTAGATCAGATTGAAGTAAATTCTGAAAAATTAACAGGGACTTCTATCTTGAAGCTTTGCAAGCAATCAACCTTCATCATTCAAAATAACCTCTACTGGGTCCTAGGAATTGGAAAATAAATCCATATCTGGAAAGACAACTTCTGCGCCAGGTCCCCAGTCAACTTCACTCAGGAGTTTCATGAGCTAAAAAATTGGATGGAGCAATCCAATATTAAAACATTGTTTGACATATCTTCTTGGTCCAATCAAGGAAAATGGATGGGATGGTTTGAGCTTCATCTCCCGGAGCAAATTCGAAAGTATTATCACATGCTCCTATCTATGTTTCATGGATCTCTCCCAGTTCATTTAAATTTGAGGGACAAGCAGGGATGGGGGAAAACGGGCACATATACGGTCAAGGCAAGGTATAGGTTTTTGGATTCCTATAACACTCTCGACATCAAGAACAATAAGTGGAACAAATTCTAGGACAGAGATGGGTTTCCAAAGGTTAATGCCTTCTATTGGATTCTAGTGCACAGGAAAACCCTCACTGCTGAAAATCTCAGGAAAAGGGGGATTGAGGATCTGGCAAGATGCATCGTCTGCAAGAAGGCCAAGGAAACAATTGATCATCTGTTCCTAGAGTGCAGTTTCTCCAAAGAAGTTTTGCATCGTGCTTATCGGGAAATTCAACCAAATTTAATTATCCCAACCAACTGGAACAACCTCTTTGATAATTGACACAACTATTACCTTAACTCGATGATTAAAAAGCCATACTTCAAAAGAGCCTAAGTCGCATTCCCTAAATTCATTTGCTAGAAACTATGGACAACCAGGAATAAAGAAATCTTTGAAGATATAAAGGTTACACCTGGTAAAGTTATCTCCTTTTCCAAATCTCTTTGTATTGAATGTCTTTCCACGAAACGTCTTAAATTTTTTTGCAAGGATCCCTTAAATGTGGAAGAAAAAAACTGGGTGGCCGATCTCCCAAATTCTCCTAATTGTTCTCTCATGGACCATACTTTCAAGAAGCAGAAACCACAAAAGTGGCATATCATAATGGACAAGAAGGAGCTCTAGAGTTTGGTCAAAAGCTTCAACAAGGATATTCTTTTCTTTGACGGTGCCTCGAAGGGAAATCCTGGGTTGGCAGGTGCAGGAGGAGTTCTCCTTGACCCTAGTGGAAACAGAAAGAAAGACTATGCCTAGGGAATTGGCAAGAGGACCAACAGTGACACGGAATGGCTCGCTCTGATGAAAGGAATGGAAATTTCCAGTACTGACGAAGTCATGGAACTCGTGGCCTTCGGCGAATCCATGCTAGTCATTAGGGAGGCTAGATCTTTGGCTATCAATCGCAAAAAACCATTTACCAAACTTCAACACCTATTCGCCTATGTGGCCAAACAATTTAACTCCATATTTTCCTTTCTCCACATCTTGAGAAGCAACAACAAAGAAGCAGATAGCATGGCAAACATTGGTGTTGGTCTGGATTTTGGTTTGGCGACCATTAATGGTCGAAACATTGTGATAAATTTGGTCCCCTAGCCCCTATTCTTATTGGATAATGTTTCCTAAGACCCCTCTCATGGAGTGGAGCCATTTTCCTCAACTATTAAACTATAGAGTTTTCCATTTGCATTTTTGTATTAAAGGAAAGATTGCCTTGGGATATTCCTCCCATCATTGATCCTCTCCTGCGTACTCCTTGAACACCTGGTGATCCCTCCGCTTTCATCCCAGCTGCCATGCATGCAGGCATTTATTTCCACCACCCTACGCCCTGCCATATAACATGCTCCAGGGTGGTAAGTTCAGTATTATCCAATTTCAAATTGTTGTGAACTGGGTTCTTGTTGTGAATTGGGATCTGTGTAAATTGGGTATGCTCACGCTAGGCATGGAGGACAAAGGTCTGAACCCCTCTTCTTTGTAGTGTCTTCGTTGCAGGAAAAACATCCAAGACAATGCAGGGGGGGTTGGAACGAAACGATACCTGTCTGCATTCGACGTGGTTCAAGGACAGGGAAACGGGCAGGTTTGTGGTTGCTCGTCTCAAAACTTCCTTTGTGGTCTCACAAGAGTTTACGAGCCCGACATTGAAGAAATTGGGCTTCTTTGGATCCAGGATCAAGTAAAAAAACTGGCAATGTAGTGCAACACTATCGCTCGAGGTCTCTTTGATGATCTAGGAATTGGAAAGAACTGGACCCATCTCGACTTGGGAAGCATCCAGAACCCGGGAGGGATAGTTCAGCACTCTGCTCGTGGGAACTCCAATGAGCCTGGCAACAGCAAGAACTAGACCTCCCCGCATGGTTTGGATAGTGGATTTGTTAACTTGGAATCTCCACGTGGGCAAGATAGTCCTTCCGAATTTCATTCCCATTTTTTGGAACTGGAGATTCAGGTTCGATGGCTCAGGAGTGAATACAGTGATCAGAAGAAAGACCTGTCTCATCTGTCCACCTTCATCCAGCTCTCAATTGCAGAAATTCACAATGGTTGCAGCAAAATGGAGTACTTTGATGTGCTAGTTACGAAAATGGATAATGGTTGTCCCTGCTCAGGGGATATCAGCACTCAGATCACCAAATTGCACAACAGTCTGAAACTAGTCGAATCCAAGCTCGACGGAATGAGGTATGAAGCTAGGAGCAACGAGGAGAACTTCGGAGCTGTGCATGGAAGCAAGGAGAAAACTAGTCACCAGTGCTCGGTCTGATATGCCATGGTCTTTTTCAGAACTCCTAAGTTATTGTCCTTTTGTAATGGCTCAAGAAGCTAGCTTTTTGTCTACACCCTAGATATGTATTTCTTTTGATGTCTCTTATTAGGAAAGTTTGTAAGGTTCTATAGCTGTAGCATAGTGAAGCATAAGTGTGAAATGCTAAGACATGAAATGGATGAGCCTGCTATGACAACTCTCCAATTTTGTAATCAGTCTTCGAGCTTATATTTTGTAACTCTGCTTATCCTTTTTTAATACAAAGCTAATCACCCATTGTAAAAAAAAACAACGAATAATATAAGGAATTCTTCAATAAATACCAAGGTTTAGTCCAACATTGAAACTAATATTTGATACCATGCTATAACATTCTCTCCCAACACTCTTGGAAATGATATTGGTAGCCACATTTTAAGGGGTTCAAATTCCAACTTTTAAAGGCAATTTCCCCATAATACCAACAGTAAACCTTCTTGGGGACAAGGGCTAAATGAAATGCATGCAAAGTATGAGTTGAGTATGCAAAATACTAAAATAACATGGATTCATACAAATTCATGTCAACAAAATTCCGATGATTAGAATCAAACACAATCACACATAGCATGCAAAATACATAAAAAAATATATCATAGAATATCATTTATTTTGTAAAGAACCATAATGCACTTATATTTTAAGTGAAAAAAGTCCCAAAAAAAATAGTTCCATTAGATAAATTTTCCACTAAACTATAGGTATCCAATGTAGATACCACCCCCAAGTAGGGTTATGAGGTCACTGTGGAAAAGAAACTAAGCTACATGATTCTATGTCTCCCAACCCAACCCATATACACATTTTCTCAACCAATTTTCACTAGAAATAATTATAGGCATTGTCGAGCACCCAATATGCAGATAGATTATTCCAACATACAGAGCAGACGAGATTTATTGTCAAGCCGAGAAATTCTTTTATTTATAAGGATAAATGCACAGTCTATGCTTAAACACCAAATCACTATAATTGAATACTTTTATCCTCTAACAACTATGTTCATCCCAAGAATCTGTGTCATCCCAATTGCCTTCTAAATGCTACGATTTTAATTCCTTTCTACCATGCATCAAGAAGAAATGATGTAAGAATCAACAACAATTGCAAATAAAAAGAAATCCTATTCACATCCTAGAACAATCATCTCTTCAATCTGATCACTCTTGAAAACCATAAGCATAAACTAAACATTAATCTAGAAATTCAATTGCAAAGGATTGAGTTCAACTGCTCTAAGAGTTTGAATTACAGGAATGAAAATCAACAATCATAACAGGAAATATAACTGCAAAGGTTCATGGGATAACAACTTAAACTGCAAGATGAACAAGGATGTGTACGACTGTCACATAAATTGCATAAAGAAAGTTTCCTACTCAGTCGACTGTCACTCTGTACCAATTACCAATCTCCAAGAAATGCAATCCTAATTAAACTGCAATCCACACTTACTACTGTTGCGTACAAAGGAATCAAAACATCACACAACAATAAATTCGAGAAATCCTATTTTAACTCAGAAATCTTTGTGGAAGACGGGCCCAGCCTTCACACAGAGATGCTGGCTGAACAACATAAAGTTCCTTTAACTCAGAGGTAACTCCTTATATTAACAGAAGAATGATTACATAGTTTTCTTTTACTGCTAATACAATGAATAAATTCTCCCTTGTTCCCCCCCCCTGGGTCGAGACAGCTCCCCATATTTATACATGCAGATCATAACATCCGATCCTATTAACCGGCAGCCCTGAAGATCTCTGATCTTCAGGTGCCCTAAATAATACAAGCTGTTACAAACGTGGCATAGTAAAGACATAGAAAAATGTGAGAAAGCTGTTGATTGGCCCAGGAGTGGCGATCTTTCCAGATCACAATTATACTCGAGCAACAATAACTTAAAGATCTCCAATTATAGCACATTCTGTTACAGCTTCCCTGTCACAGCTCTGTCTAGAATGTTGCATTAGAACCACGTGCATTAATTGATGATTGGAGCCTCGAGGATCCTTTTAAGCAACGAACATCCCTCCTTTCAAGACTTGTTCAGCCCCACCTTCCTGCAGTCCAATTATCTCAAACTAACTTCATAAATCATAACATGTTATCACAATTGAGAGATACACATCCTTAATTATCACAATCACAAGCATTAATAAGATAAAGCAATGATCAGTCATACCTTGGCAGCTTGGGGGAATAAAGTGAGGACAACAGGTCTCATTAGCATGCTAAATGGTCTAGGATAGGGGAAAAAGAGGTGATCGAGGATGATAAAAGGGATCCAATCCTGGGCTCAACAGGCATCTCAACTTAACATCAAACAAATAAGGTACCCTCTTTCATTGCCACACGCAACACAAGGAATATTTTCCTCTCTAATTGTCAGTAATCCCTCAAAGATATTCTTCCTTCTATTGATTTTTTGTTTTAATAGGGGAATCGACAACTAGGGATTGGGTTGGTACTCGCGTGACACGAGGTATAGGGATCCAATCCTGTTACCAATATACCCCTAGGTTCCCCACAACAGCCCGCAAGCATGGGGAATGGGTAATCCAGGGTGATTTGAACTCGAGACCTCCATTTACAACATGCCCTTCATATCAAGCAAATCGACAGTTCAGCTACACCCCTGTGTGCTTCCTTCTATTGATATTGAATGCATGTACAAAGATCCAATATCTTGTATACATTTTGGCATTTTCTTGCAATATTAACACATGGCTCCCAAGAATCTAAAGAGTAGCAAATTCACAATGGGTAAAGGGTTCCTAAATTTCCCAACACCTATGCTCACCTATAATCATTTATGTTTTATTCAAGGTTTGTGATTCCCTCTTCATAATGTTGGTTTTGGTTATTTTTTCAAATTGGTAATATTTAGTAGTGGAGAACATAGAATGAACATTCTACAACATGATCATGAGAATTATGGAACAAACAAATTCTAGAGTGAAAAGAAATGGGAGGATTCGGGAGCGGGTTGATATTAATTTTGACAAGAGGATTGTAGGACTCTTACACTTCCCATGATGAGTGCACTCATCCCATGATTCGATAACTACATGAGAAGAATTCCCCACCAACATCTTACATCTATTCCATGATTGATTTAATAAGTCAAAGGATGTGGATGACTTCATTAAAGGAACATAGTGGAAAAGAGATGAGTTCTAGGGTTGATACTTGGCAATAGAAAATTTAATTTCCCATACTTCTAGTGGAAACATAGCTCCCCTCTTGTTTCTTCACAACCATCTTGGCGCTCCACTTTTTATTAGATTCTAGTATTAATATTTACATAGCTTGATTTCAACACTGCAAGCCTACCACATGATCCATATAAATATCTTTACATCATACATGCCTAGCCAATAACTAGTCGGGACTTAGGCTTAGACTCTACATTAGGAATCCATATTATCATATTTTCATCATTTAAAAGTGAGGCCATATATTATGCTCACATGGCTCCACTCCCATCATAATTGTAAACTCACATTTACAATTTTTGCATTATCTAATCCAACACATTTGGAAACCAAAATGAGGGTTAGACATACATGCTAGTTAAAACCATTTAAATGAAAATGTAGATATTGAATGTAATGAATGTTAACTTGCATGAATAAATTCTTATTAATTTTCTCTTTTAAATTAATGATGTAGTTATACATACATTATAGTCAGAAATGTCAAAATTACCTTGAAAGTCACTTTATCATGCCATCCTCAAATAGTTAAATAGTTAGATGTGTATACAACCCTATGTGCAATCAAATTCACACTCATAGCATTATCATCATGCTAGAAAGGAAACAAGTTTTTGTGGATTCATGATAGTATTATTTAAGGTAATAGGGCTATGTTGTTTTGTGATGTGCACTAAGAAATTAACACGTTTAATAATTTATTTTTGTTGGGCGTCTGAGTAATTTATGTGCTGCATTGGGCAACTAGATGCATACATGTACCACACAACAAAATTTTAGTTTCTATAATGCTTGTTAATTTGGAAATTTTAGTAGTGATAAATAAAAAGTGTCTTCTATCATTGTTTATATGAAGATAATTAAAAGAATTAATGGCATGCACTACCTACAAGACTCAAGGTTCTTTTATGTCTATTTCTATCAAATGAACTTGTTTATATTCTCAATCTTGCAGCCATGTTTCGTTATATATGGAAATCATATTATTTCTCTCTCACCAATTAAACATCACTACCACCAATCAACCATCACTACACACTAACGTTAGGTGATCAATATCCAGCCCGTTGTAGGCTATTTAATGTTGTGATGGAAAGGTTGTTTTTCGTTGGATCTCAAGCAACTTGAGATCCAACTAACAACAACGTTGCTACTACAGCATTAAATTTTGCATAGAAGGATAGATAATTTATGCCCTAACATTACTCCTTCCCAAGTTGTCTTTTACTTCCTTTTGAATTCTAAATGTCTTGATGGTATAGATAAATCTCAATATCTTTTAAACTTAAAAATATCAGGTATTTTATTTTAGATCGAGCATTGTATTGGTAATACTTTGAGGGTTTGTTGTTGAGATCCCAAGAAGGGTTCAAAGTAGTTAGGTCATGTGCTTTGTCACATAAATTACACCAATGTTGGACATAAGTTTTTTAGGTTGAGATGGACTAGGCCTAGTTAATATGCAAAGGGAAGGATTAGGGACAAGTTTAGTATTAGCAGTCAATCAATGCTTGAAAGTGATTATTTTGTTACGCATATACTGCATCTTTTGCAGCATCACAATTATATCAATTTTACAACCAGTTTCAACAATATAATTTGAGTCTATGTTGTAGTTTTAGTTGTCATTACATTGTTACATGTGTAAATGATTTAATGATTTTCATTGCTTGGATCTTGCCACTCCTGTTTTACTTTCTCTCTCTTTAAATATAGAGAGTAGAGAGATATGATATTTACACAGATATATATATGTATGTGTGTGTAATTGGAGGAACTTTGTCCCAACACTCATACTTAACCAATCAATTGTTTCTATTACCCTCTTAGTGCAACCCCCCATTTCCCAAATTCTCAGATCGATATAATAGCTAGTTCTATAACCAACTATTAACCGTATCGAACTTGCTATCATACTTGCTAAGAATTGATCCCATGAACTTATCCCACCATGAGTTCCTTTAGTGGACTGTGATTTATGCATACATATACTTGTTCTATATTATTTAAAAGTTACAGTGAATGCACCATAAGTGTAATATCTTATAAGAAATTTTGTCCTAGGAGGATTTTTTAATGCCACGAGGGGGGCTCTTATTTTTGCATTTCATTCCACCAAGTAATTACGTCAAAACATTATAAGTACTCCTTTCTTATAGAGAATACACAAGCTAATATTGTTATATTATTTGAACCAAATTCAAATTCAAGTGAGAATTCATCAATTTGTACTTGAAGGTGCCCTCTTTATCGATTTATTTTTTCATATTCTTCACCATCCATAAGGGTGAGTCACCAATCCCCTTTTAAAAGGGAGATCCCATTAGTGGTTCATTAAGCATTTCCTTGTTAAGGATGCACCCCATGTTCTAGAATTGGGACTAGGAGAAAGGTCTAAAGGGGTGCATTTTTATTTTTACCTTTACTTGATACTTCCATACCTTTGATTCCAATGTTGCTTTGAGAACTGCCAAAGTGGATGCTAGTATGAGAACTATTGAAGTGCATACTTATATGAGGATTGTTAAAATACCACTTGATGAGAAGTGACTTGCTTAAGTTGGGAAAGGCATCCAAACCACTTTGAACTCAAAGTAGGCTCCCATTTAACCTTGATCATGGGTAATCCATTGCAAATTATACAAAAGGTTGGAGATAGAAGGATCCCCATAGAACAAGACAGTACATCAACATTGGGTTGATCTTTTATGCTCCCAAAAGTAATCTACTTCAGCAATTGATGGGTGCCAATGTAGATTTCACCAAGGAATGAATATAAGATCATGCTTTCTCTCTTAAATCCCTATAGATGCAAACCAATACGTATTGATTGATTAGCCTAACTAGGATCACTCTGTGACTACTTCATGAACCTAATCCATGGGAAAAGTTCCATTTTCTCCAAAAAGAATGTTGATGTATATGTAACTTCGGAATGTATTTCATCTGTGTATTTTATATATATTTATTGTACCCTTATAAGAGATGTGTCATTCGTCTATAAGGAAGTGTCGTCATGTGGATTGACAAGTGTCGCAAATGTGTGTACTTGCCAATGGGTTATTAGACCACCATGTGTGGGGTCAACCCTGAAATATATATTATAATGTGGATGTACCTATCTAGACAAGTCAGCCCCATAAGGTCACTGGGCAAAGAGATTAGTATAAATAGAGATCAGGTGATCTCTATTTAGATCATTCGGAAAAGTATCTCACTCTCACTCAGAAAGTGGCGCACTAGTGAGGAGGAGGATCATCTGCTACTAGGAGACTATCTTAGTGTATTTTGGTTGTACTTTGGATGAGCCATTGCTCTCTCTATCTCTGGGGAAGTTGTGGGGTTTTTCACCTTAGGGTTTTCCCCACAGAAACTCTGTGCCTCTTGTCTCTCATGCTTTTGATTCTTGTGATGCTTGTCATGCTTATTGTGATTGTCATGCATTAATATACTGTATATGTTATTCTCTCAGTAAAGATCCTAGAGTATTGTGAATTAATGCTCAAAATTTAACAAAGAATCCCACATTTATCCTCCAAGAAATCTTTGAAGATATAAAGGTTACACCTGGTAAAGTTCTCTCCTCTGCCAAAGCTATTTGGATTGACTCTCTCTCCACGAGATGTCTTAAAAGCATTTGCAAGGATCCCTTAAACATGGAAGAAAAAAACTGGTTGGCCGATCTCCCAAATTCTCCTAATTGTTCTCTCATGGACCATACTTTCAAGAAGTATAAACCACAAAAGTGGCATATCAAAATGGACCAGAAGGAGCTCCAGAGTTTGGGAAAAACCTTCAACAGTGATATTCTTTTCTTTGACGGTGCCTCAAAGGGAAATCTTGGGTTGGCAGGTGTGGGAGGAGTTCTCCTTGACTCTGGTGGAAACAGAAAGAAAGATTATGCCTGGGAAATTGACAGGAGGACCAACAATGATGCGGAATGCCTCGCTCTGATGAAAGGAATGGAAATTGCTAGGAATGACGAAGTCATGGAACTAGTGGCCTTCGGCGACTCCATACTAATCGTTAGGGAGGCTAGATCTTTTGCTATCAATCGCAAAAAATCAGTCACCAAACTTCAACACCTATTCACCTATGTGGCTAAACAATTTAACTCCATTTCCTTTCTCCACATCTTGAGAAGCAACAACAAATAAATAGATAGCATGGAAAACATTGGTGCTGGTGTAGATTGTGGTTTGGTGACCATTAATGGTCGAAACATTGTGATAAATTGGGTCACCTAGCTCCCATTCTTGTTGGATCATGTTTCCTAAGACCCCTCTCATGGAGTGGAGCCATTTTCCTCAACTCTTAAACTATAGAGTTTTCCATTTGCATTTTTGTATTAAAGGAAAGATTGCCTTGGGATCTCCCTCCCATCATCAATCCTCTCCCGCATACTCCTAAAACACATGGCACTCCCTCTGGTCTCATCCCACCTGCCTCGCATGCAGGTATTTATTTCTACCACCCTACGCCCTGCCATTATATTAACACCCAAAAAGTGCTCACTAGCTCATTTCCTTATTCACATGACCCATTTGTCCACTTTTCCACCATTTGAGCCTCTAAAGCCATCAAAAGGTCACCAAAAGACCATAATACACCCTTTTCCCCCTCAAAATGTATATTTTTCCTCAAAAAACACAAAAAAACCTCAAAAAGGGTCCATAATTCCCAAAATTTTTAAAAGGGAATAAAAATATTCAAAATATTCAAAAAAGGAAAAAAGAGGGAAAAAGGTACCTAAACCATGTTGGTCAATACCATTGGTTTCCTCAAAACCATAATGGTATTACCCACCACCAAAACCTATAAAAAGGTGGTAGAGGCTCCTCACTTTCCATCCATCCATTATCCTATCCTCACGCTGTCAAAATCTCTCATGAGACTTTTGGCCATTTTCAACATCTTGGAGAAGAGACCATTGGAGCTTGGAGCTACTCACCCTTGGAGTTGCTCAACACAAATCCTCACCATTTGATGCATCTTAATACAAAACATCTATTCTTTTATTTCTTGTTCTTTTCATGAATCGTTTTTAAATTTATTTGTTATATGCACATGTTAGTTTAGATTTAGATTTAATTCATAATCATTTTTTCTTTCTATATTGAAACTGCTATCACAGTGTTGATAGGTGCTTATTGCACAAAGCTTGGTTGCAAAACCAAGCCAATAGTTTTTGGCGACTCCATTAGCTTCGAATTCTTGGATCTCAGTTTTTTGCTTTAGATCTTAGTTTTTGTTAGTTTTAATCATTTTAATTCATAGATTTGCCATCTCAGACAGCAGATCCATTGTTGTTCTAGATCTTGGCCTTTTCTATTGCCATTAACAACCTGGAATTTCCATTTTTGGGTTCATTTTTCGGCGTCCGTTTTCGGCTTTCGCCTCGCAGCTTTTCGCTCGACAGTCGCGTGGCTCATCGCGACCTCATAGCCTTTTTCTGCGTGGCATGCCGCAGCTTCGCAGCTATTTTACGCGCTGCACATTGTGGCTTCGCGGCCATTTGCCGCGCTGCACATCGCGTCTTCATGTCCATTTTCCGCGCTGCACATCGCGACTGCGCGGCCGAAACCCGCGCTGCACATTGCGGTTGTTTCCCCAAAACCCATGATGCAGTTAATTTGAATTCGGCCCATTTTTAGAAAAAAAATTGCTATATTTTTTGCCCATTTAGCCTATTTTACAACATTATTTTTTTCTGCATTTTTACAGCCATACTAAGTCTTTTTCTATTTATATATGCTCCATTTAAAAGTCTTTTTAAAAATTTTCAGTAATTGAAAGAAAGATGTTTCTGCATTTTATTTAGATGAAAGGTTTTACTGTTTATTTGCTCAATACTTTGCCCAAGCAATTTTCTAAGAGATCCATTTATTTCTTGAAATATTTATGTTATTTGCTTCCCTTTAAATTATTTCAAAGATCCATTATTTTTGAATAGTTTTTTCAAGCATTTACATTTCAAAAAACACCTTTATTTTTTGCAAAACTGGAAGCGTCTTTTGTTTCATTTGTAATCAATCGCCCAAGCGAGGCAAATCAATTTCAGTTTAAATATCACACTTGCACCCACTCTGCCACATAATTTAAACTGAGCCTTAAAATTTACCTTAACTCAACAAACTTTTAACCCCACTTGGGTAGCACTTAAAAGAATCTTGTAGTTAGGTAGAATTGAGGGGATAGGTGTACCAATAACACCCCTCAATTATTTACATTTGAGACATAGTGGTTGTCTTTAGGGTCCAAAAATCCCTTATAATTTTGACACGGTTATCAACCAATTTATTGGGAAGGCCTCTCCCTTAGGAGGGTTGAAGTATCCAGACTGGTTCCGGAAGTTTGAGTGGAATACCGCAATCCATTCAATAACTGAAGGATACCTTTCGAAGTTCTCGGTGTACACCCGAATCGGGGTACAGCGGCGATAGAACCAAACTGCAGATTCACCCAACCGAACGTGTCATGAACGGGGTATCCTAGTTGCCACTCTTTAGGATTGTCTACCCAGTGTCCCTCCCAGTAGGGGGATATCTAGTTGTTGATTCAACACCCTATATTGTCTGACTTGGATTTCATCACCTTGCAGAGAATATCATTTGTTGACTCACAATACTTCTAGTTAGGTGTTTGCATGATACAATACCCACCTTTAGTCTAGTAACACCACTTTTTTATAGGAAATGTTTGACTTTTGGTATTCTGACCAATTTTGTTGCATCCCTCCACTTATTATAGCACAGCTGCTATAATAAGTGCTTTTTGAGGTTGGTTGTTGGCCTGAGAGCCATTATTTTTTCACTTCCCTCTTGCACTCATTGTTGCACTAGGGTTTCGAGTTTTTTACATCACCACCTTACACTGAAATTTTTAAATATTTCTCACCATTGAGAATTTAAGACGATCTCGTCGTCTTCAGGGTGAACCCCCTCAGTTCGGTACACTTGGCTCTACACGTCATAGACGTAGAGCCTTATCCCTTGACTTGACACGTCATCGGCCAAGAACACAGTCATCTGATTCTGACGCGCCTCACTTCACATCTGATTCTGAGGCTAAATCCAAAAACCCTACTGAAATATCACCAACCAAACCCATGGTTGGATCACAATATGACCCCCTCTTCACCAATGTTATTGGAGATACATCGACAAAACCTTCTACTACTGTGCCACCCATGGTAACAACAACCCCTTTAGGCATGCCTAATATAGGGGCCACTCCACCTTTAGGTATGCCCAACATAGGACTACCTCCTATTATGGGTATGCCCAACATAGGAATCACACCCCCTCTCATTACCACAACCCAGATCCCAGGAATTCCTAGCACTATTCCTATTCCTAACCCCTCTGCAACCCATGTTGCACTTGGGAGCGCTGGACCATCCCACACCAAAACGGTTGGAGGACACATACCTTCAATACCTAGCATACCCTTAGGGGTCACTAGACCACTACATAATGCCACCATTAACACTTATGTCCCAGTCACTACGCCACACCCATCTGCTAGTTTACCATACATGGCTAGTCTGAACTTACTAGACCTAGCCAGGTTAACCAACGATCCTATCAGGAACAACCCTACATGGCCACCCATGCCTACAAAGCTCCCCTCGGACATCCCCAAGTTTGAAGGAAAACCTGGGGAGGATCCCCAAAACCACATAATGTCATTTCACCTATGGTGTTCATCTAACTCCATAGTGGATGACTCCATTAGACTAAGACTGTTGCAACGAACGTTCACTAGCTCTGTAGCCAAGTGGTACATTGAACAACCACATGGGACCCACCATACATTTATGTCCCTCGCCTCCACTTTCCTTCAGTTTTTTCAGCTACCTGTACGCTATGATGCAGGTGTTGAAATACTATTGTCTTGCAGACAAAACACAGCTACCCACATCATCGACCATATCCATGAGTGGCGCAAGTGTCGCAGCCTCTGCAAGATAAAACTGGATGATTGTATATTTTTGGATTGGTTTCTCAAATCACTCCTACCCCTCATAGCCAAAGACGTAGCTTCCGAACGACCCCAGTCAGAAGAAGAAGCTATCTTAAAAGCTCAATGATTCGACCTGATTTATGCCCAATCAGGCTATCTCTACACCATCATACCAGACGCCCCACGAGGTGATTCTTCACGCAGTGACGCTCCGAGGGAATCACATGCTGCTGATGGTATTATCGGCCAAGCCACAACACAAAATAAACCTTTTATCATGGTGAGCACCATAAATGCCCCAGACCTCTCTAGGGATACATCTAATTCTGGAGCGACGACTTCGTACGCTCTAACGAATTAGACTCATCACACTCATGGACCCTCTTGTACACAACATTGCTATGGGAAAGCGACATCGACATATGTACCACCCACATACTATAACCAACCAGCCATCCAGAACCCAATTCATTTACCGGCCCAACCAATGTATTACCCCCAACAAGCTACACCAGCTAACCCAACACTTCCAATAGCTCAGGGTTACCAACAAGCCCACCGTCACCCCATACATTAAGACAACTTCAAATCCTTCAAGGGAGTTCCAACTTCCTCTGCTGCTTTGTCCCTAACTATGCCACGATGGTCCATGGTTTCCTTTGACTACTTCGTCTGCATACCTATTTCATATGGGACCAACAACCAGAATCAGCTTTCAACGACTTAAAGAGAGCACTCACGAACACCCTGTTGATCTCTCCTCCAGATTTCACAAAAGATTTCACCCTCTATGTTTCAACATTTGAATATGTCGTATCTGGAGTTCTTGTCCAAGAAGATACTGCTCGCCAAGAGCATGTCATCTACTATGTGAGCCAGACCTTGTCAGGCCCACCCCTCCGCTACTCACATGAAGAGAAGATGGCCCTCGCCATCGTCTTTTCAGTACAAAAGCTGCGACATTACATTCTTCTCATCCACACCACGGTTGTCGCCAAGTCCAATCCAATGGTTTACCTCTTGACACATCGCCTCCTTCAAGGCCACGTTGCTAAATGGGTGATTATCCTGCAAGAATACGACCTAACTTTCAAAACCCCAAAGAGCACCAAGGCCCTAGCACTCGCTCAACTCATCACAGATCTCCCATCCTCTTCGTCATCACCCGCTATCCAAACGGACCTCATTGACGACCACATTTTCATCATTTCCTCTGACAACCCATGGTACGGCGACATCTTAATCTACCGCCGCACACAAAAATTTCGACCCAACATCGATCGTGACAAACGCCATCATATACGACACCACACCCCCCGATATATCCTATTAGGCGATGTACTTTATCGACGCGGCATCGATACCATCTTATGACGCTGCCTATCTCATGACGAAGCAGAACAAGTCCTTAATTATTGCCATAGCGATGCCTATGGAGGCCATTTCTTCAGCATGGCCACCACCCAAAAGATCATCCATGTAGGTTACTTTTGGCCCTCATTATTTATTGATTGCATCACCGTAATCAAACATTGTCAAAACTGCCAACTTTTTTCCCCTAAGGAAAGAACCCCTCCCGCCCCCTTTCATCCAGTCGTCACTGTCAAACCATTCTACAAATGGGCCATCGACTTCCTAGATTGCTATCCCACGTCAGCCAGCGGTCATAAACACATCATTGTGGCCGTAGATTATTTCACCAAATGGGCAAAAGCCATGCCAACTTACAATTGCAAAGCCAACACCGCAGCATGCTTTTTCCTCAACCATGTTATCGCTCATTTTGGAGTGCCAAAGCAACTCGTCTCAGACCACGGCTCTCACTTTGAAGATGTCGTTTGGAGAGAATTATCAACCCTACTGAAATTTGAACACCATTTCTCCTCCGCCTACTACCCCCAAGGGAATGGCCAAGTCGAAGCGATTAACAAAATTTTGAAGACCATCCTCCAATGCACTGTTGACAAACACAAATCAAATTGGCATCACATGCTCTTCCCGGCACTATGGGCATACTGCACGACAACCAAAACCGCCACCAGTTTTACCCCTTTCCATCTAGTTCACGGTGTCGAATCTGTCCTCGCCATTGAGTCCCAGATTCCAGCCCTACATATGGATATTGAACTCCTACCGGACACTTCCCCAATTGAGCAACGGTTACTACTTCTGGAGCAAGCCGATGAAGATCGGTGCACAGCTCTCCAAACCATGGAAGCAGCCAAAAACCGATCCAAACTGAGTTACGACAAACATGTCCACCCAAGAACCTTTACTGAAGGGGACCTTGTCCTCGCCTATGATCAAGCTCATGACAAAACCGAAAAAGGAAAGTTTGTGTCCATGTGGCAAGGACCATACATTATACATACCTGCCTCGGACAAGGGGCATATATTCTGACCGATTCAGAAGGAAACCCCCTACGCAACCCACGCAACAGGTTGTACCTCAAGCGATTTTACCCATAGAAAATCTGATGGACACCATCGTCCATAATTGTACAGTCTTATTTTGTTTTTTACAAAAAATACAAAAACCTAAAAATTTATTTTTCCTGCATGACCACAGATGGATTTTGTTCCACTTTGCTACGTTGGTTTCGCTGATGGTGCAAGCCGTTGGTCCCCCAATCTCGCCTCCGCAACTTGGGTAATATATTCCCCTTCACATGAGTTGATCCACATCGACGGAGTGTGCATAGGTGCCACCACCAACAACCAAGCTGAATACGATGCTGTGACCAGTCTCCTGGCCGCTGCTCTCCAAATGAGCGTAAGTCACCTTAACGTTTTCTTGGACACACAACTCCTTGTTTCCCAGCTCAACAATGATTACCAGGTACGCGATCCCTGTCTTTTCAGAAAATTCTTGTGCACTAAACAAATGGTTCGACAGTTTGAATCCATTTCATTCACACATGTCCCAAGGAATCTCAACAGTGTAGCAGACCATATGGCCAACAACATTCTTGATTGGCACACCAATCAAACCATGTAGCAAATACAAAATGTGCCTCCACGAGCATAAACAAAAAATGCAACCACGTGCATAACATGTGCCTCCATAGGCATATACAAAATTAAAAAACAGCATCCACGTGCATAATATGTGCCTCCACGGGAAAACAAATAGACAATAAGTGCATCCATGTGCATACACGACTATATACCAAAACATATATATATATATATCATATAGTCAGCATGTCATAGGTGCCCTCAGCACCCAATATACAAAAATACATAAGCTGTAAAAAAAGGTACTTCCCATATGCTCATTAGCATTTGGGGGCAGATACAAGATCATCTAATCATCATGGTCTCCGGGCTCCTCTAGCGCCACCTCCATTGGCCCCGCTGGATCATGTCGAGCCCGAACCCTCCTCTCCACCGGCCCCGCTGGATCATCCCGTACCCAAATCCTCCCCTCCACCGGCCCTGCCGGATCATGCCGAGCCCCACCCCTCCACTCAGCCACCACCAATGCTGCTCTGAGCAGGATAGAGTGCCACTCACGAGGCGCATTGAAACAATGCTCGACAATGTCCCGATCCAAATCCCTCCACCCATCCTATGGCAATCCTGCCAGGATGACGTCTAGTGTCTCTCGTACACCCTCCGCGGCATCATCTCGAGGCCTAGCTCCTCGACCGCAAGGCCCAACTCCTCGAGCATGAGGAGGTAGTACAGCTACAGGAGGCAGAACGACCACCATCGCCCGTCCCCTACGAACCACATGATCAGTTGGTGGTACAGGACCAACATCTGCACAATCACGCAAGTGAACCATCATATAAATATCTCTAACTATAATCATAACAAAAACATCTAAAAAACACATGATATAGTAGAGAACAAAACACAAAAACATACCGTCTAAACCCCAGGCCTGTCCCTGGGCTCGAGGCATCTCCGGATCTCCTCGATAATCCATACCGGCATATGGATAGTCATCAATGAGTAGGGGGATCTGCTCCCACTTCTCATACATATCCTGCAAAAAGAATCCGCGGATACCACCACCACCATGGGGCATCATCTTCCCCCATCGCACCATGCGCGGCTCACTCACCAACCCGTCTCAAACTGGCACCCGTGGCCGTAAGGCCGGTACCCACTTAAAAAAGAAACAACATAGGAAGGAGGCATAGCAAAACTCTCCCCCCTCTCGGCTGACCTTGTCCAGATCTCTCCAGACACTAGCCGAAAAAATCTGACCCCACATGTAGTAGGTCCCCCTCAGCACAAAACCCACCATCATCGTTTGTCCCCTAGACAAACGATGTGGCGCCCAGCACCCAACACCCGCAGAACACAAGCCCCAACAGCCCACATATCCCACTCCTGCAGAGATCTCAGGCTCAAAGCGTTGTTCTGCATGATAGCACCAGGAACACAGAATGTCTCCAGCAGATCCTCGATATCCAAACCTGCCGGGATCCTCGGCAGAAGATCTCCTACCTCCCCTATGCGAGGCAACCCGGTAAGAAAGTAAACATTAGTGAGGGTGATCTCTAACCTCTCACCCCCAACAATGAAAGCACCCTCCGCAGGAACCCAGAGACCCACCAATTTGTTTAGCAGTGGTCCTACTGAACGCATCGGTGGAATCTGAGCGAACTTCAGGAGCCCGCTCACAGCTAGAGTCTGTCGGACCCCCTGATCAGTCCAAATCCGAATCGTCAGGTCCTCCTCCACCTCCCGCTCTCGCCATGACACCCGTGGTCTCCTCAACATCCTGCCAAAAAACAAAGAAAATTTTTTAGACACAGAAGATTTTTTCAAAAATTTTCATCGCGGCTTTTCCATCAAAATCCGCGATGATCATCGCGGCTTTCATCCATGAACCTGCGATGAACATCATAGGTATTGACCCCACTGTCGCGATGAACATCGCGACTATCAGCCCCGCAGTCACGATGAACATCGCGACTTTCAGCCCGAAAGCTGCGATGAACATCGCGACTGTCGGCCCCAAACTCGCGATATTCATCACGGAAAATGACGCGAAACCCACGATATTCCACGTTGGAAGGCCAACATGGAATTTCGTGGCCTTCGGGGGCCCGCCGCTAACCAAAAAAGACATAATTAAAAAGGCTAAGGCAAATAGGATTACCTAAAACTCGTGGAATCGAAAACCAACGGTCGAATCTCCCATAAATAAAAAAAGAGCTCTAATTGCTTTGCCAAACTCACATGTAACAATGACCTGTCATATTGGCCCCACACCCTATTTATAGACATTTGACCATTTTTCAAACAACCATTACAATATCATACGACATCCGTTCCTCAAACCGTTGGTACCGTTGGAATCAGCACAGCGAGAACTTCATGATAGATATTTCCTTTTCCTATTTTCACCAGGTCCATTTTTTGACCATTTTTTCATGCCCTCGTTGCCTCGGTTTGCGTGCCATTTCGACCGTTCTCCATTTTTTACGAGTCTTATATCTCCGAATTCAGTTTTCCGCACTCGTGATGATGCTTGAGATCATTTCTCGCTCTCACGCCCAGATTTTTCAGGCATTTTTTCCATGCCCCCTCGTTGCCTCAGTTTGCCTGCCACATCGGCCATTGTCCGCTTTTTAGGAATCTTACATTGCTGGATTCAGTTTTCCGCGCTCGTGATGATGCTTAAGATCATTTATCGCTCTCATACCCAGATTTTTTGGGCATTTTTCCCATGCCCCCTTGTTGCCTCGGTATGCGTTCCACATCGACCGTCGTCCATTTTTGACAAGTTTGATATCGTCGGATTCAGTTTTCCACGCTCGTGATGATGCTTGGGATCATTTCTTGCTCTCACCCACATAATTTTTGGGCATTTTTTAAAAAATACCACTCATCACCTCAGTTTGTGTGCCACATTGGCCATTGCCCGTTTTTGGCAATCTTTATGTCACCGGATTCAATATTCCGCACTCATGACAATGCTTGAGACCTTTTCTCGCTCTCATTAATACCCCTTTGTTGGGTATAGTTTTACCCCTTTTTGGGCCGAGCAATCCCTTTTATGAAAAAGGCACTTAGGGAGTTTCTGTTAAGCTCTTTTCTGACTCCTAAAATAATGAAAAGATCGTCGAGCAACCTTGCTTCCTTTCATGCTCACTAAATGTATCTGAAAGGGAATCTACCTGGTATAAGTTTACCCCTTTTCCGAACCTTGTAGACTAATTACGAAAAAGGAATACTCTAGTCACATCAGCTAGAAGAGTTCTCCATTTGCATCATTTTATGCTTTTTCGGGCCTTGGAGACTAACTTACGAAAAAGAACACCATTGGAGTCCACTTACCGCTTTCAGACTCTCTAAACATGAAAGCAACCACGAGCAATCACCATCCTGGGCTTGTAAAATCCCACAGGACGGTACTCACAGCCACTGCAGAGTCTTCTTATCGTTTTCAGACTCCTTAAAAACGAAAGCACCCATGAGCACGAACAGTCCTGGGCTCACAAAAACCACAGGACAGTACCATTTCAGAGCACATATTTATCCCTTTTTCGAGCTCATTAAAACTACGAAGAAGGACCCAATGGTGTTTCTCGGCGCCACAACAGATCACGTCTACTCATATGGCAGCTTCCCCATTTTAGTCGCCTTTGTTCAGTGTATTCTGCAGTATGTCACCTTGAGAATCCCTCGACAGCACTCATCAGCTTGACCCCCCAGAGTCAATACATACCCTTCAGTCCTTAAAAGCTATGATCCCCACACCTACAAGTCAGTTCCCTACACTGCCAGGTCAACCATGTCATCATGCTCTGAACAAAGGAAGTTTGAGTCAACCCACTCTATGACCCCAGTTACTTCCCATCCCCACAAGTATGTCAGTCCTACCATCAGTACTACAACACTTCAGTTCTACACCTTGTGCTCCTATCAAGAAAACATCATTGCCTTGTTAGTTGCTGGTCTCCCTCTATCAATGACAACCAAATTTATTCCAGAGGATAGACCTAGAGGTCCCTGTGTCTTGGACTCATCACCATTTATAATGAGTGCCTATGAATCATTTCGAGAAGAGTCCTCAATGCCTCTCCAAATGGTTGTTTCTCACATGCTCGACTTCAACACATTGATCGCATCGTTGAGACTCACACAGGGTATTGGTCCTTTCAGTTATTTGTTGAAGACCCCAGATACCACCTGACTCTTCCACATTTGAGAGTCCACTCATGGAAACAACCAGTTACATTTTTACTATAGATATCCGGGTTGTGCATGGCGACAGTATTCAAATGTACCCCAGTTTTATACTCCCTCAAGTATACAGTTACATATACTCCCCAAAATTGACTCGGAGTCATTGAGTCCCTACAGATGTTGGACACCTTCAGATTCAACAGTTCGTCAACCCTTCTACGACCTTGTTCAGAACAGTTGTCACATTGTTAAAGTGTATCAGTTATTGAGATCAGTCATGATATGATCATGAGTACATCCCAAAATAGTGTCCCCTTTGGACCATTATGATGTACCAGCAGATTTTTTATGTATTATTCAGGTCCCCCTTCTTGGGACTAATTGTTATGTATATGTCTTGATACGAGCATGGGTATGCCTGCCTTGTCCATTATCGGAGATTATTCCTCATTCATATTGAGGCCATGTAATATTTTTCTTTTTGCAGCTTCCAAGGGTCGTGGATCCAGTCTCCAACCAGTCTCTTCTCTTCCCCAAACCCCAAGAAAAAGACAAAAGAATTATGATGTCTATCGGCCATACGATGAGATCCTGACCTCACACATTAGGGGGCAATCTGTTAACACCCAAAAAGTGCTCACTAGCTCATTTCCTTATTCACATGACCCATTTGTCCACTTTTCCACCATTTGAGCCTCTAAAGCCATCAAAAGGTCACCAAAAGACCATAATACACCCTTTTCCCCCTCAAAATGTATATTTTTCCTCAAAAAACACAGAAAACCCTCAAAAAGGGTCCAGAATTCCCAAAAATATTAAAAGGGAATAAAAATTTTCAAAATATTCAAAAAAGGAAAAAAGAGGGAAAAAAGTACCTAAACCATGTTGGTCAATACCATTGGATTCCTCAAAACCATAATGGTATTCCCCACCACCAAAAACTATAAAAAGGTGGTAGGGGCTCCTCACTTTCTATCCATCCATCATCCTATCCTCATGCTGTCAAAATCTCTCATGAGACTTTTGGCCATTTTCAGCATCTTGGAGAAGAGACCATTGGAGCTTGGAGCTACTCACCCTTGGAGTTGCTCAACACAAATCCTAACCATTTGAGGTATCTTAATACAAAACATCTATTCTTTTATTTCTTGTTCATTCCATGAATCGTTTTTAAATTTATTTGTTATATGCACATGTTAGTTTAGATTTAGATTTAATTCATAATCGTTTTTGCTTTCTATATTGAAAATGCTATCACATTGTTGATAGGTGCCCATTGCACAAAGCTTGGTTGCAAAACCAAGCCAACACATATAACATGCTCCAGGGTGGTAAGTTCAGCATTATGCAATTTCAAATTGCTGCGAATTGGAATTCTGTTGCGAACTGGGTTCTTGCTGTGAATTGGGATCTGTGTAAATTGGGTATGCTCAGGCTAGGCAAGGAGGACAAAGGTCTGAACCCCTCTTCTTTGTAGTGTCATCATTGCAGGAAAAACATCCAAGACAATGCAGGGGGGTTGGAACGAAACGCTACCTGTCTGCATTCGACATGGTTCAGGGACAGGGAAACGGGCAGGTTCGTGGTGGCTTGGCTCAAAGTTTCCTTTGTGGTCTCACCAGAGTTTACGAGCCCGACATTGGAAGAAATTGGGCTCCCCTGGAGCTAGGATCAGGTCAAAACAATGGCGATGTAGTGCAGCCTATCGCTCGAGGTCTCTTACATGAGCCAGGAATTGGAAAGAAATGGACCCATCTTGACTTGGGCAGCATCCAGAACCCGGGAGGGATAGTTCAGCACTCTGCTCATGGGCACTCTAGCGAGCCTAGCAATAGCAAGAACTGGACCTCCCCGCATGGTTTGGATAGTGGTTTTGTTAACTTGGAATCTCCATTTGGGCAAGATAGTCCTTCCGAAGTTCATTCCCATTTGTTGGAACTATAGATTCAGGTTCGATGGCTCAGGAGTGAATACACTGATTAGAAGAAAGACCTATCTGATATGGCCACCTTCGTCCAGCTCTCAACTGCATAAATTCACAATGGTTGCAGCAAAATGAAGGAGTACCTTGATGTGCTAGTTGGGAAAATGGATAATGGTTGTCCCTACTCAAGGGATATTAGCACGCAGATCAACTCGTTGCACAACAGTTTGAAAGTGGTCGAATCCAAGCTCGACAGATTGAGGTCTGAAGCTAGGAGCAATGAGGAGAACTTCGGAGCTGTGCATGGAAGCAAGGAGAAAACTGGTCACTAGTGCTCGGTCTGATATGCCATGGTCTTTTTCAGAACTCCTATGTTATTGTCCTTTTGTAATGGCTCAAGAAGCTAGCTTTTTGTCTACACCCTAGATATGTATTTCTTTTCATGTCTCTTGTTAGGAAAGTTTGTAAGGTTCTATAGCTGTAGCAGATTGAAGCATAAGTGTGAAATGCTAAGACATGAAATGGATGATCCTGCTATGACAGCTCTCCAATTTTGTAATCAGTCTTCCAGCTTATATTTTGTAACTGTACTTATCCTTTTTTAATACAAAGCTAATCACTCATTGTAAAAAAAAAAAAAACGAATAATATAAGGAATTCTTCAATAAATACCAAGGTTTAGTCCAACATTGAAACCAAGATTTGATACCATGCTATAACATCCTCTCCCAACACTCTTGGAAATGATATTGGTAGACACATTTTAAGGGGTTCAAATTCCAACTTTTAAAGGAAATTTCCCCATAATACCAATAGAGTAAACCTCCTTTGGGACAAGGGCTAAATGAAATGCATGCAAAGTATGAGTTGAGTATGCAAAATACTAAAATAATATGGATTCATACAAATTCATGTCAACAAAAATTCGATGATTAGAATCAAACACAATCACACATAGCATGCACAATACATAAAAAAAAATTATATCATAGAATATCATTTATTTTGTAAAGAACCATAATGCACTTATATTTTAAGTGAAAAAAGTCCAGAAAAAAAAAAAGTTCCATTAGATAAATTTTCCACTAAACTATAGGTATCCAATGTAGATACCACCCCCAAGTAGTGATATGAGGTCACTGGGGCAAAGAAACTAAGCTACATGATTCTATGTCTCCCAACCCAACCCGTATACACATTTTCTCAACCAATTTTCACTAGAAATAATTATAGGCATCTAAACTTAACATCAAACAACTAAGGTACCCTCTTCCATTGCCACATGCAACACAAGGAAGATTTTCCTCTCTAATTGTCAGTAATCCCTCAAAGATATTCTTCCTTCTATTGATTTTTTGTTTTAATAGGGGAATCGACAACTAGGGATTGGGCTGGTACTCGCGTGACACGAGGTATAGGGCTCCAATCCCGCTACCAATATACCCCTAGGTTCCCCACAACAGTGCGCAAGCATGGGTAACGGGCAATCCGGGGTGATTTGAACTCGAGACCTCCATTTACAACATGCCCTTCATATCAAGTGAATTGACAGTTCAGCTACACCCCTGTGTGCTTCCTTCTATTGATATTGAATGCATGTAGAAAGATCCAATATGTTGTATGCATTTTGGCATTTGCTTGCAATATTAACACATAGCCTCCAAGAATCTAAAGAGTAGCAAATTCACAATGGGTAAAGGGTTCCTCAATTTCCCAACACCTATGCTCACCTATAATCATTTATGTTTTATTCAAGATTTGTGATTCCCTCTTCATAATGTTGGTTTTGGTTATTTTTTCAAATTGGTAATATTTAGTAGTGGAGAACATAGAATGAACATTCTACAACATGATCATGAGAATTATGGAACAAACAAATTCTAGAGTGAAAAGAAATGGGAGGATTCGGGAGCGGGTTGATATTAATTTTGACAAGAGGATTGTAGGACTCTTACACTTCCCATGATGAGTGCACTCATCCCATGATTCCATAGCTACATGAGAAGAATTCCCCACCAACATCTTACATGTATTCCATGATTGATTTAATAAGTCAAAGGAGGTGGATGGCTTCATTAAAGGCACATAGTGGAAAAGAGATGAGTTCTAGGGTTGATACTTGGCAATAGAAAATTTAATTTCCCATACTTCTAGTGGAAACATAGCTCCCCTCTTGTTTCTTCACAACCATCTTGGCATTCCACTTTTTATTATATTCTAGTATTAATATTTACATAGCTTGATTTCAACACTGCAAGGCTACCACATGATCCATATAAATATCTTTACATCATACATGCCTAGCCAATAACTAGTCAGGACTTAGCCTTAGAGTCTACATTAGGAATCCATATTATCATATTTTCATCATTTAAAAGTGAGGCCATATATTAAGCTCACATGGCTCCACTCCCATCATAATTGTAAACTCACATTTACAATTTTTACATTATGTAATCCAACACATTCTGGAGATCAAAATGAGGGTTAGACATGCATGCTAGTTAGAACCATTTAAATGAAAATGTAGATATTGAATGTAATGAATGTTGACTTGCATGAATAAATTCTTATTAATCTTCTCTTTTAAATTAATGATGTAGTTATACATACATTATAGTCAGAAATGTCAAAATTACCCTGAAAGTCACTTTATCATGCCATCCTCAAATAGGTAGATGTGTATACAGCCCTATGTGCAATCAAATTCACACTCATAGCATTATCATCATGCTAGAAAGGAAACAAGTTTTTGTGGATTCATGATAGTATTATTTAAGGTAATAGGGCTCTGTTGTTTTGTGATGTGCACTAAGAAATTAACACGTTTAATAATTTATTTTTGTTGGGCGTGTGAGTAATTTATGTGGTGCATTGGGTAGCTAGATGCATACATGTACCACACAACAAAATTTTAGTTTCTATAATGCTTGGTAATTTGGAAATTTTAGTAGTGATAAATAAAAAGTGTCTTCTATCATTGTTTAGATGAAGATAATTAAAAGAATTAATGGCATGCACTACCTACTAGACTCAAGGTTCTTTTATGTCTATTTCTATCAAATGAACTTGTTTATATTCTCAATCTTGAAACCATGTGTCATTATATATGGAAATCATATTATTTTTCTCTCACCAATTAAACATCACTGCCACCAATCAACCATCACTACACACTAACGTTAGGTGATCAATATCCATCCCGTTGTAGGCTATTTAATGTTGTGACAGAAATGTTGTTGTTCGTTGGATCTCAAGCAACTTGAGATCCAACTACCAACAACGTTGCTACTGCATCATTAAATTTTGCATAGCAGGATAGATAATTTATGCCCCAACATTACTCCTTCCCAAGTTGTCTCTTACTTCCTTTTAAATTATAAATGTCTTGATGGTATGGATAAATCTCAATGATATCTTTTAAACTTAAAACTATCAAGTATTTTATTTTAGATCGAGCATTGTATTGGTAAGACTTTGAGGGTTTGTTGTTGAGATACCAAGAAGAGTTCAAAGTAGTTAGGTCATGTGCTTTGTCACATAAATTACACCAATGTTGGACATAAGTTTATTTAGGTTGAGATGGACTAGGCCTAGTTAACATGCAAAGGGAAGGATTAGGGACAAGTTTAGTATTAGTAGTCAATCAATGCTTGAAAGTGATTATTTTGTTACGCATATACTGCATATTTTGCAACATCACAATTATATTAGTTTTACAACCAGTTTCAACAATATCATTTGAGGTTATGTTGTAGTTTTAGTTTTCATTACATTGTTACATGTGTAAATGATTTAATGATTTTCATTGCTTGGATCTTGCCACTCCTGTTTTACTTTCTCTCTCTTTAAATGTAACATCCCATATTTCATAAAAATTTAAAATTCTTGTAAATAGCAACAATTAGCTTAAATTATGATAATTTGTAACTATGGAATTTAATAATGCGAGCTGCAACAATGTTAATCTTAACAGTTGTTGTATTAAACATAAATAATTTTATGTTATAACTACTACGTCAGTGATATCTTAATTATATTTATAACCACTATCATTAAGGTAGTTAAATGCATGGATAGTGTTAGGAACCCATGTCTTTACTTTGTTAGTATATTGTTGTTGGACGCATATGCTTTGTAAGTCGCCCGTAGTATTTGTTGATCCATAGTTTATATTAGCCCATAGTATTGAACCATAGTATTGGACGCATATGCTTTGTAAGTCATCCCATAGTATTATATGTCCCATGGTTTTGACTCATAGTATTGGCGCCTAGACTTAGCCCATGGTTTGTATTGATACATAGTATTGACCCATGGTATTGGCGCCTAGACTTAGTATATAAGTGTGTGTTGAGGCCTATGAAGGCACCGTGAAGTTAATTGTATTGAGCTTGCTCAAAGGAGGTTGCCCCCTCGAAGTGGCCTATGATCAATATAAAAGTGATTCTGAGTCTATTATTTCTTATATCTTGTGTATTTGTATTAATTAATTATTGCAGGTTCATCACATCTGGTATCATGGCACTTTCTTGGGCTCGTTGGGTGGAATTTCTGCCAAAAATTTGTTTTCGCATCTGTTGCAGCTTCGGAGTTGGGAATAATACCTATCCGCTTAACTGTGGGAAGTACTTGGGCATAAGCCCTAAAACTCATTGTGAGGAGTACCACAGGAACCCCAAAGTAGTTGGCCCATTGAGAGGACCTGCCAGTGAAAAGGGCAATGACCCCTACCTGATTGACTAGTTCCCACCCGTGAGGTAAACCAAGAGTTGTCATTTGTGGCAAAGCGGTTATTAGTTTTACCTGAGCCGTGGAGTGAGGGGTACTGCCCCAATATGCAAGCTGTTAGACAGCATTGGTGGCCGGGTGAAACACCTGAACTATTAGGAAGCCGTACATACCTGGGGTCCATATCTATTTTCAGTTGAACTATTGCCGATCACTTGCGATCCAGATCCATCCGTTTCAGATCTATTCTGAAATTCGTTCCAGATCCAATCGTTGTTTTAGATCCAGCCATTTTCGATCCCTTCTATGCCGTTGCAGATCCATCTGTTGCAGATCCCTTCCGTGCCGCTGTTTCCAATCCATTTTTGATTAAAAAAAAAAAAAGAGTATAAAATTCTATTTTTCGGCCATATCTCCCTCGTTTCAACTTTGTTTTCCCTGAAACTTCACTGACATCCCTACAATCCCATTCTGCATATTTCATTCCTGAAGACCATATCCCAAATTCCACTTCCCAAGACCAGAAATCCCACATTTGTCTATTTTTAGGGTTTGCCATAACTTCTTCAATCTTCACCCGATTGCCTTCAAATTTTACCATAGAGTTCCCACTTCTGAAATCCCCATTTTTTGCTTCCCTGTCCCTCAGAAAGTGTCGAAAACCTAGTCAAACCCCAATTACCCCTCTGATTTTTTCCCAAATCCAAATTTCCCCTTACTAAATAGGCTTGTGTTTGTGTTTTTCTATCCATTCCCCCCGCCACAAAAACAAAAACAAAATTACTAGTTATGGTTGTCACTCGCACAGGAGCAAACACCATGGAGGAAGCACTTGCAGCCATCCAAACCAAACTCCAAGATCTGGATGAAAAATTTCTCAACCTCCATCTTCAGCATTCAGCCATGAATGATAACCGATAGCCAGAATCTTTTGCAGCCACCGGGTTCTCTTCTTCTAGCAATTTTCATGGGTCGAAGCTTGATTTTCCTCGCTTCAATGGTACTGATTCGACTGGATGGATATACCGAGCAGAACAATATTTCAGTCTGCATAATACTTTTAATGTCCAGAAAGTTCCACTTGCATCCTTTCATTTGGAACAGGAAGCCGTTCAATGGTATCGTTGGTACATCAAAGCTCATCTTGAGCCAAACTGGATAGATTTTTGCCAACTCCTTTTGCCACGATTTGGTCCTAGTGCTTTTGACGACTTCACAGGAGCACTCACTAAACTTCACCAAACTGGCACAGTGAGAGAGTATCAAAAGGAATTTGAGAAACTAGCCAATCAAACAAAAGGATTGTCTGATGAATTCTACAGGAGTTGTTTTATCAGTGGTCTCAAGGATGAAATCCGCTTAGAGGTCAGAATGTTTTGTCCCAACACAATGATGGAATTCCTAAGGTTGGCTAAGCTGGCCGAGGACAAGATCACAGCTCAACAACGCTCCAAACCCACCTTTGTTCCCTTCAGAAATATGGGTTCCCAATGGCCTCCCATCACGCCTGCTCCTCAACCAACTCCTATCAAGCAATTGTTTGAAACAAAGATGCAGGCACGTCGAGAAAAAGGGCTTTGTTATAATTGTGATGAGAAATTCACTCGGGGACATAGATGTGTTCAACAAAAGCTCTATCTCTTGGATGTGGATTCTCCACCTGCCTCAGAACTTGATGAAGAAGCTCCAGATATAGTAGATGATCAGGTCGACTTTCAACACCCGCTTGTTGACACCCCATCTCAGGACAACCCACCCAAGATCTCTCTCCATGCTGTAACCGACGTCACCACCTCACAAACAATGCAAGTCAAGGGATACTTCAAGAATCTCCCTCTTACCATACTCATTGATTCTGGTAGCACTCATAACTTCATTGATCCTCAGATTGCCAAACAGGCTGATTGTTTTGTCCATCCTTGCTCCAACTTTGAAGTCATGGTTGCCAATGGGGGCACCTTACCTTGTAAGGGGAAGTGTCACAATGTGCGTATCTCTATGGAAGATTATAACCTGCGCTCTCACATGTTTGCCTTGTCCTTAGGCGGATGTGATGTGGTTTTGGGCGTTCAATGGTTATGCACACTTGGCCCCATCTTATGGGATTTTGCTGAACTTTGGATGCAGTTTTCAGTCAATGGGGCACAACACAAATTTATGGGCTTACAACCAGGGTCTCTCTACATCATCATTTCACATCGCCTAGAAAAAATACTTAAGAAGAATTCACATGGTGTCATCACTCAGCTCCATTCCATTCAGATGCACCCATCAACAGTCTCCACTACTTCCTTGGATAGATATGCAGGTGTCTTTGCTGAACCAATGAGCTTGTTGCCTTCAAGAGACCTTTCCGGTAAATTTAGCCGCATCTACCTCTCAGCAAGAAATGATGACTATTTTCCATACAGTACAGAAGTGGCAGCCATCCCTATTGGGGAATTATTTCTGCATCAAGACTGATCTCCAGAGTCTGGAAACTTTCTTGGAACAATGGGTCTCCTCCGCAACACACCTGAAATGGGTTATCCAACTCATGGGTTATGACTATGCGACCACTTACCAGAAGGGTAAGGACAATATGGCGGAAGATGCTCCTCCTCGCACATTTGATGACCCAGTTTCTCTTATATCTATTTCTCTGCTCGTTCCAAATTGGTTGCAATCTGTTCAACGGGGCTATCTCTTCTATGAACTCCATGCTTCTTCATCAGTAGGGCACTCTGGGTTCCTAAAAACGTATGACCAGGAACAATGTAACTTCTTTTGGCAGGGACTCAAAAGGACAATTCAACGGATGGTGGTTGACTGTGATACTTTCTAGGTCAACAAGGGTGAAACGACCCTCCTTTCAAGACTGCTCGAACCCTTGCCCATCCCTCCACATATTTGGACAACTATTTCTATGGATTTCCTAGAAGCGCTGCAGTGGTATAGTACCACATCTCAAAAGACACCATATGAAGTAGTCTCTGGACAGGAACCACCTGTTCTTCTTCCATACACCTTCAACAGCTCCTCAGTTCAGGCAATTGACTCAATTCTTCGAAACCGTGATCAACTTCTTCTCATTCTGCAGGACAATTTTCAAATGGGAAGAATTCGACTGAAACAACAAGCTGATCAGCACCGTTCTAAGTGCACTTTTCACATTGCTGATATGGTTGGTCTTTGTCTACAGCCTTCCATGCAATCCTCCCTGAAACTCTAAAGGCGCCAGTGGCTCGGAATGCAACCCGAGGATGCTACAGGGGACCCACTCCTTCGGATTCTACATCAATTTCCACATCTAAATCTTTGAGGACAAAGCTTTTCCTAAGGGAGAGGGGATGTTAGGAACCCATGTCTTTACTTTGTTAGTATATTGTTGTTGGACGCATATGCTTTGTAAGTCATCCCATAGTATTATATTTCCCATGGTTTTGACTCATAGTATTGGCGCCTAGACTTAGCCCATGGTTTGTATTGACACATAGTATTGACCCATGGTATTGGTGCCTAGACTTAGTATATAAGTGTGTGTTGAGGCCTATGAAGGCACCGTGAAGTTAATTGTATTGAGCTTGCTCAAAGGAGGTTTCCCCCTCGAAGTGGCCCGTGATCAATATAAAAGTGATTCTGAGTCGATTATTTTTGATATCTTGTGTATTTGCATTAATTAATTATTGCAGGTTCATCACAAATAGATCAAATTTTGATGCGACACCTTTTTAATGCAATGAAATGTATGAATGATGTAATAATGAAATGCCAGGTTAGAAATATGATATGGTAATTTTTCTTTGGGATGATACTGACAGTTTGCTTCTTTGTTGTCCAAGGGAGTCCTATGAGGGACCCCGAAGCTTACTTAGCTACAATGCTAAAGCATTAGACCTGTTCAATGTGCAAATGACAGGTAAGGAGTTTCATGATTGCAAACAGATTCCAGTTTCATGTAAAGTTCAAATCAACATCGTAAACAAAATAGCATGTTTAGAGATTGTTGCAGTTATCAAAACGTACAGGTATGACTCGCATGCTTACTCCTTTGCTCTCCAAGGTTCATCTTATGACTAAATAAACTCAACCCAAGTTAACTGTCGAACAAGTATCTTATTAACAGCATTGTTACTGTTGTCGTCATTGTTCTAGCTGGTTGTAGTGATGGCTGTCTTGTTGTCGTTATTTAGAATGATAATACCAAAATGTATGTAAAGGTTTTGAGCTTGTAAGCTCTTGCAACCAATATTATTCAATATATATGAAGAGATAAAAACAATAATATATTAACATGACTAACCAACTGTTATGTAGATATAGTGCAATTAAGCTTTGGACTATATATTTAATGGTTATTCTATTTATAAACAAAACACAAACTTTCCAAAGTCTTTATGAGAACAATAGTGTGACTATTCCTATTTTCGATTTAATGTCAATATTAAAACATATATTGGAGATATTGGCAATATAGGCATCATTAGAATCTTGACAATACTATGCAAGTGTTGTAAATTAAATACAAACATTATAATATATGAAAACGATTTAATACAATGCAAACCTTTGGAATTATAATCATGTATTTGCATACACGTTATTACCATTATAATGAACACTACATTGTTAAAATATTGTTATGTTAACAAATGAAATATGTAAAGTTTGTTATCACATCGAGGTACTGAAAGGCATTAAAATGGGGTTTGACAGGTCGTTGGCTCATAAATTCAACGTTGGTCTCGAGCTGTGGTAAAGATCACGGAAGGATATTACAATTAAAGTTTTGGTACTGCATTGTTGCTGAGTTGTAACTCCAGGAATCCACGTAGACGTGGATAGCTCCATACTTGTTGATGTGTAAGGGTCCTACGTCAAGCGTTGATCGTGCTTGATCCACCGCGTTCCATAGTGGCAATGTCTGGAGGTAATGCAGAGTGGGCATTAAATTCTATATGTGATAGGTCGTTGAATCAATTAAGTTGACATGAGTCTCAAACTGTAAAAAGATCCTGTAATGATCTTCCATTAAAAAAATGGCGCCATATCCCTGCCGAGTTGGATAGCCCATATTTCCATGTAGGTGTGCTTTCCTTGTTGCTTTCTATTGTGGCAGAATAATATGCCCTGGTACTTAAGCGTTTGCCAAGGTGGCTATGTCAAACGGTAATGGAGGATGGCATTAAATGTTGATTTTGTTGATACCAAAGTGGCCATAGCTGGCACTGTTGTAACCGTCGATGATCGTGAGTCTAAACTGTCAGATGGAAACCCTAAAGTCTACCGTGTAATTGAATTAAGAACTTGGAAAAGTGGTTCATTGTGTTATTGTTTTTGTTGGAGGTGGCCGACAAGCTGCCAAGAATTTGGTAGGAAGTTTGCAAGGGTTTTGAACCTGAGATCTGTGAACTGGTGTAGAAGGTTGCAGGTTTTAACCTCTGTAATGGTGTTGTATTTTTAGATGGAGTTCAAATTTAGAGTGATAAAATGTTGAAGGTTTGAAGTTCTTCGTTGTGTGTTACATCTGTGGTGCCAACTGCAATTGCTTGCGTTCTCTCGTTGAGACTGGAACAAATCCATTATCGTCTTCCTGGTGTATGCCAAGAACTATCCACGCAGTTGTGAAGGTAAGTGTCCAAGATGATAATATTTCTTTTACTGTACTTCGATTCTCAGTTTGAAAAATAGCATGAGTCTAACTCCGAACTATGGCTTGCTAGGTACAGGGTTTTGGAAAGGTTTGTCGAGGGTTTGATGAAAGGGAAACTCAAGCTCTTACATTGGTAAGCTTCGGGTCTTCCATACCCTCGTAGTGCTCCTCATCTTTGAATGTAAGGTTCCACGAGATAAAAACAACCTACCAAGACCTGTCGAAGCTCTATCATTGATGGTGTTTGAAGATGTTTTCAAAACGCGTTTACTGTTTGATACTCTAGTTCTCAAACATTTATTTGATACTTTGGTTTCTATATTTTGCAAACTTTGATGTTTATCGACTGGAGATATAACTCGTTGATTTTGAATAACTGGGATCTTCTGCCTATTGAAATTTTGGGATAAACCCTGTGTAACTTTGTTTTTCAAAACATGATATAAACATTGCTGGAGAGCTTCGTTTTCGTTTTAGAGGTTGTTCTAATGTAATATTTTAAGACTCTGTGGGATTCGACCTGTTTTCGTGTCCGTTTATAACAATAGGAAAGAGAGCCGGGGGCTCGATCTCTGTATAGGATAATAATCCTTTTTGGTAATACAATGCATGTTAAAACATTCGTATAGATATCTGGTTTGTTTATCTGGGTACTGTAAGTTGATGTCGTAAATCCTTGTTTGGTAATGTTGATAGATAATAGAATGAAAAGTCGATATGGTTTACAATAATAAGTACAATGGAAACGAATATTATTAAACCCTACATTTGTGTTTTATTTATATTTGGATAAAATAAAGATAAAAATGGAAGACTAAACCTAACTAGGGTTTGAAATGAAAACTAAACAAAATATGAATAACACTAACAACTTTGCAATATAATAGGTGAGTATAAAGAAGTAATGTTTATAGAGTTTCTACTGTTTGATAGGATGATAATTAACACGATGTTTACAATAAGAGATAGAAAACTATTTCTTATCGGCAACAGAATATTTCTATTACGTCTATTATCTGTTTGAACTGTAAGTTTATGAAATTGATAAAATAAGAAATGAAAGAGGAATGGTGTGTGTATGAGTGTATTGTAGAAACTTAAAAATTGTAGAATGACTGTGAAAAGTTTTTTATTTACAGTATGTAATTCAAGTTAATAGTACAGAAAGATAATAACCTTGAAAAACACTAACAGAGATAATGAAATCAAATGTCTATAAACAAAATGAAGACTGGTAATAATTGTTATGTATAATCTTATTTGGATGATCACTATCATTTAATTGTTACTCTGTTAGGATACATGTATACCTGTGATTTCTATATTTTTCTTTTATACAGAATATTGATAAAAATGCAGAATTTATACATTATTTAAATTCTCAGAAAGCTCTGATACTTATAATACATACATAGATATTATGTAGAATCTTCCTACTATTATTTAACTTGGAAACAGAAAAATTGAAACATAAATAATTACTATCTATTTATCGAATTTAAATGGCAACTTGCCTATCTTCTAATCTATTTTAATCTGCCTATTTTAATCTGGCAACTTGCCTATCTTACTATCTATTTTAATCTATTTTAATCTGCCTATCTATTTTTATTAATGAAACCAACGGTCTTGTGAAGTTGGTAATTAGTTATCAGTTTTTTATTTTTTTAATTAAAAAGGTCCACGTTAAATCATAATTTTTAACCATTCTCAATGATCCTAGGGGTGAGGGAATGATTCCCTCTCCTCCTTTCTCGGATCTCCTTGTGATGACTTTTTGGAAGGTTCTGCAGTGGAGATTTAACCAATTTCAGCTTCCAAACACAACAATGTATTTCTACCAACCCTATGAGAGCAAGTCAAGTCATATGAGATGAAATAACAATCCAAGGTGTCTTGGGATAGTGAATTTATCCTGCCACCTTTCGTCTTGATGCATGTAAAGAGGGCTCATGTCCCACCCAACAATTGTGTTGGCAGTCGAGCCCTCATTAATGGTACGGTAAGGTTCTCCCTTGTGCTTATTAATGAAGGGAGGTGAGTCGCAAAATTTTCTATAATAAACATAGATATTTCTCATAATACTTATATTAACGTGTTGGACTCAATATATTTCAAAACACTAATAATAACATACAATAATAACAACATTGTGTTAAATATTTATCTTTATTTTTATTACAATTTCTAAAAATAGAAAATCCTTGAACGATAAGTCTGACATGCAACTTAATCAAATTTAGTCACAGATAACAAGAAGAGAATGTGGCGTTTTGATTATCTTTATAGAGGCTTGATTCATGGCAGTCTGCAGATGTCTCAAAACAGCTGGAGATTTGGAATTTTTTGAGCAAGTGACAGAGCGTTGAATTTAATTAGAATGTTTTGTCAAAATCGATAAGTATATATTGGGAAGAGCGCGATATAAGGCCAGGAAGGTGGGGATTCCAGCTTGCCACCACTGAACCACTGACGTACATAAATACAAAAAATGAATGATGGAGTAATCATCTATTAATAATTTAATCATCCCCTGCCATCTACTGCACTGGCCAGACTTTAAGCTATCAAAATATTATCTGGATTAAATAAGTCGGACTATCATAAGATCATAAACTCACCGCAAATCAAAACAAAATATTTGTAAATATAAAAACCATCCATCGATTTACTCGGCTCCAACCTTCGAGCCTGCAGTAAATACGACGTAATTTCTGATTAATTTATATGGCTCTGTCATTGCAATTTAAGCTGGCTGCACGCTCATAACATTTTTATATTATTTTTCTAATGACATCTGCTTCTGCTACTCCGCTGGATATATGAAGACAACATGTTCTTTTTGTTGGTAGCAGTGCAGCAGTTAAGACGGCAACGATCTTTTTATCTTTGCATTTAAAATACCATGCATATACCCAGAATAATTAATTCTGCAGTTCCCATACATACACACAGAATATATGTATCATGGAGTTTCTATGTATATCTCATGCATGGTGCATTCTCCGTTCTTCACACAGCCATGGGGACACGGGAGGAATAAATTAAATTATAACAGAGAGGTCTGACAAAACTTGCAGTATGGAATGAAACGAAACAACTTGGAAGTATTTGTATAGCTTTGACTTCGTCCTGAAAAGACAAATTTGTGACAGATGCAGAACCTGCCAACATTCTAGAATTCCAGTTTCCAACATTTTTTAAATTACACATGCTCAATACCGCTAAAACGCAGCATTCAAGATAATTAGGCACTATTTTAGGGCGATATTTAAGCATAATTTTATAAGTTTGTATCACCGTATTCCGTATATACATTCTTAATTATAATCAATTCAATTTCTGTTTTAACCAAGCTCCACCAAACTACATATCCATCAAATAGATTTAATTTTTAAAAAGCTAGATCTCAAATTTGAGAAACTAGGTTTCATTTTGCTATAGCTTTTTTGTCCCTATATTTATCACTATATTTGTCACTTTTCTTGTACTTTTATGGCTAACTGTGAAATAGTTCTTTGCCTATTAAACCTAGTATCACAATTACAAGTAGTTTGCACATTTACAAAATAAAATAGTTATGATGATTATTATAGAAAATTACAAATTTTGGTTTAACAATTTGATGACCATAGGTGCGGTTGCACCAAATCAACAGGCCTAATGGCCATTTGATTCAAAAATCAAATAAAAGTGTTGTTTTAAAATCCGATACATCTAAACATAATAGGTTTATAGTATAGAGTCATTTTAACATATTTCATTGTGAAAAAAAATTTACAAATGAAAACTCAATTTAATTTTAAAAAAGTTTACATATAACATAATTTTGGTGTTTAGTGTTTTATAGAAAAGTTGGCATGATTCAAAGTATTTATACAAATGATTTGAATATAATGTTAGAAGATGATATTTAAAAAATCTAATTTATTTTAAATATTGAAAAAATTCTTCAAATAAAGATCCAATCTAATTTGAAAAGAACTTTGTATATATAACATAATTTTAGTTTCAGAATTAGCAAGATTCAAAGCCACACAAGATGAAATTTATAAACTTTTACTTCACTTTAGAAACTTTTATTTTAATAAATTTTTATTTTTAATTATTTTTATGAATGCTATGTTTTTTTTTTTTCAAAATTAACAAAGAAGTCAAGAATATTAGACAACATGTAGGGGAAGAAGTGCCCAAAGTTACATTCTACAACTTAAGAAAGATGTGTAAAGTAGGTTAGAAAAGACTAATTATAAATAAAATTTAAGTGATCTTGAAAAGTTAAAAAAAATAAAAATAGATTGAGTAATCAGACCCCTTAAGGTGAAAACCCCAAAAATTTGCACCCTCAAAAAAGTGTTAAGATGGATCTAAGCTAGTTTAATTCATATGTTCTAGAATGTGCAATGTTATTTATATAGACATACAATTAAGAAGTTGTGTATGTTTTTCTATTTATAGAGGCATACAATTAAGAAGATGTGTATGTTTTTCAATCCCATGGGCCTAAGCAGTGGTTGGAAGCCTTATCATGGCCTTTTAGCCCTAGAAACTTCCCTTAGGACCAAAGGCCCTTGTTTTCCTCCCATGACCATGGTCAAGACCCTAAGACCCATCCCTCATGCTTAAAACCTCCAAATGGTGCTCATATGCCACTCAAAGGATAAATATACCCCACAGAGGCTTCATGTTGTGGTTTGAGGCCTTGTTCATGTCCCTTAAGCCTTAAAAACTTACTATAGGCCCTACGCCCCTTGATTCTTCCTTTGACCATGGTTAAGGCCCATACATCCATCTCTCATACATAAAAAATTCTAACGTTACCTATTTCCATCTTAGAGGAAAATAATTCCATTTAGAGGGTTAGTGTGGTGTTTTGAGGCCTCCTTCATGGCCCATGAGCCATAGAATCATGATTTATGACTTATGATCCTTGCTTTTATCCCTCAACTATTTGAGAGCCTCAACATCTAACCCTAATGAGAAAGAGCTCCTTATGGAGAGAATAATCAAATCCATTGGCTAAATATCCCCTAGAAAGGTCATGTTTAGTGGCTTGAGGCCTCATTCATGGTTGTGAGGCCTAAAACACTAATTTAGAGAATAAGGCCTTTATTTTATTCCACAACCATGATCAAATCCCTAAGAACAATGTTTTGTGGGAAAAACCTCCTTGTGTCACCTATATCCCATTCCAAGGCTAAGTATCCCTTATAGAGGTATTGTGTTGTGGCTTAACACGTCATTTATGGCTATTGAACCATAGATACTTCATTTAGGGATTAAGGTACTTAATTCCTTCTTTAATCATAAACAAATCCGTCATGCCCATCCCCAACACATTAAACCCTAGAGTGGTTCCCATATTCCCACTTGAAGGTTGAGAATTTTAGGGAATTAGGTAATTAAAGATGCTATACATTCGAAGAAGCGGTGATGTCTAAAGACATACAACACTTAATGAGAAGTGAGTGAGCACAGCTCAACATACAATAGGAAACACAAGATACCAATAAACTTCCTTAAGATATTGAAGTAATGAACTCCTTGATTTATCCCTTAACCTACACACTATAAATTGCATTGGTTGAGTTAATTGACTAGTCAAATCGACCAATCATTTGTTTGCATAGTCAACTGTCCTAGCCAAGTGCCAACTATCGACTAATTGTATCTCAAAGATACAGAGGTGTGACGAACCTATTTAGCTTGTTTCTCCAACAAGCCCCCATCAACATAATGATCTAGGGATTTATGAGGTGAAATTATCTTCATTATACCCCAGTACCCCAAATAATTGTAGCTTCCTAAAGCCCAAGAACAACCCCAAATTTCACAAAATTAGCTTCTATGAGAGGTTTGCAAATATATTACCAACCTTATCATTTAACTTGTCATGCAATAAATAAGAGACAAGGTAGCATCCTATACCAACTACTGAAAAGAATGTGTATGAGGCTCTGCATGCTTCATTTTACTATGAGCAATTGGATTCTCGACCACTTGTATGTCACTTTTATTATCACAATATATGATAGTAAAATCCTCAACTAGAAATCTAAGCTAACCCAAAATATTACAAATCCACACTACCTCTATGCCAACATTAGTTACACCATGATATCATGATTTTTTGGTTGAAAGAGATGTTGGTGCACTTCTACTTCAACCAGGGTTCAAACATCCAACAAAACACCAACAAAGACCAAAAATACTGGCCCAAAAGGGCTTTAGCCCTTTCGACAACACTTGTGAAGCATATGAGGTCTCACCTGAATGACCTATGGAGACTGCAAGAACCAAGTTTCAGCAGCGTGGAAGGGGAATAGCTCAATAGAAAACTCATTCCTCAAACAATCCATAACTATGACAGATCATTAGCTTCAATAAACCATTCACTTCGACATAATTCATCAGTTAACCAAAAAATATATAATACGCATTATACTTCACGTTCATTCATTTCTTCATTTAAGCATAACTATTCATCCATTTATGCAAATCATAAGAAAAATAAATAGAACATAACACATCATAAACATCACACCACAATTCACACCATGATTTTAACGTGGAAACCCATACGGGAGAAAACCACAGAAGTGTTGCTTTTATTCATGAGTCAAATCCAATAAATAATCACTTCATGCTTTAATGACTTATACATTTGTCCCTAAATTACAACAGACTTGCGTACACAACCTGCAGATCATGTGACTTGGCAACTTCGACATACCAAACAAGCAACTGACTGAATACAAACATAGACCATTGCTTTCTCGAACAACTTGTTATTTTGTCAACAACCCCAAAATTTCCCACTTATTACATATTTATAGGGCGCACACAACCTGCCCTGCTCCCACGACTCCACTAACCAACTACTCGATTCATTAATGTAAGTGGACAAACTCTAACTAACTGACTCAATATGACCCTTTGACATCTTCAAAATGACCAATTTTCTAGTTTCTCGGTCACTTTGTCAGAGTTGACCACTTCATCGAACCACTTTACCTTGGTTATGTCCGCCAAAACTGTCTTACCAAAAATGGTACCCAAAACTTACTAGGCCGAACAGGCCACCAGCACTCACATGTGGCTCGTCTAGAGCCACTTCAAGGTTGTGCTACTAGCTCCTTAATCTTTGACAAAAATTCCTTATAGACCTTCCTGGTGGCCTCGACCAACTGTTGAACTTATTCCTTTTTCTGGTTTACTACCTCGACCAGCTCAACTGTGATATATGCTTTGCTCTACTCGACAGTCTGGCTGACTGTTGTATGGATCTGTGCATGTTGTCCTCCTATAAATTCAGAAACATGCTCAGCTTCCGACTAGAGAGCTTCCACCCTTTCTGACCGCTGCTGCTATTGAACTCTCAACTGATTGATTTCTGTCTACAACACCTTATTTTCTATAGCCTTCCTCATTATTTCCATCAGCAACAAATTATTTAGCAGAACCCGCAGGTTTGTCATCTTATCTTCCATGGCCCCAATCCTTGTAGTTATCCCCTGAAGCTCTGCATCCTCAAACAACGCAGCCCATGTCTACGATACTTCCTCATATATCTTCATACATTGGGCCTCATAATTTTTAATACTTTGGACGACCCCTTACACTTCTATATGTCTTTGCTCTGTCACCTCTGGTAGTGTGCTTGGAACCAACTTGGATTCGAATTCTTGCACCTTTTGTCTATACCAAAAAATAACTAAGTCAAGGCACTGCAGCTTCTCCTCAGGTGTCATTTCATCAATCACTTCTATGTTTGGAACTACACCACATGTTACTGCGATACCCTCGTGGAACTTATGTTTTTCTTGATGTAGCAAGTCCTTGTCCTGCTGAAGCTCAGTAGACTAGTCCTTAAGCGCGAATGCTTGATTCTTGTAGCCTTTCATAAGGTAAAAAATGGACCACTCCCTTTCTTTCAAATCTTGTGCGATGTTTTCCTGTAGACTATGCAATATGAAAAGAGGCAATGCGGACAACTTCAACTTCGCATAGCCTATCCGATGGAATTGCGTGCTTTCCCTTGCATCATCAAAACTCAACACCCGTAGCAACAACTTGACCACTCTAGCAGTAGAAGGTGATGTGGTCAACTACTCCCGGTTTTCTTTCTCATGTGCCACCTCGACCCGTGGCGCAGCATCCTGTTGTGGAGCCGAGATGCTAATCTTCTTGAATACTTGGCAGAATATGTCCAAGAGTTTCGTCATGCTGCCAAATAGATCAACTGTCTTTTCCTTTGCAATCTTTCGATTTTATTCAGCAACCTCAGTCATCCTGTCGAACAGGATGCTTACATCATCATCCATTAAGGCCTGCATTGTTCTAGACCTCTGTGCCTTTCAATTCTTCTTCCCTCTTTGCGTTCATGCTCCAGCCTTCCGCTTCTCTCCCAGACCCAGATTAGTAGGAGTCTGGATCGATTCTTGGTCTTCATTTCTTGACTAGGGTGGGTTACCTTCGTCACCACCAGCACTGGTGTTCTGCATATTTTGGTTTTGACTTGTACTCTGTTTTTAGCCAGATGTACCCTCCTGTCACAGATCCTGGTGCGATGGATCTGGTGAAATGTTTTCTACTTCGACAGGGACCTACCATTCTGTTGGGCATTCCTGGATAACATTGTCAACTTCTTCAACCGATAAGTTGAACTTGGTAGCCAACCATTGCTTATGTTGGTCTCGCCTCGCCTGAATGTACATATGATGAGGTCCATGTAATGCCCCGATACTTCACAACAACATCCTCTTCAATACTGGGTATCTACACATCATAATACCGCAGTGCCTCTTTTTGCATATAGAAAGTGACATTACTTTCTTGATTCCTCCTCTTGCTTCCAGAATACCATAAGTTCATATACCACGAATCATAATAGGGCCCAATTGGGTCCATGTCTTGATAGGCTTCCTGCTCCACCCAACCTACAAATGAAAGTAAAAGTAAAACCCAAGAATAAGTAAATGGAGTACCATGGTCTTGGGCGTCGGCACAGTCATCAAGAAACTCATTCAAAAGGAATGTCATCCAATTCATTTGCACTCCTACTGCGCATTCCTCAACCACTGCGATGATCAGCGATGTCTCGGCAATGAAACCATTTTTTGGTGCACTTCTACTTCGACCAGGGTTCAAACATCCAACACAATACAAACAAAGAACACATATACCGACCCAAAATGGTTTTATCCCTTTCGGAAACACTTGCGAAGCAGATGAGGTCTCACATGAAGTGCTTATGGACACTGCAGGAACTAGGTTTCTGCAACATAGAAGAGGAATAGCTCAACATAAAACTCATTGATAAAATAATCCATAAGTTTGACAGATCATTAGATTTGAAAAACCATTCACTTTGATAGAATTCATCAGTTAACCGAAAAGTATATAATATCCATTATACTTCGCATTCATTCATTTCTTCATTTAAGCATAATTATTCATCCATTTATGCAAATCATAAGAAAAATAAACAGAACATAACACATCACAAACATCACACCGCAATTAACACCATGATTTTAACATGGAAACCCATATGGGTGAAAACCATGGAAGTGCTACTTTTATTCATGAGTCACAGCCAATAAATAAGCACTTCATGTTTTAATGACTTACAGATTCATCCCTCAATTACAACAGACCTACGCACACAACCAGCAGATCATGCGACTCGGCAACTTTGACATACCAAACAAGCAACTCGCTGAATATAGACATAGACCATTACTTTCCCAAACAACTTTCTATTTCATCAACAACCCCAAAATTTCCCACTTATTACATATTTATAGGGCACACGCATCCTGCCTCACTCCCACTACTCCACTAACCAACTACTGGACTCATTAATGTAAGTGGAAAAAATCTAACTAACTGACTCAATCCCCCCCTTTGACATCTTCAAAATGACAAATTTCTTGGTTTCTCATTTGCTTCGTTGGAGTTGACCACTTTGCCGAACCACTTTACCTTAGTTCTGTCCACACCAAAATTGGTACCCAAAACTTACTATGCCCAACAAGAGAGATGACCTTCTACATCTTGTAAGACCAAACTATGGGTCCATAGCTAATATGTAACACATAGAATCAGTGTAGGCATTATATCATCCCCATCTCCAATCCAATCTTAGTCAGCGCGGTTGATTAACTAGTTCTTATTACTGCAATATTTTACACCAAGCTGATAAGTTCCCTTGATATAACAAACATTTCTATTTGCAAGCTTAAGTGACTCTTTAGTGGATCTTGCATGAACAAATAGACTAGACTAGCAATAAAGGAAATACCAGGTCGGGTATGAGTTAGATAAACAAGGCTACAATCAACCTTCCTATAGAGAGTAACATCATCTATCATAGAATTACAATCCTTAGTTAGATTTACACCTTACTTGTAAGGTGTAGCACATAGTTTATAGTTTTCCATTTGGAACCTTTGTAATAGTTTCAATACATAGTTAGGTTGAGAAATAAGGATACACTCACCTATTTATAGGACTTGGATTACAATACCCTAATTTCGACCATTGAAAAGTATTAAATTAGATTATATAAAATGATGCAAATATGCTAGCAAAATATTCCTAGTGCAAAGATCAAGTCCAAGGCTCGAATAATGAATGGATAGGTCTGTATGATGTAAATATCCATATATGGGCCATGTGTTTGGCTTATCACAATGATATAAATGTTGGGTGCGTTATATTCTTCACATGTAAGTCAATGGTCAAATTCAATAGTCAACTAAAATTAAAATCAACAAATGGTAGAAGTCTGGTCGACAGGTCGACTAGTATAGTCGATTGGTCTTTGATCACTACTGGTCAATGGGGAAGTTGACAAGCACAAAGTGGGTATGGATTCAAGAAACACTTGGAAAACAAGAGGCATAATTGGATATTGACTATGGTTGACTCATTCAATTCAACTGTAACAAAATAACTGCATTCATTTAGGAAGTTATAGATTTCCATTAATGAGTAATTAGTTGTAACTAACTCGGGTACCACAATCTAGTGTATTTGTTACATCTATAAATATGATGTAATGGAAAAGGCTATGAAAGATGGGTGAAGAGGAAATAACACTTGAAGAAAGTAGTAGAGTGTAAGTGAATTCATGGTTGAGCTATGGCAATTTAATAAATGATTTTTGCAAACACTGGTAGAAAGTGTTGCTAATAGATGAGCGATTAAGCTCACTAGTTTGTTGGTTTTCCCCAATAGAGGGGTTTCTAGGGTGATTTATGTGTACTATACATGATTGTGTTTTGTTCCATTGATAATTCAGTTATATGTTTAACTATAAGAATATTTAAGCATACTCATTGTAACAGGTATTAGAACCCAAAAACTTGTGTCATAGCTATAGTTGACTTTAAGGGGATTCATTTGTTGCTGAGGGTTTGGCATGGTCATGGATTTGGAGAATACCTAGTTTCAGTGGGAGTTCTAGAATGATTGATTTATGGTTGAGAATGGACAACAATTCAAGGATAGAAATTGAAAAGTTTAATGGAAAGAATTTTGAGCTTTGGAAACCTAAAATGGAGGATCTCCTTGTAGATCGAGAACAATGGGTTTCTATTGACCTCGAAACCACTCCGATAGGTATGTCGAAGGAATATTGGAAGAAAATCGATAGGAAATCAAGGAGTACAATCCAAATTTGTATCGAAAACTTTGTATTGATGAATGTCTCATAAGAAGACACTGCAAAGAAACCATGGGAAGAGTTGGGGAGCTTGTACCAATTGAAATCTATGGTTAACAAGTTATTTCCTCAAAAGAAACTATATCTTATGAGGATAAATGAGAACAACTTAGTTACAAAGCACCTGAATGCGTTCAAAAATGTGATTAGTCAGTTGTTGTCCATGGATATTAAAATCATTGAGGAGGAGAAATGTATCAGTCTATTTTTTTCTTTGCCAGACTCATGGGATAACCTGGTCATGGATATTGGAAGCAATAATACCACATTGAATATCAATGATGTGGTTGTATCTATGTCTTCAAAGGAGATGAGACGAAAGAACATGGAAGGTTCAAACCATGAATCCTTGATGGTGAGAGGTTAACTGGTCAACAGAGGAAAAGGTAAATTTTCTCTGATTGAAGATCAAAGACGAGGGGTAGATCTAAGACCAAATATGAATACCCTGGTCCAACAATGAGAAGATGTTGGAAATGTGGAAAAGTTTGGAATTATGAGATTGTAATTTGATTGAAGTGAAGAAGGGAAAACGATCTAAGGAATCATAGCCAACTAGAATTAAGCCTTCGACTAAAGAAAAAGAAGATGTGTATTTGGCCTTGAGAAATACACTGTTAGATCATGATTCTTTGTTGATCAACTCATACGTATCATTTCATATGCCACCACACAGAGAATAGTTGTGTGAATATGATAATTTTGATGGCGGTGAAATTATTCTAGGATATTATTCATCGACCAAGATTGTCGGAGGAAGTAAATTTCAACTGTTATTAAAATATGGAAGGAGATGAACTCTTCCAAGTGTGTTGTATATCCTAGGTTTGGATTGAAACTTGATTTTTGTTAGTAAGATAGGGAATATAGGTGTGTAGTATGTATTTGATAAAGATAACGGTGAAAGATGGTGCAAATAGTGATGGTAATAACGATAGGAGTATGAACTAGAACACTATACAAGCTATTGGTAGGAATGGACACCAATGGATGTGTGACTATAGTCTTTCATGAATCCGATGATATATTTTCATTTCTAGTCGACTCGACCATGTTGTGGCATTAGTGGATGGGACACATTAGTGAGAAAGGACTTCGTGTTATACACAATAAAGGTATGGTTGAAGGTTTGCTTGACTATTCTAAAGAATTAGACTTAGGTTTTCTGAACTTTGCATTTATGCTAAACAAAATCATGCCAGTTTCTCATCCAGGGTTACTAGTGCCGAGGAAATACTGGAGTTAATATATAGTGATGTGCTTGGACCAATACTAGTCCCATCACTAGGAGGATCACAGTATTACATCTATTTCATAGATGATTTCTCTAGAATGACATGGTTGTATTTTCTAAGAAAGAAAAATGAGGTCTTTGTGAGGTTTAGAGAGTTCAAATCTCTTATAGAAAATTAGACTAGCAAAAATATCAAGGTGCTGAGAACTAATTGTTAGGAACCCATGTCTTTACTTTGTTAGTATATTGTTGTTGGACACATATGCTTTGTAAGTCGTCCCGTAGTATTTGTTGATCAATAGTTTATGTTATTGTTGTTGGCGCATATGCTTTGTAAGTCGCCCGTAGTATTGTTGATCCATAGTTTGTAGTGGCCCATGGTTTTGACCCATAGTATTGGCTCCTAGACTTAGTATATAAGTGTGTGTTGAGACCTATGAAGGCACCGTGAATTTATTTGTATTGAGCTTGCTCATAGGAGGTTGCCCCCTCGAAGTGGCCTGTGATCAATATAAAAGTGATTCTGAGTTCTGTCATTTCTGCTATTTCGCATATTCTTATTAATTAATTGTTGCAGGTGCATCACACTAATAATGGAGGAGAATTTTGTGGTAAGGTGTTCGAATAGTTTTACAAACAACACGATATATCTCAACAAAACACAACTCCATACACATGTCAACATAATGGAGATGCTGAAAGAATGAATAGAATGTTGATGGAGAAAGCAAGGAGCATGCTCAGTAATGAAGGTACGACACAAGAATTTTGGGTAGAAGTAGTCAACACAGGATGTTACTTGGCGAATAGGTTTTTGTTGACGACTCTAGTTGACAATAATCCATATGAGGCATCGGTTGATAAAAATCCCTCTCTTGCACATCTCGGAGTCTTTGGGTGTGATTCCTTTGTGCATGTCCTAAAGGAGAAAAGAAGCAAACTCGACAACAAGTGTAAGAAATGCATCTTCGTTGAGTATAAAGATGGAGTGAATGGGTATAAGTTATTGAATATGGTCACTAGGAAGGCATTTAATAGTAGAGATGTGATCTTCATAGAAGTTGAAGGTACTTCAAGGATTAAATAGGTTAGAAGAGAAAAAGAACCAGAAAATAAGGAGTTTGAAGAAAACCTTAATTCAAATGATTTGACTGAATCCAACAAAGAAGTGGAACTGCAAACTCTAGTCGTTGGAAGGTCTAGTCAAGAAAAGCAACAACCCAAAAGGTATATTACATTATATTTTTCCTCTATTTTTACAATATCTTCCAATGAAGATGATCCCAAGTCGGTAAAGGAAGTGGTCGATTTGATAGAGGGTAAACTATTGAAAAGGGCCATGGAAGAAGAAATGGAATCCTTGAGGAAGAGTAAAACATGAAATTTGGTTGCATTACCAAATTGAAGGAAACTCGTCAGCAATAAGTGGGTATTTAAGAAAAAGATGAATGAAACATGATAGGTCAATAAGTACAGGGATTGAATGGTAACAAAGGGATATTCTAAATTCAAGGTAGTCAACTTTGGTAATATTTTTCCTCATGTTGCAAATATAACTTTCATTAGGGTACTAATGTATTTAGTTGCATCATTTGATATTGAGATAGAATAGATGGACATAGATACAAAATCTATTCATGGTGATATTGAAGAAAAAATTTATATGAAGCATCCTAAAGGTTTCACAGTGAAAGGAGAGGAGGATTTGGTCTGCAATCTCAAGAAGTCTCTCTATGGTTTAAAGAAACAACCCAAGATGTGGCACCATAAATTAGATATGTATATCCAACTGAGAAGTTAGGGTGATCACTGTGTGTATGGAAAGAAATTCAATGATCACTTCATTTATGTGATTTTGTATGTCAACGACATGTTGTTGGTCGGAAATAACATGGATCTAATCAAGGAGTTGAAACTGCAGATGTCCTCCAAGTTCGACATGAAGGATCTCAGTGCAACTCATTCCATTCTTTGAATGGATATTAAAAGAGATCGAGGAGATATAAATCTATGGTTAAGTTAGAGTAAATATGGTGAGATAGTTCTAAAATATTTCAACATGCAGGAGTGCAAACTAGTCAAGGCCCCTATTATTAAAGTTACATAATCATGAGTCATTCTCCAGGTCAATCTTATGTGTGAAGATTGAGCCTCGTGTGTCGAGGTAGTGCCTTATAGGATCTTGAGTTAGACTCAGGAAACTTGGAGAAGAATATTGAGTTGGAATCAAGAATGGTTAAGCTTCATGTGTTGAGGAAAGTGCTTTGTATGTTAAAGAGATGATGGTGTATAGTCTTGCTAGTCAAGGCTAAGGTCTTGTGTGTCAACACAGATCCTCATGTGTTGAGGTGATGCTTTGCATGTTGAAGCATGTATGGTGCATGATGTACTACTAACCATGGTTGAGCTATTAAGTCTCCTCTAGAGGCTGGCCACCTCTAGAGTGAATTACTTTAGCATATAACCACTTGGAATGATAGTAGAGCAATATGATCACATCAGTGGGAAAATATCCTTAGTATATTTGATATGATAATTAAGCTAGTACATATGGACCATGCAGATAAGACAAGAGATAAATATAAGATGTGATAAGATATGAGAGAATTTGAATTACACATAAAGAATTAATTAAGAGCAAATTCAAATTGTTAAACTTCAATGATATTAATAGAGAAGACTTCAGTCAATCAAATGAGAACTCGAATTGATCACGATAGTGATGTTAACATGAAATATTTTAGTTAAGAGAGTTAACTAAGTGATAACAAAGAAGATCTAATTAACTGTGTGTTATTTCCTGATGACGCATGTTAAACTAAAAGATGACACTTTGTGACACTTGCATGAAGACACTTAAGTTATCCACATAACTAAGTGGGAAAGCTTTCAGTTAAGGGGCGAGTTCATCCTAAATTCAGTTCAGTGAGTTAATTCATTGCATGAGAAGTGGGGTGCACTCCTCCATGCAAGATGGATGTCTCCAAGGTTAGAGCGAATTTCTATGAAGTATTTTTGTGCATGTGACTATTATTAGTGAGTTGGTATATTGGAGAATTATTCTCCTCAGTATGTCTTCTATCCATATTTCTCTTGCTCTGTAATTGCACCGGGGGTGCTTGATGTAAAAGACATTCTATGCTATCTATCAATATACTAAGGAAGGTTTTGTTGGGGTTTTCTCTCTTAAGTCATAGAGGGTTTCCCCAGGGTAAATTCATATGTTGAATATGATTGCTTATGTGTATGATTGTTATATGATTTCAAGTATTATTGCAGCTCTGAACTAAAGATCAAAATTTAACAGGGTATTAGAGCTCAGGGCATGAAAGAGCTAAGTTCAACAATCAATCTTGAGCTTGCGTAGATCCTGAGTGAGCATAGTACTTGAAGAACAATGGATTCAATCTCAGTGAGACCGGAAGACCGTCTTGAAGGAACTTCGAACTTCAATACTTGGAAGGCTAGGATCCTGAATATCCTAGAAGAGCATGATTTGGATGGATATGTATCCAGTTTTATTGAAGAGCCTATTTCAAATGCAGGGCGCATTAACTTCAAGAAGAATCAAGCCAAAGCAAAGAGAATCATTTATGATTTCGTGAAAGACAAATTGATGCTTGTGATTACTCCATTGAATACCGCAAAGGAATGCTTTGACACTTTGAAAAATATTTATGAGAAGAAGGTGCCCAGTCAAAAGAGAACATTGAAGAACAAGCTTCGAAATCTGGAGATGGAAAAGGACGAAGTTGTGGCTTCCTTATTCACAAATATCTCTCAGGTAAGAGATCAACTCATGAGCATTGGTGTGACAGTCGATGATGATGATCTCATTCAAACTATTGTTGATGGTCTTCCATCCTCATGGGAGACATTCTTGGCTGCAGTAAATGGTCGAGAAGTGAAACCTAACTTTGAGATACTTTGGCATGATTGCCGACAAGAAGAACAACGAATCCAGAGTAAATATACTGCCTCCAAAGAAGAGAACCTCGCTCTCGTGGCATGGATGAAGAGAGGTAGGAAATCTCACAATAAATTCTCTCATCAAAAGGAGAATGATTTCAAGAACTTTGATAAGTCTAAAGTTAAATGTTTCAATTGCAATAAGAAGGGCCATTATGCAAGAGAATTCATGCAAAGCAATGAGGAACATTCAAGGGTAGTTTTCATGCTTCTACTGCTATAGAAGATGAACATACAAGAAACAATTCATCTGATGATCAAGAGACGAGGAAGGATTACTCTCTCATCTCGACACTTTCTAGATCAATTACCACTAGTGTTGAGACATGCTTGGTGGATATTGGTGCATCCAAGCTCATGAATGGACATAGGAGCGCTATCACAGATATGAAGGAGAAAAAGTTCTCTTGTAATGTGGAGCTTGGAGATAATACCACCTATTCTATCCAAAGAGTTGGATCCACTTCCTTTCGGTTGGATTTAGGAGATGTAATGCATGTGGATGAAATTTTGTTTGTCCCCAGATTGAAGAAGAAACTATTTTATATTTCATTTCTAGAAGATAAAGGATTCAAAGTTATTTTTATGGACAACAAAGCACTCATGTGGCCTAAGCATGAAGACTTGAACTCTGCATCTGTGATTGGAGTTAGAGAGGGAGGTATATATAAAGTTCCTGGAAAATGCATTCAAGCCATGATCCATGACATAGTCAGTCCTTGTCAGCTGTGGCAAAGAAGGATTGGTCATCTCCATTTCAAAGCACTACCTGGATTGTAGAATATGGTGAAAGGTATGCTTATATTTAAATATGATTTTGATAATTTTTGTAGAGGTTGCACTCTTGGCAAGAATTTTAAGAAGAGTTTTCCAAGTGGTACCAAAAGATACAAAGGGATCCTTGACTTGATTCATTCTGATCTATGTGGTCCTATGTCTGCACCATCCTTGAGTGGTTATTTGTATTATGTGCTTTTCATAGATGACTTCTCTCGCAAGTCATGGGTTTACTTTCTAAAAGCAAAGAGTGAAACTTTCAACAAGTTTCAAGAGTTTAAAGCAATGAATGAGAATCAGAATGGAAAGCTCATTCATGTTTTGAGATCTAATAATGGAGGAGAGTTTGAGTCCCATGAATTCAATGAATTTTGTCGAGATGCAAGAATAAAAAGATGACTGGCTGTACCCTACAACCCCCATCAAAATGGGGTTGCTGAAAGAAAGAACAAAACAATATGTGATGCTGCAAATTAATCCATGATGTGTGATCATGATCTTTCCACATCCTTATGGGTAGAATCCTCCAGCACAGTTGTTTATATTCAGAACAAAATCCCTCATGCTAAATTGTGAGAAAAGACTCTTGAAGAGGTTTTCACTGGTGAAAAAATAGATGTTGGACACTTGAAGATTTTCATTTATCTTGTTTACATTCACATACCAAAAGAGAACAGGACAAATATGGAGCCATCCAAAAATAAAGGAACGTCTGTTGGATATAGTGAATCCTCCAAAGCTTACAAAACCTATGTTCCGAGACAAAGAAACATTGAAGTAAGCAAAGATGTAACATTCCATGAAGAGGCTTCCTTCAAGTGCTCCAAAGAAATTCAATGTGATTCAGATATGGAGGAGCATGAGACTCCCATGATGGAAGACCTAGCTTCCTATTCTCTCCTTTTAGAAGTTGATAGGGAGAAGCCAGAAGATTCCATAGATCCGCTTGATCCTGAAGAGCCATATGATCTGATAGAAGATCTCTTAATGAACCTCTTGTTAAGAGGGGATCTGCATGTTGTCGAGACATTCTGCAAGAGGTAGAAAAGCATGGAGCATCTCTAGGCTAATCCAGAGAGTGAAAGAGACTTGAAATATTTTTAGGATATGTAGCACATATGAGTCACGTTAGTTATTCATAACCTTCTACCTATGAATAAGCTGATAAGAAGCAAGTATGGAAAGATGCCATGGTAGAAGAATACAAATCCATCATGCATAATAATGTGTGGGAAGTGATTCCTAAACCTGATGGGAAGTTTGTAGTAACTTCCAAGTGGATTTATAAAATCAAGCATGCATTTGATGGAAATATTGAGAAGTATAAATCAAGATTTGTGGCTTGTGGTTTCTCCTGTGGCCCGATACACTACTATCCAAACCATAATTTCCCTTAATTTAGTTTTGGGTTGGAAACTTCACTAGATGGACATGAAGACTGCCTTCCTCAATGGTGAGGTTGAGGAACTGGTTTACATATAGAAACTTGAGGGGTTTGTAGTTTATGAGAAGGAGTCCCATGTATGTAAACTTAAGAAATACTTCTATGGGATTAAGTAGGCCCCGAGGGCTTGGTATTTGAGCATTGACAACTACCTTAAGAGCTTGGGATTCTCCAAAAGCGAAGCTGACCCCAACCTGTACTTGAAGGTTGTGAAGAACCATCCATTGATCTTGGTTCTCTATGTTGATGACTTGTTCGTTACTGGAGAGGAGCAATAGATAGATCGGTGCAAGAGGGAGATCACTTCTCAATTCAAAATGAAATACTTATGTCTTATGCACTATTTTCTTGGTCTAAAATTTTGGCAAAGGAAAGATGAAATCTTTCTTCATAAGGAAAGTACACATTTGATGTGTTGTAAAGATTTGGTATGATGGACTGTAAGTCCATGTCTACTCCTATGATGTCTAATCTAAAGAAGCTACATGAGACATATTCCGGATCGGATCTAGTGGATCCTACCATGTATAGACAACTCATTGGTTCCTTGATGTATTTGATACATAGTAGACCAGACATATGTTATGCAATGAGCATCTTGAGTCAATTCATGTTTGAGCCAAGACATAAACATTGGGTTGCTGCCAATCATGTGCTTAGATACCTTCAAGGTACTATTACTTATGGAATTAGATATGATTCTAGTGATGGAGTGATGCTACTTGGATATGCCAACTTCAACTGGGGTGGTAGTATTGTGGATCGAAAGAGTACATATAGATTTGTATTATCTTGGGATCAGCTATGATCTCTTGGTCCAACATGAATCAGGGCTTCGTAGACTAGAGTACTACAAAAGCAAAGTATATTTTAGCTAGTACCGCCTATCAAGAAGCTATGTGGCTTAGGAAGCTACTTGCTGGGTTACTAGATGAGAAGCTTGAGACTATTGTCATTCGCTCTGACAATAAGAGCCGCATTAAGCTCTTAGAAAACCCTCTGTTTCATGATAGATCGAAACACATTGAGATGAAGTATCACTATATCAGAGACATGGTCCACAAAGGTCCATAATACTTCAGTACATTTCTACTTGTGAGAAGATTGCATATATGTTGACTAAGCCTCTCTCTGTGACAAAGTATAGGTACTTCTGAGACAAGCTTGCATGGTAGAAAATGCCTCCCTCACTGAGAGTGAGTGTTAAAGTTAAAACATCATGAATCATTCTCTATCTCAATCTTGTGTGTCAAGATTGAGCCTCGTGTGTCGAGGTAGTTCCTTATAGGATCCTGAGTTGGACTCAGGAGAACAATCTTGAGTTGGAATTAAGAATGGTTAAGCTTCATGTGTTGAGGCAAGTGCTTTGTATGTCAAAGTGATGATGATGTACAGTCTTGCTAGTCAAGGCTAAGGTCTTGTGTGTCAAGAAAAATCCTCATGTGTTGAGGTGGTGCCTTATGTGTTTGTTAGAAAAACAGGATCGTAGAGCAATAACACTAAACAAGATGCAAATATAAAGCACATATACACATTACAAGAGAGACACCAATATAACGTGGTTCACCCAAGATGGGATACGTCCACATAGAAATTGCTAGTCCTTTTTATTATATTGTCCAACAAATGAAGGGATACAACCTACAACACATCCGTTGCAACTTCCTCTTCTTTCTCTCACAGTCTCTCTCACAATACAATACATTACAATCCACAACTGTATTACAATGTATTCCTTTTAAAGGGGAACTGCCATGGGAAAATACCATGGGCTACCCAATACCATGGTCTCGTAAACTGTTGGCCAACAAACAACCAATTTTTATTTTATTTTGGGGGCTTTGCCTCCAAACTCCCTTTCTTGGGAGCGCTACCCTCAAACCCCACGGCCGGGGGCAATGGCCCCCCTGGACTTCCATGGGGGGGGGGAGTCCCCCCCACACCCCCATGCTAGGATGAGTGTATAGTCCACATGCACAACATATAAAAACTAGGGTACAAACACGGCTGAACAACAACATCTCTAAATTAGGAAGATTAGGATCCACAACCAGCAATCTCCCACTTGGAGACTGATCACAGCAACGCCATCGCTGCTGCACTTGTTGGACTATGATTTGAACCTTAGAACTGAAAAATTTCTCATATTCACCTTCATGCTTGAAGGCCCTCTGTTTATTAAGTAAACAACAGTATCTACATCATCTTCCCAAAACTGTAAGGGCAACCCTGTATGCAATCTCATACACTTTGCATGCTCCATGATCATCATCTTCATCCTTTCTGACACACCATTTTCTTGTCGTGTTCCTGGGACTGTATTCTCTCTGTGAATCCCATGGTATGAATAGTAACTATCAAACTCCTTGCTGCAGTATTCACCTCCATTATCAGATTTGAGACACTTTAACCTTTTTCTGGTCTCATTCTCAACCAAATCTTTCCACTTCTTAAAAGTAGCAAACACATCAGATTTCTATCTCATGCAATAAACCCAAGTTTTTCTAGTTGCAACATCAATAAAAGTAACATAATAACAAGAGATACCAATAGATTGTACCCGAGCCGGTCCACATACATGTGTATGCATAAGCTCTAACTTTTCATTCCTTTTCAGTTTCCCAACCTTGATAAATTTGACTCTCTTTTGTTTTCCATAAAAATAGTTTTCACAGAATTCCAAACTTACCTGCTTCAAATCTGGCAGCAACTTCCTTGAGTGGATAATCTGCATCCCCTTCTAAATCATGTGGCCAAGCCTATGATGCCACACTATTGTATCTTTTTATGTGGCAACTATAGAGATAGAAGAATAAGCATTATGAGGACATAAATACAATGTACCTATCCTATCTCTTTTTTCTATTACCAGTGATCCTTTAGTGATCTTCGACCATGTTTCTCCAAAAGTAAACAAAAAAGCACCATCTCCCAAATTCCCTATTGAGATCAGATTTCTTTTCATAGTAGGAATGTGCCTTACATCTTTCATCAGCGATTCACCCCCATTCTTTAACTTTATTCGTACCTTACCCATTCCAACAATTTTACATGGTTCATTATCACCCAATAAAACATATCCAAAATCACCTAGAACATAATCATGAAAGAATTTCCTATGGGGTGTAGTGTTAACACCTAAAAAGTGCTCACTAGCTCATTCCCTTATTCACATGACCCATTTGTCCACTTTTCCACCATCTGAGCCTCTGAAACCAACAAAAGGTCACCAAAAGACCTTAGTACACCCCTTTTTCCATTAAAAAAAAGATTATTTTTCCTGAAAAGCATAAAAACCCTCAAAAAGGGTCCAAATTCCCAAAAATATTAAAAAGGGAATTAAAATATTATTTTTATTCAAAAAAGGAAAAAGGAGGGAAAAGTACCTAAACCATGTTGGTCAATACCATTTGGTTTCCACAAAACCATAAATGGTATTCCCCACCACCAAAACCTATAAAAAGGTGGTAGGGGCTCCTCATTTCACATCCATCCATTATCTCATCCTCATGCTGCCGAAATCTTCCTTGAGCATTTTGGCCATTGTAAGCAACCTTGGAGAAGGAGACCTCTTGGAGCTGGGAGCTACTCATCTTGGGAGTTGCTCAACATCAACCTTCACCATTGAAGGTATTACCGCAAGCACTTGCTTGCCCCCCCCCATTTTTTAATACAAATTCATTCTTTAAATATTTTCTTGTTCTTGTTTTTTAAATGTTTACATTATTTGCTTATATTCTTGCATAGATCCATGATTAGTTTTGTTTAGATTAGTTTCTTGTTTTAATTCTATTGAAACTGCTGCTACTAGTTGGCCTGTTTCCACGCTGCACATCGCGGCTTCGCGGTCATTTACCGCGCTGCACATCACGACTGCGCGCCCCTTTTCCGCACGGTTCCCTGCGTCTTCGTGGACATTTTCCGCGCTGCACATCGCGACAGTGCGCCTAAATCCCGCGCGGTCCATCGCAACTGTGCGACAGAAACCCGTGCGGTCCATCGCGGCTTTTCTATCAAAAGTCGCGCTGCTAATTTTTTCATTCGGCCATTCCGATTCAAAAAATTAATTTCTTACTGTACTTTTTTCCCATATAGCACATTTTTACAGTATTAAATTCTGCATATTTTACAGCTATACAAAAAATTTCACTATTTAAATGCACATCTAGAAGTCTTTTTAAAAATTTTCAAGAAACTGAAAGAAAGACTTATTTTGCAGTTTATCTAGGTTAAAATCTTTTCCTGTTTACTTCTTTAAAAAATCTTGCCCTTAGCAATTTCCTTGAAAAGAAAACCATTTATTTCTTTTAAAGAAGTCTACTATTTGCTTTCATGATTCAAACGATCCTCTGTTTTTTGAGTTGATTGTGAAAAGCATTTAATTTCCATTTATTGAAAAAAGTCAAAAATTTGCTTTGTTATTTTCGAAAGATCCTTTATTTTTTGGAAATTTTCAGTAAAGCATTTACTTCTTTCAAGTTCAGTTTACAATACCACATGTGCACCCACTCGATCACTTAATTGAATTGAGCCTTAAAACTTACCCTAATTTCAACACACTTTTAACCGCACTTGGGGAACACTAAAAGAACTTTGTAGCTAGGTAGTATTGGGGGGATAGGTGTTCCAATAACACCCCTCAGTTATTACATCTGAGACATAGTTGTTGTCCTTTAGGGAGCTAAAACCTCTTAGTATTTATTGGCGCGGTCACAACCAGTTTGTGGGAAGGCCTCTCCCCTAGGAGGGTTGAAGTCGCGAGGATGGTTCCGGAAGCCTGAGTGGAATACCGAAATCCATTCAGTAACCGAAGGGCTACCATTCGCAGTTCTCGGGATATCCCTGTATTGGGATATTGCGATCAAAGGACCAAACGACAGATTTACCTTTTCTCGACGCGTCATGAACGGAGTATCTTAGTAGCCTTTCTTTAGGATTGATTACCCGGTGTCCCTCCCGGTAGGGGGATATCTAGCCGTTGTCTCAACACTCATATTCTCTGACTTGGATTTCATCACCTTGCAGAGGATATCGTTTGTTTGAGTCACAATACTTTTAGTTAGGTGTTTGCATGATTCAACCTACCTTTGGTCTAGTTACACCTATTTTTTCTAGAAGTCGTTTGCATGTTGGTACTCTGACCATTTGTTGCATTCCTCCACTTATTGTAGCACAGCTGCTAGAATAAGTGCCCTTTTTGAGGTTGATTTTTTGGCCTGAGAGCCTTCTTTTTCACTCCCCTTCTTGCACCCTTGGTTGCATTAGGGTTTTGAGCTTTTTTATATATATCACCACCTGATACTTAAACAGATTTTTTACACAAAAACTTATTTTCTCACCATAGAGAATTTTAGACGCTCTCGTCGTCTACAGGGCGAACTCCCAGAGTTCATTCTACTTGGCTCGCCACGTCACCGACGTCGAGCCTTATCCCTTGACTCGACACATCGTCGGTCAACTAGACAGTCATCCGATTCTGACACGCCTCACTTCACTTCTGATTCTGAGGCAGAATCCGAAAATCCCACTGCGTTATTCCCAACCAACATTATGTCTGGAACACCATTTGATCCACTCTTTACCAGCACCATAGGAGAGACATCTACAGACCCTTCTACTACAGTGCCGTCCATGGCAACAACCACCCCCCTGGGTATGCCCAATATGGGCAACACTCCACATTTAGGAATGCCCAACACAGGGCCACCTCCTGTTATAGGAATTCCCAACATAGGGCCACCACCTGTTATGGACATGCCCAACATAGGGGTCACACCCCATCTGGTTTCCACAAACCCTATCCCAGGAATCACCACTACTATTCCTAACCCTGGTGTAACCCATGTTGCACTAGGAAGCGTTGGACCTTACCAGACCACACCTATTGGAGGACATATACCTTCAATACCTAGCATACCTTTAGGTGCTACTGGACCCCATACCACCATGACTAGGCATGTCCTAGTCCCAGTCGCTACATCTGCTAGCTTACCATATATGGCAAGTCTGAACCTGCCAGACTTAGCTAGGCTCACTAATGACCCCATCAGACACGAGCCTGCGTGGCCTCACATGCCCACCAAACTCCCCTCTGACATCCCTAAGTTTGAGGGTAAGACGGGTGAAGACCCCCAAAACCATATCATGTCCTTCCATCTATGGTGTTCCTCCAACTCCATAGTGGACGACTTTGTCCGCCTCCGGCTTCTACAGCGCACTTTCACTGGCTCTGCAGCCAAGTGGTATATCGAGCAGCCCCATGGGACGCATGCCACCTTTACCTCCCTTGCCTCCACCTTCCTGCAGTTCTTTCAGTTACCTGTCCGCTACGATGCGGGCGTCGAGATCCTACTGTCTTGCAGACAGAACACGGCCACCCATATCACTGACCACATTCATGAGTGGCGTCGACGCCGAAGCCTCTGCAAAATCAAGTTAGACGACCGTATCTTCTTAGATTGGTTTCTAAAATCCCTCCTCACTCTCATTGCAAAGGATGTGGCATCTGAAAGACCCCAGTCTGAAGAAGAGGCCATCCTCAAAGCCCAACAGTTTGATCTTATTTACGCCCAGTCGGGTTATCTATACACAATCATACCCGACGCCCCACGATGCGACTCTTCACGCAGTGACGCACTGGGAGCATCTCATGCCGCCGATGGCATTATTGGCCAAATCACACCCCAAGCTAAACCTTTCAGCATGGTGAGTACCATGCCTGCCCCAGACCTCTCTAGGGCTACATCCAGTTCCGGAGCGACAACTTCTCACGCTCCAGCAAACTAGACACATCATATTCATGGACCCTCTTGTCCACAACATTGCTATGGAAAAGCGCCATCAGCATATGTACCTCCTACATACTATAACCAACCTGCTACACAGAACCCCATTCATTTCTCGCCACAACAAATGCAGTACCCACAACAAGCTGCACCAGCTAATCCAACACATCCAATAGCTCAGGGGTACCAACAACCCCAACAGGCAACTGGACCACCGCCAGCTCCACCTGCATATTACCCACCGCAACCTGCTCCCGCACCTGCGGCTCCCCACAATCCCCCCAATGCTCAAGGGCATGTGTACGCACAAAAACATCAGCCCCAATACCAAAATAACCAACGCAATCAGGGTGGGAAACCAAACCGTGGAAGAGGACGTAACCGTGGAAACAACCAAAACCATAACCAAGCTCCACACCCTCCCCATCCTCCGCAAAATAATAACGCGGCGCCTGCTCATCAGAATCCTGATCGGCCACCTAAGAAAGCCAAAAATTCTAATTTACGAACAAACCATCCTTGTTCTATTTGCGGGGTCTATGGCCACTATACCCACACTTGCCCACATCTGGAGCGGGCTCGGCAGCTATGGACAGATGACGCCCATCGTCAAGGGCAGGCGGCTCCTCAGCCGCTACCCAACCCCCCACCACCTGAACAACAACCTTTGGTGCTACAAAACCCTTTTCCAACACAAGGAGTGGTGAACACTCAGCCGTTAGCTCCCCCATAGGGCAACGTGCCACCACAACAAATCATTTACGTTGCTCCTAATCAACCCATGTTTGATTCAGGCACTCACCACTTATTGATGATGTCCACTGCCGATGTCAACATTCAGACACGTCGGAACCAGTATGGCCCTACCTCCGAAGCCCCCCCCGCCGATAAGGATACTAACGCTCATCCCACTGATCAGACGCTACGTATACCACCGCTTCCACTCGATGGCACCTCTAAAGCACCTCGTTTCCCACTCCGCCGTATCAACAACAACCCCAATGCATGGGCTGCGTCAAATTACAACATCGTAGATGACTTAGCTCAATCTCCCGCAGCCATGTCTGCGTTAGAAGTCTTGAAAAACTGTCCTACACAGCGCAAGACTTTACTTTCCGCCATTGGGGCGATTGACCCAAATGATTCGAAATTGATGACCTTTGATTTGGACCAGTCCGAACCATGTCTGCCTTCCACCATAGCAGTCCAAGTTTCTGTTTCTATTCGGAATCTTGTCATCCATCGGTGTATCATCGACGAGGGTGCCTCTACATGCGTCATGTCCACATTCGTTTGGCAGAAGTTGGGATCCCCTACTCTCCAACAATCCACCACTGCATTGCGGGCCTACGACGGCCGATCAGCTCAACCTCAAGGTTTACTACCTAAGGTCCCCGTCCAATTAGGTGGGAAAACTGTGCTCATCGACATAGAGGTCATTAATGCCCAGCTCGATTATAACCTTTTACTTGGCCGCAGTTACATGTACGCCATGAAAGCGGTCGCCTCATCCGTTTTTCGCACCATGATGTTCCCCCACGAGGGACGCGTGGTCAAAATTGACCAACTCACCTACTATGATCCCAATGCCCCTGCAGCACCCGAGAATGTTCTCCCCATGGTTGAACAACCCACTTCTAGTGCAACTACCTCCTTTGTTTCTTCTCTGGGGCCCGGACTTTACTCAGATACACCAATGACCTCTACATTCCATGCCATTCCACCATCGTCACCGGAGACCTACGTCGCAAACCTCTGTACTCTTTCACAGAATACACAAGCACCCGGCAGTCAACCACCATTGGTCCCTAGTCACATCGGTGTCACACCCATCCACACAATCCCCTTTCTATTTCCTCCTTCGGGTGTAGTAAGCGCCCCGGTTATGGCTACCCTTAGTCTACCCGGGTTAACATTGGGATTACCCGTGTGGTATATTTCACCTCCCATTCCACCACCGACACCAAATGTCATCCTCCAACCGGTACAACCTATTGTTACCACTACTCAACCTCCTCCTGGTGTCACACTCCCTTCCTCGTCGACGAAACCATCTCCTGGTCTCACGATCCCTTCATCGTCAACGAATCCTCCTCCTCTTGTCAAGCCTGCAGGAGGCAGAGGTCCCCAACCATACACTGCTATACCACCCCCTAAGGCAGTCAAACCCCCACCGGTGTTTCGAGCTCCTCCTAAATGCTCTTTGTGTGATGAGATAGGCCATCCAACTCATCAATTCCCACAGCTACCAGCACTCCAGGAACATATGAATATGTTGGACGATGATACCGGCATCCCAGTCGTTAGACTTGAGCCACCTCCTCAGCCTCGCGACAGATCACTGCGCACCAACCATCCTTGTGCCATATGCAGTGTTTACGGCCACTACTCTCACCATTGTCCTGATCTCCCTGATTATAGAGCAGCATTGTACGAGTTAAACAACGTAGATTTGGAGATATCTCCTCCCCTCATCGAGGAGATCTACCCCCCGCCATCATCCTCGTCGGAAGAAGTCAATACAATCTATATGATTTCAACAACTTTCAAACCAGAACCCCTTGATCTATGGTCTGACTACTTCAATAATGATGAGCAAATTTTGGAGACACTCACTGCACCCGACTACCCTTGGGATGATATGCATCATCGCTCGTACTTCCTACCGGAAGCATCTACATCCACCGCATCCAACCAGCTATCGGTCGAATCAAAAGATTTCATACCCACTAAGGTCGATTGGTTAAAGGACCCTATCCCAGCACCGGATGCCTTTGAAGAAGGGAACATGTCCAACATTTCCCCCACTATACAGATGGACATTTCCACAACACCTGGGAAACCTGATCTCATCTCGTTGGGCGCATCTTGCACTCAAGCAGAAACTCAGGCGTACAAAAATCTCTTTCAAGAGTTCCGTGATGTCTTTGCCTGGTCCTATACTGAGATGCCTGGTCTCAACCCCACCATCATAGAACACCACATTGATACATGGCCTGAGGTACCCCCTGTTCGCCAGAAACAGCGACCCATTCATCCTTCCAAACTCCCAGCCGTTAAAGCTGAGGTTGAGAAACTTCGCAAAGAAGGATTCATTTATCCTATTCCGTACACCACCTGGGTGTCAAACCTCATTCCCGTCAACAAAAAACAAGGCACCCTTAGAGTATGCACTGATTTCCGTGACTTAAACCACGCTTGTCAAAAAGACAATTTCCCCACGCCATTCATTGACCAACTCATTGATGAGTGTGCAGGCCATGAGGTCCTATCTTTCATGGATGGGTTTTCCGGATACAACCAGATTCACATCCGTAAGGAGGATCAGTACAAGACTGCCTTCACCACCCCATGGGGCACCTTTGCCTATCGTGTCATGCCATTTGGCCTTAAAAATGCTGGTGCCACTTTCCAGCGGGCCATGACCTATTGCTTTTACGACTTGGTCCATATCCTGCGAGTCTACCTTGATGACCTCACAGCTCGTTCCCGAAAACGATCAGACCACCTTAACGACCTCCGGCAAGTTTTCCTGTGTTGTCGCAAATATAAAATCCGCTTGAACCCACACAAGTGTGTCTTTTGCATCCCGGCAGGCCGCTTGTTGGGTTTCATTGTTTCCCAAGACGGAATCAATGTCGATCCCCTGAAAGTCAAAGCCATCTTAGAACTTCCGCCTCCTCGCATGCTTCGGCAGCTCCAAAGTCTACAAGGGCGGTCCAATTTCCTTAGGCGCTTCGTTCCTGATTATGCCACCAAAGTCCATGGGTTCTTACACTTACTTCGTCCCCACATACCCTTTGTTTGGGATGAGCAAGCATACACGACATTTGAAGCCCTCAAGAAAGCTCTCACACTAGCCCCCTTGATATCCCCACCGGATTTCTCTCAAGACTTCACCCTCTATGTCTCGGCATATGAATATGCTGTGTCCAGAGTTTTGGTCCAAGAAGATGCCTCCCACCAAGAGCATGTGATTTATTACGTCAGCCAGACCTTGTCTGGCCCACCTCTGCGTTACCCATACGAGGAAAGATTAGCCCTAGCTGTAGTCTTTTCCGTGCAAAAATTGCGACACTACATTCTACTCAATCATACCATAGTCGTGGCTGACTCCAACACTATGGTCTATCTCCTAACCCAGCGGCTCCTACAAGGTCGTGTTGCTAAATGGGTCATTATCCTCCAGGAATATGACCTCACTTTCAGAACTCCCAAGAGCACTAAAGCCCTCGCGCTTGCTCACCTCATCACTGACCTCCCATCCTCTTCGACATCACCCGTTATCCAAACGGACCTGATTGACGAGCAAATCTTCATCATTTCGTCTGACGACCCTTGGTACGGAGACATTTTGACTTACCTTCGCACGCAAAAATTTTGACCACACATCGATCGTGACGGACGCCGTCGCATACGACACCACGCCCCCGGATACCTCTTGTTAGGGGACGTACTTTACCGATGCAACGTTGATACCATCCTACGCCGATGCCTATCCTATAGTGAGACAAAACAAGTCCTCAATGATTGTCACAGCGGTGCTTGCGGAGGCCATTTCTCCGGCATGGCCACCACCCAGAATATCATTCGGGCAGGTTATTTTTGGCCATCATTGTTTACTGATTGCATCATCGCAGTCAAGCACTGCCAAAACTGCCAACTTTTTGCCCCCAAAGCAAGAACCCCCCCCGCCCCCCTTCATCCAGTCATCACTGTCGGACCATTCTGCAAATGGGCCATTGACTTCCTCGATTGCAACCCCACGTCATCCGGCGGGCATAAGCACATCATTGTGGCCGTAGATTATTTCACCAAGTGGGCGGAAGCCATGCCGACTTATAATTGCAAAGCTGACACTGCAGCACGATTTTTCTTCAACCATGTTATTGCTCGTTTCGGAGTGCCGAAGCAACTAGTCTCCGACCATGGCTCTCACTTCGAAGATGCCGTCTGGAAAGAATTATCAACCATGTTGAAATTTGAACACCATTTCTCTTCCGCCTACTATCCCCAAGGAAACGGCCAAGTCGAAGCGATCAATAAAATTTTGAAGACCATTCTCCAACGTACTGTAGACAAGTACAAATCCAATTGGCACCACATGCTTTTCCCAGCACTATGGGCCTACCGCACCTCAACCAAAACCGCCATTGGTTTTACCTCTTTCCATTTAGTTCACGGGGTCGAATCCGTCCTCCCTATTGAGTGCCAGATCCCAGCCTTACATATCACCGTTGAACTCCTACCAAACACTTCCCCGATCGAGCAACGTTTACTACTCCTAGAGCAGGCCGATGAAGATCGGCGCACAGCCATTCAAAACATGGAAGCAGCTAAACAACGATCAAAACTAAGTTACGACAAACATGTCCACCCAAGAACCTTTTCTAAGGGAGATCTTGTCCTCGCTTACGATCAAGCTCATGATAAAACCGGAAAGGGAAAGTTCGTGTCTAAGTGGCAAGGCCCCTACATCATACACACCTGCCTCGGGCAGGGGGCATACATTTTGACCGATTCAGAAGGCAATCCCCTACGCAAACCACGCAACGGGTTGTACCTTAAACGATTTTACCCATAGAAAATCTGATGGACACCACCGTCCATTTTAGTATAGGCATACTTTCTTTGTTCACAAAAAATTCAAAAAACCTAAATATTTGTTTTTCTCTGCATGACCACAGATGGATCCTCTTTCACTCTGCTATGTCGGTTTCGCTGATGGTGCAAGCCGTTGGTCTCCCGATCTCGCCTCCGCAGCTTGGGTAATATACTCCCCTTCACATGAGTTAATTCACATTGACGGAGTATGTTTAGGTGCCGCCACCAATAACCAAGCTGAATACGATGCCGTGACCGGTCTCCTGGCCGTAGCTCTCCAAATGAGCATCCGTCACCTCAACGTTTTCTTGGACTCACAGCTCCTAGTTTCGCAGCTCAACAATGATTACCAGGTACGCGATCCCTGTCTTTTCAGAAAATTCCTGCGCACTAAACAAATGGTTAGACAGTTTGAATACATTTCGTTCACACATGTCCCAAGACACCTCAATAGCGTAGCAGACCATATGGCCAACAATGTCCTCGACTGGCACACCAATCACATCATGTCATAACCAAAATGTGCATCCATGTGCATAAAATGTGCCTCCACGGGCATATCCATAAACAAAATGCATCCACGTGCATAGCATGTGCCTCCACGGGCATATACCAAAACAAAATAATGCATCCACGTGCATAACATGTGCCTCCACGGGCATAAACAAATAACAAAATACTGCATCCACGTGCATAACATGTGCCTCCACGGGCATATACAAAAGACAAATGTGCATCCACGTGCATACACGACCATATATCCAAATATATATACACATATATATATAAACCATGATAGTCAATATGTCATATGTGCCCTCAGCACCCGATATACAAAAAATACATCAATCGTACAAAAAATGCTTCCCCATATGCTCATCAGAATTTGGGGGCAGATACAATATCATCTACTCATCAGGATCCCTAGGCTCCTCCGGCTCCTCCTCCGCTGGCCCCGCCGGGTCATGGCGAGCCCGAACTCTGTGCTCCTCTGGCGCCTCCTCCGCTGGCCCCGCTGGGTCACCCCGTAGATGGATCCTCATCTGAGCCGGCTCTGGCAGGACATCCCGAGCACCACCCCTGTGCTCTACCACAAACACTGCTGTCCTTAACAAGAGCGACCGCCACTCAGGCGGCGCACCAAAGCAACCCTCCAAAATATCCCGATCCAGGTCTCTCCAACCATCCTCGGGGAGTCCAGCTAGGATCCGGTCGAAGGTCTGTCTGACACCCTCTATGGTGTCATCTCGAGGGCCAACCCTTCTCCCACAAGCCACAAATCCTCCACCACGTGGAGGTGGTACCGCTGCAGGTGGATGGGCGACCACCATCGCTCACCCCTGACGAGCCACGTAGTCTGCCGGTGGCACTGGACCCACATCTGCACAATGCAAATAAACCATCATATGCAACTATAATCATAGACTGATAAATGAAACAACACATGATATAATATAAAATAGAACACAAAACATACCGTCTAAACTCCAGGCCTGTCCTGGGGCACGAGGCATCTCAAGGTCGCCTTGGTAGTCCATGCCGGCATAAGGGTAGTCCTCAATCAGCAGGGGCATCTGCTCCCACTGCTCATAAAAATCCACAGTGAAGAAACCATGCACACCACCACCGCCACGAGGCATCATCTGCCCCCACCTCATCATGCGAGGCTCACTCACCAGACCAGCACGAATGGGTACCTGTGGCCGCAAGGTCGGAAAGCGCTCAAAGAAAAAACAGCATAGGAAGGAGGCATAACAAAACTCACCTCCCTCTCGAATGGCCTTGTCCATATCCCTCCGGACACCAGCCAGAAACATCTGCCCCCAAGCATAATAAGTCCCTCGGAGAACAGATTCCACCATCATCGTTTGTCCCCCAGACATACGATGTGGCGCAGCAGCACCCAATATCCTCAGAACACATGCCCCAACAGCCCGCATATCCCACTCACGTAGGGATCGCAGACTGATAGAGTTGTTCTGCAAAACAGCATCATCAACACAGAAGGTCTGTAACAAGTCCTCCATATCCACACCCGGCGGGATCCTCGGCACGAGATCTCCCACCTCACCCAAACGAGGCAACCCAGTCAAAAAATAGACATCCGTGAGAGTGATCTCCAACCTCTCACCCCCAATAATAAATGCACCCTCCGCCGGCACCCACCAACTCACTAGCTTGTTCAGGAGCCGTCTCACTGAACGAATAGGTGGGATCTGAGCGAACTTCAAAAGTCCGCTCATAGCCAGAGTCTGTCACACCCCCGGATCATTCTGAATCCTCTCCATAAGATCATCATCGATCTCCCGCTCTCGCCACGACGACAATGGTCTCCTCAACATCCTGCCAGAAAACAAAAGAAATTTTTAGCCCCAGCACGAAATTTTTTGAAAAAATCCCATCGCGGCTTTTCCACCAAAAGCCGCGATGACCATCGCGGAATTTCCACCAAAAGCCGCGATGACCATCGTGGCATTTCCACCAAAATCCGCGATGACCATCGCGGCCTCCATGCAAAAACCCGCGATGAACATCGCGGATTTTGGCCAGACAGTCGCGATGAACATCGCGACTATCTCCCATGAACTCGCGATGAACATCGCGGGTTCCAACTTCACAGTCGCGATGAACATCGCGACTGTCAGCCTGAAACCCGCGCGGTTCATCGCGGGGAACAGACCCGAAACCCGCAATATTCCACGTTGGAGGGTAAACATGGAATTTCGCGGCCTTCAGGGGCCCGCCACCAAACAAAAAAGATATAATTGAAAAGGCTAAGGCAAATAGAGTTACCTGAAACTCGCAGAATCGAAAACCAACGGTGGAATCTCCCGGAAATCAAGAAATAGCTCTGATAGCTCTATCAAACTCACACGTAACAATGACAAGTCATTTGGGCCCCACGCCCTATTTATAGAAATTCCACCAATTTTCAACCAACCATTGCGGGATCATACGAAGTCCATGTCTCAAACCGTTGGTACCGTTGGAATCAGCACATCGAGAACTTCATGCAGGTTCCTTCCTTTTTCCGTTTTGACGGGGTCCATTTTTTGACCATTTATTGGCCCCCCTCGTGGCCTCGATTTGCGTGCCACATCGGCCGTCGTCCATTTTTGACGTGTCTTATATCGCCGGATTCAGTTTTTCGCGCCCGTGATGATGCTTCAGATCATTTCTCCCTCTCACCTTTAGATTTTTCGGGCATTTTTCCCATGCCCACTCGTCACCTCGGTTTGCGTGCCACATCGGCTGTTCTCCATTTTTTACGTGTCTTATATCGCCGGATTCAGTTTTTTGCGCCCATGATGATGCTTGAGATCATTTCTCGCTATCACCTTTAGATTTTTCGGGCATTTTTTCCATGCCCCCTCGTCACCTCGGTTTGCGTGCCACATCGGCCGTTCTCCGTTTTCGACGTGCCTTATATCGCCAGATTCAGTTTTTCGTGCTCGTGATGATGCTTGAGATCATTTCTCGCTCTCACCTTTAGATTTTTCAGGCATTTTTTCCATGCCTCCCTCGTCACCTCGGTTTGCGTGCCACATCGGTCGTTCTCCATTTTCGACGTGCCTTATGTCGCCGGATTCAGTTTTCCGTGCTCGTGATGATGCTTGAGAACATTTCTCGCTGTCATGTCCCGATTTTGAGGGCATTTTTCATGCCCTCCACATAGCCTCGGTTTGCGTACCACATCGGCCGTTCTCCTTTTTCGACAATCCTTATGTCACCGGATCCAATTTTCCGCACTAATAATGATGCTTGAGACCTTTTCTCGCCCTCATCACTCCCTTTTAGTTCGGTATAATTTTATCCCTTTTTCGGGCCGAGCAACCCCTTTTACGAAAAAGGCACTTAGGGAGTTTCTATTAAGCTCTTTTCTGACTCCTAAAACAATGAAAAGATTGCCGAGCAACCTTGCTTCCTTTCATGCTCGTTAAACGTATCTGAATGGGCGTCTACCTGGTATAAGTTTACCCCTTTTCCGGACCCTGTAGACTAATTACGAAAAAGGAATACTCTAGTCACATCGGCTAGAAGAGTTCTCCATCTGCATCATTTTATGCTTTTTCGGGTCTTGGAGACTAAACTACGAAAAAGAACACCAATGGAGTCCACTTACCGCTTTCAGACTCTCTAAACATGAAAGCAACCATGAGCACGAGCCGTCCTGGGCTCACAAAATCCACAGGAACGTACCATTTTAGAGCACACTTTTATCCCTTCTTGGAGCTCATTAAAACTACGAAGGAATCAATGGTGCCTCTTGGCGCCACGACAGATCACATCTACTCATTAGGTAGCTTCCCCATTTTGGTTGCCTTTGTTCAGAGTATTCTACAGTATGTCACCTTGATAATCCCTCGACGGCACCTATCAGCTCGTCCTCCCCCCAGAGTCAATATATACCATTCAGTCAAAGCAATGATCCCCACACCTACAAGTCAGTTCCCCACGCTGCCAGGTCAACCATGTCATCATGCTCTGAACAAAGGAAGTTTGAATCTACCCATTTTTTGACCCAGTTATTTCCCATTCCCACAAGTATGTCAGTCCTACCATCAGTACTACAACACTTCAGTTTTACACCTCGTGCTCCTATCAAGGAAACATCATTGCCTTGTTAGTTGATGGTCTCCCTCTGTCGACGACAACCACATTGATTCCAGAGGATAGACCTAGAGGTCCCTGTGTCTTGGACTCATCACCATTTATGATGAGTGCCTACGAATCATTTCGAGAGGAATCTTCAATGCCTCTCCAAATGGTTGTTTCTCACATGCTCGACTTCAACACCTTGATCGCATCGTTGAGACTCGCACAGGGTATTCGTCCGTTTCACTTATTAGTCGAAGACCCCGGATACCTCCTGACTCCTCCACATTTGAGAGTCTTCCTATGGATAACACCAGTTACACTTTTCCTATAGATATCCGGGTTGCGCATGGCGACAGTATTCAGATGTACCCCAGTTTCATACTCCCTTGAGTATACAGTTACATTATTTCTCAGAGATGACTCATAGTCTTTGAGTCCCTACATATGTTGGACACCTTCAGTTTCAGCAATTCCTTAGTTATTCCAGTGTATCAGTTATTGAGATCCGTTATGATCAGGAGTACATCCCAAAATAATGTCCCCCCTGGACCATTATGGTGTACCAGTAGATTCTTTATGTATTAGATCCCCCTTCTTGGGACTAATTGTTATGTATATGTCTTGATACGAGCATGGGAATGCCCGCCTCATCCATTATCAGAGATTATACCTCATTCATATTGAGGCCATGTAATATTTTTTGTTTCTTGCAGCTTCCAAGGGTCGTGGCTCCAGTCTCCAATCAGTCTCTTCTCCTTCCCAAACCCCTGAAAAAAAGACAAAAGAACTATGATGTCTATCGGCGATACGATGAGCTCCTGCCCTCACACATCAGGGGGCAATCTGTTAACACCTAAAAAGTGCTCACTAGCTCATTCCCTTATTCACATGACCCATTTGTCCACTTTTCCACCATCTGAGCCTCTGAAACCAACAAAAGGTCACCAAAAGACCTTAGTACACCCCTTTTTCCATTAAAAAAAAGGATTATTTTTCTTGAAAAGCATAAAAAACCCTCAAAAAGGGTCCAAATTCCCAAAAATATTAAAAAGGGAATTAAAATATTATTTTTATTCAAAAAAGGAAAAAGGAGGGAAAAGTACCTAAACCATGTTGGTCAATACCATTTGGTTTCCACAAAACCACAAATGGTATTCCCCACCACCAAAACCTATAAAAAGGTGGTAGGGGCTCCTCATTTCACATCCATCCATTATCTCATCCTCATGCTGCCGAAATCTTCCTTGAGCATTTTGGCCATTGTAAGAAACCTTGGAGAAGGAGATCTCTTGGAGCTTGGAGCTACTCATCTTGGGAGTTGCTCAACATCAACCTTCACCATTGAAGGTATTACCGCAAGCACTTGCTTGCCCCCCCCCCCATTTTTTAATACAAATTCATTCTTTAAATATTTTCTTGTTCTTGTTTTTTAAATGTTTACATTATTTGCTTATATTCTTGCATAGATCCATGATTAGTTTTGTTTAGATTAGTTTCTTGTTTTAATTCTATTGAAACTGCTGCTACTAGTTAGCAGGTGCCCATAGCACTAAGCCTGGTTGCAAAACCGGGCCAACATGTAGCATGACATGAATCCCCTGAATCTACTACCCAGTAATCACTAGCACTATCTAATGCAAGAATCAAAGCATATTGTAGCACATCACCTGCTACATTTTCTTCCTAAGTAGTCTCCTGATGTCCATCTCCTTTCTTCTTTAGAGATCTGGAGTCTTTCTTCAGATGTCCTTTCTTTCCACAATTCCAACACTCTATCTTTCCTAGTTTGGACTTGGATCTGCCCTTCCTAGACTTGCTATGATTACCTGGTCTCTTTCCTCTCTCCCTTTGTCTTCTCCTATTCTCCATGGTCAACGCATTACCTGATGTCTCACCTGTGCTTTTCCTTCACATTTCCTCGCTAAGAATAACACCAAGAACATCATCAAATTTCAAAGTGTTTGAACTAGAGATAGAGTTACTTACAACCATGACCAAGCCATTCCAACTTTCTGGCAATGAGCACAAGATTAGAAGAGCCCTAACCTCATATTCAAAGTTCACTTTTACAAAACTTAGCTGATTTTTAATCGTATTAAATTCATTCAATTGATCATAAACATATCCACCTTCTAACATCTTCATATGAAATAAACGCTTCATTAGAAATACCTTGTTGGAGGTCGAGGGTTTTCCATACAGTTTAGCCAATGCACTCATCAGACCTTCCGTGGTATTTTCTTTTGAGATATTGAAAGCCACAGACAAAGCCAGGCACAGCTGTATTGTTCCTAGTCCCTTTTTGTCAAGAACCTCCCATTCTTACTCCTTCATAGTTGTTGGTTGTTTTGTTTTTCCGCCCAATGGTAGGAATAGATCCTTCTGATATAGATAGTCCTCCATTTGCATCTTCCATAACTTGTAGTTTTGGATGTTAAATTTCTCAACCCTAAACTTTCCTTCTTCCACCATTGCTCCCACTCAAACCAGGAACCCTTTTCCTCCGAGTTTATCTGCTAAATAGATCTTTGGCTCTAATACCAATTGTTATAAAAATAGGATCGCAGAGAAATAAAACTAAATAAGATGCATATATAAAGCACATATACACATTACAAGAGAGACACCAATATAATGTGGTTCACCCAAGATGGGCTACGTCCACACATAAATTTCCAGTCCTTTTTATTATACTGTCCAACAAATGAAGGGATACAACCTACAGCACATTCGTTGCAACTTCCTCTTCTTTCTATCACAGTCTCTCTCACAGTACAATACAATACCATACAATACACATATGTATTACAATGCCTTCATTTTAAGGGGAATTACCAGGAGAAAATACCACGGGATACCCAATACCATGGGCCCGTAAACTGTTGGCCAACAAACAACCCAAAAATTTCTCCAGGCAAATCCCCCATACGTGGATGAGTGTACAGTCCACCTGCCTAGCATATAAAAATTGGGGTACAAACACAACTGAAAAACATCTCTAAATCAGGAAGATCAAGCTCCACAACCATTAGTGTTAAGTTGATGCTTTGAATGTATGGTGTGTGATGTACTACTAACCATGGCTGAGCTATTAAGTCTCCTCTAGAGTGAATTACTTTATCATATAACCACTTGGAATGATATTAGAACAATATGATCACATCATTGGGAAAATTGCCTTAGTATATTTGATATAATAATTAAGCTGGCACATGTGGACCATGCAGATAAGACAAGAGATAAATATAATATGTGAGAAGATATGAGAGAATTCGAATTGCACATAAATAATTAATTAAGAGAGAATTTGAATTGTTAAACTTTAGTGATATTAACAAAGAAGACTTCAGTCAATCAAAGGAGAACTCAAATTGATCACTACAGTGATGTTAACAAGAAATATTTTAGTTAAGAGTTAACTAAGTGATAACAAAGAAGATCTAGTTATCTAAGTGTTATTGCTTGATGACACTTATGTTAAACTAAAAGATGACACTTATGTTAAACTAAAAGATGACAATTGAGTTGCGACATTTGCATGGCGACACTTAAGTTAGCCACCTAACTAAGTGGGAAAGATTTCAGTTAAGGGGCGAGTTCATCCTAAAGTTAGTTCAGTGAGTTAATGCATTGCATGAGAAGTGGGATGCACTCCTCCATGCAAAATTGATGTCTCCAAGGTTGGAGCGAATTTCCATGAAGTATTTTTGTGCATGTGACTATTATTAGTGAGTTGTTTGATTGGACGATTATTCTCCTTAGTCTCTCTTCTATATCTATCTTTCTCTTGCTCTATAATTGCACCCGAGGTGCTTGATGTAAAATACATTCTCTGCTATCTATCAGTATACTAAGGAAGGTTTTGTTGGTGTTTTCTCCCTCAAGTCATAGAGGGTTTCCCTAGGGTAAATTCATGTGTCTAATGTGATTTATTATGTGTATTATTATTATTTGATTTCAAGTATTATTACAGCTCCGAACTAAAGATCAAAATTTAACACCTATTCCTATATGCGTTAAGTTATATGTTGAACAGTGACCTAAGACATAGGAAGAAATAGAGTACATGACACATGTTCTCGATGATGTATTTCCAAATAATGAATAGGTTTACAATAATGTGTATAAATACACATGAATGGAACAAGCCACATATTTTGACCATGATCATGACTGATTAATTATAGTGCTGGAAATATAATTAAATATAATTAATACAAACATTATTAATTGTAATATACATTTAAGTAGATTACAATTCATCCCTCCCTGAAATACTTTGTCCTTGAAGTATTGGTAAAGATAAATACTTCAATCTAAAATATTCATTCTCCCAAGTAGCTTCATCTTCTGGCAAAATTTTCCACTTGACAAGGTATTCCTTGACTGATCTTGAACTAAGCATTCTAGTTTTGACTTCTAAAATGCATTTGGGCTCTCGCACCAACTTCCCTTTTTCATCTAGCAGGGGTAACTCCGTTTGTACGTGGTTTGTTGGACCCAACTTTTTCTTTAAGCATGAAACATGGAAAACATCATGTAGTTTCCCTTTGTTTGGTATATCTAGAGCATATTCTTCCCTTCCTACTCGCTTCCATAATTAAGGAGGACCATAAAAATTGGGAGCAATTTTATGATTTTTGGAATTTTTGAGCGAGGCCTATTTGTATGGATGGATATAAACAAACACCCAATCACCCACCTCAAATTCACCATCGGTTCTATTTAAATATTCTTTTTGCTTCATACGATTCCTTGCTAATTCAAGATCGTTCTTCAAAATATGAATGACCTCATTACAAATACCTAGGTTCCTTGAAATTGTTGCTAACATATTCTTTATTTGTTAGAGGTTGATACCCATATAAGGATTCAAAAGGAGTCATTTTTTTCAAGGTATGAAATGTACTATTGTATCACCATTCTGCAAGGTGTAGCCAATTGATCCATTGTGTCTGGCGATCATTCACAAAATTCCTAAGGTACCCTTCAAGGCATTTATTAACCACTTCTATCTATACATCTATCTGGGGTTGGTAAGAAGTACTCATGGTTAATGAGGTCCCAACATGGTGGAACACTTCCTTCCAGAAATTGCTAGTAAACTTGGGGTCCCTATCACTGGTGATAAATTTCGGAAACCCATGGAGCTTACATATATATTTTTACATAGCTATCAATGACTTGACTAGCTTTGGCCTTGGATGAAATTCCAATGAAGTGGGCATATTTGGTTAATCGATATACTATTACAAATATGTTATCTTTCCCTTCAAAAGTAGGAAGACCAGTGATAAAATCCATGGATTTTCAGACCATTTCTGAGCTAGGATATGAAGGGTTTGGAGAATCCCTATAGGAGAAACCATTTCAAACTTTTGTCGCTGACAAGTATCACATTCTGCCACATATTTACCAATATTAGTCTTCATACCCTTCCAAAAGAAGGGTTGTTGTATATTATGGTATGTTTTGAAAAATACAACATGGCCTACTATCTCGGAATCATGATTCTCTTTTAAAAATTGAGTTTTGAATTTTGAAGATCTTGAAAAGTATATCATTTGTTTGTACCAAAGTATGCCATTCTTCCATGAGTATTTGGAATTTTCTTCCTTATTGCTTTCAATTTCCTCTATTAGCTTCCCTATTTCTGATTTTTTGACGTACTCAGTTTGGATCTTTGATGTCCCTTCGAGAATTACTATGGAAATGACACATATTGTGGCATCATTTTTCTATTTTCTTGATAAGCTATCCACGACCAAATTTTCCTTTCCCTTTTTATAAATGATGCTAAAATAAAATACCTAGATTTTGCTCACCCATTTTTGTTGTTTTGATGAAAGATTATTCTAGGTTAAGAAATATTTCAAACTGTTGTGACCTGTTTTGATGAGAAATTTAGCTCCCAACAAGTACTGCTTCCACTTGACTAAGGAGTGCATTATTGCCAACATTTCATTTTCATATGTAGATTTTGTTTGCTCATTTGGTTTTAACTTTCGACATTTGAAGGCAATGGGATGATTGTCTTACATGAGCATGGCTCCTACACCTATTATTGAAGCATCACATTCGAGGATAAATGTTTTTTGTGAAATCCAGGGCTACCAATATTGGAGTGGATATCATTAATGTTTTCATCTTTTCAAAACATGCTTCAGCTTCTTTATCACATTAAATTGAATGAATAATTTTTTAATAGTGTTGTTAGTGGCACCACAATCTGTGCAGAGTTATGAACAAATCTTCTATAGTAACCTACTAGACCTAGGAATCCCCTTAATGATGTGATTGTTTTGGGGCTAGGTCACTCAGTAACTTCCACAATTTTCTTTGAGTCTACTTCGATGCCTTCAGCTAAAACGATATGGACCAAAATATCTATCTCATTTTCCCCAAAATTGCATTTACATTTGTTAGCATAGAACACATTTTCTCCAAGGAGATTTAATATTGTCTCTACGTGCTTGAGGTGTGAGCTTCAATTTTTGTTGTAAACAAGGATATCATCAAAGAATACAAGAACAAAATTCCTTAGTTATGAACGAAATAAATCATTCATCACAGCTTGGAATGTTGTGGGAGCATTGGATAGTCCAAAAGGCATGACGTGAAATTCATACAAGCCTTCATGGGTGCAAAAAGTAGTTTTGGGAATATCTTCCTCTAGAATTATGATTTGGTAATACCCTAATTTTAGGTCTAGCTTAGAGAAATACTTTGCACGATTGATCTCGTCCAATAATTCGTCAACAAATGGAACGAGGAATTTATCATTTGTGGTAATTTTGTTTAATGCTTGATAGTCAATACAAAGTCTATACGACCTGTCCTTTTTCTTGACAAGTATGTCTAGGGATAAGAAATGAACCTTACTATGTGTAATCACACCACAACCTAATAATTCTTGTACCAAACGTTCAATTTCTTATTTGTGTTTGTGGGATTGTTTGTATGATTTTTTCTAATTGGAGCTGAACCCAAAATCAAATCTATGATGTGATCCCTAGAATGCGGTGGGGGGAAGCCATGAAGAGCATCTTGGAAGATGTTACTATGTTTCCCCAAAATTTGATCTAATTTCCTTCGATCAACATTCGAACTTTCATTAGCTATCTCTTCCATAGAATAAAAATGCCAGAAAAAAGCGTGAGCTCCCTTTTTAATCATTTTCTCCATTTTATTGGATGACACTATTTGAGGAGGAGGGAAATTGATTCCCTGCAATTTGTACTTTCTCCCATTTTCAAAAAATATTATAAATTGTTCTTGTAAATTCAACCCAATAGTTCCAAGCGTAGTAAACCATTGGGCTCCCAAGACAATGTCTATGCCTCCAATTGGCATAGCATACATAGGATACTTTAATTTGTAGTCATTAATGGATAATTCTACCTTATGACATTTTCCCTCACATGAAGTAGTCTTGTTTCTTGGAATTGAGACTTGAAATTCCGAGGTGGGATAAATGAATATATTTAATTTCCTTGCTACCTTTGTATCTATAAAGTTGTGTGAACTACCGCTATATATGAGCATTGTCACTTTAGTTTTCCCGTCAAAACCACATACTTTCAGAATTTGGGGTTGAGAAATACCCATCATTGTAGCTACTAAAAGTGTTAGAGTATCGTTAGAATTTTGGATGTTGGATTCATCGGATTTCATTTTTGTGTTAGAAGAGATATCACTTACTTCATCATTATTGTTGTCATTATTATGATGTTTCTCGCATAGGCAGAGGTTTGATTCCTTACATCTATGAACTCGAGTTCAGTTAGGAGCGTTACATTTTTTACATGGATTCTTATCCTTCTTTGCATCCGACGATGAGATCCTTTTCTGAGGAGGAATATACCTCGAGCTTGATTTTTCCAATTGAAGATAAGAAGTTTGTTTTCGAAACATCTACCTTGCTTCAATTAGTTTTTCCTTTTTATGCACTAATTCAACATCTTTGGGTTTGTTGAGGCCTCAGGGTTGCAGGGTAAGTGCAAGGTGCTAGAATGGGTTCCAAGGCTCCCAACAGAGGGTGAAAACCCAAACTAAAAGGCTTCGAAAGACCCTACACAAGGGCAGTTCTATCCCCATCTCGTTTTGTATGGAAATCTCCCACGAATATTCATCCTCCGCTGGCACTCTATGAGTCGATAGGTTTGATCAAATAGAACAGTTTTCAATAAAAGAAAACAGAAATAAACTAAGTCTGTTCTTACTTAACCTATTCAAGAAAAGGATCTACTCTAGGTCAGATCTATTCTAAAGGAAAGCTTGTTTTTATGCAGATCAATCTTGATGTGAGATGGATAAGTATGTTTGCCAACTTCAATAGAAATGTAAAAGATGCATTCACTTATCAACTTAGATCATAATCAATTAATGAAAATTAATGACAATAATTTAAGTATTTAAACCTGTTCAAGATTAACCTGAAATCACTTTGTTAATTGAAAAATTTACAATGATTGAAGTTGTTGTGAATCATTTGCAGAAATCAATAAAGAAAAATATCTCAATTAAAGAAACTTAACAAGACATTTTTATACATAGATCAGTCATAAAGAGAAATCAGTGTAAAAGATATCTACATTAATTCATATATGCAAATGCATAACACACTGTAGATGACCATTTGAAAGTAAGAAATCAGAGACTGTCAAAGAAATTTGAACAATAAACAAGAGATGATTCGAAGGGATTACTTTACTGTATTAATGAAGTCTATAAACAAAATTACAAGGCTCTGCTAAGACAGAGTATCTCGAGTCATCTCCTGCTGATTTCTAACCCCAAAAATTATCAACCCCTAACTAAGAGAGGCATTCCTCCTTAAATAAGAATTCCCACAGAGTACAAATGGAAATTTCCCAAAATAGAAATTACAAGGTTCGGATCAAGCTATCGATCCATAAAATCCTACCACTATAATCTGAACAAATTCAGCTCAAATGATTTTTCAGCCCTATGACAAAGTTTAGAATAAGGGTCATTTTCTAATTTCGGGAAAATCCCATAACAAAATTTGTGGAATTCAATAACATCCCTCTAGCTGTCAATAACTGGGAACAGATAGTCCAGCAAATCTTCCTATTGAATCACCACGGAATCTTCCTGCTAATCCATAACGCTTTCGAAAACAGAAAAATCGGACAACGGGTCTTGCTTCATGGGAACTAGTGGAGAAGTAGGTTCCTGATTGATTATAAGATCATGGATGATGGAGTCATCTCGATCACACGGTTGTTCATTGATTTTCTCGTCATTCTTCTAAGGGAGTAGTATGCAAATGGGCAGAGTTTCATAATCTTCCTCTTCGCTATCACTGCTAGTATCAGGAACATCTGCATCAAAGGGTGGTGATATATGCTCTTGAAACAACAAAGGCTGCAATTCTTCTTGCGTATAACATTAATCAAAGGATTCATAACCTATCTGCATATTACTCATACCATATCATCAGAAAGAAAGCTTTTAAAATAAAACACAAAATTGTTCTAGCAAATCCAGACGACGAACTAAATGCTTCATACTTGCGACCATATTTAAAAAAAGTTAAAGAAGATCATAATGATTGAATATGATGAGCTGCTATAATTAAAACCATATGGATTCAAAACTGCAATCATTTGAATTGAAATGAAACATCATCGCAACATGTGTTAATCCAAATTGGATCATAACAAAGTACAAATTTAACAGAATCACGCATGATTCGAAGGCGCATCTGAAAATTGTCATTACAGGCCAATCTAATCGAGTAATCATATCTCCAGAAGTGATCATGAGGTGAGAATTTACAGTCAGAAACCTAGTCGTAAGAACAATGAAAAACAAAGCATTGAAACGTAAGTTCGAATGATTAAATTTCATCCACTGGATCAAATGAATCGACGACGAAGATTAACCAATGAAGGATGCAGGATCAAGTCTTGGAAAATTAATCACAAAATTATTTATGATTCCCGAAAGTCGCAACTTGAAAGTTGCGGGTTTCGGAATTGCAAACTGAATAAAAATGCATAAACGGGTTTCCGAAAGCCGCAAGCCAAAACTTGCGGGTGGCGGGTTTCACAAATGTAAATATTTATTAAAAAACGCAAAAGACTTTCTCGCATCCCGCAACCCGAACTTGTGGGTTTCGGGTTTCGGGAACACGCAACGCAATTAAGGATGAAACAAACTACCGAAATCCGAATGCCGCAAATACGGGTTTTGGGTTTTGGGTTGCGGGATGAAAATTTCTCAAAATTATTGACAAAGGATTCCCGCAACCCGCACCTTTCGGGTTGCGGGTTTCAGGTTGACCCAAAACAAAAGACTAAAAACTAAAATCCCGCAACCCGCACCTTTCGGGTTCGGGGTTTCAAGGTGTCGGGATGTCGGGTTTCGGGGTGATAGAAATGGATGACAAAATACTAAAAATTTAAAGCTTCCTGCAACCAAAACACTTAGAAAATTTCGAGAAAGAAAGACAATCAAGCCAACCAAAGGTATAGGTATAGAATCATAGAAACCAAGTTCAAAACCTCATGTTCACAAGAAAACTTACCCAAAAACCTTTGTGTTTGTTTTAAAATCGGGGTTCCCATGCTTAGCCGAAACATGGGATCTATTGTGGCCACAACAAATGGCGACAAGCTAGGAAGAACCAGTTATCTCTATAAACAAAAACTTGAGCTAGAGAAAATATGTCAATCAGTCGCTTTTCCAACCTGAAATTTTTAAAAAATATTTGCAAAGGGGACAACCAATGAGCAGAAAACATAAGATTGATATATTCCCATCGATGATCATGTTAAGAATAATGCAAGTCTAATAAAGAGAATTAAGAAACAATAGAAATCCTTTACCATTATGTAATCATTGAATGCCAGCTTGTGTTGAACCTGGGAAAAACTTAAAACTGCTCATGGATATCCAATCTACATATCACCTTGGTTTATTAATTGCTTTTATATACAACAGTTGTTTTGGATATGTATACATTTTTTCTTGTATTCTTATATATTTTTATTTCTATTTGTTTATTTTTTATTTTTTTTTTATACAAAGATGAACAACTACACATAAGACCACTTCCCTAACTTGGTAATCAGATATCAGCAGTGCCATTCGCAGGCCTAATCCAGAAACTGATCAAGCTGGCTCGATAAGGAGACCCCTTTTCCTTTAGCTGTGATATTGAAGGCAACTATCGTGGCTTAGTGACCACATGATGATAGTTGCAGTCAAATTAAACCCATGATCATAGCAGGGATGGCTTGTAATAAGACCCCCCTGTCCTTATATACAACAAGTATCTTATAAAAGAAAAATACAAATTTTATTGAAAGAATAGACTACAAGGCACTTCCAAGGTTTGGTAACCTCAAGATAGCAGCGTTACTCACCAGTGTTTTTCAGATCATGAATGGATCGACCTGTGATAGGATCTTCCACCCCTCAGTAAAACTGAGAGTCATCTTCCAAGTGTGGTGGCTTGATGTGAAGATGTCATTCCACTAAACACTTATGAACCTAAAGGGCTGGCTTAAAATAAGACCCCCCTCCTTGTAATCTATAATTATTTAAGAGAAATTATTACCAAGGTGATCGTAAAAGGATCCAGAGCAAATAAAGCTGATTAGGTTATTATGATATGCTGTGACAATGAGACATAAGATAAGAATATTTCAACCATTCCCCACATCTCAATTAAACAGATAAAATATATAAAGGATAATGACCGAAGTGGAAAGGTATCAATCAAGGTCTTGCATCTATTGGCTATGCACTCTTTACAAAAGAAATTCTGATATCAACTGAAAGAGACTGAGACTAACATACTATCCTGCAACTTCAGTTAGAATTATCTTTGAGTAAGACTGATTTTAAACCATTACCAAATGTGTGGAGTTTATTATCAACAAAAATGAAAGCAAACCAATCAAAATAAAGAAAAAGAAAACACACACCAAACCTATTGACAAAAGCACCAAATTGTTCAAACAAAGTACCTTTTGAGCGGTGAAACATTCACTGGGTAGGTGTCAAGAACTCCCTCCAGCGTTTGTAATCGAACAGTACTGGGACCCAACTTTTCTATAATAATGAAAGGTCCTAGCCAAAGGTGCTAAAATTTGGTATACTGGTTTTTATCTTTATGCTGTTCGTCCCATCGTAATACAAAATCCCCAACTGAGAATTCCCTGTCAGATGAATATTTCTCGTCAAACCATCTCTTCACCATCTACTGATGATGATATAACTTATTCCTAGCTGCTTCTCTATCTTCCTCCAGTTTGAGCACTGTGTCAATTATGTGCTAAAGGGGAGAGGTGTCACATACCCCAATTTTGTAAAAATAATGTAATTATTTTATTTCATTCCTGAGACATTATGTTAAATTTAATGCTAAGTAGGAATTGATGACTCAGCAGAGTCACTAGAAATGGAATGTAATTCAGAATATTTTCTTATTAATAAATTAATTATGGAGACAATAGCATGGGAGAGCTGTTAAAAGAGGTTACTGGTCAAACTGGTGGATGGAACTAGGTGGAAAGGCAAAAGACAAGTGGCAGCATCCTCAAACACTTCCTAAGTTGCAGGTGGCAACTTCCCTATATTTGGGGTCATGATTCCCCAAGAAAGTGGAATCTGAGCAGGTGGCTCATTAATGACAGTTAAACCAACAAAGACCTAGGCAATCTTTTAAATAGTACTCAATGAACTGAGCTGAGGGTTCAACATTGTTCTGTAGGGAGAATACATTCTGGTGAATGTTATACAGGAGTCCCATTGAGGAAGAGGGAAATATACAGTAAGGAAGTTGTTTGAGAGGAATGCTGCAGGAACTTGGTTCCATTGTAGCTGTTTTGGCTGAGTGAATTATTGCTGCACCTAGTTCCAGCCAGGGAGACCGGAGCAAGCTCGGGGGTCCTGAGAAGTGTTGTCTGGGCACTCTCCAGGAGTTGGTAGGGAGGAACAGCCTCCCATAGCTGTTGTTGTCCACAAAACAAGACAGGTTCTGCTACTTACTCCTTTATGTTTATTAAGGATGAGTGAATGCATGTTGTATTCATGGTTATCTGTCTAAGTAGTAATTAATTAGTTAGTAGATTTAATATCTCAGAATATCAGTAGTAAGATTGTCAAAAGTTACTGTGTTTTTCTGTATTGTTAGTATGATTTAATCTCCCTGTTTTACTACCATTAATATATTTATAATTCATACAGAAAAACTATTCATACTGTATGTAATAACTTATAAGCTATAATTATAAAACCTAGTTTATTTATATTCGTTGAACAGACAAATAGGGTTTGCTTATAAAGTAATTGTATTTTGTTTATATTATAAAATTTAATAAATAACAATAGGAACAATAGTTAACTAAGGACAATCAATATTACAGTCTTTACACTCTGATAACGAATATTGCAGGAGAATGTTAGCTACGGTCAAGTTATTTATAATAGGATACAAACCCTAAGACAGAAGCTGAACAAGTATCGTTTTATTAATGAATTTAATAAACAAAACCCTAGTTAAGTTTGATCGAGTCTTTTCATAACAATTAAATTGTTAGAGCAAAAACCCTAGCAGGAAGTATCATAAGAATCTTTCTTTAGTTACTGTTTTACAACCAAACAATAGCAGGACAGAAATCTAGTTTAGTTATCGAACTCAACAATAGGAAGTTATCATGTTTCCATTTACACTCAAGCAACAACGGAGTCGAAATCAAAGTAACAGAAAGGATAACTAAACCACAACTGTAGGATTCAGTTGAACCCTATCAACCCAATTTTTCACTTGTTACTCGAGCTGCCAACAGAAGAAAATCATAACTACAAAATCAGCTTTTAAAAACAAATCACCACTGTCGTTACAGATTGAATCCACAACATCTGAGGCTTACAAGTATTTTACATTTAGAATTTGGATAACGATTCTACCATGGCCGCAGCCCAGACCTAACAGTGAAGATAATCTTATAACATGAAGTTGAAATTTTAGGCCACACACATCAGCTCAAACCAATAGGAGACTTGTAACAAGTCGTATTATTCAAACATTGAAACTCTTTACAACAATTTTACCTACAGCCGCAGCCATTTTTAATAGAAGCTTTTTATATAAAAATTAGAAATGTAAAACACACACCATACACCGGCTATATCATAAGGAATGACTGTAACAAGTCATTGTTTTTAAGCTTATTTTTACACAGAAAAACGTAGGAGCAAAACCGATGCAAAGACATTATTCTACCTACAAGCCGAGTTCACAAACCCACTATACAAGTGGTTTTAAAAATTAAAGATTTACTATTATGATACATAGCATCGAATTAAAGGAAAACGCAGACGTAGAACAAGCCGTTATACAAACAACAAATTATATTAAGTTAATTTCCAAAACCCTGGGTAAAAACCCCAAGCAAGTACAGGTACAGTATTAAAACCTTGAGGTCGTAACCCCATCTTTTTGAGCAGGCTCATAGCCTTTCTTTTACACATTAATAAACCCTAAATACCTCTAGCAAGACAAATAAATTACAAATGACAGAAGTCATAACCTTTCATACACAGCACAGGGATAAACACGTCCATGAACCTTGGTAACTAACAGCCTCAAGACCAAACAGCACGGAGCTAGCCACAAGGGTGGTCTTTCATAACCAAACCATACAGACAACCAACAAGAAGGAACGCCATGGTAAAGACCAGGCTTACCCAGTTAAGCAACCAACAGCCGAAGCTGGAGTCATCCACCTTGCGAATAGAGCCAGGACCTACAAACAATGGAGAATCATTAGTTATCACTTAAAAATATTATTTAAAGATTTAAAACAAATTCTTGTATGCAGAAGACGAAGAGGAGACCTGTAACTTACCGGTAGTTCAAAATACAGTAGATAGACTGATAGCCATGAGATGAAGAAGGATAAGCCCCAACATTTGCACCAGGGAACGAGTTACCGGAAGCAACGGGCTATCATCCCTCCGAAGAGCTTAAACAGAACCAAATTAAGAACATTGCAGACAATGGAAGTCGAGCCAGGGTAATACAGGTAGCAAAAGATAGAAACCTAGGTCATAACGACCTCACAAGCTGCCAACCAGCAAAAACAATGACTCCCAGACAATGCCATGAAACAATACGAAGGTTTGAGGCAGTATGTGAGCTGCTAGTACACTGTAATAACTTGGAAGCTGTATCAATAGCGCCACAATAAAGACTCAGACCTAGAGATGTTGCAGAAAGACCTGAGCCCGAAGGCGAAGGAAAATGACGAGGTAGGGTTAGGTCTAGTGATTTATATCACCAAGCACTTGGCTCTCATTTAACCACGTAGTAGATTAATATTTCCATGTAGTGGGTCGAGACTCCATAGTCCCACGAGGGCTTCCCAACTATTGTTAATCAATTAAAGTCATAATAAGGATATCCAATTATGATATTAAACCATAGTTCAAACTTGCCAAAATTCCCATGATAACATATGCTTTCGATTGTTATATTGGAGAACCAAATGCTTAAACCTACAATCACACAATCATGCTAATGACAATCAAGTTCAAGGATCTCGATGATATTCTTATCATTGTTGATAAATAAAACTCATAATATATATAGATAAAAGATTATTGAACGATCGTCATAATGGATAATTCACGTATCATTCATATATTAATCAAAACTTTAGAATGATGTCTTTAATGCCTTGTATTTATTCAACAAAAACTTGTTTGGCTAATAGCATTCAAAATTAAGACTTGGAGTCTGTTGCGAACATATAGCATATGATAAATCATTATAAAAATTGCCAAGGAGGTAGTTATCAAGTAAATCAAATGCTAGTTGCAAACCGATCACTAAATTTCATACCCTAGCCTAATGTGAAAGATTAAGAGATACTATTTCTCTATCAATCTTCTAAGTTATGGTAGAGACGCAGGGCATAAATAAATGATACTTTTATATTGAGATAGCATTGCACAGAGGGTTAAGACTGGTCATCTTTTCATGATGGAACTTTAACTGATGGAATTCAAGTTATGCAACTCATACATATTGGTTTAGGAAAGAATAGCCCTAGGTTATCCTTAATACACAACGAGTTAAATCAAATATGATAATGAAGGACTATTTCCATCAGTGCTTATAGCTTTTACTCAGGTATCATTCATGGAAACAAAAAGTAATTTCCAAACAAGGAAAATCCTTCAATTTTAAAATAGAAGACAGACTTTGACAGATAATCTTGGCAGTTGTTTGATGATAAGAAAAGTCCTTCATAATTAAAGTAAAAATCAAAACAAAGTTGAACTTGGCATAAATACAGAAAGAGTTCTATCGTTAGAAACTTGCTAAACCTGGTTGGTATGCATAGACTTTTACTAATGTATTGGTACATTTAACTGATTTATCGTACAACAAATATTTAAATGAAGCGACCGCACATTACCTGTACACATGTAAGAGAAAGACATTGGGATGCATTAGCTCGGAAGCTAAGTAATCCAATCTTTCATGACATTCCCCCTTGAGGTTGCAAAACAATAAAACAATCAGTAACAGAAAAGAGAAAACCATAATAACATTTAAGTATAATAAAGATCATTCAGACACACTTACAATCACGTAAGTTAAACAGACAGTTAAATGACTGCATTTAATAAAATTTATTGCTATCTTAAAAATTTTAAATTTTTCGGAAATTCTTGGGTTTTGACATGTGGTATCAGAGCATGGTTCATACACTAGGCCTTGATATGGCTCAACTAGTTTCCGCAGAACAGTGCCAATGAAAAGAAAAATATATATATATATATAATGTACTAACTTGTATTTTCTGTTTCATAAAAACAGCTCAGAAAAAAGATCCTTTTTCTGAATCTAACAGGCAGGTATGGAAAAGCTAGGAGAATATGCTGAGGAGGAATCTCCAAACACTGAGACAAGACAGATGTCTAGAGAACCTGTGATGGAGGAGACAGTTGCTCACTCCTCAGAACTGATGCAGACCATAAAAGGTTTAAAGACTGAGATAGAAACAGTCAAGAAGGATAACGAAAGGATTTTGAAAACTCAGGAGCAGTTAAATCAATTATTGATAGAAAAATTTCAGATAGAAGGAAGAAGCAAAAGAGCTGAATTGGAAGGAGGTAGTCATCAAAAGGGGTCTAAAAGGGTGAAACTAGTTAAATCAGACAGCAGTTCGTCATCTGAAGGAAGAAAGGAACAACACAGCTATCACACCACTAGTGATAGTAGTGAGGCTGAGTTGTATAAGAGAAAGAAGAAATTCAGACCTTACGAAGAGATTTCTTGGGAGTTTAAGAAAATAAAACCCCCAACTTTCAATGGAGAATCTGAGACGGGAGAAGAGGCAGAATCCTGGTTATCCTGATGAGAAAATATTTTCAGATCTACAATTATTCAAATCAGTTGAAGGCGAGAATGGCCATCTATAACATTTCTGGAAAGGCAGATATATGGTGGCAAGACTTGAAAAGGGTCAAGGGAATCAAAGAAAAAGAAGTCAATTGGAGTACCTTTAAAAGGTACTTCAAAAAGAAATTTATGTCTGAACAGTACTATGAAGAAAGGGCCAAGGAATTTTATGAACTGAAGCTAGGATCTATGACTATGAAGGACTTAAACAGTAATTTCTTAAGTCTGTTAAGATATGTGCCGTATTTTGTTGAAGAGAAACCTAAAATATAGCGGTTTCTTAGCTGCCTGCCATATCATATAAAGGACAGAATCGAATATGATAACCCCAAAACTCTGGAAGAAGCTATGCGAAAGGCTCATTTCTGTTTTGAACAGAATAAAAAGAAAGAAGGAATAGCCAACTGGAAGGCTAAAAAGAACAGTAATCAGCTGGAGTACAGGAAAAAGGAGTTTGTACCCCAGAAAAATTTCAAGAATAACAAGAACGGAAACCATTTTAAAGGTAAAAGCTTCCAGGGAAACAAAAATGGAGCTGCCAATCATTCCAACAACTTCAAGGGAAACAAAGAGTCTTCTAACAATCATGGAAATTACACTAAGAATTTTGAACGAAAGGAGCCTATTAAGTGCTGGGAGTGCAATGGCCCACACTATGCTTCAGTTTGCCCAAATCGAAAGAATCCAAGCAGCAATATTCATACTATACAAGATGAAATGACTGTTGGAGACTTTGCAGGGACTATGCCCCGAATCAATGCAGCGTTGGAGAACCGCCAAGCTGACTATCAAACTTCCATGGTGGAAGTAGGAGGTATGGTTAACAAAACCCCAATAACTATTTTAATAGATCCAGGTGCTAGCCGTTGTTATATTTCACCACATATAGTAGAAAAATGTAATCTGACTGTTGAAAGATTTGATAACTCTTGGTCCGTACAACTAGCCACTGGGGCAAAAAGGAAGGTGAACTGTTATGTTAAAGAATGTACTCTAGATATGAATGATTTTCAAACTACTGTTAAATTAAATATTCTGCCACTTGGCTCGTATGACATACTTATTGGTATCGACTGGTTAGAACAGCATAAGGTAGTTTTAAACTGTTTTGATAAAACTTTTACGTGTGTAAACAATAATGAAGAGCCTGTAACTGTTAGGGGTATTCCTAGGAAAACAGTAGTCAGGCAGATTTCTGCTTTACAACTTAAAAGGGCAGTCAGAAAAGGGTGCAAAGCCTATGCTGTAACTATTACAGATGAGACAGTTAAGTCTGAAATTAGCAAGAAAACAGTAGAGGATATTCCTGTGGTAAATGAATTTATTGATGTTTTTCCGGAGGAAATCCCAGAATTACCTCCCAAGAGAGAACTGGATTTTACAATTGAGCTGGTACCAGGTGCTGTACCCAGTTCAAAGGCTCCGTATCGTATGAATATTTTGGAGCTTAACGAGTTAAAAACTCAGTTAAAGGAGTTAATAGATAAGAATTACATTCGACCCAGTGTGTCCCCTTGGGGAGCACCAGTAATTTTTGTTAAAAAGAAGGACGGAACTATGCGACTTTGCATAGATTACCGTCAACTGAACAAGATGACAATTAAAAACAGATATCCATTGCCTCGCATAGATGATCTGTTTGATCAGCTACGTGGAGCTACAGTGTTCTCTAAGATAGACCTGAGATCGGGCTATCATCAGGTAAGAATTAAAGAAGAAGACATTTTCAAAACAGCTTTTAGAACAAGGTATGGACATTACGAATTTGTCGTAATGCCATTTGGGCTTACTAATGCCCCAGCCATCTTTATGTGCCTAATGAATAACATAATGCATAAATACTTAGATAAATTTGTTGTCATATTCATCGATGACATTTTAATTTATTCTAAGAATTAAGAGGAGCATAAAGAACACTTACGGATAGTCTTACAAGAACTACGAGAGCAGCAGCTCTTTGCGAAGTTCAGTAAGTGTGACTTCTTCAAAGATGAAATCCAGTATTTAGGTCATGTAGTCACCAAGGAAGGGATTTCAGTTGATCCTGAAAAGATCCGGGCAATCGAGGATTGGCCGGGTACCAAAAGACGTAACAGATGTTAGGTCCTTCATGGGAATTACCGGTTATTACAGGAGATTCATCGAAGGCTTTTCAAAAATAGCCAACCCAATCACTTCCTTGCAAAAGAAAGGCAAGAAGTTTGATTGGAACTTGAAGTGTGAAGAAAGCTTTAAGAAATTAAAGATCTTATTGACGACCGCGCCTATTCTACGAATAGCAGATCCTAATAAGGATTTTGTGGTTTGCACTGATGCTTGTAATGACGGTCTAGGTGGAGTGTTGACTCAGGATGAGCATGTCATTGCCTATGAGTCCAGGAAGCTGAAGATTCATGAAAAGAATTATGCCACTTATGACATAGAACTAGCTGTTGTTATTCATGCCTTAAAGATGTGGCGACACCACTTAATAGGCAGAAATTTTATCTTAATGACTGATAATAAGGGTCTAAAATACCTTTTAGATCAGCCTAACTTAAATGCAAGGCAAGCAAGATGGTTGGCCTTTTTAAGTGAATACGATTTTGAAATTGAGCACATAAAAGGAAAGGAAAATAAGGTGGTTGATGCTTTGAGCAGAAATGCAAGGCTGAATTTTATATCAGCTATTAGCACTTATACCTCTGATTTAAATGAACAGCTAGCTGAAGGGACAAAATTGGATGAAGTTTATCAAAATTTACAATATACAACTAAAGAAAAACCTACGTAAAGTTTGATAAAGGGTTATAGTTTAAATACAGATGGATTTCTATTGTTTAAAGACAAGCTGTATGTTCCACGTGTACCTAAAGTTAAACTGTTAATTCTGGACGAAGTTCATAAAACCCCTTACTCAGGGCATCCAGGCTACCAGAAAACTGTCACCATGTTGAGAAAAGATTATTTTTGGCCTAATATGAAATCTGAAACAGCTGAGTATATAGCTAGATGTTTGGACTGTCAACAAGTAAAAACAGAACATCAACATCCAGCGGGGTTATTACAACCCTTGCCTATTCCTAGTTGGAAATGGGAAATAATCAGCTTAGATTTCATTACTGGATTACCCAGAAATCAAAATCAGAATGATTCAATTATGGTGGTAGTAGATAAATTGAGTAAATCAGCACACTTTATTCCTGTTAAAACCACTTACAAGGCTGCAAACATAGCCGATATATTTCTGAAACATATTTTTAGGTTACATGGGGTCTAAAAAGTTATTATTTCAGACAGGGATCCTAAATTCACAGGAAATTTCTGGAAATCCTTGTTTAAAGGATTAAACACAACACTGAATTTCAGCACTTCTTTCCATCCTCAGACGGACGGACAAACAGAAAGAGTTAATCAGGTATTGGAAGATCTACTAAGGATGTATGTTAAGGACCAACCAGGTAAGTGGGAGGATTACTTATACTTAGCAGAATTTGCATACAATAACAGTTATCAATCATCAGCTAAGTTCAGTCCTTTTGAAATTCTGTATGGACGTAAATGTAACACTCCTATCTCTTGGAATAATCCAGTAGACAGATTAGTGTTAGGTCCTGAATTATTAAAAGAAAAGGAACAGATTGTGAAACAAGTGCAGGTAAATTTGAAGATTGCCCAAGATCGGCAAAAGAGTCAAGCATATTTGAAAAGAACTCCTAAAGATTTCCAGGTAGGTGAACATGTGTTCATCAAGGTAAGACCAAAGAAGAGCTCCCTAAGACTAGGGAGTTGTGCAAAATTAGCGCCACGTTACTGTGGTCCGTTTGAAATTTTATCTAGAATTGGTCAAGTTGCTTATCAGCTAGCATTACCACCTAATTTAAAGGTGCACAATATTTTTCATATTTATGTTCTGAAAAAGTATGTTCATGATGCTACTCATGGTATTGATTGGAACATTGTACAGGTAGAACCAGAAGGTGAAGTTCTGGTGGAACCGGATTGTATCCTCGGGAGGAGGGAAATTACTCTGCGGAACCGCACAATTGGACAGCTGAAGGTGCAATGGAAGCACCTTAGTCCTGAAGAAGCTACCTAGGAACTGGAAAGTAAGATGCGGGAAGCATACCCAATTCTATTCCAGCAGGTGGCTGAGGATGAGGAATAAGTAACATTGAGGACGATGTTACATTTTAAGGGGGTGTGTATGTCACATACCCCAATTTTGTAAAAATAATGTAATTATTGTATTTCATTCCTGAGACATTATGTTAAATTTAATGTTAAGTAGGAATTGATGACTCAGCAGAGTCACTAGAAATGGAATGTAATTCATAATATTTTATTATTAATAAATTAATTATGGAGACAACAGCATGGGAGAGCTGTTAAAAGAGGCTACTGGTCAAACTGGTGGATGGAACTAGGTGGAAAGGCAAAAGACAAGTGGCAGCATCCTCAAACACTTCCTAAGTTGCAGGTGGCAACTTCCCTATATTTGGGGTCATGATTCCCCAAGAAAGTGGAATCTGAGCAGGTGGCTCATTAATGACAGTTAACCCAACAAAGACCTAGGCAATCTTTTAAATAGTACTCAATGAACTGAGTTGAGGGTTCAACATTGTTCTGGAGGGAGAATACATTCTGGTGAATGTTATACAGGATTCCCATTGAGGAAGAGGGAAATATACAGTAAGGAAGTTGTTTGAGAGGAATGTTGCAGGAACTTGGTTCCATTGTAGCTGTTTTGCCTGAGTGAATTATTGTTGCACCAAGTTCCAGCCAGGGAGACCGGAGCAAGCTCGGGGGTCCTGAGAAGTGCTGTCTGGGCACTCTCCAGGAGTTGGTAGGGAGGAACAACCTCCCATAGCTGTTGTTGTCCACAAATCAAGATAGGTTCTGCTACTTACTCCTTTATGTTTATTAAGGATGAGTGAATGCATGTTGTATCCATGGTTATCTGTCTAAGTAGTAATTAATTGGTTAGTAGATTTAATATCTCAGAATATCAGTAGTAAGATTGTCAAAAGTTACTGTGTTTTTCTGTATTGTTGGTATGATTTAATCTCCCTGTTTTACTACCATTAATATATTTATAATTCATACAGAAAAACTATTCATACTGTATGTAATAACTTATAAGCTATAATTATAAAACTTAGTTTATTTATATTCATTGAACAGACAAACAGGGTTTGCTTATAAAGTAATTGTATTTTGTTTATATTATAAAATTTAATAAATAACAATAGGAACAATAGTTAACTAAGGACAATCAATATTACAGTCTTTACACTCTGATAACAAATATTGCAGGAGAATGTTAGCTACGGTCAAGTTATTTATAACAGGATACAAACCCTAAGACAGAAGCTGAACTAGTATCGTTTTATTAATGAATTTAATAAACAAAACCCTAGTTAAGTTTGATCGATTCTTTTCATAACAATTAAATTGTTAGAGCAAAAACCCTAGCAGGAAGTATCATAAGAATCTTTCTTTAGTTACTGTTTTACAACCAAACAATAGCAGGACAGAAATCTAGTTCAGTTATCGAACTCAACAATAGGAAGTTATCATGTTTCCATTTACACTCAAGCAACAACAGAGTCGAAATCAAAGTAACAGAAAGGATAACTAAACCACAACTGTAGGATTCAGTTGAACCCTATCAACCCAATTTTTCACTTGTTACTCGAGCTGCCAACAGAAGAAAATCGTAACTACAAAATCAGCTTTTAAAAACAAATCAGCACTGTCGTTACAGATTGAATCCACAACATCTCAGGCTTACAAGTATTTTACATTTAGAATTTGGATAACGATTCTACCATGTCCGCAGCCCAGACCTCACAGTGAAGATAATCTTATAACATGAAGTTGAAATTTTAGGCCACACACATCAGCTCAAACCAACAGGAGACTTGTAACAAGTCGTATTATTCAAACATTGAAACTCTTTACAACAATTTTACCTACAGCCGCAGCCATTTTTAATAGAAGCTTTTTATATAAAAATTAGAAATGTAAAACACACACCATACACCGTCTCTATCATACGGAATGACTGTAACAAGTCATTGTTTTTAAGCTTATTTTTACACAGAAAAACGTAGGAGCAAAACCGATGCAAAGACATTATTCTACCTACAAGCCGAGTTCACAAACCCACTATACAAGGGGTTTTAAAAATTAAATATTTACTATTATGATACATAACATCGAATTAAAGGAAAACGCAGACGTAGAACAAGCCGTTATACAAACAACAAATTATATTAAGTTAATTTCCAAAACCCTGGGTAAAAACCCCAAGCAAGTACAGGTACAGTATTAAAACCTTGAGGCCGTAACCCCATCTTTTTGAGCAGGCTCATAGCCTTTCTTTTACACATTAATAAACCCTAGATACCTCTAGCAAGACAAATAAATTACAAATGACTGAAGTCATAACCTTTCATACACAGCATAGGGATAAACACGTCCATGAACCTTGGTAACTAACAGCCTCAAGACCAAACAGCACGGAGCTAGACACAAGGGTGGTCTTTCATAACCAAACCATACAGACAACCAACAAGAAGGAACGCCATGGTAAGGACCAGTCTTACCCGGTTAAGAAACCAACAGCCGAAGCTGGAGTCATCCACCTTGCGAATAGAGCCAGGACCTACAAACAATGGAGTATCATTAGTTATCACTTAAAAATATTATTTAAAGATTTAAAACAAATTCTTGTATGCAGAAGACGAAGAGGAGACCTGTAACTTACCGGTAGTTCAAAATACAGTAGATAGACTGATAGCCACGAGATGAAGACGGATAAGCCCCAGCATTTGCACCAGGGAACGAGTTACCGGAAGCAACGGGCTATCATCCCTCTGAAGAGCTTAAACAGAACCAAATTAAGAACATTGCAGACAATGGAAGTCGAGCCAGGGTAATACGGGTAGCAAAAGATAGAAACCTAGGTCATAACGACCTCACAAGCTACCAAACAGCAAAAACAATGACTCCCAGACAATGCCATGAAACAATACGAAGGTTTGAGGCAGTATGTGAGTTGCTAGTACACTGTAATAACCTGAAAGCTGTATCAACAGCGCCACAATAAAGACTCGGGCCTGGAGATGTTGCAGAAAGACCCGAGCCCGAAGGCGAAGGAAAATGACGAGGTAGGGTTAGGTCTAGTGATTTATATCACCAAGCACTTGACTCTCATTTAACCATGTAGTAGATTAATATTTCCATGCAGTGGGTCGAGACTCCATAGTCCCACGAGGGCTTCCCAACTATTGTTAATCAATTAAAATCATAATAAGGATATCCAATTATGATATTAAACCATAGTTCAAACTTGCCAAAATTCCCATGATAACATATGCTTTCGATTGTTATATTGGAGAACCAAATGCTTGAACCTACAATCACACAATCATGCTAATGACAATCAAGTTCAAGGATCTCGATGATATTCTTATCATTGTTGATAAATAAAACTCATAATATATATAGATAAAAGATTATTGAACGATCGTCATAATGGATAATTCACGTATCATTCATATATTAATCAAAACCTTAGAATGATGTCTTTAATACCTTGTATTTATTCAACAAAAACTTGTTTGGCTAATAGCATTCAAAATTAAGACTTGGAGTCTGTTGCGAACATATAGCATATGATAAATCATTATAAAAATTGCTGAGGTAGTTATCAAGTAAATCAAATGCTAGTTGCAAACCGATCACTAAATTTCATACCCTAGCCTAATGTGAAAGATTAAGAGATACTATTTCTCTATCAATCTTCTAAGTTATGGTAGAGACGCAGGGCATAAATAAATGATACTTTTATATTGAGATAGCATTGCACAGAGGGTTAAGACTGGTCATCTTTTCATGATGGAACTTTAACTGATGGAATTCAAGTTATGCAACTCATACATATTGGTTTAGGAAAGAATAGCCCTAGGTTATCCTTAATACACAATGAGTTAAATCAAATATGATAATGAAGGACTATTTCCATTAGTGCTTATAGCTTTTACTCAGGTATCATTCGTGGAAACAAAAAGTAATTCCCAAACAAGGCAAATCCTTCAATTTTAAAATAGAAGACAGACTTTGACAGATAATCTTGGCAGTTGTTTGATGATAAGAAAAGTCCTTCGTAATTAAAGTAAAAATCAAAACAAAGTTGAACTTGGCATAAATACAGAAAGAGTTCTATCGTTAGAAACTTGCTAAACCTGGTTGGTATGCATAGACTTTTACTAAAGTATTGGTACATTTAACTGATTTATCGTACAACAAAGATTTAAATGAAGCGACCGCACATTACCTGTACACCTGTAAGAGAAAGACATTGGGATGCATTAGCTCGGAAGCTAAGTAAGCCAATCTATCATGACATTCCCCCTTGAGGTTGCAAAACAATAAAACAATCAGTAACAGAAAAGAGAAAACCATAATAACATTTCAGTATAATAAAGATCATTCAGACACACTTACAATCACGTAAGTTAAACAGACAGTTAAATGACTGCATTTAATAACATTTATTGCTATCTTAAAAATTTTAAATTTTTCAGAAATTCTTGGGTTTTGACAAGAGGGGTCATCTTCTTGGATAGACTGGGCTAATTGTAATGAAGGGATGGTAAGATTAGCAGGAAGGACAACTTCTTTTCCATACACCAAACAATAGGGAGAATTCCCAATCGTTGCCTTTGGAGTGATTCGATCTACCCAAAGAGCATTATAGAGCTGTGTGTGCCAATCTTTATGTTGAGAGGCTACAGTCTTCTTGAGGATATTTATCATATTTTTGTTTGAAGAATCAACCAACCCATTACCCTATGGATAATAATTGGCAGCAAATTTTAACTTAATCCCTTTTTTGAGGGCATATTGTGTCAAGTCGATCGAGGAAAAATAGGATGCATTATCAAAGACTAGATACTCTGGAGCGCCAAACCTTGTAACTATCTGACTGTCGAGGAAGGAAATTACTTTGTTTTCATTACATTTCCTAAGTGGGATTGCTTCTATCCACCTGGTAAAGTAATCAGTGGCTGTAAGAATGTACCTATGTTGCAGGGATGAAGTAGGGTTTATTGGTCCAATAAAGTCCAGTCCCCACTGCTGAAATGGGAACTGGATTGTGACTGGATGCAGTGGGAAAGTAGGTTTCCTGAACTTCCCTATACATTTCTGACATAATTCACACTTTCTTACATAAGCATATGCATATCTAAATAATGTAGGCCAGTAATATCCTACTCCGAGGATTTTATGGGCTATAGTTTCCCCTGATAAATGGCCCCCAGCTGGTCCTATATGAAATTGAAAGAGAATATCATCAGTCTCATTCTTTTCCATACACCTAAGGAAAACCCCATCATAGTTTTTTCTAAACAAAACTTCATTAATGAATTGATAAGGAGTAGTTTTCAATCTTAGAGCTCTGTGTTTCTTGAAGTCAAGGGTTTCAGGAGCAAACCCATGGTTCAGAAAAAACTTGATATGGTCATACCATTCGGATTTAGGAGTATCAATAGCATTGACAGAACCTGTTGGAACATCTTCCTCCTTCTACCATTCGGTCTGTTGCTGTGCAGGATCGTTTGACTGAGCAGTAAGCAGACAGAGACCTTGTCCCTTTACGATTTTGGCCAGTTTGATTTCTAGATCATACTCTTGCAGGTTTGTCTTCCAATGGGCCCTCTTCTCACCCAATTCCTTCTGGATTAACACATTTCTAATGGCAGAGTATGGCACAATGACCTTAGTTCGATATTTTAACAAATATGGCCTGTAGTGATTAACAGATTTGTAAACTTCATAAGTTTGTTTGTCAATTTGGGAACAATTAAGCTCTGCACCTTTGAATGTTGAGCTCATGAAGGATATCGGAATCTCAGTATCGTTGTTGTGCTTCTGTGTCAAAACAGCTGCATAAGAGAAATCAGTAGCAAAAGTATAGAGAATAAAATCCTTACCAAAGTTAGGAGACATGAGAGCAGGAGCTTCAACAATAACTCTTCTAATTTCGAACAAACACATCTTTCTATTCCTGTGACCAAGTGAATTGTGCATCTTTCTTGACTAACTGTTGTAAAGGTTTAACAATCTGTGCAAAATTGGGTACAAATCTACGTACAAAATTGATCTTACCAAGGAAGGACTGCATGGCCTTGCGCGAGCCGGGAAAGCCAATTTTTGAGATAGCATCGATACGTCCAGGGTCAATAATCATACCTTCTTTGGACACAATGAAACCTAGAAGCTTTCCTTCTGTGACTGCAAAGATATACTTTTTAGGATTGAGTGATATCCCATACTTCCTGCAACGTTCGAAAACTTGTTTCAGGGCAAAAAGATGTTCATGTCACTTCTTAGAATATATAGTGATATCATCTAGATAAACTACGACAGAGTTATGCATCAAACCTCTAAAAGATATATCCATAGCTCTCTGAAATGTGGCATTCGCCTGTAGGCGAAAGTGCCCCAAGGGGTTCTAAAAGTAGTTTTCAACTGGTCATTAGGAGCAACCATGATTTGGTTGTATCCCAAAAAACCGTCCAGGAGTGAGAACATTTCTAAACCTGCTACCTTTTGCAGAATCCGTTCCATGGGTGGAACAAGATAATTGTCTTTTTCGAAAGTCTGATTTAATTTTTGAAAATCGACACATAGCCTGATTTCGCCACTTTTCTTGCGCACGGGCACCAAATTGGCAATCCATTGGGTGTGCCTAACAAGAAAAATGATTCGGGCCGCTAGTAGTTTTTCTAGTTCTTTTTTCATAGAAGGTTCTAAGCTGGGTGCATTTTGCGCAATTTCTATTGGTTTGGTTTCACCTCCGGCTTCATAGGTATGTTGTGATGCATGATGTTCGTATCAAAGGTTTTCAATTCATCATAGGTCCATGCGAAAACGTCCTTGTATTCTTTACATAACTTAATGATAGCTCTTCTTTCCTTGGGAGAACAACTAACTCCTATATTGATAAAATGGGGTTCTTGCTCAGTACCTAAGTTGACTGGCTCATAGTTAAGTGAGGAGCTTTGGGTTTTGCAATTGGTTTTGTGTCTGAATTTATCCTGTAAATCGTAGAACTTCGCTAGGATGATAACAAATTTCGGGATAACATTTGAAGGATCAGAGAGTGATTTTGCATGTTCTTCCTCATCTATAGCCATGTTTTGAAACGTATCCTGGGTTGTGAGGAAGACAAGTATCTGTTGATCATCATCAAACACTTTCCAATTTGTCACATTGTCAGGTATGGACGGCCTGTACATAAGTTCAATTGAAAAGGTTTGAGGTGACAAACCCTCTGGTGGTATCAATCTAGATGCTGTGTTTTCCAAAAGGTCGGCATCGAAGTTCCATGACGTAGGGGCTGAGTTAATATTTAATGCAGAAAAGGAGTTGGTAAGGTCCCTTACCAGTTTCTGATAGTTCATCAGGAGAGGAGACAAGCAGTGGATCTTATTCCTTACCTGTTTGACAATGATTTCAGAATCACCAAAGCAATGAATTACCTGTACTCCCATATCAACAACTTTTTTAAGTCCTTGAACAAGGGATTCGTGTTCAGCTACGTTGTTGGTATAGTCAAATTCCAGTCTGCATGCTATCATAGTTTTAATCCCTTTTGGGTTAATGAGGACACAACCTGCACCAGCTCCTTCCTTGGACCTAGAGCCATCAAAAAATAAATTCCAAGCAATTCGATCTATCCTAAAATTTGTATTTACATTAAAAACATTATCTACAACATCTCCAGGGAAAGGTATAGAGGTAACCTGAGTGATCTGTGATTCTTTCTGCACATTTTCTTCCAGGGAACAGTCAGTTGGCAAATCTCCAAAGAAAGTGTCAAAAGTAAAATGTTCTATATGTGCACTGTAGTAATTGGAAGGTTCACTAGAATCGTTGAGGTCTGTGACTATCTGTTTCATGAAAGGCTCCCTACTGATTTTTATTTTGTTGGGGTGTCCATTTTAGGGTAACCATAGATGAGACCAGTCAGTGGTGAAGTATCCCTTAAGCTTCTCCGACCAGTCCCTACTCAGCCACATCCCATAAGCTTTGGGAATGTCAGCTACAACAATGTCTATAGTTTGGTGGATACGAGGATCTGCAGATAATGTAAGCAGGACATTCCTCAACCTTCCTACTACTCTGACTTTTGATCTATCGAGTTGGACAATATGAGTACGGCAGGGTTCCCAAGTGGAATTTAATTTCCTACACATAGATCAGGGCATCACGTTTGATGAGGCACCCAAATCTATCATGCAGTTATGTATGTTCCCGTTGAAGATTTTGAAAGTAAGAAGAAAAGGGGATGTCCTTTTGCTTCCAGGTTTTTGATCATCTGGCTTAGTGAAAGAGTCCAGGTTGTTATTCTGTGATTCTCTAGGTTGTTTGATTATCATGCTTTTGGGTAAAGTATCCCTCATAGAAGGGATCTTCAAAAGTTCAAACAGAGAGATATTTTCCTTAACTCTTTTTAGATCTTTAGCTAGATTGTACTCCATTTCTGGAATAACTATATCCTTTTGGGAAACAATCTTGCCTTTATTGGGAACTATTGTTGAGGATGAAAGTTCCCGAGGGGGTTGTGGTCTTAACCTTGTGTTATAAGGGTGTTGAACATTAAACACAGTATTAGGTTCTTCTTCCCCTTCTTTAATAGGAAGTTCAGAGAAATAACTAACAGTGTTCACCTGTAGGTTCTCTTGTTATTCATCCTCTTCAGGTAACTGCGAATCTCGGTTGGTTTGATCATTGGAGGATTCAGGAATAGTTTAGGATTCTGTTTCCAAAGCTCTAAAAATGGAATAGAGTTCTTCATTTGAAAGTGTTTCAGTAGGATCAGGAGGTGGTGGATTCTGAGGAGGATGATAAGGTCTCCTAAAAGGGGGCCTTCCAAAACCTCTGTTTTGGTTTTGATTCTCGTTATTATTTCTTTTCAAATCGACCATCTCATTCAACATTTTCTGAAGGAACTTCTTTACATCAGTCATGTCAAAGGGATCCTTGTTTTGGGTAGAAGCCTTGGGTAGAAGGTTAGTTTTCTTCCTAGACGTGGAAGTAGAGGGTTGTTCTTTTACTGTATCAAAGCCATCCTTTAGACAATAAATATCTTTTTCAACTTGGATAGCTTCAGCATAGGCTTCAAATAAGTTGTTCTTATGTGCCCTTTTTACCCACATCGCAATGGGAGCAAAAAGACCATTTTCATAAAAGGCAACTAGAAGCTCTTCTGCTGGGAGAACGGGAGCAGGGATTCTATTCTTTAGGTAAGAAAATATTTGATTGTAATCTTTCATCCTTTCTTTACCTTTCATCTTTATGGAAGATAGTTCTAAAACTAAATCCTGTGGTGTTTTGTCATCGCCAAAATTTTGGATAAACAACTTTTCAAAATCATCCCATGATGTTATGGATCCGGCTTCCAAGGAAAAATATCATGTGGATGCCTTACCCTCAAATGTGTAAGGGAAGAGTTTGTAAACCACATCCTCGTGGATAACACTCCTAAGTATGATGTCCTGCATGAAGGTTTTAATGTGATCTAATGTAGGTGACTTGTCATCAGGATTGTATTTGGGAAGCCATTTTTCAGGATTCTTGGGCAATCTGTGTTGGTCTCCAAGTATCCACACAGCATCTTGGTCAAGCCAAGGTCTGTTCTGGCCTTCTCCAGCCATAGGTGGTTCTTCTTCTTCTTCTTCTTCTGATGAAGAGTCAGAAGAATGTTCACTTTCAAATGAGGAGGATGAAGACGAAGGAGGAGAGGGTGGCGGTCCACCTGAAGGAATTACTTGTGAAGCTGGTTCTGTTTTAGTGAATAATAAATCAAGATCGAATTCAGGGAGTTGTTGTTGGTTTGATGAACTATTTTGTTCAGCTGTTTGCTTAGTAGAATTTTGATTATATTGATTATCTTGAAGGTTTCCCTGTGGATTAGTGTTTTCTTGGTGAATTGTCGCTAATCCTTGATTTCTGTGTAGAGAGAGTTTCTGCTGCAATCTAGCAGCACTATCACTAGACCTCTTGAGTATCTCTTCAAGTAAAATAGGTCCTCTAGTGGGTGATGTAATAATAATATCTCCTGTTGTTGGATCTCAGTGAGCTATTGGGGTAACAGGGATAGTAGTAGGTTGTTGCACCGGTTGGTCAACAGAAGTAGATGCCTGTGTGTGGCTGCGGGTGACAATCGGTATTCTTGCTGGAGGAGGTTTCTGAGTATTTTGTTTAGGCATAGTTAACTCTTGGCCCTCCTTCTAGTGCCATTTGTTGAGGCCTCGGGGGTGCAGGTTAAGTGCAAGGTGCTGGAATGGGTTCCAAGGCTCCCAACAGAGGGTGAAAACCCAGGCTGAAAGGCTTCAAAAGACCCTACGCAAAGGCAGTTCTATCCCCAGCTTGTTTGGTATGGAAATATCCCACGGATATTCGGCCTCCGCTAGCACTCTATGAGTCGATAGGTTTGATCAAATAGATCAGTTTTCAATAAAAGAAAACATAAATAAACTAAGTATGTTCTAACTTAACCTATTCAAGAAAAGGATCTACTCTAGGTCATATCTATTCTAAAGGAAAGCTTGTTGTTGTGCAGATCAATCTTGATGTGAGATCGATAAGTATGTTTGCCAACTTCAACAGAAATGTAAAAGATGCATTCACTTATCAGCTTAGATCATAATCAATTAATGAAAATTAATGACAATAATTTAAGTATTTAAACCTATTCAATATTAACCTATAATCACTTTGTTAATTGAAAAAGTTACAATGATTGAAGTTGTTGTGAATCATTTGCAGAAATCGATAAAGAAAAATATCTCAATTAAAGAAACTTAACAAGACATTTTTATACATAGATCAGTCATAAAGAGAAATCAATATAAAATATCTGTGCATTAATTCATATATGCAAATGGATAACAAACTATAGATGACAATTTGAAAGTAAGAAATCAGAGACTGTCAAAGAAATTTGAACAATAAACAAGAGATGATTCAAAGGGATTACTTTACTGTATTAATCAAGTCTGTAAACAAAATTACAAGACTCTGCTAAGACAGAGTATCTCTAGCCGTCTCCTGCTGATTTCTAACCCCCAAAATTATCAACCCCTAACTAAGAGAGGCGTTCCTCCTTAAATAAGAATTCCCACAGAGTACAAATGGAAATTTCCCAAAATAAGAATTACAAGGTTTGGATCAAGCTATCGATCCATAAAATCTGTCCACTATAATCTGAATAGCTTCAGCTCAAATGATTTTCTAGCCCTATGACAAAGTTTAGAATAAGGGTCATTTTCTAATTTCGGGAAAATCCCATAACAAAATTTGTGGAATTCAATAACGGCCCTCTAGCTGTCGATAACCGGGAACATATAGTCCAACAAATATTCTTATTGAATTGCCACGGAATCTTCCTACTGATCCATAACGCTTTCAAAAACAGAAAAATCGGACAACGGGTCTTGCTTCATGGGAACTGGTGGAGAAGTAGGTTCCTGATTGATTATAAGATCATGGATGATGGAGTCATCTCAATCACACGGATGTTCATTGATTTTCTCGTCATTCTTCTGAGGGAGTAGTATGCAAATGGGCAGAGTTTCAGAATCTTCCTCTTCGCTATCACTGCTAGTATCAAGAACATCTACATCAAAGGGTGGTGATATAGGCTCTTGAAACAACAAAGGCTGCAGTTCTTCTTGCATATAACATTGATCAAAGGACTCATAACCTATTTGCATATTACTCATACCAGATCGTCAAAAAGAAAGCTTTTAAAATAAAACACAAAACTGTTCTAACAAATCCAGACGATGAACTAAATGCTTCATACTTGCGACCATATTTAAAAAGAGTTAAAGAAGATCATAATGATTGAATATGACGAGCTGCTATAATTAAAACCATACGGATTTGGAACTGCAATCATTTGAACTGAAATGAAACATCATCACAACATGTGTTAATCCAAATTGGATCATAACAAAGTACAAATTTAACATAATCACGCACGATTCAAAGTCGCATCTGAAAATTGTCATTACAGGCCAATCTAATCAAGCAATCATATCTCCAAAAGTGATCATGAGGTGAGAATTTGAGGTGAGAATTTACAGTCAGAAACCTAGCCGTAAGAACAACGAAAAACAAAGCATCGAAATGTAAGTTCGAATGATTAAATTTAATCCACTAGATCAAATGAATTGACGACGAAGATTAACCAATGCAGACGCGGGATCATGTCTTGGAAAATTAATCACAAATTTATTTATGATTCCCGAAAGCCGCAACCCGAAAGTTATGGGTTTCGGAATTGCAAACTGAATAAAAATGCAAAAACAGGTTTCCGAAAGCCGCTACCCAAAACTTACCAGTGGTGGGTTTCGCAAACGAAAATATTTATTAAAAAACGAAAAAGACTTTCCTGCATCCCGCAACTTGAACTTGCGGGTTTCGAGAACACGCAACGCAACTAAGGATGAAACAAACTACCGAAATCCGAAAGCTGCAATTGCGGGTTTCGAGTTTCAGGTTGCAGGATGAAAATTTCCCAGAATTATTAACAAAGGATTCCCACAACCCGCACATTTCGGGTTGACCCAAAACAAAAGACTAAAAACTAAAATCCCGCAACCCGCACCTTTTGGTTTCAGGGTTTCGGGGGTGTCGGATTGTTGGGTTTCGGGTTGACAAAAACGAATGACAAAATACTAAAAATTTAAAGCTTCCTGCAACCAAAACACTTAGAAAATTTCGAGAAATAAAAACAATCAAGCCAACCAAAGGTACAGGTATAAAATCATAGAAACCAAGTTCAAAACCTTATGTTCACAAGAACACTTACCCAAAAACCTTTGTGTTTGTTTTAAAATCAGGGTTCCCGTGCTTAGCCGAAGCATGCGATCTGTTGTGGCCACAATAGGGTCTTAATACTTTAACTTCATTCTATATGCTTAGTTTCAACTCGGTTATGGAAACATGTAGAAGGCATTTATCATATATGTTATCAATGCAAGTGGGCGCTAGTACCTGGAGATCATTAAAAAATTCATCCACTGTCCATGTCTATTGTAAGTTTGTGAGTTTGGTGAAAAGTTCATCTTCTTCTATATCTTGGAATCATTTGAAAATATTCTTCTTAAAGTTATCCCAATCTCTCACCAATCCTCTCCGATATTTAGAGTCCCACCACATGAACTAGTCACATGTTGTCTTCTCTAGGTACATTGATGAAATGTTGTTTTTGTCATCAACATTGAAATTTTATTACTATCTTCTTTTCTTGAATTAAATGCAAGTTAATATGATATATTATGAGAAATAAATAAGAAGAGGAGAACCTATTTCTCCTGCTATCTTGGTAATCCTATTAATGTGTTGATCTTTCATTTTATTGTTGCAACAAGTTACTCATACCTGCACACATGTCAAAAACTACCATTTCTCAAATATATATGCATATTTAATATAATCAAATTCTTAAATTCAAATATGTTTCAAGTAAACAAATCACATTCCCACATAAAACCCCATAAAACATGTATAAAGACAAGTATTTTTTTGGGGGGGTGGGGGGGGGTGTACCACATTGATCTTATTAATTTCCAAAATAAACAATTTTAGCGTTATTGATTACCTGATATATATATTATGTGTCTCTTTTCCCATATTTCTTTGTCCTCTATCCGTAGCCACATGCCAATACCCTTCACTGAATGACAATATTTTGTCTCTTGTATCATGCAAAGGAATCTATCTGGTAGTTCTTGAATCTCCACTAAATATCCCTACATCTTTTAACAATGGAGGTAATAAGAGCTTTGAACTTCTTTAGCTATTACTTAATTCCTTCAGCGTTTGGTCGCTCGATCTTGATTTTCTCTATGTCCGTGTCTTACCCATGGATCCTTCTTTTATAGTTTGGGGAGGTGATAAGTTCAAGGCCAATAGTCTATGCATGGTACACAAATGCAATCCATGTGTGATCTATCTTCATGGATTTTCGCGTTTCTAAGCTTTCTTGAGATTTCTTAAGTGTTCTTGACCTTTCATACCTAATTTGGGGGATTCTAAGATGTGGTTGTGATATTTGTACAAAAATCCTATGATTGGCCATAGTTCCTCTTAAGAATAACAAGCCTACACTTTTCTTGAAGAAGAAGTGTAACTGTGTAGGTATAGGCATGCAAAACATTAACTCTCATCTTAAGTTCTTCTCATGATCCACTAATTTCAACTAGTGGTATCTTGTCTTCATGTTCTTGACATCATGGGTATAAAATATTCATATAATAAAGGGTGATTATTTTCTAACAAGGAAACCTTTACACAAGACCACACTGAGAGTTTCCCTAAATGAAAACATAAAATAAGGGCCACTTATAATTCCTTTCACAAATTTATGGTCGAACACAATTATAAAGATATTGAGCTCTAAAGAGTTGCTTGACATTGAAAACCCAAATTAATGAGCATATAGTAATCCATTGGTGTTCTAGGTTAACTTGGTGTCTCTTAATTCCATTTCATGGATATCAAACCATTGCTAGTGATCCTCAATCCATGGTGGCCCCTTACCCTCCCATCCCCCACAACTACATTCAAAGGCATCTTTTAAGAACCCACACTTGCTACTTAGCAATTTAAGCCCAACTATTCAAATTTTAGGTATACAATTTAACTAAGCTCGAGGAGTTAAAACCATTACCCAAGTCTTAATCTTGGAAGTCCTTATCCTAAATATAATGTTAGTGTTCTATACCAAATAGATAAATTTCTATCTCCTTTTAGTGATGTGGATTTATTTTAGGATCTTTTTAATTAAATATGGTGTATTGTTTGTGCTCGATGATGTAATTCACAGAAAGAAAATGAAATTCTTAGAAGAGAAGATGCTTGGAAACTAAAATATATTCTCTTTCAATAAACTCTAAAACAAGAAGCACATATAGCAAGATAAAATTTGCTCCAAAAACTCTTAAAATAATTTTCTAGGCCCTAAACAAGAATTGTGTGGGGAAACCAACATAGAACAACAAAACTACAAAAAAAAAATAGAAAGACTATAACAACAAAACCAAAAAGATATAGTAGTCATAAAACTACAAAAAAATCACAATTTCATGAGTTTTTGTGTGAAAATATGCACAATTGACTAGGTTTTTATGGGAAAAGTTAAACGATTTCCAATTTTTCCTCAAAAAATAGAAAACAAGACTAGGAAACATAACTAGTTCTTGGGACTAATGTCAAACTTTCAATAGGAAGAGGATGCTACAAGATATAAATTAATAAAAAAAAAGGACAATGGAAGACCTAAAACCAACCAAGGAAGAAATTTATGAACTCTACTTGAGTAGAGTTACCATTTAGTTAAAGGGAGAATTATGTATGGAATGAGACAACTCTCCCATAATGTAAGCTGGAATAATGAAGAAAAATCTAAAGGATTATATTACACTACTTAACAAAAAAAACTTACATAATAACATAAAATAGGGTTTAAGAGGAAAAAAAGGAAGAAACTTGCCTAATTGAAGATTATGTGACTCTTGATGATTCAACTAGAGAAACATGAGAAGAAGGATATTAAGCTACACATAAACCTCAACATTAACAACCAAGAAAATTCTACACCATCTTACAAACAAAAACCCTAGATGTTACTTTCTCAACCCTAATATACTTAAGATTCAAAACGAAGTGCTCATCAATAATATAAAACAATATAAGTGAATCAAAAGAAGTTATAATATACTAAATTAACAAATCTAATGATTATATACAATACTACAAAGAAACACAAGCACATGGTAGAAAGAAAATATCACAAGTGTTACTTTCAATGTGTGATGAAGAGGATCCAATCTTTTATTCTTAAGATGGTATGCTCATAAGGATTTTACGATGTCCATAAGATGGGTAATCCAAGCAAATTCCACCAACATAATAGTTCAACTCCATCCAAATATCCTTAATAATGTGTAAATGAAGCCCCTTTGCAATGTCTAGATTTTAAGGTAATGAATAGGTCCACCTTCTAAAGAAAAATGTTTGAAACCTCTATGCTTTACTTGGTTTTCAACATGGTACATGCGAATTTTGAAGGGAAAGCCATATAAATCATCTTAAATAAGAATTTTTTAATATTTAAAAAAAATCTCAAGTGCATTTCAACCTTCCAATAGCTAAATAAACTAAATGAAAATGCATTATCAACTTAACATAGTTTGTCACATGCAAATTACTTAACATAGTTTGTCACATGCAAATGAAATTTGGGTTTTATTCAATCTGATAGAGGGAATACTAATATATGGGCCCATTTGAAATGCAAATGCATGGTCATTATTAAAAACATTTCTAAAAATTAAAACAATGCAAGGCAATGGAAGTGCCCACTCCCACTATTGCTAAGTTGACACAATAATAATAAGTTTAAATACTAATTAGCATTTCTTTTTAATGTAAAATGTGCAATGCTGATGGATAAACTTTTTTAGTTTTAATACATTAAATAATAAACTGTATATTTTAATGATTTATACAAATACATTTAATAAGTTGTATATTTTAATGATTTACATATTTCTTATACAAATTTTCTCTTTGTGGATTGGGTAATATTGTGTACCTTTTTTAGGTGGTATCTAAAGGGGTAGTACCTTTTGTTATTAATCTTTAACATAAAGGAAAATATCAATCATCCTATGATAATTTTGGTGTTTGGTTATTTACATTGATTTATCTTCATCTAAACCAAAATACCTAGTCATTAATATTAACCTTTAACTCAAATACTTTATTTCCAAAATCCATTTTTTCCTAAAAACCCCTATTTTTCCAGCTAAAAATGGCTTCTCTAATTTGTATTCATGATCAAATATATTATCACATCTTATAGCCTAAAAACCATGACCATATCTAATTTTTTGGAAAAAAATATAAAATATCGGGATTTTCAAGTTTTAAGCAAGGCAAATATATAAGGCCACTTGTATAGTTGTCATTCAACCCCTGTGAAAAAAATCCTTCTCTTCCCATACCACCTTTCTCCCACATAGATAGGAGAAGAGGGTGAGAGAGAATGGGCTTGACCCTAAGTAAGATTATGTCGTCAAAAACAATCCTTGAGGATTTCATGGGTTTGTAGGTTGAGTATATATTGTACTCAAACCTTGGAGGATATGTGCAATGCAATGAGTGTTAAGGCTAATGAGAAGTTAATAGAGAGGAAATCCTTCAAGGGACAAGAAGGTCCTAATTGAATGTATGGCATGTATACAATGCCATATTTTCTTCTTGAATACTGCATATCTTTACTCTCCCCCCTAAATCTCCAAACCATATCATGCTCATTATACTATGATTGCATGCATTTACATTTGATTTATAAATTTGTTTATTTAGATCAATAGGTGTATATTCAATTTTTCTTGCATAAGTTGTTTTTTTCTTATTATGGGTAAGTAGTTTACATTTTACATGTTGATTGGAATCGAGTAAGATATTTTTTTGTATGTGTGCAAGTTTCTTATTGGTCTGAGAATGATTAGACCATTCCTCTTTCTAAGGTTCCTAGGTAATGATTCAATTGGAGGACTTCTAAGCATCATTTTAGGTGTAGCCATCCTCATCTACTTCATCACTAATCATTTCTATCTCCTTTTAGTTATGTGGATTTATTTTAGGGTTTTTTGCTTAAAGATGGGGTGCGTTTAGTGTTTGACGATGTGATTTTCATTAAGAAAATGCTTGAAAATGAAATTATTCAAAGAAAAAAAAGGCTTGGAAATTGAAAACAAATTCTCTTTTTCTTTATTCATGATAATTGTGATAAACTTGTGAACAAGAAGTACATAGAGCAAGCTAAAATTTACTCCAAAAAATATTTATAAATATTTGTTGGTCCCTGTGAGGGGAAACCAATAAAGAACAACACAACTTCGAAAACTAGAAACACTATTGCAACAACACAAAAAACACAAAGTAGACATAATACTACAAAAGTCCACCCTTTAATGAGTTTTTATCGAAAAATCCATAGAGGTGAGTGGGTTTCTATGGGAAACATTGCACCTTCTAATTTCCCCCCAAAAAATTACACAAGACTAGGAAACATAACTAGTGCTTGGGACCGGTGTCAATCTTTAGATAGGAAGAGGATTTTACGAGAGACAAATAGAAAAAGGACAAAGGAAGACCTAAAACTAGAAAAATAAGATTTTTAAGAACTCTTCTCTAATAGAATTACCATTTAGTTGGAGGGAGAATTGTGTGTGATATAAGACAACTCTCCCATGATAGTAGATTGGAAGAAGGAAGAAAAAACTAAATGTTTATGTTACACTACCTAATAAGAATGTAGAATATAACATGAAATAAGATGTACAGGAAAGATAAAGAGACTTACCTAATTGAATATTTTTCAATCTTAATGAAATAATAACCTTAGATCTCAAACTTACTTAAAAAAGAAAAACCCTAATTTACTTAAGATTCAAAATGGAGCACTCATGAATAATATGAATCAATATAAGTGGATCAAAAGAAAGTTATAATATAATGAGATTCACAAATCTAATGATTATAAACAATGCTACAAATCAACACAAGTGGATGGTGAAAAGAAAAGATCTCAAAAGTGTTACCTTTAACATGTGATGAAGAGGATCCAACTTTTTCTTCTTAAGGTTCTATGCATAGAATGATCCAAGCAAATTCCACGAGTGTAATAGTTCAACTCTAACCAAGTATAATTAGTAATGTGTAAAAGAGGTCCTTTTGCATATGAGTGGGTTATATCTAGGACTTTAAGGTGATGAATAGGTTTACCTTCTACATAAAACCTGAAATCTCTATGCTTTAATTGTACCTCTTTGATAAAATTGTACCTTTTACTTGTTTTTCTTATATGTATCATTCTAAATAAATGCAACAATTACGTGTTAAAAATGTTTTCAAATGCATTTCAACTTTTCAATTGCTAAATAAAAATAAATTATGAATTTAACATAATGTCTCATGCGAACGAAATATAGATGTTAAAAAGAGAATGCTTATATATGGCCCATTTGAAACAAAATTGCATTGTCTTTATTAAAAATATTTCAACGAAAGTCAACAATGCGAGGCATTGGAGTAGCCATTACTCTAAGTTGTCATAATAATAATAACTATAAATAATAATAAGCATTATTTTTAAGAGATTGTATATTTGAATGAAATATATATTTCTTATATATATTTTTTAATTTCACGTTGCTATCTTTTATGTTTTGTATGCATTATTGCATACCATTTTATTTTCTTAGCTTTATTTTATGTAATTGGCTTTATTTCATATTAGGGATGCTCTTAATGATATTTTTATAAAAATTATTTTGTTTTATTATTATATTTATATATGTTTAAAAACAATGCATCATCTATTTTTAATTGTACGGAGAATGTGAGATATACTTTCAAAAACATTATTTATTAATTATGGTAACTATGAAGGATTCTATATTAACTTATATTATGCGGTTGATGTATGCACTTTGTTTATATGTATTTGTGTTCTGGTGTTTTTATGTTGTATAATATTTTACAATATTTTCAATATTGAGTATAATGAATAAAACTATTTAGTAATATATGTATATTTAATTTTTATTTTTATATAAAAATTTAAAAATTAAATTAATATCTTAAATTAAATACATTAAAAAAACAAAATTTTTAAATGTATTTTATTTTATTATATTTAATATAAAATAATTAATACATAACATCAAAATAAATGAAAAAAATATAAACCAAATTTATATAATAATAAAAATTAATCAACCATATACCTGGACTTTTTGTGCTTTTATATGTTAAAGAAGGGCATTATGATAGGTAAGTTCAAAAGTTTAATGTTGAGAGGACATTAATGTGGAGAGATATAAAATCTATTAGATATGCATCATCCTCTTATTTTAAACCAAATGGAGGAAGGCGCACATCAAAGAATTCTAATTTATTTAGTCCGAGAGGGCGCAAATAGGGGGATGCCATTTCATTTAAAGAATGGAGTACAAATATATGGTGAAGTCCTATGTGAGTTAAATTATAATATAATATAATGATAGCATGAAATTGTTTTGGTTCTTATCATAATCGGGATGTATTTTTATTATTATTAATAAAGTAAATTATTAATATATGATTTTTTTTTATGATTAAATATTGTTTTCAAATTTAATAAAATGATTATAAAAATTTTTATATTAAAAAATTAGATTTATTTTAAAATAATCAAATTACCAAATTCTATAAAAACATATTTTCCTTTTGTTTCACCATTTTTAAAAGGATTTGGTAGATTCCAAATATAATATGAATGATGAATGATGATTGACAAGAACTCCTATGTGAGTTAAATTATAATATAATATAATGATAGCATGAAATTGTTTTGGTTCTTATCATAATCGGGATGTATTTTTATTATTATTAATAAAGTAAATTATTAATATATGATTTTTTTTATGATTAAATATTGTTTTCAAATTTAATAAAATGATTATAAAATTTTTTATATTAAAAAATTAGATTTATTTTAAAATGATCAAATTACCAAATTCTATAAAAACATATTTTCCTTTGTTTCACCATTTTTAAAAGGATTTGGTAGATTCCAAATATAATATGAATGATGAATGATGATTGACAAGAACTTTCATAGATCTATTTATGAAATTTATTTTCATTGTTGTGAAATGGATTTGGTTCTCTAGATTTCATTGGAGGCTTGACAATGATAGTAAAGGTAAATATATTAGTGTCATTTTTTCATAAAAATAAATATAATAATAGAGATATATTTTTATAGATATAATAAATAATTATAATTTTTATGAAAATTTTAAATTAAATTTTTTAATAATAAGATTTGATAAAAACTTTGATATTAAGAATTTTAATCCATTTTAATTTTAAGACTTAAGTTATTTCAATTTTATAAAAACTATAAAACTAATTTTCATTGTGTTTTATCATTTTACATAAATTTGACAAGGTATATCTCTTTTTTTTTCATATCTAAAAAAACATCTTTTTATTAAAAGAAAAAGATGTGTCTCCATTACAATACTTTTCGAGAGAAGTTAAATGACTTCTCAAGGCCCATCATCCTTACATCAATACAATAACTTCATATTTCTAAGAGATCTATTCACAAAAGTAGTTAGTCCACAAAAAACATAAAACTAGTAACACATAGAGTGTCAATATATCTTTACAAAAAGCTGTCAAAAATGCAACAACTATGTCATTCAACATATTTTCACTGTGTTCTTTCTAACCAGAAATGCTCCACGGAATTCCATGACTATAAGAGTACCATCCATATCAACCAATGCCAGCTTTGAGAGACCCTCAGCAACCTTGTTATAGCAAGTGTAAATATGAGAAAAAGAGAGTTCAATAAAGGCCTTAATCAAAGCTCGTGTCCTCTGTATCCATTGATCAACTTGGATAAGCCTCAAACATACTTTGCCCGATGCCCAATCAAGAATACATTGTGAGTCCCCAAAAATGTGGAAAGTGTCTATGTTCAGCGTCCTGGCAAACCACAGAAGCCCCCACAAAGCTAGAAGCCCGCTTTGAGTTGCAAATGAAAGAAATCATCCAAAGAAAGTTTTAAGACCATGCCTACACCACAGACTCCCCTTGTGCAGCTCCATCGAAATAACCAATAGGGTAGGGATGCTCAATTTAGTCAAAGGAAGTTGGCCTATTCAAAATTTTGCTTCGAGGAGGACTATTGTCAGAAAGAGACCAAGCACATATACAAGCATATAGTAAATCAAAATTAGGTCTTCCATCCCTAAATATCACTCCATTTCTGACACACTAGACTTCCCAAATAGCAAATTTGAGAAGTCTAAATCTCCATTACATATACATTACATAACATCTCACATTTTGAATTCAAGTGGATAATATAACAAAATCATCTCCAATGAAAAAACAAAAATATAAGACATAAACTTCCCAAATAACAAATTTAGGCAGTCTAAATCTCCATTACATATCCATTACATAACATCTCACATTTTGAATTCAAGTGGATAATATAACAAAATCATCTCCAGTAAAAAACAAAAATATAAGACATGAGATGAGTGTAAATTAAATTTACTACAGGTAAATCTCTAAAAGAGATCATGTAAAAAAGAGAGCTTAAAAAAAATGTTGCGTTGGAGCGAATGATGCCATGGGAAATGAGCAGAGAGCAGCACACATATTCCAAGAACGTGTAAGAGCAGTAAATGGGTGTACATGGGCATGCTGTAGTTGTACAGCACCCTGCACTGTACTGCTTTGGTGGTGGTGATGGTTGAGCAAAAGGCAGCAATGACCAGAGTTGGCTTTGAATCATTTTGCAATCCTTGCTTTATGATTGTTTGATATCCCACACATTCCTCTTCTTCTAAGTTATGACAATGACTGTTCATAACCATCCGTCCCTTCATTCTCCACTGTCAAACATTACTGATTTCTGACGACGCCTCTGACGCCAACGTCAACGCATCAAGAACGAGATGACATGACGGAGATGGACATAAAGAGTGAAATGAAAATGAAAAAAAGAAAAGAAAGAAGAAGATCCCTTATTGTAAGAGGTAAAATTCTCCGGAGTCCATACCCTATTCATGAGGCCATGAATTTGTACTTGCCGGCCGCTGCATGAGTTTGCAGAGTTGCAATCTTAAAGAGAGAAAAAGGTATAAACGGTGGCGCACAGAACGAAGGACGAGACGGAAGAAGCGGGTGGCGCATCTTTCTATACATAGTTTAATGGCTTCTGGGTATGGATCACCACATATTTCACATCACCGGCTACAGTGTGTATGGATTGTCTTTTTTTGTGTTTGCAAGTGGGGTGGCAGCCCATGAGGGTTAGAGGTTGGCATTTACTATACACGGCAGTCCAGGGCGCCGCCGCTGCCTCTCCGTAGGGTCGCGTTTAATATAAAAGTCTAAACAGAGAGACGGAGTGGAGGGTTGACAGAAACGGTCAGTTCCTATTCCTCGCAAACACCCACCAATACCGCTGCCACAGATTTAAATGCCCGATGGAATAAACTGAAACGAGGAATGCCACGTACGTTTTACAATAAATTTAAATGCCTGAAATTAGCGTACGGGTCGTGTCACATGACCACCCTTTATATCTAGGCTATACGCCAAAGGCCTCTCAGTCTGGGGGCATTAATATGAAAGTGAAGAACTTGGCACTTGCACTGATACATCTGTGTAGGGTTGAGTTCGTTTAGCCCTCCGAGGGCTGGGGCCCACGACGAGGTCGATGCCAATCTAGTAACCGGTGGCTTCGTCTCTTCTTCTAATATAAACTGTAATTCCATTCCATTTACCACTTTCTTCCTTGCAGAAGGGACTATTTTTTGCTCATAGAAAGCAATAGTTTTGTGAGTAGGTAGGTGTTTTACAACCTAGTCTTGAAGGGAAGAAGAGATTATTTTTGGTGCATAGAAAACCAAAAGTTTTATAAGTAAAAAAATTAAAACCACCATAAATGAATCTTAAATATGGATTTATCAAATACCATCAAATTTTTTGAGATGTAATTTTTTTCTTGATATGTAAAAAAATTAAGATAAAAAAACTAGCTTAATATGGTTCTTCATTACACCTATAGGTGTTTAGATATTATCTAGGATTTTGGACTTCAGTGAGTAGATCAACAAGATTAACTTGAGTGTAACAAGTGTATCATGGTCGTATCTTGTTATGGTCAAATGCATCTTGATTAAGATTTAAATAAGCTAAGTTAGGCGGTGGTTAAGAAAAGGGGTATGTTTATTAAATAGTATTTGTTTTATGTTTATATTAATTAGTTTAATGGTTAGCTTTTGTTTAAGAACCAATTATCTCCACAAAACTAAGTAATTGACTACCCTATCACTTTACTTGTGCTAGTTAATAAAATCAAGATTTTTCATTAAAATTATACCAAATTATTTTAAAGAATAGTAATTAAATAAATTTAAAAAAAAACATGGTTATTTTAAACTAAAATCATTTACATAAAACTATGTATCATTATAAATCTGATTTATAATAAGTTTGGAGCTTTCCTAATTCTACCATGATTTATACATTTTATTTATCTTTAATGCAATATGTCATCATGTCAACACACCACATGGAATGATATTTTTTTTCATAGAAAATAGATCGCAATTTATATTATAATCATAAACAACCTTTTACATTTAAGCCCATGGCTTTTCCAAAAATATTATTCATTACATTTAAATCGGTGTAATGTTGTTGACATCTAGAATAGATAAAACATAAAAGCCATTCATTCAGAAAAATATGCCCAAAGAAAACCATTTTAGCACTATTTACCACAGTTTGGGTGCTTTTGGAAGCTTAAAATGGAACCGGAACTGGAGCATCCTCCTGCATAGAATCAAGGTTGAAAGTCCAGCTCTTCCATATACCCTCGCTTAACAGGATCCCCTTTTTAGATAGCTGGCCAGCTGTCCTATTTTTTTCTTGAAAGACATGATAGAAACCGATCCTTTGGAAGAGTCCATCATATCGAAGCACTTCCTCAAACAACGTCTTCAACGAGATATTTTTTTGGGGGGTGTTCATTCGCATCCAATTAATAAAAAATTGTGAATCCCCAAAAACTTGTAAACATGATATGTTTCTAGATAAATCCAGTTGTAAAACCATCTTCAAAGCTAACAACTCTGCTTTGTTATTACTACTAAAGCCCACCCCTGCTGCAAATTTTATCCCCACGTCATCCACAGAGAAAATTATGCCTCCAGCACCACCAAGTGCAGGCTCCCCCCATGAAGCACCATAAAAAAACACCAGTGGATAGCCTTGTCAATACTCACCTTGGGAATCATTCTTTGCTTTTGTACCTTCTTTTTATGAGGAAAAGGATCGAACAAGGCCATAATTTTTTGCACCATCACCAAAGGGGGAATGCTTCTATCCTCGAAAATACTCTTGTTACATGCATCCAAGAACCCCAAATGACCATAATTGGAAGAGATTTGAATGCTTGAGCATAAGGGTCTACACACCAAAGTTGGAAAGTATCCTGAAGGTCCACACCTTGCCAAGGGAAGACGAAGCCTTTTTCCGTAGATACATAATTCCACATAGTCTGAAAATAAGAACAGTGAATAAAGGGATGTGCAATAGTTTCATCTTCAGTCTTGCACAAAGAGCATCGACCATGCCCCTCACAAAATGTTTTTGCTAAGAAATCCCAAACAGGAATCGTTTTCGAAAGAGATAACAAAAAACAAATTTGGATTTTCAGTGGGCAATCCAATTTCCAGACCGCCATCTATCACCAATATGGCTACGGTAAGTCCTCCTCTTCACGAGATACCCAATATCCTAGGATGGGAAAATAAATGACCCCTTCTAAATTCATGCACCATAATAATTCATCCCTTTATTCAATCAAAACCTCACAGAGCAATCCTAAAGAGATTTTATAACATTGTTCCACCGCACGCTATCCCAGCATCAAAGCCAAAACAATTGTCCTAGAGCCAAACTTAACTGATTTGATTTGAACTTAAACCACTCAAAATTTGATAAAGAAAAGAAAATCCCCGATTCTGCAGGTTAGAAACTATATGGGCTGGAAACTTAAATGCCTCACTGCAACCTGCCCACGGATCGATCCCTAGCCGAAGACTCCTTCCGTCACCAACTCGCTAGACGAGCCAATCCGCAATAAGGTCAAAATCCTGTAGAGAGGATTTCCACATAGTCATAATGTTCCTACAATCCTTAGATTTGCATCTGAACCACTCTTCAATAGAAAGAGGAAAAATCTATTTTTGATAAACCATTCTAGTCCATAAACTGTCCACCTTTAGAATTTGCCAGATACTGTTACAACGTAATTTTCCACCTTATGAGCATCAACATTGATTGGTCTTCAGGATCCATTTTATTGACTCAGATATATCATTTTCCCTCTAGGAACACACAAATCCCTATTTTTGTTCCTGTACGCTAGCTATTCCACTATACCCAGCGTACACGCAGGCTGTTCAACTATAGCCCGCGGACACCAAGTAAAATGGTAAAAACCAATAGAAAAATACTTTTTACTCCCAAAAAGCAGTCTTAGGGTGACCTTTGGCCCTCCATATATCCCGAAACGACTCGATTCGACCTTTCACTTACCTTTGGAAGGCTATATATTGAGCTCTTATGGTGTATGGAAAGGAGGAGAAAGAGAGAGCAAGATAACTCTAGTGGATTTTTGCCGTGACTTGAGTCTACACTCATTGATCCTTGTTGTTGTGAACTCCTTTCATAGTTTGAGTTTGCCATTGTATGGGGGATTGAAGTGGTGGAGGCAGAAGTGGAGAGACCCAGTTCTTGGTTCAGATTGGTTGCCGGCAAGAGGTCGTATATTGTAGTTCTTGTTATTCATTAATGGAAATACTCATTTTCTCGTCCAATTAATGTTGTGAATATTGTTAAATTACATTGGGTTATATTTGCTTATGATATCATGGATCATGCTATTTATTATGCTATTGTCTTTCACATGTTGTATGCACTTGCTTGTACTTGTTGTTGAGACTAATCTGCAGGTTCAAGTGTAGAAGTTGAAAGCTCAACGGGGATCTACTTCGAACATCTGGATTGAAGGTTGGTCTTTTCTCCATTATCTTAGCATTGTCATTTATATAGCATTGCATTGGGAATTGAGTTATTTTCTGGTAGTCAGCTATCTGTTGTGGTCTACCCCAAGCCATAGGAATTTTTCTCTGTAACATAGAGTTATTGTTTAAGTTTTTTCAGACTCTTTAAATATGAAAACACCAACGAGCACGAACAGATCCGGGCTTGATATTAAAATCCATGGATCAATGCATTATCGAATAATGTTATATCTTGTCTTCAAACTCGTAAAACAATGAAGAAAGTTTTGAGTTTCCCTTCCATTGACTCATAAAATTACACATGGTTGGATCCTTATCGAGCATGCTTTAGTTCTTTGTCAATGTTGGCAGGCGGTTTGGTAGAGTGCTATCACAGCATCTCCGATGCTGCAACAAGGCAACAGATGACGGGAATGGCGAGGAGCGGAAGATTAGTTATGTATTTTGGGTCAATTGTACTGCGGAATGCGGGTTTTGGGTCATTTGGACCACATATTATGTAATCTTGAGTCAGTTATACCGCAAAGTGCGGGTTTTTGGTCGGTTTTGTACCAAGTTAGTTAGATATTAGGTCACTTGTCCAAATGTCGGTTAGGAAATTGTTAGTAAGTGAACAAGCATTGTAATGGCGAAAGCCTATATATAGATAAGAGTCATAGGTATTAGAGGAAGGAGAAGAGAGGCGGAAGGAGATACGAGTGGAATCAAGGTGAAGATAAACGCATGTTTTTGGGTATTTCTGTGCATCTGTAATGTATTGCCGAGACTTGATCTTGAGGAGATATTGTATCCAAAGTTTTGCGGTAATAATATGATATGATGAAACTATTTTGGTGCAATCCCTGGGTTCTTTCTGTTATTTGTGGTAGTACAATGTCACACTTCATGAATAATGCTATGTTTCCTTGATGCAATGTTGCTTACTGTTATTACTGCGACGATAATGAATGCTGCGATTGAATAATGCATTACGGATACATGTCAAATGTTTGAAATTCCGGTTTAGTGTTGCAATAAAGTTAGTTCATGTAGCCACAAACCTCCTCCTTCCTCGATAGAAACATGGTTCCGTCTGCTCTTCCTGGACGCCTCGGGTGAGACCTCATCTGCTCTGCAGGTGTTGCTGGGCGGGATAAAACCTGCCCGGGCCGGTGCCCAGGGAGACTGCGGCATGTGTCGACAGTGAAGTGGAACCCCTGTCAACTGGAGTCACGTTGGTCAACAAATAGTTCCATTGCTGGGACCGTGTGAAGAGTGAAAGGAGGACATGTTGTGGCACCCGACAAAGCCGGAGATATAGAGCTGGTTTGATCAGAAGTTGCGGGATTTTGCTGAAGAAGAAAGCCGGAACACACGACTAACAGTAGATCACTGGGTGGGAAGGTATATTCATGACGGTTCGCACGAATGGTTTTTCTGTGAATTCCCAGTCATTCTATACGAATGGTTATCCAAGCTGACCTTCCAGAAGAGGAATTTCTAGGGTGGTGAGCCAACGGCTTGGACCCCGAAATTGATTTAGGAGCTGCAGGAAGTCAATAACAAGGCATCGCAGGCTATTGAAGTTTGGCTCAATAGCATCTTGGAGGGATATATCACTGAATTTGCGGTTGACACGCATAAATCCTATAGTGAAGCTGAAAGATATTTCTTCCGCGGACCAAGGGGAAGGTTTCTACTGTCGCTCCAACTGTCGATTAAGATGCTAATATGCGAGAAGGGTATATTGAAGATGCACCTTGACCAGTATACAGCCTGGTGGGAAAAGGCCGTGGGTACCGTGATTGTTGGGGAACGGTACATGGAACGGTAAGGGGTAGATGGGTGCATACCATGAGGAGACTGTGAGCGAAGCCGAGGAAGAAACTGGTCTTACAAGAGGAGTAGCGAGGTTTCGACAGGAGAAGAGGCAGAGGATAGGAGAAGGTCCTGCTGCGATCGAACCACAAAACCGTGAAGGAAGACCACACAGGACGAAGCGACCTCATAGTCCTGACAGGGACAACCAGGATACACCCAGGATAGAGGCAGGACCAAACCCTAGAACCAACGTACCCACACCTTCGCTCACTATCTCACAAACAACAAGAAATACTACTTCGACACTGCCAAGTTCGTCAAGTCCACAAAAGTTAATTGGTAGCAGCACAGCGAAAGGAGGAAGGAAGCCCAGAATGGCGGGCGATGATGCTAAGTTACCATTGTTCCACGAAAGTGCGACAAACAACCCATAAAAATACTGGTTTTTGTGTGAAGCGATCTGGACCGTGAAACAGATCACTGATGCTGATGCTAAGAAAGGACAGTTAGCCACGAATCTGCAAGGTCATGCATTAGATTGGTTCATGAAGTTTATTCTAGTTCCTACGGGAGCCCTGTTATAGCTTAAAATGACACCTCTCCGTCCGTGACGACACTTGCATTCCTTGGTCGCATGATGACACTTCTTGAGATCAAGTCCAGTCACACAACATGACACTTGTGGATTGAGGGGTCATTTGGGACACTAAAAATGGTTGAAATTACCTCATTCTTGACTTATTTGAAGATTACTACCCTTAGGAACATTTTTCCAGACCAAACCATCTCCTGAAAATGAGCAGAAAAGCCTGTTTTTGGCCATTTTTCCACATGTGCGCTGGTATGTAAGCATGATAGTAGGGCATATGCACTACCCTGCTTCATTAAAGTAGCGCCCACCTCCACATGTGTGCTAGTTTGTCTACTGCAGAGTAGAGAACATTCTTGTACTAGTCAAAATCTTGAAATTTGGGTAAGTTAAGTTGGTTGGGGAACCTCCTACTCAGTTATAACTTCTTTTCCTCTCCTTCACTGACTATATAAGGAGGGTAGAAGGGCCATGTGAGGGGACCAAGCCTATAACAATGTTATGCTGGAGGAATGGAGACCCTCATCCCTCTCTCTTGTGCCTAAGTTTTTGATAAACCCTAGCACAGCTGATTAGAGGTTGGGATCCTTGGAGAACAGAAGCAGGAGACCTCGAATCTAGGTTTCATGAAGTGCCAAGCTTGAAAGAAGGTATAAATTTATGTACTTTCTTTCATTCATCAATAAAGATCAAACTTTCTTCCCTTTCCAAATATGACCTATTTCATGTGTGTCTTGGATTTGATTACAGTTTGCTTATAGTTTGATGTCTTCTTCTATTATGAATATCAGTCTTATGTATGTAGTCAAATATATTTGAGAAAGGTATCAAGTTGTTTTGCAGATGTGGGCATTGAGATACTGGATAGCATGGAAGAGCGAGGAAGAGAAGGCTAGGATCAACCTTCTGAATAAGGTGCATACATATCTAAACCCTAATCTCTTCACTTACTTATCGTACTTGCAGAACATTTGTAAGTCTATCTTTATCACCGTAAGTTGGTAGTTTCTCCCCTAAACTATAGGTGCATTTTCCTCACAATAGAATGACAACTCCGCTGGGGAAAGCCCAACTGCTTAGGGGTATTCAAGGTAATTTCTTTAGTTTTGTTTGAAGGTCTTTGTTCAATTTCTTGATTAGAATCAGTTATTAGGCTTTGTTTGACCCTCTTTGGCTCCTACAGACCCTTCCTAGCCCTTTCATACCCTAGTGGACCCAAGTTGGGGGGTTTTAACCCCATTTTTTCAACTTTTCCCACCTGTGCACTACTATTGTGAAGCATAGTAGCGCACATGCGCTAGTTTGTCTCTGCACAGTAGCACATTCCCCTATTATGGGTGATAGTATTCCTCATACACAGTATCACTGTCATGTCCCCTCCCATCCAACCAGCTAGATGGAGAGGTTCGTGACGGTTAAACCGGGCAATTAGCCCCCATATCCATTCATTAAACAAGCATTCAAATGCAAATGAAAAAGAATATATACATATACAAATGCATAACAGATGTGATATTAAACTGGGCGTCTAGCCCTATGAAACGTTTAACCATAAGCATTCACACATAATATAACAGAGATAGATGAAAATGTATGGGTTTTAAGAAGATCACAGCGGAATATTAAGAATTGCACATCCATCATACATTCTATATTCATCCAATGATAATTGCCAATTTAACACACAAGAGAATACTTATCTTATACAGAAGTAGTCCCACGCAACTGGCTATGCAACTGCAACGTTCCACCCAACCGTAGGCCAGTGTGCTCCTCAATATCTCAGCACCACTGCCACCCCCGAGCTGGGCATGATCTCTACAAGGAACCAGGGAACAGCAGACTCACACATAGCTAAGCATACACCAAGACGAGCCAAGCCAATCTACAATTGGGTTTATCAGGCTGCTAGGAGATGGAAAGGAAGAGTTGCTAAGCTAGTGAGCTCCAGCACAGAGCCAGGGATAACCTTGCAAGATCTATCTAGCTTGGCACCCACAATACCTACACACCCAGCACAAGGAAGTATTCTTTTCTCTGCTATACAGTCCCTCAAGCCATACCTTCCCTATCTAGTGCTCTCAGGGTATGCATAGAAGAGTAACCAAAGCCCTCTTGATCTTCTTGAGAGGTTGTCTCCCCCACTAGGTTTATCAAGCCACTTCTATCCCCTACCACTCCAACACTTCAACTCACAGGCTCAAACCAAGAACAAGGACGCACATAACAGCAGAACCCCACTTGCTGGGCATGAGGAAAACGTTTTCCACAGTGGAATGCATGAGATGGGGTTTCAACTAACCCAGAAAAACGTGGGAATCCACAAAATCGAAATGGGAAGTTGGTGAACAACCCAGGAAGCCAAATCCGTTTTTAGAAAAACGTCATTGGACATTCAGGGGCAAAAATGACCTCCCTACAGTCCCCAAAACGTGGCCCTCCCTCTCCCAACTGTTATATACTGCAACAACGATTCCCAGGCATGGAAAAATGCAGTATTTAGATGAAAAACGTAAATGGAAGACCCCAGCTAACTCCCCCTGCGTGAATGATCAAAGGCTGACTGTTCAAGATGGCTTTGGGCACCATTTCGTGGGTGGTTTCTTGCCCATGGAGACAAAACACGTTTTTCCAAGTTGATGGCTTGCCCATGCACGAAATTGGCTTGCCCATACTCCTTCATTTCCAAGGCAATAACTGCCCCAACCAATCTTTTTGGAAGAATTAAATGATTGGGTGCATGAGACAAAATGGGTAGTTGGTGGTTTATGGGTTTCCCCATTGACACATGGATTAATACCATTGGATCAAGGGTTTGAATAATTTCCCTCCCTATTCCTTGTAGAACCATGCCCCATCTCTTTTGTTGCATTGCATAGCCGGTTGTGGGTTTTTCATTAAAAATTCATAATTACATGATGTGTTATATACATTGTGCCCATCTCGCACAAGAACCATAGGCATCTATTTTAATTGCCGATACATAAACGCTAAATCAATGGTGGGGCCTTGGCCTTGAGCTCCTCACCATGATTAAATATCAGTATTTACATCATTTACAAAAAGGGGGTCAAAATGGGGACGTGACATACCCCTCCCCTTACATTAGCACTGTCCTCAGTGCTCATCAAAATTGAACAAAAATGGATATGCCATCCTCATGGCATCCTCCAGCTCCCATGTAGCCTCATCGGGACCGTAGTGCTTCCATTGCACCTTTACCTGTCCGATGGCTCGGTTCCGGAGCAATGTTACTTTCTTGTCTAGGATGCGCAATGGATCGGTTTGGAATTCTCCCTCGGGTTCCACCTGGATCACATCCCAATTAATCACATGGTTAGGATCATGTACATATTTCTTAAGCAAAGAGACATGAAAAACATTATGAGCTTTAGTGGTAGCAGGCAAGGCAAGTCTATATGAAACTGGCCCTATTCTTTCAAGCACTTCAAATGGCCCACAATATCTAGGTGATAGCTTGGCACAGCTCCCAAGCTTCAAGGAACTCTTCCTTGATCTTACTCTAAGATATACATGATCGCCAACATTGAATTCCCTATGCATTCTGTGTTTATCTGCATAGCTTTTGTGTCTATCCTGGGCTGCTTTCAAATTTTTCCGGATCCTTGCAACCTCTTGTTCCATTTCCTTCAGCAATTCTGGCCCAAGTACAATTCGGTTTACTGGATTGTCCCAAGTCACTGGTGTCCTACACCTTCTGCCATACAAAGCCTCATAAGGACTCATACCCAATGATGCTTGTTGCCCGTTGTTATATGCAAATTCTACCAAGTGTAGATAATCCTCCCACTTGGATGGCTTGTCCATTACATACATGCGGAGCATGTCTTCAAGTACCTGATTTACTCTTTCTGTTTGCCCGTCTGTTTGAGGATGGTACGCGGTGCTAAAGTTCAACTGTGTACCCAAATCTGCAAAGAGAGCTTTCCAAAAATTGGAAGTGAACTTGGTATCCCTGTCAGAAATTATTGCCTTAGGCAACCCATGTAATCTGAAAATTTCCTTCATGAAAATATCTGCAATGGCATCGGCTTTATGTGTGGACTTAACCGGTATAAAATGTGCTGCCTTTGTTAACTTGTCCACCACAACCATGATGGAATCATGTTGTCTCTTAGTCATTGGCAATCCTGTAATAAAATCCATGGAAATTATTTCCCATTTCCATTCTGGAATCGGCACTGGGTGCAATAAACCTGCTGGGTGTTGGTGTTCAACCTTCACCTGCTGACATTCCATGCACTTAGAGATGTATTCAGCGATGTCCTTCTTCATGCCTGGCCAGAAATAATATTTTCTTGCTGTAGCAATTGTTTTCTGATATCCTGGGTGACCAGAGTATGGGGCTTTATGGATCTCATCCATAACAGTCCTTCTCAAATCTGCTGCATTTGGAATATAGACTCTATTCTGGTAAGTAAGAAGTCCACCTTCTTCCAAATGATAGCCTTCATACTTCTTGCCAAGGTCTTGCTGCTGCAATTTGCCCTTTATCTGCTCATACACTTCATCCTCAACCATATGGCCAACAATCTGCTGCCTCAAATCTGGTTGGCAAGTACTGAGCGCCGACACATGCATTTCATGTGCCTTCCTGCTGAGTGCATCCGCCACCTTGTTTTCTTTCCCTTTTATGTGCTTGATTTCGAAATCAAATTCACACAAAAATTCCAACCATCTAGCTTGCCTAGCATTTAAAGTTGGCTGATCAAACAAGTATTTCAGACCACAATGGTCTGTCCTTAACTCAAATTTTCTTCCCATTAGGTAATGCCTCCACATCTTCAAGGCATGTACTATGGCTGCAAGTTCTATGTCATGAGTAGCATAGTTCTTCTCATGCTCCTTCAACTTTCTTGACTCATAGCATATCACGTGGTTATCTTGCATAAGAACTCCTCCAAGTCCTTGATTGCATGCATCGGTACACACCACAAAGTCCTTTTCCGGGTCTGCAATCTTCAAAATTGGTGCACTTGTAAGAAGATTCTTCAACCGTTGAAAACTTTCCTCACATCTTGGTGACCATTCAAATTTTATCCCCTTCTTTTGCAAAGAAGTGATCGGGTTAGCAACTTTGGAGAATCCTTCGATAAACCTCCTGTAGTAACCAGCAAGGCCCATAAAAGATCTCACATCAGTCACATTCCTTGGAGTTGGCCAATTCATAATGGCTTCAATCTTCTCAGGGTCTACAGATATTCCTTCGTCGGAGATGATGTGACCCAAATAATGAATTCTATCTTTATAAAAGTCACATTTGCTCAACTTGGCATACAGCTTGTGCTCCCTTAATAATTGCATTGTCATTCTCAAATGTTCTTCGTGCTCTTCCTCATTCTTAGAATATATGAGAATGTCGTCTAGGAATACGAGAACAAACTTGTCCAGATATTTGCTAAAAACATTATTCATGAGACACATGAATGTAGCTGGTGCATTTGTGAGACCGAATGGTACCACCACAAACTCATAGTGTCCATACCTTGTTCTAAAGGCTGTCTTATGAATATCTTCTTCTTTGATTCTTACCTGATGGTAACCAGACCTCAATTCAATCTTTGAAAATACCTTTGCTCCTCTCATTTGATCAAAAAGGTCATCAATTCGGGGCAATGGGTATTTGTTCTTCACAGTGACTTTGTTCAACTGCCTGTAGTCAATACATAACCTGAGTGTTCCATCTTTCTTTTTCACAAATAGAACAGGTGCTCCCCACGGGGACACACTTGGCCTAATATATTTCTTTTCTAGCAATTCTTGTAATTGCATCTTCAGTTCTAGCAATTCCGGTGTACTCATCCTGTAGGGTGTCTTAGACACTGGTGCCACTCCTGGCACAAGTTCAATTGTAAAGTCAATGTCTCTCTTTGGAGGAAGTCCTGGAATCTCATCAGGAAAAACATCCCTGAATTCTTGCAATACCTGATAGTCCTCCAATTTAAGAGTTTCATTCTCTGCTGCCTCTAAAACGTGGGCTGCATACAGTTGACATCCCTTCCTATAGAACTTCTTTAGTTGCATGGCTGAAACCTGTCTAACAGAAGTCACCTTTGGAATGCCTTTTACAACCCTCGGGTTTCCTTCTTCGTCCATGCATTCAAATGTCTTATTGTAGCAGTCAAGTTTAACCCTGTGTGCTTCTAACCAATCCATTCCAATGAAAATATCGTAGGAACCAAGTGGCAAAATATTCAGATCTGCATAAGTGAATAGCCCATCCATCTCTAATGGACATTTCTCTACTACTTCACTAACTTTTCTCTTGGTTCCAGTGGCTAGTTGAACTAACCATGATTTACTATGCTTTAATTTCTTGAAAGTGCAAACCTCAACAATTCTAGGAGTGACATAACTGTGAGTAGATCCAGGATCAATCAAAATAGAAACAGACTGCTTAGCAATCTTACCTTCAACTTCAACCACAGTTGACTGATGATCTGCTTGGCGGTCATCTACTGCTGCATAGATTCTAGGGATTGTCCTCGCCACTTGACCCATAGTTCCAGCTCCTTGGATGTTGTGAACTTGATTTGCATTCCCATTCCTATGTGGACAGTTCCTAAGCATGTGGTCTCCTCCACAACCCCAACATTGAAGTGGTTCTCTTGGCTCCTTTGGATCTCTTGGCTTGTCTCCCATCATCCTAGTTGGCTTAGTCACAACCTGGGATGGCTGCCTTTGCTGATTCCGGAATTGAGGAGGCTTGAATCCCTTCTTCCTTTGATCAAACTTTTCATTTTTCTTATCCTTCCATGCCTTATGGAATTCTGGTCTGCTTCTGTTTTGATCAAAGCAATACTTGGCCTTTCTTATGGCCTCCTCTAGAGTCCGAGGTTCATCAAACTCAATTCTATCTTTATATGACTGGGGCAGTCCACTTAGGAAACGCTGAATTTTCACCTTATCATCTCGAATATACCTGACATACCTCAGCAGCTCCAAGAACTTGTTTGCATATTCTTCCATGGTCGATTGTCCCAATCTCAGCTCATGAAATTCTTTGATCTTATCATCATAGTACCTGTCAGAGAGGTATTTTTGCTTGAAGTGTTTCTTGAACTGCTTCCATACGATCTTCCTTTCGTTGATCTTCTTCACTTGCCTGGTGTGTTCCCACCATATAGATGCTCTTCCATTCAAGTTGAAGATGGCAACCCTTGCCTTCATATTCCCAGAGTAGTCTTAGACTTGGAAATATTTTCTCATCCCAAGAAGCCAAGCTTCAGCTTCTTGACCAGATTTTACCTCTCCGTCAAAGGTAGGAGGTTTTGCCTTCTTAAATTCCCCATGTGAACTGTTCTTGTAGTGTTTCTTCCTCTTGCTCCTGTGGGATGAAGAACTGGAACCCTCATTGGATTCTTCAGAGTCAGATGATTCATTAGAAGAGGTTTCTGGAGTATATGTCCTGTCCGTAGAAACTCTTCTTGGGCTACTGGCCCTCTTACGGGAATTTCTTCTAGAGCTACTCCCATCCCTTTCTAGATTTGATGTCTGATGCCCAGAGTTTATTTGCCTTTGGATGTCTGTTAAACTCTGCAGCATGGCCGCATTCAGCTGATTTTGTTCTTCTTGGGATTTAATCATCCTTTCATTATCTTCTCTGCAACTTTGCAATTCCACCCTTAGGCTTCTCATGGTGGCTGCAACATCTGGAGGGGTCTCTTGATTTCTTCTCCCATTAGATTCTGTTTCAGCATTCTCAACCTGTATGTTTTCTCCCATGGCGTCTGTCTCAGGTTCATAGGGATCCTGTGCATCATTCATGATGTTCATTTTCTTGGCCCAACCAAGATCCCAAAACTTCCCACTGTATTATCTAGAGTGTTACCCTGCTGTAACTGTGACTCTGTGGAATGTGTTTATCAAAACAATTGTTAGCTGCATTACATTCTTAGAATTTACAATTACTTCATGCATGTGGGAAAAATTCCATACTTGACAATTCGTCGAATCACAACAACGAAAATATGAGGGGAAAAAGAAAAAAAAGGGGGTCAAGGGGGCTTTCCCCCTTGTGGCTTCCGCCACAGCAGGGCGGGTCGAGGGCAGTGCCCTCGTTTTTTTTTTTTTTTTTTTTTTTTTTTTTTTTTTTTTTTTTTACGAATCACGCCTCATCGGGCGATTCGCTGAATCCTGCCGCAACGGGTAGTTCGCGAAATCCGGCCGCGACGGGCGATTCACAGACTACTCCTGCAACCGCGGGGAGGTTCACGATATGCTCCCACAACTGCGGGGCGGTTGGCCGTAGGCTTCCGCAATTGCGGGCCGGTTCGGCGACGGCTTCCGCGCGACGCGGTTCGGCAACGGCTTCCGCAATTGCGGAGCAGTTCGCCGAACGCTTCCGCAATTGCGGAGCAGTTCGCCGAACGCTTCCGCAATAGCGGGGCGATTTGCCGAGCGGAGCCATTCGGCGAAGGCTTCCGCAGTTGCGGAGCCATTCGGCGAATGCTCCCGCAGTTGCGGAGCCATTCGGCGAATGCTCCCGCAATTGCGGAGCCATTCGGCGAAGGCTTCCGCAACTCTGGAGCCATTCGCGGAACGCTTCTGACGGAATGCTTCCTCGATTTCGGGCACTTTTTCGGAAATGCTTTTGCGGAACGATCTTGCGAATTGCTTCCGAAACTTCGGAACGATTCGCCGAAGTCTTCCGCAATTGCGGAACGATTCGGTGAAGTCTTCCGCAGTTGCGGAACGATTCGCCGAAGTCTTCCGCAACTTCGGAACGGCTCGCCGAACTCTTCCGCGTTGCGGAACGATTCGCGGAATCCTTCCGAAATTTCGGAAGAGAATTCCTTTCGCAATTTCGGAAGAGAAATCCTTCCGCAATTTCGGAAGAGATTTCCTTCCGAAAAACTTCCCTTCGCAAATTTTCGGAAAAATTCTCGGAAGGCTTCCGAAATTTCGGAACGATTCGCCGAATGCTTCCGCAGTTGCGGAAGGCATTCGGGAATTCTTTCCGAAACAGTCTTTAAACAGTTTTAAACAAAATTTTCAAAAACAGACTTTAAACAAAATTTTTCCCAAACTCTTAAGAAAAACTTAACTTCTTCTCTTCTCTTTTACTATCAGTTTTGGTCCATAGCGGCCCAGTGCTGCAACGCAGCTCTGATACCATTCTGTCATGTCCTCTCCCATCCAACCAGCTAGATGGAGAGGTTCGTGACGGTTAAACCGGGCAATTAGCCCCCATATCCATTCATTAAACAAGCATTCAAATGCAAATGAAAAAGAATATATACATATACAAATGCATAATAGATGTGATATTAAACTGGGCGTCTAGCCCTATGAACCATTTAACCATAAGCATTCACACATAATATAACAGAGATAGATGAAAATGTATGGGTTTTAAGAAGATTACAATGGAATATTAAGAATTGCACATCCATCATACATTCTATATTCATCCAATGATAATTGCCAATTTAACACACAAGAGAATACTTATCTTATACAGAAGTAGTCCCACGCAACTGGCTATGCAACTGCAACGTTCCACCCAACCGTAGGCCAGTGTGCTCCTCAATATCTCAGCACCACTGCCACCCCCGAGCTGGGCATGATCTCTACAAGGAACCAGGGAACAGCAGACTCACACATAGCTAAGCATACACCAAGACGAGCCAAGCCAATCTACAATTGGGTTTATCAGGCTGCTAGGAGATGGAAAGGAAGAGTTGCTAAGCTAGTGAGCTCCAGCACAGAGCCAGGGATAACCTTGCAAGATCTATCTAGCTTGGCACCCACAATACCTACACACCCAGCACAAGGAAGTATTCTTTTCTCTGCTATACAGTCCCTCAAGCCATACCTTCCCTATCTAGTGCTCTCAGGGTATGCATAGAAGAGTAACCAAATCCCTCTTGATCTTCTTGAGAGGTTGTCTCCCCCACTAGGTTTATCAAGCCACTTCTATCCCCTACCACTCCAACACTTCAACTCACAGGCTCAAACCAAGAACAAGGACGCACATAACAGCAGAACCCCACTTGCTGGGCATGAGGAAAACGTTTTCCACAGTGGAATGCATGAGATGGGGTTTCAACTAACCCAGAAAAATGTGGGAATCCACAAAATCGAAATGGGAAGTTGGTGAACAACCCAGGAATCCAAATCCGTTTTTAGAAAAACGTCATTGGACATTCAGGGGCAAAAACGACCTCCCTACAGTCCCCAAAACGTGGCCCTCCCTCTCCCAACTGTTATATATTGCAACAACGATTCCCAGGCATGGAAAAATGCAGTATTTAGATGAAAAACGTAAATGGAAGACCCCAGCTAACTCCCCCTGCGTGAATGATCAAAGGCTGACTGTTCAAGATGCCTTTGGGCACCATTTCGTGGGTGGTTTCTTGCCCATGGAGACAAAACACGTTTTTCCAAGTTGATGGCTTGCCCATGCACGAAATTGGCTTGCCCATACTCCTTCATTTCCAAGGCAATAACTGCCCCAACCAATCTTTTTGGAAGAATTAAATGATTGGGTGCATGAGACAAAATGGGTAGTTGGTGGTTTATGGGTTTCCCCATTGACACATGGATTAATACCATTGGCTCAAGGGTTTGAATAATTTCCCTCCCTATTCCTTGTAGAACCATGCCCCATCTCTTTTGTTGCATTGCATAGCCGGTTGTGGGTTTTTCATTAAAAATTCATAATTACATGATGTGTTATATACATTGTGCCCATCTCGCACAAGAACCATAGGCATCTATTTTAATTGCCGATACATAAACGCTAAATCAATGGTGGGGCCTTGGCCTTGAGCTCCTCACCATGATTAAATATCAGTATTTACATCATTTACAAAAAGGGGGTCAAAATGGGGACGTGACAATCACACACATTCTGGGTTTGATTTTTTGGGTTGTGGACCCAAATCTGGGGGTTGTGGCTGCATTTTTGTGGTCCCTAATGACCCTAGGTCTGAGTTAAATCACTGTAAGTGGTCTCCTATCCTTGTACTGATCCTATGTTCATGATTTGGACCTCTTTTGATCAATTTGGGCTTGTTTGGAAAGTTTTGAGGCTTGTTGACCCAAGTTGGGGGGTTGTGGACCCGTTTGGTGTTTTGTACCCTAATTTGAGTCTAACTGAACCTGCTTGCTCCATTTCCACTAAATTGAAACCTATTGAGTCTACTTGACCCTATTTGTATCTATTTGAGTGAAAATTCTCTTTAGATTGGTTTCTTATCCTCCATTATGCTTTTAGTTTTCTTTTTGTAGTGAAAGCTCAAGTGTTTTGGCGGCTGTTCAAGACCTTGTTTGCATTGTTTATTTGTAGACCTGAATTTACCAAACCAGACTTCTTTGTAGGTCATTTGCTTTGTTTGGGTCTAAAAGTAGTTTTCGTACTCTTTTCCCAATGGTTGGCATGCTTACATATTTAGGTATCTGAAAGTCATATTTGGTAGCTTTTACTGTTTCAATAAAGAAAACTTGAAAGTTTCTTTGCTTTGCTTTGATAGTAGGTTAGTTTCAGTTTTGTTTCTTACCATTGAAAAGCATAAATTTATTTATTTTCTGAGTAGAGTACCTTGCAAGTGGCTTAAAGGATTTAAGCGTACTTTGCATTAAAAAAGAACAAGTTTTCTTTTGCATACCTATTTGCTTGAGTAGCTGCATTCTTAGGTTTTGAGTTTAATTTTGTACATTTAGGATTTATTTTTACCCTTTTTGCATTCGAAAGATTAAAAATTGCATTTGCATATGCATTCTAGATCGTAATTTTAAGACTTGCATTGAAAAGAAAAGATTTGTTTAGTGGTAAGCATTTCATTTCAGTATTCTATTTCTGTTATAACCACTCTCACACACCCACTACCTTTTTGAGTAAGCAAGTAACCTTTAAAATGAACCCTAATAAAATGTACTAGTAACATTTTCTTTTCTAGGTTACACTATACACCAACTAGTCTTGGTTAGGATCTTGGGTTTAAAACACCTTAAACCACCCAAGATCACACATTACACAAAAATCGTAGTTCGACTATCGCAGGTAAATCCACTTCATTCAAAACTTGCCTGGGATCTATGTAGTAGGTCTTGTGAGATCAGATTGTTGGGAATACACCTCCTACTTTTTGTTTCAAGCATATACCAGGATTGGATCACATTTGGGGACTCTTTTGAGTTTTGGGCTCAGTTACCCTGCCCATGCCTTCTGATTCGACTAGAGACTGTCCCCCCAGGAGTTTTCAGTGTGGTGGTATCCTTAGTATCTGACCATAGGTTCATACATAGGTGACGGCGGAGGGTTATATCTGCTGTACCTAGCACAGACGTGGGAGGAAATCCCTTGCAGGTCTTTGAGAGGGTTGTTGGGTGATTCTAGCGCTTGCACCCTTAGTCATTGTATTGTGGACCCTGGGTAACTGTTCTTCATCCTTCGTTGATCTATTATGGGCCCTCATCATCCCAGACTCTTCTCCAGAAGGCATTTGTTTGCTTGGTTTGATTTACCTAGGACCTTTTTTAGTGGTGTGCTCTTTGTGCTACTTGTCCTAGTTTTCCTTAGAGAACTTCTTGCTCATTTGAGTAGGAAACTATGTCTAGCGTTTCGGCGAGCGCCAATCAAGGTACCCATGTTCCAGGGGATCCTTGTGTTGTTCCATTCATTGGAAACATTGGTACTCCCTTAATGGCTACCCTGAATCTTCCTGGATTCACTATAGGGTTGCCGGTTTGGTTGTTCTCCACTCTGAATGCCTCGCATGCTCCTGACGCTTCTTTTGTAAGCACCTCAAATCAAGAGCATCAAAACCCTGGGCCTTCTTTGCCAGTAACATCTTCTCCTCCTCCTTCTACCTCATGTGGCGAAAGTAGCAATACTAGTAACCGGCAGTCTAAAAGGAATAGACAAAGGAACAATAGGAAGAAGATGCCAAAACATGGGGGCAAGCACCCTGCCTTTGCAAATCATGTAGGGGGCACCTACCCAGCCTCTGGAGGTCATGTTGGGAGAAAAATTTTAGTCATTGAAAATCACACTGAAAGTTTGTCTTCAACCACTGTCAATCATGTTGAAGACACGTCATTGATCACTGCTAGTCATATTAATGACAAGTCACCAGCTCCTGTGAGTCATACTAGAGACACTAGATCAACCACTGCAAGTCATGCTAAGGGAGTTGACATTGTCGACAAACCCAATAAACAGAAGTATAAGTTCCCTTGCAAGTTTTGTGAGGGAGACCATCTTACTTACTTGTGCCCTGTACTTCCAAAAGTGCAAAAAGTTTGGTCCTTAGTTCAAAAGTCTTATGCTTCTGAGCAACCAGCCTATGCAAGTCATGCTGGGGGAAAGTTGTTAGCCAATGCTAGTCATGCTGAGAGTACTGATGTTGTAAAGGAGTCTCGACCTATAGGACGAAAACCAAAGTTCCCTTGTAAACGTTGTAAGGGAGATCACCTTACTCACCGATGCCCTGCCATTCCAGAAGCACGAAGAGTGTGCTCCATGTCTGAAGGAACCTCTGTTCCTGAGTTGTCTATAGATTCCCTACAGTCATATCAACCTTTGGTTGATAAAGTGGTTGAACCAATGCAATCTTTGGTCGACCCCACTCTTCCTTCGGAGAGTGAAGTGATTGAATCGATGCAATCTTCGACCGATCCCATCGGTCCTTTGGAGACTGATGCACCTGTCCCTGAAGTCTTCTGCATTACCAGTTTGGATGTTCCTGAAAAAGGGGGTACTTAATCTGTGCCATGTGAACCCCTACCAACCCCTAGGACCGTTTTCTTTGATTGGAATAGTCTAGCTGAACCTCATCTTCCTTCTTCGACACCTTTCCAGATAAAGGTTGATATCGAGAACCATACGGTTGATCGATGCATTGTAGATGAAGGAGCTTCTGTTAGTATCTTGTCCGCTTATGCTTGGAGAGATTTGGGTTTCCCTAATGTTATTCCAGTTGTTAATTGGCCGTTGACCTTCGATAGAAGACCTAGTGAACCGATTGGATTCCTCCGTCAGATACCTGTTACTTTGGGTGGAAAAATAGTATTAGTTGATTTTATGGTTTTAAAGGACCATATGGACTTTGATATGATCCTCGGGCGTGATTACGTTTATGCTATGCATGTTGTGGTGTCTACGCTCTTTCATGTGATGCATTTTCCTCATAACGAAAGCATCGTCACTATCGACCAGCTTGCATTCGTTGATCCCCCTTATTACCCAACTGTAGACCAGTCAGATCCCTCGTCATTAGGCACTACTATGTCACATGGGACTTATGTGGCATATTGTTCCTTGAGTTCAACTGCTACTGAGAAGAAGTCTATGAGTTCATGCTTACCTTCTCGGGACTTAGTCCCGGATTTTGATCAAGTGACACCTCCATCTAAATGTTTAGATATGTATTCTATCTGGGATGATATGCTTCCTTCCGATGAAGTTTTCCTAGAGTCTATAGTATAGTCTGCCATTCATTTGGATTTTGATCCAGTCGCAGTTATATCCAGCCCCGGTTTGACCTTAAAGTATGATCTTCCTATTGTTGAGTCTTTGAACTCTCCTATAGATCCGCAAATCAGAGTTCCTACTGAGTTTGATTCTGCTTCTAGAATTTTCAACTCCCATGATGATGAATTTGTTTCTGCAGATTCCATCATGTCCTTCAACTTTGATCTTCATCCTGAAGTTGATCTTGTTGATTGTAAGTCCTTGGGCTTGGGTACCATAGAGTCTTCATTTGAAAACTCTGCCTTGTTTATGCCTGTTGTTGATGATAGTGAAGTTGAAAGTATTTCTACCATAGTGACTTGTATCGGGTCTTTCTTTACATATGTTTTAGATATGATCTTGGTATTGGTGTTTCTTGGAGACAGGATTCTTAGCTGGATTTATACTTGCTTACTGGTCTTTTTCGACACCTTGTGCGACCATGTCAGGTATATTTGGAACGTTGCATATAGGTTTAGGCTTCCCCGCTGTTATGTTGCATTTGAACCTTTTGCCATCCGAATTCGCCATAGGGTCAAACCTGTTGGATATTGGTGTGTTAGCCATATCTTTATGCATTATGCACCAGTCCGACAACAGAGCCTACCTAACATGGGTCACCCTAGTCAGCACCCTTATGCCATTTTGGTGCCCATGCTGATTTTTTCTCATAGGCTTGGGAGCCTTTTTAGATTTACTATGACTTTGAGAAGAAGCCTCATATCTTTCTTCCTCATATATTTTTGGCCATCCCTGATAAGGCTCCCATCTTTGTGTTCAAGTTGCATATGCATCTGTTATGATCCCGCTTGCGCTAATGAGCCTGATGCTGGCTTCCACGCTTTTAGCTCGTTGTATAAGCCTCCATCTCTGATCTAATTTCCGTTAAGCCCTGTATCATTTTTCCTTCACAGTTTGACACCTTTTACCTGGAGGAGACACACCCTGAGTGTCCTTATCTTGCTCATGTTCCTTGCATTAGGCATAGCTTTGTTCCATGCACTTGGAGCTAGTTTTGCATGTCCCTGACACTCGTCTCCTCCCAAGCTAGCATTCTTCTTTTACTTTGAGCTCGTTAAAAACAGTAAGTAGGTTACGAGCATTCTTCTACCTTTACTTCAAGCTCATTAAAAACAATAAGTAGGTTATGAGCAGTGTTCCACCTTCCCTTTGAGCTCGTTAAAAACAGTAAGGAGGCTATGAGCATTTCTTTCATCTTCACTTCGAGCTCGTTAAAAACAGTAAGGAAGTTATGAGCATTTTTTCTGTATCTCCTTTGAGCTCGTTAAAAATAGTAAGGAGGTCATGAGTTTACTTTTCCGGACTCGTTAAACCTTTACGGAAAAGATCCCTATGGAGTTTTTTTAAGCCCTTTTCAGACTCCTTAAATAAGAAAAGTTTGCCGAGCATAGTTGTCTTTTTGGGCTCATTAAAATAACTGAACTGACATCCACTTAGGTATAGAATTACCCATTTTCCGGGCCTTAGTGGATAATTTACGGAAAAGGTATACTCTAGGTATACTCTTGTATGCGCTAGAAGAGTTCTTCTTCCATTATTTTACACTTTTTCAGGGAAGGAGACTAACCTTACGAAAAAGGAACTTTGGAGTTGTATTTAGGGTTTTCAGACTCTTGAAATGTGAAAACACCAAGCAAGCATTCACCTACTCGGGCTCGATGTGAAATCCACGAGAGGGTAAATAGAGGATTGTTTAAGTTTTTCAGACTCTATAAACAGGAAAACACCGGCGAGCATTAACCTACTTGGGATCGATATTAAAATCCACGAGTAGGTGTATAGAGGACTGTTTAAGTTTTTCAACTCTATAAGCAAGAAAACACCGCCGAGCACAGACCAATCCGGGCTCGATATAAAATCCACGGAGTTTTCTTCTAGGTTTTTCAGACTCCTTAAATATGAAAATACCGTCGAGCATGCTTTAGTTCTTTGTCAAGCTCGTTAAAAAATGAAAAAGGAAAGAGAAGGGAAGAATGTTAAAATATCTTTCAATATGATGGCAGCAAGTCAACTATCTCCTTGAAGAAAGCACCTGTTTTGAGTCTATCAAACAAGTTGGGTTCTAATGTTGGCCTTAGGATAAACCTGATCTCAGAGTTCTTACTCCTCCATTTGGTTAGTATTCCAATCATATGGAGAATCTGTTAATGTATCCTACATTGCAGATTTGCATCGTGGTCTCTTTGTGTTAAAAGCTGCCTAAGTCATTCTTGTGTCGTGCTCACTGTTCAAGGATATAACCTGTGTCGGCCATTTTGCAGTTTCCTTGACCTCATGTGTCAGCCATTCCTTGGTGTCAGTATGTTTCATCATGTGTTCAGTCCTACTCCAAATTAGCTCATACCTGTTGATTGTCCCTCGTGTTGGATGATGGAGGATGCCTTAAGGCCTCCCTTCCAATGGAATTCTTCCCATCGACTTCAGCTCATTATGCTCTGGGAATGAAGTTTAGAGTTTCGGTTAGTACCTTGGGAATTGCAGTCATTAGTGGCAGTTTCCCTCGCTATTGGATAGATGGGAATACATCAATGTCTCCTATCCGATGGATTCTTCAAGTGTTCAACGACAAGACCATTTATTCGCACTTGCTTGAATGTACTAGGTACCTTGGGTTCCATTTTAATTATTGGTGGACACCCTCGTGTTTGTTAACGGTATACATCAATGACTGGTAATCAAATGATACCTTCCATGTTCGACATCAACTCATTTATTCGCATGGATAGGTTTGTACCTTGGGTTGTTTTTGGATGAAGACCTTGGGATCCTCAATAACATCACCTCATTTATGTTATCTCCCAAGTTGTGCAAGACTGAGCCACACTCTTTTTGGCTCTTGATGAGACATAGATCCAGCTTGTTCTCTATGGCTATGCTCTCCAGTTTTGACATAGATCCACCTTGTATTTATGTGGCTATGTTTACACTTATGTTCCTCATGGATCCATGCTTGTATTTTAGTGGCCATGATATATGCATCAGTATTTGGATCGTTATTGTATCCTCTTGGAGGTCATGTTCCACCATTTGAACATGGACAGTTACCCCAAGGATAAGTTTGTCTGACATTGCCTTTGCTTTCAGGTACTTCATTTGAGCCTATGATTCTTGGTTTTTCTGTTCCTCCATGATTCAACTCTTTGTTATTTATAATGTATTCGGCCATCATTTCCTGCACTCCCTCTGACCTCATACATTAGGGGGCATCTGTTATAGCTTAAAATGACACCTCTCCGTCCGTGACGACACTTGCATTCCTTGGGTCGCATGACAACACTTCTTGAGATCAAGTTCAATCACACAACAGGACACTTGTGGATTGAGGGGTCATTTGGGACACTAAAAATGGTTGAAATTACCTCATTCTTGACCCATTTGATGATTACAACCCTTAGGAACATTTTTCCAGACCAAACCATCTCCTGAAAATGAGAAGAAAAGCCTGTTTTTGGCCATTTTTCCACATGTGCGCTGGTATGTAAGCATGATAGTAGGGCATATGCGCTACCCTGCTTCATTAAAGTAGCGCCCACCTCCACATGTGCGCTAGTTTTTCTACTGCAGAGTAGAGCACATTCCTGTACTAGTCAAAATCTCGAAATTTGGGTAAGTTAAGTTGGTTGGGAAACCTCCTACTCGGTTATAACTTCTTTTCCTCTCCTTCACTGACTATATAAGGAGGGTAGAAGGGCCATGTGAGGGGACCAAGCCTATAACAATGTTATGCTGGAGGAATGGAGACCCTCAGCCCTCTCTCTTGTGCCTCAGTTTATGATAAACCCTATCACAGCTGATTAGAGGTTGGGATCCTTGGAGAACAGAAGCAAGAGACCTCGAATCTAGGTTTCATGAAGTGCCAAGCTTGAAAGAAGGTATAACTTTATGTACTTGCTTTCATTCATCAATAAAGATCAGACTTTCTTCCCTGTCCAAATATGACCTATTTCACGTGTGTCTTGGATTTGATTACAGTTTTCTTATAGTCTGATGTCTTCTTCTATTATGAATATTAGTCTTATGTATGTAGTCAAATGTATTTGAGAAAGGTATCAAGTTGTTTTATAGGTGTGGGCATTGAGATGCTGGATAGCATGGAAGAGCGAGGAAGAGAAGGCTAGGATCAACCTTCTGAATAAGGTGCATATGTCACGTCCCCTCCCATCCTACCAGCTAGATGGAGAGGATCATGAGGTTAAACCGGGCATCCAGCCCCATACATATTAAACAAGCATTCAAATTAAAATAAAGATATACATATGAAAGTGCATAACAGACGTGATGCTAAACTGGGCGTCTAGCCCCATGAAACTTTTAACCATAAGCATTCACATAATATAACAGATACATATGGAAATGTATGATTTTAAGAAAATCACAGCAGAATATTAAGAATTGCACATCCATCATACATTTAAGATGTTCATCAAATAAGTAATTGCAAGTTAATACAGGAGAATATTTATCTCAATAAGGCAGTCCCAAGCAACTTGCTATATAACTGCAATGTTCCACCCAACCATAGGCCAGTTGTGCTTATCAACCTCTTGATACAACTGCCACCCCCGAGCTGGGCATGATTACTACAAGGAACCAGGGAACAACAGACCCACACATAGCCAAGCATACACCAAGATGAGCCAATCCAATCTGCAATTGGGTTTATCGGGCTGCTAGGAAATGGGTAGGAAGAATTGCTAAGCTAGTGAGCTCAAACACCGAGCTAGGGGTACCCCTCCCAGATCTATTCAGCTTGGCACTCACAATTCCTACACACCCAACACAAGGAAGTATTCTCTTCACTACCACACAGTTCCTCAAGCCATACCTTCCTTTTTAGTGCTCTCAGGGTGTGCATAGAAAAGTAGCCAGCCCTCTTGATCTTCTTGAGAGGTTACTCCCTACACTAGGTTTATCAAGCCAATTCTGTCCACTACCACTCCAGTTTCTTGCTCACAGGGTCAAAACGAAACAAGGATGCACATCACAATAGAACCACACTTGCTGGGCATGGGGAAAACGTTTACCATAGTGGGATGCATGAGACGGGGTTTCAACTCACTCAGAAAAACGTGGGAACACCCAAAAACGAAAATGGGAAGATGGGGAACAACCCTGGGAAGCCAATCCGTTTTTAGAAAAACGTCCTTGGACATTCGGGGGCAAAAACAACCTCCATACAGTCCCCAAAACGTGGCTCTTCTCTCCCAAGCTACTGTATATGCAAAAACGAACTCCCAGGCATGGAAAAATGCAGGATTTGGATGAAAAACGTGTAGGGAAAGACCCATCTAGCTCCAATTGCGTGAGTGAGTCAAGACTGCCTGTTCAGAATGGCTTTGGGCACCATTTCGTGGGTGTTTTCTTGCCCAACAAGCAAAAACACGAATTTCCAGGTTGATGGCTTTCCCATGCACGAAATTGGCTGCCATACTTCTTCATTTCCAAGGCATTAACTGCCTTAACCAATTTCTTGGAAGAATTAAATGATTGGGTCCATAACCCAAAATGGGTAGTTGAGAGTTCATGGGTTTCCTCATTGACACATGGATTAACACCATTGGCTCAAGGGTTTGGATAATTTCCCTCCCTATTCCCTGTAGAATCATGCCCCATCTCTTTGTTGCATTACATAGCTAGTTGTGGGTATTTTTCATTAAAATTCGTATTTACATGATGTCTTACTTACATCGTGCCCTTCTAGCACAAGAACCATAGGAATCTATTTCTTTAATTTCCGATACATAAAATGCTAAATCAATGGTGGGGCCTTGGACTTGAGCTCCTCACCATGATTGGATTACAATATTTACATCATTTACGATTTAATACAAAGGGGGAAAAATGGGGACGTGACAGCATACATCTCTAAACCCTAATCTCTTCACTTACTTATCGTACTTGCAGAACATTTGTAAGTCTATCATTGTCACCATAAGTTGGTAGTTTCTCCCTTGAACTATAGGTGCATTTTCCTCACAAGAGAAGAAGGTTTCGATAGGAGAAGAGGCAGAGGATAGGAGAAGGTCCTGCTGCGATCGAACAACAAAACCACGAAGGAAGACCACATGGGACGAAGCGACCTCACAGTCCTGACAGGGACGACCAGGCTACACACAGGATAGAGGCAGGACCAAACCCCAGCACCAACGTACCCACACCTCCGCTCACTATCTAACAAACAATAAGAAATACTACTTCGACACTGCCAAGTTCATCAAGTCCACAGAAGTTAATTGGTAGCAGCACAACAAAAGGAGGAAGGAAGCCCAGAATGGTGGGTGATGATTCTAGTTACCATTGTTCCACGGAAGTGCGACAGACAACCCAAAACAATACTGGTTTTTGTGTGAAGCGGTCTGGACCATGAAACAGATCACTGATGCTGATGCTAAGAAAGGATAGTTAGCCATGAATCTGTGAGGTCGTGCATTATATTGGTTCATGAAGTTTGTTCTAGTTCCTACGGGAGACCCAGAGAAGTCACTGGATGAGATTCGGGATGGGATGATTACTGAATTTAGACAACCCAAGTTTGAAGCTCAATACATCATTGAATTGAAGGAAATTAAGCAGTATCCAAATGAGACAGTATGAGATTTCGATCAGCGATACAAGATGCTGATAGCAAAAATTAGTTTTGATATGAGCGCCATCCAACATAAAGAGTGGTTCATTGCGGCATTGCTCCCGCATATTCGGCTGCCGCTGATGTAGCAAAACATTTCGACGCCCAACGAAGCTCTAGAGATTGCAATGCGATTAGAGGCGTCACCAATTGGAGATAATGCAGCCGGGATGTCACAGATACAGACACAACTCGCTAACTTGACTATATAGCTGCAAGATTTGAAGAAGAGCAAGGAACAACACGATGAAGTATGGTGCACATGATGCCGAGGAGAAGGGCATACAAAGGATAATTGCCCGGATTTCCGCAATTATTTGGTGTCAAGTGCACCAAACCCGTTGAACGGTGGCAGCATGCCATGGTGTCACGTTTTCCAGGTGTATGGGCATAGTCACGACAATTGCCCCTATATGCAGAAAATGGTTACAACCTCGAGAAATAGGAGAAGAGAGGCGGAAGGAGATAGGAGTGGAATTGAGGTGAAGATAAGCGCATGTTTTTGGGTATTTCTGTGCATCTGTAATGTATTGCCGAGACTTGATCTTGAGGAGATATTGTATCCAAGGTTTTGCGGTAACAATATGATATGATGAAACTGTTTTGGTGCAATCCCTGGGTTCTTTCTGTTATTTGTGGTAGTACAATGTCACACTTCATGAATAATGCTATGTTTCCTTGATGCAATGTTTCTTACTGTTATTACTGCGGCAATAATGAATGCTGCGATTGAATAATGCATTACGGATACATGTCAAATTTTTGAAATTATAGTTTAGTGTTGCAATAAAGTTAGTTCATGTAGCCACAACCCTCCTCCTTCCTCGGCGGAAACATGGTTCTGTTTGCTCTTCCTGGATGCCTCAGGTGAGACCTCATCTTCTCTGCAGGTGTTGCTGGGCGGGATAAAACCTGCCCGGGCCGGTGCCCAGAGAGACTGCGGCATGTGTCGACAGTGAAGTGGAACCCATGTCGACTGGAGTCGCGTTGGTCAACAGTCAAGCTCGTTAAAAAATTAAAAAGGTACCTAAAAAGAGAAAGGGAAGGGAAGAGTGTCAAATGTCTTTCAATATAATGGTAGCAAGTCAATTATTTTCTTGAACAAAGCACCTGTTTTGAGTCTATCAAACAAGATGGGTTCTAGTTTTTCCTTAGGATAAACCCGATCTCAGATTTTTTACTCTGTTAGTTGGTTACACTTCCAATCATATGGAGAATTTGTTAATGTCTCCTACATTAGATATTTATATCAAGGTCCCTCTGTGTTCAAAGTTTCCTAAGTCACTCTTGTGTCATGCTCACTATTCAAGGATAAAACATATGTCAACCATTATGCAGTTTCCTTGACCTCATGTTTTGGCCATTCCTTGGTATCAGTATGTTTCATTGTATACTCATTCCTAGTCTAGATATATCAACCTTTGATTGTTCCTCCTATTGGATGATGGAGGATGCCTTAAGGCCTCCCTTCTAGCAGACTTCTTCCCATAAACCTCACCTCATATTGCTCTGGGAATTAAGTTTAGATTTTCAGATAGTACCTTGATATTTGCAGTCATTAGTGGTAGATTCTCTCGCTGTTGAGTTAGGAAAATACATCAATTTCTCTTACTCGATGGATTCTTCAGGTGTTTGAATTCAAGACCCCTTATTCACACTTGTATTCCCGTGGAATCCTCCTCCTGAACAACTGGTTCTTGCCAGTCGACCATCAATTCACCAATGATCTCATCTAAGTCATCATCTGACAGTTTATAAGGGGTCTGCAACCACTGCCCATCCTTATCGCATCACACTTGCACGTAGATACTATGCGGTCCAATCACAAACCAGGTGATCCCCTTGTACTTATCAATCGCTGTCTGAGTTAGTCGCAGAATCCACTCAGCTGCCACCTGCAGCGCTTCCCAGTAGAGCCAAAATTGCATGGCACACTCCCTGATGCGCTCTGGTTCCTACACCCACCACAAGTTTTGGTAGCATGCCCCCTTTTGGTCTTCCATTGTGTCCACCTCCATTCCTTGATAGTCATCGGGCTGCATCCAGGCGACAAGCACGATTAGGATCAGCAACCACCTGTATGTGAATGGCCGCTGTCCCTCCTGGGCCGCCAATGCATCCTCCGTCAATAGGTTGAGTAGACACAAGGACCAATTTACTTGCACGCCCTCCGCACAGAGTTCTCCGCATGTGACAACCCCTGAATTTCCTTGGTTGGGACAATTGTTTCAAATGATCTTGGTAGCCAGGATCTGCGCTCCAATCTTAACTGTAGGCTCGTTGATGGTGTCTAGGAGATATGCCTGTCTGTCTTTCTTCATTTTATATTGCTTTCACAACCTAGCCGCAAGGTTTTTGTCATTATTCTTCCCCTAAAAATATTGCAATGGGTCGACCCTGGCCTTGGGAAACCCTGTGATTTCAGAAATCAATTCCACCATGACAGTGACTTGCCTATCCAACCATAGAATGCCACCATGAAAACAAGCTAGTAGGTGTTTCACGCAGGCATTCGCTTCCGTCAACCGCACAAAGTGTGGTAGGTTGATCAACCCCAACAACCTAGACTTCTCCAAACCATGCACCCATTCATGTGGAATGCGTGGCGTCGGTCCAGTCTTCCTCGGTGCTCGTGGCTTAAAGGGATCCGTCATAACATCTTCCAGAGCCAACAAATCATGGTCATCGTACCGCAGCTGCATCAACGCAGGCACAATGTCGGTGGTGCAGCTCATACCTGGTGGAATCACTGACATTTTGATTTGGTACCGCTGGTTCTTCGTGGGATTCCTCGGCTGCATCCCAAATCGATATGGAGGTCGGTAGCCCTAGATATCCGTAGCAGAGATGCCTGCTCGGACGACGGAATCCACAACAACAGAGCTTGATGGGCTCGCCTCAGGGACCCCTTGCGGCACTTGGGCCGTGGAGAGGGTCTGTCACTTCTCTGGCCACTGGGAGCTAGGCTGTGTCCTCGCCCTCTTCTGGCGCACAACATAAGACAATCCCACCGTCATGCTAGAAACGTCTTGCACAAGATTGACCTCCTCTTCAATATTAACAGTGAGGACAGGGGATTCGGCTTCACTTGATATCTCCACTATATCCGGCTCACCCAGCATGTCGTACTTAATCCCCGCAATGCCAACAAATGACTCAAGCTTACCCACTCAATATCTTTCTCAAACGTGGCTCAACTGCACTCTGCAACACAACTCAACCTTACACAATTCAACAATGGCCAACTGACTCCACTTGTTATGAACAGGTTCCTTCCGACCAGCCTCGGCCGGTTCTTATAGCGCCAAACCCGATCCCTCGTAATCATGACTAAATCACGCATTAATTCGGACCAAATCCTATCTTAATGACCCAAATCCACCGTCGATCCTGTCATTTGATTGGCCGGATCCACCATTAATGCTCATCATTCAAACAAGCGCCATTAATTAACTGTCTTAACTTTCGACATTTATTGCTGATCTGACCTAGTTGCAGTCCTGCCACTATCGCGAACCACTCCTAACTTGCGGCACAAGCCTCCCTGCTTGTGCATCCTGTCCTTGTTGGTGCACCATCCTGCCCCTGTCGGTGCGCCATCCTGCCACCGAGCAGCCTGCATTTTTTTGTCTCGATGTGAATTAGGCATCGCGCTGCTCCAAGCCCGACCTACAGGGCTTAAGTCTTCTACCATTAATCAACTTTGGGAGCATCACTCCATCTAGCTGTTGCAACTGTACGGCTCCTCCTGAAGTTATGTGTTGGGCTGGGCCCAAGTGGGTTGGAAAAATATACAAGTATGGAAAATCGCGTGTAGCGCGCTGCAGCAGGAAGAAAAGGCAATTTTGATAATTGTGCATTGTGCGCTGCGACAGGAAGAGAAAGCAGTTTTGTTGAAAGCGCATTGCGCACAACGATAGGAAGAGGAAGCAGTTTTGTTGAAAGCACATTGCGCGCAGCGACAAGCTACAAGTAGTTTTGAGAAATTGCGCATGTCGGGCGATGGCAATGGCTAAGGCACGGTCCTGTTGGAGGACAATGCGCAAGGTAGTGCATGAGATATTTTTGGTTTAGAACATGGGTAAAGGTCAGACGAGGACATGACCTATTGAGGGTAAGGAACAGATGGATGGCAGATGAAAGCGATATATTTGAATGTGTGGTGGCAAGTAGTTGAGAAGCTAGGCCATGATGCTGATGGCGGCAGGCAGGTGAAGGAGTGGAAAGGGATAGGCCATGATGTAGTTGTACCATTTTGAGGACTGCGGATATCAAAAGAGTGTGTGAGCCACGAGTGGCCCAGCTGGAGCAGGCGAAGAAGGCTATCGACGGTGATAGCTAGGGTGGTAGTTAGCCACGCCAGTTTTGGAAACCTTAGGGTTTCGGCCTAATGATTGTAAAGACATGACCTATGGGCATGATCTATAAATAAGGCACAACTTTGTAAGGGAAGGGTTACTCTTCAGTTTTGGTTAAGTATTTGGGTATGGTAAAATCTTAAGCTTAGAAAAGCCATTGTAAAGGCTCTGCAGCTGAGTGCATAGAGACCTATCCGAGAGAGAAGAGAGTCTGCAGCTGAGTGCGCAGAATAAGAACGGTTGTACCCTTCCCATTAAGAGCAATATTAACAACCATTCTTGTGGACATAGCCTCCATCCGAGGGGCTGAACCACGTTAAATTCTGTGTTATGTGATTAATGTGTGTGTGTGATTGTTCATTTGCTTGGTATGAATGTTGATACTACAACTATCTATTATGTGCTTGCTTTTGTATGTATTCACTGGAGAGAAATGGGAATAATATGTTAAGTGATACATGTATGGATGAATGTTATGTATTTACCAAGTACAAGTCTGTGAATGTATGAATCTGCAGTTAGCCACAAAAGTTGAACATTGAATTTAAGTGCAGCGTTGGAGCGCACAATAATTATACATCTATTCAATCTCCTACAACTTAATGATAAGAACTTGAACAGATTGAAGAGATAAGGAATGCTAAGTAGATTGGTTAGAATTAAACATCCTGGCAGGGACACGCAGTCTTGTTGATGCGCTGAGTCATTGAGGGTTGCAGCGAGGTAAGCTGTTGATAGATTATTATCGTAATGCAAAGGTATCCTATATCGCACAGTCATTAGAGGTGCAAGTGCGCAAGCGCAATTGCGCGCCGAAGTACTCGACGCGAAACAAAAGGTTCGCGCAGTTATCTGTCCGTGCAACCCACAGGTGTTGCGTTGCTTATCAGACTTTCCCCCCCATCTCATCACCCAGTTGTGGAAACTTGATTCCGCAACCACCCCCTCAGCTTCACCTCGGGTGAGACCTCAGGCTGCGTGGAGCCTGTTGCCGAAAGGGCCAATGAATAGGGGTTTTGTTGGTTCCTTGAACCGCGAAGTACCTGGGTCTACACTAGAAACCTCAAGAAGGTTATTTATAGCCAACAAATGGTTCCGTTGCTCAGCTAAGACCAGTGATGCGATGGAGTGTTGGAAAGTAGTGTGTGAAGAAGAATACCAGTTCCCATTAGGTTCAGACAATTGGCATGCCGAAAAGAAGGATATCTGGGATTGGTGCAACACTATTAAAAGAGATTTTGCAAGAAAAGAGAACAAACACCCACGTCTATCTGACGTAGAGTGGTTGAACAGATACTTGTGGAGAGAGATTCACGAGATCTTCTGGGCTACGTTTCCAAATGAGCTACACACGTGGATATCGCAACTCGCAGAAAAGAAAACCTATTTTCAAGGAGGAGTACCTACATAGTGGACTACAGAGCTCACAACGCAGCTCAAAGCAATAGACAGCCCACTGACACGAGTAGTCGACTTCTAGGTTGATAGAATACTTGAGGGATTCGTGACCGAGTTTGCTGTCGACACACTGAAGTCCTACAGTCAAGCTGAAGCATATTTTTTCGAAGGATTCAGAGGTAAGTTCCTGAACAATCTCAGTCTATACATTAAAATGCTTTTAGCTGAACAAGGCGTCTTAAGAATGTAGTCATATTTTGATTCTGTCATGGTCAATAGCATTTTTAGTGATTCTGACGAAGAAACCCATAATCTGAGAAGTGGAAAGAGATATAAGTTTAATAAGGAAAAGCATCACGGAGGCCCTAGACTCCGTGTTAATACTGAAATCCCATGTGACCTTAATAATCAGACTTCACCGTTATCAGCTACTATCCACCCTACTACACCTCAGAATCCGCCAATTGCAGAAACTGCGCCACCCTTAGTTCAGAACCCACTCGCTGCGAGTGTTGCGCAGCCCATTCCGCAGAATCCCAGTAGTCCGAATATTCCCTTTATTTTCTCCACGCAGATAGTCAACACTACTCAGAGCAGTGCACAACTAAAAAGGAGAATGACAGATAACGATATAAAACTGCCGATATTCAAAGGAACGGGTCTAGAAGACCCTAATTAGCACTAGTTTCTATGTGAAGCCGTATGGAGTTTAAATCAAATCTAGGATGATGCTGTGAAGAGAGCACAACTCATCACTACTTTCAGAGACCGCGCGTTGCATTGGTTTATGAAATATTCTCGGGCACAGTCGAGAACCCTAACAGAAATTCAGGCTGCACTTGTCACAGAGTTTAAGAAGCCAAAGTCAGAATCACAGTGCATAACAGATTTAAAGGAAATCAAGCATAAGCTTACCGAATCGGTCTGGGAATATAACCAAAAATTTAAAACATTGTTAAACCAAGTTAGCTTTGTGATAGCTCCACAACAGCACAAGGAATGGTTCATCGGTGCGCTGTTTCCCCACATCAGACAACCATTGATGCAACAGAAGGTTGTGTTGCAGGCAGAGGCCTTAGAGATTGCAATGAAGTTGGAGGCTTCACCGATTGGTGAGAGTAGTACTGGGATGTCACAGATTCAGAATCAGCTGACTACCTTGATGTTAGAATTACAAGGTATGATGAATGGAAAAGAACAAATATATGAACACAGACGTGAAGTTTGGTGCACCGGATGCAAAGGAGAAGGCCATACCAGAGAACATTGCCCTCTATTTCAAGATTATCTTGACAGTGGCGAACCAAACCCAATCAATATGAACCAAAATCAGGAATCGTGGTGTGAAATATGCAGAACCAGAGGACATAGGCCTGAATACTGTTACCTAATACAAAAATATGTCAGAACACCTAATAGCTTGTATTGTAATTTCTGTAAATTAGTGGGACATGATGAATCCAACTGTCATGCATATGAGTTCATGAATGAAAGAAAGCGTGATATGGAAGCAATGCGAGGTGCTGGGATGTATCGCGTTCAAGAGGAAAATCATCCAAAGCAAGAAAACACCCACTATGATCAAGGAGGATATAGAGGTCGTGGTGGTGGATACCGTGGGAGAGGAAGAAATGCCGGCCTGGTGCAAGGAAGAGGCCATGGCCAGGTAATCTATTATAAATGTGGCCAGGTAGGTCACGTTTCTAGAGATTGTACCAACCCATGCACTATGTACAATTACTGTAAATCATTTGAGCATGTTATTGAAGAATGCCCTATGCTTGAGGTAGAAATGCAGAAAAGAAGAAGGACAGAACCACCGAATCCCAATATTCATCTGATCGCAGTAGAGAGCAGAACTGTGGATCCAAGTGTAAACATGGTAACGCGTAGTGGTGCTTATATAGGAAGGGATGGAGGCGCAGAAGCTTCGACCTCCGGAACGAGCGACCTTAGGTAGAATCTGAGAGAGCCATGGATTAGGAAAGCTCCTGGGAAAGCGCCGGGTCTGGATTTATAGAAAAATAAGGGAGCATTTGAGGGAGCGTAGGACATGTTCAGGGAACCACCACCTGGCTCCCCGAGAACACAATTGCATAGTGAAGTACCACAAAGAGAGAACATGCCAACGGCACAAGATCGGACAAACGCCGCAACAGATACAGGGACCTCTGTTGCATAGTTCTTACGCAACTGTATGAAATTACTAAAGAGCGCAGATGCTTTTACGGAATTTGAAAAGCTACTAAGACAGTATGAGCCAAATAGTGACAAGGGGGCTGCCAGTGGTGCAGTCCACAATATTAGGAGTCCTAAAAGAACAGGAAGGGAAATGAGACTCACTGCATAGATTGGGGACTATGAGATGGATGAGATCATCCTTGATCTTGGATCTGAAGTAAATGTTTTGACCAAGCAGACATGGCATCAGATGGGTAAACCCAAATTATAGTGGCCAACTCTACAGTTGAGAATGGCTAATCAAGGGATAGTTATACTTTTGGGGAGATTACCCAACACCATTGTTGACATTGATGGAGTGCGTAGCTATGTCGATTTTGAAGTAATTGAAATAGTGGATGACAACCATCCTTATCCGACACTGCTGGGTATCGATTGGGCAATGACTAACTCTACCATTATTGACTTAAAGACTATGAAAATGATATTTGAAGGCAATGATATCAAGGTCATCGCGCCATTGGACCCTTCGCAAGGCAAGCGATATGTTGAACCCATTCAAGAGGAATCTAGAGCTCAAGACTTGGACCGTATCTACAAGATGACAACCAATACTGTTGACTATATTAATCCAACTGTGGATGGCACACTCAGTTGGCACTGTGACAGCTCTTGCGTTTCAGATTCTGATGCAGGACTAGAAAACTGGAAAAGCAGGTTACACAAAGTATCTTCCAGTAAATGCGAGTGGATCACGAAGTCACTGCGCTGGATTGGGAAAGAGGTAACTCCAATCCTTGCCTTTGATGGTTTATCTAATGTTTATTGTTTCATCAAAGAATATACTACAGCAGTTCCGGATGAATACCGTGTCTCATCTCTAGACATGGCACTATGCGACATACCTGCCAGATGGTGGGCTATGCATAAAAAGACACTGACAACATGGGATCAGTGTAGAATTAAGATGCAAATCAGGTTTGCTGATAAGGTTACCTTATCCTTTGAGAAATATAATGGACAGACAGATCCACGAGAGCATAATCGAGTCTATTATGAAGAATGGACAGAAAGACCACAGATAGAATGGGTGCATCTATTTGTGCACACGTTAGAAGAATCGATTCTGAAGAAGTGGTACCTAGACCTGGAGTTGCGTAGAGGCACAGTGGACTGGTTGGGCCTGACTGTGACCTTCCAATAGGATTTCAGCTTTGAAGACGAGCGTCTAGGTATCAATGATGCGCTGCAGGTCATTAAGAAAAAAATATTCAATCCAGATTGTACATAAGGAAACATGACACTAAAAGAATTCTTTGGCGCAGACAGCATACCTGCGTGCCTACAACCTGAATGGGAGGAGCAACTAGAGCATGCTCTTGATTGTTATCACATCGATGGAGAAACCAAGGATACATCTGTTAAAATTCAATATGCTAAGACAGAAAATAGCAGCATTACATTCCATTTCACAATAATAGCATATACAGGATCACTGAAGAAACAACAAGCATAACATAAACACAAGAGACAGAGATTTATCCTGGGAAACCCTCATGGGGTAGAAAACCCAGCAAAGCTTCCTCAATATAGATGACCAGCAATATACAAAGATGCAAACCCTGAGCATAAGCTCCTTCTCCTCCATAGCAGACCTCTCCTCCACAAATGCGCCTTTCTCAAGTGAGTGAGTGTGTATCAAATGAGGAACACACCTCCTCTATTTATACACTACTCTGACACACCTTTTACACAAGTACACGTAGGCTCGTATTTAACCAATGGGTTAAATACCCCACTACAACTGACTGGGCCGACCCCTCTAGGGTGGTCTAATAACCCTTTGACCCACATAACACATAAAGGGTCGACCTCCACTAGGGAAGTCTAATAACCCAAGTTACCACATTCTGACGGAGGAATAAACATCTCCGGATATACAATAAGATCTTTACGGAGGAATGAAACATCTCCGGAATAATAAAGTACAATTATAATATTCTTTGAAGTTACAATATCTCAACACTCCCCCTTAACGAGAAGGATATTATAACAGCATCTGCACGAGCAAGGAGTCATCAACATCATACATGATACATCTATAAATCATCGGAAGCTTTCTTCAATTCATCTTCATCAGTAACTCAACTAGTTACTGGAACGTCAATGTCAATAGTGTCGATATCACTACGATCATCGACATCGTCATCATATGATCATCAGCATCGTCATCAGCATCGTCATCAGCATCGTCATCACACGATCATCAGCATCGTCATCACACGATCATCAGCATCGTCATCACACGATCATCAACATCGTCATCAGCATCGTCATCACACGATCATCAGCATCGTCATCACACGATCATCAGCATCGTCATCACACGATCATCAGCATCGTCATCATACGATCATCAGCATCGTCATTAGCATCGTCATCAGCATCGTCATCAGCATCGTCATCACACGATCATCAGCATCGTCATCATACGATCATCAGCATCGTCATCATACGATCATCAGCATCGTCATCACACGATCATATTCCTAGGATGATCAATCCTGCTCATTTTAGGACATAGGTCCATGGATGATACAATCCAATCTTTAGTTCTCGGAGACTTCAGTCTACGGATCAATTCTGGGACCTTAGTCCGGGGACGATGCAATCCCCTGCCTGTTCACTCAGGACTTCATTTCTCGAAGACCCAGTCTACGGTTCTATTCTGGGACCTCAGTCCGGGGACGATACAATCCCCTACCTGTTCATTCAGGACTTCATTATCGGAGACCCAGTCTACGGTTCTATTCTGGGACCTCAGTCCGGGGACGATACAATCCCCTACCTGTTCATTCAGGACTTCATTATCGGAGACCCAGTCTACGGTTCTATTCTGGGACCTCAGTCCGGGGACGATACAATCCCCTACCTGTTCATTCAGGACTTCATTATCGGAGACCCAGTCTACGGTTCTATTCTGGGACCTCAGTCCGGGGACGATACAATCCCCTACCTGTTCATTTAGGACTTCATTATCGGAGACCCAGTCTACGGTTCTATTCTGGGACCTCAGTCCGGGGACGATACAATCCCCTACCTGTTCATTCAGGACTTCATTATCGGAGACCCAGTCTACGGTTCTATTCTGGGACCTCAGTCCGGGGACGATACAATCCCCTGCCTGTTCATTCAGGACTTCATTCTCGGAGACCTCACGTCTACGGCTCTCTTTAGGACTGAAAGTCCAGGGATGATTCAATCCCCTCAACTGTCCACTAAGGACTTCATTCTCGGAGACCTCACGTCTACGGCTCTCTTTAGGACTGAAAGTCCAGGGATGATCCAATCCCCTCAACTGTCCACTAAGGACTTCATTCTCGGAGACCTCACGTCTACGGCTCTCTTTAGGACTGAAAGTTCAGGGATGATTCAATCCCCTCAACTGTTCACTAAGGACTTCATTCTCGGAGACCTCATGTCTACGGCTCTCTTTAGGACTGAAAGTCCAGGGATGATCCAATCCCCTAAACTGTCCACTAAGGACTTCATTCTTGGAGACCTCACGTCTACGGCTCTCTTTAGGACTGAAAGTCCAGGGATGATCCAATCCCCTACCTGTATTCTCATCAATACAAGTACAAGTATCCTCATCCATACAAGTACTTTAATCAATATCTGGCATCAACAGCATGTATACATCATACATCAAAAGCATGTATTCTTACTAATACATCTAAATGCATGTATACATCTGTCATCAAAAGCATGTATTCTTGCTAATACATCTATCATCAAAATCATGTATACATCTAACATCAAAAGCATGTATACATCTAGCATGTATTCTCACTAATACATCTATCATCAAAATCATGTATACATCTAATATTAAAAGCATGTATACATCTAGCATGTATTCTCACTAATACATCTATCATCAAAATCATGTATACATCTAACATCAAAAGCATGTATACATCTAGCATGTATTCTCACTAATACATCTATCATCAAAATCATGTATACATCTAACATCAAAAGCATGTATACATCTAGCATGTATTCTCACTAATACATCTATCATCAAAATCATGTATACATCTAACATCAAAAGCATGTATACATCTAGCATGTATTCTCACTAATACATCTATCATCAAAATCATGTATACATCTAACATCAAAAGCATGTATACATCTAGCATGTATTCTCACTAATACATCTATCATCAAAATCATGTATACATCTAACATCAAAAGCATGTATACATCTAGCATGTATTCTCACTAATACATCTATCATCAAAATCATGTATAAGTAAACTAAATAGAAATAAAAAGTCCTAAATCTAACTATTTCTAAGTGATTAGGTGAAGTCTCATTATTGATGAGACTTGCTTGCCATCAGGAATCATGCTACTCCCCCTTTCTAGGAGAGTCCTTTTGAACTACACCAAGCTTGTCTCGAAAGTATTCAAATTTCACACGAGACAGTGGTTTGGTCAGGATATCAGCAATTTGATCTTCAGTGCTCACGTACTCAAGCTTGATAGAAGTACCGGATCTCTATGTGTTTTGACTTATCGTGGAACACAGGATTTTCAGTCATCTTAATGCAGCTGTGATTGTCACACATAATCACAGTGGGATCCATTTCTAAGTCAAACACTCCACATAAAATCTTCTGAAGCCATACTGCTTCACAGCTGGCATAGTAGACAGCCATGTATTCTGCTTCAGTAGTACTGACAGCCACACTAGATTGTTTCTTGCTGAACCATGAGATCATGGTAGATTCAAGACTATAACATCCACCTGATGTACTCTTTCTGTCTGAGACACTTCCTGCCCAATCAGAATCTGAGTAACCATGTAAACGGAGTTCATGACCTCTAAGATAATATAGACCAAAAATCTAAAGTACCTTTTAGGTACCTCACTACATGCTTTGTAGCTATTAAGTGAACCTTTCTAGGTTCTACTAGATATTGACTTAGGGTATTTACACCAAAGCATATATCTGTCCTAGTATGACCCAATGAATTGTCTATGTAGAGTTGGGTCCACTAAATACGATGAGTCATTTAACTAATAACTTCAAGTTGGAGTCCATGGGAGTGGCCATGGCTTTATACTCCAACATATCAAATCTTTTTAGAAACTTCACAGCATACTTACCTTGATTTAAAAGATTCCTTTTGGATATTGCCATACTTCTAAGAAGTAGTGCATTAATCCGAGATCTTTCATTTTCATTTCTGCAGCCATTTTCATGACCTGTTTGTTAGAAAGAGATCATCGTCATGCAATAATGGTATGATAGGTTCATCATCCACAACCTCAAGGTTTAGGAATAGCTTTACTTTTGGTAAGGCCCAAGCTTTGTCATGAAGCTATCAATTTACCATTATTCACACTCTGCATTGAGTGATCTTCTGCATATCTATCTGTGCCATCTCTCGTCAGATGGGTCTACTAATATGAGCCTCAAAATCAATTGAACTCTGTGGTGAGTTCCTTCTTGCATCCTTGTCATATGTGTATAGAAGCCATATTCAACCTTGTAGCAAAGGTTGAGATCCACATCACCCATGATGATCATTAAGCTCATCAATTGACTACCGATCCTGGGTACCCATATAGAACCTGATTCACACTTCTTCTTTAATTACATCATTAAGAGAATGGTCTTATCTAGTCCCTTGGAGCAAAACATCTCATCATGATTTTTCCTACAAATCAAAATTAGGTACATGATTAGTAATACTTCATAATCATCAAATCATATTGACATGATAACCTATTATGCATACAGATATCATTTACATAGTTATGCAACTATCTTGACCAATACTTTGGCACAACACTTTCCCATATCTTGTATGCATACAGTGGCTATCTAGATGCCTTCCATCTCTACCAGAACATACTATCGAGAGTGTGCACAGCTCTCGGCATGTCAGCAAAGAGGTTTCATTCTAGACAAGCAACAATGGAATGTTTTTCCAACTTGTCAATCATATGCACATTAGTAGTATACTGTTCAATGCTCTATGAATGTTTACACTCAGCATTATATATTATGGGAATACAAATATGCATACAACCTATTATAGGCAATATTATTACTATTTCAAATAACAACTCAAATACTTATCTTTTATGTTTGTGTGGTTGCCTCCCGCTTGATCTTCTGTATGTATTTTGAACTTCTATTCATTCTGTACCACTGTGCATGCTCAAGAGTCATCCTCATGATCTCATACACAAACATATACTCATTAGTATATTCTAAATGCTATCAAAACATTATAGTACTAAATAATCTTGAAAATGTATAGTCATGATTATAGTTAATAAACATTAGTATTCAAGATTTCAGGGAAGTCTTCTTTTACTCATGCATATCATCAATCAAGATAAAAGATATAATATGCATAATCCCTTGATTACTAACTTTATGAATAAGCATAACCAATCATTCCAAGTATACTTATATAGGGGATCCTAACACAAGGTAAGATTAATGGGAAACATACCTGGATTAGTATACCTACTTGGTTATGTACAACATACCTAAACAATCTCTTCAATGATTTCGAGATCCTGAGCTAGAACCTGCATGTCTCATAGGTTAAGCATAATATAACAAAGTCATACATACCTCGTAAGTAGAACAAAGATTGTGGATGAGTCTTTGTCTTCATGTTTTCATGGTCATGGAACCTGATTTGTCTTTTGTGATGTACCTGTATCTTGTTAGCGGACAACATCAACCTCACACAACATCATAATGCATTAGTACAATCATAAGTGTCAACACCCTAACCAATGAATATCTTCTATCATGCATTCATAATTTTGTTAAGGTGATACAACAAATCTAAAATCAAGATTGTACTAACCGTAATAACATGAAGACAAACATACCATAAACTTAAAATATCAAAACATACCTCGATGAGTCATACCTATCCAGATCGCTTGTAATCTCCTTATGTAAAGCCTTAGCCTCATCTCCCTCTGAAATAGGAACTCCTTCACTTATGCAGGTGACCAATCCATCTTCTTCCAGGATTAACCCTATCCACTTGATTTGCAAGAACTGGACCTGGAGCTGGATATGGGTTTGTCAGAGAAACCCCAAAAATTCAAACTTTGAATTTCAAACTTCCGAAAGGATAGAAATATGCGCCTTGATGAGCTGATCAAACTGATATATTTAGAATTTGAAAACTGCAAAGTTTCACTCCTCAATTTTGCCTTTGAAACTTCCGAATTCCCTGGACGTGACCCTGAACTGGGGTCTGATGAATCCCACTCTTCTTCCCAATCAAAATGTTTGATCCAAAGCTCTAAGCTTCTATTTTTCTGAGGAGCTTCCAGCCATGGTCACAGATTTCAAAAATTCACATTTTTACAGAAGCCCTAATTTTCCACTTTTCTGATCAAAGTCCCGAACTAGGGTCTAATCAAACCCGGCCTTCTGCCCAACCAAAAATTCTGATCTTGGTCTCTAAATTTCTATTTTGATGAGTAGCATCCATCCGTGGTCTCCGATTACAAAAATTCCAACTTTCTTCAAAGCCCTAAATTCCGGAAGCCATGAATGAAGGTACCAAAAAATAATTCTGTTTTGACAGAAATATGTACCTGATTGTTTCTGGTGTAACTCTGAAATTTTTGATCCACAGGGTCTGAAAAAAGTTTCCTGAGATAGCCTGACCTGTTGTCTTTCCATCCTGACAGGTCTGACCTCAATTGGATTCTCTGAGAGAGAGTTATGCCAAATGTCGCAACGTGACCTGTTTTGGGATAAAACAGGAGAGCGAACTTGTACGGCGTGCCACGTGTCACTATTTTAACTTCGGCCTATGAAAAAGTTTCTTGAGATATCTCGGCCTGTTACCTTTCCATCCTGACAGGTCTGACCTCAATTGGACTCTCTGAGAGAGAGTTGTGCCAAATGTCGCAACGTGACCTGTTTATGGGATAATAGAGGAGAGCGCACGTGTACGGAGTGCCACGTGTCACTGGTTCAACTTCGGCTTCTGAAAACGTTTTCTGAGATATTAAAGACTGTGTACTACCTGTAACTTTTTACGAAATTTCATTTGGAGCTTCCTAGCCCAAGATATGACCTTTTTTCCAAGGTCACCTGATTTTGACTCAGATCTGGAAGAGGCAGAAACCCTATATTGTACAGACCATAAATCACAAAGTACAACGAATTAGAGGTTGTCCTTTGGACACAAGGTACCTGGAGATTTAATCTTCGTTCTGTAACAATTTCAGATCCGAAAACGTCGCCAAAACGGATTTATAGCGAAAGTGCTACGATGACTGGTTTTTTCTATATAAAACCCTAGCCTTCAAATTGTCGTAAGTAAAGCAAGTGTCGTTAGTGCCATACCTTGTCTTCCTTCAGGTTAGCTCTGATACCATGTTAAAATTCAATATGCTAAGATAGAAAATAGCAGCATTACATTCCATTTCACAATAATAGCATATACAGGATCATTGAAGAAACAACAAGCATAGCATAAACACAAGAGACAGAGATTTATCCTGGGAAACCCTCATGGGGTAGAAAACCCAGCAAAGCTTCCTCAATATAGATGACCAGCAATATACAAAGATGCAAACCCTGAGCATAAGATCCTTCTCCTCCATAGCAGACCTCTCCTCCACAAATGCGCCTTTCTCAAGTGAGTGAGTGTGTATCAAATGAGGAACACACCTCCTCTATTTATACACTACTCTGACACACCTTTTACACAAGTACACGTAGGCTCGTATTTAACCAATGGGTTAAATACCCCACTACAACTGACTGGGCCGACCCCTCTAGGGTGGTCTAATAACCCTTTGACCCACATAACACATAAAGGGCCGACCTCCACTAGGGAAGTCTAATAACCCAAGTTACCACATTCTGACGGAGGAATAAACATCTCCGGATATACAATAAGATCTTTACGGAGGAATGAAACATCTCCGGAATAATAAAGTACAATTATAATATTCTTTGAAGTTACAATATCTCAACAATATCAGATAGTGATGAGGAGGACCCGTGCAACATACGGATACCTGAGTCAGAGGGATCACACGAAGTAAAATGACCTCCACTGGAAATTCCAGATATGAGTGGACCTGTGAAGACAAGGAAAGTGAACATTGGCACCAACGAAGCACCAAGGTTTGCAGCTATTAGAGATTATTGGGATGAAGATACAGTTGAGGAAGTCGCGGGTATATTGCAAGAATATCAAGAACTATTCCTGACCAAGTGCACAGAGATGAAAGGTATCTTGGGAGACTTAGGAGTGATGAAAATTCCTCTTAAGCCTGGCGCGAATCCTGTGAAACAAATACCATACAGATTGAACCCACGCTATAAAGAACGAGTTAAGGTAGAACTCGATAAGATGCTTGTTGCAGGGATCATTGAGCTAGTCGAAGAATCTGAATGGATAAGCTCTATGGTTATCCAGGACAAGAAAAAAAAGGGCGAAATTAGAATCTATGCGGATCTCAGAAAGCTGAACAATGCTTCAATGCATGACCCATTTCCTACACCTTTTACAGATGAAGTCCTAGATAATGTTGGAGGGAATGAGGCCTATTCTTTTACCGATGGATTCTCTGGTTACCATCAGATTAGGATTGATTGCGCAGATAGGCACAAGACGACTTTTGCTACAGAATGGGGGTCGTTCCAATACACAGTGATGCTCTCTGGTCTGAAGAATTCACCTGCCATATTCTCTAGAGTGGTCGTCGCAGCATTTAAAGATTTTATACATAAGTTTTTAGAGGTTTACTTTGATGATTGGACCATTTTCAGTTTATTGAAGAACCATGCCACGAACCTCCGGATGATGCTAGAAAAGTGCAGACAACATCAAATTTCATTAAAGTTGAAGAAGTGTATTTTCTGTGTTCCCTATGGAGTCTTGTTGGGACACATTGTGTGCAAATAGGGCTTGATGGTAGACCCTGCTAAGATCACAATCATTGTAAACTTGACTACACCTAACCCAGTTAAGCAGCTGCGCACTACACTAAGGCATACCAGATTTTACGGGAAGTTCATAAAAGGGTATGCACAGATAACCGCAACTATGGAAAAGCTACTGAAGAAAGACGTACCATTCATTTGGAATGCATATTGTGAGAAAGGCTTCGACACATTGAAAGAGAAAATGGTCACCATGCCAATCCTAGTTTTCCCAGACTGGGAGAAGCCATTTCACGTCCATGTCGACGCCTCATGCATAGCATTGGGCATTGTTTTTGCGCAACCAAGAGAGGGAGGTATTGATCATCCCATTTCCTTTTCCAGTAGAAAGTTATCATACGTTGAGAAGAACTATACCACTACTGAAAGAGAAGGACTTGCTATGGTCTACGCGCTGCAGAAATTTAGACACTACTTGCTAGGTGCGCAATTCTCCATGTTCACTGACCATTATACCTTGAAATACCTTGTTAATAAGCCAGTGTTAGGGGGGCGCATATGCAGATGGTTACTACTCTTTTAGGAGTACGATTTTGAGATTGTTGTTAAGCCAGGAAGATTGAATTTGGGACCTGATCATCTGACAAGAATCGAGTAGGAGAAGAGCCTATGAATCTAGAGGAAAATCTGCCTGATGCACAGTTGTTCACCATACAGGTTGCTGACGATTATTATCAGGAAATCATTGATTTCTTGACCACTGGGTTCGCACCCACAGAGTTCACTACGCAACAGAAGAAGCAACTGGTATTGCATCGCAGACTTCACCATCATTGCAGGCCAGCTATACAAGTTGGGACCAAAAGAAGTATTGCGCAGATGTGTACTAGAGCATGAAAAACCATTCATATTGGCTGATGCACACTCAGGAGTCGCAGGAGGCCACTACGCAGGAATAGCTACTGCACAGAAGATACTATGCGCAGGGCTATGGTGGCCTACAATTCATAAAGACTCGAAGGAACATTGCCAGAGCTGTGATGTCTGTCAGAGAACAGGGAAGCCATTGCACAGGGACGAAATGCCTTTAAATCCACAGTTGACATTGCAGGCCTTTGAGAAGTGGGCTATTGATTTTGTGGGTCCTATTAACCCAGCAGGGAAAAGAACTGGTGCGAGGTATATCATTACTGCTACTGATTACCTCACCAAATGGGCAGAAGCAAAGCCAGTAAAAGATTGTAGCGCAGCTACAGCTATGGAGTTTATATATGAAAATATCCTCACAAGGTTTGGATGCCCAAAGATATTGATGAATGATCAAGGCACTCATTTTCTGAATAAGACCATTGCAGCTTTGACCGAAGAGTTCCACGTTCATCATCAGTGTAGCACGCCTTATCATCCATAGGCGAATGGAACTATTGAATCATTTAACAAAGTATTGGAGAATGTGCTAACCAAGATATGCAACGTCAATCGGGACGATTGGGACCTGTGCATCCCATCTGTACTATGGGCATACAGGACTACCTGCAAGAAACTAACTGGCCATACACCTTTCAGGTTGGCCTATGGGAAAGAAGCAATAATGCCGATGGAATTCATTTTTTGTAGCTTGAGAATCACAACGTTTACAGGCATGGCAGATCGCGCAACACTCGAAGAAAGGCTCCTACATTTGGTTGGGCTTGAGGAAGATCGCTTCATCGCAGGCTTACACCAACAAGTACAGAAATAATGCGAAAAAGCATGGCATGATTGCCACATCAAGAAAAAAAGCTTCTAGGTAGGTGATCTAGTCCTCCTGTATGATAGTAAAATCATGAAATTTCCTAGAAATTTTAAGATGCACTGGCTTGGCCCATATACCATAATGCATGTTACTAACGGTGGCACAGTCTAGTTAGCTACATTAGCTAGCGATACCTTACCGAATTTGATAAATGGTAGTAGACTAAAGCTTTACCGCGATAGTCTGGCTATGCATAGTTCTGGATGATTCGGGGAAGTGTACCACGCAACACTGCTGAAGTTGCGCATAAAAAAGAAGAAGAAGAAGAAGAAAAGAGCAGCGACGCAGAGCATGTACAGCTACTGATCGTGCAAAACAAGTCCAGATACTCATTGCGTAAAATAGACAGAATGACAGCCGTGCAGAAGAAAACACCCAGTGCGCGTCTTGAAGCAAACATCCCATTACACTGCCAGCACGTCATTGTGGAAATCGTGCCAAAACATCTGTCGGCCGGTTAGTGGGCCGTTAAACAAATTGACGACACTTGGAAACTCTAAATATTAAGGGTGGATGTGACATTTTGGAACCCATTAAAGAATGAAGTGACTAGTTAGCATTGAAATCTGGTTGGCAAGCTAATCCATTAACGCGGATCCAATGGAGTTGACAAGCTGGCTTGCGAGGAACCCTTTTGGCATTTAAGGAAACAACATTCGCATCATGAGAAGGATCGACTGATAAGCTCGAGATAATACGCATGAATTGGAAATCAATATGGCTTTAAGGGATTCGACAACTACGAAAGGCCATGTAGTAGACTAGCAATGACTATAAATAGACCTCGCTCGACCACTTAACCATTTTTACGAAGTGTTTGAACTAGTCGAGAGCTGAGCGACTAGAGCATTGTATGAGCAAACCGGTTGAGCTAGCAGATATTTCCTAGTTATTTGAGCAGGCAGGGATTCCAACAACAATGACGGTGACAAAACCAGGTGCATCTAGAAGTTCAGCACAACAGGCTATAGGAAGCAGCAAGGGCAAAGAACCAGCTTCAAAACAAGGGGGATCCGAAGTGCCATTACAACAAAAATCCTCGGCTCAAGTCCCGCTGTTTTATCCTGTGCCCGACTACATTCCCCCAAGGAAGCTCGATGCCCCACCAATCAACATAAAATATAACTTCAAATACGAAATCCCGCTACCCACTATCTCTACCAGGGTAAAGATTGAGGAGAATTTGATGGGTGGTGTACCAGGTTGAAAGATGGATGACCAAGACTTACTGGAGAATACACTGGTAATGCCAAAAAATTACCCACAATTTAGACCGAACGCCTATATCAATTGGGTCAAGGACACACAGACTGGAACCGGCAGGCTGGAAGTTCAAGAATGGCTAAGGGCCATCCGACCATTAGGCTTATTAAATTTACTGCAAATGCCACACTTTACTAAGAGTCCTGAGTTTTTCGCGGTAGCGCGAACGCTGCTCACATGCGTGCATGAACGATTCCTATGGTTGGACATGTGCATTGACATGAGTATCGACCTAGTCCATCAGATCACTGGACTAAACAAGCGAGGAGAGGACCCTGCTAACCTCATCATAAATAAGGCACACGATAAAGCCCTTAGTGCCGAAATAGAAAAAGAGTTTGGCGTAGTGCGCAAGGGACGAGGGTTCCCAACGGTCAACATCAATGACCGCGCAACATAGTTTACGACCTAGTTTCTTGCAGGAAAGCTATTGCGCAAGTGTAGACCACCTGAAGTACCTGCGGTCGCAATTAGGGCAGCCGCTAATGTATTGCACGGAAAAGCTTACAATTGGTGCCAATTCTTATTGAACGAGTTTCTGGCAGATGTTCAAGATACCCAAGATGATGGAACACCGTTCCATTTTAGTTGGTTGCTAGTGTTGATAGCCCTTGTAGGCTGGAGGGAGCCAAAGGGATATCAGGGATCTGCCACTTTAGCCTGACAAGGCCAAGGAACACGCTTTTCCAATATATGGGCGAGTCGAAAGGCCTCTAGGAAGCGGCACACGACTGAAGTCTTTTATGTTTACTATCACCAGTTGTGCAAAGTAATTTTGGCAACACTGCGCATTTCCAAACCACTAACTAATGAATACACCTGCATCATGAGGTTTAGCGTGAAAAGGCAACAATCCTTCATTCAGCCAAGGGCTGACAGAGATGTGACGGAGTTATGGTATCTAGGGTTTTACCTACTGGATGAGTAGGCGATCGAGGGAATGATGGAGCGATGGTAACTAGAATGGAAAGTTCCCACTTCAACCGATGATGCATCAGACTACGAGCAAAACGTAGAACCTCTTCGGGATAAGATCGAAGTAAATGATACTGACGAAGAAGATACCGAAACAAATCAGGAAGATAAGGGGAAACACCAGCAAAGAAGGGAAAGAAGGGAGGACTATCAAATGGAACGCCTATTGATGAAGAAAAGGATGATGCCCAGAGTCAAAATATAGACACACCAGCAGGAAAGAGAAAGGCCACTGAAGGCCCCTCACAACCACAAAGCCGAAGCACAAAGAGGAAAGATAAAAAACCTGAGTTTGGGCCACAACTACATCCAGATGATTGCGAGACCATTGCAACAAAATTGCAGGAAGCATGGGAAGAGACTCGCGTTGAGAAAGAATCCAGGCAAGAACAACTGCAGTTGACCATAATCCAAGTTATGGAGGAGGTCAAGACATTGGTAGCCCATATGGGATTGGGGCAGTCAGGTTCAGGTTTTAACGGGACGTCAGGAGAGCCGAGTGCACAAAGAAGACCACCTGTTGCTGAAAGCAAGTATCCGTGCATCCTGAACCTTGAACTGGGCTACCTTATCTATCCAAATGAAATGGTCAAGGAAGCAGTAAAGACTGGGTGCCTCGACCTAAATATTGGGGCCCTGCCCCTGGAGGACCTGAATGAGTTGCACATCAGAGTTGCATAAGAAATTCATGAGAGAGGCCTCGCCTCATATGATAAGTGTGCGTAGTTAACTGAAGACATCAATCAATTACGGTAGGAATCAGATAACACCAAGCAAGAATTGAGCGCAGCCAAGGAAAAGGGCCATAAGTTGAAGGAAACCATTTCAGCTATGTGCGCAAACATATAAGAATGCGAAGAAGAAGATGATATGGAGGACACAATAAAGAAAATTGGGGCCAAGGTAGAGTCCCTTACCTCTGAGAAAATATAAATGGAATCCTCTTATAAATGCAAAATCGCAGAGCTGGAAGCTAGGCACCCCGTCATTCCACCAGATCAATGCCCATCTCTAGCTGAGGTCATCGAGGCAAACATGGATGGAATTTCGTCGGAAGTGATGAAATGCCAAGATTTACTTGAGTGGATAATTACAGTAGTAATTGGGTTGAGTGAGGATCCTGCGCTATAGCAGGTAAGGGTAGAAGTAGAACAAAAGCAGCAGTAGGTGGATGCTGCAAGTGTGCATATGAGGAATGCGCTAGCAAGAGAGAAAGTGCAGAGATTTAATGAGTTCAAGGACCTACAAAAAGAGTTGGAAACACTAAGGGAGAAAGAAGCTGCTGCATCGGTTAAGATGCAACCTATTGAGCAAGAAGGCCTCGAATTAATGCAGCAATTCGACGCGAAGTTCGTAGAAGTTCAGGCGGCAGAAGGAACCATGTAGGAACAAGTGGCTCGGGAGAAGGTCTCGCAGGAAACTTTGGATACGATGCAAGGGTTCGAACGAAAAGTCAAGGAAATAGTTGCAGAATTAGTAGGAACTCTGCAAATCTTTAATTTGGGACGATGGAAGAGGCGGCACTAGTTTCTGCAAGTGAAAGTGACTCGAAATGAGCCACAGGTGAGTGTTAGGGGACTGTTGGGCTGGGCCCAAGTGGGTTGTAAGAATATACAAGTATGGAAATCGTGCGTAGCATGCTGCAGCAGGAAGAAAAGGAAATTTTGATAATTGCACATTGCGCGTTGCGACAGGAAGAGGAAGCAATTTTGTTGAAAGTGCATTGCATGTGGTGACAAGCTACAGGCAGTTTCGAGAAATTGCGCATGTCGCACGAAGGCAATGGCTAAGGCACGGTCCCGCAGGAGGACGATGCGTAAGGTAACGCATGAGGTATTTTTGGTTTAGAACATGGGTAAAGGTCAGACGAGGACATGAACTATTTCGGGTAAGGAATAGGTGGATAGTAGATGAAAGCGGCTTGTTCGAACGTGTGGCGACAAGCAGTTGAGATGATATACCATGACGCTGATGGAGACAAGCAGGAGAAAGAGTGGAAAGGGATAGGCCATGATGAAGTTGTAACCATTTTGAGGACTGCGGCTGTCAGAAGAGCGTGTGAGCCACAAGTGGCCCAGTTGGAGTAGGCGAAGAAGACTGTCAACGGTGACAACTAGGGTGGCAGTTAGCCACGCCAGTTTTGGAAACCTTAGGGTTTCGACCTAATGATTGTAAAGACATGACCTATGGGCATGATCTATAAATAAGGCACAACTTTGTAAGGGAAGGGTTACTCTTCAGTTTTGGTTAAGTATTTGGGTATTGTAAAATCTTAAGCTTAGAAAATACATTGTAAAGGATTTGCAATTGAGTGCATAGAGACCTATCTGAGAGAGAAGAGAGTCTGCAGCTGAGTGCGCAGAATAAGAACGGTTGTACCCTTCCCATTAAGAGCAATATTAACAACCGTTCTTGTGGATGAAGACTCCATCTGGGGGGGTGAACCACGTTAAATTTTGTTTTATGTGATTAATGTGTGTGTGTGATTGTTCATTTGCTTGGTATGAATGTTGATACTGCAACTATCTGTTATGTGATTGCTTTTGTATGTATTCGTTGCAGAGAAATGGGAATAATATGTTAAGTGATACATGTATGGATGAATGTTACGTATTTACCAAGTAGAAGTTTGTGAATGTATGAATCTGCAGTTAACCACATAAGTCGAACATTGAATTTAAGCATAGCATTGGAGCGCGCAGTAATTATTCGTTCATTCAATCTCCTACAACTTAATGATAAGAACTTGAACGGATTGAAGAGATAAGGAATGCTAAGTAGATTGGTTAGAATTAAACATCCTGGTAGGGACGCATAGTCTTTTTGATGCATCGAGTCATTGAGGGTTGCTGCGATGTAAGCTGTTGATAGCTTACTGTCATAACGCAAAGGTATCCTGTATCGCACAGTCATTAGAGGTGCAAGTGCGTAAGCGCAATTGCGCACCGAAGTACCTGACGTGGAACAGAAAGTTCATGCAGTTATCTGTCCGCGCAGCCCGTAGGTGTTGCGTTGCTTATTAGCCTTTCCCCCCTATCACATCACTCGGTTGTGGAAACTTGATTCTGCAACCACCCCCGTCAGCTTCGTCTTGGGTGAGACCTTAGTCTACGTGCAGACTGTTGCTGAAAGGGCCGGTGAATAGGGGTTTTGTTGGTTCCTTGAACTACGAAGTACCTGGGTTTATGATTGGAAACCTCCAGAAGGTTATTTACAGCCAACATTATGCTGCTGATGCGATATGGACCAAGCCAATGCATCTGCAATTTTCCTGGATGCTTCATAAACTTGCTGTCATACAACAACACCGAGTCACCCTGCTGAAACTATTTGTTTTTTATGTGGTGATCATGCCAAGCCTTCTGGCGATCCTTCTCCACATTCTGATGGAATCCTGCAATAAAGTGATCTTCTTCCAATTGAACTAACCATGCTAGATGTTCTTCTAATGCCGCTTCACCATCCATACCGATTGCCACCCGCGATGCGCAGACTTGGAACAATGTATTCCATCGGCATAATCGCTTCTTTCCCATATACTAGCTTGAATGGTGTCTATCCCGTCAGCCTTTTACATGTGGTGCGCCCACAAGACTGCTGGGATCTTCAGATCCTAGTCATCGCGGTTTTTAATTGTACACCTTTGTCATAAACTTGCTGTCGCAGCAGTGCAATCGATGACTGGTGCAGCCTATGCCCATCTTGTCAAATAATTTGTCGCTGTAATAATGTATCTTGCACCAGTGTGCTTCCCAGGTGGGTTAATAGGGCCCATGAAATCCACTTCCCATTTATAAAATGGTTGCAGTGTCACTTGAGGTTATAGGGGCATCTCATCCCTCCTAGAAGGTTTCCCAGTCCTTTGACAAACATTGTAGGTCCGTGCATAATCTGTTGCATCATTGTGAAGCCTGGGCCACCAAAGCCCTGTGTGAAGCACCTTCCTGGTAGTCACATGACTGTCATAGTGCCCACCATCTACTCCTGCATGTGCTTCTGATAAGATATTCCCTTGCTCATGAGGAAAGACGCATCTCCTCAATATCTTGTCCAATCCTAGTTTGTATAACTCGCCTGCAATCAACTGGAAATCTACGGCCTTGACCACCAAATGTTTCTTCTGACTAGTTGTGAACCCCTCCGGTGCGGTACCTATCGCCAGGAACTGAATGATCTCTTCATAATATTCATCAGCTACCTCAACCTTAAATAGCTGCACATTAGGAAACCCATCTTCAATGTTGGTCGGCTCCTCTCCTTTCTCAATCCGTGACAGATGATCTAGGCCTGTGTTCAAACATCCCGGCTTCACAATCACTTCAAAATTGAACTCTTGAAACATAAGTAGCCAGTGACATATCTTCCCCCCCAACACAGGCTTATTGACCAAATGTTTTAATGCAGAGAGGACTGTAAACATCTTATAGTGTCCTCCCAGTAAGTAGTGCCAAAACTTCTGCAACGCATAGACCATCGCTAGGCCTTCACTCTTTGTTGTGGTATAATTCCTTTCTGCAGACGATAACTTCCGACTGGAAAATGTAATAGGGTGATCCAGATCCCCCTCCCCAGATTGCGTAAGAACCACTCCTAGTGCGATCGATGGGGCATCAACATGGACATGGAACTCCTTTCTCTAGTCCAAAAATACCAGTATTGGCGCTGAAGCCATCTTAGCCTTCAAAGTTTCAAAACTTCCTTGACATTCAGGACTCCACTGGAATACCACATTTTTCTTCAACAACTTCTCCATAGGGGCCGTGATGGCTGCATAACCCGTGATGAACTTGCGATAATTCCTAGTGTGCCCCAACGTCTCTCTCAGCTCTTTAACGTTAGTCGACGGTGTTAAGCTCAGAATGAGCGCAATTTCTGCTGGGTCGACTAACAATCCCTGCTTGCACATGATGTGACCTAGTAATATGCCAAATGGTGCACAGAAAATGCACTTCTTTAAGTTCAACGATATTTGATGATGTCGACAGTGCTCCAACATAAACCACAGATTTTCTAGATGGTCACTAATCAAGTCGTACACGGTCCAGTCATCTATGTACACCTACAAAAATTTCTGGATGAAATCCCGGAAATCAGCAATGACAACCCACGAAAATATCGCAGGTGCATTCTTCATTCCAAACGGCATCACTGTGTATTGAAAACAGCCCCATTCTATCACACAAGTTGTCTTGTGGCAGTTTTCCTTCACGATGCAGATCTGATGATAGCTAGAGAACCCATCCGTGAAAGAATACATCTCTTGTCCTCCCACGTCTTCGAGCACCTCCTCAGTAAATGGGGTTGGAAAGGGATCATGCAAGTAGGTTTCATTCAACTTCCGCAAGTCGACACAAATGTGCACTTTGCCGGTCTTCTTGTCTTGCACCACCATAGGACTAATCCAATCCGACTCTTCAACCGGTTCAATAATACCAGCATCCAACATGCGATCAAGTTCTACCTTGACCCTTTCCTTACGGCACGGATTCAGTCGATAGGGTCACTACCTGATTGGTTTAGAATCTGGTTTCAACAGAATCTTCATCTCCCCTAGATCGCCCAAGATTCCCTTCATCTCAGAAAACTTCGTAGGGAACAAGTCTTGGAATTCATGTAGCAAGTTAGTGACCTTTCCCATCATCTCATCATCCCAATAGTCCCCAACATTCACGAACTTTGGATTGTCCTCTATCCTAATGTTGACCTTTTGGAGCTTCAACGGTTGACTGATCGGATTACTTGGTGCATTAGGTGCTACAATATCGCGACTTCCTTTGAATTCTGGAATATTGACATTCCACGGATCATCACCATATTCTAGCCCACCACTGATATTATAACATTCCATCATGGACTGCATGTTGCAGTGTGTGTGTGGATCCGCAGGATATGCCACCGGGACAACCTTCAGAACTACGTCACGGATGAGTTGCAACGCGTTATGAACATCCCGGTTGGCATCCACGAAGCTGAACATATGAGTAAAACAAACTGTCAACTCCAACCAAGTAGTAATTTCTCCCTGCAATTCAGCTGCAGTATACCATGATCGCGGCATTTCGTCCAAAGTATAAAGGCATGGACCCACTCATCTCTTGATTGCGATGCCCACAATGTCTGACACTCCATCAAATGACTGCCAGGGTCATTCCAACCATCATATTTTCCTATGTGGTAAACCTCGATATCGCCAAAATGAACCATCATCAATTGCCGACACTGCAGCCAACCTGCAATCGACTTCTTATGTGTCTCCCACCAGCATGCTGGAGCAGCCTTCAGTGCTTCCTCCAATGCTAGCAGTTGCTGTGGTTCTGAAACTTTTTCCTTGAATGCCACCAGAAAGTCAGCCAAGCCAGGCAGCCCTTCGCATACTGTTAATGTAACCGTTTCAGTCGCAACGCGGCATAATGACTACGTGACCAACCCACACTTGCGGAGTGACACCTCATGCAAGTGATTCTACCAATTTTCTAATGCGTCGTCAGAGTCAGAAGACGCAAAGAAAAATGTGCCACCCAAGCTCACCATTGGCAGTCGAATGAATATAATCTTCTGAAATATTGAATGCATGGTCCCATCTACTGGGATCTTCGTCCTTCACTGGTTCAATATACCTACATCCCTCAACCGGAGCCAACGGGGCGATGACTTTGAGATCGCGGTTTTCGAAAGTCATCATCCGCTTCTTGAAGTTGATAACTGCTACACTGTCATTATCCCATCCAACCCCCAACAATGTAGGATAGGACCTTCCTCCTTCAACTACTTCGATGATATCGAAGTCGACATATGTCTTCATTCCCTCAATGTCCACCACCAGCCGTGGAACTCTCCCAATTGGGGTCACCTTAGCTTGATTAGCTAGCCGAAGCTGTACGGGAGACCAGCTTAACGTGGGACTCCCCATTTTCTGCCAGGCCTGCTTGGTTAAGATGTTGACATCCGAACCCAAATCCAGAATGACTGAATCAATGTAATAGTCTCCAATCTAAATGTTCATACACATCTTTTTACCTGTCATCCGCCACTCTAAAGAATTTACCGCAGACTCTTGCCGTCCCCTGGCCGATTGCTGCAACAACCCCTCAATCTCAGCAAGAGCATTAGGATCCCTTGCCAGCAATAAACAACTCTCAAAGAATTTCTGCAAGGTTCCGGACTGCTGCGATGGACCAGCCTCTGAAGTGGTGTCACAAACAATGGCCTTACCTTGATCCTTTTCCATCACCTGTCGTGCCTGAAATAATGCATAACACTCGGAATCGATGTCCTCTACCGTTGTTGCACCTCCCCGAGTGATAACCACGACAACAGCATCTTGTGGCATTGGCTCCGCATAAATTGTCACAATAGTTTCTCCCTGGGTCTGGTTTAGCGGATTCCTAGGTTGATTCAAATTTTGGTTATCATTCCGATTTGGACGCTGGTTCTGATTCTGTGCTGGTTGCTGCACTTGATTTTGCACTGGTTGCTGCACTTGGTTCTGGTTCTGTAGTTCCGGAACATTCCCCGCTTGCCATCGCACAATCAACTGGGGGCAGTTCTCCATTGTGTGATCTGTAACAAAACAAAATGTACACTATGTCTGCAACTGTGGGAAATATCCCTGGTAGTGTCCCCATACCCCATAGTGATAGCATTGAACAGGTCCGCGACCTCCTCGTCCTCCTCTGCGACCAAATCCTCTGCCATGTCCTCCTCGAAATCCTCCACAGAATCCTCCCTGTTGTTAGTATTGTGATTGAATAAATGTTGTTGCATAGGATTCAATTGCATGCCTTCCCCTTGCTGCACATACTGGGGTTGTTGAACGTACTGTGGCTACTGTGGAGCCATCTGCATCGGAGTATATTGTGGCATAAACTGTTGTGGTTGCTACTGCGGTACAAACTGCACCTGCGGCTGAGGTAGCGGCTAGGCTACCTGTGGCTGCGGTTGTGGTTGTTGTATAGCACGCTGGTCATCCTTCACATAGAATGCATCGTACGTTCTCTCCTAAAGCAACCCATATGCATGAAAATCTTTGTGTTCATGTCCCATAGATTTACAGAATGTACAATCCCGATTCATCGGTTTTATGACCATCTTTTGCATGTATTGGAATTCCTCATGGCGGTGCCCATATACCTGACAGATGCGACACCACGACATACCGCCGCTATTCAACGGGTTCGGTGCCCCTGAAACTAAATAATTGCGGAATTCTGGGAAACTATCCTTAGTATGCCCCTCTTCGCGACATCGCATACACCATACTTCTTCTCGCTGTTCCTTGCCCTTCTTAATATCTTGCAGTTGTATGGTCAGGTTAGCGAGCTATGTTTGAATCTGCGACATCCTGGCTGCATTTTCCCTGATCGATGATGCTTCTAACCGCATTGCGATTTCCAAGGCTTCACTGGGTGTTGTAATGTTCTATTGCATCAGCGGTAGAAGAATATGCAGGAGCAATGCCATGATGAACCATTCTTTGTGTTGGACAACACTCATGTCAAAGCTAACCCTCGCCATTAGAGTTTTGAACTGCTGGTCAAAATCCCACACTGTTTTATTGGGATACTGCTTAATCTCTTTTAATTTTGTAATATACTGTGCTTCAAACTCGGGTTTTTTGAATTCTGCAATCAATCCTTTCCTGATATCGTCCAACGTCTTTTCTGGAGCTCCTGTAGGGACTAAAACAAACTTCATAAACCCTTCTAATGCACGACCTCGCAGATTTGTCACTAACTATCCTTTCTTAGCATCATCATCAGTAATCTACTTTACGGTCCATAGTGCCTCACATAAGAACCAGTATTGTTCAGGATTATCTGTTCTATTTCCATGGAACAGCGGCAACTTCGTATCCTCGCCAGCCATCTTGGGCTTCCTTCCTGTAGTCACTAAACTATTAGCAATCAAGTTTTATTGACATGGTGGTGTCAAAGTTGTGTTTCTTACTGGTTGACAGATAGTGAGGAAGGGTGTGGGCACATTACTGCTGGGGTTTGGTCCTGCCTCTATCCTGGGCGTAGCCTGGTTGTCCTTGTCCAGACTGTGAGGTCACTTCATCCCGTGTGGTCTTCCTTCGCAGCCTTGTGGTTCGATTGTAGCAGGACCTTCTCCTGTCCTCTGCCTCTTTTCCTGTCGAAACCTTGCTCCTCCCCTTGTAAGACCACTCTATTTCTTGGCTTCACTCACAGTGTCGTCATGACCTGTACCCATCTATCCCTTACTATTCCATGTAACGCCCCCCCACTGTTGCGGCATCCACGGCCTCTTCCCACTAGGGTTTCTACTGATCAAGCCGCATCTTCAATATTCCCTTTTCACAAATGAGCATCTTAATAGACAGCTGTAGCGACAACAGAAACCTGCCCCAGGGTCCGCGGAAGAAATATCTTTCAGCTTCACTATAGGATTTGTTCGTATGAACCGCAAATTCAGTGATATAGCCTTCCAATATGCTGTCAAGCCAAACTTCAACAGCCCGCGATGCTTTGTTGTCAACTTCCTGTAGCTCCTAGATCAGTTTAGGGGTCCAGGCTATCAGTTCACCACCTTGGAAGTTCCTCTTTTGAAAAGTCAACTTTGCTAACCACTCATACAGGATGATGGGGAAATCGTAGAAAAAATATTCGTGAGGACTGTTGTGAATATATTTCGCTAACCACCAATCTATCATCAACCCAAGGTTTTTGTTTTCTTTTTTAGCGAACTCTTGCAATTTTAGGTCAAACCAATCTTGGATCTCTGGTTTCGTCAGGTGCCACATATCGTCCTGTCACTTCGCACACGATCCTGGCAACGGAACCATTTGTTGACACAAACCCAGTCGACAGGGGTTCCCAACACTCTTGACACCAACCCACCGCGATCTCCCTGAGCACCATCCCAGACAGGTTTTACCCCATCTAGCAACACCTGTAGAGTAGATGAGGTCTCACCTGAGATGTTAAAGGGAGAGTTGACGGAACCATGTTTCCGTCGAATGAAGGAGGATGATGCGGCTCAATTACCCAACTTAATGCAATATTTCCGAAATAGATATAAGCATTTAACTCAAGCATTATTCATATTCATGGAATCATTCAACAAAACAAGTTATAATTGCGACAGATATAATAGTAAAGCATTAACCGCAGCAAGGAACATCGCGTCATTCATATATTCATATTGCAAAATGCATTACCATAGATAAACAAGAAAACACAGGGATTTTGCTCAATAACTCTATCACATCATATTAATTCCGCAAAAACCTAGATACAAAATATTCAGTCTTCAGCTCATACTCCGCAAAAGACAGATCTAACAGATATCTCCATATCTAAGACATACTATCCAAGATGATTCAACACTTACAATCCTACATCTATTTATAGGCTTTCACCTTTACATTAATTGTCCACTTTTTAACTACTTCCTAACCGACACTTCGAGCAAATGACCCAAAATCTATCTATTGTGGTCCAAATGACCCAAAAACCCGCATACTGCGGTACAACTAACCAAAAATTACATAAAATATCATCATCTACGCTCAACTTTCCACCTTTCGCGATATCGCAGCACTCGCAGTGCTGTAATAATGACCCATCCTAACCGCCTACCAACAATTGCATTGGAGAGAAAGAGGAGGAATCAAGAATATAGACTTGGATCAACCTTTTGAATAATTTACACATCCTCTTGAACCCTAATTTATTTTCTTAATAATTGTACTTGCAGAACGTTGTATGTCTGTCTTTCAACTCAGTATGTTGGTAGTCTCAATCTAGCTATAGGAATTTTTCCCTAACAACACCACCTTAGTCAATTTTATCCACAATAATTCCTTCATGTGCTTTAGTTCCTACTTTTACTGAGCTTTTATGAGCTAAGGCCCCCTTCTTTCTTTTGTATTTCTTTATCCATCTTTTCTGAGTTTAAATTTTCTTTCACCTGCTTTACAGATGGATGAGGATTAAGCAAGTGCACTAGGATGTTTTTGGAAAGTATGCATGCTTTTTCCTCAACCCCTTCCTTATTTTTCTCCTGAAAAGCCTCCAAATTGCTACCTTTTGGTCACTCATGGGCTACCTAATCCAACCTAACCAATTTGTGACCACTAGCTATGATTTGGAGTTTGATGTTTCCTAATGGGGTGAATTTTGCTATTCTAAGCCTGCGACATGTGAGATTTTCAACTTGCCTCCAAGGAACTCGAATTCTCTCTAAGATATATATTATATATTGTAATATTATTGATGAAGAATATAGAGTGGAAGCTTACATAAATTGAGTTTTCTCTCTTATGTTTCTACTTCATTATTTCTTCTTAATTTTGCAATTCTATGTGTGAATTCTTAGTGAGGACTACCTTATTTCTAGATCCTGGCTTGTTGAATTCTATTATGGTATTGAATCTATTTAGAATTATGACATGGTATTATATACTATGGAGCTTCGATTGAGCATAACTGCTTGCATTAGCACACACGAAGCAATGGAGTTACCACAACAATCTTGGGGCAATTGCCTTGAGTCCTTTGGCTTGACATTGGGGTCTACTCAGGTGTGATGATCTCCCGAATGTGCCTACTGAATAAAGAAGAGCTCATATATTAGATATATTATATAGTCGTCCATATTAAAATTTTAGAGAGTTTTATTTGCAGGTATTGAAGATCAAATTGTAGAAATATTGACATAATTTCGAATGGTGAAAGTCGCCTTGAAGTGTCTCCTTCTCTAGTTGTAGTAGAAGTTTATGAGAAACTTGATTTCTCCTCTTAATATGTAGCCTATCCAAAGAAAACATTCAAACCTCCATTATTGAAGAAGAAATATAATCCCATCTCTCATCGTGTTCTCCTATCATTCTTCAGATTGTGAGGATGATAAGTTTGTTGTGGAAGACCATTCACACCCTGAGCCTTCTCTATAAGCTAAGGAGGAATTGGATTCCTCTCTTTCATATGAGGATTTTGGTTCAACATTTGGTGTGGTATTGGATGTTTTGAAGGATATATCAAATTCTGGATATTATGCATCCGTTCTCCTTGGTATCTTGCTTCCTATCCACTGCTACATGATGACAAGCACATTTCCTCCTAAAGATGGATACTCTCAAGCCTCATTTGGACATGATCTCATGAATTTCAAGTTTGATGAGCACCTATATTCTCTCTAATATCAGTGGATCTCAGTTTTTCTACATGGTTACATCCCATCATGCAGTTGGTTATGTTCCTGATTCAGTTGAGAAAAACAATCCACTTCTTCCCAAGAAGAAAATTCATCCATAGATTTGACCAAGTTCACACCTACATGGAGTTTGGAGAGATTATTATGGTGTATTTTGAGTCCATTTTTGAGGGGGGTGTTTTATTCCCAAGTTATTTTCTCTTTTTCCTTGCATACATGGACATAATAAATTGTAAAGGGTGTCCATAAGCCTTTATTGCTTTGGCCCTAGTTTTGATATCTCACTCACATAAGTCAGGATTAAGGGGGGTTAGAATAATTAACCATCTAGACATTAGTTTTATGCATTTTTATGCCTCCTAGTGTCTTATACTATGTTAGTTGTTCACCTAGTGCTTGATTGTCCCACCTTAGTCAATTTGATCCATAATAGTTCCCTCATGTGCTTTAGTTCCCGCTTTTACTAAGCTTTTGAGATAAGGCACCCTTCTTGCTTTTATCCGGATTTATCTATATTTTATGATTTGAAATATTCTTTTTCCTTCTTTTAATATGGATGAGGATTGTTGGATCATTTTCCAACCAAACATCATTTATTTGGGCTTCTCAGCTTAATTTTCCAATTATCCTAAGTATTTTGACTCAATTATGTGCTTACATCATTAGGATATCATCAGTTTCAGTGAACTGGGCTCCTCCTTCATTCGGGGAGTCAACTAGGCCATAAATATCAGTTAAATGGTCCTCCTCCATCATTTGGGGAGCCAACTGAGATTATTTGCATGACTAAAGATCCCTACTCAATTTAACTGACGACATTTATTATTATATTCAACCAACTGGAGTTAGAAAGGCACCCTCCTACCTAGAATCTTATGGTGTCATTCCACCTAATATTCAGTTAACTAAATTTCAGAAAGGATCCCTCCCCTAATTTTGGGCATTTAGTTGAATTTTGGATTCAATTAGACTCATTTAGATAGTTTCAGAGTCTGTTGAAGTCAATTACATGGTACTTAAGTGGTTAATTAATGTGCTAAGTCGTGTTAACTGCCAAGTAAGCCACTCTCATGAATTCAATTTGAATGACCTCTTTATGATTTGAATTGCCTGGCTTATTGTAGCCATTTTTACACATTGTAATTATATTCTGAGTTTATGATAATTCATGAACTGCTGCAAACCTTTTGTATCAATGTTTCGACACACAATTTGCCGCATGCATATCTAGTAACTATTGTATTTGTTTCATAGATATGCTGTGCTTGAATTTTACATGGTATTAGAGCCATGGTAGGACAAGGAAACCTTTCTACAGAGTTTTATTGATGAAGCTTTCTGCACTAGTGTTTCTGCACCAGAGTTTCTGCACTAGTGTTTCTGCACTAGTGCTTTCTGCACCTTTGTTTTCTGCACCAGTGTTTTCTGCAACAGTTCTTTGTGCACCAGTGTTTCTGCACCAGTGTTTCTGCACCATTTATTTTTGCACCTGGAACACATATGAAGCTTGAGTAAGATTGCTAAAAGTTTTTCCAACACTGCACCGGAAGCTAGAATTTTTCCACATAAATATTGGATAATGTGCATCCAACTTATCAAGCTTGCTTGATAGTCTATGTCGAGTGTGATGCAACTTGAAAAGTGCAGGTTGTCAACCTAAATATTGTTTGTTTGTCTTTGATTGCAGGTTTCTCACAGCCTCCTATTACATTTGCTATAACTAAAATGAACTCTTCTTCAAAATATATTCTTACTCTTTTCAGCTATCATTAGTGGAAGGATGATATAGAGATTGTATTGCGCTCCAAAAGACTCTACAAAGTTATTATGGGCACAGAACCAGAGCCTAATGCAACCATATAGAAGTCCAGCTTCTTCAATAAGCTTGATGAAGCTTATGGTTTCTTATGTCTCAATATTTTGAAAGATATTCTTTCCCATCTCAGTGGATTGAAGACTCCAAAAGAAGTATGGGAACAACTTGCCACACTATTTGGAAAGCAGGATGATATGAGGGATTATCAGTTAGAGAATGAATTATATTCCCTCAATCCTGGAAATTTCGAGACCATTAATGAATTTTTCACCAAGTTCAAGCATTTGGTGCTTCAGTTGAAGCAATGTGGTGTCAAGAAGAAAGATCATTAGTTGATTCTTTCTATCCTTTCGAAAATTGGAGAATATTATTCAATGTTTTTCTCTACCTTCCATTCAGAAAAACTCACCATTCCAAATTGGAAGATGCCATCCTTGAATGCATTCATTGATTCCTTAACAAAAGAGCATGACAAGCTTGTTCAGATGGGGTCCAAGAGATCCTCCAAAGATCAAGCCCTATTTGCTAGAGGACCCACGGATTTAAATGCTAAAGGAAATCAAAATAAAGAGAAGACCAAGTTTGATCATCCCAAGTAGAAGGAGAATACCAAGCATTCAGATGAGCCCTCAGGTTCAAGAAAAGACAAGCAAAAGGGAAAGGAGAAGACAAAGTGTTCTTACTATGGTAGGGGATTTCATCCTGAAAGCTCATGCATGAAGAAAACTATTGATCAGATGGCCCTTCTCTTGGAGAAAACCAACATCAATCTTCTAGATGGTGCAAGGAATAAGGACAATAATTTTCATGTAGAAAGAGGTCATGCACTCATGGAAAGTGTTTCGAATTATATAGACCTTCTCATAGATTCAAGAGCTTCAAATCACATGGTTGAAACAAAAGACTCCTTCTCATCATTAGACTATGACATCTGCATCTCTATCCACATGGGAGATGAATCACGAATTTCATCAAAAGGAAAAGGTACTATTCATTTAGAACATGACAATTTTCAAAATGTTCTCTATGTTTCGTCTCTAGCTTCGAACATGCTTTATGTGTATCAAATAACACATGGTGGTTTTCCCAAGAAGGTTGTATTCAACCCTAATGATGTTGAAATTTATGATATTTGAACCAGAAAACTCATTGCAACAGGAAAGGCAAATCATGTTTCCAAAACCTATGAGTTTTCCCACTTTTTGTCGTATTCAAAGCCAAATTCCCTTCTGAATCATGGAAATGAGGTTATCCAGATATGGAATGAGAGGTTTGGACACCTAAATTTTAAATATTTTTAGCTGCTACAAAATAATTCCATTGGTGAAGGATTTATAGACATCAAATCCTCAAAAGGGATATGAAAGGGTTGCATCATTGACAAGCATCCTGAGCACAAGTTCAATTGAGGAAAATCTAGCAAAGCTTCTTGTATTTTGGGGCTAATTCATAGCGATATCATGGTTCATTTACCAAATCCCTCCATTAATGGATCAATGTATGTTCTGACATTCATTGATGACTTCTCTAGATTCACACGGGTATACCTTCTCAAGAACAAATAGAAAGTGATTGAAAGGTTCAAGAATTTTGTAATGTCCCTTTTTAAGAATTCTATTAAAAGGACCAATTTTTCACTTTTTCCCCAAATTCGACCTTTGACTAGTTTTGATGCTTAGGTCTCCAATTTTCCCCAAATGCTCCCAAATATTCTGAGAAGGTATATGGATGATGTTAAAACATAAATATGTGTTTCATGGATGCTTTTGGACCTTTAAAATACTTCTGAAAATCCTCTTTCAATTCTGGCCAATGTAGAAAACTTTACTAGTAGTTTCCCTTTGACTAGTATTGGTCTCTAGCTCTCCAATTGGCTCCAAATGCCTCTAAATCTTCAGTGAAGGTGTATGAATGATATTTTATACTTGATTATGATTTTCATGGATTATTTATGACCATAAAAATACTTCTTCAAACTTGATTAATATTCTGGACAAAGTATGGAATTTAACTAGCAAATTGGGGTTCAAATCCCCCCAAGGTAAGTACTGAAAATGACTCTCCAAATGCTTCCAAACTCACTCAAAATTATGAACAGAGGTAGGGGATGTCTGAGGGACATTATTTAGGTCCCATGTGAACCATTAATAAATTATTAAGTCTGTTCTAACCTTCTCCCAAACAGCAACAAAAATCACTAGTTCGACCTTCGAGGAAATAACAAGAAATCTTCTTCAAATAAAATAAAACTGAGCAAGATGGATCCAAATGCTTAAGTGCTGATCATCAAACTTGTAATACTCATAAATGGTAGTCCATACATCATAAATATATAAGATAAATATTCTTCCATTCTAAATCATCATCAATATATTGGCATACATCAATCTAGTGGGGGAATGGTCACTGTTTTCTCATTAATAATCCATTTTACATATAACCACTTGGTATTTAGACATGAAATTTATGGAGATAAAGAACAGAGTATATTAATCATATTAAAACATAAATAGATCATGAGAAGCTCTCCCAAAGAGTACAAGAGCTCACCAAAAACGCCCTCCCTCAAGGGTCAAGAATATGCCATCAAAACTGGAAATGGTTGAGAGAGTGTGCTGTGCTAGAAGAAACCATGAGATTCCCTGTATCTTACACCTACAAATAAAAACTTCATTAAATATCCAACTGAAAGTTCTTAATTTCCTTTCCAATTAACAACTTGGATGGGAATCTTCCACCCTCGAAATTGGCTAAGGCAAGAAACTAGTCATCCACTAGCTCTCCCTCTTCATAAATGCAATTGCAAATTTCCCAAATGATCAAAAGATCCCATTCTTCTTTTTTCATCAATTTTATAAACTTCTAATGTCCTCCATGGGTCGAATTTATTCCAATAGACTCATGCCAACTCAAGTTGGGAAGAGATTCCAAAGAATGCCACTTGTACAACAATTCCTAGTCTCCCACTTCCGCCAAATCACATGTGGAAGCATATTAGCTTCTCTAACTTCCTTGAGCACCATCTTGGAGGATAGTTTTAGTCCTGACATGTCATATATGTCATATGTCATCCTTCAGATCTGATTTATGTCATAGGTGTCATAGCATCTTCATCATTGTTGTCATAGAGCTAGGGAATCTAGCCCAAGTGTCTCATTAGCTCCAAATTTCCTCTTCCTCTTCCATAGGAGTTACTATTCCTCTAAATTTCGACCTTGGATGAGTCATACAATGAATAATACCTTTTGAACTCCCCCAATTATGTTACCATTCACATTGAATTCGAATTGGTGAGAGAATGATGCCAAGTGTAGTGGAGGGAATCTAGCCATATGTGGGTCCCCCTTCTTCCATGTGTCTTCATGATCAAATGCCACTTTGATTTTCACTTGTATATATTTATTTATCTCCTTTATTAAATATTTATTCCATTCTAATGTTCAAACATCATTTATCATTCCCCTTATTCCAATTCCCAAAGCTTCCACCCCAAACCTAGGAAACTAGTTATTTTCCTCCTTGGCAATTATTTGACCCTTAGCATCAATTTGACAAACTCTAATGAATATGTCCAATGGGATTAGGCCATTGTGACGCAATTCCAATTTGGGACATGACAAATCCTCCCTTCCCAATATTGCTTGTCCTCAAGCAATTTCAAACATGGGTGCTAAAGAACTTGCTTTCTGTATAATTCTTTGAAGTTGCCATTGAATTGCCCAACCTTGAGTCTTTGAGATTCCATGAAGATTTTAGAGAGGAACCACCATGCTTGCTGCTGCACTACTCTGATAAAAATCACTTTATTAAGTGGGAAATCCATCTCCCATACTGCTTGTTTCCCCAAAAAATTTGAAACCAATGAGACACAAATTATTCCAAGGTCCCATTGCTTGTACTGCACCCCAATAATTAGGAGTGCTCTCCAACCCATACCATTAGATAGGAGGATTCCTGGATCCCATTTTCTTGTATGCATTCTTCCAAACATCATGAGTACAAAATATATATCATCAAAGTACATAACAACATAATGAAAATGTACATCAAGGAGGTGCTTCATCAAAGAATCATGAAAGTGCTTCTACCTCCAAGCAAGTAGACCACCATTTTCCAAGTGCATACAAGCTTCAAGTGACCAATCAAATCTGCTCCAATGACATAGGTGAGGATCCCATGTCCTATAATTCTGCTCCCAAAGGATGTGATATGCATCAAAATATTCAACCATGTATTCTTTCATCCAAGAAGTGAATGAAGAATCTCCACTAAAATCTGAACCAAATAATGAGCAGAAAAAACAAGGAGACTTCAAATGACTCAAAGAAGTCTCACCCATACATCCCTGAATGTGAGAATCATAAAGATATAACAAAGTATGTGGCTTCCAACAAAAATGTTCTCCAATCATAAATCTATTCACCCAAGTGTTGGATAAAGTTCCTCCAACATCAAATGAATCAAGTGTTGAGTAAGAAAAACCATGAGTCTTCAAGTGATTCAAATGCATATCATAGGTGCATCCATGTAGATGTGCATCATCATAAAGTAACAAAGGATGATACTGCAAATGTGAATAAGATTGTGCTCCAACCATATCATCATAAAAAGTAAATCTAGGAGTTCCATACTCCTCATGTGACACCATACAAAAAACCCTTTCACCCATTCTTCATTGAAACTAATGCTGCAAAAATGGAATTATAGGATGTGGGAGAATTAACTAACTCACCCAAATGATCAAAAAGTGCAGAAGATTCATCATGGGAAGGATCCATATGGGTAGTATCATGCAACTCTTTCAGAAGTGTGAAACCTTTGTCATAGATTGGTTCCAATGTAGAGGAATCATGCTCTTCTTTAAAAATTGCATAACCTTCATCGAGAGACAATTCAAGCTCCTCTTCCACCACATCAAGTGTTTGTATCTCTTCAAGTTCATATTCAAACAAATAAAGCACATTCAATTTTCCACATTTCTCATGATCCACCATGTCATGAGAATCCTCCAAACAATCTACCATTTGACAATCTGAAACATCGGAGGAAAAACAAGTATCTTGCAACTTTTCTAGAAGTTGCTCATTTTGAATTGTGAGCTTATGAATATCCTCATTATTCTTCAATTATGCATCAAGTAACAATTCATTAAGCTCAAACAAATGGTTTCCATCAAAAAGCAAAGACATGAAATTACCTTTGATGTGGCACATTTCTCTTTGAATCTTCTCCATGTCTTCAAGGAAGGATGTTTCCTCCAATGAAGTAGCTGTCCAACAAGAATTTGACACCAATGCTTGAGTGTTATGGAGAATGCTGAGAGACTCTTGGATCTTCTTTTCATTCATATTTAAGGATCCTTCAAGAAAATGAGGATCTTGCAAATGAATCTCCTCATCTTTTCCTTCTTGCTTGGACCAACTTCATGAAGCTCGAGTGGTGATGGGGAAGTTGATCTTATTTCTTCTTCAACTGCTACAAGGTCTTCATTTTCATGTTTAATGGAAGTTTGGCTTACCACAACACTTTAAAAAGTGATCTCTATGTCACTAACATAGAGGTGTGAGCACCCATCTGTAGGTACTCCTTCATAGTTCAATCATCCATCAGTAGATTCTCCTTGATTCATGTCCAACGTAGAATGTGTCTCGAATTTATCTTCAATACTCTCAATAAAATCTTCTTCATGATCATGTGATGTCTTTTCATATTTCTCCTTCAAGCAAGCTGATGCATTTTTCCCCTTGGTTTTATTAAGATCAATATATTTTCTCTCAGGTTCGATAGCCAAAAATTCGAATCCTTTCATAAACTGCTTGGTCAACTCTTCAATGATTTTTATATGGTCCTCACCATCATTCACACACACATGATTTTCTCTCCAAATGTTTTTACAAGAAGGGCATAAAGCTTTCCTCACTAACTCGACATCTTCATTCTTGGGCCTATTTGCAAACACCACATCAGCATAGTATTCAAAAATCATGGCCTTTTGTTTTTTTTTTTCACTCAAAGCAAGATGTTCTAGATATGATTGATATTGTTGGGGCAAGGTTTTATATTTTTCTCTATACCTTTGTAAAATATCCATAGCACTATCCTTTGGTGGTGTGACATACTCATATTTATCATACATAGGGTCATAATCATAATATTCATTCCTCCTGAAATTGTAAGAAGTGTTGCATGATGTCACCTCTTCCTCATACCATTCACATTCTACTTCCTATTGCTCATAAGCATCTGCATATTCCTCATAAGAATTGTACTCATAGGGTTCATCATAATAGTAAGACATGGTTGCAACTTATTATTCAATGTATGATATTATTTCACAGGTGCAAGGACCATGCTATGATACCACTGTAATGTCCCTTTTTAAGAATTTTATTAAAATGTCATGTCCCCAATTTTGGCTCATCTAGTACCATAGGTGAAAGGGGACAAGATCAACCCCTAAGGGAATTAAATTGTATTAATTCTATTTGCTTAGAATTAATTTTAGCATAAGTCTCACAAATTGGCAAATTTATTTATTAAAGGTAATTTTGATAAATAAAACTAATGGATAATGAGCAAGTGGGCCAAGAGGGCACCCAGGTGGAAGATGTTGCCAAAAATGGAGTAGGGGATATTTTGGAGACAATTATACCATAGGAATTAATTTTGAGTTGTATTATCTTTTATTAATATTTTATTTGTTATGCTGAATAAATGGAGAAATTGGCTCACCAATTCGAATTAGTGGATAAGGTTGGAGGAATTATTTGGAGTATAAGTCATGTAAGCACTAGAGTCCAAAAATGTTGCCAAAAATTATAAAAGAGGAATATTTCAGGAAAAGAAGCATAAATCCAGAAAGTAGGAAAGTATGAAACGCAGGAAAGTTTAGAAAACAAGGAAAGTCAAAAAAAGAGGAAAAAGGAAGGAAAGCCAAAGCAAAGCAAGCAAGCAAAGCATGGAAAGTATGTCCACTCATGGGTGACCTATTCTCACAGGTGACCAAGCTAAGTAACTTGATCAATAGGTCAACATGAATTCTATTTAAGAAGGTTTCCAACTTCATTCAAGAACTTTTGATCATTATTAGAATTCGTGAATGAGAGCTCTGAGCCCTCTAGTTGAGTGTTGTGCCTCAACAAGTTATTCTTGTGAGATGTGCCCCAAGGCCCTGTGAGTTTTCTGTGAGTGTTATTCAGGTCCAAAAACTAATATTACAGCCAGTGACATCCATTTCAGATCAGCATTGAAGAATTAATGTCAGATTGAAGAGGAGGCTACCAGTGAAGAATATTTGCAGCTAGATTTGGTGGAGGAACACTAGAGGATGAAGAAAGTTATGGAGAGATGCGCCCAGGACCTCCAGTGAGATCTATAAGCTGATGTTTGAAGATATTAGTGGCTTCTAAATTCTAGAGATCAAATATAAGAACCATTCTCCACTCTTCTTCTACTTCTACTACTCCCACAACTAGATTTGGAGGTGATTTCCCTAAAGGAGAGAATTAGTTTGATGATGGCACCCCACTGAAGATTAGTAGCTCAGAGTGCAGAAATATCAGCCATCTAACCTATATATGGAATGATATTAACTTCCAGAACAAATCCAAAGTAACTTATTTCTTCTCTTCTCTATTCTCCCACTGTTGTAACAGAAAACTAGCCTGGGAGGCATTGCTATTTGAGAAGCAAGCAATAATAAAAGGAGGAATGTTCTGAATGCTATATTTCAAGTTTTATGTGTGGAAAATATTATATCAGAGTTTTAATTAACATCATAACAGATTTTGTGGTTCTTTAAAGCAGTTTGCTATGTTAAAATGCAAGACTAGCTAGATTGATGTCAATTCTAGACTAGTTTCACCACTTTTACTGCCAAATCAATTCTAAGCACTCATTTTGCATTCTGTTAGTTGGAGAAGGTCTTTGACTCAGTCTAGTATCCATATTAGTCCCTAATTTAATAATTTGGAATCCTTTAACCCCAATTTGGGAAGCTTAGAAAATTACTAGCTCAACAATCCCGGGTGAGCTCTTGAACCCCAATTCTTCCTGAACTCTCCCAAGTCTGTTCAAATAATTTACTGAAAATCAAAAGCACTTATTTTACTAATATAACCTCTTCCATTAACTCCTAGGATCCCCGCCTGTCTAGTATGCATATGCCAGCTGCTCAGGAGGCCTCAAAGTAAGCATAGACTTGCTCTATGCTGAAAAGTGAATGGTTCTTGGGAGATGTGCCCCAAGGCCCTATGAGTTTCCTGTGAGTTATATTTAGGTCCAACAACTAATATTACAGCCAGTGACATCCAGTTCAGATCAACATTAAAGAATTAATGTCAGATTGAAGAGGAGGCTACCAGTGAAGAATATTTGCAGCTAGATTTGGTGGAGGAACACTAGAGGATGAAGACAATTATGGAGAGATTCCCCCAGGACCTCCAGTGAGATATATAAGCTGATGTTTGCAGATATTAGTGGCTTCTAAATTCCACAGATCAAATATCAGAACCATTCTCCACTCTTCTTCTACTTCTACTACTCCCACAGCTAGATTTGGAGGTGATTTCCCTAAAGGAGAGAACTAATTTGATGATGGCGACCCATTGAAGATCAACAATTCATTTAGCAGCAAGATCATCCATCTAACCCGTAGATGGACTGATATTAACTTCCATAACAGATCCAAAGTAACTTCTTTCTTCTCTTCTCTATTCTCCCACTATTGTAACAGAAAACTAGCCTGTTAGGCATTGTTATTTGGGAAGCTAGCAATTAATAAAAGGATGAATGTTATGAATGCTATATTTTGAGTTTTATGTGTGGAAAATCTTATATCAGAGTTTTAATTAACATCATAACATATTTTTTTTCTTCTTTAAAACAGTTTGTTATGTTAAAATGCAAGACTAGCTAGATTGATGTCAATTCTAGACTAGTTTCACCACTTTTACTACCAAATACATTCCAAGCACTCATTTTACATTCCATCAGTTGGAGAAGGTCATTGAATCAATATAGTATTTATATCAGTCCCTAATTCAAGAATTTGGAATCCTTCAACCCCTGTTTGGGAATCTTATAAAATTACTAGCTCAGCAATCCCGGGTGAGCTCTTGAACCCAAATTCTTCCTTAAATCTCCCAAGTCTGTTCAAATACTTTCCTGAACATCAAAAGAACTTATTTGACTGATATAAACTCTATGATTAACTCCTAGGATCCCCACCTATATAGTATGCATATGCCAGCTGCCCAGGAAGCCTCGAAGTAAGCATAGACTTGCTCTATGCTGAAAAGTGAATGGTTCTGGTACATGGTGCATAGGAAATATCTGATCTGACATCATGAATTGCTGATTCACCTCATTCCATTCATTTTCCATAATTGAATGTTCATCCTACCATCCTCATATCTTGCCTCAGTCCCCATCACTTACTTCCTGCTCTGTTCGAAAAAATTGTCAAAAATTTAACTAGTGAATTTTATCAAAAATTTGAAGTTAGAGATAATATCTTGGTTAAATATTTACAAGGATATTACAATGGTATCGGATCACTTTCCTTGGCTCATCCTGTGGAAAGTAACTCTCAGTGGAAAAGTAGCTCAAGACTATCTTGAAGTTGCAGTTGTGGAATTAGTTCCATGTCATGGAAGATTCAGACTTTGAGTTGTATGAGGAAGAAGATTATTTTTATGAAGAGTATAATAATTATGATGAGAAGTATGAAGAATATTGCAGATAGTATGAGGAAGAGAATTTCTAAGAAGTACCTTCCACAAGCATCTCCCATGAGATCATGATTGGAAGAAGAGACTATGGTTATTCTGATAGCCATAATTAGGAAAACGTTGCATGTTCCACAGTCAAAGGTCATCCTTCTATGGAAGAGTTAATAAAAGATATGAAAGATTTATTGGATGCATGTGACTTCACAAGATTTTTTGGATCCTCTTCAAGAAGAGCCTCCAATAATATTCATCCTAAGACAACCAGGGAGAAGCAAGACCCAAAAACCAATCATGAGATTATTGACAGAATGGAAGAAGAATCTACTACAAGATTCTATGCTGAGGATTTCAAGATCACCTCAGAAGAGATTGGTACTATTAGGGGTGCTGAGCCATATTTTGGATCAGATCCCAAAGAAGAACATAAATCAGATCCAAAGTCACCACATCAGCTTCACAGGGAAGCGGAAGTTGACCTCACATCAGTTAGATGTGAACTAGTAGAATCGGTGGCAGAACAAGGCATCATAACCCCACCCATTGAAGAGAGAAGCATGATGCAATGGTTTGGACCAATATCAGATTTTTGTACCAATTTGTGTCATGATGATGTTGCATCCACATTAGAGGATAATTATTGCATAAGGTGTTGGCAGGTGGTTTGGTAGAGTACTACCGCAACATCTCCGATGCTGCGACAAGGCAGAAGATGACGCGAATGGTGATGAGCAGAAGATTAGTTATGCATTTTGGGTCGATTGTACTGCAGAATGCAAATTTTGGGTCATTTGGACCACATATTATGTAATGTTGAGTAAGTTATAACGCAGAATGCGGGTTTTTGGTCATTTTTGGATAAAGTCAGTTAGATATTGGGTCATTTGTCCACAGTGTCAGTTAGGAAGTCGGTAGTAAGTGGACAAGAGTTGTAAGGCGGAAGCCTATATATAAATAAGAATTGTAGGTGTTAAAGGAGAACTTGAGAGAGAACAATTTGCGAGCAGAAGAATGTGAAGCTTGATGTTGGTTGTATGATTCGTGGGTATGTTTTGATGTCAAGAGTCATTGCGAAGATCTAGTTTTTGTAGAGACATTGTATCTGGGTTGACAATGATAATATGATGAAGCTATTTTGGTGCAATCCCTATGTTCAATTTGTTCCAGTTATGATAATGTGATATTGCACTATACGAATAATGGCATGCTTCTTTGATGCGATACTTGCTTTACAATTACCGTTGTTGCAATGATGAATGTTTCGGTTGAATATTGCTTTACTACTATGTTTAATACTGAAGGATCTCTATCGCTATGTTGCGATAAGTTTAAGTATCATAGCCGCAACCATCATCTTTCATTTGGCGGAAACATGGTTCCGTCTACTCTTCCTGGATGCCTCAGGTGAGACCTCATCTGCTCTGTAGGTGTTGATGGGCGGGATAAACCCTGTCTGGGCCGGTGCTCAGGAAGACCGTGGTATCTGTCGATAGTGAGTGGGACCCCTATCGACTAGCGTCGTACTAACAAATGGTTCCATTGCGGGGACCGTGTACGGAGTGAAGGAAGGACATGTTGTGGCACCCAATGAAACCGGAGATCCAAAAATGGTTTGATCAGAAGATGCAAGAATTTGCTGAAGAGGAAAGCAGGAACACGCGGATAACTGTAGGATAGTGGGTAGATAGGTACATTCATGATGGTCCACATGAATGGTTCTTCTGCGAATTCCCGGTCCTATTGTTCGAATGGTTGTAAAATTGACCTTCCAAAAAAGGAACTTTCAAGGTGGTGAATCGATGACCTGGACCCCCGAATTGATTCAGGAACTGCAGGAAGTTGATAATAAAGCATCGCAGGATGTCGAAGTGTGATTCGATAGCATCCTAGAAGACTATATCACAGATTTCTCGGTTGATACTCAGAAGTCCTATAGTGAAGCCGAGAGATATTTTTTTCGTGAACCTTCGAGCAAGTTTTTACTATCGCTTCAATTGTCGATCAAGATGCTTATTTGCGAAAAAGGGATATTGAAGATGCATCTTGATCAGTAGACAACCTGGTGGGAGGAGGCCGTGGGTACCATGACTATTGGGGGGACGGTACATGGAATAGTAAGGGGTAGATGGGTGCAGGTCATGATGAGACTGTGAGTGAAGCTGAGGAAGAAAGTGGTCTTACGAGGGGAGGAGTGAGGTTCCGACAAGAAAAGAGGCAGAGGACGAAAGAAGGTCCTGCTGCAGTCAAACCGCAAGACCGTGAAGGAAGACCACAAGGGTTGAAGTGACCTCACAGCCCTGACAAGGACAACCAGGCTATGCCCAGGATAGAGGTAGGACCAAACCCCAGCACCAACGTATCCACACCTCCGCTCACTATCTATCAGATAGCAAGAAATACCACTTTGACACCGCCAAGTTCGTCAACTCCATAGAAGTTAATTGGTAGTAGTATAGCGAAAGGAGAAAGTAAGCCCAGAATGGTGGGCGATGATGCTAAGTTACTGTTGTTCCACGGGAGTGCGATAGACAACCCAGAACAGTATTGGTTTTTGTGTGAAGCAGTTTGGACCGTAAAGTGTTAAATTTTGAGCATTAATTCACAATACTCTAGGATCTTTACTGAGATAATAACATATACAGTATATCAATGCATAACAATCACAATAAGCATTAAAAGCATCACAAGAATCAAAAGCATGAGAGACAAGAGACACAGAGTTTCCATGGGGAAAACCCTAAGGTGAAAAACCTCACAACTTCCTCAGAGATAGAGAGAGCAATGGCTCAACCAAAGTACAGCCAAAATACACTGAGATAGTCTCCTAGTAGCAGATGATCCTCCAGCTCACTAGTGTGCCACTTTCCGAGTGAGAGAAGTGTGATTTTCCGAGTGATAAAAATAGAGATCTCCTGATCTCTATTTATACTAGACTATTTTCCCAGTTACACTATGGGGATGACTTGTCTATCTAGATACATCCACAATATAATATATATTTCAGGGCTGACCCCACACATGGTGGTCTAATAACCCATCGGCAAGTACACACACTTGCGACACTTGTTAATCCACATGATGACATTTTCTTATAGAGGAATAACACATCTATTATAAGGGTACAATAAATATATATGAAATACATAGATGAAATACATTCGGAAGTTACATATACATCAACATAAAGCAGATCACCGATGATGTTGCTAAGAAAGGATAGTTAGAAACGACTCTGCGAGGTCGTGCATTAGAATGGTATATGAAGTTTGTTATAGTCCCTACAGGAGCCTCAGAGAAGTCGCTAGATGATATTCAGGATGGGTTGATTGCTGAATTTAGAAGGCCCAACTCTGAGGCTCAATATATTACAGAATTGAAAGAAATTAAGCAGTATCCTAATGAGATGATATGAGATTTTGACCAGTGATTCAAGACGCTGATGGCTAAGGTTATTTTTGATACGAGCGCCGTCCAACACAAAGAATGGTTCAATGCGGCACTGCTACCACATATTCGGCTACCATTGATGCAACAAAACATCGCGACGCCCAGTGAAGCTCTGGAGATTGCAATGCGATTGGAGGCATCACCAATTGGAGAAAATGCAGCCGAAATGTCGCAGATACAAACAAAGCTTGCTAACTTGACTATACAGTTGCAAGATTTGAAGAAGGGAAAGGAGCAACGTGAAGATGTTTGGTGTGCACGATGCCGAGGGGAAGGGCATACGAAGGACAATTTCCTGGATTTCCGTAATTATTTGGTGTCAGGTGCGCCAAACCCATTGAATGGCAGCAACATGCCATGGTGTCGCGTCTGTTAGGTGTATGGGCACAGTCACGACAATTGCCCATATATGCAAAAGATGGTCACCACCCTGAGCAATCTTTATTGTACATTCTGCAAATCAGTGTGTCACGACGACAAGGATTGCCGTGCATATGGGTTGCTACAAAAAAGAATGTGCAACGCGTTCTATGTAAAGGACGACCAACATGCTGTACAACATCCGCAACCATAGGTAGCCCAACCGCTACCTCAACCGCAGATGCAGTTTGCACTGTAGCAACAAAAACCATCGCAGTTCATGCCGCAATATGCTCCGATGCAGATGGCTCAACAACAGCCACAGTACGTACAGCAACCGAAGTATGCACCACAAGGACAAGGAATGCAAACGGCACCAGTACATCAACAGTTTAATCAACCATAGTACCAGCAACAAGGAGGATTCCGGGGAGGATACCAGGGAGGACGTGGCGGAGGATTTGGTCGTAGTATTCACGGACTGGTTTAATGTTATCATTATGCGGTATGGGGACACTATGAGCGAGACTGCCCACTGTTGCAGAACCAGTGTATGTTCTACTTTGTTAACGATCGTACAATTGAGAATTGTCCACAGTTGATTGAACGATGGCAGGAAGGGAACACTCCCCATTTGCAGACACAGCCCCAGGCACAACAGCCCGCTCAGAACCAAGTACAACAACTAGTGCAGAACCAGAATCTGTGGCCGAATCAGAACATAAATCAAAATATAAATCAATCAGGGAATGTACCACCGAGTCAGCAGCAAGGTGCAAACGTTGCGACAATTTCTGCAGAACCAAGACCGCAAGATGCTTCCGTTGCTGTGGTCACTCGAGGAGGAAAGAAAACTGGAGAAGACAGCTCAACGATCCAGTTAGATGGACAAAAGAAGGTATCATTTGACATTGATATGGAATGGGAGACGTTTCTTCAGGCACGACGGGCATTAGGAAACGATCGGTGTAAAGCCGTCATGTATGACATGCCCTCTACTTTTGATGCTACTTCAGAGGTTATGCCGTCGTGGCAGTCCAGAACACTTCATGCATTTTTGGAACATTGTTTGTCCCTGGAAAAAGATCCCGACGCTCTTTCTGCGATTGAATCCTTGTTGCGAAGACCAGCCCAGGATCGACAAGAGCTCGCGGTTAATACCTTGCAACGACGGAAGATGGGAAAGGAGATGCGGATGAATATTCAAATTGGTGACTATGATGTTGATTCAGTTATTCTGGACCTTGGTTCGAATGTCAACATATTGACCAAGCAGGCTTGGCAGAAGATGGGGAGCCCCCCATTGATCTGGTCTCCTGTACAACTCCGATTGGTTAACCATGCGAAAGTAGCACCCATTGGGTGAGTTCCACGAAAGGTGGTAGATATCGAGGGTATGAAAACCTATGCCGACTTTGATGTCATAGAAGTTGTTGAAGGTGGCAGCTCCTATCCCACGCTGTTGGGGATTGGATGGGCTAATGATAGTGGGGCTGTAATCAACTTCAAGCGACGTATGATGACCTTCGAAAATCATGATCTTAGAGTTATCGCCCCGTTGGATATAGCTGAAGGATGCGGCTACATAGAGCTAGTGAAGGACGACGATCCCAGTGGATGGGATTATGCATTCAATATTTCTGAATTTTATATACATTGAGCTACCAACAGTGAGATGGGATGCCACAGTGATAGCTCTGCGTCTTTCGACTTTGATGATGCGCTGGAATATTGGCAGAACCACTTGCACGAAGTATCGCTCCGTAAGTGCGGGTTGGTCACACAGTCATTATGCCGTGTCACAATTGAAACGGTTACACTACCAATATATGAAGGACTACCTGGCTTATCCAACTTTCTAATGGAGTTCAAATAAAGAGTTTCCGAACCACAATGCTTGCTGGCATTGAACGCAGCATTGAAGGTTGCTCCAGCACGCTGGTGGGAGACACAAGGCATCAATTGATGGATGGTCAAAATGTCAAAGATTGATGATGGTACATTTTTGTGATACTGATGTCTACCACACTAGAAAGTATGATGGTTGGACTGATCTGAGTGGTCACTTGATGGAATGTCAGCGGTTACGGGTATCCCGCCAAAAAGATGAGTGGGTCCATGCTTTTATCCATACTTTGGATGAGATGCCACACTCATCGTATACTGCAGCTAAGTTGCGAGGGGAAATTTCTATTTGGCTAGAGCTCAGACTATGTTTTACCCATACATTCAGTTTTGCGGATGCCGACCCTGAGGTCAATAATGCATTATAGGTCATCCGTGATGTAATTCTGCAGGTTGTCCCGGTAGCATATCCTGTGGATCCACATACACATTGACCGATGCATTCTCTCATAGAGTTTTTCAATATTAGTGGTGGGCCAGAAGATGGTGATGATCCACGAAATGTGAATATCCAGGAAACCGAAGGAAGTCGTGTTGTGGTACCACCTGATGTGCCAAGAGACCTGATTAGTTAGCCACTGAAGATCCGCAAGATTAACATTGGGACAGAGGACACTCCGAAGTTTGCAAATGTCGGGGATTACTGGGATGATGAACTGATAAGCAAGGTCACGGATATGCTCCATGAGTTTCAGGATGTATTTTCGAAAATGTTTTTTGACATGAAGGAGATTCTGGGCGACTTAGGAGAAATGAAGATTCCACTAAAACCAGATGCTAAGCCTGTCCGGCAGTGACCCTATCGACTAAATCCATGACATAAGGAGAGGGTCAAGGCAGAAGATGATTGCATGCTGTAGGCTGGTATCATCGAACTAGTCGAGGAGTCGGAAAGGATTAGTCCTATGGTGGTACAAGACAAGAAGACTGGCGAGGTACGCATTTGCGTCGACCTCAGGAAACTAAATGATTCATGTTTGCATGATGCATTCCCAACTCCATTTACTGATGAAGTACTAGAAGGTGTGGGTGGCCAGGAGATGTACTCCTTCACATATGGGTTCTCTAGCTATCATTAGATCTGCATTGCCAAAGAAGATCGCTATAAGACAACTTTTGTTACTGAATGGGGTTGCTTTCAATACACTGTAATGCCGTTTGGTTTGAAGAACGCACATGCGATATTTTTGTGGGTTGTCGTTGCTGCATTTAAAGACTTCAGTCATAAATTTTTACAGGTATACATGGTCGATTGGACGGTCTATGGTTTGGTCATTGATCATCTGGCGAATTTGCGGTTGATGCTTGAGTGATACCGATAGCACCAGATATCGCTGAATATGAGGAAATGCATCGTTTGTGCACCGTTTGGGATATTGCTCGGCCATATTGTGTGTAAGCAAGGGTTGTTGGTTGATTCGGCTAAAATTGCGCTCATTTTGAGTTTGCAACCACCAACCACTGTTAAGCAGCTGCGGGAGATTCTGGTACACATGGGGTATTATCGCAAGTTCATCAGGGGTTATGCTGCGATTACTGCCGCTATGGAGAAGTTATTTTAAGAAGGATGCGACATTCCAGTGGAGCCCAGAATGTTAGGCTAGCTTTGAAACACTGAAGGCGAAGATGGCGTTGGCACCGATATTGGTATTTCTGGACTGGAGTAAGGTATTCCATGTCCATGTTGATGCCTCATCGATTGCGTTGGGATTCATACTGGCTCAACCTGGAGAAGGAGACCTTGATCATCCTATTGCTTTTGCCAGTTGGAAATTGTCATCTGTAGAAAGAAATTACACTACCACTGAGAGGGAAGGTCTGGAAATGGTCTATGTGCTCCAAGAGTTCAGGCACTACTTGTTGGGTGGGCACTTTAAAATGTTCACCGACCATTTTGCATTGAAATACCTAGTCAATAAGCCTGTGTTGGGGGGGGAGATATACCATTGGCTACTTCTTTTTCAGGAGTTCGATTTTGAAGTCATTGTCAAGCCAGGCCGGTTGAATGTCGATCCTGATCATCTCTCGCGGATCGATATAGTAAAGGATCCGACCAACATTGAAGATGGCTACTTTGCGGAAATTATCTAGTTTCTGACAACAAGTATTGCACCAATTGAGTTCACCACCAGTCAGAAGAAGCAGTTGGTAGTCAAAGTTGCAAACTTCCAACAAATTGCAGGAGAGTTATACAAAATGGGTGCCGATGAAGTATTGCACAAAAGTGTCTTGCCGCATGAGCAATCGTAGCTCTTAGAAGAAGCGCATGGAGGAGTGGCCGAAGGACACTATGGAGGTAGGGTGACTGCTAGAAAAGTGCTGCGTGCTGGGCTCTGGTGGCCTGCACTACATAATGATGCGACAGATTATGCGTGGTCTTGTGATGTCTGTCAGCGAACTGGCAAACCATCCTGACGTGATGAGATGTCGTTGGTGTCCTAGTTGACATTGCAGCCGTTCGACAAATGGGCGGTGGATTTTGTAGGACTGATCAATCCACCAGGGATGCGCACGGGTGCATGATATTTATCACCTTGATAGAGTATTTGACTTGATGAGCAGAAGCTACACCAGTCATTGATTGTTCCATGGCCACAACTGCGCGGTTTCTCTTTGACCACATTGTCATTCGCTTCGGTTTCGCCAAGATATTATTGAGCAACCAGGGCAGCCACTTTTTCAATCGCACCATCAGTGCATTAACGAAGGAGTTGCAGATCCATCATAAGAAGAGTACACCCTATAATCCACAGGTAAACGAAATGGTGGAGGATTTCAATAAGGTATTGGAGCATGCATTGACAAATGTGTGTAACGTGAACCGCGATGACTAGTATCTCAAAATCCCAACAGTCATGTAGGCCTATCGCACCACATGTAAATGGCTCACAGGGCAGACACCATTTAATCTGGTGTATGGACAAGAAGCAATTATTCCCATGGAGTATACTGTCTCGAGTCTGCGCATCATGGCTGCAATAGGCTTGGATGATGCAGCAGCACTAGATGACTATCTAGAGCAGTTGGTGCGGTTGGAGGAAGATCGTTTCATCGCTGGGTTCCACTAGGGGGTAGAGAAGGATCACCAGAAAGCATGGCATGATCGACACATTAAAAACAAACAGTTTCAACAGGGTGACTTGGTGCTGTTGTATGACAACAAGTTTATGAAACATCTAGGAATGTTGCAGATGCATTGGCTTGGTCCATATCGCATCAGTAGTATTACTTTAGGGGGTGCGATTCAGCTGCAGCAGCTGGACAGGGCGATGCTCCCAAAACTGGTGAATGGTCATAGGTTGAAGCCCTATCAGTCGGGCTTGGAATATTGTGATGCCTAAGTCGCATGAAAAAAAAAGAGAGAGAAGAGGAGTCGATTGGTTGGTGGCAGGATGGCGCACCAACACGGATGAAATGCGGAAGCAGGAAGGCTTCTGCCGCAAGATTGGAGCTGTCGGCGACACATGGCAGTATTGCGACCAGGTCAAATCAACAATAAATGCCAAAAGTTTGACAGTTAATTAACGACACATGTCCACATGATGGGGATTAATGGTGGATTCGGCCGATCGATGGACAGCATCGAGGGCGGGTTTGCGTCATTAATACAGGATTTTGGTTGAGTTAATGCATGATTTCGTGATGATTGCGGCAGATTTGGCTGAATGCTATAAAACCAGATTGGAGTTGGTCAAAAGACACCGAGAAATCAGTTGAGAAGTGTTGTTGTAGAGTGCAGTTGTGAATTGAGCAAGGTGCAGATAAGCATAGAACGAGGTGCTGTGAGGTATGCCAGGAAAACTGGAGACAGTCAAGATTAGCAGCAAACTAGAGTGTCCATTCATCCTTGTCGTTGTTGAGCAAGAAGTTGTGTCATCTAGAGCAATTGATCTTGGAGACGAAGTTGCCAATATGTCGGTAGGAGTATGTTAGGAACCCATGTCTTTACTTTGTTAGTATATTGTTGTTGGACGCATATGCTTTGTAAGTCATCCCATAGTATTTGTTGATCCATAGTTTATATTAGCCCATAGTATTGACCCATAGTATTGGACGCATATGCTTTGTAAGTCACCCCATAGTATTATATGTCCCATCATTTTGACTCATAGTATTGGCGCCTAGACATAGCCCATGGTTTGTATTGACATATAGTATTGACCCATGGTATTGGTGCCTAGACTTAGTATATAAGTGTGTGTTGAGGCCTATGAAGGCACCGTGAAGTTAATTGTATTGAGCTTGCTCAAAGGAGGTTGCCCCCTCGAAGTGGCCCGTGATCAATATAAAAGTGATTCTGAGTTCTATTATTTCTGATATCTCATGTATTTGCATTAATTAATTATTGCAGGTTCATCTCATCTAGTATCAGAGCACTTTCTTGGGTTCGTTGGGTGGAATTTCTGCCAAATTTTTTTTCGCATCTGTTGTAGCTTCGGATTTGGGAATAATCCCTATCCGCTTAATTATGGGAAGTACTTGGGCATAAGCCCTAAAACTCATTATGAGGAGTACCACAGGAACCCCAAAGTAGCTGGCCCATTGAGAGGACCTGCCAGTGAAAAGGGCAACGGCCCCTACCTGATTGACTAGTTCCCACCCGTGAGGTAAACCAAGAGCTGTCCTTTGTGGAAAAGTGGTTATCAGTTTTACCTGAGCTGTGGAGTGAGGGGTACTGCCCCAATACGCAAGCCATCAGACAACATTGGTGGCCGAGTGAAACACCTGAACTGTTAGGAAGCCGTACATAGCTGGGGTCCATATCTATTTTCAGTTGAATTGTTGCCGATCACTTCCGCTCTAGATCCAGCCATTTTAGATCTATTCTGAAAGTCGTTCCAGATCCAGACTCCGTTTCAGATCCATCCGTTTTCGATCCCTTCCGCACCGTTGCAGATCCATATGTTGCGGATCCCTTCTGCGCCGCTGTTGCCGATCCATTTCTAAAAAAAAAAAAAAAAAATTCTGTTTTTCGGCCATATCTCCCTTATTTCAACTCTGTTTTCCCTGAAACTTCATTGAAATCCCCTGCAATCCCATTCTGCATATTTCATTCCTGAAGACCCTATCCCAAATTCCACTTCCCAAGACCCGAAATCCCACATTTGTCTATTTTTAGGGTTTGCCATAACTTCTTCAATTTTCACCCGATTGCCTTCAAATTTTACCATAAAGTTCCCACTTCTGAAATCCCCATTTTTTGCTTCCCTGTCCCTCAGAAAGTTTCGAAAACCTAGTCCAACCCCAATTACCCCTCCGAGTTTTTCCGAAATCCAAATTTCCCCTTACTAAATAAGCTTGTGTTTGTGTTTTTCTATCCATCCCCCCCCCACCAAAATAAAAAAAAATTACTGGTTATGGTTGTCACTCACACAGGAGCAAACAACATGGAGGAATCACTTGCATCCATCCAAACCAAACTCCAAGATCTAGATGAAAAATTTCTCAACCTCCATCTTCAGCATTCAGCCATGCACAATAACCGACATCCAGAATCTTTTGCAGCCACCGGGTTCTCTTCTTCCAACAATTTTCATGGGCCGAAGCTTGATTTTCCTCGCTTCAATGGTACTGATCCGATTGGATGGATATACCCAGTAGAACAATATTTCAGTCTGCATAATACTTTTGATGTTCAGAAAGTTCCACTTGCATCCTTTCATTTGGAACAGGAAGCCCTTCAATGGTACCGTTGGTACATCAAAGCTCATCCCAAGCCAAACTGGACAGATTTTTGCCAACTCCTTTTGTCACGATTTGGTCCTAGTTCTTTTGATGACTTCACAGGAGCACTCACTAAACTTCACCAAACTGGAACAGTGAGAGAGTATCATATGGAATTTGAGAAACTAGCCAATCACACAGAAGGATTGTCCGATGAATTCTACAGGAGTTGTTTTATCAGTGGTCTCAAGGATGAAATCCGCTCAGAGGTCAAAATGTTTTGTCCCAACACAATGATGGAAGTCCTAGGGTTGGCTAAGCTGGTTGAGGACAAGATCACAGCTCAACAACACTCCAAACCCACCTTTGTTCCCTTCAAAAATATGGGTTCCCAACGACCTCCCATCACGCCTGCTCCTCAACCTATCAAGCAATTGTCTGAAACAGAGATGAAGGCACGCTGAGAAAAAGGGCTTTGTTATCATTGTGATGAGAAATTCACTCGGGTACATAGATGTGTTCAACACAAGCTCTATCTCTTGGATGTGGATTCTCCGCCTGCCTCAAAACTTGATGAAGAAGCTCCAGATACAGTAGATGATCAGGTCTACATTCAACACCCGCCTATTGACACCCCATCTCAGGACGACCCACCCGAGATCTCTCTCCATGCTGTAACCGGCGTCACCACCCCACAAACAATGTGAGTCAGGGGATACTTCAAGAAGCTCCCTCTTACCATACTCATTGATTCTGGTAGCACTCATAACTTCATTGATCCTCGGATTGCCAAACAGGATGAATGTTTTGTCCATCCTTGCTCCAACTTTGAAGTCATGGTTTCCAATGGGGGCACCTTACCTTGCAAGGGGAAGTGTCACAATGTGCGTATCTCTATGGAAGATTATAACCTGGCTCTCACATGTTTTCCTTGTCCTTAGGCGGATGTGATGTGGTTTTGGGCATTCAATGGTTATGCACACTTGGCCCCATCTTATGGGATTTTGTTGAACTTTGGATGCAGTTTTCAGTCAATGGGGCACAACACAAATTTATGGGCTTACAACCAGGGTCTCTCTACATCATTAGTTCACATCGCCTGGAAAAAATACTTAAGAAGAATTCACATGGTGTCATCGCTCAACTCCATTCCATTCAGATGCACCCATCAACAGTCTCCACTACTTCCTTGGATAGATATGTAGGTGTCTTTGCTGAACCAATGAGCTTGTTGCCTTCAAGAGACCTTTCAGGTAAGAATTTAGCCACATCTACCTCTCAGTAGGAAATGATGACTATTTTGCATACAGTACAGAAGTGGCAGCCCTCCCTATTGGGGAATTATTTCTGCATCAAGACTGATCTCCAGAGTCTGGAAACTTTCCTGGAACAATGGGTCTCCTCCCCAACACACCTGAAATGGGTTATCCAACTCATGGGTTATGACTATGTGACCACTTACCAGAAGGGTAAGGACAATATGGTGGAAGATTCTCCTCCTCACACATTTGATGACCCAGTTTCTCTTACAGCTATTTCTCTGCTTGTTCCAAATTGGTTGCAATCTGTTCAACGGGGCTATCTCTTCTATGAACTCCATGCTTCTTCATCAGTAGGGCACTCTGGGTTCCTCCAAACGTATGACCAGGAACAATGCAACTTCTTTTGGCAGGGACTCGAAAGGAAAATTCAACGGATGGTGGTTGACTGTGATACTTTCCAGGTCAACAAGGGTGAAATGACCCTCCTTTCAGGACTGCTCGAACCCTTACCCATCCCTCCACAGATTTGGACAACTATTTCTATGGATTTCCTAGAAGCGCTCCAGTGGTATAGTACCACATCTCAAAGGACACCATATGAAGTAGTCTTTGTACATGCACCACCAGTTCTTCTTCCATACACCTTCAGTAGCTCCCCAGTTCAGGAAATTGACTCAATTCTGCGAAACCGTGATCAGCTTCTTCTCATTCTGTAGGACAATTTTCACATGGCAAGAATTCGATTGAAACAACAAGCCGATCAACACCGTTCTGAGCGCACTTTTCACATCGATGATATGGTTCTTCTTCGTCTACAGCCTTCCATGCAATCCTCCCTGAAACTCCAAAGGCGCCAGTGGCTCAGAATTGAACCCGAGGATGCTACAGGGGACCCACTGCTTCAGATTCTGCATCAATTTCCACATCTAAAGCTTTGAGGACAAAGCTTTTTCTAAGGGAGAGGGGATGTTAGGAACCCATGTCTTTACTTTGTTAGTATATTGTTGTTGGACGCATATGCTTTGTAAGTCATCCCGTAGTATTTGTTGATCCATAGTTTATATCAGCCCATAGTATTGACCCATAGTATTGGACGCATATGCTTTGTAAGTCTTCCCATAGTATTATATGTCCCATGGTTTTGACTCATAGTATTGGCGCCTAGACTTAGCCCATGGTTTGTATTGGCATATAGTATTGACCCATGGTATTGGTGCCTAGACTTAGTATATAAGTGTGTGTTGAGGCCTATGAAGGCACCGTGAAGTTAATTGTATTGAGCTTGCTCAAAGGAGGTTGCCCCCTCGAAGTGGCCCGTGATCAATATAAAAGTGATTATGTGTTCTATTATTTCTGATATCTCGTGTATTTGCATTAATTAATTATTGCAGGTTCATCTCATCGATGTTAAGATCCTAGTGGGCGGCCTTCAATAACACCTCGGGGTTTTGGTGTAACAGTTCGTAACATTTGGTATCAGAGCCTCCACCCAGGTTCAAGTCACAGAGCGGGTGGCAACGTCGGCATTGCAGTGTTTGCCCGGGGCTCATACGATGCAAAGGGGACACCACCGTACAGGCGCACATCCAGCCTATAGTCTAGACTGCAGAGCGTGGTGGGATGTTAATATCCTAGTGGGCGGCCTTCACTAACACCTCGGGGTTTTGGTGTAACGGTTCGTAACAGAGTATCAATTGTCGTTAAGAAGCGACAGGGGGGTCAGTACTCTGAGTCCCCACAGAGTAAGAGGGTGCTTTGGTCCTCCGCTGTGATGACAAGCGAAGCTCTGGAACAAGTGGGGTAGTCCAGCCACCCCATTCGAGAGTCTGCCCCATGGGCGGCACTATCAGCCGGTGACATCCTTGGGTATATCCCTCCCATTCGGCCGGATGCCACCCCACGCAAGATAAACCCAAAACAGAAGGATGGGGTGAAGATACCGACACTCCCTACTGGAATGGAGTGCTCTGTGGATATTAGGCTGGTGTTGACGTGCCTGTGTTACGATGACCATGATATGGTGGCCTACCTTGACATTGCATCCGCCCCATGTGTGATTGAGACACAAATTTTCTCGACATCGATGGTACAAGACTGGGCACGAGGATTGAAGCAGGCCGGCTTGCTAGGGATTATTAACATGCCCCATTTCGGATGACTGGAAGAAGTCAGTGCATATGTAAAGATGCTCCTCACATGCTTTCATGGTGGTTCGTTGTGGCTGGACGGCGAAGTCCCTGTCAATGTCGACTTAATTTCGTACATAACCGGCTTGCCTAAGAATGGAGTTGATCCGTCACAGCTCATTCAAGGAAAGGAAAATGACAAGAAGCAGGAGCTGCAGTTGGCACATAAATATGGCCTAGAAACAGATGGGCGTGGTTATCGCACCAGTAGATGCAATGATCGGGCAGTACTCATGGCCATTAAGATCCTATCGTGCAAGGTGATTAGGGGTGGTCAACCTAACCAGTGCAACTCGGGGATCATTGCATGTGCAGAGAAATGCGCGGAAGGGGTCCAAATGAACTGGTCCCTGTATATCTTGAATCAATTGATGGAGGACGTTGTGGCAGTCCAATCGGGAAAGGGTGCCTTCACATACGTTGGCTGTTGCTGTTGATCACCCTCGTCGCATGGAAAGAGCCTGACACATATCAAGGCATGGACTGCCTAGCTGCAGCAGAACGACGGGGGGCGCGATACCAAAATCTATGGTATGTATGAGAGCCAGAGAGACTCCGAGATTGCCAATTGAAGTTTTGGTTATATTGGGAAATGCTTTGTGTCGTGTGTCACATCCCCATCTTGACCCTATCACATTAAAATTGTAAATGATGTAATATTGTTATAAAATTGTGGTGAGGAGCTCAAGGCCAAGGCCCCGCCATCGATTTATCAATGCATATGGTTCACGTGCTAGCCATGCGCAATGGAATTGCGAATATTATGTAAATATGCATTTTAAATAAAATACCCACAACTAGCTATGCAATGCAACAAGAGATGGGGGCATGATTTTACAAGGAATTGGGAGGGAAAACATTCAAACCCTTGAGCCAATCAAGTCAAGCCAAGTGTCAATGAGATAACCCACCAAACTCTCAACTACCCATGTTGACTTTTGTACCTAATCATTCATTTCTCCCAAGAGTTGGGTGAAGTAGTTAATGCCTTGGGGAATGGGGAGGTATGGCTATCCAAAATTCGAGTATGGGCAACCACCCTGCATGGAAAAATGTGTTTGGATTCCTTGGCAAGAAAAGAGCCATGAATTTTCCTCCCAAGCCATAAACCATCAAGCAATTTTGTCTCTCTCACATTTTTGGGCTGCCTGGGCATTTTTCTCTTCACGTTCTTATGGTTTCTCCTGATTTTTCTAGCTGAAAACAAGGCGTTTTTGGGTTGCAGAGTGGCTGGGAGTATGGGATCTTGTTTTGGGGTTTCATTGGAGCCGTTTTGGCCATTTAGATGCCCAAAATACCTTGGAAAAATCGGGTTGGTTCCCTGTGGACGATTTCCCCAATCCAAAATCCGTTTTTGGTGTGCCCACATTTTGGGAAAACCCCTAGCCATCTTGTTATTGAAATCCCCCAATCTGTTTTTGGTGTGCCCACGATTTGGGAAAGTCTAGGGCCATTTTATTGGTAAATCCCATTGCTGAAAGAGTGTACCCATGCCCAGTTTGAGTTGCCGGGTGTAAAAAAGTGTTGGGGTTGACATGGATATCTATTGCTTTGGCTGTGTATGAGCTTGGATGTCCCCTTTCCTTGTAAGAATCATGCCCAGCTCAGGGGTGGCAGTTGTGTTGAGAGAATTTATGAACACAATTGGCCTATGGTTGGGTGGAACGTTGTAGCGGCATAGCTAGTTGTTTGGGGCCATTTCACTATAAAGATAAGTGTTTATCTGTCTATGCATTTACTTATGCAATGTTTAATTTGATGGTTGTTTTTGATATGCTGTATGCATATGAAATGTGTGTGTGTGGATGAGTTTTAATTCCGTTGTGCTTAAATTGTATCTGCACACTATGTTTTATTAATTGTATGAAGCTAATGGTTTGGGCTGAGATTATGTGAAAGCCCAAAATTTAGCATCATGTTCCCTTCCAGGAATAAACTAGATGGGAGGGTACGTGACACTATGGAAAACCAGGTCCCGCGAATATCTGAAGAAACTGTAGCATGGTTCAAACCTATCATGGCATTCGCAATTCGGCTGCATACCATACATATCCAAGCTCATCGTGATCCTGATCGGCAATGGCTGCAGAGCTCATATAAGGTGACGTCTGAAGATTTGGAGGCCATCGTGAATGAGTGGCTGGAGGAATGGCGAAAACCCATGAGTTTAGCGGAGATAGAAGCCGTCAACCTGGCCTTGAGCCCAGATGATCGAGTATCGGCACAGGACCAGCATAGTCAACACAAATCAGGGCACCAATCGACCAAAACGATATCAAATGATAGCGACTGGGAGCTTGAAGAGAACCGCTCGAAAAGGTATCAGGAGCACTCAACGATCAACGGGTTGTCCTTTCCTGCCGAGGCACAGTTGGGCCGCCTGCTCACAATGCTCAATACTGCATCCTCTGCGGAAACAGACAAGATGGCAAGGAAAGCGGATGCAGGATTTCATACGATCACTGCTCGGTTAGAATCTCTGTATGACATGGTTTTCGGCAAGGCACTAGAAAAAGCAACAACATCAACCGTTGACACAATCAACACTGAGTTGCGGGTCAGGAATGTGGAGATTCCCCCGACTGCGATTGTGACCGAGGATGTGGCAGTAAACACACTACTGCAACAGCTGAACACGATGACCATTAATGTGAATGCCTTTCCCGCGGAAGCATTGACCACTTTGCAGGCTACTACCAGCAAGGAAATGACTGACCGACTACGACAGATCAGTGGTATGTGTGTCCGAGTACAGACGAGTGAGGCCAAGGCACAGTACACTATCAAAGAATTGACTGCTAGAGCTGCTTCCGCATGGCAGGCCATGGATGACCTTGAAGCACATATCAAGGAAGAACGCACTGAGAAGGCACGCAAAATTGAAGGCCTGAAAAAGGAACATGATTTCCTTATTGTGGAGAAGGCTCGTCTGTGGGATGACAGTGTACGGGTTGACTGGGTGATCACGAAAGCCTATCAGTATGTGCCGGAGCTGACTAAATAGGTAGACGTGCTCCACCGGGTGCAGTGACTGGGGGTTGGCATTATTCAGTTGCGATAGGAGAACCAGGAGTTGAAGGCCCAGATGAAACCGGGTATGCCTCAGGCTGAAGTGGATGAACGAAGAAGGGAAATTGAGGAAGTTGCTGCTCAGATGGAGGAGCTGGAGACGCAGGAAACTAGGCTCATGGCTTAAACTGTCCAATTTTAAGGCCGTATTGTTCATGACAAGCAGGTCGAGCAACTGACTAAGTATCGGCAGGAAGTGGAGGGCCAGTTGGCCACGTTGAAAGCCGCAATGCACACAATGCCATCACTGGAGCAAGTTGCTAAGTCTCAGGAGCTGAAAGACTTGCAACAATGTGTTGCCAAGGCAGATGAGCAATAGAAGACCCACGCGACCCAGTTAGAAGAGTTCCAGGACACCGGTGGAAAATTTATGATGCAAGCTAGTGAAGCTGTGCAGGCAATACAAAAGTGTCGACAACAAGTCGTGGAAAAGCTCACAGATCACCCATCTGCAGAAGACGTGGTCGATAGTCAGGAAGTGGCTACAGAAGCCAAGGAGGTGGTGCAGATAGTTGAACAGTCGTGTGAGGACTTCACAGTCAAAACGACGGAGTACACTGTATCCTGTTGACGTGGCTCAACGGCGAGCCACAAGATTGTGTTGGGGGCCTGTTGGCAGGCGGTTTGGTAGAGTACTACCGCAACATCTCTGATGCTACGACAACGTAGAAGATGATGCGAATGATGATGAGCGGAAGATTAGTTATGCATTTTGGGACAATTGTACTGCGGAATGCAAATTTTGGGTCATTTGAACCACATATGATGTAATGTTGAGTCAGTTATACCATAGAATGTGGGTTTCTGATCATTTTTGGATAAGTCAGTCAGATATTGGGTCATTTGTCCACAGTGTCACTTAGGAAGTTGGTAGTAAGTGGACATGATTTGTAAGGAAGAAGCCTATATATAGATAATAATTGTAGGTGTTGAAGGAGAACTTGGGAGAGAAGAATTTGCGAGCGGAAGAATGTGAAGCTTGATGTTGGTTGTATGATTCCTGGGTATTTTTTGATGTCAAGAGTCATTGCGGAGATCTAGTTTTTGCAGAGACGTTGTATTTGGGTTGACAATGATAATATAATGAAGCTATTTTGGTGCAATCCCTATGTTCAATTTGTTCCAGTTATGAGAATGTGATATTGCACTATACGAATAATGTCATGCTTCTTTGATGCGATACTTGCTTTACAATTACTGTTGTTGCAATGATGAATGTTTGGGTTGAATATTGCTTTACTACTATGTCTAATGCTTAAGGATCTCTGTCGCTATGTTGCGATAAGTTTAAGTATCATAGCAGCAACCATCATCCTTCATTTGGCGGAAACAAGGTTCCATCTACTCTTCCTAAACGCCTCGAGTGAGACCTCATCTGCTTTGTAGGTGTTGCTGGGCGGGATAAACCCTGTCTGGGCCGGTGCTCAGGAAGAATGCGGTATGTGTTGACAGTAAGTGGGACCCCTATCGACTGGCATTGCGCTAAGAAATGGTTCCATTGCCGAGACCGTGTATGGAGTAACAGGAGGACATGATGTGGCACTTGATGAAACCGGAGATCCAGGAATGGTTCGACCAGAAGTTGGAGGAATTTGCTGAAGAGGAAAGAAGGAACACGCAGCTGACGGTAGGATAGTGTGTAGATAGATACATTCACGATGGTCCACATGAATGGTTCTTCTGTGAATTGCCGGTCCTATTGTTCGAATGGTTGGCAAAGTTGACCTTCCAAAATAGGAACTTTGAAGGTGGTGAACAAACGACCTGGACCTCCGAATTGATTCAGGAACTGCAGGAAGTTGATAATAAAGCATTGCGGGATGTTGAAGTGTGATTCGATAGCATCCTAGAAGTTTATATCATAGAGTTCGCGGTTGATACTCAGAAGTGCTATAGTGAATCTGAAAGATATTTTTTCTGTGAACCTCGGGGTAGGTTTTTACTGTTGCTTCAACTGTCGATCAAGATGCTTATTTGCGAAAAAGGGATATTTAAGATGCATCTTGATCAATAGATAGCCTGGTGGGAGGAGGTCGTGGGTACCGCGACTATTGGGGGGATGGTACATGGAATGGTAAGGGGTAGATGGGTGCAGGTCATGATGAGACAATGAGTGAAGCCGAGGAAGAAAGTGGTCTTACGAGGGGAGAAGAGAGATTCCGATAGGAAAAGAGGCAGAGGACGGGATAAGGTCCTGCTGCGGTCGAACCACAAGACCATGAAGGAAGAACACATAGGAAGAAACAACCTCATAGTCCTGAAAAGGACAACCAGGCTATGCCCAGGATAGAGGTAGGACCAAACCCCAACACCAACATACCCACACCTCCGCTCACTATATCTCAGATAGCAAGAAATACCACTTCGACACCGCCAAGTTCATCAACTCCACAGAATTTAATTGGTAGTAGTACATCGAAAGGAGGAAGGAAGCCCAGAATGGTGGGTGATGATGCTAAGTTACCATTGTTCCATGGGAGTGCGACAGACAATTGAGAACAATATTGGTTTTTGTGTGATGCAGTCTGGACCATAAAGCAGATCACCGATGATGCTGCTAAGAAAGGACAGTTAGCAACGACTCTGCGAGGTCGTGCATTAGACTGATATATGAAGTTTGTTCTAGTCCCTACAGGAGCCCTAGAGAAGTCACTGGATGAGATTCGGGATGGGCTGATTGCCAAATTGAGAAGGCCCAAGTATGAGGCTCAATATATTACAGAATTGAAAGAAATTAAGCAGTATCCCAATGAGACGGTATGGGATTTTGACCAGCAATTCAAGACGCTGATGTCTAAGGTTAGTTTTGATATGAGCGTTGTCCAAAACAAGGAATGGTTCATTATGGCACTGCTACCACATATTCGGCTACCATTGATGCAACAAAACATCACGATGCCCAGTGAAGCTCTGGATATTGCAATGCGATTGGAGGAGTCGCCGATTGGAGAAAATGCAGCCGAAATGTCACAGATACAAACACAGCGTGCTAACTTGACTATACAGCTGTAAGATTTGAAGAAGGGCAAGGAGCGGCGTGAAGATGTCTGGTGTACACGATGCCGAGGGGAAGGGCATACGAAGGACAATTCCCAGGATTTCCATAATTATTTGGTGTCAGGTGCACCAAACCCGTTGAATGGCGGTAGCATGCCGTGGTGTCATGTCTGCCAGGTGTATGGGCACAATCATGACAATTTTCCATATATGTAGAAAATGGTCACCACCCTGAGGAATCTTTATTGTACATTCTGCAAATCAGTGGGTCATGGCGACAAGGATTTCCGTGCATACGGGTTACCACAAGAAAGAAGGTGCGACGTGTTCTATGTAAAGGATGACCAACGTGCCATACAACATCCGCAACCGCAGGTATCCCAACCGCTACCTCAACCGCATATGCAGTTTGCATCGTAGCAATAGCAACCGCCGCAGTTCATGCCACAATATGTTCCAATGTAGATGGCTCCACAACCGCCATAGTACGTACAACAACCGTAGTATGCACCACAAGGACAAGGAATAAAACCGGCACCAGTACAACAAAAGTTTAATCAACCACAGTACCAGCAGCAGGGAGGATTCCGCGTAGGATACCAAGGAGGACGTAGCAGAGGAATTGGTCGCAGGGGAGGACGAGGTATTCGTAGACCGGTTTAATGTTATCACTGTGCAATATGGGGACATTATCAGTGAGACTGCCCACTGCTGCAGAACCAGTGTATGTTCTTCTTTTTTAACGATCATATAGTTGAGAATTGTCCATAGTTGATTGCACGATGGAAGGCAGGGAACACTCCCCAGTTGCAGACACAAACCCAGGCACAACAGCCTGCTCAGAACCAAGTACAACAACCAGTGCAGAACCAGAATCTGCGGTCGAATCATAACATAAATTAAAATATAAATCAACCGGGGAATGTACCACCGAATAAACAGTAGGGTGCAAACATTGTGACAATTTCTACAGAACCAAGACCGCAAGGTTCTTCCGTTGTTGTGGTCACTTAAGGAGGAAAGAAAACTAGAGAAGACAGCTCAATGATCCAGTTAGCTAGACAAAAGAAAATATCATTTGACATTGATATTGAACGGGAGACATTTCTTCAGGCACGACGGGCATTAGGAAACAAACGGGGTAAAGCCATCATGTATGACATGCCCTCTACTTTTGATGCTACTTCGGAGGTTAGCCCGTCGCGGCGGTCCAGCACACTTCGCGCATTTTTGGAACATTGTTTGTCCCTGGAAAAAGATCCTGATGCTCTTGCTGCGATTGAAGCCTTGTTATGATGACCAGCCCAGGATCGACAAGAGCTCGCGGTTAATTCCTTGCAACGACGGAAGACGGGTAAGGAGATGCGGATAAATATTCAAATTGGCGACTATGATGTTGATTAAGTTATTATGGACCTTGGTTCGGATGTCAACATCTTGACCAAACAAGCTTGACAGAAGATGGGGAGCCCCCCATTGAGATGGTATCCTATACAGCTCTGATTGGCTAAGCATGCGAAAGTAACACCCATTGGGTGAGTTTCGCGGTTCGTGGTAGATATCGAGGGTATGAAAACCTATGCTGACTTTGATGTCATAGAAGTTGTTGAAGGTGATAGCTCCTATCCCGGGCTGTTGGGGATTGGATGGGATAATGATAGTGGGGATGTAATCAACTTCAAGCGACGGATGATGACGTTTGAAAATCGCGATCTCAGAGTTATCACCCCATTGGATCCGGCTGAAGGATGCCGCTACATAGAGCGTGTGAAGGACGACGATCCCAGTAGATGGGACCATGCATTCAATATTTCTGAAGATTATATACATCCAACTGCCAACTGTGAGCTTGGATAGTGCAGTGATAGCTCTGTGTCTTCCGACTCTGAGGATGCACTGGAATATTGGCAAAACCGCTTGCATGAAGTATCGCTCCATAAGTGCGGGTTGTTCACACAGTCATTGTGCCGTGTCGCAACTGAAACGGTTACACTAACAATATATGAAGGACTACCTGGCTTATCCAACTTTCTAATGGAGTTCAAATAAAGAGTTTCCGAACCACAATGCTTGCTGGCATTGAACGCAGCATTGAAGGTTGCTCCAGCATGCAGGTGGGAAACACACAAGGCATCAATTGATGGATGGTTGAAATGTCGAATATTGATGATGGTACGTTTTGGTGATACTGAGGTTTACCACACTGGAAAGTATGATGGTCAAACTGATCTGGTTGGTCACTTGATGGAATGTCAGTGGTTATGGGTATCCCGCCCAAAAGATGAGTGGGTCCATGCTTTTATCCATACTTTGGATGAGATGCCATGCTCAAGGTATACTGTAGCTGAGTTGGGAGGGGAAATTTATACTTGGCTAGAGCTCACACTATGTTTTACCCATACATTCAGTTTTGCGGATGCCGATCCTGAGGTTAATAATGCATTACAGCTCATCTGTGATGTAATTCTACAGGTTGTCCCGATTGCATAGCCTTCAGATCCACATATGCATTGCCTGATGCAGTCTCTCATGGAGTGTTTCAATTTCAGTGGTGGGCCAGAAGATGGTGATGATCCACAGAATGTGAATATCCAAAAAACTGAAGGAAGTCGTGCTGTGGTACCACCTGATGCACCAAGTGACCCGATCAGTCTGCCGCTGAAGATCCACAAGATTAACTTTGGGACAGAGGACACTCCAAAGTTTGCAAATGTCGAGGATTACTAGGATGATGAACTAATAAGCAAGGTCACTGATATGCTCCATGAGTTTCAGGATGTATTTCCGACAAAGTTTTTTGACATGAAGGGGATTCTGGGTGACTTAGGAGAAATGAAGATTCCATTAAAACCAGATGCTAAGCCGGTCCGGCAGCGACCTTATTGACTAAATCTGCGACATAAGGAGAGGAGACATAAATTGATCACATGCTGGATGCTGGTATCATCGAACCAGTCGAGGAGTTGGAATGGATTAGTCCTATGGTGGTACAAGATAATAAGACTGGCGAGGTACACATTTGTGTCGACCTCAGGAAACTAAATGATGCATGTTTGCACAATCCATTCCCAACTCCATTTACTGATGAAGTGCTAGAAGGTGTGGGTGGCCAGGAGATGTACTCCTTCACATATGGGTTCTCTGGCTATCATCAAATCTGCATTGCCAAAGAAGATCGCCATAAGAAAACTTTTGTTACTGAATGGGGCTGCTTTCAATACACTATAATGCCATTTGGTTTGAAGAACGCACCTGCGATATTTTCGCAGGTTGTCGTTGTTGCATTTAAAGACTTCATTTAGAAATTTTTACAGGTATACATGGATGATTGGATGGTCTATGGTTTGGTCCGTGATCATCTAGTGAATCTGCGGTTGATGCTCGAGCGATGCCGACAACACCAGATATCGTTGAATCTGAAGAAATGCATCTTTTGTGCACCGTTTGGGATATTACTCAGCCATATTGTGTGTAAGCAAGGATTGTTGGTTGATCCGGATAAAATTGCGCTCATTTTGAGTTTGCAACCACCAACCACTGTTAAGTAGCCGCGGGAGACTCTGGGACACATGGGGTATTATCGCAAGTTCATCAGGGGTTATGCTACGATTACTGCCCCTATGGGGAAGTTGTTGAAGAAGGATGTGGCATTCTAGTGGATCTTGGAATGTCAGGCTAGCTTTGAAACACTGAAGGTGAAGATGGCATCGGCACCGATATTGGTATTTCCGGACTGGAGTAAGGTATTCCATGTCCATGTTGATGCCTCGTTGATTGTGTTGGGCATCGTACTGGCTCAACCCGAAGAAGGAGACATTGATCATCCTATTGCTTTTTCCAGTCAGAAGTTGTCATCTGCAGAAAGAAATTACACTACCACTGAGAGGGAAGGTCTGGCAGTGGTCTACGCACTGCAGAAGTTCAGGCACTATTTGTTTTGTGGGCACTTTAAAATGTTCACCGACCATTCTGCGTTGAAATACCTAGTCAATAAGCTTGTGTTGGGGGGGAAGATATGCCGTTGGCTACTTCTTTTTCAGGAGTTCAATTTTGAAGTCATTGTCAAGCCAGGCTGGTTGAATGCCGGTCCTGATCATCTCTCGCGGATCGATAAAGGAGAGGAGCCGACCAACATTGAAGATGGTTTACCAGATGCTCAACTATTTCGGATTGAGGTTGCAGATGGCTACTTTGTGGAAATCATCTAGTTTCTTACAACGGGTACTGCACCAGATGAGTTCACCACCAGTCAGAAGAAGCAATTGGTAGTCAAAGCTATAGACTTCCAGTTAATTGCAGGAGAGTTATACAAAATGGGTGCCGATGAAGTATTGCGCAGATGTGTCTTGCCGCATGAGCAATTGCAGCTCTTAGTAAAAGTGCATGGAGGAGTGGCCGGAGGACACTATGGTGGTAGGGCGATAGCTAGGAATGTGCTGCGTGCTGGGCTCTTGTGGCCCGCACTACATAATGATGCGACAGACTATGCATGGTCCTATGATGTCTGTCATCGAACTAGCAAACCATCCCAACGTGATGAGATGCCGTTGATGCCCCAGTTGACATTGCAGCCGTTCAACAAATGGGCAGTGGATTTTGTAGGACCGATCAATCCACCAGGGAAGCACATGGGTGCATGCTATATTATCACCGCGACAGAGTATTTGAATCAATGGGAAGAAGCTGCACCAGTCATTGATTGTTCCGCGGACACAGCTGCGCGGTTTCTCTTTGACCACATTGTCACTTGCTTCAGTTGCCCCAAGATATTATTGAGCGACCAGGGAAACCACTTTCTCAATTGCACCATTAGCACATTAATGGAGGAGTTGCAGATCCAACATAAGAAGAGTACACCCTATCATCCGTAGGCGAATGGCATGGTGGAGGCTTTCAATAAGGTATTGGAGCATGCGCTGACAAAGGTGTGCAACGTGAACCGCGATGACTGAGATCTCAAAATGCCAGCAATACTGTGGGCCTATCGCACCGCATGTAAACGATTGACACGGTAGACACCATTTAAGCTGGTGTATGGACAAGAAGCAATTATGCCCATGGAGTATATTGTCCCAAGTCTGTGCATCGTGACCGCAACAGGCCTGGGTGATGCAACGACACTAGATGATCGTCTAGAGTAGTTCGTGTGGTTGGAGGAAGATTGTTTCATCACTGGGTTCCACCAGGGGGTAGAGAAGGATTTCCAAAAAGCATGACATTATCGACACATTAAAAACAAACAGTTTCAGCAGGGTGACTTGGTCCTGTTGTACGACAGCAAGTTTATGAATCATCCAGGAAAGTTGCATATGCATTAGCTTGGTCCATATCGCATCAGTAGTATTACTTCAGGGGGTGAGGTTCAGCTGCAGCAGCTGGACTGAGCGATGCTCCCAAAACTGGTGAATGGTCATAGGTTGAAGCCTATCTATCGGGCTTTGGATACCGCAATTCCTAAGTCGCATGAAAAAAAAAGAGAGAAGAGGAGTCGATTGGTTGGTGGCAGGATGGCGCACCAACACGGATGAAATGCGGAAGTAGGGAGGCTTCTGCCTCAAGATTCGAGTGGTTGGCGACACATGGCAGTATTGTGACCAGGTCAAATTAGCAATAAATGCCAAAATTTTCATAGTTAATTAACGGTGCATGTCCGCATGATGGGCATTAATGGCGGATTCGACCGATCGACGGACAACATCGACGACGGGTTTGCGTCATTAATACAGGATTTTGGTTGAGTTAATGCATGATTTCGTGATGATTACGGTGGATTCGGATGAACGCTATAAAACCGGATCGTAGTTGGTCGTAAGACACCGAGAAATCAGTTGAGAAGTGTTGTTGCAGAGTGTAGTCGTTAATTGAGCGAGGTACTGATAAGCATATAACGAGGTGCTGTGAGGTATGCTAGGTGAACTTGAGATAGTCGATATTAGCAGCGAAGTGGAGTCTCCGTTCATACCGGTCGTTGTTGAGTAAGAAGTTGTGTCATCTGGATCCATTGATCTTGGAGCCGAAGTTGCCAATATATCGGTAGGAGCATCAGTTGTCGTTAATAAGCGACGAGGGCGTAAACACTCTGAGTCCCCACAGAGTAAGAGGGTGCTTCAGTCCTCCACTGCGATAGTAGGAAAAGCTCAGAAATAGGTGGGGCAGTCCAGTTGCCCCATTCAAGAGTCTGTCCCATGGGCGGGGCTGTCAGCCGGTGACATCCTTGGGTATATCCCTCCCGTTCGGCTAGATGCCAGCCCACGCAAGATAAACCCAAAACAAAAGTATGGGGGGAAGATACCGGCACTCCGACTGGAATGGAGTGCTCTATGGATATTAGGCCAGTGTTGATGCACCTGCGTTACGATGACCATGATATGGTGGCCTACCCTGACATTGCATCTGCCCCATATGTGCCTGAGACACGACTTTTCCCAACATTGACCGTACAAGACTGGGCACGGGGATTGAAGCAGGCCGTCTTGTTAGGGATTATTAACATGCCCCATTTTGGGTGACTGGAAGAAGTCAATGAATGTGTAAAGTAGCTCCTCACATGCTTTCATTGTGGTTCGTTATGGTTGGACAACGAAGTCCCGGTCACCGTCAACTTAATTTCGTACATAACCGGCTTGCCTAAGAATGGAGTTGATCCGTCGCAGTTCATTCAAGGAAAGGCAAATGACAAGAAGTAGGTGCTGTAGTTGGCACATAAATATGGCCTAGAAACGGATGGGCATGGGCATCGCACCAGTAGCTGCAATGATCAGGCAGTACTTGCGGGTATTAATATCCTATCTTGCAAGGTGATTCGGGGTGGTCAACCTAACCAGTGCAACTCGGGGATCGTTTCATGTGCAGAGCAATGTGTGGAAGGGGTCCAAATGAACTAGTCCCTATATCTCTTGAATCAATTAATGGATGACGCTTTGGCAGTCCAATCAGGAATGGGCGCATTCACATACAGTTGGCTGTTGTTGTTGATTTCCCTCGTTGCATGGAAAGAGCCCGCACATACCAAGGCATGGACTGCCTGGTTGCAGCAGAATGATAGGGGGCCCGATACCAAAATCTATGGCATGTACGTGAGATAGAGAGACTCCAGGATTTCCAATTGCAGTTTTGTCTATATTGGGAAATGCTTTGTGCCGCGGCAACCCTGGTCCCGCGAATATTTGAAGAAACTATAGCACGGTTCAAACCTGTCATGGCGTTTTCAATTCGGCCGCATACCATACATATCCAATCCCGCCGTGATCTTGATCGATAATGGTTGCAGACCTCGTATAAGGTGACATTTGAAGATTTAAAGGCCATCGTGAATGGGTGGCCAGAGGAATGTCGACAACCCATGAGTTTAGTGGAGATAGAAGCCGGTGACCCAGCCTAGGGACCAAATGATTGGGTATCGGCACAGGACTAGCATACTCACCACGAATCAAGGCACCAATCGACCAAAATGATATCAGATGATAGCGACCGGGAGCTTGAAGAGAATCGCTCGAAAAGGTATCAGAAGCACGCAACGATTAGCGGGTTGTCCTTTCCTGCTGAGGCACAGTTGGGCTGCCTTCTCACAACTCTCAATACTGCATCCTTTGTGGCAGCAGACAAGATGGAAACAAAAGCAGATGCAGGATTTCATGCGATCACTGCTCGCTTAGAAGGGCATCAACATTTGACACAATCAGCACTGAGCCGTGGGTTAGGAATGTGGAGATTCCCCCGACTGCGATTATGACCGAGGATGCGGTAGTAAACACGTTGATGCAGCAGCTGAACACGGTGATCATTAATGTGAATGCCTAGCCCGCAGAAGGATTGATCACTTTGTAGGATACTACCAGTAAGGAAACGACCGACCGACTGCGGTAGATCAGTGGTATGTGTGTCCAACTACAGACGAGCGAGGCCGAGGCGCAACGCACTACCAAAGAATTGACTGCCAGAGATGCTTTCGAATGGCAGGCCGTGGATGACCTTGATGGACATATCAAGGAAGAACGCATTGAGAAGGCACACAAAACTAAAGGCCTGAAAAAGGAACATGATTTCCGTATTGTGGAGAAGGCTTGTCTGTGGGATGACAGTATATGGGTTGACCGGGCAATCAAGGAAGCCTATTAGCATGTGCCGGAGCGCACTGAAGAGGTAGATGTGCTCCACTAGGTGCAGCGACTGGGGGTTGGCATTATTCAGTTGCGACAGGAGAACCAGGAGTTGAAGGCCCAAATGAAACCAGTTATGCCTCAGGCTGAAGTGGATGAACGAAGAAGGGAAATTGAGGAAGTTGCTGCTCAGATGGAGGAGCTAGAGACGCAGGCAACCAGGCTCACGGCTGAAACCATCCAATTTTGGGGCCGTATTTTTTATGACAAGCAGGTCGAGCAGTTGACTAAGTATCGGTAGGAAGTGGAGGGCTAGATGGCCACATTGAAAGTCACAATGCACACAATGCCACCACTGGAGCAAGTTGCTAAGTCTCAGGAGCTGAAAGACTTGCAACACTGTGTTTCCAAGGCAGATGAGCGACAGAAGACCCGCGCATCCCAGTTAGAAGAGTTCCAGGACACCGGCGGAAAATTTATGATGCAAGCTAGTGAATCTCTGTAGGCAGTACGAAAGTGTCGACAATAGGTCGTGGAAAAGCTCACAAATCACCCATATGCAGAAGACGTGGTTGATAGTCAGGCAGTGGTTACGGAAGCCAAGGAGGTGGTGCAGACAGTTGAACAGTCGTATGAAAAATTCAAAGTCAAAACGACGGAGTACACTGTATCCTGTTGACGTGGCTCGAGGGCGAGCCACAAGATTGTGTTGGGGGCCTGTTGGCAGGTGGTTTGGTAGAGTACTACCACAACATCTCTGGTGCTGCGACAAGGCAGAAGATGATGCGAATGGTGATGAGCAAAAGATTAGTTATGCATTTTGGGTCAATTGTATGATGAAATGCAGGTTTTGGGTCATTTGGACCACATATTATGTAATGTTGAGTCAGTTATACCGTAGAATGCGGTTTTTTGGTCATTTTTGGATAAGTCAGTTAGATATTGGGTCATTTGTCCACAATGTCAGTTAGGAAGTCGGTAGTAAGTGGACATGAGTTTTAAGGCGGAAGCCTATATATAGATAAGAATTGTAGGTGTTAAAGGAGAACTTGGGAGAGCACAATTTGCGAGCGGAAGAATGTGAAGCTTGATGTTGGTTGTATGATTCCTGGGTATGTTTTGATGTCAAGAGTCATTGCGGAGATCTAGTTTTTGCAGAGACGTTGTATTAGGGTTGACAATGATAATATGATGAAGCTATTTCGGTGCAATCCCTGTGTTCAATTTGTTCTTGTTATGATAATGTGATATTGCACTATACGAATAATGTCATGCTTCTTTGATGCGATACTTGCTTTACAATTAATGTTGTTGCAATGATGAATGTTTGGGTTGAATATTGCTTTACCACTATGTTTAATGCTTAAGGATCTCTGTCGCTATTTTGCGATAAGTTTAATTATCATAGCCGCAACCATCCTTCTTCATTCGGTGGAAACATGGTTCCGTTTGCTCTTCCTGGACGCCTCGGGTGAGACCTCTTATGGTCTGCAGGTGTTGTTGGGTAGGATAAACCCTGTCTGGGCCGGTGCTCAGGAAGACCACAGTATGTGTTGACAATGAGTGGGACCCCTGTCGACTAGCATCGCATGAACATAACAGATTCCCTAGATGCTAAGTCTCAGATTCTTAGTGATAAGGGTGAATGCAGTGACAAGGCTGAATCACTAGAAGGGTGTTTGCAGGATACCCACATGGTTGGAAGAGCACCTACTGAGAAATGTTTTAAGTTTGAGGAAGGATATAATGATGTGTATTCTCATATATATGTGGGAGACATGGAGGTGCCCATTGATGAAGGTGGTGTCGGTGCAAGATCCATGGATAAAGAAGAAGGCCTTGCAACAACAGAAACTAAAAATGAGAAATTGGTGAAAGGCCAAACCACCAACATACCATCACAAGGAGGGGAAAATATAGCACATGGGAGTTTTGTAAATTCTGATCTTTATGTTCCTATGTGTCATTCTGATGGGGAAGCCACTTCTGAAGAGAAGATAGCCTTGGTGGAATTCCCAGGGGTCGAGACTCTTGAATAGGGGAGAGCTGAAAATTGGAGAGAAAGCCTTTCTGGTGCACCAAGGATGAATGAGCACTTAAGTTGGAGCTCAAATTATGTTTTTGAGGACCTAAAAGATGAATATATTGCATCAACAACATATGGATCAGATTTCAAAAACTCAAGTGCACTGCATGAAACTGATCCGGTGATGGAAAATGAAGAGGAGGAACATTTGCAAGAACCTCATCTTCTTGCATGGTCATTGAAGATGGATGAACAGAAGATCCAAGAGGACCTGAAAATTCTCCATGAAACTCATGCTTCAGTGTCAAAGTTGTCTTGGGAAGATGCTTTAATGGAAGACCAATCTTCCCTTGAAGCCATGGAGAATATCCAGAAAGCGATGTCCACAATCAAAGGTAATTTCTCACAGTTGCTTTCAGATAAAAATTACATGTTTGAGCTTGTTGAGTTGTTGCGGGAAGCAACACTACATGAAGAAGAAATTATTTGCATATATGAAGAAGAGAACTACAAGCTCAAAGGTGAGTTGTTGGCCACCCAAGATTCTTTGAGATACACTCAAAGTGCAGTCTTAGAATCACAAATGAAGATAGAACAACTCCAACAAGAGTGGCAAGAATTGATTGAATCCTCAATTTTTCCTGAGAGTCATCCCTTTTGGGTAAATGACAGAAAAAAGTCCCTGGAGGAACCTCATGAGTGGGTGGACCATGAGGAGCAGTCTATTCGGTATGTGCTTGAAGAAAGTGTAGAAAAAGCGGATGAAAAAGAAGCATATCATTTTTTCCAGAATGAACCTAAGAGGTTCATTGAAGAAAATCCCTCTTCGAAGAAAGAGGCAGATGAGTTCACCATATATGGGTCATCCAGAAATGGAGAGGATACATCCACAACTTCAATGGATGAAATGTTCAAAATCATGGCTCACCATCCTTCATTCCCCACTTCACATTCAGCCACAAATTTTGGGAATGAAAATTGGGTAAAAGTATTCTTCCTCTTGGTGTCACATGATGAGCAAGAGGATCCTATAATTGAGGCCTATGACATGTTCCTTAACCCACATCAGTTGAGGCAGCTCATGCATGTGCATGTAGCCACTTTTGACAAGGAGGCATCAGATCTACACTTACCTTCTGTGTGTGGGTCAATTGATGGAGTTTTGCACCCTTGGATCAATGGCAGAGAGTTGAGCCATTGGATGAAAAGGGGAGCACCTGTAGAGTTCCATAGAGATCATGAGATATCTTTATTTGAGGAAGACAAACATATGGCTAAACACATTCCATATGGTTCAGCAAATAAAAGTGTTTGTCCTTCCATTGGTTGGATGGGTAGATGCATCATTGCAATGAAGACCTTGGAAGGTAAAAGGTTCTTTTATTTCTGCAATAAATATTTTGTTATAACTAACATTGCCCTGACATGTAAGCAACAATGAAGGTGTATTTTGCAGCCATTAGATGTCTCCAGTGCACATGCAAAAGAGATGCAATATGATTTGCATGCTCTCAAGAAGTTCTATGTTTGGTGGAGAAGTCACACTGCTATTTAGCTTTGCATTGGGAGTGGCACAGTTCTAGCATGGTGGATGGATCCTGGCATACCCTGGAGTGATAAGTTTTCACAAGTAACAGTGATAATGGATGGTATTTATCAGGGACCATGGGATCCAAGCATTCTTTGGAGTGACAAATTTCCAAAGGGGGAAGGAAAATTTGGGTCCTTACCGAGGGAGCAATGGGATCCAGGAATTCTACTCAGTTATCTTAATTGCGTTAAGATTTTTGTTCATGATTTAGTGCAGATAGAGTTTGTAGTGTAGTTTATACTTCATGGTCATCTTGCATTTCTTTTATATCTTTTTGAAGCCCCCAAGTTTAATTTTCAGATTGTTCAGTGGATGGGGACAATTATAATCAGAGTGGTGCAACAGAAGCTTGGTGGAATCCTAACATTGCTTGAGGACAAGCAATATTGGGAAGGGAGGACTATAATGTCCCAAATTTTGGCTCATCCAGTACCATAGGTGAAAGGGGACAAGATCAACCCCTAAGGGAATTAAATTGTATTAATTCTATTTTCTTAGAATTAATTTTAGCCGAAGTCTCACAAATTGGCAAATTTATTTATTAAAGGTAATTTTGATAAATAAAACTAATGGATAATGAGCAAGTGGGCCAAGAGGGCACCCAGGTGGAAGATGTTTCCAAAAATGGAGTAGGGGGTATTTTTGGAGGCAATTATACCACAAGAATTAATTAATTGATTAAATGCTAAAGTTGGAATTAATTCTGTGTTGTATTATCTTTTATTAATATTTTATTTGTTATGCTGAATAAATGGAGAAATTGGCTCACCTATTCGAATTAGTGGATAAGGTTGGAGGAATTACTTGGAGTATAAGTCATGTAAGCACTAGAGTCCAAAAATGTTTCCAAAAATGAGAAAAGAGGAATATTTCATGAAAAGCAGCATAAATCTAGAAAGCAGGAAGGTATGAAAAGTAGGAAAGTTTAGAAAAGAAGGAAAGTCAGAAAAAGAGGAAAAAGGAAGTAAAGCCAAAGCAAAGCAAGGAAAGTATGTCTACTCATGGGTGATCTATTCTCTCAGGTCACCAAGCTAAGTAACTTGCTCAACAGGTCAGCATGAATTCTTTTAAGAAGGTTTCCAACTTCATTCAAGAATTTTTGATCATTATTAGAATTTGTGAATGAGAGCTCTGAGCCTTCTAGTTGAGTGTTGTGCCTCAACAAGTTATTCTTGGGAGATGTGCCCCAAGGCCCTATGAGTTTCCTGTGAGTGTTATTCAGGTCCATAAACTAATATTACAGCCAGTGACATCCAGTTCAGATCATCACTGAAGAATTAATGTCAGATTGAAGAGGAGGCTACCAGTGAAGAATATTTGTAGCTAGATTTGGTGGAGGAACACTAGAGGATGAAGACAGTTCTGGAGAGATGCGCCCAGGACCTCCATTGAGATCTATAAGCTAATGTTTGAAGATATTAGTGGCTTCTAAATTCCAAATATCAAATATCAGAACCATTCTCCACTCTTCTTCTACTTCTACTACTCCCACAGCTAGATTTGGAGGTGATTTCCCTAAACGAGAGAACTAGTTTGATGATGGCGCCCCATTGAATATCAGCAACTCAGAGTGCAGTAAGATCAGCCATATAACCTGTATATGGAGTGATATTAACTTCCATAACAGAACCAAAGTAACTTCTTTCTTCTCTTCTCTATTCTCTCATTGTTGTAACAGAAAACTAGCCTATGAGGCATTGTTATTTGAGAAGCAAGCAATTAATAAAAGGAGGAATGTTATGAATTCTATATTTCAAGTTTTATGTATAAAAAATATTATATCAAAGTTTAAATTAACATCAGAATAGATTTTGTGGTTCTTTAAAGCAATTTGTTATGTTAAAATGCAAGACTAGCTAGATTGATGTCAATTCTAGACTAGTTTCACCACTTTTATTGCCAAATCCACTGTAAGCACTCATTTTGCGTTCTGTCAGTTGGAGAAGGTCATTGACTCAGTATAGTATCCATATTAGTCCCTAATTCAAGAATTTGGAATCCTTTAACCCCTATTTGGGAATCTTAGAAAATTACTAGCTCACCAATCCCGGGTGGGCTCTTGAACCCCAATTCTTCCCGAACTCTCCCAAGTATTTTCAAATACTTTCTTGAACACAAAAAAAATTATTTAAATGATATAAAATCTTCCATTAAATCCCAGGATCCCCACCTTTCTGGTATGCATATCCTAGCTGCCCAGGAAGCCTCGAAGTAAGCACAGACTTGCTCTATGCTGAAAGTGAATGGTTCCGGTACATGGTGCATAGGAAATCTATGATCTAACATCCTAACCTACTGCTTCACCTCATTCCATAAATTTTCCAGAATTGAATGTTCATCCTACCATCCTCATATCTTGCCTCAATCCCCATCACTTACTTCCTGCTCTGTTCGGAAAAATTGTAAAAACTTTAACTAGTGAATTTTATCCAAAATTTTAAGTTAGAGATAATATATTGGTTGAACCTTCCCAAGGATATTAGATAAAAGGACCAATTTTTTACTTTTTCCCCAAATTCAACCTTTGACTAGTTTTGATGCCTAGGTCTCCAATTTGCCGCAAATGCTCCCAAATATTATGAGAAGGTATATGGATGATGTTAGAACATATTTAAATATGTGTTTAATGGATGCTTTTGGACCTTTATAATACTTCCTCAAATCCTCTTTCAATTTTGGGCAATGTAGGGATCTTTACTAGTAGTTTCCCTTTGACTAATATTGGTCTCTAGGTCTCCAATTGGCCCCAAATGCCTCTAAAGCTTCAACGAAGGTGTATGAATGATATTTGTACTTGATTATGATGTTCATGGATTATTTTATACCATCAAAATACTTCTTCAAACTTGTTTAATGTTCTAGACAAAGTATGGAATTTAACTAGCAATTTGGGGCTCAAATCCCCCCAGGGTAAGTACTGAAAATGACTCTCCAAATGCTTCCAAACTCACTCAAAATTCTGAACATAGGTAGGGGATGTCTGAGGGAAATTATTCAGGTCTCATGTGCACCATTAATCAATTATTGAGTCTGTCCTAACCTTCTCCCAAACAACAACAAAAATCACTAGTTCGACCTTGGGGGAAATTAACATGAAATCTTCTTCAAATAAAATAAAACTAAGAAAGATGGATCCTCCTTGTGTTTATGGGACAAGGTAGGCATTTGGATTCGAGAGGTGGTTGAATTGGGAGGTTGGAGAAGTTGTAGAACCAACTTCAACTAATCCCAATTCGTAATCTTAATAAATTTTTTGATTTCATCTTAAGATGTGTGCGGGTTTCATACAACAAGAGTAGCGCACAGAGAGAAAATTTCATGCTTTGCAACAAGCATTTGCAAATTTTTGGAAAGTGTGCGCTGATTGTCTTTGAGGAAAGCAACGCATCTTTTGAGGTGTTCGTTGGTTTGCTAGAGCAATAGTAGCGCACATGTGGTGAAATCAGGAGAAACAATTAGATTTCTCAGTTGAAGAGTGTACTACCATCACTAAGTCATCTAGGTCAACCTAGATCTTCAATCCATGGTGTCCTTTTGTGTGATCGATGGAGCAAAGTGATCACGGATGGAGAAGTGCATATTTGACCTATAACAGATGCCCCCTAATGTGTGAGGTCAGAGGGAAATAATGGCCGAAATACATTATAATTCAAAGTCAGAGGAGGAGCAAGAAACTGCAGAACTAAGTCACAAAAGTACATGAAACAACGATCAAAGGTCAGCGAGCAATTACAATCTTGACATCATATAGATGTATAGCATGACACAACATGATCTCCGATACATAACTAGGAGATGTATATATAGCATGGCCACTGAAATACAAGCGTGGATCCATGTCAAAATGAGAGATCATAGCCATAACAACAAACTGGATCTGTGTCTCATGAAGAGCCAAAATGAGTGAGGCTTAGTCTTGTGCAGCTTGGGTGATAACATAAATATGGTGATGCTATTAAGGTCCCAAGGTCTTCATCCAAACAACCCAAGGTACAAACCCTAATCATGTGAATAAATGAGCTGAGGTAGAACATGGGGAGTATCAGTTGATTACCGGTCATTGATGTATACCGTTAACAAATGTGAGGACTTCCATCGATAATGATAATGGGGTCTAAGGTACCTAGTACGATCCAACAAGTGTGAATAAATGGACTTGAAGTTGAACACCTGAGGAACCTGTTGAATAAGAGACATTGATGTATTCCTATTATTCAATAGTGGGGGAAACTTCCACTGATGACTGCAATCCCCAAGGTACTAACCGAAACTCTAAACTTCGTTCCCAGAGCATAATGAGCTGAAGTCGATGGGAAGAAGTCCATTGGAAGGGAGGCCTTAATGAATCCTCTATCATCCAACACGAGGAACACTCAATAGGTATGAGCTGATGTGGATTAGGACAAGTAACAAGATGAAACAAACCGACACCAGGATTGCCGACACATGAAGTGAAGGTAAACTACAAAATGGCCAACACAGGCTGTATCCTTGAACAGTGAGCACGACACAAAGTGACTTAGGCAGTTTTTAAAATGAAGGAGAAATGATATAAGCCTGCAATGTAGGAGACATTGACAGACCCTCCATATGGTTGGAAGAATAACCAACCGGGGGAGTAAAAACTCGGAGATCAGGTTCACCCTAAGGTCAAAAACTAAAAACCCAACTGACATGAAAGACTCAAGTAAGTGCTGTGTTCAAGGACACGATTGACTTAACTGCCTTTGAAATTGAAAATATGTGATATACCCTTCTTATCCCTTATTATTTTTGGTAAAATAATGTCCTTGTTGTTTTAATGAGTCCAAGAAAGAAAACTCAATAAGCCCAACCATGTAAAAAGTTTAATGAGCCCATGGGAGGAAGACTTAGGACCTTCTTCATTGTTTACAGAGTTCAAAGAAGAAATAGAAGAATACTCTATAGTAATGATCTCTGGATTTTAATATCATGCCAAGATATGTTCTTGCTCACCAGTGTTTTCAATTTTAAGGAGTCTGGAAAACTTAAACAATAATTCCATACACCTACCCGTGGATTTTAATATTGAGCTCGAGTAGGTGAGTGCTCACTGGTGTTTTCCTGTTTATAAATTCTGAAAAACTTAAACAATCCTCTATATACCCTCTCGTGGATTTCAGATCGAGCCTGAGTAGGTGAGTGCTCGCTTGGCGTTTTCATGTTTCGAGAGTCTGAAAACCCTAAAGAAGGCTCCAAAAGTCCTTTTTCGTATAGTTAGTTTCCTCCCCCGAAAAAGTTTAAAACGATGAGAGAAGAACTCTTCTAGCCACGTATGACTAGAACATTCCTTTTTCGTAAGTAATCAGCAAAATTCCAGAAAAGGGTTAAACTTATACCTAAGCGGATGTACCTTCAATTCCTTTAACGAGCTTGAAGAGAACAAGTATGCTCGACAATCTTGTTTAGTTTTTTAAATAGTCAAAACAAGAGCTTAAAATGACTAAAAAGACAGCTTCTAGGATCATAAGTTCATGACCTGCCAAAGAAATAGGATCTCAACAATTGCGTTAGTAACTATCGACAAATTTTCTCAATGACATAATAATGACAATATGGTACCTATATTGGTCTATCAATAAGAAAACAAGTCATTTCTGGTTTAATACTTTGAAAATCTAGTGAAAATTTGAAATACCTAGGTTAAAATTACTTCACCAAAACTTGTAGGTATTAGTGATTAAATAGAACCTTTTAGGAACAGTTTGAAACTATAAACTTTTGAAAAAAGTGGGTAAAAATCAAACTTCATTTTATGTAAATCATTTCAAATTGAAAAATAAAATATCACATTTGGATTTTTTAGGGCAAAAGAGGAGCAAAAACTTTATCTTCCTCCATTTGCTGCGATCAAACTGGGCTACCAATCAACCTTTTGCTTCCACCAAGTACGTTTATTCCTCCCCTACTTGCTATTTTATGCATTTTTTGTCAATTTTCATGGCCAAAATCACTTTCTAGCAATGTTCATCACATGTTTCTGCATGTGCGCTACTGTATCTGAGCAAAAGCAGTGCATACTAGCCAAGTGAGCTGGTTTAGTGAAGACATAGTAGCGCTCAAACGTGACTGTCTAGTGCAGACAGTAGTGCACACCCTTGAAAGTGAAGTAAAGAGTGGAAAAGACTAAAAATTTGACTGTTGCTTAGCAGGATGGTTCTTGTCTGGCATGAAAGGGAGCATGAGGACATGGATCGAGAATCATTTCAAGATCCGACGACCCTCCATGCGCTCCGAAGATGTGGACTATTGAAATTTTTTTAGAATGTGGGCACTTAACCGGCTTCTTGGGAGGCTTGTCCAATACTGGGATGTCGAGGCATTGGTCTTCAATATCCAAGGAGAAATAGTGGAAATCACCGTAGACGACATCTACTTTATCACGGGTCTCTCTCAGAGGGGAGACGTTGTGAACTTGAAGGGGTCCTCACGCAATGTGGGTGCCTTGTCGATGCAAGAGTATGTGAATGCCTACTTCCTACCAAAAAATGAGAAATCCTGTAGTCAAATTCTGATCTCAACTATTACAAGCCTCCCCCTAAAAGTCATTGTGAGTGTTCTTAACCAGATGGGAAGGAGTTTTATGCAACATCTTGCTTCGAAGCATTATATGCACATAGGTACTGAATGTTTGCACGACAGAGTATATGACTGGTGTTCAAGTCTTTTGGCAAACATGAAGCTTCAACTCTTAGGTTGTAAGACTGGGAGAATGAATAACTTTGGGTACGGAAGCATACTTTGCACCTTCTTCTTTGAAAGGGTTCCTGCTATGAGTTTGGGCATGCCTTTACCCCTGGTAAACCCTCGTGAGCCAATGTTGTCTCGTTGGGGTGAGATATTCCTCCACCAAGTGGTGGCGAGAGCAACTTCTGTTACCATGAGGATGATTTCTGTGGTTGGTGGGAAAGACAAGTGCCAGCTCTTGAGCAGTTTCCATATGCGGGTATAGACTTCCGCAACGATCCTGAGCTGATCCTTCCTCCAGGAGTAGCCTGGGGAGAGATAGGTATGTTTATGCTTTTGAAAAGTTATTAAATTTTTATAATTTTTGTATATATGATTTTTATGATGAGTTCGAAGTACTGAAACAAAGTGTCATGTGCAGATGTTGGAACAGTACATCCCGAGGGACACCCCCGTACTTTCGTGAGACAAGTGGTAGTGGGTGCACCTGATGCCATGCTGGGAAACATAGAGAGAAAGATGAGTCAGTTGACTCATGATGTTCCGACTTACATGATCGAGCAGATGGCGCTCGACATGCAGGAGGATGTGGTTGGTGTGCACCTGTAATGTCCCCAGTTTGACCCCATGGCATTAACATTATAAATGATGTATTATTGTTATGAAATCATGGTGAGGAGCTCAAGGCCAAGGCCCCGCCATCGATTAAGTGATGGATATGATTTGCGTGCTAGCCATGCACATTGAAAATTCAAATATCATGTAATATGCATTTTAATAAAAATACCCACAACTAGCTATGCAATGCAACAAAGAGATGTGGGCATGATCTCAAAAGGAATTGGGAGGGAAAACATTCAAACCCTTGAGCCAATCAGGTCAAGCCAAGGGTCAATGAGAGAACCCATCAAACCCTCAACTAGCCATGTTGACTTTTGTACCCAACCATTGATTTCTCCCAAGAGTTGGTTGAGGTAGTTAATGCCTTGGGAATAGGGAGGTATGGCTGTCCAAATTCGGGTATGGGCAAGCCACCCTTCATGGGAATTCGCGTTTTGCTTCTTGGGGCAAGAAAAGAGCCATGTGTTTCTCCCCCAAGCCATAATCCATGATCATTCCTTCTCCCTCATGAGTTTAGAGCTACCTGGGCATTTTCTAGGCAGGTGGGCTGTGTTTTTCCTTCATTCTCCTAGTAGAGAAGGGCGTTTTTGGGGTATAGAAGTTGGGAAGAAAGAGGAAATCGATTTGGGGGTGTATAGAGGCTCGTTGGCCCATGGAATGCTATGATATCTATGGAAGAAATCGTTTTCTCCCCTATGGTCGAATTTCCTTCTCCCAATCCGTTTTGGGGTGGCCACGATTTGGGGAGAACCTATGGCCATATTATTTGTAAAATCCCATTGTTTGAATTGTGTATCCCTGCCCCATGTCTGTGCATGCTGTGTGAGAGAAGAGTATGTTGGGTATGGGTTATGGGTATCCATAGCTTTGGCTTGAGCTTGAGTGTAAGCCTCCAGGGTTCAAGTGTAGCCTGATAAACCCAGTTGGACTAGCTTGGATGAGATGAAATGGTTAATGGGATGCGTGGGAGCTGGAATGTTCCCTTTCCTTGTGAGAATCATGCCCAACTCGGGGGTGGCCTTCGGATGGACTCAGTATAAGCTGTCGAAGAGCCTATGGTTGGGTGGAACGTTGCATCGACATAGCTAGTTGCTTGGGGCAGTTGCATAATGAAGATAAGTGTTTTTATGTCTATGTATTTACTTCTGCAATGTTTAAGTAATGATTATTTTGATATGCTGGATGAGCATTAATCGTGTGTGTGGATTAGTTTTAATTCTGCTGTGCTTATTGCCTAATTTGTATCTGCACACCAATAATTAATTTTTTATGATTCTAATTAGTGGGCTCAGTTTTATGAAATGCTCAGCTTATTAGTGCCATGTTCCCTTCCTTGCATGGGGTCAGCAGGTGGGTACATTACAATTTGGTATCAGAGCTGCTGGTTGCATCATTGGGCCTTTATGGGGCTACCTATCATAGGTGTAGAGGTAAGTATGCTTCCTGCTCAGCACTGATAGTTAAGAAAAATTTCAAAAATTTTCAAAATTCAAAATTTTTCTAAGTTTCTATGAGTTCTGCCCGAAATTGCGGAAGGAATTCTCTTCCGAATTTGCAGAAGGAATTCTCTTCCAAAATTGCGGAAGGATTTCTCTTTCGAAATTGCGGAAGGAAGTCTCTTCCGAAACTGCGGAAGGATTCCGCGAGTTGTTCCGCAACGCGGAAGAATTCGGCGAACTGCTTCGAAACAACGGAAATTTTTTCTAAGTGTTCGGCGTCGAAAGGAAAATTTCGGAAGGAATTCTCTTCCAAAATTGCGGAAGGATTCCGTGAATCGTTCTGCAACGCGGAAGAGGTCGGGAAATCGTCCCGAAACTGCGGAAGGATTCCACGAGTTGTTCCGCAACGCTGGAGAGTTCGGTGAGTCGTTCCGAAATTGCGGAAGAGTTCGGCAAATCGTTCCGCAACTGTGGAAGACTTCGGCGAATCGTTCCGCAATTGCGGAAGACTTCGGCGAATCGTTCCGCAATTGCGGAAGCATTCCGCAAACCGTTCCGCAATTACGGAAGGCTTCAGCAATCCACCCCGAAACTGCGAAAGAATTCCGCGAACCGCCCCGCAACTGCGGAAAGAATTTCCCAGTGTCTTCCGAAACTACGGGAGCATTCCGCGAATGGCTCCGCAACTGCGGGAGCATTTGCTGAATCGCTCCGCAACGGAAGCATTCCGCGAATGGCTCTGCAACTGCGGGAGCATTCGCCGAATTTCTCCACAACTACGGAAGCATTCGGCGAATTACTCCGCAATTGCGGAAGCATTCGGTGAACCTCCCCTCAACGGCGGGAAGTTTTGTAAAAAAAAAAAAAAAGAAAAAAAAAAGAAAAAGAGTAAAGTGACCAAAACTTGATTTTTGGATAGAAGGAGCATCCGTGCTCAAAATGGAATGATTCCTGTGGGGCTCGGAGGCCATTGACGAAGGCTATGAAAGAACCAGTGAAGACCCCGAGCCCATTACACTCCGATTTGACAGAAAAAGGGGAATAGTGACTTTTGAGGGACGGAGTCTCGAGGCTTGACAGAAGGTCAGTTTGAGCGGAAATTGATCAGGCACGGCCATGAAGCAGGCACAGTGTTAACTTCAAAATCTTGGAGCCAAAATCCAAAGGATGTGGAGTCGGGGTGAGCAAGAAGGCCAAAAAGCACTATTCCGGGACACTTTTTCAGGATTTTGAAAAGCTTGTGGGCAGTAAAAGTGACCTTAGATGTGAGAATCAAAAAAATTACTGAACTAGACATTTCATATTCTCATTAAGACGGACAGTTTCCGTTAGACGAAGATTTCCCAGAAATGCACCATTTGGGAGATAGCCATTTTTGGCACAAAATTTGGAATTTTGGAAAAATGTGAAAAGTGGGAAATAGTAAAACCCAGAAATTCATAGAAGATGAATGGTGCATCGGAATTGAAATCCATGAATTGCTGAGTGTTCCTTTTTATATGGAATAAATTCGCTCGATAGATAAGTTTTTGTGATTCCTCATAGATTTTCTCCCGCAGGTGGCTAAAGTTGGCATTCTGGACCAAAATGCAACCGTGTAAAATGTGCAGAATTGGAGTGAAAGTTGTCATTTTTTTTTGAGATGCAGTTCCCACACCCGATGTCGGAATGGAGCATGAAGACAGGCATTGGAAAGCTTGTCTAGCAGGGAACAATGGTGCATGACCAGAGTTTGAATGAGGTCTACATATATCATAGATATTTAGTGCAGAAGAGTGCCAGCGGCTGTTTTGACAAACAAATTTTGTTGTCAATATGGGAAATCTCTACAATTGCATGATATGGAAGAGGAATTCCATGTTACGATGAGGGATCGAAAATGGAAGAATTCCTTAAACCCCTGTTTGTTATCATACTCATAATTATGAAATTATCATATGGCATAAAAATGTTAAAAATGTAAGGGATTACATAGATGTATATGCACTAGATGGCATCTTAACAAACATTGCATAGTACATATGGAAATGCTTGTGCATAAATGGGATATTGCATATTGGTAGAATAATGAAGTCTGCATATGCAATGAACCACTAATGGAGAATATTGTGGTTGATAATCACTATTGATGTTGGTATTGGTTGTAGGACCAAAGATAACAAAGAGCATGGCTAAATGTGCTGAGGATGTTGTTGCATGAAGCCAACAACCTTATGCAGAAAGGATGGTGCAACAAACCTATGATCATAAAGTTGGAAAAAGGACTGAGCAGCCTTGGTAAGAGGCCAATTGATCGGGTAACATCAGGCGATGTTAATGGTAACCATGCAGGTAATGATTATTGGTGCCAAATTGCATGAATGTTGAAAAAGGATTTGGTAAGATCTCTTCAACTATGTTTGAGTTATGTTGAGTTAGTTTGCATGTGATATTGAATACCGATTGGGACTGTAAACCTACCAAGCTTGGTAAGGTGTGGGTAAGTGAAGGAAATGATCCTTACACCCTATGAATGTTTAGAAATCTCAATGCATTCATATGAATTTATATCATGCCATGTGTATGTTGGTTATGTGCTTAATAACCAAAGCAAGTGAGGACTGGTGGTCCTGATTATGGTAATGCAAGTTATATGAGATAGTCATGTTTCGATCATAATATGCTTGAATGCATAGTACTCATGAAACAATGCAAGGTAGCATTGAGTAGATGTGCATTAAGAGATCTTATAAATCTTGTGATGCATTGTATGCATGCATAGGGATGATGCATATGTTATTGCAAAATAAATAATGAATGAAATGATGAATTGATGATAATTCTAGGACCATTTCATGGGCTGTTATGAATGCAGAATAGTAAGTGCATGAAGAGTCCAATCATGATCGATGGGTTGCTAGAATGCTCTGTGGAAGGACAGAGTTGTATGAATGATATGACTATGAGAATAATATCACAATTGCAAATCAAATTTCTGTGAGAAACGGATTTGAAAAATTTATCTAGAGCTTATGAGAAGGAATCTCATGGTCGAGAAATCTAAGTTCTGTTAGTAAGAACAATTGTAAATCTCAGATTTGTAAATGTTTTGGATTTGAAATTTTGCTAATAGTCGCTAATGATTGTTTTGCTTATATGAAAATGTGTTAGGAGGACATGCTGTAAGTGGATGCTCATGTATGGAAGCGGGCATAAGACCATAAGGGAAGAGTGGTGTCACTTACAGGAACCAAACAATATAAGGATAGCCTCATCGATAAGAAAACCAATTTCTGTAGTAGACAGAGTTGCAAATTCATACTGAATTTAATTATTAGTGCCATGGATTGGTGATGGAACAATCAGATTTGAATTGTATTGTTAAATGTTGCTAACTGTTTGGCTGTTCAATAAGTGTGCTAGGAAGACACATTGCAGTAAGACCATGAGAGTGGACCTGCATAAGCCAAACTTCATGGGGAGAGATTCCATGATTTGAAAATGGGTTTCAGATGAAACGCCATAAGACATTATTAATGTCTCATCTGCACTACATGAGTAGCAAACAATATGAGTGGGATGGCGAAGATTATGTCAGTAAGACATATGAAGGTTATATAACATCAAAAGGAATTGGGATGGCAAACCAAGGGACTGTCAACTCAGAGAAGGAGCCTCCATTCCTCATTAAAGAAGAGAAATAACGTCTGCAAAATGGATAAGTGTTCCATAAACCCTGAATGATATATATATATACATACATGCATGTCCAATTATTAGAGTTAATATGCAGGGCGTGTTTTGATTTTATTTCCATTATGGCAGACTGCTTGAAGTATGATTAGGACCTTCATAATTCACATCAGTAAGGAGTGCACGCTTTTCTGGTGCTGAGTTATGTTAGGGTTTTCAATATTGACTACACCCTAAGGGAATGGACGCATTCCTGGTGTTTCAATACTTGATAGTGAATGATATGGATTATGGTTACAAAAAATTGAACAGCAATACTGATGAGCTTGCTTATACTTCTTGTGTTGTCAGCCTACACAGATGCAGACTGATGCTGCACATTAAGAGGCAAAGTAAAGAATGGTACGCAAAAAGGACTGTATAGGAATTGGCAACCTTTCTATGCTCATGCGAAATATTAGCATAAGGGGTGGACAGGCCTGAAGAGCTATGTAATAAGAAGAGGTATCATCCTTGTGTGAGTAGGGTCATGCTAACCTGCAGTCAAGAAAGTCACCTATAAAGTTCCTAAAAGGAACCACTGATTTGCACAAGAGAAGGAGTGGCATCCTTGTATGAATGAAGAGCTGTATGTGTGAAGGGTTATGGTGCAAGACGGTGTGGTGACATTGGTGAAAACCCTGAAATCTCTATTAGGTCAGCAGTAGGAGGGCGGGCGCCAAGACTGACTGAAAACCCTGAGATTTCTATTGGGTCAGTAGTAGGAGGGCGGGCGCCAAGACTGACTGAAAGCCCTGAGATGCCTATTGGGTCAGCGGTAGGAGGGCGGGCGCCAAGACTGACTGAAAACCCTAAGATTCCTATTGGATCAGCAGTAGGAGGGCGGGCGCCAAGACTGACTGAAAACCCTGAGATGCCTATTGGGTCAGCAGTAGGAGGGCGGGCGCCAAGACTGACTGAAAACCCTGTGATGCCTATGGGGTCAGCAGTAGGAGGGTGGGCGCCAAGACTGACTGAAAACCCTGAGATTCCTATCCAAGTCCATAGGCGATTCCAAGGCTTGCAAAGCGAAGTAGGATCCTATGGACCAGAGGGGAAATGCACAATACAAATAAGTATGCGTTTTCATCTATGTCTTGTTTGGAATAATGAAGATTTTTGGTATAAATATTTTAACAGCTAAGCTGATACACTACTGTTTCTTTGTTGGAAACCTTGGTCATTGCAGGAAGGCAAGACCCTGAAAGACTATAAATTGCTGGTAAATCCAGAGAGTAAATGAGTGGGTGATATAAATTATTGAGAAATTCAGGGAGTAGCTGGTTGAACGCTATAAAGTCCTTGATAAGCCCAGAGAGTGACTAGTTGGGCATTAACTATTTGATATGGTAGAACAGCGTGTACACTGGCCCAACACCCCTTAAACAATTGATAAAACTAGTCGGAGCACTAGCCTAGCATATTGCTAAAGGAAATGATTGATAAACCCAGTTGACGTACTGGCCTAGGATTTCCTATTCGAATGATTGTGGAGTAGCCTACGTGCTGGCCCAACATTCGTTATTGTGTTCACGGGAAATCCAAGGCTCGTAAAGAAAAGAAGGATCCTGTGAAATCAAGTAAAGACATCCAATACAGATAAGTATTCAGTTACCTTGCAGCTTCTTGCTTATGAATATACGTGTGTATAGGATTTGGTTATGATTTCCTAAACTCTTGTTTAGAGATAAACCCTATGAAAATGAACTAAACATGTGAATTGATTAAATGTTTGAGTGTAGGTATTGCTAGAAGCAAGGATTATGAAGGCATCCTAGAGATGCATGTGGACATGTGACCGTCCTAAAGAGAGCTCAGTATGGGCAGTAATGAAAGATGGTGCTAGTGGAACTGTGTGGGTCCTAGCAGCCAAAGGTTCTGTAAGCAACAATGGGGAAGGGTTCCCTAGTTGAAAGGCATTAGACATACCTTAGACACTAAAGTGTCATAACCAAGAAATGGCACGTCAAGCATTCACATTGAAGTGAAAGAGGCTAAGGAGCATAGAACCACCAGTGATGGTGTGGCTCCGGATTGGAACAAGACTAAGAGGGGGAAACTCTTACTCTTCTCTTTCCTTTTTGACCGATGCATCTCAGAAACAAAAGACTGTTGAGTGCATGTCATAAATGAAAACCAATTGTGTTTAATTGCTTGAAATGAATTGTGAATGCTGAAATAGTTATTTCCGGTGAAAGGATTAACATGAATGAGTTCCTGTGTATATTGGGAAAGCATGAATGTGTGAAAGTCTCATGAGTAAAGCATGGACGTTCCATGTCAATTAGACAATTAATTGACTAATTTTAACATTGTGTTATGATTGTCCTGACAGGAATTGCCATGATAAGTCTCATAGGAGAGACATTGAAATCCATTGTTGCAGTTGTTACTAGCTAAATGATTGCTAGTGAGAAAAGCGAGAGCCAGTTGTGCACATTGATCATGGCAGCAGGCCAAAAGCTATTTGTTTTGGCTAGAAGTCTTCCTCAAATAGTTTCCAGGACAACAAGAAGGATGGCATTAATGAAATTCTAGACTTGTGGATCAGCTAGAAGGTGAATAAAGAAAAGGGATTGCTCGGGAGCAATGCCCACCTGTAGAGCTGGAAGACCAAAGCCAGTAGGAACGACTGTGGAAGCCAAAGGAATGGGTCCTGAAAGCTCAAAGTAAAGAGATGAAATGCAGGACAGACCTGTCACATTTTGTGAATTTTGAATCATGTGTAAAGCAGGTATATAGTCCGAAGTGTTAAAACACCGAGGACGGTGTTATTCCAAGGGGAGGGGAATGTAATGTCCCCAGTTTGACCCCATGGCATTAACATTATAAATGATGTAATATTGTTATGAAATGATGGTGAGGAGCTCAAGGCCAAGGCCCCGCCATCGATTTAGTGATGGATATGATTTGCGTGCTAGCCATGCACATTGGAAATTCAAATATCATGTAATATGCATTTTAATAAAAATACCCACAACTAGCTATGCAATGCAATAAAGAGATGGGGGCATGATCTCAAAAGGAATTGGGAGGGAAAACATTCAAACCCTTGAGCCAATCAGGTCAAGCCAAGTGTCAATGAGAGAACCCATCAAACCCTCAACTACCCATGTTGACTTTTGTACCCAACCATTGATTTCTCCCAAGAGTTGGTTGAGGTAGTTAATGCCTTGGGAATAGGGAGGTATGGCTGTCCAAATTCGGGTATGGGCAAGCCACCCTTCATGGGAATTCGCGTTTTGCTTCTTGGGGCAAGAAAAGAGCCATGTGTTTCTCCCCCAAGCCATAATCCATGATCATTCCTTCTCCCTCACGAGTTTAGAGCTACCTGGGCGTTTTCCAGGCAGGTGGGCTGTGTTTTTCCTTCATTCTCCTAGTAGAGAAGGGCGTTTTTGTGGTATAGCAGTTGGGAAGAAAGAGGAAATCGATTTGGGGGTGTATAGAGGCTCGTTGGCCCATGGAATGCTGTGATATCTGTGGAATAAATTGTTTTCTCCCCTATGGTCGAATTTCCTTCTCCCAATCCGTTTTGGGGTGGCCACGATTTGGGGAGAACCTATGGCCATATTATTTGTAAAATCCCATTGTTTGAATTGTGTATCCTTACCCCATGTCTGTGCATGCTGTGTGAGAGAAGAGTATGTTGGGTATGGGTTATGGGTATCCATAGCTTTGGCTTGAGCTTGAGTGTAAGCCTCCAGGGTTCAAGTGTAGCCTGATAAACCCAGTTGGACTGGCTTGGCTGAGATGAAATGGTTAATGGGCTGCGTGGGAGCTGGAATGTTCCCTTTCCTTGTGAGAATCATGCCCAGCTCAGGGGTGGCCTTCGGATGGACTCAGTATAAGCTGTCGAAGAGCCTATGGATGGGTGGAACGTTGCAGTGACATAGCTAGTTGCTTGGGGCAGTTGCATAATGAAGATAAGTGTTTTTATGTCTATGTATTTACTTCTGCAATGTTTAAGTAATGATTATTTTGATATGCTGGATGAGCATTAATCGTGTGTGTGGATTAGTTTTAATTCTGCTGTGCATATTGCCTAATTTGTATCTGCACACCAATAATTAAATTTTTATGATTCTAATTAGTGGGATGAGTTTTATGAAATGCCCAGCTTATTAGTGCCCTATTCCCTTCCTTGCATGGGGTCAGCAGGTGGGTACATTACAGCCCCTTTCCTGGATTAGGCTACTGCGGAAAGTAGCTAGGCTAGTCATATGCTACCAAGAGGCACCATAGGGAGATGAGGCCCCACCTTCTCCATAGGAGAAGGATATTCTATGTATATTTTTGAGGTCATCGAGCCCAATTTTGTATCTTATGACATGACTCTGTGACAGACTTATGATCCAAACTCATACTATTTTTTTATACGTATATATATATATACAGTATCAATTATTTACATGTGTGTTATTGTGTTTTATGCATGAATTATTATGTGTGTGAATGATGCAAATGCCAATCTAAAACGTAGTTTGCAAATGAATAAGCTAGCGCATTTAAGTTCCTTGGAATATGTTGATATGTGATATAATCAAACTGTCTCTCAAGCAACTTAACATGCAAAAATTGACGTAGCAAAGTAGGATCTCTAACCTGATAAACACCCAGTAACTAAAAAACAACTAACTGTGAGTTGATCCATACCTCCAAATCTGACATACCATGGAACATAGCACTTTGGAATATCTCTATGTCTACATTGTATTCATCCACATTGTTCGTTGTGGGACCTAAACAAGCCCCTATCGAAGAAACCAGTTGGCCAGTTGGTGAGTAAATAACCCAAGCAACTGCTGCCAACTGATGGGTGTGGCAGCTAGCACCATTAGCAAACCCTATAAAGTGTTCAGTCGACATTTGAAACACAAAACAATGGATGCATAAGACGTAACTACAACTGTAAACAAAAACTAACTTTACAAAAATGTATAACTATAATACATGAAAAAGCACAGATGCCTAAGCGTAGTACTTCTTCAAGTAGGGTCGATGCCTGAAACCTCATAAGACTGGGCAAAGATGTCATGGAAATCGTTAAAAACATTGGTATACAAAATGATTTCATCTAGAAAACACTCTGCTCCAATAAAAATATTTTCTGTGACTCCAGATTCAGTGGAAATGTTGGTCGGGATGGTTCTTGATGTATTCGCCCTATTCCCTTCAGCAAAAACAACTTGTGAAGTAGAAGGGATAGAGGAAAAATCAACATTATCACTAGGTCTCGGAGAAAACTCACCTCTCTCTATAAAGTTTAGAATGGGAAGTAAATAGGACCTGGGGTGCATATGTTCCTGAGGGTGGTGCAGGCCTATCATAGCTTCCAAAAACGTTTCGTCAGAAGGAAAAATCGTGTCTCAACAATCAGGAGAGTGGGACGATTCCACTGACCATGCATGAGCATAGTCCATATCTGACTCAGCAGAGACCAATGGAGTCATGATATGTTCTATTGCAGTTTGTTGTGAATCCAAGTAGGTTACCTCTACAACAGATATAGGCACGACTGGTTCTGATTCATTAGGGAGAATCCGCGGATTTGTCGTTAAACCAGCCGTGGAAGTCTCAAATGAAGAACATTCTTCAGAACCAATAAAATTAATGGGAGAAGGTAGGTCAAAAGTGCCTATTAATGACCCATAGAGACCTACTCCCAAACTCTTAGTAACTAGGCAAGATTGATCATCCAATGGGATAGTTGAATCTGATGAAGTCTGGTTGGTCTTCCGGGAAAATGAAAGTTGATCGACTGTGATGATCTTGCCTTCGTGAGGGAACATTATTATCTGGAAAATAGATGACGGCACTGCCTACATGGCATATGTCCAGCTCCTACCCAATAGCAATTTATAATCGAGCGGAGCATACAGAACTTCAACCTCTACCGATACTAGTTTTCCCGCCAGTTCAACATCAAATAATGGTAAGAATTCATGTGGATGGAAAGATCTTCCATCAAAGGAACTAAGTACCGTATTAGAGGGGGGTAATTCATGTTCACCTAAATCCTTCCAGCAAGAAATCGACATTACGCACGTGGATGCGCCCTCATCTACAATAGCTCGTCGAATGGTCATGGGACCATGGACGACCTCTATCCGGAGAGCGATGTGGTATGGAAATCGGAACTTGATATCTTTCATATAAAAATGGGAAAGCATGTTGGATGAGTCTACACTTCTAATCGCTGTGAGGAGTGCACTGCGTTGTAATGGAAAACTTTGCAGTACCTCCAAAATGGACATGGCACAAGGTGTTTGGGACAAATCCTCCATTACATTGTAGTTGGAGGTAGCCCTCGCATTGGGGTTGTGCACAACCCTTTTGAAGACACCTTTCGGAATATTTGACAGCAGATCCACTGGTCTCTCGATGTGGAGAGGGGTAGATGACTCAGGAACATCCTTCTGCTGTGGGTCCAGGGTATAATTTTGTGCTTGAGTTTGCAAAAGAGCATCTGAATTAACAATATTAATGAATGACTGATCAACTGAGTTGGAACGAGTAGTGCCCCCAGTACCAGAGCTTCCAGAACCTAAACTCTGTCCGTGAGGGAAAGGGTCTTTTAAGACAGCAGGTTTCTTTTCACAGATTAGCTTCTGGGCTTCTTCCATTAGAGGGCATTGATGGGTAAGGTGGTCGTCTTGACATAGCTTGCAAGGGAACTAGACCTTCCTTTTTAAATTTTTTACCCTCCTCGGCATTTTGCGCGTTCTTGGGATTTTGTTGGTTTCCCCCCCCTTTCTTTCCATTTCTTTTGTTGTTGGGCTTCCGAGATCCCTTTTGGTTTGTTTGTACCTGTTGTATAGATTCTGTTGTGGAAGGGGAGGATGCAACAACAGTTGCTTCTGCAGCAAACTGTTTGACTGATAAGGCATGAACCTGATTTGTTAAGGCATCAAACACTGCAGAGTCGACTGAATCCACCATGCCATCAACATGTGGTCCAGGTTTAGGTTTACCTAGGTCAATGTTAGACCTCGGCGCATCAGGAATAACCTTGTATAAGAGCCCAAACTAAGCATAAACCAGGTCAAGCTGGTGGGTTCTCAAAATGGCTTCCTCTTCGGAGGACACCCCTGAAGTTGCAAATTCCTTAGAGATATAAGGAAGGAGTGATTTAAGGTACCACTTGAGTAAAAATGTAGAAGGGATGTCGGCTTTGATGAGCCTCTTTCACCTTCGCCACTCTTGAATATGATCAAATAGATGAGTGTCCTTGTTATGTCGAAATGTCGAAAGAAGGTCTATGCCGACATCATACCGGACAGGAAGTTGAAAGTGGTTCAAGAAAACAGTGGCTAGATCCCAAAAGGTGCCATACGCAGCTTTTGGTAGTTCAATATACCATTTGGCTACAACACTTGTTAAGGTTCTTTGAAAGAGCCTTAACCTAATGGAGTCATCATTCAGTGAATTCGAGGAGCACCAGAGATGAAAAGTTGTGACATGGTCACCGGGGTCCTCACCAGTATTACCTTCAAACTTCGGGATGTATGAGGGAAACTTAGTGGGAACAGGTGGCCATGTAGGATCATGGTGCACGGGGTTGTTTGTGAGTTTCAAAAGATCTGGGAAGTTTAAAGTTGCGAGAAATGGTAAATGCGGTCATGCCGATGGCATTTGATAGACCAAAACCTGGTATTGGGTATTTCCCACTACTCGATTCATGTACTATTGGTTGGGGTTGCCCTCAGCCATCAGTTGTGAAATGAAAGGATTGAAATTGCTCCACCCAAAAGAAAGCAGATTACTTCTCGGGGCAGTGGTCCATTGAGGTTGGGTGTTAACCCCACCATACTATGGATTAATAAAATTACCCCCTCCTCCAGCTGTTGCTTGAGATTTCTCCCAAGCATGTGCAAGGATGCACTTGCTAACTAGTAGCAACAGTCTCAATAAAAGTATGGAAAAACTAATGTAACTTAATCTGACATTAACATGTGCAAAAGAAATAAAAATCTGAATTTAAGAACATAAACAATGAGATCTATGGTAAGAACAAGATATTTAAAAATAATTGATTTTGTATTACCTCAAATAGTGAGGATGATAAGTGTTGAGTAACTCCAAGGTTGAGAAGCTCCAATGTCCAATGGTCTCTTCTTCTCCAATGCTTCAATGGGGATCTTCAAACTCGAAATGGGAGGCAATGGCTCTCAAAGGGAATTTGGCAGCATAAGGATAGGATGAAATGTGGATGAGAAGTGAGGAGCCCCTACCACCTTTTTATAGTTTTTGGTGATGGGGAATACCATTATGGTTTTAAGGAAACCAATAGTATTAACCAACATGGTTTAGGTCCCTTTTTCCCTCTTTTTCCTTTTTTGAATATTTTTTATATTTTTATTCCCTTTTAATATTTTTTGGGAATTTTGGACCCCTTTTTAGGGTTTTTTGAGGAAAAATACATATTTTGAGGGGAAAAAGGTGTATTATGGTCTTTTTGGTGACCTTTTGATGGTTTTAGAGGCTCGAATGGTGGAAAAAGTGGACAAATGGATCAAGTGAATAAGGGAATGAGCTAGTGAGCACTTTTTGGGTGTTAACAGATTGCCCCCTGATGTGTGAGGGCAGGAGCTCATCGTATGGCCGATAGACATCATAGTTCTTTTGTCTTTTTCCTGGAGTTTGGAGAAGAGAAGAGACCAATTGGAGACTGAAACAACGACCCCTTGTAAGCTGCAAAAAAACTAAACAAATACATGGCCTCAAAATGAATGAGGAATAATCTCTGATTATGGAAGAGGTGGGCATACCCATGCTCATATCAAGACATATACATAACAATTAGGCCCAAGAAGGGGGACCTGAATAATACATAAAAATCTGTTGGTACATCATAATGGTCCAGAGGGGACACAGTGTTGGGACGTACTCATGGTCTTACCATGATTGATCTTAATAACTGATACACTAGAAAAAAAGCAACAACCGTTCTGAATAAGGTATCAGAAGGGTTGATGAACTGCTGAAACTGAAGGTGTCCAACATCTGTAGGGACTCAATAACTGTGATTCAACTCTGAGGAGTATATGTAACTGTATACTCGAGGGAGTATAAAAATGTGGTACATCTGAAAAGTGTCACCAAGCGCAACCCGGATATCCATAGGAATGTGTAATTGGTTGTTCCTCAATTAGACTCTCGAATGTGGTAGAGTTAGGTGATATCCGAGGTCTTCAACATAAACTAAAAGGACCAATACCCTATACGAGTCTCAACGATGCGATCAAGGTGTTGAAGTCGAGCATGTGAGAAACAATCATTTGGAGAGGCACCGAGGAATCCTTTCAAAATGATCCGTAGGCACTCATTACTAATGTTGATGAGTCCAAGGCACATATACCTTTGGGTCTATCCTCTGGAATAGATTTGGTTGGTGTCGACAGAGGGAGACCGACAAATACAAAGGTGATGATGTTTCCTTGACAGGAGCGCGAGGTGTACAATTGAAATGTGATATTAGTGATGGTAGTACTGACATATTGTGGGGATGGGGAATATCTGGGGTCATAGAGTGGGTGGACTCAAACTTCCTTTGTTCAAAGCATGATGACATGGTTGACCTGTCAGCATAGGAAACTGACTATTAGGTGTGGGGATCATAGCTTTGAGGGATCAAGGGTATGTATTGTAGACTGCAGTGACTCTGGGGGAACAAGCTGATGGATGCTATTGGGAGAATCTCAGGGTGACATACTGCAGAATACTCTGAACAAAGGCTACCAGAATGGGGAAGCTTCCATATGAGTAGACATGATCTATTGTGGTGCCGAAAAGCACCATTGGGTCCTTCTTCGTGGTTTTAATGAGCTCCAAGAAGGGATGAAAGTTTGCTCTAAAATGGTATTGTCCCGTGGATTTATGCGAGCCCAGGACTGTTCATGCTCATGAGTGCTTTCATTTTTAAGGAGTCTGAAAATGATAAGAAGACTCTGAATTGGTGGAGGGGGTACCATCCTGTGGATTTGTAAGAGCCTAAGATAGTGATTTCTCTTGGTTGCTTTCATGTTTAGAGAGTCTGAAAGCGATAAGTAGACTCCATTGGTGTTCTTTTTCGTATGTTAGTCTCCAAGGCCCAAAAAAGTATAAAATGATGCAGATGGAGAACTCTTCTAGCCAATGTGACTAGAGTATTCCTTTTTCGTAATTAGTCTACAAGGTCTGGTAAAGGGGTAAACTTATACCAAGTAGACACCCTTTCAGATACTTTTCGCGAGCATAAAAGGAAGCAAGATTGCTCGACGATCTTTTCATTGTTTCAGGACTCAGAAAATAGCTTAACAGAAACTCCCTAAGTGCCTTTTTCGTAAAAGAATTGCTCGGCCCAAAAAAGGGATAAAATTATACCGAACAAAAAGGTATTGGTGAGAGCGAGGAATCATCTCAAGCATCGTCACGAGCGCAGAAAACTGAATCCGGTGATATAAATATCATAAAAAATAGGTAACGGTCGATGTGGCACGCAAATCGAGGCAATGAGTGGCATTTTGGAAAAATGCCCGAAAATTATGGGGGTGAGAGCAAGAAATGATCTCAAGCATCATCATGAGTGCAGAAAACTGAATCTAGCGATATAAAATTCGTTCAAAATGGATGACGGTCGATGTGGCACACAAACTGATGCTACGAGGGGAATGGGAAAAATGCCCAAAAAATCTGGTGGTGAGAGAAAGAAATGGTCTCAAGCATCGCCACGAGCGCGGAAAAATGAATCCAACACTATAAGACTCGTAAAAAATGGACCACGACCGATGTGGCACGCAAATCGAGGCTATGAGGAGCACGGAAAAAATGCCCAAAAAATCTTGTGGTGAAAGCGAGAAATGGTCTCAAGCATCGTCATGAGCGCGGAAAACTGAATCTGGTGATATAAGACTTGTAAAAAATGGATCACGGCTAATGTGGCACGCAAATTGAGGCGACGAGAGGCATGTAAAAAATGCCCAAAAACAAGACCTAATCGAGAAAAGGAGTGGACTATCATGAATTTCTCGCTGCGCTGATTCCAACGGTACAAATGGTTTGAAAAATGGACATCGTATGATGCCGAAATGCTTGATTGAAAAATGGTCAAATTTCTATAAATAACGAGTGGGCCCAATGTGACAAGTGTCATTTTCACCGTTGAGTTTCACAGAGTAATTGAGTTGGGTCAAAGCATTTTCTTGATTTGTGGGAGATTCAATCATTGGTTTTTCATTCTGTGAGTTTTAGGTAAGCCTATGTGCCTTAGTCTTTCAAATTATTTACTTTTGTTGAGCACCGGTGTCTCGAAAGCTGCGAGTATTCGACGTTGGCTTGCCAATGCGGAATATCGTGGGTTTCAGGTCATTTTACACGATGCACATTGCGGCTGTGAGGGATGATACCCACGATGTTCATTGCGGCTGTGAGGATGAAAGTCGTGATGTTCATCGTGGCTAAGGGCCCGAAAGTCATGATAGGGATTGCTTGGGTCGGGAAAATTTTTTGTTTTGTTTTTCTAAAAACATTTTGTGGTGTTTTGGCAGGATGCTGAGGAGGCCACTGATGACATGGAGGGAGAGGGATATTGATGTGGGACTGATGGGTGGTATTCGAGATGACCCAGATGTGCGGGTGGCCTTTGCTGCAGGCGGAATACTAAAGTTTGCTCAGATTCCTGTCATGCATTCAGTTAGAGATCTGCTGAACAAGTTGGTAGACTTCTGGGATCCAGAGAAGGTGGATTTCATGGTGCAAGGTGAGCGACTGGAGATCACCTTGACTGATGTGTATTTTGTTACTGGCTTGCTCCATTTGGGTGAGATAGGGGACATCCAGTGGAGGATTCCAGTTGGTATGGATATTGAGGATATCCTGGAGAGATTCTGCATTCCAGGAGCCCGTGCGCATAATAGCGCACTGAGTATCTTGGATCTACAGGATCTGGAGATGCAGGCGGTGGCGGCTTGTGTTTTGTGGTTGCTTGGTGCATAGGCACCTCATCATTTATCTAGGGGGAAGATGATGATGGTTCACAGTGTCTTGAGAGGGATCTACTTTGCTTGGGGGAAGATGTTTCTGGCCTGTGTTCGGCGGGAGCGGAACAAGGTTAGTCGAGAGGGAGGAGAGTTCAGTTATGCTTCATTCATTTGTTGTTTCTTCTTCGAGCGGGTACCTACCTTGTGGCCACGTGTGTCGATTCGGGAGGGACTGAGGAGTGAGTCGTGGATGGTGCGGTGGGGGGAGATGATGCCCGGGGTGGTGGTGGCATCCGACGGTTCTTTTCATCGGAGATGTATGACCAGTGGGAGCAGATGCCCATTGTTATTGATGACTATCCATATGTGGGTATGGACTTCCGGGAAGACCGTGAGATGCCTCGAGCTCAGGGACAGGATTGGGGGTTAGATGGTACGTCTTTGTTTTTGTTTCTATATTATATCATGTTTAGATGTTTTGTTATGAGTATAGCTAGAGATGTTTATATGATACTGACTTGGTTCACTGTGGTTCATTTCAGATGTTGGTTCGAGGCCTCCAGTGGACCATATAGGATGTCGGGGATGAATGATTATGGTGATACCTCTACCGATAGAAGCACTGCCACCTCGTGTATGAGGAGTTGTGCGTCAGCGAGATGATGTCTTAGAGGACGCACGTGATACCTTCAAGGAGCTACTAGTGGGTGCACCAGATGACGGTTGGAGGGATCTAGATCGGCACGTTCTCGACCATTGTTTCGATGCTCCTCGTGAGTGGCAGTCGATCCTGTTGAGAGTAGCTGTGGTGATGGCTGAGAGGAGGGCTTGGGATCAGTATGATCCGGAGGAGCTAGAGGAGCCCTGTGATCGTGATGATTGAACTTTTGTATATTTTGGTGCTGAGAGCACTGGTGACATTATGACTCTTATGATGATATATATATATATATATATATATATTTATGTGTTTTGGTATATAGTTGTGTATGCACGTGGATGCACATCTTGTCTTTTTGTTTATGTTTTGTTGCACGTGGATGCAATTGTAGTTTGTTTTGTTTTCCCGTGGAGGCATGTTCGATGCACGTGGATGCAATGTTATGATGATTTATTTATTTTGATTTTTTGATTCCTATGTGATGCATGTCGTGATGTCCTACATGTTTTGGTTGACGTGCCAATCTAGAATGTTAGCCATTTGGTCTGCTATAGTGTTTAGATTTTTTGGGACATGAGTGAAAGAGATGGATTCAAAGTGTCGAATCATTTGTTTAGTGCCCAAGAATTTTCTAAATAGACAAGGATCGCGTACCTGGTAATAGTTGTTGAGCTGGGAAACAAGGAGTTGGGAGTCCAGGAAAACACTAAGGTGACTTATGCCCATTTGGAGAGCAGTGGCTAGGAGACCGGTCAGGGCATCATACTCAGCTTGGTTGTTTGTGGAAACACCTATGCACACTCCGTCGAGGTGGATCAACTCATGTGAAGGAGAATAAATTACCCAAGTTGCTGAAGCGAGATTTGGAGACCAGCGACTTGTGCCATCGGCAAAGCCGATGTGGTAGAGTGGAACAGGATCCATCTATGTTCAGGCAGGAAAAAATGAAAATGTAAGGTTTTGAAAGTTTACAGCAAAAAATTAAAAAACTGTACAATATGAACTATGGTGTCCAGGAGATTTTTTATGGGTAGAATCGTTTGAGGTACAACCCGTTACAGGGTTTGCGCATGGGATTGCCTTTTGAGTTGGTCAAAATGTATGCCCCATACCCAAGGCAAGTCTGTATGATATATGGGCCTTGCCAGATAGATTGGAACTTTCCTTTGTCCGTTTTGTCATGGGCTTGGTCGTAAACAAGTACCAGGTCTCCTTCACTAAATGCTCGTGGGTGAACATGTTTATTGTAGTGGAGTCTAGATTTGTTCTTTGCGGCTTCGATTGTTTGGAGAGCTGTGCGGCGATCTTCGTCATCCTGCTCTAAAAGAAGTAAGCGTTCTTCAATGAGTGAAGTATCGGGGAGAAGCTCTACGGAAATTTGTAATGTTAGTATCTGGCATTCAATGGGGAGGACAGATTCCACACCATGAACTACATGGAATGGGGTAAAGCTAGTGGCAGTTTTGGTCCATGTGTGGTAAGCCCATAATGCAGGAAAAAGCATATGATGCCAATTGGATTTATGTTTGTCGACAGTGCGCTGGAGGATAGTCTTCAAAATTTTGTTAACAACTTCGACTTGGTCGTTCCCTTGGGGGTAGTAGGCAGAGGAGAAATGATGTTCAAACTTAAGGAGTATTGACAATTCTCTTTAAATGGAATCCTCGAAGTGAGAGCCGTGGTCTGAGACGAGTTGTTTTGGTACTCCGAAACAAGCGATAACATGGTTGAGGAAAAAATGGGCTATAGTTTCGGATTTGAAATTGTAAGTAGGCATGGCTTCTGCCCATTTAGTAAAGTAATCGACAACCACAATAATGTGTTTATGGCCGCCTGTGGATGCAGGATTGCAATCCATGAAGTCGATGGCCCATTTGCAAAATGGTCCAATGGTGACGACTGGATGAAGGGGGGTGGGGGGGGGTGGGTTCTTGCCTTGGGGGCAAAAAGATGGCAATTTTGGCAATGTTTGACTGCTGTGATACCATCAGCGAATAATGATGGCCAAAAATAACCTACGCGAATTACCTTTTGGGCGGTGGACATTCTAGAGAAATGGCCGCCGCATGCACTGCTATGACAGTCGTTAAGGACTTGTTCTGCTTCGTCTTGGGAAAGGCATTGTCATAGGATTGTGTCGATGCCACGTCGATAGAGGACGTCACCCAAGAGGATATAATAGGGGGCATGGTGATGAATGCGACGGTGTTCGTCACGGTCGATGTTGGGTCGAAACTTCTCTATACAGAGGTATACCAAAATGTCACCGTACCAAGTATCGTCAGACGAGATGATGAACAAATGTTCGTCGATTATATCAATATGGATAACTGGTGACGACGACGAAGATGGTAAGTCCGTAATGAGTTGAGTGAGTGCTAATTCTTTGGTGCTCTTCTGGTTTTTAAAAGTTAGGTCATATTCTTGTAAGATAATCATCCATTTGGCAACACGACATTGTAGAAGGCAGCGATTCAAGAAATAGACCTTTGGGTTGGAATTGGCCACAACCGTGGTATGGTTGAGGAGAATATATGTCGCAGCTTTTGTACTGAAAAGACGATGGTGAGGGCCATTTTCTCTCCATGTGGGTAGCGCAGTGGTGGGCCTGACAAGGTCTGGCTCACATAGTAAATGACATGTTCTTGACGAGTGGAGTCTTCTTGGATGCGTACTCCGGAAACAACACAATATGATGCCGAAATGTAAAGGGTAAAGTCTCTTGTGAAATCTGGAGGAGAAATCAAGGGGGCACTTGTAAATTCTTTTTTCAGGTCTGTGAAAGTCCCTTCTACTTGGTTGTGCCAATTAAAATGGGTATGAAGGCGTAGTAAACGGAGGAAACCATGTACTGTGGTGGCATAATCTGGGATAAAGTGACGAAGGAAGTTGGACTTCCCCTGGAGGCTTTGTATATATCTTAATTTACGAGGTGACGGTAGGTCTACTATGGCTTGGACCTTTAGAGGGTCGACGGTGATCCCTTTTTTTGAAATGATAAACCCTAGCAGGCGGCCTTCTGAAACGCAAAAGACACACTTGAGTGGGTTCAAGCGGATGTTGTATTTTCGACAACACAAAAAGACTTGTCGAAGATCATCTAAATGGTCAGATCGTTTCTTAGATCGAGCCGTGAGCTCGTCTAGATAAACTAATATGATATTATTCAGGTCGTGAAAACAATAAGTCATGGCTCATTGGAAAGTGGCTCCAGCGTTCTTGAGACCGAAAGGCATGACGCGATAGGTGAAGGTGCCCAATGGGGTAGTAAAAGCAGTCTTATTTTGATCTTCTTTACGGATTTTTATTTGGTTGTATCCAGAGAAACCGTCCATAAAAGAAAGTACCTCATGCCCCGCACCTGCATCGATTAGTTGGTCAATAAATGGTGTGGGGAAGTTGTCTTTGGGACAAGCTAGGTTGAGGTCATAGAAGTCAGTACAGACGAGGATGGTGCCGACTTTCTTATTGACTGGTACTGGGTTTGAAACCTAGGTGGTGTATGTAATAGGGTATATGAAACCTGCTGCTCGAAGCTTCTCAATTTCTACTTTGACGGCTGGAAGCTTGGATGGGTGAATGGGATGTTGTTTCTGGCAGACCGGTGATATGTTGGGCCAAGTGTCTATGTGATGTTCTACGATGGTAGGATCTAGACCAGGCATCTTGGTATAAGACCAGGCGAAGACATCTCAAAATTCTTGGAAGAGTTTCTTATAAGCTTGGATTTCTTTTTCAGTGCATGATGCACCTAAAGAGATAAGCTCAGGTTTTCTGGGGGTGGTGGAGATGTCAATTTTTATAATGGGAAAAATGTTAGCCATGTTACCTTCTTCAAAGTCTTCTAGAGCTGGTATTGGATCTTTGAACCAATTGACCTTGGTTGGTAAGAAGTCCTTGGATTCAATGGATAGTTGGTTTTCCATGGTGGATGTAGATGCCTTAGGGATGAACTATGATCGATGGTGCATATCATCCCAAGGGTAGTCTGGTGCAGTGAGTGTTTCTAGGATTTCCTCATCAGTGCGGAAGTAGTGTGTCATTAAATCAATTGGTTCGGGTTTGTAGGTAGTTGAAATCATATAAATGGTATTGATTTCTTTTGAACGGGAATATTCTGGGGGGGATATTTCCTTAATGAGCGGAGGGGATATCTCTAAGTCGGTATTATTCAATTTGTATAGTGTTGCTCTATAATCTGGGAGATCGGGGAAATGATGTGAATAATGGCCGTAGATGCCACATATCGCATAAGGGTGGTTTGTGCGCAATGGTTTATCACAAGGCTGACGGGGTTCTTGTTTGACAACTGGAATGTTGGTGTCGTCATCCAACATATTCATGTGTTCTTGAAGTGCCGATACTTGTGGACATAGATGGGTAGCATGGCCTATATCGCCGCACAAGGAGCATTTAGGGAGAACACGGGTTGGGGGATAACACTAGGTGGTGGTGAGTGGAAAGCTCTAAAACCCTAATGCAACCGTGCGTGCAAGAGGGGAGCGTAAAAAATAAATGGCACTCAGGCCAAAAACCAAACTCAAAACAATTACTATAATAGCTGTGCTATAGTAAGTGGAGCAATAAAAAAATATGGTCAGAAAACCAACATGCAAAGGGCTCCTAAAAATAGAAAAAGGTGTACTTACTAACCAAGGGTGGGTAATAGATCATGCAAACACCTAACTAGAAGTGGTATTATGAATCAACGAAACATATCCTCTGCAAGGTGATGAAATCCAAGTCAGACAATAATATGAGTAGTGGAATCAAAGGCTAGATATCCCCCTACCGGGAGGGACACCGGGTAGACAATCCTATAAGTTTGGCCACTAAGATACCCTGTTCATGACAAGTTCGGTTGGGTGAGTCTACAGTTTGGTTATATCACCACTGTACTCCCATAAGGGTGGTACAATGAGAACTACAAAAGGTATCCTTCAGTTACTGAATGGATAGCGGTATTCCATTCAGGTTTCCGAAACCAGTCTGGCTACTTCAACCCTCCTAAGGGAGAGGCCTTCCCGATAAAATGGTGTTAAACTGTGTCAACAAATAATAAGGGATTTTGGTACCCTAAATGTCAACCACTATGTCTCAACATGAAAAATGAGTGAGGGGTGTTATTTGGATACTTATCCCCTCAGTCCTACCTAGCTACACAATTATTTTTGTGTTCCCCAAGTGGGGTTAGAATGTTTGTTGAGTTAAGGTAAATTTTAAGGCTCACTTGAAATTATTGTGACAGATTGTGTGCTGGTGTAGGTGTTTTCCAAAACAATGTGCCTCGCATGGGCGATTTAATGACAAACTAAAATTAAAGATTCTAATTTGCAAAAAAATGAAAGACGTTCCAAATGTAAATGCTTCAATAACCTTTTCAAAAAATATGGATTCTTTAAAAAGTAAAGCAAATAAAAGATGTAAAAATAAATGGATTTTTAGAGTCTTCTTGGGAAAAATATTAAGCAACTTTAGAAATATGGTTCTAACTTTGCAATGTATAAACTTAGAATCTCAGAAATACTTAAAAAATCTTTCTTTCAATTAACTGAAAATTTTCAAAAATATAAATGAAGTATCTAAAAAATAGCAATTTAATAATGTTGCAATAATGACATAGTGGGATGTAAAAAATTGCAGAAATTGATGCTGAAAAAATAAGCTGATTGGGCGAATTTTTTTTGAAAAAATTGGCCGAAACGAAACAGGAAATATCACGGCTATCGGGTCAAAACCCACGATGATCCATGTGGCGATGTGGGAGAAAGTCGTGATGTGAATCATGACGCTGTGGTCAAAATTCACAATGAATCACACCGAAAAATGCAAAACAGTCGCAATGGCCCGCGCGGGAAAATGCGAAACAGTCGCGATGTGCCACGCGGGAAAAGTTCGCCCAGCCGCAATGAGCTGCATAGGAAAAGGTTGAAAAGTCACGATGGACTGTGCGGAAAAAAGGCTCATAGTCGCGATGGCCCGCACGACTGTGGGTGCCGAAAGTCGCAATGTACGGACAGAAAACGACCGTCAAAAAACGAACCCGAAAATTGAAATTTTGGGTTGTTTTAGGCTGCAGAAAGCGCCAATGGCTAGGGTTGCTATCAAGAAACTAACTAGTATGGCAGATCTAAAGTTTTAAATGGGAAAAATGACTAAAATAAAGATCTAAAGCAAAAATTTAAAATTCAAAAACCTAGCAGAGTCGCCAAAAAATGTTGCTTGGGATTTCGCCCAAGAATGTGCAAGGATGCACCTACTAACTAGTAGCAGCAGTCTCAATAAAAGTATGGAAAAACTAATATAACTTAATCTGACATTAACATGTGCAAAAGAAATAAAAAATTGAATTTAAGAACATAAACAATCAGATCTATGGGAAGAACAAGAAATTTAAAAATAATTGATTTTGTATTACCTCAAATGGTGAGGATGATCAGTGTTGAGCAACTCCAAGGTTGAGAAGCTCCAATGTCCAATGATATCTTCTTCTCCAATGCTTCAATGAGGATATTCAAACTCGAAATGGGAGGCAATGGCTCTCAAAGGGAATTTGGCAGCATAAGGATAGGATGAAATGTAGATGAAAAGTGAGGAGCCTCTATCACGTTTTTATAGTTTTTGGTGATGGGGAATACCATTATGGTTTTAACGAAACCAATGGTATTAACTAACATGGTTTAGGTCTCTTTTTCCCCCTTTTTCCTTTTTTGAATATTTTTTATATTTTTATTCCCTTTTAAATTTTTTTTGGGAATTTTGGACCGTTTTTTAGGGTTTTTTGTGTTTTTTGAGGAAAAATAGATATTTTGAGGGGAAAAGGGTGTATTATGGTCTTTTTGGTGAACTTTTGATGGTTTTAGAGGCTCAAATGGTGGAAAAAGTGGACAAATGGGTCATGTGAATAAGGGAATGAGCTAGTGAGCACTTTTTGGGTGTTAACACCAGCAAACAACAAGAAATGGATACTTCCTGCAATTATATTCGATGGATTAACATTGTAACCTATATAGGGGTTAAATCCAGGCATAGTGGTAACAGACGGTGCCATCATCGTACCCATAACAAGTATAGATGAAGACGAGATCGATCCTATAGCGGAAGTGGAAGCAATAGCTTGAGTTACACTTTGGAACTGTTGTGTGGCAAAAGACTGAGTGAAATTCACTACGGGTATCCCCAACAAAGGGACATTATTCGTTCCAAAAGTAGGTGTGAAAACTGAGGCTAATGTCGAAGCTAATGAGCTTGGCATGCCTAGAGTACCAACATTAAAACTAAAGGACGGAGTCGAAGCAGAAGTAGCCTGCGACGAACTCGGTGTGGCATTGTTTGTGAAAGAAGGATTAACAATCCTTGTAGACATAGAAGTTGTGGGAGTTTGAGGGACTCCCTGCTTGTCTCCTCGATTAGTCATAGTATAACTAGGTGTGAACAAGTAAGCACTGTACTCAGGTTGTTGAAAATCTACAGGTACCAGAATTGGATCATTGGGTCCAGTAAGAGGAGGGTTGAAAGGAGTATTGAACTCTCTAGAAGTTAGGTCCTCAACCTCGATAGTATCAAAGACTTGTCGATCCAGGGTTCTGGGTTGTGGTTCACAAAGAACCTCTATTTCTCCTGTATGTTCAAAAGAACCATGGGAGTCTGTCCTCTGGCACCGCAGTGGTGATGGAGGCTCCACAATGGGTGGGGGAAGGTTTTGGAACCTCCGAGACCGATGAAGATGTTGGTCCTCCAAAACTATAAAAATAAACTAAGTAAAAAACCTAGTGGCCACTACAACTAAGGAGCAAACAACATACCACTAAATTTTTTTCTAAGTGATCAAACCAAGCAATCAGATGGAAAATGCTCTCAGAAGTAAGTCTGGGATGATTAGGGCCCATAACAAACTAATAGAGTATTGAAGGTCAGTTACGTGGCGTCCAATGGAGGTCCTCTGGGTGCAAGCATTTGAATCACCAAACTGCCCTCCTGGGATTATTGCCAAAGGGTTACCTTCCACGTCTGTCCGAGGTGAAGTGGGAATAACCGTCCACTCTACCTGGGTAGATCCATACAAGGTTATGATACTGAGGATACCACCAATACGAAATAACCTGGGGGGGCAGTCGTCAACCTAGTCAAAATGCATGGGTAGGGTAGCAAAGCCCGAAGTCTGAAATGACCCCCGTACACGAATCAACTCTGGTTTATGGTTGAGAGGAAAGTGAGGGGATATCCTCAATAATTACAATCTCCCACGGCCTTGTGCTTAAATCTAGTTTGAGTAGAGCATCCCAAGACTATTTGATAGAGATGGATTTACCTAATAGATAGTCGTACTACGATTGTTGAGTAATGAAGCCAGTTTCGGATATTTTAAGGTGATTTAAATCCAAAACTCTAGCCTAGGCTAGTTGATGATGTGTATAACTAAAAACAAAAATGTTGCTAGTCAATTTTATTAAGATTTCTTTTAAGGGCTACTTTTTACTCAAGGGTTGTAGTGCGGTGTGTGGAATGGTTTCGACAGGAAAGTAAAGTGCATGTAAAGTAATGTTTTCAAATTCACAAAAGGCACTTTTTCTTTTCCTTTATATTCTTTCGAAAACTAAAGCTATGAAATCCTAAAGCAAATTATTTTTGTATTTTTCTTTTAAATTTCAAAGCAAATCCAATTATGCTACTTCAAAACAATGATAGACCTTACTACTAAGCTACTTAAAACACTTTTTGTCTTTTCTGATAATTGTAAAAGAAAAAGACATTGTAAAAGAGCAAGTAAGACCTAAAGTAAAGTGTGAGTAAGACAAACACCTAAATGGATCAAACAAACAAATCGAAAGACTTGAGGAAGACTCAACCTACCAAGTTGTTTCAAAAGAAAAAACTTTGGGCTTGGAAATAAAGTGTAAGAGAAACAAGGAAAAAGAGATGCTTGTAATGTAAAGGCAAACTTAAAAGTTGTTCCTAAGCACCAAAACCCTAAGAAAACACTAAACCAAGCAAAGGAGTAGGTAAGTGAACCAAAACGTGACCCTACTAACACACGAACTCAAAATAAAAGCAAAAGTAGAAGGCTTTGAATCACTTGGACTGAACTGAAAAGACAATCAGAAAGTATCTAAACCAAGCAACCTTTCAAAAGCACCCTAAGGACTCAAACTTGGGGTCAAATCCTAATGGAAAGGATAAGACACAGTGAAAGTGTGCTATTGTTGCCACAAACAACAAACGTTAAAAATGCATGTCTATATGACTGTAACAAGCAACTAGGGAAAAAGTGTGCAGCTATGTTTAAAAGAGAGTAGTGCACGAACTTCAAAAAGGGCTAGAAAGTAGTGAAGACACTTTAAACAAGTACTCAAGCAAGCTAAAGGACTCAGAGAGGTAAGTAAGACTCAAAAGAGACATAGAAGTCTCAGGGGTTAGTCAAAGAAGCAAAGCAACAAGATGGAAATGGAACCAAACCACTGGAAATCAAACCCTAATAGAAACTGGAAGACACAGGAAAATGCACTACTGTGCAGTGCAGAAACTAGTGCACACTAGAAAAGATGCAATATTGTTCAGTGTACAAACCAGCACTCATCAGGAAAGATGCGCTACTGTAAGTAGGGTAAACCAGCGCACATGTCTTAAAAGGATAGAAGCAGGCTTTGAAACAACAAACTGAGATGAATCAAGCAAGAAAGAATAGGTAACAAAGACCTATAAGACCTCTCAAACAACAAATAAACTGAAAAATTCTGGAAGAAAAACCTAGCTAGGCCTCCTAAAGCAGAAAAACACACGGTTACTCCCCAGCATAGTCGCCAGTCTGTTGTTCAGGATTTAAACCTTATAGTGAGGAGAGACACTACCAACTTGGGCGGCGTTGAGAGGTAAATACATTCATTATATTGCATTTAGTTCTTACAAATGAAAGTGATCAAGATATCAAAAGATGTACCTTTAACTGACGGATGGTCCCAGCTTTCGCTTGGTCTTCCACTTGATCCTTCACTATGATGAACTTGCAACACAAAGGAAACCTTTCTCAGCATATCTTAACTGTAATAAATATGATGAGTATTGAAAGCAATCAAACATCAACAACAATAAGATACTAAACCAAATGAACATACAATCCAATAGACATTCGATTTGGGACAGGAAGGGTATTTCCACCTTTTATTGTCAAAGAAACATGAATAAGTACAAATATACCTGATCAGTCAAGATGCTTCTGCAACCGAGTCCTGGGATCCTGCTCTTCACAATGACTTGGGAATTCCTCCAGCATAACAGCACTTACGACTTTCTTTCTAGGTCCTCTCTCATGGATCCTCCTTGTATTTATGGGACAAGGTAGGTAGTTGGATTCGAGAGGTGGTTGAATTGGGAGGTTGGGGAAGTTGCAGAACCAACTTCAACTAATCCCAATTAGCAATATTAATATATTTTTTGATTTCATCTTAAGATGTGAGTGGGTTTCATACAACAAGAGTAGCGCACATAGAGCAATTTTCATGGTTTGCAACTTTTTGGAAAGTGTGCGCTGGTTGTCTTTGAGGAAAGCAGTGCATCTTTTGAGGTGTGCACTGGTTTGCTAGAGGAATAGTAGCGCACACGTGGTAAAATAAGGAGAAACAGTTAGATTTCTTAACTGAAGAGTGTACTACCATCACTAAGTCATCTAGGTCAACCTAGCTCTTCAATCCATGGTGTCCTTTTGTAAGATCGACAGAGCATTGTGATCACGTACGGAGAAGTGCAGATTTGACCTATAACAAGTTAGATCCTAAATAATACTACCATGCCCACTATTGCACCAAAATATCGTCATCAGGAGTCATGTGTCATATACATTCCTTAATCCATGAAGTTCCCTGGGCTAAAATATCAGAAGGAAGGTTGTTGTCCTTTACCTTTACCTTTTGTAGTTACCCCGTCATACCCTATCTTCATGCAAGGAGCGTCAAAATAAAGGTGACGCGCTAAACACCTTCGAAGAGAGTGTTTGTACTGTAGTGTGTCTTTGTACATGACGCATTCATCTACCTCTAACGCACGTTTCCTTCATGCAAGGTGCGTCAGAGTTGGTTAAAGTGGATAAAAGCAAGCTTCGAGCGTTTCTCGAAGCTTGGTGATGTGGAGGCTTATCCGTAGATATGTAGATAGGTGTCGTTCGGTTCCCTAACCCATTGGGATAATCCCTTAGATATCTCCCCTAAATATTCAACCTATTCTATCCATCTAGCCCTATAAATATGACCCCTCTCTCTCCATTGAGGAGGAGGAAGGATTATGCACCCTCATGCTGGTGGAATTCACCCAGGATCATCTTCTTCATCCATAAGAAGTTAGGGGGCTTTGTATCTTTGAGGCAAGATCGTCCATGATGGAGTTGCGACGTCAAATCTTTGGTTGTAACTCCTCTCATTTTGCATCTGCTGCAATTTACATTAATATAAACATCTTTCCATAAATTTATTATGTCTTTTAATAACATTTATGATTTGCTTATTTGACTGCTTATCTACTTTGATTCATAGATATATGCTTTCAAGTCGTTTGCTTGTTTCCATCTCTTCTATCTTGTTTTGCAGCCGAATATTGAGGGATTGAAAGCAAATCAAGAAAAGAGAAAGGGATTGCGATCACAAGGTAATTCATCTACCCTGCAATCTATTCTAACTAGGAAAGATTTTATGTTGTGTACTCTTTTGTGCTAGATCTATATCATTTAGGTCTAGAGAGATCTACTTCCGTTCGCGTTAATAGATTGCATACACAAAAAAATGGAGCCAAACTAGGGATCTATAGCCTGTATCCTCAATTGTTTCTTAATTTTTGATTTGTTTTGATCAATCCTCTCATTTCCTCCCCTTCCAATGGATCCATCCACCAGTGAGTCTTTCGGTTTATCCAAACTCTACTTAGGGTAATTGTCAAATTAGTTGTCTTTTATTCTTGAAGTGTTTTCATTGTTCATGATTTGGAACTCACCCGACGCACTTGGGCTATATATTTCCCGCGTCATTGTGTCTTTGATGAGTTTCACTGGTTATCAACATGCGTCATTGACGCCTTCTGTGTGATTGAAAACTGCGTGTCTGACGCGTACTACCTATTTGCAGATTGTGTCTTTGGACTGTCCAATGCCCTGGTGCACACCCACATGGTGTGTCGCCCTGTATTACTTTGCACTTGGTTTAAGAAATCCTTCAAGTCAACTAGTGATTTGGTTTTCTGAGTTTTGTATATTGTTCTTGTAGTTACAGACACCCTAGGTCTATGATAGTTCATCTCTTGGATTGATTTCGAAGTTTAAGTGTAGATTAGGGTTTTTTCTAGTCAAGTGAGTGCTTTGGTTGCTATGGGAAATTTCAATCCCGCATCGATTTTCCCAGTCTTGTACCTCTCGATCATTTCACCAGATCTATTCAATCTGACTTCCGAGCCTTCTTATTCTTGTTATTGCGATTTTTGCTTGATTGTGTGTGCTTTGAGTGTTGTTGAGATTTTTTGGGTGATCTTGCTTCTTCGAGATTTCTTCATTATTTAAATTTTGCAGTAGTGTATTCTTTCATTTTCTGAACTTGGATTTGGAAAGTGGCACCATTCTTGGATCTGTTGAGTGTATTTGTGAAGAAAATTAAACAATTTCCATTATCCTCATTTCGAGTTTCATTCTTGAAATTGTTGTAGAGATTTGTTCATGCTTTGGGATCTATCATCAAAAAGTATTTGAGAAGTTTTAGAGAACCAATGTTTCTCATTTCTCTGAAAATTTCAAAGTGCATCAGAACTTTTGCGAAGTATTTCCAAAGATTGAATAATTCTTGCATTTTATTTTTCTTCCATTCATTCATCTTTGCATTAGAAAATTGAAGTTGCTACATCGAAAGAGAATTATCCTTTTCATCTTAGCTTAGACTCATTTAGATTTGAAAAGAGAAAAAGAAAAACATTTGAGATTTTGTGTGTGTTATTTTATTGTTTTTTTTGGCTTAGTGAAAAGAGTGCTTCATTTGTCTTTTGGTTGATTTTAATGTATAGGGGTACTTGTCTACTTTTACCATCGGAAAAAAAGGAAATTCTCCTAAGCATAAATAGATTTCATCGAAAATAAAATAAAATATTTGCATTTTCACATAGCTTATCTGCATTCTTTTTAAATTCATGTATATACCTCAAGCATTCACCTAACTGCAAAAGATAAAATTTACCGGTAGTGTTAGGTTAAAACTGTATAGGAACTTGTGTGTTAGGTTAGAGACGTGTTCCGACGTCTTTAAGCATGGAAACTATCATTATTTTCCTGCACTGCATCCCGTGGGTTGCAATTCTTCCACATACCCATCGGTATATCGAACGGACTTTCATGTACCCTTGGGTATATCGAAAGGTACTTCATGTAATCGGTAGTATATCGGAAGGCTCCTATCGTATGGTTCTGCATTAGACAGCACCACTACGTATTTAATATCCCACATACCTTGAGTATATTGGGATACCCTTCTAGGATTCTTGTAACCATCCGAGCTAACCTATTGTCTATCTTGGCATGGAAATACACCGAGAACAACACTCATGGAGCTACTATGCACGTGCTTCAAGTAGTCGGGTTATATGGTCAGGGGTACTGTCCTAATCCTCCCTGGTTAGTGCTATGAAATATTGGGCCGAATATAACTGTTGGACCCTGTGGTATATCGCGAGTTGCACCTCGTTGACAATCCTCCGAGGTTCTAGATCATTGAATCCACACCTATCACATAAGTTTGCTTGCAGATTTAGCTTGTGTAGATCTTGGATTTCATTTTTATTTTTTGTATAGAAAACACTTAGGATAAATTTTGGTTTAGTCAGTCTGGCTGGTCAACCTTTGAGAATATCCTGAAAGATTTTCAGCTTTCCACCTAAATATCCCCTTAACCGAAAGGATAAATCAAGAGAAAACATGGATCAACCTACTACATCTATGTCACGTGAGGAAGAAACCTCTACCTTAGAATCAAGAACAAACTATTTGTCTCCCACCAATCCACCTATCTCTGATATGACATGACCTATGATAGTGGAACAAGCTACCTCATATGACACATCCTTCCATCACTCGATGGAGGGACATCCTGGAACTACATATTGAGTTTTAAATCATCCCCAAGATGACCCTGTATCAACAATGTTTGGTCCAACTGCATCTTTTTGGGACACGTCTCTAGGACGACATGTCGTCGATTTTGGGTCACTTTGGAATAAACTATACCTCATCGATGGTTTCTGAATGATGAGTTTCTTGCACCACTCTATGATCACATGAACTATTTACACATGACTGGCGAACAACATAGACACGAGAGTCTTTCACGTAGAGTAAGTATTGTGGAAGTACTCATCTTTCGACATTCCCTTGTACGCTCTTTATCGTTTACTTCACCAGAAACACCCATATCTAACATGACCACTTATGAACCAGGTCAACCCTTGTTCCCTACGAGTAAACCTCAAAGTCAGGCTACCGGTTCTACACTTCCTACGACCCAAATCTCTGAAGGGAAACCTGTTAACTGTGGGACGTTACCTCCACCTCCCCCACCTCAAAATTCGAGGGGAGGCTATAATATACCTGTTAGTCTACAACCAGGAGGAAGTAATACTTTTGTTAGCATTAAAACCTTTGTTACGGGTCAACCCAACATTAGTGGTCAGCATTTGGTCACCAAGAACACTCCAGTAAGTAGGAAATTTTTGACTGGGGGTAAACCCCTAGTTAGTGGACCTAACCTGACTGGGGGGCATCACCCAGTTAGTAGTCATACCGTGAGTGGAGGATATACTTTAAATCCAAACTATAGTATGGTTGGAAGCACTCTTCCAACCATGGGACAACCCACATGGACACATCACATGGGGGGCTCATCTATTTGGATCCAACCCCCATGGGGCAATACTTTTCCAGGATATCATAATCCTAATATTGGAAAAAACTATCCAAGAAACCTTTGTCCTAGATTACCCCATCCTAGGAACACAAACATCCCATGGGGAAACCATAATGTTCCACCGATGAGACCCTTATTCGGTGGACCACCCCCAACCCCTCCACCAGCTGTCGCACCACCTCCACCACCATTCAGTCCACCATCACCTCCACCAGCCCATTTTGGAGGAGTTGGACCCCCACCTTCTTGTGGAGGAACACCACATTCTAAAGGAGGAGAACCCCTACCTTACGGCGGAGGACCACCCCATTATGTAGGAGGAGGAACCCCACATTTCGGTGTAGGACCACCCCATTCTGGAGGGGGTGGACACCCACCTTTCGATGGAGGAACACCCCATTCTGGAAGGGGATGAACCCCACCTTCTGGCGGAGGACCACTCCATTCTAGACGAGGAACACCACCTTTTGGTGGAGGACCACCTTATCATTGAGGTGGTGGACCCCAACCTTTTGCTGGAGGACCACCTCATTTTGGTGGAGGCGGACCCCCTTCAGGTCCCCCTCCCAACCCAGGTGGCCCACTCCCATATGGCCAATTTCCTATGGGGGAACCTTACGATCAATCATCCATGGTCCTGCTGGTACACCGATTCCCTATCAGTACTACCAATATCCACATCCAAACCAACAATTAACATTTCTGGCTACACTCAATCTTCCAGAGTTATCATGGTTAACTAGTGATCCCATTTATCATGGAAATAATTGGCCAACCATTCTTATGAAGTTACCATCCAACATCCCGAAGTTTGACGACAAATCGGTGAGGACTCGAAAAACCATGTAATGACCTATCATTTGTGGTGATCGTCTTACTCCTTAATGGATGATTCCATCCATTTGAGGTTATTCCCACAAACCCTTACCGAAATTGCTGACAAGTGGTACATTGAATTAACACCACACTGTTTTCCCAATTTTCGATCCTTGGCCATGCCATTTTTGACACATTTGACTAGTTTCCCTTTGATTAGTATTTGTCTCTAGGTCTCCAAATGGATCCAAATGCCTCTAAATATTCAGTGAAGTTGTATGGATGATATTTGTACTTGATTATGATCATGGATAATTTATGACCATCAAAATACTTCTACAAAATTGTTTAATATTCTGGACAAAGTATGGAATTTAACTAGCAATTTGGGGTTCAAATCCCCCCAAGGTAAGTACTAAAAATGACTCTCCAAATGCTTCCAAACTCACTCGAAATTATGAAAATAGGTAGGGGATGTCTAAGGGACATTATTTATGTCTCATGTGCACCATTAATCAATTATTAAGTCTATTCTAACCTTCTCCCAAACAGCAGCAAAAATCACTAGTTCGACCTTGGGGGAATTAACACGAAATCTTTTTCAAATAAAATAAAACCGAGCAAGATGGCTCCAAATTATCAAGTGTTGAACATGAAACTTGTAATACTAATCAATGGAAGTCCATACATCTTAAATATATAAGATAAATATTCTTCCATTTGAAATCACCATCAATACATTGTCATACATCAATCTAGTGAGGGAATGGTCACTGTTTTCTAATTAATAATCCATTTTACATATAACCACTTGGTATTTCGACCTGAAACTTTCTAGAGATGAATAAAATAGTATATTTATCATATTAAAATAATAAATAGATCATGAGAAGATCTCCCAAAGAGTACAAGAGCTCACCAAATACGCCCTCCCTCAAGGGTCAAGAATATGCCATCAAAACTGGAAATGGTTGAGAGAGTGTGCTGCACTAGAAGAAACCATGAGCTTCCCTATAGCTTACACCTGAAAATAAACACTCCATTAAATCTCCAAATGAAAGGTCTGAATGGCCTTTCCAATTACCAACTTGGATGGGAATCTTTCACCCTCGAAATTGGCTAAGGCAAGAAACTAGTCATCCACTAGCTCTCGCTTTTCACAAATGCAAATGCAAATTTATCAAATGATAAAAATATCCAATTATTATTTGTTCATGAATTGTATAAACTTCTAATGTCCTCCATGGTTATATTTTCTTCCAATAGACTCATGCCAACTCAAGTTGGGAAGAGATTCCAAAGAATGCCACTTGTACAACATTTCCTAGTCTCCCACTTCCACCAAATCACATGTGGAAGCATCTTAGCTGCCCTAACTTCCTTGAGAGCCCTTTTGGAGGTTGTTTTTAGTCCTGACATGTCATATATGTCATATGTTAGCCTTCATGTCTGATTTGTGTCATAGGTGTCATAGCATCTTCATCATTGTTGTCATAGAGCTAGGGAATCTAGTCCAAGTGTCTCACTAGGTCCAAATTGCCTCTTCCTCTTCCATGGGAGTTACTATTCCTCTACATTTCGACCTTGGATGAGTCATGCAATGAATAATACCTTTTTAACTCCCCCAAGTATGTTACCATTCATCTTGAATTCGAATTGGTGAGAGATTGATGCCAAGTGTAGTGGGGGAAATCTAGCCATATGTAGGTCCCTCTTCCTCCATGTGTCTTCATGATAAAATGCCACTTTTATTTTTACTTGTATATATTTATTTATCTCCTTTATTAAATATTTATGACATTCTAATGTACAAACATCATTTATCATTCCCCTCATTCAAAATCCCAAAGCTTCCACCCCAAACCTAGGAAACTAGTAATTTTCCTCCTTGGCAATTATTTGACCCTTAGCATAAATTTGACAAAATCTAATGAATATGTCCAATGTGCTTAGTCCATTGTGACCCAATGCCAATTTGGGACATCAAAATTCCTCCCTTCCCAAAATTTCTTGTCCTCAAGCAATTTCAAACATGGGTGTTGAAGAACCTGCTTTCTGTATAATTCTTTGAAGTTGCCATTGAATTTCCCAACCTTGAGTCTCTGATATTCCATGAAGATTTTAGAGAGGAACCACCATGCTTGCTACTGTACTACTCTGATAAAAATCACTTTATTAAGTGGTAAATCCATGTCCCATACTGCTTGTTTCCCCAAAAATATTGAAACCAGTGAGACAAAAATTATTCCAGGGTCCCATTGCTTGTACTGCACCCCAACAATTAGGAGAGCTCTCCAACCCATACCATTAGATAACAGGATTCCTGGATCCCATTTTCTTGTATGCATTCTTCCAAACATCATGAGTACAAAATATATATCATCAAAGTACATAACAACATAATGAAAATGTACATCAAGGAGTTTCTTCATCAAACAATCATGAAAGTGCTTATACCTCCAAGCAAGTAGACCACCATTTTCCAAGTGCATACAAGCTTCAAGTGACCAATCAAATCTGCTCCAATGACATAGGTGAGGATCCCATGTCCTATAATGCTGCTCCAAAAGGATGTGATATGCATCAAAATATCCAGCAATGTATTCTTTCATCCAGGAAGTGAATGAAGAATCTCCACTAAAATTTGAACCAAATAATGAGTAGAAAAAACAAGGAGACTTCAAATCACTCAAAGAAGTCTCACCCATATATCCCTGAATGTGAGAATCATAAAGATATAACAAAGTATGTGGCTTCCAACAAAAATTTTCTCCAATCATAAATCTATTCACCCAAGTGTTGGATGAAGTTCCTCCAACATCAAATGAATCAAGTGTTGAGCAACAAAAACCACGAGTCTTCAAGTGACTCAAATGCATATCATAGGTGCATCCATGTAGATGTGCATAATAATAAAGTAACAATGGATGGTGCTGCAAATGTGAATAAGAATGTCCTCCAACCATATAATCATAAAAAGTAAATCTAGGAGTTCCATACTCCTCATGTGGCACCATAAAAAAGAACCCTTTCACCCATTCTTCATTGAGACGAATCCTGCAAAACATGGAATTGTAGGATGTAGGAGAATTAACTAACTCACCCTAAATGATCAAAAAGTGCAAAAGTTTCATCATGGGAAGGATCCATATGGGTAGTATCATGCAACTCCTTCAAAATTGTGAAACCTTTGTCATAGATTGGTTCCAATGTAGAGGAATCATGCTCTTCTTTAAAAGTTACATAACCTTCATCGAGAGACAATTCAAGTTCCTCTTCCACCACATCAAGTGTTTGGATCTCTTCAAGTTCATCTTCAAGCACATTTAATTTTCCACATTTATCATGATCCACCATGTCATGAGAATCCTCCAAACAATCTACCATTTGACAATCTGAAACATCAGAGGAACAATAAGTATCTTGCAACTTTTCAAGAAGTTGCTCATTTTGAATTGTGATCTTATGAATATCCTCATTATTCTTCAAGTATGCATCAAGTAACAATTCATTAATCTCAAACAAATGGTTTCCATCAAAAATAAAAGACATGAAATTACCTTTGATGTGGCACATTTCTCTTTGAATCTTCTCCATGTCTTCAAGGAAGGATGTTTCCTCCAATGAAGTCGCTCTCCAATACGAATTTGACACCAATGCTTGAGTGTCATGGAGAATGGTGAGAGACTCTTGCATATTCTTTTCATTCATAGTTAAGGACCCTTCAAGAAAATGAGGATATTGCAAATGAACCTTCTCATCTCTTCCTTCTTGCTTGGACCAACTTCATGAAGCTCGAGTGGTGATGGAGAAGTTGATCTTATTTCTTCTTAAACTGCTACAAGGTCTTCATTGTCATGTTTAATGAAAGTTTGGATTATAGAAACACTTTCAAAATTGATCTCTATTTCACCAACATAGAGGTGTGAGCACCCATTAGTAGGTACTCCTTCATAGTTCAATCATTAATCAATAGATGCTCCTTGACTCATGTCCAACGTAGAATGTGTCTCAAATTTAAATTCAATACTCTCAATAGAATCTTCTTCATGCTCATGTGATGTCTATTCATATTTATCCTTCAATCAAGCTAATGCATGTTTCCCCTTGGTTTTAATAAGATCAATATATTTTCTCTCAGGTTGGATAACCAAAAATTCAAATCCTTTCATAAACTGCTTGGTCATCTCTTCAATGATTTTTATATGGTCCTCACCATCATTCACACACACATGATTTTCTCTCCAAATGTTTTTACATGAAGGGCATAAACCTTTCCTCACTAACTCCACATCTTCATTCTTGGGCCTATCTACAAACACCACATCAGCATAGTCTTCAAAAGTCACGGCCTTTTATATATCTTTACTTAAAGCAAGATGTTCTATATATGATTGATATTGTTGGGGCAAGGTTTTATATTTTTCTATATACCTTTGTAAATCATCCATAGCACTATCCTTTGGTGGCGTGACATACTCATATTTATCATACATAGGGTCATAATCATAATATTCATTCCTCATGAAATTGTAAGAAGTGTTTGTTGGTTGCTTTCTGGACAGACCCGGGTTTTCAGGATGCGAAGCAACAAACACCCCTTTGGCGCACTGGCCCTCTCGGCAATGAGATGCGCAGCAGCCCGAAGTCTCACCCGAAGTGGCTATGGGGGGGCTAAGGAATCAGGTTTCCTTAAACTAGGCGGTGTGGATTCTACAGTCTTCTCCCTTCCCTTCTTGCAGGTAACCCCGGAACAGAGCGTCTTACTCTTCCATAGGTCACACAACGCTATAGCGCGGGAACTCACTCTTCTCGGTCGAGTTGCGCAGTAGCTCCGTACCTGCGCACAAGTCTTTTACCCGCTACCTCCGATACATTATGTATCGTCTCTGCCCTTGCGCCACAGCACAGTAACACACTCCTTAAGCGCTGCGGCGACAGTGTCCTTACAGACTCCTTCAACAATGCACAAGCACGCTTCTAAGGGAGCTTCAAAGATTCACTTTACATACTCATTCATAAAGATAACGAAACATTCATGGAAACATAGACAGTAAAGCAAAGAAATGCAGTCACATAAAGCATCACCACAACAAGAAGAATTATGTAGTTCGCTTCCAGGAGGGCAAGCACGTCCACGGGAACTGTGGTTTATATTATCTTGAGGTGGGAATAACACAGTTCCGCTGCGCACACAGCTGCAACCTTAGATCTTTCTGGGAAACTCCACGCACATAGATGGGAGCCCTTCTCTTAGATCTATTCTCTTCTTCTACAGATATTAAAATGACAAAGACATACAATTACATTCCCCTCAGTCCTCTTGCGACTGGTCGATACATACAATGGCCTTTACACCAAGCGGTCTCCTGCGGGATTGCGGCCTTCTTACATACATACAATGATCATTAACAACTTTACAAAATACAGCAATACAAAAGACTCAGACATCAGCTTAGACTTTCTGTGTAACCTTCTAACCTTCTAACCTTCCCAATTACACATATATATAGGTGGCCCTGAGGGTCACACCTTTACAAAACTGTGGGCCTTTCCCAACAGTGATCCCCAAAAACCCTAACCACTGACACGGCTAGGTGTACTATAGGCACCTCTTGTAGTCACATCGCAGCTTCCTGCAGACTCCACGATTTTCAGTGCAGATCATAGGTATGGGCGCCGCTTCATCGTTCTTTACTCCTTGTCCTTCACCTTCAATGCTTCATCCCATTGCTCTTCCTTGGTCCGAGCAACCATAACTACTGTACTTTGCCTTCAATGCTTCGGGCCGTTGCTCTTCCTTGGTCTGAGCAACCATAACTCCTGTACTTTGCCTTCAATGCTTCATTTATTGTGGTGGTTGAGCTTTCTACTCGACCACCTTATTTACTCTTTCCTTTGACTTGTGCGCGTGAGCTACGCGATTTCCGGCCCACAATCTACGGTGAGCTCGTCCATCTGGCGCCGTACTGCACACTGTTCATTTCTGCCCAAAAATGGTGCTTTTCCTCAAAATTAGCACTTTTCCTTCAAACTTAGTGCTTTCCTCAAAATTTGGCAGCTTTACCATAGCTGTGGCCTATGCTCCAACAGGCCCCTAACACTTACTTGTGGCTCATCCTCGAGCCACTCGCACTAGCTTGCGATCGCTTTGGTTGTGCATCTGACTTTGCTTGGGTCGCAGCGAAGGCTTGCTTCCACTGTGCAATAGCAGAGTCCATGTCTTGCACGCATTCCGTGGCTGTCTGCACCAGGTCTGAAGTAGATTCTTCTCTTTCTATGGCATCGACCAATTCTTGAGACTCAGCAAATGCTTTGACCTTGGCCTCTGCTTGGGCAGCAAGTTCAACATACTCATCCATAAACGGCTGAATGATGTTGGCAAGAGTAGCATTTTGTTTATGAGCCTGTGCAGTTCTTGCTGGACTTTGCAGACTTCGCTCATCTTTCTCATTTTGGCTAAGCCTTCCAAGGGCTTAGCTTCTTCATTCAGAACAGTTAGGGATTGTTCTGCTGCTTCCACTTGTTCCACAAGGGCAACTTTAGAAGGGAGCTTCTTGAGCTCAGCCTAAGCCTCCATAGCTTGCGTCATTAACTGCTGGGCTTCATCTATTTTGCACTTCATTTGGGTAGAAGCTATGCGCAGTGCTTCAAGTCATTCTTGCGTCTCATCTACGGGGGGCACTACGACATGATCTTCCAACTCAGCGAGCTGCTTTCTATGGTCCTCAACCATAGCAACTACTTGCTGTTCTAGGGCTTGCGCCCTTTTGCTGATGCATTGCACTTTCTCAACTAGAAGAAGGTCTGGTTGAATCTGGCAGGTTAGCAGCTCCTGGGCGATTTCATCGACGACATTCCTTAGCCCAGTGTCTTGCGCTTCATGAAGTTCAAGCTGCGCAGATATCTCCTTATAGCCTGCCCTTAACTCTACTTCTTCTGTCTGCAGTCTTTGATTGGCATGGAATGTGGAGAGCTCCCTAGCTCTCAGCTCAGTAGAGACCTGCTTTTGAACCAAATGTAGAGTTTCCAACGGAATTAGTGACAAATTTATTTCAACAGGTCCAACCACGCTTACCTGCAGTGCAGCCAGAGGATCCGGGAGTGTCATGCTTGCAGGCGGGATGTGGACCACAGTGTGCCTCTCTGTGGGTACTTCAACCCGCTTGGTGCTTGTAGATGCTTGCGGCGCCTGCGAGCCGAATGCTGGCGCATGGGTCTGCGCAACTCGTCCTGCGAGACCTTTCAATTCCATGAGCTATAGGTCCAGAGCACTTCTGATATTGGCCTGAGAGGAACGCATCTGATGAAATTGCTCCTTGAAGTATTGGTCGAGCCCCGCGGCAAGGGTCTCATAGGGATCCCCAGTCGCTTCTGCGGGGTGCGACAGCTTCTGCTTCTTGGTAGCCGGTCCTAACGGACCTTCATCATTATTTTGCGCGACCTTTTCCTTGCCCTTATCTTTCTCTGGCGCCTCAGGGGGTGGCATCGTGGCAGCGATTTCAGCGGCCTGCTTCCATTCATCTGGCCAGGACTTCACAGTGTCCTCCACGTCTTGGGTAGTCATTCGGTAGAGCCCTACGACCCATTCTTTCGACTGAATTCCGCGAGGGAAGAAATAGATTTCATGCAAGTTGGCAGAAAAGACCAACTTCATTCCATAGATTTCTGCCGTCTCCTCAGTAAGCCTCGGCATCTGCAGGATGATATCCCTGAGGAGATGGTAGTACTCGAAGAACACGGCGCGGTTCATCTTGCGCTTCACGGGATTATTAGAATCCCAGAGGTTGAAATAGTGCATCCCTGTAACCTCTCCTGAATGGCGTGGAAGAAACTGAGTGTTGGGCGGTTCCTTGCACCTGACAAAGGCACACAAGATCAGGAGCCAAGAGAAATGGAACAGCTGATTGACGGTGTCCTGAACGTTCTGGTAGTCGTCCAAGAATGTATTCAGGAAGAAGAGACACCAATTATATTGCTCTCCCTCCGCAGCTGCAACTGCGAGCTCTACAATAGCTCCAGGGACTTCTTTAGGTCGGCACTTCGTTAAAATTCTGCCTGCGAGCAGACTGCCTGTGAATCTGAGTGCTTCATCTTCCACTACAGTGAGGTCATAAGCCCGACCTCCTCTTGACAATTTGTATTTCTGCACCACCTGTGCAGCCAGCTTTCGATCCTTGTCTTTACCAACGAAATGGACGTTGGGGTCCTTACCAACCTTAGATAGGCCGGTAATTCGATGAATCAAGTCCACATTCAGATCAATTGGACTCCCTAGCCAAAGATAACCACCATGAACACAGGATAACAAGACCTTGACAACCGAATTAACTTCATTGCTACGCCCGAAGTGCACTAGCTTCAACAAGTTCAATAGTCCAGGCCTCTCTAGATTTACTGAAAATTCCTGCGGGACGAATTTGTCAATCTTCTTAGTAGGATTATGGACCACTGTCAGATAGTGATCTGGCGCAAATTGAGGATACGTTCTGTAATATCCCAAGTTGAAGTCAGAAAACTTAACCTGCGGTAGATGTCCAAGCAGGGATCCTTCTTCTTGCACGATTTCTGCCATTAGTGGCAATAGAATCGAATACTTGGCATTCTTGGGAATACGCACCTTGGGTGCATCATCTGGGCGAGGAGGAATGTAGTTAACCAGAGTGGCCAAGGGCTCTGGAACGGGTTCCTCCGGCTGCTGCTGTTGCTGGTGCTGTTGAGATGCTCTTGTGCCCGGGGACTGTCTGGGATCAGGAAAACTAGGAAGCTCGACAATTTTGTTCGGGGTACCCATACCGAAATCTAAACCTCTACGTTTGAATTAATGGACGAATTCTTCAGTTGACAGTTTCTCTGTCATGAACTTGCATACACGACAAACACTGAACCAAAAAGGGTGGAACATCGTAGGATGCGAACTCTGAAAATGGGAAAGTAGTCTGCACGACACGACTCTGAAAACAATGACTTAGACTCTCAAACAGGACAACTATACAACGCAATAGCAAGGAAAAGTAACCCAAGCATCTATGAATGAGGGGTATTTATAGCTGAAGGCGGTAGTAGATGCGGACAAGTGGCACTAATAACCGTTGGCGCCTAAGCAGATGAGTTGACAACCCCCCTACCCCCCGCGCCTCTATGGTGCATTAAATGCGAGGGATGGGCTCTGACAACCTTCGGGAGATGAGCTAAGGCCTTCGGACCCTTAATTAAATGCGGATCTTAGGGAAATCAAGCCGAATCTGTCAAAGCAAATACAATTAAATGGCGGTCTCGTCCTTCATTAAGACTCAGACGCGGCTACAGAACTACCGCAATTCAAATTTTCGGCGGGTAACTTCAGCATGGGTAACTGTGCACATGGAGGGCTCCGCGGCGAGGAGAACTCTGCAAGAGCGACAAATAGACAACAGGGAACTCCGCAAGAGCAAAATTTTGGCAACCCGGGGGACTTCGTAAGAGCGAAAATAGGCTCGCTCAGAACAGGCTTTATGAACTGCGCGGATGCTTCGAGGAACTGCGCAGGAAGCCAGAGATTGAAAATGTCTCGCGACTTTCGTGTAGACTGATAAGTGCGATGCCTCTTTCAACTACACTAGACATCTACACGACGTTAGCAACTGATTAGGTCGACAGGGCGGAGTGGCCATCGCAATAAATCTTGAGCCGACTCCCGTTGATCATTGTGGGCAGCAACTCTCCATTAAGCTTCGCAAGCTAAACTGCTCCACCTTCTGTTATCTTTATTACTTGAAAAGGGCCTAACCAATGTACATGAAACTTGCCTGGAAACTTGATGAATTTACTATCATAGAGGAACCAAGTCTCCTTCCTGAAAGACTTTATTCTTAATGTGCCTGTCATGCCAAGCCTTCTGTCTCACCTTCTACACTTGTTGATGGAATCCAGCTAAGAGCATGTCTTCTTCTAAGGCAACCAATTGTGATAGCATTTCACTCATAGTATCAGTATCTGCCATGTCTGTAATTTGAGCAATTCTGAGATTGGGAACAATGTATTCCATGGGCATGACTTCTTCTTGTCCATACGCCAAACTGAAAGGTGTGTGACCTGTTAATTTCTTGCATGTGGTTCTGTAAGCACATAACACAGTTGTGACCCTAAGGTCCCAATCATCTCTTTGTTGATTACAAATCTTGGTCAGGGCATTCTCCAGAATCTTATTGAATGCCTCCACCGTACCATTAGCTTGAGGATGGTAGGGTGTACTCTTATGGTGACTAATGTGGAATTCTTCAGTAAGGGCCTCTATAGTCTTGTTCAGGAAATGTGTTCCCTGATCACTCATTAGAATCAGTGGACATCCAAATCTAGCGACAATATTCTCAAAAATGAACTGCGCGACAGTGACAGTGTCGCAATTCTTAACTGGCTTCGCCTCAGCCCATCTGGTGAGGTATTCAGTAGCTGTGATGATGTATCTTGCGCCGGTTCTCTTTCCTGGTGGGTTGATAGGTCCCACAAAATCAATGTCCCATTTATCAAAAGCACGCACTGTTATCTGGGGTCTTAGCAACATTTCATCTCTTCTTGACGGTTTTCCTGTTCGCTGGCACACATCACAACACTTGCAGAATTCCTTAGTATCCTTGTGCAGTGTTGGCCACCAAAGACCTGCGGCTAAGATCTTCTGCGCAGTCGACTTTCCTGCGAAATGGCCTCCTGCGGTTCCCGAGTGCACTTCTGCAATTATAGAGTTCTTCTCATGCGGTAAAATGCATCTGCGCAAGACTTCATCAGGGCCCAACTTTTAGATCTGGCCTTCTATCAAAGTGAAGTCTGCGGCTTTGACAACAAGTTGTTTCTTCTGTTGTATTGTGAACTCAACTAGCGCTTGCCCTGTAGTGAGAACCTCAAGAATATCGGAGTAATATTCGTCTGCTGCTTGAATAGAAAACAGCTGCGCATCAGGCAGATTGTCCTCCAAATTTGTAGGTTCCTCCCCTGACTCTATCCTAGATAAATGGTCAGGTCCTGCATTCAATCTACCTGGATTCAATATAATCTCAAAATCATACTCCTGGAAGAGGAGTAGCCATCTGATAATTCTTCCCCCTAACACTGGCTTATTGACCAAGTACTTCAAAGCAGAATGGTCAGTATACATTTTAAAATGAGCACCCAATAGATAGTGTCTGAATTTCTGTAAGGCATACACCATAGCTAGTCCTTCTCTTTCTGTAGTAGTGTAGTTCTTCTCAGCTGTAGAGAGCTTTCTGCTAGAGTAAGCAATGGGGTGGTCAATACCTCCTTCTCCCGGTTGTGTCAGTACAACCCCCAATGCTATGGAAGAAGCATCTACATGAACATGAAAGGGTTTTCTCCAGTCTGGGAAAACTAGAATAGGTGCTGTGACCATCTTTCCTGTAAGTGTGTCCAGTCTCTGTTGGCATTATTCTGTCCATTGGAATTTTGAATCCTTTTTCAGCAGTCTTTCCATAGGCACAGTGATCTTTGCATAACCCTTGATAAATTTCTTGTAGTATCCTGTATGTCCCAATGTAGTGCACAATTGTTTGATTGAGTTGGGCGCAGGCAAGTTAGCAATGATGGCAACCTTCGTACGATCCATCATGAGTCCTTGTCTGCATACAATGTGACCCAACAAGATACCAAAAGGAGCACAAAAGATACATTTTTTCAAGTTAAGGGAGATCTGATACTGTCTACATTTTTCTAACATCATCCTTAGATTCCCTATATGGTTCTTTAGTAAACCAAACATAGTCCAGTCATCAAAATAGACTTCTAGAAACTTATGGATGAATTCTTTGAAAACAACAACAACGACTCGAGAGAAAATAGCAGGAGCATTTTTAAGACCAAAGGGCATTACCGTATACTGGAATGAGCCCCATTTAATTGCAAAAGTGGTCTTATGGCGGTCCTCTGGATGTATTCTGATCTGATGGTATCCTGAAAAGCCATCAGTGAAGGAGTAAGCCTCTTGTCCTCCAACATTGTCAAGCACTTCGTCTGTAAAGGGTGTAGGAAATGGATCATGCGCTGATGCGTCGTTGATCTTGTGCAGGTCCAAGCAGATTCTTATTTCACCTTTTGTCTTTTTCTCTTGTACCACCATAGGACTAATCCAATCACTTTCCTCTACTGGCTCAATGATACCAGCTGCGAGCATCTTATCAATTTCTTCTTTGACCTTTTCTTTATATCGCGGGTTCAACCTATATGGGTGTTGTTTTACTGGCTTAGCATCCTCTTTCAAAGGTATGCGCATAACTCCTAAATCTCCTAGGATGCCTTTCATTTATGTAAACTTGGTAGGAAAGATATCCTGGTACTCATGTAGTAAATCTGCAATATGGCCAATAGTTTCATCATCCCAATAATCTCCTATAGAGGCAACCTTGGGTTCGGCTTCTGTACCAATGTTAATCTTCTTGAGCTTGATGTGTTCTATAATGGCAACGATATCAAGTTGAGGGCCTTCGACTTTGCGCGTCCCTTCTGACTCTGGAATATTGATGTTGCGAGGATCATCATCCTCTTCTCCAGTGGTGAAATTGTAGCATTCCAGGGCATGTTCCATCTGGACAGCCCAATGTGGTTGAGAGTACTCTGGTAAAGGACATTGTCCAAATACCTTCTTTCTGATACACTTTAAAGCCTGATCGATGCTTGGATGTTCTGACTCAAAGCTGAAGGTGAGCTGAAAACTTTCAATCATGAGAGGCCAATTGATAGTGCCTCTGCGCAATTCTGTTTCAGTGTACCAGTTCCTTGGAACTATATCCAACGTGTGGATGAATAGGTGAACCCACTCATCCTCTGGAATATCTGACCATTGCTGAATACATGCTTCAACGTGTGACCTGGGGTCACTCTGTCCATCATATTTGTGCAAAAATCCTGTTGTAGTCTCTTGAAATCTGTGCAGTATCAGCCTGCGATAGTCTTGCCATGTGTCGATATTTTCTTTATGCGCACCCCACCATCTTGCGGGTGTAGCGCGCAGTTCTACATCCAATGCTTGTATGCGCTGCTCATCTGGGATTTCTTGTTCATATGCATGTATGAATTCACTTACTCCAGTTAAACCATCAAAGATTGGAGTGTTATTCAATTCTGTGCCAATCCATCGAATGGATTTAGTCATCATGGCGCAACGCCTTGCAGAAACCTCATGTAAGCGATTCTGCCATTTTTCCAGTCCTGCTTCCGAATCTGATGTACATGAGCTATCGCATCGCTAGCTGATATGGCCATCTGCTGTAGGATTGACATAATCATTATGACTAGCAATAATCTGATACAAACTTTCCATGTGGCGCACTTCTTCTTCTGCTCGAATGGGTTCAATATACCTTGGTCCTTGAAGGGGATCAAGTGGTGCAATGACCGTAATCTGGTCATCCTCAAGAGTCATCTGTCTTTTCTTCAAATTAATGACAGCTAGATTATCAAATGCCCAGTCTATGCCCAAAAGTGATGGGTAAGGTCTACTGTTATCCAGAATTTTGATTACTTCAAATTCTGCAAAAATTCTTACTCCTTCAATATCAATGGATACATTGGGTAATCTGCCCAATGGAGAAACTCGTTGTTGATTTGCTAGTCTTAGATGGATAGGAGATCTGATAAGCTGAGGGCTACCCATCTGTTCCCATGTCTGCATGGTGAGAACATTAACTTCTGAGCCTAAATCCAAAATGACTTCGTCCATTTCAAATGCTCCAATCTACGCTGTGAGTCTCATCTCTCTTCCAGTTCTAGTATGCCTCATGATCTGATGAACAACATGCTGCGATGTATTCATCGAAGCAGATTGTTGACATTGATCCAACAGGTGTTGGAGTTCCATAGTTGCTTTTTCATTGTGCAACAAATTTAAGCAGCTTCTCAGGAAAGCATGAACACTACCTAGCGTATCCTCCTCATCAGGCCTTCCATATGTAGTGGCCTGCTCTCGTACCAAGTTCTCTTGTCATGGCACATACGGTCTAATATCGTTGTGCGGTAATGCGACAGAACTTGAAGCTCGCGGATCTGAGAAATACTCTCGAGCTTGCTTGAATGCCTCTTTTTGCTTCTGTAGGGAAAGCGGGGATGGTTTAATATTAGCGCGGCGCACCCATTGTGTCGCTGGCTTACCAGTGCCCGACTCTAGCGCACCAGTGGTTGCACCACTGCGCGTCACTATATTAACTGTGGGATCTGGTTCTCTTTTTTCTGCTGCAATCAACTAAATATTCTGGTTAACCTGTGGCTTCTTTTCTTGCATCTTGGCCATCAAATGAGGGCATTCTTCAATGACACGATCATAAGATTTACAGTATCTATAGGTGGTTGTAGGGTTTTGGCAATCCCTTGCATAATGGCCTTAAGCTCCGCAGTTATAGCAAGTGATCTGTCCTCTTCCACGACCAAAACTTGCTGCGCGTCCTCGGCCCCTGTAATTTCCTCCTCAGCCTTCCCGAGCTGGGTCATACTGTGGACCTGCTGTGGGTCCCTGTGGTTCTGACTGTACTCTATAAATATCATGTTTTCTTTCTATCATAAGATCATATGCTCTGCAATTGTTCTCATCATGGCCTACTGATTTACAGAAATTTCAATATAGATTCTTTGGAGTTTGTACATATTTCTTTAACAAGTGACACTCTTGTGGTCTGTGGCCTCTAGTTCTACAGATTTCACACCAAGGCCCCTGAGCCTGTGGTAAAGGGTTAGGTGCTCCAGTTGCAATATAATCTATGAAAACAGGACAATGGTCCTTTGAATGTCCTTGTGCTCTACACTTTGTACACCAAATTTCTTCTTTAACATCCTTTCCTTTCTTAATATCATGCACTTTCAAGGTTAGGTTTTCTATTTGGTTCTGCAACTGCGCAACATCGTTGCTTGTTCCAGCAATTGGTGAAGCTTCTAGTTTCATAGCCATCTCTAGAGCTTGTTCTTGAGTAGTGAGATTCTGTTGCATAAAAGGGAGTCTAATATGAGGGAGCAGCGCAGCAATGAACCATTCCTTATGCTGTTGCGGTGGAAACTCAAAGCTTACTTGATCTATCAAGGCTTTGAACTTCTGGTCAAAGTCCCATACTGATTCTGTAGGTAACTGTTTTATGTCTTTGAGTTCTGTTATGCACTGTGATTCTGATTTAGGTTTCTTGAATTCTTTAATCATAGCACTTCTTACATCAGCAAGCGTCCTATTCTGTGCTGCTGAGTATTTCATAAACCAGGTTAAGGCTCTCTCTCGTAGTGTGGTTGCTAATTGAACCAGCTTAACATCATCATCATTAATTTGCTTAATTGTCCAAATGGCTTCACATAGAAACCAGTGCTGCTCAAGGTCTTCTAGCTCTGTTCCTCTAAAGGTTGGTAGCTTCATGTCATCACCCATCCTTCTTGCGCTAGGTTGACGTGGAGGTGCTGTGGCACTGCCTCCGGGATGGTTAAACAAAGGTGGGGCTGAGGTACTAGAAGTACCGTGCGGGCTACTAGAGTGTGTTACTGCAGGGTTATGCTGAGCCCCGTCTGGATTTTGCAGTGTAAAAGGGTGATAAGGGATATGAGCACTCCCTTGTCTCTCTATATGGCTCGCTCTACGAGCTCGACTATCTTCCAGGATCGACTCAAAAGACTGTTGGTCGAGGCCTACTTTATACCATTTTTCGCTACGAGTGCAACCAATAACTTCAAGATCACTATCAGAATCTGCGGACATTACTTGTCTATGCTATTCATGGAAGCTATGCATAGTTTTCCTTTTTCATATAAGAGCATTTTAATCCACAAATTCAGAGAATCTAAGAACTTACCCTTGTATGCTTTGAAGAAGCTCCTCTCAGCCTCGCTGAAGCTCTTTCTCGTATCTACTTCAAAATCGGTGATGAAACCTTCCCGCAGACTATTCAACCAAAAGTCTACTGCGCGGGACACAGGATTATCTACCCGCTTCAAAATGCTAACTAGCTCAGGCATCCAAACAATAGGTTGATCAACATGCACAGTGGGTTGAGTATCTGCTAGCTTGGATACCCACTCATGCAACTCGATTGCAAATGTTACAAAGAAGATTTCGTGAAGGTCAGTATAAATATGCTTCTGCAACCAGTCCTCTCTCTGAAGCCTAGGGATTCTGTTTTCACGTTCAGCGAACTCTCTAGCCTTTTAATCAAACCACTCTTGAATTTCTTTAGCTGTAGGATTCCAGCACCACATTGCCTTCAAAATAATAGGGTTAAATCCGGCAATAGAACCATTTGTTGGGAAACGGAACCATTTGTTGGCTGCTTTCTGGACATACCTGGGTTTTCAGGATGCGCAGCAACAAACACCCCTTTGGCGCACTGGCCCTCTCGGCAATGAGCTCCGCAGCAGCCCGAAGTCTCACTCGAAGTGGCTATGGGGGGGCTAAGGAATCAGGTTTCCTTAACCTAGGCGGTGTGGAGTCTACAGTATTCTCCCTTCCCTTCTTGTAGGTAACCCCGGAACAGAGCGTATTACTCTTCCATAGGTCACACAGCGCTACAGCGCGGGAACTCACTCTTCTCGGTCGGGCTGTGCAGTAGCTCCGTACCTGCGCATAAGTCTTTTACCCGCTACCTCCGATACACTATGTATCGTCTCTGCCCTTGCACCACAGTGCAGTAACACACTCCTTAAGCGCTGCGGTGACAGTGTCCTTACAGACTCCTTCGAAAATGCACAAGCGCGCTTCTAAGGGAGCTTCAAAGATTCACTTTACATACTCATTCATAAAGATAATGAAACATTCATGGAAACATAGACAGTAAAGCAAAGAAATGCAATCACATAAAGCATCACCACAACAAGAAGAATTATGTAGTTCACTTCCAGGAGGGAAACCACGTCCACGGGAACTGTGGTTTATATTATCTTGAGGTGGGAATAACACAGTTACGCTGTGCACACAGCTGCAGCCTTAGATCTTTCTGGGAAACTCCACGCACACAGCTGGGAGACCTTCTCTTAGATCTATTCTCTTCTTCTACAGATATTACAATGACAAAGACATACAATTACATTCCCCTTAGTCCTCTTGTGACTGGTCGATACATACAATGGCCTTTACGCTAAGCAGTCTCCTGTGAGATCGCGGCCTTCTTACATACATACAATGATCATTAACAACTTTACAAAATTTAGCAATACAAAAGATTCATACATCAGCTTAGACTGTCTGTGTAACCTTCTAACCTTCCAACCTTCCCAATTACACACATATATAGGTGGCACTGAGGGTCGCACCTTTACAAAACCATGGGCCTTTCCCAATAGTGATCCCCAAAAACCTTAACCACTGACACAGCTAGGTGTACTGTAGGCGCCTATTGCAGTCACGTTGCAGCTTCTTGCAGACTCTGCGATTTTCGGCGCATATCACGGGTATGGGCGCTGCTTCATCGTTCTTTGCTCCTTGTCCTTCTCATTCAATGCTTCGGCCCGTTGCTCTTCCTTGGTCCGAGCAACCATAACTCTTGTTCTTTTCCTTCAATGCTTCATCCCGTTGCTCTTCCTTGGTCCGAGCAACCATAACTCCTGTACTTTACCTTCAATGCTTCATTTATTGTGGTGGTTGAGCTTTCTACTCGGCCACCTTATTTACTCTTTCCTTTGACTTGTGCCCGCGAGCTCTGCGAATTCTGGCCCGCAATTTGCGGTGAGCTCGTCCATCTGGCGCCGTACTGTGTACTATTCATTTCTGCCCAAAAATGGTGCTTTTCCTCAAAATTAGCAGTTTTCCTTCAAACTTAGTGCTTTCCTCAAAATTTGGCAGCTTTACCATAGCTGCGGCCTATGCTCCAACAGTGTTGCATGATGGAACCTCTTCCTCATACCATTCACATTCTGCTTCATATTGCTCATAAGGTACAAGGATGATGCTATGATACCACTGTAATGTCCCTCTTTAAGAATTTTATTAAAAGGACCAGTTTTTCACTTTTTCCCCAAATTCGACCTTTGACTAGTTTTGATGCCTAGGTCTCCAATTTGCTCCCAAATCTTCTGAGAAGGTATATGGATGATGTTATAACATAAATATGTGTTTAATGGATGCTTTTTTACCTTTAAAATACTTCTTCAAATCCTCTTTCAATTCTATCCAATGTAGGGAACTTTACTAGTAGTTCCCCTTTGACTAGTATTGGTCTCTAGGTCTCCAATTGGCTCCAAACGCCTATAAATATTCAGTGAATGTGTATGAATGATATTTTTACTTGATTATGATGTTCATGGATGATTTATGACCATAAAAATACTTCTGTAAACTTGTTTAAGATTCTGGATAAAGTATGGAATTTAACTAGCAATTTGGGGTTGAAATCCCCCCATAATAAGTACTGAAAATGACTCTCCAAATGCTTCCAAAATCACTCAAAATTATGAAAAGAGGTAGGGTATGTATGAGGGACATTATTTAGGTCTCATGTGAACCATTAATCAATTATTAAACCATTAATCAATTATTAAGTCTATTCTAACCTTATCCTAAACAGTAGCAAAAATCACTAGTTTGACCTTGCAGGAAATAACATGAAATCTTTTTCAAATAAAATAAAACTGAGCAAGATGGCTCCAAATTCTTAAGTGTTGAAAATGAAACTTGTAATAATCATGAATGGAAGTCCATACATCATAAATATATCATATAAATATTCTTCCATTCAAAATCATCATCAATACATTGGTATACATCAATCTAGTGGAGGAATGGTCACTGTTTTCTCATTAATAATCCATTTTACATATAACCACTTTGTATTTCGACCTGAAAGTTTCTGGAGATGAATAAAAAAGTATATTAATCATATTAAAATAGAAATATATCATGATAATATCTCCAAAAGAGTATTAGAGCTCACTCATCTTTCACCAACTTGGATGGGAATCTTTCACCCTCGAAATTGGCTAAGGCAAGAAACTAGTCATCCACTAGCTCTCCCTCTTCACAAATGCAATTGCAAATTTCTCAAATGATCAAAATATCCAATTCTTATTTGTTCATGAATTTTATAAACTTCTAATTTCCTCCATGGGTTTAGTTCCTTCCAAGATACTCATTCCAACTCAAGTTGGGAAGAGATTCCAAAGAATGCCACTTGTACAACAATTCCCAGTCTCCACCAAATCACATGTGGAAGCATCTTAGCTGCCCGAACTCCCTTGAGTGCCATCTTGGAGGATGTTTTTAGTCCTAATATGTCATATATGTCATATTTCAGCCTTCAGGTTTGATTTGTGTCATAGGTGTCATAGCATATTCATCATTGTTGTCATAGAGCTAGGGAATCTAGCCCAAGTGTCTCACTAGCTCCAAATTGCCTCTTCCTCTTCCACGGGAGTTACTCTTCCTCTACATTTCGACCTTGGATGAGTAATGCAATGAATAATACCTTTTGAAGTCCCCCAATTATGTTACGATTCACATTGAATTCGAATTGGTGAGAGAATGATGCCAAGTGTAGTGGGGGGAATCTAGGCATATGTGGGTCCCCCTTCCTCTATGTGTCTTCATGATCAAATGCCACTTTGATTTTCACTTGGATATATTTATTTAGCTCCTTTATTAAATATTTATGCCATTTATCATTCCCCTTATTCCAAATCCCAAAGCTTCCACCCCAAACCTAGTAAACTAGTAATTTTCCTCCTTGGCAATTATTTGACCCTTAGCATCAATTTGACAAACTCTAATGAATATGTCCAATGTGCTTAGGCCATTGTGACCCATTCCAATTTGGGACATGACAAATTTCAAGGCTTTGATTGAGACTTCCATTGGGATCAATATTAAATCTCTTATATCTGATCATGGTGGAAAATATATGAAATCATATCCGCTTCAACTTTGCGTGGAAAATGGAATCCAAATCCAACACACAATCCCCTACACACCTCTGCATAATGATGTAGCGGAGAGGAAAATAAGAGCATTGAAAGAGATGGCTACTTGTATGCTTGAGTAAAATTTTTTGGCTTCAAATATTTGGGATGAGTTTATGAATGTTTCTGCATATATTCAGAACACAGTTCCACACTCATCCGTCAAAGGTACAACTCCTTTCAAAGCCTACAATGGTCACAAGCCTGATTGGTCACATCTCAAGGTTTTCGGGTCCACTGCATGGGCTATAATTCTGATTGAGGAGAGAAGATATTTGGAACCACAAAGTACTGAGTGCATTCTCATTGGATATGATGAAGAATATAAAGGATACAAACTCATGGATATCAGATCCAAAATAATATTCATCGAGAGAAGTGTCCAATTTGAAGAACCGCTTCATGATCTACAACTAGTGGAGGAAGAAACTACCAAATTGCTTCCTCTTTCGAAGAATATTCTGGAGAAGATACTGAAACTTTCTGTTTTGATATTTCTAATATTGTTTATTATATTAGTGAACATGAAATATCAAGTTCAGATTCAAATCCAGATGGCATAAAAGACTCTCACATCTACCAGTTCTAACATTGGAAATATCGTTTATCCAAGAATAACTTGAGTAGACTTTCAAAGAGAAGGTATGGATCTTTCATATGTTGATCCATTGTTGACCGAAAAATGTTTTTTTATGATTGAGAAGTTTTAGAGAACCAATGTTATCTTTCATTTTCTTAGTTATGAAAACTAGTTTCTCATTTCTCTGAAAATTTCAAAGTGCATCAGAACTTTTGTGAAGTATTTCCAAAGATTGAATAATTCTTGCATTTTTTTTTCTTCCATTCATTCATCTTTGCATTAGAAAATTAAAGTTGCTGCATCTAAAAATAATTATCCTTTTCATCTTAGCTTAGACTCATTTAGATTTGAGAAGATAAAAAGAAAAAAAATTGATATTTTGTGTGTGTTATTTTATTGTTTTTTTTGGTTTAGTGAAAAGAGTGTTTCATTTGTCTTTTGGTTGATTTTGATGTATAGGGGTACTTGTCTACTTTTACAATCAGAAACAAAGGAATTTATCCTTACCATAGATAGATTTCATCGAAAATAAAATAAAATATTTTCATTTTCATATAGCTTAGGTCTCCATTCTTTTTAAGTTCCTGGCTATACCTCATACATTCACCTAACCGCAAAAGATAAAATTTACCGGTAATGTTAGGTTAAAACTTTATAGGAACTTGTGTGTTAGGTTAGAGACATGTTCTGATGTCTTTAAGAATGGAAACTATCATTATTTTCCTGCACCATATCCCGGGGGCTTGCAATTATTCCACGTACCCACCGGTATATATAACGGACTTTCACGTACCCTTGGGTATATCGAAAGGTACTTCATGTACTCGGTAGTATATTGGAAAGCTCCTGTCGTACGATTCTGCATTAGACAGTACCACTACGTATTTAATCTCCAACATACCTTGAGTATATCGGGAGACTCTTCTAGGGTTCTTGTAACCATCTAATCTAACCTATTGTCCGTCTTGGCATGGAAATACACCGAGAACAATACTTGGGGAGCTACTACGCACGTGCTTCATGTAGTCGGGTTATACAATCAGGGGTACTATCCTAATCCTACTTGGTTAGTGCTATGAAATATTGGGCTGAGTATAACCATTGGACCCTGTGGTATATCTCGAGTTGCACCTCCTTGACAATCCTGCGAGGTTCTAGACCATTTAATCCACACCTATCACATAAGTTTTCTTGCGGATTTATCTTGTGTAGATCTTGTGTTTCATTTTTATTTTTTGTATAGAAAACACTTAGGAGAAATTTTGGTTTAGTCAGTCTGGCTGATCAACCTTTGAGAAGATCCCGAAATATTTTGAGCTTGCCACCTGAATATCCCCTTAACCCGGAGGATAACTCAGGAGAAAACATGGATCAACCTACTACATCTATGTCACGTGAGGAAGACACCTCTACCTTAGAATCAAGAACAAACTATTTGTCTCCCATCAATCCACCTATCTCTGATCTGACATAACCTCTAATAGTGGAACAACCTACCTCATATGACACATCCTTCCATCACTCGATGGAGGGACATCCTGGAGCTACATATTGAGTTTTCAAACATCCCCAAGATGACCCTGTATCAACAACATTTGGTGCAACTGCATCTCTTTGGGACACGTCTCTAGGATGACATGTCGCCGATTTTGGGTCACTTTGGAATAAACTATACCTCGTTGATGGATTTTGAACGATGAGTTTCTTGAACCACTCTATGATCACATGAACTATTTACACACAACTGGTGAACAACTTATATTCCATAGTCTTTCACGTAGAGTAAGTATCCCAGAAGTACTCATCTTTCGACATTACCTTGTACGCTCTTTATCGTTTACTTCACCAGAAACACCCATATCTAACACGTCCACTTATGAACCAGGTCAATCCTCATTCCCCACGAGTACACCTCAAAGTTAGGCTATCGGTTCTACACCTCCTGTGACCCAAACCTCTGAAAGGAAACCTTCAACGTACGTTAACTATTGGACATTACCTCCACCTCCCCCACCTCAAAATTCGAGGGGAGACTATAATATACCTGTTAGTCTACAGTCAGGAGGAAGTAATACTTTTGTTAGCATTAAAACATTTTTTATGGTTTAACCCAACATTAGTGGTCAACACTTGGTCACCAGGAACACTCCAGTAAGTGGGAAATTTTTGACCGGGGGGGAACCCCTGGTTAGTGGACCTAACCTAACTAGGGGACATCACCCAATTAGTATTCATACTGTGAGTGGAGGATATAATTTACATCCAAACTATATTATGGTTTGCATCCCTCTTCCAACCATGGTACAACCCACATGGACACATCACACGGGAGGCCCATCTATATGGATCCAACCCCCATGGGGGAATACTTTTCTAGGATATCATAATCCTAATATTGGAAAAATCTATCCAAGAAACCTTTTTCCTGGATTACCCTATCCTGGGAACACAAACACCCTAGGGGGAAGCCATAATGTTCCACCAATGGGACCCCCATTCGGGGAACCACCCCCAACACCTCCAGCAGCTGTCGAACCACCTCCACCACCTCCACCAGCCCATTCTGGAGGAGTTGGATCCCCACCATCTGGTAGAGGACCACGCCATTCTGAAGGAGGAGGACCCATTCCTTATGATGGAGGACCACCACATTCTGGAGGAGGAGGAACCCCACCTTTCAGTGGAGGACCACCCTATTCTGGAGGGAGCGGACCCCTACCTTTCGGTAGAGGAACACCTCATTTTGGAAGGGGATGACCCCCACCTTTTGGCGAAGGACCACCCCATTCTAGATGAGGAACCCCACCTTTCACTGGAGGACCAACTTACCATTGAGGAAATGGACCCCCACCTTTTGCTGGAGGACCACCTCATTTTGGCGGAGGTGGACCCCCTTCAAGTCCCCCTCCCAGCCTAGGTGGCCCACTCCCATATGGCCAATTTCCTACGGGAGGATATTACGACCAATCGGTCCACAGTCCTACTGGTACACTGATAACCTATCAGTACTACCAGTATCCACATCCAAACCAACAATTAGCATTTCTGGCTACACTCGATCTGCCAAACTTATCACGGTTGACTAGTGATACCATTTATCATGGCAGTAATTGGCCAGCCATTCCTGTGAAGTTACCATTCGACATCCCGAAGTTTGACGACAAACCCAATGAGGACTCGAAAAACCATGTAATGACCTATAATTTGTGGTGCTCATCTAACTCTTTAATGGATGATTCAATCTATTTGAGGTTATTCCAATGAACCCTTACCGACATTACTGCCAAGTGGTACATTGAATTAACACCACACTCTTTTCCCAATTTTCGATCCTTGGCCATGTCATTTTTGACACATTTTCAGTTACAAATTCGCTACGAGACTGGTATGGATATTTTGACCTCTCTCCGACAAACCACCACCACTCACATTTTTTATCATATTCACGAGTGGAGGCGGAGACGATGTCTGATTAAAGATCCTATTTCGGACCAACTCTTTGCAGATTTGTTTACTAAGTCACTACTACCCGTCATATCCAAATATGTCGCTATGGGTGGGACCGTCACAGAAGAAAAAGCTATAGAACATGCCAAGTACATAGACTTGGTTTATGGCCAATCTGGCACTTTATATGATACTGTTCCTGACGCACCTCACCCTACATATGACCCAACAAAACCACCCATGGGACCTCATGCTAACAACATCATTGGTTTCGTTCAGAACTAGCCTACTTCACAACCCCACAGATCACATAGCCACAATTGCTAGACTCCACCCCCATCACAGGATGGGAATAGCACCAACATATCACCTAGATCTGTTGCCATCGAAGAAGTGAGTTTAGTCCAATCTGCTTCACCTCATAAATACGGTGGTAAAAAGAAGAACAAAGGGAAAAACAAAAAGTCTTCTAATCAGCAGGAGCTAAAAAAAAACAATCCCGATGACACCAAATAAAAGAGGAAGGTTAATTATCCTTGTTTACTATGCGGTGGTGACCACTTTACCAAAGAGTTCCCACATCGGGACAAGGTACAAAAGTTTCTAGAAGGGAACCCGACACCCACTGTTTTAACTGATCCATTCCCATTGCAACAACAACAGATGATCGCACAACAACCTTCTCCTTCTCAAGGAGAACCATCCTCTACCGCTCATGGTCTCATGATGCGTAGTGAATCTGTCAACTTGAACACTCAATCACGTTCCTATGACTTAGTCCCAAATAAGGAATCTAATGGAAGTAATACTGAAAAACCTTAAGCCTCTACATAGGACATTCCCTCGCCCCATGGTCTTCTCAATATTGAGAAACCTTCATTTGATTCAGTGCTACATCCACCCAAGATCACGATTAGAAAAGTTGTTTTCAATCCCAACACTCAGGCTGCTCAAAACTACAACATTGTAGAGGAATTAGTGCAAGATCCTTGTGCTATGTTGACATTGGAAGTCTTACAAAACTGTCCTAATTAACAAAATAATCTCCTCACTGCTATCACTGCTGTAGACCCTAATTCCTCGAACACCATTATGTTCCGACTTGATTATTCCAAATCGAGGGTTTCCCAACAACTTGCGTTCTACATTGTCACCAACATCGCTGGGAAAAGCATCCATCGTACCATTTTACATGAAGAAGTATCCACCTCGATAATGTCATTATCCTATTGGCGAGCCATTGGCTCTGGCGATTTGAACCGTTCCCCTACCACGTTGAAATCATTTGATGGTCGTGGATTCCAACCATAAGGGTTGTTACAAGTTTTGGAAATAGATTTGGGGGGGAAGACCATTTCCATCAATGTGGAGGTAGTCGCCACCCCATTGGATTATAATATAATCCTTGGTCGTAATGGGTTTTATGCCATGACTGCGGTCCCATCTTCCGTGTTCCACATCGTACAATTTCATCACCAAGAGAAAATTGTTACTATCGACCAACTGAATTTTTGTACACCGTACACCACTACTGACCCTGTGGACAATGTACCACTCTTAGGTAATTCATCACAGATATAAGAGAGTGTGGGGGTAGGACACCTTAAAGATTCATCCCTCATGGGATTATTTCCATCACTATATCCCCCTTCCCATGTTTCCTCGGTGAACATGATTTCCTCTATGATCCCATCACCATCCAGCTCCATTGACCAATGGATCGTGCCTGATATTGACAAGTTAGACTGGATTGGAGATGTTATTCCTCTCACACCAGCGGAATATACCTATGAGGATATCGAATTGGAAACCGATGACCACTCTTAAGTGGCATATACATCTCATTCTCCACCCCAAAAATAGATCTCATCCCAACCAGATCCTATACTCCAAAATTTTCATTCCAATGAGTCCATTATGGAGATAATGAGTGTGGATGAACCCCCATGGGAAGACCTCCATCATCGATTGTCTTTCCTCCCATCGCTAGATTCCGTGGAGAACCACATTGAAACAATCATCTCTCCAGATGTCTTTCCCTACCCACAATCTCTTATCCTCACTTGTTATATGGTAACTGAGGGTAACTTGGAAAACATTACACCTACTTTTCCGATCGACATCTAATCCACACCCGGAGTTGTGGAACATATCCATATAGGACAAAACTGCTCTCCTAAAGTGATTATCTCATAGATAGCCTTATTCAAACAGTTCCATGATGTATTTGCATGGAACTTCGAGGAAATTACTAGGATTTATCCCTCTATCATTGTACATGAGATCCACACATATCCTGATGCTAAACTTGTCCGACAAAAATTATGTCTAGTGCAGCCTTGGAAAACTGCGGCTATCAAGTCTGAAATTGAAAAAATCTATTGAAAGATGGTTTCATTTATCATGTCCCCTTGACAAAGTGGGTCTCTAATGTCATCCTTGTTACCAAAAAATAGGGCACCATCAGGGTTTGTGTCGATTATAGGTACCTGAATAAGGCTTGTCCTAAGGACAACTACCCTACCCCATTTATCGACCAGATCATCGAAAACTATGCCAGAAGCGTCATCTTCTCATTCATAGATGGATTTTTCGGCTATAATTTGATCCAGCCGATCAACATAAAATTGATTTCATCTACCCCTAGGGTATGTTTGCATATCGCAAACTCCCTTTTGGCCTTAAGAATGTTGGTGCCACATTCTAGCGGGTTATGTCGTACGCTTTCCACGACGTGAAGGAATTTGTAGAACCGTATCTCAATGATCTCCTCTCTCATTCGAATCATCGTGAGTGACGGGATTTTTAATTGTCTTCTAATTACATAGAAAACAACTAAGAAGTGTACATTAATTGTCAACCCGGGGTTCATTGAGAACTTGTGAGTTATCGTGCACTGTATGTGCAAACCACAATCTCCTCTTACATTGGTTTATCTACTTGAAGTTGTAGTTCAATAACCTTACTTACAAACAATGGTATGAACAGTTACATAGTCTTGGCAAGAAACTACCAACTAAACAACTACCAAACTAAGTTGCATGGAAAGTAAATCACATGACATGAAAGTAAAACACACGACATGAAAGTAAATGCTAAAATTAAATTCACACTTGAAAGTAAATTCTAAAACTACATTCACACTTTGCAAGAAAAGTAAATTCTAGAGCTATGTCACACTTTGCGGGAAAAGTAAATTCTAATACTACGTTGACACTGTGCAAGAAAGTAAATTCTAAATCTAAGTTCACAACACACTTGACAGAAAAGTAAATTGCAGAAATAAAATCTAAAAGCTATCATTTCCAAATACAAGTTACTATTTATGATCCAATGGAGTAAACAACATTATTGCATTAAGCTCAATGATTGTAAAATAAACATTTAAATCTCTATCTATGCATTGAAATCAAATTGCAGAAAGAAACTACATAATGAGAAATGCAAAATTATCTAATTGAAACAAAGCAACAAATTATAACTACATCAACATAAAATAAATAAAATCATGCTACAAAAAGAAAATAATAAAACTAAGATCTAATTGAATCAAAATGAGAGTATAGCTTTATTCCATCATCAATTGGACTGTTTCTCTAAGAGTCCTCCCATATAATGGAGAAAGAACTTTTATTTATAAATGATTTCTCCATAACAAATAATAAATGAGGATCCGAAATATCTTCAACAAAATCCTAAAAGTTTGTATCTCAAAACTAATCCAAGATCCTTACTAACTACATGCTATTTAGAATACCTTTGAAGTCAAATTCGAATTTAGGGATATAGGCTATAATAAAATAGTCAAAACTCATCCCAAATGTCTCTTAACAACTTTTGACTTCTTAGGTCCATCATATATTTGATAGAGATGTTCAAATGTTTGTGAATAAGCCAAATATGCACTCATATCCACCTCCATTTACCAACTTTAATTTAACATCATGATTTGAGACATATAAGACTAATAGAAATAATGGATTTATAAAAATCCATTACTCCTAATGAATATCTTTCTTCAAAGTTGGTGGTCGAAGGTAAAATTTGAATTATTGACTTTCTGTAATGCTGCAGATAGAGTTTCCGTAATGCTGCAGATACATGTAGAGTTTCCGTAATGCTGCAGATAGAGTTTCTGTCATGCTACAGATAGAGTTTTGGTAATGCTGCAGATAGATGGAGTTTCCGTAATGATGTAGATAGAGTTTCCGTAATGCAGTAGATGGAGTTTCCGTAATGCTGCAACAAATGTTATGCACTGCTACAGAACTCCCTAAAATATGTTGCAGCTGCTTCCAACAATTGATTCAATATTCAAAGCAAATACATAGTACACTAATTCCCTCAATGTTAGTCAAAAATCAAATGAAATACTAAGACATGTAATGGAAAAATTACTTGAGCATAAAAACCCGAATATGAGCGTAAGAGAGGATTAATGCATGAATATGGATAGGAAAAAGGAATTATAAATAAGGTGAAATGGTGGTTGTTGATGTATATGTAACTTCAGAATGTATTTCACATATGTGTATATTGTATTCCTATAGAGATGTTATTATTCCTCTATATAGAAGTGTCGTCATTTATATTGTAAGTGACGTAACGTATACTTGATGGGTTATTAGACCACCTTGTTGGGGTTGGCCCTATATAAGTCATGTGGGTCAAAGGGTTATTAGACCACCCTAGTGGGCGTCGTCTCAGTCAGCATTATGTTAAGTGGTTAAGTTGAGGCCGACCTAGTTGAGTAAAGGTCAAGTCAAGTTAGTGTATAAATAGAGAGTCTGTCTCTCTCATTTTACACATTACATTCTCTCACTCAAACTTTGGAGAGTGGTGCACTTGTGGAGGAGGAGGCTCTGCTGCTAGGAGAAGACTATCTCTTGTATTCTAGTTGTATCATTGATCTATCTATCTCTGAGGAAGTTATTGGGGTTTTTCACCTTTATGGTTTTCCCCAAGTAAACTCTGTGTCTCTTGTGTGCTTGCATTATTGTGTCCATGATTGATATGCTATAGATTTGTTGTACATGTTGTTCTCTCAGTTAAGATCCTAGATCAGATTGAAATAAATTCTGAAAATTTAACATGGTATCAGAGCTAGCCTGAAAGAAGGCATGATATGGCATGTATGACACTTGTTGCACTTACAATGCTAGGGCTTGATATAGCAAAAACTAGTCATCGTAGAACTTTCACTATAAATCCATTTTGGAGAATTTTTCAGATCTTAAACTTTTACAAGTTGAAGATCAGATCCACATGTACCTTGTGTCCAAAGGAAAACCTCTAATTCGTTGTACTTTGTGATTTATGATCTGTACAATACAGGGTTTCTGCCTCTTCCAGATCTGAGTCAAAATCAGGTGACCTTCGAAAAAAGGTCATGGCTTGGGCTAGGAAGCTCTAAATGAAATTTTGTAAAAAGTGATAGGTATTACACAGAATGTACTATCTCAGGGAAATTTGTTAGAGGTCGAATTTGAACTAGTGACACGTGGCACGCCGTACAAGTTCGCTCTCCTGGATTATCCCATAAACAGGTCACGTTACGACACTTGGCATAACTCTCTCTCATAGAATCAAATTGAGGTCCGACTTGTCGAGATGGAAAGATGACAGGTCAGGATATCTTAGAAAAAATTTTCAGACCCTGTGGATCGAAAAGTTCGGAGTTACACCAGAAACATTCATGTACATATTTCTATCAAAACATAATTATTTTTGAGCACCTTCATTCATGGCTTCCGGAATTTAGGGTTTCGGATAAAGTTGAAATTTTTGTAGTCGGAGACCATGGATGAATGCTACTCATCAAAATCAAAATTTAGAGACCAAGATCAGATTTTTTGGTTGGGCAGAACGCCGGGCTTGATCAAACCCCAGTTCAGGACTTTGATCGGAAAGATGGAAAATTAGGGCTTCTGCAAAACTTGGAGTTTTGGAAATCCGTGACCATGGCTGGAAGCTACTCAAAAAAATTGAAGCTTAGAGCTTTGAATCAAATTTTTTGGTTGGGTGAAGCTCCGGGAAACTCAAACCCTAATTCAGGGTCCTTCCTAGTGAATCAAGAAATCTAAAAGGCAATTTCGAGGGGTGAAACTTTGCAGTTCTCAAATTCTGAATACACCAACTTGATCAGCTCATCAAGACGCATATTTCTATCCTTTCGGAAGTTTGAAATTCAAAGTTTGAATTTTTGGGGTTTCCTTGAGAAACCCTAATCTAGCTCCAGGTCCAGTTCTTGCAAATCAAGTGGATTGGGTTAATCCTAGAAGAAGATGGATTGGTCACCTGCATAAGTAAAGAAGTTCCTGTCTCAGAGGGAGATGAGGCTAAAGCCTTCCATAAGAAGATTACAAGCAATCTTGACAGGTATGGCTTACAGGTATGTTTCATGGTTAATTTTATCATATGTTTGTCTTCATATCATTACAGTACAATCTTGATTAATTACTAGACTTGTCGTATCACCTTAATAGAAGATATTCATTGATTAAGGTTTTGACACTTATGAATGTACTAATGCATTGTGATGTTGTATGAGGTTTATGTTGTTCGCTAACATAAAAGGTACACCAAGAAAGACAAATCATGTTCTACTTCAAGAACATATGATCATGGTGACATGAAGACAAAGATTCATCCATTGTCATGGATCACATAGAAGATCTACTTTAGAGGTATGTATAACTTGGTCCTACAATGGTTAAACTATGAGACATGCAGGTTACTAGCACAAGTCATTGAAGAGAACCAGAAGACATTATGCGAGTATGTTATACATAACTAGCTAGCATGCTAATCTAGGTATGTTTTTCCTATATCAAGCTAGAATCTTTTTTTCTAGGATGTTATACTATTGTGTTGTTGATAATGATTATTCATGAAGTCATAGGTTTGAATAGTCATGGTTGTACGCATATTATGTGTCTTACCATAATTGATGATATGACTAACCAGAAGAATCATGAAGGTATATGTTTGAGTAATCATGGGTTTATGCATTGATGATTTAACTAATCAGAAGAGTCCTATGATCAAATAAGAATATGCATGAGTAAAAGAAGACTTCCCTGAAACCTTGAATAATAATGTTTATTATTTGTGAATGATCATGACTATACATGTTTAAGATTATTGTGTTTTGATAGTATTAAGATTATACTAATAAATGTGTGATTATGTATGAGACCTCAAGGATAACACAATGATGATAATAATAAGCATGCATAGTGATTAAGGATGGATGTAAGTTCAACGAAAGGTAATCCAGGAAGCAAAGATCAAGAGGGAGCACACTCTAGTTGTTCCTGCAAGAAAGCAAAGGAGCACACTTCATTAGTTTCTGCAAGGATGCATATATTTGGAGGGAGTTGACCATGTTTCTACATTCCACAACAAAAAGGTGTAGAAAAAGCTAGTTCAGCAGCTATTGCAAGGAAGCAAAGGCTCATAGGGAGTCCACCCAGTAACCAAACAAAGATAAGTATTTTGAATTATCATTTCTTGCATATTTGTTTGTTTAAATAAAATTGTTCAATGATGTATATGCTCATGTTCCTAGACTTAGGATATGTATTGTGCATATTAGAATGATTGCATTAATGAACAGTATACTACTAATATGCATGTGATGGGTAAGTGGCCTATGGCACTATACAACATTCCAGTGCTACTTATCTAGAATGAAACCTCTGTGCTGACATGTTGGGAGTAGTGCAAACTCTTAACAATGTTCTGGTAGAGACTGGAAGGCATCTAAAAAGTTGTGGAACATGGATAAATGTTGTATTGAAGCATTGGCTAAGATAATTGCATGACTGTATGACATATTTCTTTATGTGTAAGAATTTGTCTAAAAATTATGAGATGTTTCTAATCATGCAATTTAACTTGTTTTGTATAAAATACCGTATACCTTCACCTACAAAAGAAGGACTACAACATTTGTTCAAGCAACAAAATTATCTATTGAAGATATTGAAGTTCCCAGGATACGGGAAGAATGGCATGATCCGTCGATCATGAAGAACGATGTTTGGGATGCGGTCCCAAGAGCTGAAGGGAAGTCTGTTGTGACTTCCAAATGGAACTATCAGATCAAGCATGCTGCAGATGGAAGCATAGAGAAATATAAAAGTGATGAAATAGAAGATACACTTGATGGATTTCAAGATAGCCTTCTTGAATGGTGTAGTCATATATGTGTGCAGAACTTGGTAGGATAGACAGCTTTCTATCCAGTTTGGGCTTTACCAAGAGTAAAGCAGATTACAACCTTTACTACAAGGTTGAGGAAGGCAATCCAGTGATACTACTTTTGTATGCGGATAACCTGTTTGTTACAGGTGAAGATAGATTGATTGCCGACACGCAGCGGAAGCTTGCTGCCGAGTTCGAGATGAAGAACTTGGGGATGATGCACTATTTTTTTTTGGCATGGAGGTGTGGCAGAGTGCAAATGGAATCTTCCTTGGACAAGGGAAGTATGCAGTAGAGATCCTGAAGAGGTTTGGGATGATGGATTGCAAGGCCATGGCCACACCTATGGCATCGAATCTCAAGGTGCGGTGATCTATCTCTAACACATGTTTCCTTCATGCAAGGTTCATCTTAGTTGCCTAAAATGTATAAAAGGAAGCTTCGAGCGATTTCTTGAAGCTTAGTGATGTGGAGGATTATCCCTAGATACTTGGAATGGTGGCTCTCGATCCCCTTACCTAGTGGGATGATCCCTCAGACCTATCCCCTAAATCCTCAACGTATTCTATCCCTTTAGCCCTATAGGGAGAGAAACCGGTAGCAGTCTTAATGTTGGCTCGGTAAGCCCAAAGAGCCGGGTACAGCATGATGTGCCAGTTATTCCGACTGGCATTAACAGTTCTTTGTAGTATAACCTTTAAAGTTTTGTTCACTACTTCAACTTGTCCATTCGCCTGAGGATAGTATGAAGACGAATGTTCTTGTCGAAAACCAAGCATTGTATATAACTCAGTCATCATGCTATTTTGGAAATGACTGCCATGATCAGTCACTATCTCTTTAGGTATGGCAAACCGTGCTATGATCTGATTAAACACGAAATAAGCGGCAGTTTCTCCATCTGCTTTAACAGTAGGCATTGCCTCTGCCCATTTAGTAAAGTAGTCAACGACAACGATGATGTAATGATGTCCTCCAGCTGAAATTGGATTGCATGTCATGAAATCAACCCCCCATTTTGTGAAGGGACCTGCTGTAATTACAGGATGAAGAGGAGCTGGGTGTGCCCTCATTTTCTTAGTGAAAAACTTACACAGTCGACAGTGTTTCACTGCTTCTACACAATCTTTAAATATCGTGGGCCAAAAATATCTGGCACGCAGTATCTTTTGAGTTGTTTCCAACCTAGAAAGATGTCCCCCACAAGCTCCACTGTGGGAATCATTTAATACTGCTTCAGCTTCTTCCCGAGTTAAGCAACGTCGTAAAATGGAATCTACCCCACGTCGATATAGAGTATCTGAGATAATAAGGTAGTTTTTCGCATGGCTTTTAAGCTTGCGTCGCTCTTCTCGGGAAAAAGTGGTAGGACACCTCAAAGTCTGGAGATATATTAAAATATCTTGTTACCATGGGTCAGAGGAGGCAATGAGGAAGATATGTTCGTCAGGGAATGATGTTTCTTCCTCAACGTGTTCTAGGTCACTTAAAATTCTGAGATTAATTCAGCGAACACTAGTAATTTTTTCGACTTGGCTGATTGGAATACCAAATCGAATTCCTGTAGAATCACAATCCATTTATTGTATTTCCCACCGATGATTCGTCGGGTGAGACCGTACTGGAAAGGATTGACTTCTGCTATCACTGTAGTAGTTCGTAAAAGTATATAGTGACGAAGCCTGTGTACCGCATAGACCGCAGCAAGTGCTAACTTCTCAACGTGCGAGTATTTAACCTCAGGGGCTATCAATGCGCGAGAAAGATAGTAGACAACATGTTCTTGGAACATATCGTCTTCCTGAACCAAAACTATACCAATTGTAGTAAGAGACGCTGGCAGGTATAAAAGAAAATCTTTTGAGTAATCTGGCGGGCTCAACAAGGGTGCTGAAAGGAGTGCCTTTTTTAAAGCTTCAAAGGATGCTTTTGCAGCTTCTTCCCACATAAAGTAGGAATCTTGTTTGAGTAGCCTCATAAAACCTTTGGTAATTTTGGCGTAGTTTATGATAAATCGCCGTAAGAAATTAGACATGCCTTGCAGACTTTGAAGTTGTCGCAAGGTGCGAGGAGGAGGCAGATTTACAATCGCCTCAACTTTAAGTGAGTCAACCATTATACCACGATTAGAGACAATGAAACCCAGTAAACGTCCCGATTCGACACAGAACACACATTTATTCGGATTCAAACGAATATTATATTTTCTGCATCTTTCAAACACTTGTCTAAGATGGGCCGGATGGTCCCGTCTCTTTCGAGATCGCGCCGAGAGATCATCCAAGTAAGGCTCTACAATGTGTTTGATATCATGAAAAGAAAAATTCATCACTCGCTGGAAGGTAGCTCCAACATTCTTCAAGCCAAATGGCATTTTTCGATAAGCGAAGGTCCCCCACGGGCAAATGAAAGCTGTTTTATGCTGGTCTTCGGGTTTGATTTCTATTTGATTGTATCCCGAAAAACCATCCATGAAAGAGAACATCTCATGTCCCACACAAGCATCTATGATTTGATCGATAAATGGTGTGGGATAGTTGTCTTTCGGACAAGCTTTGTTCAAATCCCGAAAGTCAGTACAAACTCTAATAGTGCCTTGCTTTTTATCAACCAGAATGGGGTTTGAAACACATTCCGTCATATCAATCGGATAAATGAAACCGGCTTTGAGCAACTTTTAAACCTCTTCCTTAATGGAGGCCGCTTTTCTAGGGTTTACGGTACGGAGCTTTTGTCTCACAGGTTTCGCGTTAGGGTACGTCGTGATGGCATGCTCCACAATGGTTGGGTCAATACCTGGCATCTCCTCATATGACCAGGAAAAAACGTCGCAGAATTCCTTAAAAAGTTTTGTATACAGAGCTATCTCTTCTGGAGAACAGTTTGCACCAATAAAAATATTTTCCACGACCCAGGGTTTGGTGGAAATGTTGATTGGAATTGTTCTTGAAATACTAGCCATATTTCCTTCAGCATAAACAGCTCTTGAAAGAAGGAGAAGATGACAAATCAACCAATCAACCGAGTCTCGCAGGGAATTATCCTCTCTCAATTCTGTCTAGATCTAGAAGTATGTAGGACCTATGATGCATATGTTCCCAAGGTTGGTCCAGGCCCATCATAACTTCTAAGATGGCTTCATCATATGGCAAAACCGTATCTAAACAATCGAACGAGTGAGTAGAATTCAGTGACCATGCCGGAGCATAGTCCATATCTGAATCAACAGAGACTGGTGGAGTCATGATATGTTCCATTGCAGCGTATTGAGTTTCCATATAGGCCACTTCTGCAATGGAGGGAGGCACACAAGGTTCTGACGTGGTAGGAAGGATCCAAGGATCAGTTCTTAAACCGACCGTAAATGTTTTGGTAGCAGTACCCACATCAGAATGCATAAAAAGAACAGGGGAGGGGATGTCGAAAGTGCCTATTAACGAACCATACAACCCTGCTCCTAAACTCTCCTTAACCGGGGCGGTTTGATCAACCAAAGGAATCGTGGTTTCCGAAGAAGTCTGGTGTTTTCCTTGAGTGAAAGAAAGTTGATCGATTGTAACGATCTTACCTTCAAATGGGAACATAACCACTCGAAAAACTGCCGATGCTATAGCTCGCATGGCATAAGTCCAACTCTTGCCCAATAACATATTGTAATCGAGCGGAGCGTCCAGAACTTCTATTTCAGCAGCAACTGTCTTACCGACCAAAGTGACATCAAATGATGGCAAAACTCCATGTGGACGGAAAGTTCTGCCATCAAATGCAGTAAGCAGTGTGTTGGAAGGGGCTAACTCATGAGAACCTAAAGCTTTCCAACAGGAAATCAACATTACGCAAGTCGACGCTCCCTCATCTACTACAGCTCGTCTGATGGTCATTGGAAAATGAACGACCTCAATTTGAAGGGCAACGTGATATGGCAACCGGTATTTGACATCAGTCATATCAAAACGCGCAGACATGTTGGAGGACTCCATACTCCCAATCGCTGCCAGAAGTGCATTTCATTGTAAAGGACAACTCTACAAGACTTCTAGAGTAGACATGGCACAAGGGGTCTGGGCTAAATCTTCAACCACATTGTAGTTAGAAGCAACCCGTGTGTTGGGATTGTGCGATGCCCTCTTCAAGACACCTTTCGGGATCTTGGGCATTGGGTCCACAGGTATGTGGAGTGGAATGGAGGATTCAGGAATCTTCTTATCCTTTTTTTGCGCTTCCGGGGTATAGTTCCTGGCTCTAGTTTGCAAAAGTGCATCTGAATTAACCATGTTTATAAATGTTTGATCAACCGAAGCGTGCGCAGTGCCCCCAGTTTTGGAGGTGCTAGAAGTTGAGCCTTGCCCTTTAGGAAATGGATCTTTCAAGACGGCAGGCTTCTTTTCTCTTAAAATCTTCTGGGCTTCTTCAAGTAGAGGGCATTGGTGAGTAAGGTGGTTCTTCTTGCAAATTTTACAAGGGAAATTAACCTTCTTTTCTTCTTTGTTACCCTCTTCGGCATTGTCTTTTTTGGGCTTTTGTTGGTTCCCCTCTCCTTTCTTGCCCTTCTTTTTGTTGTTGGGCTGCCGAGGGCCCTTTTGATTGTTCTGAACCTGATTGACAGGCTCAAACATAGAAGGAGAGGTTGTGATGGAAGAAATATCCGCAGTCGATTGTTTGACTGATAAGGCGTGAACCTGTTTAGTCAGCGCTTCGAAGGCTGCAGAGTCAACTGAACCCACTATGCCGTCAACATGTGGTCCAGGTTTGGGTCTACTCAGATCAGTGTTTGATCTCGGTGCGTCAGGTATAATCTCGTACAGTAAACCAGATTGTGCATATACAAGGTCTAACTGTTGAGTCCTTAAGATGGCTTCTTCTTCATTGGATACTCCAGATGTCGCTACTTCCTTAGAAATATAAGGAAGGAGTGATTTCAAGTACCACTCAAGCAGGAACTCCGGAGGTATGTTGGCCTTTATGAGCCTCTTCCGTCTTCGCCACTCCTGAATGTGGTCAGATAAGTGAGTGGCTTTGTTTTGTCTAAAAGTAGACAAAAGTTTTGTTCCAGCATCATCCCGAACAGGAAGCTGGAAATGGTTCAAAAAGACAGTTGCTAGGTCCCCAAAACTAGAGAAAGTAGCCACAGGTAGTTCAATGTACCATTTGGCTGCAGGACCTGTTAAGGTCCTTTGAAACAATCTCAATCTGATGGAATCCTCGTTTAAAGAATTGGAAGAACACCAAAGGTGGAAGGTAGTGACATGGTCACCAGGATCTTCACCTGTTTTGCCTTCGAATTTTGGAATATCCGAAGGTAATTTGGTGGGAACTGATGGCCACGTGGCATTATGACACACAGGATCATTTGTTAGTTTAGAATGGTCTGGAAAATTCAAAGTTGCCAGAAAAGGTAGACGAGGCCGGTAAGATGATGCTTGATAAGGGGAACCACCCATCGTTTGTCCCATGAATTGTTGGTAGGGGTTTCCCCCAGCCATCTGGTGATAAGGGTTGCCCTCGGCCATGTGCTGATAGGAGTTGCCACCTTCCACCTGTTGATAGGGGTTGCCCCCAGTTAACTGTTGGTAGGGGTTGCCCCCAGCTATTTGTTGGTAGGGGTTGCCCCCTGCCAGCTGTTGTTGTTGTACGAAAGAGTTATTAAAATTTCCCCACCCATACGAGAGTGGATTAGTGCTTTGCGGGTTCGTCCACTGTGGCTAGGTGTTAGCCCCACCATATTGCTGGTTAAAAATATTACCCCCTCCCCCTGAGAATAAGGAAAAAGGGGTGTTACCTGCAGGCATGTTACCTTGATTCAAGTTAGGGCCTACAAAGGTATTGAAACCAGTAGAAGCTGATCTGGACGGTGCAGTCATGGTACCCATGACTGGCATGTTTGTAGAAGCACTTGGTCGTACCACAGGTGTGGAAACCCAAGTACTAGGAATCTGATATAACTGTTGGGAAGTAGAAGGTGTTGCACAGTTGGCCATACTGCTAGGCCCAACAGTAGGTGTAGGAATTGATGCCATCGTTGTAAAACTAGGCATACCTAATGTACTAGTGTTGAAACTGAAAGATGGAGTAGGCACAGATGTGGTTTGTGCCTGACTAGGTGTAGCAGTAAAAGAAGGGTTTACTGTGCTGGTATTCATACCTAAAGTGGGAGTTTGGGGAACGCCCTGTTCACCTCCTGAGTTAGACATCAGATGATCGGGAAAGGAAAGATCTGCACTGAAAAGGGGCTACTGGAAACCAATAGGTGACAGAAGCGGAATTCTAGTATTGGTTAAGGGAGGATTGAAAGGAGTGCTATACTCCGCGGAAGTAAGATCTTCCACCTCAACAGTACTAAAGTGTTGCTGATCTGTGGTACCTGGTAGTGGTTCCTCAGGAACCTCAATTTCAAGGTTTTCTGTTACAAGGATTTCTTCAAGCAATTCTATTTCAGAGGTAATTTCTAAAGAAATACCGGGGTTTACCCGCTGTCGTATGGATGGTTATATAGGTTCTGTTCTAACTGGTGGAAGGTTTTGAATCCTTCTCGATCTACGGAGTTGTTGATTCTCCATGATTATAAATATAAAATAACAAACTAGAACCTAGTGGCCACTACAACTAGGGGGCAAACAGCACGCCAACTAAAAAGATATCCTAAGTATACAAACCAGGCAAACAAAGATGCCTTCCGGAGAAGAGTCTAGGATGATGAGGGCCCAGAACAGATCAATGAAGGAAGAAAGACAGTTACCCGGGGTCCACAATACAATGACTAAGGGTGCAAGCACTGGAATCACCCAACCGCCCTCCCAAAGACCTGCAAGGGGTTTCCTCCCATGTCTGTCTTAGGTACAGCAGATATACCCTCTGTCCTCACCTGTGTATGAACCTAGAGTCTGATACTATGGATGCCACAACACCAAAAATTCCTGGGGGAACAGTCACCGGTCGAATCGGAAAGCGTGGGCAGGGTAGCTAAGCCCGAAACTCGAAAGAGTCCCCAATACGCAATTCGATCCTAGCGTATGCTCGAACAGCAAGTAGGAGGAGTATTCCCACAAACTGATCTCGCAATGACCTACTGCATAGATCCCAGGCAAATTTTGAGTGAGGTGGGTTTACCTATGATAGTCTCACTACGATTTTTGCGCAATGTGTGATCTTGGGTGGTTTAAGGTGATTTAAACCCAAGATCCTAACCAAAACTAGTTGGTGTAGTGTACCCTAAAAAGAAAAATGTTTCTATTTCATTTTATTAGTAAATTTTAGGGCTGTTATTACTCAAAAAGGGTAGTGGGTGTGTGAGCGTGGTTATAACAAGAAAACAAAAGTGCAAATATAATTCAAACTTTCCTACAACAAAGCTCTTCTCAATTTTTTATCTATTTCTTTCCAAAACTGAAAATCTAAGCAAACAAACTTAAAATTTTTTGTTTTCTTTTTTGAAATTATACTAAGTTATTTTGCAACAACCGAAACAAGTTCTACTTAAGCTTAAAATACCAAATTGTTTTTTGCTTTTTCAATAAATGAAAAAGAACTATGCAAAAATGGAAAGCCAAACAAAACTTTTTATGCAATGTGTGTAAGTATGGCTAAAAGTTCTTAGGCCTATAGCTGTCGAAACCCTAGCTCGAAAAAGACTTGATCTACAGGTTTTTTACAAAGAAAAAGCCTATAAACTTGAGAACAAAGTGGAAGAAAACAAATGAGAAAGACACCAAAGGACTGACCTAAAGTATCTAGCCCTAGGAAGACCACTATGCCAAGCACAAGTAGACAAGAAAGTTGCCTTACTAACACAAAGAAACTGAGAAAATGAACTAGCCTACAGCTGTTTAAGAGCACTTGCAACCAGCAAAAAAGACAAGAAGTCCCGGAAGAATGAAACTTGACCGAAACGAAGACACCCTAAAGGCTCTACCAAACACCAAACCCTAAAACAAAGGATGGGAGTAGTAAAGAGCAGACAACGTCACCACAAACAGCAGATACAGGAGTATGAAGGTTTGTAAGCTAGCAACAGGTAGTCAGGGTCTAAAAAAAGATGGAAGTGCACAACACCAAACACTCCCTAGTCTTCAAAAAGTCAATAAACGGTTCAAAAATTCCAAAGGTCAACAAGCGGTTTAAAAAATGGGAAAAACTTCAAGAGAAGGTTCTTATGACTTAAACAACAGTTAAAACCTCATGCAACAGTCCAAAGTATCCCACAGCAAAGTCAGCAAATCATAAAAAGGGCTAAAAAACAAGCAAACCAAAATAGACTGCTTCAGAAAGTGTACCCTACTGTGTAGTAGGGAAACTCGCGCCCATACAGAAACGGGCGCTACTGTATATATAGGACAGTAGCATATGGGCGCTACTGTATATATATCAGAGTAGCGCTCATATCTCAAAGACTTGAAAACTGACTCTGGAAGGTATCAAAAACTAATGAAAGCAGGCAAGAAACAGGCAAGGGATACCTATAAAGTTTCTTAATACATCAAAGAAGTCAAAACAATCTGGGAAGACACACAAGAACAAGGTTTCCTAAAGCCAAAACTCTATTTCCCCAGCGGAGTCGCCAGTCTGTTGGCGGGCATTTCTACCCTATAGCAAGGAAACTAATGCTATCAACTTGGTTGGGGTGACAGGTAAGTGTATTGATGCTATTACAGAGGCATTTACAAAAAGAAATAAATTGTAGATTTAGGGAACACACCTTTTAACCGAAGTCTGATCCTAGCCTTGACTCAATCTCGTGTTCATCTTCCAAATCTACTTTTCCTTCAACAAACCTGCAACAACAATACCTTTCTCAAAACATTTTGGGCAATATATAAAGCTTGAAATAAACAAACGCAATGTTTAACATTCAGTATTGACCAAAATAAATCCAACTTAAGGTGCCATTTCCTAACACATTCAAATTGGAACAAGAAAAACACTTCAACCTTTATTTGTCAAAAATAGAATGATGTACAAGTATACCTGATAATGAAACAGGCTCCTACAACTAGATTCTGGGCTTTGGCTCTGCTCTGGCTTGGATGTCTTCTGGAACAACTCCTCCAATGCAAGCTTCTTCAAAGTTTTTCCATTAATCAATCTCACTAACTCCAATTTCTAACCCTTCTCCTTTAACCTTCTTGGTATTTATAGGATCAAAGAAGTAGTTCAGGTCGAAATGTAGTTATGGAGGAAGTTGGGGGAGTTAGGAAACTGCCATCAACTAATCCTCCTCGATGAATTAATTTATTTTTTAATCATATTTTAAGATGTACGCGACTCTTCTTCGGTGGAGTAGCATATAGGGCATTACCCTAGTGTTTAACAACTAGCGCTCATTCAATTTTAAATGTCGAGCACTACTTTTCTACACTGGAGTAGCGTATACTTAGATATGGGCGCTACTATTATACAGTAGAGTAGTGTATGGGTGCTAGTCTCTTTAAGTAGAGTAGCGCTCATATCTCAAAATTATATTTTTTGGGGTTTTCCAGTATTTTCAGGAAATGGAATGAGTTGACATATCATCAAAGGTCAACATGCTCCTCCATCCAAGTTGGCCTTTTGTGTGATCAGCAGCTCAGGGTGATCACGGACGGAGAGGTGCAAGTTTGACCTATAACAATGGAAAGAACGTCAGATGACTTAGCAATGGAAGTCAGATATCTGACGTCATTATGGAATTTTAAAAAAAAACAATATTATGTTGTGATCAAATTTGTAGGGTGGGTCTTATTAATTAGAGATTGTATGGACAGTTAATTAGAGATTGTTGTTTGCACGAAGGTCTCATAAAAGTCTAGGCAGGAGGTAGACCTTGTGTGTGATTCAAAGTTGAATCTTCATCCTTGTCATTTGAAATCTATACAATTCTAGCTGCGGTTACCTCTAATTCAGTCACTTCATCCTATGTGAAGGTGATACGCTTGAGGAAGTTCATATGATAGGGAAGTAGTTGAATCAATTGAAATAAAAGCAACTTGATGATTGGCGGATTTTCTTTTATGAATTTACTAGATATAATTGACAAGTATGAGTTCAAGAAATATGGCACAAATTATATTCATCAATTGGTATTGAGTGAATGGTAGCATCCATGGTAGTAAGCTATGCCTTATGAAAAAAATAGTAGCATTCCTCTCAACTCTAATGTGAAAAGTGTGGATCAGTAAGCATATACATGGAAGCCTTAAAATTGTTCAAAGAATGAAGAATGTTGAAGGAGATAGTGGACAAAATCAGGATTGCTAAAAGTTATCGATGCAAGGAAGACATGGTCAAATTGAATATTACACATCTCTAAGTGCTCAGCATGCTATAAAGAATTGGAGAAGGTCAAATCATTTTTTGGTAAGGATAAAGCGGATAAGCTCGGGCTTGTTACTCTTGGAAAAAGGAAGCTTCAGTGAAGCAATGTACTGGATATTGTTGAAGAGAATATCCTTTCAGCTTGATTTGACAAGACATATGACTGAGAAATGATATGATTGATAGGGGGAGTATGGAATGATGATGCATGCTTACCTTTTATGAATTTAATAGATAGAACCTTGTTGAAGTTTGAAGTAGCATAAGGGGGAGCATTTTAGCATGAAAAAACCAGCAGCAAAATTTTGATGAAGATGGCAAGGTACACGGATAATTTACAAGACACAATATCAAGCTCAGTCAATAGGTAGAGTAGTTGAAGCAAATGAATTTTTACTTCATTTGCTTCAACTACTCCCCCTATCATATGAACTTCTCCCACCGTATCCAAGTCTTACCTTGATTTCAAGAGGTGGCTGTGAAGACGAACTGTCATAAAGCATCATTTCATATATCTCTGGTTTTCTCAAAACTCTAGAATGAACATAAAGAGGATTTCCACGGTAATATATTCCATCCAACCTATCAAGTGCACTTTTAGGTCAGCAATATTTTCGTCTCTGAACTGTGGCAACTCTTTGGCCATTTTCACCCTGTAAATTGAAGGATTCTTGCAAACACAAACCACTATGTTACGCGAACTTCTTTCAGGGATTTGTTACATTTGCTTCTAAGATCTTTCATCTCTTTGTTACAAGAATATTACTGACCTAAAAGTACACTTGATAGGTTTGGATGGAACATATTACCATGGAAATCCTCTTTATGTTCATTCTCGAGTGACTCGATATTAACAATCCCCATTATCAAAAGGGGATATATAAAGTTAACAAAGGAAAATAAAGAAAACATATAAAGGGATACATAAATTTGACAAAGGAAAAAAAAGAAAACCTATAATTTGCATCAAAAAATAATACGGTATCACCTGAACTGAGGAGATTCGAACCTGTGACCTATGTATAGTCCCAAGGCTACCACCTTCAAGCCTGACCTTATCAATCAATTCCCATCGCTATTTCCTCTCATATGACATCCCACAACCGTTTCTCTTGACACCCAGTACTCTTCATTCATTTTGCATGCATTTCACTATTCGACCATCTCATATTCCCACTATGTTTTCCCTAAATTAGTTTCTCAATTCAATATTACTCACGCCCACTATCCACGGAGTGTTTCCAGTGGTCTTGAATTTCAGCCTGGCAATGGTGACGATTCATGGTATTATGTTTCCCTTCAGCTGCAATGTGGAAAAATCATAGTTCACTACGAAGGTTTGTCTGACAAATGTGACGGTTTGGGTTCTGTTACCCTAGAGCAATTCCTCAAAGTGTCCCTAAACGGCACCGGGGTTATGGAACCCAAACCATCACATTTGTCAGACAAACCTTCATAGTGAACTTTGAGTTTGTCATATTGCATCCGAAGGGAAACATAATACCATGAATCGTCACCATTTCCAGGATGAAACTCAAGACCACTGGCAACACTCCTTGGATGATGGATGTGGGTCATGCTGAATTGAGAACTAATTGAGGGAAAACGCAGTGAGAATTTGAGACGGTTGCATAGTGAAATACATGCATAATGAATGAAGCTTGAAGGTGGTAGCCCGTCGTGTCCCACTATGAAATGCATGTAGAATGAATCAAGTTGCTTGAAGGTGGTCTCCCATTGTCAGCTGCACTTCAGAATTGAAGCTGGTAGCCTTGGGACTAGGCATAGGTCGCAGGTTCGAATCTCCTCAGTTCAGTTCGCACCCTGTTATTTTTTCAATGCAAATTATATGTTTTCTTTATTTTCTTATTTTATTTAATTCCCTAGCATAAGAGGATCCATTATGGGCAAGTTGCAACCCTAAAAAATGATGAACATTGACAACAAGCTAGATGTTTCTAATTGTTGTTGGTGTATACTAGATTAGTTGCAAATATCATGCTTCAGAAGCCAGGCTTCAATGGTAAATATACCATTTTGGAAGGGTTTAATGTGAGGTTAAGGATATTGATTTCATGGAAATTAAAGAGAAGGTTAAGGATATTGATTCCAGTGCATCATTTACTCAGCTTTTGAAGTTTTGGAAACTCAAAATTGGTTATGAGGAGCAACCAAACATCACAACAAGCTCCAAGAAATTGTCAAAATTTAGATGACACGCGAGTGGGTTGTAGAAATACAACATCATAGCCATTCATTGAGGTCTTCTCTATTTCAAGAATAATTTAATATTCTCTACTGAACAGGGCCAACCACGTGAAGGTGAATTTTCTTATGGCCCCTCCCCCCCTTACATCACTCTCAATTACCCATACCCAATGCATGTACCTGAAAAAAAAATTACGTTCAAATTCATGCATACTTCATCATGAACTTTCGTTTACCATTCATTCAATAAAGTCTAACATTCATTAAACCATTGTTTCATTCAGTCAACACATTCATTCAATAAAAGATAACATTTAATAAACCATTAATTCATTCAGTCAACACATTCATTCAATAAAAGATGACATTCAATAAAGGTAACAGTTTACTGCACTGAAACATTAAACCATTAAACCATTCATTCATTCATTAGGCCAAAAATCATGGACGATATATTATTATAAAAAATGATTAGATGACATTTTCTAATCACTTATTTTTAGTTTTTCTTCTCTTATGTTTTTCCAATAATTCTATAATAGGACCATCTTGATCTGGACTTTCTCCTCCAGTTCTTGGTTCTTCATCAGGATCTTGTCGTGATGTCTGCATGCTAGAGTGTTGATCCAGACATGGATTTTGCGGCAAGGGGTTCGGATTTGCTGCAACAATGTGAAAATGTTACATCGTTATATTTTGCTATTGTAATGACAAGTATTTCATTTAAAAAAAACATTAGAAAGGTGTTTTTTAACCTAATGTTGCCACATCATGCTGTTGATGTTCTTTTCCAGGCTCAACCTATACAGTTTCACCCTCTACATGCTCTACAGTTAAAATATGGTGAGCTATAATTAATGTTGAAAATTTGCAATTTTATACATAAAATTGTAGCATATGAATAAATTCTTTACCAGGATTCGAAGCACGATCTTCTATTTGTTGTTGTCCGTCCTCGACATTAGGGGGATCATTGCTTTCCTGCTCAAAATAGAGTCAATATTTTATGTCAAGTATTTATAACGAATAGGTTGCACAAGCAATAAATCTTCGTTAAACTATATAGATTGTATATACCTGTGCATCAGATGGATTGGTACCAGAAGACTTTGTTTTCCTAGATAAGATTTTTCGGCATTCAACAATAGCTCCAAAGTCGTGCTGGAAGCCAAGATTCATGTCTTTCGCAGTGGGCATTTCATCGAATCAGTCGGCCTTCATATTTACATAACGTCGTTAATTAACATTTTGTGGTGCAATAAAACAAAACAAAATTTGCAATTTATTATTTGTATGCATTATTGGTTTTTCAAAACTTACAAATCATGCCTCCAAATTCGAATAACCACCAAGCCCAAGCTTGTGCTGACCTATTTTTTCCAGTCTTTCCTTTGTGGCCTTTGAAGTTCCTAACATCCTATGCAAGTGTTGAAATACGTTAGATGTTCCAAATCCGATATAGAAATCAATAATAATAATTTTTAGAATTACATTGCGGAAAGTATTGCATACCTCCCTATGCCTGGTGGTATCTTTCCTTCTATTCTCTGAGCCCTCTCCTTTCCATCGTCCATTAGAGATTTCCACTCCATTGCTGGAATCATTGGAGGGAACTCATACCTAGGGTTTTTTTCTATGTGGGTCCTATATTGGTCTCGGACAACCTTCATATGTTGTCCAACCTTTTTCAGGACTGGCTTGATTGAAAGTCTTGTCGCCGAATAGGCCAACCAATCGATTAGTGAGGTCATCTTTTAAATATTTGAGTTGTTTATTCCACCTTGTTCGGATGGTGGGCCCGAAGATCTCCAAGGACGATTCATTCATTTGTTTATAGAAAACATCATTTCCTGTAAAACGATCATGCCATGATCTTAATTATTTGAAAAAAAATGTTTTATCGGTATATTATAATGAAATTATAAACACTAACTTGATCAACGCATATTAATTACCTTGGATCTTCTCTATCTTTATTGGGATGAGATTTTTGTCCACCAAAAATGTTTCCTCCATTGTTCTAGTGCTAGTGACACGGAAAGATCTTGGAAATGTAGCTAGGGCGATATCAAAATTACTAAGAGTCTCAGTGTCGACCCCTTCTTCTGGATGATATGGCGTGCGTCGATCACTAGTAGCCGGTGCACTCATAGCTGGGGTCCGTGGTGTTTGGGAACGTGTTGCCAACTATTCATTCGACAACAATGGCGAAGGAGTCGATGCATGTGGAATCGTTTGCCCATGATGCGACTTCTCTCCACGAGCCTCGCTGGGGCCAACACCATCTTGACCACTATTGTGTGCTCCCTGATAATTCTGTAAATACAAACCACATTTTATACCTTTAGTACTATCATATAAAAGAGAAAATTATAAAGTTATCAATGAATTATTTTATGATTCAAGACTCCTCAACTTACTTGCAAGGTTTCATATTTTTGTCCCAATAATTCAGTCCTTTCTTTAATCTTGCTTGTCTGTGGAACCCTGATTAGCAGAGAAACGATTTCTGCACTATATTTATTCAACATTTTTTCTATCTTAAATGGGTCCATGGCTTCACCTATTTTGTCGGTATCCTTAACTAGCATCTCATCCACTTCAGGATCTATTGAATATTCTTGCGATGTTGTTTCATATAGCGATTCACTGGGTTGCAACAAAAATATATAAAACACTACTGAGTTCTATCATGATAGATTCCTAAAATTACAACTAGGTTTACCTAATGCCTGGATGATGCTTTTTTTCTGATCTCGTAGCTGTGGAATTTCCCCGATCATCGGGCCCCTGCAAAAAAGAAGTAGAAAACATTATCATAATGAAACCAGTATACAAACGAAAAATACATAACAAAATAAACATTATGTTACATATTATATTGGTAAAATTCCAATGAATTATGCTTGCAACCTCAAGGATTGTGATCCACTCATCGGATCAATAATCATAGCTGAGTTGCCCTGATCTGCTAATATCTGGGAGCTTCCGCTTACAGAACCCTAAATCAAAAACATAGTGAAAGTCACCTAAACTAATCCAAAACTATTCATGAAAAAACACATCAAAAAAACTATTATTCATATAATTATAGTTTTACTATTACAAATATGTATACCTGCTGCATCGAGGCAGGTATGGTATGGTCTATTGTGACCCTTACAAAACCGGCCTGCATAAAAAACATAGAGAAAATTATCTAAACGAAACCCAAATATTCATTGAAACATTAATATAATGAGAAAACATTGTGACATTTAAATTGTACAATTACAATCAGGTTTACCTGTTGCCCCGAGGCTGTTGTCGTCTTTCGATGAACATTCAGGTGGATTTCCCAATCAACGTTCTGCATAAAAAATAGATAGCATTATCTAAACCAAACCAATATACTAATAATGAAAAAAAGCAAAAAAAACTTGTTTTTCTTATTATATTTTTACTATTACAAAGATGTATACATACTCCCTCGAGGAAGATGTACTCCTCTGACCATCTATTGGCTTGGATCTTTCCCAATCACTAGCCTACGAAGTAAATATGGAAAATCAAAACAAAATAAACTAACAAAAAATCCTAAAGATGTTAAATTCATTAATAAAAGGTTCGGTAAATTGTTATATGTACCACTCCCATAGTAACCATGTTTGTATCTACTTGATTCAAATTGTAATTAATAAGCAACTCTTCCCCAACATATATTGATTTAATGGCACATACAAAAACACGGTTTCCTTCACGCCCCTCAAATTCGCAGTTTGGTTGCTTATTTGTAGATCCAGGTTGTGTACTGTTTATAAACCCTGCAATATTTCCTATGGCCTTTGGCCTTCCGTCCATGTACAAAGTTGCTCCTTTATTTTGATCTTTGTCTTTCAACTGTAAATAGTTTGCTGACAATCCATATCTACGGATACTTTTTCTATATCGGACCAGGCGCATCCAATCGTTGTAGTTGTAATAGGTTCCAACATACTCCATCAATTATGTACATGTACCGTAAGGGACCTTTATGTCATCCATGCAAAACAACCCAAAGCCATGTATTGACGATGGTGCAATTCAATATATCCTCTCATCCACACAAAAATCCGTGTTCGGTTGAGGAAGATCCATGGGTATCCATTGTTTCACTAAATTTTTGTACCTCAAGGGCACCTCATCGTTGCCTATTGTCTCATCATCATAGGAACATGACCCCCCTTGAGTGTGATAATATTCCATGTGTTTATGGAATTTTCTTTTGGTCTTTTGACATCTAGTCGATAAAACTCTTGTAGACCTACTGGATGTCTGACATTCCTCTAGCGTTCGTAAACTCCCCTCGCTCGAGGAAGACAGATATGACAAATATCTGTTTGGTTCTACATGCACCATGGGAAAAAAGTTTATATAGGACCGCAAGGCATAGTGCCTCTTAAAAGGTGACGTGTAGTGCCTTTTATAAGGTGACTTGTACCACATTCCCTTTCTCAAAATGTAGGCATTCAAGTGTTGAGGAAGAGGATCACTTTATCTTTCTTAGGAGTAGAAATTCATGCAATTATGAGTTGTCTTTTATTGCTCCTTTGGGTCTTGAGTCCCATATCACACCATCTAACTATCAGCTTTGTCGTCATGGCCCTAAAGTCTCTCCCATCCCATCAGTTTGGGTTCATCACCTCGGTAATTGAAGTACACTCACATTTAGTAAGATATTTATATTTAGCAATAATAATATAAAATAAAAATAACTAACCATTATGGAAAAATGCTAAAAGTTTTTATGACTTTCAAAAGTAAGATCTTTTAGGTGGTTAATAAGTGTTCACAAATCTTCAAAAACAATATTTTATATAATGTTTTGGAACTTATATAATCTTATTCAAAATCTAAAATGAAATATTCTTAAGGAAAAGGATGAACTCATTGAATATTGGAAAGACATGGGTAGTTTTGTAATCAAGCATGGTCTTCTTAGATGACTGAAAGTAATTGAATCAAGAAACAACAGAACCGTAAACATGTAAGTTGTTTTGAAAAATGGTAGCTTTCAGTCCTACTCCCAACTAATGTTGCCTTTGGACAATTACTTGTAATCTTGACTTAGGGTATTTATTGCATAACATAGATTTTCAATCATATTGACAGAGAAAAGTAGGGATTTCTTTATATTATCATGACATAGTTACAAAGACTTTATTTTTAATCTTTATGACAATTTGAATGGACAGGCCCCACTCATAGCCAAATACTTTTGAGATATTTACAAATCATTGGAGTATGGGGGACCATATATTTCTCAAAAGACGTTGGATTCAGTGCTCCATGCCTTTGAATAAATAGACCTCAGGACCACGGGTCTATTATGATGCGTGTGGACATCTATGCGGGTCTTGACAAGTCACTGTTCTTTGTATTTAATGTGGTACTCAAGGATTTGATCCTCAATAATATTTGTCTACAAAATATCTTTGACTCGTTCGAGAGATTCTCCAACGTCCCATTTTAGATAATAAATAATAGTTGGTTCTAATGCTGTCAGGTTGATGCCGAATGACTACCACCAGTCTGTCATCCAATCAAAGGCATCGTAGAATGTAGCTGGATCCTCATGGATATCATGTGTACTTTGAAGTCCAAACTTTATCATGGTATAATATGTTCTATCTATATTTTCTTTTCTCAAGAATTGCCACCATAATTTTTTATATTTTTCATAAGTGTATGTATTAATTGGAAACCACAGACTACCATCTTGATGTGGCCATGCTTTCAAGGAACGTATCCGGTTAATACAGTAGTATTGATGGTCTAGTTTTAGCCTAGTCTGATGTGTAGAGACATTTGTCATGATTAAGTTAAGATCATGGTAGAGATGTGTTAACCTATTGCTTGCATCAACTGCTTTTCTCAGGGAGTTGTTGTAAATCATCTCTGGTACAATACTGGATCCCATAGGCATTCTTCTGAGTTCTGGCACTAGTCTAATAAAAGCATCAGATCCCTGTAAGTTAGCATCTAATACTTCAGTATGTCTCAACTCCCACCTATGTTTCCAATCTTGCATGTAATCCAACGAACTCATATTACCATCAATAGTATAGATCTGATGTTTCCCTCCGGTCCAAGCAAAAATTTCCATGTTTACTTGTGGGTTATGGGCCCACTGGATTCTGCTTTGATCTTCTACGTTCGCTTTCCTTGGGCTCACTTGCACCAGGATCGCTTGTTTCAGGCTCGCTGGTGAAAAATTAACATCATACTTCTGTGTCAAATATTCTCTTGTTAAAAAGTCAGGAATGCTTTTTTCTTTCCCAGAAATGCGCTCATGAACATAATAGTTATAAAATCAAAACAATGCTTTCCATCTTGCTAACTTTCCTTTTGTTGTTGCGAGTTTTAGTGTGTCATTTAGCACAAATGGAAGACTAGAGAAATATTTTCTTATGATAAATTCATGGTTCAACAAATGAGTCTGGAACTTCTCTATGCATATCAATGCTACAAGGATTTCTTTATTGATAGTGGCATAGTTCTGCTCAATTTTATACCAAGTGCCTGATGCAAACTGGACTATTTCCTCTTCTTTAGGTTTTCTTACCTGTTTTAGAACTCATCCCCATCCTATGTATGAAGCTTCTATTTCTATAATGTTGGGAAGGTTATAATCGATGACATGCAGTATGGGTAACATTTTTACCTCGCTCTTATATTCAAGACGGTTGTTTTTCAAAGTGTTCACATTCTTAAAATTATTTACCAACAAATATAATTTGATTACAAACAATTTCATCTGATAGGACAAGTCTTAACTACTTAATTCAAATTATTTACCACATATTTTATTACCAACAATTTGATTACTTAAGTCTTATAAGAAACACATATTTGATTACCTTGGTGTAGATGTTTCCTGTAATATACCCAGAAGAGTTACTTTCAGAAATGGTTGTGCCTCTTAGAGGCCAGTCAACTCTAGGAACCAAGTGACCCTATTATAGGGTTAATACAAACCAGAGAGAGAGACATGTCTGGGCTATGGTACGGTCAATCAAAGAAATTCAATGACAGTCATAAGGTTCAATACAATCACAATAAAGATGATTTGACAGCCAGCTGACTGAGACCATAGAGAATCATGGCCTCCAGTAGGGTACAAGGACCAACCAAAGGGTAAAAAAACCAACCAGTAAGGTAGAAGTCAAAAAGAAAAGAGTGGGTATAAATTAGACTCATAACCCTTGGGTCTAAGTTGGTGTACTACCTCAAATGTGGACAAACTACCATAGTTATACCCATAAGCCCAAAAACATAAAAGGCAGTACAAATCAAAAGATAACTCAAGATCAGTAAAAGACCCAAAAGGTGAGAGGCAAGGTACCACAAAAAAATGAAAGGACCAAAATGAAAGGACAAGCTACCACAAGACCAATAAACAACATGGTGTAAGGACCAAAAGTAAATCAACCATAGTGGGGAAGGTACAAATAAGGTCAAATATATATTGCAATAGATCCTTGTAACTACCTCTTGTAACTCAAATAGGACCACCAAAAGGTATGATAGCAAACAATCTTCCTAACTAAGGTCTGGAGGGTGGTACAAAGTGGGTATAAAGACTCATAACAACTTGGACAAAGGGGGTGTACCTCAAATGTGGACAAACTACCATAGTACCCACAAGACCAAAAACATAAAAGATGGTTCAAATCGAAAGATAACCCAAGATGAGTAGAAGACCCAAAAGGTAAAAGGCAAGGTAATACAAAATTATAATCAACAAAACGAAAGGACCATAAGACAATCAACCGAGGTGGGGTACAACCAATCATCTCTCTCTCAAATGTACCATTGTTCTATATAACCTGAAAGTCCATCATCAGAGTAAGCAAAAAATTCCACACGAATGATGTGATCACGTGGTTGTCTAGACTACTCCTAAGGTCAAGCATTAGTGGCTCCATCAAGGGGTATTCAATCCCTTGAGAAGACCATCTAACTCAACCATATTGATGACCTAGGAGAAGAGGACATCACACATCATCATATAATTGGTAACTGACTGTGTAAGAACTCAAAAACCCTAAACCAACTGAGCATGTAGAAGGGGAGCTAGGAAAAGACAAGGCTCGCAGGGCAAAAAAGCAAGCTCAAAAAACTGTACTGGGACCGGTGTCACAATAAGCAAGCTGAAACAAAAGTGGCCAGAATGCCAACAAGCAGCACTAAAAAGAAAAGGACCCTCTAAAAAGGTGAAATAGCAAGAAAAATTCCTAACTAGGAGCTGGAGACCTCGACAAATCATATTCTTCGCAAGGTGATGAAATCCAAGTCGAACAATACAAAGTGAGAGACTGAAATTGAAGGATATCCCTCTACCGAAAGGGATCCTTGGTAAAAGATACCTAGAAGAAAAGTTACTAGGCTACCAAGTTCATGACATGTCAGAGAAGGTTTTTGGTACTTCTGTCTTGTCACCCCTGTATCACCAATACAATAGAGTACAAGGAAGACAATGGAACGATATGCCTTAGGCGCTGAGTGAAGTGCAGCATTCCACAAAGTCCATCTAGAATCAATCGTCACGGCTTAACCCCTGAAAAAATGGGAGGTCCCTCCACAAAATGGTCGATGACCGTGTCAATAATTACTAGAGGATTTTAGTACCCTATAGGACAACATCTATGTCTCAGATGAAAATGACAAGGGGGAATTATTTGGATGCCTATCCCCGGTGTCCTACCTAACTACCAAATTCTTTTTATACTCAAGCAAGATTAAAGTGTGTTGAGTTAGTGAGTTAAATTTTAATGGTTGTATTGCTTAGTCCGGTGATGGAAATGCAACTCATGGTGTGATGACTGACTCAAACTGTGCAAATGCATATGAATTAAATAAACCTTTCCTTTCAACGAATGCTAGCTAAGGTAAGGAGAGAGTTCTTTCAAATTATAACTACTATTTCAAATTAATTGAATCTAACAATAACTTTATTCTACTTCTAATGAGTAAAATGCATGACAATGTTTAAACCTTAGCAAGCATAAGCATGACATTGTGATATTGTGCATAATCATGTATGCTAGGAAACATTATTTCAATTTAAAACCCATATAATCAAAATAAGGCATGTGAGCATAATTCAAGAAAATATTGTATCTAAACATAAGCCTTACTACTTTGATGAGATGTCAAGGATTACAAAATTAAGTGTTAGTACCAAAGACGTTCTAAAGCTATTTTTTAGAATGGTGCCTGGGCATCAATAATCACCTCTGAAAAACTTTATTGAAGCACACAATAATCTGACAGGAATAATGTAGAATTCTGATATTGAAAAGTTAACTGGTAGTATTTCAATGTGCAAAGAAATCGGACTTTAATAGCAGATGAAAAATGGAATGGTGTAATATAAAGGTACTGTGTAAGTAAATCTTTATATTACATTTGCAGAAGGACGTGTTGAGCCTAAGGGAGGAATTCAACAGTCTACACAAAATGAATTATCAAAACACCACCGAATCATATGAGGGTATTACTTCAAGGTATATTAGCCTGAACACTTCAATCACCAATTACCAAAGAAGAACTAATTTTAAGCATAGGTGCTCATATAAATCCAGACAAGCTCTGCATATCATACATAAATGGAAGGGATGAAAAAGAGAAGAAGATGCTAACTCAACACATGTATTGGAGAAAACTCACTATGGCTTGGGAATACCACAACAGACAGATGACTACCAGAAATCTACTCAATTCTCAAAACAATGCTATTATAAATGACAATGTTAAAATAATGGAGAAATGTAACCAACCTCGATCCAATGTTTGATGTAGATCCCCGTTAGAGCTTTCAATCTGCGCACATCCAAACACTTGTAATCTGCAAATTAGTCTTGACAACCAATATCTAACAAGTACATGTGATATATAAATGACATTAACATTATCAATAACAATGGTCCATAATATCGTAAGCAAATGTAACCCAATGTATAATAAATGACATTCACACCATGAATGGACGAGAATATGAGTATTTCTATTAATGAACAAGAAGAAGTACAAAGTAATGCGACCTCTTGCCGGAAACCAATCTGAACCAAGATCTAGATCAATCCACTTGTGCCTCCACCACTTCAATCCTCCATGAATGGAAAACTCAAACTAGAGAGGAGTTTGGAAGGTGAACATAACTGGTTCACAACTACAAGGATCAATGAGTGCAGACTCAAGATAGGGCAAAAATCCACTAGAGTGCCTTTACTCTTCTCTTCTTCTTCCTATCCATAAGCCATATGTGCTCAATATATAGTCCTCTCAAAGGTAGGTGAAAGGACTTATCAAGACGTTACTTGGGCAGATGGAAGGCCAAAGGTCACCCAATGACTGCTCTTTGGGAGTAAAAAGTAATAAAATAGTGGTTTTTAGCATTTTACTTGATACCCGCGGGCTATAGGGATGCAACTCGCCGGTACGCATGCTATAGTGATGCAACATGCGGGTAGGAACAAAAATAGGGTAAACTGGTATCACTGAAGGATGAAAATGGATCTGAGTCACTGAAATGGATCCTACAGGCCAAAGAATGCTGATGCTCATAGGGTGGAATATTTATATGTAACAGATGCCCCCTAATGTGTGAGGTTAGAGACTAAAATGTGCTATGATGGCCGAAATACATTATAAAACTCAAAAGTGGAGTGATGGAGACATAAGTGGAAACAACATCTCACTCGTCATATTGTATCTCACTCGTCATAATACAATAGTATCTCTGAATACATGTCGGTATAGTACAACAATCTGATACAATGGCCATGAATAGGAAGTACATAAGTAAATATATGTCACAAGTGATCATAGCCATGATCCCTCTACAGTAAGATATGGTCTTCTGCTGAAAAGAAGACAACTGGTGCAAAACTAGAGGTACAAACTACTGAAATCTGAGAGGTGATATCTCAGATGTAAAGTCAAAGTCATATGTAGCATACTGAATGCCACAATCGCCTGGGCTCTTCTACACAAGTCTTCGACGGTGCAAGTCCCATCAAGTGAATAAAGGAGTTGGGGTCGAACCTGATGAGACATTGTCTGATTATCGGTCATTGATGTATACCGTTAATAGACGCGAGATGACCCACCAATAATGAAAATGAGCATCAAGGCACAGAGCACAATCATCAGAGTGTGAATAAATGGGTTGAAGTCGAACACTAGGATGAATCCATCGATCAGGGGACATTGATGTATTCCCAAAACTGTTGATGGCGAGAGAACTTGCCACTAATGACTGCAATCCTCAAGGTACTCAACCGAACTCTAAGCCTCAAGTCCCGGAATAAATGAGTTGAAGTCGATGGAACGAGACTCGCTAGAAGGAGGGAATTAAGGCATCCCCCATCAACCAACACAAGGTACCAGCAATGCTGAAAGATTTGGAAGATCTCAGGTGAAATGGACTGAATTAATAAGGATGGCCGACATGCAATAGTCAAGATATCTGAGGAGTGGCCAACACTGGTTTCAGGACTTCCTTTGAACAAGAGCATGAGTAGATGGATAGACTCAGGCAGCATAGACTTGACATAAACTGTGCAATGCAGGAGGCATTATAGAGGGCTCCATAATGAATGGAAGCTTAACCAATCGGTGGAGAAAACTGAGAAACAAGTACAGCTCCTAAGGCCCAACTATAGTCTCGACTCATAATGTACGGAGTGGAATGAATGCTTTGTTCAAAGGTGACACAACAACTTCCAACAAGAAATAGTGACCATAATCCTGTATGGCTTTTTGGAATATTTGATTTTTTTGTCTTTTTCATATTTGGGAAAAGCTTGAAAAAGAATAAAATTGCTTATAGTACAACAAGTGAGAGAACGAGTGTCAAATAGCTAGCAGACTAGTCCCAAGCAGTGGAACATACCTATGCTCAATGCAAGGAAGTGCGTGCAGGATGTGGACACTCGGGGGTGTGTTCCCTCAGGGTCAAAGGCTCATCAAATTGTGAAGGGAAAATATATAAGCTCTGCAGGGCTCGACAGGGAAAGTGCTCAAGCACCAGGCTAACAATTGAGTAAGCGGAAGCTGGCACAAGGCTCAAGTGGCAAGTAGGATGATGCAATGTAATCATGACATGATATAACTGAGGGGAGTCCTTAAAGGAGATGGCCAGCATAAGACAAAGAAGAGTATGAGTCTTCATCGTAACGTCATGGCGTGACTACAAAGGACTCCCAATCCTGAGGACAAACAACGACATGGGCACCAAAAGCATAATAGTGTTCTAACTAGGGTACCCATGTTCGGGAAAGCCCTACCACCACATGATGACACTTCTATAATAGTGTGAAGGTTCCGTGTCAGTCATGAAGCGGGGTCGCACCTAGGGTTTATGAAAATGGTCAATAGGTCAAATGTATAATGCATGTGGAAATGGCATCTAACCTATATGCCAGGTGTGAAATGAATCAGAACAACTCTCGCCAAGGAAATCTGTTGAAAAAACACTACTCCATGATACGATATTAGTTCATAACGGCCCAAAATGGAAAAACTATAGAAAAGTGGGTCCAGAAAATTATAAATAGTAATAAAATTTAATAATTTTCAATTCATTTGCACTATTCACCATTTTGGAGTTAAGTGGTAAGTTTGCACCTGAAACTTCAAGCGCCGATCATGGGAGCTACGAGCAACCGTTCAACGAACCATCCGGAGCAGGTTAGTGGTCACTGCCATACCTTTCATTTAAGTTCTTTTATTTCAATTTTGGTCAGTGGGATTTTTTGTTTGGCCAAGCCCTAAATGGATTCGCCGCTACTCGCAGGCTGTAAGTGTGCAAGTCGTGGGTAGGGCATCAAACGCGCAGTCAAAAAACTGACTGCCCATGTCTACCCATAACTGTCTACAATCTAGCCCACGGGTACAGCCGTGAAGAAGTTTTTAAACATGATATTGACTAAAAATTTCTTGCTTTGCACTCCAGGATGGTTCAAGAGTGGAGGGAGAGAGAGCATGACCAGGTAAATGAGGTCGTGCGCAATGATTTGCAAGCACAACAAGCATTGCAAGCATGTGACTTATATAAATACTAGAGTCTCAGGGGCTTAAGGGCCCAAAACCTACTAATTCATTATTTGATCAATTACTGGGATGTGGATGCTCAACACTTCAGCCTCAACGGGCAAATACTGACACTAGAAGTGGAGGATATCTACTTCATTACCGGTTTGTCCCATAGAGGGGAAGTGGCTAGTCTTCGGTCACGAACCGTGGGTGGTGGGATCACTGTGCAAGACTACATAGTACGGTATTGTCCCACTAACACACGACTAGTGGGAATTCAAGTGCCAATCAACCTCATAACAGATCTGAGTACAAATATCATTGTGGCAACTCTAGTGCGGATCACGGGATCCAAAGCACTACATCAGGCATCCAGACTGGTGATGTTCTACGCATCACAATGCTTGCAGCCTACTATATTTGACTGGTGTACTACTCTGCTGGTGTCTATGAAGACACAACTGACGGAAAGCAAAGAGGGGAAGGCCAAAAACTTTGGGTATAGTAGCATTCTCTGCAGTTTCTTCTTTGAGAGAGTTTCGGGACTTAGCTCGAGGGTGGATGTATCTCCTCACAGTCTCTGAGATCCAGCCCTGACCTGGTGGGCTGAGATACTGACACGACAGGGTGGTGTCCATCTGGCGTCATTATATACTAAGGAGTTCTTCCGCTGGTGGAACCAGCAGGTGATCGCTATAGAGGACTATCCCTATGCGGGGATAGACTTCAGATAGGATTGTGACATGCCGTTCCCACCAGGCGCAGAATTTTGGAGACATCGGTGAGTACTCTTTTGGTTTTGTGTTTTTTAAATTTTTATGGACTTTTTGATTATAGTTGAAATGAAAAAAATATTTTTGGTGGTAATGTCATGTGCTAATGGATGACTGTTTGCTCGCAGACAAAGGCCTAGTGAGACCCGAGGGATTCCCGAGACATGGTCGTCGGGGTAGGGATGAGGTGGCAGCATATGCTACAGTAGGGCGCACACTCTAGACGTTGCGGCACAACATATCACGGATGGTTTCCCAAGTACCACTGATAGAGGTGGCCCGACTACCTGAGGCCATGCAGTGCCAGGTAGTGGGTGTTCTCGGGGAGTGGGTGCAGCTACTACAGCGGATGGCCAGCGCAGTATAGTACTACTATGAGACACATCCCATCGAGGTGACAGCTAGACCTCCTCGGAGGGAGTAGATATCCTATTGTCTCATCATTTTTTGTATCGATATGTATATTTTTGAGGGCTACGGGCTCCAGTCTTGTATGACACTACCATTTTTGGACATATTTATATATATATATATATACAACTTTGGTTCTCGGTTCTACTATATGTGTGTATGGTACAAATGTATGAATTTCTTTGTATTTATGTGCTTCATGATGAATGTGACAAATGCCAAACTAATACATAGTTAGCATATGCATCAGATATATAATTATGACTTCTAGGAATGTGAATGTATGTAATTGAAACAAAATGCCTCTCCAAGAGTCATACCTTAAGGAAAATCCGTAGTAATGTAGGGTCTCGTACACGGTACTGCCCATTCAGCTGAGAAACAACTAGTTGTGAATCCAGGCGGATTTCTAAACACTGGATACCATGTGAAATGGCATCCTGAAGTAGCTCAACAATGGCACTATACTCAACCACATTGTTAGATGTAGGACCAAGACAAGCACCTCCTGGGGACACAACTAGATGGTTAGGTGAAAAGATAACCCAGGCAGCAGAAGCAAGCTGCTGCGTATGTCAGCAACACGGGGGGTTCACTCAGCGAACTTGTTACATATCACGATCATTCGCATGATATTAAAGAATACCCCTATTTTCACTAAATATTGGAAAATGCATCCTAAAATTGTATTGTTGAACCCCCCTCCCAATATGCCTTTCTAATTAAGAAAACCCCTAGTTTCACCAGATATTGTAGGTATCCATTTTTATCAACCCATTTTTAACACCCCCTTTATATCATATTACCAAGTTGTAACAAATAGGAGCCCTAACACATCTTAGTATAAGCAAACAAGATGCTAAATAAAATAATAGTATATTGCTAATAATGATCCCACTAGGATTCCAAGGGCGACTGATCAATTTGTAGCATTGGATAGCGGAACACCCAAAGAAATAGTACTTGCAAAGGAAAAATGCATAAAACGCAACCTAGTCAAGAGATCAAAATAACAAAGAATGTAAAAGACTGATAGTCCAATTGTTAGTGCAATTCTTAGAAAATATGAGAATTGAAAATATTTCACACCACAACCTGCCAATCTACCAATTTTATATCATGTAAATACAAATATAGCCATAGAGAACTCATGTTTTCTATAAGCTTAATAAATTAAACTCCATAAACATGCAAAATTGAAACCCTTTTGTGGAGGGACACCCCTACCTTCCTATCAAAACAAACATCATTGATGTCTAAACCCAAATGAACATAGAAAAATTCCTTTTACTTTTCAATAACACCGTATGATCATGTGCATATATTGGATTTGGGTCATTCACAATATCCAATGAATTGCCTCCAGTTCCTCTACATTTATTCTTGCAATCACGGGAATTAACAACATTTAGTTACCTTTTCTTGGGTTATATCTAGTTTTTTTTATCTTTAAAGGATAGGGAAAAATCTCCATTGTTAGGTTTCAAGCATGCAATAGTTATAAAGATACACAAATGGTGAAACTTATATGATACCATTTCATGGTAACGATAACACATAGGGTATGTAAATAAGGATTTATATTTTCACCTATGTTCATGTTAATTCCAATACAATATTAAGACAAATGCCTTCCATATAAGAATTGAAATTACAATTATGAACGTGTCGAATATAACTCAATCTAACAAATATTCCTAAGTGGCAATGTGAAAATATTAAAGAACAATACAAAAGGTTGAAAAAAATAATTAGTCAAGAAACATTGATCTAACTTTTCTTGGTTCTAGTGAGCCAAGAAAGATTGGTCTCACTTTTCTTGGTTGTGGTGGAGCAAGGTTTAATTGAATCTCAATTCCCACCTAAACCCCAACCTAAAAAATGAAGATGTAAATCTTTTACCTTATGCCTACAAAAAATACAATACAATTGTTCAAGTCTGGAACTCCCATTTAACTATATCTCTTAACTTAAAGATGGAAAACAATATAACATCAATTCAAACCAAGCCTAAATAATCTATTAAATGAGGATTGTTGAATGCCAATAATCCAAAGAGACTTCCATCGATATTATCATTGGTACACTATTATCAAATTTATGCAAACCTTAGGATCATAAGCAATATCAAATAAAAATGGAAGGTCCATAAGTTTTAGGTGGTTATGAATTGAGCCCGTGATTTGGACGTATGAATCAATCCGATGATTTGGAGGTTATTTCTCAGTACTCCCAAATAAAATAACCCCCAATATTTATATTACTATGTCAAATTAAAAACCCCCCTTGACCCCTTAATATGGGGCAATATATTTTTGAGGTTTTTAAGAGTATTCAACCCCCCAATATGAATGGACGTGATATGATATTGCCTCACTGGTGAACCCCCCATGGTCAGCTAGCACCATCTGCGAAACCTAAGAACGTAGGACATTCGGCTGACATCTTTCAATCAAACAGAGGCTAATCAGCAGACCCGACAACCAAAAAGGAAACCTAGACTATGTACAGAAAAACTATACAATAGTGTACAAAAGTATCAGCCTGAACCAAAGGTTCAAGCGTAATACCGCTTGAGGTAGAGCCCATTTCTAGGCTCCTTCAAGACAACTCCCTCGTAATCTTCTAACTCATAAGCTCCTTTTTCAAGGACACGCCTCACAATGTAAGGACCGTGCCACATGGGATTGAACTTTCTTGCCCCCACGGGTTCTTTAGCTTGGTCATACAAGAGTACCAAGTCACCTTCAACATATTGCCGAGGACGGACAAACTTATCATCTTGAACCTTCACACGACGCTTGTTAACATCAATGGCCACAGCGACATCTCGACGGTGTTCATCAAGTTTCTCAAGGTGTACTAAACGTTGCTCAATCTCCGTCGTATCAGGGAGGAGCTAGCTTGAGCGAAGGGATCTCGCATTCAATCGGTAAAAGTGACTCCACACCAAGAACTAACTAGAATGGTGAGAACCCGGTGGCAGTCTTAATTGTGGTTCGATATGCCCACAAAGCAGGATATAACACGATATGCCAATTCGTCTTGCTTTGTTGGATGGTACATTGGAGAATGGTCTTTAAAGACTTATTTACTGCTTCAACCTGACCATTCACTTGAGGATAGTAGCAAGACGAGTGTTCCTGACGAAACCTAAGCTTGAGAGACAAATCCTCCATCATCTTATTTTGAAAGTGACTGCCATGATTAGTAACAATCTCTTTCGGGATACCGAATTGAGTGATAATCTGGTTGAACACGAAATGGGCTCCAGTAGCACCATCGGCTTTAATGGTAGGCATGGCCTCAGCCCATTTGGAAAAATAATCCACGGCCACAATAATATGATGATGCCCCCCAGCCGAAGCTAGTTTGCAATCCATGAAATCTACCCCCCACTTAGTGAAGGGACCGACAGTGACAACCGGATGGAGGGGCGTTGGATGCGAGTGTATGTTTCGAGAAAACACCTGGCAAGGGTGACATCTCTTCACAACATTAATACAATCTTTTAATATAGTAGGCCAAAAATAACCCACTTGCATAATACGGTGGGACGTAGCAAGCCCAGATAAGTGACCACCACATGCCCCTGCATGGAAATCATTAAGTACATGTTCCGCTTCTTCATGATTCAAGCAATGATGGAGAATGGAATCCTTTCCTCGGTGATACAAAGTGTCACCGACGATAGTATAATCTTTAGTGTGATGTCTCACACACTGTCACTCGTCTCGTGAATAGTGCGGAGGAAACTTCAAAGTTTGGAGATATCTAATGACATCCCCATACCAAGGGTCCTCGGTCGAGATAAGAAATAAATGTTCATCCACAAAGGAATATTCATGAATGACATCCTCATCAAGCCGTGGAAGGTCCGACATAAGCTCAGCGAACACCAATGATTTCATCGATTTTGCAGAAGCAAACTCGAGATCAAATTCCTGAAGGATCACAATCCATTTATTATACTTACCCATGATAAGGCATCGTGATAGCACGAACTGAAACGGATTGATATGAGATACAACAGTGGTTGTTCGAAGAAAAATGTAATGTCGTAACCACTGGACTGCGTGAACAGTCGCAAGTGCCAACTTTTCTACGTGGGTGTACCTTAGTTCAGCGTCTACTAAATTTCAAATAAGATAATAGATAACATGCTCGACAAGCGCATCATCTATCTGAGCCAAGACCATGCAAATAGTCTCTTGAGACATGGCCACATAAAGAATGAAATCTCATGTAAAGTCCAGTGGACTAAGCACAGGGGCCGATACCAAAGCTTTCTTAATGGCATCGAAAGACTGCTGGGATCGCTCATCCCAGATAAAAGGTGTGTATTTCTTCAATAGGTGTGCGAAACCTTTAGTAATACTGGCATAGTTAGCTATAAACCGACGCAGAAAACTAGCTCTCCCTTGGAGGCTCTAAAGTTGAAACTGATTACGTGGAGGAGGCAACTTAAGTATTGCCTCAACTTTGAGAGGATTGACTCTAATACCCTCCTTTGAAACTATGAATCCTAGAAAGCGACCAGTCCTAACATCGAAGATGCATTTGTTCAGATTCAATCGAATTTTGTAGTTAATACATCATTCGAGAATCGTACGGAGGTGCTTGGGGTGGTACACTCTCCTACAAGAGTGGCCAGCAAGATCATCCAAGAAAACTTCCATAATCATCTTAAGATCATGAAAGGCATAGGTCATGGCTCGTTGAAAAGTAGATCCAGCGTTCTTGAGGCCGAAGGGCATTTTCCGGTATGCAAAAGTTCCCCATGGACAAATAAATGTCATTTTATGTTGGTCTGCGGGTTTGATTTGAATCTAATTATAACCCGAGAATCCATCCATGAATGAAAAAATCTCACTTCCTGCACAAGCATCCAATATTTGATCAATGAATGGTTTGGGGAAGTTGTCTTTCGAACATGCATGGTTCAAATCTCTGAAATCAGTGCATACACGGATCGTTCCTTGCTTCTTATCCATAGGAATGGGGTTTCACACCCATTCGGTAAGGGGAACGAGATAGATGAAACCGGCCTTAAGCAGTTTCTCCACCTCTGCCTTAATAGCAACTGCCTTCCTAGGGTTCATAGCACGTAAGAGTTGTCGAACTGGTTTAGCATTGGGATACGTTCTAATCTCATGTTCAACAATGCGGGGTTCTGTTCCTGGCATCTCCTCATATGACCAGGCGAAAGCTTCCCGGAGTTTAGTAAACAAATCAGTGTAAATAGCAATCTCCTCAGGAGTGCAATCGGCATCGACGTAAACATTCTCAATCTTTTCAGGAGTGCGGGAGATGTTGATCGAAGTGGTTGGGGAAATATTGGCCATATTCCCCTCCAAGAAAACATCATGCGACTGCAAAAGAGCCACAGGGTCACCAACCATCTCAGCTAGAGTCATCCTAAACTCCTCCTGCTCAATGAGCTCAAGGCTAGGAAGGAAATAAGATCGATGGTGCATATCTTCCCAAGGCCTCTCACTACCACACATGGCTTCGAGGATAGCTTCATCCGATGGCAAAGTATCATCGAGGCAATCGTGAGAGCAAGATGAGTTGGCTTCCCAAATTGGCAGCATAACGGGATCTTCTTCAACTGTCTGGGAAGAAGAGAGATCCAGATCTACAGTGGTTTGTTGGATGTGATCGTAAGTGAGCTCCGCTACAAATAAGGGCATAGACATCCCGACGTGCACAATATCTCCAGACATAGAATCCACGGATGGAAAAATCCATGGATCACCATAATAGGAAGTCTAGAATGGCATACTATTCGAAGGAGGAGGTGCACTGTCAGAAATGGTTCCAATAAAATTCACAGGTGCAGAATGGTTAAAATTTCCCATCAACGAGGTGTACATTCCAACACCTATGTTCCCAGTTCCCGATTGAGAATCAGAAACTTGAGGGACTACTGATCCTGTGGATGCTGTGGAAGGAGTGCCAACATAATCCAGCTGATCGATCGTCACAATCTTGCCTTCACAGGGAAAGCAAATAAATCAAAATACAGTAGACGCGACAGCCTTCATAGAGTACATCTAGTTCCGACCTAGTAAAAGGTTGTAGTCGATGGGTGCATCAACCAATTCGATTTCAATAGGCACGGACTTACCTCCCAAGGAGACAACAAGGGAAGGGATAATTCCATGCGGCGTAAAAGATCTATTGTCGAATGTAGTGAGTGTACTTCTAGACGTGAGTAGAGGAGGAGATCCAAGAGCTTTCCAACAAGTTAACGACATTACTGATGCAGAAGCACCTTCATCAACCATAGTACGTTTGACGAAGCTCTTAAGGAAAACCACCTGGATTTGAAAAGCCACATGGTAAGGCAAGCGAGGTTGGACATCAGTAGTATCAAACTTGATAACACTAGGACTTCCCCCATCCTAAAATCCTAACGCACTCAAAAGGGCATGCTTTTGAGAACGACAAGCTTGCAAAGCTTCAAGAGCCGACATGGCACACGGAGTTTGGCCCAAATCTTCTACGATGGAGTAGTTATAGGCAGCTCAAGCATTAGGATTATGCGTGGAGTGCTTGAGAACACCTTTCGGTATCCACGGCATAATAGAAGGCTTCTCGATATGCAAGGAATTATCAGGAGGAGGCGGAGGCTCATTCCCCAAATTTGGTTGTGGTGCACCATAATCACGTTGACGAGTAGAAACACAAACCTCTGACTGAACCATATTCACACATCCATAACCACTAGTATTGGAAGAAGACGTCATTTCATTGGTACCATAACCAGTGGTGGGAGCATGCGAAGCCATGTTCTGGTGATGAGGTAGGGGATCCTTCAGCACAGCTGGGCTCTGTGCCAAATGCTTCGATGCTTCTTCAATATGAGGGCATAAGTGAGTAAGATGATCCTCCCCACAAAGCTTGCAAGGGAATTTCACCTTACGCCTAGGTTTACAATCCTCACTAGCATTACTGCCTTCCCGAGGAGGGTTGGCATTCTCTTTACGAGGAGTATTACGATTTCTATTGTTGTTACTTCCATTGTTTCCACCCCTATGATTATTTCTCCCCTTTTTCTTACCACCATGCTGCTGGTTACCCGATGGTTTCGTTGATTTCACATTGTGTACATCAGACAATGGAGTGGAAGTGGACAAAGTGTGAACCTGTCCAGGAGTAGACTGGTTTAGTGACAAATTTTGCATTTGATTAGCTACCAAGTCTACAGGGCGAGTGCATGTAGACCCCACGATGCCATCATCATGTGGTCGAAGAACTGACGTGGGCTCATGTCTTGTTCTCGGTGCATGAGGAATAATGTCATGCAAAATGCCAGACTGAAAATAAAGTAGATCTAACTGTTAGACTTTCAAGATAGCTTGTTCATCAGTCACAATGCCGGACATCAAAACATCCTTAGAAATGTATGGGAGTAAAGACTTAAGGAACCATTCCAACAGGAACTTTGGAGGAATGCTGGCTTTCACTAATCTCTTCTGTCGATGCCACTCTTGAACGTGGTCAGAAATATGTGTGGACTTATTCTGACGGAAGGTGGACAACAACTCAATACCAGTATCATAACGAACCGGCAATTGGAAATGGTCTAAGAAAACCAAAGCAATCTCGTTGAATCCCCTATAGGTGTTTCCGGGAAACTCCACATACCACTTCGCGGCTACCCCCATGAGGGTGCATTGAAATAGTCGTAATCGAATGGAATCATGATTCAAAGAGTTGGAGGAGCACCAAAGGTGAAATGTCGTGACATGATCTCCCGGGTCCTCACCGCCTTTCTCTTCAAACTTTGGAATGTCCGAAGGGAGCTTGGTAGGAATCGGGGTCCAAGAAGGGTCGTGACACACCGGATCATTCGTGAGCTTCGAAAGATCTGGGAGATTCAACCATTCAAGGAACGGGAGCTGCGGATGGAAATCTTGATTATAAGCCCCCATAAAAGGTTGATTAAATGGAACTGTGTTATACGATGGACCAAAAGCTTGACCATGAGGGTTAAACTGCTAATACTAAGGACCTGACGGCCCATAAGCTTTCCCATGGTGCGTTTTGAGCACCATATTGGGGTGGTGGGTGATACTAGTGGCCAACACCGACTCTGTTGTAGTAAGGGTTGCCACCATGGGTATGGGGCATGTATGTACTATTCATAGTGGGAACCGTGTTGTATTGACCGTAATGGTATGGTATGTTCCCACCCCCAATATTAGGATTAGCTTGAGCAGTCGTGTGATGACCATAAACATGAGAAGTATTCCTAGGCCCAATATGGGTGTGACCAGTAGCAGGGTTGGTGGTGTCATGTCCATGTGGATAGGAAATATTCCCACCCCCTACATTACTATTACTAGCGATGGCAGTGGACGCAAAAGTATGCGGTATGTGTCCACCCCCGTGGTTGGGAGGAACGGTATCATGTGCAAAAGTACTCTTAGGTTGACGAGTATCGATGCGTGTATTAGGTGGTGGATGGCGAGTTGTGTTTCGAACAACATTCCGACTAGGTTGGGTATTCCTAGGAGGTGGTCACATTCCAACATTAGCATGGTTAGGAATCTGACCAGTCCCCATACTATGTGAGTGGGTGGACAACGTAGTGCCCCCAGCTAGGGTAGTGCCCCTAGTCGGTATAGTATGGCTAACACTTTGACTAGTGCCAGCATGAGTACCAACCATAGTGGAAGGTTCGACAGTATTGTGACTAGGCATACCAAAAGAGAGTGCAGTGGGGTTGACCATAGGGCCGGAATCATCATGAGTCTCAGGCCTCCTATATCTAAAATCACGTGGAAACAAAGGAACGAAAGGATCATCCCGTTCTTCCTCCTCGGGTAAGTCGGGCATCCCGTAAAGATAATTATCCAGATTCGAAGGATCAAACGGATCCCAGTCAAGTGGATTAGGCCAAATAGAACTAGGTTGAGTCTCAGGTGGATCACCTCTCCAATCCTCACGAGGAGTCTGGGGATCAGAAGTATGTTCAACTCTACTCGAAGGAGTAGAAAGGTCTTGCCCGATATCAGGATGTGCAGCCATGTAGTCCTCAACGTAAGTCTCGTAAGAATCTGAAGACTCAGAGGGAGCCCTCCGGCGTCCTCTAGCAATACGACATGTAACCAAAGCTGGCTTTAAACCAGCCAACCGATGGGACTGGCGAAGAGTAGGGCTCCGCACCACGTTCTCTCCGGAGAGAGACACAGCGTCTCCTAAAGGCCAACTATCGATCAAAAAATAGTAAATCAAAAGCACACACCTAGAGAATCTATAGCCAAGAGAAGACAGACAGAGTGGCTAAATGAGCTCCCAACACTACAGCCGGTATGTCTCTCCTAGGAGAGTCTTGAGACTCCCAAACTATAGCCGGAGGTAACAGAATCAGTTATAGAGACACCTAGGCTTCACTATGTCGACAAGGTCATGTCCACTGCACGAACACAACTATGTTGTCCAATCCCTATCTGACTCAGGACACAAACAACATAACCACTGCAAGTACCCTATGCGGTACCTAGGTAAGGAAACTATGTCTACCGCAATATAACCAATGCTCAGGGGAACAGTCGCAGGTGGGACCCGTCGTATGGGCAGGGTAGCTAATCCCGAAGCACAAGAGGATGAACCTCCGGTACCCCCAGATATGAACAAATCCTAGATATATCTCCCACGTTCAGCTGGTATCAGAGGGATATCTCCTCAACCAACCTCCCGTGACCTCGTGCTTAACTCTGGATTGAGTAGAGCTTTCCTGAGAACATCGATCTATACCATGGATTCCTCCACTCACTAGTCAGACACCTAATGTTTCATTTAGTAGTCTTGGATTGTTAACTCACAATTATCTATTACAAGACTCTAAACCTATGCTAGTTGGTGTACCCTATAAATAAAATAAGTCTAATCAATTTTATTATTAAGCGTTAATTTTAGTGGCTGTGATTACTCAAGGGATATGGTCATGAAACTAGTGATGTGTAGACTCAATAGTATGCAACATCGTCCAATCCTAGACTCATCTATCCAATAAAACAATGTCACTAATATGCAAAATCAACCAACAATTCTGAAATAAATATGCAAACTTTTATCTTTTCAATGCACAAGCAAAACCTAAAATGAAGGCAACAAGCACTCAATGCAAAATGCAGTACATGGAAATAAAATATTTTTGTATTTTCTCTTATAAACAGAAAGGAAAATGCAAAAAACTAAATGAATATTTTTGTATTTTTTCAATATATATGGAATGAAAAAATGCAAGCAAAATCCTACTATTCAGTCACTGAAGTGCCGAGAAGATCACTAAGACAACCCAGTAGATCCTAAATAGCAAGACTCAGCCAAAAGAAAGAGCTTAAAAGGACGAAACCAAGAGGCTAAAACTAAAGATTGGAAAAATCCAAGAAGGTTCAACCAAGAGAAACGAAGAGATCTGGTCACAACCAAGGCATGAAACAGTCAAGAAAGAGGCCAACAAAAACTCAGGAACCAACCAAACTCACCCAACAACAACCAATAGCCATAAACCAACAAAAGCTAGAGTTACACGCTACTGTCGAAGGAATACCTGCAGGTACCTGCGAGCAGTAGTGTAAACAGAGGCGGGTATATGCGGGCAGAACTAAGCCAGCCTGTGGGTGAGGAAAAGCAAATGGTCAAATAAAGAGTCTAGAGGCTCAGAAAAAGCAAGTTTCTATAGTGTATCTTAACGGCCAATAAGTGACACAGAGCTTCGATAAACAACAACTCTAATTATGGACTAATGCTCAAAAAGTTTCCCAAACATGGATGTTTTCCCCAGCGGAGTCGCCATTTCTATATTGGAGAAAGCTCACTATGGATTGGGAATACCACAACAGACAGATGACTGCAAGAAATCTACTCAATTCTCAAAACAATGCTATTATAAATGACAATGTTAAAATAATGGAGAAATGTAACCAGCCTCGATCCAACGTTTGATGTAGATCCCCGTTGGAGCTTTCAATCCACGCACATCCAAACACTTGTAATCTGCAAATTAGTCTTGACAACCAATATCTAACAAGTACATGTGATATATAAATGACATTAACATTATCAATAACAATGGTCCATAATATCATAAGCAAATGTAACCCAATGTATAATAAATGACATTCACACCATGAATGGACGAGAATATGAGTATTTCTATTAATGAACAAGAAGAAGTACAAAGTGATATGACCTCTTGCCGACAACCAATCTGAACCAAGATCTAGATCAATCCACTTGTGCCTCCACCACTTCAATCCTCCATGAATGGAAAACTCAAACTAGAGAGGAGTTTGGAAGGTGAACATAACTGGTTCACAACTACAAGGATCAATGAGTGTAGACTCAAAATAGCGCAAAAATCCACTAGAGTGCCTTTACCCTTCTCTTCTTCTTCCCGTCCATAAGCCATATGTGCTCAATATATAGTCCTCTCAAAGGTAGGTGAAAGGACTCATCGAGACGTTACTTTGGTAGATGGAGAGCCAAAGGTCACACAATGACTGCTTTTTGGGAGTAAAAAGTAATAAAATAGTGGTTTTTACCATTTTACTTAATACCCGCAGGCTATAGGGATGCAACACACGGGTACGCATGCTATAGTGATGCAACATGTGGGTAGGAACAAAAATAGGGTAAACTGGTATCACTAAAGGATGGAAATGGATCTGAGTCACTGAAATGGATCCTACAGGCCAAAGAATGCTGATGCTCACAGGGTGGAAGATTTCTGTGTAACAACACATCAAAACTTTGAATCCATTAGCTCCAAGATAGAGTAATAATATGTTCCTGTATATTGATCAACTGTCAAACATAGAAGTAATACTTCTTACATCAGAGAGCCCACCTTTTGGCTATCACCTACTTGACTATATATAGCCTTCCTACTCTAAAACAAAATCTATTACGATCTGTCCAGCTCAACAGCTTAGAGAAAGACAATTTTACTCCTTAACAGAGTTTGTTACAAATAACAGAAAAGAATAAAAAACTTAGTCATCCGCCTGACCATAACCCGAGACCATTTTGATGATCAAAATAGTACGTCTGGATGGACAAAGAAAAACGTGCCACCCTGATATATAGGATAACCATGACGTGAATCTTTCGGACCTGCAAAGAACCTCTTTCATACTTATTCGACTGCCTTTGGCATAACAGGGATGTGGTTGCAACCATACAACTGATGAACGATGTGTCGCAGGACACTATTGCTTCCCTACTTCATCCCTTCCAAGTCCTTTGCTCTCAGAACCTGGCTGCAATGGGACGAAGACTTACTACTGATGCTGGGGTGTGGAACAGGACCTGATGTAACTGATGCTTGGTTATAATCACTCAGGTACTACTACTCGACCATCTGATCATCCTTCGTCGGGACCAATGTGTCTCAACCCCCCGTGCTTCTACAACTGAGAGGCCACTCTTTCTTTTAATTGCTACAAAAGTTGAATTCTCCTTAGACATCTCGGATGAGACCTCAGGTTCATCTCGCCTACTGACATACAAATGAGAATCAGTCGGCTGCTCATGAATGCTAGTCGTTTGGCCTCTCAGTGTTCCTGGAGAGGCACCTCTTGAAATGTAGTGAACCATGGGGGAAAAATAAGCTAATTCGCTTGAACCAGAAAACAAGTGACCAGCTTTTAGTGACGAAAAAATGAGGCGAAGGAGCTCTTAATGAAACAATAATGTCCAGTGGGGTATTTATAGAACTAGTCAGGCCTTCTTGGGTAAACGAGCCTGTACCATTTGTAATTATTGCCTGACACCTTTCGAGCTTAGCACGCAGAGGATGAGCTATAACTTAGTATGATACTGACGACATTAATCATTACTAGAGATGGCCACTTCAACGCGAAGAATGAAAACGACCAAAACAAAACCGCTTATGGTATTCAGGCTCTTCGAAAAGTGGTTTTAGAAACCCCCTTTAGAACCCCTGAATGACTCTGTAGGCGCCACGTGAAAACATTGTTTTTTTTCTCAGGGAGGGGCTACTTGCTATATAATTCGCGCATCCTTTCTACCCTGACGCCCTTTTAACTGTCGATCTCTTGCCAAGCTATCTCGGTATGAGTGTCCAAAAACACGCAACTCGGGGGATGGGTCCCGCTCCATACCTATTTGTCAGTAGGATCACCTGTGCTCCAAAACACTCCCATGGCTTTACCGGCTGGTTTCAGGGCCTTCGAAAAATAGTTTGGGAAAACCATCTTGATGGTCCTGAATAGCTAAGAAGATGACATGTGTAAATGATGGTTTCTAGTCAGAGATAGTTCGTTCCTTGGAAAAACACAGGCCGCCCATGGAGCCTAAATACGTCCCTTTTAACACCAGCTTATGCGAACTGATATAACGAGCCTTTACTACATTTTTACCAAGAAGACTAATTCCAGTGACCTCTACCCGTGTAATTTCAATGCCTCCAATCATCTTTTAGACATAGCTTATGATTTAGCCGACGCCTTTTCTTTGACAGCAAATATCACTAACATTGGCTTTAGCCGGGACAACCTTTTTCTTTGCGGAGAGGTTGAGAACAATAGAATTGTTCCTTTTAACTCATTGGGCTGTGGAGTCATGTCTGCTTGCTGACAACCGGGATTTTAAGAAGAATTTTCTAAAGATGATAATAGAACAGATTATGAAAATATATATATATATATATAAACAAAAGAAGACACTTCACAATATGATAAAATGCACCCTTTCCAAGGAAGGGTATGAGGAATTAATAATGAAAGAACTGTTTCAAGAATCTCCCATTTACAGGGTTCCCACAACTTTCGCCATCTAGTTGGGCCAGCTCGTAAGTGTTGTTTTCATGGACTGTGATGACTTTGAATGGGCCAAGCCATAAGTTGTCAAATGTTCTGTGTTCAGACCTTAGCGTTTTTCTAGCATCCCATTTCAGAACAAGATCCCCATGTCAAAAATCTCGAGCGATAGATATATGGTCAGATGTAGCTTTCATCTTGTCTTGATATCTTTTGGTGGACTCATCCAGCTATCTTCCAACCCGTTGGGTCTCTATAAATTGATGTATCCTTCTTTCCATATCATTAGGCTCTTCATATTTCTAGGCAAAAACATCGCCATATTCTTTAAACAACTCTTCATAGCTTTGTCTCTGGTCCTTAGTTAGGGATTCAGATAGCTTGACAAATTTAGGGTTTTCCTTAGTGCCAAGATTTAATTCATGCACAGCCTCAGTGGCCGGACATACTTCTGGTTTGGATGGGACATCATCTTTGTAGAATAACTGTTCTAAAGGAACGAGGCCTTTCGGTATAAAATTGCTTTTTTGCTGAAGAACTTTATGACCTTTGATTTTTTGCACAAATTCAAATCTTCCAGGATCTGTTACTCGTGCATTACTCCCTTCAACTTGTTGTTGCAGCAACATCCCCCCCAAAATTTTTTGTACATATTGGGGCCCCTCCTTTTATTTTTAGAAAGGCTGCCTTAAGAGGCCATTTCCATCTTTTATCTTTGTTGTCAACAGAAAATCTTGCTTTGAAAGCATCCAAGTTTTCTTCCAAATGATAGAATTCATGAAGCCTCCACAAAGATGCAGAGCTTTTCAGAATCCTTCCCCGCAGTTTCGGAAGCATTCGAGTTTTCGTCCCGAAACAGCGGGAGTTAATCGCATAAACCTCCCGAAAAAGGACTTAGAAACTTTCGTTGGAAAATTGCGGAAGGATTCGGGTTTTCCTCCCGAAACGGCGGAAACATTTAGCATAAGCTTTTCGAAAAGGACTTAAATTTTTTTTCAAAAGTTTGCGGAACGCCCCGCGGAACAATTCAACTTTTCTCCCGAAACGGCAGGAACCGTTTGTGTAAGCCTCTCGAAAGTCTTAGAAATTATTATGGGAAAGTTGCGGAAGCATTCGAGTTTTCATCCCGAAACGACGGGCGCCATTCGCCAAAATCCCCGAAACTCCAAAAGAACTTAGAAATTTTCTTTCAAAATTGCAAAACCATTTGGTTTTTTCCTCCCACAGTTGCGGAAGCCTTCGGGTTAACTTTCCGAAACGCCAAAACACTTAAATATTTCCGGAACAATTCGCAAAAGCCGTCCGCAACCGCGGAAGCTTTCAGGTTATCCTTCCAAAACAACGGGTGCCATTCACCAATTCTTTCCGAAACAGCGGAGGCTAATGGCAAAAGTTTTCCGAAACGCTCTCGAAGCTCGGCCGATACTTAGAAAATTTTCTCAAGTTTTCGGAAGCCTTTTGTGGAAACATTCACGGAAGCCTTCCGAAATTGCGGAAGCTATTCCGAAGCCTTCCGTAATTTCGGAAGCTTTCACGTTATCATCCCGAAAACCCACCAAAAGGACTCTGACGATCACGTTCATTTTGCGGAAGCCATTCGCGAGAACCTTCTGAAGCGCCGGAGCTTTTTAAGTTTTCTTTCTGCTATCGTGGGAGCCTTTTACCGAAAATTTCACGTTCACGATCGTTTTGCGGGAAACGTTCACCTTATCCCTCCGAAACAGCGGAAACTTTCGTTCTATCATCCCGCAATGGCGGGTGGAATTCATGGACTTGTCCCGCAGGTGGCGGTCGCGCGCACGATCGAGACGGCTTGATATGACCCCGACGTACCAATATTAAAGCTGCGTTTTAAATGCACCAACCACCACATTAAACCTCGCACGTGCCCAGTTCATTTAAATAAACGGTGGAGGTTCGAGCCAAACACATTGTTATTTTTCGATTGGCAAACGCCGTGGAACGCCGCGCAACCGCTCCAGCTCAACTCGCTCGTCCACGTCCTCGTCCACCTCATTCAGCCATCTTCACTGTGCCAGGTAGGAGGTTTTAACCGTTAAATTTGTTTCTTCCACGCATCAAATTAACTTTGGTTTGTTATTTTTTCGAAGACGATAGGCATTGGTTGGATTTTGACGGGCAAAATGTCCGTCATGGGCTATTTTGCCCATCAAATACGGTCTAAATTGCATAGTTCCCATCATAAAAAACAAATAAATTGTAAAACGTTTGTATATTATGTATAGACTGTCAGTTTGAACGGGTGGAGTTTTTCCAAATTCCTACCCTGGTCGCATACGTCGTTATGTTTTGCTTTTAAAGTCGCCAAGCCCCGTGAATGTCTCGATTACACCAGCGGAAAACCAAAACTATAGCCCCGAGCTTTTCATCGGCCATTTTCCCGGCATCGTTCAAACTTCCGAGCTTACCATAGGATGCCTCGTCAAGTGCCATAAATAACCATGGCAGTCGAAGCCCTCGCCTGATCATAAGTGTGCAAGCGGCCCCTTATCTCGTAATAGGGTCGTTTTATCCCCAGACTTCCCCGCCACTAACCATAAAAAAGGCACCATGGCGAAGGATACCATCCCTCCTAGAGTGGGACCGAGAGCAGGTTGCTTCCGCAACATGCTTATCCTCTCAAGAGCATTCCAAACCCACCCCTTTAAAATAATTACGATGATTAAATCTAGATTTCTTGTTTGGAATGGTGTATTTTGCTTCCCAACATGCAGCTTCACAATTTATGTATATATATCATTAGCATGTTAAAATGGTGATGCTCTCTGTTAAAATCTCACAGTATGTTGCACATTTTTATAATGACTTGTATTTGGTTGCTATCAGGGATAAGTGAAAATGCCAAAAGGTGGTAGGAAGAAGGCTAAAATGACAGAAAAAACAACCTATGCCACTTAAAACTGAGACCACACTCCAGGATACTAGGTGCACCACCGGTGTTCCTCCTGAAATCTGATGGGGTGACATCTATAGGATGATCCAAGACCAAGATGTACTGGACATGTTGCTAGAAGAGGGGCAGATCTATCTCAATATCAGAACCTCAGGCATAGCTAGAGCTGCTACCCGCCCTGAACTATTCCCATGTTCTGAAGTAATCGGGTGGATACTCCAACATACCGACGCTGAAGCAAGAGTAATTCATGACAACGGGAAGATAGCCATTGCCTCATTTCACCCAGCATACCTGGCCGCGGCCTACAAATTTCCCCGTGCCCAACAATCTCTGACTGATGAATGGATGGGCCAGATGAACAACATTGAAATGGACAAAAAGCTACTAGTTGCAGGAAAGCATTTGAGAAAAAAAGGAAATGACGAATATGACGTCCAGAATCTAAGACCCCCTTTTAGATTGATCGCCTTGATGTTGTGCAGAATCTTCGGCATGCCAGATGGCACCGTGTACAAGATTCAGTGGGTCCCTATCATCCACTTCGTGGCATTTAAAGGAATGGTGTTTGACTGGGCCACTCTTCTGTCAGACAGTTTGGCCTCAATGGTAGTTGCTGCAAGAGAAGGACTGGCCTTGAAGAAGGCATAATTTTTCATTTCCTCATATCTTATTGATTGTGTTTTGGCCAAGTTATCTTTCCCCAAATTGGGCTGCATATGGGATAAAGCCACCACCCCGGTTTATACCGCTTTCAGGATGTTGTGGCCTCATAATTACAAACCCAGCTATAAGCTCATCTGTGAGGGGTTCATCATGCCCCTATATGAGCATCTATTCAAGGAAGAGCCCAACTGCCTGTCAGAGAATGCCATGGAAGTCCTTGAAAATTATGGAGATTTTTATTTCTCGGAGCAAGGCACCTATCTCAGAATGTTTGGAGGAACTAAAGCTCCATATATTTTTCCAAGATATGCTACAGATTATGTGGTCCTAAAAGAGGCAGTGAGACAGATTTTCCTGGATGGAATTGGAGTCGTGCTCAACAAGCAGCATAAGGCCTCCTTCCCCCCTCTACCTTTCTGCACAGGAGCTTACAAGTTCTCGGGGGTTTCCTCAGCCGAAGAGTTTGTTCAGGAGCTGAAAGACTTCCACTTCAGTGAGGTAATCTTCCATAGGAATGACAGGAAGGGAAAAGTTGCTGAGCACTGTAAGCATATTTATGCTTATTTCGAGTACTCTCATTATCATGATGCCGAGGAGGAGGTATTCAGAGGCATCAGCAACATGGCTGAGCTGCAAACCTTTCGCCAAGGCAGTGGAGCAAGTTCTAGCTCCACCGGGACCCAGAAGACCAGCCAGCAGAAAGACAAAGAAGTAGATGAGGCCCGAGCTCAGGAAGAGCTCAGATTAAAAGAGGAAGCAAGGTTACTTCGAGAAAGTGAAGAAGCCAGATTACAGCAAGAAGCCGAGGAAGCGAGGTTGCTGCAAGAGGCTGAAGTTGTCATATTGCAGCAAGAAGCAGAAAGTGAGAGGCTATGGAAAGAAGCTGAGGAAGCCCAGCAGCAAAAGGAGGCTGAAGATGAAAGACAACAGAAAGCTGAGGAAGAAGAGAAAGGGCAACGAGCAGAAGAAGAGCTTAAAGCAGGTGAAGATTCCCAGGTAGGTGGCTCCGGTGCATAGGACAGGGAAATTGACATACCTCAAACAAGTGTCTCCGGTAATCAAAATGTGGATGCAGATGTAGCACAAGCAGGTGGATCTGGTACCCAAAATGTGGGAACAGATCAAGCTCAGGTAGTCCAGACCCCACCAGCGGAAGTAGAAATAGACATTATGGACCTCCCAATTGTCCCGTACACTCCATCAGGAGAACATACGATGTCCAGGTGGGATGAATTTGTCTATGATAAGAAAAGGAAAGCGATGGTCCTTAAATCAGAAGAGAGGATCAAAAGACTCTTCCAGGAGGATATCATTACCCACCGGGAGATCACTGTAATGCAGAATACAAATAAGGATCCCTTAGCTATGGCATCCGCAGTTGTAGAGACAGCAAAAGCATCACTGGACAATGTAGGTGATATAGTCAGAGAGAATGAATCGACAAAGATAAGAGCTCGTATGCTACAACAGACTGTGGCTAATGAACAAGCCTATAGGGATCTTGTGGTGAACAAGTATGATCGCCTGTCTGTCGAGCACAAAGAGCTATCAGACAAGTATGACCAGCTGGAGGAAGAAAAGGAACAACTATCGGTCTTGATGATGATTGTGGAAGCAGAAAAGAACGATGCAGGAGCCAGAGTGTCCCAGCTAGAAGCAGACAAGCTGGCATTAGCTGAGCAATTAGAGCAAACTGAGAGCAGAACGAGGCACATGTCTCCTTTCCATGAGCTGTCCTGCAACATCCTGAAGAAAATATATGACACTCAGGAGCTAATCACTAATGAAGTTAGCAAGCTCAAGGCCATGGTGGTCAGACTAAAAGAAGTTAATGCAGAGGCCCATAGGCTTAAAGCTAATCACACTCGGGTTAAGGAAAATATCCTGAGCCAGATAGAATGGCGAGAAGGAAAGGTGGATTTCCCCACACATCTCCCATTCAAGTCTGTGGAGGGTTTTAATGAATACATAGCCCTTTTGGACTTCTACAGAAACTGTGGCAGTAAGCTAATGGCCAGTGTACAAGGGACAAGGGATAGGATCAACGGTCTGTATCAAAGAATCCAGGGAGTGCATGACAGGTGCAAATTGAATTTCCTGCAATCCCTCGATGATTTCCCGGGTGAAGAACAACGCTTGGATGAACTAAAGGAAGAACTAGGCATCCAAACTGAGTATGTGAAGAAAATTGATCTCCTAGCAATTGACGACCTCCAACATTATATTGGAATGTCATCAGTCCACAGCCATTTTCTTAAAGAAGTGCATCAAGCTGTAGTAACGGAAGTTCAAGGCATTGGAGCAGAGCTTAGAAAAAATGTGACTTCTCAGAAAATCTTGCTCCCTGCTTCCGCAAACATAGTCATAAGGGACACGGGTATATGGTATAGTTACATTGCGGAGGAAGTGAAGAAAGCAACAGCAGTGGCAGGAGCAACAACAAACCCAGACTCTTCTCTCCTAGCAGCCCCACCTTTGGTAGCTAGCTCGATTCCCTCTCTCCCAGCAGTAACAGAAACTCCAACTGGCTCGATTTCTTCTTCCCAGGCAGCAACAGCAGCTCCAGTGGGCTCGAGTGCCTCTCCTATGGCAACAGCAGCAGCAACTGTTGGATCGAGTGCTTCTCTTCCAACTGAAGCACACGTACAGGAGTGAAAGCACTGAGTTAGAGCGTTAATTCTGATTTTTTGTATTTTGGGCCTGCATATGTATGATAGGTAGAGCTATGGGACAGCTGTCCCTATCTTCTTTTAAAATAATTTCTGTAATGAAAAGGGAGTCACATTTTGTTTGTTATAGAAGAAAATTTCTGTAGATGACAAGTGTAAAAGGCCAGGTGGCAGCCCAAAGGGCAATTTTGTAACTATAAATAGAAGTTAGGAAGGAATGACCAAGGACTTTTGGCAGGGAATTTTTTTTTCCAGACTTGTATGGGCTGACCTGCACATGTTTTAAGAAAATAAAATCTTCTAATGAAATCCTAGAGAGGACGTTTTGCATGGGAATAAAGAATGGATGTGTATTGGATTATTCTGGTGGCTTCCATACTTTAATGTGAGATCTTTCTTGCTGTCTCAATTATTTCTTTGTAACTAATGATTTTACTCATTTCTGTGCAAACGAATTCTCCTTTTCATGAGTAATGATGTGTTTCATATTAAATTAGAAGCTATCTTCTGATATTTCTCATCTTTGCTGTAGCTTTACCTGTAAGATTTAATGGCTATCTGTTCTGTCTTTTAGATATCTCCTACAGCTCATTGCTCATGCTTTTAATTCGCTCCTTGCAGGGATAGTTAGATTTATTTCAGTCTTAAACTTAGATCTGTTTTTCCAATCTTTCATTTAGATTAAAACTTAGACTAGGCACTTGCATTTCATTATAAAACATAAAATCCAAAAGAAAGGTGGATCGGGCCATAATCGGTATAATTGGAATAAAAATCCAAATCCACGGTTGCCGAAACCACTAACCGTACGGATTCCCTATACCAAACGGTAGATAATCTAATTGGGATCATCTATCGGGGAGAATCCCTTTCTGATTAATGCTACGATATTCGAGGCATCAATAGTTTTTGGCGCTAGAAGGAGGGCCTGAAAGTGCATGGCTGATAGAGGAAAATCTCCCACTTTCATAGATGTCACTGAAAACCTGCTTAAAGAAAGCATTTCAAATAGCCCAGATCTTGAATTATTAAATCAAGAACGCCTCATTTCTGATCCTGAGCCTCAAGAAGCTTTATACGCTGTTCCTTTCATAGAAATAGAGGATTTGAGAAGGCATACGAGATCCTACGTTAGGAAGATAGGTGGTTTAAACGCTGTAAATTTTCTCCCTAGGAAGAGTACCCCTAGAAAAGAGCCACAATATACCTGAGATTCGGTTCTTGTTCAAAGTTTTGAAGAACTTGTGAATTTGACTTTGGAAGAAATTTCAGACACTCTTAACAAGGCAGATCTTGAAAACTCAGAAAAAATTTCAGACCAAGAAAACCTGGAAGAACTAATTACTCCAAAGAATACCCCACAGAATTCACCTTACAATTTTGCGCCAGGTTCTCCACATCCAAACATGGCTGTACCTGCTTGGAGAGCAAGGGGAGCACTGAACCTAAGTTCGACCCAGGGAAAGCCATTTCGGTGGAAGACCATCTCAAGAGTTTCTACTTAGCTCTGAATCTTTTGAACGTACAGCATGAAGACGTGGTCTGCAGGTTGTTTCCATACACATTCGAGCCAAAAGTATCATCTTGGTACTTTAGCCTACAACCCAGCTCGATCTCTAGCGGGGATGAATTCGAAAATTGTTTCCTAAAGAAATACAGAAACCAAAAGACTGTGGCAACACTTATGAAAGAACTCTTATCCATGAGAATGGAAAAGAAGGAAAAGGTTCAAGATTTTAATCAAAGATTCACAACACTTTTAAATAATTTGAGTGAAGCTAATAAACCAGCAGAGGAATCTCTGATTGAATACTATACAACAGCTCTTGAAGGACCCATAGCAATGTTCGTAAAAAGGTCCAAGAAAACTGCCCTGATAGAAAACTTTGAGGAGGCTAGAAAGGTAGAAGAAGAAGCTGATAGCATTGCTAAACATGCCTTAGATGCGGAACCAAAACCAGCATCCAGTAAAAAAACCTTGCTGCTCACTAGAGGTAAAGAAGAGCCATCTACAGACATGGAAAATGTAGTCAAGATGATGCAGAAATTATCTAATAAAATTGTAGATCTCGAGAAAGACAAGGCTGCTAGCACATCTAGGAAACCTTTCAAGCCATTTTATAAAAGGAGGGAAGACGGTGATCAAACTCATCCACCAATGAATACTTCTCCGGTCTTAAACTTGAACGAAATCGGGATGAAAAATTTCTGCACTTTTCATCAAGAACCACATTCGGAAAAGAGCTGCCCGCAATGGATTAATTCCATGAGCTTAGTCATGAACCAAATGCTAGATTCACAAATCCTAGATCAAGATGATTCTCCATAGGAATCAAGCCCTGAATTAGAGAAACCAACCCCGGACACTACTATGGTGCTATGGGATTGGGTACCTATGACAGAGTCAGCAGAAGAGGATCCCATAGAAATCTATCCCTCTACCGTAAATGTTTCTACTCGCAGCAAAGGTCCTATTGCGGATCCTGTGCCAAGCACAGCTCCTCATAAGCCTAAAGCTTCAAAAGAGCCTCCTAGGAGGCACATAACAATTATCCCACCACAGCCAAAAGTTAGCCAAACAGCGACCAAGCAGCCAAACGCTGACACCATAGTTCAGCCACCTAAGGTCACAACGAGCAAAACAGATCAACAAGCTCAAATTGGGAACGAATCTAACATAAGATACGATATTATTGAAAATATCAAGAAGGTCAAAGCAAATGTGTCAATATTTGACATGTGCAGCTTGCCCCATCAACGAGACAAACTACTGCATGTTCTGCAACCCCAGACCAGCACTCCTTTAACGGACTCTCAAGACAATCCCAAAATTAATGAGGCTAGCATCGGTGGGAAATCTAAATCTCAAACATTGCCATTCATATTAACTTTTGAAATTTTTAACCATAATGTTCACAACTGTTTGGTAGATTCTGGGGCATCTTCCAACGTCATGCCGTTGTCCATTTGTAAAAAAATAAACGGGCAGCCTGTGCCATCTCCAGCCCAAATTATCCAATTAGATAGGACTGTTGTCAAAGTAATTGGGGAGATGAAAGACATTCTCATTGGATTATCAGCTGACCCTAGAGTCTGTCAATTCATTGACATAATGGTGGTCGATATTCCTGAAGCCTATGGCATGATTTTAAGTAGGGATTGGTCTACCAAGCTGAGTGGATACTTTGCTACTGATTGGTCTCATCTGTGGTTGCCTTATCAGAATAGGCAGAATCAGATTAAAGTCCTGAGAGAACCTCACATGAAGCAAAACGTAACTTAGTTAGAAGAAAAAAATGAGGCTGTAGCTTTCTCATCCTTGGTTATGGGGAATTATTTCTTAGAAATGGATCCGGGTAACTATCAGTCTGAAGCCATTAGCCATGAATCAGATAAACAGTCTGATCTCCTTCATTTCTCTCGGACTGATGATGTTGATTGTAACATAGTTAGTTTAGTTATTGATTTAGATCACAGGGAGACTAACTTAGTTGAATCAAAAGATATTTTCTGGACATTATACTTTGATGGTTCTAAAACTCTAGAAGGATCCGAAGCCGGTTGTGTTCTAATGGATCCAAAAAGAAACAAGTATTTTTTTCTTGTAGATTAGAATTTGATTGTACTAACAACACCGCTGAATATGAAGCTTTGGTACATGGATTAAAGAAGGCCATTGGCTTAAATGTTAAGTACCTGAAGGTCTTTGGTGACTCCGAGATAGTTGTAAGACAGGTAAGGGATACCATTCATTGTCTCTCACCTCACTTGAAAGGTTATCAGGCTGAGGTATGGGATTTAATTATGCATTTTGACGCTTTCAATATAAAATCGATTCTTAGATTGCAAAATTCTGCAGCTGATTTGTTAGCAACATCTGCTTCTAGATTGGTGCCGTCAAATAATAAATGCTCAATTGAATTGATTTTCAGGCCTTCCATTCCCGATAACATCACAAACTTCAGAGTCTTCGATGATGATGAACAAATTATCAGCTTTCTAACGAACGAAGATAGCTTCCAAGGGGATGCAATAGATGAAGAAGAGCATGATGCTGATTTGATGAAGAAGGATGAGGAGAAAGGAAATTTCATTCCCAAAGGGGTAAGGTCCCTCGAAATGTTGTTCGATCTTCAAAATAAGTTCAAAAGGCCAGCCAATACCAAAACTAACAGCTCATCAATGCAACATGAGTTAGTTAATTTGGGTACCGAGGCAGAACCAAAATTTGTCAACCTCGGCAAATGATGTTCACCAGGGGAAAGAGATAGGTTCATCAAATTGTTTAAACAATACAAGGATTTTTTTTCATGGACCTATGAAGATCTGAAAACGTATGACGTCCGCATTATTCAACATGTTATACCAATGAAAGAGGGCGTCAAACCATTTCAGTAGCAGTTAAGAAGGATGCATCCTACTCTAGAACCGCTGATCCAAAAGGAACTAAAGAAGCTCCCAGACGCTAAGATAATCTTTAAGGTACAGCATTCTGAATGGGTTGCAAACTTGGTTCCCGTAAGAAAGAAGTCGGGAGAGATAAGGCTATGTGTAGATTTCAGAAATTTAAATAGAGCTTCGGATAAAGACAACTACCCCGTCCCTTCAATGGAACAAATCCTTCAAATGGTGTCAGGATCCGAACTTTTTTCTCTTCTCGATGGTTTCTCTGGCTACAATCAAGTATTAGTAGCTGAAGAAGATCATCTTAAGACAACTTTCTGAACTAAGTGGGGAACTTTCTCCTACAGAAGGATGCCATTTGGTCTGATAAACGCGGGAGCTACATTCCAAACAGCAATGGATATCGCCTTCCGAGGATTGGGTGGGCAATGTGTTGTTGTATACTTAGATGATGTGACAGTCTTTTCAAAGAAAAGGGAAGATCATGTTGTTCATTTAAATCATATTTTTGATTGTTGTCGGAAATATGGTATTTCCTTGAATCCCAAGAAGAGTGTGTTTGCAGTTCCCGAAGGTAAGCTCTTGGGTCATATCATTTCTAAAAGGGGAGTATCAATAGATCAAGAAAGAATCCAAGCTATTAATAAGATTCCAATGCCTTACAACAAGAAATCTATGTAGTCTTTTATGGGCACTATCAATTTTGTCCGCAGATTTGTTCCAGATTTCGCACAAATTGTTAAGCCATTGCAATAGATGGTTAAACATAGCATACAATTCAAGTGGACAGATCTAGAGAAGGACGCATTTAGAGATATCAAGGAAGCCATATCTAAGGCTCCTTCCTTAAGGAGCCCAGATTTTGATAAGGATTTCATCTTGTATACCTTCGCTTCGGATGACTCTCTCGCAGCTGTACTCACGCAAAAGGTGGAGCTAGGGGACGAATACCCAATTTCGTTTATGAGCACTGGTCTGCAAGGGGCTGAGCTGAACTATCCCGTGGTTGACAAGCATGCATATGCGGTCTTCAAAGCAGTCAAATAGTTCAGGCCATATATTCTTAAGAACAGAACTAAAGTCATAGTTCCCCACCGAGCTATTAGATCCCTTTTCATTCAAAAGGAATTGGGAGAAAGGAGAGGGAACTGGGTTACAGCTCTGCAGGAATATGATTTAGAATTTAAACTAGCCACGATCATCAAAGGGCAAGGCTTGTGTAAATTACTTGCGGGAAACTCGACTGATGAAGAACAACATTGGAAGAATGAAGCTGAGCTAAATTCGGTTGAAGTATGTCCCATCTTCTCGACTCCCCAGTCATGGAATAGAGATCTGGTGCACTATTTATAGCAGGGATATCTACCTGAGCACTGGAACTCTAAGCAAAGAAGGGAACTCCGCTTGAAATCAACACCTTATCAAATCATTGATGGGATACTTTTCAGGAAGAATTATGATGGAGTTTTCCTTAAATGTCTAGAAAAGGAAAATGCAAGTAAGGTTGTTAAAGAATTGCATGATGGCCCCGCAAATGGACATTTTTCAGGAGAGACAACAGCACACAAGATACTGAGAGCTGGTTATTATTGGACCACTCTGTTCCGAGATGCCCACATGTATGCACGAAACTGTGATGTATGTCAAAGAAGTGCTGGGAAGTTACCTAAGGCAGCAGGGCCCTTGCAGCCAGTTATCATCTCTGAGCCTTTTGAGCAGTGGGGTATAGATGTTATCGGAGAGATAAATCCAAATTATTCGTTGCAACATCGATACATCCTGATGGCTACCGACTACTTCACTAGATGGACGGAAGCCATCCCGTTGCACAGGATCAACGAAGACGTGGTCATCAGTTTCTTGAAAGAGAATATCATAACCAGGTTTGAGGTTCCAATCTCCCTTGTTTTTGATAATGCTACTTATTTTTTGTCTTGCAAGATAAATGAATTTGTTTATGAATGGGGAATTAAGTTGCATTATTTAGCCAATTATTATCCTCAAGGAAATGAATTAGCTGAATCCTCAAACAAGAATCTGATTCGAATTCTTAAGAAGAGTGTGATAGAAAACCAGAGAAGTTGGCATGTAGCTCTCCCAAACGCCTTATGGGCAGACAGGGTGACCCCAAAGAATGCTTTAGGTGTTTCCCCTTTCACTCTTGTATATGGCAAGGAAGCCATCCTTCCCCCAAACATCTTACTCCCATCCTTACAGTTATCCCAAGCCTCTCGGGGTTCTGGTAGCCAAGCCTTACGATCCAGGATCAATACCCTGCTTCAACTTGAAGAAGCCCGACAGAAAGCTAAAGACCGATTCCATCAACACCAAGACATAGTTAAGAGATGGTTCGATAAGAGGAATTCTGGTAAAAGAACTTTTGAAGTTGGGGACTTAGTCCTGAAATGGGACCATAATCATGAAGGCAAAGGAATGCATACGAAATTTCAACATCTATGGGTAGGCCCGTACCAAATTTTGGCAAAATTAGGCCCATCCACTTATAAATTGACAAATCTCGAGGGAGAAGAAGTAACCCTTCCTCTCAATGGCCTCGCCCTGAAACAATACTTCGCATAGTCTCTTTGATACTTCCTGTACATAAATAAAGTTTTCTTTTATTGTTGCTTTAGCCTTTAGTTGCTTTATTTTCGGCCATTTTGTTTCTTTCATTGTCATTTGAACCTTTGCAACAAGTTTGTTTTCTGAAAGCCCTTATGGTTGAGTTTCTCGTCGAGGATAGGTCTCTCAAAGAAATCTCGCAACCCATGTGTCTGGAACTATGTTCAAATAAATTATGTCTGTTGTGCTCTCGCTGAGATATTCAGAAGGAAGGAAGCCTACTCTGCTAGTCACACTAATCCTGTTTAAAATAGCAGAGAACCATGACCATATTCATTACTATCTCTGGGCTCCACCCACTCTCACACTTAAAGGCATCTCAAGAAGGATTACCAAAGTTGGACCCATGGAAAGTAGCACATCTCGAGGACATAGGGTATTGAAATGACTCCATGCTGCAAATTTAACAGCCAAAATGGCTAATATTCAAAGGGTCTGTTTTCCAGAGATTCTTGCCTCAATTAAAGCATGGCTGAGATAAAAGAAAAAGACGTGTGAAATAAAGAAGGTTGTCCAAAAGGCTTAGCCCAAATTGGGCTCCTCTCCGTCTGTGAGGCTTGATCAAATCAATAAAATTTCCAACTCACACAAAAGGACATTATGGATTGAGGAGCCTAATCAAAGATCATGTCCAAAGAAAATATCTCTGGAAGGCTCAAACAGCTAAGCTGTCCAAAGTACAAACATCCAAAAGGATGCAAGTGGCATGGGAATGAGTAACAAGAGAAATAATGTCCATGAGAAAGTGTTGCAAATCCTGTGGAGTCCGAGAGTAGTAACCATATGAAAGATGACCCCTCTAAAATGAATCTCATATGTCGGCCCTTTGAGAGTTGTAAAGATGTCTCGGTCAAAGCTCCCCTTTCCCCAATGGCTAGCAGGTAAAGTGCCTTCTTCCCCTCACATGAATTTAAATGCTCAGCTGAGTATTGCACCTAAGTTGGATGTCTTTGATGAGTTTTTAGACCATGAAGAGAATTTTTTTCAGAGATCTATGTTCGCCAGCGACTCACCATTGTTGTTGCAGCAACATCCCCTCCAAAAATTTTTGTACATATTGGAGCCCCTCCTTTTATTTTTAGAAAGGATGCCTTAAGAGGCCATTTCCATCTTTTATCTTTGTTCTCAACAGAAAATCTTGCTTTGAAAGAATCCAAGTTTTCTTCCAAATGATAGACTTCGTGAAGCCTTCCCGAAGATGCAGAGCTTTTCAGAATCCTTCCCCGCAGTTTCGGAAGCATTCGAGTTTTCGTCTCGAAACAGCGGGATTTAATCGCATAAAACTCCCGAAAAAAGACTTAGAAACTTTAGTTGGAAAATTGCGGAAGGATTCGGGTTTTCCTCCAGAAATGGCGGAAACATTTAGCATAAGCTTTCCGAAAAGGACTTAAATTTTTTTTCGAAAGTTTGCGGAACGCCCCGCGGAACAATTCATCTTTTCTCCCGAAACGGCGGGAAACGTTTGTGTACGCCTCTCGAAAGTCTTAGAAATTATTATGGGAAAGTTGCGGAAGCATTCAAGTTTTCATCCCGAAACGATGGGCGCCATTCGCCAAATTCCCCGAAACTCCGAAAAGAACCTAGAAATTTTCTTTCAAAATTGCGGAACCATTTGGTTTTTTCCTCCCGCAGTTGCGGAAGCCTTCGGGTTAACTTTCCGAAACGCCGAAACACTTAAATCTTTCCGGAACAATTCACAAAAGCCGTCCGCAACCGCGGAAGCTTTCAGGTTATCCTTCCGAAACGACGGGCGCCATTCACCAATTCTTTCCGAAACAACGGAGGCTAATGGCAAAAAATTTCCGAAACGCTCTCGAAGCCCGGCCGATACTTAGAAAATTTTCTCAAGTTTTCGGAAGCCTTTTGCGGAAACATTCACGGAAGCCTTCCGAAACTGTGGAAGCTATTCGGAATCCTTCCGCAATTTTGGAAGCTTTCACGTTATCATCCCGAAAACCCACCAAAAGGACTCTGACGATCACGTTCATTTTGCGGAAGCCATTCGCGAGAACCTTCCGAAGCGCCGGAGCTTTTTAAGTTTTCTTTCCGCTACTGTGGGAGCCTTTTACCGAAAATTTCACGTTCACGATCATTTTGCGGGAAACGTTCGCCTTCTCCCTTCGAAACAGCGGAAAATTTCGTTCTATCATCCCGCAATGGCGGGTGGAATTCATGAACTTGTCCCGCAGGTGGCGGTCACGCGCACGATCGAGACGGCTTGATATGACCCCGACGTACCAATATTAAAGCCGCATTTTAAATGCACTAACCACCACATTAAACCTCGCACGTGCCCAGTTCATTTAAATAAACGGTGGAGGGTCGAGCCAAACACATTGTTATTTTTTGATTGGAAAATGCCGTGGAATGCCACGCAACCGCTCCAGCTCAACTCGCTCGTCCACGTCCTCATCCACCTCATTCAGCCATCTTCACGGTGCCAAGTAGGAGGTTTTAACCGTTAAATTTGTTTCTTCCACGCATCAAATTACCTTTGGTTTGTTCTTTTTTCGAAGACGATAGGCATTGGTTGGATTTTGACGGGCAAAATGTCCATCATGGGCTATTTCGCCCATCAAATACGGTCTAAATTGCATATTTCACGTCATAAAAAACAAAGAAATTGTAAAACCTTTGTATATTATGTATAGACCGTCAGTTTGAATGGGTGGAGTTTTTCCAAATTCCTACCCTGGCCGCATATGTCGTTATGTTTTGCTTTTAAAGTCACCAAGCCCCGTGAATGTCTCGATTACAAGCGCCGAAAACCAAAACTATAGCCCCGAGCTTTTCATCGGCCATTTTCCCGACATCGTTCAAAATTCTGAGCTTACCATAGGACGCCTCGTCAAGTGCCATAAATAACCATGGCGGTCGAATCCCTCGCCTGATCATAAGTGTGCAAGCGGCCCCTTATCTCGTAATAGGGTCGTTTTATCCCCAGACTTCCTCGCCACTAACCATAAAAAAGGCACCATGGCGAAGGATACCATACCACCTAGAGTGGGACCGAGAGCAGGTTGCTTCCGCAACATGCTTATCCTCTCAGGAGCATTCCAAACCCATCCCTTTAAAAGAATTAGGATGATTAAATCTAAATTTCGTGTTTGGAATGGTGTATTTTGCTTCCCAACATGCAACTTCACAATTTATGTATATATATCATTAGCATGTTAAAATGGTGATGCTCTCTGTTGAAATCTCACAGTATGTTACACATTTTTATAATGACTTGTATTTGGTTGCTATCAGGGATAAGTCAAAATGCCAAAAGGTGGTAGAAAGAAGGCTAAAATGACAGAAAAATAGCCTACGCCACCTAAAACTGAGACCACACTCTAGGATACTAGGTGCACCACCGGTGTTCCTCCTAAAATCCGATGGGGTGACATCTATAGGATGATCCGAGACCAAGATGTCCCGGACATGTTGCTAGAAGAGGGGCAGATCTATCTCAATATCAGAACCTCAGGCATAGCTAGAGCTGCTACCCGCCCTGAACTATTCCCATGTTCTGAAGTAATCGGGTGGATACTCCAACATGCCGACGCTGAAGCAAGAGTAATTCATGACAGCGGGAAGATAGCCATTGCCTCATTTCACCCAGAATACCTGGCCGCGGCCTACAAATTTCCCCGCGCCCAGCAATCTCTGACTGATGAATGGCTGGGCCATATGAACAACATTGAAATGGCCAAAAAGCTACTAGTTGCAGGCAAGCATTTGAGAAAGAAAGGAAATGACGAATATGATGTCCAAAATCTGAGACCCCCTTTTAGATTGATCGCCTTGATGTTGTGCAGAATCTTCGGCATGCCAGATGGCACCGTGTACAAGATTCAGTGGGTCCCTATCATCCACTTCGTGGCATTTAAAGGAACGGTGTTTGACTGGGCCACTCTCCTATCAGGCAGTTTGGCCTCAATGGTAGTTGCTGCAAGAGAAGGACTGGCCTTCAAGAAGGCATAATTTTTCATGTGCTCATATCTTATTGATTGTGTTTTGGCCAAGTTATCTTTCCCCAAATTGGGTTGCACATGGGATAAGGCCACCACCCCGGTTTATACCGGTTTCAGGATGTTGTGGGCTCAAAATTACAAACCCAACTATAAGCTCATCTGTGAGGGGTTCATCATGCCCCTATATGAGCATCTATTCAAGGAAGAGCCCAACTGCCTGTCGGAGAATGCCATGGAATTCCTTGAAAATTATGGAGATTTTTATTTCTCGGAGCAAGGCACCTATCTAAGAATGTTTGGAGGAACTAAAGCTCCATATATTTTTCCAAGATATGCTACAGATTATGTGGTCCTTAAAGAGGCAGTGAGACAGATTTTCCTGGATGGAATTGGAGCCGTGCTCAACAAGCAGCATAAGGCCTCCTGTCCCCCTCTACCTTTCTGCATAGGAGCTTACAAGTTCTCAGGGGTTGCCTCAGCCGAAGAGTTTGTTCAGGAGCTGAAAGCCTTCCACTTCGGTGAGGTAATCTTCCACGGGAATGAGAGGAAGGGAAAAGTTGCTAAGCACTGTAAGGAGATTTATGCTCATTTCGAGTACTCTCATTATCATGATGCTGAGGAGGAGGTATTCAGAGGCATCAACAACATGGCTGAGCTGCGAACCTTTCGCCAAGGCAGTGGAGCAAGTTCTAGCTCCACCGGAACCCAAAAGACCAGCCAGCAAGAAAGGCAAAGAAGCAGATGAGGCCCGAGCTCAGGAAGAGCTCAGATTAAGAGAGGAAGCAAGGTTACTACGAGAAACTGTAGAAGCCAGATTACAGCAGGAAGCCGAGGAATCGAGGTTGCTGCAAGAGGCTGAAGTTGTCAGATTGCAGCAAGAAGAAGAAAGTGAGAGGCTATGGAAAGAAGCTGAGGAAGCCCAGCAGTAAAAGGAGGCTGAAGATGAAAGACAGCAGAAAGCTGAGGAAGAAGAGAAAGGGCAACGAGTAGAAGAAGAGCTTAAAGCAGGTGAAGATGCCCAGGCAGGTGGCTCCGGTGCACAGGACATGGAAATTGACATACCTCAAACAAGTGTCTCCGGCACTCAAAATGTGGATGCAGATACAGCACAAGCAGGTGGATCTGGTACCCAAAATGTGGGAACAGATTAAGCTCAGGTAGTCCAGACCCCACCAGCGGAAGTAGAAATAGACATTATGGACCTCCCAATTGTCCTGTACACTCCATCAGGAGAACATATGGTGTCCAGGTGGGATGAATTTGTCTATGATAAGAAAAGGAAAGCGATGGTCCTTAAATCAGAAGAGAGGATCAAAAGACTCTTCCAGGAGGATATCATTACCCACCGGGAGATCACTGTAATGCAGAATACAAATAAAGATCCCTTAGCTATGGCATCCGCAGTTGTAGAGACAGCAAAATCATCACTGGAGAATGTAGGTGATATAGTCAAAGAGAATGAATCGACAAAGAGAAGAGCTCGTATGCTACAATAGACTATGGCTAATGAACAATCCTACAGGGATCTTGTGGTGAACAAGTATGATCGCCTGTCTGTCGAGCACAAAGAGCTATCAGACAAGTATGACCAGCTGGAGGAAGAAAATGAACAACTATCGGTCTTTAGTATGATTGTGGAAGCAGAAAAGAACGATGCAGGAGCCAGAGTGTCCCAGCTAGAAGCAGACAAGCTGGCATTAGCTGAGAAATTAGAGCAAGTTGAGAGCAGAACGATGGACATGTCTCCTTTCCATGAGTTGTCCTGCAACATCCTGAAGCAAATATATGACACTCAGGAGCTAATCACTAATGAAGTTAGCAAGCTCAAGGCCATGGTGGTCAGACTAAAAGAAGTTAATGGAGAGGCCCATAGGCTTAAAGCTAAGCACACTCGGGTTAAGGAAAATATCCTGAGCCAGATAGAATGGCGAGAAGGAAAGGTGGATTTCCCCACACATCTCCCATTCAAGTCTGTGGAGGGTTTTAATGAAGACATAGCCCTTTTGGACTTCTGCAGAAACTGTGGCAGTAAGCTAATGGCCAGTGTACAAGGGACAAGGGATAGGATCAACGGTCTGTATCAAAGAATCTAGGGAGTGCATGACAGGTGCAAATTGAATTTCCCGCAATCCCTCGATGATTTCCCAGGTGAAGAACAACGCTTGGATGAACTAAAGGAAGAACTAGGCATCCAAACTGAGTATGTGAAGAAAATTGATGTCCTAGCAATTGACGACCTCCAACATTATATTGGAATGTCATCAGTCCACAACCATTTGCTTAAAGAAGTGCATCAAGCTGCAGTAACGGAATTTCAAGGCATTGGAGCAGAGCTTAGAAAAAATGTGACTTCTCAGAAAATCTTGCTCCCTGCTTCCGCAAACATAGTCATAAGGGTCACGGGTATATGGTATAGTTACATTACGGAGGAAGAGAAGAAAGCAGCAGCAGTGGCAGGAGCAACAGCAAACCCAGACTCTTCTCTCCCAGCAGCCCCAGCTTTGGTAGCTAGCTCGATTCCCTCTCTCTCAGCAGTAACAGAAACTCCAGCTGGCTCGATTTCTTCTTCCTAGGCAGCAGCAGCAGCTCCAGTGGGCTCAAGTGCCTCTTCTAAGGCAACAGAAGCAGCAACTATTGGATTGAGTGCTTCTCTTCCAACTGAAGCACACGTACAGTAGTGAAAGCGCTGAGTTAGAGCATTAATTCTGATTTTTTTTATTTTGGGCCTGCATATGTATGATACGTAGAACTATGGGACAGCTGTCCCTATCTTCTTTTAAAATAATTTCTGTAATGAAAAGGGAGTCACATTTTGTCTGTTATAGAAGAAAATTTCTGTAGATGACAAGTGTAAAAGGCCAGGTGGCATCCCAAAGGGAAATTTTGTAACTATAAATAGAAGTTAGGAAGGAATGACCAAGGACTTTTGGCAGGGAATTTTTTTTTCAAGACTTGTATGGGCTGACCTGCACATGTTTTAAGAAAATAAAATCTTCTAATGAAAGCCTAGAGAGGAGGTTTTGCATGGGAATAAAGAATGGATGTGTATTGGATTATTCTAGTGGCTTCCATACTTTAATGTGAGATCTTTCTTGCTGTCTCAATTATTTCTTTGTAACTAATGATTTTACTCATTTCTGTGCAAACGAATTCTCCTTTTTATGAGTAATGATGTGTTTCATATTAAATTAGAAGCTATCTTCTGATATTTCTCATCTTTGCTGTAGCTTTACCTGTAAGATTTAATGGCTATCTGTTATGTCTTTTAGATATCTCCTACAGCTCATTGCTCATGCTTTTAATTCGCTCCTTGCAGGGATAGTTAGATTTATTTCAGTCTTAAACTTAGATCTGTTTTTCCAATCTTGCATTTAGATTAAAAATTAGACTAGGCACTTGCATTTCATTATAAAACATAAAATCCAAAAGAAAGGTGTATCGGGCCATAACCGGTATAATTGGAATAAAACTCCAAATCCACGCTTGCCGGAACCGCTAACCGGACGGATTCCCTATACCAAACGGTAGATAATCTAATTGGGATCATCTATCAGGGAGAATCGCTTTCTGATTGATGCTATGATATCCGAGGCATCAACAGAACTTTTTTAGAGTCATCGTCAACCTTGTTGTTTGAATATTTTTCAGCCAATTGCAAAAAGCGCTTGATCTGTTGGTCGTCTTCAAAAACTTTCCAACTTTTGATGTTGTCAAGGATGGATGGGCGGTATCTCATTTCTACTTCATATCCTAGATGGGGCTTCTTGGGAGGATCGAAGGAGCTCGCCATTATGGCTAATGCGTTAGCCTGTAGATTCTCTTCTCGGGGCACAAAAGTAATTTTAAAAGCGTCAAAAAAATTGTCAATAATATCCCATGCCACATGGCGATATGCTTTGAGTCTAGGATGTTTAGTATGATGAATGTTTTTTATCTGATTCACCACAAGCTCTGAGTCTCCGAACACCGCCATATTAGTAACTCTCAAGTCTCTTGCCACTTGGAGGCCTAAGACAAGTGCTTCATATTCCGCGACATTGTTAGTGGTGTCAAAGTCAAGTTTGTATGCGAGCTTGACTTTGTCCCCCAAAGGTGACGTCAATATTGCGCCTACTCCAGATTCATTTTTGGCAGACGTTCCATCGAAGAAAAGTTTCTACACTAGATTTCGGCTATTTTCAGTGGCTGGTTCTGCTATCGGAATCTCTGTGACCTCGCCTTCGGCTGAACCTTCTTATGATAATCTGTAGCAGTGCATATTTTCATTAGCGGCATATATAGGATAATTTTTAGGACTATCTAGGTCGCTTATGACATATGCGAACATAGCTTCTCTATACAACCGCCTGGTTTCCACAGCAAAGACAGGTATCGTAGCATATTTCATATCCATCTGCATGGTCCTCCCATCTTTTTAGCCCAACTTCTCAACAGTAGCATGCCATATTTAGCAAGGACGTCAGCTACTACCATGTCCATCATTATGCTCTTTGCTGGTATCTGGGCTAGAGTAACCACCATATCTTTTATCATCCCTATGCATTTTACCTTTCTAGAATCAAAACTGTAAAGATCATGATATGGCTAGGTGATTTCCACCCAGTTGTTACATCATAACTTTGGGCATTAGATTGTGGGATGCTCCTAAATCTAGCACGCAATTGTGGAGAAGCTTATTATGCACATTCAGAGTGATGTAAAACGGAGCAGTAGGTTCTTCTTTATTATCAATATGTGGGCCACACTAAAAAGAGGGAGCCTCATCATTAAGGTTTATGGAATCTTGCTGCTCTGTGCCCTCGGATTTGTGCAGCAGCCTATCTATTTGGCCTTGGTAGATCGGATTTCTTATCAACTCAGTTACAACTCAGGGACCACTACTTTGAGTTTATTTAGCTCTTTCTCCAGACTGAAAGGGGTAGGCCTTTCTCTAGGGCTCAATTCTATTCTCTTGTGGGGGCTTATGCCTGGAAAATTAGGAACCTATGGGGTCTTGAATTTGACTTCTTTATCTTTAGAGAGAACTTTTACTTTGGATAGAGGATTTGCTTCAGGAGGCTTCATCTGATCTGGCTTCCGTGGGGATTTTCTAGTCATAAGTCCATTTTTCTCGGGTGCAGCTTCTAACCTTGGTCTTAAATTATACCTCTTTGGCATTTTTTCAGGTTGAGTACTACAAGAAGCTAGATGATCTTCAAAGAAATCAATAGTCTCTCGGGTACACAGAAGATCCGAGCTATCTTCTTCATACAACTATGAACTTTCATAGTCTTCTCTAGTGAGATGCATGAGATGTGAATCTTCTTCCACCCAATTTAGTTGTTTCTCAAAATCATCATAATATTTCTCTACAACAACACTGATCAGATTATTTTCTTTTTCACGAACAGGAGGTCTAAGTGGCTTTTCATCATTTCTTTTCTCTCTATACACCATTTTCGGATTAAAGGGTCGTCTAAACTGATTTTGAGGATGAGGAGGAGATTGTCGATTGGGACTGCTACCTTCAAGCTCTATTCTAGTGACCTTGTTTGAAAGGTTTTTTATGATACAAGTCATCTCGTCAATCTTAGCATCTCGAGATTCTCTGATTTCTGAAGATACCCCTTCTTCCCTAGCCTTTCCTTTATCTCTGGGTTCAACCTCATTTGTCATCTTAATCTTTCCTCTTGCTCTCAAATTTCCTTTGATGTCGATGGCATCATCTTGCATGTCGCGGAGTGAGACCAGTATTCTTTCTCTCAATGTTATGGTGAAATCCGGTGGGAAGGAAACTACATAAGTGACCCGAGCTACGGCTTTAGTAGGACAAATGTCCTCAGGTATTCTGAAATACTACTTATTAAATCTTGCTATGAAATCGACCACATTTTCAGAGCCACTTTTCTTTAGGGCGGAAAACTCTGTCAAGTAATATAAACTATCCATTTTAACTCCCCACTTCTTGAAAAATGTGGATTCCAAGATTTCCATAGTGCTAATAGAGGCATTAGGTAAAGATCTGAACCACTTTCTGGCCTCACCTTCTAGCAGCTGGGTGAAAATTCTCATGAATACATCATTGTGCTCGGTCAGGATATTGTCTGTGAAATCTTGAAACCGATCCACATGATCTTCGGAAGATGTCTCTCTACTACCATCATACTTCGGCAGCAGCTTCAAATAATGAGTAGGCATGTCATTCATGGGTGTGGGAAATTGCAAAGATCCATGACGACTTGCTACCCATCTTGGGGTTGGTGGAGGTAGTCCTCCACCTCCTCCTCCAAACATGGGTTGATTGCGATTCAAGGTTTCTGCCTGTGTGGCAATGAGGGTTCTGGGCGGAGTACTATGGTCTACAAGTTCCTCATCTATATCAAGGATCTTTCAAAAGCTTGGGAAATAAAAGGAAGAATTTGTATTTTACTGAAAAGGGTGGTTATCAGGTCTTCGGATAATAAAATCGGACTGGGGAAATTGCAGGCCGAACAACGGGGAGGAGAATCTACACTGGTAGCTTGGCGAAGTAGATTGGAATCTACCATGTCTGTGTCTCCAAGAAACTAAATATTCTAGGGCCACAAATGCTTCATGGTTGGGGTTCTGGCGAGTGTGTCTTCATCCAAATGCCAGGTTTGCTACTGTGGATTCGCCAGGTGGATTACAGCCTGCACCTCAATTTTATCCACCATGAAACTAAGAGCATATAATTATGTCATTATACCCAGGGAAGATTTATCTTCTTGATTGCATTCCCCGACAACGACGCCAAAAAAGATTTTAGTCCCAAAGACGTTCTAAACTTGTTTTTTAGAACAATGCCTCGGCATCAATAATCACTTCTGAAATTTTTTATTAAAGCACACAATAATCTGACAGGAATAATGTAGAATTCTGATATTGAAAAGTTAACGGGCAGTATTTCAATGTGCAAAGAAATCATACTTTAGTAGCAGATGAAAAATGGATTGGTGCAATATAAAGGTACTGTGTAAGTAAATCTTTATATTACATTTGTAGAAGGATGTGTTGAGCCTAAGGGAGGAATTCAACGGTCTAAACAAAATGAATTAGCAAAACACCATCGAATCATATGAGGGTATTACTTCAAGGTATATTAGCTTGAACACTTCAATCACCAATTACCAAAGAAGAAGTACTTTTAAGCATAGGCACTCATATAAATCTAGACAAGCTCTGCATATCATACATAAATGGAAGGGATGAAAAACAGAAGAAGATACTAACTCAGCACATCAAAACTTTGAATCCATTAGCTCCAAGATAGAGTAATAATATGTTCCTGTATATTGATCAACTGTCAAACATAGAAGTAACACTGCTTACATCAGAGAGCCAGCCTTTTGGCTATCGCCTACTTGACTATATATAGCCTTCCTACTCTAAAAAAAAATATGTTATGACTTGTTCATCTCAACAGCTCAGAGAAAGACAGTTTATACTCCATAACAGTGTTTGTTACAAATAAAAAAAAAGAATAAAAGACTTAGTCATCCGCCTGACCATAACCCAGGACCATTTTGATGATCAAAATAGTACGTCTGGCTAGACAAAGAAAAACGTGCCACCCTAATATATAGGATAACCACGATGTGAATCTTTCGGACCTACAAAGAACCTCTTTCATACTTATTCGACTTCCTTTGGCCTAACATGGATGTGGCTGCAACCATACAACTGACGAACGATGTTTCGCAGGCCACTACTGCTTCCCTCCTTCATCCCTTCCAAGCCCTTTTCTCTCACAACCTGGCTGCAATGGGACGAAGACTTACTACTGATGGCGGGCTATGGAACAAGACCTGATGTAACTGATGCTTGGTTAGAATCACTAAGGTACTACTGCTCCGCCATCTGATCATCCTTTACTGGGACCGACATGTCTCAACCCCCCGTGCTTCTACAACTGAGAGGCCACTCTTTCTTTTCACTGCTACACAAGCTGAATTCTCCTTAGACATCTCGAATGAGACCTCGGGTTCGTCTCTCCTACTGACATACAGATGCAAATCAGCCGGCTACTCATGAACACTGGTCGTCTAACCTCTCAGTGTTCCTGGAGAGGCACCTCTTGAAATGTAGTGAACCATGGGGAAAAGCTAAGCTAATTCGCTCGAACCGAAAAACAAGTGACCAGCTTTCAGTGAGGAAAAAATGAGGCGAAGGAGCTCTTAATGAAACAATAATGTCCAGCGGGGTGTTTATAGAACTAGCTAGGCCTTCCTTGGTAAACGAGCCTATACCATTTGTAATTATTTCCTGACACCTTTCGAGCTTAGCACGCAGAGGATGAGCTGTAACTTAGTACGATGCCAACAAAATTAATCATTACTAGAGATGGTCACATCAGTGCGAAGAATGAAAACGACCAAAACAAAACCACTTATGGTATTCAGGCTATTCGAAAAGTGGTTTTAGAAACCCCCTTTAGAACCCCTGAATGACTCTGGAGGCGCCATGTGGAAACAGTGTTTTTTTCTCAGGGAGGGGCTGCTTGCTATATACTTCGTGCATCCTTTCTACCCTAATGCCCTTTTAACTGTCGATCTCTTGCCAAGCTATCTTGGGATGAGTGTCTAAAAAAACGCAACTCGGGGGATGGGTCCCGCTCCATACCTATTTGTCAGTAGGATCACCTACACTCCAAAATACACGTGCAGCTTTACCGGCTGGTTTCAGGGCCTTCGAAAAACAGTTTGGGACAACCATATTGACGGTCCTGAATAACTGAGAAGACGACACGTGTAAATGATGGTTTCTAGTCAGGGACAGTTCGTTCCTTGGAAAAACATAGGCCACTCATGGATCCTAAAGATGTCCCTTTTAACACCGGCTTATGCGAACTGATATAATGAGCCTTTACTGTGTTTTTACCAAGAGGACTAATTCCAGCGACCTCTACCCATGTAATTTTGATGCCTCTAATCATCTTTCAGACATAGCTTCTAATTTAGCTGACACCTTTTCTTTGATAGCAAATATCACTAACATTAGGATTTGAAGACTTTCAACATCATAAAAATAGAGAGTATATTGCATCTTGATACATAATGGAAATGAATATACATTAAGGATTATAATGTAACTTTTTATAATTCTTTATATGACCCCAAAGATCCTATTAGGTCTCCCATGGACTAAATATAAATATTCTATTCTAACAAGACACCTTATTTTCAAACAAAACAAATTCAAAATGATAGATGGTTAGATGTCTATTTGTATAATCTCAACACTCCCTAACTAACATCTAACCATTGAGAGTTCCCTCTTTAAAAAAAACTATTGATACATGTAACGAGCATATGTTTTTCAATGATACCAATATCTTTAAGTTTACCAAATTTCCACACATCTCCTACAAAACCCATTTAAGCTAAACCTTCACACACCCAAAAAATGGTTCTTGATACATGGAAGAAGACTGAAGTTCATTCACTCTTCTTCAAGAAAAAGAAAACAAAACAACACTAAGATTGGTTTAATGAGCACCTACAATTTCAACTTCAATTTTGTGTTTATAATGTAAATATTTAAAAGAGAAGGTCAAATGGTGATATAAAAAAGTATCAAACTTCTATCTAATTCTTTAATGCACATAAGATAAGGAAACACCTAGTAATTAATATCTAGCTATTAATTCAATGTGTTATGAAATAATGAAATATAATAATATATATAATAAATGTGGATTGTCTTAAGAAAGTTGTATCAAATCGTAGTTTGAGATTGAAAGTGTCTCTAGTGTCCTCTTAAGTCATAAATGACACCATAGGCGCAGTTTTCAATGCACCAAATGATGGTGTAGAAGGTATTTCTTGAGGAAAAAATTCATGATGAAATGGATATCTTGTGTTTTTCGTTGGGAGTGACACTAGCCTAGGACTTGAAATTTTGTTGTTGTTGTCTCCTATCCACTGCACACTGAATAACTTGGTTAACTACAAAAGAATCAAGATATTTACTCCCATGCAGTTGTGCCTTATCCATAGGAAGTGTTGGATATTATGTCATGTTTGGATGTTGACTACTAGATATGCATTTTTTTAGTTACTTCTCATGGTTTATAACCAAAGGAAGATAAATTTTCTAAAGCTTCCAAAGGGGCCAATATAAATAAAGGGAGGCTGTAAGTCCCTATCCCTAAGTAACTTGAGGAAAGTCTACTATACAATCAATTCAATTGTTATTGATTGGCATGAATAGATGCAATATGAGTTTGGTTTAGGTTCCCTTTCATTATGGTATGGTGAAATACAAACTCATCGAATGCCCTTGCACAAAGACAAGGTGCACTGCAAAAAATGGGTAGCATCTCATAGTAGTAGGATGTGCTAAGAGATTCTTTAAAAAGATATTGGCTAAGGAAAGAAAATTTTGGATTTACTACAAGAGATCCCACCCACATAGAAAAAGAGACTTGGTTGGATATATATACTAGGGTGCCATGGTTCGCATGTTGACCCAATGATGTGTATTTTCCATTACTTGGGGTGGAAATTATTGGACATAAACATTATATGAAACTATTGGATTGATCCAGTGGGTGAAACCAATGGATAAAATTGTTGGATATAGGATCCTTGGTTGTATTTCCACGTTAACACAAGTCACCAAAGGGTTTAACGGCATTAAAAAAAAAGTAGTTAGTGGGCACATGTCACCTTTGAGCATGCATAAACATTGTGGGTGGATGGATGTCACTTTTGGGTGTACATATTGGACAAGGAGTAGAATATAAGGCACAAAGTCTAGAGTCTATATGGAGTGTTTACACTTATTGACTCAAGAATTCCAGGCATTCAGTGTAGACTCTACATAGGTGTATCAATTGATTTTTTTAGTCTACATGTTGAGTCAATAAGTGTCATCATGATAGAAGTTCATGATCAGAAACTAGAATTGACAGAGTTTTGTCCTCCTATTGTTTTCAATGTATTTGGTTGGGGTCCTCTCATCCTTCGGATATCCCATGTATGGATAATCCCATCTAATAGACAATTTGAAAAGAAAAGGAAGAATCTACATCTCAAGATTAATGTCGAGGTTTCTTTAGATATTGGCATCCTAGTGACATCACTACAATGGGAATTTTGCATATTATTAGACAATGAAAAAGGAAATTACGCGTTTGTCAAGTGAGCACGGAAATCACCAGTTTGTAAAATAAATTGACCTCTTGTCACCTGTAATTTTCATTTTCTCGATTGATGATTCAATGGGTTTCCTATCTAGATTGAATGATTCGTTGTCTAGACAATGATTGGCATGCAAAAGCAAGGAAATGTGGGAACATATCATATACAACAATCCATGATCAAATTCCCAAAGATGTCTTCAATGTTCATTTCTAGACAATCTAGTCCTATGTTTTATTGTCAGCAAAAAGAAGTTTGGAAGCCATTAATTTCAGGCATGTTTATACACCCATGCAGGTACAGAAAAATGTAGGAAGTGTTCTCTCTCTAAATTGCAGAATCAAAGGGTTAAGATGGAAATGTTCAATTGCAAAATGCAACAAGTGTTTAAGTTCATTCATGGGACCTCAAGGAGAGCTTCAGATATACTCAAGTCATGCAAATGAATTAATCACATAAAACAAAGTGATAATAAATATAAGGAATCGTATACATCCATGTTCATAATTCTTTAGGCACACTTATAACATTCTTCAATCATTCATCACAAAAACACAGTGATAGTAGAAACAATAAACTGCATATAAATGTTCATGAGCTTAATACAAAAATAATAACCATAATAACTTTGCAAAAAGATGCTTTTCACTCCCATAAGACTCTCAACATCTTAAAATGGATAGGGAGGTACCAAAAATAGGCCACTAACTCATGAAAATGAATGAGTATGTCTATGCTACCAGTTAATCATGTTTGGAATAATGCAACTTCAAGAAATTATGCTTGCTGATCTAGATTGAACCTCATGGATGTTTTCCAAATAAAGCTAAAAATTCTATTAAGAAATTTCCCATAAATTTAAAAGATCGGGTTCAAGAGTCCTATAAAGGTATTTCCTTTGACTGAATGGAGCACCATTTTATTGCAAGACATAACTCTCACATATCTAAAGTCACAAAGATAAGCAACATTTCTAGTTCCCATAACAATATTTTAAGGTTTCATATCATGATTGATAATCTTATGAGAATAGATATAATGATGTGCCAACACCAATTTCCTAGCAATATCCTAAAATTGTGGTTTAGGAAGGCATTTGTCATCTTCAAGAATCTCAAAGTGTTCACTGTCTGCAAATTTGGGGACAACACAAAACTGATGTAGACTTTTGAAGGAAACCTAAGTTGAAGTTGATACATCCTTTACTTTTACATCATGAGCAATACTAATAATTTCCCCTTTAGCTTGCATTGAGTACCTTGAAATCAATGCCCCCAACCTCTTGCCTATGGTAATTGAATCTTCCCTCCTACAACCATACAAATGATAATGATTTGTTGTTGTTATTTCTTTCTTAGTAACCAAGTTTGTCATTCCTAGTGTTTGGTCAAAGATCTCATTCCTTGAGATGTTAAAACTTTCATCTATGGCACATCTGTCCCACACATTAGTTGAATTGGAATTTCAAATATCAAATAATTAAATTGGCAGAAAATTACCTTATACTAGAACTCCCATCAATCAGATTATGGTCATGTTCATTTTCCTCAGTTCCTCTAAATTTTATTGCAGACAGAGTACTATCAACGAAGCTCAAAGTTTGATTGCAGACAGACTACTATCAACTAAGCTCATTTCCTCTTGTGTGATATCCCTTTCAACCACCTTTATAGGCTTGGGTTCCACAATTACCATCATTACCAGTCTATCTATTTTTCATGTCTCCTAGAAACTAGTTGGCAAGGATTTACAGTACCCTTCTAATCAATTTTAGATCTCAGGTTTAGGAAAAATCCCACCTTTCAGATAGAGGTCACACACAGTTCCTAAAACAAACACATCTTAAACATTAACCAAATTACTTCCCAATTTCTCCAAGTCTTCTTCTTTAAAATCATCTTCCTTCTAACTACCGGTCCAGCCAAAGGCGACCCATTAGAAACTTCAAATCTAGTTATAGAGAGTCCAAAGGACTCAGTGAAGTTACAAAACGAAAGAGCTCTAAACTTCATAGCCTTGTAACCATAGCTACGACAGGAAGGGATGAATGATTGGGAGGACCTAGACTTACCATTCGTATGCCAAAAACCAAGATTTCGGTCACCTGTTAGCACCCAACGTAGTGAGTGTCATAACCTACGACCTTCCAGTAAAATTCAAAGGAAAACCACAAGTTAAACCCTGAGATAAAACAAATACATACAGGATGAAGGAAGAAAATATTAAAAGCTGTAGGTAGAAGTTACTTGGCAGTGAATCGTGACACTCTCCGCCTCCTTACATAGTGAACAACGAGTGCACTATGCTCAGGTCAGAGCACTCTCAAGCCAGACGTAGCAAGGGACTACTCTCAGCCAAAATCCATGAAAATGACAAACGCAAGGATGCAGACCAAGGTAAAACCATTGTGCCCAGCTAGCCAGAAGGCCACGTGATTCTCACATGTTGCATTTAAAACTCCAACCACATCCTTTTTCCATTTCAATAAACTTACCCCATGCTATAGTTAAAATCGTGAAGGCATCAAACTACATTTATTTATGCCATGACTTTCCAAAGAGTTAGTCCTTAGCCTTTTCTTTTAAACACATAACATTAGACCTTGCTAGAATTTTGATGTAGGTAACTTAGGAAGGAGCCATCATATTTATGCCTGCAAGACATATTACAAAAAGTGCATTAGCAAGTTTGCAAGTAAGCTAGGATAGTTCCAAACATCACCCTTACCTCTCGACAGCTTCGCCAACGGTATGAATATCAACATCAAGACCCCAGAAGGGCTCACCCTCTTCTCGCAAAGTCCATCAGGCCTGGATTAGTGACATAAACCAGTTTAAACATTTAAATTAAACAAACCTACATATAAAACTTTAAAAGTGAAGTAATTAAAGAAAAGACCTTACAGAACTAAGTGTGCCAAGACTGAACTATGCACATCACCCTACCATACTCCATTGCTTCTGCAGAAACATAAATGGTGAAACTGATTCTCTTAAGACATAGTTCTCATTGCATCAAACAATTACCAACTTAACTTCCCAGTGCTGAATTTAATTTTCATTACATTATCTATTTAGGAAATATGAATAGTAAAATGAAATTTTTTTAATGTCCTAGGAAGAATGAAGAAGGAAAAGAACAAGCTGTTGATGTATATGTAACTTCGGAATGTATTTCACATATATGTATATTGTATTCCTATAGAGATGTTATTATTCCTCTATACGGAAGTGGTTTTATTCCTATAGAGTTGTTATTATTCCTCTATACGGAAGTGTCGTCATTTATATTGTAAGTGTCATAACTTATACTTGATGGGTTATTAGACCACCTTGTTGGGGTCGTCCCTGTATAATTCATGTGGGTCGAAGGGTTATTAGACCACCCTAGTGGGGGTCGGCCATGTGGGTAAAAGGGTTATTAGACCACCCTATTAGGTGTCGGCCCAGTTAGCATTGTGTTATGTGGTTAAGTTAAGTCCGACCTAGTAAAGGTTATTAGGCAAGTCAATTCTAGCATAAATAGAGATCGGGAGATCTCTATTTCATCATTCTATTCACTCACTCACACATTGGAGAGTGGCACACTTTTGGAGGAGGAGGCTCTGCTTCTAGGAGAAGACTATCTCTTGTATTCTGGTTGTATCATTTCTCTATCTATCTCTGAGGAAGTTATTGGGGTTTTTCACCTTTATGGTTTTCCCCAAGTAAATTCTGTGTCTCTTGTGTGCTTGCATTATTGTGTCCATGATTGATATGATGTAGATTTGTTGTACATGTTGTTCTCTCAATTAAGATCCTAGATCATATTGATGTAAATTTTGAAAATTTAACATGGTATCAGAGCTAGCCTGAAAGAAGGCATGATATGGCATGTATGACACTTGTTGCACTTACGATGCTAGGGCTTGATATAGCAAAAACCAGTCATCGTAGCACTTTCGCTATAAATCCATTTTGGCGAAGGTTTCGGATCTGAAACTTTTACATGTCGAAGACCAGATCCCCATGTACCTTGTGTCCAAAGGAAAAACTCTAATAGGTTGTACTTTGTGATTTATGATCTGTACAATATAGGGTTTCTGCCTCTTCCAGATCTGAGTCAAAAACTGATGATCTTGGGAAAAAGGTCATAACTTGGGCTAGGGAGCTCCAAATGAAATTTCGTAAAATGTGATAGGTAGTAAATAGAATGCACTATCTCAGAAAACGTTTTTAGAGGCCGAAGTTGAACCAGTGACACGTGGTATGCCGTACAAGTTCTCTCTCCTGTTTTATCCCATAAACAGGTCACGTTGCGACACATGGCATAACTATCTCCTAGAGAATCCAATTGAGGTCATACCTATAGGGATAGAAAGATGATAGTTTGGGCCATCTCAAGAAAATGTTTCAGACCCTTTGGATCGAAAGGTTCGTAGTTACACCAGAAACAATCAGGTACATATTTTTGTCATAATAGAATTATTTTTTGAGCACCTTCATTCATGGCTTCCGGAATTTAGGGTTTCGGAGAAAGTTGAAATTTTTGTAATAGGAGACTACGGCTGAATGCCACTCATCAAAATAGAAATTTAGAGACCAATTTCATAATTTTTGGTTGGGCAGAAGACCGGGCTTGATCATACCCTAGTTTGGGACTTTGATTGGAAAAGTGGAAAATTAGGGCTTCTGCAAAAATGGGAATTTTTGAAATCTGTGACCACGGCTGGAAGCTCCTCAGAAAAATAGAAGCTTAGAGCTTTGGATCAAAACTTTTGATTGGGAAGAATATTGGGCTTCATCAAACCCTAGTTCGGGGTCACGTCTAGTGAATACGAAAGTTTCAAAGGCAAAATTGAGGAATGAAACTTTGCAGTTTTCAAATTCTGAATATACCAGCTTGATCATCTCATCAAGGCGCATATTTCTATCTTTCCGAAAGTTTGAAATTTAAAGTATGAATTTTTGGGGTTTCTCTGACAAACCCTAATCCAGCTCCAGGTCCAGTTCTTGCAAATCAAGTGGATTGGGTTAATCCTAGAAGAAGATGGATTGGTCACCTGCATAAGTGAAGAAGTTCCTGTTTCAGAGGGAGATGAGGCTAAGGCCTTACATAAGAAGATTACAAGAGATCTCGACAGGTATGACTCATCGAGGTATGTTTTGAGATTTGTTCATGATTAAGTTTATGGTATGTTTGTCTTCATGTTATTACAGTTAGTACAATCTTGATTTTAGATTTGTCGTATCACCTTAACAAAATTATGAATGCATGATAGAAGATATTCATTGGTTAGGGTGTTGACACCTATGATTGTAATAATGCATTATGGTGTTGTATGAGGTTTATGTTGTCTGCTAACATAAAAGGTACACCAAGAAAGACAAATCATGTTCTACTTCAAGAACATATGATCATGGTGACATGAAGACAAAGATTCATCCATTGTCATGGATCACATAGAAGATCTACTTACGAGGTATGTATAACTTGGTTCTACAATGGTTAACTTATGAGCATGTAGGTTACTAGCACAAGTCACTGAAGAGAACCAGAAGACATTATGCGGGTATGTTAGACATAACTAGCTAGCATGCTAATCCAGGTATGTTTTTCATATATCAAGCTAGAATCCTACCTTGTGTTAGGATCTTATACTGTTGTGTTGTTGATAATGATTATTCATGAAGTCATAGGTTTGAATAGTCATGGTTGTATGCATATTATGTTTCTTACCATAATTGATGATATGACTAACCAGAAAAATCATGAAGGTGTAGGTTTGAGTAATCACGGGTTTATGCATATTATATCTCTTATCTTGATTGATGATTTAACTAATTAGAAGAGTCCTATGATCAAATAAGAATATGCATGAGTAAAAGAAGACTTCCATGAAACCTTGGATACTAATGTTTATTATCTGTGTTTGAAATGATCATGACTATATATGCTTAAGATTATTGTGTTTTGATAGTATTAAGAATATACTAATGAATGTATAATTATGTATGAGACCTCAACGATAACACAATGATGATACTAATAAGCATGCATAGTGATTAAGGATGGATATAAGTTCAAGGATAGGTAATCCAGAAAGCAAAGATCAAGAGGGAGCACACTCCAGCAGTTCCTGCAAGGATACAAATATTTAGAGGGAGTTGACCACTTCTCACAATCCACATCATAATGGGGTTGCAAAGATTCAAAGGGAGTCCACCCAGCAACCGAACAAAGATAAGTATTTCAAATTTTCATTTCTTACATAATGTATATTCTTATGTTCCTAGAATTAGGTTGTGTATTATGCATATTAGAATAGTTACATTGATGAACAGTATACTACTAATATACATGGGTAAGTGGCCTATGGAACTGTACAACATTGCATTACTACTTATCTAGAATGAAATCTCTTTGCTGACATGTTAGGAGTTGTGCACACTCTTAACAATGTTATGGTAGAGATTGGAAGGCATCTAGAAAGTTACGGGATATGGATAAATGTTGTATTGAAGCATTGGATAAGATAATTGCATGACTGTATGACATATTTCTTAATGTGTAAGAATTTGTTCTGAAAACTATGAGCTGTTTTCTAATCATGCAATTTAACTTGTTGTGTAGGAAAGATCGTATACCGTCACCTACAAAAGAAGGACTACAACATTTCTTCAGCAACAAAGTTATCTCTTGAAAATATTGAAGATATTGAAGTTCCCAGGATCTAGGAAGATTGCCATGATCGAGGAGTACCAGTCGATCATGAAGATGTTTGGGATGCAGTACCAAGACCTGAAGGGAAGTTTGTTGTGACTTCCAAATGGATCTATAAGATTAAGCATGCTACAGGTGGTAGCATAGAGACTTTTTCTCCTATAGCCAGATACACTTCCATTAGATCAGTACTTGCTCTGGCTGCAGTGATGAAGTGGAAGATACACCAGATGGATTTCAAGACTGCTTTCTTGAATGGTGTAGTTGAAGAAGAAGTGTATGTGGAGCAGCCACTTGGTTCTGAGACACATGACAGGGAGTCATATATGTGCAGAACTTGGTATGGTAGGATAGATAGATTTCTATCTAGTTTGGGCTTTACCAAAAGTAAAGCGGATTCCAACCTTTACTACAAGGTTGAGGAAGGCAATCCAGTGATACTACTTTTGTATATGGATGACATGTTTATTATAGGTGAAGATAGATTGATTGTCGACACGCAGCGGAAGCTTGCTGCCAAGTTCGAGATGAAGAACTTGTGGATGATGCACTATTTTCTAGGTATGGAGGTGTGGCAGAGTGCAAATGGAATCTTCCTTGGACAAGGGAAGTATGCAGTAGAGATCCTGAAGAGGTTCGAGATGATGAACTACAAGGCTATGGCCACACCTATGGCATCGAACCTGAAGCTTATGTGTGATGCTTCGTCTGATCCGGTTGATGTCACGATGTATCATCAGATGATTGGGTCCTTGATGTATCTGATGAACACGAGACCAGATATTTGCTTTGCGGTGAACACATTGAGCCAGTTCCTGACGGATCCGAGGAGTGTTCATCTGGTTGCGGTAAAGCATATTCTGAGGTACCTGAAGGGTACAGTTGATTATGGGCTCAAGTATGAAGCGAATCAAAAGTTTAACCTACAGGGTTATGTTGATTCAGATTGGGAAGGCAGTGCTGCAGATAGGAAAAGCACATCTGGGTGTTGTAAAGCATATTCTGAGTTACCTGAAGGGTATAGTTGATTATGGGCTCAAGTATGAAGCAAATAAAAAGTTTAACCTACAGGGTTATGTTGATTCAGATTGGGCAGGTAGTGATGCAGATAGGAAAAGCACATCTGGGTGTTGTAAAGCATATTCTGAGGTACCTGAAGGGTACAGTTTATTATGGGCTCAAGTATAAAGCGAATCAAAAGTTTAACCTACAGGGCTATGTTGATTCAGATTGGGCAGGCAGTGCTGCAGATAGGAAAAGCACATCTGGGTGCTGCTTCAGTATGGGATTAGGTGTGATCTCTTGGTTTAGCAGGAAGCAGTCCTGCATAGCACTGAGTATAGCCGAGGCAGAGTATGTTGCAGCCTATTTGGCTAGTTGTGAGGTAGTATGGCTTCGGAAGCTACTGTCTGAGTTATTTGATCTCCCGTTGGATGCTACTGGTATCTTCTGTGATAACCAGAGTTGTGTGAAGCTGTCCGAGAACCCAGTGTTTCATGACAGGTCGAAACACATAGAGATCAAATATCACTATATCAGGGATATGGTGCAGAGAGGAGTTGTGAAGCTCCTGTATGTTGTGACGGACGAGCAGATTGCAGATGTACTGACGAAGCCACTAGCCAGAGTAAAGTTCAAATACTTTAGGGAGAGGCTTGGTGTTCTTCAGATCGACGACACTTCGAGGAAGAAGTGATGGACACATTTGCTGAAGCCATTCCAAGCATGTTGGAAGGAGGATCCTTCACACGGCTGTGCATGTAAGCACTAGATGATGAGCATCAGGATGATGTTCTAGTTTCTGCTTTGTATGATCAGTTGGATCATTTATATGTATATGTATGTACGCATCAAGTTGGATGCTAGATATGATCAGTTGGATCATTTATATGTATATGTATGTACGCATCATGTTGGATGCTGGATATGATCAATTGGATCATTTATATGTATATGTATGTATGCATCATGTTGGATGATGGATATGATGGATTGGATCATTTGTATGTATTTTGTATATGCATCATGTTGGATGCTTGGATCATGTATTTGTATATGTATCAGGTGGATACATTGTATGATCATGTAGATCATGTATGTTGATATGTATCATGTATTTTTATTTGTATCGGGTGGATACACTGTATGATCAGGTGGATCATGTATGATGATATGTATCAGGTAGATACTTGGTATGCATCAGGTGGATGCATTGTATGATCAGGATGATCATGATGACGAGATTTAGGGTGTTGCTCCAGATGATATGTATCAGGATGGTACAGTGATGATGATCAGTGTGATCATGAGCATCAGGATGATGCTTTGTGTGATGATAATCTGTTGGATCATGAGTATCGGGTTGATACTTGGAGGTCAGAGATGATATGTGGCAGGTTGTGCAAATAACATGTAATCAGCCCTGGGAGATCTTGCCGGTCATGCTGCGGCACATAAATGTTCCTGGGATACTCTTTCCGGTATTTCTATGTAGTACGTAATCAGTCCTTAGATATCCGATAGGTTGATTTGTGTGCTCGTAATCAGTCCTGGGATGAGGTATTACTACGGAGACATGTAATCAATCCTGGAGATCCGAGAGGTTGAGCTATTTGCTCGTAATTAGTCCTGGGATGCTCTTTAGAGATCTTGTCGGTCATGCTGCAGCACATAAATGTTCTTGGGATGCTCTTTAAAGGTTTTGTCTATCCACATGTAATTAGTCCTGGAGATCCGAGAGGTTGAGTTGTGTGCTCGTAATAAGTCCTGGGATGCTCTTTAGAGATCTTGCCGGTCGTGCTGCGGCACATAAATGTTCCTGGGATGCTCTTTAAAGGTATTGTGGAGGAGATGCATGTAATTAGTCCTAGGAGATCTTGCTAGTCATGCTTAGGCACATAAATGTTCCTGGGATACTCTTTCTGGTATTGCATCTGCACATAAAATTAGTCTTGAGAGGCCACCTCTATCAGACCGTTCGCACAGATGATGAAGACATGCAAGTAGTGGGCCTACATCTAGTATGAAAAAGGATTGGCTCTGTAGAAATTCCTATGACAAGTAGATTTAGAGATTGATTGAGATAGTAGCAATAGTGATGATGATGATGACTCGATGATGATTATCCAGTGACGATGATCCAAAGAAGATGACTTGTGCTAGAAGACCTGTGTCGAGAAATACCTTCCTAGTTAAGAGGGAGTGCTGATGTATATGTAACTTCAGAATGTATTTCACATATATGTATATTGTATTCCTATAGAGATGTTATTATTCCTCTATACGGAAGTGGTTGTATTCCTATAGAGATGTTATTATTCCTCTATACGGAAGTGTCATCATTTATATTGTAAGTGTCGTAACTTATACTTGATGGGTCATTAGACCACCTTGTTGGGGTCGGCCCTGTATAAGTCATATGGGTCGAAGGGTTATTAGACCACCCTAGTGGAGGTTGGCCATGTGCGTCAAAGGGTTATTAGACCACCCTATTGGGTGTCGGCCCAGTCAGCATTGTGTTATGTTGTTAAGTTAAGGCCGACCTAGTAAAGGTTATTAAGCAAGTCAAGTCTAGTATAAATAGAGATCAGGAGATCTCTATTTCATCATTTTATTCACTCACTCACACTTTGGAGAGTGGCGCACTTATGGAGGAGGAGGCTTTGCTGCTAGGAGAAGACTATCTCTTGTATTCTGGTTGTATCATTTCTCTATCTATCTCTGAGGAAGTTATTGGGGTTTTTCACCTTTATGGTTTTCCCCAAGTAAATTTTGTGTCTCTTGTGTGCTTGCATTATTGTGTCCATGATTAATATGCTGTAGATTTGCTGTACATGTTGTTCTCTCAGTTAAGATCCTAGATCAGATTGAAGTAAATTCTGAAAATTTAAGACAAGCAGCAAAAGTAGTTGGCAAGGATGGAAGGCATTTAGAGAGGATGAGTTAGCACCCAAGCTAGAGACAACCTTCTCCATGGTATCATGTCTTTCCACTAACACCATCTCTAGTGTAGGTTGGTGGTATATGGTTAGTGGATCATCCAAACATGTGACATTCAATAAGAAGGATTTCAATAGACTTAAAGAGAAAGAAGTTGGCATACAAGTAGAGTTACGCGATGATGCCACATATCTAGTTACCAAGATGGTATTTGGCTCTTTCCACATGATGCCATCACATGTTGTTCTTGATTTGAATGATGTTTTGTATGTTCTTGGTTTAAGTAATAATCTTGTTTTAGATTAAGATATGACACCTCTTAAGTGTGTGGAGTTTGATTAGAAGTAATTTGTCATAATAAAGTGTAGCACTATTGGAACATTTGGAACACGATATTTGGTTGCTTGCACTATGGAGCACTTCCACCTGTGAAGGAAATAGTGCAGGGATTTCCAAACTTTGTGATCTATAAGCTAGGTATGTGCAAGGTTTGTGCACTTGGAAAGCATACAAAGATTGATTTTCCAAGTAGTGTGCATACAAAGATTCATGAAAATGTATGTTTACCTATGTCATCGACTTCTTTAACTGGTAATATTTATTATGTTTCATTTATTAATGATTCCTCTCCCTTTGGTATTCGAGTTCATGAGTCCCTCTCCCTCCTACCTCAAGCATTGCTTAACACTATGTCACCCTCCATAAAGACCTGTATATACTTTATGAATACCAATTATGAAGTATTCAATAAGTTTCATGAGTTTAAGACTCTTGTGGTTACATGTAATTAATAGTTTTATGCCTAGTGCCAATATTATTGTGCATGTGTGATGGACATTTTATGCTTACTCCTTTGAAATCTCACTTTCATTTATTTAATATTTTTATCCATAATTATCATGGCATGGGAAGAACCACTCGATCACGTGAAATCATTCATGCCACAAGATGGGCCACTGTGCGTATTGATGTTCTAGGAAGAAGGAAAAGAACAAGCAACAAAAGTTGTTGGCAAGGATGGAAAAGCATTCAAAGTGGATGAGTTAGCACAAAAATCTAGAGACAACCTTCTCCATGGTATCATGTCTTTCCACTAACACCATCTCTAGTGTAGGGTGGTATATGGACAGTGGATCATCCAAACATGTGACATTCAATAAGAAGGATTTCAATAGACATACTGAGAGAGAAATTGTCATACAAGTAGAGTTACGTGATGATGCCACATATCTAGTTACCAATATGGAGTTATGTGTTGTTCTTGAGTTACCAATATGTACATGCAAGGGTTGTGCACTTGGAAAGCATACAAAGATTGCTTTTCCAAGTAGTGTGCATAGATCAAGATAGTTCCTTGATATGATTCATGAAAATGTATGTTGACCTATGTCATCAACTTCTTTAATTGGTAATATTTATTATGTTTGATTTATTAATGATTCCTCTCCCTTTGGTATTCGAGTTCACTCCCTCTCCCAGCTCCTACCTCAAGCATCGCTTAACACTATGTCACCCTCCATAAAGAACTATATATACTTTATGAAGACCCATGATGAAGTATTCAATAAGTTTCATGAGTTTAAGGCTCTTGTGGTTACATGCAATTAATAGTTTTATGCCTAGTCCCAAGATTATTCACTTATACTCACTTATATTCAGATAACATTTTTAAAATCTCACTTATATTCACTCGCTAGCTTTTGTCTCATTACTCTTTAAATTTTTTTCTTTTAATACAGTATCTCCGGTTGGAGCGATTGAGATTTTTTAAGGTCATCTTGAAACCAAATAGTACTAAACTTTTCACAATTCAAATGTTACATAAACCCTAGGAGGTTCCTTTAGTACAACATGTGTAGTCACTAGTGTGAGTTCTTAATCAACATGGTATTATGTCTAATCTCAATTCAAATTCCGTGTCAATATTTTTTTTTAATATGACCATGGATGATGGTGATGGGTTTATATGTACTTCATTCTTGGATGTTATAGAGCAACATCAACCGGCCATGCTAACCCAACAATGCCACTTTTTACTCTTTTGGGGCTTAGCAAGATTATGCCCAATTTCTATTTTCGTGTGGAACACCTAGCAATACCAAGTGGTTAAGAACAGGTCTCGTTGAAACATCTTATTTCAACTATAAATTGATCATAAGGAAAGGGGAAGAACTATGTAACTATGTAACATGATGGTGATAACGATGATTGATTATGATGATGATGATGGTGATGATGATGATGACGATGAAGATGACGATGATGATGATGATGGTGATTATGATGATGACGATGAAGATGATGATGCCGATGATGATGAAGATGATGATGATGATGAAGATGATGAAGATGATGAAGATGATGATGTCAAGGTACTAAATACAAGCTAAAGGGAAAATGATTAGTATTTCTCATGATGCTCCATAGTAACCGAATATTTCTCTGTATTTTTCATCATTGATATGAGAATCCGATAACAAGGAACAATCTTATGCAAGAAAGTGTTAACAACAAGGAAATGGATTCTATCTAGTAGTGATTCCCTAGTTTCTATCTCATGACTCTATTTATTAGTAATGTAAAATCAAAGCATATTCTATTATAACCTTTATAAGTTAAAACCATTTTAATACATTCTTAAAATTATAAATTCAACTATAAACTCTACCCATCTTAGAACAAAAGAATCCGACAATCTCACTAAACCACCGACGCCAACCGCTATTGGTCTTTCTGGGTATCTGCATCGGATATCCATAGACGACGATGATGATGATGATGATGATGATGATGATGAAGATGATGATGAGGATGATGAGGATGATGAGGATGATGATGATGATGAAGATGATGATGATGGTGATGATGATGCTGACAATGAAGATGACGATGCCGATGATGATGGTGATGATGATGGTGATGATGTTGATGACGATGAAGATGACGATGCCGATGATGATGAAGATGATGATGATGATGATTATGATGATGATGTCAAGGTAGTAAATGGAAGCTAAAGGGGAAATGATTAGTATTTCTCATGATGCTCCATAGTAATCCAATATTTCTCTTTATTTTTCATCATTGATATGAGAATAAAATAACAAGGAACAATCTTACGCAAGAAAGTGTGATTAACCGCTCCCGAGCTGGCAAGTGTGGGAGGAGTCCTTTTTGACTCCGAAGGAAAAAACCCACCTCTAATATTTAGACCCTCTTCTCCTATGTAGCTAAGGATTTTAACTCCATCTCTTTCCTCCATGTCCTGAGAAACAACAATAAAGAAGCAGACCACATGGCAAATATTGGTGCCGTTTTAGATTGTGGTTCGATGATCATCAATGGCCTTAGCATTGTTACCAACTGGGTTCCTTAGTCCCTTTCCTATTTTGTTTATGACCACCTTGCATCCTAATTCCCTTCCCGCAAACATTACAAAATAAAAAAAAAATTATGGAGTAAAGGTAAGATTTCCTTGGGATCTTCTTCCTGGCATCGATCCTCTCCTGTGTACCTCTAGAACACTTAGTGCCCTCACTGGTCTCATCCCATCTGCGCCACATGCGCATGAATGTAATACTACATCCACCTTCTGCCCTACCTTATATCATGCTTCATGGGAGAAGGCTCGCCATCCTGCATTTTTGAATTGTTGAGAATTGGGTGCTCTAAGGACCCTACCTAGTTTGGATTAGAATTTTGAATCCTCAACGACCAGCAATGGAGGCTGATAAGGTCTCAAACTTTTCTTCGTTGCAATGTTTCCATTGCATGAAGAATATCCACGAGAATGGAGGCAGGGCTGGTGTGAATCGGTATTTGTCTAATTTTGATGTTGTTCAGGGATAGGGGAATGGCAGTGTTGGGAAAGCGCATGGTGGGTCGGCTCAGAATATCCTATGGGATCTCTCCAAGGTGGACGAGCAAGTCAATGGCAGAATTTGGGTGCCATTAGAATTGAGCACTATATGGGGTCTCTCCAAGGTGCACGAGCCAATCAATGGCAGAAACTAGGTGCCGTTAGAATTGAGCACTGGTCAGAACAATGGTGGGGTTGTGCACCCAATAGCACGGGGACTCTTTGGCGAGAAAGGTAATGGAAAGGGCTAGGAGGCCTCTCTGCAATTGGGAAACAATCAGAACCTAGTTGGGGCGGTGCACCCTTTTGCTCGCCGCAGGCTTTCCTGCGAGACTGGCAGCGACAAGAATTGGACATCTCATGAACATGGGATGGATAATGGTCTTATCAACCTGGAGTCTCCCTGTGGGGAGGACAACCCATCTTCAAAAGTTCTTGTGCATCTGATGGAGTTGGAGAGTCAACTCAATAAGATGTGGGGGGAATACTCCAATCAGAAGAAAGATCTGTCTCATCTTGCCACTTTCGTTTAGATCTCTTATACAAAAATCAGGACTGCTTGCAACAAAATGAAGGAGTACTTTGAGGTAATTGCTGGAAAAATGGACAATGGATTCCCTTGCTTCGGGGATATCAGCACCAAGATTAACTCACTACATAACAGTATGAAAGTGGTTGAAGCAAAGATGGTTGGAATGAAGTCTGATATCAAAAGAAACTCTATGGTCTTCCATGGAAATGATGAGGAGAACGTTGGAACAAGGAATGGCAACGACGAGGAGAACACTGGAACAAGGAATGAAAACAAGGAGAACATCGACCATCAATGCTCTGCATAATTCACCATGATTCTCTAGATGTTTTGTTTTTTTGCGTATAATAGCTTAGAAGCGAGTTAACTATCTATTTTCACGATAATGTATTTATTTTGTTGTTTACTATTAGGAAAGTATATAAAGATCTATAGTTGTCGTAGAATCAAGGGTGTGACTGAACATCAAAGACTTGAAATGGATGAGCCTGCTATGACAGCACTCCAATTTTGGGAACAGTCTTCCAGAATATCTATTGTAACTTTGCTCTTTTTTTCAATATAAAATCTTGTCAATCGTTACTGTAAAAAAAAATGTGAACTCTTTTGGGAACAGTCTTCTAGAATATCTATTGTAACTCTGCTCTTTTTTTCAATATAAAAACTTGTCAATTGTTACTATAAAAAAAAGAAAGTGTGAACCGCTTGAAACAAGAGTGATAAGGTTTAAACAAGTCATGATTGAAAAAATGCACAAAAAACACTCCACCTCGATGCATAGTACCTCAATTTAATCAGATGCTTGTCAAAATGAAATAGATACTTATTGTTCCATTAATCACAGTTCAACAAGATATCAAGTTCCATTGATGTCAAACATAGTTAAACTTCCAATAGAGAATATGCACATAACAATACAGACGTTGTTATGTTCTACTTTGCTTTGTGGGAATCTTGTTCGTATTTTGTGTTTTTGTCCCCATAATTTATTCAGTCAAATCTTTTAATTTTTTCCTCTGATTTGCATCTTGGAATTGGATCATGTACCCTCTCAGCATTTCTAGTGCATTGAAAACATATTCGTTATATCAAACAATAATAAAATGAGTTTAGCAGTCACTTGGTAATCCATGATATCGGTTGGAAAATTTGTAAACCAATTAAGTGATCTAGTGGAACTAAATGTTGGAATGTCTGTTGTTCTTGGTTTTCTGTCTCCTTGCAGTAAATAATATGCATTGCAATAGTGCGTGGATTTAATCTTCACATTGGTTTCATTGCATATTTTGCATATTTTTATACTAAAATTGTATAAAAAATAAGGCAATAGATAAAGACACATGCCTCGTTGGTGTAAGTAGAAGTGAAAATTTGAGTATAAGATGTATTAAAGGAACTTTGGGAAACAGTGTGCAATGCAAACATTTTGGGATGCTTCAACATCTTGTTGGGATATTACAAACATATGACCAAGATGTATATAATGTAAAGTAATGGTAATAGTCCAACACTATTTGTACATAAATATGCATGATCTGTTACAACGTAATCTTCCACCCTATGAGCATCAACATTCTTTGGCCTGTAGGATCCATTTCAGTGACTCAAATCCACTTATATCCTTCAGAGATATTAGTTTTCCCTATTTTTATTCCTACCGGCATGTTGGATCACTATAGAATGCGTACCCACGAGTTGTATCACTAAAGCCCGCAGGTATAAAGTAAAATGGTAAAAACCACTATTAATTACTTTTTACTCCCAAAAAGCAGTCATTGGGTGACCTTTGGCTCTCCATCTGCCCGAGTAACGCCTCGATGTGTCCTTTCACCTACCTTTGAGAGGACTATATATTGAGCACATATGGCTTATGGACGGGAGAAAGAAGTCAACAACAAGAGAACTCTAGTGGATTTTTTCCCTATCTTGAGTCTACACTCATTGATCCTTGTAGATGTGAACCATTTATGTTCACCTTCCAAACTCCTATCTAGTTTGAGTTTTCCATTCATGGAGGATTGAATTGGTGGAGGCACAAGTGGATTGATCTAGATCTTGGTTCAGATTGGTTGCCAGAAAGAGGTCGTATCAGTTTGTACTTCTTCTTGTTCATTAATAGAAATACTCATATTCTCATCCATCATGTTGTGAATGTTGTTTATTATACATTGGGTTACATTTGCTTGTGATATTATGGACCATTGTTATTGATCATGTTAATGCCATTTATATATTATATGTACTTGTTGGATATTGGCTGTCAAGACTAGATTGCAGATTTCAAGTGCATGGATTGAAAGCTCCAACGGGGATCTACATCAAACGTTTGGATCGAGGTTGGTTACATTTCTCCATTATCTTAACATTGTCATTTATAATAGCATTGTTTTGAGAATTGAGTTGATTTCTGGTAGTCATCTATCTGTTGTGGTATTCCAAAGCCATAGTGAGTTTTATCCAATACATGATCAACATGAAGTTTGAATTCCAAAATGCTAATGTTATAAATACAATGCCATCAATTGTGAAGTGGTTAGCTCATAAATATTCTTGTTTGAAAACATAATTGATATCATATCTTAACATGTGATAAATTTGAAAGTATGAAGCCTAACATTATGAAAAATAATTATTATATGTTGCTTGAATTGACGTAAATGATACATGCTTGTCATGGATAGTGTGGATGGTCTTAAGATGTGTAATATAAAGTGATTTTGATCAATTTCAAAAAATCAATATAAATTTTTTTAGAATGATATAGATAGGGGTAGATCCCTTCAAGGTATCACTAACAAGGATTGGAATTACTATTAAGTGATTTCAAGTAACTTTTAGAAAACATATTCAATTGCGACACTATTGAATTTGCTAAAAAAGTCTATGAGAGTGTTACATTTTATCACAACTAGGTAATGAAAACTTTCTATATGCTTAGGTATAACAAAAGCTTATAGGAAAAACCAAAGTTACATTGGCATGTCCATATTTTTTCCAAAAATCTATTTCTAAAACTTGAAACCTTCTTTTGTGGTGACTAACCTTGACTTAAATTTTAGTTAGAGCCGAGTTTATGAACACCAAAACACCTTTACATGTTTGCAATATCCAAAACTTCCCTTTCCATAACAAAAAAAAACATATTCCAGATTTATTTAAATAAAAACTTGTGTGAAGAAAAAGAGGGATAAAGAGTACAAGTAGCTATGCTATGTTTATATTATGATTCATTAAAGTCCATTTTCCATATAAGTTCCCATCTAAGAAGATCTTCTTAATCATCATCAATGAAAATGGAAATATTCTTGAGGATCTAGTTTGATCATGATCTCTAGTAGGTGGAATACCTTTGGGAATATCACAGAAATAGATTCGAATGTTTGTCAATTACAATTTGGAGATCCAAGAGAACATAGGGTTCGAATGTTTGAAAATCTAATGAGTACAATGTGCGATTACCATATTGTCCCATTTTTAACAATTTTGTCATGTTGTTGGATATTATCACTTTAGATGGTTTCCGTTTTATAAAACCTTTGAGTTCAACTACATTTCCTTGACAATTGTGGAAGGATGATATCATATGCCATCCCATTACAGTATGCTAAGAGTAAGAAGTAAGCCCCAAAGGTATGCTACGAGATGCATGTTAGTTATACAAAATAATATATTTTGAAAATGAATTGTAAATAGAAGAGAGAAGGGACAAAAACATGATACCTACACTTATCTATGCATAGACAATGATCTAATGAGACGTCTAATATTCACTAATCTTCTTGGACTGCTGCACTTATTCTTTTCTTTCTTCTGATTGATAATGCATTTTATGCAGTCACACTTCATCAAATAATACCTTCATATATATACTCCTTCTTTTACACCTCTTCATGAAATAACATGTCTTTTCATATAATGAGCAAAAATAAAGTTAAACTAATTTTTAGTAATAACTTATATATTTTACATTTGATTAAAAAAAAATTTATCCCTAGACTTTTTTAACTTAGCGCTTTTATAAATAAAGTTTTCATGTCCCACCCTTTTTTTTAACACTAGCCCTATAAGAGCTTCAGCTCTTTGTATTAGCTTTCTTTTAGCCCCTTTTCAACACAGCATAGGACCATCGATTACGCGCTCTAGGATTTAAGAGCTTCGTCTCCTCTTGGTTCTTATACACTACCACTTCATTATCCCCCTTGTCATCCCTGTCAATGCCATTCCATTTTTCCATCTCAGATTCACATTCTGCCACATTCACAACACATCACTGCCACATCATTATCCTCGTCAACAACTAAGTTTCCACGTGTACCAAAAGGATAGGGGGCCTGACAAGTCATCCCAGGCACCGAGATGGTGATCTTCTCGTGGAGTCCAAACACCTAGTGCCCCCGCCTATCCTTTGCACTATGCGTCTAAAGAATTAGGGAGGACCGACATATATCAACACATAAAGAATCATCAACAAAACCAATGTGGGATAAATTGCAATGACTAATAGATCACCACGATTGATCAACTGATCAAACGGTCCCCGAGTCTCGTTTATATGTTCTTATTTTTCTCTTTGTCCTCGGGTGTAGATTCGTAACCTTATTTCTCCTCTTCCTGAAGCTATAGGGAAAATCACGATCATGAATGTTCATATTTAGATCGGTAAGGAAAGGTGGAAGCTCGACGTGTACATTTTGATCGAGATGAGTTAGCCTTCAATCCATTCCTACAGTATTACAATGTGCTTCACAATGGATTTCAACATCGACAGTACTATCCTTTGACATATTTTCATGATGGAATTTTTAGTTGCCTAAACCAGATAAGGACGTTGATGCTGCTTCAAGTGGAAGTGAATCGTTTCTGTAGCTATGAGTTGAACTTACATTAGAATCAGTTTAAAGAGATATTTTCAGCTCATTATCATTTGCAACTGTTGCATTAGAAATACTGATGGGAACATTCCCCTCCCCATATCTCTCGTTATATTGATCTATCGCAACAGGGTGATTTTTAATGCATTCTTTTCTCAACAAGCAGATATCTCTAACGCGTAGACGGGTCCTTTCATTTTTGGATGGACTTTCACCTTTGGATGTAATGTCCTGCCATAGAACTTCGAACCTTCATTCATATATTAACGTCAATGCCAAGAGATCCATCTCTCATGAAACTTTAGAAGATTCACATTCATCTTTCATTGTCTCTACAACTTTACGTAAATCCAATACCTCCTCCTATAATGCCACCAATGATTTATTGTTTTTACCCAAATCATGTGTAGTTTCTCCTTGGTGAACAACCTGCCTCTCATAGTTACTATGAGCAGTGCGCCAGTTATGGTGTTCCTTGTTAATTTTGAGCATTAATTCAATATACTCTAGGATATTTACTGAGAGAATAACATGTACATCATATCAAGTATAACAATGCACATCAATCATAACAAGCATGTCAATCATAACAAGATGCAACCAGAAGAGACAATAGACACACAGAGTTTCCATGGGGAAAACCCTAAGGTGAAAAACCCCAAGGTGAAAAACCCCACAACTTCCTCAGATATAGATAGAACAATAATACAACCAAGGTACAACCAAAGTACAAGAGATAGTCTTCTACTAGTAGCTCCTCCTCCTCCTCAACTAGTGCATCACTTTCCGAGTGATGTAGAAGTGAATAATGAAATGTCCAAATAGGGATCTCCTGATCTCTATTTATACGTGTCCTGTCCTGCCCAATAAACTAATGGGGCCGACTTGTCTAGCTTATCCTAATAACCCATGGTTAACTTAATCAGGGCTGACCCCACACATGGTGGTCTAATAACCCATCGACAAGTTACAACACTTGCGACACTTGTCAATACAAATGACGACACTTCCGTATAGAGGAATAATAACATCTCTATAGGAGTACAATATACATAAATGAAATACATGGGTGAAATACATTCCGAAGTTACATATACATCAAAACTCCCTCTTAACTAGGAAGGTATTTCTCGACACAGATCTGCTGGCACAAGTCTTCTTCTCTGGATCATCATCAGCGAATCATCATCCTCGAATCATCGTCATCGTCACGGCTGCTACTATCTCAATCAATCTCTGAATCTACTCATCATAGGAAGTTCTACAGAGCCAGTCCTTTTTCATACTGGATGTAGGCTCACCACCTGCAGGTCTTCATCATCACTGGCCATACTGTTGAATCCTTAGGACTTATTACGTGCATCAACAAAACCTAGCAAGAGCATCCTAGGACTGATTACGAACACACTGCTCAACCTATCAGATCTCCTAGGGAGCTATTACATGTGACCAAGCAAAACCTAGCAAGAGCATCTCAGGACTAATTACGTGCCCAACACAACCTGCAAGATCTCTCAGGGAGACATTATATGCTACCAAGCAAAACCTAGCAAGAGCATCTCAGGACTGATTACGTGCCCAACACAACCTGCAAGATATCCCAGGGAGAAATTATATGCCATGGACAAAACCTAGCAAGAGCATTTGCCAGATCTCCTAGGGAGCTATTATATGCTAGCGAAAAAACCTAGCAAGGGAATTTGCAAATCTCCCAGGGCGCTATTATATGTCCCTCCAAGCAAAACCTCGAAAGAGCATTTGCCAGATCTCCCCGGGAGCTATTATATGCCAGTGGCAAAACCTAGCAAGAGAATCTACAAATCTCCGAGGGATGGATTATATGCTTATCTGCACAACCTATTCTACGGCCACAGAGTATCAACCTAATACTCACGATACATCATCTTGATGTACACCATCACATGATCATCCTGATCATCATCATTGCATCGTCCTGATACTCATCACACATGATCATCCTGATCATACGATGTATCCACCTGATACATATCATGCATCCACCTAACGCATATCACATACATGACCCACCTGATCATACAATGTATCCACCTGATACATATCATGCATCTACCTGATGCATATCATATACATGATCCAAATGATCATATCCAGCATCCAACATGATGCATAAACATATACATGATCCAACTGATCATATCCAAAGTAGTAACTGGATCATCATCCTGATGCTCATCACACAGCGCTTACATCCAAAGCCATGGGAGGATCATCCTACCACCATGATTGGAATGGCTTCTGCAAATGTGTCCATCACTTCTTCCTTGAATTGTCATCAATCTGAAGAACACAAAGCCTCCCTCTGAAGTATTCAAACTTCACTCTGGCTAGTGGTTTCGTCAACACATCTGCAACCTACTCATCCACCGCAACATACAGGAGCTTCACTGCTCCTCTCTACACCATATCCCTGATATAGTGATATTTGATCTCTATGTGCTTTGACGTGTCATGGAAAACTAGGTTCTCAGACAGCTTCACACAACTTTGGCTGTCACAAAAGATACCAGTAGCATCCAATGAGAGATCAAATAGCTTAGACAATAGATTCCTTAGCCATATTGCCTCACAACTAGCCAAACAAGCTGCAACATACTCTGCTTCGGCTATACTCAATGCTACGCATGACTGATTCCTGCTAAATCAAGAGATCACACCTGATCCCATACTAAAGCAGTACCCGAAAGTGCTCTTTCTATTTGCAGCACTGCCTGCCCAATCTAAATCAACATAACCCTCCAGGTTAAACTTTTGATTCACATCATACATGAGCCCATAATCAACCGAACCCTTCAGGTACCTCAGAATATGCTTTATAGAAACCAGGTGAACACTCCTTGGATCCATCAAGAACTGGCTCAATGTGTTCACCACGAAGCAAATATTTGGTCTCGTGTTCGTCAGGTAAATCAACGACCCAATCATCTGACGATACATAGTGACATCAAATGGATCAGATGAAGCATCACTTAGAAGCTTTAGGTTCCATGCCATAGGTGTGGCCATGGCCTTGCAGTCCATCATCCTGAACCTCTTCAGGATCTCTACTGCATACTTCCCTTGTCCAAGGAATATTCCATCTGCAATCTGCCACACCTCCATACCTAGAAAGCAGTGCATCATCCCCAAGTCCTTCATCTCGAACTCAGCAGCGAGCTTCCTCTTGGTATTAGCAATCAAACTATCATCACCTGTAACAAACAGGTCATCCACATACAGGAGTAGTATAATAGGATTTCTTTCCTAAACCTTGTAGTAAAGGTTGGAATCCGCTTTACTCTTGGTAAAGCCCAAACTGGATAGGAAACTTTCCATCCTATCATACCAAGTCCTAGGAGCTTGCTTTAAGCCATATAAGGCTTTCTTCAACCTACACACATATGACTTCCTGTCATGTGTCTCAAAACCAAGTGGCTGCTCCACATACACTTCCTCCTCAACTACACCATTCAAGAAGGCTATCTTGACAGCCATCTGGTGTATCTTCCATTTCATCACTGCAGCCAAAGCAAGTACTATTCTGATGGAAGTGTATTTGGCTACAGGAGAAAAAGTTTCTTCATAATCTATTCCCTCTTTCTGATAGAAGCCACGAGCTACAAACCTTGCCTTGTATTTTTCTAAGCTTCCATCTACAGCATGCTTGATCTTGTAGATCCATTTGGAAGTCACAATAGACTTCCCTTCAGGTCTTGGGACAACATCCCAAACATCATTCTTCATTATTTATTGGTATTCCTTGACCATGGCATCCTTCCATTCTTTATTTTCCGCTGCCTCTTCATAACTGGAAGGTTCTTTGTTCATGATATCACATAGTAAAGCAACATAGCTGGTATGTGATCTGGTCCTCTTTTTTTGCTCTGTGTTCTTCTTCTGGAATGCCATACCTTTCTGCATCTTGAATGAGCTCTCTAGCCCATGTAGGTTTCCTCTTGTGAGAGTCCTTCTCACGAGGTGGATCTACAGGTTCTTGACGATTTTCAATTTCACGATCAACATCTGGAATTGCTTCAGTCATGGTAGTATCTTGAAATCTGGTTTCCTTTGGTTCTTCATGATCTTCAACAGGTGTCTTCCTTGATTTGATGAATGCTGAGTTTTCATCAAATGTTACATCCTTGCTGACATCAATCTTCTTGAACCCTAGAAAGTATATTCTGTAAGCCTTCGAGCTTTCACTGTAACCCACAAAGATACCCTTCTTTCCTGAAGTATCTAGTTTTGTCCTCTTTTCCTTTGGAACATGAGTGTATACTGGACAACCAAATATTCTGAGATGGATGACTTCAGGCTTCTTACCAGAGAATACCTCTTCTGGTGTCTTGTTGTCCAATATCTTGTGAGGTGTTCTGTTCTGGACATATACAGCTGTCCTAGCTGCTTCTACCCATAGATGCATAGGTAGATCTTGGTCATGCAGCATTGCTCGTGCTACTTCCATGATTGTTCTATTCTTTCTTTATGCAACTCCATTTTGGTGTGGATTGTAAGGAGCAGTCAAATCCCTCTTAATACCTGAATCACTGCATAGATTCTTGAAGTCACTTGAAGTGAATTCTCCGCCATTGTCGGATCTGAAATTCTTGATCTTCTTATCAGTTTGATTTTCCATCAAGGCTTTGAATTCCTTGAACTTATCAAACACTTCATCCTTGTTCTTCAAGAAGTAAACCCAAGTTTTCCTAGAGAAATCATCAATGAAAGAGTCATAGTATACATACCCACTCAAAGAACTGGATGACATCGGACCGCATACATCGGAGTGGATGATTTCCAAAATTCCTTTGGCTTTGCTTTCACTGCTTGGAAATTCCTTCTTAATGTTCTTTCCTTTTGCACATGCTTTGCAAACACCTTCATGCTTGGTCTTGATTTCAGGAAGACCCTCTACAGCTTTGCTTGCAATTGGTAGTGCTCTATAGTGCACATGAGCAAGCCTTCTATGCCAAAGTTCACTTGGCTCCATGGATTCATGTACCATGGCATTTTCAGGTTGTCCCTTCAATTTATACAATCCTCCCTCTTGCTCTCCAATCACCACTGCATCATCTATAGTTTTACCTTTTGGCCACATCAGGACTTGGACATCTACAAATGCAACCCTCATGCCTTTTGCATCCAATGAAGATATGGAGAGTAATTTCTTCTTGAGCCCAGGTACATAAAGAACTTCTTTCATCTTCAAAGACTTCCCAGAGTCTAGGTTGTAGGAGGCTTCACCACTTCCTTTGATAGGGTATTGATAGTCATCCCCAAGTTTCACTTTATGGGGTGACTCATGTTCAGATAGATTTACAAAATATTCTTTAAACCAAGTCATGTGTTTGGAAGCCCCACTATCAATAAGCCAATCATTACAACCATGAGAGATAGTACCTGTGAGAGCAGAGATTAGAACATATTCATCTTCACTTGATGAGTCATCACTTTCTGCTCTAGCCTTCTTCCTCAGAGGTTCATCATCCTCAGCAGCATGAGCGTGATATCTCTTCTTGTTGTTGTTCTTATTCTTATTGAATTTGTTGTTGTTGTCCTTCTTGTTCTTGGGACAATCTCTGGCAAAGTGTCCCTTCTCATTACATGTAAAACATCTACCAAAAGAAGGATCTTCAAATTTCTCCTTTTGAGTATGGTGAGAAGATTTCCTATGAAATCTCTCTCCTTTGAACTTTCCTTTCTTGGCATGAGCTGTGAGAGCTTGATATTCATTCCTCATATTTTCTTCTTGGGCCACAAGCCTTGCTTCTTCTTGTGAACATTCCTCCCACAGTCTACTGAAAGAGATCAATTTCTTGCTTGCACAGATTCCTTGGATGAAGGAGTCCCATGACCTAGGTAGGTCATTTAATGTGGTCATCACAATTTCACCATTCTCCACTGCTTCATCCACAACTTCAAGTTGTTCCTTGATTTGAGAGACCTTGGAGAAATAGGATTGAATGATCTCTCCATTCTGAGGCTTTACCCCTTTCAATTGGCTCCGCAGAGTCATCTTCCGATTTATGTTCTTCCCTTCAAACAGCTTGGTCAAAGAGTCAAACATTGCCTTGGGTGTCTTTAGAGATGACACATGTGGAATAAGATGGTCCTTGATAGAATCAACAATGATCCTCTTTGCCTTGACCAAGTTCTTCTTTTGAAGAGCCTTAGCCTCTTTTCCCTCTGGGACAGGGACCACTTCACTTATATAAGTGTCCAACTCATTTTCTTCCAGGATTAACCCAATCCTATACTTCCATGCTTGGAAGTTATCAGCCCCTTCAAGCTTATCCTCAAGCTTGTTGTGGTGAGACATCTTTAAGGAGTACTTCAAATGGAAATAGAAAAGATTTAGGTCTTACCACTTGATTTGCTGAAAACTGGATCTGGTCCCAAATTAGGGTTTGTCAGAGAAACCCTAAAATTTCAAACTTTGAATTTCAAACTTATGAAAGGATATAAAGATGCTCCTTGATGATCTTATCAACCTAATATATTCAAAATTTGAGATTTGCAAAGTTTCACCTTTCGAAAATGCCTTTTAGTCTTCTCGGATTCATTAGGGAGGACCCTAAATTAGGGTTCGAGTTTTCCGGAGCTTCACTGAACCAAAAATATCGATCCAAAGCTCTAAACTTTGATTTTTCCGAGGAGCTTCCAGCTATATCTTCAGATTTCAGAAATTCCAATTTTTTGTGGAAACCCTAATTTTTAGGGCCAAAATTGAAAGTGCTCAGAATGGAATTCTGATTGGACAGATAGATTCTCCTTGATGAGTAGAGTCAATCTACCTTACTGCTTTTCCAAAATCTATGGAGAGAAACCCAATAAACAAGAAACCCTAGTTTCCACCACTACACAATGTCTTCTTCTCAGGGAAGCTTTGATACCATGTTAATTTTGAGCATTAATTCAATATACTATAGGATCTTTACTGAGAGAATAACAAGTACAACATATAAAGTATAACAATGCACATCAATCATATCAAGCATGTCAATTATAACAAGATGCAACCATAAGAGACAATAGACACACAGAGTTTTCATGGGAAAACCCTAAGGTGAAAAACCCCACAGCTTCCTCAGAGATAGATAGAGCAATAATACAACCAAGGTACAACCAAAGTACAAGAGATAGTCTTCTACTAGCAGCTCCTCCTCCTCCTCATCTAGTGTGCCACTTTCCGAGTGATGTGCAAGTGAATAATGAGATGTCCAAATAGAGATCTCCCGATCTCTATTTATACTTGTCCCGTCCTACCCAATAAACTAATGGGGCCGACTTGTCTAGCTTAGCCTAATAACCCATGGTTAACTTAATAAGGGCCGACCCCACACATGGTGGTCTAATAAACCATCGGTAAGTTATGACACTTGTCAATACAAATGATGACACTTCCGTATAGAGGAATAATAACATCTCTATAGGAGTACAATATACATAGATGCAATACATGGGTGAAATACATTCTGAAGTTACATATACATCAACATTCCTTTTCCAAATCTGCTTTCAAGGCAGTAATGCAAATATGGGCCTCTTTTAATTGTCCTGTTGTTTTCAAGTGATTGTCATTATACATTCTAGAAATGATTGTTATAACCCCCAATTTGGAAATGGCATGGATAACATGATTATGATGGCACTCATGTAGTAGCAATCTAATGAGTGGCAAACCCTCCCTATTTCTTCTTGTTTTAGGATCAGATATCTCAAGTGCATGGTGGTTCCCACCTCATTTCATTCATTTCAACTATGAACACCTTGGTCACAGCTATCATACATCACTACTCATGTCATTATCTGATTTCCATTCCCTTTCATGGAAAGCTTCATGACAAGCTTCCCTGTCTCATCTAATTGCCATCAATGACAATCTACACAATCTATACTGCCATATTGCCAACAGTTGTCTCATCATGGCCCAAGCTAATGTGGGTTTTTGGCTGGGAAAGATGGTTGTCGATCCGGCTCTACAACAACATTGTGCACCCCCTCTTCCTCACTCTCACAATGATTAAATAATAATATTAGAATTTTGTCAACATATGCATTCTGCAAGTCAACATGCCCATCTTCATATACAGTTTGCCTAGAAATAACCTCCTTCAAGGAATGTAACAGAAGGTACTGTTTCTTTTGTTGGTTGTCAATTTGATTTAAAATAAATAGAATATATTTTGAGAGGTTTCCGACAGCTATGTTTCCAAGTGCATGCATAAGAAGCAGCTGAATTTATTTCTTCAAAAGGAGATTGGAAAGACTCAATCACAATGCCTTCAATGATTGCATGATAGCTAAGATCTTTTTATCTTCCAATTTCACCTAGCCATAGCAGAGAAAGGTGTTGTCGGGGAGAATTAGCACTGCTACTGTCTCTCAGAATGTTCATCAGCATTTCTACAGTAGATGCACATTTATGATCTCCTGCAGCAAGGCAAAGAACTGCCACACAATGAGAAATTGAATAGAGATCTTGCTTTGTAAGACCACCCGATTGTGGATAAGGTTTGGCACTTGAAAGAAGAGCATCGATCGATCAATAAAGCATCAAAGCTCGGAATCTGATGACCTCGCCATACCACCGAAGGCAAGAGGTGTCGGATATCCAACTTCTGACTTCAAAAGAATCCGACGAGCTTGCTAATGCCACCATTTCCAAAAGGATTGGGGTTCCTGACAGGTCGTCCTGGGATCTAGGCTGGTGAGCTTCTCGTGGAGTCCAATCACCCAGAGCCCCCACCAAGAATCCTTTGCACTACATGTTGAATTAAACTACTCAGACTTGGCATTAGAAATGCCAAGATACAAAACCTTGTTGTCAGTGTGGGATATCTCCCAAAACGAAATGCAACCACAACTTTCGATCATCGCAATCGGAAGGTCCTTGATTATTTGCCTTCAACATCTTCAAAATTCTTCCAATATTCACTGAATATATCATAAGAATATTCACTGAATTGGGAAACAAGCCGAATGTTGCTTGTTCTGTGATTGATCGCTTCAAATACAAAACAAATGAGGAGTTCATCAACATTTCTACAGTAGATGCACATTTCTGATCTCCTACAGCAAGGAAAATAAATGCCACACACTGAGCAATTGAATAGAGAGCTTGCTTTGCAAGACCACCCAATTGTGGAGAAGGTTTGGCAATTGAAAGAAGAGCATCCAATAAAGCATCAAAGCTCGTGTTTACTGACTGCACCAAACATTAGAGGAAGTTTGGATGATAAATGGGCCTTTTAACCCTAAAGTACAATTTCTTGTCATCACATATTAGCCAATCAAAATGCTTTAAAATTCAAACAAGGTGCATGTAAAAACATTGGAGGGAAAAAAAAACTACTTTTTTGGATTGTATTTTCAACTTATCTCCTTGTAGGTTTACGCAAATTTCAAGCGAGAGGACTCGTTAGATGCATAATTAAATTATGCATCCAACGAGTACCCATAATGCATACTTTTAACAACATCCACTCCATGAACAATTGAAAATACATTAAAAAATGTGCTTCCTTTCACTAGAAACACGTTTTTTAACTTATTTTCAATTTTTCATGGTGTGGATGTTGTTAGAAGTATGCAACATGGGTACTCATTGGATGCATAATTTAATTATGCATCCCACGAGTCCTCCCGCTTGAAATTTGAGTAAACCTACAAGGAGATAAGTTGAAAATACGTTAAAAAACTAGTTTTCTTACTCTCTCTCTACTATTATTTTATTGTTTTCCTTAGGAGGCCCATTTTTTACCCAAATTTTCTCTAATGTATGAAAAAAAAAATTGCAAAGCCTGCAGAGCTTGACCCTGCAACAATGAACTCCTGAATAGAACAAGAGCTTGTGGAAGAACCCTGTCACGTTCTACAACACCAACATTTTGGTGACGATTTTGATCAGCCATCATTGTACAACAAAGTTCCAATGCTAAAGCAGTCATATGTAGGTCTGGATCACGTATTAGAGAGGGAAGTTCTGTTTTATTAGCCTCAAATGTAGATGAAGTGATTTTATCACCATAAGAAACAACTAAACAATTTATAGTCCCCAGTGAAGCTTGACTTAATGCACGAATGGCCTTTTGGAAAAATGTTGTTAGTTCTGCAAAAACATGCTCCAATACAGATGACAAATCTATCCGAAGAGAAGAGCTAGCAATAACATTAAATTCTTTCACTGTTGTAAGGCATGTTATCTCATTTACCATACGATCAATAAGAAGAGGTAAACACATGGGTAGTTCTCCTTGAAGTTTATCACCAAATGTTGAAATGATCAAACCCATGCAATAAATAACACACTCCTTCTCCTCTTGATCTTGGTCTTGATTTTCCAATCTTGTTAAAATAGCATTGTAAATGGGGTGAGCATATGGATTAAATTCGAAAACCTGTGACATCTCCAATTTTGGACGAATTGCCGTAACTAGCTCTCCACAGACCCTCAGTGCCTCTACAGTAACCTTGTAATATTGATCGCTGACTGCAGAAAGCACAGGTCTAGAAAGGGGCCTGATGTAGGGATGGAAAACAAAGGGTGAATGTGAAGCCATCAAAAGCCTTGTGATTATGAGAGCTTCAATCTTCATATTTGAGTTGGATATGTTGTCATTAAGAGATTTCTCAATTCCAGGCACCAATGAACCTATATGATCTGCTAGGTAGTCAGGTAGCACAACCACAAGCTCCTTCAAGACTGAAAATTCCCCTACAAACATCGTTGGTCATTCTAGGTAGCTGCGTCGGATATCATACAACGTTGAAGAGCATGATGAAGATGATTGTCATGATCAAGCACGCCATTTGGGTTAGCATGATAATTGTGCATTTCCTTACTTATGAGCTTCTCTCTATTTCGAGAATCATTTAATATTCTCTACTAAACAGGGCCAACCACGTGAAGGTGGAAGCTCTTATGGCCCCTCCCCCCCCCTCACATCACTCTCAATTCCCCATAACCCGAAAAAAATATCTATGTACAAAGAAATTAAATGTGTTTTCTGTCATACTATATAACAAGCAATGTTTCTCATTATAACATACAGGAAAATGGAAAAAACACTAAGAAATAGTTAATTCATTATACGTACTAGCAAAAAAATTCAATATTTCTATCGCAATATTAAATATTCAAAATATATAGAGTAGATATATTACTGTATACATTCTACACTTCAATGGACTTCATCATCTTCTCCATCCGAGTCATCATCCGTATCATTCGATGATCTAGATTCAACATTGTAAGGATTGGCCATATCATCATCGTCGTCGATGTAAGTTACGATCATCATGTCATTGTCAATATCATCTTCATGGATATTGTCTGATACATCATCTGATTCAAGAAATTCTTCGACATCTTCTTCTAGAACATAATCATCTAACTCATCTTGATCGTCATCATCTTCAATGACGTCTTCTTCTTCGAGAGCTTCTTCATTACCTTCATCTACATTATACTTTACCGTACTTCCCCTTAGATCCTGTCTCACAGCAAATGACCAACCAGCTCTACCTGGAACCTCAAAGTAAAATACCTGTTCACATTGGGTTTGAAGAACATAGGGCTCTATTCCTGGCTCAAACAACCTTGTATTTACCATGGTAAATCCATTATCATGTTCAATAATTGTTTTATCGGGATCACATGGATTCAATCGAAACTTGTACCATTTGGCAACGAACATAAATACCTTGAAGGAGTTAGAGTCACACTGAAGAATGTCTTCCAGATACCCATAGTATCGATTTTCAGAGAGTTCTGGATGCCTGTCACTTATAGAAATGACATTGGTCACCTCAAAGACTGCAGATATCCCACAATCCAATTTTTTCTTCGTGTCATCCAACTTTTTGATGTAATATCTACAGGCATTGTACGACATAGCCTTATGGTGTTTTACCTACAACAAGCCATACATGAAAAGGTTATATAACAGGGGAAAAAATTAGCGTGTACAATGACAATATTTTTTCAAAAAAATAAATAGTGTGGTTGATTAATATGCTTACCTGCTTATCTTTTAAACCTCTTGCTAAATCGATTTCCCTTTGTGTTATATTAGTATCTCCATTGCAATGTGCAACTTTAACCAATGAAGCCACAACTTCCCATGATATTCCATGACTAGATTGTTCACATTATTCGATCCATACCTTCATCCAGTCAAGATTGTTTTCCATGTATAAATGAATTGCATCCCACTCTCGACTAACTGTTTGATGACAATAAAATTAAAATTCAATACAAATCTATAGTCAGTTAACATGAAAGTATATTATTACACACTAAATTGATGAAAATATTGAATATAAAAATAGAATATGTATGATATATATACATAAAAATCAACAGTCAAATGTGTTATATTACCTTTCACCTTCCTCGATCTACCTTTCCCCTTCGGGTACTCCCCTTCGAAATCCTTATTGGAGTCTGGATCACAAATACGATGTAAATTGAGCTTTGATGATAATATAGGAAGATATTCACTAATATACAACATGTTTTGGTATACCATATATCCCTCCATCATAGAACCCTCAGCATATGCTCATTATCTGACCAAACCCTTCATAAATTTTGAGTGCCTCTCAACCATCCACATGGACCTTGAGTGCGTAGGCCCACACCGTTCAATCTCCTCAACATGGTGTATGAGGTAGTGTTCCTGTGCATTGAAAAATGTCGAAAGTAGATGTTGTTGATGTATTTGTAACTTCGGAAGATAGTCACTTGTATATTGTATGTACTACATTTATACCTTATTGTATCCTTGTTGTGGCCACAACAGATCCCATGCTTAGCTAAAGCACGTGAGCCCCATTTTTAGTCAATTCAAAGGTATATGGGTAAGTTCTCTTTGAAAATACGATTTTTAGTTTGGATGTCTTTAAACATTACTGCCCATGTACCTGTACTTCATTTTTCACTGCTTGATATGGCTTTCTTTAAGTGTTTGGTTTGCAAAATCTCTAAATTTTGACTATTTTTCCATTTCCCTTGACAAACCCGAAACCCGAAATTTGGAGAACTCGAAACCTGAAATTTGGAGAGCCCGAAACCCGAAACCCGAAACCCGAAGGTTTCGGGTGCGGGATTTCGTTTCTTTTGAAGTTTGTTTTTAATAAGCCCGAAACCCGAAACCCGACGAAGTCGCATTTCGAGATCTAGGGTTTCCGTTTGCGAGTTTTAATAAACTCGAAACCCAACCATGTCACATTTCGGGATTCGGGAATTCATTTTTTTTTTTACGTTGCGTTCAAATTGCGTTCTGAAACCCGCAACCCTCAACTTTTGGGTTGTGGCTTTCGGAAACTTGGTTTTGTTTTGGTCATATTTTTTAAACCCGAAACCACTAGTTTCGGCTTTCGAGAGTGGTAAATAAAAATTTTCATTATGTTTGAACCCGATCCCGCACTTCGCATCGGTCAATCTCAACCGTCCATTTCTCTTAATCCTACAGTCATGATTTAATCTAGGTAAATTGATAAATATAGGTTTTCTTTTCTTTTCTTTGTCATTTTTACTCGCTGAGTTATTCCGCTGAGCTGATTTTACTGTGGATTTAGTCGCCGAGGGTCATTATTACTGGTTTTTCAGTTTTTCTAGGATTAGTTGTCTCCGTTGCTGCGTATTATGGCCATTTTTGTTATCTTATTTGATCCTCCAGGGCTTTGTAGGTTACACCTTTTTAGTTTCCGCAGTATGACTCTAATCTTTCTATTAAATCAGTAATCTACATTTGATCTCGCAGGTGAAACCAGACCACCATTTTATGTGCTCAAACTCTTGTCTTAGCCTTTCCGCAATCATCTTTTTCACCTCAACTTTCATTTTTATTTCAAATCTAAGGTTCTGATTGTTGATTTGAATAGACTTGTAATGATGAGCTTTCATGTGCTTTCTAATTCATGCAAATTTCGATTGATTTTGTACTTCCGCATGGATCCAGATTCGGCTAGCACATGTTATAACTCGTTTTGTTACACTTTGGATGATTGCATTGTCCCCATCGTAATAATTTGAACATTGTGACTGGCTCTGCTCAATCATTTTCCATTCTATCAATTGGCCTTAAATTGGCAACGAATATGAGAACCTTTAGTTTGTCCTTTATATTCTGTAAGAGGAAAATTTTGCATGCTTATGTTGTAAGTTCTTCTTGACGTATTTTGTATGAGTGATATGCAGACAGGAGATGAATCCCTTCATCCGTGTTTCGAGAATGAAGAACTTTGGTATCTGTTGTATCAAGAACCTTTATCACCACCTTTTGATGCAAGTATTCCTGATTTAAGCAGTGATAGCGAACAAGAGGATGTTCAAGTCTTGTTTGTCTATATGTGATTCCTAGAGAGGAAGGAAAAGAAGGTTTCTGAAGAGCCAATTGATCAAGATGATACCATTATACGAGACTATATAATCAATGAAGAATCTGATATCCTGCCAATTTCTTTTGACATGGACCCTTTAATGGATTTCTCTGTTTTTGAGAACATAGTCTCTCATCCAGAAGTCCCTGCAGCGAATTCTCTACAAGCTGAATCATCTGTTGTTGATAATGAGTAGGTTGGGGCGGAATTCTCGATTATGATGTGAGGATCCTATTAATCGAGGAATATATCTTTAAGAATCTTTTTGAAAGGAGAAGGAAATCATCCAATCCGAAAAATGGCAAGGTTTCTTGGATCAATATTTGGAACAGACTAATTTTGAGTTTGGAATCCCTATTCTATAGGATTCATTTTTGTATTTTGTTGTAATATTTAATGTAATGTCCCCTTCTCCTTATTAAATGCAGGGAAGGAAACATTAACAACACACTGGGCTTTTGTAACTTAGCCCCAATATTTTTACTCATAAAATATTAACAATTAAAACTTCTCTATACAGATGTAAACTTCAATATAACACAGCGGAATTTAAACATAACAACACATATAAGCGTAGATTCACATCAGCATATTTATCTCAAGCAATCAATAGGCAGAGAATTCAATCCCCTACTTAAGATACATCATGTCGATTTCAACCTCATGAATGCATAACATTCAGATCTAGCACATTGTAGAACACAGATTGTATATAATTTAATCCACGAAGAATACTTATCTTACAACGCAAATGTCCAACGACTAGCTACATGAGAGCAACGGTCCACCCAACCATAGATCTCTATCCAGCTTGTATTCTTTCAGCTGAGAGATCACCCTCGAGCTGGGTTGTGTATCCACTAAGGAGGAACTAGATGGCTCACTCACAGTCAGAGTTTCACTCAAACAGCCATGCTAAGCCAACACACAGTGGGTTTTTCAAGCATGCAATAGGAGATGGAGGAGGATGCTAGTCCACTGAGCTCAATCCCAGAGCCACATACACTTCAATCTAAACTCAACAATCCCATCCTCTGTTCATACATCCACAACTGGATTTCTCACAACTCTGTCACAAATAACCCCAAATCCGTCACTGATTTTCTGGGCAGTTAAAACTGGGTTTTCCCATGGATTTTGGAGTAGCTATTGCTCCCAAATTCGCCCCAATGATCATACCAACGAATCCCCCATTGGATTTCACTGTCCAATACCCATTCTGAGAGTTTTTGGCTTCCCAAAACGTGGATTCATTCCAAGTCGCGATTTCTGGTTTTCTCACTCATGGGAGCTCGTTTTTGGATGGGGAATGATGCTAGGTTCTTTCACCATGGAATGGGGATGAGAATGAAGCAATCTCTCATGAGGTTGAGTGACTTCTTGTATAAGAAAACATAGCCCATACCTACCCATACGAATTTTAGGGTTGCCCATGCTCCATTGAAGCCATGCGCTGACATCTCAACCACTTTCTTACAACAGGAATAAATGTCATCTAGAAAAGTCAAATGGGTTCTCATAATGACATATGGCAACCTATGGTTCACTCCCATAGCCCCCTCACCACTCCCTAGTGGATACACGTGGCCCCTTCTCATTCGTTGCCTCCATAGCCAGTCTTGGAATTTTATATTGCATGATGTTTATTTAGATCCTATTACAATTTCCATGGCTTACGAGCACATGGGCATCAAATATCAATGCTTTCCCTTTAAATAAAATTTGGGCTTTCACTAGCGGGGCCTTGGCCTTGAGCTCCACGCTAGGAAAACATACATCACATGTACACATTATTTACATTAAAGGCTAATATATCCTAAGGGTCGAACTGGGGGTATTACATTCCCCTCCCCCTTAGAACAACACCGTCCTCGGTGTTCCAAGACTTAGGCATACATATACAATTTACACATGTCCAAAACTTCAAAAACTTTGCAGGTCTGCCCTGCATTCTATTCTTTACTTTGAAATTTCAGGACCAAGTCCTTTGATTTTCACAAGCTGCTCCTGCTGATTCGGATCTTCCAGCTCATCCATAAGTTTGAAAACTTTATGGTTGCTACCCTCTTGAGGCTCTCTTGTTGGGCAATTGCGGACGCAATGATCCCCTCCACATTTCCAACACTTCACTGGTTGCTTCATCTTTACCTGTTCAATTTCCTTTGAGTCTTCCCACCTGGAGCGTTTCTTAATTGGGCGATTGGATGAATGCTTCTTCATTGATCCACTTTTCTTTCCCTTACTGATTTCTCTCATAATGCTTTTTACCTCTTTCTGCAGACGAATAGAGTAATGCAAGATCTGGTGGTTCATCTCGTTCTGCTACTTTTGCATCTTGAGCATCTCTCCAAGATTTTCTTGGGTCCTGGCAATTGTTTGAAGAAGACTTCCAACCAATTCTAATAGCCCTTGGTCTGCCGCCATGGTCAATGGAAACAACTGACCACACTTTTCTCACTAGCAACACTTCCCTGCACCGGCTGCAACCAATTGATTCAATTTCCACCTGTGAAATTCATCATTACAATTCTTGTTAGGCCAAGCATAACCCAAACATTAGAAATCAGTCAATGGTTTTCTCCAGTTGACATGGATAGTCCATGCTTTACTCATGAGACATCCACACTTTTTATGCTTGCCCAACATACACATGAATTCCTTCATGTTCATCCATTCACAGGAAATTCATTTATTAGCATTCACAATTCACTTTAATCAAATAAACACACTTTTACTTTCAGTCATGCATGCATTCAGCAATTTTCTAATTCTATAAATGCATCAATAAAAATGAAAGAGAGAGAGCAGTAAGAGTTTCTCCTCTTAGTCTTGTTCCATTCTGGAACCCACACCACCACTGTGGTTTTCATGCTCCTGTCCTTTTTCACTTCAACGTGAATGCTTGACCTGCCCTTCTTGGCTATGACACGTAGTGTCTATGGTCTATTCCCGATCTCTCAACCATGGAGTTCCTCCACTTGGTTGGTCTAACTCTTGGCTGCTAGGACTCTCACAGTTCCACTAGCCCCATCTTTCATTACTGCTCATGCTGAGCTCTTTAGGGTGGTTACATGTCCACACGCATCCTTGAGATGCTTTCATAGTCATTGCTTCCAGCAATACCTACACTCAAACATTGAATTATTTCACATGTTTATTTTATTTTCATAGGGAATCATAACCAAATCATATACACATGTATATTCATAAGCAAGAAATTACAAGACAACCAAATACTTATCTGCACTAGATGTCTTCACTTTATTCCATAGGGTCCTTCTTTGCTTTACAAGCCTTGGAATCGCCTATGGATTTGGGTGTTTGGCCACCGCGTAGGCTACCCCTCAACATCTAATAGTCTTGTATGTTTGTCCAGCACGCAGGCTGCTCCACAACATCAAATAACCTTGTATGTTTGGCCAGCATGCAGGCTGCTCCAAATCATCAACAATCTCGCATGTTTGGCCAGCACGCAGGCTGCTCCAAATCATCAATAATCTTGCATGTTTGGCCAGCACGCAGGCTGCTCCACAACATCAATAATCTTTCCCAACCAGCCACTCTCTGGATTTACCAAGAAATTTATAGTTCTTTCTGGGTCCTTGTTTCCTGTATGACCAAAGTTTCCAACAAAGAAACAATAGTGCATCAGCTTAACTGTTACAAGACTTATACTTGTAATCTTCATTATTCCAAACAAGAAATAAACGAAATTGAATACTTATCTGTATTGTGCATTCCTTCTCTGGTCCACAGGGTCCTGCTTTTACTTTATAAGCCTTGGGATCCTCCTGCGGACTAGGATGTTTGGCCAGCACGCAGGCTGTTCCAAATCATAAAATAATTAATGCCCTACCAGTACACCTTCACGCCGACTGGGTTTACCAAGCATTTGGTGGTGCCCAACCAGTTGCATACCTGGTTGGCCCTCTCCATTTCCGAGCCAGCACATACGTCTGGGTCATCGGCCAATGGAAGGTAACTGCGCCACCAACCATTACAGGTCAAGGCTCCACTACTCTGCCTTAGGCTTGCATCATCCTTTCACATGTATCACAATCCCTCAATGCGCATAACAATTCTTCACCCACACAAGGGTGGCACTTCTTCTCTTGTGTAAGCCGACGGTTCCATTTAGGAATTCTTTAGGTGACTTTCTTAACTGCAGGCTATCATGGCCCCATGATACCCACTCACCCTTCACAAAGGTTACCACTGCTCATATAGTTCTCTTGAGTATTCTTTTCTTCATTTTTCCCTTTAATGTGCAGCTCTGAATTTCATATGTATAATCTGTCAACACAAAATGGATAGAAATCTCATTAGTATTGCTGCTCTAGAACTGTAAACATATTTCCTAACATTCACTATCCAACCTTGAAACACCAGGAATGCGTCCATTCCCTTAAGGCATAGTCAATATTGGCATCCCTAACATAACTCAGCACCAGAAAGGTGTGCACTCCTTACTGATGTGAACTATGAAGGTCCTAATCATACTTCAAGCAGTCTTCCATAATGGAAATAAAATCAAAACATGTTCTGCATATTAACTCTAATAATTAGACATGCATGTATGTATATATATATATATCATTCAGGGTTTGTGGAACACTTATCCATTTTCCAGATGTTATTTCTCTTCTTTAATGAGGAATGGAGGCTCCTTCTCTGAGTTGACAGTCCCTCGGTTTGCCATCCCAATTCCTTTTGATGTTACATAACCTTCATATGTCCTACCGACATAATCTTCACCATCCCACTCATATTGTTTACCAATCATGTAGTGCAGATGAGACATTAATAATGTCTTATGGCATTTCACCTGAAACCCATTTTCAAATCATGGAATCCCTTCCCATGAAGTTCGGCTTTTGCAGGACCACTCTCATGGTCTTACTGCAATGTGTCTTCCTGGCACACTTATTGAACAGCCAAACAGTTAGCAACATTTAACAATACAATTCAAATCCAATTGTTCCATAACCAATCCATGGCACTAATAATTAAATTCAGTATGAATTTGCAACTCTGTCTACTACAGAAATTGGTTTTCTTATCCATGAGGCTATCCTCATTTGGTTTGGATCCTGTAAGTGACACCACTCTGCCCATTATGGTCTTATGCCCGCTGCCATACATGAGCATCCACTTACAACATGTCCTCCTGACACATTTTCATATAAGCCAAACAGTCATTAGCAATTCTTAGCAAAATTTCAAATCCGAACATTTACAAATCTGAGATTTACAACTGTTCTTACTGACAGAACTTAGAGCTCTCAACCATGAGAACCTTCTCATAACCTTTGGCTTCTGCATGTGGTAGATCCCGGTCTCTACTATGGAATTATCCTCATTGCCATATGTAAAACCTTCCTACCGGAAATTGAAACTTCAATCAGCCAAACATGTTGTGAGTATCTATGCATATAATCATTTCGTTGCCACAACAGTCACTGAAGTGATCTCAGAATTATAACACTAAATCATTCAAATGTCTTCAGTTATTAACATTTGAAACGCAACGAAATATATATACACTTTTATATATGCATCATTATCACAATAGAATTTCAAGACATAGTCACACTATCCATGCAACTTAAATAAATCGTAAATACTCAATATTTCACAGTCAAATAATTCATACAACTCTGTCCTTCCACAGAGAATTTTAGCAGTCCATCGATCATGATTGGGCTCTTCATGCACTTACTATTCTGCATTCATAACAGCCCATGAAATGATCCTAGAATTATCATCAATTCATCCTTTCATTCATTATTTATTTTGCAATAACATATGCATCATCCCTATGCATTCATACAATGCACCACAAGATTTATAAAATATCTTGATGCACATCTACTCAATGCTACCTTGCATTGTTTCATGAGTACTATGCATTCAAGCATATTATGATCGAAACATGACTATCTCATATAACTTGCATTAGCATTATCAGGACCACCAGTCCTCACTTGCTTTGGTTATGAAGCACATAACCAACATACGCATGGCATGATATAAATTCATATGAATGCATTGAGATTTCTAAACAGTCATAGGGTGTAAGGATCATTTCCTTCACTTACCCACACCTCACCAAGCTTGGTAGGTTAACAGTCCTAATCGGTATTCAATATCACATGCAAACTAACTCAACATAGCTCAAGCATAGTTGAAGAGATTTTACCAAATCCTCTTTCAACATTTATGCAATTTGGCACCAATAATCATTACCTGCATGGTTACCATTAACATTGCCTGATGTTACCTGATCAGTTGGCCTCTTACCAAGGCTGCTCAACCCTTTTTCCAACTTTATGATCATAGATTTGTTGCACCATCCTTTCTGCATAAGGTTGTTGGCTTCATGCAACAACATCCTCAGCACATTTAGCCATGCTCTTTGTTATCTTTGGTCCTACAACCAATACCAACATCAATAGTGATTATCAACCACAATATTCTCCATTAGTGGTTCATTGCATATGCAGATTTCATTATTTTACCAATATGCAATATCCCATTTATGAACAAACATTTCCATATGCACTATGCAATGTTTGTTAAGATGCCATTTAGTGCATATACATCTATGTAATCCCTTACATTTTTAACATTTTTATGCCATATGAAAATTTCATAATTATAAGTATGATAACAAACAGGGGTTTAAAGAATTCTTCCCTTTTCGATCCCTCATTGTAACATGGAATTCCTCTTCCATATCATGCAATTGTAGAAATTGCCCACATTGACAACAAAATTTGTTTGTCAAAACAGCCGCTGGCACTCTTCTGCACTAAATATCTATGATATATGTAGTCCTCATTCAAAATCTGGTCATGCATCATTGTTCCCTACTGGACAAGCTTTCCAATGCCTGTCTTCATGTTCCATTCCGACAATAGGTGCGGAAACTGCATCTCTTCAAAAATGACAACTTTCACTCCAATTCTGCACATTTTACACAGTTGCATTTTGGTCCAGAATGCCAACTTTAGCCACTTGCGGAAGAAAATCTATGAGGAATCACAAAACTTTTTATATCGGGCGAAGTTAGTCCATATAACAAGGAATACTCAGCAATTCACGGATCTCAATTCTGATGCACCATTCATCTTCCATGAATTTCTGGGTTTTACTACTTCTCACTTTTCACATTTTTCCAAAATTCCAAATTTTGGGCCAAAAATGGCTATCTCCCAAATGGTGCATTTCTGGGAAATCTTCGTCTAACGGAAACTGTTCGTCTTAATGAGAATATGAAATGTCTAGTTCAGTAATTTTTTTGATTCCCACATCTAGGGTCACTTTTACTGTCCACCAGCTTTTCAAAATCCCGAAAAAGTGGCCCTGAACAGTGTTTTTTGGCCTTCTTGCTCACCCGACTCCACATCCTTTGGATTTTGGATCCAAGATTCTGAACTTAACATCGTGCCTGCTTCATGGACGCGCCTGATCAATTTCAGCTCAAACCGACGTTCCGTCAAGCCTCGGGACTCCGTCCTTCAAAAGTCGCTATTCCCCATTTTCTGTCAAATCGGAGTGTAATGGGCTCGGGGTCTTCACTGATTCTTTCATGGCCTTCGTCAATAGCCTCCGAGCCCCACAGGAATCATTCCATTCTGAGTTCGGATGCTCCTGCTATCCAAAAATCAGGTTTTAGTCACTTTACTCTTTTTTCGGGCTGGTTCGCCGATCGCTCCCACAATTGCGGAGCCATTCGGCGAAGGCTTCCGTTGCGGAGCCATTCGGCGAATGCTCCCGCAACTGCAGAGCCATTCGGCGAATGCTCCCGCAATTGCGGAGCCATTTGGCGAAGGCTTCCGTTGCGGAGCCATTCGACGAATGCTCCCGCAATTGCGGAGCCATTCGACGAATGCTCCCGCAATTGCGGAGCCATTCGGCGAAGGCTTCCGTCGTTTCAGAGCCGTTCGCGGAATGCTTCCGCCGGTTTCGGGCGGTTTTGCGGAATGCTTCCGCAATTGTGGAACGATTCGCCGAAGTCTTCGCAGTTGCGGAATGATTCGCTGAAGTCTTCCGCAATTTCGGAACGACTCGCCGAACTCTTCTGCGTTGCGGAACAATTCGCGGAATCCTTCCACAATTTCGGAAGGGAATTCCTTCCGAAATTTTCCTTTCGACGCCAAACACTTAGAAAATTTTCTTCTTTTTCGGAGCATTTCGCCAAATTTTTTCGCGTTGCGGGACAACTCGCGGAATCCTTCAGCAAATTTTGGAAGAGAATTCCTTCCGCAAATTTCGGGGCAACTTCCCAAACTCCTCCGCGTTGCAGAAAAACTCGCGGAATGCTTCCGCAGTTTCGGAGCAATTCGCCCAATGCTTCCGCAGTTTCGGAAGACATTCGGGAATTCTTTCCGAAACAGACTTAAATGAATTTTTCAAAGACACTTAGGAAAAATTGAAAACTTTGAAATCATATTTGCAACAAAAAAACAGTATTTCAAGAAAATAAATTGCACCTCTTCATGTTAAGCATGAAACAGCAAAACAACAAAAACAGTATAAGGTGGCATGGAGGCAAACAGAGAAATACAAAACTAAATGCTACAGCATTGGGGACAAATTTTCTCCCTCCTTCCTCTATTTCATAGATCAGTGGAAACATCTTGCAAAAATCCCCAAACAGTCATGGAAAAGATTTCCCATTCCAACAAATAAAAGCCATGCGATCTTGAGGTTTCTTTAATGCATTTTAGTTCCGAATACAAAATGCATGTACACACAATGATTTATATATTTGTGAAGGGTCCAACAACCGTAGTGTTGAACCTAGGGCTCTGATAACACTCTGTAATGTCCCCTTCTCCTTATTAAATGCAGGGAAGGAAACATTAACAACACACCGGGCTTTTGTAACTTAGCTCCAATATTTTTACTCATAAAATATTAACAATTAAAACTTCTCTATACAGATGTAAACTTCAATATAACACAACGAAATTTAAACATAACAACACATATAAGTGTAGATTTGCATCAGCATATTTATCTCAAGCAATCAATAGGCAGAGAATTAAATCCCCTACTTAAGCTACATCATGTCGATTTCAACCTCATGAATGCATAACATTCAGATCTAGCACATTGCAAACACAGATTGTATATAATTTAATCCACGAAGAATACTTATCTTGCAATGCAAATGTCCAATGACTGGCTACGTGAGAGCAACGTTCCACCCAACCATAGATCTCTGTCCAGCTTGTATTCTTTCAGCTGAGAGATCACCCCCGAGCTGGGCTGTGTATCCACTAAGGAGGAACTAGATGGCTCACTCACAGTCAGGGTTTCACTCAAACAACCATGCTAAGCCAACACACAGTTGAATTTTTCAAGCATGCAATAGGAGATGGAGGAGGATGCTAGTCCACTGAGCTCAATCCCAGAGCCACATACACTTCAAGCTAGACTCAGCAATCCCATCCTCTGTTCATACATCCACAACTGGATTTCTCACAACTCTGTCACAAATAACCCCAAATCCGTCACTGATTTTCTGGGCAGTTAAAACTGGGTTTTCCCATGGATTTTGGAGTAGCTATTGCTCCCAAATTCGCCCCAAGGATCATACCAACGGATCCCCCATTGGATTTCACTGTCCAATACCCATTCTGGGCGTTTTTGGCTTCCCAAAACGTGGATTCATTCCAAGTCACGATTTCTGGTTTTCTCACTCATGGGAGCTCGTTTTTGGATAGGGAATGATGCTAGGTTCTTTCACCATGGAATGAGGATGAGAATGAAGCAATCTCTCATGAGGTTGAGTGACTTCTTGTACAAGAAAACAGAGCCCATACCTACCCATACGAATTTCAGGGCTGCCCATGCTCCATTGAAGCCATGGGCTGACATCTCAACCACTTTCTTACAACAGGAATAAATGTCATCTAGAAAAGTCAAATGGGTTCTCATAATGACATATGGAAACCTATGGTTCACTCCCATAGCCCCCTCACCACTCTCTAGTGGATACACGTGGCCCCTTCTCATTCGTTGCCTCCATAGCCAGTCTTGGAATTTTATATTGCATGATGTTTATTTACATCCTATTACAATTTCCATGGCTTAAGAGCACATGGGCATCAAATATCAATGCTTGCCCTTTAAATAAAATTCGGGATTTCACTAGCAGGGCCTTGGCCTTGAGCTCCACGCTAGGAAAACATACATCACATGTACACATTATTTACATTAAAGGCTAATATATCCTAAGGGTCGAATTGGGGGTATTACATTTAAGGAAGAATACCTCACGGAGTAGGGGGTTGGAATCTTTGGAATTGTAATTCAGCAGGAGATGAGACTGAGGATACTCTGTGGCCAGAGTCATTGTAATTTTGGTACAAGACATCTTAATACAGTAATGTTATTTTCGGATCCATCTTCTGATTATCACTTAAATTTCTTTAAGGATTTCTGATTTTATGTTCCAGATTGTCATCCACTATACATATGATCTCTTGTTAGATATATAATGAATACATAGATATGTTGTATTGGTTTTTCAGTATAATTGATGTGTGTATGAAAATATTTGATTAAATATTTTCTTTATCAATTTCTGCAATTGATCACACATATATATATATATATTAAATCATTGTTGATTTTTCAATCAACAAAAAGATAATAGGTTATATCTTGATGGTCTTTAAACTTGGATTATTATTGTTTAATTTTCATTAAATCAGTCATAATTTAAGTCAGCAAACATCTCATCTGAAGGCATTTCTATTAAAGGTGACAGACTATTTGTTCTCTTACACCTCAACGTTGATCTGCGTAAACACCAAGCTTTTCATTTTAGATTAGATCTGACTTAAGATTAGGTTCTTTTCTAATTAGGTTAAGTTAGAATTGTTCACTGTTTTCCATACCTTTGTTTCACTAAGTTGAAACTGATCTTCTTGATCAAACCACTTACTCATAGAGTGCTAGCGGAGGCCAAATATCCATGGGTGATTACCACACCAAACAACTCGTGGATAGAATTGCCCTTGCGTAGGGTCTTTCGAAGCCTTTGGCTGGGTTTTCATCCTCTGTTGTGTGCCTTAGAACCCATTCCAGCACCTTGCACTTACCCTGCACAGCTGAGGCATCAACAATCCCCAACAAATATGTATTATTCCTTCGATTGGAAGTGTCATCATGTGTACTTGCAACTATCACAAGTTATATTGCAAGTGTCGTAACTTATACTTGATGGGTTATTAGACCACCTTGATGGGGTCGGCCCTATATGAGTCATGTGGGTCAAAGGGTTATTAGACCACCCTAGAGGGGTTGGCCTAGTTAGCTTTATGTTAAGTGGTTAAGTTGGGGCCGACCTAGTTGAGTAAAGGTCAAGTCAAGTTAGTGTATAAATAGAGAGTGTGTCTCTCTCATTTTACACGTTCTATTATTCACTCACTTCACATTAGTGAGAGAGAGGAGGAGTGTGCAAAAGTGGAGGACGAGCATGTTGCTAAAGTTATCTATCTCTTGGGTTTGATCATTGTGATCCTTGTATTGATGCATATTCTATCTCTAAGGAAGTTGTGGGGTTTTTCACCTTCTTGGTTTTCCCCGGTGAAATATTTTGTGTCTCTTGTTTCTTGTCTCTTACGCTTGATATGTTGTACATGTTATTCATTTAGTTAAGATCGTAGATATATTGAATTAAATGATGAAAAACTAACATGGTATCAGAGATAGCCTAAAGGAAGGCATGGTATGGCATTTATGAGACTTGCTGCACTTGCAACAAATTGGAAGCTAGGGCTTGATATAGAAAAACAAATTCATCATGGAACTTTCACTATAAATCCGTTTTGGTGAAGGTTCAAGATCTGAAACCTTTACAGGTCGAAGGTAAAATCCCCATGTAACTTGTGTCTGAAGCACAACATCTGATTCGTTGTACTTTGTGATATATGATCTGTACAATCTAGGGTTTCTTCCTCTTCCAGATCTCAGTAATAAACAGGTGACCTAGGAAAAAAGGTCACAACTTGGGCTAGGAAGATCCAAATAAAATTATGTAAAACGTGACAGTAAGAGCATGGACTCTAGTTTCTTATGTAATTTTTTCAGAGGCCGAAGTTGAAATAGTGACATGTGGCACGCCGTACAAGTTCACTCTCTTGTTTTATCCCATAAACAGGTCACGTTGCGACACCTGGAATAAATCTCTCTCAGAGAATCCAATTGAGGAAGAACTATGGTGTTGGAAAGATGACAGGTCAGGATACCACAGGAAAAATTTTCAGACCCTATGGATTCGTAATTTCAAAGATGTAACAGAAACAATAAGGCACATATTTCTGTCAAAACAAAATTGGATTCTAAGCACCTTCATTCTTGGCTTGTCACTGCTGCGGGAATTTAGAGCTTCAGAGAAAGTTGGAATTTGTTGAATGAGAGACCGCAGTTCAATGCCCCTCATAAAAAAAGAAATTTAGAGACAACGATCGAATTTTTTGGTTGGGTAGAACGCTAGGCTTGATCAAACCCTAGTTCGGGAGTTTGATCGGAAAGGTGGAAAATTAGGGCTTCTGCAAAAGTTGGAATTTTTTAAATCTGTGACCACAGCTGGAAGCGCCTCAGGAAAATTGAATTTTAGAACAAAAAATCAAACCTTTTGGATGGGTAGAAGACTAGGCTTTATCAAACCCTAGTTCGAGATCCTGTCTAGAAGATCTGGAAGTTTCAAAGGCAATTTTGAGGGGTCAAATTTTGGAGATTTCAAAATTGAAGTATACTAGCTTGATGAGCTTAGCAAGGCACATCTTTTCATCCAATCAGAAGTTTGAAATTCAAAGTTTGAATTTTTAGGGTTTCTCTAACAAACCCTAATCCAGCTCCAGATCCAGTCTCTGCAAATCAAAGTGGATTGGGTGAATCCTAGAAGAGAATGAATTGGACACTTGCATAAGTGAAAACATTCCAGTTCCAAAGGGACGTGAGGCTAAGGCCTTTCATAAAAAGACTACAAGCAATCCCGATAGGTATGACTTGAAGAGCTATAGGTATGTTTGTGAATTTTGTTCATGATTAAGTTTATGATATGTTTATCTTCATATTATTAGTACAATCTTGATTAATCTTAGACTTGTCTTATCACCTTAGTAAAAGTATGAATTCTTGTAGACATTCATTTATTAGGGTTATGACACTTACGATTGTACTAATGCACCATGATGTTGTATGAGGTTGATTTTGTCTGCTAACATGAAAGGTACATCAAGAAAGACAGATCAAGTTCTAGATCAAGAACATATGACCATGGCGATATGAATACAACGACTCATCCATAGCCATTATAGAAGCTCTACTTACGAGGTATGTATATTTTATGGTTAACTTATGAGTTATGCAGGTTACTAGCACAGGTCGTTGAAGAGAACAAGAAGAGATTGCTAGACATAACTAGCAAACATGATAACCAAGTATGTTTTTCCTATATCAAGTTAGAATCCTACCTGTGTTAGGATCTTATACTTTTTTATGAATGATAATGATTATTCTTAAAGTTAGAAGTTTAAGTAATCAAGGGTTTATGCATATTATGGTTCTTACTTTGATTGATGATATGACTAACCAGAAGAGTCCTATGGTCAAATAAGAATATGCATGAGTAAAAGAAGTCTTCCCTTAAACCTTGAGTACTAACGCTTATGATAAATTTCCTTTGTATGAAATGATCATGACCATACATGTCTAAGATTATTTAGAATCATAATGTTTTTGATATTATACTAATGGATGTATGATTATGTATGAGATCTTGAGGATGACACTAGTGCACACATAAGCATGCACAGTGGTCCAGGATGGATATAAGTTCAAGGACAGGTAATCAAGGAAGCAAAGATCAAGAGGGAGCACACTACAGTAGTTCCTACAAGAAAGCAAAGATTGAGAGGGAGTCCACCCTACAACTAAACAAAGATTGAGAGGGAGTCCACCCTACAACTAAACAAAGATAAGTATTTAAATTATCATATATATGATTACTTAAATGATGTTGTCCAGTCATGTACATACTTATGTTCGTAGATGCATATTAGAAAAGTTACATTAATGAACAAGATACTACTAATATACAAGTAATGGGTAAGTGGCCTATGGTACTGAACAACATTCCATTGCTACTTATCTAGAATGAAACCTCTTTGCTAACATGTTGGGAGTTGTGCACACTCTTAACAAATGTTCTGGTAGATATGGAAGGCATCTAGAAAGTTACCATGTGAATACAGGATATGGATAAATGTTCTATTGAAGCATTGGCTAAGATAATTGCATGACTGTATGACATATGTTCTTATGCGTAATATTTTGTTATGAAAACTATGAGAAGTTTCTAATCATGCAATTGAATTTGACTTGTAGGAAAGATCGTGTACTATCACCTACAAAAGAAGGACTACAACATTTGTTCCAACAATGAAGTTCAAGAAAATTATCTATTGAATATATTGAAGAATTTGAAGTTCCTAGGATCCAGGATGCAGTAATGGAAGGCCATGATCGAGGAGTACTAGTCGATCATGAAGAATGATGTTTGGGATGTGGTCCTGAGACCAGGAGGGAAGTCTGTTGTGACTTCCAAGTATATCTACAAGATCAAGCATGTTGCACATGGCAGCATAGAGAAATACAAGGCAATATTTGTAGCTCGTGGCTTCTCCCAGAAAGAGGGGATAGATTATGAAGAGACTCTTGCTCCAGTAGCCACATACACTTCCATCAGAACAGTGCTTTCCCTGGCTGCAGTGATGAAGTGGAAGATACACCAAATGGATGTCAAGACATCTTTCTTGAATGGTGTAGTCAAAGAGAAAGTGTATGTGGAGTAGCCACTTGGTTTTGAGACACATGATAGGGATTCATATGTGTGCAGATTGAAGAAAGCCTTGTATGGCTTGAAGAAAGGTCATAGGACTTGGTATGGTAGGATAGACAGCTTTCTATCCAGTTTGGGCTTTGCTAAGAGTAAAGCAGATTCTGACCTTTACTACAAGGTTGAGGAAGGAAATCCAGTGATACTACTACTATATGTGGATGACCTATTTGTTACAGGTGAGGATGGGTTGATTTTCGACGCTAAGAGTAAACTTGCTGCCGAGTTTGAGATGAAGGACTTGGGTATGATGCATTACTTTCTAGGTATGGAGGTGCGGCTGAGTGCAAATGGAATATTCCTTAGACAAGGGAAGTATGCAGTAGAGATCCTGAAGTGGATCGGGGTGATGGAATACAAGGTCATGACCACACCTATGGCATCGAACCTGAAGCTTTTGTGTGATGCTTTATATGAGCCGGTTGATGTCACTGTGTATCGTCAGATGATTGGGTCCTTGATGTACCTAATGAACACAAGACCAAATATTTTCTTTGCGGTGAACACATTGAGACAGTTCCTGACAGATCCGAGAGGTGTTCACCTGGTTGATGTAAAGCATATTCTGAGGTACCTGAAGGGTACAATTGATTATGGGCTCAAGTATGATGCGAATAAAAAGTTTAACCTGGAGGGTTATGTTGATTCAGATTGGGCAGGTAGCACTGCAGATAGGAAGAGCACTTCGGGATGTTGCTTTAGTATGGGATCAGTTGTGATCTCTTGGTTTAGTAGGAAGCAATCCTGCGTAGCACTGGGTACAACCGAGGCATAGTATGTCACAACTTGTTTGGCTAGTTGTGAGGCAGTATGGATGAGGAAGCTATTATCTGATTTATTTGATCTCCTATTGGATGCTTCCTGTATCTATTGTGACAACTAGAGTTGTGTGAAGTTGTCAGAGAACCCGGTGTTCCATGACAGGTCCAAGCACATCGAGATCAAACATCACTATATCAGGGATATGGTGCATAGAGGAGCAGTGAAGCTCCTGGATGTTGCGACGGATGAGCATGTTGCAGATGTGTTGACGAAACCACTAGCCAGAGTGAAGTTTAAGTACTTCAGAGAGAGGCTTGGTGTTCTTCAGATTGAAGATACTTCAAGGAATACATTATGGGACACATTTGTAGGAGCCATTCCAAGCATGGTGATAGGAGGATCCTTTCCATGGTTGTGAATGTAAGCACTGTGTCATGAGCTTTAGAATGATGCTCCAATTACTGCTTTGGATATGCATGAGTTGGATGCTTTGTATGATCAGTTGGATCATGTATGTTGATATGCATCAGTTGGATGCTTTGTATGATTAGTTGGATCATGCATGATGACATGCATTAGGATGATGCAGTGACGATGATCAAGATGATCAGGCGATGATGATATGCATCAGGACGATGCAGTGACGATGATCATGATGATCATGCGATGATGACATGCATCAGGATGATGTAGGGATGATGATCAGGTATGATCATGTGATGATGTACATTAGGATGATGTATGGTGAGTATTAGGTTGATACTCCCTAGCCATGGACAGGTTGTGCAAGATAGGCATATAATAGAGCCCTGGGAGATTTGCAAATACTCTTTCGAGGTTTTTCCTATGGCATATAATAGCGCCTTGGGATATCTGGCAGATGCTCTTTCGAGGTTTTGTCCTATGGCATATAATAGCACCCTAGGAGATCCGATAGGTTGAGTAGTATGCTCATAATTAGTCCTAGGATGCGCTTTTGAGGTTTTTCCATGACCACATGTAATATCTCCCTGGGAGATCTGATAGATTAAGAAGTATGCTCATAATCAGTCTTGGGATGCTTTTTCGAGGTTTTGTGGTGACCACATGTAATAGCACCCTGGGAGATCCGATAGGTTGAGAAGTATGCTCGTAATTAGTTCTGGGATGCTATTTCGAGGTTTTGTGGTGGGGTCACATGTAATAGTGTTAGTTTTTCAGAATTTTCAATCTGATCTAAGATCTTAACTGAGAGAATAACATGTACAACATATCTACAACATATCTACAACATATCAATCATGGACACAATAATGCAAGCACACAAGAGACATAGATTTTCACCAGGGAAAACCAAGAAGGTGAAAAACCCTGCAGCTTCCTCAGAGATAGATAGAGCAATGATACAGCCCAAGCATAAGAGATAGTCCTCTCCTAGCAGCAGCTTCTCCTCCTCCACTAGTGCGCCACTCTCTAATGAGTGTGTGAGTGAGAAAGTGAATGATCAAATAGAGTGCCTCCCGCACTCTATTTATACTTGACTTGACTTGCCTAATAACCTTTACTAGGTTGGCCTTAACTTAACCACATAACATAATGTTGATTGGGCCGACCCCAAATTGGGTGGTCTAATAACCATTTGACCCACATGACTTATACAGGGACGACCCCACCAAGGTGGTCTAATAACCCATCAAGTATAAGTTACAACACTTACAATATAAATGATGACACTTCCGTATAGATGAATAATAACATCTCTATAGGAATATAATATAATGGGTAAAATACATTCCGAAGTTACATATACATCAACACTCCCTCTTAACTAGGAAGGTATTTCTCGACATAGATTTGCTAGAACAAGCCTTCTTCTCTGGATCATCGTCATCGAATCATCGACCTCAAATCATCATCATCGTCATCGTTGCTGCTATCTCAATCAATCTCTAAATCTACTCGTCATAGGAAGTTATACAGAGCTAGTACTTTTTCATACTGGATGTAGGCCCACCACGTGCAGGTCATCATCATCACTGGCCATACTATGGAATTCTCAGGACTTATTACATGTGTCACAAAACCTCGCAAGAGCATCCAGGCTGTTACGAGTGTTGATGTATATGTAACTTTGGAATGTATTTTACCCATGTGTATTGTATTCCTATAGAGATTTTATTATTCCTCTATACGGAAGTGTTTGTATTCCTATAGAGATGTTATTATTCCTCTATACGGAAGTGTCATCATTTATATTATAAGTATCGTAACTTATACTTGATGGGGTCGGACCTGTATGAGTCATGTGGGTTAATGGGTTATTAGACCACCAAGTGTGGGGTTGGCCCGGATTAAGTTAACCATGGGTTATTAGGCCAAGCTAGACAAGTCAGCCCCATTAGTTTATTGGGAAGGACAGGACAAGTATAAATAGAGATCGGGATATCTCTATTTAATCACTCATTTCTCACACTTCTCTCACTCAAAAAGTGGCGCACATGTGAGGAGGAGGATCTGCTACTAGGAGAAGACTATCTCTTGTACCTTGGTTGTACTTTAGTTATATCATTGCTCTTTCTATCTCTGAGGATGTTGCCGGGTTTTTCACCTTCTTGGTTTTCCCTGGTCAAACTCTGTGTCTCTTGTGTGCTTAAATTATTGTGTCCATGATTGTTATGCTATAGATATGTTGTAGATATGATGTACATGTTATTCTCTCAATTAAGATATTAGATCATATTGAAAATTTTGAAAAACTAACATGGTATCAGAGCTAGCCTGAAAGAAGGCATGGTATGGCATGTATGACACTTGTTGCACTTGCGATGTTAGGGCTCGATATAGCAAAAACCAGTCATCGTAGTACTTTCTCTATAAATCCATTTTGGAGAAGTTTTCGGATCTAAAACATCTACAGGCAGAATATCAAATCTCCATGTACCTTGTGTCCAAAGGACAACTTCTAAGACATTGTTCTTTGTGTTTTATGATCTGTACAATCTAGGGTTTCTGCCTCTTCTAGATCTGAGTCATAAATAGGTGACTATTGATGCCTCGGGTGTGCAAGTTACTGCAAGGTCCTGGAAAGGGTTCCAAGGCACACAACAGGGGATGAAAACCCAGCAAAAATATTTGAAAGGCCCTACGCAAGGGCAATTCTATCCTCGAGCTGTTTGGTGTGGTAATCACCCACGGATATTCGACCTCCACTCGCACTCTATGAGTAAGTGGTTAGATCTATTAGATCACTTTCCCAATTAAGGAAAACAAAGATATGGAAAAACAATAAACAATTCTAACTTAACCTATTTATAAATAAGGATCTAATCTTAAGTAAGACCTATTCTAAGATGAAAAGCTTGTCGTTTGTGCAGATCAACGCTGAGGTGTAAAGAACAAATAGTTTATCACCCTTAACAGAAATGCCTTCAGATGAGATATTTGCTAACTTAAATTATGATTACTTAATGAAAATCAAACAATGATAATTCAAGATTAAGGACCATCAAGATATAACCTGTTATCTCTTTGTTGATTGAAAAATCAACAATGCTTGAATGTATATCCGATCAATTGTAGAAATCGATAAATAAAGTATTTAATTAAAGAAATTCAATCAAATATTTTCATACATACATCAGTTATACAGAAAAATCAATACAATAGATTTATGCATTCATTAGATATGTAACAAGAGATCATATATATAGCAGATGATAATCTGGAATATAAAATCAGAAATTCTCAAAGAAATTTGAGTAACAACCAGAAGATGGATCCAAAGATAAACTTACTGTATTAAGATGTCTTGTACCAAAATTACAATGACTCTAGCCACAGAGTATCCCCAGTCTTATCTTCTGCTGAATTACAATTCCAAAAATTCCAACCCCTTTCTAAGAGAGGTATTCTTCCTTCAATAAAAATATAACAACCGAGTACAATAGGAGAATTCTAGGAAATAGAGATTACAAAATCGGATTCAACTATTGATCCAGGAAATTTTGCCATTTCTCGGACTACATGATTCCTTTCACCTTTTCAAAGGGATTCTTAAAGATATATTATTTAATTGGAAGGATCTTCATATCACAACAAGAAGTTTGCTCCAACCTGCTCATTATCAGCAATAGATGATTCGACGTGTAGAGAATTTACAGCAAAAACTTCTGGTTGAGAGAGTAAGTTCTCAAAAACAGAGAAATCCGTCAAAGGGTCCACCTCAGAAGGAGTTGGCGGGATATCAGGTTTTTCATTGATTATATAATCTCATACAATATCATCATCACAGTCAGCCAATTCCTTCGAAAGTTTCTTGTCTTTCTTGCCAAGAATTTGCTTGCAAACAGACGGAGCATCAGAATCTTCTTCACCACTATTGCTGCTTAAATCAAGAACACCTGCATCAAAAGGTGGTGACATAGGTTCTTGATAAAGTAAGGGATAGATTTCTCCATATTTGAAGTGAGCATTGGGAGATTCATGACCTGTCTGCATATTGCCTCTATCAAATACGTTCAGAGGGAAGCTCACAATATTATTATATAGAATATTTTCCCCTTAAAGAATGCAAAGGACGAACTAAAGGCTTCGTGCTTGTTGCTAATTTAAAGCCAAATGATAGGATGGTAATGATTGAACAGATCCAACCATAATGGTTAAATTATTATTATTAGGACACTACAACCATCCCAACTGTAATGAAACGAGCCATAATGTGAGTTAACCGGATCTGTATCCACGCGAAAGTACAAATCCAATCGAGACTTGCATGACTTAAAAAAAATATGAAAGCTCATCATTACAATTCTATTCACATCAGCAATCATGACCTTGGATTTGTGATAAAAATGGAAGTTACGGTGAAAAGAGATGACTGCCAAATGGCTAAGACAAGAAATTCAGTACACAAACTGGCGGCTTGATTTCACTTGCAAAACCAGATCCAGATCACTAATTTAACGGAAAGACCAGAGCTACACTGCAGAGAAAAAAAATTTATAATCTACAAAGCCTTGAAGAGTCGAATCAAATAAGAAAAAGGCCATTACTGAATCCCAAAATAACCAAATTACTGAACACAGAACGCAGCAATGGAGACAACTCAACCTAAAATAACTGAAAAACCGGCAAAAACAACCCTTAGCAACCAAATTCACAGTAGAAACAACACAGCGGGGTAATTCCAGCGAGTAAAAATGATAACGAAAGTAAATAAAATCCTGTATTTATCAATTTACCCAAGTTAAATCACGACTGTAGGATTGGGAATAACGAACGACTGAGATCAACCGATGCGAGATGCGGGATCGGGTTCAAAAACACAATAAAAAGTTTTATTTACCATTCCCGAAAGTCAAAAACTGACACTAGCGGGTTTCGGGTTTCAAAATATAACCAAATCAAAACCATGTTTCGAATCCCGAAAACGCAAAGTGAAAAAGGTAATTTCTGAATCCCGAAACGCGACATTATCGGGTTTCGGGCTTATTAAAACTAACAAACAAAAATATGGATTCCCGCAACGTGACATTGTTGGGTTTCGGGTTTCGGGATTATATAAAACAAACTTCGAAAAAATGAAATCCTGCACCCGCAACTTTCGGGTTGCGGGTTTCGGGATGACGAAAATCCAAAAAATGAGAACACCATTTTTCCGCACCCGAAACTTTCGGGTTTCGGGTTGTCCAAGTCTCGGGTTTCGGGTTGGTAGAGAAAAAGTTAAAATACTCAAAATTTAAATATTTATGCAAACCAAACACTTAGAGATAATCCAGATCAGGTAGAAAAATGGAGCAAGAAGGTATGGGCATTAAAGAGATCTAAACCGAAAACTCATATTCACAAAGGGAAACTTACCCATATACCTTCGAATTTATTAAAAATGGGGCTCATGTGCTTTAGCTAAGCATGGGATCTGTTGTGGCCACAACAAATGGTGACTGGCTGGGAAGAACCCATTATCTCTGCAATCAAATCCGACTAAAGACAACATGTTAATCAACCAATTTCTTGAAACTCAATTCAAAGAAAATACTCAAAAGATAACAGCCAACAAATAGTAAATATGAAAATGGATAAATCTCAAGCAGTGACCATTTTAAAGATAACACTCACTTGATAAGGAGATTTAGAGAACAATATCGAATCTTTACCATGATATAATCATAGATAACCAGCTTGTGTTGAACCTGGAAACAGTCTTAGAAATGCTCATGGATATCCTAATTATAGATCGCCTTGGTTTATTAGATGCATGTATATTCAGTGATCCTCTTTGGGTTATATACACTTCTTTATCTTTTTTTTTCCTCTTTTTTTTTATTATGCTCTTTTTCCCCTTTTTTTTTTAGATTTAAAAGATGGATTATACATAAAACCTTGTTGATACAAGACCACTATACTGACTTGTTGATCAGATAAAACAGTGCCATTCACAAGCCCAATCTGGAAATTGGTCAAGCTAGCTCGATGATGAGACTCCTTGTCTTCCGGCTGCAAGACCAAAAGAAATTATCATGGCTTGGTGACCACATTATGATAACTACAGGCCAAGGTCAAACCCATGATCATAGCAAGGATGGCTTGTGATAAGACCCCCCTGTTCTTGTAGGCAACAAAATCCTATAAATGAAAGACCCAAAAATAATTTATTTTGGCATAAGCTACAAGGAATTACCATGGCTTGGTGACCATATCGTGGTAGTGTTACTCACCAGTGCTTTGCAGATCATGAATGGACTGACCTATAATATGATCTTCCATCTTCTAGCAGAACTAAAAGTCATCTTCCAAGTGTGGTGGCTTGATTTGAATATGTCATTCCACTTAAACACCTATGAACCTAATAGGCTGGCTTGATAGCAAGACCACCCACCTTGTAACTTATAATTTTAAAACAAAATTTATAATCAAAGTGATTGTAAAAGGATCCATGAGCAATCGGAGCTGGTTAGGTTAATATGATATGTTGTTCAACTATGAAACACCAGATAAAGAAATCATGACCATCCTCCATACCTCAATTATACAAATAAAGTATTGTGAAAGATAATGATCAAAGTGAAAAGTATCCAAAAGTACTGCACTTATTGGCTGCTTATTCTTTAGAGCAAATTCTAATCATAAGCTAGAAACTAAGCTTGATAGCAATGCTGAGACTTCAGAGACAATTGTTGCTAGGAAAACTGATCATAAGCCATTGCCAAATGTGTGAAGCCTTATTAATGAAAAACTAAACAAAACGAAAAGACCAATCAAAATGTCAACACAAGGAAAACAAATGAAAGAAAAACAAACCACACCTATATACAAGTGCACCAGATTGTTCAAACAAAATACTTTTTGAGAAGAGACACATTCACTAGGTAAGTGTCCACAACTCCCTCTAGTCTCTGTAATCGAATAGTGTTGGGACCAATATTTTCTGTAATAATGAAAGGCCCTAGCCAAAGGTGCTGAAATTTGGTATACTAGTTCTTATCTTATGTTGCTTATCCCACCTCAGAACTAGGTCACCAACAGAAAATTCTCTGTCAGATGAATATTTTTCATCAAACCATATTTTCACCATCTGCTGATGATGATACAATTTGTTCTTAGCTATTTCCTTGTCCTCCTCTAGTTTCAAAAGAGTGTCAATTCTTTGCTGGAGAGGAGAAGAATCATCTTCTTGGACAAACTTGGCCAATTGTAGTGAAGGGATGGTGAGGTTAGTAGGAAGGATGGCTTCTTTTCCATAAACTAGATAGTAGGGAGAATTTGCATTTGCTGCCTTTGGGGTAATTCGATCTGCCCATAAAGCATTATATAACTATGTGTGCCAATATCTGTGATGAGAAGCTATAGTCTTCTTGAGAATATTTATCAGATTTGTGTTTGACGACTCAGCCAAACCATTTCCTTGAGGGTAATAATTGGCATAAAACTTAAGCTTAATCCCCTTTTCAAAGGCATATTCAGTTATATCGATTGAAGAGAAGTAGGATGCATTATTGAAAACTAGGAACTCTGGAGCGCCAAACTGTGTGACGATCTGACTGTCAAGGAAGGAGATTACTTGACTGGCATTACATAGGTTAAGAGGGGCTGCCTCCACCCATCTAGTGAAGTAGTCAGTTGTTGTAAGAATATAGTTATGTTGGAGGGACGAAGCAGGGTTTATAGGCACGACAAAATCCAGTCCCCATTGTTGAAATAAAAATTGAACTGTGACTGGTTGAAGAGGAAATGCAGGTTTCTTGAACTTCCCTGTGCATTTATGTCATGGTTCACACCTCCTTACATAAGCATAAGAATATTTAAACAACATGGGCGAATAATATCCATCCTTGAGAACCTTATGTGCTGTAGTCTCACCTGAAAAATGGCCTCCAGCAGGTCCTGCACGAAATTGGAATAAGATGTCATCAGTTTCATATTTTTCCAAGCACCTAAGAAATACTCCATCATAATTTTTCCTAAAAAGAACTTAATCAATAAACTGATAAGGAACAGCTTTTAGTCTCAAAGCCCTTCATTTCTTAAAATCAAGGGTTTCGAGAGTGAACCCATGGTTCAGAAAAAATCTGATATCGTCATACCATTCTGATGTCGGGGCATCGATAGTGATAACAACACCTGAGGGAATTTCTTCCTCCTGATCCCATTCAGATTGCTACTGTGTAGGGTCATTGGATTGAGTGGTAAGAAGACAAAGGCCTTGCCCTTTGAAAATTTTAGCTAGTCTTCTCTCAAGATCATATTCTTCCAGGGCCGTCATCCAATGGGCCCTCTTTTTCCGTAACTCTTTCTGGATCAGGACATTTCTAATAGTAGAATATGGGACAATGACTTTGGTTCGATATTTCAGCAAGTAGGGCCTATAATGTTTGATAGACTTATAGACCGCATATGCTTGCTTATGAATCTATGAGTAATTAAGCTCAACACCTTTGACTGTTGAGCTCATAAAAGAGCTCAGGATCTCTGCATCATTGTCATGCTTTTGCGTTAGGATAGCCGCATAAGAAAAGTCAGTGGCAAAAGTATAAAGAATGAAATCCTTATCAAAATATGGGGACATGAGAGCAGGAGCTTCAGTGATAGCCTTTCGAATTTTGATAAACGCATCCCTCAGTTCCTGCAACCAGGTAAATTGCACATCTTTCTTGACCAAAAGTTGTAACGGTTTGACTATCTAAGCAAAATTTGGTACAAATCTACGTACAAAATTAATCTTACCCAAGAAGGATTGCATTGCTTTGCGCGAGCCTGGTAACCCAATCTTTGAAATAGCCTCTATGCATTTAGGATCAATAATATTATATTTGTACTTTATTATTCTGGAGATGTTTCATTCCTCCGTGAAGATCTTATTGTATATCCGGAGATGTTTATTCCTCCGTCGGAATGTGGTAACTTGGGTTATTAGACTTCCCTAGTGGGGGTCGGACCTGTATGTGTTATATGGGTCAAAGGGTTATTATACCCACCATGTGGGGGTCGGCCCAGTCAATTATAATGGGGTATTTAACCTAATGGTTAAATATGAGCCTAAATGTACTTGTGTAAAATATATATTAGAGTAGTGTATAAATAGAGGAGGTGTGTTCCTCATTATACACACTCACTCACTTGAGGATAGCGCACTTGTGAAGGAGAGGTCTGCTATTGTGGAGGAGTAGATCATGTCTCAGGGTTTCATCTTTGTATATTGCTGGTCATCTATATTGAGGAAGCTTTGCTGGTTTTTCTACCCCATGAGGGTTTCCCATAACAAATCTCTATCTCTTGTGTTTATGTTGTGCTTGTTATTTCTTCAGTGATCCTGTATATGCTATTATTGTGAAATGGAATGTAATTCTGCTATTTTCTATATTAGCATATTAAATCTTAACATGGTATCAGAGCTAACCTGAAGGAAGGCAAGGTATGGCACTTACGACACTTGCTTTACTTGTGACAATTTGAAGGTTAGGGTTTTTCATAGCAAAAACCAGTCATCGTGGAACTTTCGCCATAACTCCATTTTGGAGAAGGTTCAGGATCTTCAAACTTTACAGGTCGAAGATAACATCCCCAGGTACCTTGTGTTAAAAGGGCACCCTCAGATTCGTTGTACTTTGTGAGTTATGATCAGTACAAGTTAGGGTTTCGGCCTCTTCCAGATCTCAGTCAAAATCAGGTGACCTTGGAAAAAAGGTCATAACTTGGGCTAGGAAGCTCCAAATGAAATTTCGTAAAATGTGACAAGTAGTTCACAGACTGTGATATATCAGGAAACTTTTTCAGAGGCCGAAGGTGAACCAGTGACACGTGCCACGCCGTACAAGTTCGCTCTCCTGTTTTATCCCATAAACAGGTCACGTTGCGACACTTGGCATAACTCTCTCTCAGAGAGTCCAATTGAGGTCAGACCTGTCAGGATGGAAAGAAAACAGGTCGATCTATCTTAGGAAAATTTTTCAGAGGCCGAAGTTCAAACAGTGACACGTGGCATGCCGTACAATTTCGCTCTCCTGTTTTATCCCATAAATAGGTCATGTTGCGACACTTGGCATAACTCTCTCTCAGAAAACCAAATTGAGGTCAAACCTGTCAGGATGGAAAGATGACAGGTCAGGCTACTGCAGAAAATAGGTTTCAGATCCTGTGGAGCAAAAATTTCAGAGTTATAGCAGAAACAATCAGGTGCATATTTCTGTCAAAACAAAATTATTTTTGGAGCACCTTTATTCATGGCTTCCGAAATTTAGGGTTTCGGAGAAAGTTAGAATTTTTGGAATCGGAGTCCACGGCTGAATGCTACTTAGGAAAATAGAAATTTAGAGACCAAGATCGAATTTTTTGGTTGGGTGGAAGACCGGGCTTGATCAAACCCCAGTTCGGGATTTTGATCGGAAAGATGGAAAATTAGGGCTTCAGCAAAAGTTGGAATTTTTGAAGTCTGTAACCACGGCTGGAAGCTCCTAACAAAAATAAGAGTTTAGAGCCTTGGATCGAACCTTTTGTTTAGGCAGAAGGGTGGGCTTCATCAAACCCTAGTTTGGATCCTGTCTAGAAGATTCAGAAGTTTCAAAGGCAATTTTGAGGGGACAAATTTTGGAAATTCCAAAATTGAAGTATGCTAGTTTGATCAGCTCAACAAGACATATTCTTTCATCCATTCAGAAGTGTGAAAGTCAAAGATTGAATTTTTAGGGTTTCTCTAGAAAACCCTAATCAAGCTCCATATCAAGTTTTAGGGGGAGTTGAGGCTAAGGCCTTACATAAGAAGACTACAAGAAGTCTCGACAGGTATGACTTTAGGAGGCTCAGGTATGTCTTGAAATCTAATTCTTGATTAAGTTCATGATGTGTTTGTCTTCATATTATTTATTAGTACAATCTTGATTAATGTTAGAATTGTATTATCACCCTAGTAACAGTATGAATGCATGTGAATGATCAAAGACATTCATTGATTAGGGCTATATGATTGTACTAATGCATTATGATGTTGTGTGAGGTTGATGTTGTCTGCTAACAAGATACAGGTACATCACAAAAGACAAATCAGGTTCCATGACCATGAAAACATGAAGACAAAGACTCATCCATAATCCTTGTTCTACTTACGAGGTATGTATGAATTTGTTATATTATGCTTAACCTATAAGACATGCAGGTTCTAGCTCAGGATCTCTAAATCATTGAAGAGATTGTTTAGGTATGTTGTACATAACTAAGTAGGTATACTAATCCAGGTATGTTTCCCATGAATCTTACCTTGTGTTAGGATCCCTTATATAAGTATACTTGGTATGATTGGTTATGCTTATTCATAAAGTTAGTAATCAAGGGATTATGCATGTTATGTCTTTTATCTTGATTGATGATATGCATGAGTAAAAGAAGACTTCCCTGAAATCTTGAATACTAATGTTTATTAACTATAATCATGACTATACATTCTCAAGATTATTTAGAACTATAATGTTTTGATAACATTTAGAACATACTAATGGGTGTATGTTTGTGTATGAGATCATGAGGATGACACTTGAACATGCACAGTGGTACAGAATGAATAGAAGTTCAAAAGACATACAGAAGATCAAGCCGGAGGCAACCACACAAACATAAAAGATAAGTATTTGAGTTGTTATTTGAAATAGTAAATGATATTGCTTGTATGCATATTTGTATTCCTAGAATATATCATGCTGAGTGTAAACATTCATAGAGCATTGAACAGTATACTACTAATATGCATATGATTGGTAAGTTGGACAAACATTCCATTGTTGCTTGTCTAGAATGAAACCTCTTTGCTGACATGCTGAGAGCTGTGCACACTCTCGATAGTATGTTCTGGTAGAGATGGAAGGCATCTAGATAGCCACTGTATGCATACAGGATATGGGAAAGTGTTGTGCCAAAGTATTGGTCAAAATAGTTGCATAACTATGTAAATGATATCTATATGCATAATAGGTTATCATGTCAATATGATTTGATGATTATGAAGTATTACTAATCATGTACTTAATTTTGATTTGTAGGAAAGATCATGATGAATGATGAACACTGAACAAGCGATGGATGTTAAACAAAAAAAAAAAAAGATTTTCAAATCAAACACACTATAGAAGGCTTGTGGCTAGAAGATTCTCTTAGAAAGAAGAAGAGAATCATGATGAGATGTTTGCTCCAAGTGGCTAGATAAGACCATTCGCTTAATGGTGTAATTAAAGAAGAAGTGTGAATCAGGTTCTGTATGGGTTCCCAGGATCGATAGTAATTGATGAGAATACATGTGAGGATTGCATCATCCTTGAACACAAGTTCTAAAGTGAGCCGTAGACAAGTGTCTCCAAGAAAGAAGAGGGATTGTATCATCCTTGAACACTTGTTCTAAAGAGAGCCGTAGATGTATGTCTTCGAAAATGAATTCCTTGGTGGACATGAGAGGATTGGATCATCCCTCGACTTCAGTCCGAAAGAAGAGCCGTAGACGTATGTCTTCGATAATGAAGTTCTTGGTGAACATGTGAGGGGATTGGATCATCCCTGGACTTCAATCCGAAAGAAGAGCCGTAGACGTATGTCTTCGTGAATGAAGTTCTTGGTGAACATGTGAGGGGATTGGATCATCCCTGGACTTCAGTCCGAAAGAAGAGTCGTAGACGTATGTCTTCGTGAATGAAGTTCTTGGTGAACATGTGAGGGGATTGGATCATCCCTGGACTTCAGTCCGAAAGAAGAGCCGTAGACATATGTCTTCGAGAATGAAGTCCTTGGTGGACGGTTGAGAATTAAGTCATCCTTGGACGTGGTCCTAAATGTATGGTGGAGGATTAAGTCATCCTTGGATGTGGTCCTAAATGTATGGTTGAGGATTAAGTCATCCTTGGACGTGGTCCTAAATGTACGGTTAAGGATTAAGTCATCCTTGGATGTGGTCCTAAATGTACGGTGGAGGATTAAGTCATCCTTGGACGTAGTCCTAAATGTATGGTTGAGGATTAAATCATCCTTGGACAGTAAATCCAGTAATTCCGAAAGGAAGGATAGTCCTAAATGAATTGAGTGGATTAAATAATCCTTGGACAGTAAATCCAGTAATTTCGAAAGGAAGGATAGTCCTAAATGAATTGAGTGGATTAAATCATCCTTGGACAGTAAATCCAGTAATTCCGAAAGGAAGGATAGTCCTAAATGAATTGAGTGGATTAAATCATCCTTGGACAGTAAATCCAGTAATTCCGAAAGGAAGGATAGTCCTAAATGAATTGAGTGGATTAAATAATCCTTGGACAGTAAATCCAGTAATTCCAAAACGAAGGATAGTCCTAAATGAATTGAGTGGATTAAATCATCCTTGGACAGTAAATCCAGTAATTCCGAAAGGAAGGATAGTCCTAAATGAATTGAGTGGATTAAATCATCCTTGGACAGTAAATCCAGTAATTCCGAAAGGAAGGATAGTCCTAAATGAATTGAGTGGATTAAATCATCCTTGGACAGTAAATCCAGTAATTCCGAAAGGAAGGATAGTCCTAAATGAATTGAGTGGATTAAATCATCCTTGGACAGTAAATCTAGTAATTTCGAAAGGAAGGATAGTCCTAAATGAATTGAATGGATTAAATCATCCTTGGACAGTAAATCCAGTAATTCCAAAAGGAAGGATAGTCCTAAATGAGATTGAGAGGACTAATCATCGTGTAAATAGATTGGGATTGCCTCGTCCCTACACATGGCGAGATGTCTTAAAGTTATAAGGACTAATCATCCTGTAAATAGATTGGGATTGCCTCGTCCCTAGATATGGTGAGATGTCTTAAAGTGATAAGGAATGATCATCCTGTAAATAGATTGGGATTGCCTCGTCCCTAGACATGGTGAGATGTCTTAAAGTGATAAGGACTAATCATGCTGTAAATAGATTGGGATTGCCTCGTCCCTAGACATGGTGAGATGTCTTAAAGTGATAAGGACTAATCATCCTGTAAATAGATTGGGATTGCCTTGTCCCTAGACATGGTGAGATGTCTTAAAGTGATAAGGACTAATCATCCTGTAAATAGATTGGGATTGCCTCGTCCCTAGACATGGTGAGGTGTCTTAAAGTGATAAGGATTGATCATCCTGTAAGTTGATATGGATTGCATCATCCATAGACATGAGAGTTGTCTTAAACCGAGAGGGACTGATCATCCCGTAAGCGGATCAGGATTGTATCATCCTTGGACCTATGTCCTAAAGTGAGAGGGATTGATCATCCCGTAATTGGATCTTGTGTGTTGTAGGGTATGCTGCTATTGTGTATACTTGTATTGATGAGGATACTTGGATTGATGATATGTATACTTGTATTGATGAGGATACTTGTATTGATGATATGTATACTTGTATTGATGAGGATACTTGTATTGCTGATGTGTATACTTGTGTTGATGAGGATACTTGTATTGATGATGTGTATACTTGTATTGATGAGGATACTTGTATTGATAATGTGTATACTTGTATTGATGAGGATACTTGTATTAATGATATTTATACTTGTATTGATGATGTTGTTGATCGTGATGATCTAGATGACGATGTTGTTGATCGTGATGATCTAGATGACGCTGATGTTGATCGTGATGATCTAGATGACGATGCTGCTGATCGTGATGACCTAGATGACGATGCTGCTGATCATGTGATGACGATGTTGATGATCATGTGATGACGATGCTGATGATCGTGTGATGACGATGCTAATGATCGTGTGATGACGATGCTGATGATCGTGTGATGACGATGCTGATGATCATGTGATGACGATGCTGATGATCGTGTGATGACGATGCTGATGATCGTGATGCTGATGACGATGCTGATGATCGTGTGATGACGATGCTGATGATCGTGAGATGATGATGCTGATGATCGTGAGGATCCAGATGTTGATGTTGCTGTAGTTGTTCGAGTGCTGCAGAAGATAAAGACTCAGTACTGAAGATGTTGATGTTCCAGTAACTACTTGAGTTACTGATGATGTTGAGAAAGCTTCCAATGATTTATAGATGTATCATGTATGATGTTGATGACTCCTTGCTCATGCAGATGCTGTTATAATATCCTTCTTGTTAAGGGGGAGTGTTGAGATATTGTAACTTCAAAGAATATTATATTTGTACTTAATTATTCCGGAGATGTTTCATTCCTCCGTGAAGATCTTATTGTATATCCGGAGATGTTTATTCCTCCGTCAGAATGTGGTAACTTGTGTTATTAGACTTCCCTAGTGGGGGTCGGCCCTGTATGTGTTATATGGGTCAAAGGGTTATTAGACCCACCATGTGGGGGTCGGCCCAGTCAATTATAATGGGGTATTTAACCTAATGGTTAAATACGAGCCTACATGTACTTGTGTAAAATATATATTAGAGTAGTGTATAAATAGAGGAGGTGTGTTCCTCATTATACACACTCACTCACTTGAGGATAGCGCACTTGTGAAGGAGAGGTCGGCTATTGTGGAGGAGTAGATCATGTCTCAGGGTTTCATCTTTGTATATTGCTGGTCATCTATATTGAGGAAGCTTTGCTGGGTTTTCTACCCCATGAGGGTTTCCCAGGATAAATCTCTGTCTCTTGTGTTTATGCTGTGCTTGTTATTTCTTCAGTGATCCTGTATATGCTATTATTGTGAAATGGAATGTAATGCTGCTATTTTCTATATTAGCATATTAAATCTTAACAAATTGCACATCTTTCTTGACCAAAAGTTGTAACGGTTTGACTATCTAAGCAAAATTTGGTACAAATCTACGTACAAAATTAATCTTACCCAAGAAGGATTGCATTGCTTTGCGCGAGCCTGGTAACCCAATCTTTGAAATAGCCTCTATGCGTTTAGGATCAATAATCATACCTTCTTTCAAAACAATGAAGCCCAGAATCTTTCCTTCTGTTATTGCGAAAATAGATTTCTTCGGGTTGAGAGAAATACCAAATTTCCTGTAGGGGTCGAAAACTTATTTCAAAGAAAACACATGTCCATGTCATTTTTTGGAGTAAATAGTGATATCATCAAGACAAACTACGACAAAATTATGCATTAACGTTTGGAAAGCTATGTCCATAGCTCTTTGATAAGTGGCTCTTGCATTGATCAACCCGAAAGGCATCCACCTATAGGCGAAAGTAACCCAAGGAGTCCTGAAAGCTATTTTTAATTGGTCGTCCAAGGAAACCATAACCTAGTTATATCCTGAAAAACTGTATAGGAGGGAAAACATCTCCGACCTGGCTACCTTTTGAAGAATCTGCTCCATAGGTGGAACAGGATAGTTGTCTTTCTCAGAAGCTCAATTCAGGTTCTTGAAATCGACACACAGTCGAATTTCACCGCTTTTCTTGCGGACAGGCACTAAGTTGGCTATCCATTGAGTGTGCTTGAATAGAAAGATAATTCAAGCTATGAGAAGCTTCTCCAACTCCTTTTTTACCGAAGGCTCTAAACTAGGGTGCATCTTCCGCAGCTTTTGTTGAGATGGCTTAAGCTCTGGTTTCATGGGTATATTATGGAACATGACACTAGTGTCAAATCATCATAAGTCCATGCAAAAACATCTTTATACTGTTTACACCATGCAATGATGGCTCTCCATTCTTCAGGGGTACAATTAACTCCCAAATTGATAAAGCAGGGTTCCTGCTCGGTGCCTAAATTGACTCGATCATAGTTCAAAGATGAGCTTTGAGTTTTACAATTAGTCTGAGGTTTGAACTTGTCTTGCAAATCATAAAAAATTTCTAGATTGATCACTGACTTCGGGATAACGTTCGAGGGATCAGTGAGTGACTTTTCATGTTCTGCTTCATCAATGACCATGTCTTGGAATGTATCCTAAGACATGAGGAAGTCAAGTATATGTCGATCATCATCAAACACTTTCCAATTAGTCACATTATCTGGAATGGAGGGTCTGTACATCAATTCGATCGAAAATTTTTGAGGAGACAGGCCTTTTGGCGGGATCAGTCTAGACGCTATATTTGGTAACAGGTCTGCATCGAAATTTTGTGATCCGGGAATAGATTTAACATTGAATGCTAAAAATGAGTTGGTTAGATCCCTTACCATCTTTCGATAATTAGCCAAATGCGAAGATAAGCAGTGTATTTTATTTCTGACTTGCTTAACTATAATTTCGGAATCTCCATAGCATTCTATTGCCTGCACACCTAAATCAATAGCCTTCTTGAGCCCTTGTATCAAAGCCTCATACTTAGCTACATTATTAGTGCAATCAAATTCTAGCCTGCAAGCAATCATAATTTTCATTCCCTTAGGATCAATAAGGACACAACCTGCTCCAGGTCCATCCTTCGACTTGGAACCATCAAAAAATAAGGTCCATGAGACAGGGTCTATTTTAAAAATTGTATTTACATTATAAACATTATGCACAATTTCACGAGAAAAAGGTATAGAAGTTACATGATTAATATGTGATTCATTTTGAATGCTTTCTTCTGGCGAGGCATCAACTGGGAATTCACCAAAAAAGGTATCAAATGTAAAATTCTCTACGCGAGAGGTGAGATAACCAGCAAGTTCACTTGAGTCATTAAGATCAGTGACTGTCTATTTCATAAAAGGTTCTCCACTGATCTTAATTTTATTCGGTTGACCATTGTAAGGCAACCATAAATGGGACTAGTCGGTGGAAAAATAACCCTTAAGTTTCTTTGAATAGTCCCTGCTTAACCACATCCCATAGGCTTCCAGGATGTCAGCTACCACGATGCCAATTGTCTGGTGGATCCTCGGATCAACTGACAGTGTAAGCAAAACATTTCTCAATTTACCTACCACTCTGACTTTGGATCTGTCAAGTTGCACAATCTGAGTTGGGAAGGGTTCCCACGTTGCATTCAATTTCCTGAAAACAGAGAGGGGCATCACATTTGATGACGCTCCTGAATCTATCATGCAGTTGTGCACATTCCGGTTGAAAATCTCAAAGGTAAGAAAGAAAGGAGGAGTCCTCTTGCTTGCTGGTTTCTAATCATCAGTTTTAGTAACAGAGTCTAGGTTGTTACTTTGTGACTCTCTAGGCTGTTTGACTATCATGTTTTTAGGTAAGGAATCCCTCATAGCAGGAATCTTAAGTAGCTCAAATAGAGAGATGTTCGCTTTGACTCTTTTTAAGTCTTCAACTAGATTGTACTCCATTTAAGGGAGGACTGTATCCTTTTGAGGAACAGTCTTGTTTTTGGTGGGAACTGGAGCAGAAGATGAAGGTTCTTGAGGTGGCTGTGGTCTTGACCTTGTGTTATAAGGGTGTTGTGCATTAAACACTGCCTCAGGTTCTTCTTCCTCTTCACACATAGGAAGTTCTAAAAATCAACTCACAGTATCGACCTGTGGATCCCCTTCTTCTTCTTCTACAGGTAATTGTGGATCTGGAATGGTCTGATCGTTGGAAGTGTTAGGAGTGACTTGAGATTCTGCTGCCAAGGTTCTAAAAATAGGATAGAATTCATCGTTTGTGAGTCCATATGCCGGATTCGGTGGTGGTGGATTTTGTGAAGGTTGGTAAGGTCTCCTAAATGGGGGCCTTACAAAACCTCTGTTTTGGTTCTGACTATCATTAGTGTTATTCTTCAAATCCAACATCCCCAAACAGTGGGTTTGGGGCTGTTCTCAGCTCTTTTCCTAGAAGTAGAAGGCTACTCTTCTGAAATTACAGGGCTATCTTTTAGACAAAACATGTCCTTCTCAACTTGGATTGCTTCATCAAATGCCTCAAGTAAAGTACCTTTCTGTGCCCTTTTGACCCACATTGCAATAGGAACAGGAAGACCTTTTTCATAATAAGCTACCAACAATTCTTCACCAGGCAGAAGATTGGTAGGGATTATGTTTTTGAGATATGAGAACCTTTGGTTAAAGTCTTTTACCCTTTCTTTTCCTTTGATTTTCATAGAGGATAATTCTAAGACAAGATCCTGTGGTGTTTTATCATCCTTGAATTTTTGGGTGAAATGTTTCTCGAATTCATCCTAGGACGTTATAGATTGGGCTGGTAAGGCAAAATACTAGGTGGCCTCCTTACCCTCAAAAGTGTAGGGAAAGAGTCTGCATACTGCATTCTCATGTACCACGCTTCTAAGTCTGATTGCCTGCATGAAAGATTTTATATGATCCAATGCGAGTGTCTTATCCTCAGGGTTGAATTTAGGCAGCCATTTCTCAGGATTCTTTGGTAATCTATGTTGATCTCCTAATATGAAAACTGCACCTTGGTCAAGCAAAGGTTTGTTTTGACCTTCTCCATCCATTGAAGGTTCTTCTTATTCTTCTTCTTCTAATGAGCTAGAAGAATTTTCACCGTATGAGGAAGATGATGAAGATGAAGGAGGGGATGGTGGTGGACCACCAGCTCCAAGTTTTGGTTGACCTTGTGTTCCTATGAGAGTGGTCTCACGGTTATATTCAAGACAATCCGTTTGATCAATCAGCTCTTGGTTTTCAGGTTGTTCATCAACTGTATGTTGATCCTCTATACTTAGATCAGTGGTATGCAGAATATGTGGGTCACTAGTCTATGAAGCAAAAATTTGCTGATCTTCCTGACCATTAGTCTACAGAATATCTTCTAAATTTAAGGCTGCCAGACCGCGTCTTCTTTGATTGGCAAGTCGTTGTTCTGCTTTTAAGACCTAATCAGCAGATGTTTTCAATATCTGCTCTAACGAGATGGGTCCCCTTGTAGGTGATCTGAAAATGATATCCCTTTTGTTCTCCTGTTGTATCACAGGTGTGACAGGTATAACTGTAGGTTGGGAAGACGTGATAGGGAGACCTATAGGTTGTGTATAGTTGGTTGTTCAGATGTTGAAGCCCTAGACTGGCTTCGAGTTTGAACCGTTGAAGTACTTGCTGGAGGAGGTTTATTATCGGTTTGCTTAGGCATGTTATACTTGTGGCCCTCCTTCTAGTGCTATTTGTTGATGCCTCGAGTGTGTAGGTTACTGCGAGGTGCTAGAAAGGGTTCCAAGGCACACAACAGGGGATGAAAACACAGCCAAAGGCTTCGAAAGACCCTATGCAAGGGCAATTCTATCCTCGAGCTGTTTGGTGTGGTAATCACCCACAAATATTCGGCCTCCGCTGGCACTCTATGAGTAAGTGGTTTGATCTATTAGATCAGTTTCCCAATTAAGGAAAACAAAGATATGGAAAAACAATAAACAATTCTAACTTAACCTATTTAGAAATAAGGATCTAATCCTAAGTCATACCTATTCTAAGATGAAAAGCTTGTCGTTTGTGCAGATCAACCCTGAGGTGTAAAGAACAAATAGTTTATCACCCTTAACAGAAATGCCTTCAGATGAGATATTTGCTAACTTAAATTATGATTACTTAATGAAAATCAAAAAATGATAATTCAAGCTTAAGGACCATCAAGATATAACCTGTTATCTCTTTGTTGATTGAAAAAACAACAATGATTGAATGTATATCCGATCAATTGTAGAAATCGATAAAGAAAGTATTTAATTAAATAAATTCAATCAAATATTTTCGTACATACATCAGTTATACAGAAAAATCAATACAATAGATTTATGCGTTCATTAGATATGTAACAAGAGATCATATATATAGCGGATGATAATCTGGAATATAAAATCAGAAATTCTCAAAGAAATTTGAGTAACAACCAGAAGATGGATCCAAAGAGAACATTACTGTATTAAGATGTCTTGTACCAAAATTACAATGACTCTGGCAACATAGTATCCCCAGTCTTATCTTTTGCTGAATTACAATTCCAAAAATTCCAACCCCTTTCTAAGAGAGGCATTCTTCCTTAAATAAAAATATAACAACCGAGTACAATAGGAGAATCCTAGGAAATAGAGATTACAAAATCGGATTCAACTATTGATCCAAGAAATTTTGCCATTTCTCGGACTACATGATTCCTTTCACCTTTTCAAAGGGATTCTTAAAGATATATTCTTTAATTGGAAGGATCTTCATATCACAACAAGAATTCCGCTCCAACCTGCTCATTATCAGCAACAAATGATTCGGCATGTAGAGAATTTACCGCAAGAACTTCTGGATGAGAGAGTAAGTTCTCAAAAACAGAGAAATCCGTCAAAGGGTCCACCTCAGAAGGAGTCGGTGGGATATCAGGTTTTTCATTGATTATATAATCTTGTACAATATCTTCATCACGGTCAGCCAATTCCTTCAAAATTTTCTTGTCTTTCTTGCAAAGAATTTCCATGCAAACAGATGGAGCATCAGAATCTTCTTCACCACTATCGCTGCTTAAATCAGGAACACCTACATCAAAAGGTGGTGACATAGGTTCTTGATAAAGTAAGGAATAGAGTTCTCCATCTTTGAAGTGAGCATTGGGAGATTCATGAACTGTCTGCATACTGCCTCTATCAAATACGTTCAAAGGGAAGCTCACAAGATTATTATATAGAATATTTTCCCCTTAAAGAATGCAAAGGACGAACTGAAGGCTTTGTGTTTGTTGCTAATTTAAAGCCAACTGATAGGATGGTAATGATTGAATAGAGCCAGCCATAATGGTTAAATTATTATTATTAGGACACTACAACCATCCCAACTGTAACGAAATGATCCATAATGTGAGTTAACCAGATCTGGATCCACGCGAAAGTACAAATCCAATCGAGACTTGCATGACTTAAAAAAAAATGAAAGCTCATCATTACAAATCTATTCACATCAACAATCATGACCTCAGATTTGTGATAAAAATGAGAGTTATGGTGAAAAGAGATGACTGCGAAATGGCTAAGACAAGAGTTTCAGTACACAAATGGTGGCCTGATTTCACCTACGAAACCAGATCCAGATCGTTGATTTAACATAAAGACTAGAGCTACATTGTAGAGACAAAAAAGTTATAATCTACAAATCCTTGAAGAGTCGAATCAAATAAGAAAAAGGCCATTACTAAATCCCAGAATAACCAAATTACTGAACACAGAACACAGTAATGGAGACAACTCAACCTAAAATAACTGAAAAACAGGAAAAAACAACCCTTAGCAACCAAATTCATAGTAGAATCAGCATAACGAGGTAATTCCAGCGAGTAAAAATGATAACGAAAGTAAATAAAAACCTATATTTATCAATTTACCTAAGTTAAATCACGACCGTGGGATTGGGAATAATGAACAGCTGAGATCAACCAATGCGAGATGTGGGATCAGGTTCAAAAACACAATAAAAAGTTTGATTTACCATTCCCGAAAGCCGAAAACCGACACTGGCGGGTTTCGGGTTTCAAAATATAACCAAATCAAAACCAGGTTCCCGAAAGCCGCAACTCGATAGTTGCGGGTTGTGGGTTTCAGGACACAACCAAATGAAAAGTTAAAAAGGTAATTTCTGAATCCTAAAATGCGGCATTGTCGGGTTTCGGGTTTCAGGTTTATTAAAACTGACAAACAAAAATCTGGATTCCTGCAACGCGACATTGTCGGGTTTCGGGTTTCGGGTTTATATAAAACAAACTTCGAAAAAATGAAATCCTGCACCCGCAACTTTTGGGTTGTGGGTTTCGGGATGACAAAAATCCAAAAAATGAGAACACCAATTTTTCACACCCGAAACTTTCGGGTTTCGGGTTGTCCAAGTGTCGGGTTTCCGGTTGGTAGAGAAAAAGTTAAAATACTCAAAATTTATAGATTTCTGCAAACCAAACACTTAGAGATAATCCAGATCAGGAAGAAAAATGGAGCAAGAAGGTATGGGCATAAGACTTAAAGAGATCTAAACCGAAAAATCATATTCACAAAGGGAAACGTACCCATATACCTTCGAATTTATTAAAAATGGGGTTCCCATGCTTTAGCTAAGCATGGGATCTGTTATGGCCACAACAATGACCTAGGAAAAAAGGTCATAACTTGGGCTAGGAAGATCCAAATGAAATTTCGTAAAACGTGATAGGTAGGGCATGGACTTTACTTTCACAGGCCAGAGGTTTAGAGGCCGAAAGTGAACCAGTGACACGTGGCACTCCGTACAAGTTTGTTCTCTTGTTTTATTCCATAATTAGGTCACGTTGCGACAATTGGCATAACTCTCTCTCAGAGAATCCAATTGAGGTCAGACCTATGGGGTTGGAACGACGACAGGTCAGGCTACCACCGGTAGAAGTTTCAAACCCTGTGGATTCGTAATTTTAGAGTTACATCAGAAACAATCAAGTGCATATTTCTGTCAAAACAAAATTGGATTTTGAGCACCTTCATTCATGGCTCCGGGAATTAGGATTTTGGAGAAAGTTGGAATTTTTGTAATCATATACCATGGCTAAATGTTACTCATAAAAATCAAAATTTAGAGACCAAAATCAAATTTTTTGGTTGAGTAGAAGGTCGGGCTTGATCAAACCCTAGTTTGGGACTTTGATCAGAAAAGTGGAAAATTAGGGCTTCTGCAAAAAAATGGAAATTTTGAAATATGTGACCACAGCTGGAAGCACCTCAAAAAAATCAAATTTTAGAGCTTTGGATTGAACCTTTTGGTTGGGTGAAGCTCCGAGAAACTCAAACCCTTATTCAGGGTCCTCCCAGTGAATCCGGGACTGATTGAAATGGAATTTTGAGGAGTGAAACTTTACAGTTTTCAAATTCTGAGTATACTAGATTGATCAGATCACAAAGATGCGTCTTTCTATCCTTTCAGAAGTTTGAAATTCAAACTTTGAATTTTTAGGGTTTCTCTAACAAACCCTAATCCAGCTTCAGATCCAGTCTCTGCAAATCAAGTGGATTGGGTTAATCCTAGAAGAGAATGGATTGGTTACCAACATAAGTGAAGAAGTCCTTGTTTCATAAGGAGATGAGGCTAAGGACTTACATAAGAAGTTTACTAGCAATCTCGATAGATATGACTTACAGGTATGTTTCAAAATCTGTTCATGATTAAGTTTACGATATGTTTGTCTTCATATTATTACATTAGTACAATCTTGATTAATTTTTTACTTATCGTATCACCTTAATAAAATTATGAATGCATGATAGAAGATATTCATTGATTAGGGTTTTGACACTTATGATTGTACTAATGCATTATGGTGTTGTATGAGGTTGATGTTGTCTGCTAATATGAAAGGTATAGCAAGAAAGACAAATCATGTTCTAGTTCAAGAACATATGACCATGGAGACATGAAGACAAAGATTCATCCATTATCATGGATCACATAGAAGATCTACTTACGAGATATGTATAACTTGGTTCTATAATGGTTAACTTATGAGATATGCAGGTTACTAGCACAAGTCATTGAAGAACAAGAAGACATCATGTGGGTATGTTAGACATAGCTAGCTAACATACTAATCCACGTATGTTTTTCCTATATCAAGTTAAAATCGTACCTTGTGTTAGGATATCTTATATAAGTATACTTAGCATGATTGATTATGATTATTCATGAAGTTATAGGTTTGAGTAGTCATAGGTTTAGGCATATTATATTTCTTACTTTAATTGATGATATGACTAACCAGAAGAGTCCTATATAAACCTTGAATACTAATGTTTATTATCTGTGTTTAAAATGATCATTACTATACATGTTTAGTACTATTATATTTCTGATAGTATTGAGATTATACTAATAAATGTATGATTATGTATGAGATCTTGAGGATATCACAATAATGATACTTGTAAGCATGCATAGTGATCGAGGATGGATATAAGTTCAAGGACAGGTAATCCAGAAAGCAAAGATCAAGAGGGAGCACACTCCAGTAATTTCTGCAAGGATGCAGATATTCAGAGCGAGTCGACCACTTCACACAATCCACATTAGAATGGAGTTGCAAAGATTCAGAGGGAGTCCACCCAACAACCAAACAAAGATAGGTATTTGAATTGTCATTTCCTACATATTTGTTTTTTTAAATAATGTTGTTCAATGATGTATATGCTTATGTTCCTAGACTTAGGTTGTGTATTATGCATATTAGAATAATTGCATCAATGAATAGTATACTACTAATATGCATGTGATGGGTAAGTGGCCTATGGAACTGTACAACATTCCATTGCTACTTATCTAGAATGAAACCTCTTTGCTGACATTTTGGGAGTAGTGCAAACTCTTAACAATGTTCTAGTAGAGATTGGAAGGCATCTAGAAAGTTATAGGATATGGATGAATGTTGTATTGAAGCATTGGCTAAAATAATTGCATGACTGTATGACATATTTCTTTATGTGTAAGAAATTGTTCTGAAAACTATGAGATGTTTCTAATCATGCAATTTAACTTGTCTTGTAGGAAAGATCATATACCATCACCTACAAGAGAAGGACTACAACATTTGTTCCAGCAACAAAGATATCTATTGAAGATATTGAAGTTCCCGGGATCTGGAATGAAGTAATGGAAGAATGCCATGATCCGTCGATCATGAAGAATGATGTTTGGGATGTGGTCCCAGACCAGAAGGGATGTCTGTCGTATAAGATCAAGCATGCTACAGGTGGCAGCATAGAGACTTTTTCTCCTATAGCCAGATCCACTTCCATCAAGATCAGTACCTGCTCTGGCTATAGTGATGAAGTGGAAAATACACCAGATGGATTTCAAGACAGCCTTCTTGAATGGTGTAGTCAAAGAGGAAGTGTATGTGGAGCAGCCACTTCATTTTGAGACACATGATGGGAATTCATATATGTGCAGAACCTTGTATGGAAGGATAGATGGCTTCCTATCCAGTTTGGGCTTTACCAAGAGTAGAGCAAATTTCAACTTTTACTACAAGGTTGAGGAAGGCAATCCAGTGATACTACTATTGTATGTGGATGACCTGTTTGTAATAGGTGAGGATAGATTAATTTCCAACATGCAGCGAAAGCTTGATGCCGAGTTTGAGATGAAGAACTTGGAAATGATGCACTACTTTATAGGCATGGAGGTGTGGCAGAGTGCAGATGGAATCTTCCTTGGATAAGGGAAGTATGCAGTAGAGATCCTGAAGAGGTTCGGGATGATGGATTGTAAGGACATGGCAACATTTATGGCATCGAACCTGAAGCTTTTGTGTGATGCTTGATCTAATCCGGTTGATGTCACTGTGTATCGTAAGATGATTGGGTCCTTGATGTACTTGATGAACACAAGACCAGATATTTGCTTTGCGGTGAACACATTGAGCTAGTTCCTAACGGATCCTAGAGGTGTTCACCTAGTTGTTGTAAAGCATATTTTGAGGTACCTGAAGGGTACAATTGACTATGGGCTCAAGTATGATGCAAATCAAAAGTTTAAACTACAAGGTTATGTTGATTCAGATTGGGCAAGCAGTGTTGCAGATAGGAAGAGCACATCTGGGTGCTGCTTCAGTATGGGATCAGGTGTGATCTCTTGGTTTAGCAGGAAGCAGTCCTGCATAGCAATGAGTACAGCTGAGGTAGAGTATGTTGCAGCATGTTCAGCTAGTTGTGAGGCAGTATGGCTTAGGAAGCTACTGTCTGAGCTATTTGATCTCCCGTTGGAGGCTACTGGTATCTTTTGTGACAACCAAAGTTGTGTGAAGTTGTATGAGAAATCGGTGTTCCATGACAGGTCGAATCACATTGAGATCAAATATCACTATATCAGGGATATGGTGCAGAGAGGAGCAGTGAAGCTCCTATATGTTGCGACGGATGAGCAGGATGTGGATGTGTTGACGAAACCACTAGCTAGAGTGAAGCTTGAATACTTCAGAGGGAGGCTTGGTGTTCTTCAGATTGATGACACTTCGAGGAAGACGTGATGGACACATTTGCTGAAGCCATTCCAAGCATGGTGAGAGGAGGATCCTTCCATGTCTATGGATGTAAGCACTGGATGATGAGCATCAAGATGATGCTCCAATTATTGCTCTATATATGCATCATGTTGGATGTTGGATATGATCATTTGGATCATTTATATGTATGTATGCATCATGTTGGATGTTGGATATGATCAGTTGGATCATTTATATGTATGTACGCATCATGTTGGATGTTGGATATGATCAGTTGGATCATGTGTATGTATCTGTAGATGTATCAGGTGGATACATTGTATGATCAGGTAGATCATGTATGTTGATATGTATCAGGTATGATCAGGTGGATCATGTATTTGTATATGTATCAGGTGGATACATTGTATGATTAGGTAGATCATGTATGATGATATGTATCAGGCAGATACTGTGTATGCATCAAGTGGATGCATTATATGATCAGGATGATCATGGATGATGAGCTTCAAGATATTGCTCCAGATGATATGTGTCGGGACGATGGAGTGATGATGATCAGGATGATCATGTGTACATCAGGATGATGTATGGTGAGTATCAGGTTGATACTCTGTGGCCGCGAACAAGTTGTGCAAATAAGCATCTAATAGAGCCCTAGGAGGTTTGCAGATTCTCTTGCTAGGTTTTTCTACTGGCATATAATAGCTCCCTGGGAGATTTGTCAAATGCTCTTTTGAGGTTTTTCTTTGGGAGGACATATAATAGCGCACTGGGAGGTTTATAGATTCTCTTGCTAGGTTTTGTTGCTGGCATATAATAGCTCCCTGGGAGATCTGGCAAACACTCTTTCGAGGTTTTTTCCTATGGCATATAATAGCGCCCTCGGAGATCCGATAGGTTGGGATGTGTCACCGTAATAAGTCCTGGGATGCTCTTTCAAGGTTTTTCCATGACCACATGTAATATCGCCCTGGGAGATCCGATAGGTTGGGATGTGTTCCTGTAATAAGTCTTGAGATGCTCCTGCAAGGTTTTGTGGTGACCACATATAATAGTGCCCTGGGAGATCCGATAGGTTGAGCTGTGTGCTCGTAATCAGTCCTGGGATTCTCTTTTGAGGTTTTGTGGTGGGGTCACATGTAATAGCTCCTTGGGAGATCCAATAGGTTGGGCTGTGTTCTCGTAATAAGTCCTGGGATGCTCTTGCGAGATTTTGTGATGCACGTAATAAGTCCTGAGGATTCCATAGTATGTCCAGTGATGATGAAGACCTGCAGGTGGTGGGCTTGCATCCAATATGAATAAGGACGGGCTCTGTAGAACTTCCTATGACGATTAGATTCATAGATTGATTGAGATAGCAACAGCCATGACGATGACAATGATTTGAGGATGATGATTCGCTGATGATGATCCAGAGAAGAAGACTTGTACTAGCAGATCTGTGTCGAGAAATACCTTCCTAGTTAAGAGGGAGTGTTGATGTATTTGTAACTTTGGAATGTATTTTACCCATGTGTATTGTATTCCTATAGAGATATTATTATTCCTCTATACATAAGTGTTTGTATTCCTATAGAGATGTTATTATTCCTCTCTACGGAAGTATCGTCATTTATATTATAAGTATCGTAACTTATACTTGATGAGTTATTAGACCACCTTGATGGGGTCGGCCCTGTATGAGTCATGTGGGTAAATGGGTTATTAGACCACCAAGTGTGGGGTTGGCTCGGATTAAGTTAACCATGGGTTATTAGGCCATGCTAGACAAGTCAGCCCCATTAGTTTATTGGGCAGGACAGGACAAGTATAAATAGAGTTCGGGAGATCTCTATTTGATCACTCATTTATCACACTTCTCTCACTCGGAAAGTGGCGCACATGTGAGGAGGAGGATCTGCTGCTAGGAGAATACTATCTCATGTACTTTGGTTGTATCATTGCTCTTTCTATCTCTAAGGAAGTTGTGGGGTTTTTCACCTTCTTGGTTTTCCCCGATGAAACTCTGTGTCTCTTGTGTGCTTGCATTATTGTGTCCATGATTTTTATGTTGTAGATATGTTGTATATATGTTGTACATGTTATTCTCTCAGTTAAGATCTTAGATGAGATTGAAAATTCTGAAAAACTAACAACGAGCACACGGTTCTACTTGTCGGATCTCCCAAGGCTATATTATATGTGACTATCAAAAAAAATTAAAAGAGTGTCTTGACAAGCAAGATCTCTAAAGAGCATCTGAGGCCTTTTTCATCCTATCCAGATCTTCAGGAATTATTACATGTGACCCCTACCACAAAAGCTTTAAAGAGTGTCTTGACTAGCAAGAACTCTAAAGAGCATCTGAGGCCTTTTTCATCTTGTCTAGATCTCTAGGGTGTATTACATGTGGTCATGGCAAAACCTCGAAAGAGCATCCCGGGACTGATTACAAGCATACTGCTCAACCTATTGGATCTCCCAGGGCTGGATTATATGCCATATGACAAAACCTCAAATGAGCATCTGCCAGATATCCTAGGACCAGATTACATGCCATAGGCAAGACCTCGAAAAACTATCAGCAAATCTCCCAGGGATGGATTATATGTCCTCCCAAAGAAAAACCTCGAAAGAGCATTTTCCAGACATGCCAGGGCCACATTACATGCCATGGGAAAAAACTTGAAAGACTATCTGCAAACCTCCCAGGGCTGGATTATATGCTTATCTACACAACCTGTTCCACAGCCACAGAGTATCAACCTGATACTTTCCATACACCATCCTGATGTACACATGATCATCCTGATCATAATCACTGCATCGTCCTAATGCACGTCATCTATGATCATCCTGATCATATAGTGCATCCACCTGATGCATACCAAGTATCTACCTGATACATATCATCATACATGATCCACCTGATCATACAATATATCCACCTAATATATATCAACATACATGATCTACCTGATCATACAACCGTATCCACCTGATACATATATAGATACATGTTCCAAGCATCCAACATGATGCATATACATATACATGATCCAACTAATCATAACAAGCATCCAACATGATGCATATACAGAGCAGTAACTGGAGCATCGTCCCGATGCTCATCATCTAGCGCTTACATCCATAGCCATGGGAAGGATCCTCCTCTCACCATTCTTGGAGTGGCTCCTACAAATGTGTCCATCACTTCTTCCTTGAAGTGTCGTCAATCTAAAGAACACCAAGCCTCTCTCTGAAGTACTCGAACTTCACTCTGGCTAGTGGTTTTGTCAACACATCCGCAACCTTCTCATCCGTGGCAACATACAGGAGCTTCATTGCTCCTCTCTACACCATATCCCTAATATAGTGATATTTGATCTCAATGTGCTTCGACCTATCTTGGAAAACTGGGTTCTCAGACAACTTCACACAACTTTGGTTGTCACAAAAGATAACAATAGCCTCTATCGAGAGATCAAATAGCTCAGGCAGTAGCTTCTGGAGACATATTGCCTCACAACTAGCTGAACATGCTGCAACATACTCTGCCTTGGCTGTACTCAATGCTATGTGGCATTGCTTCCTGCTAAACCAAGAGATCACACCTGATCCCATACTGAAGCAACACCCAGATGTGCTCTTCCTATCTACAGCACTTCCTTCCCAATCTGAATCAACATAACCCTGCATGTTAAACTTTTGATTTGCATCATACTTGAGCCCATAATCAATTATACCCTCAGGTACCTCAGAATATGCTTTACAACAACCAGGTGAACACTTTTGGGATCCGTCAGGAACTGGTTCAATGTGTTTATCGCAAAGCAAATATTTGGTCGTGTATTTGTTAGGTACATCAAGGACCCAATCATCTGATGATACATCATGACATCAACCAGATCAGATGAAGCATCACACAGAAGCTTTAGGTTCGATGCCATAGGTGTAGCCATGGCCTTGCAGTCCATCATCTTGAACCTCTTAAGGATCTCTACTGCATACTTCCCTTGTCCAAGGAAGATCCCATCTGCACTCTGCCACACCTCCATGCCTAGAAAATAGTACATCATCCCCAAGTCCTTCATCTCGAACTCGGCAGCAAGCTTCCTCGTGGTATTGGAAATCAATCCATCCTCACCTGTTACAAACAGGTCATCCACATACAAGAGTAGTATCACCGGATTGCCTTCCTCAACCTTGAAGTAAATGGTGGAATCTGCTTTACTCTTGGTAAAGCCCAAACTGGATAGAAAGTTGTCTATCCTACCATACCAAGTCCTAGGAGCTTGCTTCAAGCCATGCAAGGCTTTCTTCAACCTACACACATATGAATCCCTGCCATGTGTTTCAAAATCAAGTGGCTGCTCTACATACACTTCCTCCTCGACTTCACCATTCAAGAAAGATGTTTTGACATTCATCTAGTGTATCTTCCATTTCATCACTGCAGCTAGAGCAAGTACTGATCTAATGGAAGTGTATATGGCTACAGGAGCAAAAGTCTCTTCATAGTCTATCCCCTCTTTCGGAGAGAAGCCATGAGCTTCAAACCTCACTTTGTATTTTTCTATGCTACTATCTACATCATGCTTGATCTTATAGATCCACTTGAAAGTCACAACAGACATTCCTTCAGGTCTTGGGACTGCATCCCAAACATCATTCTTCATGATCAACTAGTACTCCTCGATCATAGCATTCTTCCCGAATCCTAGGAACTTCAATATCTTCAATAGATAACTTTGTTGCTAAAACAAATTTTGTAGTCCTTCTTTTGTAGGTGATGGTATACGATCTTTCCTACAAAACAAGTTAATTTGCATGATTAGAAAACATCTTAAAGTTTTCAGAACAAATTTTTACACACAAATAAATATGTCATATTGTCATGCAATTATTTTAGCCAATGCTTCAATACAACATTTATCCATATCTCTTAACTTTCTATATGCCTTCCAATCTCTACCAAAACATTGTTAAGAGTGTGCACAATTCCCAACATGTCAATAAAGAGGCTTCATTCTAGATAAGTAGCAATGGAATGTTGTACAGTGCCATAGGCTACTTACCCATCATATGCATATTAGTAGTATACTGTTCATTAATGCAATTATTCTAATATGCATAATACACACCCTAAGTCTAGGAACATAAGCATATACATCATTGAACAATATTATTTAAACAAACAAATATGCAAGAAATGACAATTCAAATACTTATCTTTGTTTGGTTGTAGGGTGGACTCCCTCTCAGTCTTTTCTTCCTTTCTGCAACTCCTATTCTGATGTGGATTGTGAAAAGTGGTCAAATCCCTCTGAATGTCTACATCCTTGCAGAAACTACTGGAGTGTGCTCCCTCTTGCTCTTTGCTTTCTGGATTACCTGTCCTTGTACTTATATCCATCCTTGATCACTATGCATGCTTACTAGTATCATCATTGTGTTACCCTCGAGATCTCATACATAATCATACATTCATTAGTATAATCAAAACAAAATAATCTTAAACATGTATAGTTATGATCATTTAAAACACAGATAATAAACATTAGTATTCAAGTTCTTAGGGAATACTTCTTTTACTCATGCATATTCTTATTTGGCCAAAGGAATTTTGTGGTTGGTCATATCATCAATCAAAGTAAGAAGCATAATATTCCTAAACCCATGATTACTAACTTCAATGAATAATCATTATCAATCATGCCATGTATACTTATATAAGAGATCCTAACACAATGTAGGATTCTAACTTGATATAGGAAAAACATACCTGGATTAGCATGCTAGCTAGTTATGTCTAACATACCCGCATAATGTCTTCTTGTTCTCTTCAATGACTTGTGCTAGTAACCTGCATATCTCATAGGTTAACCATTATAGAACCATGTTATACATACCTCATAAGTAGATCTTCTATGTGATCCATGACAATGGATGAATATTTGTCTTCATGTCACCATGCTCATATTTTCTTGAACTAGAACATGATTTGTCTTTCTTGATGTACCTTTCATGTTAGTGGGCAACATCAACCTCATACAACACCACAATGCATTAGTACAATCATAAGTGTCAAAACCCTAATCAATCAATATCTTCTATCATGCATTCATATTTTATAACATGATACAACAAGTCTAAAGTTAATCAAGATTGTACTAACCTTAATGAAGACAAAGATATCATAAGCTTAATCATGAACAGATCTTGAAACATACCTAGATAAGTCATACCTGTTGAGATTGCTTGTAATCTTCTTATGTAAGGCCTTAGCCTCATCTCCCTCTGAAATGGGAACTTCTTCACTTATGCAAGTGACCAATCCATTCTCTTCTAGGATTAACCCAATCCACTCGATTTGCAGAAATTGGATCTGGAGATGGATTAGGGTTTGTCAAAGAAACCCTAAAAATTCAAACTTTGAATTTCAAACTTCTGAAAGGATAGAAAGATGCACCTTGATGAGTTGATCAAGCTGGTATACTCAGAATTTGAAAACTGCAAAGTTTCACCCCTCAAAATTGCCTTTGAAACTTCTGGATCTTCTGGACAGGATCCCGAACTAGGATTTGATAAAGCCCACCCTTCGGCCCAACGAAAAGGTTCGATCCAAAGCTCTAAACTTTGATTTTTCTGAGGAGCTTCCAGATGTGGTCACAGACTTCATAAATTCCAACTTTTTCAGAAGCCCTAATTTTCCAACTTTCCGATCAAAATCTCGAACTAGGGTTTGATCAAGCCCGACCTTCTACCCAACCAAAAAACTTGTTCTTTACTAGGTCGGCCTTAAGTTAACCACATAACATAATGCTGACTGGGCCAACCCCCAATAGGGTGGTATAATAACACTTTGACCCACATGACTTATACAGGGCCGACCCCACCAAGGTGGTCTAATAACCCATCAAGTATAAGTTACAACACTTACAATATAAATGACAGCACTTCTGTATAGAGGAACAATAACATCTCTATAGGAATACAAACACTTCTGTATAGAGGAATAATAACATCTATATAGGAATACAATATACATGGGTAGAATACATTCTGAAGTTACATATACATCAACAAATAGCTCCCTAGGAGATCTTGCGGGTCATGCTTAGGCACATAAAGGATCCTGGGATACTCTTTCGAGTTTTTGTGACGCATGTAATAAGTCCTGAGAATTCCACAGTATGGATAGTGTTGATGAAGACCTATAGGTGGTGAGCCTACATCCATCATGAAAAATGGCTAGCTCTATAGAACTTCCTATGACGAGAAGAATTATGAGATAGCCCAGTGATCGAGATGTCGAGTACAACAGCAGTGATGATGATGATGCTCTCTGATCCAGTAAGAATGATCCAACTCCAAAATTGAAGACTTGTTCCTATATGTATTGATGAATTGTGTCAAGAGAATACATTCCTAGTTAAGAGGGAGTGTTGATGTATTTGTAACTTCGAAAGATATTCACTTGTATATTGTATGTATTACATTTGTACCTTATTGTATCCCCAACGGAGATGTGTTATTCCTCTAATTGGAAGTGTCATCATGTGTACTTACAAGTGTCACAAGTTATATTGTAAGTGTCGTAACTTATACTTGATGGGTTATTAGACCACCTTGATGGGGTCGTCCTGTATCAGTCATGTGGGTCAAAGGGTTATTAAACCACCCTAGAGGTGTCGGCCTAGTTAGCATTATGTTAAGTGGTTAAGTTGGGGCCGACCTAGTTGAGTAAAGGTCAAGTCAAGTTAGTGTATAAATAGAGAGTGTGTCTCTCTCATTTTACACTCTCTCTCACTTTACACATTCTATTATTCACTCACTTCCCTTAGTGAGAGAGAGGAGGAGTGCACACAAGTGGAGAAGGAGCATGCTGCTAATGTTATCTATCTCTTGGGTTTGATCATTGTGATTCTTGTATTGATGCTTATTCTATCTCTGAGGAAGTTGCGGGGTTTTTCACCTTCTTGGTTTTCCCCGGTAAAATTTTTTGTGTCTCTTCTCTCTTGTCTCTTATGCTTGATATGATGTACATGCTATTCATTCAGTTAAGATCCTAGATCTATTGAATTAAATGATGAAAAATTAACAGATGCTTCTCCATTTCACACATGAGACGAGGAATTTCTCTCCTCTAATAATTTATGTCTTCTTTATGGAATTCTTTAGATGACAACCATCTACAAGTGACATGACAACCCAATCAAGAGATTAAAGGAAAAAAACATTTGATTATGTAACAGGAATTAGAGAAAGAAAATAAAATATAAGTTCTATGTTGAATTAAACAAACACTAGTAAGCACATGGAAAAAATCACCACTTACCTCATGTATTTCCCGAGACTATATATTATTTTCTTGACATTGTTGTCGAAGTTGTCCGAGATAGAGAGAGGTAGAACATACTGTAACAATAATATACAAATTGTTTCATTTTATCAACAAAGAGTAGACAAACAAAAATACCAACCATATTCACTGGAATAGGAAAAATAATAATAATTAAATGCATACCATAATAATTACCTTCATGAAGACATTCCAATCATGCGTTTTCACCCCCGTGAAATCACCTTTCCTTGTTATGATATTCTTCATGTTCGCACAAAATCCGGTGGGAAATTTAATTTTTCGAATGACTTCTTTTACAACATTAATTTGCTGGTCCATTAACATCCATGGAAGTGAGTTTATATTAAGTTGCCTTGCGTTGCTATGAAATTGAATGACATCTTTCATTGCATGGTTGCTATCTTGAATGTCTTTGCAAATTTTGACAATTTTTTCTTTGTCACTCCTTCCATCCAATATTCGCCATAATGTTTCATTCACATTCTTTTTGATATGCATTGTATCAAATAGATGAGCAATTTGTAGGTGCTCATAGTAGGGAAACCTACTAAATTGTCTAGGATAACTTTTCATTCCTCGTGGAATCCCATTAATGCCTTCATGATCACATGAGCGACAATCATGAAATTACATCAATCAATGTCAATTACAGTAAATAACACACAATAAAAAAATACAATATAACATTTCAAATACGATGATTCATATGTACCTTGACGATTTCTATTATATTGCAACTTCCATAGGTGAGGTGTCATTCTCTGTGGTTTTAATATAGTCTCTTGCTTTCCATTGAATATATGTTTTTCGGTAGTTCGATAACTGTGATTCTTAGAGAGGAAGTGCCTATACTCATCAAACACCTCCTTTCCTAAGCTTTTTGAACGATGAGATTTGATCTTAGGACCACAAGCTGGACATGCAAATTTCCCCTTTGTCTGAAGACCTACATAAAGAGATGGAATATCTATGTGATCAGTTATAATTCTATACAAAATGAATTGATTATTTAGAAAAACATGCATGCGTAGTATATTAACTAGCTAGTTCATAAAATTAAATGCAAATAAAGTGGAACTTATAATTACATACCATAAAAATGGGTTAACCCTAGGGCATCATGTATTGTCCATAAAAGCATTGCATGGAATTGAAATTGCCTTTGTCTTATTGGTCTAGATACGTCATACATAGTGATGCCATTCCATAACTTTAGTAGCTCATCAATAAGAGGTTCGATATATACATTCATATCTTTGACTTGGTACTTACCTGATTGATTTGAACATATAAAAAATATAATTATGAGATGTACCATTTAGATATATAAACCATATTGCACTATAGAAAAACATTAAATATATATATGACATTATGCGACAAAATACGATAAATGAGATACCACTACATTAAAAAAAAAATGTAGACACAATATACCTGGAACAATCATCGACAACATTATGTGCTCCCTCTTTATTGTCAACCATGGAGGAATGTTATTGTTGATAACAAAAATAGGCCACACGGAGTAAACGGATCTCATCTCCGCAAATGGATTAACAACATCTGTTGCCAAAGAAATCCTAAGATTACGAGGTTCTTCTTTAAAGTGAGGCCATTTTTCCTCCATATCTCTAAATGCAGACCCATCTGCAGGAATCCGAATAATGTCATCTTGACTTCTGTTCCATGCAGGGTAATCCATAAACTGCGCTATGTTTTTGCACCTGAACAGTCGTTGCAAACGTGGAATAATGGGAATATAATGTAGAACTTTGCGAGGAACCTTTTTTGTTACTTGATCTATTCGATATCTACTGATATGAAATTCAAGACATTCTATTGCAAATTCATGCTGATTATAATATAGAACATGTTCATCGGGGCATGCATGAATTGCTTCATACTGCATTCCAATTTCTTTCATGATGGAAGATAGATCTCGATATGTGCAGGGTAAAATATTTGACTGTGGTAACAAATATTCACCTATCATGCTACAACAAATTAAAATAAAAATCTACTAGTTAATATAATGTAGAAATGATATTAATGAAACACATTTCATATTCCGTATTAAATTGACATATGAATTAACAATAAAATTATTAGACAATCATATATATTATGTGATGGAATGTATTACATACCTTAACATCTATGTGACTGATATGTTTGAAAGACCATTCATAACCTTCAAGTTCATTATCAACAATATAGAGGAGAGAAGATTTGTTTTGGAGCCCTCATAAAGTGGTTCGTATGCCTTCTCAAGAAGAGGTATATCATGAATATCATCAAAATGATCATCATCATTTTCATGACCATGATCATCCTCATCCATTCTAACATTAAATGAATCATGGATCAAAGTATTTGTAACATCATGTTTACATATGTTATCAGTATGATCATATTCTTCAATATGATCATTAACTTGTTCTCCATTAATATTCATAGCTCCATGTTCCTCCGGTACTTGTTCTGGAAGCACTTCCTTCGGACGAAATGCAGTAGGATGTCTTTCCTTTATAATTACATGAAACCATCAATAGATAAAAGTTAATATAATAAATTCAAATGCAAAATGTAAAAATTTCAAATGCAAAATGTAAAAATTTCAAATGTAAATGTAATAACATCAATGATTTTGGAATAAAAGAAGTAAAAAGTTGACCTGTTTGTCAAATAGGTGCATCCAAACTTTCCATTAAGAAACATACAAATTGACCCAATTACTAAGCAAAGCTACTCAAATATAACTCAAAATTTCCCATACTATAAACTAAGGTAAGATAAACGATGCTATGGTTTCTATAGAGAAAATAGAAGAGAAACAACATGCCAATATAGTCGTTATTTCTATTATCATGGAAAGTGACACAAATCTAGAGAGCTAAGTGCTTTCCCCGGTGAGTGGGTTACTCTCACTAATGAACAAATGAATGTGTTATTCTACTATACCCTAGATTCAACATGCACACAAGAAAAAAAAAAATATAATATAATAAATAATAAATATTAAAATAATATTTATTGTCCATTCTAGTCCCAATCTATTGAAACTATCAATAGATAAAAATTAATATAAGAAATATTAAAATAATACATACATTTACAAAAGCAATCAAAATAAAAACATATATAATGCAAAACTTACAAATTGATGATATTCATGTCCCCCCTCAGCGTGTCCATGTTCACTACAATGTTTTTTGGATGTTGTGATCAAAATTCTTCTCCTCTTAAATCCCCTGCATTGACTACATGGAAAATAACATTTCCCATCACCCCTTCTTTCAACTCCTTCCCACAATCTAGCAAGCAATTGTCGATTTTGTTCCTCTGGATCAGGAATATTGCTAGTTGACATTTTCTCGTAAAGAGCTTGAATGAAGATTATCGATCTTAGAAAATCAAGCTCCACACTTCGCTCGCTTTAATCACCAAAACAAGAGAAATAATGAAAAACAGTCTGCCAAAAACAGTCTACAATCCGTCGCGTGCCTATATAGCAAACATGTCAGAATGTTTCAGAATTTATAGGTTTTATAATACTCCATATCATCGGATTTCTGATGAATGGAACAGATGTCGGATATTTTCCATACTAGGGAAATATTCGATGTTCCTGCCATACCACCAACGGCTAAGAACGTCGGATGGTAGGAATTTTTGCATTCTGATTTCATCGGTTATCCGACTTCAAAGGGATAAAGTACCCAACGTTTCTGCCACTAAGAACGTTGGATGGCAGGCATTTTTGCATTGAACGGTTGTCAATGATCCAACATCCATGTCTAATATGTCTAACTTTAAATTAAGTGTTGACCATCGGATAACCGACTTCTTCGGTGTCGATTGTATGTGTCGCCATACTAGGGCAATATTAAGCTGGATATCCTTTGGCAATGGTCAATATTCATCGGAATGTCATCGGATATCCGATGTAACCTTGTATCATTTTTAAAAAACTCATCAAATTTCATAAATTTGAAGTTGAAATTCGATGACATTGGAGGTCGTCAGAGGTCGTCGGATTTTGTCATTGGATTTTGGGTTCAATGGATTACTCCAATGATCATTGGATTGTGACTGATCCACACCATCTGGATAAGATTGGAGATGTGATGCCTCTCACCCCTGCAGAAGCTACATACGAAGCCATCCAATCGGCACCTAATTTACCTAATGTCCACTCTGTGGTGGAATCTAATTCACATTATCTTCCCTTATAGCGGAGCTCATCCCAACTAGATCCTCTACTTCAGACTTTTCATTCTAATGAGTCCATCATGGGTATTATGAGTGTGGATGAACCCCCATGGGAAGACCTCCACCATAGATTGTCTTTCCTTCTGCCGTTAGATTCAGTAGAGAACGCCATAGAATTGATTGTTTCACTAGATGTATTTCCTTTTCCTCAATCTCCTATCCTGACTATGGATATGGCAACCAAAGGGAACCTGGATAATACCATTCCTACCTTTCCGATCGACCTCTTGGTGAAACCAGGAGTCATGGAACACATCCACATAGGCCAAACTTGTTCTCCGAAAGAAGTCACCACTTTTATGACCTTATTTAAACATTTACACAATGTTTTTGCATGGAGCTACAAGTAAATTTCCAAGATTCATCCTGCTATTGTTATGCATGATATTCAAACATATCGCGACGCAAAACTGGTCCAGAAATATTTTTTTCCCTGTGCATCATCAGAAAAGTGTGGCTATAAAGGCATAAACAAGAAATCTCTTAAAGGATGGGTTCATTTATCCTATACCCTTAAGAGATTTGTTCTCCAATGTTGACCCCGTTACCAAAAAAATAGGGCACCATTTGGGTTTGTGTCAATTACAGGTATTTAAATAAAGCTTGTCCCAAGGAAAACTACCCTACCCCGTTTATTGACCAAATCATTGACAACTATGCCGAAAGAGTTATCTTCTCATTTATTGATGGATTTTCCTGCTAAAATCAGATAGAGATCCACCCTTCCGATCAACACAAGATGACTTTCATCTACCCGTGGGGTACATTTGCATATCACAAACTCCCTTTTGGCTTTAAAAATGTTGGTGCCACATTCCAGCAGGATATGTTGTATGCTTTCCATGACGTGAAGGACTTTGTGGAACCTTACTTAGATAATCTCCCTGCTTGTTCGAATCCTCCAGATTTCCACATTGATCATATGACTACAGTATTCCTTATATGTAGGTGGTACAATATCTTCCTTAACCCTCGCAAGTGTACCTTTTGTGTCGAGTCCAAACAATTGTTAGGATTCATAATTTCAAAAGATGGGATCCATATTGATCCCCTGAAGGTGGAAGCCATTTTTTCTCTACCACCCCCAATGGATATACTGGAACTTCCAATTTTGCAGGGGAAGGAAAACTATTTAATCCATTTCGTGTCCAATTTTGCTATAAATATACAAGGATACACGTAGTTTCTTAAGAAGGCCATCCCTTTCATTTGGGATGATTATGCTCAACAGTCCTTTGACAACCTGAAACATGTGATCACCCATGAAGCTGTGTTACAACCACCCGATTATACCAAGGATTACATCGTTTATCTTGTTTCTTACACTACCACCATCGCTATGGTTTTGGTTCAGGATGATAGTAACGCCCAGGAGCACGCGATTTACTACCTTTCTAAGGGTCACATTGACTCTAAAACACTATATTCATATGTCGAGAAGCTAGCTCTCGCAGCAGTCATTGTTGTCCAAAAGTTCCACAATTATATCCTCCTCCTCACTACCACCATCATTTCCGACTCTAACCCCATGTACCACATTTTACCATGTTCGATCGTGATTCTTCAGGAATTCAATCTTCAGTCTAAGAAGGATAAATCCAAAAAAAAATTGGTTTTCACAGAGCTAATTTGCGATCTTACCCATACTGATACGGAAACTAAGCCCATGGAATCTCTTCCCGATGAGTCCTTGTTTCTTATTAGTACTTCTTACCCATGGTATGGAGATCAAATTGTATCTCTAGACCCAACGTTTCAACCCTCAATTATTTCGTGGAGAACAATGTCGTATGCATCACCACACAAAGTATTACCTAATCATTGGTGACATGTTGTATCATTGTGGTGTCGATTCCATCCTCCAACACTGCTTAACTCATGAGGAGGTTGAACACATACTGAATGATTGTCACTCAAGGACATGTGGCAGTCATCTTTCTGGGATGGATACAACTAATAAAATACTATGCGCTCGATACTATTGGCCTTCCATCTTCAAGGATTATATTGAAGCAGTCACTAAGTGTCCTCCTTGCCATATTTTTCACCACAAAAAGTGCTCTCATCCCACCCCACTACATCCATTTATTGTTGTCGTTCCCTTTTCCAAATGGGGCATTGACTTCATGCACTGTAAGACTACCTTGGTCGGGGGGCATGGTTATGTTATTGTCATAGTCGACTACTTTACCAAATGGGCCAAAGCTATTCCTACGAACAAACAAGATGACACAGCTGCTGCACTCTTTATGTTTAGCCACATCATTGCACGATTCAGAGTCCCCAAACGCATTGTCACTCATCGTGGATCCAATTTCCAAAACAGGATGGTGGATGAATTAAGTGCCAGGCTAGGTTTTCGACATGAGAACTCAACTCCTTACTACTCTCAATCAAATGGACAAGTAGAGGCCATTAATAAGGACTTCAAAACCATGATTCAATGGATGGTAGGGACACATAAGTCCAACTAGAAAACTATGCTTTTTTCATCCCTATGGGCATATAGGAATTCCGTCAAAACTACCAATGGCTTCACGCCTTTTCAATTTGTCTATGGACTAGAGGCATTACTACCTATAGAGTGTGAGATTCTGTCATTGAAAATCGTTGTTGAACTCTTACCCAGCACCCCCGCCGAGGAAGAACACTTTCTATACTTGGAAAAAATCGACGAAACCCACTGTGATCTAGCTCTGGCCAATGAAGATCATAAGAATCACATCAATTCCCAGTACTAAAAATCATTCAAACCTCATATCTTAAACGAGGGAGACTTGGTCCTTACATACGACCAAAAAGTGATAAACTGGGGGCAGAGAAACTTGAGTCCATGTGGAATGGTCCATATGTAGTTAGGCAGATGTTGGAAAAAGGAGCATATGAACTTTAGGACTACAAATGAATAACTTTGGGGGAGCCTCACAATGGGCTCTACCTAAAGCGGTACTATGCCTAAGTCTTTTATGCATTGGTACTATGTATTTATTGTACATGATGTGTGTTTTTTGTGGTGTGACGCTTTATTTTGAGTGCGTTAGGAATTTTTATTTACGCTTCTACCATGTTCTTCCTGGATGTGTATATGGAAACGTGTTTTCGATTTACGGATGGCACCATCCAACGTACCCATAACCTCACTTTGGCAACATGGGTACTCTATTCTTCTACTGATGAGCTCATTAGTTCAGGATGAATTTATCTAGGATATGCAACCAACAATGCCGCCGGGTATCACGCGGTGATTGGATTGTTGACCAACGCTCTTTCCCTAGGTATGGACCACATTGTTGTCCACCTTGATTTAGAATTAGTGGTATCTCATATCAATCTTGTCTAAGCTATCTGTGACCCTATTCTAATCCGTCTATTTCGATGAGTACGTCTCTTGGAGAGGTCCTCTGAGTCCATTCAATACCAGCATATTCCTAGAGACATGAACATTGTTTCCGACTCCATGGCCAATTTCATATTGGATTGGTACATTGCACATTCATAAAAATTATATCAAACATATGCGTGAAAAATGACATAACATGTAAATTATTTATAGTATAGGCTAAACATGCACAAGATCCCATAATCATCAATGAAACATAGTATATAACGCCATGAATAGTGTTTTGTCGGTATAATAGTATATATCATCATGTCAGTATAATACAAAAATGCAGTATTGGTACAAAATATGAAGCACATGGGATTTGAGTGGATCATAGATACAAAATTTTGAAGCCTATAACTTTCAGTACATATACATCATGTATGAGCTATTCCTGAGGATGCTCATGATAACAGATGATAGTTTTATCTATGCTACGAAGCAACTGACTAAAGCACCCAGAAAATCCAGTTGTATGACGCTAGTACCCGCGAGGAAGATCATCGATGGATATGTCTGGTATTTCCATCGTTAGTCTCTGGAGGTTCTCCTTCAGCTCATATAACTCCTCCAATACGTCTTGATGACCAACTCCGATATCTTGTACCACTTCTCTCTTCTCAATGGGAGAAGACGATGCAGGCCGAGATGGACCAACATCTGCATCTAAAAAAAGTATGAAACATCATTACTACTCCAAAAAACATCACAAAACTATAAAATACAAAAAAACAACATACTTTCGTTCTTTCCTAGGTTCCCCCACTGCTCACCCTCAGGTAGAGCAAAGTTTGGATCACCCTAGAAGTCAGTACTCGCATATCGATAGTCCTTGATCATGAGGAGTTGTCTGTGTAACCACCTAAATAAGGTGGGACCATAACTAATGATGGGACCCCCACCTCTATCTCAATCCGTGGCCTTAGCAGTGGGACCCACTCCAAGAAGAAGGAGACCGCGATCGACCCATATCCGAACTGTTTCAGCTCACCCCAGTAGAACTTGGTGAGATGTTCCTTGACATTGGTGAGGAACCCCTCACACTAGTGGAAGATAGTAGGTGCCATGCACTTGATGGAATATATCTTGTGGGCCCTGGTGGCCTGATGAGTAGATATGCTCCCCGCCACCCTCTCTATAGTGAATAGGACCATCAATAGTGGTATGTCTCACACGTTCTATATGGGAATTTCCCCAACAAGAATTTGAGTACCAAGTGTACACCATTGAGCTACCAAGATCCTAGTAGATTGATCGCTGCTCGTAGACCAGATAATGAAATTGGGGCTCCCCTTCTAGATAACCCCATCAGAAAATACAAATCCTCCACATCCAAAGTAAGAGTGTGGGCACCCACATGGAAGTGTTGTTGATCTGGATCCGACAATCCAATCAGGTAATCTAGTAACTGTACCTTTTCCCGCATGCCCTGTACATGGAATAACTTTAACAAGCCACATTTCCATAATGCATTCATTGATTTTGGGTCATGTGCTGCTTGGGAATCTTGCATTTCTTGCTCTCTCTCCTTCCATTGGACCATGGTATGACTCAAAACCTGTCCAAATATCAATTAAACAAGCATTATTGTCCTTCCAAACCATTGGATTGGCCCCTTTTAGCCCCATTTATTAGTTTTGTTTGTGGGATTGCACCAACGCACCCCGAATTTGTATACAGTGCGTTGGAGAAGTGCTTTTTACATATGGTAAGTGTGCCAAAGAGCCCTCGATGCACTTCCCGCAAGGAGAAAGTGCATCACCCAGAACATGCATAATCTCCTCATTTAAAAGTAAAAAAACCCTAAAAATTTACCATAAAGAAAAACAAATCCACTAGAATGATGTTGAACAAAGTTTAGGCTTACCTATCGCTGACATGGCAAGAAACGAGTGACCATGGCCTATGCAGTAGATGTTTGAAAATTGGCTCCGAAATGGTGTTTTCACTCTTCCCAATTTGGTAAATAACAATGGTAACTATTTTTACTATTTGGCCTTTTTATAAAAGGAAATGGAATATTCATGTTTTAATTTTTACTATTATGGGTCATTTTTACTACAGTTGGTAATATTTTATGTCTAAACACTTGATTTATCATTTTGACTTAGTTTTTTGGAGTCCACAGATGAAGTAAAGTGGCGTCGTAACTTTTTGGCTGCCATCGTGGTCATTTCATGCTTGTTGTCAAGTGTGAAAGACTCTTCGAGCATTTTTTATGCTATTATACCGCTCATTAAAATCAAATATTAATGGAATAGAGCTATTTTTGTCCTTTCTCATCCTCGTGAAACTATGAGAATACGTTACCGAGTTGTATTTCTTTTCTATTTCGGGATCATAAAACTACCATGAAAAAGGAATCCCTTAGAGTTCCTCTTTAAGCTCTTTTCAGACTCCCTAAATTTGAAAAGATCACCAAGCGAACTTTATGCTTTCACACTTGTAAAAGTATTTGAATGGTCGTCTTTCTGGTGATAGTTTACCCCTTTTTTGGACCACGAGGTTCTATTTACGAAAAAGGAACACTTCAGTCAATCATGATTGGAAGAGCTCTCTCTCATATCGTTTTATCCTTTCTCAGATGAGGAGTCTAAATTTTACACAAAAGAACCTTTGTAGTCTTCTCTAGTTATTTTCAGACTCTCTAAACATGAAATGACACCGAGTTTACCTTCTCTGGACTCGTTAAAATCTAACATTGAAGAGCCCACTACAAAAAAACAACCTTTTAGGGGTGGTTTTGGCTTATGGGGGTCTTGCTAAAACCCCCCCTTAAAATGTTCTTAGGTCTTTGGAGGCATCTTTCAAAACCTCCCCGAAAAGTCATGAGATTGGAATTTTGGGGGTGGTTTTATAAAAATCGCCCCCAAAAGTCCAATTCTCATGACTTTTGGGGGAATTTTTATAAAAAATGCCCCTAAATATATTTTTTGCTGTGGTTTTGTAAACCCCCCTGTAAAAGTCATGATAATTGAACTTTTGGGGGCGGTTTTCTAAAACCCCACCGAAAAGTCATGATAATTGAACTTTTGGGGGCATTTTTTTTAAACCCCCCTTAAAATTCATGATAATTGAACTTTTGGGGGAATTTTGTTGAAACCCCCCTATAAGTCACGCAAATTGAAATTTTGGAGGTGGTTTTTAAACCCCCCCCTAAAAGTCATGATAATTGAACTTTTGGTGGTTGTTTTTTGAAACCCCCTTGAAAAGTCATGATAATTGAATTTTTGGAGGCAGTTGGTCGAAATCCCCCCTAAAATTAATGCGAATTGAAAATTTGGAGGCAGTTTTTTTAAAACCCCCCTAGAATTAATGAGAATTGAACTTTTGGAGGCGGTTTGTGTCGATCTCTAGTTGAAGTTGCTCCAATAAGGTATGTGCCTCCAAGTCCAAAGAATATTAGAACCACCTTTATTGATTAAGGCAAAGAAGGAGGTGGACAAAATTCTGCACCTTATCAAATCATCACGACCCACATCTGCTGTTTCTATTGTTTTTTATGGATGAATGGATGGAGCACGCCATCCAATTGTCACTTTCATGGTGTCTTATCAAAATGGACCGGCCTTCTTGAAATCGGTGGATGCGGTTGGAAAATACAAGGATGCAGAGTATATGGGTGAGTTTTTTATTAAAGTTATTCAAGATGCAGCTGTTGATTATTGTGTGCAAATCATCACGGATAATGCACCTGTTTGAAAAGCTACTGGCATGATTGTGGAAGCTAAATATCCACAAATATTTTGGACACCTTGCATTGTTCACTCTTTGAACTTAGCACTTAAATCTGATGCTTCATATATGACATGGACTGGCAATCTTATTGATGATGCATGCCATATCACAATTTTGTACAAAAGCATACCAATGGCTTCACAATATATAAAGAGTAGACACATTTATCATTATTGAAGGTTGCAGATACTCAGCTTCCCTCATTCATCATGCTCAAGAGGTTGAGGGAGGTCAAGGCTGTGCTTGGAGCCATGTTTATTTCATAGTTTTGTTCATTTTGGAGAAAGGTGGATCAAGCTGCTTCAAAATAGGTAAAGGACATAGATTTAGATGATGGTTGGTGGGAGAGGGTATATCTTGCCATTAAGATCGAGAAACAATATATCATTTCTTTGTTACGGTTTGCTGACACAGAACAACTTATTTTGAGGGATCTTTATGAGGGGTGGAATTCCATGATTGAGTCTATGAAGACCATAGTTATGTAGAATGAGTTCACTGAGTATGGAAATTTAGAAGAGAACTTATTGTCCACCATACAATATATTCTTATTTCCATATGGGATAAGAATTGTACACCTTCTCATTTCTTGGATTAGTACTCCTTGAATCCTAGGTTCTACAGTCATGAATGGGTCAATGGTGGGTCCTCTCACAGATTCCCTCCTCACATGGATGGATATATTTCATAAGAGAGGAAGGAAGCACTTAAAAGGCTATTTTAGGATAGAACATCCCTTCAGAAGGTGGAGGAGGGATTCATAGAGTTCTCCACTAGCACTGGAAGATTTGGAGGGTATGATGTGATTGCAGACAAGGGGGTCAAGAAGGCCCATGGTTGGTGGGAAAAATCATGGGGAATCATGCCCTATTCTACATAGTTATCCATGAGGGTCCTCTCTCAAGTTACTTCATCCTCTTGTTGTGAGACGAACTAGAGAACATATGGGAATTTGTATAGTTTGAAAAAGATCAGGCTTCAACATGTAGCTAGGGTTTTACCCCTAGCTTGTGCAAATGAGCACCTACTAAGGAGAATGGACTCCTTAGTAGCAGTTCAGTAAATGTAAATTATTAAAACTAAAACAGAAATGTAAACTAATCTAAAACACATGCATGAAACATAAAGAACAAAAGATAAATAATGGTTTTGTATTGATATTACCTCCAATGTGGAGGTTGATGAAGCTCTTGCAATGTCCAAGAGGGTTGCTCCAAGCTCCAATGTGCTCCTTCTCTTTCTCCAATGGTGGAAATGGGCCAAAAGGGGCTCTCAAGGTGAAAGTGGCTCAATGGTGAGCTAGGGTTTCAAGAGAGATTTTGGCAGAGTAAGGGTATACTTGATTGTGGATATGAAATAAGGGATCTCCATCACCTATTTATAGTTTTTTGGTGGTGGAGTTCTGACCCATGGTTTTGGGAACCATATGGTTTAAGGCAGCTGTATAGGGTTTTTTCCTCTTTTTCCTCATTATTTCATATTGTTTATTCCCTTTTTTGAGGGATTTTGCTATTTTAGAGGAATTTTGGATATTTTTGGAGGAAAAAGGGGTTTTTTATCCTTTTTGAGGCTATTTTGATGGTTTTGTGGCCTTTTGGAGGCTTTTTAGTGGGAGTTTTTGGGTTTTTAAGGGAAATATGGTAGGAAAATGGACAAATGAGCCATATAATGTGGTAGATGAGGTAGTGAACACTTTTTGGGTGTTAACAGATTGCCCCCTAATGTGTGAGGGCAGGAGCTCATCGTATGGCCGATGGACATCATAAGTCATGAATGGTTTTCCTGGGGTGTGGAGAGAAGAGAAGAAAAAAACTGAAGCCCGGAATAACGATCCTGAACAACTGCAAGAACTAAAAGTACATAACCTCAATAATGGATGAGGAATCATCTGATCATATGGACGAGGCGGGCATTCCCATGCTCGTATCAAGATATAATAACAATGGGGTCCAAAATATGGGGACCTGAAATATACATAACCTCAAATACTGACTGAGGAAGAATCTCAATATATGGACGAGGTGGGCATACCCATGCTCGTATCAAGATACATAAAAATAACTGTAAGGCCCGAAAAGAGGGACCTGAAAGATACATAGAGAACCACTGTGTACATCATAAGAGTTCAGAGGGGACACAAATCTGGGACATACTGCTGGGCTGGCCATGTCTAAGCTGAAGAACTGATACACTGGAATGACAACAGTGCTAATGAGTGTGGTACCAAAGGAACGAATGAGCTGCTGGATCAGAGTGACAAGGGGTACACTCGCAATGGTACACTGAACTGGAACTGATCTGGGACTGAATTGGGTACTTGAGGAAGCATAGAACTGGATGGCTTCCGAATACAATCGCCAACGTAACCCGGACATCCACGGGAACATACAACTGGGTGTTCCGGAGTGACTCACCAATGTGCTAGAGTCGGGGGAAATCCGGGGTCTTCGACAAATAATGGTAGGTATGTAAATCCTGCGCGATTCTCAATGATGCGATCAAGGTGTTGAAGTCGAGCATGTGAGAAACAACCATTCGAAGAGGCAATGATGACTCCTCCCAAAATGATCCATAGGCACTCACCACAAATGGTGATGGGTCCAAGGCGCAGGGACCTCTGGGCCTATCCTATGGAATAGAGGAGCTGTCGTCGATAGAGGGAGACCTGCAACTGTCAAGGAAATGATGTTTCCTTGACAGGAGCGCGAGGTGGAGAACCGAAATGTGATAGTACTGAGGGAAGGACTGACAAACTGGAGGGACAACTGGGAAAGTAGAGTGGGTGGACTCAAACTTCCTTTGTTCAGAGTATGATAACAGGGATGATCGGGCAGCATATAAAACTGACTAATGGGAAAGGGATCATAGCTGTATTGGACCTGGGATGGTGATTGGTATGAGGGAGACTCAATGCTGAGGTAAAATGGCAGGAGACTGCAGAATACTCTGAACAAAGGCGACCTGATTGGGGGTGCTGCCGAGATGATCGATCATGGTGCCAGGAGGCACGGGATGACTTCTTCATGGGTTAAGGAACTAGAAGAAGTGTGTGTAAAATGGCACTGTCGTGTGGATTGAAACGAGCCCAGGACAGTTCATGCTCATGGTTGCTTTCAATTTTAAGGAGCCTGAAAGTGATAAGAAGACTCTGAAGTGATGGAATGGTACTGTTGTGTGGATTTTACGAGCCTAGGACAGTTCGTGCTCGTGGTTGCTTTCAATTTTAGAGAGTCTGAAAGAAAATAAGAAGACTCCAGGGGGTTGGTTTTTCGTATATTTAGTCTCCAAGGCCCAAAGAAGCATAAAAGGATACAATGAAGAACTCTTCTAGCCGGTGTGACTAGAGTATTCCTTTTTCGTAATTAGTCTACCAGGTCCGGAAAAGGGGTAAACTTATACCAGATAGATCCCCTTTCAGATACTTTAACGAGCATGAAAGGAATCAAGATTGCTCGACGATCTTTTCATTGTTTTAGGAGTCAGAAAAGAGCTTAACAGAAACTCCCTAAGTGCCTTTTTTGTAAAGGACTTGTCTGGCCCGAAAAAGGGATAAAATTATACCGAACAAAAGGAATGGCCAGGCAAGGAGGAAGTGTTCAATCGAGGAACATGTGTGATGACCAAGAACAAGGGTGGGGGGAACACTGATGGGCCTCCTTGCTGGGTGAATGAAATGGTGGCAAAATAACAAGACATTTGCAGTATGAAAGGAGTGGATGGCTCATGTAAATGTGTGGAACAATCCGATGGCGGCCGATGTGGCACGCAAACTAAGGCAGCAAGGTGTTGGGACACAATCTTTAAACTGTACCAGGTGAGAGCGAGAAATGATCTCAAGCATCATCACGAGCTCAGAAAAATGAATCCGGTGATATAACGAGTGTCGAAAACGGATAATGGCCGAAGTGGCACGCAAACCGAGGTGACTGGGGGTGTTTTGGAAAAAGACCCAAAAAATATGGGGTTGAGAGCGAGAAATGATCTCAAGCATCATCACCGGCTCGAAAAAATGAATCCGATGATATAAAATATGTGAAAAATGGAGAATGGCCAATGTGGCACACAAACCGAGGCAACGAGTGGTGTCTAAAAAATGGGCAAAAAATGACGGGGGAAAAAATAATGCAACGAGATGACCATCATGACGGTCTCGTCGTGTTGATTCCAATGTTGGAAACGGTTCGAGAAACGGACTCCGTATGGGTTCAGGATGGCCAAAACAAGAAAAAGTCAACTGACTATAAATAGTGAGTGGGTCCAACATGACATGTGTCATTTGTACTATTTGACTTTGACTTGTGATCAGAGTGGACCAGAGCTGAGGTGGCATTTCTGGATGATCCGACTGGCCGACTTCAGATCCGGGAGATACAGGTATTCTGTCAAACTCATACCTGCATGTTTTTTAGGGTCGGGGGTCGGGTAGTGGGTCCCAGGGTTATTTGTACGGTCCACGTGGGGTGGACCGCGAGTTAGGGGGACGAAACTGCAGTTGGCGGCCGCGAGTTTCGGGGGTGAACCACGTGGTTGGGTACAGTGTGTTTTTTGGCTGAACACACGGTCTGGTACCCGCGTGTTCCAAGGAGGAACACGCGGTGCCAAACCGCGGGGTTAGCGCTGACAGGAGCGGTTAAGAACCGCAACTGTAGGCCTGATAGTCGTGGTGTAAAACCGCGGCAGGGAGCCCGAAAGCCGTGGTTTTGGACCGAGCTATGAGGGCTTCCCGGGGGAAGGGAAAGACTTACTTACTTGACATGAGTCTGATGAGTCTACTTTGCATGATTGACAGGATGCCGCAGGTTCTATGGAGAGAGCGGGAGATTCCGGATGAGATCGTCACTGTCGTCCGAGAGGAGCACCATGTGCGATCGGTGTTAGGATTATGCGGACTTCTAAAGTTCACCCAGATACCAATGATACGGTCGGCAGTGTTTCTGCTGAACCGACTGATTAGCTTCTGAGAGTCGGATATACAGGCTTTCCGAGTACAGGGTGAGAGGGTGGACCTCACCCTGACTGATGTATACTTTCTGACGGGGTTGCCCTGTCTGGGCAGGGTGGCAGACACACAGCCGCGGGTCACCGCGGATGTAGACATGGAGGACATGCTAGAGAGATACTGTGGTCCTGAGGTGAGGGTGCATAGGAATGCACTTTTGGTGAGAGACTTACAGGAGCCAGCAGTACAGGTCATGGCAACATGCGTGGTTCAGGTATTGGGGTCCCAGTCACCTGAGAAGGTGTCTGGGGGCTAGATGCAGATGATAGAGCACGTATTGAATGGGGTGTACTACGCGTGGGGCTAGATGTACCTGACCTGCGTTCAGCGGAAGATGACAGCAGCGAAGGAATCTAGCAAAGTTTTTTGCTATGGTTCTTTCTTATGTGCCTTCTTTATGGAGAGGGTACCCACACTGCGGTCACGGGTGCCGATCAGAGCAGGAGGTTTGAGGGAGCCGCGGATGGTGCGGTGGGGCGAGATGATGCACCACCGTGGTGGCGGCGATGTTGGAAGGTATTTTACGTAGGAGTTGTACCTGCAGTGGCTCCAGATACCATTGACACTGGACGACTTCCCGTATAGGGACATGGACTACAGAGGAGATCCGGAGGCGCCACGAGCGCCAGGACAGGCATGGGGTCCCGACGGTATGTATGTGTTTGCTTGCATGTTATGGATGTCAAGTTTTACAGATATGATAGTAGATTGGTATACTGTGACTGACATATGGGTGATCTGCAGATGTGGGCCCGAGGCCGCCGCCAGGTCATGTGACATGGAGGGGGATCGTGGCTGTTCCAGCTCTGCCTGGGCGAGGAGAGGTCCGTCGCCGCGATGCGGAGGGGATGCTGGAGTCGGTACGGGCACTACTAAACCGTTTGCTAATAGGGGTGACCGACGAGGGATGGCGGGATGTCGATCCGGACGTGGTTCAGGATTGCATGATGGCACCCCGAGAGTTCATATCCATAGCGATCCGGGTGGCGATCTTGGTGGACCGAGCATGGGCACAGGAGCTCGTAGGAGATGAGGACTTGCCAGAGGAGGAGAGAGGGGAGGACTCAGAGGCAGCCGATGTAGGCAGTGATGCAGGATACGACTCTCGTTAGGGAGTGGAGGGGACTCCCCCCGATTTTTGTAGCTACGGCATGTATTTTGATGAGGCTTTAGGGATGTATAGCCATTTTTTGTATAGCTGAGTACAGGGGTACTCAGAACATGTATAGCACTGAACATGTATTTTTTGATATATATATATGCACGTGGATGCACCTTTTGTAAGATGTTGTTTAGTTGTACGCACATGGATGCGCATTATGTTTTGTGATATGTTTTACATTGCACGTGGATGCAAGTAGTATAGGATGTTTGGGCACGTGGATGCCCCTTGTGTATGTTATGTGATGTATTGCACATGGATGCAACACTATGTATGTAGGACTAGGCACGTGGATGCCCCTGTATATGAATGTGGTTTGTATTTTTTATTGCACATGGATGCAAATGGTTATGTGATGTCAGGCACGTGGATGCCCCTTGCAATCTTTTTGGGTTTTTATATATTTTTATGAGATGCTATGCATGATGGAGATTTTACATAGTGTGATTGATGTGCCAATCTAGAATGTTGTTGGCCATTTGCTCTGCGACACTGTTTTGAGCTCTTGGGACATGGGTGAATGTGATGGATTCAAACTGTCGACTGAGTTGTTTTGTGCACAGGAATTTTCTAAAGAGGCAGGGATCACACACCTGGTAGTAGTTGTTGAGCTGGGAGACAAGCAGCTGGGAGTCAAGGAACACATGGAGGTGACGTATGCCCATCTGAAGGGAAGCAGTCAGGAGATCGGTCACATCATCATACTCCGCCTGGTTATTGGTAGCAGCGCCTATATAGATTCCGTCGAGGTGAATCATTTCATGGGAAGGGGAATATAGGACCCACGCTGCAGAAGCCAGGTTGGGAGACCGGCGGCTTGCTCCATCGGCGAAGCTAGTATAGTGATGTGGAAGATGGTCCATCTGTGGTCATGCAAAAAATGAGGAATGTAAGAGTGCGGCAAAAAATGTGAAAAACAAAAAAGAGAGCAAACTGTACAATGCGGACCAGTGGGGCCGTGAGTTATTTAAGGATAAAAGCGCTTAAGGTACAACCCGTTACGCGGGTAGCGCAAAGGGTGACCTTCGGAGTCGGCTAAGATGTATGCCCCCTTGCCGAGACAAGTCTGCACGATGTAAGGGCCTTGCCACATGGATTCGAACTTCCCTTTACCGGTTTTGTCATGGGATTGGTCATAGGCGAGGACGAGGTCCCCTTCGTGGAAAGTTCGAGGGTGTACATGTTTTTCGTAACCAGCTTTGGAGCGGTTCTTGGCAGCTTCAATGGTCTGGAGAGCGGCATGACGGTCTTCATCGGCTTGTTCGAGGGATAGCAGATGTTGCTTGAGTGGGGAGGTAAAGATATCACGAAACTATTGGAAGAGTTGTGTGTAGTCCTCAATCTCCTGCTCGCTGCAGGAGGCTCCTAAAGTGATGAGTTCAGGGGTCTCAATCTTAGCTTTAACAGCTGGGAACTTTGAGGGAGGAATGGGACGCTGTGTCTGATGGACGGGGGGTAAATCAGGCCATGTATCAATGTGGTGCTCTATAATGGTGGGGTCAAGACCAGGCATTTCGGTATAGGACCAGGTAAAGACATCAAGGAACTCTCTGAAGAGGTGAGTGTATTCCTCAATCTCTTGCTTACTGCAGAAGGCTCCTAAGGTGATGATTTCAGGGGCACTCCCAGGGGCAGCGATATCAATTTGGATGACAGGTGAGATGTTAGCCATGTTACCCTCCTCGAAGGTGTCAGGAGTAGGAATAGGGTCCTTAAACCAGTCGACCTTGGTGGGAAGGAAGTCTTTGGATTCAACCGCAAATTGGGTAGCAGTGCTAGAGGAAGATGCTTCAAGGAGGAAGTACGAATGATGGTGCATGTCATCCCAGGGATACTCCGGGGCAGTGAGTGCCTCAAGAATCTCCTCATCAGTATGGAAATTTTGGGCCATCAAATCAGTTGACGTGGGAATGGTAGTGGAAGAGATCACGTAAATGGTGTTGACCTCCCCAGATGGGGGTGAGATTGGGGGGTGAATCTCCTCAATAGTGGTTGGTGCCGTCTCAAGATCCAGATTGTTCATCTCATAGAGAGCCGCTCTGTAATCTGGGAGATCGGGACAATGGTGTGAGTAGTGCCCGTAAACACCGCATATAGCACAGGGGTGGTTGGTATGGAGAGATTTATCTTTGGGCTTGGGGGTGGGGTTTAGTTCGACAATCGGGATGTTGGGGTCATCGTCGAGCATCTGCATGTGCTTCTGTAATGCTGGTAACTATGGACACTGATGAGTCGCATGGCCTAACTCGTCGCACAATGAGCATTTGGGAGGAGCACGAAATACTGGGGGGTTTTTTACTGTCTTGGGAGGTGGTACAGTAGTGTAAGGTTGGGGACCTCTGCCCCCAGTGGGTTTGGGAGTAGGAGGAGGAGTCATGGAGGACGAAGGGGTAGAGACACCGGGGGGTGGCTGAGTGGTAGTAGCCATGGGTTGCACCGGTTGGAGGACGACATCTGGTGTCGGCGGGCGAATGGGAGGCAAAAGATACCATACGGGTAATCCCAAGGTTAACCCAGGGAGGCTAAGGGTGGGCGCTTACTACTCCCGAAGGAGGGACTAGAAAGGGGATTGTGTGGATAGGTGTAACAGCAATGTGGATAGGTACCAGTGGTGGTTTAGGAAACAAGGGTGGCTGATTGTTAGGTGCTTGGTTATCGTGGGAAATGGTACATAAGTCAGACACTTCGGGCGTAGATGACGGGGGCGGAATGGATTGGAAGGTGGATGCCATCAGCGGGTCTGAGTAAACTCCAGGTCCCAAAGAGGAAACAAATGAGGTAGCAGCGCCACTGACCGGTTGTTCAACCATGGGGAGAACATTTTCGGGTGCAGCGGGAGCATTTGGATCATAGTAAGTGAGTTGGTCGATCTTAACCACGCGTCCATCATGGGGGAACATCATGGTAGGAAAGACAGAGGAAGCGACCACCCGCATAGCATACATGTAGCTACGACTGAGTAAGAGGTTGTAATCAAGCTGGGCGTTGATGACCTCGATATCGATGAGGACGGTTTTACCACCTAACTGGACAGGGACATTGGCTAGGAGACCTTGGGGCTGATCCGAATGACCGTCGTAGGTGCGTAATGCAGTGGTGGACTGCTGGAGGGTAGGGGATCCCAACTTCTGCCATACGAATGTAGACATAACGCATGTGGAGGCACCCTCATCGATGATACAACGATGGATGACAAGATTCCGAATAGAAACAGAAACTTGGAATGCTAAGGTGGAAGGTAGGCGTGGTTCGGACTGGTCCAAATCAAATGCCATCAAATTCGAATCATTTGGGTCAATAGCCCCAATGGTGGAAAGTAAAGTCTTACGCTGGGAAGGACAGTTCTTCAAGACTTCTAACACAGACATGGCTGCGGGAGATTGGGCTAGGTCGTCTACAATGTTGTAGTTTGATGCAGCGCGCGCATTGGGGTTGTTGTTGATACGACGAAGTGGGAAACGAGCTGCTTTGGAAGCGCCATCTACCGGAGGGGGAGGGATACGTAACGCTTGATCAGTGGGATGAGCGTTAGTGGTTTTATCAGTAGGAGGGGCTTCAGAGGTGGAGCCATATTGGTTCCGGCGAGTCTGAAGGTTGACATCAGCGGAAGACATCATCAACAAGTGATGGGTACCTGAGTCAAACATGGGTTGATCAGGAGCGGCGTATGTGATTTGTTGTTGTTGTTGTGGTTGCGCATTGCCTTGAGGGGGGGCCAATGGCTGAGTATTCACCACGCCTTGGGTTGGTAAGGGGTTTTGCAGCACCAAAGGTGGCTACTGATGTTGTGGGGGGTTAGGCTGCACTTGAGGAGTCGCATGCCCTTGGCGATGGGCATCGTCAACCCAAAGTTGCCGAGCTCGCTCCAAATGTGGGCAAGTATGTGTGTAGTGGCCATAGACCCCGCAGATAGAACAAGGATGGTTCGTTCTCAAATTAGGGTTTTTAGCCTGCTTGGGTGGGCGATCAGGGTTTTGGTTAGCGGGGGCCGCGTTGTTGTTGTCTGGGGGATTAGCCGATTGACCACCTTGGTCAGTAGGTTGGTTGTTCCCACGATTACAGCCCTTGCCATGATTTTGTTGGCCTTGGTTGCGTTGGTTGTTCTAGTTTTGCTGCGGGTTGTTTTGGGCATAAACTTGCCCTTGAGTAGCAGGTGGGTTTTGAGGTTGCGCAGGTGCAGGAGCAGGCTGCGGTGGGTGATATGTAGGTGGAGGCTGCGCAGGTGCGGAACCTTGAGGAGGCTGCTGATATGTCTGCAAAGCAGGTTTTGGGTTTGCCGCAGGGGCTGCCGGTGGCGGGTAATAAACTGGTTGGGCTTGGGAAGGTGCAGGAGTTGGTGCAGCCTGCTGGTGGTAATAAGTGGGTTGGGCCTGAGAAGGAGCAGGAGCTGGTGGTAATAGGGCTGAGGTGCAACCGGGGGGTTGTAAGTAGGGGGCGCATGACCGAAGCATTGAGGTGGACAACTGGGTCCATGGGAATGATGGTGATGTGTCATAGGAGCATATGATTTGGTGGCCCCAGACTGTGAGGTGGCCCGCGAAAGGTCGGGGCCCGGGGTAGGACGTGCTATGGAAAAGGGTGAAGGATGCGAAGAAACACGACCAATGATGCCGTCTATGGCGTGGGATGCCCCCGGTGCATCATGATGGGAGGACTCGCCGCGAGGGGCGTCAGGTATAATGGTATAAAGATAACCCGACTGGGCGTAAATGAGGTCGAACTGCTGTGCCTTAAGGATGGCCTCTTCTTCAGACTGGGGTCTTTCGGAAGCTACATCCTTAGAAATAATAGGAAGAAGGGACTTGAGGAACCAATCTAGGAAGATACGGTCGTCTAATTTGATCTTGCATAAGCTACGGCGTCTACGCCACTCATGAATGTGGTCCATGATGTGGGTAGCCGTGTTTTGTCTACAAGATAGGAGTATCTCAACGCCCGCGTCATAGCAGACAGGTAACTGGAAGAACTGCAGGAAGGTCGAGGCCAAGGAAGTAAAGGTGGCATGGGTCCCATGTGGTTGCTCGATATACCACTTGGCTGCAGAGCCAGTGAAGGTGCGCTGTAACAGACGGAGGTGAATAGAGTCATCCACTATGGAGTTGGAGGAACACCATAGATGGAAGGACATGATATGGTTTTGTGGGTCCTCACCCACCTTGCCCTTGAATTTAGAAATGTCAGAGGGGAGCTTGGTAGGCATGTGAGGCCATGCAGGGTTGTGTCGGATAGGGTCGTTGGTCAGTCTGGCTAGGTCAGGTAGGTTGAGGCTAGCCATGAATGGAAAACTGGAAGAAGGATGTGACACAGGAGTGGGTTGGACCAAGTTGGGTCCCATGCCCCCAAGTAGAGGGGCAAGGTTGGGAATGTTGCCCCCAAGTGGGGGAACTAAGGTAGTATAGGACGGGCCTGCACCACCATGGGTAGTGTGAGTCACTGGTGGAGTGGTGGTATGGATGCCAGCTACGAGAATAGGAATGGTGACCGGGATGGTGGATGTGTCCCCCATCGAGGGCATTCCCAGAGCAGGTGTGGTAACTAGTGTAGTGGTGGATGTGCCACCAATGGTCCCTACAGCGAAAGGAGTGGAAGTCGCACCAGCCATGGGGCTAGTAGGGGCAGTGTAAATAGGGTTCTCAGACTCTTCTTCAGAATCAGAGGTAAAGTAAGGGGCATCAATATCTGGTGACGGAGTCCTATGCCGTTGACGAGTGGAGTCAAGTGACAAGGCTCTAGATATGTGATAAGTGGTGTCAAGTGATGATGATCTGTGGCGATGACGTGTGGTGTCAAGTGAACCGTGCTGTGGGGGCTCACCCCTGAGGCGCCGAGAATGTCTCAGGGACTCAATGGTGATAGATGGTGTCGAAACTCTGTGGGTTGAGGTGAGTAAAAAACAGCTCAAAAACCCTAATGCAACCGAGCGTGTAGAAGAGGAGCTCAAACAACAAGGCACTCAGGCCAACAACCAACTCAAAACACCCACTGTAACAGCTGTGCTACAATAGGTGGAGTACCAACAAAATGGTCAGAATACCAACAAGCAGCAGGTTTCCTAAAAATAAAAAATGGTGAACTCACTAGACCGAAGGGAGGTAAGGGAGCATGCAAACACCTAAGTAAAAGTATTCTGACTCAACTAGACATATCCTCTGCAAGGTGATGAAATCCAAGTCAGACAATATGAATAGGAAAGCCAAGTGGCTAAGATGTCCCCCTACCGGGAGGGACACCGGGTAGTCAATCCTAGAAGAATGGCAACTAAGATACCCCGTTCATGACACGTCCAGAAAGGTGAATCTGTCGTTTGGTCCGTTTACCGCAATACCCCTATACAGGGATATCCCGCGAACTGCGAAAGGTAGCCCTTCGGTTACTGAATGGAGTGCGGTATTCCACTCAGGCCTCCGGAACCAGTCTCCCGACTTCAACCCTCCTAAGGGAGAGGCCCTCTGATAAACTGGTCGTGACCGTGCCTAAAAGTACTAGGGGATTTTGGTTCCCTATTTGGACAACAACTATGTCTCAAGTGTAAGTAACCGAGGGGTGTTATTGGAAGCTTATCCCCCCGATCCTACCTAACTACAAAGATTCTTTTGTGTTCCCCAAGTGGGGTTATAATATTGGTTGAGTTAGATAGTTTTTTAAGGCTCACTTGAATTATGTGACAGAGTGTGTGCTCGTGAGATGATGATGAACCCAAGTAGAAAGTGCCACTAGGGAGGGAAACTTTCTATCTAGCAATAACAATACAGAAATGAACTTTTAAAATGCACAATTTTCTTTTTCCAATGTAAAGTGCCGAAAATGTAAAAACGATTCTGTAAATGAAATAGAAAATAAAAAACTGCAGAAAAATGCTGTAAGAAAGGGTGGCTGCAGGTAGGATAGAGGGCTATACCGGTTCAGAAAATAATGCAGCAAAGTTCTGGGCTCAAAACTGTAAAAAATGCAGAAATCAGACCGCGGGTTTGTGGCGAAAGTGAGCAGTCGAACCGCGGGTTTGAGGGAAATAAGCCCGGACAGGACGCAGGTTTTGGGCAGACAAACGCAGTTGGGACGCAGCAAAAGGGCTGAAAGTCGCAGTCAGGACGCGGGAAAGACGCCGAAACAAGGATAATTTTAAGGAGCCATACTTATTTAAAAGTGTATAAACCTTGGCAAATCTTACCAATTCTTAAAAGGTCAACTATAAAATATTTGGCGATATTTTTCTAAAATTATTTCAATTCCTAAGGATTTATACAGTTTATATAATAATTTGGCAAATTTTAGAGTGAAAAAAGTTTACCCCATCAAAATTGGGCGAAATGGGGCTTCAAAAAATGCAAATTGGCGAATCTTTTTTTGGAAAAAAACATGGAAAAATAGCCCATGGGCTAAATTTCGCCCCTAAAATTATCCTTGGCCGAAAGGCGCCGGCGGGTTGCAGGAAAATGGTCGAAAGCCGCAGGAGGGACGCAGGAAAGACGCCGAAAGGCGCCGGCGGGTTGCGGGAAACTGGCCGAAAACCGCAGGCGGGACGCAGGAAAAATGCCGAAAGGCGCCGGCGGGTTGCCGGAAACTGGCTGAAAGCCGCAGGCGGGACGCAGGAAAGACGCCGAAAGACGCCGACGGGTTGCGGGAAACTGGCCGAAAGCCGCAGGCAGGACGCCGAAAACAGGGAAATAGTCGTAGTTAGACTGGATCAAACAGGCTAATAGCCGCAGCCGAATTGCAGGTAATAGACTGAAAGTCGTCGGTAGGTCACCGGAAACAGTCTGAGAGTCGCGGTTAGGTCGCAGGTAAGTGCCTGAAAGACGCGGTCGGGACGCAACTGTTGGGGGAAAAAACGCGGTAGACAGCGGCCGAAAGGGACAGCCGAACATAAAAAAGATTTAAAAATTGTAACCAGAAATTCAAACTTAGGGGAGTCACCAAAACTGTAGCTAGGGTTTTACCCCTAGCTTGTGCAAATGAGCACCTACTAAGGAGAATGGACTCCTTAGTAGCAGTTCAGTAAATGTAAATTATTAAAACTAAAACAGAAATGTTAACTAATCTAAAACACATGCATGAAACATAAAGAACAAAAGATAAATAATGGTTTTGTATTGATATTACCTCCAATGTGGAGGTTGATGAAGCTCTTGCAATGTCCAAGAGGGTTGCTCCAAGCTCCAATGTGCTCCTTCTCTTTCTCCAATGGTGGAAATGGGCCAAAAGGGGCTCTCAAGGTGAAAGTGGCTCAATGGTGAGCTAGGGTTTCAAGAGAGATTTTGGCAGAGTAAGGGTATACTTGATTGTGGATATGAAATAAGGGATCTCCATCACCTATTTATAGTTTTTTGGTGGTGGAGTGTTGACCCATGGTTTTGGGAACCATATGGTTTAAGGCAGCTGTATAGGGTTTTTTCCTCTTTTTCCTCATTATTTTATATTGTTTATTCCCTTTTTTGAGGGATTTTGCTATTTTAGAGGAATTTTGGATATTTTTGGAGGAAAAAGGGGTTTTTTTAGCCTTTTTGAGGCTATTTTGATGGTTTTGTGGCCTTTTGGAGGCATTTTAGGCCTTTTGGAGGCTTTTTAGTGGGAGTTTTTGGGTTTTTATGGGAAATATGGTAGGAAAATGGACAAATGAGCCATATAATGTGGTAGATGAGGTAGTGAACACTTTTTGGGTGTTAACACAACAATCTAGGGCTGAGGCAACGGTTAGATGTTAAGGTTAGGTACGAGGTGAGGGGGTTAGAGGTTGAAGATTCCAATATGCATTAATTCATTGCATGGGTCAAGTGTGACAAGTGCATGAGTTGTTTACATGAATTGGTTGTGTTAGGTCAGTGTCTTAGTGGCATTATTTATGGTGGCCATTTAAATATTTGTAACATTGAGGATGGTTCTCGTGGCCTAGACCATGTACTATGAACTAACTTACGGTCTAATGCCATGTTAATTTTCCATGGGTTTGATGGTCCATGCATGTTAACCTATATCACCACATAAGAATCTCTATCCTCCATGTGAGATCATCATGATCATCATTGTCATCATCATCCCTATCATTGGTTTGTCCATGGTTATGTAAACCAATAAACCAACCATGGTTTAATATTTATAGGTTATGTAACCCAATAATGGTCCATGGTTATTAAATTTACTATATGGATCATGGTCCATGTGTAGGTCCCTAGACATAATTATTTTACCTTACAAGCAAGATGTGGTGGCCATTTCAATATTTGTAATATTGACGATGGTTCTCGTGGCCTAGACCATGTCCTATGAACTAATTTTATTGCCTAATACCATATTAATTTTCTGTGGGGTTGATGGTACATGCATGTTAACCTAGACTGCCACATATTACCTATGTATGGAATATCTATCCTATATGTAATTACAATTCCCTATGTTGCTCACGAGTGATGCTTAAGACCTTGAAACATCACATAATCTCTATAGAGGGAATATTTCAACTACAAGTGGGATATGTTGGTAATTTTAAGATCTGTAACATCAAAAATTAAAATTTTCCTTCCAATTTCAACATGCTAGTTATTTTCATTCCATCACCCTTTATTCTCATTGTTTTCCCCTTTATGTGAAGGGTGACACAATTGGCTTCCAATGGAAAACAATGGAAAAAATAAATCATAACATAAAACAATGCCAATATCTAAGGCCTATAATATATTGCAAACTAATGAGTTGCGTGAATTCAAGATGCACTTACAAGAATTATTAGATAGAGGGTTCAAATGACCAAATGCAACACCTTGGGTAACACACATATTGCTAGTCAATAAGAAGGATGGAACCTTTTGGATGTGCATTGGTTATATAATGTTGAATAAATTGACCATTAAGAAAAAGTACCTCCTACCCAAACTAATGATCCTCTTTATCAAAAGAAATACCTAACTCTAAAGATAATTAGGTTTAAAGGCATACACCATAGATTTTTCTATGGAGAAATTAGATTTATGTGCCAAATTAGACAAAGTTAAGAATGCGAGTGTTCCATGAGGCCCATGGTTCCCCTTATTCATTGCAACACTTGGGATATCAAAACACCTACCTAACTATGAAGAAAATGTAATACTATCCAGGATTAAAATCATATACCAAAGGTCATGTGGCCATGTACCTTGAATTCTATTAGATAAAAATAGACCATCAACACCCAACTAGAAAATTGAATTCCCTAAGAACACATAACATTCCTTAAGAAATAACATTATCCTTTGAGGTTCATGGTACACACTTGAATCCCTAGGACATCACACATTCTCTGTATGATACAGTTGCCATTTCAATAATAACTATGCCAATGAATGTTCTCATGGTCTAGGGTCAAACATCATAGTCCAAGGCCATACAATTTTCCTAAGGGACTCATGGGCCATGTGTGATTTGTTAAACCACCACACGTGCCCAAAATAGAGAACCTTAAGCCTATGAGTGATATATGATCACCATTTCAATATTCATTGGTGCATGGAAATATGGTTCTCTAGGTCCATTTCATGTTTTATGCATGAAATATGGGATATTATGCAATAACACATTTTCTTTCATGACTCATGGAAGTAGAACCCATGACGCCACTTAAACCCTCGATAGGTAATATTTGGCTAGCTATGAGTGGGATATGGTTGTATTTTTAATCCTTATGCTATAATATTTAGCAATCCCAAAAACATAGCATTAGGCCATAACATTTTCCTTTATGTAGGTTCATAAGCCATGGGTAGGGCCTCATTCCATCGCATGGGTCTCATTAGTGTTCCTCCTCTCACCATCTCCATGACCTCCAGAACCTTTTAAACTTTTAAACTTTCAGAGATCACTTTTAGCATTAGCCAGTGTGCATATCATTGCCCCATGTTCTAAGGCTATGTGTGCACATTCTAATTACTTTCACATCATCTTTTGTTACACAAGGCTTTGAGATTGATTTGTGTTTCCTTTGATTCCTCAAATGACCAATTTCTGCCGTGTATCTGTGCCTAATTTGGACTTTAAGACAAGAGGGAAATATTGAAGTGGCCTTTGAATTACGTGATGAGATGTTGTAGAAAGGTCTTCAGTCTACTTTTGTTACATATAACTCATTCATCAATGGAATTTTCAAAAAAGGTATATTGCAGGAATCAGAGCAACTAAAGGATGACATTACAGAAAACAACTGGAATTGAATGAAACAACATACTACATGATCTTGGTGCTCATTTCAATAAGGGTACTAATCTACATGAGGCTATTACATAGTTGAAAAAAATGCAATAATTTATGCCATTTTGTTACTAATTTATGGCACCTACAAGAGGGGGTAGGGAGAGGAAGAAAAAGAGCTCTTGAATGAGTTGTTGGAAATTGTGATGACTTGATTGAACATATTAGGAGACACTAATGAGAGGTTCCTTACAAGAATGCATTGTAATTCTATGTGCTAAAACAATTCAATATGGTTTTGTCTTGATGTTATCTACAATAAAGATTGAAACATGGACCAGTCACAAGAAGTAGAGAAGGCTAGTGAATAACCTATTCAAGATTTGGAATTCCAGTGAAGTAAGCAACCCAAAGGAGGTTGATGCTTGTTGTTAAGCATGTAGATGAGACCAACTCTTATATGTAAGTACAACTTAAATTAGAGGTGGTCAGTTGCATTACTTCCTTTTCTTTGTTCTTTCTTTCTTATATGTATGTTTCTAAGTACCGATCTTGTACAAGCATGTAAAATATTAACACTACTAAATATTTTCTAAGAAATGTAATAAAGAATTGACAACGCTTTTGATTCAAAAGAGGGCCAATTCAGGGAATTACAACCATGTTGAGAAAGATTTTGATTCAGATCATACACACATTGTAAACATGCCAACTGCTATAGTTTAACCACCTCACACATATTCTAGCTTGGGAAACTCCAAATACACCATGGAAAGGGAACACCAAGAAGATCTGTCAAAAGATTCAGGTATGAACTGGAACAATACCATCACTGGATTTCTTAAGAAGAGCGTCAAGGATTTGAAAATAAGTAATCAAGGGTCAGAGGTTTTCTTGCCAAAATTCTTTGTCAATTGTAGGCCTATACCTAACCATTTGGTTAAGAAGGCTGAGGAATATGTTGAACTAGTTCATCGTGGAGATTACTAGTAAAATAGCAATAATAGTATACTACTTGGAAAATGGAAAATTTTCAAGTACTTGTAGTAATATTACCTCAAAGACGGTTTCAGTTGATAGTCTACATTTAAATGGTCTTAACATGGTCGGTTTTTCTAGATTTATATCCCTGAAATTTACACTGCTTCTTCTCGAGAATTCGATCAGGTATAACTTCCAAGATGGTTTTTGGGGTGTCATGGGTGGGCCATGTCATCGAAAAAAAATTTGGTGACAAACTTAAAATAACTATCAACAAGGGTGAAATGGTTAATATTAATTTAGACGGGAGGGAGTTTGTACCTCACTATCGATGTCGTCATCGTTATCATCATTGTCATTGTCACTATTTCATCGTCATCATCACTCCACTTGATTATATGATTTCTCATGATGAATTTTAATGAACAAAGAATCTAGTGAAAATAAACAATTCTATTTTATGCCTTCCCAAACTAGTATCACACTATCCAAGAAGATGGTTTGACTCTACTAAACCTAATCTCATGATTATTATCATAATTGCCTTTATTTTCATAATCATCATCCTCGATATCATAATGATCACCATTGTCACCATCCTTGTCCTTGTGATCATCATCGTCCTCGTAATATGTCATCAACTTTGAACTTAAATATGGACACACATCAATCCACTTTAATTCCATGAAATATTTGACCTCTTAAATGTCAAACTTTAGGATCTCATATATATCAAGGGTAGTGACAAAAGTTAAATTTTTTCAAAATTTCCCCCTCATCTTTTTGAAAGAAGAGGATGCCAATTTTTTTCAAAATTGCCTCCCTACAGCACACCGGCTTCAATCACTCAATCAGGATCTCAACTAAGCATTGTCATGCGATGATTCATTGGCTGATCCAATAATCTTCGAAGGAGCCTTGTTAATTGAAGTCATCCAACATTTTCTTCAAGGGATCAAGTACGAATTAATTTTGAATAGTTGATCTGGGGAAAGGCAAAAAAAATAGCCGGGCTCTGGACTGAACCGATAACAACCTTAAATCTACTTTGAAAGCTTATGGAAACCAGTATAGGCCTTTGAATCAATCTATAGGATTTCTAGATCGCTTCCCATACTTCGAATTGATTGAAATCTGGCATCTTTGTTGAATATTTGGTCCATTTCACATTAAATGTTGCAGTGATTCTCCATCGAATAGGGTTTGCACTGAGGGATCAGTGGATCAAGGAGGATAACGTGGATATTTTGGGGTGAGTTTGGGCTTGTGTTGGGCTTGAGGGAAGTTGTTGGCATTACTTTGCGTTTAATCTAACATTTGGAGCGATGAATACACATGAGGGGAGGTCATAAAGCCGAAAGATGCAATATATACCATTGCCGGTGGTAGAACAATATTATACCTTAGTACCTTAATCATTAATTAATTAATGGTTATTAGGTGCTAACTGGTTAATAATTACATCCCTAGGTGTGAACAATATTAATATGAGTTGGTTAGAACTTGTATGGGCAAGTATGAACTAGATAATAATGAATGGGCCAAAGTATGTGCCAAAGTATGGGCCAAGGGTGGTCAACTAGTTGTTGGGCACTCTCCCACATGCATTTATTGCCACCAGCATGCCTAAGGTGCCCTCCTTCCCTTTTTTAAGGATCCTCTTTGACCATAGGCGCACATGCATTGAACCTATCCATTTGCCCCTCTTTTGGCTATTTTTGGGCTACCCTAGCCTACCTAACTCCAACCAACCACCTCCTCCACATGTGTGAACCCCAGTTTGGTCTCCTATGCTCATCCAATGTTCACATACACATTTTGAACATGTTTGGGATATTTTGGAACTACTTTGTCAACCTAGGGAGGATTGAGGCTAAATCTAAGCTAGCTAAGTGTGGACACTCCAAGTGCATCCTATTTCTTCCTATTTCTATATAACGATGATCCAAACTCATTGTAAAATTGGACAGTTAATAAATCCTGATTTTTTATCATTTGTTCTGTAATTTGATCATTTGTTCTAATATTTGATCACTTATGTTGTTTTTGATCATTCATTTTTCCAGAAATGTATATGCACTTGTTTCTTGCATAATTAGTTAAATCTTTAAATTGTGAGGCATCTATAGTAGCTATATCCTACTGTAATAGATATTTTACATGGTATCAGAGCTCTTGGAGCTATTATTTGAACCAATAGACTTTTTTAGTGGTGTGCCATAAGCAATGGAGAAACCACAGAAGTCCCTGGACTATTGCATTAAGCCATTGGATAAATGCATTGGAGTCTATCCAGGGTGTGATGCTCTCCCGAATGCACCTACTATCAAGAAGGGTTTGAATCTGTTAGTGTAGATCCCTCCTGAGTGTTAAGATTTTTTACTGCAGGTTTTCAAGAGCACCATTGTCACCTAGTGTGCAAGCAGTAGAAGAAGATGGAGCAATCTCATCCAAATTTTCTCACTCCTTTGAACTATTTCGATTGGAAGGTTGAAATGGTGATTTTTTTGAGATCCAAGGGCCTTTTCAGGATCAAAATGGGCATAGAGATTGAGACAAACTCTGTTGTGGAAAAATCAAAATTCTTTAATAGAATGGATGAGGCATTTGGCCTCCTTTGTCTTAGTATTTCGAGAGACCTCCTATTTCATGTTGAAATTCTATCTACTCCAAATGAAGTGTGGATCAATATTGAGTCTTTGTTTGGAAATACTGATGAAATGAGGGGCCATCAAATTGAAAATGAGTTGATCTCATTGAGTCCAAGAAACTTCGAATCCATCCAGTATTTATTCACCAAGTTCAAAAGCTTGGTCTTGCAAATCAAATAGTGTGGCATAGACAATAAGGAAGAATAGTTGGTTTTGTCCATCATTTCGAAATTGGGTCCCGAGTACTCAATTTTTGTCTCTACATTTCACTCCACAAAGCTCACAATTAGAAATTGGAAGATGCCATCTTTGGCTGATTTCATGGAGATGCTAACTCAAGAGAAAGACAAGTTGGTCTTGATGGGTCCCATTAAGAGAAAAGATCAATTAATTGTAGCTAGATATTTGAGGCAAGCTATAGGAAAGAAAAATCCCAACTCAAAACCACAACAGAAGAAGATGAAGGAGAAGAAGCAATCAGATGAGGAAAACTCAAGTTCAAGTGATGAAGATTCAAAAGTCAAGAAGATGAAGAGAAAGAAAGAGAAGCCAAAGTGTGGTTATTGCAAAGTTTCTCAAAATGAAAAATCTTGTTTCAGAAATAACATAGACATTCTAACCAAGCTACTTGAAGAACATAACATTGATGTTCCAGATTTTGCAAGAAAAGAAGAAGCCAAGCTCTCTTTGGAACAAGAACATTGTCTCCATGCTACCTGCAAAAGTAAAAAGTTGTATGCTTTGAGTGATAAAGCTAAATATATTTCTGATGTCTCTGTTTCTGATTCACATTCTAATATATCAAATTAATAAAAATCTATTCCTTCCTTGAAAGAATCTCCATCCAGTTCACCAAAGTTTCCTCCTAATACTAGTCATTTTTCACTAGTTTTTGACATGCCTTCTGAAAGCTCTTTCCAACTCCATTCAGATCCTTCCCATTCTGATATGGAAGGTAATATGCAGGATGATATACAGGTTATGACAGCCATCAAACCATTTTCCCAACCATTGGATTCCCAAAATACCATACAACCCCCAAGTTCTCAAGTTGGAAAATCTCACAATTTCATTGTTTCCAATACTGTGTCACTCATCTATGTTGTCTTTATGTCTTGCATATCATTCCTTGGTTGGAAATACATGTAATTGGATATCATGGGACTTCTTTTGCACATTTATGGACCTGATATCACCACCTATGGTTCAAAACTCATGTCTCCAGACCCTTCAAGTTCGCTCAACTGTCAGTGTGATCAGGTTGCACACTCCCTTCTTACTATAAAGCCATTCGCTCATGGAGACACTATACCTCTATTGTTTGCTGCTCCATATGAATCCTATTCTGATATTTCAGAGCCTCATGAGCTCTATTGCAGACTTGGGAAGGTTCTACATCAATTTGGAAGGAAGATACATGCTTTGATTCACCATATGACAGCTGCTCAAGAAGCTGATTTTGTTGAGTCTTTTGACGTTCTTTGGGAACGATTTTCCAGAGAGATCTTTTCCATTATTGATTATGTATTCAAATCAGAGTATGTATGTAGAAAGAAGCATTCTTATGATGCTCCTCCATCATCAAATGATGAGTTTCAAGGAGACTCCTAACATGTTTTTTGTCTACACAACATTGATTCATTGGTGCATGATCATGGCATCAACAACATCTTCACCAAGTCTTTCACCAAGAAGTTGTTCATTCAAATCATTCAAGTGAAGAACAAGACCTTTTAAAGATATCTTGTTCATCTCTGTGTCATGTCCATTCTTGAGGGAGTATTTTCCCCATGTGGTTTTTTCTCTTTGCTCATTTTACATGGACAAATAAAAGTTCTGTTGTAAAAGGTGACTTGAGCCTTAGTTTCCAAGGCCTTATTTTTTATATTCCACTAAGTCTAGTTTATGGGGGGTGTTAGAAAAATATTATACCTTAGTACCTTAATCATTAATTAATTAATGGTTATTAGGTGCTAACTGGTTAATAATTACATCCCTAGGTGTGAACAATGTTATTATGAGTTGGTTAGAACTTGTATGGGAAAGTATGAACTAGATAACAATGTATGGGCCAGAGTATGGGCCAAAGTATGGGCCAAGGGTGGTCAAACTAGTTGTTGGGTGCTCTCCCACATGCATTTATTGCCACCAGCATGTCTAAGGAGCCCTCCTTCCTTGTTTTAAGGATCTTCTTTGACCATAGGCACACATGCATTGAACCTAGCCATTTGCCCCTCTTTTGGCTATTTTTGGCCTACCCTAGCCTACCTAACTCCAACCAACCACCTCCTCGACATGTGTGAACCCCAGTTTTGTCTCGTATGCTCACCCAATGTTTACATACACATTTTGAACCTGCTTGGGATATTTTGGAACTATCTGGTCAACCTAGGGGGGATTGAGGCTAAATCTAAGCTAGCTAAGTTTGGACACTCCAAGTGCATCCTATTTCTTCCTATTTATATATAAAGATGATCCAAACTCATTGTAACATTGGACAGTTAATAAATCCTGATTTTGTATCATTTGTTCTGTAATTTGATCATTTGTTTTAGTATTTGATCATTTATGTTGTTTTTGATCATTTGTTTTTCCAGAAATGTATATGCACATGTTTCTTGCATAACTAGTTAAATATTTCAATTGTGAGGCATCTATAGTAGCTAGATCCTATTGTAATAGAGATTTTACAACTAGAAGTCTGGTCTACATTTTTGACACTGAAAGGCCATTAGGAGATCTGAAGAGGATATCTGTTATCAGTGAATATTTTCAAGAGGAAAGAGGACAAAGGGTTTCTATTTGGAGGACAAGTTACTATGACGAGGAATATGCACTCATAAAGGGGGTCGTAATCACATTCTTCTTGTTGCTAGGTTCACGTTTTCTCAATAGGGGACAACTATTTCATTCCAGGGCAGTGATCATAAGTTTAAAGCTTGGATCGAATAGAAACATTAGTGGTTAAGCAGGCTGAGGGATTCTTCACTGATTGGAAGAGAGTGTTGCTTCCAAAAAGGGATACCAAGCACTTATAAGGAGAGCCAAGCCATTTGGGAAATCAAGTTGACTGGTATGGGGGTCGGTGATGACATAGAGGGAAACCAAACTCAAACTTGCACCTAGATACTAAGTATCCTACCATATCCCCTTCTAAGTAGGGATTGTGGGGTGGTCAAATCATGCATATGCACTATCGCTGGATGTTTTTGGTAGTTGTAGGAAGAGTATTGATTTAAATATCAACACATATCAGTCTGATGGGGAAACAAAGAGGATTTTAGGTGTGCTTACTAGGTTGGGAAGTGAAAAATACACCTAGAGGAAGAAGATATACTATCTGGGTGTCAACTGAATAATATAGGAGTGAATCTATAACCCGAAATTTTTGTAGCAGTCATCACAAATATAATTGGGTGCTGCTGCAAGTTACTTCATCCTCATCTTTTAGCTGGGAATCTTAGGGTAACTAAAGGAATGCATACTAATCAGCATTGGAATTGTATTGTCATCACCAACCAATAAACAAAGGTACTTTCTTTGGGTTGAATACCAAATTCTCTGAACTGTCTATGCTATGAATGTTTATTTCCCTCAATAATGCATTTTTAGTATTAGCTTAATTTTGTGGATCATGTGATAAATTGGCACTATATATATGTGAATTCACATTGGGAGTTATAAGGATATCAGACAAAACTAAACATGTCAAATAACCAATAGTAATAAGGGTTGTCCAGAAAACTTATTCCCAGCAGTAGACACAGTTGGCATGCCAAGTAGTTTCCAAAGTACCAACACCAGCACATAGAAAAATTTCCAAAATTTTAAAAACAAAATTTTATAGAGAGAGAGGAAATCTCCATTAAGTTGATTTTCTGTAGATATATGTGCTTGTATTACTTGCAGTGGGTCTACTGTCGTGAAATAGAGTCATTGCATACATGATACAATAATACATATAAAACACTAATATAGCAAATATTTATTAATCTCGTGGCTTGCGGAATCCTGGAAAACTATCCTCCATTTTAAAAGCTTCAGTCTTTAGATTGTCGTGTTGCTGGAATATGTATGATTTAATCTTTTTTGGCACTAGTGTCACACAACTCATAGCAGAGCATAAAAAACATAAATATAATCTTATAAATAAACTGTGGTGAGCTAAAAAAAGTGGAAAAATACCAAGAATAAATGCAATATAAGCTACACAATAAGGTTCCATTAGTCCTTGAGACTCTTGAATAAGGTTCTTTCTAGGCCATTGCTCAAAACGACTTGTATTCCCTTACAGAAAATGTTGGGGAAGTACCATGTATAGAATTACGACAACCTAGATTCTGTGATTTTTATAAAATGCATGAACTAGGGTAGAATTTTGCTTCATGGGTCCGATGTTCGGGTACACAGGGTACTACCAAAGGACCGAACACCAAGAGCAACCACTTCACACAAACAGATCACAGATCAACACACCGATGTTTTGACTTGGTTTAAACCCTCTTGAGGGAAACACTCCACGGCCCCGGCCAAATAGCTTCTACGGGACAATTTATTATGCAAAGAAAGAAAGTTACAAATGAGCTTCTCATAATCGATCAACTAAACAATGACCCTCCATGCTCTTTAAATAGAGATCATGGACCAATCGGGTGTTAAGCCACGGATCAAGGTTAGGTTTGATCTAAGAGAAGTTGAGCCGTCGGATCACTCTATGTCGGAAACATATCGTGACCGTCGGATTAAGTATTTACAAATGCATACTAATGCATACTAAAGAAACACACTATCCCTAACGGATATATTACACAAGTTGATCTTAACTAACTCCTAAGTGTCTAAATATCCTAACATCCGAGAGCATTTCTTTCAAAATTGTTTCCTCGTTATTGTAACTATTGTGGGATGAATTGGTCAAGTGGAAAGGACCAATGTGTTCTTCTTTGGGACAAGAAACCAATTGATTGGTTGGAATATTTATGTTATTTCCATGATATTGGTTACGAATCTATGATATACATGATCAATCTAAGATGTTGTTATAAGACATTGATTTTCTTGAATGCTTGGAGAAAACATGGATGAAGACAGAAAGAAATCATGTCATTATCGAAGTTTACATATAAATGTGTATAACAAGTCTTTTTCCTCTTGTCTTTTAAGTAAGTTCTGTTATATAATCTGAATGTATTACATAGTCTAGAAAAATCCTTCAGTAATCTTTGCAACAAATGTCAACTGCAATGTAGTCATAATGGGTTCATAATACATATCACCAGGATTAGGTAGGTATGGTGATTTTCATTTGAAGTGCATTCTCCAACTTTTGAAAGCCTTGTTTTTAAATGTTGCAAACCATGACTTGGTAGAGATGTTGTTTGAATCTTGTTTGAGTCTTGCCAATCACTAGGATGGGATGCTTATTGGCTTCCCGACCTAGTGATTTACTTGAGTATGGACACATCATTGAGTTGAGATACCAAGTATCCTTCTAGCCCAATGATTTACCTCCTTGTCCCTCCAACTCATTGATTTTCCCTTCTTGAGGGAAATCGTTGAGTTCAGCATGAACACTACTTCTCCAACCTAGTGATTTTCCTCTCTTGGTCCCCAACTCAATGGATAGAAACTTATCATCTTGATAGATATTATTTCCCTTTGTAGATATCAGTTACTACCTTAGCAGTACAAGTTAAGTACTCATAAAGCTAGTGGGATGCATTCTCCTTCATTATTTTCTCCCAATCTCTCCAATTGATTTCTCCTTTATACTCTTGGTTGTAGCTGAGATTTTTTTCATTGTTTTAAATGGTCTCTTGCATATCCATGACTGTTGGAATCCATTTCAATTAGAGATCTCCACCAATGATTTCCAAAAACATAGTGTGCAATGGGTCTACCCTATAGTGAGTGTGTTTTCTGTCATAAATGCATCCTCTAGCTATATTTAATGTGGCGGTTATTTTAGAGAAGCCATACTTTTGTTTTGGTGGCTCTATGGCAAACCTAGGTTCCATAGAAGGTGTCCAACATAGGCCCATTGTAGTCTAGTGTTCTATCTTAGGTTGGAAAACTTGCATTACTTCTAGATGCAACATCAAACTATATAGAGTTTATTCCATGTCATAATCAACCCACTTTGTATAATGTTTCTTCAATAATTTCCCACGGAGTTGATTGCATGGGTTCTATTTAATTGATGGTCATCCCCATGGTAATATTCAAAGAAGCCATTCCGTAAAATGGAAAAATTCAACCCCTTAAGATTTTGAGATAGTCATTTTGCCTAGATTGTGCCATATTATCCTCAAGGAATGTGCATCTCAAATTATTTTCAGGATTTATCTAGACCGAAAATATGTTCCTAGTAATATATAGTTCGGAAGTGAACTTTCCTGAAGCAATAAAAAGGTATGTGACCTGAAAAGTTCATTGATTTCCCTCATAATGTTTACCAATTTTATAACTATAAGTTAATATGTGCTCAATTTTTTATTATCAAAAGGATACAAATATATTTAGATTAAAAGTAAATTGTTAACTGTTTTTCTTATTTGAGTATCAGAGTGAAATAAATGGTGCTCCTGAGTCCAGAATTTTAGTTTTACATAGGATAGCAACTTATCTTCCTCAAACGGTTGAAATAAGAAAGGAAACAACTTGTTGTTAAAGTTGTTAAATGTAGAATTTCATTTTGTTTTATTGTTATTGGTGAAGTGTTTTTCATCATAAAGGGCACTTTGTGACCAGAAAGCCAGTGCAATATGTAATACCATCTATGGGGCCTTCAATACAATTATTATAGATTTTTCTTGGTTACTTCCATGTTGCAAAATCTACCACAATAATTCATTTGGAAGGAAACCATCACATAGAAAGAAGATTCTAAGTCTACCTAGAGAGTATATTATTATTCTTAATATCTGTTTGGACATCTTATCTTTGTAGGGAGTGTCAAGCAATATACTTGGAAATATGAAGATTTGAAGCTTGTCGTCTATTTTTAAACCTGGCTATCATATTTTCTTTTAAATTTCAAACATCTACAATTTGATGTGTACTAGTTCATCCATCTATACTCACTATATTTGAACTTAATATTGAGTATAAAATTTTATTTCTCTAAAAGAGTTTTATATGGATTTATTAAAAATTATTATTTCTAAACGTTGAATTCATTTGTGTAGGAACTTGGTTAAACAACATCTTGGTTTAAAATGGCCTTGGTAGTGGAACCTGTAAAAGGACACCTCCGTCTAAGTGCTTACTCTAGACATGGTCAGGATGGTGGGGTACAATTACCCCGTCAGTATGTTGATGGTAAGAAGATGGGTTTCCTTTTTCATTTTCTTGCATTCCATGAATGAATTATATTACCTGTAAGGTGAAATTTTTTTGTAATGATGTGGGATCTGTTGTGGACCATTCCTTCCCTTTTCTAGAAATTTAGGTGCCTAGAATTATAAGTATTTTGAAGCTCAATTATGTTGATGTATATGTAACTTTGGAATGTATTTCACATATATGTTTATTGTATTCCTATAGAGATGTTATTATTCCTCTATACCGAAGTGTCGTCATTTATATTGTAGGTGTCGTAACTTATACTTGATGGGTTATTAGACCACCCTAGTGGGGGTCGTCCCAGTCAGCATTATGTTAAGTGGTTAAGGCCGACCTAGTTGAGTAAAGGTCAAGTCAAGTTAGTGTGAAAATAGAGAGTGTGTCTCTCTCATTTTACACATTCTATTCTCTTACCCACACTTGGGAGAGTGACGCACTTGTGGAGGAGGAGGCTCTGCTGCTAGGAGAAGACTACCTCTTGTATTCTAGTTGTATCATTGCTCTATCTATCTTTGAGGAAGTTATTGGGGTTTTTCAGCTTTATGGTTTTCCCCAAGTAAAATCTGTGTCTCTTGTGTGCTTGCATTATTATGTCCATGATTGATATGCTGTAGATATGCTGTACATGTTGTTCTCTCAATTAAGATCCTAGATCAGATTGAAGTAAATTCTGAAAATTTAACAAATTATTGGTATTTTTTTCGACCGATGAAACTGCTCTTTTGAAGTGCAATTATTGTTGTTATGTTCTTTCCAATCAATGACAAACTACTTATATTGACTAAATATATATGCATCTACAGAAGGTGTTGCTAATGTTGATCTAGTACTCCTAGTAATGACGAGGCTAATGAATGGGAATACTATGGCTTGGGCTATGGCATGTGAACGTGATCAATGGGGTCATGCACATGTAGGTAAGCTGCATGATTTTGTATCATCTAAAACACGTTCAATTGAAAGTTGTTATCTTCCATAGTTTCATTCTTCAAAAAATTATTTTTTTGAAAAAGTATTTCATTTAATAGGTAAAATTTATTGGGCGTGGCCCAAGTAGGAACAATTTTGATAAGAATATAGTTTTGGGATCTAGGCAGCTTTTGGGCTGTGACATCAAATGACACAACTTTGAGGAATGTGCAGCTCAGAGTACAGATGCAGTTCTGATGAAGCAGCACAGGTGGATAGGGCTTGCGCACCAGCTACTTTTGGTAAAGAAGTGTACAAGAAGGTCGAGCTGAGTAAGCGACCTATTATGGATAAAAAGCAGAATGAAGGACAAGGAAAGCAACCTATCTAAGAGAGTGGCAGCAAGCAGTTGAGAAGCTAGGCCACTAAGTCGATAGTGACAGGCAGGCTAAAGGAGTGGAAAGTGACAGACCACGATGCAGTTGTAACCATTTTGCTGATGACTATAGCTGTCAGGAGGGCATCAGAGCCACAATTTGTCCAGTAAGGCGGCCAAAGCGAGTGGAGTAAGCTGTCAACGATGACATGTAGAGTGGCGGATATCCGCACCAATTTTGGGAACCTTAGGGTTTATTGCCATGCATTATAAATACATGACCTACGTGCATGATCTATAAATAAGGCATATTTTGTATGGGAAAGGGTTACTCTTCGTTTTGTATTCGTATCGTTATTGATTTGATAAATATTTGTTGAGGAACATTTTGTAAAGGATCTACAAGTTGAGTGCATAGAGGCCGATTGATAGAGAAGAGAGTCTGCAGCTGAGTGCGCAAACAAAGAACTATTGTACACTTCCCAAAGACTAATATAACAATAGTTCTTGTGGATGTAGCCTCCATCCTGGAGGTGAACCACGTTAAATACTGTGTAGTGTGAGTGTTTTTGTTTTTGCATTTGCTTATTTGCTTACATTGGATGCTTGGATTCTCAGTTATCAGTTGGTGTGTTAATGCTTTTATATGTATTCACCATAGGAGAAAGATGGGAATAATATGTTAAGTGTTACGTGAATGAATGAATGTTGGATGCACAGTATCTCATGTTTGTGAAAGTATCATTTCGGTGAATGATCACAAGTGTATGTAGTGTCCGGTTGAATAGTTCCTTTGACGTGCAGCAATGGGTGCGCGCAACATTGTATGTTTCATCTACTTGCATTTGTTATAAAGCTAATTAATCTAAGGCAGTAGATGAAGGATTGATTGTTAAAGTGGAATCTTCATAGTGGTTATGTTTGGAATTAGAAGTATATAAATCAGTTGCGCTACCCTGTGATTCACATTTTGTCCGAACCGCACAGTCCGTAGCTGCGCTGGTTGCATAGGTATCTTCGCTTGCAGAAGTAAGGTCCGTGACCTAGTCTATCATCGCACAACCCATAGTTCGAAGTGAAAGTCTAATAGTGCGCTGTGCAGTACTAATATCTGAAAAAATCATAAGATTGTTGTGGAAACCTGATTCTGTAGCACCCCCATAGCTACACCTTGGGTGAGACCTTAGCCTATTCCCAGGTTGTTGCTGAAAGGGCCGGTGACAAGGGGTTTTGTTGGTTCCTTGAAACCGTGAAAAACCTGGGTCTACAATGGAAACCTCTAGATTAGTTTATAATCCAACAAATGGTTTTGTTTCCGCACTAAGAATCTGTGATAAGTTGAAGTCATGATGTGTGAAGTAGAAGAAGTTGAGTTGGGCATCAAATTTTGGTATCCAGACAAGAAAGAAATCTGGGCGTGGTGTGACAAGACAAAGAGAGACTTCGCAAGGAAAGAAAACAGACACCCATAACTCTCTGGCATTCAATGGTGGAATAAATACCTATGGAAAGACGTTCACAAAGATTTCTTGGCGTCTTTTCGGAATGAGATACATTAGTGGTTGTTAAGGCTCATAGAACACATAAAATGTACCCTGCGAAGTGTACTAACCAAGTGGACACCAGAGCTTATTGAAAGGCTAAAAGCACTAGATAGTCCATTCTTACGAGCAACCGACTTCTCGCTCGACAGTACATTACAAATTTTTGTGACGCAGTTCACTCTGGACATGCTAAAGTCCTACAACGCATCCGAAAGAAAGTTTTTAAAGGGAATCAGAGGTAAGTATCTGAATAACCTCAGTCTATACATTAAAATGCTTTTAGTTGAGAAAGGTGTTTTTAGAATGCAATAAAATTTTTGAACTCTGTAATGGTCAATATTATTTTTACTGAGTCAGACGAAGAGACACATAATCTAAGAAGTGGGAAAAGGTATAAATATACATCTAAGAAGACCACTAATGGACATGGACTATGCGTAGACATTGATTCAGAAGATGAACCTGATAGCCAAACCGCACCTCTATATTCCACCTATCAACCTATTACTCCGCATAATCCACTGGGTGGGGACACCACACCTTCCATTGCACAAAATCATCCAGTCCAGAACCCCCCTATTTCCAATATCCCTAGCACTCAGACCATTCCGTTTATCTTTTATGCTCAGCAACCTGCGCAGAACCCTCCACCACCTAGAAGAAGCATGACTGAGGACATTAAGCTATCGATATTCAATGGAACGGGTCTAGAAGACCCTGATCAACATTGGTTTCTATGTGAAGCCATATGGAGTGTAAAACAAGTAGAGTATGATGCTGTGAAGGAAGTGCAACTCATTACAACTTTTAGAGATAGAGCCTTTCATTGGTTCATGAAATACTCACAGGGATAGAATATAAACCTGGTATAAATCAAGGTTGCACTCTTAGCTAAATTTAAGAAGCCGAAATTAGAGTCGTAGTGCATCACAAAGTTGAAAGAGATCAAACAGAAACCTAATGAAATGGTATGGGAATTTGACCATAATTTTAAGACGTTTCTGGACCAGGTAAGCTTCGTTATAGCACGACAACAGCACAAGGAATGGTTTATAGTTGCACTGTTGCCCCATATCAGATAGTCGTTAATGCAACAGAAAGTGGCTTCATGAGAAGAAGCCTTGGAGATCGCAATGAAGCTCAAAGCTTCACCCATGGGAGAAACTAGCATTGGCATGTCGCAGATTCAAAACCAGTTAGCTACCCTGACACTATAGTTAGAAGATATCAAGAAAGCAAAGCAAGAGAGACAAGAAGTCTGGTGTACAGGTTGTAAGGGAGAAGGACACACTAAGGATCATTGTCCTTTATTCCAAGATTTCCTTAACATGGGTGGACCAAAACCATTAAATCCACACTTAGGGCCATGGTGTGAAATTTGCAGAACCAGAGGACATCGGCCAGAAGACTGCCACATGATATAGAAATACGTAAGAACACCTAAAAACTTATACAGTAACTTCTGTAAGTCAGTGAGGCATGAAGAGTCAAATTGCCATGCATATGAACTCATGTTAGAAACAAAGAAAGATATTGAGCATATGTATGGAGGAATGTATAGATTCCAAGGAGAGACTCTGCGGAAACAAGAAAATGCATCGCAAGATTAGGGAGCATACAGAGGCCGTGGAGGATACTGCGGGAGAGGAAGGGATAACAGCCTAGCGCAAGGGCGAGGTCGAGGTCAAATAATCTGTTATAACTGTGGCCAAGCAGGCCATGTATCTGGAGACTGTACCAACCCATGCACGACATGAAGTTATTGTCAATCATTTGATCATGTTATTGAAGACTTCCCAATGTTAGAGGTAGAAATGTAGAAAAGGAAATGGCCAAAGACGCCAAAACCAAATATTAAGTTTATCAGAGCGGAGATGAGACCTGCGGATTTAAGTATCAACGTAGTAACGTGAAGTGGCGCTACGGCAGGGAGAGATAGAGGAGAAGAAGATTCGACCTCAGGATATTTTAACACTAAGATGACTCCTCTTGAAACAATATGGATAAGAAAAGCTGTTGGGAAAGCACCTACTTTCGACTTGAAGAAAAACAAGGAAATCTTTGAAGAAGCACGAGATCTCTTTAAGGAACCAACACCTAGCTTGTCGAGAATCCTGTTGTGCAGTGAAATACCGTACGTAGAAGATATGTCGGTTGCTTATGACTGAACGAGCGCCGCAGTAGAGACAGGAACCTCCGTTGTGCAGTTCCTGAGGAGCTACATGAAGTTGCTAAAGAGTCCAAATGCTATAGCAGAATGCATAAGCTGTTAGATCAGTATGAACCGCGTAGTGAAAGTGAATCTACTGATAGAGCAGTTCATCACATCAAGAAACATAAGAGAACAGAGAGAAAAATGAGACTCAGTGCACAGATAGGAGATTATGAAATGGATGAGATCATTCTTGATCTGGGCTCATAAGTAAATGTCTTAACTAAACAGACATGGCAGTAGATGGGGAGACCAAAGCTGTTATGGTCACCTATCCAATTGAGAATGGCCAACCATGAGAATGTCATACCATTTGGACGGTTAGCTAATGTAATTGTTGACATCGATGGAGTGCAAAGTCACGTAGATTTTGAGGTTATCGATATTGTGGATGATAGTCACCCTTTCCCTGTGCTGTTGGGAATTGACTAGGCTATCGATAACGTCACCATCATAAAATTGAAGACAAAGAAGATGATCTTCGAAGGAAAGCATCTCAAGGTCATCGCACCATTGGACCCTTCAGACAGAGATAGATACAGCGAGCCGATTCATAAGGAATCCAGAGTGCAGGATCTTGACCGTATTTACCAGATGACTGCGAAGCATGAAGATTATATTAATCCTACTGTGAACAGAACACTTAGCTGTAGATGTGATAGCTCTTACATCTCAAACTCTGACGTAGGATTGGAAAATTGGAAAAATTGAATGCATGAAGTATCATCAAGGAGATGCGCGCAGGTAACAAAGTCACTGCGTTGGATTGGAAAGGAGGTAATCCCAATTCCCACATATGATGGCTTTGCTAATGTTTATTCCTTTATCAAAGAATATACTGCAGCAATTGTAGATGAACATCGCTTACCAGCATTAGACACGGCACTGCACGAGACACCTGCCAGATGGTGGGTTGCGCATAAGCAGAAACTGACCACATGGGATCAATGGAGAATCAAGATGCAAATCAGGTTTGTTGATAAAGTTACACTACCTTTTCAGAAATATAATGGAAAGATAGATCCAAGAGATCATATTGTACTTTATTCACAAGCATGGGAGGAGAGACCAAAAATAGAATGGGTGCATCTATTTGCACACACGCTGGAGGAAGAAATACCGAAGAAATGGTACCTAGATCTGGAGCTGCGTAGAGGAACCACCGATTTGGACATACTGACTGCTAAATTCTAGAAGGACTTCAGTTTTGAAGATGAGATCCCGATCATAAATGAATCTTTGTAGAATATTAAAGAAAGAATATTCAGACTAGACTGCACCTAGAGAAACATGACACTAGAAGAATTCTTTGGAGTTGACAGCGTACCTTCTAGCTTGCATCAGGAATGGGGCAAACAAGAAGAACATGCTATGGAATGCTATAACTTAGTTGAAGAAGCTGAAGAAAAAGAGGACAGTGATGAGGAGGACCCATGCAACATTAAGATAGCTGAGTTAGAAGGTGTGCGCGATGTAAAGGGACATCCGCTGGAAATTCCAGACATGAGCGGACCTATGAAAACAAAGAAAGTAAACATTGGCACTAGTGAAGATCCAAAGTTCGCGTCTATTGGAGACTACTAGGATGATCAGAGTGTTGTGAAGAATGCAGATACACCACACAAATATCAGGATTTATTCTCGACTACGTTTACAGAGATGAAGGGAATTTTGGGGGACTTAGGAGTTATGAAAATACCTCTTAAGCCAGGCGCAAAGCCTGTTAAGAAAAAGCCATATCGGCTGAACCCGCGATACAAAGAAAGATTCAGGGAAAAACTTGATAAAATGCTCAACGCAGGGATCATCGAGCCAGTTGAAGAGTCTGGATAAGCCCTATGGTTGTCCAAGATAAGAAAACAAAAGGTGAGATCAGGATTTGTGTGGATCTCAGAAAGTTGAACGATGCTTCAATGCATGACCCATTTCCAACTCCCTTTACTGATGAGGTCCTTGATAATGCTGGAGGAAATGAGGCATACTCTTTCACAGATAGATTTTTCGGATATCATCAGATTAGTATTGATCCAACAGATAGACAGAAAACTAATTTTGCTATAGAATGGGGGTTGTTCCAGTACATGGTGATGCCATTTGGTCTGAAGAACGCGCCCGCCATCTTTTTCAGAGTTGTGGTTGCAACATTCAAATATTTCATGCATAAGTTCGTAGAAGCTTACTTCGATGATTGGATAGTGTTCGGGTTGCTGAAGAACCGTTGTGTCAACCTGAGAATGATGCTAGAAATGTTTAGACAACATTAGATCTCCTTGAATCTGAAGAAGTGCATTTTTTGCATCCCCTATGGGATCCTGCTGGGATACATTGTCTGTAAACAGGGTTTGATGGTTGATCCTACGAAAATCGCAGTCATTGTAAAATTGCCAACACCAAATTCGGTAAAGCAGTTGCGCACTACATTAGGACATACCGGCTATTACAGAAAGTTTATAAAGGGTTATGCACAAATAAACACAGCCATGGAGAAGCTACTAAAGAAAGATGCATCTTTCATCTGGAACGCATAATGTGAACAAGGTTTTGATACATTAAAAGAGAAGATGGTCACTGCGTTGATCCTAGTTTTTCCATATTGGGAGAAGCCATTCCATGTACATGTTGATGCGTCATGCATAGCACTGGGAGTTGTTTTAGCACAACCTGGAGAGGGAGGTATTGACCATCCCATCGCATTTTCGAGCAGGAAGCTCTCATCTGTAGAGAAGAAGTACACCACTACTGAGAGAGAAGGTCTAGCTATGGTCTATGCACTGCATAAGTTTAGGTGTTATTTACTTGGTGTGCACTTCTTTATGTTCACTGGTCGTTCTGCTTGAAATACTTGGTCAATAAGCCAGTGTTAGGGGGGTGAATCTGCAAATGGTTATTACTCTTTCAAGAATATGACTTTGAAATAGTAGTTAAAATGGGAAGATTGAACTTAGGACCTGATCATATGTAAAGGATTGCGTCAAGAGAAGAGCCTACGAACCTCGAAGACAATCTACTTGATGCGCAGTTGTTTGCTATCCAGATAGCTGATGATTATTATAAAGACATCATAGACTTTTTTACTATTGGGATAGCACCCACAGAGTTCACTACGCAGCAAAAGAAGTAGCTGGTAGTGCGAGCAGTAGACTTCACCATTATCGCAGGTCAGTTATACAAATTGGGACCGGATGAAGTACTGCACAGATGTGTATTGGAGCATGAGAATCCGTTCATATTTGTTGATGCACATTCAGGAGCAGCAGGAGGTCACTATGCAGGAAGGGCCACTGCGTAAAATGTATTGCATGCAAGGTTATGGTGGCCTACGATCCATAAGGATTCAAAGGAACAATGTCAGAGCTGCGATGTCTGTCAGAGGACAGGAAGGCCATCGCAAAGGGATGAGATGCCATTAAATCCACAACTGACAGTATAGGCATTTGAGAAATGGGCAATTGATTTTGTGGGACCTATAAACTCATTGGGAAAGAGAACTGTTGTGAGGTACATTATTACTCGACTGATTACCTCACCAGATGGGCAAAAGCGAAGCCCGTAAAGGACTGTAGTGCAAGTACTACCATGCAGTTCATATTTGAAGACATCCTTACGCGGTTTGGATGCCCAAAGATTTTGATGAGTGATCAAGGCACTCACTTTTTGAACTGAACCATTGAGGCATTGATAGAAGAATTCTCCATTCATCATTAGCGAAGTATGCCATATCTTCTGGAAGCAAACAAAACTATTGAAGCATTCAATAAAGTACTGAAGAATGCACTGACCAAGGTATGCAATGTGAATCGGGATGATTGGGACCTACGCATTCCCACTGTTTTATGGGCATACAAAACCACATGCAAGAAGTTGACTGGCCATACACCTTTTAGGCTGGCCTTTGGACAAGAAGTAATAATGGAAATAGAATACATTGTTTCCAGCTTAGGAATAGCTACGTTTACAGGCATGGAAGATCAAGTGGCACTAAAAGAAAGGCTTCTACACTTGGTTGGGTTGGAGGAGGGTCGCTTCATCGCAGGCTTTCACCAACAATTGCAGAAGGAAAGGGAAAAAACATGGCATGATCGCCATATAAAAAACAAGACCTTTTAGGTAGGTGATCTAGTCCTCCTGTATGATAGTAAGTTTATGAAGTTTCCTGGGAAGTTTAAAATGCATTGGCTTGGCCCATATACTGTTGTGCATGTTACTAATGGTGGCATAGGACAGTTAGCCACGTTAGCAGGAGACAATTTATCTGGATTAGTCAATGGAAGTAGGCTAAAACCCTATCGGAATAGTCCTGCTTCGCAGAACCTGTAATGATCAAAAAGAGGGAAGTTTCTAAGTGCCAAGTACAATTGAAATTGGGCACTAGAAAGGGGAAGAGTCTGTACGCAATGTATAATGAGGAAGTGTATATACCACGCAACACTTGTAAAGAAGTAAAAAAAGAAAATAAAACAAAAGAAAGAGAACTACGCAGCTCAACGCTGGAAAAGTAGCTGCGTCGACCAATGAACCAGAGAAAGAACAAACTTCACAGCTGAGTACCGCGCAATGTGAAGCTGGAAAGGTAGTTGCACCGGTCAGATGGAAAAGGACGACCGTGGACTATGTGTAGCTACGATGAGAGGCATAAACCGTGGCGCGGTTATGCAGTTGAAGACATGGGGGAAAGAGATGCTACCAAAGTAAACTGTCAGATCATCCAATGCATTATGACGGAAGTAGGTGACCATTACAATTGTTGGCCAATTAGTAAAGTCATTATTCAAAAAAGGGTGTCACTGACACAACCCCGCATTAAAGGAATATCCCATCTGTTCGGCCGTAGTAAAACCTGAAATGATTAAGATCATAACAGGATCTGAGCATCAGACTTAACATTTAATTTCCCGCTAGCCTGTCATACGGCTGTCAGTACCATTACACCTCAGCATATAAGGAAAGTTAATCTGACTCGACATGTTTTACAGGGGAAAAATATCAAGAGGCCAACGAGATATTGTCCAACACACCTAGCACTTAATGCCTAGTCTAGCCATTCCCAGTACATTGAATGTCACATAAGGTGCAGATGCCGCCGAGATTTTTGAAACAAATGCAACATTTAATATTTAAGTATTCGATGAAGGTAAGCCGTCGGGTAGTGGCTCTATAAATATTCTCCAACTCTCCCTTATGCATGTTATTGTGAGTTTGAAATTTTACTAACAGAGAAGAGTGTAAGCACTTAGCAACCAGAGTACAAGTATTTGCCAAGTTTATGTCTGAAGGGCTGACTCTAGAAGAGATTCTTGGCACTTTCAAACATTTTGGTATAAGAAGAGTAATGAAGACGTTGCTGAAGTAGACAACACCAGAATGGGGTGGCCCATCCAAGAGTCTGAAGCCGAACCAGCCGAAGCAGCAAAAGAAAGATAAGAATTCGGTTGCCACACCAGATAATTCTAAGCGAGCGGCTCAACAAGGGAGCCCACCACCACCTATATGGCTCATCCATGAATATATCAGTCCCCGGAAGATTGATGCCCCAGAGAGACACTTGGAAAAGAATGCGCAATATGAGATCTCAATGCCTCCAATGTCGAAGCACGTTCAGACGAAGGAGGATTTGCTTGGCAGAATCCTTACTTGTAAGTTTGTTGACCATGATTTAATGGACGCTGCGAAATTCCCACACCTACAACCATATAAGTTTATGTGTAGCAAAGAGGGTGCGACCTGAAAGCATCCACAGGTTGTTCCAATGGATTGGGCAATGCCATTGGCCTAGTCTGGTTTGATCAATCCGCTGAGAATCCCCCATTTTCACCGCAGCAAGGAATGCAAAGCTGTGGTGCGTACAATGTTATCTTGCACACACCAAGGATACATCTGGTTAGACTTCAAGGTCAATATCACTGTCAACCTGATAGATAGGATTACTGGTTTAAGTAAGAAGGGCGATGACCCTGCCATAGAATTCATCGGTAAGAAAGACGACCAAGAACTAGTCGCAAAGATAAAGGCGGAGTTCAAGTTGAACAGAGGCCACCATGGATACGAGACAGACCCAATCACAATTGAACCCCTGTGGTTCAATATTCAATTGCTCGCAGGAAGGCTACTGAGGAAGGAAAGGCCTAAGGAGGTGAACGCATCAGTTGTGTCCCTAGCATCCAAAGCCATGGATGGCCATGAGTATAATTGGGCAAACTTCCTGCTCAATGAGTTTTTGCTAGATATAGAGGATACCCAGGATAGGGGGTTATCCTTCCACTTTAGCTGTCTACTAATACTTATTGCTTTCGTAGGTTGGAAAGAACCTGCACATCAAAACGGCGTGCCAGTAGCAGTAGATGACTGTCGTGCAGCCCGCTTTGCTAACATGTGGGTGTCCACAAGCCCAGAGAAGCAGCAACTTAACGATCTACAGTTTTTGACATATTTTGAGCAGTTATGCGCGGTTATAGAAAAAACCCCGCACATCACAAAGGAGGTGACATATCGGTATCAGCCGAAGATTATTTCCAAGGCCACCTTACACTGTATCCAGATACAGCCGCGCCTGACAACAGAGAAATGGTTCGACAACCAATATCAAGTCGGTGCACCAATGATTGAGTTGATCATTGAGGACTGTCCTGTTGAATGGAAAGAAGATGCACCAGAGAGTGTTATCACTACGTCCTCCAAAGAAGAGGAGGATGACCAAATAGATAAGAACCCATAGGTCCATAGCACACCAGTCCAAACACCTACGCGGCAGGTAGGAGAGAAAAGGAAGAAATGGCTACCCAGACATCAGAGAAGCCACAAAAGAAGAAGTCTAAAGCTAACAGAAACCGCTTGACACAATGCTTCATGATGATGACTATGAACAGATAGCATTGCGGGTGTCAGCACACTTTGAATATAAAGAAGAACCATCCCAAGAAGAGGTCAAGGAAAATATCAATAAGCTGACAAGTATGGTCTTACGGATGGATCAATTCCATCGTAACCTGACCAAGGACCCAGACCATGATGATCACTTGGGGGTGCCAAGTGAGACGATGCATAGGTCACCTTCCTTCATAACACAGATGCGCATCGTCAATATTGCGCCAAGATCTATCCTGTTCCAAACAGATGAGATGACGGAATCGGTGAGGCCGCTCAAGCAGCTGGAATTGAATGTAGCTATGCTCCCAACTAAAGGGTTGCACTAGTTGCACACCCAGATATCCCATGAAATGCATGAGCGGGACATTGTCTTGCACAATCAACACCTTTAATATGAAGAGAATTACATGAAAGTACAAGGAGAATGTGAGCAGAAAGAAAGGGAACTTCAACGCACTCAACAAAAATACCATAGGATTAAAGGGGAAGTCTCAAGAGTATACACACGGCTCCTTGAAGTTGAAGAAGATTCATAAGTCGAGGTAGCTATCCTACAGATCGGTACTACCGTTGATAGTCTGCAGGAAAGAGTGAGGGGATTGAAAATATCCCGCGTGGAGAAAATAACAGAGATGGAAGCCACCCATCAGGTGGAAATTACCGAGCTGGCAACATGACGGCCAGTCGATATGGCGCAGTAGGCGCAAGAAGTTAGAGAAGAGGCACTAAGGGCCTCTACAATGCCAAATCCTGTTAGATGAAGTTTCAAACATTTGGATCATATTGTAGGATTAGCCGGAGCTACAAAGGATCCACGATGAAATGCAACAAAAGCAAATATGTTCCTAGTAATCTATAGTTTGGAAGTGAACTTTCCTGAAGCAATAAAAAGGTATGTGACTTAAAAAATTCATTGATTTCCCTCATAGTGTTTACTGATTTTAAAACTATAAGTTAAGATGTGCTCAATTTTTTTTATCAAAAGGATACAAATATATTTAGATTACAAGTAAATTATTAACTATTTTTCTTATTTGAGTATTAGAGTGAGATAACTGGTGCTCCTGAGTCCAGAATTTTAGTTTTATATAGGATAGCAACTTATCTTCCTCAAACAGTTGAAATAAGAAAGGAAACAACTTGTTGTTAACGTTGTTAAATGTAGAATTTCATTTTGTTTGATTGTTATTGGTGAAGTGTTTTTCATCATAAAGGGCACTCTGTTACCAGAAAGCCAATGCAATCTATAATACCATCTATGGGGCCTTCAATACAATTATTATAGATTTTTCTTGGTTACTTCCATGTTGCAAAATCTACCATAATAATTCATTTGGAAGGAAACCATCACATAGAAAGAAGATTCTAAGTCTACCCGGAGAGTATCTTATTATTCTTAATATCAGTTTGGATATCTTATCCTTGTAGGGAGTGTCAAGCAATATACTTGGAAATATGAAGATTTGAAGCTTGTTGTCTAATTTTAAACCTGACTATCATATTTTCTTTTAAATTTCAAACATCTACAATTTGATGTGTACTAGTTCATCCATCTATACTCACTATATTTGAACTTAATATTGAGTATAAAATTGTATTTCTATAAAAGAGAGTTATATGGATTTATTAAAAAATATCATTTCTAAACGTTGAATTCATTTGTGTAGGAACTTGGTGAAACAACATCTTGGTTGAAAATGGCCTTGGTAGTGGAACCTGTAAAAGGACACCTCCATCTATGTGCTTACTCTACATGTGGTCAGGATGGTGGGGTACAATTACCCCGCTAGTATGTGGATGGTAAGAATATGGATTTCCTTTTTCATTTTCTTGCATTCCATGCATGAATTATATTACCTGTAAAGCGAAATTTTTTTGTAAGGATGCGGGATCTGTTGTGGGCCATTCCTGTCCTTTTCTAGAAATTTAGGTGCCTAGAATTATAAGTATTTTGAAGCTCAAGTACTGGTATTTTTTTCAATAGATGACACTGCTCTTTTGAAGTGTAATTATTGTTTTTATGTTCCTGCCAATCCATGACAAACTACTTATATTGACTAAAACAATATATGTGCATCTGCAGAATATGTTGCTAATGTTGATCTAGTACTCATAGTAATGACTAGGCCAATGGATGGGAATACTCTGGTGTGGGAAATGGCATGTGAGCGTGATCAATGGGGTCGTGGAAATGCAGGTAAGCTGCATGCTTCTGTATCATCTAAAACACGTTCAATTGAAATTTGTTATCTTCCATAGTTTCATTCTTCAAAAATTTATTTTTTTGAAAAAGTATTTCATTTAATACGTAAAATTTGTTAGGCGTGGCCCAAGTAGGCACAATTTTGATAAGAATATAGTTTTGGGAGCTGCGCATCTTTTGAGCTGTGACATTAGAAGACACGACTTTGAGGAATGCAGAGCTCGGAGTACAGATGCAATTCTGACAAAGCAGCATAACTGCGTAGAGCCTGCACACTAGCTACTTTTGGTAAAGAAGTATAGAAGAAGGTCGAGCTGAGTAAGTGACCTATTTTGGATAAGAAGCAAAATGAAGGATGAGGAAAGCGACCTATCTAAGAGAGTGGCGGCAAGCAGTTGAGAATCTAGGCCACTAAGTTGACAATGACAGGCAGGCTAAAGGAGTGGAAAGTGACAGACCACGATGCAGTTGTAAGCATTTTGCTGCTGAATGCGGCTTTCAGAAGGGAATCAGAGCCACGAGTGTTCTAGTAAGGCGGCCAAAATGAGTGGAGCAAGCTATCGACAGTGGAAGGCAGGGTGGTGGATATCCGCACCAATTTTGGGAACCTTAGGGTTTATTTCCATGCATTGTAAAAACATGACCTACGGGCATGATCTATAAATAAGGCATATTTTGTATGGGAAAGGGTTACTCTTCGTTTTGGATTCGTCTCATTATTATTTGATAAATCTCTATTGAGGAAAATTTTGTAAAGGCTCTGCAAGCTAAGTGCGCAGCGACTGATTGATAGAGAAGAGAGTCTGCAGCTGAGTGCACAGACAATGAACTATTGTACCCTTCGCAAAGACTAATATAAAAACAATTATTGTGGATGTAGCCTCCATCCTGGGGGTGAACAACGTTAAATACTATGTAGTGTGAGTGTTTGTGTTTTTGCATTTGCTTATTTGCTTACATTGGATGATTGGATTCTTAGTTATCAGTTGGTGTGTTAATGCTTTTATATGTATTCACCATAGGAGAAAGATGGGAATAATATGCTAAGTGTTACATGAATGAATGAATGTTGGATGCACAGTATCTCATGTTTTTGAAAGTATCATTTCGGTGAATGATCACAAGTGTATGTAGAGTCTGGTTGAATAGTTCCTTTAACGTGTAGCACCAGGTGCGCGCATCATTGTATGTTTCGTCTACTTGCATTTGTTATAAAGATAATTAATCTAAGGTAGTAGATGAATGATTGAGTGTTAAAGTAGAGTCTTCATAGTGGTTAAGTTTGGAAGTGGAAGCATATAAATTAGTTGCGATGCCGTGTGATTCACATGCTGTCCGAATCTTGCTATTCGTAGATGCGCTGGTTGTGTAGGTATCTTTGCTTGTAGAAGTAAGGTCCGCGACCTACTCTATCGTCGCGTGCCCATCGTCCGCCGCGCAAGTATAATGGTGCATTGTGCAGTAGTCATGTCCGAAAAACTCATCACATTGCTGTGGAAACCTAATTCTGCAGCACCCCCATGGCTACACCTTGTGTGAGACCTCATCCTATTCACTGGCTATTGCCAAAAGTTCCGGTGATAAGGGGTTTTGTTGCTTCCTTGAAACCGTGAAGAACCTAGGTCTACATTGGAAATCTCTAGATCAGTTTATAAGCCAACAAAAGTAAATTATTTGTTCAGGTCATGTAAATGTAGCACCTTGTCATCTAATATATGAGGCTGAAACATAATACATGAGGTAAGCCATCTGTATTTTTATTGACATTTAGTATGTGGCCTTGATGTGTTTTATATTTGAGTTATCGTTTAAACAACCTCTTGTCTCGTGATTGTGCATGGTTGGAATTGTAATGTATATCTACAGGAGAAATGAATTTTATGTAATTTACTTTATTATGTAGGTCATGCATGTTCTTGGTTTTGATCCACATGCCTTTTCACATTTTTTAGATGAGCGCAAGCGAAGACAGAATCAGGTTTTTTGACTTACCTATACTTCTTTATATTGTACTAGGGATGTGCAAAATTTTCTTGTTCTGAGTTTTAAAGAGGCAAACATTTGGTTATTTTCATTTATAAAATATCCTATTTATCTTTCCTTGTACTCAATTATCTCTTCTTATTTTTTTATTTATCCTCATTCTTCTTTTCTTATATTTTTCTTTAGGCCATACACAATTATGAGTTCTAATTTTATCTTAATATGTAATACTGAATGGTCAATTTTTATCCTGTTTTTCATATTGTGTTGAATCATAAAATTATCTGTGAGTTCACCCCTTTTCCTTTTATCTTCTTTTATTTTCCAGTTTCCAAGAGATTTCATTGGGTCTCAGAGTCGAGTCTTTGTATGATTGTGCTCAATAAATTGTATTTAAAAGTAGTTGAACTTTCTTAGGTCATGTAGACTATTTTTCATGATTTTTTTATGAATTCAAACTGGTAAACACTATATGATTTCACATTTGTTTTGGAGTCTCTGTTCCTCCAAAAAGTGGTCACCTTTATTGTAGAGTAAGAACCAAGTTAGAGAAACCTCTACACAACCTTTTAGGATACTAACAGAGGTAGAAAAAAAATTCTGATAATGCTTTTTCCTTACCCTTTTTTCTCATTGAAATAATGCACTCACTACTAGTTGACAACTGGATTGTACATATCCCACAAATTTCACAATTTTTTGGGTTTTTCTTCCTATAGGTAGTCCCAATGGAAACGATATTGAAAAAATAGTTGGAATATCATCTCGATGACCATGATCATAATTCATTTCTCCTATACCAAAACTTAATGTCTCTGACCCTATGCTGTCACCAGAAGTGTCTATGCTCACTATATAACTATTGACTTAGATATTGATCTAGAGGCTTCCAATGTAGACCCAAGTTCTTCACGGTTTCAAGGAACCAACAAAACCCCTTCTCACCGGCCCTTTCGGCAACATCCTGCGAACATGATGAGGTCTCACCTGAGGTGTAGCTATGGGGACACTACGGAATCAAGTTTCCACAGTGATGTGATGAGTTGATCAGACAAATCTACTACACAGTGTGTTGGGGGGCTCGCACTGCGGACTGAAGACTGTGCCACGATAGACTGCGTCGCGGTCCTCACGTCTACACACTAGTACAAAATGAGAGATAAGTGACCAAAAAAATGACCAGAATCTACATATAAATGACCACTTTTGAGTTGGTGACCACTGGTAGCAAATTAGCGGTCATATATCACACGACCAAAAATGTGGTCATATTTAGTTTGGTCATTTATAGCTTATCTTATGGTCATATATTTTTTCATTAATTTGGTAATATATTTGGTCATTAATTGTCACAATTAATGACCAAATTTACGACCACATTTTTTGTCATGTGATAAATGACCGCTAATTTGCTACCAGTGATCGCCAACTCAAAAGTGGTCATTTATATGCATATTTTGGTCACTTATCTCTCATGTTGTATTGGTGGTCGCTTATATGCAAATTTTGGTCATTGTTTTAGTCATTTATCTCTTTTTAGTGGTTTTAGAATATAAATAGGGCACGGTGGAATCAAACCACCAACCTCCTGCCTATAAGGTAGGTGCTTTACCATTGAGCTAGCACCCTTAAATAGATGTCCGTATGGATTGATATGAGAATAAAATTTCCAATAGTTAACACCATCTTTCCAAATTATGGAAAAGGGGGCTTATACTTTCTTACATGGGAATTACAATTTCTCTAAAGAATACTCAACTTGAAAAATTTAGTGTATTGATTGATAGATTGCAACACTTTTAAAGTCAAGCCATAATAGAAGGTTAAGCCCCTCTGGGATGATCAAGCAAAGAAATATATAGTAATAAAAATGAGAAAGTGTGAATGAAGTTGAACTTAGTTTTCATGTCAACAAACCTTCTTTTAATCACACAAGAACTAGCTCTGAACTTTGAAGTTGTTTCTTTGCTTTTAACTCGAATAGAAAATTGATTACCATGTTCCCTTTCAAACAATAAATCTAACACCATATGAACACTGGATGCATACTATTAGTACCAAAGTCTTTCCCTATCAAAATTTTGAACTTTTTCCAAAATGCACAAATTTTACCAAGCTTGTTTGCACCTTAAATTCTTGTGTCCAAATTCTCCATTTTTCCCCTCTCGTCAAATTCCCAATCTAGCTTGTCTTGCACTACTCCGTTGAGTCAAATGTATAGCTTACCATTGTCCGTTTGGATAACTAGACATCACCTTTTACAAAAATATTACCCAAAGTTTTAAATACTTATTTAAAATTATGATAAATTATTTGAGTTTATATAATAATTTTATAACTGTTTTATGTTAATCTTCGTTAAAAAAATAACTTTTTTTTACTTAATTCCCTGCCTAAGTTGAGTTCCGTCCACTAATTATTTTTTTAGTATTTCTTCAATGACATCCTCCACCCATCCTTGGGACACACCACTTTATTAAATTTTTATCATTCTCGGTATGCCTGGGTCTACATGTTCGCTACTGGAAACAAGTGCCACTCAAAGTGTTTTTGGACTTGATCCAGTCAAGTATGCGATCCTGTGAACTATTCCATGGTTATGGACTTGAGGATATCCTTTATATGATAGACCTCATGCTCCCTTAACAATATACTTGGCTACGGGCATGCAAAAATTCATTCCACTAAAGGTATAGCGGTAGTTACATTCGCTACAAAATCGAGCGTTCAGTCTTCATATAATATAACCACTGGTGAATGCAAGGGTCTCACACTTCTGACAGAAGGGGCATTCTTCTTTCCAAGTCACCCCAACAATATGCGACCATAATGTACACAAGTCACAATATCAATCCATGAGATTTGATATTTCCCACATGGTCTTTTCCAAACAACATGCAATCTTTACCAAAACGTAGTCTACTAGTCACAAGCAAGAAAGTGGAGTAGTCTCCAAGTATCTATGTTCGTGTAACCACTAAAATCCACACAGTAGGTTTTGTAGGTCTCCACTCAACTCCACGCAGTAAAAATGCGGTGACTCTTATTCTAGACACAAATTTGAAGAAGAACAATTTAATATTGGTGATTGGAATGGTATAGAGGAGGAGCACTCTGGAAATAATGATCTCAAGTATATTGGCCTCCAAATCTCAAACAATGAGTGCCAACATACACATATATATAGCATTCAGAAGTAGGTCACAAGCAGCTATACCCAATCTGGATTTCATGTCGATTAAGGATTTTGGAGAAAAACAAATTGAGAAAAACGCTAGGAATTCTCATCCTGGGAATTTACCCATGATTAGCTCAAAAGGGAATGATCTATACTTAGATATGGTTGTAGCAAAGAATACCAGAATGGTCACGCATCCAAATGCCCGACACAGAGATAAAACTTTTCCAATACGCATGTAGGGAGGAAACTACGTAACGAAATTACATATAGAGAAACACACAAGGTGAAATCTAGGCAGAATGCAGGGATGAGAGCAGTTTTGGCAGAGAAGGATAGAGGAGGAAGTGGGTATATTGATGATTTACAAGATTTGAAACCACTGTGAGGTTTCCCACAACAAAAAATAGAGAAATTGGCTAGCCAAATACACCATAAATCACAAACATAAAGACAAGTTCAATAGGCCTGAACACACACTTTCTTATTAGGATATGTACATAAAAAAATACCTTTGGTTTCAACTTTTATTAGGATATGTACCTTATTTTCACATTTTTCCAAAGCAAAGGCCATCTGGGAAACTCATCTTCACTACACTGATAAGGAAATTTTTGCAAGATGGGAAGCCACCTTTGCAGCTTGGAATTTACTTTCTCTGAAGCATTTATGATTGGAATCCAGGGAATCTCTTGCCATACAACATATAGAGTGCATAAACAATAATGATGTGTCCTAGCTAAGGCCAATTCTCATATCAATTACAATGGTTACTGATGATTTAACTGAATTACAATTGTTTCTGTAAAATTTTAATTTGTATTCCATAAAGCTGGTAGTGTTGCAATGCAACAAATAGTTCCACACAATAATCTCAGAACCGAGGAAGATGAAAAATGCTCAAGAGATGAAAAGAATGCAGAACCTTCTGGGCATATAATAAACCAAGTTCTATTTTGAGACAAATTGGCATTTGCCTAGTGAAGATAGAATATCCATTTCTAAAATAAAGGGCCAAACTTCTTATCAAAGTGAAGTCAAGCTAGGAGATGTTATGCAAAGGTTTTTTTTATTTTTTTGTGCTGATCAAGAGGTGTACTAGAAATTCCAACAATTGCTTGGCAATTGTAAATGGTTAAATTTTCTCATTATATAAGGAGATAATTGCACATTCTATTCTACTTGAACCCATAACTAGTCAAGAACTATTTGAAGAACTAATAAAGGCTAGGGTGTTAAGGTTTCAAAGGTAAGTCTTCCAATCCTCACTTATTCAATATCATTTTTATAGTAGCCATAATGGGCACCTATCTCACTGCTTAGTATTATAGCACATTAAGTAGTACCTATTGAAAACAATAAGACCATTACTAGTATATTGTGTGTCTCTCTTGAGTGCATGAAGAATCTCGGGCATAATTGGCACTCAACATGGATGGTAATATCGACATCTAGTTCAACACCTGTATCACTTACTAGTAGAGACTAGTAGATTACTAGTGGCTAATAAATATTAGATTTGATATGAAAATCATGAATAGAATTGAGATTTCAGCTTATTCCTCCATCCAACCCTTTGAGGAGAAGATGGGAACTAACTACCTTAGTTTAGGGTATGTTCCCGAAGTGTTGTTCCAAATAGTCACGTTGACTTCACCTCCATAAATAAAGAAAGGAGACCTTGTTTCAAGGGTATTTGTGAGTAAGAATAAAATCCATTTTATGTGCCCCAATGATATTATGTATTATGTGTTGTAATGTACTTGTATTTATAAAAAATGGATGAAAATGGAATAAGGGGTGTTCAGTCCAAGAGATTGAGGATTCAATCCTCTAGGTTGGAGAGAAAATTTATGGCAAAATGTATGGCAGAGTTAGACTAGCATGCCCTTGTCTAGAAAGCATCAGTAGAAATTTCATCTTGCTCTCCAATACATAAAATAAAATGAGCAGAAAATTGAAATAAGGATGAATGAAAGGTGTTACAACCTACGGGTTTCTTTTAGAAATTTTTTGTTAAAAGTGTTCCTGTGTTACAACCTACATGTTTGTTTTATTTTCTATTAAGGTTACAACCTACAAGCATCCCATTAAGGTGTTAAAATTTGTTTGTCAAATATTCCAACCTAAAGGTTTTTCAAATATTATAGCCTCCAAGTTGGTCAACAGTCAATGAGTTTTAAATTACATCGTACATGTCTGTCAAAGACTCAAATATTCCAAATTTCATTTCAAAATGTTTTTCATTTTCTAGGAATTAGAATATCGTAGATTTCTAAAATCTGATTCCTGGAGGAGTCATTGATTTTTATATTACATTGTATAGGTCTGTCAAAGACTCAAATATTCCATATTTAATTTCAAAATGTTTTTCATTGTTTAGCAATCAGAACTTTGAAGGAGGATACCTCCTTGACAACTACTATTCTATATCAACAAATAGTAGGATTGATGACTTACCTAAACTCTGAAGCAGGATACCTCCTTGACAGCGACAGACAACGACCTCTTTTACTCCTTTAAATAGATTCTACAAAGTAAAAGTCTTTTTTTTCTTGGAATTATGGTGGACTTATGGTATCTACTTCTAGTTGAGAAAGGTTCAAACTGAAATAAAATTTGATTTCATATGTAAATAATTTCAGAATGAATACATTTTCTCAAGTCATGCTTTTAACATTCTTGAAACAGGTGTGCACTACCCACCATTCCCACGTACACAACTGAAGTTAAGTAATATGGTCCCATTCATTGACAAAACCAATTCATTTATCATAGAGTGCTGGATGGCTCAACTTTAGTGCAAGATACAAAATTTTCATTATATACACTACCTTTGACAGATGGATCAATTTTATTGTAAGATAGAAAAATCTCATTTTTTGATGTTTAGTTTTGGAGATCTTTTACTGATAGAAATGAGCAATAAAAACACTCAATATCGATGCGGTTGATGGCTCATATTTCACTGATAGAGAAGAGCAATAAAAATACTTCTAAAGTTAACAATGGCTTCCTAACTCTCTGATAGTAACTGAATATTTTTAGTTCATATATAGTTTGATATATTAATTGTTCAAATGGAAAACATACCAAGGTGGAATGTCATAAACGCTTATAATGTTGTAGCACTATCTCGCTATTTTGAGTTGAAGGTCAGACAAAGGACAACCAACTCTATAAATAGATAGATGAAACAACCACTACCTGGACTCATAATCCAGTTTCTCCTCTTCATTCATTCCATTGAAATTATTGCCGATATTTGTTTTCTTCTACCCAAAACCCTTTAGTTATCGAGTTCCTAGAGGGACATATTAATTCATTAATTGTTGGGATTTTAAGAAGAATCTAGCAAAACAACCATTTATAGCACCTTCTCCAACAGGAGAGGAGCAAACTGAGGGCACTCTAAACTCCGATCTAGTTGTCATTCTCGTAACAATGGTATGTGCTCTCATCTATATGATCGACCTCAACTCATTGTTCATATGTGACATTTGCTTCAGAAGATGAATGGGGGTCGACTCATCCGATGAGGTTACTATCAGGCTAACAACCACTGGATTGAAGAAGGAAGCCATGAAAGAACTACCTATTGTTGTTTACACATCTGCCTCTAAATTAAAATAATTGTTAAGTTACACACACAAAAAAGGACCTAAGCCGAAGGGCTATACCGGGGTTCAAGTAGAAACTTTGACATCTACCACTAAGTTGTGCTACCCTGAAAGAAAAAAAATAATATAACCCAAACTCTAGGGTTTAACCCTTTGGAATGTAACTACCTTGAATCCAAGTTGTCTTTGTTTAGGCCCGAAGCCCTTTACATTTTCTGAAAGTAGGATGCACGAGATCCATGACATACATGTGGGTTTTCCTTGTTGATACGCCATAATGTCAAAGTGGGTCCATCCACAACCATGTTCAGAGTAGATCGAACAACTGGCTAAAGGGTTAGGCCTTGGGAAGAGGAATCCATCCTTAGAAAAAATTCACTAATGTCTAATGTCCTATACATAACTACAAAAATAACAATTTTCAACAATCATCTACAGAAAATAGTTTGAGATGCACTTACAAACAGTTTGGAGCTTGTTCTGGAAACGCATGCTATCATAGATTCAATTGTGCTCTTGATTTCTTCCCCACAACTCCATGTCTCTTTTTTTACCCCTGACATAGTGAAATTCATTTTTCCCAGCTTTCCACAATCGTTTTCCTTCTCTTTTTCAAATTACAAAATAAACTTATATATATATATTGGGGGCTTTGCATAATCGTTTTCCCTCTTCTTTTTTCCAATTACAAAATAAACTAATATTTTATATAATATATATAATTATATATTACATAAATATTATATATAACTTATAATAAATATTATAATTTATAGTTTGGAACAATACAATACATTGAATGAGCTCGTGGGAATCATTTTTTTCAATAGGTTTTTATTTTAATTTATTTTTTCTTATTTTCACTCCATTTTTTTCTAATTTACTCTTTTCTTCACGCTCATTTCTCCTCTTTTTATTTTTTGTTTTGTTTTCTTTATTATATTTATTAAATTGTTATTTATATTCTTGTTTTTTATTTTTATTTTTTATATATGGAAGATTTTGCTTTTATTTTACATTTTATTTACAATATTATATTATAAATATATTTTATATTAACATATGTTGTTTGGGATTTTATATATTAATGTTTTATTTTCCCATATATACATATTTGTAGCTTTCTCATTTGCAATCATTTTTTTATCACTTACATAGGTTAGATAATACAAGGACCATGGCCAAAAAGGTGTTTAATTGAAGTTAAATAGAAATATTTTTTGATAGAAAACGAGACATGATAGTAAGACGTCATGTGACCCTCAATTTGGACTAGATCCTCATTATAATTAGAGCAAATAAAGATAAAAAGGGTGTATTGTTTTACCTCAGTACAAATGGAAATATGGACTTATAATTCTTACCTCATGAATTAGCAATTAATTGACCAAGAAGCTGCAGCATATTCATATATTTTGCATCGATTGATCTCCTTATTTGAAAGCCCCTTAATTTAAAAGCCAGTTGACCAGGTAAATTGATAGCAAGTGACGTTGTGGGAGTTGCTAGCTAGCTGGTGTGACCCTGATTGATATGCATGCTCATTACAAAATTATTCCTATGAAGACATATGTTAATGATGGGTGTAATAATGACATCTCTAGTCAACATATCATGCATATGATCAATTTGGTGTTAATTAATTCAATGCAATATGTGCTTATATGATATTGTAATTAATTGTGTCATAGCTTGAATTACATTTTTTTACCTGCATTGTTCGCATCGAGTGATGAAATTTACATGATCACTCGTGTCTTTGAATCCATGATCTACAATGTTACAATTTATTAAATTTTAACACTGCACATGGATTTAGAGACCCCCCAGTGTTAAAATTTAGTAAATTGTACAAATACATTATCAAAATTGTAATTTTGATCCATTTTCGAAGTGAGACAACTAAAAATGACCAAATAAATGACCAGTTGTTATGTGTTCATTTTTAGCTTAGTTCTTATGCCGTGACCAAATTGGTCATTTATAGTTTAGTCCTTATCCAGTGACTAGATTGCTCATTTATCTTGGTCATTTATAGTTAGATCACTTAAAATTTCTCAATTTTGGTCATTTATCCCTTGAAAAATTTGTGGTTACCAAAATTTTCGGTCGCTTGGTCACTTATCTCTCATTTTGTACTAGTGACAAGCTAAGGTACTTGCGCAACCAGTGCATCCAAGGACTACGCAGTTCGGACATGTTGCAAATAAAAGGATAGCGCAACTAACCTATACGCTTCCTCCGCGGACTTAACCACTTATGGAAACTTCACTTAATACTTATTCATTCATCTACTGCCTTAGATGATTAACCTTATACCCACTATAAACAAGCGAAACATACAATACTGTGCATCGAAAGAGTTATACACCCCAAAATCTACATACACGTGTGATTATTTCAACGAACTGATGCTTTCAAAGACTTAGACTACTGCACATTCATCATTCACCGATACATGTAATACTTAACATATTATTCCCATCTTTCTCCTATGGTGAATACATATAAAAGAATTAACATAACAACTGATAAATGAGAATACAAGCATTCATTTGTAAGCAAATAGACAAGTGTAAGACATAAAAAATCACACTACATAGGATTTAACATGGTTCACCCCTAGGATGGGATCTATGTCCACAAGAAATGTTGTTGTATTAGTCTTTGGGAACGGTACAACAGTTCTTTGTCTATGCACTCAGCTGCAGACTCTCTTCTCTCTCAATAGGCCTCTACGCACACAGCTTGCAGAGCCTTTACAAAATGTCTCTCAATAGAGATCTATTCAATCAACAATGAGAACAACACAAAATCAAGAGTAACCATTTCCCATACAAAATATGCCTTATTTACAGATCATGCTTGTAGGTCATGTCTTTACAATTCAAAGGAAAAAACCCCTAGGTTTTACAAAACTGTTACAGTTTTCCCTTAACCAAATTTGTTGGCTTCTAGTAGCGAATATTCCATCGTGGATGTCTTCCACGCATGCTTCACGTCTCCATCAGACTCCCTATTGCGCGCATGCCAATAGGTCTCTTTCACTGATCCGTTCTTCCTCTAGCGGTCTTGTGCGAATGGCATGTGTAGTGGCCCTTTTGCATGTCCAAAAATTCGCTTTCCTTCTGGATTGCTCCTACCCACCTCTTGGTACTCTTGGAGTATCTTTACCAAAAATAGACCACCGATGGTTTAATCGGAATACGTGTCATCTTCCGTCCAACACTCTGCTTTGTCGGACCCATGTAGACTGGACACATTGCAGTGTTGTCTCCTCGTAGTACTAAACTTCACAACTCTTCCGATGTTGCGTTGCATGCAACTTTGCAGCATCCGAAATAGACTTTGTCAAAAATCCTTCAGCTGAACTGTGCTTAACTCTACAGTTCCAAAATATGACTTACACAAAAATTCCCCACTTGGGCCAGGCCCAACATGCCCCTAACACTTACATGTGGCTCATCCCCAAGCCACCTTCAACTTTTACTTCTCCTAGCTTTTCTTCTAGCTGCAAAGCTAGCTCCGCAGTGAACTCGTTGTATGTGACAATCAACTTTTCGACTGCTTCCTTCGTGTCTTGCTCAACTTGTTTCACGGTTTCCAGCATCTCAGGTGTTATTTCATCATCCTCATCTTGTCCTTCCACCTGTTCTTGACCTTCGTGAAACTCCTTCAACTTCTCCTCGATCTCCTGCGAGATCATGTGGGCTTCCTCCAGCAAGGGTTGCGATTTATTTCCCATTTCAGTCTCTTTTTCTCTTAAGGATTGAACTTCCTTCTTTAGCGCGCTGACTTCCCGGTACCTTTGAAATATTTCTCTTGGCAGCAGGGCTTTAACTTCTGCATCCAACTGTTCTAATGTTGTTTGCTTGTCTTTCACAGTGTTATTTACTTCCAACAACCCTATATCCTCTTCGAGGGCAGTGAATGCCTTCGACGCCTCATCTAGCAGACGTTGGCACTTAGCCACCTCGGTAGCTATACTTTCTGCTGCGGCCTTGACTTCCTTTGCTCTTATATGTTGCTGATCTGGTGGATTCTGCAGGTTAATTTGTGCCTTTAAGGTAGCAACCTTGTCTTCATGGCTAATCTCCATGTCGTGCATCTCTTCCTTAAGATCATTAACTAGATCTCCGGTCTTAACGATAGTTTCCGCGGGGTCTACCTATACTTCACATTCTGATATATCATCTACGGCCGTACTGATCATGGATTCTAGCCTTTTCTCGTTTATCATGCTCATCTTGCAATTCCATAGCTCTCCGCAAGCTAGCGTCCTCCAACTGCCTGTTAGCTGCTTGCAGCTCAGCTTGTTGTTTAAGCGCGTCAGTAGTTCTCTCATGCATTTCTTCGACAAACTGCAGATGCAAATAGTGTAGACCAGGAAGTGGTATCTTTGCAATATCAAGCTCCACACACTCGATGTCCTTCGTGTCCAACATTATTTGTAATGGCAGTGGCAATCTCACAGTTAATGCATCAAGATGGACCACGTGGGACCTCACAAGAACGGTCATAGCTATCTATGTTGTCTACTGCTGCGAAGTTCCTCTTGACTTCCCTTCAGACTTTGAGTCCCTTGGCAAGGGTGATATTTTGTGTACATCTTCAATTTTTTCTGTGATTCCCTGTAGCGTGGTCAAATTCTTCTGCGGACTTTCCTGAATCATTTTTTCCTTTTTCTCCTTCTCAATCATCAGATCCCCCATTTTCTTTGTGACCCTTTTCGCGATCATTTCATAATCTGTTGATGTATATGTAACTTCAGAATTTATTTCACATATATGTATATTGTATTCCTATAGAAATGTTATTATTCCTCTATACGGAAGTGTCGTACTTTATATTGTAAAGTGTCGTAACTTATACTTGATGGGTTATTAGACCACCTTGTTGGAGTCGACCCTGTATAAGTCATGGGGTTCAAAGGGTTATTAGACAACCCTATTGGGGGTCAGACATGTGGGTCAAAGGGTTATTAGAACACCCTAGTGGGGGTCGGCCCAGTTAGCATTTTGTTAAGTGGTTAAGTTGAGGCCAACCTAGTTAAGTAAAGGTCAAGTCAATTTAGTGTATAAATAGAGAGTGTGTCTCTCTCATTTTACACATTCTATTCTCTCACTCACACTTGGGAGAGTGGATCACTTGTGGAGGAGGAGGCTCTGCTTCTAGGAGAAGACTATCTCTCGTATTCTAGTTGTATCATTGCTCTATCTATCTCTGAGGAAGTTATTGGGGTTTTTCACCTTAATGGTTTTCCCCAAGTAAACTCTATGTCTCTTGTGTTATTGCATTATTGTGTTCATGATTGATATGATGTAGATTTGGTGTACATGTTGTTCTCTCAGTTAAGATACTAGATCATATTGAACTAAATTATGAAAATTTAACATGGTATCAAAGCTATCCTGAAAGAAGGCATGATATGGCATGTATGACACTTGTTGCACTTACGATGCTAGGGCTTGATATAGCAAAACCCAGTCAGCGTAGCACTTTCGCTATAAATCTATTTTGGAGACGTTTTCGGGTTTGAAACTTTTACAGGTCGAAGATCAGATCCCTATGTACCTTGTGTCTAAAGGAAAACCTCTAATTCGTTGTACTTTGTGATTTAGGATCTGTACAATATAGGGTTTCTTCCTCTTCCAGATCTGAGTCAAAAACAGGTGACCTTGGAAAAAAGGTCATAACTTGGGGTAGGAAGCTCCAAATGAAATTTCATAAAAAGTGATAGGTAGTACACAGACTGTACTATATTAGAAAACGTTTTTAGAGGCCGACATTGAACCAGTGACACGTGGCACGCCGTACAAGTTTGATATACTGTTTTATCCCATAAACAGGTCACGTTACGACACTTGGCATAACTCTCTCTAAAATAATCCAATTGAGGCTATACCTATCGAGATGGAAAGATAATAGGTTGGGATATCTCAAGAAAAATGTTCAAAGGCAGAAGTTGAACCAGTGACACATGGCACTCCATACAAGTTCGCTCTCATGTATTATCCCATACATAGGTCACGTTGCGACACTTGGAATAACTCTCTCTCAGAGAATCCAATTGAGGTTAGACCTATCGGGATGGAAAGATAACAGGTCAGGCTATCTCAAGAAAATTTTCAATACCCTGTGGATCAAAAATTTTGGAGTTACACCAGAAACAATCAGGTACATATTTTTGTCAAAACAGAATTATTTTTTAGCACCTTCATTCATGGCTTCCGGAATTTAGCGATTTGGAGACAGTTGGAATTTCTCTAATCGGAGACCACGGCTGGATGCTACTCATCAAAATAGAAATTTAGAGACCAAGATCATATTTTTTGGTTGGGTAGAAGGTCGGGATTGATCAAACCCCAGTTCGGGACTTTGATCGAAAAGTTGGAAAATTAGGGCTTCTGCAAAACTTGGAATTTTGGAAATCTGTGACAACGGCTGGAAGCTCCTCAGAAAAATCAAAGCTTAGAGTATTGAATCAAATCTTTTGGTTGGATGAAGCTCCGGGAAACTCAAACCCTAATTCAGGGTCCTCCCCAGTGAATTCAGAAATCTAAAAGGCAATTTCGAGGGGTGAAATTTGCAGTTTTCAAATTCTGAATATACCAACTTGATCAGCTCATCAAGGCGCATATTTCTATCCTTTCAAAAGTTTGAAATTCAAAGTTTGAATTTTTGGGGTTTCCTTGACAAACCCTAATCCAGGTCCAGGTCCAATTCTTGCAAATCAAGTGGATTGGGTTAATCCTAGAAGAAGATGGATTGGTCACCTGCATAAGTGAAGAAGTTCCTGTTTCAAAGGGAGATGAGGCTAAGGCCTTCCATAAGAAGATTACAAGCAATCTTGACAGGTATGGTATAGAGGTATGTTTCGAATTCTGTTCATGGTTAATTTTATGATATGTTTGTCTTCATATCATTATGGTACAATCTTGATTAATTAGTAGACTTGTCATAGAAGATATTCATTGATTAAAGTTTTGACACTTATGATTGTACTAATGCATTGTGATGTTGTATGAGGTTTATGTTGTTCGCTAACATAAAAGGTACACCAAGAAAGACAAATCATGCTCTACTTCAAGAACATATGATCATGGTGACATGAAGACAAAGATTCATCCATTGTCATGGATCACATAGAAGATCTACTTACGAGGTATGTATAACTTGGTTCTACAATGGTTAACTTATGAGACATGCAGGTTACTAGCACAAGTCACTGAAGAGAACCAGAAGACATTATGCAGGTATGTTATACATAACTAGCTAGCATGCTAATCCAGGTATGTTTTTCCTATATCAAGCTAGAATCCTACCTTGTGTTAGGATCTTATACTGTTGTGTTGTTGATAATGATTATTCATGAAGTCATAGGTTTGAATAGTCATGGCTGTATGCATATTATGTTTCTTACCATAATTGATGATATGACTAACCAGAAGAATCATGAAGGTATAGGTTTGAGTAATCACGGGTTTATGCATTGATGATTTAACTAATCAAAAGAGTCCTATGATCAAATAAGATAATGCATGAGTAAAAGAAGACTTCCCTGAAACCTTGAATACTAATGTTTATTATCTGTGAATGATCATGACTATACATGTTTAAGATTATTGTGTTTTGATAGTATTAAGATTATACTAATAAATGTGTGATTATGTATGAGACCTCAAGGATAACACAATTATGATACTAATAAGCATGCATATTGATTAAGGATGGATGTAAGTTCAAGGAAAGGTAATCCAGGAAGCAAAGATCAAGAGGGAACACACTCTAGTTGTTCCTGCAAGAAAGCAAAGGAGCACACTTCAGTAGTTTCTGCAAGGATGCAGATGTTCAGAGGGAGTTGACCATCTTTCTACATTCCACAACAGAAGGGTGTAGAAGAAGCTACTTCAGCAGCTCCTGCAAGGAAGCAAAGACTAAGAGGGAGTCCACCCAACAACCAAACAAAGATAAGTATTTTTAATTATCATTTCTTGCATGTTTGTTTGTTTAAATAAAATTGTTCAATGATGTATATGCTCATATTCCTAGACTTAGGATATGTATTGTGCATATTAGAATGATTGCATTAATGAACATTATACTACTAATATGCATGTGATGGGTAAGTGGCCTATGGCACTGTACAACATTCCAGTGCTACTTATCTAGAATGAAACCTCTTTGCTGACATGTTGGGAGTAGTGCAAACTCTTAATAATGTTCTGGTAGAGACTGGAAGGCATCTAGAAAGTTGTCGAACATGGATAAATGTTGTATTGAAGCATTGGCTAAGATAATTGCATGACTGTATGACATATTTCTTTATGTGTAAGAATTTGTTCTGAAAACTATGAGATGTTTTCTAATCATGCAATTTAACTTGTTGTGTAGGAAAGATCGTATACCATCACCTACAAAAGGAAGGACTACAACATTTGTTTAGCAACAAATTTATCTATTGAAAATATTGAAGATATTGAAGTTCCCAGGATCTGGGAAGAATGCCATGATCGAGGAGTACCAGTCGATCATGAAGATGTTTGGGATGTAGTCCCAAAGGGTAGTCTGTAGTGACTTCCAAGAGGATCTACAAGATCAAGCATGTTGCAGGTGGTAGCATAGAGAATTTTGCTCCTGTAGCCAAATACACTTCCATTAGATCCTTACTTGCTCTGGCTGCAGTGATGAAGTGGAAGATACACCAGATGGATTTCAAGACAGCCTTCTTGAATGGTGTAGTTGAAGAAGAAGTATATGTGGAGAAGCCACTTGGTTTTGAGACACATGACAGGGAGTCATATATGTGTAGAACTTGGTATGGTAGGATAGACATCTTTCTATCCAGTTTGGGCTTTACCAAGAATAAAGCGGATTCCAACCTTTACTACAAGGTTGAGGAAGGCAATCCAGTGATACTACTATGTGGATGACCTGTTTGTAACAGGTAAGGATAGATTGATTGCCGACATGTAGCGGAAGCTTGCTTCCGATTTTGAGTTGAAGAACATGGGGATGATGCACTATTTGTTTTTGGCATGGAGGTGTGGCAGAGTGCAGATGGAATCTTCCTTAGACAAGGGAAGTATGCAGTAGAGATCCTGAAGAGGTTCGGGATGATGGACTGCAAGGCTATGGCCACACCTATGGCATCGAACCTGAATATTTTGTGTGATGCTTCATCGAAGCTGGTTGATATCACTATGTATCGTCAGATGATTGGGTCCTTGATGTACCTGACGAACACGAGACTAGATATTTGCTTTGTGATGATCACATTGAGCCAATTCCTGATGGATCCGAGGAGTGTTCACTTGGTTGTTGTAAAGCATATTCTGAGGGGTACAGTTGATTATGGGCTCAAGTATGATGCGAATCAAAAGTTTAACCTACAGGGTTATGTTGATTCAGATTGGGCAGGCAGTGCTGCAGATAGGGATCAGGTGTGATCTCTTGATTTAGTAGGAAGCAGTCCTGCGTAACACTGAGTACAGCCGAAGCAGATTATGTTGCTATGGATGAGAAGGTTTTAGATGTATTGACCAAGCCGTTGGCCAGAGTGTAGTTTGAGTACTTTAGAGAGAGGCTTGGTGCACTTCAGAACGAGGTTCCTTCCAAAGGGAAGTGATGAGTCCGGAAGATGTAGATGCACATGAGCTTTTCTGACATGGTTGATTGTTCTCCCTTGGTCATGATGTAATTGCTGAGCCATTTTTCACATGGTGGTAGATGTGTTCTCCCATGGTGAAAAAGTAAGGGCTGGAGCCTTCCCTGAATGGTGGTAGATGTGTTCTCCCATGTCGGTGGTGTAAGGGATGGATGATGTGCATCTGGGCTGTGCTTCGTGGACAATGAGATGATCTGAAGAGGACGATGCTATGATGATCAGGAGGATCATGGATGATGAGCATCAGGACGATGCTCCAGTTACTACTCTGCATATGTATGCATCATGTTGGATATTGGATATGATCAGTTGGATCATTTATATATGTACGCATCATGTTGGATGCTGGATATGATTGGTTGGATCATTTGTATGTATTTTGTATATGCATCATGTTGGATGCTTGGACCATGTATCTGTATATGTATTAGGTGGATACATTGTATGATCAGGTAGATCATGTATGTTGATATGTATCATGTATGATCAGGTGGATACATTGTATGATCAGGTAGATCATGTATGTTGATATGTATCATGTATGATCAGGTGGATCATGTATTTGTATTTGTATCAGGTGGATACATTGTATGATCAGGTGGATCATGTATGATGATATGTATCAGGTAGATACTTGGTATCCATCAGGTAGATGCATGATATGATCAGGATGATCGTGGATGACGAGCTTCAGGATGTTGCTCTAGATGACTTGCAGCAGGATGTTGTAGTGATGATGATTAGGATGATCATGTATACATCAGGATGATGTATGGTGAGTATCAGGTTGATACTCTATGGCCGTGGATCAGGTTGTGCAGATGAGCATATAATTTGTCCCTAGGAGATTTGCAGATAGTCTTTCGAGGTTTTTCCTATGGCATATAATTTGGCCCTGGGATATCTGGCAAATGCTCTTTCGAGGTTTTTCTCTGGGAGGACATATAATTTGTCCCTGGGAGATCTGCAGATAGTCTTTCGAGGTTTTGCCTATGGCATATAATATGGCCTTGGGATATCTGGCAGATGCTCTTTCGAGGTTTTTTCCTATGGCATATAATATGTCCCTAGGAGATCCGATAGGTTGGGCTGTGTGCCCGTAATAAGTCCTAGGATGCTTTTGCGAGCTTTTTCCATGACCACATATAATATGTCCCTGGGAAATCCTATAGGTAGAGTTGTGTGCTCGTAACAGCCTGGGATGCTCTTGCGAGGTTTTGTGGTGACCACATATAATCTATCCCTGGGAGATCCTATAGGTAGAGATGTGTGCTCGTAACAGCCTGCGATGCTCTTGCGAGGTTTTGTGGTGAGGTCACATATAATATTCCCCTAGGAGATCCTATAGGTAGAGCCGTGTGCTCGTAACAGCCTGGGATTCTCTTTCGAGGTTTTGTTGATGCACGTAATAAGTCCTGAGGATTCCAAGTATGGCCAGTGATGACGAAGACCTGCAGGTGGTGGGCCTACATCTAGTATGAAAAAGGATTAGCTTTGTAGAACTTCCTATGACGAGTAGATTCAGAGATTGATTGAGATAGCAGTAGCAATGACGATGATGATGTCTCGATGATGATTATCCAGAGAAGAAGACTTGTGCTAGAAGACCTGTGTCGAGAAATACCTTCCTAGTTAAGAGGGAGTGTTGATGTATATGTAACTTCGAAATGTATTTCACATATATGTATATTGTATTCCTATAGAGATGTTATTATTCCTCTATACGGAAGTGTCGTCATTAATATTGTAAAGTGTCGTAACTTATACTTGATGGGTTATTAGACCACCTTATTGGGGTCGGCCCTGTATAAGTCATGGGGGTCAAAGGGTTATTAGACCACCCTATTGGGGGTCGGCCATGTGGTTCAAAGGGTTATTAGAACACCCTAGTGGGGGTCGACCCAGTCAGCATTTTGTTAAGTCGTTAAGTTGAGGCCAACCTAGTTGAGTAAAGGTCAAGTCAAGTTAGTGTATAAATAGAGAGTGTGTCTCTCTCATTTTACACATTCTATTCTCTCACTCACACTTGGGAGAGTGGTGGACTTGTGGAGGAGGAGGCTCTGTTGCTAGGAGAAGACTATCTCTTGTATTCTGGTTGTATCATTGCTCTATCTATCTCCGAGGAAGTTATTGGGTTTTTTCACCTTTATGGTTTTCCCCAAGTAAACTCTGTGTCTCTTGTGTGCTTGCATTATTGTGTCCATGATTGATATGCTGTAGATTTGCTATACATGTTGTTCTCTCAATTAAGATCCTAGATCATATTGAAGTAAATTCTGAAAATTTAACATAATCATCATCATGGAGTACTCTGTCTGATTGGCCTTTAACGACTTTCTGCTTCTTCTGCACCTCCTTTGGTTGTGTCGGGCTCTCAGTTTCCTTCCTTTTCCCATTTCTTTTTCTTCAACAATGGTACATGGAATGGGGTTGACCTCGTTGGAGTTGCTTTGGATATCCACAATTTCAACTCGAAACTCGGCAGACCATTCCTTTATTATATTATCAATATCATCTTCATACATATGATATCTTCCTACAAACCATTCAGTGTTCTTCGTCTGTGCTTTGGCTGAAATGTGAATGCAACGAATGTCAGCATAAAAATCAACAGGGTGAATATACTTACCCGTTACCTACTTTTTTATTTGCGGTGTGATCATGATTGTTGCGCGCAGCTAGTCATAATGGGCATAGAAGATCTCAGCTCTCGCGTGCTATCTTTGTGAGTTCAAATTCGCCCAAAGGTTTGAATAATGGGCTCCTCTGCAGTTATTGCTGTCGATGATTACGCCAATGTAATCCTTCGATTCCTTCCACCCTACGAAGGAAATTAGCACAATTAACCATGTAAAGTGGGAATTTCTGCCATTGATCTGTGTATCATTTAGTTTTTCTAGGAACTCATTCAATAGGTATTGGCACCAGTTGAATTGTTCACCCTCCGTGACTGCGGCACCAAGTAGTACTGCACCCGCAGGTACCTCCAAAGGCCTACATTTTTTGAGAATCTTGCCATCTAACAATTGCATGACAAACTTTGTTGCTTTATTATCTATGTCATCCATCTGAAAGCCTCTCTTTCCTTTGATGACAGTTTGCATTTTCTTCATCTTCCCAGCTACTTCTTTATCTTTACTTTTCCCTTAGAAAAATTGCTTCAGATCTTTACCTCTTTTGCTCAACCCAGTGATCCGGTGGATAATGTCGATAGTCAGGTCGACATTACGGTCAAGCCACAAATATCCCTAGTGAATGCGCACCATTAGAGTTTGCACCACCACATTCAGCTTTGGTGATCTATCAAAATGCGGGAGTCTGAGAAGATTGAGCAGTCCCGACTGTACTACTCCGGATAAGCAGCTTTCTGTAACCAAGGTGAGGTTGCCCTTCACATATTTCTTCTAGCACATGTACTGGTTGGGATGGAACTGTAGGAACCTAGGTTCATAGGGCTCCCTCTGCATCTGAAGCAGATCATAGTCTTCCCACTTACACTCTGGGATCTTAACCATCAATTTTTTTTTGACATCGACATGCTTTGATATTGGTGAGAGTGGAATGTCGTATTTGGCATTATTAATTAGCTTGAAGACCGGTGCGTCCAGTGCACGCGGTGAGATATAGTCAGGGGTAAGTGTCAATGGTATCTCCTTATCAGCTATCAGCGGCCTCGTCATTGTTAAATTTATCTTTGGTAGCTTCACTTTCGGTCCCACTAGATCTTTTCCTTTGTCCTGCATTGTTGGACTACGTCTTGGTGATCTTCTAGATGCTTGACCCTGTTCTATGACAACTTTCTTCGCTGGGGTTCTCATTAACCCTTCGATCCCTCTGTGTTTGAATACCTTCACAGTCTCTTTCAGACATTCACTAGAAAAAATCTCAACAGGATGTCGGATAGCTTGCTGAAACAACTCGCAAGGTAGTGCTCACAAGAAAATTCTAACGGTTCGGTAATGCTCGCGAGTCTGAATGTAATAGTATTTATAGGCGCAGCTGACCCCCTCTGTACCCCTCAATGGCTAGATATGCATTAAATGCAATATCTGTTGGCCAAATCCAGTGGATTCTTCGGTCCTTTCCTTCATAAACGCGTTCAAAATGGATATTTGTGCATTAACTTCCTGAGCGGTCGCTGACAAGGTACTGCATAATGGCTATATTTGTGACCGACATTGTAACGACTATTTTTCTAAACTGTTGCATCGAACTGTGTAGCAGATGCCACTACTCCTCTGCAGTGACTTCGTAGTGCCTGATTACTTGCTTCTTAACTTAGCCTCCTTCTCCGTTCAACTCAATCTTCTCAATTGCCTTTTGAACATCGCAACTGCGTGGGTCTTCTCTTTCTTTTTATTTTCTCTTTTTTTTTTTGGCGCAGCGGCACAACTTAGCAATGTTGCATGGTATATACATGTTCCTTCTCATACAATGCATACAGACTCTTTCCCATTTCTAGTGCCCACCTTCATCTATACTTGGAACTTAGAAATTTCCTTTCTTACTGATCATAATGGGTTCTGTGAAGTAGGACTATCTCGATAGGGTTTTAGACTGCTACCATTGACTAGGCCGGGCAATTTATCTCCTTCTAATGTGGCTAACTGGACTGCGCCACCATTAGATACATGTAAAACAGTATATGGGCCAAGCTAATGCATTTTAAACTTTCCAGGAAACTTCATGACTTTGCTATCATACAGGAGGACTAGATCACCTACCTGAAAAGACTTATTCTTGATGTGGTGATCATGCCATGCTTTTTCTCTTTATTTATGCACTTGTTGGTGAAAGCCTACGATGAAGCGATCCTCCTCCAGACCAACCAAGTGTAGAAGCCTTTATTCTAGTGCGTTGTGATCTGCGATGCCTGTGAAAGCAGCTATTCTCAAGCTGGGAACAATGTATTCCATTGGCATTATTGCTTCCTATTCGTAGGCCAGCCTAAAAGGTGTGTGGCCAGTCAACTACTTGCATGTGGTCCTATATTCCCATAATACAGTGGGAATGCACAGGTCCCAGTCGTCCATATTTACATTGCATACCTTAGTTAGCGCATTCTCTAGTACTTTATTGAACACTTCAAGAGTTCCATTTGCTTGCAGATGATAAGGCATGCTTCGTTGATGATGAATGTGGAATTCTTCTATCAATGCCTCAATAGTTATGTTCAGAAAGTGAGTGCCTTGATCACTCATCAAAATATTTGGGCATCCAAACCTCATAAGGATGTCCTCAAATATGAACTGCGTGACAGTACCTGCACTACAGTCCTTCATTGGCTTCGCTTCTGCCCATTTGGTGAGGTAAGCAGTTGCAGTAATAATGTACCTTGCACTAGTTCTCTTCCCTGGTGGGTTTATAGGTCCCACTAAATCAATTGCCCATTTCTCAAATGCCTGTAATGTCAACTGTGGATTCAATGGCATCTCGTCTCTTCGCGACAGCTTTCCTGTCCTCTAACAGACATTGCAGCTTTGGCAATGCTCCTTTGCATCCATGTGAATAGTAGGCCACCATAGCCCTGCCCGCAATAACTTCTGCGTGGTGGATATTCCTACGTAGTGACCTCCTGCTGCTCCTTAATGTGCATCAGCTAGTATAATTGGTTTCTCATGCTCTAACAGACACATGCGCAATACTTCATCCAACCGCAGTTTGTATAGCTGTCTGGAAATTATGGTGAAGTCTGTTGCTCTTACTACCAGTTGCTTCTTCTGCTGCGTAGTAAACCATATGGTTGCTAACCCAGTAGTCAATAAATATATGATGTCTTTATAATATTCATCAGCTATCTGGATGGAAAACAACTGCGCATCAGGAATATTGTCTTCAAGGTTCATAGGCTCTTCTCCTGACTCGATCCTTGAGAGATGATTAGGTCCTAAGTTCAATCTTCTCGGCTTAACTACCATCTCAAAGTTGTAATCCTGAAAGAGTAATAACCATCTACAGATTCGCCCCCGTAACACTGGCTTGTTGACCAGGTATTTCAAAGCATAATGGTGAGTGAACATAGAGAAGTGTGCACCAAGTAAATAGTGCCTAAACTTCTTCAGTGCGTAGACCATAGCTAACCCTTCTTGCTCAGTGGTGGTATAATTCTTCTCTGCAAATGAGAGCTTCCTACTAAAAACTGTGATAGGGTGGTCAATACCTCCCTCTCCAGGTTGTGCTAAGACAACCCCCAATGCTATACATGACGCATAAACATGGACATGAAATGGCTTCTCCCAGTCTAGAAAAACTAGGATCAATGCAGTGACCATTTTCTCTTTCAATGTATCAAAGCCTTGTTCACATTCCGCGTTCCAAATGAACGATGTATCTTTCTTCAACAGCTTCTCCATTGCTGTGTTTATCTGCGCATAACCCTTTATAAATTTCATGTTGTAACCCATATGCCCCAATGTAGTGCATAACTACCTTACTGAATTTGGTGTGTGCAAGTTTACAATGACTGTGATCTTCGTAGGATCAACCATCAAGCCACGTTTGCACACAATATGTCCCAACAGAATTCCATAAGGTACACAAAAGATACACTTCTTTAGATTTAATGATAGTTGATGTTGTCTACACTTTTCTAGCATGAGTCTGAGGTTTGTGCAATGGTTCTTCAATCCAATCATTGAAATAAGCTTCTAAAAACTTATGCATGAAATATTTGAATGCTACGACCACAACCCTGGAAATATGGTGGGCACATTCTTCAGACCAAATGGCATCACTGTGTACTGGAACGACCCCCATTCCGTGGCAAAAGTGGTCTTGTGTCTATCCGTTGGAGAAATTCTTATCTGATGATATCCCGAGAATCCATCAGTAAAGGAATATGCCTCATTTCCTCCAACGTTATCAAGTACCTCATCTATGAAGGGTGTAGGAAATGGATTATGCATCGAAGCATCATTCAATTTTCTGAGGTCAACACAGATTCTGATCTTTCCTTTTGTCTTCTTATCTTGGAAGACCATAGGGATTATCGACTCAGACTCTTCAATCGGCTCAATGATCCCCGCATCGAGCATCTTATCGAGTTCTTCCTTAACTTGTTCTTTGTATCGCCAATTCGGTCTATAGGGCCTCTACTTAACAGGCTTCGCACCTGGCTTAAGAGGTATCTTCATAAACCCTAAGTCTCCCAAGATGCCCTTCATCTCTGCAATTTTTGTTGAAAATAACTCCTGATATTCATGTAATATATCTGCAATCTCCCCAACAGTATGATCATCCCAGTAGTCTCCAATAGACATGAACTTTGGCTCTTCGTTTGTGCCAATGTTCACTTTCTTTGTTTTCACGGGTCCACTCATGTCTAGAATTTCTAGCGAAGGGCCTTCTACGTCACGCGCTCCTTCTGACTCAGGTATATTTTTGTTGCGCGGGTCCACCTCATCACTTTTATCTTTTCCTTCAGCCTCTTCAACTATGTTATAACATTCCATTGCATGTTTTACCTGTTCCTTCCATTCTATTTGCAAGCTTGCAGGTACGCTATCAGGTCCAAATAATTCCTCTAATGTCATGTTCTTATGTGGACATTCTGTCCTGAATATTCTTTCCTTAATAATCTGTGGTGCATCATTTATAGTAGGACCCTCATCTTCAAAACTGAATCTCTTCTGGAGGTTCGCAGTCAGAGTAGGCCAATGTGCAGTTTCCCTGCGCAAATCCATATCCAGGTACCATTTCTTTGGAATTTCTTCCTCTAGTGTATGCACAAAGATATGCACCTAGTTAGGGATTGGGTTTACCTCCTTTCCAATCCATTGCAATGATTTTGTAACCTACGAACATCTCCTTGCTGATACTTCATGCATGCGAGTTTGCCAGTTCTCTAATCCTGGATTAGAGTCTGAGATGCAAGAGTTGTCGCATCTCCAGCTGAGTGTTCCATCCGAAGTGGGATTAATATAATCTTCCTGGTTCACAGTCATCTGGTAAAGACGATCAAGATACTGCACTCTGGATTCCTCTTGAATCAGCTCGCTGTATCTATCTCTGTCTGAAGGGTCCAATGGTATGATGACCCTAAGATGCTTTCCTTCAAATATCATCTTCTTTGTCTTCAAGTTTATGATAGCGAGGTTATCCATAGCCCACTCTATCCCCAACAACGTAGGATAAGGATGACTGTCATTCACAATCTCTATAACCTCAAAATCTATGTGACTTTGCACTCCATCAATGTCAACAACAACATTGGCTAGTCTCCCAAAAGGTACGAATTTCTCCTGATTGGCCATTCTCAACTGGATAGGTGGCCATAATAGCTTTGGTCTCTCCATCTGCTACCATGTTTTTTTAGTTAAGACATTTACTTTAGATCCCAGATCAAGAATGATCTCATCCATTTCATACTCTCCTATCTGTGCACTAAGTCTCATTTCTCATCCTGATCTTTTGTGTTTCTTGATCTGGTGGACTGCACTATTGGTAGTTTCTATCTCGCTCTATGGCTCATACTGATTTAATAGTTTCTATAATTCTATGATAGCATCTAGACTCATTAATAGTTTCATGCAGCTTCGTAGGAACTGCGCAACAGAGGTTACTGTCTCTGCTGTGGTGCTTGTTTTGTCATAATCGACCGGTATATCTTATACATGCGGTATTTCACTGTGCACCGAGATTCTTGGCGATGTGGGTGTTGGCTCTTTAAAGAGGTCTCGCGCTTCTTCAAAGATTTCTTTTTTTTTCTTCAAGTCGAAAGCAGATGCTTCCCCAACAACTTTTCTTATCCATATTGTTTCAAGAGGAGTGAGTTCAGTGTTAAAGTCTGCTGAAGTCGAAGCCTCTGCTCCTTTATCTCTCCTTGTCATAGTGCCACTTCACATCACTTCGTTTATACTTGGATCCACAGGTCTCTATTCTACTGCGATCAACTGAATGTTCGGGTTCGGCGCCTCTGGCCGCTTCCGTTTCTGCATTTATACCTCTAAGACTGGGCAGTCTTCAATAACATGATCAAATGATTTGCAATAACTACATGTAGTGCATGGGTTGGTACAATGTCTAGATACATGGCCTGCTTGGCCACAGTTATATTAGATTACTTGACCTTGGCCTTGTCCTTGTGCTGGGACATTATTCCTTCCTCTCCCATGGTATCCTCCATGGCCTCTGTATGCTCCCTGATCATGCTGGACATTATCTTGTTTCTGCGGAGTCTCTTCTTGGACTCTGTACATTCCTCCATACATATGCTGAATATCTTTCTTTCTTTCTAACATGAGCTCATATGTGCGGCAATTGGACTCATCATGCCCAACTGACTTACATAAATTACAATATAGGTTTTAAGGTGTTCTTACGTATTTATGTATTAGTTGGCAGTCTTCTAGCCGGTGTCCTCTGGTTGTGCAAATTTCACACCATGGTCGTTGGTTCAGATTTAATGGGTTTGGTCCACCCATGTTAAGGAAATCTTGGAATAAAGGACAATTATCCTTAGTGTGTCCTTCTCCCTTACATCCTATACACCAGACTTCCCATCTCTCTTGTTTTCCTTTCTTGATATCCTGTAGTTGTAGTGTCAGGGTAGCCAACTGGTTCTAAATCTAAGACATCCTAGTGCTACTTTCTCTAATCGATGAAGCTTCCAACTTCATCACGATTTCCAAGGCTTCTTCCTACGAAGCTACTTTATGCTGCATCAACGATTGTCTAATATGAGGCAACAACGTGGCTATAAACCATTCCTTGTTCTGTTGCAGTGCTATAACGAAGCTTACTTGGTCTAGCAATGCCTTAAATTTCTGATCAAACTCCCAAACTATCTCATTATGTTTCTATTTGATCTCTTTCAACTCTATTATACACTGCGATTCTGATTTTCGCTTCTCAAATTCTGCTAAGAGCACAACCTTGATTTCTATCAGTGTTCTATTATGTCCCTGCAAATACTTCATGAACCAATGTAAGGCTCTGTCTCTAAAAGTGGTGATGAGCTGTGCTTGCTTCACAGCATCATCCTGCTTTCTTTACACTCCATATGGATTCACATAGAAACCAGTGTTGATCAGGGTCTTCTAGACCCATTCCTTTGAATATCGACATTTTGATATCGTCAGCCATCCTCCTTCTAGGTGGAATGGTTCTCTGAGTGGTGCTAGGGATAATACTCCAAGGAATGATTTGAGGTTGAACATTCTGAAGTGGGACAGCCTAAGATGGGTTAGGATGAGTCAGGATAGCCTGGGCACCCACTCCTGTGGTGTTCCAAGTACTGATGTTCTGCGGTGCAGGTTGCACGGTGCTCGCAATCAACGGGTTCTGGACTAGCATATTTTGAGACAGGGGAGGCATAGTTTGCGCAATCGACGGATTCTGTGGCGTAATAGGATGATACGTGGCTGACATAGGTACACTTTGATTATCAAGCTCACATGGTATCTGGGTATCTATGCAGAGTCCATCTGGTCCAGGAATTTTCTCAGTGATGAACTTGTATCTCTTTCCACTTCTCAAGTTATGGGTTTCTTCATAAGACCCACTACATGTACTATCTACGATGACAAATTTAAACAAAACTTCACTGCATTCTAAAGACGCCTTTCTCGGCCAAAATAATTTTAATGTATAAACTCAGGTTGTTCAAGTACTTACCTCTGAATCCCTTGAAAAACTCTCTTTCGGCTGCACTATAGGACTTTAGTATGTCCACAACGAATTGCATCACAAAGCTTTGTGATGTAATATCGACCCAGAAGTCAACTGCTCTCATGAATGGGATGTCTACTGCTTTGAGCCTTTCAATAAGCTATGGTGTCCACACGGTTGGTATGTCTCGTGGTGTACAGTTTCTTTGTTCTGCGAGCCTTGACAACCACTCATGTAGCTCATTTCCAAAAGATGCCCAGAAAACTTCGTGAACGTCTTTCCACAGGTATTTGTTCAACCACTGAATGTCAGAAAGATGTGGGTGTCTATTCTCCTTTCTTGCAAAGTCTCTCTCTGTCTTGTCACGCCAAGCCCATATTTCTTTCTTTTCTGGATGCCAAATGTCAATTCCCAACAAAGCTTCTTCTTCGTCGCACATCATGACTTCAAATCATCACTGATTCTTATCATGACAACATAACCATTTTTTGGCTTAGATACTGATCTAGAGGTTTTAAATGTAGACCCAGGTTCTTCGCAGTTTCAAGGAACCAACAAAACCCCTTCTCATCGGCCCTTTCGGAAGCAACCTGCGAATAGGCTGAGGTATCACCCGAGGTGTACCTATGGGGGCACTAAGAAATCAGGTTTCCACAGTGATGTGATGAGTTGATTAGACAGATCTACTGTGCAGCGTGTTGTGGGGCTCGCGCTGTGTACTGAAGATTGTGCGATGATAGACTGCGTCGCGGTCCTCTCGTCTACAAGCTAACGTAATTATGCAACTAGCGCATCCAAGGACTGCATGGTTCGAATGGGTTTCAAAGAAAAGGATAGTGCAACTGACTTATACACTTCCTCCGTGGAATTAACGACTTATGGAGACTTCACTTAACACTTATTCATTCATCTACTACCTTAGACGATTAACCTTGTACCCACTGTAAACAGGAGAAACATACAATATTGTGCGCTTCCGGCACTGTGCGTCGAAACAGTTATACACCCTAAACTTTACATAAACATGTGATTTTTTCAATGAACTGATTCTTTCACAGACTTATACTACTGCACATTCATCATTCACCCATACATGCAATACTTAACATATTATTCTCATCTTTCTCCTATGGTGAATACATATAAAAGCATTAACATAAGAACTGATAAATGAGAATACAAGCATTCATTTGTAAGCAAACAGACAAGTGCAAGACATAAACAATCACACTACACAGGATTTAACGTGGTTCACCCTAGGATGGGAGCTACCTCCACAAGAACTGTTGTTTTACTAGTCTTTGGCAAGGGTACAACCGTTCTTTGTCTGTACACTCAGCTATAGACTCTCTTCTCTCTCATTAGGCCTCTACGCACATAGCTTGCAGAGCCTTTACAAAATGTCTCTTAACAGAGATATATTCAATCAACAATGAGAACAACACAAAATGAAGAGTAACCCTTTCTCATAAAAAATATGCCTTATTTATAGATCATGCTCATAGGTCATGTCTTTACAATTCGAAGGCAAAAACCCTTAGGTTTTACAAAACTGTCACGATTTTCCCTTAACCGGACTTGCTAGATTCTGGTAGCGAATATTCCATTATGGACATCTTCCATGCATGCCTGACGTGTCCATCAGACTCCCTATTGCGCGCACTCCAACAGGTTGCTTTCACCGAGTCGTTCTTCCTCTAACGGTCTTATGCGACTGGCGTGTGTAGTGGTTGTTTTGCATGTGTGACTAGTCGCTTTCCTTCCGCATTGCTCCTACCCACTACTTGGTACTCTTGGAGCATCTTTACCAAAAATAGACCACCGATGGTCTAACCGAAATATGTGTCATCTTCTAGCCAACACTTTTCTTTGCTGGACCCACCTAGACTGGACACAGCGCATTATTGTCTCCTCGTAGTATTGAAATTCACATCTCTTTCGACGCTGCGTTGCGCGCAACTTCGCAGCATCCAAAATAGAATTTGTCAAAAATCCTTCATCCAAACTACGCTTAGTTCCACAGATCCAAAATCTGACTTACACAAAAATTCCCCACTTGGTCCAGGCCCAACAATAACTTCCACAATCAACACTTTATTATGCATATCGATCTTAAAAAGCAATAGTGTCCATTGTAGCTCCCTGAACACCTAGAGAATGCACATACAGACGTCTAGGACAATAAAATAGACCTACAATTTCACAAAGGAAACAAGGTAAAAACATTCAAAAGAAATTTCCTGCGAAAAACCTAATCCAAAGAAATAACATAAAACTTCATGTATTTAGTGACATTTGATTCTATTTGGTGGATATTTCACAATTTGTGGGTTTTGTTCTTCCTATAGGCCATCCCAATGGCATCAATCCTAAAGAAAATCTTGAAATATCATCTCCATCTCAATGACCATGATCATAATGCATTTCTCCTATCCCAAAACTTAATGTCTACGATCCTGTGTCATCACCAGAAGTGTCTACACTCACAGTAGAACTTCCACAATCGACACTCTGTCATGTATATCGATCTTCAGAAGCAATGTTGTCCATTGCAACTCCTTTAACACCTACAGAATGCATAGACAGACCTCCAGACCAAGAAACTAGACATCCAAAACAACACATTCATCCTATTTTTTGTCTGTCGGAAAAATGCTCACCATTCGCAAAATTGGTTAAGTATTGAAAAATGGGCCTAAGTAGCCTTGGAAATATGCTCACCATTTCTCACCTCTGAGGGATAATTTTTCTTTGAAAGCATCAGCTTATAGGTGGATGATTTATGCACTTTATTCTTGGCCCAATTTTGAAAAACATTCTATGGTCAAGAAAATGTTGGCTTGCGAAAACAACCACTCAGCTTATTTTGCTCCTAGAAATGGCCTAAATGGCCTTAGGAAAATGCCCATGATTTCTCACCTGCGAGGGATAAAACATTTCTGAGAGCATAAGTTTGTACGTGGATGATTTATTCACTTGACCATTGACTCATTTTTTAAAATGAGTCTCTAGTCAAGGAGATATTTTCCTACCAAAACATCCATTCACCATGTTTTGCACCCTGCCATAAAAATGCTCGCCATTGGAAAAATTGGCTAAGTATTTAAAAACAGACTTAGGTAGCCTTGGGAAAATTCCCATCATTTCTCACTTGTGAGGGATAAAAATGTTCCGAAAGCATCATCTTGCAGGTGGATGATTTATTCACTTGACCATTGGCTTCATTTTGAAAAAAATTCTATGGTAAAGATAATATTGGCCTACCAAAACAACCACTCAGCTTGTTTTGCACCTAGAAATGGCCTAAATGGCCTTAGGAAAATGCCCACCATTTCTCACCTGTGAGGGATAAAATATTTCTGAGAGAATCAGTTTGTAGGTGGATGATTTATTCACTTGACCATTGACTCATTTTTCAAAATGAGTCTCTGGTCAAGGAGATATTTGCTTGCCAAAACAACCATTTACCCTATTTTTCACCCAACCAGAAAAATGCTCACCATTGGAAAAATTGGTTAAGTATTGAGAAACGGGCCTAAGTAGCCTTGGGAAAATTCCCACCATTTCTCACCTTTGAGGGACAAAATTTTTTGTAAAGCATCAACTGGTAGTTGGAGGATTTATGCACTTGACCATTGGATCAATTTTGAAAAAAAGTCTATGGTCAAGAAAATATTGGCCTGCCAAAAAAACCACTCAGGTTATTTTGCACCTAGAAATGGCCTAAATGGCCTTAGGAAAATGGCCACCATTTCTCACCTATGAGGGATAAAAAAAATTGAGAGCATAAGTTTGTAGGAGGATGATTTATTCACTTGACCATTAACTCAATTTTTAAAATGAGTTTCTGGTCAAGGAGATGTTTTCCTTCCAAAACATCCATTCACCCTGTTTTTCACCCTGCCAGAAAAATGCTTGCCATTGGTAAAATTGGCTAAGTATTTAAAAGCGGGCTTAGGTAGCCTTGGGAAAATGCCCAGCATTTCTCACCTATGAGGGATAATTTTTTTTTGAAAGCATCAACTTGTAGGTGGATGATTTATGCACTTGACCATTAGCTCCGTTTTGAAAAAAAATCTATGGTAAAAAAAATATTGGTCTGCCAAAACAACCACTCAGGTTGTTTTGCACCTATAAATGGCCTAAATGGCCTTGGGAAAATTCCCACCATTTCTCACCTGTGAGGGATAAAAACATTCTAAGAGCATAAGTTTGTAGGTGGATGATTTATTCACTTGAAAATTGACTCATTTTTCAAAACAAGTCTCTGGTCAAGAAAATATTTTCCTTCCAAAACATCCATTCACTCCCTGTTTTGCACCCTACTAGAAAAATGATCGCTATTGGAAAAAATGGCCAAGTATTGAGAAACAAGCGTAAGTATCCTTGGGAAAATGGCCACCGTTTCCCACCTGTGAGGGATAAAAAATTTATGAAAGCATCATCCTGTAGGTGGATGATTTAAATTCACTTGACCATTGGCTACATTTTGAGAAAAATTCTATGGTCAAGAAAATATTGGCCTACCAAAACAGCCACTCAGCTTATTTTGCACCTAGAAATGGCCTAAATGGCCTTAGGAAAATGCCCACGATGTCTCACCTGTGAGGGCTAAAAAATTTCTAAGAGCATAAGTTTGTAGGTGGATGATTTATTCACTTGACCATTGACTCATTTTTTAAAACATGTCTCTAGTCAAGGAGATATTTTCCTACCAAAACATCCATTCACCCTGCTTTGCACCCTGCCATAAAAATGCTCGCCATTGGAAAAATTGGCTAAGTATTTAAAAACAGACTTAGGTAGCCTTGGGAAAATTCCCATCATTTCTCACCTGTGAGGGATAAAAATGTTCTGAAAGCATCATCTTGCAGGTGGATGATTTATTCACTTGACCATTGGCTTCGTTTTGAAAAAAATTCTATGGTAAAGAAAATATTGGCCTACCAAAACAACCACTACGCTTGTTTTGCACCTAGAAATGGCCTAAATGGCCTTAGGAAAATGCCCACCATTTCTCACTTGTGAGGGATAAAATATTTCTGAGAGCATCAGTTTGTAGGTGGATGATTTATTCACTTGACCATTGACTCATTTTTCAAAATGAGTCTCTGGTCAAGGATATATTTGCCTGCCAAAACAACCATTCACCCTATTTTTCAGCCAGCCAGAAAAATGCTCGCCATTGGAAAAATTGGTTAAGTATTGAGAAACGGGCCTAAGTAGCCTTGGGAAAATTCCCACCATTTCTCACCTTTGAGGGATAAAAGAATTCGTAAAGCATCAACTGGTAGTTGTAGGATTTATGCACTTGACCATTGGATCAATTTTGAAAAAAAAGTCTATGGTCAAGAAAATATTGGCCTGCCAAAAAAACCACTCAGGTTATTTTGAACCTAGAAATGGCCTAAATGGCCTTAGGGAAATGGCCACCATTTATCACCTGTGAGGGATAAAAAAAAATTGAGAGCATAACTTTGTAGGAGGATGATTTATTCACTTGACCATTGACTCATTTTTTAAAATGAGTCTTTGGTCAAGGAAATGTTTTCCTTCCAAAACATCCATTCACCCTGTTTTTCACCCTACCAGAAAAATGCTTTCCATTGGTAAAATTGGATAAGTATTTAAAAACGGGCTTAGGTAGCCTTGGGAAAATGCCCAGCATTTCTCACCTGTGAGGGATAAAAATTTTCTGAAAGCATCAACTTGCAGGTAGATGATTTATGCATTTGACCATTAGCTCCATTTTGAAAAAAATTCTATGGTAAAAAAAATATTGGCCTGCCAAAACAACCACTTAGCTTGTTTTGCACCTATAAATGGCCTAAATGGCCTTCGGAAAATGCCCACCATTTCTCACCTGTGAGGGATAAAAAAATTCTAAGAGCATAAGTTTGTAGGTGGATGATTTATTCACTTGAAAATTGACTCATTTTTCAAAACAAGTCTCTGGTCAAGAAAATATTTTCCTTCCAAAACATCCATTCACTCCCTGTTTTACACCCTACTAGAAAAATGATCACTATTCAAAAAAATGGCCAAGTATTGAGAAACAAGCCTAAGTATCCTTTGGAAAATGGCGACCGTTTCCCACCTGTGAGGGATAAAAAATTTCTGAAAGCATCATCTTGTAGGTGGATGATTTAAATGCACTTGACCATTGGCTTTGTTTTGAGAAAACTGCTATGGTCAAGAAAATATTGGCCTTCCAAAACAACCACTCAGCTTGTTTTGCACCTAGAAATGCCGTAAATGGCATTAGAAAAATTCCCACCATTTCTCACCTGTGAGGGATAAAAAATTCTGAGAGCATAAGTTTGTAGGTGGATGATTTATTCACTTGACCATTGACTCATTTTTCAAAACGAGTCTCTGGTCAAGGAGATATTTTCTTGCCAAAACATCCATTCACCCTGTTTTGCACCCTGCCATAAAAATGCTTGCCATTGGAAAAATTTGCTAATTATTTAAAAACGAGCTTAGGTAGCCTTGGGAAAATGCTCACCATTTCTCACCTGTTAGGGATAAAAATTTTATGAAAGCTTCAACTTGCAGGTGGATGATTTATGCACTTGACCATTGAATCTGTTTTGAAAAAAATTCTATGGTAAAGAAAATATTGGCTTGCATTTCCACAGAGGATCTGTGTTGGTGAGACGTGTCGACTATAAGTCCCGTGTTTACAGATTAATCAAGTTCATTTTTCTTACCACCATTAAAATATCTTACATGATACACCATGAAATTTTGCTGCAGATCAAGTTCATGATTGATTGTACAAGATATCATTATGGGGAAGTATCCCTAGTGTTACTCATAGTTATTTGACCTAGCAAAACAAATATCTACAAAAGTTTGGCATTGTCTATTTGCAACTTTGTACCCAAGCCAATTATGGATTCTGCCAATTATATGTTTTTGATGGTTTCTTAACTATAATTTCCCATCCTTTTTACAACTTTAAGATTTTTTCTTAGAGATAAATCATAAAGAAGGCCAATCCATAGTGTTAAAAAATTACGTCCGACGGATATCATTTGTTTAGTCTGTTTGCAAATTCACAGAATTTCAGTTGATTTCATAGGTTTTTTTATCTTCTGAGAGTGTAGGATGAAGCAAACCAATAAATTGCAAGCACTGCCACTAACTTTGCTATCAAGAAAGTATACATGCCAGTAAGAAACAATTATCTCCCTTGCTAATAATGCCCAAGGAAAGAAGAGAAACAAAGGATTGGCCATCATACATGGTGACATATGTGAGCAAGTACTGGAAACAGAATTTGGCATCAAACAAAGGTAACAACATCATGTTTTTGTTATACTTCTCCAACTCAACAGGGAGTGTTTATTTCTGAATTTGAAAAGAGTCAAGTAAAATGATAAAATTTCCATAGAAGCACCAACAGGTCTTACATGGATTAATTGGATATGCATAAAAAATATAAATCCTTATCTCTATGAAAAAATAACTAAACTGGTCAATGAGATAGAGATCCCAACCTTCTCCATCTTGATCCATTGCATATGCCACATCTTTAGATGATTCCCACTCACTACTTCGCTTTCTCCCTTCTCTACTTGAGGATGCAACTTGTATCGAGGCATATCGTATTGCTTCATCATGTGCAGCATCACGTGGGTCCATTTATCTATCTGATAACGATGATACAGATCCTAGCAAGAATATTCACCCCAATCAATAATGAGCAGTTAATTGAATCCTTCAGGCGTGTATACATGAAAATTAAAAAAGACACCTGCACATTTACCATCACTATAATTTTCTTGATGGAATGGAGTTTTAGGCTCGTTGATTTTATGCCTTATAGGTTTATCGGCCTATATTTCTTCTAATTTTATTTCATCCCAGATAACTTGGGCCCTTCTTGCAATCATTTATATAAAAAATGGGAAGAATAAACAAATATACGAACCATGCTTTGAAATAAATATTTATATATGCACTTCTAAGATACTAAACATTGACTCAAAGGAAAATCATCTCTATTTCCTTTCGTTTCATACCAATAGGTTTAGACTCTAGAGTGTACAATTCTAATATAGGTACTTTCTCATGAAATCTGTGATATAAGCTAAGTGTTCCAACAACAAGAAATCTTGGCCTATACGCTCTTGATAAATTTAAAATTAATATTCTGAGTCACTTTTTGATTAAAAACAAAATATATGAACAAATTTGACTAAGCATGTCCATCTTCAATGTAAAAGGTAGACCATTCTACAGGACAGGATTTTAGGATCATAACATAAAAAAAAGGCTATCAACAGTACAATAAAGAACAGAGGAATCAATTTAACAATAGTATGCCCAAGCTATGGAACCTCAAAAAGTATGAAACTCTATTGAATTTTCTAGTTGTTATTGTCCACTTCCAAGCATCCTCCACCACAAGATAGTTTCATCAGCCCCAGTTCTATATCCTTATTATGAATGCACATAGGACTTGTGGAAGCTAACATAATTGTTTCCCAAACTCAACCTTTGATCATACATAAGAAGTTGGAAGTGGAAACCAAAATTATGCACTGCTCCAAAATAGAAAAATAAAGGAGATGTATTTGTACCCCAGTTAAAATGATTTTGACTGTGAGATGGAAAAGCTCAGGGATCAAACATAGCTATATGCTTATTATGTTAAGTTTAAACCAAATAGACTAGCAAGATCACTGAAAGAAACATAATCACAAGATAGACACAGAATATACCCTGGGAAACCCTCATGGGGTAGTAAACCCAGCAAAGCTTTCCTCAATAAGATGATCAACCAAAATACAAGATGTGCTCCAAGACTTAACCTCCTTCTCCAACTCCTGTGCAGAACTCTCAGACAAGTGCGCTACTTTTCTGAGTTGTGAGTGTGTGTATCAAATGAGGAGCTCTCCTCCTCTATGTATACTAATCCTCAACTGACTAAAATCCCTAATGGGGCCGAACTCTCCTGGAGAAGTCTAATAACCCCTAAAATATAATATTAGGGCCTACCCCCACATGGTTGGTCTAATAACCCTAGTTACCACAACTCCTCGGAGGAATAAACATCTCCGGATACATAATAGAGTCACCTCGGAGGGATGGAACATCTCCGGAATAATAATGTACAAATATAATATTCTTAGAAGTTACAATATTCAACACTCCCCCTTAACGATAAGGATATTATAACAACATCTGCAGGAGCAAGGAGTCCTCAACTACATCATACATGATACATCTATAAATCATCGAAAGCTTTCTTCAACTCATTATTATCAGTAGCTGAACCAGTTACTGGAACATCATCAGCATCGTCATCGCACGATCAGCAACATCGTCATCACACGATCATCAGCATATTCATCACACGATCATCAGTATCGTCATCACACGATCAGCAGTATCGTCATCACACGATCATCAGCATCGTCATCACATGATCATCAGCATCGTTATCACACAATCATCAGCATCGTCATCACATGATCAGCAGCATCGTCATCACACGATCATCAACATCGTCATCACACGATCATCAGCATCGTTATCACATGATCATCAGCATCGTCATCACACGATCAGCAGCATCGTCATCACACGATCATCAGCATCGTCATCACACGATCATCAGCATCGTTATCACACGATCATCAGCATCGTCATCAGACGATCAGCAGCATCGTCATCACACGATCATCAGCATCGTCATCACATGATTAGCAGCATCGTCATCACACGATTAGCAGTTTACAGGATGATCAATCCTGCTCTCTTTAGGACATAGGTCTATGGATGATACAATCCAGATCAAGTTTCAGGATGATCAGTCCTTATCACTTTAAGACAAGTCTCATGTCTAGGGACAATGCAATCCCATCATGTACATTTTGAACCCAGTTCATGGACGATGCAGTCCTCACTTACATTTTGAACCCAGTTCATGGACGATGCAGTCCTCACGTACATTTTGAACCCAGTTCATGGACGATGCAGTCCTCACGTACATTTTGAACCCAGTTCATGGAGGATGTAGTCCTCACATACATTTTGAACCAAGTTCATGGACGATGCAGTCCTCACGTACATTTTGAACCCAGTTCATGGACGATGCAGTCCTCATGTACATTTTGAACCCAGTTCATGGACGATGTAGTCCTCACGTACATTTTGAACCCAGTTCATGGACGATGCAGTCCTCACGTACATTTTGAACCTAGTTCAGGTACAATGCAGTCCTATCTTCAATTTTTGGAGACATCAGTCTATGGCTCAATTCTGGGACCGAGGTCCGGGGAAGATGCAATCCCCTACCTATTCATTCAGGACTTCATTCTCGGAGACATCATGTTTATGGCTCTCTTTAGGCCTAAAGTCTAGGGATGATCCATTCCTCTCATGTCCATCAAAGACTTCATTTTCGAAGACATACATCTACGACTCTCTTTAGAACAAGTGTTCAAGGATGATACAATCCCTCTTCTTTCTCGGAGATACTTGTCTACGGCTCTCTTTAGAACTTGTGTTCAAGGATGATGCAATCCTCACATGTATTCTCATCCATCATCAAAATCATGTATTCTCACTAATACATCTAGCATCAAAAACATGTATTCTCACTAATACATCTAGCATCAAAAGCATGTATTCTCACTAATACATCTAGCATCAAAAGCATGTATTCTCACTAATACATCTATCATCAAAAGCATGTATCAAAAGCATGTATTCTCACTAATACATCTAGTATCAAAAGCATGTATTCTCACTAATACATCTATCATCAAAAGCATGTATTCTCACTAATACATCTAGTATCAAAAGCATGTATTCTCACTAATACATCTATCATGAAAAGCATGTATTCTCACTAATACATCTAGCATCAAAAAAATATATAAGAGTCCTGAATCTAAATATATCTGAGTATCCAAGTGTAGTAGACAGGTATCCTCATCAATGATCTTTGTTGTTGATGAGACAAACTCATCAACAGAGATAATACTACTCCCCCTTTCAAGGAGGGTCCTTTTGAACTACTCCAAGCTTGTCTCGGAAGTATTAAAATTTTACTCGAGACAGAGGTTTGGTCAAGATGTCAGCAATTTGATCCTCAGTGCTCACATACTCGAGCTTGATAACTCCTCTCTGCACCATATCTCGTATATAAAAGTATCGGATCTCAATGTGTTTTGACCTGTCATGGAATACAGGATTTTCTGTCATCTTAATGCAGCTTTGATTGTCACACATAATCACAGTGGGATCCATTTCTAAGTCAAACACTTCAGATAATAGTTTTCGAAGCCACACTACTTCACAGCTGGCAGAGTAGGCAGCTATATATTCTTCTTCAGCAGTACTGAGGGCCACACTAGATTGTTTCTTGCTGAACCATGAGATCATGGCGGATCCAAGACCATAACATCCACCTGATGTACTCTTTCTGTCTGAGACACTTCCTTCCCAATCAGAATCTGAGTAACCATGTAACCTGAGTTCATGACCTCCAAGATAATATAGACCAAAATCCAATGTACCTTTTAGGTATCTCATTACATGCTTTGCAGCTATTAAATGAACCTTTCTAGGTTCTACTAGATACTGACTTAGAGTATTTACAGCAAATCATATATCTGGCCTAGTATTTGTTAAATACATCAATGACCCAATGATTTGTCTATATAGAGTTAGGTCTACTAGTTCCGATGAGTCATCAACTAATAACTTCAGGTTGGAGTCCATGGGAGTGGCCATGGGTTTACATTCCAACATATCAAATCTTTTTAGAATCTCCACAGCATACTTACCTTGATTCAGGAAGATTCCTTTTGGTTCTTGCCATACTTCTAGACCTAAGAAGTAGTGCATTAATCCGAGATCTTTCATCTCGAATTCTGATGAAAGCTTCTTCTTGCTTTCAATAATTTGTTTCTCATTTCCGGTTAGAAATAGATCGTCTACATATAACAACAGTATAACTGGTTCATCATCCATCACTTTGAGATAAAGATTTGGGTCAGCTTTACTCTTGGTAAAACCCATGCTAGTTAAGAAATTGTCAATCCTTCCATACCAAGCCCTGAGAGCTTGCTTCAACCCATATAATGCCTTTTTCAGTTTGCATACATGAGTTCTTCCGTCTTTAACCTCAAACCCTTGTGGTTGTTCTATGTACACTTCTTCTTCAATTACACCATTCAGAAAAGCTGTCTTAACATCCATTTGGTGTAATTTCCACTTCATCATAGATGCAAGTGCCATGATAGTTCTAATTGAAGTATACCTAGCAACTGGTGCAAATGTTTCTCTTCATAGTCAATTCCCTCCTTCTGAGAGAATCCTCTGGCTACAAATCTTGCCTTATATTTTTCAATGCTACCATCTGCAACATGTTTTATCTTGAAAATCCATTTGGAAGAAACCACACTTTTATCTTTTGGTTTGGGAACTATATCCCAAACATCATTTTTCATTATTGACTGATATTCTTCTGTCATTGCTTCTACCCATTCTTTCTTCTGAGATGCCTCTTCATAGCTAGTAAGTTGTTGATCCACAAGATCACACATCAAGGCCATATAGTTGGACACTAGCTTTGGTTTCTTTCTTTCTCTAGTGGAGCCTTCAGGATCTACATATCTTTCAGCTCCTTGAATAATGTCTCTAGCCCATGTTGGCCTTCTTTTCTTAGATAAATCTGTAATAGGAAGTTCTTGTGGTTCCAACATGTCATGATCCTCTGGTGAATCATCTTCAGGGATGTGCACAGCCTCTGTGATCCTAGGAGATGTATCTTCTTCATATATTTCTTCAAGTTGGCACTTCCTGGATTTCTTGAGAGCTGTTTCTTCATCAAATGATACATCTCTACTTATTTCTATATGATGAAAACCTGGTATGTAGATTCTGAAGGCTTTGGATGATTCACAATAACCAACAAATATTCCCTTCTTACCAGAAGGATCCAACTTGGTTCTCTTTTCTTTTGGAATGTGGATCTACACAGGACACCCAAATATTTTAAGATGACTTACCTCAGGCTTGTTTCCCGTAAACACCTCTTCTGGAGTTTTGAAATCAAGAGCACTATGAGATAGTCTATTTTGCACATATACTGTTGTCTTGGCTGCTTCAGCCCATAGATACATGGGAAGATCTTGGTCATGTATCATAGTCTTTACAGCTTCCATGATAGTTCTATTTTTCCTCTCAGCCACCCCATTTTGTTGGGGATTGTAGGGAGTGGTTAGTTCCCTTTTAATTCCAGCTTCCTTACAAAAGTCTTCAAAGTCCTTTGAAGTATATTCTCCACCATTATCTGTTCAGAGAATCTTGATTCTCTTTTCTGAGAGATTTTCTATTAGAGCCTTGAATTCTTTGAATTTTCCAAAGACTTCATTCTTACCTTTTAGGAAGTATATCCAAGTTTTCCTTGAATAGTCATCAATGAATGAAAGATAGTATTCAAACCCACTTAGAGAAGTGGTGGGCATTGTTCCACATACATATGAGTGTATTAGCTCCAAAATGTTCTTAGTCTTTGTTTCACTCTTTGGAAAGGGGTTCTTGACATTCTTCCCTTTCTTACATCCTTTACATGAGCCATCATGATCACCCTTCAAATTTGGTAATCCTATGACCACCTTGCTTACATAGGGTAAGGATTTGTAGTTAATGTGATCTAATCTTCTATGCCATAACTCACTGGGGCTAGAAACCTCATGAGCAAGGGCAGCTTCTGGATGACCCTTGAGTTTATAGAGACCTCTGTCTTCTTCACCAATGATAGCTGCATCTTTGATTGATTTTCCTTTGGACCACATAAGTACTTGTCCATCTATGAAAGCCACTCTGAAACCTTTCTTGTCTAGTGCTGAGATAGAGAGTAGGTTCTTCTTTAAACCTGGCACATATAAGACTTCTTTCATTTTCAAGGGTGTTCTAGAATCAAGCTTGTAGTTTGCTTCACCAATTCCCTTGATGGGATATTGATAATCATCTCCTAGAGATACCTTTTGAGGGGAAGACTTTTCTTCAATTCTTGAGAGAGATTTCTTTTGACCTGACATGTGTTTTGAACCACCAATATCAATGAGCCATGTATCTTCTCCAGGAGACACAGATCCAGAGAGTGCAGAGAATAGGACATATTCTTCTGGATCTTCTCTCTTTACTTTAGATATTTTCTTTTGAGGCCTTTCTTCTTCTTCTTCTTCTTCTTCTTCTTCTTCTTCTTCTTCTACTTCTTCTTCACTCTCATCCTCTGCCATATGTGCATGATGTCTTTTGTGAACAAACTTATTCTTCTTCCTTTCTGGAAGAGTACAGTCTCTAGCATAGTGTCCTAGTTTAAAACAATTATAACATTGGACTGTGGAGAGATCTCTTTCTGAGTTTGTTCCTCCTTTCCTTTTGAATCTATGCGAGGGTTGAGACTTCTTGTGGTTCACTTTCTTGAAGTGACCCTTCTTACCTCTTTTGGTGTGGGTGGCTAAGGCTTGATCATCCTCTTTGAGAAGAGCCTCTCTATTGGCTACCCTAGCCTCTTCTTGAACACAATCCTCCCATACTACGTCAAACTTCATGCTTTCTTTTCTGGCACACATAGTTTGTATGAATGATTCCCAGGGTCTAATGAGACCATTTAGAGCATTCATCACAAGCTCATCTTCATCAAGAGTATCACCAATGGCATCTAGTTGTTCCTTGATTAGAGAGACCATTGATAAGTAGTCTTGAATGGACTCTCCTTTGTGAATCTTGGTATTCTTCAACTGAGTCCTTAGATTCATCTTCCTATTGATGTTCTTTCCTTCATACATTCTTCCTAGGGCATCATACATTTCCTTTGGAGTCTTCTTGGAGGCCACTTGGGGAATCAAGTGGTCTTTAATAGAATCAGCTATGATTCTCTTTTCCCTAATCAAATCCTTCATATGCTTTTCTTTGGCTTCATCTCCTTCCGGTTCTGCAACTTCATCCTTGATATAATGAACAAGATCATTCTCTCCAAGAATGAGACCAATTCTGTATTTCCATGCCCGAAAATTCTCTATACCTTCTAGCTTGTCTTCAAGCTTAGTGTTTGGAGCCATCTTCTCTTGGGGGATTCCAAGAGACAATGTAGTACTTACCTGGAAATATTACCTTTTTACTTTTCCGGATCTTGGGACAAAATTTCTGGTTTATCGCACTTTTGGTAGAATTAGGGTTTGACTTTCCTGGAGTTCTACCCAACCAAAAAGTTCGATCTAGGGCTCAAAATATTGGTCTTGAGAAGGGCTATCCAGCCATGTAATCAGAATTCAACAATACCAACTTTTTGCTGAAACCCATTTCTGGTTTATCGCACTTTTGGTAGAATTAGGGTTTGACTTTCCGGGAGTTCTACCCAACCAAAAAGTTCAATCTAGGGCTCAAAATATTGGTATTGAGAAGGGCTATCCAGCCATGTAATCAGAATTCAACAATACCAATTTTTGCTGAAACCCTAAACTTCACCGGAGAGAGAGAGAGAGATTCTTACCTTGTCAAAGATGTCCTATTCAGTCTAGCTCTGATACCATGTTAAGTTTAAACCAAATAGACTAGCAAGATCACTGAAAGAAACATAATCAAAAGATAGACACAGAATATACCCTGGGAAACCCTCATGGGGTAGAAAACCCAGCAAAGCTTTCCTTAATAAGATGATCAACCAAAATACAAGATGTGCTCCAAGACTTAACCTCCTTCTCCAACTCCTGTGCAGACCTCTCAGACAAGTGCTCTACTTTTCTGAGTTGTGAGTGTGTGTATCAAATGAGCATCTCTCCTCCTCTATTTATACTAATCCTCAACTGACTAAAATCCCTAATGGGGCCGACCTCTCCTGGAGAAGTCTAATAACCCCTAAAATATAATATTAGGGCCGACCCCCACATGGTGGGTCTAATAACCCTAGTTACCACAACTCCTCGGAGGAATAAACATCTCCGGATACATAATAGAGTCACCTCGGAGGGATGGAACATCTCCGGAATAATAATGTACAAATATAATATTCTTAGAAGTTACAATATTCAACATATTAAACACCCATGCTCTCACAATGGCTTGGGAGATTAGTTTCTCCACAATTGCATTGATTCAGTAAAAGAACGGTCCAAATCTAACAATTTTACCAAGCAATATATACAGTATTGATATGAAAATAAATAATAGGAAATGTAATTCCATGGCATTTCCATCCTTCATGTCCATACAAAGTTTTCCACAATTCCAATTCCATTAGGTTTCCAACATAACTGACACAGAAATAGCACTTCTAGATAAAATAAATCAGGACCCTTCTCACAGATTCTCCAGGTTGATTAAATAAGAATCACAAATTTTCATCCATAATTGATTGAAAAAAAATCCAGAGAAATATTTTGCAAATGGAAAAATGGACTTTGAATGATGCATGCAAAACCTGTGACTAGAGATATCACTTTACCATGTCATGGTTTTATTGAGAATATGATATGATTCTGAATAGTGATTAGTGATTACTACTAATTTAATACATAATCAAGTAACATTGAAACATGAAATAGTGAATAGGATAGCTCGAGTGGTTGAGTGCTTTGAGCTTCATGCAAGAATTCTCTAGGTCGATCCCCTGTGCTGGATGAAAACTGCATGCATCACATGATGTCCCTAATAGGTTAGGAACCATAATCAACACTGACGGTTTTACACTCGGTACTATTGCAAAATGAATAGAGTGCCTTGGAGGTTTCTGTAGAAGTTTTTCATTGGAAAAAAATATCGAAACATGAAATGCAAGAGTACCTTATTAGGTGAGGGAAAAAAGTTCTCCATTTTGGTTGCTAGGGTTCCTAAAAGAGAATTCTTCCATAAAATTTATCATATATATTGTACATGTATATTTATATAGACAGACTAGACCGTGAACTAGAATGAAAATTTCCCATCAGGTCATCATATCAAAGACAAACTCGTGTACATGTACTGTACAACTCAGGTCTAATCCACTTTATAGTAAAGAGAGTAGGAAATGCTAAAAAAAATGATAAAATCCCATGACATATACATAATACACTCTTAAATACTTGTCTTATAAAGTACAACAATTCAACCATTTTCTAAGATATGCACAAGATAGATAGACTATGCAGCAGGATTTCATCTCTCACTTTACCAATTCAATTACATAGATTCATCAAACATTCTATCCTGGTACATATATGTATCCATTAAAGACCACTCGGTTTAAACCTTGAAATATTTTTTTTATTCCAAAGAGTACTTGTGGTTCACCAGGGAGAGTTGTGGCATGTCAGATCACCAACCAAGGTTGAATTCCCTGATGGGGATGAATTACTGTCTACTTTAGGTGCAAACATTGGGTAATTTGCAGAAGCGTTTCCCCCATGATGTGGAATATTAGCCAAACAAAAGTGCATATGTTCTTCAATGGCAACTCCATTCTAATTTCAGCATAAGGGCCAGACAAGCTAGCCATGTGGATATGATTATAGCTTGCATTCATCCCATTAGTCAGTGCCGCATCAAGGCTATCCTTTTGAACTTTTCCATTAGAACTAAGCTAGTAATACTCGAAACATTTTAACACAGTTACTTCATATTGAGTTGTCAACGACAAAGGGGGCTTCAATTTCATAATATTTGGGTTAGCAGAGTCTAATACCAACATCGGTAATTTAGTATTTGAGAAAGCATGACTTGATACCTAAATAAATATGTCAAAATATAGTCATTTAATATTATAATTATCCATTGGGAAAATTGTTTATAGGTCTTGAAAAGTCAAATCTGCAAGCCCAGAACAGAGGAATCAAGGTAAACCAATAACACATGAAAATCAAGTAAAAAAACATAATGGAAGAAAAAAATAACAATATTTTACATGACGAATCAAGGCATAACAAAACAAGATTTATCAATAAATGATGAATCATACAAAATACTGAATATCATATGAATAAAGACACTTCATGAGAACAAAAATTTGATATTGATACACTCATCAAAAGCTTGTTCTGTAAGCACAACATACTAGCAGATAATATAAGCATTTCTCTCCAGTTATTTTCCAACATATATACCCCCTCAATACTGAATTCCACAGTTCAAGAATTTTATGTAATTTGTTGATGCGAAAACCATAAATGGATTAACTCTCATTCACTTGGTCACCTAGGTAACTAGCCATGATTGCTGATCGGTTTCCTAGAAGTACCACTTGGGTATGTGGCATGTCTTCAATCTAACAACCACTGATTCTCCCCTAGATAGAGGACTTTATTGATGCTCCATCTACCATAACCATCTATTTGAAGCTGATTCCTTGGACAATCTCTCACTATCATATTGCCATCAGCCTCTTTCTTTGCAAGTAGATTATGGTTGGATTCTAAATCGCCTTCATATGTCACTACAAGGGGGATTCAAAATTGCCCTTGTATGTTACAACGAGGGGGGGTTTAGAATCGCCCTCATAGTTACCTACGAGGGGGGTTTAGAAATACCCTCATAGGAGGGTTTGTAACTACCCCCAATGGTTTGTAATAAGGAATTTTAGGAGGGGTTCTGAACTGCCCCCATAGGTTTCTATGAGGGGGGTTTAGAACCACCCCTAAAAGTCACTTTGTTTGTTTTTTCGGGGGAGAAATGCCCCCAAAAGTCACTTTTAGCATAATTTTTTATCTCTTCCAAAACCTCCCTTAAAATTCCAAACTTTTAGCATCGGTGCTATTGGGGGCGGTTTTGTTAATACCGCCACCAAAGTTTTGTAAGATGAAGTTTTAGGGGGGGTTTAGAACTACATGTTAAATTTTCATAATTTACTTCAATCTGATCTAGGATCTTAACTGAGAGAACAACATGTACAGCAAATCTACAGCATATCAATCATGGACACAATAATGCAAGCACATAGGAGACACAAAGTTTACTTGGGTAAAACCATAAAGGTGAAAAACCCCAATAACTTCCTCAAAGATAGATAGAGCAATGATACAACCAGAATACAAGAGATAGTCTTCTCCTAGCAGCAAAGCCTCCTCCTCCACAAGTGTGCCACTCTCCCAAGTGTGAGTGAGAGAATAGAATGTGTAAAATGAGAGAGACACACTCTCTATTTATACACAAACTTGACTTGACCTTTACTCAAATAGGTCGGCCTCAACTTAACCACTTAACATAATGCTGACTGGGCCGACCCCCACTAGGGTGGTCTAATAACCCTTTGACCCACATGGCCGACCCCCAATAGGGTGGTCTAATAACCCTTTGACCCACATGGCCGACCCCCAATAGGTTTGTCTAATAACCCTTTGACCCACATGACTTATACAGGGCCGACCCCAAAAAGGTGGTCTAACAACCCATCAAGTATAAGTTACGACACTTACAATATAAATGACGACAATTCCGTATAGAGGAATAATAACATCTCTATAGGAATACAATATACATATATGTGAAATACATTCCGAAGTTACATATACATCAACACTCCCTCTTAACTAGGAAGGTATTTCTCGACACATGTCTTCTAGCACAAGTCATCTTCTTTGGATCATCATCAGTGAATCATCATCCTCGAATCATCGTCATCGTCACTGCTGCTGCTATCTCAATCAATCTTTGAATCTACTTGTCATAGGAAGTTCTACAGAGCCAGTCCTTTTTCATACTGGATGTAGGCCCACCACCTGCAGGTTTTCATCATCTGTGCGAATGGTGTGATAGAGGTGGCCTATCAGGACTAATTTTATGTTTGGATGCAATACCGAAAAGAGTATCCTAGGAACATTTATGTTCCTAAGCACGACCGGCAAGATCTCCCAGGACTAATTACATGCATCTCCTCCACAATACCTTTAAAGAGCATCCCAGGAACATTTATGTGCCGCAGCATGACCGACAAGATCTCTAAAGAGCATCCCAGGACTTATTACGAGCATACAGCTCAACCTCTCGGATCTCCAGGACTGATTACATGTGGATCGACAAAACCTTTAAAGAGCATCCCAGGAACATTTATGTGCCGCAACATGATCGGCAAGATCTCTAAAGAGCATCCCAAGACTAATTACGAGCACATAGCTCAACCTTCCAGATATCTAAGACTGATTACATGTCTCTGTAGTAATACCTCATCCCAGGACTGATTACGAGCACACAGCTCAACCTATTGGATATCTGAGGACTGATTACATACTACATAGAAATACCGCAAAAAGTACCCCAGGAACATTTATGTGCCGCAGCACGACCGGCAAGATCTCCCAGGACTGATTACATGCTATTTGCACAACCTGCCACATATCATCTCTGACCTCCAAGTATCAACCTGATACTCATGATCCCATGGATCATCATTGCACAAAGCATCATCCTGATGCTCATGATCACACTGATCATCATCACTGTACCATCCTGATACATATCATCTGGAGCAACATCCTGAAGCTCGTCATCATGATCATCCTGATCATACAATGCATCCACCTGATGCATACGAAGTATCTACCTGATACATATCATCATACATGATCCACCTAATCATACAGTGTATCCACCTGATACAAATACAAATACATGATCCACCTGATCATATCTGATACATATCAACATACATGATCTACCTGATCATACAATGTATCCACCTGATACATATACAGATACATGGTCCAAGCATCCAACATGATGCATATACAAAATACATGCAAATGATCCAACTGATCATATCCAGCATCCAACATGATGCATACATACATATACATATAAATGATCCAACTGATCATATCCAGCATCATCCTGATGCATATACAGAGTAGTAACTGGAGCATCATCCTGATGCTCTTCATCCATGATCCTCCTGATCATCATAGCATCGTCCTCTTCAGATCATCTCATCGTCCATGAAGCACATCCCAGATGCACATCATCCAGTACTTACACCACCGACATGGGAGAACACATCTACCACCATTCGAGGAAGGCTCCAGCCCTTAATTTTTCACCATGGGAGAACACATCTACCACCATGTGAAAAATGGCTTAGCAATTATATCACGACCAAGGGAGAACACATCAACCATGTCAGAAAATCTCATGTGCATTTACATATTCCAGACTCATCACTTCCCTTTGGAAGGAACCTTGATCTAAAGTGCACCAAGCCTCTCTTTGAAGTACTCAAACTCCACTCTGGCCAACAGCTTGGTCAATACATCTGCAACCTGCTCATCCGTCGCAACATACTCTGCTTTGGCTGTACTCAGTGCTATGCAGGACTGCTTCCTGCTAAAACAAGAGATCACACCTGATCCCATAATGAAGCAACACCCAAAAGTGCTCTTCCTATCTGCATCACTACCTTCCCAATCTCAGAATATGCTTTACAGCAACCAGGTGAACATCTCTCGGATCCGTCAGGAATTGGCTCAATGTGTTCACCGCAAAGCAAATATCTGGTCTCATGTTCGTCAAGTACATAGAGGACCCAATCATCTGATGATACATCGTGACATCGACCAGATCAGATGAAGCATCACACATAAGCTTCAGGTTTGATGCCATAGATGTGGCCATAGCCTTGCAGTCCATCATCCTGAACCTCTTCAGAATCTCTACTGCATACTTCCCTTTGTCCAAGGAAGATTCCATATGTATTCTGCCACACCTCCATACCAAGAAAATAGTGCATCATCCCCAAGTCCTTCATCTCGAACTTAGCTGCAAGCTTCCGTTGCATGTCGGCAATCAATCTATCATCTCTTGTTAAAAACAGGTCATCCACATACAATAAGAGTATCCCTAGATTGCCTACCTCAACCTTGTAGTAAAGATTTTAACCCGCTTTACTCTTGGTAAATACCAAACTGGATAGAAAGCTTCCTATCCTACCATACCAAGTTCTGCACATATATGATTTCCTATCATGTGTCTCAGAACCAAGTGGCTGCTCCACATACACTTCTTCTTCAACTACACCATTCAAGAAAGCTATCTTGAAATCCATCTGGTGTATCTTCTATTTCATCACTTTTATATTTCTCTATGCTGCCATCTGCAGCATGCTTGATCTTGATAGATCCATATGGAAGTCATAACAAACTTCCCTTCAGGTCTTGGGACTACATCCCAAATATCATTCTTCATGATCGACGGATCATGGCATTCTTCCCATATCTTGGGAACTTCAATATCTTCAATAGATCATTTTGTTGCTGAACAAATGTTGTAGTTCTTCTTTTGTAGATGATGGCATACGATCTTTCCTACACAACAAGTTAAATTGCATGATTAGAAAACATCTCATAGTTTTCAGAACAAATTCTTACACATAAAGAAATATGTCATACAGTCATGCAATTATCTTAGCCAATGCTTCAATACAACATTTATCCATATCCCATAACTTTCTAGATGCCTTCCAATCTCTACCAGAACATTGTTAAGAGCGTGCACAACTCCCAACATGTCAGCAAAGAGGTTTCATTCTAGATAAGTAGCAATGGAATGTTGTACAATGCCATAGGCCACTTACCCATGCATATTAGTAGTATACTGTTCATCAATGCAACTATTCTAATATGCATAATACACAACCTAATTCTAGGAACATCGGTATATACATTATTGAACAGTATTATTTAAACAATAAAATATGCAAGTAATGACAATTCAAATACTTATCTTTGTTTTTTTGTTGGGTTGACTCCCTCTCAGTCTTTGCTTATTTTCTGCAACTCCATTCTTATGTGGATTGTGAGAAGTGGTCAACTCCCTCTGAATATCTGCATCCTTGCAGAAACTACTGAAGTGTGCTCCCTCTTGATCTTTGCTTCTTGGATTACCTGTCCTTGAACTCACATCCATCCTTAATCACTATGCATGCTTATTAGTGTCATCATTGTGTTATCCTTGAGGTTTCATACATAATCACACATTTATTAGTATAATCCTAATACTATCAAAACACAATAATCTTAAACATGTATATTCATGATCATTCACAGATAATAAACATTAGTATTCAAGGTTTTAGGGAAGTCTTCTTTTACTCATACATATTCTTATTTGATCATAGGACTCTTCTGGTTAGTTGAATCATCAATCAAGATAAGAGATATAATATGCATAAAACCCGTGATTATTCAAACCTCTACCTTCATGATTCTTCTGGTTAGTCATATCATCAATTATGGTAAGAAACATAATATGCATACAACCATGATTATTCAAACCTATGACTTCATGAATAATAATTATCAACAACACAACAGTATAAGATCCTAACACAAGGTACGATTCTAGGTTGATATAGGAAAAACATACCTGGATTAGCATGCTAGCTAGTTATGTCTAACATACCCGCATAATGTCTTATGGTTCTCTTCAGTGACTTGTGCTAGTAACCTGCATGTCTCATAAGTTAACCATTGTAGAACCAAGTTATAACTACCTCGAAAGTAGATCTTCTATATGCTCCATGACAATGGATGAATCTTTGTCTTCATGTCACCATGAGCATATGTTCTTGAAGTAGAACATGATTTGACTTTCTTGGTGTACCTTTTGTGTTAGCAAACAACATAAACCTCATACAACATCACAATGCATTAGTACAATCATAAGTGTCAAAACCTTAATCAATGAATATCTTATATTAAGGTGATACGACAAGTCCAGTAATTAATCAAGATTGTACTGTAATGATATGAAGACAAACAAATGATAAACTTAACCATGAAACATACCTGTAAGCCATACCTGTCAAGATTGCTTGTAATCTTCTTATGGAAGGCCTTAGCCTCATCTCCCTCTGAGATAGGAACTTCTTCACTTATGCAGGTGACCAATCCATCTTCTTCTAGGATTAACCCAATCCACTTGATTTGCAAGAACTAGACCTGGAGTTGGATTAGGGTTTGTCAAAGAAACCCCAAAAATTCAAACTTTAAATTTCAAACTTCCGAAAGGATAGAAATATGCGCCTTGATGAGATGATCAAGTTGGCATATTTAGAATTTGAAAACTGCAAAGTTTCACCCCTCAAAATTGCCTTTTAGATTTCCGAATTCATTAGGGAGGACCCTGAATTAGGGTTTGAGTTTCCTGGAGCTTCACCCAACCAAAATATTTGATTCAAAACTCTAAGGTTCAATTTTTCTGAGGAGCTTCCAGCCATGGTCACAGATTTCCAAAATTCCAATTTTTGCAGAAGCCCTAATTTTCCATCATTCTGATCAAAGTCCCGAACTGGGGTTTTATCAAGCCTGGCCTTCTTCCCAATCAAAAAATATGATATTGGTCTCTAAATTTCGATTTTGATGAGTAGCATCCAGCCGTGGTCTCCGATTACAAAAATTCCAACTTTCTCCGAAACCCTAAATTCCGGAAGCCATGAATGAAGGTACTCAAAAATAATTCTGTTTTGACAGAAATATGTACCTGATTGTTTCTGGTGTAACTCCGAACTTTTCAATCCACAGGGTTTGAAATTTTTTTTTGACATAGCCCGACCTGTTATATTTCCATCCCGACAAGTCTGACCTCAATTGGATTCTCTGAGAGAGAGTTATGCCAAGTGTCGCAACGTGACCTATTTATGGGATAATACAGGAGAGCGAACTTGTACGGCATGCCACGTGTCACTATTTCAACTTCGACCTCTAAAACATTTTCCTAAGATATCCATACTTGTTATCTTTCCATCTCAATAGGTCTGACCACAATTGGATTCTCTGAGAGAGAGTTATGCCATGTGTCGGAACGTGACTTTTTTATGGGATAATACAGGAGAGCGAACTTGTACGGACTGCCACGTGTCACTGGTTCAACTTCGGCCTCTGAAATATTTTCCTGAGATATTACAGTATGTGTACTACCTGTCACTTTTTATGAAATTTCATTTGGAGCTTCCTAGCCCAAGTTATGACCTTTTTCCCAAGGACACCTGATTTTGACTCAGATCTGGAAGAGGCAGAAACCCTATATTGTACAGATCATAAATCACAGAGTACAACGAATTAGAGGTTTTCCTTTGGAGAAAAGGTACATGGGGATCTGATATTCGACCTATAAAAGTTTCAGATCTGACAACTTTGCCAAAATGTATCTATAGCGAAAGTGCTACGATGACTGGTTTTTTCTATATCAAGCCCTAACATCGTAAGTGCAACAAGTGTCATACATGCCATATCATGCCTTCTTTCAGGCTAGATCTGATACCATGTTAAATTTTCAGAATTTACTTCAATCTGATCTAGGATCTTAACTGAGAGAACAACATGTACAACAAATCTACAGCATATCAATCATGGACACAATAATGCAAGCACACAAGAGACACAGAGTTTACTTGGGGAAAACCATAAAGGTGAAAAACCCCAATAAGTTCCTTAGAGATAGATAGAGCAATGATACAACCAGAATACAAGAAATAGTCTTCTCCTAGCAGCAGAGCCTCCTCCTCCACAAGTGCGCCACTCTCCCAAGTGTGAGTGAGAGAATAGAATGTGTAAAATGAGAGAGACACACTCTCTATTTATACACTAACTTGACTTGACCTTTACTCAACTAGGTCGGCCTCAACTTAACCACTTAACATAATGCTGACTGGGCCAACCCCCACTAGGGTGGTCTAATATCCCTTTGACCCACATGGCCGACCCCCAATAGGGTGGTCTAATAACCCTTTGATCCACATGGCCGACCCCCAATAGGGTGGTCTAATAACCCTTTGACCCACATGACTTATACAGGGCCGACCCCAACAAGGTGGTCTAATAACCCATCAAGTATAAGTTACGACACTGACAATATAAATGACGACACTTCCATATAGAGGAGTAATAACATCTCTATAGGAATACAACCACTTCTGTATAGAGGAATAATAACATCACTATAGGAATACAATATACATATATGTGAAATACATTCCAAAGTTACATATACATCAACACTACACCCATAGACACATATGAGGGGGGTTTGTAGCCACCCCTAAAGTTTTGTAATAAGGATTTTAGGGGGGGTTTGGAACCACCCCCATAGGTGTCTATGCGGGGGGTTAAGAACCACTCTCAAAAGTCACTTTTAGGGGGGGTTCAGAACCGCCTCCAAAAGTCACTTTTAGGGACGGTTTTGATCTCTTCTAAAACCGCCCATAAAATTTCAAACTTTTAATATCTATGCTATTGAGGGAGGTTTTGTAAATACTGCCACCAAATCCAAAACTGCCCCCAAATGTTATTTTTGGAGGCAAAAGACAACCCTCCCTAAAAGCCAAATTTGTTGTAGTGGCCTGTTTTGGGACGAAACCCTCCTATCTCTCCGAAGGATGAACTACACCGAGCATCGATTACCCTCCCCAAGCTCATTAAAAAATAAAAGAGGTACTCATCAATCATGATGGGAAAAAGGAAAGAGTTTGTGTTTCATAGTAATTATGGTAGTACTTAGTCACTCTTGAACATGGCACTTGTTTGCATATGCATCCAGTATTTGGGTAATCTGTTTGTCTTCAAGTCACACCAATTCCATGATTCCTTTCACTCCTTAGAGTTATCCAAAGAATGCTTCCATCATCAGTTTCATTAGGGGTCGGTGTCATTCTTGTCATGTCAATGTTGCCAAGTCATGCCATGCCTATGTTAAAGAGAGGTTTGTTCATCGATTTACTATCTGCAGTCATTCTACCTTCTATCATGTCGGTCTTCCCCGAGACAGTCTCATAAATGAATCTACTGTCCGATTCACTCCAAAACATATTTGATCATATTTCATGTTGATGATGGGGGATACATCATGAACCTCCTTCAACAAATTTTGTTACAGCATAATTTTCCACCTTGTGAGCATCAACATTGATTGGCCTTCAATATTCATTTTATTGACTCAAATCTATTACTTTCCCTTCAGGAACCAAGTTTCCCTATTGTTCTTCATGTACACTTGTTGTTCCATTATAGCCATCGTACATGCAGGATGCACCTAATTGGCCCATGTATATCGAGTTACATGGTAAAAGACAATAAAAACTCTATTTTTACTCCCAATAAGAGGTCTGAGGGTGACCTTTGGCCCTCCATATACCCAGAAACGACTCGATTCGACCTTTCACTTACCTTTTGAAAGCTATATATTGAGCTCTTATGGTGTATGGAAGGGACGAGAAAGAGAGAGAAACATAACTCTAGTGTATTTTTGTCGTGACTTGAGTCTACACTCATTGATCCTTCTTGTTGTGAACTCCTTATGTTCACCTACCAAACTCCTTTCATAGTATGAGTTTTCCATTGCATGGGGGATTGAAGTGGTGGAGGCACAAGTGGAGAGACCTAGTTCTTAGTTCATATTGGTTGCCGACAAGAGGTCGTATCATGTACTTCTTATTTTTAATTAATGGAAATACTTATTTTCTCGCCCAATTGATGTTGTGAATGCTGTTTAAATTACATTGGGTTACATTTTCTTATGATATCATGGATCATGTTATTGATTATGCTAATATATTTCACATATTATATGCACTTGCTTGCATTTGTTGTTGAGACTAAGCTGCAAGTTCAAGTGTAGATTGCGAAGCTCAATGGGGATCTACTTCGAACATCCGGTTGAAGGTTGGTCTTATTCTCCATATTTTATCATTTTCATTATAATAGCATTGCATTGGGAATTGAGTTATTTTCTGGTAGTCATCTGTCTATTGTGGTCTTCCCTGAGCCATAGGAAGTTTTACTCCGTAACAGAAATGGTGACTCCACTAGGGATCGAACCCAGAATCTCTAGTTTCGCAGACCAGCATCTGCGAGCAAACAGTGGAATGTCAATATGTGATACTACACCAAAAATATTTTTGCATTTCAATTATAATAAAAAATCCAAAAAATTAAATACACAAAACATAAAAAGAGTAACGTAGCAATGTCTCCGAATGTGGCCCCTGGAGGGAGCGACATGTTACGGTCTCCCCGGTAGTCTATTCCCTCATATGGGAAGTCATCAATGGCGATGACTTGTTGAGCCCACCAGTGGAAGAAATCATCTGAATATGGTATTTCCTGTCGGCCACCACCCTATCGTGTCAGTACTTCAGCCAACCGGGTCAGGGCTGGATCACAGAGACTATGCGAAGGTACTTCAACCCTTAGACTGAGCCCCAGAACTCTCTCTCGAAGAAATTGCAGACTATACTACCATACCCAAATTTCTTTTGCTGCCCTAGATTACACTCCATTAACTGGGCCTTCATAGACACCAGTAACGTTGTGCACCAATCATACACGATAGGCCTCATGCACTCTGCTACATAGAACATCACTGGCCTTGAAGCCTGATGTAAAGCTACTAAACCTGTTATCCTCACGAGGGTGAGCACTATTATCTTCATTCAAGCTCACAATGGCCCCAATGGGTATCTGACTCCCCACCTTTTGGGTACCAGTCTATATAGTCAGTAATAGTGATCCCACCATGTATAGTGCAAGATCGGAGACTAGCAACTTCCCTAGGCGGGACAACCCTGTAGTAAAGTATATGTCATCCACCTCTAGTGAGAGTGTTTGACCATCCAAGTTTAAGTTCTACACGTATACATCCCAGTAATCAATCCATCGACAGAGCAGTTGGTTTTGGGCCCTTAAACCCCCAATGCTCCAGAATTTGTAGAGACCGCACGCTTGTAGTGCTTGTTGTGCAGGCAAATATTGGCGGACATGATCGTCAACAACATCATGTTCCCTCTCCCTCCACTCTAGGACCATCCTAGAGGAAAAACAAAAGACCATTTTAGCTTTTATTATTTAAAAAACCACCTTCACTGTTGTACATGCAGGAAAATGAGTAGACAGGGGCATCTACTCATGGTCAACGCAAGCATTGACCGCATCTAGTAGGCCCTACCTGCGACCTGTGGAGTTTTAGCCCGCGTATAGCACCGTGGAGATGTAGGGCTAGGCTAATAAAAAAATTGGACCACTAAAAATTTAAATAAAAGCTATGAAATAAAAGAAGAGGATGAGATGACCAACCTGCTCCAGACAACTCGAAGAATGGATGCCTGTAGCTCCCAGAATCAGTAACTAAAATCTGAGGGAAAACTAACCAAAAACTCCTATTTGGGTAAAATGTGAAAATGTAATAGTAATTGTATTTTTTTATTATTATTTATAGTTTTTAAAACCCACTTTCCTATAGTTTTTACCATTTTAAGCTTCTTTGGACTAATGTGTCATCCTGGAGTACCATTTTGAACATATTTTTCCGACGAGACTTGATTTTTTGACCGTTTTGCGCCTACAAGAGGTATATTTCACACCCATCATATAGGTTAGATGTCATTTGCACTTGCATTATGCATTTGACATTTGACAATTTTCCATTAACCCTAGGTGCAACCCCGCTTTTAACCGACATAGAGCCCTCAAATTGTTATAGAAGGATCGTTATTTGGCGATAGGGCTTGTCCAACTATCGGTGCCCTAGTTAGATTCTTTTTATGCCTTTTTGGCGCCCATACCATTGTCTCTCCTTAGGATCGGGAGTCCTTCATAGTTACACCATGAATTTGCGATAAAGGTTCATACTTTACTTTGTCTTATGCTGGCCATCTCCCATAAGGACTCACACATTTGTATATCGAGTTGTGATTGCATTGCATCATCCTGCTTGCCGCTTGAGCCTTGTGTCGGCTCCCTCTTAATCAATCATTAGCCATTTTCCTGAGCACTTTCCGTTTAGATCCAAGCAGAGCTTTCATTTTCCTTTCGCAATTTGATGAAACTTTACCCTAAGGGAACACCCCCCAAGTGTACACATCCTGCACATGCTTCCTTGCATTGTTCATAGGTATGTTCCACTGCTTGGGACTAGTTTGCTTTCCATTTGATACTCGTTCCCTCACCTGTTGTACTATAAGCAATTTTATTCTTTTTCAAGCTTTCCAAATATGAAAAAGACCAAAAAAATCAAATATTCCAAAAAACTGGATGACAAAATATTTAGTTCCTTTTGTTGGCAGTTGTTTTGTCTCCTTTGAATAGAGCATTCATTCCACTCCATCCATTATTATTCAAGACTATAGTAGAACCTTAGGAGTTGTACTCATTTCTCAGATTTTACTCCACCAATTGGTTAACCTTCCAGTCATTATGGAGCCCTTTATTGATGCCTCCTACATCGCACAGTGTTATTACTTGAGTCTATGATGCATTATTCTATCCATCTGCTCATGCTCTTGTTCAAAAGAAGTGCTGAAACCAGAGTCGGACACTCCTCATATCTCTTGACTATTGCATGTCGGACATCCTTATTGAGTCAGTCCATTCGTCCAAGTTCTTCCAAATCTTTCAGCATAGCTCTTACCTCATGTTGGTTGATGGGGGATGCCTTAATGTCCTCCTTCCAGCCAGTTTTGTTCCATCAACTTCAACTCATTTATTCCGTAATTGAGACTTAGGATCTATTGAGTACCTTGAGGCTTGCAGTCATTAGTGGTAGGTTCTCTCTCCATCGATAGTTTTGGGAATACATCAATGTCCCCTGATCGATGGATTCATCTTAGTGTTCAACCTCAACACATCTATTCACACTTTGATGATTGTACTATGTGCCTTGATGCCCATTTTCATTATTGGTGGGTTATCTCGCGTCTGTTAACGTATACATCATTGATCGGTAATCAGACGATGTCACATCAGGTTTGAATTCAACACCTTTATTGACTTGATGGGACTTGCACCGTAGATGATTTGTGTAGAAGACCCTAGATGTTAGTAGCATTCAGTATGCTACTCATGATCGTGACTGTACTTATGAGATCTCACTTCTCATACATCAGCAGTTTTTACCTCTAGTATTGCACTTGTTGTTTCCTTTTCAAAAGGAGACCATATCTTATTGTATGGGTCATGGCTATGACCACCTATGACATGTATTCACTATGTATTTCCTATCATGACCATTGTATCAGATTGTTGTATTGTACCAACATGTATTCAGAGATATTATTGTATTATGATGAGTGGGCTACTTTTTCCATTTGTGTCTCCATCACTCCACTTCTGAGATTTATAATGTATTTCGGCCATCATAGTACCTTTTGTGACTTCACACATTATGGGACATCTGTTACAACATAATTTTCGACCTTGTGAGCATCCACATTAATTGGCCTTCAATATCCATTTTATTGACTCAGATCTATTATTTTCCCTTAAGGAACCAATTTTCCCTATTTTTCTTCCTATACGCTTGTTGTTCCGTTATAGCCAGCATACACGCAAGATGCACCTAATTAGCCAACGTATATCGAGTTACATGGTAAAAGATAGTAAAAAATATATTTTTACTCCCAAGAAGCAATCTTAGGGTGACCTTTGGCCCTCCATATACCCTGAAACGACTCGATTCGACCTTTCACTTACCTTTGGAAGTCTATATATTGAGCTCTTATGGTGTATGGAAGGGAGGAGAAAGAGGGAGAAACATAACTCTAGTAGATTTTTGCCATGAATTGAGTCTACACTCATTGATCCTTGCTATTGTGAACTCCTTATGTTCACCTACCAAACTCCTTTCATAGTTTGAGTTTTCCATTGCATGGGGGATTGAAGTGGTGGAGGCACAAGTGGAGAGGCCTAGTTCTTGGTTCAGATTGGTTTCCGGCAAGAGGTCGTATCATGTACTTCTTGTTATTATTTAATGGAAATACTCATTTTCTCATGCAATTGATGTTGTGAATGTTGTTTAAATTACAATGGGTTACATTTTCTTATGATATCATGGATCATGTTATTGATTATGCTAATATCTTTCACATATTATATGCACTTACTTGTATTTTTTGTTGAGACTAAGCTGTAGGTTGAAGTGTAGATTGGAAAGCTCAACAGGGATCTACTTCAAACATCCGGTTGAAGGTCGGTCTTATTCTCCATATCTTAGCATTTTCATTATAATAGCATCGCATTGGGAATTGAGTTATTTTCTGGTAGTCATATATCTATTGTGGTCTTCCCCGATCCATAGGAAGTTTTTCTCCGTAACAGATTCATCCTTTTCAACTTCAACACATCATCCAAGGGTTAAATTTAGAAACCAATCAAGTACCTTGGGCCTGCATGCCTTAATGGTAGGTTACGTCACTTTCAACATGAGTTAACATCATTGGCTCTTGATTGAAATATTCCATCGAGTGTTTGACCTCAACTCATTTATTCACATTCGATGGTATGCACTATTATACCTTGGGAATCATTTACATCAATGGTGATATCCCTCATGCTTGTTAACAGTATACATTAATGATCGGTAATCAAGTGGTTTCTACCATGTTCAACTCCAAAACATTGTAATCACATGGTTAGATTCGTGTCATTGGGGGTTCGACTTGAAGACCCTGGGTCAAGTCAGAAATCTCACCTAGGTTGTGATGGATATTGTTTTGAGTCATATTACATGGATCCACTTTGTATTGGTCATGGCTGTGTTATCATCTCATCATGGATCTATGCTTGTGTCTAGTATCCATGATTATGTTCAGTCGGTATTTACGATCATGGATCTACAATGTATTGATCGGAAACCATGTTATGAGTCATGTGAGACATATATCTCAAGGTCAGTTGTACTGTAGGAGTCCATTCCAATCGATGATTCTTGCATCAATCCTTCATATTTCAAAGCATTTCATCCACTTTATTTTACCAGTTTCATGCTTTGGGGGGGATTCTGTTACACCAAAATCTTTTCATCATGAGTCATGTGTCATCCCTATGCCTTAGTCCCTGGATTTTTCTGGGCTAAAACATTAGAAGGAAGGTTGTTTTCCTTTCCCTTTAAGTTTTGTAGTCACCCTGGTGCACCCTTCCTTATAGTAAGGAGCATCGAACTCAAGGTGACGCACTCTACACCTTAGCATAGTGCGTCACTGACGCAATGTGCCTGTGTTCAAGGTGTGTCCATCTACCTCTAACGCATGTTTCCTTCATGCAAGGTGCATCAGAGTTAGTTAAAATGGATAAAAGGAAGCTTCAAGAGATTTCTCAAAGCTTGGTGATGTGGAGGCTTATCCCTAGATTCTTAGGAAGGTGGTTCTCGATCCCCTAACCTAGTGGGATGATCTCTTATACCTCTCCCCTAAATCCTCAACCTATTCTATCCCTTTATCCCTATATATACAAACCCCCTCTCCGTTGTTAAGATAGAAAGGACTATGCACCCATATGTTGGTGGAATTTCGTTAGGACTATCTTCTTGATCCATAGAAAGCTAGGAGGCTTTGGATCTTCGAGGAAAGATCATTTGAGTTGGAGTCATAACGTCAAAGCATCGGTTGTAACTCTCTCTACTTTGTATTTTTTATAAATTACATTTACTATAAACGTATTTCCACAAACTTATTATGTCTTGTAATATTGTTTAGGATCGGCTTCTTTGACCGTTGATCTAGTTAGATTCATAATCATATGCTTTCACATTGTTCGTTTGTTTCCGCTTGCTCTATCTTATTTTGCAGCCAGAGATCGAGGGATTGGAAATAGATCAAACGAGGAGAATGGAATTGCGATCATAAGGTAACTCGTTCTTTAAAATATCTTGCAATTTAACCTAACTAGGAAATATATGATGTTATGTACTCTTTTTTTCTAGAGCTAAATCAATTAGGATAGAGAGATCAGTTTTTGTCCGCATTAACAGATTGTCTTCAAACAATATTCAAGAATTTATGGAAAAATCCTATAGAGTTGAGCACACTTTCTAGAGCAAAGATTCATGTGTTATTTATTTATAGTCTGTAACTTTCTCTTTCTCATGTGATTTGTCATTTTTGTAATCTATTTTCCATTATGTTTTCTTTCATGCTTATATACGATTTTACTTAGATCAGAATTCATGTTACCATGCTCTTATCTATGAGATCTAAGTATTCATAATATTTCTTCTAAAGTTGGTGTTGGATTCATCTACAATTGGTTCCCAATATTAATGGACTGTTTCTTTTCTTCTATTATAACTTGCAAATAATAACTTGACTATGAAGCAATGACTTTCTTGCCTTTGTAAAAATTCATATTGTTCAAACTCTGTTTAAATTTAAAAATATTTCTGATTTTGACTCCATGCCCAATGGTATCCTTGTGTTTCATCCTTTTACAAGATTAAAGAATAATCATTTTGACACATCTCTTGCCATTACATTTATTTTTGAGAGATCCCTCTCTGTTAGGAAAAAAACTAGTTTTCTTCCTAAATATTGGTTTGAAATAGTTGCCTTAGAATTATCCTTCTACAACCAAGTGAGAAATTTTGAGTGCTAACATTTCGGCATCGTTGCTGGGGAACGAAAGTTCAAATATTCCCTGGGTAGAACAACAGTTTGGAAAGATCATATTCCTATGGGAAAACAAGGAGTTTGATATTAATATTGGTTGTATTTTTCCCTGGAGACTCTAATTTGAAGTTCAACAAAAGGAGACTCCAAAAAGGAATCGTGGCTTCAAAAAATATTCATGCGAGAAGCAATCCAAATCCCTAGTCATTTCAAGAGGTAAAAAGTCCTGAAAATAATCTCAGAAGGAACAAAAGAAAAGATAAAGAAGGTACATCTCAGTCAGAAAATTTGTTTCCTTCATTTCAAGAAGAACTGTTGAATTTTGAAGATATTGGTTTAAATGTGAAGTTTGAACAATCTTTATTTAGGTCCAAATCTGAAACAGATTTAAAAGAAACTGTTATTGATCAAAATGGATTTCAGTCATATCTATTGCAATCTGTTTGGGAATATTTACAAAAAACTGGGAAAATAGAGTTAAAAGAAATGAAAGTTCAAAATCCTCCACCACAAGTTCATAATATTGTTCAAAATCCTCGTGTGGTCATGGTTGCTAGATTTTCCCACTTGCTTTACCTGCTATTTTGCATGACCTCCCTCGGAATTATGCTGAAAGGATTACACTATATGCTGTAGAAGGGAATTATACATCTCAGTAGCATATTGATAGGTTTAATGACTTTATTTATATTGAAGAAATAGATTATGATGATGCAAAAATAAGGTTGTTAGCTCAGAGTTTTTCTGGAGAAGTTAAAAATGGTTCAGAACACTTTCTGCAAGATCTGTCCCCTCTTATGATGAATTTGTAAATCGTTTTCTTGAAAGGTGGGAGGATAAAAAGAACCCTTCACAATTTTTGACATAGTATAATAACTTTAAAAAGCGGAATTTTGAATATGTTCAAGAGTTTTCAGGAAGGTTTATGAGGGTTTATAATTCAATTCCTACTGATATTCAACCCCCAGTAGAAGCATCCAAGTTACATTATGCTAATGCATTTGATGGTGATTTTTCCTTTATGTTAAGAGAAAGAAATTCAACTTCTTTACCAGCTATGTTGAAAGATGCGATGGAAGTAGAAGAAAATTTAATGGCATCTGGAAAAATGAAATAGAAAGTAGAAATAGATAGAAGAAAAATCAGAGAGGAAAATCAGGCTTCAACTTCTTTTTTCTGTTGATGCTAAATTTGATATTATGATGAAAACTATGGAAAGAATCATGGAAATATGAACCCTAGAAAAAAAACCCCAAAATGGAGATCAACAAGAGCCACAAATTAGGAATCCAGATTTCAGGAGACCTAATCCACCATATATAAGGAAAAGAGATCCAAGAGATCAAAGAAATCAAATAAATGTGGAAGATCAACAAGTACGACCTCCTTTCCCTGAAAATTTTGTTGATGAAAAAGAAGAAACACAATCCTAAGAAAGTGAGATACATCATTTTGATGACCTTAATTCTGAAGTTTATCTGACAAAGGTAGAACATGACATGTTTTCCAAAGAAGGAGAGAATAATTCCTTTGAGTTAGAAACAAAATAGTATCAAATTGGGTATCAGAATGTTGTGAATGATCTTCAGAGAAAAATCAACCTTAGAAATAGAGATGTAGTTGTAAATAAAGGGAAAAGTATTATTGGTCAAGCTTCAACTAGTCAACAGAAGAAGGAAAAACAAAAACAAGATATGGTAAAAAAGGTTCCAGAAAATAAAAAAGAATTGGTCAAAGAAACTGATAAAACACTCACTTCTTTCAATTTGCAGAAATAAATTTCAAAGATTAAAATTTCTATCCCTTTCAATTAATTATTGAAAAACAATGAGTACAAAGAGCAAATTGCAAGGATAGTTAAAAGTGAAGAACAAATAGAACCGGATACATTAGAAATAAATGATGATACTCCAACCATTCTTTTGGGTCCCAAAGTAGAAGATGACAGTGCACAATATGTTCCACCTTTTTACGTGAGTTTGAATATTCATGATCTGATTCTCCATAATTCCATGCTTGATTTAGGAGCTTCACATAACTTGATTCCAAAGGTTGTGGTGGATAATTTAGGTTTGGAAATCAAAAGACCCTACAAAGATTTATTTTCTTTTGATTCTAGAAAGTTCAGATGCTTGGGATTAGTCAAAGACTTGGTAGTCACTCTAACTCAAATTCCAGCCAAAAGTATTATCATGGATGTAGTTGTTGCAGATATTCCTCCAACATTTGGTATGTTGTTATCCAGGTCTTGGGCTCCAAAAATAAAAGGAACTTTACAAATGGATATGTCTTTTGCTACAATCCCACTTTTTGGAGAACATATAAATTTATACAGAGAGAAAAGCCTTGCATATGTGGTAAGCAGTCAAGATAAACCAAATAATCATCCAATTTACACAGTAGACATTGATTTAGGATCTTCTATTTTCTACAATGATTTCCATTTTGAAGATGAAGCATATTTTGACAAACAAAGAGAAGACAATGACATGGTTATAGAACAAGAAATCCTTAAACAAAAACAAAGAGCTAAAGGGATATGGGCAATGCATTTTGATGGCTCAATAAGTAGAGAAGGTGCTTGTTTAGGTGTATGGATAATATCCCCAAATCGGGAATTTATGGTATATTCCTTCAAGTTAAATTTTGAATGTACAAATAATGTAGCAGAATATGAAACTTTGATTTTGGGAATCAATGTGCTAAAAGACTTGAAAGGAAAAAAGAATTGATATGTCTTTGGAGACTCTGAATTGGTGATTAATCAGGTAAATGTCAGTTATCAAACAAAAAATCCAAGGATGAGGGCATACATGAATGAAGTTTGGGATTTGCTTGGAAATTTTTTTTATGAACATAAAATGGTGGTGATACCCAGGATAAAGAATCAAGTGGTAGATTATTTGTCTACTACTACTATTGCTTTTAAAATTCCAGGTTTTTCAAATAAAAAATATGAAATTGAAATTATAAACAGGTGTTCAATTCCTGATAATTCAAAATATTGGCAATTTTTTTAAGATGATTTGCAAATTAAAAGATTTTTAGAAATGTCAGATGAATTTTCTAATACAATTATTGATAATGAAGATCATAATATGGAGGAAACTGTCAATAATGATGATTTTTTAGAAGAACAAGAGAAGTTCAAAAAGGAAATTGGGGTAAAATAAATTATTCAGGTTAAAAACAATGTCATTCCCAAAGGTCTTATACCTTTAGAAAAGTTGTTTGACATAAATGATGTAGCCAAAAATACAAAGGTGTTACCTCAGGAAGGTGAGATTCAGGATTGCAATATTAGGACCAAAGAAAAGCCTAAAATAGTTAAGATTTCAAAAAAAAATCCATCAGAAGAAGAAAGTTAGTATGTGAAATTGATGAAGGAATTTACAGATGTTTTTTCCTGGAGTAATGAAAACATGAAAGAATATGATACCTCCATTATTCTATATTGTCCCCATCCAAATAAATACTAGAAGGGAAAATTCCACCAATCTACTAGTTCCCTAGGTTGGGGTGGAAACATTTGGATTTTGAATAAGGGAGATAATCACGGGGGGTTCACTAGTGAGGTAATATCATATCATGTCCATTCATATTGGGGGGTTGAATACTCTTAAAAACCTAGAAAATATATTGCCCTGTATCAAGGGGTCAAGGGGGGTTTTTAATTTCACATAGTAATATACATATTGGGGGTTATTTTATTTGGGTGTGCAGAGGAATAACCTCTAAATCGTGGGATGAATTCATACCTCCAAATCATGAGCTCAATAGATACCCACCTAAACCTTAAGTACCTTCCATTTTTATTTGATATTGCTTATGATCCTAAGTTTTGCATAAATATGATAATAGTGTACCAATGATAATATCGATAGAAGTCTCTTTGGATTATTGTCCTTGAGCAATCCTCATTTAATAGATTATTTAGGCTTGGCTTGAATTGATGTTATATTTTTTTTCATCTTTAAGTTAAGAGATGTAGTTAATCGAGAGTTCCAGACTTGAACAATTGTATTATATTTTTGTAGGCATTCAAGTAAAAGATTTAACTCTTCACTTTTTAGGTTAGGGTTTAGGTTGGCACTGATATTCAATTAAACCTTGCTCCATGACAACCAAAAAAAGTGAGATCAATCATTCTTGGCTCACTTGAACCAAGAAAAGTTAGATCAATGTTTCTTGACTAATTATTTCTTTCGACTTTTTGTATTATTCTTTAATATTTTCACATTGCGAGTTAGTAATACTTGTTAGATTGAGTTATATTTGGCACAGTCATAATTGTAATTTCAATTCTTATATGCAAGTCATATATCTTAATATTGTATTGGAATTAACATGATTCACATAGGTGAAAATCTAAATCCTTATTTACATACCCTATGTGTTATCATTACCATGAAATGTTATCATATAAGTTTCACCATCTATGTATCTTTATAACTATTGCATGGTTGAAACCTAACAATGGAGATATTTCCCTATCCTTTAAAGATTAAAAAAACTAGGTACAACCCAAGAAATGGTAACTAATTTTGTTAATTCGCTTGATTGCAAGAATAAATGTAGAGTAAGTGGAGGCAATTCATTGGATCTTGTGAATGACCCAAATCCAAGCTTTGCACATGATCATATGGTGTTATTGAAAAGTAAAAGGAATTTTTCTATGTTCATTTGGGTTCAAACATCAATGATGTTTGTTTTTATAGGAAGATAGGGGTATCCATCACAAAAGGGTTTCAATTTTGAATTTTTATGGAGTTTAATTTATTAAGCTTATAGAAAACGTGAGTTCTCTATGGCTATATTCATATTTACATGATATAAAATTGGTATATTTGTAGGTTGTGGTGTGAAACATCTGCAATTCTCATATTTTCTAAGCATTGCACTAACAATTGGACTATAAATATTTTACATTCTTTGTTATGTTGATCTCTTGACTAGGTTGCGTTTTACGCATTTTGGCTTCCTTAGCACTATTTCTTTGGGTGTTCTACTATCCAATGCTACAAATTGATCAGTCAACCCCGCAATCGTAGTGGGATCATTATTAGCATTATACTATTATTGTATTTAACATCTTGTTTTCTTATACTAAGATGTGTTAGGGCTCCTTTTTGTTGCAACTTGACAATACGATATAAAGGGGGTGTTAAAAATGGGTTGATAAAAATGGATACCTACAATATTTGGTGAAACTAGAGGTTTTCTTAATTGGAAAGGAATATTGGGAGGGGGGTTCAACAATAAAAATTTAGGTTGTAGTTTCCAATATTTAGTGAAATTAGGGGTACTCTTTAATATCGTGTGAATGATCATGCTATGTAACAAGTTCATTGAGTGAACCCCCCGTGGAGATAATAAATCCCAAATGGACATTAGCTTGACATAAATCTATAAAAAATGGATAAATAAATATTTATAATAGGAAAATAAGGTGGAACTTGGTCATGGAGGCACATTGGTGGTGTGGGACCCACACAAAGCAAGATTCCTCATGCCACATGGCATCCTATTCTCACCCATTCGAATCCAAGGTGTAGTATAATGTTCTTGGGGGATTTGGAAGGTAATTATACTTGGCATGACTCAACGAAGGTCTAATTGGAGTGGAAGAGTAAATCCCATGGAAGAGGAAGAGGCATTTTAGAGGTATTGAGACACTTGGGATAGATTCCCTAGATTCTATGACAAGAATGATGAAGATGCTATGACACTTATGACAAGAATCAGACTTGATTGCTGACATTTGACCAATATGACATGTCAGGGATAAAAATATCCTCCAAGAGGGAACACAAGGGAGTTAGGGAAGCCAAATAGACTCCTCATTCGAATTGATGGAAGATGGAGACTAGAAATTGTTGGACAAGTGGCACACATTGGAATCTCTTCCCACTTCAAGTTAGCATGAATATTTTGGAAGGACTTTAAACCATGGAAGGATTGGAAATTTTATAAAAGACAAGAACAAAGAAGGATATGGGCTTTTGATCATTTTTCATCCTGAAAATTGGAGAGCATAGCTTGTCCATGCTATTGGAGAGTTTACTCTACTTGCCTTAGTACCAATTTAAAGGGTGAAAGATTCCCATCCTAATTTGCAATTGGAGAGTCCATTCAGACCTTTAATTTGGAGCTACAATGAATTCATCTGTTGTAGGTTGAATATGCAGGGATGCTCGTGATCTTCTCTTCTTCAACTTGCTTTTACACCTCTCTCACATTTATCTTCATATTTTGTCTCTTGGAGGAAGGGCGCACTTGGTGATATGCTGAAATATTTGGGGGATATGTTGGGGCCCCATTTATTTGTAATATGATGTATTTACTCTTTCATTGATTCCTAGAATAACCCCAGGTCGAAAATCCAAGTGAATCTATGTAAAACTGCTGAACTATGTATGAATGGTGTCATTTTCCCCTATATCTTGTTGTGAGAGTTTGAAGTTGCTTAGTTTTGATTTGTTTCAGTAAACCTCTGTGATTTTATTGATTTATGGAGAGAAATTAATGTAAGTAAGAATTCTAATGAATATTATGCAAGTCATTGGAACAATTATTTGAAATTTCATAGCAAGTTGTGGTGTTTTTCTAGCATTTCCCCTATGTGAAAATATGTTTACAAATCTTTGATTTATCGAAGTTGCAGCAACCTTTAGGAACTGATTAATGATGAATTTGGGATCCCATTGAAGTAATATAACTATTACATTTCTCTTTTTTGAAATTTTGGAGGGTCGTACTGCATTTGGGAAGCCATTTGTGTCTCCTACCCTTGGGGGTTTGAACCTCAAATTTCCTAGTGAATTTCCCTATTTTCTCCTGAACTTAATTGAATGTTTCAAAAGTCTTTTGAGAGTTTCCCAGAATCCATAAGATTCATTTTTATGTCTTAAAACCCTTAAAACACCTTTAGAACCAATTCAGGAGCATTTGGAACCATTTGGAAGCATTTTTGTCACCACTAGCCTAAGGATCGAAATGGCCAAACAATGCAATTTTTCCCTATTTTTCCAAATTTATTAAAAGGGAAACTACAAGTGGTATCAGAGCATGGTCCTTGAACCTGATGTGGGTAACCATCTATGAGTACAAGAAGTAAGGTCCCACCCTTAGAAACTCACATTGAAAGTAGTTTTGGTGAAGAGGAAGAAGAAGGAGAAGAGGTACCCTCTATTGATACTATGGCCAAGGATGAGAAAGGAAATTCAAATATGGAGGAGAAAGAGGATTTTAGGAAATTCATGTAACCATTTTTTGAAGACATGACAAGGCAAATAATGCAAGGGTTTGAATTGATGGCTAGTCAAATTGGTACCAAATTGGCAATAGGAGGCAGCACTAGTTCCCCTAGTGAGGAAAATAAGGTATTTGGTGGAAGCATTTTCTCAAGGACAAGGCCTCATAATCGACCCATTGAATTTCAGAGCTCAATAAGAGCTACCACACCTAGGTTTCTTGATCCCAAAGAAGAACCTAACACCCAATATGGCATGAATGAAGTTCTTGCATAATGGTAGCAGTTGAGTGAAGATTGTAGAAGGACATTACCATTTGATCAATTCTAAATTGTTTCAAACAAACTCAAAATGAGAGGAGGTAATAAAACTCCTTTCCAAAATATAGAATTGAATTATGTCATAGGTAAAATGCCCCTTCCTACCTTTGATGGATCATCTCAAAGTTTTGCAAATACTTGGTTACACAAGTTAGATGTGCATTTTCAGTTGAATCCAATGGTTGAAGAGGATGCTATAAAAATGGTTATTTTGCATCTTGAAGGAGAGGCTAATGATTGGTGGTTCTACGGGATTAAAACATTGGGGAATGATCAAGTCATAACATATGAATAATTTTTTAATAGGTTATTGGAAATATTTGAGCAAAAAGGCCATGAAATGCCTTTCAAGGAACTAGCACAGTTGAAGCAAATTGGAACCCCTGATGAGTACATGTCGGAATTTCAAAAACTATCAGTTAAGGTGGCTGATATATCTATGGTTAGATTAGTATTTCTATTTACTGAAGGTTTGGATGAAATTTTGAAGGGCTTATTTAAATCCCAGAAACCCAGTTCATTGAAAGATTCCATGAACTTGGCAAGAGATCTGAAAAATGTGCTACCCAAGAGAAGGTTTCCTCCCAACCCCAACTTTCCTTCCAAGTTTAGTTTTGACAAGAGGCCATCGAAAAAATATTCATTTGGAAAGAAAAATAAAGAGGGGCCAATAAAGAAAGAACTCAGAAGAAAGAGACTATGTTACACATGCTTCCAACCATTGGTACCAGGGAATAAATGTGCTAAGGGGAAAGCACAATGCATTGAAGTATTTTCTGATGGTGATGAGTATGAAGGGGGTATGGAGGAAGAAGAACATATTTAAACACAAGAAGAGGGATATGACACAGCAGAAGAATATCATCCATCACCTGAAAAAGGGAGAATGGCAGTACTTTTAGGAGTGCCTCGTTTTCACACCATTTGATGCAAAGGAGTGGTACAAGGGAAAATGGTTTCAGTCCTAGTAGATGGAGAAGCAACTCACAACTTCATTGATGCAGCCATGGTGGATAGGAGAAAGTTACATATTGAACCATTTGTTGGGTTCACAGTCATCATTCCAGGTCATAATACTATGGATTGCAAAACATGGATTCCAAAGCTGCAACTCACCATAGGTAATTACACATTTTCTGATAGCTTTCATGTGGTTTATGTTGTTGATACTAATGTGGTATTGGGAGTGAAATGTTTAAAATATATAGGGGAACATACATTGAATTATCAAATACCTGAAATGAAATTCAAAGATTCGGAAGGAAAAAAAAGGGTGGTGAGAGGAATGTACACCTATCTGAATCAAGTGGTATCTTCCCACAGTATGAGGTCCATATTGACGCATGGGGATATTGAATGGGATTTTGAATTTTTCATCACTTCCCCCAATCCAAACATAAATATTGAAGGACATCCAAGGGCGATAAAGAAACTACTATAGAAATATGAAAAGGTTTTTGGAGACCTCCCTCCTGGAAGGCCACCTGACATAGGAGTTGAGCACACCATTGTTTTGGAGTTGGGTACTTCACCTATCCAAATACCACCATATAGACACCCAAAAAGGTCCAAATATGAAATTGAGAAGTCTATTCAAGAGCTCTTGAAATTGGGACTCATTACACCAAGCTCTAGTCCCTATGCTTCTTTAGTTGTTTTGGTGAAGAAAAAGGATGGAACCTTGAGGATGTGCATTGATTTTAGAGCTCTAAACAATAAGACAATTAAGAATAGATATACCATACCTAGAATAGATGAGCTCATGGATGATATATTTGGAGAAAAATTCTTCTCCAAAATTGATCTTAGATCTGGTTACTATAAAATTCGAATGAAGGAGGAGGATGTGTAGAAAACTGCTTTTAGATGTCACTACGGCCATTTTGAATTTCTTTTTATACCTTTTGGTTTGACCAATGCTCCAACAACCTTCCAATCATGCATGAATGAAATATTTTGCAATCAGATCCGTAAGTTTTTTTTGGTTTTATTTGATGATATTTTGATTTACAGTAAGACAGGGGAGGAACATTTGCACCATTTAGAAGTTGTATTGAAAACCTTGCATGAACAATCTTTGTTTGCTAAGTTGTCCAAGTGTGAATTTGGGTTGAAAGAGGCTTTGTATATTAGGAATTTCATTTGGAAATATGGATTAAAGGTTCACATGGATAAAATAAAGGCTATCTTAAATGACCATCACCCAAAAATATCACAAAATTGAGAGGCTTCATTGGAATATGCACTTACTATAGGAAGTTTGTGAAGGGGTTCTCCAAATTAACTACTCCACTTACTTATTTGATAAAAAAGGATGCTTTAAAATGGGATGAAGAGGCTGAAAAGGATTTCCAAAGAATGAAAGACGTAATGAGTAGCTGTCCAATACTTGCATTAACATATTTTTCTAAACCTTTTGTTTTTGAATGTAATGCATCAAGAGAAGGAATAGGGGCGGTCCTAAAGAAAAATCAACACCCCATAGGTTTTGTGAGAAGAAAATTGCATCCACATGAGAAGATCTACTCCATATATGAAAAAGAAATGTTCGCCATCATGCATGATTTGGCCAAGTTTAGACAATATCTAGTGGGGAACAGGTTTGTGGTCAAAACTGATCATAACAGTTTAAAGCATTTTCTCACACAAAAGCATCTCAATGAAAGGAAAGAAAAGTGGGTAAGTAAGGTCCAAGATTTTGATTTTGACATTGAATATGTAAAAGGGAAGAATAATATTGTAGCAGATTAATTATCTAGGAGGACTTCATTTTCCCTTATGTACATTTCAAAAGATTGGAAAAATATGCTAATAGTTCAGTATGCCAAAGATAGTTTTTCTTGTGATGTGTTAGATGGGTTAAAAGGAGATGATAGATACAATATTTTTAATGGCCTAATGTACTATAAGGATAGAATATACTTGGTTCATGGTTCGAATCTAAAGCACAAGATTTTGAAGGAAGCTCATGATTCTGCTTTAGCATGCCATCCTGGTTTCTTTAAAACATATAGGAAACTAAGGAAAAGGTTCTATTGGGAAGGGCTAAAGGAAGATGTTCTAAATTATGTGAATGAATGAAAGATATGTCCAAAAAACAAAGTTTAACACACACATATTGCTAGTCTATTGCAACCATTTCCCATTCCAGAAGAGAAAAATAAATAAATAAATAAAATAAAATAAAAAAATTGGGAAAGTATCTCAATGGATTTCATCACAGGTTTTCCCAAATCTTTCGTTAAGGATTGTATTTATGTTGTGGTGGATAGACTCACCAAATTTTATCATTTCTTTTCTATTACATCATCTTTCATTTCTGCACAAGTGACTGATCTATTATTTAGAGAAATTTTCAGATTGCATGGACTTCTTCCCAAGAACACTGTGAGTGATAGAGATAGCAGATTTATGAGTGCCTTTTGGAAAGAACTTTTCAAGTTGGTGGGAACTCAATTGATTGCAAGCACAATCTATCATCATCAAACTGATGGCCAAAAATAAAGATTGAACCAATGGTTGGAGGGGTACTTGAGGAACTATGTTGGTGAACAGAAGAAAGCATGGGTTAAATGGCTACACTTGGGTGAGTTTTGCTACAATACTACTTTCCATATGTCCATTGGAATGTCTCCTTTCAAATAAATTTATGGTTATGAATAAATCACATTTGTTGAGAACATATTTGGTGGTAGTAAAGCCCCAAAAGCTAAGGATTGGGTGGAAGAAAGTCAAGAGATTTTGAAGCTTCTAAAAGACAATTTGCAGGTTGCCCAAAATCAACAAAAACAGTATGTGGATCACAATAGGGAGGAAAGAACTTTTAAGATGAATGATTTGGTTTATTTGAGGCTGAATCCATATAAAAAAACCTCCTTGAAATGGAAAGGATAAGAAAATATCAAACCAAGGTATTATGGTCCATACAAGATAGTTCGAAAAGTTGGGGAGGTAGCTTATGAGTTAGAACTTCCGGAAGGTAGAAAAATACACAATGTATTTCATGTCTCATGCCTTAACAAGGCTATTGGTCAGAAGAATTCTATCTCAGAAACACTCCCCCATTGGATGATGAAGGACAACTCATACTTATTCCAGAAAACAATTTGAAGACAAAAGAAAGGAAATTGAGGAGTAGAACCATAAGAGAATATTTGGTACAATGGAAAGATTTTCCAACTAAGGATGCCACATGGGAAGAGGAAAAAAATTTGCAGCATCCTAATTTAGAATTTATTTAGGGAAAGCAATATTGGGTGGGGGGAACTCTAATGTCCCCATCAAAATAAATACTAGAAGGGGAAATTCCACCAATCTACTAGTTCCCTAAGTTGGGGTGGAAACATTTGGATTTTGAATAAGGGAGATAATAAACCCAAAATGGACATTAGCTTGACATAAATATATAAAAATGGGCTAAATAAATATTTACAATAGGGAAATAAGGTGGCACTTGGTCATGGAGGCACACTGGTGGTCTGGGACCCACACAAAGCAAGATTCCTCATGCCACATGGCATCCTATTCTCACCCATTCAAATCCAAGGTGGAGTCTAATTTTATTGGGGGAGTTGGAAGGTCATTATACTTTGCATGAATCAAATAAGGTCTAATAGGAGTATAAGAGTAACTCGTATGGAAGATGAAGAGGCATTTTATAGATATTGGGACACTTGGGCTAGATTCCCTAGCTTCTATGACAACAATGATGAAGCTTCTACGAAACAAATGACAGGAATCATACCTGATTACTGACATCTGACCAATATGAAATGTCAGGGATAAAAATAGACTCCAAGAGGATAAACAAGGGAGTTAGGGCATCCAAAGAGCCTCCTCGTTCAAATTGGTGGAAGATAGAGACTTGAAATTGTTGGACAAGTGGCACACATTCTAATCTCTTCCCAATTCGAGTTTACATGAAGCTTTTGGAAGGAATTAGAACCATGGAATTCTTGGGAAGTTTATGAAAGAAGAACAAAGAAGGATATGGGATTTTGATCATTTCTCATTTTGCAAGCATAGCTTGTCCATGCTAGTGGAGTGTTTAATCTACTTGCCTTAGTACCTATTTCAATGCTGAAAGATTCCCATCCTAATTGGAAATTGGAGAGGCCATTCAGAAATTTCATTTGGAGATAGAAAGGAGTCACTTGTTGTAGTTTTAAGATACAACAATGCTCGTGATCTTCTCTTCTTCAACTTGCTTCCACACCTCTCTTCATATTTTGGCTCTTGGAGGAAGGGCGCACTTGGTGAGATAATGATCTCTTGGGGACCCATTTATTTGTAATATTATGTATTTACTCTATATTTGATGCTCATAAGAGCCTAAGATCAAAACTTCAAGTGAAGCTATGTAAAAATGCCAAACTATGTATGAATGGTACGATTTTCCCCTATATCTTGTTGTGAGAGTTTGAAGTTGCTTAGTTTCGATTTGTTTCAATACAAATCTGTGATTTATTGATTTATGGTGAGACATTAATATAATTAAGAATTCTCATGAACATTATGTAATTCATTGGAACAATTATCTCAAATTTCATAGCATGTTGTGGAGTTTTTCTAGCATTTCCCCCTATGTGAAAATATGTTTACAAATCTCTAATTTATTAGAGTTGTAGCAGCCTTTAGGAATTGATTAATGATGAATTTGGGGTCCCATTGAAGTCCTATAACTATTTGATGTCTATGTTCTGAAATTTGGGAGGGTCGTATTGCATTTGGGAAGCCATTTGTGTCCCCTACCCTTGGGGGTTTGAACCTCGAATTTCCTGGTAAATTTCTCTATTTTATTCTGAACTTAAATGAAAGGTGTAGAAGTATTTTGAGAGTTTACAAGCATCCGTAAGATTCATTTTTACGTATTAACACCCTTCAAACACCTTCATAACCAATTCAGGAGCATTTGGAACCATTTGGAAGCATTTGTGTCACCACTATCCCAAGGGTCGAATTGACAAAAAAATACAAATTTTCCCTAATTTTCCAAATTTATTAAAAGGGACAGTACATATTCAGCATACAATTCCTATCAAACCAAATGAAAAACATTTCAAACAGAAACTCAGAAGAATAAATCCCTTGTTTTTGTAACGTACCCACCCATCCATCCAAGGCAAGGGAGGGAACATGATGCCAATCTCTGGGGCTTTCACATTATATCAGCCCATTCATTACGAATGATATGAGTAAATCGTTTGTGTGCAGATGTAAAACTAATAAAGTATGCACAGCAGAATTAAACTTATCCACACACATTACTCATGCATACAGCATATCAACAGTCATCAAATTAATACATTGCAGAAGTAAATACATAGACACAAAAACACTTATCTCCATTTTGCAATTGTCCCAAACAACTAGCTATGTCGCTGCAACGTTCCACCCAACCATAGGCCAGTTGTGTTCATCAATCTCTCAACACAACTGCCACCCCTGAGCTGGGAATGATTCCTACAAGGAAAAGGGGACATTCACTTTCTCACAGCCAATTAATCATTTCATTTGAGCCAAGCGAGTCCACAGCTGGGTTTATCAGGCTACATTTGAACCCTAGATGCTTGCACTCAAGCTCAAGCCAAAGCAACAGATACCCATTACCCATACCCCAACATACTCTTTCTACACACAGCGAAAACGACCATTGGGTAGGGATACACATTTACAATAGGGTTATTTTACAAAATAGGCTCCATCGGTTTTTCCCAAATCGTGGCTTACTAAAACAGACTGTGGGAAGGGAAATTCGTCGTCAAAGTGCAACCCGATTTCTCCCACATGTTATGAGCATTTCAATTGGCCAAAACATCCCCATTGAAACCCCAAATCCCTCTTTTCTCTTCCCCATGGGAAACCAAAATAAAAACCCCCTTCCCAGCTGGAAAGATGAAGGAAAAACACAGAAAATCCATGGGGAAAAACACCCAGGTAGCTCCCAACTCGTGAGGGAGTCAAACTGGTTGATGGATAATGGCTTGGGGAGCAATTCATGGCTCTTTTCTTGTCCAATAAGCAAAACGTGATTTCCCATGCAAGGTGGCTTTCCCATACCCAAATTTGGACAGCCATACCTCCCATTCCCCAAGGCATTAACTACCTCAACGAAGTCTTGGGAGAAATCAATGATTGGGTACAAAAGTCAACATGGGTAGTTGAGGGTTTGATGGGTTCTCTCATTGACACTTGGCTTGACTTGAGTGGCTCAAGGGTTTGAATGTTTTCCCTCCCAATTCCTTGTAAAATCATGCCCCCATCTAGTGTTGCATTGCATAGCTAGTTGTGGGTATTTATTAAAATGCATATTTACAATTTCAATGTGCCTGGCTAGCACGTAAACCATATGCATCACTAAATCGATGGCGGGGCCTTGGCCTTGAGCTCCTCACCACGATTTTATAACAATATTACATCATTTACAATTTAATGCCATGGGGTCAAACTGGGGACCTTACATCCCTCCCCTTTGAATAACACTGTCCTCGATGTTCCAACACTTAGGTATATATACCCACTTTACACATGCCTCAGAATTCACAAATGGTGGCAAGTCTGTCCTGCATTTCATCCCTTTACTTTGAGCTTTCAGGACCAATTCCTTTGGCTTCCACAAGCTGCTCTTGCTGGCTTGATCTTCCAGTTCTGCAGGTGGGAATCACTCCACAACATTCCCTTCCATTTGTTTATCTTCCAGCTGATCTACAAGTCTAGAATTTCATGGATTTCATCTTCCTTGCTGTCCTGGTAACTAATTGAGGAAGATTTCCAGCCAAAACAAATAGCTTTCAGTGTCTCTCCTATGAGACTCATCATGGCAATTCCTGTTAGGACAAGCATAACACAATATTAAAATTAGTCAATTATTTTCCCAATTGACTTGGAACGTCCATGCTTTACTCATGATACTTCCACATATTTCATGCTTTCCTAACATACACATGAACTCACTCATGTTCATCCTTCCACAAGAATATAACTATTTCAACATTCACAATTTATTTCAAGCAATAAACACAATCAACTTCATCTATGACATGCACTCAACAATATTTTGTTTCTAAGATGCATTAGTCATAAGGAAAGCGAAGAGTAAGAGTTTCCCCCTCTTAGTCTTGTTCCAATCCGGAGCCACACCATCACTTGTGGTTCGATGCTCCTTAGCCTCTTTCACTTCAATGTCAATGCTTGACTTGCCCTTTCTTGGCTATGACACTTAGTGTCTAAGGTTTGTCTAATGGTTTTCAGCTAGGGTACCCTTCCCTGTTGCTACTTACAGAACCTTTCGCTGCTAGGACCCACACATGTCCACTAGCACCATCTTTCATTACTGATCATACTGAGCCCTCTTTAGGACAGTCACATGTCTACATGCATCCTCTATATGCTTTCATAGTTCTTGCTTCCGGTAGTACCTACACTCAAGCATTGAATCAATTCACATGCTTAGTGTATTTTCATAAGGTTTATCTCTAAACAAGAGTTTAAGAAATTATAATTAAATCATATACACACGTATATTCATAAGCAAGAGTTCCAAGATAACCAAATACTTATCTTTATTGGATGTCTTCACTTTATCCCACGGGATACTTCTTTGATTTACAAGCATTGGATTTCCCGTGGATACAATAATGAATGTTGGGCCAGCACGCAAGCTACTCCAGAACCATTCGAATAGGCAATGCCAGGCTAGTACGCTGACTAGGTTTATCAATTATTTAAGGAATGTTTGGTCAGCACGCCGGCTGCTCCACAACATCAAGTGGTTAATGTTCCCACCAACTATTCTCTGAATTTATCAATCATCAGTTACTCTTTGGATTTACCAAGAGTTTTATAGTGCCCGACCAGTTACTCTCTGGTTCTACCAAGAAATTTATAGTGCCCAACCAGTTACTCTCTGGTTTTACCAAGCGTTTGTGGCTCTTTTAGGGTCCTTACTTCCTGCAACGTCCAAGGTTTCCAACAAAGAAACAACAGTGTATTAGCTTGGTTGTCATAAGACTTGTACCTGAAATATTCATTATTCCAAACAAGAAATAAATGAAAATGAATACTTATCTATATTGTTCATTTTCCTCGCTACTCCACAGGTTTCCTTCTCTGCTTTACAGGCCTTGGATCACCTGTGGGGTGGATGCTTGTCCAGCACACATGTTGCTCCACAAAATCATCCGAATAGGCAATGCCAAGCCAGTACGCCGACTGGGTTTATCAAGCATCCCAAAAATCAGTATGCCGACTGGGTTTATCAAGCATTTCAAAAATCAGTATGCTAAGCCAGTACGCCGACTGGGTTTATTAAGCATTTGAAAAATCAGTATGCTAAGACAATACACCAACTGGGTTGATCAAGAATATGACAACCATTTCCAAGCCAGTTATCCGACTGGGTTTGTTAGGAAATAACACCCTTCACCAATACCTCCGCAACATCCAAATAACCAATGCCAAGCCAGTACACCGACTGGGTTTGTCAGGCATTCAATTTAACAACATAATATGATTTTTAACATAATATGATTATGTGGTTCCTTCTCTTATGCAAACCAGTGGTTCCCTCCAAGAACTCCATAGGTGACTCACTTGACTGCAGGCTAGCATGGCCCCACAATACCCACTCACAATACACAAGGATGATACCCCTTTTCTAGAACATAGCTCCTCGTTCCTATCCATCTCTTATAGTGTCCTTTAGTGTGAGCGTAGAAAGGTTACCACTTCCCATACAGTCCTCTTGAGCACCCTTGCTTCACTTTTCCTCTTAACATGCAACACCAAATTGCATTTTTGTAAGCTGTTAGCACAAGAAGGATAAGCAGGCTCATCAGTATTGCTGCTCAAAAATCGTAATCATATTTCATATCATTCACTATCAAGTATTGAAACACCAGGAATTCATCCATTCCCTTAGGGTGTAGTCAATATTGAAAACCCTAACATAACCTATCACCCGAAAGGTATGCATCCCTTTTCGATGTGATCCATGTAGGCCTTAGTCCCACTCAAGTAGTATAAAATAATAATGAAATAATAAAACATGTTCTGCATATTAAATCTAATAACCAGACATGTATATCCTCAGTTAGGGTTACCGAATACTCATTCGTTTTACAGATGTATCTTTCTTTAATGGAGAAGAATGGGGGCTCCCTTCTCTTAGTCAACAATCCTTCGTTTTTCCACCCCAATCCTTTCATGTTCCTTAACCCACACATGTCTTCTTGGCATAATTTTACTGTCTCACTCACATGCTTTACCAACATGCAGTTCGGTTGAGACATTATCAACATTTACAATGGTGTTTCACCCAAAACCCATTTCCATATCATGGGATCCTTCCCATTTAGTTTGGCTTCTGCAGGCCATCACACATGGTCTTCCTGCAATGTGTCATCCTGGCACACTTATGAAATAGCCAAACAGTCAGCAACATTTAGCAATAAGCTTCAAATTTGATTATTTCATAACCTATCAATGTCATTAATAATTAAATTCAATATGAATTTACAATTCCGTCTCCTACAGAAATTAATTTGCTTAGCAATGAGGCTATCCTCATATTGTTTGGCTCTCGTAAGTGGTATTACTCTATCCATTATGGTTTCACCCTTGCTACCATACATGAACATCCACCTACAACATGTCCTCCTGACACAATTCTATATAAGCCAAACAACCATTAGCAATTATAAGCAAATTCTCAAATCTGAAATTTGTAAATTTGTTTTCCTACAAAAATTAGATTTGCAACCATGAGACTATTCTCATAAACTTAAACCAGACAATTTTCAGATTTGTTTCGTGCATAACTTACAACCATGAGAACCTTCTCATAACCTTTGGCTTCTGCACATGGTAGATCCTGGTCTTTATTATGGACTTATCCTCATTGCCATACGCAAGACTTTTCTACCTAAAAACTGAAATTTCAATCAGCCAAACATGTTGTGAGTATGTATGCATATACTCTCGTCATTGCTACAATAGTCACTGAAGTGATCTCAGAATTATAACGCTCAATAATTCAAACACTTTCAGCTGTTAACATTTTAAATGCAATGAAATAAATACATCTCTATATATGTATTAAAAATTGCAAGACACAGTCACACTATCCATGCAATTTAGATAAACAGTAAATACTCATTACTTCACATTTCATGCAATTCTGTCCTTCCAACATAACACTCTTGGTAGCCCATCAACATGTCTACCTTCTATATTCAATCATTCTCTTGCATTCATAGCAGCTCATTAAATAGATCACCATTTTGTGCATAACCACGAGATTGTACAAAATATTTTTAATGCACATCCCCTCAATGCAACCTTGCATTAATTCACGAATATTATGCCTTCAAATATATTATGGCCTAACCATGTCTTCCCCACATAGCCTGCACTACCATGATAGGACCATAAGTCCTCACTTGCTTTGGTTTCTTAACTCACAACCAACATACACAAATGGCATGATATAATCCCTTATGAATGCATTCTAGTATTTAAAACAATCATATGGTAGAGGGTTCCTTGCGCTTACTACCCCATACCTCACCATACTTGGTAGGTTGACATTCACATTCAGGCACTCAATACCACGTGCAAACCAAATCAACATAGTTTAACTATAGTTGAAGGGATCTTACCAAATCCTCCTTCAACATTCATGCAACTAAGCATAAATAATCATTACCTGCATGGCTATCATTAACATCGCTTGATGTTACCTAATCAGTTGGCCTCTTACCAAGGCTACTCCATCATTTTGCCAACATCATGAGCACGGATTTGTTGCACCATCCTCTCTTCATAAGGTTGTATGCAACAATCATCATCCACATCCTTAGCCATGCTTCGATTATCTTTGGTCCTACAACTAATGCGAACATGACTAATTATTAGCAACCACAATAATTATCTTAAGTGGCTCATTGCATATGTAAAACCTCACTATTTTACCAATATGCAATATCATATACATTCGAAAACATTTTCACGCGCACTGTGCAATGTTTATTGATATGCCATCTAGTGCATATTCATCTTATCTATCTAATCTCTTGCGTATTCAATCATGCTTCTATGATTGATTCCTACGACATTAGTTGTCATCAACCATAGGCACTACCATTAGTGGGCTATTGCATGTGTAACTTCACTATTTTATCAATATGAAACATCATGCTCATGCATAAGCAATTTACATACATTATGCAATGACTCTCTAATCATGCCCACTAATTCATATGCATTATTCTCTTGTATTTCTAGCATCCCTATGCCATAATTTCCAATATAGACAACTCAGGAAATAAAATAGCAAGGGAGGAGTTAAGGAATTATCCCTTTCCAATTCCCCCTCCTGACATGGAGTTCCTCCTCCACATCATAGCTGATCCTTTTATTGGCTTCCCTACCAAGCATACAAGCAATCATTAGCTATGATATTCTCATGGATTAGCAATTCAACATATACATGTGTGTAATCCTTCCTTCTTGCTATTTTCCAAATATGCAATTCTTATGCTACAAACATAAATAGTTTTAAGGTGAGGAATTTCCCTTTCATCCTTTATAATGGATATTACAACTCATTACTCTTGCTGAGAATTCCACAACCCTTTATGCAATCCCTACTTCTCATCCCAAGCATAGAGAATGCACTTCACACTTTCAGCGACTGTCTCCGGGAGGCGACGGGGGTCAAGGGGGCTTGCCCCCTTATGGCTTCCCTGCGCCATTGCATGGCGGGTCAAGGGCAGTGCCCTCGTTTTTTTTTTTAAAACCTTCAATTTCGTGCAATCTGGCGCATAAATTCACGGCCATTATTAGCTTTTAGCGCCTGAATTTCACCCTAGAAAGCCACTGAAATTTCCTGTTTTGGCAGACTTGGCAATTCTCTTCCGACCATTGCGGATGAACTCGCAGAGTTCTTCCGGTGTCGCGAAGGAACTTACCGAGTTTCTTCTGGTGTTGTGGACGAACTCATCCATCTCTTCCGATCGACCATTCTGCCACTTCGGCGAAAACTCGCCAACTCTTTCCGAAATTATGGCAGAAACTCACCAGTTCCTTCCGCTGTTTCGGAGGAACTCACCAAGTTCTCCCCCCATTTCAGAGCAACTCGCCAATTTCTCCCAAAATTTCCTCTTTGACGCTGAAAACACTTAGAAATTTTTTCGGACCAACTCGCCGAGTCCTTCCGCCATTGCGGGGCGACTTGCCGAGTTATTCCGATCGAACTCAGCTTTTCCTTTCGAAAATTTTCCATCTTTTTTGCCGAACTTAAAATTTCTGGGCAATCCGTTGTGAAGCAACTCGCCGATCTCTTCTGCCATTGCGAACAAACTTGTCGAGTTCTTCTACCATTGCGGGGTGACTTGCCGAGTTCTTCCGATCGAACTCATCTTTTCCTTTCGAAATTTTTCCATCTTTTTTGCCGAACTTAAAATTTATGGGCAATCCGTTGTGAAGCAACTCGCCGATCTCTTCCGCCATTGCGGACAAACTTGCCGAGTTCTTCTGCCGTTGTGGGCCAACTCCCCGAGTCCTTTCGTCATTGTGGCGAAAACTCACAAGTTCCTTTGGATACAGACTTAGTCAAAATTTTCAAAAATACTTAGAACAATTTTTGAAACTTTTTCTTCTTTGCCCGGGCATCCCGCAACTGCGTCGACGCAACTCGCCGAGTTCTTCTGCCGTTGCGGATGAACTCACTGAGTTTCTCTACCGTTGCAGACGAACTCGCTGAGATTCACCGGCTCAGTTTTTGGTAGAAACTCATAGACACTTAGAAAAATTTTGAAATTTTTCTTAACTATCAGTGCCGAACAGGAAACATACTTACCTTTGCAACTATGATAGGTAGCCCATAAAGGCCCAATGCTGCAACCAACAAATCTGATACCAAATGTAACGTACCCACCCATCCATCCAAGGCAAGGGAGGGAACATGATGCCAATCTCTGGGGCTTTCACATTCTATCAGCCCATTCATTAGAATGATATGAGTAAATCATTTGTGTGTAGATGTAAAACTAATCAAGTATGCACAGCGGAATTAAACTTATCCACACACATTACTCATGCATACAGCATATCAACAGTCATCAAATTAATACATTGCAGAAGTAAATACATAGACACAAAACACTTATCTCCATTTTGCAATTGTCCCAAACAACTAGCTATGTCGCTGCAACGTTCCACCCAACCATAGGCCAGTTGTGTTCATCAATCTCTCAACACAACTGCCACCCCCGAGTTGGGCATGATTCCTACAAGGAAAAGGGGACATTCACTTTCTCACAGCCAATTAATCATTTCATCTGAGCCAAGCGAGTCCACAGCTGGGTTTATCAGGCTACATTTGAACCCTAGATGCTTGCACTCAAGCTCAATCCAAAGCAACAGATACCCATTACCCATACCGCAACATACTCTTTCTACACACAGCGAAAACGACCATTGGGCAGGGATACACATTTACAATAGGGGTATTTTACAAAATAGGCTCCATGGGTTTTTCCCAAATCGTGGCTTACTAAAACAGACTGTGGGAAGGGAAATTCGTCCTCAAAGTGCAACCCGATTTCTCCCACATGTGATGAGTGTTTCAATTGGCCAAAACATCCCCATTGAAACCCCAAATCTCTCTTTTCTCTTCCCCATGGGCAACCAAAATAAAAACGCCCTTCCCAGCTGGAAAGATGAAGGAAAAACATAGGAAATCCATGGAGAAAAATTCCCAAGCAGCTCCCAACTCGTGAAGGAGTAAAATTGGTTGATGGATAATGGCTTGGGAAGCAATTCATGGATCTTTTCTTGCCCAAGAAGAAAAAAGCGATTTCCCATGTAGGGTGGCTTTCCCATACCCGAATTTGGATAGCCATATCTCCCATTCCCCAAGGAATTAACTACCTCAACCAACTCTTGGGAGAAATCAATGATTGGGTACAAAAGTCAACATGGGTAGTTGAGGGTTTGATGGGTTCTCTCATTGACACTTGGCTTGACTTGAGTGGCTCAAGGGTTTGAATGTTTTCCCTCCCAATTCCTTGTAAAATCATGCCCCCATCTCTTGTTGCATTGCATAGCTAGTTGTGGGTATTTATTAAAATGCATATTTACAATTTCAATGTGCCTAGCTAGCACGTAAAACATATGCATCACTAAATCAATGGCGGGGCCTTGGCATTGAGCTCCTCACCACGATTTTATAACAATATTACATCATTTACAATTTAATGTCATGGGATCAAACTGGGGACGTTACAGTTTCTCCCAGTAATTGAAAAAGAAGTTAAGAAATTATTTGATTCTAAAATTATTGTATCCCTTAGATTTTCAAGATGGGTGGTAAATTTGGATCTTGTTAGAAAGAAAAATGGAGAGATAAGACTGTTTGTAGATTTCAGAAATTTGAATAAAGTATCTTTGAAATATAACTACCCTTTGCCTAATATGGATCATATTTTATAGAAAGTTATAGGAGCAGAAAGAATATCGATGTTGGATGGTTTTTTAGGGTATAATCAGATCAAAGTGCTTCCAGAAGATCAGGAGAAAACATCATTTACAACACCTTGGGGAACTTTTATGTATGCCAAAATTCCATTTGGATTGATGAATACAAGAGCAGCATTTCAAAGAGCCATGGACATTGCATTTGTTGAAGAAAAGGACAAATTTGTAGTGGTGTATAGGGATGATATCATAGTTTATTCAAAATCATATGCAAATCATTTCAAACACTTGGAGAAAGTATTTTTGAAGTGCATAAAGTTTGGTATATCCTTAAATACAAAAAAGTCTAATTTTCCCATGAAAGAAGGTAAATTATTAGGTCATATAATATCAAAGGATGGTATCAAAATTGACCCTGACAGGATGTCATCTATCCAAAAGATTGGGATACCTAGATGTAAAAAGGAGACTCAGTTTTTCATTGGAAGGGTAAATTTTTTAAGAAGGTTTATCCCAAGCTTTGCAGATATTTTAAGGAATATTACTGTTGGCACAGGATAGATCCGCAGGAAGTGCAGAAGCCCCTGTTTTAATCAGTCCAATTTTCTCAAAAGAATTCATTATATTTTCTTTTGCTTCACAACATACCGTAGCTAGTGTATTATTGCAAAAAAATCAAGTGAACATGGAACAACCTATTGATTTTTTAGTAAGATTTTGAAAGATGCAGAATTAAAATATGATATCATGGAAAAATAGGCATATGCATTGATCAAATATTTAAAATATTTCAGAGTTTATGTAGTACATTCACACATAATTGCTTATGTTGCAACTTTTGTTGTGAAATATATCCTCACTCAACCAGATCCTGAAGGAAAAAGATCTAAATGGATTGCAGTATTATTGGAGTTTGATCTAGAAATCAAACCTACAAAGATGATAAAAGGACAAGGTTTGGAGAAGCTGATGATAGAAACAAATTATGATTCTTTGGATATGAATTTCATTTCTGATTTTTTCAGTTGAAACAATTCCATATTTACTAGTGCTCAAATATTTCTCTTTATCTCCTTGGTATAGTGATACTATCTATGTTTTGGAGAACCTACAAGCACCTCTAGAACTAAGTAAAACTAGATCAAGGTCTATAAAATTAAAGGAAGAAGAATTTAGTATCTTAGTTGAATATTTGTATTGGAAAGACACAGAAGGTATTTTGTTGAATTGTTAAATACTGGAAAATGAAGCACAATAGATCATGAAATAGTTTCATCGAGTATATGGAGGTCACCATTCATGGAAAGAAACAATCAACAAAATTTTGGGAGCAAGTTTTTATTGGCCAACTATTTTCTCTGATGTGTCTAAAGAAATTCAATTTGTCATGAATGTCAAATTTTTGATGGAAAGAGAAAAAATTTCCTTTACCATTAAAGCCAATTTCAGTAGAAGCACATTTTCAGCAGTGGGGATTGGAATTTATTGGAGAAATTAATCCAAATTCTTCTGGTCAAAACAAATGGATTTTGACTACCACAGATTATTTCACAAAATGGATTGAATCCATACCTACCGAGAATGCCACAGATATAGTTATCATTAATTTCCTAGAATAAAATATTCTCTAAAGGTTTGGATGTCCTAGGAGAATAGTGATAGATAATGGACAAGCTTTTAAATAAAAAATATGATTAATTTTTGTCATAAATATCATATTCATTTGAATCATTCAACTCCTTATTATCCTCAGGGGAATGGATTAGCAGAATATTCAAATAAACGTTTGGTACGAATCATAAAGAAGTTATTGGAGGAGAACAAAAGAGCATGGCATATCAAACTAAAATATGAATTGTGGGAGGATATAATAAGTACAAAAAGGGCTATTGGCACATCACCATTTCAATTGGTTTATGGAACATAGGTAATTTTTCCAATTTCATTAGGTCTACCAGTGATGAATTTACTATAGGAGGTGGAAGAAGAACCGAATCAGATACAAACAAGATTAAATCAGATGATAGAATTGCACCAGATGAGGGAAAGAGCATATGACAAAGTTCAAGTACACCAAGATAAAATGAAAAATACATTTGAAAGGAAGATCAAAGAAAGGAATTTCCAGATTGATGATTTAGTTTTGAAATGGGATGTCAGAAATTAAGACAAACATGGAAATTTGAAAATTTGTGGAAAGGCCCATATATTATCACTACTTACCAGAGGGATAATACTTTAATTTTACAAAATCAGAATGAAGAGTTCATTGGGGGAGATCCTGGAAGGTTCCTCAAACATTATCTTTCTTAAGAGAAAATAGAAAGGTAATTCTGTACATAAAATTGTATATATGTTTTTTTTTCTAAGACATTTTGTATATATAAAGCACTGAATAAGATATTGAAAAAATAAAAAATGGATATGGCACGGGTCTATGAGGTTCTTTTCTACCTCACTGGGAGGATAGCATCCCCCGTTGGAGCTAGTTGTTGGCACATTTATTTTTTAAAGTTTTGTTGAAAATATTGTAAATGATGTGAAACAAAGAAATAAAACCTTATAATTTGTTTCCACGTGACCAAGAGTAAATGGAAAGATGATAAAGGAAGGAAACACCAAGTCCTGAAAAAGAAACATTCCATATGACTGGCGACCAAGTTAAAGTGGAGCTAAAAAGTTGAATGAAAAGCCTTGAGATATCACATAAGGAAATTAATTTCCCATATTGAAGCGGAGGGATAGGATCAACGATAGAGAAAGGTTTTGCCGGAGAACATACAAGGTATATAACGCAGGAAAAGGTCTTTGAAGTGACCATTGGAATGGTGTCAAAAGGATTACAATATCAACGGCCAATTGATCGGTTGACGAGAAGATCAACGGGGCATATGAATTTCATGCTACCAACATGCTCATAGAAGTAAATTGTTTGGTGGTTGCGAAATACCAAACCACCTTCCACATGTCAGCATCATAACATTTCACAACTTGGGAGTGGTAAAGGAAATCGCCTCCCAACATTATGAAACCACTTTGGAGGATATAAAGGCCAATAAAACGTGAAAAGTTGATATTTGTTACTTAGTATCAGATTGATTGGGACATGTCGTGTGGGGTGAAGAAGATGACAACAAGTACCTTTCTAGCTCGTTCATTTCCAGGTAGGGTTTTTGAAAACTACAATGGTTATTTCAGAAGGTTTTCATGATGGAAAGTGTCGGTGAAGTAGGAGTTCAGAATGATGAATCTATTAAACTGGAAGAATTCCTAGAGGAAAAGGATGAGGATATATATGACACTATTATGACCAGAGTTTCAGTTTCAGAGATAAAAAAAAAATGGAGGGTTTGCAGAAATAGAATATAAATATACATAATGTTCATGAAACCAATTTTATCCATTTCTTCCCAAAGAAAACTCTAGGTTTTCCCGACTTCGTTTCTTGGTGTGCTAAAAACTACCCCCAAACTGGAAAAGTTGTTATGAAATTGTCAAGAACTAAAATTATTTGTCCTATCAATTCAATGGTTGTTAGGAAATCATAATAAGTCCCTTTATATTTATCCCAAAACCAAGAAGAATTTTCTGAAGAGAGTTTGGTCAGCCTATATAGACAATCCCTCCCCGAAACCAAGCAGGATTTTCTGTCAAATTGCCTCAAACCAAATATCTCAATTGATAACACACCTTTCCCACTAGACATCACCTTTTTCAATGAAAATTCATAGCTTGGTTTGTCATTAATTTGTCAGTTTTTAGGGCTTGATAATGACTTACTGGTCACTGAAGTTCAATTAGGTCTACATTTTAGGTTGAGTTGAGGTTTACCAGGGATAGAGTCTAGTCAAATCCCCTTTCTTAAGTTTGATGAATTCCTAGATGAGAATATTCATTCTTAGTTAGTGAATTTCTACAATACAAAAAATTTCAGATTTCAATCATACTTAATGAAAATGTTTCTGTTTTCAAGTGAAGGGAGCCTGCATTTTCCAGAGGTAGTTTTTTTAGCTACAGAAGAAAATAACATGTTCAATTTTATGAATCTCCTACTATCAAAGGTGTATAGGGTAATTTTTCAGGAAAAATTGCCAAGAGTGTTGCCAGAAATGAAGACATTATTGCAATTGAGTCCATAAAAGGAAGCGGGTGATTGGTTCTCGCTAAAACAACACACAGTGATCAGACTCTATGGTTTTGTAAAAGAGCCATATGTTTTATTAGAATTTTTGACACTGAGGGTATTCTCATTAGAATTCATTAGGCAGAAGTTAATAGTTGAGAATGATAATTTTTTGTCATTCCAAACAACTTCAGATATGAAATTCCCATTGAAAGTAGGCCCTTTCATCATAAAAAATAGAAATGCTCTTTCATTTCTAGAAAAAAAAGGTCGGAGATGATGAAATTCAAGAAATCTATTGTTGTTAATTATGATCCACGCCATGTCATCTCACAGAGGAGGAAACAAAACAAGAGAAGATCTTTCGAGAATCAAGAGGTTGAAGGATTAGCTAGAAAATATAATTTTTTACAATATGAATCTGATATAGATGTTTCAGAAAATTCAGAATCCAACCCTTCAGCATTAACAGTTTCTACAACTGATTTAGTACCTACCTCTAGTAAAATTAAAATTTCCAGCAAGAGAAATTTTTCTGAGACCATTGATATGGAAGTGGAGGAACAAGGAGGAATCAAAAGATTTAAATTAAGTTAAGAAAATGACATAGTTATGCTAGACAGTGGAAAGGGAAAGGAAAAGGAGAATTTTGAAGGACCAGAAGTTCAGCTGTTTGATTACAAGTTTGATGAAGCAAAGGCCACAGGTTCAGCTGATAGATACCAATTCAAAGCTAATCTATATTTCAAATAAGGCCAGGATAAACAAGTTGCAACAAATAAAAATAACAAGTTTTTTCCCAAAGTCAGGAATATATCAGATTCAAAAATCACTTTGATGACTGCTAGAGATACTACAAAAAAACACCTTGAATTTAGCTATATCTTCATATGAAAAGGATACTGAAATGAAAATAAATCTGTAGAAGATACCATTCCCCGACTAGATACATTTGCATAACAAAACTGGAGAAGTAATTTATACAGACTCTATGAAAGCTACCTTGAAGGTTGCAAAATTGCAAAACACAACAAATAGGTTGGATATCTAGACGAGACAAGAGAAAAAAAAGAATAAAGATTCTCAACACCAAATTAAAAAGATACAGGTTGACCTGGTAAAAGATACCATCCAGCTGCTAAAAAAGAAACTAAAAACTCTAGCAACCTAGTTGATTCAAGCATCTAAATTGATAATTTTGGAGCAAGAGAGAGAATCCTTGTCACAAGAACTGGATGACTGTAAATCCAAGATACTTAAATTTGAATAAAATTAAGTAAGTTGGTAAAAATACAAGTTAAATCTCAGGGCTCAAGTTGAATATTTGAAGGAAACGTTAGTAAGTGCAGTACAGGAAAGGCAAGGAATAGGGCAAGAAAATAAGGAGGAAAATATAGAGAGTCTGATCCAAGCTATGTCCCAAGTGAGCTTGAAATAAGTAGAGATCAAAGAATTGAAAAAAGAAATTCAGAGATTGAATGAAGAAAACCAGAAGAAAGAATAAGAAAAGAGCTTGAAGGTAAGAATAAAGAATTGATTGATAAGAATCAAAAATTGATATCTCGGGTTACAGGGAAGCTTCCTTTGCAAGGTGCAAAGCATTTAATTTTGGATTCAATAATAAATGAGGTTGGTAAATTCAAGCCATTTTTAAATTTTACGAAAACAAAAGAAACAGTGGCGAATGATAGCATACAGAGTTGTACAGCAATGAGAGAAACTTTGGATAAAAAGCCAAAGGAAACTACCCAAAATACAATCAACTTCCTAAACACTCTTAAAGACGATGATTTAAAGGAAATGGCAATCGAAAACAAAATAGCAGTAATAACTTGGGAAATAAGAGTCTTGGGAAATCATAATCATGTTGAAAATGTCCAAGCAAAAACAGATCCGATGAAAAAAAAGGTTGAATCTTTCAAAATGTCATTTGCAAATCTGATTCAGAAGGGGATTACTTCTTTTTGGGATGAAAATGATAAGTTAATATCCCAAAATGACTATAAATATTTGTTGTTTGAAATCAGGATGAATCATCAAAAGTTTGAGGATATGACCCATGTTTTGACAGGAAAAATTGTGTTAGAAAAGCTTGTTGATGATTTTGAAATTCTAAACCAATTGGTAGTGATAGGGGCAAATATACCTCCAATATCTATTGTAGATCATGTGGAGATGAAGGTTTTATTCAAAGAGATGACCATCTATGAAATCCCTTCTTCATAGCAGTGGAAGACAGTAGAGAAATATGGCAAAATGAAATACGATTTGCACACTTGAAGACTCTTGCTCAAACAAGAGATTTGTACCAGGAGCTGTAGTTGATTAAAAGGCACAAAATTATTATTTTTTGAAATATGAAATATACATGTTGACATAAATAGTATGAAATAAGTAGTTACAATTTCCTATTTTTGGAAATAGGCAATTAGCTTTTGCCTCAAGAATCCTTTTTCATGTATAAAACAAATTTTGGCGATGTAATCAGGGTTGGAACCTGAAAGAGAGACTTGTTTTGTATCAGCATATTCAAGAATTAATAGAAAAATGTTGCAGCGTTGAGCACACTTTCCAGAGAAAAGATTCATGTGTTATTTATTTACATTCTGTAACTTTCTCCTTCTCAAGTGATTTGTCATTCCTGTAATCTCTTTTCCATTATGTTTTCTTTCATGCTTAGATAAGATTTTACTTAGATCAGAATTCATGTTACCATGCTCTGATCTATGAGATCTAAGTATTCATAATCTTTCTTCTAAATTTGGTGTTGGATTCATCTACAATTGGTGCCCAATATTAATGGACTGTTTCTTTTCTTCTATTATCACCTGCAAATAAGAAGTTGACTTTGAAACATTGACTTTCTTTCCTTCGTAAAAATTCATATTGTTCAAACTATGTTTAACTTTAAAAAGATTTTTGATTTTGACTCCATGCCAAATGGTATCCTTGTGTTTCAAACTTTTGCAAGATTAAATCATAATCATTTTGACATATCTCTGGCCATTACCTTTATTTTTTAGAGAGTCCTCTCTAGTAGGAAAAAAACTATTTTTCCTCCTAAAGATTGGTTTGAATTAGTTACCGTAAAACTATCCTTCTACAACCAAGGGAGAAATTCTGAGTTCCAACAAGGAGGAAGAATGTTGGGAGTCTTCCATCATTAACTGAAATTATTAGAAAAACTTATAGTCCAGATCGTGTTGTACTAACATTGGAGGAAACTATTGACATGCGAAAATTTATTTTGGGATCGCATGGTGAAGAAAGGTGCATTGAGAAAATTAATGACATTAGCTTTCAGCATCAATTTCGTATAAAAAATATTGATAGGAAAATACTACTATGGGGTAAGAAGTACTCAGCAAGTGCAGAATGGGGGCCTACATCAGGTTTATCATTTCTGAAATTCATCCCAAGTCGTCAAATGTATGCCTCAAAGTTATCGTTGTTGCAATAAGCTGTTGAGATTCAAAATTCACGTCGGCACAATAGAGATGTTTATTTTCTCAATGCTTGGAAGAAATAAAAAAGTCTATCAAAGATACGTATGACTATTTTGATGTTGTTGATTATGTTTGGTGGGAGTAATTTTTTCATGGAGAAAAATGACATAATTACAAACTCTACAAATGGATATATATATATTTTGAATACTCCATTTAGTTGGACACAAAGTATGTCAAATGAAAATGAGGAGAGAAATGTTGATCTTGAAGGTGTTGAGCCTTCTCACCCATAAGAAAGGGAAATGTACATTGTGTCTAGAATATCATATGCATGGCGTGAGGCGATGGAAGACCTTTACAGAGGCTCAATACAACATATTAAGGAGGGTTGCATGATTGCAGTTTTGGCCATAGAATATCCACGTGGTTATCCATTCTGGATTGCAAAAGTTATGACGGTTAATAAATAAAATGAAAAAGTTATATCTATTGAAGTACATTGGTATGCAACAGACACACACCCATTTGATTGTGTGTACAAGTCAGAGATGTGATCAAGAAAAAGGTTTGCGAAAAGAGAAAAAGAAAGGGTCAAAATGTAAATCATCATCGCATAGACATTTTGAAATTAGAGGACGTTGACAGATTAGTTTATGACTTCCAGTTGACAAGGAAAGACACTCTTCTCTCCAAGACTATAGAGATTATCAAAATATTGTTGGCACCAGAAATAGTTGCAACATGGGAATTTTATAAACCAAGGCGTAGATCTAGAAGGAATATGGAATATGAAATGTTGGGAGCACATGAATATTTAGATGGTGCACTCATTGATAGTAGAGAAGAATATGGGTGATCTACATCTTCATCCAGTCATTCATCTGAAAAAAATGTATCTTCTGATGGTGTGTCAGAATCCATGTGTTGATTTGAATATTTGCACATGAAACATTTTGTATTTTTATTAATATGCCATTGTTTGTATGACAACTCTAAAGGAGTGCTTGAATTTTGATATGAATTACTTCTACGTCTTATGGTTTAATATATGATTTTATGATGAATATCATAAATTTTTGTATTTTATATGAAAAGAGTGGTCAAATTATTTCTTGAATAATTTTTGTTTAACTCAATGCAAGTTTTATATATTGTTACTAAGAGATTAAATAAGCACAATTTTCAATTATGATAAAATCATACAAAAATGCCACTTTTTGAAAAAGTGTGCTACCGGTAGCACTTGTTTTCAATTTAGAGCTTGATTTTAAGGTTTTTGCAAACAACAATAACAAATTTTTTGGTTAATTTCTATATTTTTTACCTCAGGGTTGTTTTTTGGTGTTTTTTATGCAAAAATATGGGTTTTTATGGATAGACTTTTCATTTTGAGTATAAAGTTCTCGTCAAGTTGTATAACATGTTTATTGTATATTTTAATTATTAAATGCACATATTGAGCCTATAATTTTACTAAACAGTTGGGTAATAAATTGGTTTTGTTCATTGAAATTGAAGACTTTAACATGTTCAAACTATTTGATTCAGGTTGTTGGAGACAGACCAAAATACATGACAATTAATTCATCTAGATTTTTATCTAATATTTAGTATTATTTAGACCTCATAGTCATTTGGTATGATTTCACCATCTGTCGACACATAATCCTCCCTCAAATAGTCATACCCATGGAGGTAACATTCGTAAGAGTGTACATAACTATCTCATCCCTTGTTTTCAATATAAATCTTTTCCTTAGTCAGACCCGTGCCCTTAAAATATATGTGCATTCCCTTGCAACACGTGTTCCCTCCAATGTACTATAACATTATTTATTCTTTTTTTTCAACATAATAAATGAAAAAAATACTAAAAATTAAAGAACACAAAAATACTATCCAGGGATGTAGAACAATCGGTGGCACGTGATGAGTTAAGACACCACTAAGCTAAATGGTTGTCAGTTTGAAAGCTCGCGGATACCAAAACTCCAACCATGATAAGGGTTGGTATGGTCCATGTCGGGTGAGATAACCAGGTGATTTTGATGGATTAGATGCCCCTAGTTCATGGTTTCTTAGCCGAAGGAAAACCCTACAAGTAAGGGGTATCACTAGCCAACAAAAAAAGAACACAAAAATACAAAAAAGGGTGATTACTGAATCGATTCATATTTAGTCTTAGTGAGAATGGAAACATGCATTCCTTGTCTCCCTTGAGCATGACACATATTCTTGCATCACTTATAAGTACATTATTTACATTTTCCTTAGGAATCTATACCAAAACTTTGAATAGAACTCCACCAATGGGTTATGCTTCTTGTCAACTATGGAGCTTTAATTAATGGATCTAACACTAGAGGATATCATAAAGGACAATTAATCAAGTCCTATCACTAGTACAAAATGAGAGATAAATAACCAAAATCTGCATATAAATGACCAATTTTGAGTTGGTGACCACTGGTAGAAAATTAGCAGTCATTTATCACGTGACCAAAAATGTGGTCATATTTAGCTTGGTCATTTATAGCTTATCTTGTGGTCATATATTTGGTGGTATATGTGGTCATTAATTTGGTCATATATTTGGTCATTATTTGTCACCATTAGTGACAAAATTTATGACCACATATTTTGTCACATGATAAATGACCACTAATTTGCTACCAGCGATCGCCAACTCAAAAGTGGTCATTGATATGCATAGTTTGGTCATTTTCTTGGTCACTTATCTCTCATGTTGTACTGGTGGTCGTTTATATGCAAATTTTTGGTCATTTTTTTAGTCATTTATCTCTTTTTAGTGGTTTCAGAATATATATAGGGAACGAAGGAATCAAACCACCAACCTCCTGCCTATAAGGCAGGTTTTCTACCATTGAGCTAGCACCCTTAAATAGAATTCCTTATGGGTTTCTCTACCATTGAGCTCTGCTCATATGTTTCTCACTGCAAGGCTTTTTTTTTTAGTGCAGATCTGCTTACCATGTGCCAAAAACAATAAAACTTTAATAGGTAGTTCTCAATGTAGCGGAGGGGTAAGTGACCAAAGGGATGTGTGCTCCAAATGAAGGATGTCCCCAATCTAGAAATGTACAAACTATTAGTTACAAAATGTTGCCTTAGCTGTACCCAACTATCCACCAGCCATACCCAGCCACTTCCACCTTTCAAACACAAAGTAAGAGAAAAAACAAACTCAACTTTCAAAATAACTTTATAACGAATTACCATAAATCATAGAAAAGAACATATCAAGTTCACATCGCATTTTATTTTGGAATTGTATTCAGTAAACAAATTACAGTTGGGGAACTACAAACTTTCCATTCAGTTCAATGTTCAATAAATTCTTTATAATATGAGTATATTTTCCTCCACAACTTGCAAGTTTCTTATGCAAATAGTACTACTTCTAGAGAAAGAAAGCAGTTTTTCTACACTATCAGGTTATTTGAGAGGATTTCTCTCATATTTTCCATTCATCCTCTCTTATTGTTACCCTCATTAACTTTGAATTCATTATTTTTTGAAATGAAATAAGACCCTTTAAATATTCAATGTAATTTGTTTTGAAACTTCAACTTTATTTTGATCTATATACAATGAATTGAGGTACATATTTTTTTAACATACAGTGAAGTAAGGGCATTCCATATGTAAGAAATTTCACCTTCATTTCTTTTCACGGGGAAAAACCTTGAAAACAGTAACAGTGATCTTCATTTACTACTTCTTATGAGAAAAATGTGTCATTTGTAGCCAAAACACTTATGGTTTATTGATGTTTAATGTATTGACAAGAAATTCCTTTGTCTTTTCTCCCAGGAGTATCCCCTCCATAATTACACTTCAAATTGCTCCTCTCTTTTCATGCTACATATATCCAATCTTTGTTTTTCAGCCAGAGCATTTAGGCTTATAGACCTGGAAATTCACTGTGTTGTTTCAAATAATTTATGTCAAACAAGTAATCTACAATGTGTGACTTATTGCAACACTTCATTTGCTTGCAATCTATAGGCATATTAAAACAATACCCTAAGAAAAATACTGTTGCTACAGGTTTCCACATTATGCTATAGGTCTAGACTCTGAAGTTTTCTTGTATCATGTAATTCTGGAAAGATTTATAACCTTTTCCAACTCTGCTTTAGGAAAACCCAAATTTCCTTGGAAGGATGAAAATAGATTTGTTTATGAGCATACATAATAGCGACTAGGTCAATGCCACTTCCCAAAGAATAATCCTGACTAATGAAGAAATAATTTTTTGAAAATAAAATAGTCTTAAAATCTTTTATGTATTTTTAAATAGTTGCATTCATATTCGAACCTCAATTACAAGTTTCATGCTTTGGTTCATCGAAGGAAAATCATATTTGAACAATGCAGGAGCATAAGCACAATTTAAGATTTCACAAGGTTCTAAAGGAGAAATGTTTCAACTATAACACTTTCCAACGCATCAAACTAAACCTTAATTACTTCATGGGATACAATGTAGGAACATAAGCACAATTTAAGATTTCACAAGGTTCTAAAGGAGAAATGTTTCAACTATAACACTTTTCAATGCGTTAAAGTAAACCACAATTACTTCAAGGGATAGAGCCAAACATATATCTAATAGGTACTATGTTGCTATTACTAAAATCTCTGGATCATGAAAATATCATTTGCTAACAAACCACATAATATTTAGCAACAAAAACATTCATCCAAACACATTTGTTGTGACCCCAATTTATACACAAATAAAAATATGCAACAACTTGTTTACAAAAAGTCCAATCTAACATGACAAACAAATCCAAAGTACCTACTTCCAGCCTGCATTCTATATATTGCATGGCAGTTGGACAATCTGCATCAACTGATCCAAAATTTCCATGCCCTCGGATAAGACAGGATCGCAGGTAGAAATTATGAAATCAAATGAGAATATCAAAAACAAAATGTAAAAATGCATAGACAAAATGTTAGGAAAATATTTAAAAATACTTTTAAAACAACTAAAAACAATGTATTGAAAACATGACTTCAGGAATTCATACATAAAGTTCACACGATATAAGATACAAATGATATAATATGTATTAAGGAACATTGTAACAACTCAAATATCACGTTATGTTGATAATGATAACTTGATATTTACTGTGGTGTGATGAAAACACAATCTGACACCATTAAGTACTACAACAAAATGATTAGTCAGAAAGAACGACATCATTGATAACCAAAAGGAGTTCTTCTCCAAATCTTATATTAAAAGCTTGAATAATAGAATATAAGTTATAGAACTGCAAACATCTCAGTTGTATGTCTGAAAATAATATTGAAATACGTTAACAATACAATAATGTATGCTCATTTCCCACAAACAGACCTTCAACCAACCCCAAGAATGAAGTTAATGAATATGAACTGTTTTCTCTTTAGAGTCCCTTGGACATACACTTTGCCTATAAATTGTTGATATTTTTAATTCATAGCAATTGAATTCCATTACTTAAAAAACAACAACTAACAAATAATCTAACAGCAGGATATGAGTTAATGCATGCATAGCACTGCGCATAGATGCACATAGGCCACACGGGTTAGATCAGAAATGTACAGTAAATCCACTTAAAATTAGTTAAGTTTAGACGATGTAGAAATGTACAAAGTTGCATTCTTATCATCCAACTTTTCTCTTTTTTTAATCTATCTATACAATAATTTGCATAAAGGAATCCCCGATAAAATTGGTAGGATATATGCATAGAGAAAATGAGAGATTTAGCTGAGTTGAGATATAGGGAAGCCTAAAGGAATAATTGGAGAGGGGTAAATTTATTTTCATCTATGGTTCACATAAGAAAATCAATCAATGTTATTTCATTAGACAAGAAAAACACAATTCTACATGGAAAATAGAAAAGAAAGCTTCCATCTGATGGCTTTTACTCATGAGGATTCCATTGCCATTTTGATGCGTAGTTTAGATAAAAATCAAGCAATACAATTTGTTTAGAGAAGACAAACACAATTCTACATGGAAAATAGACACTGAAAGCTTCCACATCATGGCTTTTACTCGTGAGGACTCTTAACTTGGGTGTGATCTGTGTGATAATCATTGGAACAATTAATCTCATTCAAAATGCAAATGGGGAGTCAATATGGGAAGCAATCTTTTCTAGAATTAGTTTATTCCTGTACCATAAAAAGGTTTATTACTCAGACATTTTGATGGTCCTCCAATAACACTGTTAAGAATCAAAACATAATGTGAAGGGATTATAGGAGTACTTTCATATCTAATTGTATTAGCAATACTTATGTTGAATTTGTGACTGAAGTTGCATTGATAATCTATTGAGACAGAGATGAAGAATAAGTAAAGGGATTCTGCGATGAACAAATGTTATACTCCTTCATGTTGGACTTTGTATCAAGATATAAGGATATCTGACATTCCTTGTATTTATATAAGGTCAGGGCTATTTCGTTGAATCTATGTGGGCTATTAGTCTTTTGAATGTCCAAGAACTAGAATTGTGTACAGATATCTAGATTATGGACTAGAGCTTCAGTATTAATGTGTGAACCGATTTACAGTTGAAGAATATTAAAGTTTACCTGCTATATTTAAATACATTGCCATGATTTTGCAGGAACTTTTTGAGTCTATGCTTATGGCAGACCTTGAACTAGATACGGTGAGAGCAAACTCTGCCTTTTGTGTGCTTTCATCTTTCATGTCCTATTTATATTGATTTTGATTTATTCTATGCAATGTGGTTGTTACTTAATAGTTTTGATGTGTTTTCTATATGTTGTAGAAAATGTTAATATTGTGTAGTGAAACTTGTAAGTAGTTGATCTTAATTTGTGTCCTCATGATGAACACCATTTCTTTTTTGGTTCCGATATGATGTTTTACTTTCTATGTGAGGAATCCGGATAGAAATATTTTGTCATTGGCAATGCATGAATTTTTAATGTGAATATTGGACCTTGATTTGAGAGTTCATGTGTGCCCCAAGTGGAAACTTTAGCATTTCTTATGATTACTCTACTCTATAGATAAATTGACTAGATGGAAACTTGGAGATATCATCTCCTACTTCTCTATTTGGATGGAAACACATGATGGGACAAATTTAAAGGGGTGTATGGATGGTGATAAAGACAAATGGGCACAAAATAATACTAATTTGTAGGATAAATGTGGATTCCAAAGTCCAACCCCTTGCATTGAGAATTCTCCATCGGAATCTGCCAGTTAGCATGAAACTGAGTATTCAACTTTCGAAAAGGTAAATAGTGTGGATACATGGAATCAATTAAACAGGTTTTCTCAATATGTATAAGTGCTAGGAAAACACAAATCCTCTTGTTGGACTATTTATTGTCCATCTTCATAATCCTCTTAGGATAAAAACACCCTATCAAAGAGATACCTATGGAATACAAAAGAACTATATTTGATTAAACTTTAGAGAAATCACTTTAACCCATCTTTGGACAGAGATACTGAATATTTTTATGTAATTCATTTCCTATTGAAAAATTTATGGTCAAACTTCTTTTTGTCTTTTAATTGGAGTTGAAAACAATGCTTCGGGGACTGGATCCAGGCAAGGGCAGATTACCAAAACAATGATATGAATTCCTTAAGAGACTGCAGTTGAGAAGATGCAGCAAGAGGTGGTGATTATCAAGAAAAGTATTGATGATCAAGGTTAATGAAATGCCATTTAAAATTAAACTAAGATTGCACAATTAAAGGTGATTGTTAGTGTATTGATAGGAAAAGTGTAATATGCAAACACAAACTTTGGTCAACAGCAAACACAAATTTTTATCGTAGCATGACATTTGGAAAGACCATGAAAGAGTAAACTCACTATTCAATGTTCTTGATGGGCCCTCTGAGCTCAACTTTATCCTTCTCATACTTAGCATAGAATGCCTATCCTTCATCAATTGGTGTAGGTTTCTTTTTTGATGGGATCGAGTTGTTTTCTCCTCTAGTATTTTCTTTCCGTCTTTCAACCAGATTGTTATTTCCCTTGGTCTTTTGCACAACAATTGGAAAAATGTAATTACGAGTTGATTGCGTATCTAGTCTGTGCCAACTCTATCAGTCACTCAATCAGCCTTTTTGTCAATCTGGAATGTCAAAAGTCAGCCAGTCAGTCAGTAAGTTTGCATCCAATCCGGTGCACGTCTCCTTGTATTTATGTAACCGTGTTTGTATTCCGCATGTCAAGAATTATTAGGTAGAAATTAATTGCACTCTTTAATATAACTTTGTAGCTTCAAGGTGAGTCAATCTTAACTCGGTGGTTATGCAATTTCTATATATATAGAAGAAGATAATTGAAAATATGAGAGATATGTGTGAGGAAAGAAGAGAAGAAGTGAAGAGCAAGAGTGAAAGGAGAAGAAGCCCATACCCGTGAAATGTATAAAGAGTCCAAGCTCTATAAGAAGAGAGAGATCAAAGTAAAATCCCATCTCTGTGTAATCCGATAAGTTACTCAGTTTTACTATGGTAATATATATAAGTTCATAGTTCTATGTATTCATTCTCAAGAATGTTAAATATTTCATGTCGCATATCTTCTCCATATTTACTTGTGTAAATGTTATTTACATTTACTGTTTGTAAAACATATCAAGATTTGCAAATAGTTCATAGTGTTAAAAGTTCTATTTTAACGAGGAGTAACTTCGCATAACTTTCATTGTAAATATTTTGGTTCTTATGTCTTAACAATAAATGTTTTAAAATAAAGTTTGTTTAAGAGATCCTCGAAGTTAATAAGTTGCAAAGTTAATTTATGCGAAGTTAACTGCGAATAAATGCGAAGTAAATTTATGAAATGCACAGTTAATTTCCGTGCAGTTAATCTGCGAAGTAAAGTGTTCGGCACAAATTAAAATTTTACTTCGCAAAGTATATTTCTAGGAGAAGCGAAGTCCTAACGCGAAGAAGAATAAGACTCTCATTGATGGGTCAGTTCATATTTTTAACTGCGCGGTGTTCTTTTCCCTTGATCTAGTATCGGAGTGAGGTTTACGGAAAGTAGAAATTCTATTTATAAAAAGGGGAAAGCGATTAAGAATGGCTTCCACTTCTGGTAATTTGCAAACTCCAATCTTTTCAGGAAAAAATTATGAATACTGGTCTCTAACTATGAAAGCTTTGTTCACAGGTCAAGATTTATGGGAAATAGTTCAAAATGGCTATGTAGAACCAGTAGATCTAACAGCATACAACAATCTCACACAAGATGAGAAGGATGTCTTGATGAAACATAGGAGAAAATATGGAAAGGCATTGTTACACATACATCAAGCGACACATGAATCCATACTCCCAAGAGTAGTAACACCGACGTCATCTAAGGAAGTGTGGGACACACTGGAAACTTCCTATCAAGTTTTGAGCAAGGTAAGGACTACAAAACTACAAATACTTAGAAGAGATTTTGAATCTTTGTCAATGAAAGATACAGAGTTAGTAGAATCATTCTATACTTTTTTTATTGGTCTGGTTAATCGAATAAAGTCTCATGGAGAAAATATAAGTGCCCAAAGAGTTGTTGAAAAAGATCTTAGAGTTCTTCCAAATAAATTTGAATCTTTAGTTGTGACTCTGGAGGAAAACAAAGATCTGTCCCAATTTACTATTGATGAATTGCAAGCCTCACTTCTCGATCATGAACATAGAATCAATGGATCAGATACATCATTAGAAGCTGCATTCACAGCACAGTCATCCATAATTCGTGGAAGAGGCAGGGGAAGATCAAAATCTAGAGGTAGAGGAAGAAGTTATTAATTCAAAGGAGCTCGCAGCAGCAGCCCTGCACATGTCGTTGGTAGAGGTCAGAATCAAATCCCCAGTCAGGAAATTGCACAAAGGTATGATAAATAAAAAATTCAATGTCATTATTGTAAGAAGTTTGGACACCTTGCATATGAATGCAGGAAGAAGTAGTATGACCAAGGAAACCAAGGCCAAACATAGTCGAGCAACAACAACACTCCGAACAGCTCATTGTTCTTATCATGTGCATCTCCACTTGAATGCAATGTTGTCCAAGAAAGTCCAAATGACATATGGTATTTAAAATTAGGCTGTAGCAATCATATGACTATGTTGTTGCTGCAACATTCCCCCCAAAATTTTGTAAATATTGGGGCCCCTCCATTTTTTTTGAAGAACTCCTTTTGCCTTTTTGAGCTTGTTTTTCAACCCTTCAAGTCTCCTTTTTCTTTAGCATTTTTTTTTTCTTCTGCTAAGGAAAATGTTATTTTCAATAAGTTTCGGTCGCACTTTTCAATGATAAAAGCACCGACCATTGCATACATTTTAACATTAACTTCGTCGACCATCGTGTTGATGTATTTTTAACTTCGGGAGATATTCAGTTGTATATTGTATTTATTACCTTTGTACTTTATTGTACCCCAAATGGAGATGTATTATTCCTCCGATCGGAAGTGTTGTCATTTGTACTTGCAAGTGTTGCAAGTTATATTGTAAGTGTCATAAGTTATATTTGATGGGTTATTAGACCACCTTGGTGGGGTCGGCCCTATATGAGTCATGTGGGTTAAAGGGTTATTAGACCACGCTAGTGGGGTCGGCCCAGTGTCAAGTGGTAGTGGGTTATTAGACTCTCCTAAGGGAGGTCAGCCCAGTTAGCATTATGTTAAGTGGTTAAGTTGGGGCCGACCTCGTTAGAGTTAAAATTCAAGTGAAGTAAAGTATAAATAGAGAGTGTGACTCTCTCATTTATTCATTCACACACTCACTCACTTTGCATTAGTGAGAGAGAGGAGGAGTGCGCACAAGTGGAGGAGGAGATGCTACTAGGAGACTATCTCTTGTTTTGGGGTTTCATCTTGGTGATCTTTGTATTGATGTTCATTCTATCTCTGAAAAAGTTGCAGGGATTTTCACCTTCTTGGTTTTCCTCGGTGAAATGGTTTGTGTCTCTTGTCTCTTGTGTTTGATATGCTGTACATGTTGTTCTCTCAGTTAAGATCCTAAATCAGATTGAATTAAATTATGAAAAACTAACACATCGTGCAATTGTTAAGCTTAAACTTGTGTCGATTGGTCACAAGTTTTAAAGCCAAAAGCGTTGATCAGTAGCGCTAAAGCTAGCCTCGGTCGCAATTTTTAGGACTAGTTTTCCCGACCGTTGCGCAAATCTTGACCTTAACTTTGCCGATATTTTGCGCCACACTTTGGCCTCGGTTTTGAAAGCCTCCATCGCACATCTTAGTCACATTTTTTGGGATTAATTCTCTCGACCATTGCATATATTGTTGGTTTAGCCCTCGCAAAACTCTATTTCAATCCCTGTTGCAACATCGTGGTCGCAAGGATTACCCTTAAAATCGTCGATTGTTATGCAAGAATTACCAGTTGAGTTGCCAACCACGACGCAACCTAATTTTTTGGGAAACGACAAAGACTCATTGGTGGAGAATTCAATTTTTTCCCGTGTGGATTTATTGCTCTTTACATTGAGCCCCATGCACATTTAAGTCTCCAATTGTCCACCTCGCGAGGATTAATCTCCCCTGTTGTATATATATGTATTCATCCAATGGGGTTTTCATTCTGTCTTTTCCAAGACTGAGAGTGTTAGTGTTCGCCAATTGGAAGCTGCATACTGTCACTAACTAGGTTACACGCATTGACCCAAACAAACCATTATGATACTGACAGGTAGGCTTTTAATCTCCTCCTTTTTTTTTTGCCTAGTAGGGAACCCCATTCAATGCTCGTCGTTAGCTTTAAACTGTTTATTAGGTGTTTCCCAAGACCGAACCCGCATCGTCATAATGCCAAAACAATTTTCATTTTCACATCGTTTTCGATCCCTATACCCAATGCGAGTCTCCTTGCACTTAAATATTGACATCCAGACTTCATATAATATCGAAGAGAATGAACGTGTTCCCTATGCATTCTAGTCGAATCGAATTACGACCCAAAAAAGAACTGCACCGTAGTCACTATGCAGTTTTCCCCATGCGCATACAGTATGGCTTGCCAGTCGTTTTCTCTATGTTATGAAAAAGATCCTCCCTCACTTTCATTTGATTATTAAAAAGCTTAACCAGTGAAAAATCTAAATGGCATTTTGGAAAGTTCCTTATCCCACAGCAACAACGTTTTGCATGCTTATGTTTTCTAAGGACTAGTACCGGTGGAATGTTTGAATTTATGATTATAGGATGGTACTGAGTGCTAGAAAGCAACATTCAGGCTTACTTAATTGCAATCTTTGATTTGCTACATGGTGACTTTGTTTAAATGCTCTGCCTCATTATTTTTGTTTGAAAGATAAGTTTTAATTGAAATCCACCACTTGTGTATACTCGAGTTTCTGTTAAACACCATGAATTTGAATGTTATGTTGACTCGCTAGCAATGTGTTACTCATAAGCTTGGAGACTTCTCAATTTGTGCTCTCCTCTCCATTGCAGGTTTGACATGCATAGGAGATCTACCAGGAAGAAGGCTAAGCTTTCCGAGTCAAATTCATATGTAGAAATCCTATTGGATACCTCGCTTGAGACAATGTTTTGTGATACAAAAGCTGTTATGGGAGTAGCCCTAGGAGTCGTCGCCCCATAATTTCAGTGTGGTGAGTTGTACAGATTTATCAAAGACTAGAAGTACCCCGACGCAAACTTAGAAGAAACCATGGTCTACTTGAATATCAAGAATTTTGGCCTTCACAAGGCAGTAACTTGTCCCAAGCTATTCCCATGCTCAGAAGTTATTGGCTGGATAATTCCTCATGTGAAAACTACTACAAGATTCATTAATCATAACACCGGGATGAACCTTGCATCCTTTGCACCAGAACATATCATGGATACCTATAGGTTACCCCAGGAAAGGGCTTGGCTGAACAATGAGTGGATAGCAAAGCAAACAATAGACACTCTAGATTCCATCAAGAAGATGCTAATAATTGAAAGGAAAATCAGGCAAAGAGCCAATGGGGAGTATGAAAGTGTGCTTTTGAGGACTCCTTACAAACTCATTGCCTTAATGCTGAGTCAAATTTTTGGCATGCCAAATGGAAACATCTTCAAGCTTGGTTGGGTGCCAGTGATGGTCCCTATAGCCACATACGGTACAATCTTCAATTGGGCCGAAATAATCTTATAAAGCATGGTCTCACTCTTAACTGCTGCCCAAGGAGTACTGACCTAGAAGAAAGTCGATTTCTACATGCCTTCGTATTTGATAGATTGCTTATAAAGCAAGCACCCTTTTCCTGATTTGGGATGTGTTTGGAACAAAAAGGAGTCCCATATCTTTGTATCTTATCAACTCACATGGGAAAACAAATATGCAAGTCACTACAAACAAATTTGCGAAAAGTTCATCATGCCCCTGTATCAGCTCATCTTTAAAGAGGAGCCAAATTGTTTGTCTGAAAATGCCATGCCCATCATAGAAGAATTTGGAGACTATTACTTCTCCCCAGAGGGCGCCTATATCAAAATGAGTGGAGGAACTAAACCTCCCTTTTCGTTTCCTTGGTATGTCAAGGACTTTGTAGTGCACAGAGAAGATGTAAGGAATCTCTTCATCAGTGAGGTCAGCAAGATTCTCAATGAGAAGAAGAAAGGCATGTAACCACCAATGCCCTTCACCATCGGTGCATATAGTCTCCAGAAAGAAAAAGATGGTGAAACCTTTCCTCGGGACTTAGAAGTTTTTCGTTTCGACACAAAGTTTTTTAGGAGGCATGATCCTAGTGGTAGAGTTCCTGAGCACTATACCAATGTCAGAGCTACATTTGAGTATGCGCATCTTTGGGACAAGGATGAATAATTTTTTCGGAGTGCCACGAACTTGATTGAGTTGGGAAAACGCTACTGCCCTAAAAGCGGAGCAAGTTCCAGCCCCAGACCTGTTGGGTTGATCCAAAAGGAACAAGAAGCAACAACATCACAATCAGAGGAGTCCAAGAGGAAGGAAAGAGGAAGAAGAAAGATTCCAAAAGGAGCAAGAGCTAAAGTAGCAGCAAGATGTAGGAGCTGCTAGAGCTCAGCAGGCGCAAGAAGAAAAGGCTCGAAAAAATGAAGAGGAGAGTATCCGGAAAGAAGAAGCTGGCAAATTGCAAGAAGAAGCAGTCAAATTGCAGCAAGAAGAGGACGGAAGGTTGCAGGCGATAAGGGAGAAAGCATAGCGAGAGACAACAGAGCTAGCAGACCTAGCAGAGCAAGCGGAAAGGCGAGCAAGAGAACAAGCTGAAGAATATAATAGAGATCTAGAACAAGCCATGTCTAGCCCACGAGCCATGGACCTAGATCTATCAACAACAAACCAATCAGGGATAGCGAATGAAGGGGTTGTCACAACTGAAGAGTTAGCACTTACCCCATACACTCCTTCAAAGAAGTGCCAAGCCATGTCTAGCCCACGAGCCATGGACCTAGATCTATCAACAATAAACCAATCAGGGATAGTGAATGAAGGGGTTGTCACAACTGAAGAGTTAGCACTTACCCCATACACTCCTTCAAATAAGTGCCAAGGTTATTGTAGAGAGATCAGAGAAGAAGATGAAAATTCAAGAGGGAGAATTCAAAATCAAAGTATCAGAAACCCCACTTGTTAAGGGGACTGACGGAAACCCTGTGTTCATAACATCATGCACTGTGGCTTCGGCTCAAGCAAGCAAAGATAATGTTGATTGTCTGGTGAAAGAAGTTAAGAAGTACAGGGAACTATGTTTCAAAATTAAAGGTAACATGTAGAAAGAGGTGTTAAAAGGAAATGAGTTAATATTGAATTTCAAAGAACTTCAAGAGGAAAAGAAAGAAACAACTTTGCAAATCCTACAGCTCAAAGATGAGAAGAGCACACTAGAGATGCAATTGGCAATCTAAGAAAGCAAGAAGAAAGACCTAGAAGCTTGCGTAGGATAAATGGAGAAGCTTGAAGCCAACAATGTGCATCTAAATAAATCCTTTAAGCCTCAGCTTGACAGGCTGACACGGGAAAAAGAGCATCTATTAGAGCAGCTCAAGGTTGCAAATGAGAAGCGGGACCTAACCGCATTTCATGAACAAGCATGCGAGATGCAGAAGAAAGTTTATCGATCACTGATGCTGATTTCAGGAGAGATATGCAGGGTGAAAGAGATGGTAACAAGGATGATAGCCATTGAAGTCAAGGTGTTGAAGCTGAAAAAGAAGTATGCACATCACTTGGAGGAGATTAATAAACAATTTGAATGGAGGGAAGGGAAATCTGGTTTCCCAACACACGTATGGGTTAAGACCACCGATGAATTGGACTTGGCTTGTCGAGTCCTCAAATTTTGTAGGGATTGTGGCGCAAAGCTAAGTGTTTAAATCCAGAAAACTATGAAGAGCTATAACACATTCTACTCAAAAATCGTGGAAACCTATCAAAAGTGTAGCATGGTTTTACCTCCATCTATTTCTGAGTTTCCTGAAGAGAGCAGCGTTTGGCAGATCTACCGAACGAGTTGAATGCGGAAATAGAATACATCATTAAGAGAGAATTTCTAAATCCCAATGATATCCATCGGTTCATTGGGAAGACCTTATCCATGCCTATTTTCTGGAAAGTACCACCGAGGCAGCAGTGGCAGGAGAAGCCAACGTTAAATCAAATCTGTGCAAGCATGAAATAGCGCTGAAAATGACAATCTTTGCACGGGGTAATACCATTCTGCGAGAAATCAATCAATGTGCCAACTATATTGAAAGTGTATACAACCTAGTTGAAGCAAGCAAAGAAGTTGAAGCAAACATGCCTATTGAAGTGGGTGCCTCAGTAGAAATAGAAAGACCAATTGAAGTGGTAGGACCATCTGGGCCTTAATTTGCTTTATCGTAAATTTTGTAAAAGACAGCTGGAATTATTATATTATATAAATGTTTTGTAAAACAACTGGAAATTGTTTTTGTCTCTTTAGGCACTAGAAGACAAACTTTTGGGACTCCCTAGGGTTAGGTTTTGGGAAGAGACAAATTTTGTAAAATCTATAAATATAGAGATAGAAGAGATGAGAAAGGACTTTTGGTAGGTGAAAGGACAGAGTAATTTTGTACATCATTTACTTTGCTACATCAATGAAGGAAACACTATTTTTCCTAAAGAAATCTTGCATGAATTTTTGTTGTGGGAATGTGTTGAATGTTGGACGAATTATTTCTCCGCTATTCATACATTGACTGTGAGACCGTTCTTAACTAATCTGAATTATTTCTCTGTTATGAATGCTTTCACTTTCCTATGCAAAATTTCTGTGTAAAATGAGTAATGGAATGTTTATCTCTGTCAAAGCTATCTTTGATAATATTTTGCTTTCTTTCATAAATGCTTCTATTAATTAGAACAACTATCTATGAAATTCTTGGTTTCATTTCTAGTTTATTACTCATTCTTTAAGTCTTCTCCTTGCAAGGATAGATTAAATTTGCTTCAACAGTTTTAGATTAGATTTGTTTAACTGCATGCATTTAGATTACAACACTTGCATCTCATCTTTAATATAAAAAATACATAAACGGTGGATCAGGCCGCAACCGGTGAAAGGAAAACAAATCTTTAAATCTTACATGGTATACGAGCTGTTAACCGGACGGGTTCCCCATACCAAATGGTGAGTGATCTAATTGGGCTTGCATACCGGGGAGAATCCCTTGCTGATTGATGCTACGATTTTCGTGGCATCAACAGTTTTTGGCGCTAGAAGGAGGGCCACCGGTGCATGGTTGAAAGAGGATATCCTTTCGTTAGAAGAAGTACCACTGAAGACCCGCTTGAAAAAGCAATCCCAGACAATTTAGATCTGGAATTGATAAATCAAGAAGATCCCATTTCTGAAACCGAACAGCAAGAAACGTTGTATGTTGTTCCTTTTGCCGAAGTAGCAAATTTAAGGAGACATACCCGTGCATATGTTAGGCAACTTGGTGGTTTGAATGCGACCCCCCTATTTCCCAGAAGAAGAGCCCCTAGAAGGGAAACACAGTATAGAATAGATTCAGTTCTTGTTCAAAACTTAGAAGAATTGGTGGATCTATCTTGGAATAAATCACAGAGCCTCTTGGATAAATCAGACTTGAAAATCCTCCAGATCTAGAGGAACCACATACCCCACATAATTCTCCACATAAAACTACACCACATTCTCCACGTACAGCCATGGCTGTGCCAGCATGGAGAGCAAGAGGAGTGCTTAATTTAGTTGGGCCATTCCACGATCTGCCCAAGAATCCAGAAAAGGTTTTTCCCAAGTATGATCCTGGGAAGGGTATTTCAGCTGAAGATCATCTTAAGAGTTTCTATTTGGATTTAAGTCTTTTAAATGTGCAACACGAAGATGTAGTCAATAGGATTTTTCCCTACACTTTTGAACCCAAGTTATCTTCCTAGTATTTCAGTTTGCAAGCTAGTTCAATATCGAATTGGGAAGATTTTGAGAAATGCTTCTTAAAAGAGTACGAGAATCAAAAAACAATCGCTACACTCATGAAATAATTGTTGTCCATGAGAATGGAAAAGGAAGAGAAGGTTCAAGAATTTAATCAAAGATTCACTACATTGTTGAATAATTTTAGTGATGCAGTAAGACCCGCTGAGGAATCTTTAGTTGAATATTATACAACAACACTTGACCCTCCCATAGCAATGTTTGTTAAAAGAAAAAAGAAAACTTCCTTGATAGAAAACTTAGAAGAAGCCAAGAAGGTAGAAGAAGAAGCAGACATCATTGCTAAGCATTCTCTCGACCTGGAAACAAAGCCAACAGCTGTTAAGAAGCCCCTTTTGTTAACCATAAATAAAGAGGAAGAATCAACAGATATGGAGAATATGGCCAAAATGATGCAAAAGCTTTCTAATAAAATTGTAGATCTGGAGAAGGATAAGGCAACCAACACTTCCAGGAAACCATTCAAGCTTTTCTATAAGAAAAGGGATGAAAGTGGACAGTCGCTTCCACCTATAAACAATTTTGATGTTCTAAATTTAAATGTAGTAGGCATGGAACATTTCTGTACCTTCCATCAAGAACAACAGTCAAAAAAGAGTTGTCCACAATGGATAAATTCGATGAGCCTAGTGATGAATCAAATTTTAGATGCACAGATAACAGATCAGAAAGATCCTGCAGAAGAGTAGATTTTTTAATAAGAAGAACCCGCTCCTAAAACCACAATGGTCCTATGGGATTGGGTACCCACATAAGAACCCTCTTTCGAAGATCTTGTTGAAGAAGTTCAGACCGCATCAATTAATGTCACCACTAGAAGTAAAGGCCCGGTGCTTGATCAAACCATTGATGCACCTAAATCCAAGGTTGCCAAGGAAATACGCAAAAGGCACATAACCGTCATTCCACCGTAGCCTAAGGCAAGCCCAACACCTACAAATAAACCAAGTGTAGAGACAACCAAATAGCTGAAAGTTACTTTGAACAAAACAGAAAATCAGCCAAAAGTTTCAAAAGAATGTGACATGGGATATGATATAATCGAAGACATTAAGAAAGCAAAAGCAAATGTCTCCATATTTGATATGTGTAATTTTCCCCAGCAAAGAAATAAGTTGTTGGAAACTTTTGACCCACAAGCTAGTACTTCGGTAGAAAGCACTCAGGAAGATCCTGAAATAAATGAAGCTAGTATTGGGGGGAAATCTAGATCTCAAACATTGCCTTTTCTCTTAACTTTCGAAATTTTCAATCATAATGTGCATAACTGTTTGGTAGATTTTGGGGCTTCCTTGAATGTCATGCCACTGTCAATTTGCAAAAGGATTAATGGGAAGCCAATTCCATCCCCATATTAGATCATACAGTTAAATAGAACTGCCATTAAAGTCATTGGAGAAATGAAAGATGTTCTTATTAGGTTGTCAACAAATCCTCGAGTATGTCAATTTGTTGATATAATGGTAGTTGATATTCCTGAGGCTTATGGTTTGATATTGAGTAGGGACTCGTCTACGAAACTGAATGTTTATTTCGCAACGGACTGGTCTCAGTTGTGGTTGCCATACCAGAATAGACAAAATCAGATTAAAATACTGATGGAACCCCATATGAAACAAAATGCAACTCAGTTAGAGGAGAAGAATGAAGCTGTAGCTTTCTCATCTTCAGTTTTGGGAAATTATTTCTTAGAGATTGAACCGGGTAATTATCAATCAGAAGATGTTATCCATGATTCAGATAAACATTCCGATCTCCAATTTTCTCAGACTGATGATATTGGCTGTAACATAGTAGGATTAGTTACTAACTCATGTGGTAGTAATACTAATTTAGTTAAAGCAGAAAATATTTTTTGGGTTCTATATTTTGACAGTTCCAAAACTCAAGAAGGATCCCGAGCTGGTTGTGTTTTAATCGGTCCTGAAACCAACAAAAACTTTTTATCTTGTAGACTAGAGTTCGATTGCACGAATAACACTGCTGAATATGAAGCTCTGGTTCATGGTTTAAAGAAAGCTATTAGTTTACAGGTTAAATATATGAAATTCTTTAGTGATTCAGAGATAGTTGTCAGGCAAGTGAGAGATACAATTCACTGCCTTTCACCACACTTAAAAGGTTATCAGTCAGAGGTTTGGAATTTGATTTCATTTTTTGATGCTTTTAATATTCATTCCATTCCTAGATTAAGAAATGTTGCAGCTTATTTATTAGCTACCTCTGCTTCCAGATTAGTGCCTACTAATAACAAGTGTTCTATTGAATTGATTTTTAGGCCATCTGTTCCGGATAACATTACAAATCTTAGAGTATTTGATGATGATGATCAGATCAACAACTTCTTGATAAATGAGGATGTCTTCCAAGAAGCCATAATAGACGAAGAGAAGCATGATTAAGATCTGCAAAGCAAAGATGCAGTCAAAGAAAACTTCATGCCCAAGGTAGTGAGATCTCTGGAAAGTTGTTCGATCTGCAGCACAAGTTCAAATGACCAGGAAATGTTAAAAAATGTGAAAAAATCCTCCCGTTACTAGGAACAAAAATTGAATCGTTTTATGCCGGGGTAAATTCTTTATCCGATTAGTGAACCTGTTCGATCCTTTTTTTTTCATATCTCTATACAAATGAATCAATCTGATCCGATCTATCTGGAGATCTAATGGACGGAATTAATAGTTAACTGATGCTAAATCTTCTTACTAAGCTCTTGCTACTTCTTAGGACTGAGACTTTTTCTTGGACTAACCCTACCTACTTACAATCTCACCAAACAATCTATCAATCCAAGCTATATATCCATGCTATTTACCCCCATACCAAACATCCAAGCAATATATCCTTCCCACCTATTTCTATTCTCGCGAGCTTCCTTACATAAGGACTGTTTTAGGGTAACCCAGTAAAGCTCTCGTTTAGTGTCCCCTCCGGGTATTTGAAGGGGCAAGCCACTTGCTGGAGACACTGTGAACTCTTGAGTTTGTCTCTTTAGTTTGGGTGAACTTTGCAAACTCTTTAGCTCATGCAGCTCCTCCTTGCAGCATGAATTGGTAAATCTTGGTATAGAAGCTGAACCAAAGTATGTCAATATTGGTAATTGTTGCTCGCCAGGCAAGAGAGATAAGCTCATCAAAATTTTTCAGCAGTATAAAGATGTCTTTGCATGGACTTACGAAGATCTGAAAACATATGATACCTGCATTATTCAACACATAATACCAATGAAGGAAGACATTAAACCATTTTAGCAGCAATTAAGGAGAATGCATCCGACTCTTGAGCCTTTGATACAAAAGGAATTGAAGAAGTTGTTCGACGCAAAGATTATTTTTAAAGTATGACATTCTGAATGGGTCGCCAATCTAGTTCCTGTGTGGAAGAAGTCGGGAGAGATAAGATAGTGTGTGGATTTTCGGAACTTAAACAAAGCTTTCGATAAAGATAAATATCCTATGCGTCCAATGGAACAAATTTTACAGATGGTGCCAAGCTAAGAGCGTTTCTCTCTACTATACAGTTTTTTTGGGTACAATCAAGTACTAGTAGTAGAAGAATACCGACTCAAAACCACTTTTTGTACAAAGTGGCGAACCTTTGCATATCGCAGGATGCCATTTGGCTTAATAAACACAGGAGCTACCTTTCATCGAGCCATGGACATTTTTTTTCGAGGATTGGGCGGTCATTGTGTGGTAGTTTACCTTGCTGATGTGACAGTATTTTCAAAGAAAAGAGAAGACCATGTTTTCCACTTGAACCAGATCTTTGATCACTACAGAAAATATGGTATTTCGTTAAATCCCAAGAAAAGTGTTTCCGTTGTTCTTAAGGAAAACTCTTGGGTCATATCTTTTGAAAGAGGGGAATCTCAATAGATCAAGAGAGAGTGCAAGCTATCAACAAGATTCCCATGCCCCATAACAAAAAATATATGCAATCATTTATGGGCACCATTAATTTTGTTCGAAGGTTCATTCCTGATTTCGCTCAGACCATTAAACCTTTGCAGCAAATGATAAAGCAGAGTGTACAGTTCAAGTGGACTGACTTGTAAAAAGTGGTGTTTAAAGAAATCAAAGCTGCCATAGCTAATGCACCTTCTTTAAGGAGTCCATACTTCGATAAGGATTTCATTATGTACACCTTTGCTTTGGATGACTCTCTCGCAGCTGTGCTCATGCAAAAGGTAGAATCAAGAGACGAATACCCAATTTCCTTTATGAGCACTGGTCTGCAGGGTGCTGCACTGAACTACCCTGTTGTAGAAAAACAAGCATATGCCGTATTCAAAGCAGTAAAGCAGTTCAGGTCGTATATTCTAAAAAAAAAACTAAATTCATAGTTCCTCACCCCGTCGTCAGATCTCTTTTCGTTCAGAAATAATTGGGAGTAAGGAGAGGAAATTGGGTCACCGCTCTTCAGGAGTACGATTTGGAATTTAAGCCAACCACCATCATCAATGGTCAAGGGTTATGTAAATTACTCACTGAGCATCCAGTTGATGAAGAGATGAATTGGAAAAATGAAGCGGAACTGAATATGGTTGAGGTATGTCCCATTTTCACAGCTCTTGAATCTTGGTATAGGGACCTAGTGCATTATTTGCAGCAAGGACATCTGTCGGAACACTGGAGTTCTAAGCAAAGAAGGGCACTACATTTGAAATCGGAAGCCTATCAAATCATTGATGGGATACTCTTTAGAAGAAATTATGATGGGATTTTCCTTAGATATCTAGAGAAAGAAGATGTTGATAATGTTGTCAAAGAATTGCGTGATGGCCCTGCCAGGGGGACATTATTCTGGAGATACCACAACATATAAAATTCTCAGAGCTGGGTAGTATTGTACCACCTTATTTAGAGATGCTCATGCTTATGCCCGGAAATGTGATGAATGTCAAATAAATGCTGGGAAATTTCCAAAAGAAGGAGGACCTCTGCAACTAGTCATTATCTCTGAACCATTCGAACAATGGGGCATAGATGTTATTGGATAAATAAACCCGAATTGTTTGCTACAGTATCGGTATATCCTGACAGCTATGGATTATTTTATGAGATGGACAGAAGTTTCTCCATTGTGCAAAATAAATGAAGATACAGTTATCATATTCCTGGAAGAAAACATCATAACGAGGTTTGGGGTTCCAATTTCCCTAGTCTTTGATAATGCAACTTATTTTTCGTCTACGAAGATTAATGACTTTGTTTATGAGAAATGAATTAAATTACATTATTCATCCAATTACTATCCCCAAGGAAATGGATTAGCTGAGTCTACCAATAAGAATCTCATTCGAATTCTTAAGAAAATTGTGATTTAAAATCAGAGAAGTTGGCATACAACCCTCCCAAATGCTCTATGGGAAGACAGAGTCACTCCAAATAATGCCTTAGGGGTTTCCCAATTCACCCTAGTCTACGGTAAGGAATCCATCCTGCCTCCAAACATTTTAATGCCATCCTTGCAATTGGCACAAGCCTCTCGAGGTTCCAGCAGTCAAGTCCTACAATCTAGAATTGATACGCTGCTGAAGCTTGAAGAATCTCGACTTAAATCCAAAGACCGGTTCCACCAACACCAAGACATAGTCAAAAGGTGGTTTGATAAGCAGAAATATGGCAAGAGAAGTTTCGAAGTAGGTGACTTAGTTCTGAAGTGGGACCATCCACATGATGGTAAGGGAATGCACACAAAGTTTCAACATTTATGGATTGGCCCTTATCAAATGTCTGAAAATCTTGGCCCATCGTCATATAAGCTGAGAGACTTGCAAGGTGAGGAAGTCAATCTCCCTCTCAAAGGCCTCGCTTTAAAGCAGTACCTCGCATAGTCCCATGGGGACTTTTGTACATAAGTAAGTGTTGTTGTTTCTTTTCTTGTTTTTTTTTTGTTGTTTTCTGCGGCTTTTAAGTTAGTTTGATTTGATTTTTACTTTTCTCTCTGCTCAAGTTTTCTTTATTCTTTCTTTAATAAAGCCTAGCCCAACTCTTGGCTTAGCGGTAAGATAGGACTCCGAGCAAATCTCAAAATCTTGAAAGTAAGATATTCACTTATAAAGAAAATGTATCTTCGTGACTTTGCTTTCACTAAGTGGTCTCTAGGAATGAAGAGATACTTTTATGTTTGGTCAAAATAACCCCGGTTAAATAACTAAGATTTAGCATTTCCTTCTTACTATCTTGGGGCTCCATTCACTCTAACATTAATGCCTATCTCAGGAAGTTCACTATGATGGAACCATGGAAAGGAAGCATGTCTCATAGATGTATGGTATTTAAAATGATCCCATGCTACAAGTAAAATCCAAAAGAGCTTATATCAAAGATTCTGTTTTCTAGAAATTCTCGCCTCAATTAAAGCACGACTGAGAGAAGCAAAAAAGAATTCAATCAAGGAAGTTGTTCAAGTAATTCATCCCAACAAGGTTCTTCTCCTTCCGTGAAGCATGATAGTCAAATAAATCTCTCTCTCACACAAATGGACATTATGGATTGAAGAACCTAAATCAAGTATTGAAAGTTGAAGAAAGTTATTTCTGGATGGCTCAAGCGGCAAAAGGCGTCATTTAAGAAACATACAAAAAGGATGCAGATAGCATGGGAATGAAGAAAAAATGAATATGTCTGAGAGATATTGTCACGAACCTATGGAGTCCTTTATTAGTTGGCATCTGAAAGATAGATTTTAAAATGAACTCCATAGTCTAGCCCTGAGACAGTTGTAAAGAAGTCTGAGTCTAAGTTACCTCTTCCCCTCCTTCTTTTTTTTTGAAGAAATCATTTGGAATTTTTGAGCTTGTTGTTCAACCCTTCAAGTTTCCTTTTTCTTCAGCATTTTGTTGTTTTTTTTTCTGCTAAGGAAAATGTTCTTTTTAGTAAGTTTCGATCATAGTTTTCAATGATAAAAGCACCGACCATTGCATACATTTTAACATTAACTTTTCCGACCATCACGCGCTTGTTAAGGTTAAACTTGCACCGATCTGTCACAAGTTTTAAATCCAAAAGCGCCGATCAGTAGTGCTGAATCCAACCTTGGTCGCAATTTTTAGTACTAGTTTTCCCGACCGTTGTGCAAATCTCGACCTTAACTTCGCCGATATTTTGCGCCACACTTTGGCCTCACTTTCGAAAGCCTCCATCACGTGTCTTGGTCGTAGTTTTTGGTATTAATTCTCCTGATCGTTGCACATCTTGTTGGTTTAGCCCTCGCCAAACTCCGTTTCAATCGCCGTCGCAGCATTATGGTCGCAGGGATTACCCTTAAAATCTCCGACCGTTACTTAAGAATTACCAGTTGAGTTGCCAACCACGGTGCAGCCTAATTTTTTAGGAAATGGCAAAGACTCATTGGTAGAGAATTAAATTTTGGCCCGTGTGGATTTATTGCTCTTTACATCAAGCCCCGTGCACATTTAAGTCTCCAACTGTCCACGCCGCGGTAATTAATCTCCCCTATTGTATATATATCTATTCACCCAACATGGTTTTCATTCTGTCTTTTCCAAGACCGAGAGTGTTATTGTTTTCCAATTGGAAGCTACAGACTGTGACTGGCCAAGTTACGCACATCGACCCCAGCGAACCATTCCTATACTCACAGGTCGGTCTTCAATCTCCTCCTTTGTTTTGTTTTTTTTGCCTAGTAGGGAACCCCGTTCAGTGCTCATCGTTAGCTTTAAACTGTTTATTGGGTGTTTCCCAAGACTGAACCCGCGTCATCATAACGCCTAAATTGTTTTCATTTTCATAATGTTTTCGATCACTGTACCCAATGCGAGCCTCCTTGCACTTAAATATTGATAGCTAGACTTCGTATAACTCGAAGAGCATGAACGTGGTCCCTGTGCATTCTCGTCGAATCAATTTATAACCCAAGAAAGAGTTGTGCCGCAGTCACTATGCAATTTTCCCCACGCACATATAGTATGGCCTACCAGTTATTTTCTCTGTGATATGAAAAAACTCCTTCCTTGCTTTCATTTGATTATTGAAAAGATAAACCAGTGAAAAATATAAATGGTATTTCGGAAAGTTCCTTATCCCACAGCAACAACGTTTTGCTTTCTTATGTTTTCTAAGGACTAGTATCGATGGAATGTTTGAATTTATGATTATAGGATGGTACTAAGTGCTAGAAAGTAGCATTTGGGCTTACTTAATTGCAATCTTTGAGTTTCTACACGGTGTCTTTGTTTAAATGCTCTGCCTCATTATTTTTCTTTGAAAGATCAGTTTTAATTGAAAGCCACCACTTGTGTATACTCGATTTTCTGTTAAACGCCATGAATTTAAATGTTATGTTGACTCGCTAGCAATGTGTTACTCATAAGCTTGGAGACTTCTCTATTTTTGCTCTCCTCGCCATTGTAGGTTTGACATGCACAGGAGATCTGCCCGGAAGAAGGCCAAGCTTGCTGAGTAAGATTCAGACGTAGAAATCCTGTTGGATACCTCGCTTGAGACAATGTTTTGTGATACAAAAATTGTTACGGGAGTAGCCCCAAGAGCCACCACCCCAGAATTTCAGTGGGGTGAGTTGTACATATTTATCAGAGACTATAAGTACCCCGACGCAACCTTAGAAGAAACCATGGTCTACTTGAACATCAAGAAGACTAGCCTTCACAAGGTAGCAACTCATCCCGAGCTATTCCTATGCTCAGAAGTTATTGGATGGATAATTCCTTATGTGAAAACTGATACAAGATTCATTAATGATAACACTGGGATGAGCCTTACATCCTTTGCACTAGAACATATAATGGCTACCTACAAGTTACCCCAGGCAAGGGCTTGGCTGAATAATGAGTGGCTAGCAAAGAAAACAATAGACCCTCTAGAGTCCACCAAGATGATGCTAATAATTGAAATCAAAATTAGGCAAAGAGCCAATGGGGACTATGGAAGTGCGCTTCTAAGGACTCCTTATAGACTCATTTTTCCTTAATGCTAAGTCAAATTTTCGGCATGCCAAATGGAAACGTCTTCAAGATTGGATGGGTGCCAGTGATGGTCCATGTAGCCACGTCCGGTACAATCTTCAATTTGGCTGACATAATCTTAGACACCATGGTCTCACTCTTAACTGCCGCCCAAGGAGGATTGACCCAAAAGAAAGATGGTTACTAAATGTCTTCGTATTTGATAGATTGCTTATCAAGCAAGCACCCTTTTCCTGATTTGGGCTGCGTTTGGAACAAAAAGGAGTCTCCTCTCTTTGTAGCTTATCAACTCACATGGGCAAAAAAATATGCAAGTCACTACAAAAAGATCTGCGAAAAGTTCATCATGCCCCTATATCAGCTCATCTTTAAAGAAGAGCCAAATTGTTTGTCTAAAACTGCCATGACCATCATAGAAGAATTTGGAGACTATTACATCGCCCCCAAGGGCACTTATATCATAATGAGTGGAGGAAATAAACCTCCCTTTTTGTTTCCTCGGTATGTCACGGACTTTGTAGTGCACAAAGAAGCTGTAAGGAAGCTCTTCATTAGTGGATTCAGCAAGATTCTCAGTGAGAAGAAGAAAGGCATGTACCCACCAATGCCCTTCACCATCTGTGCATATAGTCTCAAGAAAGCAAAAGATGGTGAAACCTTTGCTCAGGACTTAGAATTTTTTTGTTTTGGCACAAAGTTTTTTAGGAGGCATGATCCTAGTGGTAGAGTGGCTGAGCAGTGTACTAATGTCAAATTTTCTTTTGAGTGCAGGCATCTTTGGGATAAGGATGAAGAATTTTTCCGAAGTGCCAGGAACTTGACTGAGTTGGGAAAATGTTACCGCCCTAAAAACGGAACAAGTTCCAGCCCTAGACCTATTGGGTTGATCCAAAAGGAACAAGAGGCAGCAACATCACAATCAGAGGAGTCCAAGAGGAAGAAAAAATACTCCAAAAGGAGCAAGAGGTGAAGTAGTAGCAAGATGCAGAAGCTATTAGATCTCAGCAGGCGCAAGGAGAAAAGGCTCGTATATATGAAGAGGAGAAGATCCGACAAGAAGAAGTTTCCAAATTGCAAGAAGAAGCTGCCAAATTGCAGCAAGAAGAGGCTGAAAGGTTGCAGGCGATAAGGGAGAAAGTAGAGCGAGAGGCGGCAGAGCTAGTAGACCTAGCAAAGCAAGCGAAAAGGCGAGCCAGAGAAGAAACCAAAGAATCTAAGAGAGCTCTGGAACAAGGCATGTCTAGCCCATGAGCCATGGACTTAGATCTATCAACAATAAACCAATCAGGGATATCTAATGAGGGGGTTGTCACAACTAAAGAGTTAGCACTTACCCCATACATGCCTTCAAAGCAGCGCCAACTGGCCAACCTGGATTCCATCTATTTTGATAAAAGGAAGAAGGTTATTGTCGAGAGCTCAGAGAAGAAGATGAAAATTGAAGAGGGCCGATTTGAAATCAGAGTATCAGAAACCCCTCTTGTTAAAGGGAATGATGGCGACCTTGTGTACAAGGAATCATGCACTGTGGCTTTGGCTCAAGCAAGTAAAGATAATGTTGATCCTTTGGTGGAAGAAGTTAAGAAGTACAGGGAACTATGTTTCAAAGTAAAAGGTAACATGCAGAAAGAGGTGTTAAAAGGAAATGAGTTAAGATTGAAGTTCAAAGAGATTCAAGAGGAAAAGAAAGAAACAACTTTGCAAATCCTACAGTTCGAAGATGAAAAGAGCACACTAGAGATGCAGTTGGCAATCTAAGAAAGCAAGAAGAAAGACCTGGAAGCTCGGGTAGGAGAACTAGAGAATATTGAAGCCAAAAATGTGCAGGTAAATAAATCCTTTAAGCCTCAGCTTGACAGGATGAAGCAGGAAAAAGAGAAGCTATTAGAGAAGCTCAAGGTTGCAAGTGAGAATTAGGACCTAACCGCATTTCATGAACAAGCATGCGAGATGCAGAAGAAAGTTTACAATCACTGATGCTGATTTTAGGAGAGATATGCAGGGTGAAAGAGATGATAACAAGGATGAAATCCATTGAAGTCGAGGTGTTGAGGCTAAAAAAGAATTATGTGCATCACTTGGAGGAGATTAATAAACAATTTGAATGGAGGGAAGGGAAATCTGGTTTCCCAACACACCTACGGGTTAAGATCACCAATGAATTGGACTTGGATTGTGGAGCCCTAGAATTTTGTAGGGATTGTGGTGCAAAGCTAAGTGTTGAAATTCGGAAAACCGTTAAGATCTGTCATGCATTCTACTAAAAAATCATGGAAACCTATCAGAAGTGTAGCATGGTTTTACCTCCATCTATTTATGAGTTTCCCGAAAGAGAGTTGCGTTTGGAAGATCTGCAGAATGAGCTTAATGTGCAAACAGAATACATCAATAAGATAGAAGTCTTGAATCCCAACAGTCTCCATCAGTTCATTTGGCAGACCTCTATCCATGCCTATTTTCAGGAAAGCATCACCAAGGCAACAGTGGCAGGAGCAGCTAGCGTTAAATCAGATCTGTGCAAGCATGAAATAAAGCTGAAAATGATAATCTCTGAGTGGGGTAATACCATTCTGTAAGAAATCAATCAGTGGGCCAGGTATATTGGAAGTGTAGACAACTCAGCTGAAGCAACCAAAGCAGCTAAAGTGAACATGTCTGTTGAAGTGGCAGCCTCAGTAGAAATAGAAACACCGAGTGAAGTGGCAGGACCATCTGGGCCTTAATTTGCTTTATTGTAAATTTTGTAAAAGACAGCTGGAATTATTTTATTGTATAAATGTTTTGTAAAACAACTAGAAATTGTTTTTGTCTCTTTAGGCACTAGAAGACAAACTTTTGGGCCTCCCTAGGGTTAGGTTTTGGGAAGAGACAAATTTTGTAAAATCTATAAATATAGAGATAGAAGAGATGAGAAATGACTTTTGGCAGGTGAAAGGACAGACTAATTTTGTACGTGAATTACTTTGCTACATCAATGAAGGAAGCTCTATTTTGCCTAAAGAAAGCCTACATGGAGTTTTGTTGTGAGAATGTGTTGAATGTTGGCCGAATTATTTCTGCATTATCCATACATTCACTGTGAGACCGTTCTTATTTAATCTGAATTATTTCTCTGTTATGAATGCTTTCACTTTCCTATGCAAAATTTATGTGTAAAATGAGTAATGGAATGTTTATCTCTATTAAAGCTATCTTTGATAATCTTTTGCTTTTTGCAGTAAATGCTTCTATTAATTAGAACAACTATCTGTGCAATTCTTGGTTGCATTTCCAGTTTATTACTCATTCTTTAAGTCTACTCCTTGCAAGTATAGATTAAATTTGATTAAATAGTTTTAGATTGGATTTGTTTAATTGCATGCATTTAGATTACAGCACTTGAATCTCATCTTTAACATAAAAAAGTCATAAATGGTGGATCGGGCTGCAACCAGTGAAAGGAAAACAAATATTTAAATCTTACACGGTAGTCAGGCCGTTAACCGGACGGATTCCACACACCAAACAGTGAGCGATCTAATTGGGCTTGCTTACTGGGGAGAATCCCTTGCTATTGATGCTACAATTTTTGGGACATCAACAGACTAGTAATTTAAATCTATTTTCTAGTCTAGATAAATCAGTTCAAACTGATGTCATACTTGGAAACAATATTCAAGTTACTGTTTTGGGTAAGGGTACTGTTGATATTCTAAGCAAACAGGGGGAGCATAAATTTATCCCTGATGTTTATTATGTTCAAGGTTCGAAGCATAATTTGATGAGCATTGGACAATTGATGGAAAAAGGTTACAGAGTTCATATGGCAGGAAAGCATTGTTTGATCAAGAACATATAGCCAAGCAATCGCTTGATAGACGAAGTGAAGATGACAAGCAATCGCTTGTTTCCTTTGAGGATAAGGCCAAACATAAAAGGAAAAACAACTCAAGTTGTTCATGGAAGTCATAATGAAAATTCTGGAGCCGCATTAAAAGTAGAAAGTAAAGAAGCAAAAAATCATTGTGACAAGGAAGAAAAAGTCAGCAACAATGAAATGCAAGCAAGGTTTCAAACAAAAATAAAGGATGAATCCTGGTTATGGCACCTCTGATTTGGATATTTGATTTTTGGTGGGCTTAAGTTACTGCACATGAAGGACATGGTGAAAGGATTGCCATTGATTGAAAAGGCAGAGAGAATTTGTGAAGGATGTATTTTTGGAAAACATCACAGAGAGACTTTTCTAGTCGCAAAGTCAAATAGAGCTCGCACAACACTTGAAATTGTGCACTTTGATGTTTGTGGACCAATGCAAACACCGTCCATGGGAGGATGCACTTACCTTCTCACATTTATTGATGATTTCACAAGAAAAACCTGGGAATATTTTCTTAAACACAAATTCTATGCGTTTGGTTGTTTTTAGCAGTTCAAGGCACTTGTGGAGAAGCAAAGTGGTTACAACATCAAGATCTTAAGAACCGATAGAGGTGGTGAGTGTGTTTCAAATTTTTTACTAAACTTCTGTAAAATCCATGGCATACATAGGCAATTCACTGCACGGTATACACCGCAGCAGAATGGTATCGTAGAGAGGAAGAACAAAACCATTCTGGAGATGGCACGCAGTATGTTGACAGTCATGCATCTGTCAAATGAATACTGGGCTAAGGCAATGGAAAATACCGTATACATCATGAATCAATGTTCGACGAAGAGTGTGAAGAGAAAAGTTCCGTAGGAAGCTTGGACAGTTATGAAACATAGTGTCTCACATTTAAAAGTTTTTGGTTGTGTATAATATGCACATGTTCTAGATCAACTGAGAAGGAATTTAGACAATAAAGGACATAAATACATTTTTATTGGGTATTTTGAAGACACAAAAGCATACATGTTGTATGATCCTGTTGCAAGAAAATTTATTATCAGTCGAGATGTTCAGTTTGTAGAAAATGAAGCATGGGATGGAACCGTAAAGAAGAATGTTAAAATCGTGTCACATGTCGAACATGATGACATCGTAGAAGATGTGGTTGAGACTCTGCATGTGAATCAAAATGTCGTAGTTCTGTCTACTCCTAGGATTGCACAACATGTTTCAGCACAAAGAAATCTGACACAAGTCATAGTTCAAGCTACTCCCACAAGCACACCATGTGTGGAGCGAACTCCATCAAGCAGTTCGCGAATTTCAACACCAACAACTCCAAAAAAGAAAAGAAGTCTGCGTGATATATATGAGACTGGTACACCCAGTTCATTCTCAATTTTTGCATTATTTTCTCAAGTTAATGATCCTCTAACATTTGAACAAGCTGTTGAAGATAAATTTTGGGCAAAAGCTTGTTGATATCCATTTTTGTCACCATTTTTTATCATTTAATTTACTCGAAGTGGCGTCATTTCTATCATTTTTGCTATAGTAAGTTGTTTTCTTATCCATTCAGCTCATCAAACAGACCAGGTATGCACAAATTCACTTACCATGCAAATCTTGTTTATGTTTCATTTATTATGGTTTATTTATGATTAAAATGATGTTTTTGGGCATAATTAACACTTATGGTTTTAATTGACAGGATACGATTTGTAAATGACCCATCATTCAGACCAAGCGCTATGTGCTCAGCCTAAAACACGTTCATCTCATCGTTCAACCCTCCGTTCAGCCTGCAAAATTCGTGGTTGACAAATCTCAGACCATTGAATGAAGACAAGGACACGTGGGTTCTGTTTGACACAGAATGGGCTTGATTAATGAGTTATTGCTCTAAAATATCCGTCCTTATGCTCGCCAATCCTGTCAGCACATCTCACGTCCATGTGAACACTTTAACCTCCGGTTCATCTACGCATTTAGCCTGGAATCACGCTCAGTATGCTGACATAACTCCTGTGCCCATGTCAACACTCTAGCGCACCAGTTCTCTTGTTCGTTTGGCCAGGAGTTATGCACACCTGTTCATGCCTTCTCACATTCATTCATGCCATCGTTTTGGAAAGATCTCGCCTGCCCATGATTCACTCCGCCAGCAAATTGCCCATCCACATCTGAGTTAGATAGACGTTGTAGCTGCCCCGTGAAGGAACCAACCATGTCAAAGTCTGAAGAACGCTCCTTGCGTTGGCATGTATCAATTAAATCAATAGTTACAGTCATTTAAACAGTTCTATTATTAGATAGGTCGACTCTGTCGAACCTCTGACCCATTGTAACTTATAAATAGTTGTCTTCATGACTGAGACGAGATAATAGATAGCTTTGGAATCTAGGTAGTTCGCAGTTGTAAAGAGTTTGCAGTCGTAGATAGTATAAGACAAAGTTCTGTAATTTTTCTCAAGTTAATGGAAGTAGCAGCTCGTTGATGTTATGCTGGTAGTCGTTTAAGTTGATCTAGTTCACCCTCAGATTGCTGGGAAGGGCCCCTCATCAACTGGAGGTTTTATTTACATTTTCTGCATTTGTTTTCTTGCAATTAACTAGTTTGTTTCCTCTCTGTGTAATCTAATTCATTTTCCTGTGTGTGTATCATCTTCATTTCTCTGTAATTAATATTCTACTGTTAATATAATCTCTCTTCTTCTGAGCTAGAAATGGTCAACCAATAGTTCACTAGTTTATAATTTGTTTTCAATCTTTCTTCCATCATCATAGTTAGATATTGCTTCCAAATTTTTACATAGTTAGCATTCTTTTCTTTCTCTTCTCCTCTGTTAGTCATTCTTCCTATCTACTGTAGGTTAATTCTTCCTTCTTCCATTCCAACCTTCTTCCTACTTCTCATAAAATTATTCTTCCTCTTTGGTAATGATTAGAGTAGATAATTTATTATTAGTTTAGCCTCTAATAATCTCTCTATTTCTTCCTTTGCACAGTAGGATCACTTGCATAAGACAACTGGTAATTAAATCATCCAAAAACTCTTCTTTCCCTCACTTTAAAATGTTTTCCTCCATTCAGACTGCCATTCAGACCGACGTTCGGATCGTCATTCGGATCTGTGTGTTTTCTGTATTGTTTTAGGCCTTCTTCAGAATCTAATTTCTTCTGCCTTCCCAATCATCATTCTTCATGTTCCTCATTAATAGTTTGAGATGTAATCCAATCTCGTTTTATGTCAGTTGGAGTTCTTAATTAAATTTCATAATTATTTCCTCCTTATCCTCTTCTTATCCTTCTTCCAAAATTCAGTTCTTTAGCCCGTTTTGTTACTTAGTTATTGTTCAGAATCTATTAATCTTGTCCCTAAATAGTTTGTTTCCAAGTTATAGTTGATAATTCTATTCTTTGAGTTGTTTTAGTTTGTTAATCTTAAGACTAGTTTCTATTTAATGAAGATGTTCATGTTGTAAGATCTGGATCAATAATAAAATAACTTTATCAAGTTTTCTACTTGCTTCCAAATCTAATATAGTTCAGTTTAACATCTTTGTTAAGTTTTCTACTTGCTTCTAACTTATATTAGTTCCATATTGTTCACATATGGGTAGTCAGTAGTTCATGATATTCAAAGTTAGTTGTAGTTGGTTGATTTTTAGTTTACATATGTTTGTAGACGTTAAGCTAGATTTACTTCCATTTAGCTTCCTTATTACTTTTGAAAGTCATTACGATACATTTAGTCCAATTCCTATTACATTTGATGTACATAATCAAGAAAAATGGAATTAGATGGTTTAGTCTAGAATAATTTACATTTACAAGTTCTCCCTATTAAACATCTAATATCGGTAGCACTGATTCTGTTCAAAGTTGTTATCTAGAAGTTTAATTCAGTAGTTTCTCACTTTTCTAGAAGTAATTTGTGTTTCAGTACTTGTTTCCATCTTTCTTATTAATTAACCATAGAAGTAGAGTAGCATGATCTAGTATTATTCTGATTTGTGATTTAATTTCTGAGTTGTATTCTTAAATATTTAACTCGGTTTTTCATTTTGAAATATCTTTCGATCTTTTTCCTTACTAAACACTTTTTAGGTCTGACAAGCCTGAAACTTTTTGAATCCTTTCTACCTTGGCACATATTTTGCTTCAACTCTAAGTTTACTGATCCTGGTCAATAATTAATATTAGGTGTTTTTATTTGAGATAGCTCACACACCCAACATTTTGGTGCCGTTGCCGGGGAGTTGAAATAGGTAGAATTCTTTTTTTATAAACTTAGCGATAAATTCGAACCCTTTCCATTCTTAACTTAGTAATAGGCTGGTGGCGGGAGAACGGTAAGACAAGAGGTAAGAACCTGCGCATATATTATAACACGTATACCCAAAACCCAACACTTATAGGATGTAATTAAAATTTATTTCAGTTATAGTTTCATTTTCATGAATAGGTCTAGATATTCACAAGGTATATTTATTAAAACTAAAATTCCAACTAAAATCCCTACTAAAATTCCTACTAACCTATACAGGTGGCATGCCACCCCAACTACTAACTCAACAGAAATGTATCAGAAAACACCTAAAGGGGACAATCCTACTTGGAAAGCAAAGGAAACCTTCTCTAGAAACATTTTAGGGGAAATCATAGGGACATCGGAAAATTCTATTCACAAAGACATTCCACTAGAAGAACCTCAAGATCATATAAAAACTCAAAAGGATAAAGCTTCAGAACCTCCTAACCCTCCACTGGTCCAAAATCCCAAAGACACTACTTTTTCAATCATAGGTCGTCCAAATTTGGTAGATTTTGTCAATCCTACACAAATAGATGCTTTCTTCGAGAACTCTACAAACATAGTTGTCTCATAGATTGATACAACAATAGTAGGACCTTCAAAACTGGATTCCCACGTGGCTAATAATTCTCCTCTTAAAAAGAAGAATACCATTCCAGAAACAGAACGTTGGGACATTCCATTTTCGCCTAGGAAAGCACCACCTAGATATACACTCTTTGGCAATAGAATCTTCATGGGGGATGAAAATGAAGATCAAGTCTGATAAGAAGAAGAAGAAGAAGAAGAAGAGGTTAGAACTAAAGGTATCTTCGGGTTTCCCATCTTAGACACTGCACAAGATGTTACAATGAAAAATATCCCTCCCTCCTCACTACCAACTTTCTATGGAAAAAGCAGTGAGGATCCGAACACATTCTTATTCGAATTTGACATTTTGTGTAGGAGTTACAATTACCTACAAGACAGCCAAAAACTAAAACGTTTTCCTACCACATTAAAAGAATCTGCTCTCCTATGGTTTATGGGATTAGGAGAATCTAGTATTAGAACTTGGGAAGATATGAAGAAAGCATTTTTGCGAAAATATCAGGATTATTGCAAACTGAAAGACTCTCGTAATGATATTTTTAAAAAACAACAACTTGAAGACGAGAGCCTGAGGGACTATCTCGAAAGATTTAACTATGTGTTACACAAATCTAAATATAGTGATCTTCGAGAAGATGTAGTAAGAACACTCTTCCTTAAAGGAATCTCAGAACAATTCTTAGAAAACCTTAATCTCATGGCAACATGAGACATCTCTCATAATCCTTTTTCACAGATTTGTGAACTAGGTAGGAATTAATCTAGGAGTAGAGGGAAAAGTGGAAGAAACTTTCGAGAATCTTATGTTAGAAATCCAAAAGGAAACACATCCAGTCCTGGTGGAGTTACAAGGGTAGAGTTAGGGAACCTGTTAGAAAACTTCAAAACAGATATTTTAGGAGCTATGGGTTCTCAGCTAGATGCACTACAAGCTAAAAAGAGACAGGATGAAGAGCATGCAGCAATGAGTATTTTTTTCCCTAGGTGTAGAACTAAACATCCTCAAAGAGAATGTCCATTAAACAATGTTTCAGTTTGTCACCTTTGTACAAAAGAGCATCCCACTGATAGTTGTCCATCGTTTCCCTGGTTGCAAGTTGTATACAAGAGTGGAATTTTTGGTGAAACATTTAGGAGGCCTTGGAAGCCTAGGGATCCACCTTCGGGTCAGGATCCATTATTCCAATTTCCACCTTACTACCACCCTTATCAACCTCCTCAATAATGGAGCACTTCAGGAAGAATTGGCCACTGTAGTACCCTTCTCAGAATGCTCAATAGCAGCAATGGCCTCATGGATGGAGAGGACAAGCTTTTTCTCAACCATCTCCTCCTATGGCTAACTATCCTTACCCACCTAATGTTCAACAACTTTTTCCTGGATATGCACCTCCTTCACTACCCCCTATCCCAAATCAACCTCATCATTTCCAGAATATGAACCCTTCAAGACCCACAACATTACCCGCACAACCGATACCGAATCCTAACAATTAACCAACCCAAGCTCTTAATAACATTGGGTTATTACCTCTTCCATCATATGCTATTTCGTCCGCACCAATACATGAAGTTCAATTGCAGTCTGGAAGAGTTTTGCAAGATCATCCTAAGTCATCAGTTGTTATTCAAGAAGAAAATGAAGAAAATGTAACTAATGAAATTTTGAATGATGCCATTCTTGAAAATGTGGTTGTTCCTAAATCTTCAACACATAATCTTCCACATAAAGAAGTAATATCGGGAAATAAATCACCTCCATATCTGGAGCGTATAACAATAGAAAAACCTGTAACTTACCCAGAATATAACATCATTAATGAATTGAAAAATATTTGTATTAAAATTCCTTTATTACAAGCCATTAAAGATATACCAATCTACGGTAAAGTGATAAAAGAACTCTGCATTAAGAGACCAGGTAGGATACAAAAAGACCCTCCAATAATACATGTCATAGGTGAAATATCAGATTGTATAGCAGAACAGCATAGAATCCTGAAGTATACAAATCCAGGAAATCTTGTAGTAGATGTTCTCATTAACAACATTGCTATAGGAAACACACTCATTGATCTAGGGGCTGCTATTAACCTAATGAATAATACAATTTTAGAAGCTCTCCAATTAGGACCATTCCTCCGCCCTACCCCAACAATGTTAGAACTAGCAGCTCGTACTATGGTACAACCTGCTGGGATTTTAGACGATATTATGGTGTCAGTAGCCTCATGGGAATATCCCGTGGACTTCATTGTTATACAATCAAAAGATCCATCTAGAGGGAATCCTATCATTTTAGGAAGACCCTGGCTAGCTACTGCTAATGCATTCATAGGATGTAGGGATGGAGAGATGGTTATCTCTAATGGGTTATCTACAAGAAGACTAGATTTATACCCACCAGCACAGCTCATAGATGAAAACTTATTTTGGTTAGATTGTCCTTTTGGAGAAGAAAACCTGGAAGAACTTTCCCTTGTTAGTGATCTTTCCTAGGCACTTCAAGAACAAAATATTGAAAATGTGTTGAATCAATTTATTTCCTCCACCACATCTACAGACTTTCCTTAGTCTTTTTCCCAACTTAACCAGAGTTTTGGAGATGAATTTCAAGAAAACATGAGTCTCTCAACATTTACAAGTATACCTTGTGTCTTTGAAATTGAAGAACATCTCGGATCTTATACCGTGCCATATCAGGTTAGTTCTGAAAAATTCATACATATAAATGCAGGCTTAGATGAGAGTCAGTAAAAACAATTGTTAAAAGTTCTCAAAAGTCAAACTGGAGCATTCGCTTGGGAATACACCAATATGAAGGGTATACACCTAGATAGTTGTATTCACCAAATTTACACAGACACAAATATACCTCCCGTCAGATAGCCCCGGAGAATAATGAATCCAGCTCTCAAAGATATAGTAAAAGAAGAATTACAAAAACTCCTTAACATTGGAATCATTTACCCGATTTCTGATAGTAAGTGGGTGTCTCCTCTAGTAGTAGTTCAAAAGAAAGTCACAGGGAAGTGGCGTATCTGTGTTGATTTTTGAGAATTGAACAAGGCCACTCTTAAAGACTATTTCCCTATACCTTTTATAGATCAGGTGTTAGATACCCTATCGGGGAAACAATACTTTTCTTTCCTAGATGGGTATAGTGGATACAATCAGATATTAATAGCACCTAAGGACCAAGACAAGATTACATTTACTTGCTCTTGGGGGACATATGCCTATCTAGTGTTACCATTTGGACTTTGTAATGCACCTGCTATGTTCCAACGTGCAGTTCTAGGTATCTTTGCTGACCTTATACAGATTGTGTAGAAGTCTGCATGGACGATTTCACAGTCTATAGTAATACCTTCCAAGAATCCCTTGATAACCTCGATATAGTCCTTATTCGATGTCAGGAAACAAACTTAGCCCTTAGTCAGGAAAAATGCAAGATGTTATTAACTGAGGGCATAGTTCTAGGACATCATGTCTCTCTTCAAGGTATCAAGGTCGATCCTGCCAAGATAGAAATAATTGTCAATCTTCCTCCTCCAAAGGCTCCGAAGGAAGTTAGAAGCTTTCGTGGCCATGCAGGTTATTATAGGCGTTTTATAGAGAATTTCACCAAGATAGCCGCACCTATGTTCAAACTACTCATGAAGGACACATAATTTCAATGGACTGAACCTTGTCAACAGGATTTCGAAACTTTAAAAGCAAATTTATCAGTAGAACCAGTACTTAGGGGCCCTAACTAGTCCCTTCATTTTCATATATCTATTGATGCATCTGACATAGCTATAGGGGAAAACTTAGGTCAAAAAGAGGAAAAATTATCTTATGCCATTTATTTTGCTAGTAAAAACTTGACTCCTGTAGAATCAAAATACACTGCTACCGAAAAGGAATTTCTCGCAGTAGTCTATTCCATCAATAAGTTTCATCATTATATCACAGGATATGAAATTTTCATACATACCGATCACTCTGCTATTGGATTTTTGATGAATAAACGAGTTACCAATGGCAGAGTGACTCGGTGGCTTCTTCTGTTACAAGAGTTTAATATCACCATTGTTGACCATCCTGGTCGGGAGAATGTAGTAGCAGACTTTCTCTCCTGAATTCAAATTGACAATGACGATAGTCCTGTTGATGATAGCTGATGATAGCTTCCCAGATGAACATTTATTTGTTGTATCTCTTCAAACCCCATGGTTCGCAGACATAGCCAATTATTTGGCAACTGGAAAGCTACCAAACCATCTCTCCCCACCCGAAAAATGTAGAATCATAGTTCAAAGCTCTAACTATTCCTGGGTGGATAATGATCTCTTTCATACTGGTCCTGACCTTATTATTAGAAGATGTGTACAAGAGGATGAGATGGCAGAGATTCTTCATGCATGTCATGGTGGACCTTGCAGTGGACACTTTTCTAATAAAATAACAACATATAAAGTTTTACATTCTAGATATTATTGGCCAAGCATCTTCAAGGATACTGCCAAATATGTCAAGGGATGTGATAGTTTCCAAAGAATGGGTAGACCTACGACATCTAATGAGATGCCTTTGCAACCTCAAGTTATGATTGAGCCTTTTGAAAAATGGGCTCTAGATTGTGTTGGACCAATTTCCCCTATGTCTCGTAAGAAGAAGTACATCCTAGTATGTACATATTATGTCACCAAGTGGGTAGAAGCCAAAGCTTTATTCCGAGCCACAGAGAAATCAATGGTAGAGTTTATGTATGAAGAAATATTTACCCGATTTGGTGTACCTAGGGAAATTGTAACCGATCAAGGATCTCAATTCACTTCCAAGTTAATGAAAGAACTTACCAATAAATATGGTATTAGTCATTGCAAATATTCACCATATCATCCTCAGGAAAATTGTCAGGTAGAAAGCACAAACAAAGTATTAGAAGCTATCATGACCAAGACCATTAAGTTACACCACAAGGACTGGGTGGATAGGCTCCCAGAAGCCTTGTGGTCTTATAGAATAACTTGGAGAAACACCACTAGCCACACACCTTATGAACTTGTTTCTTGCAAACAAGTTCTCCTACCCATTGAATTTCAGGTTAAGACATTTTGTATGGCTGCTCAGTTAAGAATGAATTTAGAAGAAGCACAGAAACAACGAATCCTACAAATAAATGAATTAGACGAGATTAGATAGGATGCTATCCAATGAACAATCTTAATACATAGTCAATGTAAAAAATGGCATGACAGATACATTAAACAAAAGCTATTTAAAACAGGAGATTGGGCATTACTTTTTGATTCGAGATACAAAAATTTTAAAGGTAAGTTGACTACTCGTTGGATGGGTCCTTATGAAATTATTACAGCTTTCGATAATGGATCCATTAAAGTTAAAAAAATTGATGATTCTCAAACTTCATTTGTTGTAAATGGCCATAGACTTAGACTTTATCACCAACCTATATCTAAACAAGACTTTGTGCAGAATGCCTTATAATAGCAGGGGATGGAGCTGGTAGAAGAGGAAATCATTCCTCCTCCTCCTCCTAGTCCCTGAAATTTCTAAAGGATTGTCTTCATTTGTACATATGTAAATATATTGTGTTTTTGTTTTAATTATAATAATAAAGAGTTATTTCTGACAAGCTGATTGTGTTTATATAGGGAATTCATTTGTCTGATCAGCTCATGAAATTTTTTCCCTTAAAAACAGGAAAAGTTTTCTCCCTTTTTAGATTTCTTATGACTTTTTTGTACATATGTTTTGTTTTGAATAAATCAAAATCATCTAACAACGGTTTTGTAGCTTAATTACAAGGACCTTATCCGCTCATGCAATATTGCACTTAAAAGAAAATAATTTCAATATATCCTAATCCCTTCTTTTTTCAATTATTGTTGAAATTGGCATTTTTAGCAAAAGATAAAGTGTTCTTTATATTATTTCAAAACCATATCATTTATGATTTTGAATATGGTATTTGATTCAGGCATGGACATTTCTGATTATCATTTAGAACTATTGCTTAAAAGACCTATCTTAATTACTATGATCTCTAAAAAAAAAATACTATCTTACACCTATGGATCAGTGGCTTATCCTAGACACATTATCAAAACTTGTGTCTTAAAGAATCTTTTAAAGGTAACTTAGAAGTGAATGTTATTTTTATCCTTGTGGGGAACATTACTGAATTCTTATGGAAAAGATAGATATGGATCAAAGAACAACTTTAGGTTATTATCCTTTGACATTATCTTTAACTTTGGCTATTACAAATCGAAGTTGTTGATAAAGGTTCGTTCTAATATTTCAAATTATGTGCTTAACAGGCTTAGCACACTCTAGTGCCAACCGGCTTCCTTACAAAATATATATATATATATATATATATATATATATATACATCATTATACGAAGCAAACCTGCTAGGGTACTGAACAGGCATGTTGGCAGCGGGTCCATGCTAAGTAAAATCTTAAACAAGGAAGCTAGGTAAATGCCAGTAAACCCGCCGGGGTACTAAACAGGCTCGCTGGCAGTGGGACTATGCATGCATGGTACCAAGATAAACCCACCAGGCTATTGAATAGGCCTACTGGAAGTAGGTCAATATCAAGTAAAAGAGATTGGTTAATGCATTAATATGCACATGATTCATATATAAGAAACCTAAGTATACAAACACATGTTTTGGCCAATCATTTATACTGTCATTAGAGAATAACTGTAAGTTGAACTTGTACCTTGTCATCTAATTCAAACAATAACTCAGATGTTATTATCCTAGAAATGGGACCCATAATTATAAAAATCTCACAAGATTTACGGTACACCTTATCTATATCTTGGGATGACAAGAAATCTTTAAAATGAGTCATGGATGGCTAGTTTTCCTGTGGCATCTTTGATATCAAATTATAGTATCATTCTTCATATGGTCCTTTTAAGCATTGTTCTATTCTTTTTTATAAATGTACATATTTGAATCATCTTTAGTTAATATTTCATTTTATTGAGAAAAGTATTACAACATTTTTCAGCTATTGATAAAATAATTGAATATCTAATGCTCTTTTTCTTGGCTTGAGGACAAGCCATATCTTTGGTTTGGGGGAGGATTAGAACTGTTTTAAACTAATTTTTTTTTATTATTCATAAAAAAATTTATTTATCTCTGAAAGTGATAGGTGTTTGCAGGTTAATGCAAAAACATAAAGAGAATTATTTTAATTACAGACAAACAAAAAAGGGGACATGACTTAAAAGTTCCAGAAAGCAAAGTTTACAGCATTTTCTGTGCACTAACAGCCTTAAAAACTCCTTGCAAAAATCAGTTCTAGTTGGCTTCATCAATAAAAGTTTGTACAGACGGATTGAATGTTGATTCGAATGAAGTGACAAATGCAACAAATAAGCAACATTTTGAATAAAAGTGCTGAAGAAATTTTAGCTTATATATATATCGAATTGAAAATTCTGACTAATCAATGATGATAGGGATCAATCAAACGTCAAATCTCGCACTTGGTTTTATTCCCTTACTCATCTCGTCTTGTTAAACAAATAAATCTTGTGTCATTATGAATCATTGCATGACCACTATGGTCTTACTTGTCGTATAAATCGCCAGCATATGGATCAGATCCTTGTGATCTCCCACGTGTAGAATATCCCATTACGTGAATATGCTATACCAAACACTCATATACCGAATTCACGCACTTCAATACTGGCACTTAACTCAAGGTCTTCAAAGTACAAGTGTGATCTTTCAAAACACGCTTTACCTATAACCATCTAGCCATCCAAACAGACCTCAATTTAACTGATGGCTGCGTGAACTTCTGCTTCACTTTATTCACCCTTCATTTCTCTCTCTGCGAGCTGCGTCGTCTGTGAATTCCTTGTATCCTCTGCATTTATCTATTACATCTCCCGTTGTCCATCAGCAATGCCTAACCGTTGCGAGCTTGGTATCTACCAAGATCTTATTCATATCCATGAGTTTAAAAGATGCCATGAGTTATTCTCTCAAGCAGGTTGGAATCAGTTTCTCCACCGCCTTGATGGTCATGACCATGAGATTTCGTTGCTATTTGCCAAAGGTTTCGATGGCGAAATGGCCAATGTTGGCCATCTTGTTTTCTTCATGATAGAAGAGTCAATAGCATTAGCTACAAAGCTCCCTAGAGAAGGTTTTGGATGGCACAAGCATTTGTTTCTTCCACGAGAACCTCACCAGTTCGCTCTCAAGCTCGATTTTCAACACATTACTAGCACCAAAGGTTTTCATAGAGAATGGATCAATCCATAGTACTTGGATATTTTGACCATTATCATTCACTTAGTCACCTGCGAGAGTAAGTTCACTATTTTTAAAGCTTGCCATGTTAGACTGTTAGCTCATTTTGTCAATAATCAGACCTTAAATTTCCCATTCTACTTTCTAAAGAGATTGGAAAAGATGTCGAGTCAAGTTAGAAAGAATACCATTAACCCTTCCGGTAGCTTATATCACCATTGCCTCATTAAGCTTTTAATCATTCATCAATTAGAGGAGAGAGGTCAGACTTGGGACCATTTTGTTTTTTAGATATTAAACCCTCATTTATCTACTGTCAAATGTTCCCCTTCTCAAGAACACCTTCATGCCCAAGAAGAACCAAATGCTAAACGTATACGATTTGATGAGAGCCCCTTAGATGATATGCACTCTGTACATTCAATACATTTTCCTGAGATTTCATTGGAATCCCCACCTTTCTCATCAATACCTACTGAACCTAGAGAGACAAATTATGACCAGTCCATTGATCAGCCTGACATTCAGACTATCATTCAGCCCTCATGCTCAAATATTCAGTTGGATGATCATACCTTTGAGTCATCCCTCCTCACACTAGATAATGCATCTGTTCAGATGTGTGAAGCCCATGCTACTAGAAGCTCTCCTGCATGTAACAAAGAAAAAATCCCCGAAGAATAGACTATTAATGTTGAGACATCTCCAAAAGAGACGAGTCCTCAAATGGACTTGGAGCATGATATAGAACAACCTATTTCGAGTCAGCAAAAAATGGGATCAATTAACCCAAGAGATAGCACAATTAACAGAACAAAGTTAAAGCTATGTGGAGACAATCTCCGAGCTCCTTGAAGAAAATAAGATGTTGCATACACTATTGAAAAGCACTGAATGCTCGGTTAGTGCCAAAATAACATCCAATGTTGTTCTTAGGGTAAAGTATAATTCCTTAAGGCGTCATTTTGAGAAGCTCCAGGTCAAGCATGCATCTCCATCATTCAAGTCGAAGACCACTGCTATCGTAGCTCGGCCTTCTTCCTAATCACTTTTTGTTCTGCTCAGTGGGACCTAGCATGACTCCGGTTTGGGGGAATGTTGGTATCCATTTTTGTCACCATTTTTTATCATTTAATTTACTCGAAGTGGCATCATTTCTATCATTTTTTCTATAGTAAGTTGTGTTGGAGCATAGGCCGCAGCTATGGAAAAGCTGCCAAGTTTAGGAAAAAGCACTAAGTTTTGAAGGAAAAGTGCTAATTTTGAGGAAAAGCACCATTTTTGGGCATAAATGAATAGTGCGCGGTACGGCACCAGATGGACGAGCTCACCGCAGATTGCAGGCCGGAAATCGTGGAGCTCGCGTGCACAAGTCAAAGGGAAGAGTAAATAAGGTGGCCGAGTAGAAAGCTCAACCACCACAGTAAATGAAGCAGTGGAATAGAGGGATCAGCTACCCTCATTAAGGCAAAGTACAGGAGTTATGGTTGCTCGTACCAAGGAAGAGAAATGGGCTGAAGCATTGAAGGCGAAGGACAAGGAGCAAAGAACGATGAAGCGGCGCCCATACCCGCGATCTGCGCCGAAAATCGCGGAGTCTGCAGGAAGCTGCGATGTGACTGCAAGAAGCGCGTACAGTACACCTAGCCGTGTCCGCAGTTAGGGTTTTTGGGGATCACTATTGGGAAAGGCCCACAGTTTTGTAAAGGTGCGACCCTCAGGGCCACCTATATATATGTGTAATTGAAAATGGAAAAGGGTTAGAAAAAAGAGTTGGATAGTTAGATAGTTAGATAGTTACTGAGTTACACGGACAGTCTAAGTTGATGTCTGAGTCAATTGTATTACTGTATCTTTTAAGTTGTTAATGATCATTTTGTGCATGCAAGAAGGCCGTGATCTCGCAGGAAGACCACTTGGCGTAAGGGCCATTGCATGTATTGACCAGTCGCAAGAGGTATGAGAGGGGAATGTAATTGTATGTCTTTGTCATGTTTATATATGTAGAAGAAGAGAATAGATCTAAGAGAAGGGCTCCCAGCTGTGTGCGTGGAGTTTCCCAAAAAGATCTAAGGCTGCAGCTGTGTGCGCAGCAAAACTGTGTTATCCCCATCTCGAGATAATATAAAACATAGTTCCCGTGGACGTAGCTTCCCTCCTGGAAGTGAACCACATAATTCCTATTGTTGTGGTGATGCTTTATGTGATTGCATTTCTTTGCTTTACTGTCTATGTTTATATGAATGTTTTGCTATCTTTATGAATGATTATGTAAAGTAAATCCTGGAAGCTCCCTTAGAAGTTGTACTTGTGCATTGTTGAAGGAGTCTGTAAGAACACTGTCGCCGCAGTGCTAAAGGAGTGTGTTACTGCGTTGTGGCACAAGGGCAAAGACGATACATAGTGTATTGGAGGTAGCAGGTAAAAGACTCGTGCGCAGGTGCGGAGCTACCGCGCAGCTCGGCTGAGAAGAGTGAGTTCCAGAGCTGTAGCGCTGGGAGACCTATGAAAGAGTGAGACACTCTATTCAGGGTTTACCTCCAAGAAGGGCAGAGAGGAGACTGTAGACTCCACACCACCTAGGTTAAGGAAACCTGATTCCTTAGCCCCTTCATAGCCACTTCGGGTGAGACTTCAAGATGCTTCACAGCTCTTTGCCGAAAGAGCCAGTGCGCCAAAGGGGTGTTTGTTGCTGTGCATCCTGAAAACCCGGGTCTGTCCAGAAAGCAGCCAACAAATGGTTCCATTTCCAACTTTAACCCTATTATTTTGAAGCCAATGTGGTGCTGGAATCCTACAGCTAAAGAAATTCAAGAGTGGTTTGATTCAAAGGCTAGAGAGTTCGCTGAACGTGTAAATAGAAGCCCTAGGCTTCAGATAGAGGACTGGTTGCAGACGCATATTTATACTGAGCTTCACGAAATCTTCTTCGTAACATTTTCACTCAAGTTGCATGAGTGGGTATCCAAGCTAGCAGATACTGGACCCACTGTGCATGTTGATCAACCTATCGTTTGGACGCCTGAGCTAGTTAGCATTTTGAAGCGGGTAGATAATCCTGTGTCCCACGCAGTAGACTTTTGGTTGAACAGTCTGCTGGAAGGCTTCATCACCGAGTTTGCAGGAGATACGAGAAAGAGCTTCAGCAAGGCTGAGAGGAGCTTCTTCAAAGCATACAGGGGTAAGTTCTTAAATTCTCTGAACTTGTGGATTAAAATGCTCTTATATGAAAAAGGAAAACTATGCATAGCTTCCGATGAATAGCATAGACAAGTAATGTCTGCAGATTCTGATAGTGATCTTGAAGTTATTGGTTGCACTCGTAGCGGAAAATGGTATAAAGTAGGCCTCGACCAACATTCTTTTGAGTCTAGCCCAGAAGATAGCCGAGCTCGTAGAGCGAGCCATGTAGAGAGACAAGGGAGTGCTCATATCCCTTATCACCCTTTTACACCGCAAAAGCCAGACGGGGCTCAGCATAACCCCGCAGTAACACCCTCTAGTAGCCCGCACGGTACTTCTAGTACCTCAGCCCCACCTTTGTTTAACCATCTCGGAGGCAGTGCCACAGTACCTCCACGTCAACCTAGCGCAAGAAGGATGGGTGATGACATGAAGCTACCAAACTTTAGAGGAACAGGGCTAGAAGACCCTGAGCAGCACTGGTTTCTATGTGAAGCCATTTGGACGATTAAGCAAATTAATGATGATGATGTTAAGCTGGTTCAGTTAGCAACCACACTAAGAGAGAGAGCCTTAACCTGGTTTATGAAATACTCAGCAGCACAGAATAGGACGCTTGCTGATGTAAGAAGTGTTATGATTAAAGAATTCAAGAAACCTAAATCAGAATCACAGTGCATAACAGAACTCAAAGACATAAAACAATTACCTACAGAATCAGTATGGGACTTTGACCAGAAGTTCAAAGCCTTGATAGATCAAGTAAGCTTTGAGTTTGCACCACAGCAGCATAAGGAATGGTTCATTGCTGCGCTACTTCCTCATATTAGACTTCCTCTTATGCAACAAAATCTCACTACTCAAGAACAAGCTCTAGAGATGGCTATGAAACTAGAAGCTTCACCAATTGCTGGAACAAGCAACGATGTTGCGTAGTTGCAGAACCAAATAGCAAATCTAACTTTGCAAGTGCATTATATTAAGAAAGGAAAGGATGTTAAAGAAGAAATTTGGTGTACAAAGTGTAGAGCACAAGGACATTCAAAGGACCATTGTCCTCTTTTCAAAGATTATATTGCAACCGGAGCACCTAACCCTTTACCACAGACTCAGGGGCCTTGGTGCAAAATCTGTAGAACTAGAGGCCACAGACCACAAGAGTGTCACTTGTTACAGAAATATGTACAAACTCCAAAGAATCTATATTGCAATTTCTGTAAATCAGTAGGCCATGATGAAAACAATTGCAGAGAATATGACCTTATGATAGAAAGAAAACATGATGTTTATAGAGTACAGTCAGAACCACAGAGACCCACAGCAGGTCCGCAGTATGACCCAGCTCGCGAAGGCCGAGGAGGAAATTACAGGGGTCGAGGACCCGCAGAAGGTTTTGGTCGTGGAAAAGGACAGATCACTTGCTATAACTGCGGAGCTCAAAACCATTATGCAAGGGATTTCCAAAACCCTACAACCACCTACAGATACTATAAATCTTATGATCATTTCATTGAAGAATGCCCTCAGTTGATGGCCAAGATGCAAGAAAAGAAGCCACAGGTTTTAACCAGAATATTCAGTTGATTGCAGCAGAAAAAAGAGAACCAGATCCCACAGTTAATATAGTGACGCGCAGTGGTGCAACCACTGGTGCGCCAGAGTCGGGAACTGGAAAGCCAGCAACACAATGGGTGCGCCGTGCTAATATTAAACCATCCCTGCTCGACCCATAGAAGCAAAAAGAAGTATTCAAGCAAGCTCAAGAGTATTTCTCAGATCCGTGAGCTTCAAGTTCTGTCGCATTACCGCACAATGATATCAGACCGCATGTGCCAAGTCAAGAGAACCTGGTACAAGAGTAGGCTACTACATCTGGAAGGCCTGATGAGGACGATACACTAGGCAGTGTTCATGCTTTCCTGAGAAGCTGCTTAAAGTTGTTGCGCAATGAAAAAGCAACTATGGAACTCCAACACCTGTTGGATCAGTGTCAACAATCTGCTTCGATGAACATAGCGCAGCGTGCTGTTCATCAGATCAGGAGTCATACTAGAACTGGAAGAGAGATGAGACTCACAGCGCAGATTGGAGCATTTGAAATAGACGAATTCATTTTGGATTTAGGCTCAATAGTTAGTTTTCTCACCATGCAGACTTGGGAACAGATGGGTAGTCCGCAGCTTATTAGATCTCCTATCCATCTAAGACTATCAAATCAGCAATGAGTTTCTCCATTGGGTAGATTACCCAATATACCCATTGATATTGAGGGAGTAAGAAGTTCTGTAGACTTTGAAGTAATCAAAATTTTGGATGACAGTAGACCTTACCCAACACTTTTAGGCATAGACTGGGCATTTGATAATCTGGCTGTCATTAATTTGAAGAAAAGACAGATGACCTTTGAGGATGACCAGATTAGGTTCATTGCACCACTTGATCCCCTTCAAGGACCACGGTATATTGAACCCATTCGAGCAGAAGAAGAAGTGCGCCACATGGAAAGTTTGTATCAGATGACTGCTAGTCACAATGATTATGTCAATCCCACAGCGGACGGCCATATCAGCTGGCGATGCGATAGCTCGTGCGCATCAGATTCAGAAGCAGGAGTGGAAAACTGGCAGAATCGCTTACATGAGGTTTCTGTAAGGCGTTGCGCCATGATGACTAAATCCATTTGATGGATTGGCACAGAATTGAATAACACTCCAATCTTTGATGGTTTAACTGGAGTAAGTGAATTCATACATGCATATGAACAAGAAACCCCAGATGAGCAGCGCATACAAGCATTGGATGTAGCACTGCGCGCTACACCCGCAAGATGGTGGGGTGCGCATAAAGCAAATATCGACACATGGCAAGACTGTCACAGGTTGATACTGCGCAGATTTCAAGAGACTATAGCAGGAGTTTTGCGCAAATATGATGGACAGAGTGACCCCAAGTCACACGTTGAAGCATGTATTCAGCAATGGTCAGATATTCCAGAGGATGAGTGGGTTCACCTATTCATCCACACGTTGGATATAGTTCCAGGGAACTGGTACACTGAAACAGAATTGCGCAGAGGCACTATCACTTGGCCTCTCATGAATGAAAGTTTCCAATTCACTTTCAGCTTTGAGTCAGAACATCCAAGCATCGATCAGGCTTTAAAGTGTATTAGAAAGAAGATATTTGGACAAAGTCCTTTACCAGATTATTCTCAACCAGATTGGGTTGTCCAGATGGAACATGCCCTGGAATGCTATAATTTCACCACTGGAGAAGAGGATGATGATCCTCACAACATCAATATTCCATAGTCAGAAGGGACGCTCAAAGTCGAAGGCCCTCAGCTTGATATCCCTGCCGTTACAGAACACATCAAGCTCAAGAAGATTAACATTGGTACAGAAGCTGAACCCAAGTTTGCCTCTATAGGAGATTATTGGGATGATGAAACTGTTGGCCATATTGCAGATTTACTACATCAGTACCAGGATATCTTTCCTACCAAGTTTACAGAAATGAAAGGCATCCTAGGAGATTTAGGAGTTATGCGCATACCTTTGAAAGTGGACGCTAAGCCAGTAAAACAGCGCCCATACAGGTTGAACCCGCGATATAAAGAAAATGTCAGAGAAGAAATTGATAAGATGCTCGTAGCTGGTATCATTGAGCCAATAGAGGAAAGTGATTGGATTATTCCTATGGTGGTAAAAGAGAAAAAGACAAAAGGTGAAATAAGAATCTGCGTGGACCTGCGCAAGCTCAACGATGCATCAGCGCATGACCCATTTCCTACGCCCTTTACAGACGAAGTGCTTGACAATGTTGGAGGACAAGAGGCTTACTCCTTCACTGATGGCTTTTCAGGATACCATCAAATCAGAATCCATCCAAAGGACCGCCATAAGACCACTTTTGCGACTGAATGGGGCTCATTCCAGTATACGGTAATGCCCTTTGGTCTTAAAAACGCTCCTGCTATTTTCTCTAGAGTCGTTGTTGCTGTTTTTAAAGAATTCATTCATAAGTTTCTAGAAGTCTATTTTGATGACTGGACTGTGTTTGGTTTACTAAAGAACCATATAGGGAATCTAAGGATGATGTTAGAAAAATGTAGACAGTATCAGATTTCCCTTAACTTGAAAAAATGTATCTTCTGTGCTTCTTTTGGTATTTTGTTGGGTCACATTGTGTGCAAGACATGGACTCCACTATTGCGCAGTGGAAGCAAGCCTTCACTGCAACTCAAGCAAAGTCAGATGCACAAGTAAAACGACCGCAAGCTCGTGTGAGTGGCTCGGGGATGAGCCACAAGTAAGTGTTAGGGGCCTGTTGGAGCATAGGCCGCAGCTATGGTAAAGCTGCCAAGTTTAGGAAAAAGCACTAAGTTTTGAAGGAAAAGTGCTAATTTTGAGGAAAAGCACCATTTTTGGGCAGAAATGAACAATGCGCGGTACGGCACCAGATGGACGAGCTCACCGCAGATTGCGGGCCGACAATCGTGGATCTCGCACACACAAGTCAAAGGAAAGAGTAAATAAGGTGGTCGAGTAGAAAGCTCAACCACCACAGTAAATGAAGCGGCGGAGTAGAGGGCTCAGCTACCCTCATTAAGGAAAAGTACAGGAGTTATGGTTGCTCATACCAAGAAAGAGCAACGGGCCGAAGCATTGAAGGCGAAGGACAAGGAGCAAAGAACGATGAAGCAGTGCCCATACCCGCGATCTGCGCCGGAAATCGTGGAGTCTGCAGGAAGCTGCGATGTGACTGCAAGAGGCACCTACAGTACACCTAGCCGTGTCCGCGGTTAGGGTTTTTTGGGATCACTGTTGGGAAAGGCCCACAGTTTTGTAAAGGTGCGACCCTCAGGGCCACCTATATATGTGTATAATTGAAAAGGGAAAAGGGTTAGAAAAAAGAGTTGGATAGTTAGATAGTTAGATAGTTAGATAGTTACTGAGTTACACGGACAGTCTAAGTTGATGCCTGAGTCAATTGTATTGTTGTATCTTTTAAGATGCTAATGATCATTTTGTGCATGCAAGAAGGCTGCAATCTCACAGGAAGACCGCTTGGCGTAAGGGCCATTGCATGTATCGACCAATCGCAAGAGGACGGAGAGGGGAATGTAATTGTATGTCTTTGTCATGTTTATATCTATAGAAGAAGAGAATAGATCTAAGAGAAGGGCTCCCAACTGTGTGCGTGGAGTTTCCGAGAAAGATCTAAGGCTGCAGCTGTGTGCGCAGCGGAACTGTGTTATCCCCATCTCAAGATAATATAAAACACAGTTCCCCGTGGACGTAGCTTCCCTCCTGGAAGTGAACCACATAATTCCTGCTGTTGTGGTGATGCTTTATGTGATTGCATTTCTTTGCTTTACTGTCTATGTTTCTATGAATGTTTCGCTATCTTTATGTATGATTATGTAAAGTAAATCCTGGAAGCTCCCTTAGAAGTTGTATTTGTGCATTGTCGAAGGAGTCTGTAAGAACATTGTCGCCGCAGCGCTAAAGGAGTGTGTTAATGCGCTGTGGCGCAAGGGCAGAGATGATACATAGTGTATCAGAGGTAGCAGGTAAAAGACTCGTGCGTAGGTGCGGAGCTACCGCGCAGCTCGGCTGAGAAGAGTGAGTTCCAGCGCTGTAGCGCTGGGAGACCTGTGAAAGAGTGATACACTCTGTTCAGGAGTTACCTCCAAGAAGGGCAGAGAGGAGACTGTAGACTCCACACCACCTAGGTTAAGGAAACCTGATTCCTTAGCCCCCCCATAGCCACTTCGGGTGAGACTTCGGGCTGCTGCGCAGCTCATTGCCGAAAGGGCCAGTGCGCCAAAGGGGTGTTTGTTGCTGCGCATCCTGAAAACCCGGGTCTATCCAGAAAGCATCCAACAAGTTGTTTTCTTAGCCATTCAACTCATCAAATAGTCCAGGTATGCACAAATTCACTTACCATGCAAATATTGTTTATGTTTCGTATATTATGGTTTATTTATGATTAAAATGATGTTTTTGGGCATAATTAACACTTATGGTTTTAATTAATAGGATACGATTTGTAAATGACCCATCATTCAGACCATGCACTACGTGCTCAGCCTAAAACGCGTTTAGCTCATCATTCGACCCTCCGTTCATCCTACGAAATCCATTGTTGACACATCTCAGACTATTGAATGAAGAGGAGGACACATGGGTTCTGTTTGACATGCAATGGGCCTGGTTAATGAGCTATTGCTCTAGAAGATCTGTCCTTATGCTCGCCAAGCCTGATAGCACATCTCACGTCCATGTGAGCAATTTAACCTCCAGTTCGTCTGTGCATTCAGCCTGGAATCATGCTCAGTATGCCAACATAACTCCTGTGGCCATGTCAACACTCCATTGCACCAGTTCTCTTGTTCGTTTGGCCGGGATTTATGCACACCTATTCATGCCTGCTCACATTCATTCACACCGTCATTCTGGAAGGAGCTCACCTACCCACGATTCACTCTGTCAGCACATTGCTCGTCCACATATGAGTTAGATCGACGCTGTAGCTTCCCTGTGAAGGAACTAACCCCATCAAAGTCTGAAGAACGCTCCTTGTGTTGGCATGTATCAATTAAATCAACAATTACAGTCATTTAAACACTTCTATTATTAGAGAGGTTGAATCTATTGATCCTCACACCTATTGTAACTTATAAATAGTTGTCTTCATGACTGAGACGAGATAATAGATAGCTTTGGAATCTAGCTAGATCACAGTTGTGAAGATTTTACAATTGTAGATAGTAGGAGACAGAGTTCTATAATTTTTCTCAAGTTAATGGAAGTAGAAGCTCATTGATGTTCTACTGGTAGTCATTTAAGTTGATCTAGTTCACCCTCCGATTGCTAGGAAGGGCCCCTCATCAACTGGAGGTTTTATTTACATTTTATGCATTTCTTTTCTTGCAATTAACTATTTTATTTCCTGTGTGTGTAATCTAATTCGTTTTCCTGTGTGTGTATCATCTTCATTCCTCTGTAATTAATATTCTGCTGTTAATATAATCTCTCTTCTTCTAAGCTAGAAATGGTCGACCAATAGTTCACTAGTTTATAATTTTTTTCAATCTTTCTTCCATCATCATAGTTAGATATTGCTTCCAAATTCTTCCATAGTTAGCATTCTTTTCTTTCTCTTCTCCTCTGTTCGTCCTTCTTCCTATCTGCTGTAGGTTAATTCTTCCTTCTTCCATTCCAAACTTCTTCCTACTTCTCATAAAATTATTCTTCCTCTTAGGTAATGATTAGAGTAGATAATATCTTATTAGTTTAGCCTCTAATAATCTCTCTACTGCTTCCTTTGCATAGTAGGATCACTTGCATAAGCTAGCTGGTAATTAAATCATCCAAAAACTCTTCTTTCCCTCACTTTAAAACTTTTTCCTCCATTCAGACTGTCATTCGGACTGCCATTCAGACCGGTGTTCGGATCGTCATTCGGATCTATGTGTTTTCTGTATTGTTTTAGGCCTTCTTCAAAATCTAATTTCTTCTGCCTCCCAATCATCATTCTTCATGTTCCTCTTTAATAGTTTGAGATGTAATCTAATCTTGTTTTATGTCATTTGGAGTTCTTAATTAAATTTCATCATTATTTCCTCCTTTCTTATTTCCTCCTTATCCTCTTCTTATCCTTCTTCCAAAATTTAGTTCTTTAACCTGTTTTCGTTACTTAGTTATTGTTCAGAATCTATTAATCTTGTTCATAAATAATTTGTTTCAAGTTATAGTTGATAATTCTATTCTTTGAGTTGTTTTAGTTTGTTAATCTTAAGACTAGTTTCTATTTAAAGAAGATGTTCATGTTGTAAGATTTGGATCAATAATAAAATATCTTTATCAAGTTTTCTACTTGCTTTCCAAATCTAATATAGTTCAGTTTAACATCTTTGTTAATTTTTCTACTTGCTTCTAACTTATACTAGTTCCATGTTGTTCACATATGGGTAGTCAGTAGTTCATGATAATACATTTACTCCAGTTCCTATTACATTGATGTACGTAATCAAGAGAATGGAATTAGATGGTTTAGTCTAGAATAATTTACAATTTACAAGTTCTTCCTATTAAACATCTAATATTAGTAGCTTTGATTATGTTCATAGTTATTATCTGGAAGTTTAATTCAGTAGTTTCTCACTTTTCTAGAAGTAAATTGTGTTTCAGTCCTTGTTTCCATCTTTCTTATTAATTAACAATAGAAGTAGAGTAGTATGATCTAATACTATTCTGATCTGTGATTTAATTTCTTAGCTATATTCTTAAATATTTAACTCGGTTTCTCATTTTGAAAGATCTTTCGATCTTTTTCCTTACTAAACATTTTTAGGTCTAACAAGCCTGAAACTTTAGGAATCCTTTCTACCTTGGCATATATTTTGCTTCAACTCTAAGTTTACTGATCCTGGTTGATAATTAATATTAGGTGTTTTTATTCGAGATAGCTCACACACCCCAACAAATCCATGGATGAAGAAATAGAATGCATTGAGAAGAATCAAACATGGGAACTAGTCGATGTTCCTAAGGACCAAGGATGTGATAAGCATGTCACGTCCCCCATTTTGACCCCGTGGCATTAAAATTGTAAATGATGTAAATATCGTTATTAAATCATGGTGAGGAGCTCAAGGCCAAGGCCTCGCCATTGATTTATCATTTTATGTATCAGCAATTAAAAACGGTGCATATGGTTCTTGTGCTAGACACGCACAATGTAAATTAAGACATCATGTAAATACGAATTTTAATGAAATATCCACAACTAGCTATGCAATGCAACAAAGAGATGGGGGCATGATTTTTATAAGGAATAGGGAGGGAAATTATTCAAACCCTTGAGCTAATGGTGTTAATCCATGTGTCAATGAGAAAACCCAAAAACCCTCAACTACCCATTTTGGCTTATGCACCCAATCATTTAATTCTTCCAAGAGTTGGTTGAGGCAGTTAATGCCTTGGGAATGGAGAGGTATGGAAGCCAATTTCGTGCATGGGCAAGCCATCAACCTGGAAATTCGTATTTTTGCTTCTTGGGTAAGAAAACACCCACGAAATGATACCCAAATCCATCTTTCACCCATGGCCTTTTCCCTCACACGCAGTCTAAGCTAACTAGGACTTTCCCATCACGCTTTTCACCATTTTTCCTACATTTTACATGCCTAGGAACTCATTTTTGTTTTGCACAATGGCTGGGAGAGGAGGACCACGATTTGGAGCTGTTATGGAAGCTGTTTTTCCCCCAGAATGTCCATGGATGTTTTTCTGAAAATGGATTTGGCTTGCCAGGGTTGTTCCCCATCTTCCATTTTCGTTTTTTGAGTTTCCCACGTTTTTCTGAATCTAATGAAAATCCCATCTTTGGGCATCTAACTGTAAAAACGTTTCTTCATGCCCAACACTTATACTTTTGCTGTTATGTGCATCCCTGTTTTGGTTTGAACCTACGAGCAAGAAATTTGGAGTGGTAGTGGACAGAATTGGCTTGATAAACCTAGTGGGGAAGAATAACCTCTCAAGAAGATCAAGAGGGCTTTGGCTACTTTTCTATGCACACCCTAAGACCACTAGAAAGGAAGGTATGGCTTGAGGTACTATATAGCAGTGAAGAGAATGATTCCTTGTGTTGGGTGTGTAGGTATTGTGGGTACCAAGTTAGATAGATCTTGTAGGGGTATCCATGGCTCTGTGCTTGAGCTCACTAGCTTAGCAATTCTTCCTTTTTCATCTCCTAGCATCCTGATAAACCCAACTGCTGATTGGCTTGGCTGATTTTAGTGTATTTTGGCTATGTGTGCATCTATTGTTCCCTTCTTCCTTGTAGAAATCATGCCCAACTCGGGGGTGGAAGTTGTATCAAGAGATGGATGAGCACAACTGGCCTATGGTTGGGTGGAATGTTGCAGACGCATAACTGGTTGCTCAGGGACTACTTTGTTTCAAGATAAATACTCTCATGTGATAATTTTGTATTGTTTTAATTGATGAATGACATGAATATCTTAAATGTATGATATATGTGTAATAGAATTTAATTATGTTGTGTTTTTTCAAATATTTATGCTTTTCCATATGTCCATCTTCATTTTATATGAATGTTTGTTTACTAAGTATGGGGCTAGATCCCCGGATTCAGTGTCATGTTCTCTCCCATGCTGGTATGATGCAAGGGGACGTGACAAAGCGTCAAATGGATCTATAAGACCAAGCAAGATGCTGATGGAAATGTGCAGAAGAACAAGGCAAGCAAGATTGGTAGAAAGAGGGTGCACACAGTAGCCTAGCATACACTTCAGTGAAACTTTTGCACCTGTAGCATGAATGGACACTATCAGAACAGTTTTTTCCATCGCAGCACATAAGACATGGCCTGTTTACCAAATGGATGTTAAGTCTGCATTTTTAAATGGCTATTTGGAGGAGGAAGTATATGTGGAGCATCCATAAGGATTGTTGGCACGGGATTAGTCTTCATAAAGTGCAGAAGCCGACAGTGCGAAGGAGGACCATCCGCAGAAGAAAGGTCCATTCACGGAGAACAAGGATCCGATGAATGTGCGAAAGTGGTTTAGCTAGTTAGAATAGGTCATGTGGACTGTTTTGTAACCATTTAGCTTCATATAAATAGGAGTACCATTGTAATCCTAAGGGGATCTTAGATCATAGTTGAATTGAAGAATGAACTATCTTGAACTATAGTGTATCCGCTATAAGATGTTTTGACTGTTTCCATGAAGGTTATACCACAGGATTTGATGAATGCATGAAGATGTTCGATTATGGTTATATATTTTGTCTTTGTTTCTGCTAGATGGTGAATACATGCAATATGTTTAAAACTCTGTGTTTTGGTAATTGTTGTTGATGTAAATGATCGGTTTAACCATGTTGATGTGAATGCTTGTTATGTATTATTTATGCAAATGATGAATATGCGAATAATGAATGTGTAAATATATGTGAATCTAAACATTTGGTTTCTAGTGTGATAAGGTTGAAGTGCTTGCATGTATTTTCCCCATTGCAGAAACTTGGTTCCTGCAGCCCCCTTAACCATCTTGGGTGAGACTTCACTTACTTCACGGGTGTTGTTGGAAAGGGTAAAACCTTTTTGGGATGGTGCTGAAGGGTGTTTGGATGGGTTTGTTGATGACAATGCAGAGTGAACCCCCGTCGATAGCCGTTGTGTCAAAAAATGGTTTTGTTGTTAGGACGTTGAAGGAGAAAGATAAGGACATGCTGTGGTACCCGACGAAACTGGCGATCCAAGACTGGTTTGATAAGAGAGCAGAAGAATTCGTGGAAGGAGAAAAGAAAAACACTGGACAGATAGTGAGCAATTGGTTGCAGAAGTACATTTATTCGGATATCCATGAGATATTCTTCTGCAAATTCCCAGTACTACTGCATAAGTGGTTAGCGCAACTAATGTTTCAGAAGAACCATTTCCGAAAGACTGAGCCGCACCGTTGGACTCCAGAATTGATTCAACAACTCAAATGGGTCAACAATAAAGTATCACGAGCTATTGAATTCTGGGTGCATAGTATCTTACAAGGATACATCATTGAATTTGTGGTGGACTTGATCAAATCATACAACGACATAGAAAAGAATTTTTTCAAAGGACCCAGGGGGAGATTCGTGTTGTCGTTGAAACTATGGATTAAGATGCTCGTCTGCAAAAAGGGAATATTAAGGATGAACTCTGACGAGTAGAAGATCAATGTGTAGAATTTGTGGGTATCGCGTGGATGTGGGTCCAATAGAAAGATGCAGGGTAGATGGACATGAGTGACGAGTAATTTCTAAGGGAATTTGACGAAGCGTGTGGTACCTTGAGGAGTGGGGTGATATTTCGGCATCCTGAGAAGAAGAGTAGGACTACGAGAGAGTCTCCTAAGAGGACCAGAGCATAATACTTCTAAACAAGACCACAAGGGAGGAAGTGACCTTATTGTGACGAAGAAGGAAGTGAACAGGCTACCCCAGAAGCAGGCAAAGGATGGACCGTAAGCTATAACGTACCTTCAACTCCGCACACTACTCAGAATTTTATGAAAGCAAATACAAGTTATTTGCAGAGATGTCCTATGTGTCAAAACAATAGTAAGAGTAGCACATCAGTAAACAATAATAATATAAGTACAAGAATGGCAAGTGACAAAGCGAAGACGCCAACCTTCCAAGGTAATGGGACCGAGGATCCCAAACAATACTAGTTTTTGTACGAAGCAGTATGGACCGTGAAGCAAGTCCAAGATGAAGATATAAAGAAGGGGAAAATAGCAACGACCCTCAGGGGCCGTGCGCTAGATTGGTATATGAACTTTACTAAGGTACCGGTGGGAACCCCATGGAAAACATTGCTAGAGATTAAAGTAGGAATGATCGATGAATTCAGGAAGCCAAAATATGAGTCACAGTACATTACTAAGCTCAAAGAAATAAAAAAATTTCCCAATGAGGCAGTATGGGACTTCGACTAGCGATACAAAACACTAATGGAAAAAGTGAGTTTTGGGATGAATGATATGCAGCACAAAAAATGGTTTATCGTTGGTTTGGTGCCGCACATTCGTGGGCCACTAATGCAACAGAAGGTAGCAACTCAAGCAGAAGCGCTAGAGATCGCAATAAAGATAGAGGCTTCACCAATCGGCGAAACAGGTTTGGGCATGGATTGAATACAAGCACAGCTGGAAAAATTGGTGATCCAGCTATAAGGCATGAAGAAAGGGAAAGAGGCTTGTGAATATGTCTGGTGCAGTAGATGCAGGATGGAAGGACACACAAGGATCAGTGCCCAGAGTTTCGAGAATACTTGCAATCAGGTGTACCAAATCCCCTCAGTCTGGGAGGGTTTCCTTGGTGTTGCATCTGTCACTCGAGAGGACATCGTCAAGAAGATTGTGTGTACATGCAAAAGATAGTGTCAAAACCAGCTAAATTGTATTGCAAGTTCTGTCGATTGGTTGGTCATGATGAGAAGGACTGCAGAGCTTATGTCCTATTCCAATAGAGGTCTATGGATACATACTTCATGAAGGGAGAGGAGCAGCCACCAGTATAGCAGCAGCAACAGTATAATCAACCACAACCTCAATATATTTCACAACCGCAGTATGGTCAGGTGTAGTATGGCCAACCAACATATCCTCAACCGCAATACGGTCAACTGCAATATCTGCAGCCGCAGTATTCTCAACCTTAGTACCCACCATATGGGCCACTGCAAGGAGGATTCATAGGGGGTTCTACGGTGGCCAAGGTACTAGTACCATCCAAGGAGGAGTTGTTGGACAAGGTCGAGGACCCATCATATGTTACAATTGTGGGCAGTAGGGGCATTATCAGAGGGATTGCCTGAATCCAGAACCACAGTGCACTTATTGCAGTGCTATGGACCATGGGATAGAATATTTTCCTCAAATCATCGCGAAGTGGAAAACAAAGAACCTTCCCCCACCTCCACAAAATCAAAATTAGAATCAGAATCCGCCAGCGGTACAAAAAATCTCAGCAAAAGTTAGAAGTCAAAATGCTACTGTCGGAATCGTGACTCGAGGAGGACCTATGACAGGGGTTGACAGGTCACAGGTTGGCATCCGACCAACAATAAGGAAACAAGTCACATTTGATGCGAAGGTAGAAAGGGATATTTCACGGAAAACACAAGAAACAATAAGGAAATTGAGGAAGGCACCTCTTCAGCAAGAAGAAGTTACATATGATATGCCATCGATATTCGACACAATGAATTCGCAGAGAAAGAGCAACACCTTAAGAGCCTTTTTGGAGAGTTTCCTGGAGTTGGAAAAATATCAGGATGCATTGGTGGAGATATCCAACCTACTACATCAATGGGAGGGTGCACGGCTGGAGCAAACGCTCAATCGCATACATAACAGAAAAAAATGACGAGAGATGTGGATGTCTACGCAAATCAGAGCGTTCAATGTTGACTCCATTATCTTGGACTTGGGATCGGACGTGAACATCCTGACTAAATAGAGGTGGAAAACGATGGGGAAACCTTAGTTGGCCTGGTCCCCAGTGCAACTGTTCCTAGCCAACCAAAGTAAGGTCACCCTGATCGGTCGGCTATGCCGGGTCCTTGTTGAGATTGAGGGCCTCAAGACTTATGTGGATTTTGATGTGATCGAAATTGTGGATAATACTAGCCCCTACCTAGTGCTGCTAGGTATAGACTAGGCGATGGATAATATAGCTATTATAAACTTCAAGAAAAGAATTATGTCATTCGAGAACCAGGAGATAAGGGTTGTCGCACCTCTTGACTCTGCAGAAGGGAAAAGGTATGTAGAGTCATCGAGGGATGAGTTCACTGAGGGATGGGATAATATCTACAACCTTTCTAAATATTATATCAACCCTAATGCAGATGCAGATTTAGGGTGGTGCAGTAGCAGTTCGACATCATCAGATTCGGATGAAGCACTTGAAAATTGGTAGAACCGACTGCATGAAGTGTCATTTAGGAGGTGTGTGAGGATTACTCAGTCCCTGCGGAGGGTAGCCACCGAAAAGTGAGAGCTACCAACATACGAGGGATTTCCCTACATTTCTCACTGAATTTGAATAAAAAGTGGCAGAACCACAACGAATCTTGACCTTGGAAGAAGCCTTGAAGGCTACACCAGTGCGATGGTGGGGAACGCACAAGTCCACCATAACTACCTGGCCACTATGTCGCCACCTAATGATGGTTAGGTTCAGCGATGAAAAAGGGTATGTTGAAAGGAATTTTGATGGAAGAGGTTATTCAAAGGCACATTTGGCCGAATGTGAAAGAAAATGGGGATTACGAGTGAAACGGGAATGGGTCCATGTGTTTATTCACACATTGGATGAAGTACTGCGGAGTTGGTATATTGCATCAAAACTGCAACGTGGAACACTATCTTGGGAACATCTAATAGTTGGATTTATGCAAACATTTAGTTTCTTTGACGAAAACCCCTTCATCCATAGTGCATTACAGGCAATTCGGGAGAAGGTATTTGAAGCAGTTCTGATAGAGCAACCATTGGGGCTTTAATGGACCGTAACATCGTAAATGCTAATGGAATGTTACAATATCACAGGAGAGTCGGATGATGAGGATGATCTGAGGGCTATATATGTACCATAATCAGAAGGAAGCCACAGTGTCGAGGCACCAGGAATTCATTCCGACAAGTTCCAGCAACTGTTGAAGATCAAGAAAGTAAACATTGGGTCGGAGGAGAACCCGAAGTTCGCAAGTATTGGAGATTATTGAGATGATTCAACTATTGCGAAGATGACTGATCTGTTGCATGAGTTTCAAGATTTGTTCCCAATGAAATTCTCGGAGATGAAAGGAATATCCAGGGACTTAGGAGAAATGAAAATCCCCTTGAATCCCAATGTGAAGCCAGTCAAGTAGCGGCCCTACCGATTGAATCCAAGGTACAAGGAGTGGGTGAAGGCTGAGATTGAAATAATGTTGGAAGCAAGCATTATAGAACCAATTGAAGAATCAGAGTGGATCATCTCAGTGGCGGTCGAGTATAAGAAAACCGGCGAAGTCAGGATCTGTGTCGATTTAAGAAAATTGAATGATGCATGCCTACATGATCCAGTCCCTACACCATTTACAGTTGAAGTGCTAGAAGGAGTGGGTGGTCAGGAAATATACTCTTTCATAGATGGATTCTCTCTCTACCATTAGATAAATATTGCGAAGGAATATCGGAACAAGACAACTTTCGTCACCGAATGAAGATGCTTTCAATACATGATGATGCCATTTGGTCTGAAGAATGCACCAACATTTTTTTCAATATTGGTAGTTGCAGTATTCAAGGACTACATCCATAACTTTCTTGTTGTCTATATGGATGATTGGATGGTGTATGGTTTGGTCAAGGATCATGTTGCAAATCTACAGTTGATGTTGGAAAGATGTCGATAGCACCAGATTTCATTGAACTTGAAAAAGTTCATTTTTTGTGCTCCATTTGGGATTCTACTAGGGCACATAGTTTGTAGGGAAGGAATTTTGGTCGATCCTGCAAAGATCGCAATTATTGTTGACCTACCACCACTGAAAATAGTCAAGCAATTAAGAGCGACATTGGGACACACAGGGTACTACAGGAAGTTTATCAGAGGGTATGCAGTGATCATGGAATTGATGGAGAAGTTTTTGAAGAAAGATGCCAAGTTTTAATGGAATGAAGAATGCCAGAAGAGTTTGGATATATTAAAAGCAAATATGGTTGCAGCACCCATCCTCGCATTTCCATATTGGATGAAGGAATTTCACGTTCATGTCGATGCATCATCAATCGCATTAGGAGTCATCTTGGGCCAACCTGGAGAAGTTTCCATAGACCACCCGATAGCATTCGCAAGTAGAAAGTTGTCTACTGCGAAGAAGAATTACATGACTACAGAAACAGAGGGGTTGGCGATGGTCTATGCCTTACAAAATTTTCAGCACTATCTCTTAGGGAGCCAGTTTAAAATGTTCACCGATCATTCGACACTTAAATACCTGGTGAAAAAGGCTTTCTTGGGGGGGAATATCTGTCGATGGTTGTTACTCTTCCAGGAGTTTGATTTCGAGATAATTGTAAATCCAGGATGACTAAATGCAGGATTGGACCACTTTTCGTGGATAGAGTCCAGGGAAGAGCCAAGGAGCATTGATGAAGGATTGTCGAATACTCAGTTGTTTAGGGTCGGAATGGTCAATGACCATTACGAACAAATCATTCAATTTTTAGTGACAAGGGAGGTGCTAGCAGGATTCACTACCAACCAGAAGAAGCAACTAGTCATCAGAGTTGCATACTTTCAATTGATTGTAGGACAATTGTATAAAATGGGACCAGACGAGATACTTTGATGATATGTCCTTCCGCATGAGCAGGAATGAATTTTAGTGGAATCTCATGATGGGATCGTTGGAGGACACTACATAGGACGTTCCACTGAGAGGAAGATACTTCGAACAGGACTATGGTGGCCAACGACGCATGGAGATGCTGCGGACTATGCCAAAAGCTTCGATGTATGTCAACGAACAGGGAATCCATCACGAAGGGATGAAATGCCGCTAGTACCTCAATTGACACTACAGGATTTCGACAAGTTGGAAGTTGACTTCGTGGGATCCATCAACCCACCAGGAAAAATAACAAGGTGGTGCTACATAATCATTGTGACATACTATTTGATGCGATGGGCGAAAGTTGTGCCGATGAAGGATTTCTCAGCTGCGACTGCAGCAAGATTCCTCTTCGACAATGTGGTCACCAGGTTTGCGCACCCAAAATAGTAATGAGTGACCAAGGGACTCATTTTTTTAATCAAACGATCGCATCAATGATGGAGGAGTTTCAAATTCAGCATAGGAAGAGCACCCCTTACCATCCGCAAGCAAACAGGACAATGGAAGCATTCAACAAAATCCTGGAGCATGCGCTCACGAAAGTATGCAACACAAATCGGGATGATTCGGATTTGAAGATCCCTGCGATACTTTGGGCTTATAGCACAACTTGCAAACGTTTGACTGACTAGAGACCGTTCAATCTTATTTACAGGCAGGAAGCTGTAATGCCAATGGAGTATATTGTCCCCAGTCTATTCATTGTAGTAGCTAAGGAGTGAGTGATGACAGAGTACTAGAAGAATGATTGACACAATTAGTACAGCTCGATGAGGATCGGTTCATCACAGGATTTCATCAGAAGGTAGAAAAGGATTGGCAGAAGGCTTGGCATCATCAACATGTTAAACCAAATCACTTTCAATGCAGAGACATGGTCCTGCTATATGACAACAAGTTTCAAAAACACCCAGGTAAGCTACAAATGGATTGGTTGGGTCCCTACATAATAGATTTTGTTACTGACGGAGGTGCGGTGCAGTTGAAAAGTTTAAATGGCATGTTGTTGCCAAAGCTAGTAAACAGGAATCTGTTGAAGCCCTATCACCATGACTAGGTGCATATCGGTTGAGAACCAGAAAAAAAAAGTGGAAAGCATGGCCAGCCGGGTCGCTCAACGATGCTTTGCACGTTTGGCATGCGGCATTCAAATCCGAGCATGATCACTGCGGCTCAGCATCACTAAAAGATGATGGAGAAATATGATGACAGAATCACCATTTTGTAGCCATTTAGTTTCATATAAATAGGAGTATCATTGTAAGCCTAAGGGGATCTTAGATCATAGTTAAATCGAAGAATGAGCTATTTTGAACTATACTGTATCCGCAATAAGATGTTTTGACTGTTTTTGCAAAGGTTATATCACAGGATTTGATGAATGCATGAAGATGTTCGGTTAGGGTTATATCTTTTGTCTCTATTTATGCTAGATGGTGAATACGTGCAATATGTTTAAAACTTTGTGGTTTGACAATTATTGCTGATGCGAATGATTGGTTTAACCATGTTGATGTGAATGCTTGTTATGTATTATTTCTGCGAATAATGAATGTGTAAATATATGTGAATCTAAATCTCTGGTTTATAGTGCGATAAGGTTGAAGTGCTTGCATGTCCTTTCCCCACTGTGGAAACTTGGTTCCTGCAGCCCCCTTAACCATCTCGAATGAGACTTCACTCACTTCATGGGTGTTGCTGGAAAGGGTAAAACCTTTCTGGGCCAGTGCTTAAGGGCGTTTGGTTGGTTTTTTTGATGACAATGCGGAGTGAACCCATGTCAATAGCCGTTGTATCAACAAGGCTACGAAGTTCCAGGACAAGGACACAAAGTATACAAGTTTAAAAAGGCAGTTTATTGTTTGAAGCAAGCTTCTAGATCTTGGTACAGTCGCATTGACTCTTACCTCATTTAGAATGGATTTTACAAAAGTGAATGTGAGCCAACACTATACACAAAAATCAACAAGCAAGGCAATAAGCTAATCATCTGCTTGTATGTAGATGATTTAATATTTACTGGTGATTTTGGCATAGAGGAATTTAGATCAGTCATGGAGAGTGAATTTGAAATGACTAATTTGGGGCTTATGAAGTATTTTCTGGGGATTGAAGTCCAATAGACTGAAAAGGGTATACTTATATCTCAGTTGAAGTATGCAAGTGATGTCTTGAACAAATTTAAGATGTTAAACTATAAGACAGCTCCAACACCAGTGATAACAAGTTGTAAATTAAGCAAGGATGATGATGGATCCATTGTGGATCCTAAGCTATTTAAAATGATCATTGGAATCCTTATGTATCTTACAGCGAAAAGGCTAGATATCATGTATGGAGTCAGTTTAATATCAATATCTATGGAGTCACCAAAAGAATCTCATTGGAAAGTAGGAAAAAGAATTCTGAGGTATGTAAGTGGAACAAAAGACTTTGGAATTTTGTATTCAAACTCAGAAAATTTCAAACTCATTGGATACACTCACAGTGACAATGGAGGCAGCATAGATGACAAAAAAAGCACATCTGGGAATACGTTTCATTTAGGAATAGGTGTTGTATCATGGGATTCAAAGAAACAACCCATTGTAACTCTTTTTTCATTAGAAGCAGAGTATGCCGTAGCTACAAGCGTTGGATGTCAAGTCATTTGGATGCGGAGGATGTTAAGTGAAATGTCGCAGAACCAACAAGAACCCACAGTCATTTACTGCGACAACAGTTCAATTATTGCATTGTCAAAGAATCATGTGTTCCAGAAGAGAACCAAGCACATCGACACAAGGTATCATTTTGTCAGAGAATTGATAAAACAAATAAATTTGTTTAGAATTTTACAGGCCCAAAGATCAGGTAGCAAACATATTTACAAAACCATTGGCAAGGGACACATTCCAATATTTGCGAAGTTATTTGGGAGTGACAAGTTCTGCACAGTGAACTTCGTCATGCATAGAGCATGTTTCAGCTCTGAAACATTTTGTAAAATTTTATTTTTGTTGAATGATCCCCATTTGCTCATAATTAAGGGGGAGTGTTGGAAAAACATAATTACGAGCTGATTGCATATCTAGTCTGCGTCGGCTTTGTCAGTCACTCAGTCACCCTTTTTTTTAGTCTGCAATGTCAGAAGTCAGTAAATCAGTCAGTAAGTTTGAAGCCAATCCGGCACATGTCTCCTTGTATTTATGTAACCGCATTTGTATTCCGCATGTCAAGAATTCTTAGGTATAAATTAATTGTAGTCTTTAATATAACTCTATAGCTTCAAGGTGAAGCAATCTTAAGTCAGTGGTTATTCAATTACTATATATATAGAAGAAGATAAATGAAAATATGAGAGACATGTGTGAGGAAATAAGAAAGAGTGAAAGGAGAAGAAGCTCATACCCGTGAAATGTATGAAGAGCCCAAGCTCTGTAAGACGAGAAAGATCAAAGTAAAATCCCATCTCTGTGTAATCCGACAAGTTACTCATTTTTGCTATGGTAATATATATAAGTTCATAGTTCTATGTATTCATTCTCAAGAATGTTAAATATTGCATGTCGCACATCTTCTCCAGATTTACTTGCGTGAATGTTATTTACATTTACTGTTTGTAAAAGATATCATGATTTCAAATTAGTTCACAGCGGTAAAAGTTTTGTTTTAATGAGTAACTTCGCATAAGTTTCATTGTAAATGTTTTGGTTCTTATGTCTTAACAAGAAATGTTTTAAAATAAATTTTGTTTAAGAGATCCCCGAAGTTAAGAAGTTGTGAATTTAATTTATGTGAAGTTAATTGCGCATAAATGCGAACTAAATTTATGAAATGCGCAGTTAATCTACGAAGTAAAGTGTTCGGTAAAAATTAGAAGTTTACTTCGCAATGTATATTGCTAGGAGAAGCAAAGTCCTAAAGCGAATAAAAAGAAGACTCTCATTGACTACGCAGTTCATCTTTTTAACTGCGCGGTGTGCTTTTCCCTTAAATCTATATTGTCACATGCAGTGGAATCTTTTACCTTCCCTTTATATTATGATTTCTGCAAGCTATTGGTAGGAGTCTTTTTGTAACTAGTACTTCCCTGATTTTTTGGCTCCCGAAATGGACTTGTCTTGTTATTTTAGTAGTAGCAACTTTCGCTGCCATTTTTGTCATCTCTTGTCTTGACAAAGGCTACACATCTGTATGATCTAAGTGTAGGGGCTGTTGAGCTTGAGCAAATGTATCCTTCTTAACAGGTTTTACTAGATCTTCCATTCTGTCTTCTAGCATCCTTTTACCAATCCGTCCATCATATTTACTGAGTTCTTCAACTGGCTCAGAAGGTGAGAGCTTTTTCAACTCAGGAACTGATTTAATTCCAATTTCACACCCTTTAGCAACACTGGGGATTTCACTCTCCCTTTTAGGTCCATGACTCCACATTTAACTTTGGAATCCATAATACTTCTATATATTTGTGATTTGTCAAATATCCAATTCGTGATGTTGCACACATACACATTTGATCAAAATTATACCGAAAAGATAAAAAACGTAAAACATATAGAATACTAATTCCTAATTATATCGTTTGTGTTGGGATATACGTTATTACGTCCATCTACCACTTCAAATATTATGCATTGAAGTTGTGAACCCTTCCAGAACATCACTACTCTCCATATCTTCCAGAATCTTACACCGTACGATTAGTCAAATGAGCGAGATTGTCCAGCTCTAAACCACATACGTAGCACTCAGGCCTGTTCGTTGTTTAACGAAACTCATGAAAAATTATAGTCTCACTCGTTTACTAGAATTTGTCTTCCGAAAGGATTTCCAAAATTCAAATATGGACAACTTTGTTGTGACACAGACGTGAGAGCAATATTTAATTTAATTCAATGGAGATGGTGGATGGTGAGGAGAAAAGACAAACTTCCATAATACTCCATTCATTAACTGCACTTCCCATGCTTCAGAGTAATCAATATAACTAAAGGACGAGTCGAATTGCTATGTTGAGCATGCCAGTCAACAGCTTACATAATATAAGCCACATACATCTATGTTAGCCGTAGACATGCAAATCTAAGTAAAACCAGATTACCACCTTAGAGTGGGAGTATTTTTTACCCTGTCTTCAAGCAGATCATTCATTATGATGGAAAAGTTAAATTCTTACATTATAGAAAATGAACTAAGAATGTCTATTGTATTGACAAGAAATTATGAAGAAAGGAAATAGAACCAAGATGAAATTTTTACCTGCTTTCATCATATCGAGACATGAAACCCGTGCAGTGCTATAAGAGCCCTTTGTATTCATTTATTGCACACTAAATCTACACAGACCTTCAAGCACTACTATATAGGTGACTCTTCCACTTTCCTTCTCCACTCCTCATGATAAATGTAAAGCTCGAGCAGCAACACCCTTGTGATAGAGAAAGTAAACAAGTAATGTGCATGAAGTTCAATAAAAGAGCTCAAGAAAATTTCAAGGTGCATGATACTTTATTGTACAATATTCTGAGCTTGTTTCTGGAGTATTGAGAATACATCATCCCAATACTAAACTAATAATACTATGCACCAATAATCTCTCTTTCAGCGGGACCAACCTCATGAAGAATTAGAGGTTAAACTATTTATCATGATGCAAAGAGAATAGAGTATACTAATATGCCACACCACTTTGTTTTAGTTTTTACAGTAAATCAAAGGATGTCCCACACATACACATTTGACCAAAATTATACCGAAAAGATAAAAAACCTAAAACATTTAGAATACTAACTCCTATTACATTGTGAATCAATGGACTTGTATATTTCTGCATTTTCACTTCTTTTGAAAAGCTGGAAACATTAAATTTCTCGTTAGCCACTACATCCTCATCTAGTGCAGTTATAAGAGTCATTTCATACGTTGAATTTTTGTCTTCCATACTAGCGTTTTTGGCAGTGGAAATGTCACTTTGATTAGCTGGATGCTCTGTCATTTAGTTTACCTACTTTATTTACAGAATCAACATACCTCCCAAACCCCTGCAGAACATATGGAACCTTTTCTCTTGAATTCGAATCAAAGTAGACCTCAGATATGACTGATTTCCATCAAGATGTTGGTCAAAACTTTTAGCATCATCCAAATCTTTAGTAAAAGCAGTATGGGCCCTTGTAGAAGCCTGTCCCATGACGGTATCTTAATCACGAACATACCTTCCAACATGGGTTGCATGTTCAAAAGCCCTCTCAAAGGTAGCATTTGTAACCCTTGCTTTGTTAATTGCTTTTGCAACCTGTCGTGTCTCAAGATATTTTCTATTAGAAGTAATTTCATCCCTAGCAAGAGGATCAAAGAGGGTTTGAGATAAGGTGACATCTCTATTTCTTCTCATATATGAATCCACCTCCTATTCCTTTTATGATCGACCTCTTTCATCCTGCCTTGAGCTATACTTCTCAGATCCTATCTGAATTTCACTACTATCACAAGAGATCCTAGGCTTCTAGTCGATCACAGTTTGGCACATGAATTTTTTGCATCCATAAATAAATACACCCAAATATACAGGATGGTACTCAAAGTCTTAATCATCAGATCAATATGTTTTCCAAGGACGCTAATTGCTTTCTCAATAACGTGTTGACAAGTGACACATTATTTATGAATTCATTGACAAAAACAACACAACTTTCCTACTAATTTGTGCATAGACACAGTCATGACAGGGAGGAGATTTCCTCGGCCAGTAAACAAAAACCATACATAAAAAAAAAATTATATCCTCATATAAAAAAATTGATTCCATATGCGTACCTTTAACCAAGACACGGAAATCCATTGCAAAGTCAATCGTGTGAATTTCATCCATGGCCATTCCATATCTTCTCAATCAAGCATAGAAAAACCTTTTCATTTTTCCCCCAAATTTTATTTTATTTTCAACTTCTACCAAATTTCATTTCCCCATTTTTATTTCCCTCCATGTATTTGACTTTTTAAGAATTATTAATATTATTATATTATATATTGATATAATATATTTATATCTTAAAAAGATATCATATAAATATTATATATATCATATTATATTAATATTATGTTATATTATATTATATTATAAAATGCACATTTTATGTTATAAATGGAGGCTAAATGTGAAAAGGTCACAGCGAGAATATGCACAATACACATGGATCTCAAAGGGGTTGTGTGTGGAGGCGATCTCTTAATAAAAGTACAAAAAGGATCCTCCATTTGAAAAGGGTAAGCATGACGTTTGACAGTTACAGGATCAATAATATGATAGGAGGTAGAAAAAATAAAATCAAGAATATGGAAAATGGATAAGGAAATCCCACCAATATATTTGCTAACAAAAGATGGGCAAACACAGGCTTCAACCTCGAGGATGTGCCAAGCTTGGATTCTATTAGACTCTCCATAGCCCACCCTCTAAGACAATGTTGTTCCAAGCATGCTAATGGTGCAAACATCCAGCCACCAACCACATAATAAAGGTTAAAATCCAATGTTTACTAGTAAAATAAAAGTAACCTTCACCATGGTGAAATTTTTTTTTACTCCAAACAGTAATGACCTTGCAAGGGAAGGAGCGACCTCTGGTAGGGAAATTTTTAAGGGAGAAATTTCGCCAATTGGCTATTTTTCGGGCTTTTTTTCAAAAAATAAATTCGCTATTTGGTCATTCTTAGTCTCTAATATTGCATATATTTACATAAAATATGTTTTTTTATCATAATATTTGCCAAAATTTACACATTTCAGTAGTAAATTGTATGTCTCATATTTAATATTCGCCTATGTATCTATATACTTGTTTTTTTCAATCCAAAACAATGCCTAGGATACTATACTTAAGTATAATATTAGAGTCCTTAAAAAATAGCCCGACCTCTGCCACATAAGCTATACCATGGATCCTTTCCACTGTCAGAGGTTCACTTATTTTGTTCTAACGTATCAAGGCTATTAAGCTAAGATAACATAAAACAAAAAGAAAAATGACCATGTAACCAATAGAAAGAGTTGCAGCATCAAAATCCCACAAAGAAGCAAGCAAGGTTTCTGTCAATACTTCCACAAAACCTCCAGCTGTAGTAATATTAGAACTGCCATCAGAGTTAGGCACACCAGTGCTCATATTCCCTTGAAGAAGCTCCTTGGTCAGGGTCATTTCTTACACATTTGCAACTGACTTGAGACTATTCTTTAAAGTAATTTCAGGGAGACCAAAATATGAACCTGTAGTGCGAGATATCCCTCCTATAAGTAATGCATCATATGTGGTGACTAAAAGTTGAGATGCAATGGAAAGAACTATTTTTCCGAGTTGGAAAGGTATAAAGACTACAACACCAAGAAATATCATATTATTGGCCAGCACTTGTAAGGAAAATGTCTTAACAAAATTATTCATCCAGAAATGCTAAACAAACAAATTTGTGATATTCAAAAAGATCTAAATTAGAGTTGATTACCTTTGCTTTCAGAAAAAAAAAGACAATATTCACCGAGTGCTCACTCAGGACAGGCACCTCTACCATTCCATATTTTGGTTAATGGTTGACTTGGATGCCTATGTCTAGTTGCATACATAGCTCCCAATTCATGAAAATAACAACCCCTAAACCATTAGGAATTGTTACCTGATCATTGCAATTCCTGCTTACATATAGGAATTACCCTAAAGGGGAAGTACCTATAGCAAATATCTATAATTAAATTCCGGTAGGACAATGTGGAACAGAAATATGTCACATTTACTGTTTCCCCAGGAAAGCCGTAAAGACTCCATTTCCTATAGGGAATAAAGGGTAAATGAAATAACTTTAGTAATTCCGTATTAATAGGCGATCAGGTCATACCTTGCTTAACTTAATAGGGAACTTACACATTTATTGCTTCACTCACATGAGGAAGTTGAGGCCACGCATGTGGGAATGAGGGCGTGCTTCCACGATCAGTACTTATAGTAGCCATCCACCCATAATGGCAGGTGCCAATTGTACACCCACTTTACCATTCATGGCTAGTTTGGATCTCCCAAATAAAAAGAAGCTTACAAATGACCTTATCGTGCATGATTGTTACTTGAAGCATGATTGTGCTGCAGTAGTTGAGCTAGGGTCTCAAACCCACCCCAAATATTGTTGAAAAAATTGATGGCAAATAGATGATCTAAAGCAAAATCAAGAAGCATATGACATAGCGATCCTTGAAAACATATGGAGAACTTTGCTTCATGTGCGCAATTCGTAAAGATTGCATGGAGATCCTTGCAACCATATGGAGAAATTTTCTTTCTCTGAGCAATTTGTGGAGATTATATCTATTGGATGCCCTATTTTCTTTTATTTTCCCTCTCAATCTATTTTCAAATTCACTGCTCATTCACTTTTCAGTTTTTTTGAGTTTCCCTCTATCTGTTACATTTGTTTTGTTTATATTCTTCTTTTTCTAAATTTTTTAATACTAGTTACAACTTACATATATTAATATATAATAACTATACAATATATTAATATTATATATCAGTGAAAAGATAAAGGGAAATTTTTTTTGATAATTTATTTATTTTATATGTGAAAGGAGAAGGGGTTAGCTGCGATTATGGGGGTATTATTATTATTATTGTTATTCAAGGAGATGGGAACAAAGGGATTTTTACAAAACGGGAGGAACTATTTTTTCTTCAAAACAGAGGATATTGGCTATTTCTTGTAAGGGAGGGACCCAGGGGGACTTCAAATATTTTTGAACTCAGGTGAAAAGAGAACCATGGTGAATGTTTAATATTGCATATCATGGAGAATTAATGTAGGTTATGAAATTGACACTATTTAGCTAACATGACACAAAATACATGAACTTGTCGAAACTTTAACAGACTGTCGAGATGGTCAAACGACGATGGTTTTGTTCAAACAAAATATGAACACAACCATTACAACAAGTTGAATGGAGTGACACTAACTTTAGGACATGACAATTCCAAAAGGGAAAGACGAAAAATACCTACTAAGACTCGACTCAACCACGTGTAGAAGAACTCATATATCACTTGATAAACTATACTCAAGACATTTTGTATTATCTAGATATACAAAATATTGCATTTCATATTCATTACTCGTAGATACACAAAAAATTGCATTTCATATTCATAAATAGTAAGATGATTCACAAACCATTAGTATAATCCAATAGAAGAGGAAAGATCTTACAACATATTGATGAACAAAAAGAGAAATAATTATGCACATTCATTCACATATTTCCATGCAATACTCCATGTAAGCCTTCACCCAACACAATTACCTTTTCTCATTAGTAGAAAAATAATTTTCTTACAACATGAGACTAATCCAAAATTTCACAAGCCAAAAGCCCCTAATCTCTCTAACCTCCCATATTTATCTTTACAAAATTAGTTTTAAGGTGACCCCTCTCTTCATATTCCCTTCAAACTCTTTGTTTTCCACTATTTCATCTTTTTGTGGTTGCAACATAAATAACCAAAATATTAAAAAAAAAATACAATATTACATTAGTTTGAAGGTTCCTTTTCTTGACTTTGGATGTAATCATTCCAAATACCACTCTCATAATCTATTACATTTAGTTTTTGAGGCTCCAATAATTTCAAATCCACTTCATGAAGAGGTATATCTTTAACCATAGCATTCAGTCCCTTGGTTACTTTGTTGTGGCCATTTCCTAAGTAAAAATTCTTCATTGTGAATTATGTTATCCACTCCTTAACACCTTATATAGTGAGGGTGTTCATACTTTTGATGGCAGTGATATCTTCATCTTTAATGGTTCTCAGCTATGTTAAGCGCTACTCTTTTGGTACTAATTCTTCAATGGTGCGAGGAGAAGGTAGATGACATTTTTCGAAAGCCTCACAAATACCTTGTTGAATATCCTCACATTTAGTGATGGATTCATTCACTTTTCCCTGTAACTTTTTCTCTTCCTTTTGGAAAATTATAATCAAAGAGCACGAAGTGTAACTTGAGCTCAGTAGTGGACCTTTTGAGAAGATTTGGAGGAATTTCTTTAGCCCTTTTTCTCCAAGCACTTAACCCTTTCATCATGCCATAGAATTATGTGATATTTTTCCTGATAGTTGCAACTTCTTTGGAGATTTGCTTCAATCTAGTTATCATCACTTGGAACTCATATGATTTCTCAGTGAGAAATTGTTGAAACTAAACAACTGTTCTTGTTATGTAGATGCATATTCATATAATGGCATCAAATCCTGCTTTTGGTTCTAAGCAGAGTTAAACTACTCCACTAGAGGCTCACTTTATTTGGTTATATCTGCTACCTAAGCTTGCAAAGCTCCCTTTTCTATTGTAAGAGACTCAACCTGTTGATCTGCTAAGTTGCTTTGTCCTCTAACTCCCTTATCTGATTCCAATAGTCAGCCTTCTCACCTTCCATAATTACTAATTGTACATTCAACGAGTCTTTTTCATCTTCAATACTTTGAACAGTCTACAATATTTTCTCCTTTTCTAACTCCAGAGCATCCTATTGTCTCCTCATTTCAATCCCTTAATTGCGGGATTGTACTAAATTGTCTTTTAGTTTGATTAATTTAGCTTTACTTCTTTCTACATCTTCGATCAATTTGTCGATACTATCTGCATTTTCCTATGCAGAAGCCACATTCACTGAATCCATGAATTTAGGATATTTATTTGTTCCTTCCATCAATGTAACCTCCTGTACTATCACTATATCTAGTTGTTGAGCCACTTTCAATCTCTTCTACATTCTTTTCATGATGGTTTTCCTTTTCATATTGAAAACTATTGTTTCAAGCTTAACAACTGAGTGATGATTTGATGGTGTATATCGTGTGAGCCCTAGCTCAGCCAAAGGAAGATGTCCTCCTATAAGAGTGTTGCAGCTGCAACTTGATCCCCAAAATTTTGTAAAATTGTAGGGCCCCTCCTTTGATCTCACTCAGAGTTTGTTTCATATTACCCCTGACACTTATTTTTCTTGAAAATAACAAAGAGAGGGGCATTTCCACACTTCCGCATTCCTAAGTTCCGCATCATGCCTTTTCCACAAGTATGCACTCCATACCTTCTGCACATTTGCAATGTCACAATCCTGCACTTCCGCGATCCTGAAACCCCTCTTTTTAGTAGTTCTGATTGCGAATTGCGGCCCTTGCAGATTTATTTTTCAGGTTTTTTGAAAGGTATTCCGCATGCTCGCAATTATGCATGGCGTTGTTCCGAATTCCGCAGCTCCACACCTCAGTGTTTTCGCATTTCCGATTGCAGATTGTGGATTGCAGACTACATTTCTGACTTTGGAATTGCATTCCGCATTTCCACATTTCACATTCCACTTGTTTGCATTTCCACACTTCCGCATTTCCTCACTTTTCTGCATCACGCAGTCCCGCCCTTCTGTAGTCTTGATTGTGGATTGTGGATTGCATTTCAGTATTTCTCATTTTTTCTTCCATGCTCCCACATTCTCACAATCCCGCATTGTGGATTGCGGATTGCGGGGGGGTGATTTTTTGGCCATTTTTTAAATCCTTTTCCGACTACAGATGGATGATTTTTCGGGCCATTTTTAGGACTTTTTCGACCTTCCACCTCTTCGATTTTCAAATTGAAACTCGATCATGGAAGTTTAAATATTTGTTTTGCAAACCATATTAAAAAATAAAGCTTATGAAATTTGTATTATGTTCATTATGTTTTGCTTAATAATGAGTTTTGCTTATACATTGGTTTTATTGTTTTATCAGGACGTGTGGAAGCTTAAAGGCTATGAGCAGAAGGAACAACGGGCATAAAATATAAGATTGGTAATCCAAAGGATGCATAGGAAGCCGAAGTGAGCAATCATATGCAAAGGAAGCTGAAATTCCACGCACAATGGAAATGGTTGGCCCAAAAGACAAATAGAGTCATCCAAAGGACGCATAGGGAGTTGAGAGGATCATTCATAATGTAGCAGGAGATGAAACACCATGCGCAGAGGAAATGGTTGGCACAAGAGACAAATTGGGAAACCCAAAGGACACAGAGTGAGCCGAAATGATCAATCATTAAAACAAAATCTCTTGTAATATAAATATAGGGAAAGGGCACTAGAGAAAGAGGAATTTTGATAGTGAATTAGAGACTGGATACATTGTGTAAGAGAACTATTTGTATACTAATGAGGAAATACCTGTTCGCTGGGAAAAGCTTGCACTACGTTTGCATGGAAAGTTGTGACTGATAGAGAAGAACTATTTCTTCTTCTATTTACGTTCATGGTGTGATATCTTTCTGATTTTGTTTAATTATTTCAATGATAGTGATGCTTTCTTTATCTATGCAAATGTTTATGTGTTAACCGAGTAATAAATTGTGTTAATTAAAATCAAAGCTATCTTTGGTAATTTTCTGTTGGGAATGTACATATTTTATCTTAATACCTATCTGTTTGATTTATATGAGCATTTTCATATTATTACTCTTATTTAAATTTGCTCCTTGCAAGGATAGGTTAGTTAGTTTAAAATAGAGTTAGATAATTGGCAAGGTAGAATCAATAAGATAGGAGGTAAGAACTTATGCATCACTTGTGTGGTTTTTGCCTGTCAATTATAGGTTAAATGCATTAGTTAAATTAGAAGCACTTGAATATTCATACATTTAAACATAAAATATAAACTGTGGATTGGGCTGCAACCACTACATAGTTAAATAGACACACCTACGGTAGTCGGACCGTTAACTGGACGGATTCCCCATACCAAATAGTGAGTGATCTAATTGGGATTATTCATTGGGGAGAATACCTATTGTCGATGCTAGGATTTTCCGAGTATCAACAGTTTTGGCGCTATAAAGAGGGCCTCCTGTGCATGGATGGCATAGGAAATCTATTTTCAAGAGGAAATTTCTTTGGGTCTTCATTGGAAACAAACAAAACAAAAGAATTAATTTCTGAAACTGATCATACTGAACGTTTATATGTTGTCCCTCACACATAAGTAGAAACTTTCAAGAGACATACCAAATCATATGTGAGTAAACTTGGTGGATTATCGGTGGTTCCTTTGCTACCTAAAATAAAATCTCCTAGAAGACAAGTTATGCAAACTAGGGATTATGTGAGTGTGGAATATTTGGAAGAATTAGTTGATTTATCATTACAATATATACCAGATCCCATTAATCAATTAAGGCCTAATTTTATAAAAACAAACACTACTCCACGCACACAAAATCATACACCATCCCATAGACCCCCATATTCTCCTAGGCATATTGCTAACATGGCTCACAATGTCAATCAACCACATGCATGGAGAGACAGAGGTCCACTCAACCTAGATTTTCCTTTGCATGATTTTCCTAAGCATATGAAGTGAGTGCTACCTAAGTTTGACACTGGAAAAGGGATCTCTATTAAAGATCACCTTAAGAGTTTTTACTTAGAATTGAACCTATTAAATGTGGAACATGAGGATTTAGTGTGTAGATTTTTCCCTTACACTTTTGAACCAAGAGCATCATCCTGGTATTTTATCTTATAGGCTAATTCTATAGCATATTGGGATAGTTTTGAAAATGCTTTTCTGAATAAGTTTTGTAGCCAAAAGACTGTGGCTTCAATTATGAAATTATTATTGTCTATGTGGATGGAAAAGAAGGAGAAATTTCAAGAGTTTAATTAGATATTGACTATGATTTTGAATAGATTTAGAGCTGCAACTAAACTTCTTGAAGAATCCTTAGTAGAATATTATACTATAATGCTTCTCCCATCCATATCCATGTTTTTCAAAAGATATGTTAAAACTACTTTAGCAGAAAATTATGAAGAGGCAAAGAAAGTAGAGGCATACATAGACAGTAGCATCAAATATTCTTTGGATTTGGAAGTAAAACCTATAGTAAATAAGAAGCCTTTAATATTGACCAGACCTAAAGAAGAATCTACAAATGAATTAGGAAATTTGGTCAAGATGGTTCAAAAGTTGTCTAATAAAATAGTAGATCTGGAAAAGGAAAAGGGGTCTAGTTATTCAATAAGAAAACCATTTAAACCTGTTTATAAGAAAAAGGAATAAATAACACAATCACAACCACCATTAAATAATTATGTTGTTTTTAATTTGAATGAAGTTGGCATGGACCACTTTTGCACATTTCATCAAGAGCATCATTCCGAGAAAAGTTTCCCACAATGGATAAATTCAATGACCCTCGTAATGGATCAATTATTAGATACACAACTAATAGACCGGGAAGATCAGGAAGAAGACCAATCTAATGAACCGGAATATCAAAATGAAGAAACTACCTTGGTACTATGGGATTGGGCACCAACGTTGGGTTTAGAGGAAGAATAAATGGTGGAATAAATACAAATATCATTTGTGGATTATGCCACCAGAAGTAAGGGACCAACAGAATAAAAAGTATGGTACTTCCCTAGATGAAGACATCCAAAGAAAACATAAAGAAGAATAATAGTTTAAATCAGTCACAACCAAAATCAAATTCTAGGATCATTAAGGAAACAAACCCATTAATCAATAAACAAGTAAATCTTGTAATCAACAAATCTGATAGTGGTAAAAGGGTTGGAGAAAATCATAATATGAGGTATGACATTGTAGAAGATATCAAGAAAACTAAAGCAAATATATATCTATTTGAATTATGTAACCTACCACAATAGAGGAGAAATTTATTGGAAGATTTTGATGTCAAATCAAGCAATACAGTAAATAAACAATCAGAAAGGGTTGAGTCTGATACCAAAATTAATGAAGCAAGTATTGGTGGAAAATCGAAATCTCGAACTCTTCCTTTTCTTTTGAATTTTGAAATATTCAACTATAATGTGCATAATTTCTTGGTAGAGTCTGGGAATTAATATAACATCATGCCACTATGTATTTGCAAAAATATAAATGGACAACCCACTTCATCCCCTTCTCGGATTATACAACTAGATAGATCTGATGTTAAATTTAACCGAGAAATGAAAAATTTCTTGATCAGATTGGATGCAGACCCAAGAGTGTGTCAATTTATTTATATTATGGTAGTGGATATACCAGAGGATTATGGGTTAATTCTAAGTAGATACTGGTTAAATAAATTAAATGGTTATTTTGCAACTGATTGGTCTCATTTGTGGCTGCCTTATCAAAATAAGGAGAACCAAATTAACGTATCAAGGGAACCTAATGTGGAACATAATGTGACTCAATTAGAAGGAAAAAATGAGCCAGTGAATTTTTCATCTTCGGTTTTGGGAAATTATTTGTTAGAAATTGAGCCAAGGAATTATCAGGCATAAAATGTTGGTCATGATTCAGACAACTAGTCTGATCTCCTTCAATTTGCATGGGTTGATGATATTGACTATAGCATAGTAGAATTAGTTATTGAATTAGATAATAATACTAACATAGTTGAGTTTGATGAGTGTCCATTTTCTGTTGTAGGTGCACATGAAGAAATTTCTACTCCATTAGAAAGTGAGTTGAATGGGAAATTTTATGAGGAATCTTTGGGACATGTGGATAAATTAGGTTATTTGAATTTATTGGATGATGATTTGGAAGTACCGTGTCCTCACATCCCATGTGAAGTAATAGAATAAAATTTTGAAGATGAATCTCTAGCTAGACAGATGGATGTCCCGTATTGTCAAATAACACCTCTGCCTAAAATTGTAAAAGAAGATAAATCAGTGTTTGCTGAGAAAATGGATGATCCAATTGTTGCAAATATGATTGATGGTAATGACCATTTTGTTGCTGAAACATGATAGAATCATGTTTATTTGATTAATAATTTGTTAACTTACGATTCTATGGAACATGCAAGTGTTGAAGGAAATTTGTTTAATCATGAGGAAACAATGATGGGTTCACGTTATGAAAAATTTTACTCTATGTATCCAGACTTGTTTGTTGATATTGTAAAAGAGGATGAATCAATATTTGATCAGAGAATGTATTATCCAATTGTGGAAAATATGATTAGTTATGATTGTTCTATTGCTGAGACATATCTTGAACAAAATCATAATGCTTTGATTGATGATTTATTATTCGAGCAGCAAGTGATTGAGGATTTCTTTGAATATGCAAAGGTTACAAGAACCTTTTTCAACACGGCATATCTACAGACTGTACAACTAAAATAGAAGCCAAAATTATGCTTGGATTGAATAACCTTGAGTCTGAATTTTGCAAGGGTGAATATAAAGATATTTCTAATGTTCATTTGGAAGGTTGTAATGAAGTACAAATTTTTTTCAATGAAACTCAAGCTAATAGTGATTGTACTAATGATGTGGAACAATAGGAGGTTATCTACAATACTCCATTGGGTCCTAATGAAGATGAAATTTTTTATACTAAATAATTTCATGGTAAGGAATAATGCATTGATGATAATGACAAGGCATTTAATCATCTGGTGATGGTTATGTCAGATTCTCACATCATTAATCCACACTCTGAATCCAATAACAAGATGATATCTATGAAATCTAAATTTGGGTTTTTAGCACATGGTCCTATGGATATACACTATTCATGTTCATGATTTTCACATGAATCACATAAATTTCATGATTATGTTGATATATGGCTGGAATTGTCATTTTATTGAAAGTTCCCACAATGCAACATGTACCGGACTTTTTCTGTTGTGAATGGATTTAGGACTGTTGTTACTTTTATGACCTTGAATTGCATAATGCATCAATCCTACAGACCTTTGCATGGAACTCATTTCCCTATGGGGCTGAAATTTGTATGGTTGCATTGGTTCTATGATTTTACCTAACCCTGTTGAACAAGTGAAGTCAGGTTAGGAGTAGTATAGGTTTTCTTTTTCTAAGCTTTCAGAATAAGAGTTTGACTTATGTAGTTTCTTTTCTTTTGAATAAGTTACCTGATAGGTATTTTTTTGAATTTTGTTTGATAGCTTAGATTTCCTTCTCCACTATCTTTCTGTCCCTTTGGATATTTGGAAATGAAGATGATACCCTTATTTGATGCATATGCTGGACTGAACTAAAGACTCATAAGGTATATACAAGAGATGCTTTCACTAGTTGCATCTAGTTTTTTTCATGAGAATGAGTATGAACACAGATGTGTTCTATGAAGGAGGCCACATTCAAAATCTGCCCAAACTGAAGAAAATCTAGGTCTACAGAATTATGGAAATACATTCTTTGATTTTGAATGCAAGATAAAAGTGAACAATGGAAATAAAAAAGGAAGGAAGATCATTGAAGATGCAATTAGGGTTAATAACATTAAATATTTTAGTTAATGGTGAAAGAAGAAAGCGCCTGCACTATTAAAGTTTAAATAATTGATGAACAATAAATAAGGCATTGATTGAAGAATAAAAACACTTTCATGAATATTCTTGAAGAATTGAAAACACAAGGATGTTTTGATTTGAATTTCTGGAAAATAGTTTTGGGATACGATACCACATAGACCACTAGACAAAACATTTGATCATATAGAAATCATAAAGCAAATATGGCATTTGGTTGATGTCTCTTACTTCCCCATAAATGTGAATGACATCTTTAAATTTTTTACATTTGAAAGGCATTTTGAGTTTGAACTGATAAATATGGTTTGGAATGTTTCATTAGCTGACATGTTGATTTTTCATCAAAATTAATTAGCAATGCTCATTAGTAAAAGGTAAGAACGACAGAGGTTTTGATTACAATTTTATTGCCTCCCATGATTTCATTATTCTAATTCAATTATACTGTTTTGACAAGTATTTTCTAGAAGGGAGTGTACGAACTGATTGAAAGTGAACAAATACCTCACCCAGATTCACAGGGAGTACTCTGTCACTTAGAAAATGAGCCCTGACAATGTCTTCTCAATTACATTACTTTCTGAGTGAATTTGAGACTACGCGATTGTTGTTTTGGAAATTGAAATCAATCTGATCGTGCAATTGAACTAGTGGCCTTATAATGAAATTTTAGACATACTTGACTGTAAAATTAGTCACAACATATCTATTGAACAAGTAAATCAATCACAATGATGTAAAACAAACTGGAGTAAAAACTGTGCAAGAGAGATGCACCAGTGCTCTATAACTCAAAATAGTAGAATTACAATACAATACTATCACAATGAATGAGCAATTCGAATTAGCCAAGGAGGTCATTCAAATATACTGCATGGAATAGCTTGGCTCCAACTAGGATTCCTCATCATCAATCAGTGGTGGTCATCAATGCACAAGTAATTGTTAGCCAGGTGTCAAACTGATTCTAACTGAGTGTAATAAGTGTAACTGATGGTAATGACACTAATGTAGGGAAGGAGGCTCAATGGAGGGTGCATGAGGAGCTAACTGGAGTCAGAATAGGAAGTCTAGTCTCACTGGAGGTCCATCGAAGTGATAACAGCAGTTAGGAGTCAGTCTAGCCTCAAATCAAGGAAAGACAACTAGCTAACTAAAGTGAACTGGAGTGGTAGGTGAGAAAAGGCACCCCTCTCAAGTGGTAGGTGCATGTTCATTACACTAAGCACTAGGAGGGCTAAAACTGAGTGGAGGGAAGCTCTCGGGTGCTGGAAGACTAGGGACTAGGTGCTGGAGGCATCAAACGGGTGACTGGGATGCATGTGGATGCATGCAAAGTGCATGCAAAGTACATAACTAAATGATGAGATATACTAACATTGACCTCATGTGTTGAATCGTAAAATATTCTCTGAAATTTGTGGTGTTGAAACTCCATCTAATCCCCTAAAAATACCTTGGTTTGTTCTATCCTTCATTCAACTTAACAGTCGGCCCAATCATGACCCCGCTAAGTGATCTTAGTTTCCTTCTTGCTGACTCAACCCTCAGACTAGGGTTATCATAATTTGGTTTGGGAAATAAGTGATAGAACACTTAATGAACTGTATGTTGGATATCTTGAAGCAATATCAAGGGTTTAGGTCGCAAGTGAATTTGGGAACAATTTTGAAATTATGAAATAATTTTGGGCAATGAAATTTTGGACTGAGTCATGTTGTAATCTATCTTGGATATTTTCCTCTCCGTTTTCCTTGAAGCTGTGTTTTTACCTGTCTTCAACTTTCCACATTGTTAAAGTTGGTATCGATGATATGATTTTTGGTCTTGTTCACATCCCTCAGTGGTGTCTCTTGTTTTGAAAGTAAATCTTGTTAATATTCAATATGCTAAGACATAAAATATCAGCATTACATTCCATTTAACAACAATAGCATATACAGGATCACTGAAAGAACAAGAAGCATAGCATAAACACAAGAGACACAAATTATCCCGAGAAACCCTCATGGGGTAGAAAACCCAGCAAAGCTTCCTCAATATAGATGACCAGCAAATACAAAGATGTAAACCCTAGACATGAGCTCCTTCTCCTCGATAACAGATCTCTCCCTCACTTATGCGCTAATCACAAGTGAGTGCAATGTGTGTTAAATGAGTAACACACCTCCTCTATTTATACACAACTCTGACTTGACTTTTACACTAACTAGGTCGGCCCCAACTTTAAACATTGGGTTAAACACCCCATTACAACTAAATTTGGGTCAACCCCACTAGAGAAGTCCAATAACCCAAGGTACCACATTTCAACGGAGGAATAAACATCTCCGGATATACAAGAAGGTCTTCATGGAGGAATGAAACATCTCCGGAATAATAAAGTACAAATATAATATTCTTGGAAGTTACAATATTTCAACACTCCCCCTTAACGAGAAGGATATTATAACAACATCTACAGGAGCAAGGAGTCATCAACTACATCATACATGATACATCTATAATTCATTGGAAGCTTTCTTTATTCATCATCAGTAACTCAAGCAGTTACTGGAACATCTTCAATATTGGAACATCAACATCTTCAGTACTAAATCTTCATCTTCTGTAGCACTTGAACAGCTACAGCAATATCATCATCTGGATCCTCACGATCAACAACATCGTCGTCACACGATCATTGTCATCACACGATCATCCACATCGTCATCACATGATCATTAGCATCATCATCACATGATCATCAGCATTGTCATCACACGATCATCACCATCGTCATCATACAATCATCAGCATCGTCATCACACGATCATCAACATCATCATCACACGATCATCAGCATCGTCGTCACACGATCATTCGCATTGTCATCACACGATCATCAACATCGTCATCTAGATCATCACGATCCACATTATCGCCATCTAAACCATCACGATCAACATCATCATCATCTAGACCATCACGATCAACATCATCGTCATCTAGACCATCACGATCAACATCATCGTCATCTAGACCATCATGATCAATAACATCGTCATCTAGACCATCACGATCAACATCATCGTCATCTAGACCATCACGATCAACATCATCGTCATCTAGACCATCACGATCAACAACATCATAGCAGCATACCCTGCAATACAAATGATCCATTTAAGACACCATAACATGTCTAGGGACGATGCAGTCCACTCGTCAACTTAGATAGAGTCTAAGGACCTCTTTTTTCAAATACATATGTCTACGGATCAATTCAGGGACCGAAGTTCGGGGATGATGCAATCCCCTCTCATCCACTAGGGACCACTTATCAGAGACATATTTCTACGATCAATTCAGGGATAGAATTCTGGGGATGATGCAATCCCCTCTCATCCACTAGGGACCACTTCTCGGAGACATATGTCTACAGATCAATTCAAGGATCGAAGTCTGGGGATGATGCAATCCCCTCTCATCCACTAGGGACCACTTCTCGAAGACATATGTCTACAGATCAATTCAGGGACTGAATTCCAGGGATGATGCAATCCCCATCACGTACATTTTGAACTAGTGGTTCTGGGATGATGCAGTCCCCATCACGTACATTTTGAACTAGTGGTTTCGGGATGATGCAATCCCCATCACGTACATTTTGAACTAGTGGTTCCAGGATGATGCAATCCCCATCACGTACATTTTGAACTAGTGGTTCTGGGATGATGCAATCCCCATCATGTACATTTTGAACTAGTGGTTCTGGGATGATGCAATCCCCATCACGTACATTTTGAACCAAGAGTTCAGGGATGATGCAATCCCCATCACATACATTTTGACCCAAGCATTCAGGGATGATGCAATCTCGACCACAGTGCCAGTCCTTTTTCATACTGGATGTGACCTAGATTAAATCTAGGATTTTATCACCTGTGAATGATCACCTACTGCTACACTAAGTAGTCCAAGAGTGAACATTACATCATTACAGGACCTGCGAATGATCACCTACTGCTGCACTGAGTAGTCTAGGAGTGAACATTACATCATTCCAGTCAACCACAGAGCCGGTACTATTTCAACTGGGGTGTGACCTAGATCAGATCTAAGGTTTACAACCTATGACTAATTACCTACTAATCTAGGAGTGAACATTACATCCTTACAGGTTTTGTGAATGATCACCTACTGCTATGCTGAGCAGTCCAGGAGCACGCATTACATCATTCACCAACATATTTCTCAAATACAAGAGTCTATGGATCTGTTTGGGGACCTAAGTCTAGGGATGATACAATCCCTCCTTGTCCACTTAAAAAAATGTCTACAGACCACGCATTGACCTCATCGTCGTAACCAGCAACCTCATCATTGACCTCATCATCAGAACAGGTAACCTCATCATCAATACAATATCCACATCAACGATACAGTATCCTCATCACTACAATATCCACATCATCGACACAAGTATCCTCATCATCGATACACGTATCCATATCAACACAGGTATCCTCATCATTGACCTTACCGTCAATATAGGAAATCTCATCATCAACCACATCGCTCCCCCTTTCAAGGAGGGTCCTTCTGAACGACACCAAGCTTGTCTCGGAAATACTCAACCTTTACTTGAGATAGAGGTTTGGTCAATACATCAACAACTTGTTCGTCATTGCTCACATATTCGAGCTTTATAGTTGATTTCTGCACCATATCCCGTATATAGAAATATCGGATCTTATGTGCTTTGACTTATCATGGAATATTGGATTCTCTGTCATCTTGATACAACTCTAGTTGTCACATAAGATCACAGTGGAGTCCATCTCTAAGTCAAATAATCCTGATAATAACATCCAAAGCCATAGCGCTTCACAACTAGCAGAGCAAGCAGCTATATATTCCGCTTCAGCAGTACTGAGAGCCACACTATACTGCTTCCTGCTAATCCACGATATCATGGTAGATCCTAGACAATAACATCCTCCCGATGTACACTTCCTGCCCAATTAGCATCTGTGTAGCCATACAATCTGAAGTCATGATCTCCAAGATAACATAGACCAAAGTCTCTCGTACCCTTTAGGTACCTCATCACATGCTTTGCAACTATTAGGTGAACACACCTAGTTTCCACTAGATACTGACTCAAGGTGTTCACAATAAAGCATATATCTGGCATTGTATTCGTTAGATACATCAATGACCCAATAATCTGTCTGTACAAAGTTACATCCACTAACTCTGAAGAGTCATCAGCTAGCAGCTTCAACTCACCATGAGATTGGCCATGGTTGTACATTCCAAAATATCAAATCTTCTCAAGATTTCCACAGCATACCTTCCCTGGTTGAGAAAGATTCCTTCTGAGCCTTTCCATACTTCCAGTCCTAGGAAGTAATGCATCAAATCGAGATCTTTCATCTCAAACTCTGTAGAGAGTTCCTTCTTGCACTCAACAATCTGTTTCTCATTCCCAATCAAAAATAGATCATCCACATACAACAACAATATGACATGTTCATCATCCATAACCTTGAGATAAAGGTTAGGATCAGCTTTACTCTTGGTAAAGCCCAAGCTTGTCAAGAAACTATCAATTCTCCCTCTGACTGAACATCATTCACGCTCTGCATTGAGTGATCTTCTGCATATCTATCCATGCCATCTCCCTTCAGATGGCTCTACTGATATGATCCTCAAGATCATTCGAACTCTGTGGTGAGTTCCTTCTTGCATCCATCTAAGAGAAGAATGTCATCTGTATATAGACACCATCTTCAACCTTGCAGCAAAGGTTGAAATCTGCATCACCCATGGTGATCATTAAGCTCATCAAATGACTATCGATCCTTGGTACTCGTATAGATCCTGATTCACACTTCTTCTTCAATTACACCATTAAGAGGATGGTCTTATCTAGCCACTTGGAGCAAACATCTCATCATGATCCTCTTCCTCTTTCGAAGAGAATCTTCTAGCCACGAGCCTTCTATAGTATGTTTGATTTGTAAGTCTTCTTGTTGAATATTGTTAAAATTCAATATGCTAAGACAGAAAATGGCATTACATTCCATTTCACAATAATAGCATATACAGGATCACTGAAGAAACAACAAGCACAGCATAAACACAAGAGATAGAGATTTATCCTGGGAAACCCTCATGGGGTAGAAAACCCAGCAAAGCTTCCTCAATATAGATGACCAGCAATATACAAAGATGAAACCCTGAGACATGATCTCCTCCTCCACAATAGCAGACCTCTCCTCCACAAGTGTGCTTTCCTCAAGTGAGTGAATGTGTCAAATGAGGAACACACCTCCTCTATTTATACACTACACTGACATGTATTTTACATAGGTACACGTAGGCTCGTATTTAACCAATGGGTTAAATACCCCACTACAACTGACTGGGCCGACCCCTCTAGGGTGGTCTAATAACCCTTTGACCCACATAACACATAAAGGGCCGACCTCCACTAGGGAAGTCTAATAACCCAAGTTACCACATTCTGACGGAGGAATAAACATCTCCGGATATACAATAAGATCTTTACGGAGGAATGAAACATCTCCGGAATAATAAAGTACAATTATAATATTCTTTGAAGTTACAATATCTCAACACTCCCCCTTAACGAGAAGGATATTATAACAGCATCTGCACGAGCAAGGAGTCATCAACATCATACATGATACATCTATAAATCATTGGAAGCTTTCTCAACATCATCAGTAACTCAACTAGTTACTGGAACATCTTCAATACTGGAACATCAACATCATCAGAGTTGATAGTACTCAATCATCAGCATCGTCAACACGCGATCAACACAATCATCAGCATCATCATCACACGATCATCAGCATCGTCATCACACGATCATCAGCATCGTCATCATACGATCATCAGCATCGTCATCATACGATCATCAACATCACGATCAGCATCGTCATCATACGATCATCAGCATCGTCATCATACGATCATCAGCATCGTCATCATACGATCATCAGCATCGTCATCGCACGATCATCAGCATCGTCATCACACGATCATCAGCATCGTCATCACACGATCATCAGCATCGTCATCGCACGATCATCAGCATCGTCATCCCACGATCATCAACATCATCAAAGGATGATGTAAACCAGTCATGTACATTTTGAACCGAAGTCCAGGGATGATCCAGTCCTATCATGTTCTCGGAGACCTCACGTCTACGGCTCAGTTTACAGGACCAAAGTCCAAGGATGATCCAATCCTTACCATACATTTAGGACATCATCCAAGGATGACTTAATCCTCCACCGTACATTTAGGACCACCTCCAAGGATGACTTAATCCTCCACCATCTTTTAGGACCACGTCCAAGGATGACTTAATCCTCCACCGTCTTTTAGGACCATGTCCAAGGATGACTTAATCCTCCACCGTCTTTTAGGACCATGTCCAAGGATGACTTAATCCTCCACCATCTTTTAGGACCACGTCCAAGGATGACTTAATCCTCCACCGTCTTTTAGGACCACGTCCAAGGATGACTTAATCCTCCACCGTCTTTTAGGACCACGTCCAAGGATGACTTAATCCTCCACCGTCTTTTGGGACCATGTCCAAGGATGACTTAATCCTCCACCGTCTTTTAGGACCATGTCCAACGATGACTTAATCCTCCACCGTCTTTTAGGACCACGTCCAAGGATGACTTAATCCTCCACCGTCTTTTAGGACCACGTCCAAGGATGACTTAATCCTCCACCGTCTTTTAGGACCACGTCCAAGGATGACTTAATCCTCCACCGTCTTTTAGGACCACGTCCAAGGATGACTTAATCCTCCACCGTCTTTTAGGACCATGTCCAAGGATGACTTAATCCTCCACCATCTTTTAGGACCACGTCCAAGGATGACTTAATCCTGCACCGTCTTTTAGGACCACGTCCAAGGATGACTTAATCCTCCACCGTACATTTAGGACCTCGTCCAAGGATGAATTAATCCTTCAACCGTGCATTTAGGACCTACGTCCAAGGATGACTTAATCCTTCAACCGTGCATTTAGGACTACGTCCAAGGATGACTTAATCCTCCATTGTCCATCTAGGACTTCATTCTCGAAGACATACGTCTACGGCTCTTCTTTCGGACTGAAGTCCAGGAATGATCCAATCCCTTCACATGTTCACCAAGAACTTCATTTTCGAAGACATACGTCTACGGCTCTTCTTTCGGACTGAAGTCCAGGAATGATCCAATCCCTTCACATGTTCACCAAGAACTTCATTTTCGAAGACATATGTCTACGGCTCTTCTTTCGGACTGAAGTCCAGGAATGATCCAATCCCTTCACATGTTGTATACCAAAAACATGTATTCTCATCATCAAAACATGTATAGCCACGACATGTATCATCATCAACAAAACATGTATAACCACAACATGTATCATCATCATCAAAACATGTATAACCTCAACATGTATCATCATCATCAAAACATGTATAACCACAACATGTATCATCATCATCAAAACATGTATAACCTCAACATGTATCATCATCATAAAAACATGTATAACCACAACATGTATCATCATCATGTATAACCTCAACATGTATCATCATCATAAAAACATGTATAACCACAACATGTATCATCATCATCAAAACATGTATAATCACAACATGTATCATCATCAACAAAGCATGTATACATCTATCATCAAAATCATCAAAAGTATGTATACATCTATCATCAAAACTAACATCAAAAGCATGTATACTAACATCAAAAGCATGTATACATCTATCATCAAAATCATCAAAAGTATGTATACATCTATCATCAAAACTAACATCAAAAGCATGTATACTAACATCAAAAGCATGTATACATCTATCATCAAAAGAATATAAGAGTCCTAAATCTAAATAATTCTAGGTAACTAAGTGCAGTAAATAGGTAACCTCATCATTGATGAGATAGACTTGATGTCGGATACTGTGCTACTCCCCCTTTCGAGGAGAGTCCTTCTAAACTACACCAAGCTTGTCTCGGAAGTGTTCAAACTTTACTCGAGATAGAGGTTTGGTCAGGATATCATCAATTTGATCCTCAGTGCTTATATACTCGAGCTTGATAGCTCCTTTCTGCACCATATCTCGTATATAGAAGTATCGGATCTCAATGTGTTTTGACTTATCATGGAATACAAGATTTCCTATCATCTTGATGCAGCTTTGATTGTCACACATAATCATAGTGGAATCCATTTCTAAGTCAAACACTCCATATAATAGCTTCTGAAGCCACATTGCTTCACAGCTGGCAGAGCAGACAGCTATATATTCTGTTTCAGTAGTACTGAGAGCCACACTAGATTGTTTCTTGCTAAACCATGAGATCATGGTAGATTCAAGACTATAACATCCACCTAAAGTACTCTTTCTGTCTGAGACACTTCCTGCCCAATCAGAATTTGAGTAACCATGTAAACGGAGTTCATGACCTACAAGATTATATAGACCAAAATCTAAAGTACCTTTTAGGTACCTCACTATATGCTTTGTAGCTATTAAGTGAACCTTTCTAGGTTCTACTAGATACTGACTTACGGTATTTACAACAAAGCATATATCTGGCCTAGTATTTGTTAAATACATCATTGGCCCAATGATTTGTCTATATAGGGTTAGGTCCACTAAATCCGATGAGTTATTAACTAATAACTTCAAGTTGGAGTCCATGGGAGTGGCCATGGATTTACACTCCAACATATCAAATCTTTTAGAAACTTCACAGCATACTTACCTCGATTTAAAAGATTCCTTTTGGATCATGCCATACTTCTAGACCTAAGAAGTAGTGCATTAATCTGAGATCTTTCATTTTTAATTCTGCAGCCATTTTCATGATCTGTTTCTCATTCCTTGTCAGAAAGAGATCATCGACACATAATAATGGTATGATAGGTTCATCATCCACAACCTTTAGGTAAGGGTTAGGATCAGCTTTACTTCTGGTAAAGCCCAAGCTTTGTCATGAAGCTGTCAATTGTCCATTATTCACACTCTGCATTGAGTGATCTTCTGCATATCTATCTGTGCCATCTCTCGTCAGATGGGTCTACTAATATGAGCCTCAAAGTCATTCGAACTCTATGGTGAGTTTCTTCTTGCATCCATATCATATGTGTATAGAAGCCATATTCAACCTTGTAGCAAGGGTTGAGATCCACATCACCCATGATGATCATTAAGCTCATCAATTGACTACCGATCCTGGGAACCCATACAGAACCTGATTACATTATTAAGAGAATGGTCAAAACATCTCATGATGATTCTCTTCCTCTTTCTAAGAGAATCTCTTAACCATAAGCTTTCTATAGTGTGTTTGATTTGTAAATCCTTTTGTTGAACATCCATCGCTTGTTCATCATTCATCATGATTTTCCCTACAAATCAAAATTAAGTACAGGATTAGTAATACTTCATAATCATCAAATCATATTGACATAATAACCTATTATGCATACAGATATCATTTACATAGTTATGCAACTAATTTGACCAATACTTTGGCACAACACTTTCCCATATCTTGTATGCATACAGTGGCTATCTATATGCCTTCCATCTCCACCAGAACATACTATTGAGAGTGTGCACAGCTCTCGGCATGTCAGCAAAGAGGTTTCATTCTAGACAAGCAACAATGGAATGTTTGTCCAACTTACCAATCATATGCACATTAGTAGTATACTATTCAATGCTCTATGAATGTTTATACTCAGCATTATATATTCTAGGAATACAAATATGCATACAACCTATTATAGGCAATATCATTACTATTTCAAATAACAACTCAAATACTTATCTTTTATGTTTGTGTGGTTGCCTCCCGCTTGAACTTTTGTATGTCTTTTGAACTTCTATTCATTCTGTACCACTGTGCATGCTCAAGAGTCATCCTCATGATCTCATGCACAAACATACACTCATTAGTATATTCTAAATGCTATCAAAACATTATAGTACTAAATAATCTTGAAAAATGTATAGTCATGATTATAGTTAATAAACATTAGTATTCAAGATTTCAGGGAAGTCTTCTTTTACTCATGTATATCATCAATCAAGATAAAAGATATAATATGCATAATCCCTTGATTACTAACTTTATGAATAAGCATAACCAATCATTCCAAGTATACTTATATAAGGGATCCTAACACAAGGTAAGATTCATGGGAAACATACCTGGATTAGTATACCTACTTGGTTATGTACAACACACCTAAACAATCTCTTCAATGATTTAGAGATCCTGAGCTAGAACCTGCATGTCTCATAGGTTAAGCATAATATAACAAAGTCATACATACCTCGTAAGTAGAACAAAGATTATGGATGAGTCTTTGTCTTCATGTTTTCATGGTCATGGAACCTGATTTATCTTTTGTGATGTACCTGTATCTTGTTAGCAGACAACATCAACCTCACACAACATCATAATGCCTTAGTACAATCATAAGTGTCAACACCCTAACCAATGAATATCTTCTATCATGCATTCATAATTTTGTTAAGGTTATACGACAAATCTAAAATCAAAATTGTACTAACTGTAATAACCTGAAGACAAACATACCATAAACTTAATCATGGACAAGTATCGAAACATACCTCGATGAGTCATACCTGTCGAGATCGCTTGTATTCTTCTTATGTAAGGTCTTAGGAACTTCTTCACTTATGCAGGTGACCAATCCATCTTCTTCTAGGATTAACCCAATCCACTTGATTTGCAAGAACTGGACCTGGAGCTGGATATGGGTTTGTCAGAGAAACCCAAAAATTCAAACTTTGAATTTCAAACTTCCGAAAGGATAGAAATATGCGCCTTGATGAGCTGATCAAACTGGTATATTCAGAATTTGAAAACTGCAAAGTTTCACTCCTCAATTTTGCCTTTGAAACTTTCGGATTCACTGGACGTGACCCTGAACTGGGGTTTGATGAATCCCACTCTTCTTCCCAATCAAAATGTTTGATCCAAATCTCTAAGCTTCTATTTTTCTGAGGAGCTTCCAGCCATGGTCACAGATTTCAAGAATTCCCATTTTTACAGAAGCCCTAATTTCCCACTTTTCTGATCAAAGTCCCGAACTAGGGTCTAATCAAACCCGGCCTTCTGCCCAACCAAAAATTCTGATCTTGGTCTCTAAATTTCTATTTTGATGAGTATCATCCAGCCGTGGTCTCCGATTACAAAAATTCCAACTTTCTCCAAAGCCCTAAATTCCGGAAGCCATGAATGAAGGTACCAAAACATAATTCTGTTTTGACAGAAATATGTACCTGATTGTTTCTGGTGTAACTCCGAAATTTTTGATCCACAGGGTCTGAAAAGGTTTCCTGAGATAGTCTGACCTGTTATCTTTCCATCTTGACAGGTCTGACCTCAATTGGATTCTCTGAGAGAGAGTTATGCCAAACGTCGCAACGTGACCTGTTTTGGGATAAAACAGGAGAGCGAACTTGTACGGCATGCCACGTGTCACTGTTTTAACTTCGGCCTCTGAAAACGTTTTCTGAGATATCTCAGCCTGTTAAATTTCCATCCTGACAGGTCTGACCTCAATTGGATTCTCTAAGAGAGAGTTATTCCAAATGTCGCAACGTGACCTGTTTTGGGATAAAACAGGAGAGCGAACTTGTACGGCGTGCCACGTGTCACTGTTTTAACTTCGGCCTCTGAAAACGTTTTCTGAGATAGTACAGACTGTGTACTACCTGTCACTTTTCACGAAATTTCATTTGGAGCTTCCTAGCCCAAGATATGACCTTTTTCCCAAGGTCACCTTATTTTGACTCAGATATGGAAGAGGCAGAAACCCTATATTGTATAGATCATAAATCACAAAGTACAACGAATTAGAGGTTTTCCTTTGGACACAAGGTACCTGGAGATTTAATCTTCGTCCTGTAACAATTTCAGATCCGAAAACTTCTCCAAAACGGATTTATAGCGAAAGTGCTACGATGACTGGTTTTTTTCTATATAAAACCCTAGCCTTCAAATTGTCGTAAGTAAAGCAAGTGTCGTTAGTGCCATACCTTGTCTTCCTTCAGGTTAGCTCTGATACGATGTTAAAATTCAATATGCTAAGACAGAAAATAGCATTACATTCCATTTCACAATAATAGCATATACAGGATCACTGAAGAAACAACAAGCACAACATAAACACAAGAGACAGAGATTTATCCTGGGAAACCCTCATGGGGTAGAAAACCCAGCAAAGCTTCCTCAATATAGATGACCAGCAATATACAAAGATGAAACCCTGAGACATGATCTCCTCCTCCACAATAGCAGACCTCTCCTCCACAAGTGCGCTTTCCTCAAGTGAGTGAATGTGTCAAATGAGGAACACACCTCCTCTATTTATACACTACACTGACATGTATTTTACATAGGTACACGTAGGCTCGTATTTAACCAATGGGTTAAATACCCCACTACAACTGACTGGGCCGACCCCTCTAGGGTGGTCTAATAACCCTTTGACCCACATAACACATAAAGGGCTGACCTCCACTAGGGAAGTCTAATAACCCAAGTTACCACATTCTGACGGAGGAATAAACATCTCCGGATATACAATAAGATCTTTACGGAGGAATGAAACATCTCCGGAATAATAAAGTACAATTATAATATTCTTTGAAGTTAGAATATCTCAACAAATATCCATCACTTGTTCGGTGTTCATCATTCTTCATGATCTTTCCTACAAATCAAAGTTACTTACATGATTAGTAATACTTCATAATCATCAAATCATGTTGACATGATAACCTATTATGCATATAGATATGCTTCACATAGTTATGCAACTATCTTGAACAATAATTTGGCACAACACTTTTCCATATCCTGTATGCATATAGTGGCTATCTAGATGCCTTCCATCTCTACCAGAACATACTATCAAGAGCATGCACAAATCTCAGCATGTCATCAAAGAGGTTTCATTCTAGATAAACAACAATGGAAAGTTTGTCCAACTTACCCATCATATGCATATTAGTAGTATACTGTTCAATGCCATATGAATGCTTACACTCAGCATGATATATTCTAGGAATGCATACAAGTACTATGAGCAATATCATTTACTATTCATAGATTCAAGATGTAATTCAAATGACAACTTAAACACTTATCTTTTATTTTTGTGTGGTTACCTCCCGCTTGATCTCTATTTTGAACTTCTATCCATCCTGGACCACTATGCATGCTTAAGTGTGCACTAGTGTGATCATCATGATCTCATACATAATCATACATTCATTAGTATAGTCTTAATACTATCAAAACATTATGATTCTAAATAATCTTAAGTATGTATGGTCATGATCATTTCATACATGGGTATACTTACCTAAGATCCTAACAAAGTAGGATTCTAACTTGATATAGGAAAACATACCTAGATTATCAAGCTTGGTTATGTCTTAACATACCCAAACAATATCTTCTTTGTTCTCTTCAATGATTTAGAGACCTTGTGCTAGAACCTGTATATCTCATGGGTTAAGCATAGTAGAATAAGGTCATACATACCTCGTAACTAGATCTTCTATGTGGTCAAATACTATAGATGAGTCTTTGTCCCTATGTCATCATGGTCATAGAACTTGATTTGTCTTTCTTGATGTACCTGTATCTTGTTAGTAGACAACATCATCCTCATACAACACCACAAGTGCATTAGTACAATCATAAGTGTCATAACATTAATCAATGAATGCCTTCTATCATTCACATGCATTCATTATCAAACAATCATAATTGTACTAATCTCAATAACATGAAGACAAACATATCATAAACTTAACCATGAACAAATTTCAACACATACTTGTATCTCCTCAAGTCATACCTGTTAGGATTGCTTTTAACCCAATCCACTTTGATTTGCTGAAACTGGATCTAGAGCTGGATTAGGGTTTGTCATAGAAACCCTAAAAATTAAAACTTTGAATTTCAAACTCCTGAATGGATGGAAAGATGTGCCTTGATGAGCTGATCAAGCTAGCATACTTCAATTTTGAAATCTCCAAAATTTGACCCCTAAAAATTGCCTTCGAAACTTTTGGATCTTCTGGTCAGGATCCCGAACTAGGGTTTGGTGAAGCCCACCCTTCCTCCCAATCAAAAGGTTCGATCCAAATCTCTAAAATTTGATTTTTCTGAGGATCTTCCAGCCGTGGTCACAGACTTCAAAAATTCCAACTTTTGCAGAAGCCCTAATTTTCCACCTTTCCAATCAAAATCCCGAACTAGGGTTTGATCAAGCTCAGCCTTCTGCCCAACCAAAAAATTCGATCTTGGTCTCTAAATTTTGATTTTTATGAGGAGCATTCAGCCATGGATTCTAATTCCAAAAATTCCAACTTTCTCCGAAGCCCTAAATTCCCACAACAGTGATAAGCCAAGAATGAAGGTGCTCAGAAAACAATTATGTTTTGACAGAAATATGCACCTGATTATTTCTAGTTCATCTCTGATACTACGAATCCATAGGGTATGAAATTTTTGCCTGTGGTATCTTGACCTATCTTCTTTCCGATCCCATAGGTCTGACCTCAATTCGATTTTCTGAGAGAGAGTTATGCCAAGTGTCACAACATGACCTGTTTATGGGATAAAACAAAAGAGTGAAATTGTATGGCATGCCACGTGTCACTGGTTCACCTTCGTCCTCTGAAACTCCTACCTATGAAAGTATAGTCCGTGCACTACCTATTACTTTTTACGAAATTTCATTTGGATCTTCCTAGCCCAAGTTGTGACCTTTTTTCCTAGGTCACCTATTTATGACTGAGATCTGGAAGAGGCAGAAACCCTAACTTGTACTGATAATAAATTACAACATCCAACGAACTAGAGGCTTTCCTTTGGAAACAAGGTATAGGGGGATGTTTTCTACAACTTGTAAAGGTTTCAGATCCTAAATATTCTCCAAAATGTATTTATAGCAAAAGTTCCACGATGACTTTTTTTTTTCGATATAAAACCCTAACCTTCAAATTGTCGCAAGTGAAGCAAGTGTCGTAAGTGCCATACATTTCCTTCCTTCAGGCTAGCTCTGATACCATGTTAAGATTCAATATGCTAAGACATAAAATATCAGCATTACATTCCATTTCACAACAACAGCATATACAGGATCACTGAAAGAACAACAAGCACAGCATAAACACAAGAGACACAGATTTATCCTGGGAATCCCTCATGGGGTAGAAAACCCAGCAAAGCTTCCTCAATATAGATGAACAACAAATACAAATATTTAAACCCTAGACATGAGCTCCTTCTCCTCCATATCAGATCTCTCCCTCACCTATGCACTAATCACAAGTGAGTGCATTGTGTGTTAAATGAGGAGCACACCTCCTCTATTTATACACAACTCCGACTTGACTTTTACACTAACTAGGTCGGCCCCAACTTTAACCACTGGGTTAAACACCCCATTACAACTAAGTCTAGGCCGACCCCACTAGGGAAGTCTAATAACCCAAGTTACCACATTCTGATGAAGGAATAAACATCTCCAGATATACAATAAGGTCTTCACAGAGGAATGAAACATCTCCGAAATAATAAAGTACAAATATAATATTCTTAGAAGTCACAATATTTCAACAAATCTAAAAAAATAATTGGTGGTGCCTAGATTTAATCTGAAGTTCTGGTTTGTCTTTTATTCTTCTGATTTACAACCTTTTACAACAAGATACTTATGTCGGTTTCTAATTATTTTCCTTTCTATTTTTTTAGCCATCATGGATTGTTTTGATTGTATATCCCTTGCTTCATGCTTTTGTTTTTCTGATCCTTTTTGTTGATTTTATCCTTTTGTTTGATCTCATTTGTTTTCACCTTAGGATAGTTAGCTTCAGCCTTATCCCATGTTGTTTTGATTTTTCTTTACTTGCTTGATTGTGTTTAATAAATCTCAGCTCGTCTTGCAAATTGATATGTAGGAATGCATAAATATCAACAATCTCATGTGAAACGATGATAATCAACAAAAGGATTAGAATTGGATTCATAACAAAAGGAATTCTTTTTGTACAAAACAATGTCATTGGTGATTTTAATTATTGCTTTGTTTTAAAAAGGGAAACTTGCTTCATGTTTTATGTTGTGTCAATGTAAGCCCTGTGAAATAAATAGGATTTTTGAATTCTAAATTACTATCTTGGGGCTCCACTCACTTACACATAAATAACCATCTTAGGAAGCCTACTATAATTGACCCATGGAAAGGAAGCAAATATTGCATATGTATGTAAATTAAAATGACCCCATGCTACAAAATTTATATCCAAAGGGCTTATAATGAAGAGTCGAAATTTATGAAAAAATTTCATCTCCATCAAATAAATGGTTTTGAAAATAAATACATCCAATCAAGAACATTGCCAAGATAATAATTCCAAAGGGTTCTTCTCCGTCTGTGAGTATGACAAACAAAGAAAACTCATCACTAACACAAAAGGAAATTATGGATGGAAGAACCCATGTCAAATGTTTAATACTGAAGAAAGTTATGTGTGAAAGAATGGGACAATAAAAATCATCAAAAGAAAGCATCTAAAGAAATGATGATAGCATGGGAATGAAGAAAAACCGAATATATCTGTCTGATTTTGTTACGATCCTATGGAGTCATATTTAGAGGTAGCCAAAAGATGGGACCAATTTAATGAAATCCATATTATGGCCTTAGGAGAGTGGTTAGGAAATCTGGTCCAGGTTTCCCTATTTCCCAAATGAGTGACCAATATGATTCAAGAAAGATCCTCTCCCTGCATAAAACTCTAGCCTTTTAAAATCCCAGTAAAACGATAAGGACACAGTTTTACAATCATAATTAATAATAGAAAAGCAATTGTGATCCTAAAACGGGTTTGTTCAGAGATCTGTGTTCACCAGCTAGTCACCAATTGTTGCAGAAGCAACGTGATCCTCAAAATTTTGTAAATTGTAGGGGCCCTCCTTTGATCTTACTCAGAGTTTGTTTCATATTACCCCTGACACTTAGTTTTTCTTGAAAATAACAAAAAAGGGCATTTCTGCACTTCTGTATTCCTAAGTTCCGCATCATTCCTTTTCTGCACTTCTTCAATGTCGCAATCCCACACTTCCACAATGCCGAAATCCCACTTTTCCGCAGTTCCCATTACAGATTGCGGATTTATTTTTCAGGCTTGTTCGAAGTTCTTCTGCATGCCCGCAATTCCGCGTGTCGTTATTCTACATTCTGTAGCCCCTTACCTCGGCGTTCCCGCATTTCCGATTGTGTATTGTAGATTGTGGACTGCATTTCCGACTTTTGAATTGCATTTCGCACGTCCGCATTTCCAGACTTTGCTGCATCCCATAGTCCCACACTTTCGCAGTCTCGATTGTGGATTGCAGATTACAGATTGCATTTTCGACTTTCTAAATTTGTCTTCCACACTCCCACATTCCCCCAATCCTGCAGGTCAGCATCCCACACTGCGGATTGCGGGGAGGTGATTTTTTGGCCATTTTTAAAATATTTTTCCGACTGTGGAAGGATGTTTTTTGGGTCATTTTTAGGGCTTTTTTGACCTTCTGCCTCTGTGATTTTCACACTAAAACTAGATCATGGAAGTTTAAATCTTTGTTTTGCAAACCATATTGACAAATAAATCTTCTGAAATTTGTACTATGTTCATTATGCTTTGCTTAATAACAAATTTTTCTTATACATTCGTTTTGTTGTTTTCTCAAGACGCGTGGAAGTTAAAAGGCTATGAGAAGAAGGAACAACATGCATAGAATACATGATTGGTAATATAAAAGACGTAGAGGAAGCCGAAGTGAGCCATCATATGTGAAGTAAGCTCAAGGACCACGCACAGAGGAAATGGTTAGCAGAAAAGACAAATTGCATCATCCAAAGGATGCAGGGGGAGTTGAGAGGATCATTCATAACATAGAGGGAGATGAAACACTATGCGCAAAAGAAATGGTTGGCACAAGAGACAAATCGGGAAACCCAAAGGACATAGAGGGAGATAAAATGATCAGTCATTCAAACAAATTCCCTTGTTATATAAATATGGGGAAAGGGTACTAGAGAAATAGGAATTTTTCTATTGAATTAGAGACTGGATACATTCTGTAAGAAAAATATTTTTTTGCTAATGAGGAAAGACCCGTTCGCTAGGAAAATCTTGCACTGAGTTTGCGTGGAAAGTTGTGACTGACAGAGAAGAACTATTTATTCTTCTTTTTATGTTCATGCTATGAGATCTTTCTGATTTTGTTTAATTATTTTAATGATATTTAATTATTTCTTTATCTATGCAAATGTTTATGTGTCAATAGAGAAATACATTGTGTTAATTAAAATCAAAGCTATCTTTGGTAATTTTCTACTGGGAATGTGCATATTTTATCTGAATAGCTATCAGTTGGATCTATATGAGGATTTTCATATTTTACTCTTATTTAAATTCGCTCCTTGAAAGGATAAGTTAGTTAGTTTAGAATAGAGTTAGTTAATTGACAAGGTAGAAGCGGTAAGATGGGAGGTAAGAACCTACGCATCACTTGTGTGGTTTCTTCCTACCAATTATAGGTTAAATGCATTATTTATATTATAATCACTTGCATATTCATACCTTTAAACATAAAATATAAATGGTGGGCTGGGCCACAACTGGTACATAATTAAAGAAACAAACCTACGGTAGTCGAACCGTTAACCGGACGGATTCCCCATACGAAATAGTGAGTGATATAATTGGGATTATTCATTGGGGAGAATCCCTACTGTCGATGCTAGACTTTTCCAGGCATCAAAAAAGAGTTACTTCAGTATTAGGATCAGTAGTATTATCTACTTCCATATCTTGTTTCCCACTATCTTCCTGCAAGTTTTGGGCTTTCACAACATTCTTGAATTGTTCTTATTCTTTAGTTTTCTTCATTAACGCTTCAGTTTCTTATCTCTTTCCTTCTTCTTCTGCAACCATATTGGTTGCTTCTTCCTCCTCTTCTTTCCTTCTTGCCTCTTTAGGTTTTACTTCCTTTTGAATTTCTTCTTCTTTCTTCTTAGTTATCTCCTCTTCTTGCAACTTCTTTGCATTTTCTGTTGCGAGAACTTCTTCTTTAGCTTTCTTTCTCGCCGCTTCTTCTAAGTCTTCTTTCGTTTTGCTGTAACTTGCCTCTATTTTCTTACCAAATATATTACTTAAATATGTGAGATTATTTTCTCTCCTATACACCTCTTCATCCTTAAAAAAATGATTGCTATACCAAAAATTGATCCTGCACGATAAGCAATTCTTAGCCACCTTTTGTTGACTATCATTCAACAAAAATTTTCTCCCTGAAGTAATAAGCATCCAATTATTTACAAATTCTTCCGCTCCTTTGAATTTGTTGAACTTATAGGCTCCAACCAAAAATGGAAGTGGTGGATATGAGGCTTTCTTATGTTCATTCAGAAAATGTCCAACAACGTTGACAAATACCTACCTCACTGCTTCCTTCAGGATGATGTAATCAGTGACATAAATGGGCATCAATGAGGGGATCTTCATGCCTCTGTACATGTGTATATATGTTCCTTTGGGAGTGAATTAATAGTATCTTTATTCATTAATCACCTCGAGTGCTTCATCTGACATGTAGTTTGGTTCTTCGTTAAAAAACAACTTATATAACGGCATCAGAAATTCTTTACAAATCAGCTTGTAGAATCCTATATGTTTATAAGCCCACAGAATTTGATAAGCTACATAAATTGGATATTAATTAGGATTCAAGTTGCATATTATGTTTGGGAGAGTGTTCCTAATAAGAGTGCAATCAATAAGATTAGATGAGATGTAAAAGTCGGCCTTCTTTTGCTTTATTCCTTCCTGAGCATTTTTTATGGCTTGAGCCATATTTTCTGAAATGATGTCTGCCCAATTGAATATGGTTCCATGTGTTGTGACATGGTACAACAGTGGAATCCAACTGAGCTTGTAAATATTTTCATTTGCTCTCTCATATATTTTACATAGAAGCATAGAAGGAACCCTGAATGGATTTCTCATATTCTTGTTTTCATACTCTCCACTGGTCCTTTGCCTCAACTATTTTCCTAGGATTAACATTTTCTTTGCACATTCTGAATGCTCAATTTGTACACTATTGACCCAATAATTTGTTAATAAAACATTAGGTGTTGGTAGTTTGTAGAATTTTCTTATATGCACAGGCTGAAATGAAGCGAAACCAATTCAATTTGCACTTATAATGATTCTAGATGTTACATCTATATATGGGAGAATCCATCCTATTACTTTTGAACATGGAAATAGTTCTGAGCGTGTGTCATATTTATGAAGACCAAACTTCTTGATATTCTAGTATATCATGTTTTCCTCTATTGTTATGTTGGGTATGTTTTGATCTCTTATTAGATGATAAATTTCTTCCCACTTATACTCAGGAACTATCCTCGTGGTAGACTTTGTATCCTCGAATTGGACCTCCAAAGGTGTCTCTAGGATCATCTCTACATCAGAATCTGATTCTACCACTCTAGAATTGCGCTTATAGCTCCTTGTAGAAATATATGAATCTTGTGACATAAAAGAAACATCATTTGATGGCATGAGCTCCATTGATAAAATGAGCATGTTTTTTACTAATAGAACATTTTCATTCTTCTTCAACTGGTTCTACCAAATGAAACTAACATGCAATCCAAAAGTCCAATACTATCAATCAATTCGTAACATTATTCTTAGTAAAGAACTACTCTCTGTTGCGAGGTTTATGTGGTGATTGGCTTCAGAATGAATACTCGGAAATTTCACAGATCTCATGATTTTCATCGATGTTTCGAGTCCACAACAAGACTCATCATCAGGATGGTGTGTCAAAGAAGAGTTGCTGATTTCTAAGTGTAACATTAATATTGAATTGCAGAGGGATAGTGGTGCAATGTCGGGATGGTGATGAAGTGTTGGCTAGGGTTTCTTAGCAGTTAATTAGTTAATCAAGTTAAGTGAAATATGTTTTTAATTTTCAAAGTATTAATTCTTTGCTTTAGGGTTGGTGCAAGCTAATGATGGCCGCTCATGACGCATTAGTCGCAATGGACTCCTGGAAAAACAAAACTATGAACATCAAAAAAAAATATTAGAGCTACCTACACAACTTTTTGGAATATGGCGCAAGAAGATCAAACGTAGACAATCAGATTACCTTCCAGAATATATAAATATTATTTATGGAAATTAAGTATAACTCCCAAAAAATGGGGTTCTCCTAAGGTTGGTATGTTATTTTTTTAAGAAAACATAATGAATATGTTTGCGTTAGCCCCATGGTTCAGTATTCAAATGGTTGATTTTTGTTAAAAAAATTATATACAGTCGTAGATAACGGGCCGTTCTAGTGCGGTGCTATTTTTCCATATTTATTTATGTTAATTTTATTTAATTTTTTAATTAAGGAAGTCAGCCCATCCCTAAAATGACTAGGCCGAGCATTAGCCCCCGATATCATGGTCTTAACATAATCAATCAACATTTTTTTTTAGGATGTAGGCTTTTGTGTGTACTTGTGTGGGTTCTTTTCCATTTTCAAAATAGGTGAGGAAATAAAAAGTTATAGACGGAAGAAATAACCTACTTTTTGTGTAAGATTGATGTTAGTGCAATTGAAATTAACTAAAAAATAGGAACAAATAATAGATTTAATAAAAAATTACATATTTGGAATTTGCACACATAGTTCTACAAGTGTGTGCAATTTCATTATCAGTGGACAAGTGTAGCATACGCAGAATCATGCTCGAAACAAAACAAGTTATAGAATAAGATGTATTTTTTATATTATTATATGTATCTTGGCAACCCAAACCTAAAACCATAGCAGCCAAGTCATCCACCATGTTGCTGGGAAATGAATTACCCGCCAAAATATAAAAATTAAA